>CM065591.1:235255979-237966993 GCA_033119425.1 Bufotes viridis | reverse complement strand
GGCACACTACAGTCAGTTGAAGTCGGCCTGACACACACTAGCAGCAGGCAAGCAGCTGAAATTACACTAAAGTGTAAAAATTAAATGCCTTTTTATGCAAAGTCCTGTGCCAGCCGGTATGAGTGGTGGGCACTGGCAGTGGGCACACTACAGTCAGTGGAAGTCAGCCTGACACACACTGGCAGGCAACTAACCTTAGATTAAAGTGTAAAAATTAAGCGCCTTTTTTTTAAGCAAAGTCCTGTGCCACACGGGATGACAGGGGTGGGCACTGGCAGTGGGCACACTACAGTCAGTTGAAGTCGGCCTGACACACACTAGCAGCAGGCAAGCAGCTGAAATTACACTAAGGTGTAAAAATGAAATGCCTTTTTTATGCAAAGTCCTGTGCCAGCCGGTATGAGTGGTGGGCACTGGCAGTGGGCACACTACAGTCAGTGGAAGTCAGCCTGACACACACTGGCAGGCAACTAACCTTAGATTAAAGTGTAAAAATTAAGTGCCTTTTTTTTATGCAAAGTCCTGTGCCACACGGGATGACAAGGGTGGGCCCTGGCAGTGGGCACACTACAGTCAGTTGAAGTCGGCCTGACACACACTAGCAGCAGGCAAGCAGCTGAAATTACACTAAAGTGTAAAAATTAAATGCTTTTTTTATGCAAAGTCCTGTGCCAGCCGGTATGAGTGGTGGGCACTGGCAGTGGGCACACTACAGTCAGTGGAAGTCAGCCTGACACACACTGGCAGGCAACTAACCTTAGATTAAAGTGTAAAAATTAAATGCCTTTTTTTGATGCAAAGTCCTGTGCCACACGGAATGACAGGGGTGGGCACTGTCAGTGGGCACACTACAGTCTGTGGGCCTGCAGCTCCTCACACACAGGCAGGCCAGGCAACTGCAATATGTATATAAAGGGAAAAAAAAGCAGACTAATGTTGCAGCCCTAAAAAGGGCTTTTTGGGGTGCTGTCAGGACGCTGTCCTTACAGCAGAGATCAGATGAGTCTTTCAGGACTGGAGTGGACACTGAATTCACTAGCCTAGCTATCGATTTCCCAAATAACTCAGCAGCAACTACACTCTCCCTCCTCTCACTAAGACTGCAGCTTCAGAATGAATCTAAAATGGATGCTGTGCAGGAGGTGGGAGGGTCTGGGAGGGAGGGTATGCTGCTGATTGGCTGGAATGTGTCTGCTGACTGTGAGGTACAGGGTCAAAGTTTGCTCAATGATGATGTATAGGGGGCGGACCGAACATCGCATATGTTCGCCCGGCAGAGGCGAATGCGAACAAGCTATGTTCGCCGGGAACTGTTCGCCGGCGGATAGTTCGGGCCATCTCTAATTGTCAAGAGCATGATGTTCTGTAGCAGAAAAATTGGGCCTGTATCGGATGTCTGGGGCCTGGTTTTTTTAACCTATTGATACCCTCCTTCACGAAACATATGTATGCCTCCACTACATTATTGTTGGATGGGGGTTGAAAACTACTTTTAATATACAGGTCAAAATCTTTGCGACACATAGGGGGTTATTTATCAATAGATAGATGCCAATATTTGAGGATTTGCTGCTGAATCTGCAATGTCTTCCCCATCCACACCACGTACGCCAGATCTAAAAAAAAAGGGGGGTGGCATGGGCAGGGAAGTGGGCAGGTCGGCCCGTCTCATTTATCATTTTCTAAGCCTGTTATAGGCATAGAAAATTATCTAAATCTACGCCAGAAAGGAAGAGCTGGCGTAGGTTTAGGCTGGCGGTCGATGTGCCTAAGTTATGTGGAGGCCAGTGCCTCTGCATAACTTAGACGCATCAAGCGCCAGCAAAGGGGTATTAAGACCAATGTCTAAAATCAGAGGCATAGCTATAGGGGGTGCAGAGGTAGCAGTCGCTACCGGGCCCAGGAGCCTAAGGGGGCCAAAAGACCATTGTGCCGCATAAGAAGACACACAAAGCACTGAGGGAAGGGGGACCCAGGCTGAACTCTTGCACCAGGGCCCATGAGCCGTTAGCTACACCCCTGTCTAAAATGCCGATTTTAATAAATGACCAACAGCATCACTATGGTTTAGATATAGTATCAGGTATGCCAGTGGCACCTAAAGAAAGCATTTAGGTCAATTTCACAGTCAAGCCAGAAGATGGACATAAGGGTAATCCCTTATTCAGAAGTGGAAGTTCTCATTCAAAAATTGTTAAAGAGGAGATATTTACCACCAGGGAGTCCATCATGTTTTTTTCAGTGAAAAGCCTTTGAGGTCTCATCTGTGTTGTTTGGTTCAGGCCCTTGGGGAACCTTCGAGATCTGGTTATCCTGTGGTTTTCTCAACCTTCAGTGTTTGAGTCCTCCTCTCCTCTGTGGTCTCTGTCTCCTAGATGAGAGTCCTGTCTTTGTCCTAAAAAGGGGGTGCCGTCACTGAGGTGAAGATTCAGTTGCTGTTGTGTCCATGTTCCTGTGTCCACGTATTTGTCCTGATCTTTGTTTTTATAGGTTGGTTCCTTTTGCATTTCCAGGTTACCTTCTATAAATGTCTCCTTTGTTATAGTCTTCCATGTCTCGAAAACCAATTTTGGTGTTTAGTTAATTTGTACTTTTGTAGGTCTGCAGTAAGCCGTCCATTCAAGGAAGAGAATTCAGTTTTAGTCATCATGGAACTGAGTTGAGATTCCAGCGTTTTTTATTTTCCAACTTTAATAACTCCATATTAAGAAGTATAATGTCCATAGAGTAACAGTGGGAGATCGTTAAAAAAAAAAAAATTGTTGGGGAGCAGTATTGGTCTCAAGTGGGTCCGTAGGCCTCTGGAGATCCGCTGTGCCTAATAGTACTCACACAGGGTTGATAAATGAAGTTCATGTGAGAAATTTTTTCTTTTCATTTTTCAGTTTACGTTTAAGTCCTCGAAGGCTCGCCGAAACGCGCGTTGGGGTGGCGCCATCCTCGTCCTTTGGCTTTATTACTACATCGGGTAAGATCTGCTGGGATTCAATTTACCGATTATTCATTGATTACATTTATGTTAATATTGGTGGATGTTAGAGTATAGAGTAAGTGATGTATATTGGTATCACGCTCACTCTACATATCCATTTTTACAATGGCTATTACTATTTATAGTCAACACTATGCTTAATACCATGTGTTATTCTGCAGATCCTTTCCCTTCATGTTACTAGCCAATGTGTGGTCTGGGATGGCGCTATAAATTTTGCACCCTCCTGTTGTACATTTTAATATTTATTTACTAATAAAGTATATTTACATATAATTTTCTTGCATTTGGCTCCGTTTTCTGTTTGATATTTTGTTGATCTTGCTTTAGGAGTATATGCACAACATAATTAGGAATGTGGGTTGCTCTTACTAAATGCCCTGGTATTAACCATTTACTTCTGTTGGGCAAGAGACACCCCCTTGGTCATCTTTTGTGTACGTTTAAGTCCTTAGTTGGTTTATTCAGGAAAGAACTGTCCTGAGTTGTATTCTCCAAAATGTGCAGCACATTCTCCTCAGTATGGACAACACAAGACTGTTTGCTGCCACCATAGCATCAAAAGAATAATCCTACAGTCAGAGGCGTAGCTAACGGCTCATGGGCCCTGGTGCAAGAGTTCAGCTTGGGCACCCTTTCCCTCAGTGCTTTGTGTGTCTTCTTATGCAGCACAGGGGTCTTTGGGCCCCCTCAGGTTCCTGGTAGCAACTGCTACCTCTGCACCCCCTATAGATATGCCCATGCCTACAGTTAATAAGGAAAGAAATCCGAGTCCATAGTCATGTGTGTACACTTATAAGCCTAAGCTGGTTGCTGCTGCTTTGCTCACTCACTCCAGGCCCCAGCGGTGTGGATCTGACTTCCACTTTCCTTTCCTTCCTGGGCACTGTCGACAGCACGGGGTATCTCTGTACCTTAACAAAGGCTGCCATTGGCTGGCCATCCTCAGCATAGGTCATAGTGTCTGTGAGTAGAAAGGGCAACTGCACTACTGAGCCAAGAGAAATGCTATAAAAAGCCTCAACATGACTTGGTTTGCAACTGTTAATATTTGTGAAATTTACCTTATTAATGTCCCTATAGTATCCAAATTAGTTATTAGTGTTTGTGACTTACTAACAGGTTAGGTGGTTGACTATATTTAAAAAGAAAAGTCCTGCCATTTAGCACCGGTCAAATATAAGACCTCCTGTTTAGAAATATGCTTTACAGCAGGCACATGGGCAATAGACACAATAGACTGTAAGAGACCCCTTGGCTTCTATGGGAGCATTTTCTAGGAATGCTCTCAGTCTATGACCTTTGCAGAGGACATTGTGCAGGGAGGTGGGTAGATAAGCTGTGATCATTACTTATTGTGAATCGTGGATCCTGTGTTACTTGTACAGAGGTGCTATTGTTTATTATAATCTTTCTACTATTAAGAAACTAGTGAACTATGAGTAACGTATTATTTTTGCCCAGCAATGATTGTCCTCTGTAACCTCTAAGAAAGCTTCTAATAATTTTGGCATATCTTAAGTGAACTAACTTTGGAATTACTCCAAGATGAATCCTGCTAATGAGAGATTTGTATCAGCTTCTTAATATAGTGTATGACATCATGGCTGTATCAGGGCTCAGACGCGTTGGCAGGAGTTTATCTATGCACTCATGATATTTTATGAAAGAACTAATTTAGAGGATGTCTGATCTGCATTGTGAATGAAATAAAAAGACTTTGAAGCTAATGGGGAAAAATTCCAGGGAATGGGATAATCTGAAAAAAAATCTACAATGCCCACGGTTACCAACATCCATAAATTTATAGACAATTCATATATATAGTAGACTTTTGGCTAATGCAGGGAGAAATACATTTTTAGTCCAATATTTTTTCTAAAGCTTGTGCAGCTAATTATTACTTATTGATATTAATATTAAATGCTGCTAAATTTTTCACATTTGACTTTTTTTGGGCTGTATGTTATTTTTGACTAAGAATGTAAGTGGTTGAAAACCCTGGCCCTTCTTACAAACCAGTCAATATAGGGCTCTCTCCTGGTCACATTCGCACACAGTATTTATGTGTCCGCATCCGTTCCGCAATTTTGTGTAATAATTTCAATGGGGACGCAAAAGATGCGGACAGCACACCGTGTGCTATCTGCATCCCTACTACCATTCGGCACCCCTGCAAAAAAGATAGAGGATGTCGTATTCTTGTCTGCAATGACCAAAAATCTAACAGTGTTGGGTGTTATGAAAGTCATAAAAGCATGTTTTCTCCTGCCCCATTAACAGTAATTTGATGTGATGTTGCAGTGCAATGTAGTGATCTTCATGTCATGCAACACATGTTGCTGTGTAGCCCCAGCCTTACATACAGACTGATTGAAAATGAGCTTTTCAGGATATATACCCAGATTAATTAACCATTTTTATTGGCTATTTCTTCAGAAAAATCATTTCTCTCAGATGTTTCTTGGTCCTCAGCTTGTTAAATATTATAGCCAGGGCAGACTACTTCAACCTATTGGACTAAAATGGACTAAGGCTAACACTCTAGAGAGAGCCTTAATTCTATACTCTGTTCGGTTTCTGTACTATATTCCCTGTTTGAGACGAGCACACTTTGTACTGCAGCAGGGCCATATCATATACCCTCACACTGAAAAACATTTTTTGGTATGTCATTAACAACTGTCACATCACATATTGGAATGCTTCCTTCATAAGACTTCTCCAACTGTAGGCAGGGCTGTTTTAAAACATTGGTGGGCCCAGGGCAGAAATGTTATGAGTGCCCCCCCATTAGCGCCCCAACATTGTAGAATGCTCCCTCAATGAGGCCACACACGTTATGCCATCTTATTGCCCCTTCAGATTATCTACGTCCCAGGAGTTATGCCCCCTTAGTGCCAGCACACAGTAGTTATGCCTCTTTAGTACCACTGCACATTTGCTATGTCCCCTCATAGCAGTTATGACCCCTTAGTGCCCCCACATAGTAGTTAGTATCCCCCTTGTAGCCCAACATACTAGAATGCTCCCTTAGTGATGCAGCACATCATTTATCATTTATGCCCCCTTAGTGTCCCTCACAGTAGTTATGACCCTCCTAGTGCCCCTTTCTGGTAGTTCAACTCCCTTAGTGTCTTCTTACAGTAGTTATGCCCCCATAGTACCCAACATAGTGTAATATGCCCTTAAGGATGTCATACAGTAGTTATGCCCCTTTAGTACCCCAACTTAGTAGAATACTCCATTAGTGCTCCCAAACAGTAGTTATGCCCCATAGTGTCCCCACACATTGTCTTTTCCCCCTTAGTAGAGTGCCCCAACATAGTAGAATGCTCCCTTAGTGATGACACCAGTGGCTTTGCTAGGTGAAAACATTCGAGGCCTGGGCCCCTGATGTTTTGTCCGATGCCCTGAATGTCCTGCCTGCCAGCTAGGTACAACTGTGTTGCCCTCCTCAGGACGGCAATAAAATTAAATCTAATGCACTGGAAATGCTGAAGGACCTGTGGTGACACCACAGATCATGTGACCAGTAAATCAGGCAGTGGTTGAGAAGGACCTGTGATGATGTCACCATCATGTGACCAGTGCTGGAGAGGACAGCAGTGAAGAGGAGAAATCCTGGGGGAAGACGCTGTGGTGATGTCTTCGATTTCAAGAAATATCGAGAGAATATACAAAGTACAAAGAGACAGAAATGGAATAGAGACCTAGAGGAATATACTAAAGGTGACATTTATAAAATAACTCCTAAATATGGATCGAATCGTCGTAATAACACGCAACAACAAAAAACTAATAAGACGAAGAAATGGAGAGAAAACTGGACCGATACAGACTCTTCACGGGAACAGAGCACTGAACGGGATTTTTTAGGACAAGCAGAGGGAGGAAGACCAGAAGGGGAGGAAGGAGGCTCCAAAAGAGACAAAGTGAACAAAGAGGATGCACAAAAGAGAAATACGAGATCAAAGAAGCCACCGAGTGGGAACAGTCAGATGGTGCAACGGGAGACACAATGAGGGCCATACACAGAGAGATACAACAAAAATCCTTAGTGGTAAATATATCTTCTCATGAACTGTCTTTAGATGAACTGTCTATTAAATAAGGGATTATCGTTCTGCACCCAGTAATTGGTTTCAGGTTGAAATGGACATGCATAATTTTCTTAGAAGAATTAAATTAAGTGTGTTTTTTGGTGAACAGGGAACAGGAAATGTTGATGAGGTATCACCAGGAGGGGACAGGTTGACACTTAAAGAAAGTGGTCTTTTCATAAAAAGTGGTTTTCAACCACCTGTAAATAACTGTGCTGTTGATACCTTTTCCTCCCTGGTGAAGAAAGAGATAGAGGATTTGAGGAAACAAATGGTTGAAGGAGGTGAAAAGACGAAATTAAATAGATCTGAGAAAAGAGCATTGTCCTCTCTTAAGAAAAGAGAGGAATTAACTATTAAAAAAGCGGATAAAGGGGGTGCCATCGTTGTGATGGATACCGATAAGTACATGGCAGAAGTAATGAGACAGGTACAAGACACAGAGGTATATAAACCTCTGAACAAAGACCCTAAATGGGACATACTAAGGAAAATTAAAT
Source organism: Bufotes viridis (assembly GCA_033119425.1). Taxonomy (NCBI): domain Eukaryota; kingdom Metazoa; phylum Chordata; class Amphibia; order Anura; family Bufonidae; genus Bufotes; species Bufotes viridis. Next base: position 237,959,398 of record CM065591.1, on the reverse strand, counting down.
TGTTGGTGGATAACGCATTTGCAATTGACCTCATTGATGAAAAGCTCCACTCCTACCTTATACCCAGTCATCCGATCACGCCACTATTGTACGTCCTGCCTAAGATTCACAAAAGTCTTGTGGATCCACCAGGGCGTCCAATAGTGGCTAGTACGGATTCAGTCTTTTCAGGAGCTGCTATCTATCTGGACAGAATACTGAGACCTTTAGCCATAGGGACTAGGTCCTATGTTAAGGACACCACAGATTTTTTGAACAAATTGGAAATGGTCGAGTTCAGTATTGGTGACAGACTGGTGTCATTTGATGTCACCAGTCTGTACACCAGTATAAACCATGAACTGGGTCTTGAAGCGGTGAAATGGGCCCTTAATAAAACTAAGCAGGATCCTGATAAAAAAGAATTTCTTTTATCTCTGTTGGAGATTCTATTGTTGAACAACTATTTTCTATTTGAGGACACGTTTTACGTACAATGTAGGGGTACGGCCATGGGGTCTAATATGGCCCCGACATATGCGAATATATATATGTCATCCATCGAGGAATGCCATGTGTACCCATCCACCCTCTTCCAATTTGTGAGAGGGTGGATGCGGTACATAGATGACATATTCCTCGTTTGGAGAGGTACGGATGATGACTTGTTAGAATTTCATGGATTTATTAACCAGATCCACAACGATTTAAAATTTACCATAGTTCAATCACAGGATTCTTTACAATTTCTGGATACGATGGTATATGTGAATAATAACAAATTAGAGACAGATCTATTTATTAAATCAGAGTGCACACCCTAAAAGAACTAAAGAGTCCCTCCCATATAGTCAATTTTTGAGGGTAAAAAGGATAGTTTCAGAGGAAGCCAGATTGAAAGGGAGATTAGAAAATATGGCCAAGAAATTTGAAGAGAGAAGATACCCTAAAAAACTGATAGAGAAACAATTGAATGAAGTGGAAGATAAAAATAGAGAACAACTACTCAAAGGAAGTCAGGCCAAAGAAAGACAAATAAAGAGGATACCATTTGTGTCTAAATTTTCAGAGGCGAGTGGAGATATTGCAAACATTCTCAGAAGCAATTGTCAGATTTTGACTAAGTCGTTTCCAGATATAGATGAGTTTAAGAATCCGCCCCTGATGTCTTATAGTCGTCCCAGAAGTTTGGGTGACATATTGATAAGAACTGACACAAAAAAACCAAAGCCACGCCCTAAAAAGAAGGGGTGTTACCCATGTTTGGGCTGCTGCAATTGTGGGAGCCTAATCAGGGGTAGCTCTTTCTGTCATCCTAGAACCGGTAAAAAATATGAAATAGAGGAGTTCTTCACGTGTGCATCAGACTTTGTTATCTATATTATTCAATGCCCGTGTGGACTCCTCTATGTGGGGAGACCACACAGGCATGCAAAAACAGGATCAACCAGCACCGCTATAATATACGTAAACTTATGGCAAAAAATGAAACAGAGAGATTTGTGGAAACAGAATTACCAGTCCCAGAGCATTTTGTGAGATGTCGCCACAACATCGCACAAATGAGGTTTAGAATAATTGATGGAGTACTGCCCTTAAGGAGAGGAGGTGATAGAGAAAAAATATTGAAAAGGAAGGAGCTCAAATGGATCTTTGAGTTAGATACACTGGAACCGAAAGGGCTAAATAGGGAGTTCAAAGTGGGTACATTGTATTGAAACAGTAAGGATATGTGCTCTATATGTATACCCTTAAGTAATGTTGCCCGGCTAATAGCCGTGAAGTTATTAATTTCGTGTCCTTTTTCCTATTTTTTGCACTAGGAGGAACAACATCCGAGACCCAATACAGAAATGTATTATGGGAAGATGGACTCTGTGGTAGGGACACGGATAGGGACACTATTAACTGTACATGTGAGGGGATCCTTGATTACAGTGAACCAAGGGCCACCCATGACTTGGTAATGAGTAATAAGGTTGGATGTTCTGATAAAAATGTGATTAGAAATAATATGTTTATCATATACCATGGTTATGTAGGCATTAAAATGCATTGCTACTATTTTTCCAATATATTCGCCAGAGGTGGGCATTATTTAGATTGTACATAATATAGGACCTTTGTTGTCCATTTGAAATGTTACGAGTAATGGTTTGTTTACTCTTTAATGTCTTTATTGGATAATTGAATGTTCGCTATCTTCTGGCGATCATTTTTACCATCAGTGGCGAATTTTTAGGTATTGAAATATAGGTTGCTTTGCAATCATGATAATTTAAGGGTGAGGCTTAAATTGATTCTATATGTTAATTTTGGTGACTATTTTTACCATTAGTGTCAGAATACATAGTATTCTGCGATTATGACAATGTAAGGGTAAGGCTCGAATTTATGCTGTAATCAATGTATCCCACTATGTTTAATGAATTTTTGTTGAAATATACGATATAAGTGTACAATATACTCCGTGAACCCCCACAGAACTATCTTCCAATTAATAATATAATAGGAACATCATCGTAAAACTTTTAAATCGTGATATTTTGAAATTCTTCCGGTCATGTGACCAAGTCACATGATGTCGCGCCTCCTCCCGCTCTCGATGTGATCGCGGAAGTTGGAGAAGGAAGTGACGTCAGTGGCACGCACACGTGGAACGCATACGTGATGCATAGAGGTCATCTGAAAACAACGTATAGTGAGTGGTTGAATTTTAATGACGTACTTAGTTCCGGACATGCGCAGTAGCAAGGGAATAACGCCAAGTAATAATTTGGTGATTATTGAAGCGATTGAAGGTAGAACTTATGGTGATCCAGTGCGAAATATGTATGTGTGCTATTATGTATTGGGATATGTGAAAATTTTGGTTCAAGGACATGTTTTAAAGTGTTAATTAAGTGATAAATGTGGGGACCAATCAGAAGTGATTGGGGGTTATTTAAAGGCACTATGTGATTGTATGGTTGAGCTTGATAAAGACCTTCGGGTTGAAACGTTGCTGTCGTTTTTTGGTGGAATAAAAGAAGATTACTGAAGATTAAGGAGTGCTGGTATTTTTTTACATTTTTTTTACATTTTGCTGCGTGGTGATGTCTTCCACATGAGGAAAGGTAAGTGAAGGGAGAGGCAGAGTAATGCTGGGAGTTGTGGTTATTTAACTGGGACTGTATGTTAAGGCTGAAAGGAGGGATGTTATTTACATGGAACTATGTGTTGGAGGTGGCTGTGGAGGGGGTCATGTTATTTACAAGGGACTGTATGTTGGAGGGGGCTGGGGCAGTGTGATGTTATTTACATGGGACTGTATGTTGAAGGCAGCTGTGGGAGGGGATTATGTTATTTACATGGGACTCTATGTTGATGGCGACTGTGGGAGGGAGTGATGTTATTTACATGGGACTGAATGTTACAGGGGTCTGAGGGAGGGAGTGATGTTATTTACATGGGACTGAATGTTGAGGGGGCGATGTTATTTATATGGGACTGTATGTTGAAGGCGGCTGTGGGAGGGATTTATGTTATTTACATGGGACTCTATGTTGGAGGCGTCTGTAAGAGGGATGATGTTATTTGAATGGGACTGTATGTCGGAGGGGGCTGGGGTAGGCAGTGATGTTATTTACATGGGACTGCAAGTTGACTTAGGCTGTGGGAGGAAGTGATGTTATTTACATGGAACTGAATGTTACAGGGGTCTGAGGAAGGGAGTGATGTTATTTACATGGGGCTGAATGTTGAGGGGACAATGTTATTTATATGGGACTGTATGTTGAAGGATCATGACTAAGAGCCTGCTGGCTCGAAACATGTTGATCTGAAAGATGACTGAGGAATGTCCATAGTACTGTATGTGCTTGAAGATTCCCAATAAAGAACTGTAAGATTTTAAACTTTACGTGCTGGATTCAAATAGTTCTTTGAGTATGTTACAACCATGCCGGCCTGGCTGTTTCCGTGACACGTATGGACATTGGTGAGCTATATGACATTTATTTTTATGTATGTTGAAGGTGGCTGGTGGGGGGAATGATGTTACATGGGACTGTATTTTGGAGGGCGCTGTAGATAGGGAGCAATAAACATGAACAATGTATAATATGATGGAAAAATGAATCAAGCCAGCAAAGGGAGCAATATGGGTAATAACAATACATTAGTAAATGCCTTGTATTAACTTTCTCTACATGATAAAGGCCATTTGCTAAAGTGAGACAACCCTTTAAAGCGGCTGTGACTGTAGGTCTATGATGGTACAGTGATGGTCTGCAAAAATTTCTGTGAAAGACCACTTAAGGCCCTACCATTGTCTCCTCATTCTTCTCCATGTTATTCTCTGTTCTAATATCAGGAGAACAGAACACCAAGTCTCCTGCAACATCAGAGCACTCTAGACAGTCCAGCATTGGAGTACACAACCTTTTCTGGTCAGAGATCCACTTTGCCATATTGACCAACTCACAAGGACAATAATAAAACTTAAATAATAACCTGACACATTTCTGGCATATCAAAAGTGAATTGTGCCCTTATATCCAATCAGCAACCCAGAGAAAAGCAGATTGTACATGCATGTGGCTCTTTCCATTGCACATTATGGGTGTTGTAGTAGAAGCTTATCATTTCTAAACTCCCATAAACTACAATGGAGAGAGCTGCATGCATAAACGGCCATCTCTAACTCATATACTCCTTTCTGCAATGCTAAATGTTATGTATACCCAGCATCATCTGATTGGCAGGGACAGGGTTAACAACCTCTTCCTGCCCTCTTGGCAGGAGTGGGCTGGTCCTACTTCCTGACTAGGAGAGTCTAGACTACAGTGAGTGAGGACACAAGTCCATTGGCTCTTTTTCTTTAGGCATCAGGATCAGGACCCAGAGACTAACTGATCTCTGTGAAAGCTACTTCTTTTGCTGCCGCAAGAAAGAGCAAAAAAAAATAACTCAGAATCTGCATGGCTAAAGCATTATAGCTATACAGTCTTTGCTGTTTGTAAGGGACTACGGTTCAGGCACCCATCACACTTAATCACGTTATGGCCAGACATGCCTCTAAAGACCTGTTACCTTGGTGGACACTGCAGCCATAATTGCCAGATTAGAGCTGCCAGCCAGAAAGTGCTTGCACTTGGATTGAAAACAAATGGCAACAAATAAAATTCTAGGCCATCTGGCCACCAAGTATACAGGTTAGCTTTCCCTGGCTAAAAGGTGAATGCCTTTTACATATCACCTCAACATAGCTCATTGACACATATTCATACAACAAATTTTTATGCCTCCCACAGGCTGGCAATGCCTGCTCTTCTCCAGACAGGGAACCCTGCTAATACATCTCTTAAAGGGCTCTCCAAGGTATCTCCTAATGAGCCAGCTCAACATCATGAGTGGAGTTGGAAGCATTCCCTTTTCTCCCCCAACTCTGGCAATCCAGGCACTTTTCTTGGTTTTGGACTTTAGCTGAAAATGTCAGACTGCTGCTGGATGGTGCGTGGGGGAAGATCCATGGATTGTACACAACAACCAAGCTTGTTCCACAGATGCTCAATTGGGTTTAAGCAGGGCCAGGACCAAGAGTAGGCAACATTAGGCTACCACCTAGGGTGTCACCTGGCAACAAGAACGGAGGGGCGCATTTTTAGTTAAATGTAAAATAAAATTAAGAAGTGCACTGCTGTCAGTAAGCGTCTCCGTTCTAAGATTGATGGAAGCGCTAATTAACTAATAAGTGCTTCCATTAGTCTGAGTGAGGAGAGAAGTGATAATTGGTAAAGCAGGTAGAAATACCGTACAGCAAGGTGAAAATTATAAGCTGGCCTGTGACCAGATGGATGACTGTGGGGTTAACCACTTAAGCCCCCCTAGCTTAAACACCCTTAATGACCAGACCACTTTTTACAATTCCGCACTACACTACTTTCACCGTTTATTGCTCCGTCATACAACTTACCACCCAAATGAATTTTACCTCCTTTTCTTCTCACTAATAGAGCTTTCATTTGGTGGTATTTCATTGTTGCTGACATTTTTACTTTTTTTTGCCATTAATAAAAATGTAACGACATTTTTGCCAAAAAATGACATATTTCACTTCCTGTTGTAATTTTGTGTTAAAAAAACTACATTTCTATATAATTTTTCTCTAAATTTATTGTTCTACATGTCTTTGATAAAAAAAAATCCAATAAGTGTATATTTATTGGTTTGGGTAAAAGTTATAGCGTTTACAAACTATGGTGCAAAAAAGTGAATTTCGGCATTTTGAAGCATGAACATTTTGCATGAACTCACCATACCCCTCACGGAATACCTTGGGGTGTAGTCTTTCTAAAATGGGGTCACATGTGAGGTGTTTGTACTGCCCTGGCATTTGAGGGTCTCCGCAATCATTACATGTATGGCCAGCATTAGGAGTTTCTGCGACTCTCCTTATATTGAGCATACGGGTAATGAGATTTTTTTTTTCCGTTCAGCCTCTGCGCTGAAAAAAAAAAAAAATGAACGGCACAGATTTTTTCATTCGCATCGATCAATGTGGATGAAAAAATCTGTGCCAAAATCAGTGACTGCGGTGCGGTGGGCTGGGCGCTAGCTACCTAACAAGTAGCTAACTGGGGGTGATAAGGGACCCTTATGCCCCATTCACACTTCCGCAATTCTGTTTGCGAAACGGAATTGCGGACCCATTCATTGCTATGGGGACAGACTTTGTCCTGCTCGGATCCGGAATTACGGATCCGCGCTTCCGGGTCTGCACTTCCGTTCCGCAAAAATATAGAACATGTCCTATTCTTGTCCTCAATTGCAGACAAGAAAAAGCATTTTCTATATAGTTCTGGCAATGTGCGGATCTGCAAAATGCGGAAAGCACATTGCCGGTGTCCGTGTTTTGAGGATCTGCGGATCCGTGGATCAGATCTGCGGATCCGTGAATCTACGGATCCGCAAAACACATATGGACGTCTGAATGGAGCCTTACAAGGGGTGTGATCAATGACAGGGGGGTGATCAGTGACAGGGGGGTGATCAGGGAATCTAGATGGGGTGATCAAGGGGTTAACAAGGGGTTAATAAGTGAGGGGGGGTGGGGGGGGGTGTTAGTGTAGTGTTTGGTGCAATTTTACATAGCTACCTGGTGCTCTGGTGGTCGATCCCAGCAAATGGGACCACCAGAGGACCAGGTAGCAGGTATATCAGACGCTGTTAACAAAACAGCATCTGATAAACCTCTTTGATGCGATTTAATTCGCACCTACAGCCTGCCAGCGATTGATCATCGCTGGCAGGCTGCAGTTAAACACCTGAGACTCGTGGCACTGTGAACGCGGCACTGCATTCACAGGAAATCTCGCTTCTCGCGAGATGACGCTCCGATGCGTCATATCAGAACTACAGGACCGCCCGCCGGATGCATCCGTGCGTTAGGCGGTCCTGTAGTGGTTAAGGAGCACTACTGTGCTCTCTAGTGTCTGGCTGTATTATGGTCACGTGATATGTTATCCAGGGAGCAGGGTGAAGTCTTGTAGCACTACCATGCGCTCTTACTGCTCTCTCTGGCCTTTGACATACAGAAACTTGTGTGCAGAGTTCATTTTAGGACATGGTCAGATATCATAGTCAAGTATCAAAATAATATCAGTGTAAGGCAAAATACTCACCCTGATACCTGACTCCAACACCTGACCCTGACACCGGACTCTGAAACGTGCCCCTGACACCTGCCCCCTGACTTTCATATTTTACTCTGAAATCTGAGGTTGACTTATGTTCTTCATAGGTCAAAGTCAGAATGAGTTATAGATCTACTGTGTATTTGTATGCTAAATCACACAGCCAAAGAGTCTATAGCTGAGCTCATAGCTATGTGTCTGAAATGCTGTAAGCTAATGTATTATAACTGTAGATGAGTGCATAGAAACATAGAAACATAGAATGTGTCGGCAGATAAGAACCATTTGGCCCATCTAGTCTGCCCAATATACTGAATACTATGAATAGCCCCAGGCCCTATCTTATATGAAGGATGGCCGTATGCCTATCCCATGCATGCTTAAACTCCTTCACTGTATTTGCAGCTACCACTTCTGCAGGAAGGCTATTCCATGCGTCCACTACTCTCTCTTCCTGATATTACTTTTAAACCTTTGCCCCTCTAATTTAAAACTATGTCCTCTTGTAGCAGTTTGTCTTCTTTTAAATATTCTCTCCTCTTTTACCGTGATGATTCCCTTTATGTATTTAAAAGTTTCTATCATATCCCCTCTGTCTCTTCTTACAAGCTATACTTAAGGTCCTTTAACCTTTCCTGGTAAGTTTTGTCCTGCAATCCATGTACTAGTTTAGTAGCTCTTCTCTGAACTCTCTCCAAAGTTTCAATATCCTTCTGCAGATATGGTCTCCAGTACTGCACACAATACTCCAAATGAGGTCTCACTAGTGCTCTGTAGAGCGGCACGAGCACCTCCCTCTTTCTACTGTTAATGCCTCTCCCTATACACCCAAGCATTCTGCTGGCATTACCTGCTGCTCTATGACATTGTCTGCCTACCTTTAGGTCGTCTGATATAATGACCCCTAAATCCCTTGCATATCTCAGGGGTTAGGTTGCTGGTTTATAAACTTGAGTTTCTGGGTGGTTCAACACCCAATAGAAACCTTAAAACAACAAGTTAATGTTTTTAAACATTTGATAAGAAGCACATTCAAGTGATGTGTAACTTTCCTCGCTGGTCAGCGTCAGCGTCGTAATAACCTTAAGGTTTACTGTATTTTTCTATGCTGAATCCCATAGATGAAGAAAATGCCAAGTTGATATTAGGCAAGCCTGTAGCTCAGTGGTAATGTAGTTGCCTCATATGCAATATTACCGGGATCAAAACCTCTTTCAATCTTTAATTTCTTTTTATATTTTTAAGCTATACTTGACTATGACTTCTGACCATGTCCTAAAATGAACACTGCACAGGGTCAGAGATAAGTTAGGTCAGTAGGGCTGAAAGCCGCTTGTAAACTTAGAACAACTTTCCCCTCCCTGACTTCCCCAATTAGAGGGGATTCCTATGTGAGACTTTCAAAGTTTAATAATTGCATGTCTTTAAAATTCTAATTGCAGGGCTGCATGGAACCCGGTGCACAGACGTTTATAGGAGTCAGAGGTGTAGCTATGGCCATAGCAGCTGCTACAGGGCTGAAAGGTATCAAGGGAACGGCCTGACTGACAATCAGAAAAGAGTGTAGGATGTAATTCATAGTACGCAGCATGTACAGTTGTTTTCGTCCTCGAACATCAGCCACATCCTCCCCCTGCTTTTGGACCAGAGAGAAGAGGGAGGGGAGGATCATAGCACAGCAGCATACATCACTATGGGACACGGAAGCTGTCTGCACAATTCTGTCTTTGCCCCCCTCCACCTGTGTGTGATGTCTGCATCTGCAGCTCTGTGTTCCTGACCAGACCCCCCTTCACTGCTGTCCTCGGATGAGGAGAGTAATAAATCTGCCAAATGAAGAGTGTACCTGCCTGCTGATTCATAGAACCTAGGTTACTGTATGTATAAGTGTGTTTAAGTGTGTGCATATTTGTGTATGACTGTGGGAAAGGACATATATGGATATCTATGTATCTATCTATCCAACTATCTTATTACAATGATTAGAATATTGCGTGTATAATGACTTAAAGGGGTTGTGTGAGTTATATAAAGAAATAAAGAATTGTAAATCTGATGGTCAACAATCTCTACATAACGTAAGCAAGTTTTAGGCAAAAAAAAAAAAAAAAAATTATATATATATTTATATATATATATATATATATATATATATATATATATATACTTCCTTATTTCCCTAGTTCTGTTCTGGCCCCTTTGTTTACATGTAGTTGCAGAGTGGTAGGGGCTTGTAACAACAGTCTCTGAGGGTGATGAATATTTGTGAGTGTTCCCCCTCCCTGCTGTACAAAGAGAGTGAATAAAATTGCTGCTCTGTCTGTAGTCTGACTGCTGGGATACTCATGTTGAGTACAATGACTTTGCTGATACACACAGGATCTACCCCCTACCTATTCTAGTGCAATGCTTTTCAGACACTTCTTCACAACCAGCAGAAGAGTACAGAGGAGAGAACTCCTCTGGTTTTTGTCAGCTCTGTCTGAGTGATGAGGGAGAGAGGTTCCTGTGCTCAGCATTTATCTCCTCACTGCCTGGAGAAAAGGAAACCCTGCAGCTGCTCAGTACCTGAGGTACAGCCTCCAATCCTGAGTCTGTGCTGCTGATGGAAGAAGGGATTAAAATTTGCTGAAGAATCCAGTGGGAGGGCAGACACAGGGCAGACAGCTCAGCCAACATGTGAGTTTGATACATATCAGGGCTTGATCTCCCATCAAACTTCTGGCGTTGAAGTACCTAATGGAGTTGAAGTCACTAATGTGAACTGACACCGATTTTAGACATCAACTTAACAGTCTTTTAGCTTATATGCCATATATGCGAGAGCTTTAGATTTTAGGCATTTCTAATGGACCATGATTGCATACTATTGCACAATTTTTTATTGTACGCATTTTATTGTTTATGTTTGTTGAGTAAAAAGTATATATTAGTATACTGTGATCCAGCACCAATTTTATGCCACGGACATAATTTTAGACCTGGAGTTAGCAGGGAAAAGTCACAGATAGCAGGCCCAACTAACCATTGCGCCAACATCTGCTCCTGCAATACGCCTAGGTTACGCGTATTTTAGGTTAGTAAATGACCTTCTTAGTTTCCTACTTTTCCATCATCCTCCCACCTTCTTAACCCCCCTATCTTGCCACCCCAATACTCTACCCACTGTGCTTCCCAATATTATAATGCAGAAACAGTCCCTTGAAAATACTAGTACCACTCAGATAGTGCCCTGAAAAATACCTGCGCCCAGCAAATAGTGCCCCTGACTATAATAGTGCCATAATCTTAGTGTAGTGTCCCTAAACAATAATTATTTTGCTTTGGTGTGATAGCGTCACCTGCCACGCTACACACCCTCTCTAACAATACACAAGCAGCTGAACAAGAGAGTAGACCAACAGCAAACTGGGCCAGTTCCAGCCACTGTTCCAATTTGCCTACATAAAAGTCCATGGGGTCAGGGAACAGGGTATGTGCTGTATAAAAGACACAGTCCAGGTAAGTTGACCTGGTTGATGTGCGTCAGGTTGGCACTTAAAAAAACGGTTCTATCACGTTCATCAAGCTCAATTGGCTAATGTGATTTCTGCTACTTGTCATAGCAGAGATGGCAGTAGGTCAGTGACTCAGCAGGGTGTGGAGAGGGGCCTTCTGGTTAGACACGCGGGTGGCATATATTTGCTTGCCAAAAGCTGCAGCAAGCTTTGTACAGAGTGTAACTTGGTAATACAGCAATTTAGCCTCCCTTTCAGCATCAGAAAAACATTTTGTTTTGATAATGAGGTCTAAAAGCATGGCTATCTAGCAGTCATCAGTTTGCTTGATGCTAATGATAGGCTTATCAGCATGTAAGCAACTTGCCAACATTCCCAAGGACACAGTTCTTTCAGGCTCCCCCTGCACTGCAATGGTTGTTCACTGCCAGGGTTGTAATCATCATCATCATCATCAGGCTTGTCCCTTAGCTGTGCCTAGGAAAACTCTATGTCTCCCTGCATAACCAACCCCCCCTACTGTTTCTCCTACTCCTCCAGTCATTGCTCCCTATATTTCTCCACCTCCTCCTTCATGGAACTTCATTGAGTAGGTCCCCACCAGCCTAAAGTCTACAGGGTGTATGTGAAAGCTGTTCTTCTTACACCATCCCTTGTTGCAACAGCGTGAGAAACACAAATATCAGGGGGATGACATTGTTGATGCCACTGTTGTCCTCAAATCTGGTGGCCTCTTCAAGGAGCTTGAGTATGTGATATTTGTCCCTGATGGGCTGCCACTGCCTGAGCACAAATTAATACATGATTCTTGAAGTGGTGGTCGGGTGCATGATGTAATCATTGACCGCTTTATATTGCTCGTACACACGCTCCAGCATATGAAAGGTGGAATTTCAGGAAGTTGGAATGTCATAGAACAATTAGTGCAAAGGCAGACTGTTTTGTTGCTGAAAGTCCAAGATAGTCTTTTTGGCCAGATAAGAATAGCTGAAATGCGCAAATACTCCACTGGACATGGCCAACGCTTTTAAAAGGTGTTTCTCCCCTAAATTTATCATGTGCACCACGTAGGAAGCATGTGTTATTTCCCGCGAAATCAGTGCAGCCACAATGTTCCTGCTATTGTCGTTGACCACCTTGCCCAATTGTAGTTGGTGGGGCGACATCCAGCGGGAAATTTGCTGCTTGATGCAAATTATCACTGACTGTGCTGCTACTGCTGTTTGCATTGCTACAGCCACCCACGTTCTCACTTGTGATGACGTGAAATGGGTCTTTTGTTTTCCACTGTTGTTTACCAGATAATTTATTATGAATGCTATTTAAACAATGAGAAGTCATAAGTTGGTACATGGATTATTACATGAGGAAAATTTGAGACTGCTTTTTGGAAATAAAGGCACAATTGGACAACCTCTGTGATCAAAAGGCTGCAGGCTGGTGATGCATTAAAATATGCTTATTTGCACATTTATTAACTGTGAAAAATTTGCAACAGGTTTTTGATTTAAAAAAGTGCAATTCCACAACCCCAGAGACTAAAATATACGCTGCTGTTGAGGCGCAAAAATACGCTTATTTCTAAGCTTATAAATTGTGGAAGCTTTGCACCATGGGTTGGGGGGGTGAGACACTATTGTGTTATCTCTGTGACCAAAATTTAGGCAGCTGATGATGCATTAACATACACTTATTTTTATACATACAAATTGTGGAAGTTTTGCAACATGGATTTGGGAGGGGGAAAAAACGCGATTGGGTAACCTCTGTGTCAAAATATATGCTGTCTGTGACACTGGAAAGTATGTTTTGTGCGTACACTATGAAAGCTTTGCAACAGGCTTTTGCAAAAGAAAAAAAGCTGGCTCCTGCACCTAAAAAAAGAGTACTCTCTCTTTAAAAGATCATATCTTGTTCATTGCAGCAGAGTCTTTATATTATCATCTTCAGGCCTGGTTGTAACAGACCCTCAGTACACTAACTGTCCTCATCCTGTCCCTAATGATAAAACCTGACTGTCTATCAAGAACTTCAATCTACTATACTAGTCTACCAAATACATATTCCCTAACCCTGCCCTTGTAAGACCCTAAGGCCTCTTTCAGACGGGCGTTGCGGGTGCACTCCGTCAAACAGTGCGGGTGCGTTGCGGGAATCGCCGCGATTTTTCCCTGCGAGTGCAAAGCGCTGTCATGCGTTTTGCACGCGCGGGAGAAAAATCGGCACTTTTGGTACCCAGACCCGAACCTGCACTTCTTCACAGAAGTGCATGTTTGGGTCAGAAATTGTCCCGCTGGTATTATTTCACATTATAACATAGTTATAATGTAAAATAATACCCTTGGCCATCTCCCTAATGTTTAAACAGGTGCAGAATGGGTTAAAAATAATAAACTAATCATAACTTACCTGTTCCATTTGATCGCGAAGCCCGGCCTCCTCTCCGTTAGCTTGAAAGATGTAAAGGACCTGTGATGACGTCACAGCATCACATGGCCCAATCACATGCTCCATCACTATGGTGATGGAGCATGTGATTGATCCATGTGACCACGTGACATCATCCAAGGTCCTCAAGCACTAGCCACAGCCTGAGGATAGTGATTAAGGACCTTGGATGATGTCACATGGTCACATGGACCAATCACATGCTCCATCACCATAGTGATGGAGCAGGTGATTGGGCCATGTGATGTGACGTCATCACAGGTCCTTAGATCATCGATGCTGCAGGGAAGAGAGGACAGATCGCGACTACGCGATCAAGTGGCTAAGGTAAGTTAACTTTATTATTTTTAACCCTTCTCTTCATTTTACACAGCATTCTTTATTAAGAATGCTATTATTTCCCTTATAACCATGTTATAAGGGAAATAATAGAGATTGGGTCCCGTTGCTAAGCAACAATGCGGGAAAATCGCAACGCATCCGCACTTGGTTGCGGATGCTTGCGATTTTCCCGCATCCCCATTCACTTCTATGGGGCCTGCGTTGCGTGAAAAACGCAGAATATAGAACATGCTGCGATTTTCACGCAACGCAGAAGTGATGCGTGAAAATCACCGCTCATGTGCACAGCCCCATAGAAATGAATAGGTCCGGATTCAGTGCGGGTGCAATGCGTCCTCCTCACGCATTGCACCCGCGCGGAAAACTCGCCCGTGTGAAAGGGGCCTAAACGCGCTGTTTTGTGTATCTAATTACTGTGTCTGTGGCAGGCACATCCTGTCACATCAGTGGCTGAGCTCAGATTGGCGTCTCTCCCAGGAAGTTAACACAGTGATGATAGACAGGCCAATATCCTCCTTCCTGTTTGGCTGTCAGGCTGACTGCAAGGATCCTCAGTCTTAATCTTCCCCGTCCTGTTTCTCTCACTAGTATACTGAATTTCAAATGTAAAATGTGCGGTGCAATTTTCCGCAATCCGTACTAAATGATTAACAAAAACTTCAGATTAATTTGGAAATATAATTGTTGTGAAAATCAGAATAAATCTGATTAGTTGAGAATTGATTCGCACATCTCTACCCTCTTTGCATTGCAAAGGTTGAAATTCTTGGTGGAAATTTACGGCATAAATTGACATTCTACAGATGTAAAATCCACAACATAGGTTCACTTCCTGCTGCAGATTTTTTACACAGCATATGGTTTATATGCTGCTACTGTAAGACACTGTGGATTTAGGCTAGGGCTTCCCTGGTTGCGCAGCAGCTGTTGCAGCCAGGATCGAAAAGTAGCAGTGATCCCATAGAAATGAATGGGATCACTGCAGCAGTCGCAAGAATTCCAGCTGTTTTGGTTGTGCGACCGGTGTCGCCGTGTTGCTCTAGCCTTACTGCACACATTTTGTATTCTTTTTTGTAGTTTTCAGAAGAAACTGAAAAATGACTGAATTTTAAGCAGCATGTTACAAATTTAAAGGATAGTAAGGGTATGGCCACACAGTCAGGTTTCCTGATGCAGTTTTAAAAGCCAAACCAAGGAGTGAATTAAAAATAGCGGAGAAGTCATATCTGCCATTTATATGTTCACTCCTTTTATGATCCACTCCTTATTTGGGCTTCAAAAACTACAGTACATCAGGAAACCTAAGACCGTACCCTAAGGACACTTTAAGACGAGCGATGTTCAAATCCGCAGAATGCACAGCATACGCACTGAACACTGACATATTATAGTATTTATACACTGTAATTCCCTTACCATCGGTCAGTGGTGTAACTAGAGTTTTATGGACCCCAGGGAAAACTTTGGAGCAGGGCCCCCCTCCTGCCAGGCTTAGTCGCACTCTCTATGACCAGCATCGTTACACCCCTGGTTTCTGGTAATAATAATATCCCTTCCACTACCCCCAGTAATGTCCCTATACTGCCCCAGCAATGTCCACCACTGCCCCTAGTAATGTCCTTCTACTGTCCCAAGTAATGTACACCACTGCCCTAGTAATATCCTTCCACTGCCCCCAGTAATGTCCCCCACTGCCCCCAGTAATGTCCTTTCACTGCCCCTAGTAATGTCCCCCACTGCCCCCAAGAATGTCCTTTCACTGCCCTAAGTAATATCCTTTCACTACCCCCTGTAATGCTAATTCCACCACTGCCCCCAGTAATCCCCCTATAGTGCCCCCTGTAGTTTTCCCCCAGTCTTCACTTACACTCACTTACACATGTAACAGGGCCCAGTACTGTCACTGTACTTCATCCCGGGCCCCGTCAGAGTGCTCATCACAGCTACATCATATGCAGTCGGTCCGTATCTATCAGGCCCCAGCACTACCCTACTAGTAGTATTTACGTATCACTCGGGTGGGCAGAGCCTGACCAATGTTAGTCCGCCTCCGCCCACCCGACGGCCACGGTAGCACCCTTTGCAACTGCAATGATTACTGCCCCTGCCTTCGGTCAATGCAGAGGTAGACAAACATCTTCTAGCTCTTTTGCAAGGTCTAGCAAAAGCTAACAGAACCTGTTGATCAGGCAAGGGGTAGAAACACAGCAAAGAATATATAGCAGATCAACCAGCACCTGAGCACAGAGCAATGGAGGATTAACCTTTGCAGTTGAGCAACCAAGGTGAGATACACTTTATACTAACCCCAATTTCCACACAGACAGCCATTGCCAACCCGTAAAGGAAAGGAGCAGCATAAACCACCATTATAACAACAGGGTTACTGTAGAGGGGCCACTTTTACATAGCTCCTCTGAATCCAGTCATAAAATAGTTTACGTCCCTTGAACTAAATATGTTCACCAGTAGATGGCGGTATTACTCTACATATCCATTTTAGTTAATTTCGTTACATCTCCTAACAAAATACTTAACAGTGAAGACTGGGAATAGGTAAATAGTGGTGGTTACAATTAATACTATCTTAAAGGAAATTTTCAATGCGAGAATTTCAAGCAGCAGTCTTGGGTGTTTGTACTTGCCGAGAATCAAACAGAAAAAACCGCATGTACTGTAGCTTACCACTTAAAGAAGATGTGCTTCTTCATATGGTACTTTCAGCACAGACAGAAAATACCGTACATCACAACACCATGGCAATCATGGTAAGCCACATGCAATTATGGCTGCATAGTTTCAGACTGTGTGGCAGAAAATGCTATGTGTACTGACACTCAGCCAGAAACCACACAGCAGTAATTACATGCGGTTTACCGAGATTGTCGTGGTTTTGTGTTGCAGTTTCTATCTGTTCCACTTTTAGGCCTCTTGCACACAAAGGTTTTTTTTTTTCTGTTTACGTTCTGTTTTTTGTGTTCCGTATACGGACCTTTTAATGGATCCTCAAAAAAAACGGAAGGTACTCTGTATGCCTTCCACTTCCGTTCCGTTCAAAGATAGAACATGTCCTGTTATTGTCTGTCCGGCATCCAGGATAGAGGAGAGATTTTTTTTTACAAACAACCGCAAGGCATTATAATGATTTATAATGTCTCCGCATGACCTTGCATCTACCTAATTATACTGATAGCATTCCCACTTGCGGTGGGCATGATTTTCAAAGTGCTAGCTATTGGTTGCAGTTTTATGCAATAAAATAATCATGTGGCCATTAAGATGATTGTTAATAAAACTGTGTTATTACTGGCAAAATCGTGTCTGCCAAATAGCAATATATTATATATATATATATATTATATTATTATATTTGAAAGCCTAAGGCCCCAGTCACACGAGCAAGTTTTCCACGCGGGTGGCATGTGTGATGCGAACGCATAGCACCCGCACTGAATCCTGACCTATTCATTTCAATGGGTCTGTGTACATGAGCGTTGCTTTTCACGAATCACTTGTGCGTTGCATGAAAATCGCAGCATGTTTTATAGAAGTGAATGGGGCTGCGTGAAAATCTCATCCGTAAGCTAGTGCAGATGCAATGTGTTTTTCACTGATGGTTGCTAAGAGATGTTGTTTGTAAACCTTCAGTTTTTTATCACGCGTGTGAAAAACGCATCATTGCACCCACGTGAGAAAACGGAACTGAACGCAATCGCAGACAAAACTGACGGAACTTGCTTGAGAAATTGCGCATTTTTCACTGAATGCCTAACCCACCTGATGTAGCAAGGTTTTTCTGCCACGTCTACCTGTGAATAAGCGAGACAATTTTTTTGCGGAATGGAACCCCAACGTAAGCACTCCGTAGTCCTTCCGTGGGGTTCCGTTCTGTGATTCCGTTCTATTCCGCATCTCCGGATCTGCAGACCCATTCAAGTGAATGGGTCCGTATCCGTGATGCGGAATGCACACGGCAGGAATGCCATGTGCAAGAGGCCTAAGGGGAGATTCATATAACAGTGTTTTGTGGTCTGCAAACTGATGATCTGCAAAACACAGATGTTAGCACAGTGTGTGAATCAACTGACTTCATGCTGTGGCAAAGTATAGGACATGTCCTATTTTTTGTGGAGCGGCTGCATGGATGCAGAAGCTTACAGAAGCCATTTTTGCAGACCATGGACCCATTGGGTCAATGGGTTCACATTGTGATGCAGAGTGCACATGGCTGGTATCCGTGTTTTCCAGATCCACGGTTTGCAGACCGCGATACACGTATCGTCAGGTGAATACTAATACTGTACGTCTAGGGAATTTTTGAATCATCATCTACATTCTGATGACTTTTGCATGTTGATTTTTTTCATGCATACTGGGCATTCAAATCTGTAGCATGCCCATTATCTTGTTTGTTTTATCTTGATTGTTTGCAGATGTCGCAGATTTTTCCATTACCTTCTATAGAGTTTAAATCTGCAAGCGTCAGTTGTGGATTTACTTGCAGATAATTCTATTTTATTTACAACAAATCTGGAACGTTTCAACTTAAGCTGGCCATGCACATTCAATAGCTGTTCATCCAACAGTAGGGTTGAGCGAACTTGTGTTTTAAGTTTGGCATCCGACGTTCGGGTTATCGCAGAATCCCGTTATGGATTCCGCTACCACGGACCATAACGGAATTCGAAAACCACAACGGCCCCTTATGGTTTCCAAATTCCGTTATGGTCCGTGGTAGCGAAATCCTTAACGGGATTATGCGATAACCCGAACCCGAACTTCGGACACCGAACTTAAAACACTGAAGTTCGCTGAACCCTATCCAACAGCTATCTCTCCCAACACCGTCTTGAATCTGTCATACACATATCCATTGGGCTGAGTGAGAGAAGACAACTGCTGCCAGACAATTCTGGTGGTGGCTTATGCCTGAGGAGAACAAAAGGATAGGTTGAAAAAATTCATTTCACCTGATCTTACTCTCCCTGACATCATCTGTTGGTGGAGAGTTGGGAGCTTCCCACAGCATAGCAGGTTACATTAATGTGTATGGGGGCCTTTAGTCTTAGGCCTCTTTCACACGAGCATGTCCGCATTAGGCGTTGCGGATACGTTCAGTGAAAACTGTGCGATTTCGTAGGCAAAGCCATTCAGTTTTGCCTGTGAGTGCGTTCAGTTGTTCAGATTTTATCGCGCGGGTGCAATGCGTTTTGATGCGTTTTTCACGCGCGTGATAAAAAACTGAAGGTTTACAAACAGCATTCCCTAGCAACCATCAGTAAATAACGCATCGCACCCACACTTGCTTGCGGATGCAATGCGTTTTTCACGCAGCCCCATTGACTTCTATGGGGCCAGAGCTGCATGAAAAACAACGCTCATGTACAGAGACCCATTGAAATGAATGGGTCAGGATTCAGTGCGGGTTCTATGCTTTCACGTCACGCATTGCACCCGCGCGGAAAACTCGCTCGTGTGAAAGGGGCTTTACTCTGTGACAAGAGCCTGTCTAATCATTAGTAGCAACTGTGATAGGAGTTTTTGCCCTGTGTGTGCCATGTAATTTTATCATACAGCAAGTTCTGTTATCTGTAGTGATGAGCGAAGTTTTGATAAATCAGGTATACCCAGGCCACTCTGCCTAATTATATTCTTCCCACTTGGAAGCCCAATCTCAGTAAAGCCTTGGAAGTTAAACTGCTGGGTGCATTGTCATGTGCATTACGTTCTAGTGCACCCACATTCATAGTTAATCCGTTCTGTAGGAACTGTGCCGTCAATATTATAGGTGTAATTTATCTCCGTCGACATCACTTTGTGCAGTGTCCCAAGATTCATAACTAATCCCTTCGGTTAAACAAAAATAAAAGCATACAGCACTCTTCAGTAAAGCAAAAAAACAAAACAAAACAATGGTGCGTGCCTCTGCAGGAGCTGTGTCCAAATGGCTCCTTAATAAAGTAGTGGAAGTAGTGAAGGAAAAAAAAGTGTTCTTTTAATGCATGTTGTGACAGTCCAAACTCATGCTTTTTAATCCTTTCTGTTATCTGTAGATTTACTGTGCAGTTCCCCAGGATTCAACTAGTGGCCCCATGAGTGGGGAGGTTGTTAGCAGCAGTGGCAGTAACAGTGACAATAGTGGCCCCATGACAGAGTGGGGAGGCTGGCAACAGCAGCAGTGGCAGTAACAATTATAATAGTGGCCCCATGACAAAGTGGGGAGGGTGGGAACAGCAGCAGTGGCAGTAACAATAGTGGTCCCATGACATTGGCGGGAAAGGTGGCAGCAGCACTGACAGTAACAATGACAATAGTGGCCCCATAATAGAATGGGGATGGGGACAGCAGCACTGGCAGTGACAATAATGTAATTATTAATAAAATACTAAGAGCGGAGGAGAAGGCGGACTTGCCAACTGTAGTTTCAGTGGGGCATATCACTTCTCACACTCCTGGAAGTGATTTTTGGCATTTGATAAAGTTAGGTTTTTTGTGAGAACAATTAAAAGATAAATAAATAAAGCTGTGACCGACCCTCACTCCAACAAAACCAGTTCCCTCTGTTATTATTTGGTTAGGGGGGGAGACATGCGGCTGGGTGGTTGGTCTTTTAGTTCTCTACAGTCAAAATAGAGATCAGAAATAAAATGTAATGGAAATATTTGCATCTCATCTAAGTTTTTAACCCACTCCACCAAATTCTGATCAAATACCGATGCAAAATTCTGATCAGGCCTTATACTCA
The DNA here is from genome assembly GCA_033119425.1 of Bufotes viridis. Lineage (NCBI taxonomy): Eukaryota > Metazoa > Chordata > Amphibia > Anura > Bufonidae > Bufotes > Bufotes viridis. The sequence continues at coordinate 237,938,711 of CM065591.1, read as the reverse complement.
ATTTTAATCCGTTTTGGCCATTTACATCTGAAATCAGTTTTTTAACAAGGAAAAAAAATCCTGCATGCAGGATATTAATGGCCTCTTTCACACCGTCAGTATTTGATCAGTATTTGTATTCCAAAACCAGAAGAGGGTCCAAAATAGAGATGAAATATTTGCATCTCTTCTGTGTGTTGGACCCACTCCTGCTTTTGGCTTACAAATCATGATCAAATACTGATGCAAAATACTAACCGTGTGATACAGGCCTTATGGGTGCTCAAAATACAGGATTCCTCTTTTTTTTCTTCTTTCTGTTCTTCTGATGGATTAGAAGAATGGAAAAATAAACTGTGATGTCAATACGGACAAACAGGGAAAATAGTGGCCCCGTAACAGAGTGGGGATGGGGCCCAACAGCAGTGGCAGCAATGGGGACAGTAGTGGCCCCATAACAGAGTGGGGATGGGGGACAACAGCAGTGTCAGTTACAGGGATAATATTGGCCCCATGACAGAGTGGGGATGGGGGCCAGCAGTCCGTATTGATATCACCTTTTATTTTTGTCTTTGCAGCTCAAGGAGGGCGTGTTTTGCACTGTAAGAGTTGCTGAAGTGCATGCACAGTTTCCTGGACATTTTTACCAACTCTTGCAGTTCAGTGGAAGACATGAGGAACGGATGACAATGAGATTGAACACGTGCGCCATGCAGGGGGCATGGTCAGCCCTCCCTAATGCAGCACAGACATAATGTCCTCCAGTTGGCGAGGAGACAGGTAATGTTTGATTTCTTTATTGATAACGCTGAGCAGTTCCTCCCTGGTGTGACTCCTTTCCCCAAGGCTGACCAGGTGCAGAACAGCTTGACAACACCTAGCTTTGCATAGGTGATATGCTGGAGGACCACTATGAACTTTGCCTAGAAGGGAGGGTGAGGACAAGGTGGAGAATGAGGAGGCCGAGGAGAACATTGGTGCAAAAACCCTAGCATTACAATGCGGAGGCGGCATTGCCATCACCTCGACAAGTTGCTGGTGTGTCAGGTCCAGAACCACATTTAACAAGTGGGCAGTGAACATTGTCCTTGATCATAGTTACAGCTCCATATGTCAGCGCTGGTGTGAACTCTACTAGACACTGAGAGGCCTAAGGACTAGCCTACCTTCTGCTCAAAGTACGTGTGCCGGGTTGGTACAGCTTTTTTTGAAAAGTAATATCAGCTTGGGACACTCCACCTTGGGGAGGGGAGGGGGGGGGGAGCTATCAGTTCTCTGAAATGTGCAGAATCAACTACATGGAGATGGACGGACTGTAGTACCAGCAACTCCGGCAGGTGCATGTTCAGCTTCTGCACCATTGGATGAGTGCACGCATACAGTGGTCTTTTCACAATCACCTCGGTGATCGATTACTGTTAAAACAAGTGACGAGGAGAAGGAGGAGGAGCATCGGGAGCAATAGACGACATTGAAGTCGATGGGAAGGAACGACAGCTTCCTTCTGCTGACGTATTAGACCGCCCTTTAATACTGAGTGTGGCGCACAATATCTATACAATAACAGATTAACTAAAAATCTGGCAGCAGTTGAACAAAATGCATGCTGCGATTTATTACACCGTCCTTTAATACTGAGTTTGACTCACAGTAAGTCTATTGTACCAAGAAGAAACCCCACTTTGCCCGATGGGGATGCAATAAGCAAGACCAACAAAAAAACTGGCAAATAGCAATAATTTAACAAATACCATCTTTATTCAATAAATAATCCATTACACATATTTATATTAAAATTACAAAGCATGATTGATGTGACTGAAAAAACGCTACACCTTATCCAGCTCACAGGATTAACACCGAAATACAGATACACATAGCCTCGTGATACAAATTACTAAATCTGCCTCATATAATTATGCATACCCATTAATATATATATGTATACCCCATCAATTAAAATTACAGTTGTGCAAAATACATGATTTGACATATGATAAATTCAATACATAAAAAAAGCATAAAAGGATTTTATCAATACATTTATTCAATAATACTCGTGCTCAATTTGAATCAGGTTAAAGTGACACGTGCAATAAAAAACCATAATTCATATATAACCACCAAACATTTCATCAATACTGTTGACAATTTGGTCCAAAAAAATATATATTTATAATATATGCCCATATAGCATGCTCTTGGCTAGTGCCCGGCTGCATGGGCACAGGGTTGGACTTGGATCCTTTGTATGTCGACGTTATGGTTTTATGCAGGTTTTATTGCATGTTTTATTCACATCAATTTTAACAGTATTGTGTGTTGTTGTGTCCTGTGTCAGTCTGAACTCTTATTTACTCATCTTTTCCCTCATCTGTTTTCTAGTTATGTTGTCTTCATGTTTTCCTGTGGTGGGTTTCCAGTAACTCTTCCCTTTTGGGAGTATCGGTTATCAGTGCGAGAAAGACCAAGGGGCAACAATGGAGAAATTGGACTAGTCTATTTTTCTGCGTTTTGATTTTTTTTTAAAAATTTTCCCTCTGCAATTATGTGATCACGAATGATCCCACCATGTATTATGGATTGATAATGTTGTGCCAATCATGATTGTTCTCCTTTTTCAGCACTTTTTAGACTGGTAATATATACACATTTGAATGTGTCACTTTTTTCTTTCACTGTGTGTTTCACTGCATGTCACGTACACTATGCACAGTTTTTATGCACATGGCACTTTATTGCACTATATTGGATTGTCAACAATTATAATGGACATATATTATAAATATATATATTTTTGGACCAAATTGGTCAACAGTATTGATGAAATGTTTGGTGGTTATATATGAATTATGGTTTTTTATTGCACGTGTCACTTTAACCTGATTCAAATTTGAGCACGAGTATTATTGAAAAAATTTATTGATAAAATCCTTTTATGCTTTTTTTATGTATTGAATTTATCATATGTCAAATCATGTATTTTGCACAACTGTAATTTTAATTGATGGGGTATACATATATATATTAATGGGTATGCATAATTATATGAGGCAGATTTAGTAATTTGTATCACGAGGCTATGTGCCTGATGTTTTTTATTATATGCGATTGGTCTGCATGATATTGTTACCGGAGGTGCAGAAATGAAGGACCTGATGAGAGATCAGGTGATCCGGACACACCTCCTTCCCCCTTTTTTTTGAAGCTGACGCGGGTGATCACGTGATCGGGGATTGATCAAGTGACTCCCCTCGCCATCTCGCGCTAAGATGACGTCACCCCGCTCTCGTGATGCGGCAGGATATGTGCGGAGTAGCGAGGAAACTATCACAGGTGTGTGGATCATGCACATCCAATAGGAATGAATGCAAAGATGAGGGGGCACTATTTAAGGGCTGCACGCAGTGACTTTGACACGCCCCTTGAGGAAGCGAGGCGAAACGCGCTTCGGGGTGCCGCTCATCTCTCAGCTCCAGGTCCAGGTCCGTGGGTAAGGGTGACTCATTCTCCTATGGGTATTTCAATGTGCATTTAGTCCCTAGTTGGGGAATAGATATGCCAGCCATAATAGAGTGTTTAGGAGTAGTGATTAAGGGTGTGTGGGAGTAATGATTTTTCTCTCCCTTATACCCTTCCTTCTCTCTCCTCTGACCAAGGGGGACCACTGACTTTTGGATATTAACATAATACTTTCATATTACCTCATTAAGATTTTTATGTAAACTGTATTTCGGTGTTAATCCTGTGAGCTGGATAAGGTGTAGCGTTTTTTCAGTCACATCAATCATGCTTTGTAATTTTAATATAAATATGTGTAATGGATTATTTATTGAATAAAGATGGTATTTGTTAAATTATTGCTATTTGCCAGTTTTTTGTTGGTCTTTCACAGTAAGTCTATGTATAAAATATCAGGTTAGCTAAAAATATGACAGCAGTTGAATATGATGCACGTGGAAATATATATTAGACCACTTTTTAATACTGTGACACAGTAAATGTATGTATAAAATAATAGATTAAATAAGAATGTGGCAGCAGTTGAACAAGATGCACACAGCAATTACACTCAACCTGCAGTGTCCTTGCTGTCTCCCTATGCTTTCCCTACTATCTCCTTGCACTGTCCCTGTACTCTCGCTATCCAATATTCTTCCATTAGTGATTTTTTGCAAACTGTCCTTAGAGCATAAGTGCTGTCACATCTTTCCCTATCCGCATCACAGTGGATGACATCACAGGGGATGGCTATCTGCGGATTGATTGGCTGTAAGTTCTTATGGGTGATCGTTATCTGTATAAGTGACACATAGATCCCGGTATACTGAAGCAGAGAAAGTGTATCACTGAAGCCTAATTTACAACATTGCTATAATAACTTAACCCATGCATGGCAGGCGTTCTGGATGCATCCTCCCCTATCTAAAAACAGAAGAGAAAAATACCATAAACTCAAAAATAACTCTCAATTGGCTATACACCTTAAATGACAATTAATCAATACCACTCACATTTAATTCTATATTCAAACCATGGGGCTGTAGTATTTTTAAGATATAGATCCACTTCAACTCTTTCTTCCTAACATCATCTCTCTATCTCCACCTCTTCCCAGTTTGCCCACCGAATCAATCACTCGAAATCTCAACTGATTGACTGAGTAGCCACTTTCCAGAAAATGTCTAGACACTGGTTTATCAAGCATTTTTTTTACTTATCGTACTTTTCTGTTTGTTAATTCTTTCCCTTATTTCCATAGTTGTCTCTCTCACATATTTCAGACTACACGGACACTGTATCATGTAGATCACATCCTTGGATCTACATGTATAGTATGCATTGATTTTGTACACATGGCCTGTATATGGGTGCGAAAAGGTACGTATCTCCTTTGATCATGTTACCGCAATTGCAGCATCCCAGGCAGGGGAAATTGCCCCTTTTCTGAGGAGCAAGATATGTTTGTCTCTTACTTCGTTCTCTCCCAATGTCTGACTTGACAAGTCTATCTTTTAAGTTGCTGTTTCTCCTAAATGACATGAGTGGAGGAACCCCATATTCACTGATGGAAGGTAGGCCTTTATGTAGAATGTGGCACTCTTTTTTAAGAATTGCCCCTATTCTACGACTATGTTGACCATAGTTAGATACAAATAGAATCCTTGTCATATCCTTCTTTTTAGGGTTCGTCTGTAAAATGCTTTCTCTATCTACCCCTTTCACTTTATCCAAGGATCTATGTAATAACCTACGTGGATAACCTCTGTTTACAAACATATAACACATTTCTTTTGCTTGGCTATCAAACCTCTCCTCATTCGAAACCACCCTTCTAACCCTAAGAAGTTGGCTCCATGGGAGTGACTCCACCATACGTCAAGGATGACTGCTATCAAATTGCAATAAATTGTTTCTATCAGTTGGTTTTTTATATAAATCAGTCTTGAGGCCTTCATCTTCCACATATATCCTCACATCAAGGAATTGTAACTCCTTCTCCGATACAGTTTTAGTAAATTGTAGACCTGGGACACCCCTATTCAAATGTTGGTGAAATGTCTCCAAGTCCTCATCCGTAAAAGTCCATATTAGAAAAATATCCGATTAATAATCCGATTAAGGGGAGGTGTATATATATGTGTGCACTGTGTGTATAGCATTATGCTTGACAAAGACTTGTTGTAAGTCGAAACATTGTATGCTGGACAAATAAAGGATCATCACGCTAGAATTTGAGGTGCTGCGGTTTTCTTCAATTCCCTGTGCTATACATACCACTGAATTGACAGACCATGCTGCCGTCAATTTGTTTTCCTTCATTGATCGGAGGACCAAGGTGGATCTCAGGTCGTAAGGGCCTTGGGCTGATGCATTCCAGTTTATGTCTTCACGGTACTCTGAATAGAGATGAGCGAACACCTGGAAGTTCGGGTTCGGGAAGTTCGGCCAAACTTCCCGAAAATGTTCGGGTTCAGGGTCCGAACTTGACCGGAACTTTATCCCGAACCCGAACCCTATTGAAGTCAATGGGGACCCGAACTTTTAGGCACTAAAAAGGCTGTAAAATAGTCCAGGAAAGGGCTAGAGGGCTGCCACTTTCAGTTATTTCGCCCCAGCACCCAGACCGAGGATACAGTTCCCACAGCAAGGAATCATGCGTCATATCACCCACCACTGGAGAAGGCCACTTTCAGTTATTTCGGCCCAGCACCCAGACCGAGGATACAGGTCCCACTGCAAGGAATCATGCGTCATATCACCCACCACTGGAGAAGGCCACTTTCAGTTATTTCGGCCCAGCACCCAGACCGAGGATACAGGTCCCACTGCAAGGAATCATGCGTCATATCACCCACCACTGGAGAAGGCCACTTTCAGTTATTTCGGCCCAGCACCCAGACCGAGGATACAGGTCCCACAGCAAGGAATCATGCGTCATATCACCCACCACTGGAGAAGGCCACTTTCAATTATTTCGGCCCAGCACCGAGACCGAGGATACAGGTCCCACTGCAAGGAATCATGCGTCATATCACCCACCACTGGAGAAGGCCACTTTCAGTTATTTAGGCCCCAGGACCCAGACAGAGGAGAGAGGTCCCACAGCAAGGAATAAGGCGTCATATCACCCACCACTGGAGAAGGCCACTTTCAGTTATTTCGGCCCCAGCACCCAGACAGAGGAGAGGTTCATTCAACTTTGGGTTGCACCGCAAGATCATGGTAAAGTTAAAAAAATGAGGATTCAATAAAGAAGTGCCCCAGAGTACAAGAATACATGGTTGAGGGGGAGGCAGTTATTAATGTCTATTCTGCACAAGGGAGGCACAGGTCCTGTGGGATCCATGCCTGGTTCATTTTTATAAACGTCAGCTTGCCCATGTTGGCTGTGGACAGGCGGCTGCGTTTGTCAGTAATGATGCCCCCTGCCGTGCTGAATACACGTTCAGACAAAATGAGGCCGAACCATCAGTCAGTACGTGGAGGGGTGTGCAGACGTACTGTTCAACCATGTTAGTGAAATGCTGCCTCCTGCTAACACGTTCCGTATCAGGTGGTGGTGCAGTTAGCTGTGGCGTGGAGACAAAACTTTTCCACATTTCTGCCATGCTAACCCTGCCCTCAGAGGAGCTGGCCGTGACACAGCTGCATTGGCGACCTCTTGTTCCTCCTCTGCCTTCGCCTTGGGCTTCCACCTGTTCCCCTGTGACATTTGGGAATGCTCTCAGGAGCGCGTCTACCAGCGTGCGCTTGTACTCGCGCATCTTCCTATCACGCTCTAGTGCAGGAAGTAAGGTAGGCACATTGTCTTTGTACCGGGGATCCAGCAGGGTGGCAACCCAGCAGTCTGCACACGTTAAAATGTGCGCAACTCTGCAAAGAGGCAAAGAATGATGCCCTGCGATCCTTGGCGGCGGAAGGACGTGCGCCAAGGAACTCTCCGCCTGAGGCCCAGCCGCCACTACATTTACCCAGTGTGCAGTTAGGGAGATATAGCGTCCCTGGCCGTGCTTACTGGTCCACGTATCTGCGGTTAGGTGGACCTTGCCACAGATGGCGTTGCGCAGTGCACACTTGATTTTATCGGATACTTGGTTGTGCAGGGAAGGCACGGCTGTCTTGGAGAAGTAGTGGCGTCTGGGAACAACATACTGTGGGACAGCCATGGACATCAACTGTTTGAAGCTGTCTGTGTCCACCAGCCTGAATGACAGCATTTCCAAGGCCAGTAGTTTAGAAATGCTGGCATTCAGGCCTAAGGCTCGAGGATGGCTAGGTGGGAATTTACGCTTTCTCTCCAAGGTTTGTGAGATGGAGAGCTGAACGCTGCCGTGTGACATGGTGGAGATGCTTGGTGATGCAGGTGGTGGTGTCAGTGGCACATCCTCTGTTTGGTGGGCGGCAGGTGCCAACGTTCATCCCGAGGCGGAGGAACAGGCCGAGGCAGCAGCAGAAGAGGGAGAAGGGGGAGCCTGAGTGAGTTCCTTGTTTTTAAGGTGTTTACTCCACTGCAGTTCATGCTTTGCATGTAGATGCCTGGTCATGCAGGTTGTGCTAAGGTTCAGAACGTTAATGCCTCGCTTCAGGCTCTGATGGCACAGCGTGCAAACCACTCGGGTCTTGTCGTCAGCACATTGTTTAAAGAAGTGCCATGCCAGGGAACCCCTTGAAGATGCCTTTGGGGTGCTCGGTCCCTGGTGGCGGTGGCCAGTAGCAGGCGAACTCTCTTGGCGCCGGCTGGTCTGCTTTTGCCCCCTGCTCTCTCTTTTGCTACGCTGTTGGCTCGGTCTCACCACTGCCTCTTCCTCTGAACTATGAAAGTCTGTGGCACGACCTTCATTCCATGTGGGGTCTAGGACCTCATCGTCCCCTGCATCGTCTTCCATGCAGTCTTCCTCCCTGACCTCCTGTTCGGTCTGCACACCGCAGAAAGACGCAGCAGTTGGCACCTGTGTTTCGTCATCATCAGAGACGTGTGGACTCCGATGAGGTGGTATTCCCATGTCCTCATCATCAGGAAACTTCAGTGGTTGTGCATCAGTGCATTCTATGTCTTCCACCACTGGGGAAGGGCTAGGTGGATTCCCTTGGGAAACCCTGCCAGCAGAGTCTTCAAACAGCATAAGAGACTGCTGCATAACTTGAGGCTCAGACAGTTTCCCTGATATGCATGGGGGTGATGTGACAGACTGATGGGCTTGGTTTTCAGGTGCCACCTGTGCGCTTTCTGCAGAAGACTGGTGGGAGATAATGTTGTGAACGTGCTGAATCCACTGTCGGCCACCCAATTGACTAGCGCCTGTACCTGCTCAGGCCTTACCATCCTTAGAACGGCATTGGGCCCCAACAAATATCGCTGTAAATTCTGGCGGGTATTGGAACCTGAGGTAGTTGGTTCACTAGGACGTGTGGCTGTGGCAGAATGGCTACGTCCTCTCCCAGCACCAGAGGGTACCACGACCGCGTCCGCGTCCCTTACTAGATGTTTTCCTCATTGTTACCGTTCACCAAGCACCACAATAAGAAAAAAAATATTTGGCCCAATGTATTGATTTCAAATTCAGGCCTTTTTTTACAGGCACCTAACACTATCTGCCTATTTATGTAGAATATTACACTAATCCAGGCACAGCAGTAACCACTGATTTTCACCCCAGAACAAAATATATGTTTTTACGGACACTATGAAACTTGGCCAGCCACAGCTGATACCACTGATTTATGGTATTGCTATTTTGGCAATTGAATTTCACCCCACAAAAAAATATATGTTTTTGCGGACACTATGAAACTTGGCCAGCCACAGCTGAAACCACTGATTTATGGTATTGCTATTTTGGCAATTGAATTTCACCCCAGAACAAAATATATGTTTTTACGGACACTATGAAACTTGGCCAGCCACAGCTGATACCACTGATTTATGGTATTGCTATTTTGGCAATTGAATTTCACCCCACAAAAAAATATATGTTTTTGCGGACACTATGAAACTTGGCCAGCCACAGCTGAAACCACTGATTTATGGTATTGCTATTTTGGCAATTGAATTTCACCCCAGAACAAAATATATGTTTTTACGGACACTATGAAACTTGGCCAGCCACAGCTGAAACCACAGATTTATGGTATTGCTATTTTGGCAATTGAATTTCACCCCAGAACAAAATATATAATTTGCAGGACACTATGAAACTTGGCCAGCCACAGCTGAAACCATTGATTTATGGTATTGCTATTTTGGCAATTGAATTTCACCCCAGAACAAAATATATGTTTTTACGGACACTATGAAACTTGGCCAGCCACAGCTGATACCACTGATTTATGGTATTGCTATTTTGGCAATTGAATTTCACCCCACAAAAAAATATATGTTTTTGCGGACACTATGAAACTTGGCCAGCCACAGCTGAAACCACTGATTTATGGTATTGCTATTTTGGCAATTGAATTTCACCCCAGAACAAAATATATGTTTTTACGGACACTATGAAACTTGGCCAGCCACAGCTGAAACCACTGATTTATGGCATTGCTATTTTGGCAATTGAATTTCACCCCAGAACAAAATATACCCTGTTACGGACAGATTTAAACTAGGCCTGCAACAGCTGGAACACCAGATTCAGAGTATTGCTATTTTGGCAATTTAATCTCACCCCAGAACAAAATATACCCTGTTACGGACAGATTTAAACTAGGCCTGCAACAGCTGGAACACCAGATTCAAGGTATTGCTATTTTGGCAATTGAATTTCACCCCAGAACAAAATATATCCTTTGCAGGACACTATGAAACTTGGCCAGCCTGAGCTGAAACCACTGATTTATAGTATTGCTATTTTGGCAATTGAATTTCACCCCAGAACAAAATATATGTTTTGGCAGACACTATTATACTTTGCCATCCACAGCTGTGACACCAGATTTATGGTATTGCTATTTTGGCAATTGAATTTCACCCCAGAACAAAATATATGTTTTACGGACACTATGAAACTTGGCCAGCCACAGCTGAAACCACTGATTTATGGTATTGCTATTTTGGCAATTGAATTTCACCCCAGAACAAAATATATGTTTTTACGGACACTATGAAACTTGGCCAGCCACAGCTGATACCACTGATTTATGGTATTGCTATTTTGGCAATTGAATTTCACCCACAAAAAAATATATGTTTTTGCGGACACTATGAAACTTGGCCAGCCACAGCTGAAACCACTGATTTATGGTATTGCTATTTTGGCAATTGAATTTCACCCCAGAACAAAATATATGTTTTTACGGACACTATGAAACTTGGCCAGCCACAGCTGAAACCACAGATTTATGGTATTGCTATTTTGGCAATTGAATTTCACCCCAGAACAAAATATATAATTTGCAGGACACTATGAAACTTGGCCAGCCACAGCTGAAACCATTGATTTATGGTATTGCTATTTTGGCAATTGAATTTCACCCCAGAACAAAATATATGTTTTTACGGACACTATGAAACTTGGCCAGCCACAGCTGATACCACTGATTTATGGTATTGCTATTTTGGCAATTGAATTTCACCCCACAAAAAAATATATGTTTTGCGAACACTATGAAACTTGGCCAGCCACAGCTGAAACCACTGATTTATGGTATTGCTATTTTGGCAATTGAATTTCACCCCAGAACAAAATATATGTTTTTACGGACACTATGAAACTTGGCCAGCCACAGCTGAAACCACTGATTTATGGCATTGCTATTTTGGCAATTGAATTTCACCCCAGAACAAAATATACCCTGTTACGGACAGATTTAAACTAGGCCTGCAACAGCTGGAACACCAGATTCAGAGTATTGCTATTTTGGCAATTTAATCTCACCCCAGAACAAAAATATACCCTGTTACGGACAGATTTAAACTAGGCCTGCAACAGCTGGAACACCAGATTCAAGGTATTGCTATTTTGGCAATTGAATTTCACCCCAGAACAAAATATATCCTTTGCAGGACACTATGAAACTTGGCCAGCCTGAGCTGAAACCACTGATTTATAGTATTGCTATTTTGGCAATTGAATTTCACCCCAGAACAAAATATATGTTTTGGCAGACACTATTATACTTTGCCATCCACAGCTGTGACACCAGATTTATGGTATTGCTATTTTGGCAATTGAATTTCACCCCAGAACAAAATATATGTTTTTACGGACACTATGAAACTTGGCCAGCCACAGCTGAAACCACTGATTTATGGTATTGCTATTTTGGCAATTGAATTTCACCCCAGAACAAAATATACATTTTTGCGGACACTATGAAACTTGGCCAGCCACAGTTGAAACCACTGATTTATGGTATTGCTATTTTGGCAATTGAATTTCACCCCAGAACAAAATATATATTTTGGCAGACACTATTATACTTTGCCATCCACAGCTGTGACACCAGATTTATGGTATTGCTATTTTGGCAATTGAATTTCACCCCAGAACAAAATATACGTTTTTGCGGACACTATGAAACTTGGCCAGCCACAGCTGATACCACTGATTTATGGTATTGCTATTTTGGCAATTGAATTTCACCCCAGAACAAAATATACGTTTTTGCGGACACTATGAAACTTAGCCAGCCACAGCTGATACCACTGATTTATGGTATTGCTATTTTGGCAATTGAATTTCATCCCAGAACAAAATATATAATTTGCAGGACACTATGAAACTTGGCCAGCCACAGCTGAAACCACTGATTTATGGTATTGCTATTTTGGCAATTGAATTTCACCTCAGAACAAAATATATGTTTTTACCGACACTATGAAACTTGGCCAGCCACAGCTGAATCCACTGATTTATGGTATTGCTATTTTGGCAACTGAATTTCACCCCAGAACAAAATATATGTTTTTACGGACACTATCAAACTTGGCCAGCCACAGCTGAAACCACTGATTTATGGTATTGCTATTTTGCCAATTGAATTTCACCCCAGAACAAAATATATGTTTTTACGGACACTATGAAACTTGGCCAGCCACAGCTGAATCCACTGATTTATGGTATTGCTATTTTGGCAATTGAATTAGTAGGCATGACTGTGATGGGCTCTTAGGGCAAGAAGTAAAACGCTAGCTGATTGGCTGCTGTGCAGCTCTTCAGAAAGTGGGAAGTAATCGCTGAACAACGGACCCGAACTCAAACTTTTTTGAAAATGTTCGGGTTCGGGTCCGTGTCCCGAACACCCCAAAATTCGGTACGAACCTGAACTATGCTCGAAGTTTTCGCTCAACACTAATTCTGAACATTATTATTAGTGTAGAGACAGGACCCTCCTGCAATCAGGAAGAGTGTTAGGATTTTATTAGTTTTAAAAAGTGTGCTGATGATCTGTAGGCATTATTGAGGGGTGCAATACAGCTCCTTTGCAACAGTGAGACAGAAATACCATTTATCATTGCGTCTTTTTAAAAAAAGAAACAAAAAAAGGTGCAAAATCTTACCAGTAGGGATGAGCGAACCTAGAACATACCGGACATTTGGTTGTCCGTGTACCAAACCTGAACCCGGATTTTGTGCCAAAGTCCGTGTCCGGGTTCATTGTTTGTACTTTAAATAAAGCTTGTTGAACAAGCGATTAAGATGTGGGAACTTGAAAGCCTTCAAGTCAAGGCTAGTATTGATATGGCAGTGATTGGCACATTTGCGTGTCCGTGTACCGAACCCGAACTCGGATTTTGCGCCAAAGTCTGTGTCCGGGTTTATTGTTCATACTTTAATAAAGCTTGTTTAAAGGTTGCAGCGCAGCCAATCAACAAGCGATTAAGCTGTGGGAACTTGGAAGCCTTTACAGTCATTCCTAGTATTGACATGGCTGTGATTAGCCGGCGCACTATGTTACCATGCTTTAAAAAAATGCTGGATTACATGGTGCGCCGCCATTCTGCTCTGACTAGTGTAGGGAAAGGACGCTGCTGCAAGCAGGGAGAGTGTTAGGATATTAGTTTTAAAACGTGTGCTGGTGATTTGTAGGCATTATTGAGGGGTGCAATACAGCTCCTTTGCCCCAGTGAGACAAAAATACCATACTTAATCGTGCTGTTCATGCTGAGGGTGACGTGTTTTTTTCGGTGCAATCCAACTTGCACCAGTAACAGGGAGATATAATAGTTCATCAGTCTGTTAAATTTGTGGGTGAGACATACCTATTTTAGTGAAAAAACATTTATTTGCCACTGTCAAATGGATATATAAAAGTTATTCAGCTGGTTAATAGGGTCGGTGTGTCCTACATTTTTGTTTTAAAATACACTGTACTTGCCACCATTAAAGGTAATATATAACAGTTATTCAGCCGGTTAATTGTGTCGGTGTGACCTACCTACTGTATATTATTTTGTTTTAAAAGTTGTGTTTGTGCACTAGTGAGTGAGATTACACTAATATTAATTATATTTGATGTGGGTTGTACTGATTCACAGTGTTTGTGTGAATCTCACCCTCTGTGAATCTTTCTATATTGTGTTCTTTTCTCTGCATTCTGGTGTGCATTGGTGTACACTGTTGTTCCCCCCTCTGATGTTGTCTGTGCCCGTATTCCTGTCTCTGATACCTCCCCCTGTTGTGAGTGTATTCTGTTGGTCGATCCCTTAAATTGTATTCGTGTTGTGGCTCCTGTCTTCTCTGTGTGTGACTCCTCATGTTGTGCCGTGGTGGAGTGGGGCTTCGTATTTTTTTCGTTCGTGTTTTGTGATGAGGTGGAGTATAATCTAAAAATTGTGGTGATGTTAGTGATTCATATCTATTAGCAACCGTTACATTGAAATGATCCCCTTGTGTTTCTCGTGTACTTTTGGTATCCCTTTTAGCCTCTTCCTGTGTTATAGGGTAATTATTAGCCCTTTTTTCTACATTATTTAACATTTTTGATTTCTTATAAATTATTTCTTTTTCTAATGAATCTAAATTTCTACAGATCCTCTCACGCGATTTTGTAATCTCCTCATTATCTGGGAAAGACTCTATTTCCCTTTTTAGGGTCTCAATTTGTCCCGTCATTTCTTCAGTCATCTCTACTCTCCGTTTAATAATCATCCGAATAAGACTTTCCGACCCGATTTTTAGAAATAAATCCCACTCTTTTTTAAAACTATCATTCAGTGGCTAGGAACAGCTTTATAAGATATACTAGTTGCCACTTACCCCGTTGGCTTACCAATATCCCTACTAGTCAATTTAAACGATTGAAACGTAATTGTAGGGAAGAAGAAAAGTTTGAAGAAGAATCTAGAGGATTGAAACAACAGTTCCTAGAAAGGGAGTACCCAATCCAGGTTTTAGAGAGTTCCTTGACCAAAGTACGGGAAATGGAGAGAAAGGATTTTTTCCTGACTACAGGTCCCAAACAACATGATGAAATTATTAATACCGCACAATAGAGAAAATAATAAAGAAACACTGGGTTTACCTTCTAAATGATAAAATTATAGGTCCTATGTTAAGTGATAATCCTAGGATCACATATACGAAGGCAGCCAATTTAGCGTGTAGAGTAGCTCCAACGGTAAAAAGGAATGTACAACTCTGAAATAAAGAAAATGGGTTGTCTCTAAAAGGTTTTTTTTAGATGTGGATGCTGTAACAACTGCAGAACTACCACCTTCCCCAAATAAACAACTGTAGTACGGTCTACGGTGAATGTCTTTGAGATGAATATCCAAGATGGTCTGACATGCAATACAGTTGATGTCATTTATATGTTGGAATGTGGGTGTAAAAAACAATACATAGGGAGAATGAAAAGAACCTTAAAGAAAAGAGTGACTGAGCATATTGCAAATACAAAAATGGGGCTGGAGACACACTCACTATCTCAACATTTCAAAATGTATCACAATTGTGACCCCTCAGATTTGAAGTTTTGGGCCATAGAAAAGGTGAAAAGGTTTTGGAGAGGGGGGAAACCATGTAGCTTGAATGTCAAGACAAGAAACGCGAAGGATCTTTGACTTCGACACCTTGATCCCCAAAGGCCTGAATGCCGAATTTAAGCTTTTTGGGTTTTTATAGTGGGGGGGGGGGGTTGGTAGTCTGGCGGTGACGTGACATCGGAGTCTGGTCATTTTTATCGACACTCCGATCTCCCCTCCCTACCAAACTCCCCTCCCCTACACTACCACTGTCAACTTTCATCTGATTTGTTGTTTGGTTTACAGCTGACTTTTTAGATTTACAAACTACATAAATCGCATAGAAAACGCATATGACATATCATGCGGTTCTGTTGAGTTTATAAGTTTCTTTTTCCTATTTAGTATTTCCTACTAAGCATTTCCATTTTTTTAATTTTTGAAGTAGAGGAAAGGTTTTTATTACCATTTGTAAAGCGTATTACTGTGTGAGTGTTCGAAATCCATTTGATCCACACCAGGCCTTCTAGGTCACATATTGCCACTATAGGATTATGGCAGGCATCCTCAAACTGCGGCCCTCCAGCTGTTGTAAAACTACAACTCCCACAATGCCCTGCTGTAGGCTGATACCTGTAGGCTGTTCGGGCATGCTGGGAGTTGTAGTTTTGCAACAGCTGGAGGGCCGCAGTTTGAGGATGCCTGGATTATGGTAACCGAAATCCCTATATATGGGATTATAACGCTCACTCTCATTACCACTGAGGAAGGGGTACAGCACCCGAAAACACGGCGTTTGGCCTGAAAGGAGTGAGCATTCCATTGCTGCAGCATATTGAGGACATTACAGAGGAACCAATATTGGTCAAGATTATCTATTGCCCATTTCGACATTTGTCCGCTTGTCGGTCCAGCGCTGAATCAAGTCCGGACTTTAGGACCACACATATCCACTCCACTGACGGCACCTCCGCTTCTTCCTGTTGCCTAGCATCCGGGTTATGTGGGACGCCACGCCGGAGCATAGCGCACCACGTGGGATGCCGCGTAAGGGAGGTTGTCGGTCAGCAATGCCGCGAGAGAGCGGTGAAGAGTGGTAAGGACGTAACCATGTACAACTTTTTATAACACTCCACTTGTGGGAATAATAAGGAGGATTGGACATCCTAACGGCAATGAAAGGTTCTATTGTGATCTAACATTTCACACATTGGTGCAGCTACACAAACTGTTTTACACTGCCACTCCACAGTGTTACATTGGTGTGGGGGTCATCAGTGCCGCTACGATATTGCGACTAACTCAAAAGGCTGTATCTGGATGTGGACTCAAACCATGTTGGCTGGACTATTTTTCTTACTTATCTTCTCCTTATTGATGGGAATATCTAAGAAGAATATCTTAACTAGGAGACTTTATTTTATTTTACTGCATTATTATTGTGTATCGTGTCAGCATTTTTTATAGAGCTAGTAATAAATTATTGGGTGTTCTTGAGTGTGTGTGCCCCTTGACATAGCACGATAACTTTACATTTGTCAGTGTTAAACCTCATCTGCCATTTCTCTGCCCAAGCCTGCAATCTATCCAGATCCCTCTGTAGCAGAAAACTGTCCTCTTCAGTGTTAATTACTTTACACAGTTTAGTGTTATCTGCAAAAATTGATATTTTAATGCCTTCTACAAGATCATTAATAAATATATTGAAGAGAATAGGTCCCAGTACTGACCCCTGAGGTACCCCACTAGTGACAGTGACCCAATCTGAGTTTGTACCGTTAAAAACCACACTCTGTTTTCTGTCACTCAGCCAGTTACTTACCCACATACAGACATTTTCCCCCAGTCCGAGCACTCTCATTTTATTTACTAACCTTTTATAAGGTACAGTGTCAAATGCTTTGTAAAGTCCAGATACAGTCATGTGAAAAAATTAGGACACCCTTTGAAAGCATGTGGTTTTTTGTAACATTTTTAATAAATGGTTATTTCATCTCCGTTTCAACAATACAGAGAGATTAAAGTAATCCGACTAAACAAAGAAAACTGAAGAAAAGTCTTTTCAAGATCTTCTGTAAATGTCATTCTACAAAAATGCCTATTCTAACTGAGGAAAAAGATAGGACACCCTTGCCCCTAATAGCGAGTGTTACCTCCTTTGGCTGAAATAACTGCAGTGAGACGGTTCTTGTAGCCATCTACCAGTCTTCGACATCGGTCTGAGAAATTTTACCCCACTCCTCAATGCAGAACTTTTTCAGCTGTGAGATGTTTGAGGGTTTCTTGCACGATACAGCCCTTTTCAAGTCACCCCACAGCATCTCAATGGGATTCAAATCTGGACTTTGACTTGGCCATTCCAGGACTCTCCATTTCTTCTTTTTCAGCCAATCTTTGGTTGATTTACTAGTATGTTTTGGGTCATTGTCATGTTGCATGGTCCAGTTCCGCTTCAGCTTTAATTTTCTAACTGATGGTCTCACATGTTCTTCAAGCACCTTCTGATACACAGTAGAATTCATCGTGGATTCTATGATGGTGAGCTGACCAGGTCCTGCTGCAGCAAAGCAGCCCCAAACCATGACACTTCCACCTCCATGCTTCACAGTTGGTATGAGGTTCTTTTCTTGGAATGCTGTGTTTGGTTTACGCCAAACATGTCCTCTGCTGTTGTGTCCAAATAATTCAATTTTGGACTCATCTGTCCAAAGAACATTATTCCAGAAGTCCTGGTCTTTGTCAACTTTATCTCTGGCAAATGTCAGTCTGGCCTCGATGTTTCTCTTGGAAAGCAAAGGTTTCCTCCTTGCACACCTCCCATGCAAGTTAAACTTGTACAGTCTCTTTCTGATTGTAGAGGCATGTACTTCTACATCAACAGTAGCCAGAGCCTGCTGTAGTTCTCGAGATGACACTTTAGGGTTTTTGGAGACCTCTTTTAGCATCTTGCGGTCTGCTCTTGGGGTGAACTTGCTGGGGCGACCAGTCCTGGGCATGTTGGCAGTTGTTTTGAAAGCCCTCCACTTGTAGACTATCTTCCGGACAGTGGAATGGCTGATTTCAAAATCTTTTGAGATCTTTTAAATCCCTTCCCAGACTCATAGGCTGCTACAATCTTTTTCTGAAGTCCTCTGACAGCTCTTTTGCTCTCACCATGGTGCTCACTCTCACTTCAACAGTCAGGAGCACACCAAACTAAATGTCTGAGGTTTAAATAGGGCAAGCCTCATTCAACATGCAGAGTAACGATCTACTAATTATGTGCACCTGGTGTGATATACCTGTGTGAGATCTGAGCCAATTTAAGAGGGAATACATGTGAGGGTGTCCTATCTTTTTCCTCAGTTAGAATAGGCATTTTTGTAGAATGACATTTACAGAAGATCTTGAAAAGACTTTTCTTCAGTTTTCTTTGTTTAGTTGGATTACTTTAATCTCTCTGTATTGTTGAAACGGAGATGAAATAACCATTTATTAAAAATGTTACAAAAAACCACATGCTTTCAAAGGGTGTCCTAATTTTTTCACATGACTGTATACGACATCCATTGATTCGCCGCTGTCAAGTCTAGAACTTACCTCTTCATAGAAACTGATTAAATTGGTTTGGCATGACCGTTCCCTCATAAAGCCATGCTGATATAGCGTTATTTGCTTATTTTCATTGAGATACTCCAAGATAGCAACTCTTAGAAAACCTTCAAACAGTTTACCCACAACAGATGTTAAACTTACCGGCCTATAATTTCCAGGCTCAGTTTTTGGACCCTTTTTGAATATTGGCACCACATTTGCTATGCGCCAATCCTGTGGAACATTACCTGTCAGTATAGAGTCTGTAAATATCAGAAATAAAGGTCTGGCTAGGACATCACTTAATTCCCTTAGGACACGGGGGTGTATGCCATCCGGTCCTGGCGATTTGTCTATTTTAATCTTTTTAAGTCGCTGTTGTACTTCTTCCTGGGTCAGACAGGGTACTTTTAATGGGGGATTTACTTTTACATTCTGCATTTCATCTGACAGTTTATTTTCCTCAGTGAATATAGTGGAGAAAAAAATATTTAGTAGTTTTGCTTTATCTTCGTCGCTCTCTGCAACACCCCCCTCATTGCTTTGTAGAGGACCGACTCCTTCAGATTTATATTTTTTACCATTTATATAATTGAAGAACATTTTAGGGTTAGTTTTACTCTCTTTGGCAATTAATCTCTCGGTCTCTAGTTTGGCAGTTTATTAGTTTTTTACATATTCTATTTTTTATAAGGACTTTGTCCCAGTTAGTTAGACCTATGGCCTCGCTTAGTTAGCTAAATTTTGCTTTTTTGAAGTTTGGTATCTTTGTTCCTTCCTTTAGAAACTCTCGTTTGAAGAATAATTGGAAGGTTATTACTTTATGGTCACTATTTCCCAGGTGTCCCCCAACCTGCACATCTGTTGTTCTATCAGGTCTGTTGGTTAATACTAAGTCCAGTATGGCTGTCCCTCTAGTTGGGTCCTAAACCAGTTGGGAAAAGTAATTGTCTTTGGCTATTGTCAAGAACCTGTTTCCTTTATGGGATGTACAGCTTTCAGTTTCCCAGTCTACATCTGGGTAGTTGAAGTCCCCCATAATAACGACTTCATTATGATTTTCCGTCAAAGGGAATATATAACAATATTCAGCCAGTTAATTGGGTCGGTGTGACCTACCTATATTTGTGGTTGAAAATACACTGCACTTGCCACTGTCAAGG
The DNA here is from genome assembly GCA_033119425.1 of Bufotes viridis. Taxonomy (NCBI): domain Eukaryota; kingdom Metazoa; phylum Chordata; class Amphibia; order Anura; family Bufonidae; genus Bufotes; species Bufotes viridis. The sequence goes on along the minus strand of CM065591.1, from coordinate 237,918,590 downwards.
GGAATATATAATGGTTATACAGTTGGTTAATTGGGTCGGTGTGACCTACCTATATTTGTGGTTGAAAATACACTGTACTTGCCATCGTCAAAGGAAATATATTATAGTTATACAGTTGGTTAATTGGGTCGTGGTGTCCCACCTATTTTTGGGGTTGAAAACACACTGTACTTGCCACCATCAAGGGGAATATATTATAATTATACAGTCGGTTAATTGGGTCAGTGTGACCTACCTGTATTTGGGGTTGAAAATACACTGTACTTGTCATCGTCAAAGGGAATATATAATAGTTATTCAGCCGGTTAATGGGGTAGGTGTGTACTACGTATATTCGTGGTTGAAAATACACTATACTTGCCACCGTCAAGGGGAATATATAATAGTTATACAGTCGGTTAATTGGGTCAGTGTGTCCTACCAATTTTTTTCCCCCAAGCACCTCTTTTGCATCTGTGACACAAATTGACAGTTATTCTTTGTCTGTCAGGCAATTTTGTGGGTGACTGTAACAAAATGAGTACCATCAACTAGGCGACATGGGAGTAACTGTTGTTGTTGGTTTTGGAGCTCCTGCTGCAGGGAGAGGACGTTGTCAATCCGTGCCAGCTACACGCCCAAATGAAACACCTTCCACTGGTGCACGCTGTCGACATGACATTATGCGACATTTTGTAGGCCCAAATACCGCTCTAAGAATGGTGAGGCCAGAACAAGTAGAGGCGGTAGTAGATTGAATGGCTGAGAGTGCCTCCAGTTCTCGTCACATTGTCTTCCACCAAGTCCACAGCTTAAAGCGCAGCGTTAGCACCGTCGACTCACTGGCTTCCATTATCCACCTTAACCCTTGCACATCAGCAAAGCAGTCTGAGCCTCAAGTCATGCATTTTTGATGACTCTGGTGGCAGGGTTTTCGTGGGCCATCCACCTAGCCCTGCCGCAGTAGTGACAAAGATTGAGTGCACTGATGCCCAACCACTTATGTTTGAGGATGAGGACGTGGGAGAACCACCGCAGCACGCCTCTGATGACGAAACACAGGTGTCAACTGCTGGGGCTTTCTGCAGTGTGCAGACCGGCCAGGAGGGCAGGGGTGAGAAGTGGGTGGAAGATGATGTGGAGGATGATGAGGTCCTAGACCTCACATGGCATCCAGGTCATGCCAGTGAGGCGTGCAGTTTGGAGGAAGAGGAGGGTGTCATGCAGCACCAGCTGCACAGCAAAAGAGGGAGCAGGGTGCAAAAGCAGAGCAGTCGGCCCCCAGCCAGTACGCCTGCTACTGCCCAATGCGCCAAGAGACAAAGCACACCAAAGCTGGCGCAAAGGACTTCCCTGGCATGGCAGTTCTTCAGGCAGACGACAGGACATGGGTGGTTTTCACACTGTGTAGTCAGAGCCTGAAGCGAGGCATAAATGTTCTCAACCTGAGCACCACCTGCATGATCCGGCATCTAACCGCAAAGCACGAGCTGCAGTAGAGTAGACAACTCAAGAACCACAAAAGATCAGAGGCTCCTCCTGCTCCCCTTCTGCTGCAGTCTCGGCCTCTTCCTCCGCCTCTGCCACCCCAGAAACAGACAATGTGGCAGCCACACCACCACCGTCACCCAGCATGTCCACACTGTCTCATGAAAGTGTTTAGCTGTCCATCTCACAAACACTGGAGAGAAAGAGGAAGTACTTCCCTACCCACCTGCAAGCCCTGTCCCTGAATGCCAGCATTTCAAAACTACCGGCCTTCGAAATGCTGCCATTCCGTCTGTCTGATACGAACAGTTTTAAAAATGTAATGATGGCAGTTGTCCCACGGTATGTGGTTCTCAGTCGCCACTACTTTTCAAGGCAGGTTATCTATGCCCTGCGCAAAGAAGTGGCATAACAAATCAGGTGTGCGCGGCGTGACGCCATCAATGGCAAGGTCTACATAACCACCAAAAAGTGGGCCAGTAAGTATGGACAGGGACATTATATCTCCCTAACTGCCCACTGGGTAAATGTAGTGGCGGCTGAGCCTGAGGCGGACAGCGGTTTGGCGCATGTCCTCCTGCCACCTAGCATTGCTGGATGTTTCATAGTGCCTCCTGTTGCCTCCTCCTTCTCGTCTGCTTCCTCCTCCGGTTCATCCTCTACCGCCTCCTCATCACGTCAGCGCAACACCTGCACCACCAACTTCAGAACAGCCAGGGGAAACGCCAGCAGGCTGTTCTGAAATTCATATGTTTGGGGGAAAGACCCCACACCGTGCAGGAGCTGTGGGCAGGCAAGAACAGACAGATGAGTGGTTGGTGCCACTGAGCTTTAAGCCAGGCCTGGTGGTGTGCGACAACTAGCGAATTCTCGTAGCAGCTCTGTGGCTACCCGGTTTGACGCACATCCACCTGGTTTGACGCACATCTTGGTGCATCTGCTGAATTTGGTGTTGCAGAGGTTCCTCAATTATTACCCAGATATTTCAGAGCTGCAGCAGAAGGTGAGGGTGGTTTGTTCATACCTTTGGCGTTCTCACCCTGCTGCTGCCCGCCTGTCGGCGCTGCAGCGTACCTTCAGCCTTTCCGCTCACTGCCTTATCTATGACGTACCCACAAGGTGGAATTCCACCTTGCACATGCTGGAGAAACTGTGCGAGCAGCAGCAGGCGATAGTGGAGTTTCAGATGCAGCATGCACGGGTGAGTCGCTCTGCAGAACAGCAACATTTCACCACTAACAAGTGGGCCTCCATGCGGGACTTGTGTGCCGTGTTGCGCTGCTTCGAGTACTCCACCAACATGGCCAGTGGTGATGATGCCACCATCAGCCCTACTATGCCACTTTTATGTTTTCTTGAAAAAACGCTTTAGGCGCTGAGGGATGAGGATGTTGCACAGGAGGAAAAGGAGGAGGAACAGGGATCATTCCAATGGTTATCAGGCCAGTCGTCCACAAGTGGCTCCGAGGGTGGGTTTCTGCACCAACAGCGGCGAGGTACCCAACTGTCCAGAAAGGGCACAGTTTTGGAAGATCAGGGGGATGAAGATGATGAGGAGGATCTCCGTTCACAGCAGGGTGGCACCCAAATAAGCTTACGGGTATCAATGGAGCATGGCTGGGGGATACAGAGGACACAGCTAAAACACCTCCCACTGAGGACAGCTTGTCATTGCCTCTGGGAAGCCAGGCACACATGAGCGACTACATGCTGCAATGCTTGCTCAAAGACCACCGAATTGCCCACATCCTAACCGGTGCTGATTACTGGGTGATCACCCTGCTGGATCCCTGCTACAAGGACAACGTTCCGTCCTTACTTCTGTCACTAGATTGTGAACAGAAAATGTGCGAGTACAAGCGAACTCCATTAGAGGCGCTACTGATGGCATTCCCACCTGACAGCCAGGGCTCAGTGGAAGCCTGAGGCGGAGACAGCGGAGGAAGAGAAAGTCGCCAACGCAGCAGGGCACCGTCAGCACCTCAGAAAGGAGGGTTAGCATGGTCAAAATGTGGAAAAGCTTTATCTGCACGCCACAATATCCAGCACCGCCATCTGATACGGACCGTCTTAGCAGGAGGCAGCGTTTCAGCAAAATGGTGGAACAGTACGTGACCACACATCTGCATGTACTGACTCATGGGTCTGCCCCATTTAACTTCTGGATCTCCAAATTTGGTACATGGCGTAAGCTTGCCTTTTACGCGTTGGAGGTGCTGGCCTGCCCTGTGGCAAGTGTATTGTCCGAACGTGTATTTACCACGGCGGGGTGTGATCACGGATAGGCGCATCCGCCTGTCCACAGCCAACGTGGACAAGCTCACGTTCATTAAAACGAACCAGGCATGGATCCCACAGGACTTGTCCGTACCTTGGCCAGAGAAGAAAGGTATACCAGACTCACCTAGCCATTGTTGTACACCGGAGCAATTTGTGCATTCTCTTTGCTATTTTCCAATGTTTTGGGCCCTCCACAAACCAAAAAACAAAATAAATTAAAAAAAGGTTGGTGACCATCTCCGTCATGCGTGCCTCCTCCTCCACTGGGACCTATGCCTCCAGGCTCAAAAAACAAAACATAAAATAAAATACTAAATAAAATAAAAATAAAATTAAAAATAAAAAAAGTTTGGTGTCCTCCACCACGTCCGCCTCCTCCATATGCACTGCCAAGTCCGCCTCATCCTCCACTGTGACCTCCGTCTCCAGGCTCAAGATTGTTATGTCTTATATTGGCAGAGTAGAGGTGTACCGAGCGCACCTTGCCATTGTTGTACTCCAGTGCAGTTTGTGCTTTCTCTTTGCCATCTCCCAATGTTTGGTGGTCGATAGAGATGAGTGAACACCTGGATGTTCGGGTTCGAGAAGTTCGAACCCGAACCCCATTGAAGTCAATGGGGACCCGAACTTTTAGGCACTAAACAGGCTGTAAAATAAGCCAGGAAAGGGCTAGAGGGCTGCAAAAGGCAGCAAAATGTAGGTAAATGCCCTGCAAGCAAATGTGGATAGGGACATGAATTAAAATAAAATAAATAAAAATTAACCAATATCAATTGGAGAGAGGTCCCATAGCAGAGAATCATGCGTCATATCACCCACCACTGAAGAAGGCCACTTTCAGTTATTTAGGCCCCAGCACCCAGACAGAGGAGAGAGGTCCCACAGCAAGGAATAAGGCGTCATATCACCCACCACTGGAGAAGGCCACTTTCAGTTATTTAGGCCCCAGCACCCAGGCAGAGGAGAGAGGTCCCACAGCAAGGAATAAGGTGTCATATCACCCACCACTGGAGAAGGCCGCTTTCAGTTATTTAGGCCCAGCACTCAGACAGAGGAGAGAGGTCCCACAGCAAGGAATCATGCGCAATATCACCCACCACTGAAGAAGGCCACTTTCAGTTATTTAGGCCCCAGCACCCAGACAGAGGAGAGAGGTCCCACAGCAAGGAATAAGGCGTCATACAACCCACCACTGGAGAAGGCCACTTTCAGTTATTTAGGCCCCAGCACCCAGACAGAGGAGAGAGGTCCCACAGCAAGGAATAAGGCGTCATATCACCCACAACTGGAGAAGGCCACTTTCAGTTATTTAGGCCCCAGCACCCGGACAAAAGAGGGAGGTCCCACAGCAAGGAATAAGGTGTCATATCACCCACCACTGGAGAAGGCCACTTTCAGTTATTTAGGCCCAGCACCCAGACAGAGGAGAGAGGCCCCACAGCAAGGAATAAGGCGTCATATCACCCACCACTGGAGAAGGCCACTTCCAGATATTTAGGCCCCAGCACCCAGACAGAGAAGAGAGGTCCCACAGCAAGGAATAAGGCGTCATATTACCCACCACTGGAGAAGGCCTTTCCAGATATTTAGGCCCCAGCACCCAGGCAGAGGAGAGAGGTCCCACAGCAAGGAATAAGGCGTCATATCACCCACCACTGGAGAAGGCCACTTTCAGTTATTTAGGCCCCAGCACCCAGACAGAGGAGAGAGGTCCCACAGCAAGGAATCAGGCGTCATATCACCCACCACTGGAGAAGGCCACTTTCAGTTATTTAGGCCCCAGCACCCAGACAGAGGAGAGAGGTCCCACAGCAAGGAATAAGGCGTCATATCACCCACCACTGGAGAAGGCCACTTTCAGTTATTTAGGCCCCAGCACCCAGACAGAGGAGAGAGGTCCCACAGCAAGGAATAAGGTGTCATATCACCCACCACTGGAGAAGGCCGCTTTCAGTTATTTAGGCCCAGCACTCAGACAGAGTAGAGAGGTCCCACAGCAAGGAATAAGGCGTCATATCACCCACCACTGGAGGCGGCCACTTTCAGTTATTTAGGCCCCAGCACCTAGAGAGAGGAGAGAGGTCCCACAGCAAGGAATAAGGCATCATATAACCACCTCTGGAGAAGGCCACTTTCAGTTATTTAGGCCCCAGCACCCAGACAGAGGAGAGAGGTCCCACAGCAAGGAATAAGGCATCATAAAACCACCTCTGGAGAAGGCCACTTCCAGATATTTAGGCCCCAGCACCCAGACAGAGGAGAGGGGTCGCATGGCAGAGGTTCAGGCTTCATGTCACCCACCATTGTAACAGGCCATTTTCAGTTATTTAGGCCCCGTTTAGGTTATTCTGCACAAGGGAGGGACAGGTCCTGTGGGATCCATGCCTGGTTCATTTTTATGAACGTCAGCTTGTCCACGTTGGCTGTGGACAGGCGGCTGCGTTTGTCAGTAATGACGCCCCCTGCCGTGCTGTATACACGTTCAGACAAAACGTTGGCCGCTGGGCAGGCCAGCATCTCCAAGGCATAAAATGCTAACTCTGGCCACGTGGACAATTTGGAGACCCAGAAGTTGAATGGGGCTCAACCATCAGTCAGTACGTGGAGGGGTGTGCAGACGTACTATTCAACCATGTTAGTGAAATGCTGCCTACTGCTAACACGTTCCGTATCAGGTGGTGGTGCAATTAGCTGTGGCGTGGAGACAAAACTTTTCCACATTTCTGCCATGCTAACCCTGCCCTCAGAGGAGCTGGCCGTGACACAGCTGCGTTGGCGACCTCTTGCTCTTCCTCTGCCTTCGCCTTGGGCTTCCACCTGTTCCCCTGTGACATTTGGGAATGCTCTCAGGAGTGCGTCTACCAGCGTGCGCTTGTACTCGCGCATCTTTCTTTCACGCTCCAGTGCAGGAAATAAGGTGGGCACATTATCTTTGTACCGGGGATCCAGCAGGGTGGCAACCAAGTAGTCCGCACACGTTAAAATGTGGGCAACTCTGCTGTCGTTGCGCAGGCACTGCAGCATGTAGTCGCTCATGTGTGCCAGGCTCCCCAGAGGTAAGGACAAGCTGTCCTCTGTGGGAGGCGTATTGTCATCGTCCTCCGTATCCCCCCAGCCACGCACCAGTGATGTGTCTGAGCTGTGTTGGGTGCCACCCCGCTGTGAACCTGCTTCATCCTCATCCGCCTCCACCTCCTCCTCGTCCTCCAGTAGTGGGCCCTGGCTGGCCACATTTGTACCTGGCCTCTGCTGTTGCAAAAAAACTCCCTCTGAGCCACTTCTAACAGACTGGCCTGAAAGTGCTAAAAAGGACCCCTCATCCTCCTCCTCCTCCTGGGCCATCACCTCTTCCATCATCGCCCTAAGCGTTTTCTCAAGGAGACATAGAAGTGGTATTGTAACGCTGATAACGGTGTCATCGCCACTGGCCATGTTGGTGGAGTACTCGAAACAGCGCAACAGGGCACACAGGTCTCGCATGGAGGCCCAATCATTGGTGGTGAAGTGGTGCTGTTCCGCAGTGCGACTGACGCGTGCGTGCTGCAGCTGAAACTCAACTATGGCCTGCTGCTGCTCGCACAGTCTCTCCAGCATGTGCAAGGTGAAGTTCCACCTGGTGGGCACGTCGCATATGAGGCGGTGAGCGGGAAGGCCGAAGTTCCGCTTTAGCGCAGACAGACGAGCAGCGGCAGGATGTGAACGCCGGAAGCGCGCACAGACGGCCCGCACTTTATGCAGTCCTCTTCCTACACTAATCAGAGCAGTGTGACATGCGGCGCTACGTGACTCCAACTTAAATAGGCTGGGCTGGGTCACATGCTGCCCTTGGCCAATCACAGCCATGCCATTAGTATGCATGGCTGTGCTGGCTTCATAGGGCAAGAAGTAAAACGCTAGCTGATTGGCTGCCCTTCAGAAAGCCGGAAGAAATCGCTGAACAACGGACCCGAACCCGAACTTTTTTGAAAATGTTCGGGTCCGGGTCCGTGTCCCGAAGACCCCAAAATTCGGTGCGAACCCGAACTGTGCTCGAACTCTTCGCTCAACACTAGTGGTTGACAATTACCACCCCCACCCCCCCCAAAAACATTAAGAATACTATTAAGACAACCCATTTTTAATCCCTCCGATCTGAGCTTAGGTTCCTAGTTTACTAGTGAAGGTGTGCTGTTCTGATTTTCTACCTATGTATCAAACTTCTGCCTGTTAACCAACACTGATCTTAAGCTGTCTACCGTGCTAAACCTTTGCTGTCTGCCCTGACATAGTCATATAAATAGTATCAAAGAACTGCACAAATTCTGCCTGCCCTGACCTTTTGCCTGTTTACCGATTATGAGTATTGCCTGAACCCTTGGTGCTTTGAACCGGTGTGTCTGATCCCAGTGGATCAGCTGCCAACTACATCGGGACCATTCCAAGAAGTTCCAGCCTGGTGGGCCTCCTGCAGCAAAGGCCAGATCCTTGTATGGGGGTTAAAGGGTGAATACCACGGGATTGTTAGCATAATGCCCTTAGGACTCACCCAAAATCAAACCTGTTAGTTGGTACAATGGCTCCACAGACCATGCTCTCTTCCCATTACTGCAACTTTGGCCATGACACATCCCAATATTGCAATAATATATCTATCAAAACATAATAAAGGTAAATGTAATATTTTTGTGACTCCCAAATTATCAAGACATGTTACAACCTGCTGGATTTCTGATGACTTGTGCTGTCACAATGCAGTCATCTTTGGCTAAAGTGGTGGAGCAGCCCTAGCCTAAATTTCAAGATACTCAAAATGTAAAATAAAATTATGTGATGAATCCTAAATAAAAATATGGTTCTTAAAAAATCTTAGCTGTAATAAATATATTGAATACATTTCTGAATGCATATTTATATGAAGTATATGTCTTAATATAGGTATATTGGTGTATAAATATGTAGATTTGTTTAAATTCTGTCCCAGGATGTCTGAGATTCCAGAGAGCCTCTGCATAATATTTCCTGTGTTCATACAGACAACCCCTTGTAATCTCAACAAACCACACCAAACAGAATAATTATAATTCTGGAGTATTTCATTGTTACTGCTTACATTTTGCTTTGGCCCAATAGAGATCTGATTTCTGTACAAGAGTAATTGCTAAAATAGAAGCTGGGCGTGTATTCTTCTTACAATGGTGTGCATATGCTCTGCTTACTTCTGAAATACAGCATCTACCTTGAAGTGCCATTGACATTAAAAGGATATATTCCAAGGCTCTAAGAATATTCTATTAAGAAAATATTCCTTTCATTTGCCATTATATGACATAAGAAAGTAAAAAGTCCAATACGAATTTCAGAACTTTACTTATGGACCTAATGGATAGTGCCTAAAATGGCTAAGTTTCTTTTAATATGCAAAATAAAATTGTTTTGTTTAAGTTTCTTTTAAATAACAGATGAGCAATCTTCTTGAAATTCATTCCGAATCCTATTATAACTAAAAGTGCTGCAATTGGCCTGAAAATTGGTGTATGACACTCTGGGGTCTTCTACAACTCCTAATTTTCTTTCTTTTTTCTTTTTTTTTTTTTTTCAGTTTTCCCTTGCTCTCTCAAGCTCTTTTACATATCAGACAGCAATAGTAAATAATGTTACGATGACTGACGTATATAGCTATGGGTAAATGCATAGTATTAAAAAACAGCCTGTCTTAAAACACACTGCAGCATCAGATTTGTTATGCTTCTTATTGAGGGCAGATGCCTGCCGGTGTTTAAACACACACTTTATTATCAGAAAGAAACGGTGGCTTGTTCTGAATAAGCATTCCAAAATATATATTTTTTTGGAGTGTAGTAGCTGCAGCAGCAATATATTATTTTTGCCTAATGGACAGGCAGATAGCTGCAGTGGCATGATTGGGTCAGCAATAAATAGCCACTGTCGGCAATGGCACTGTCAGACAGAGATGTGTGAAAATCCTTATATCTATGCTTGATTAATTTTCACTAATGTAATGCTTTCTACACTTGTGGAGGACAATTTTGTCAGCTTCGGTGTGATGGCCCCACCTGCCACACTTAATATACTCTCTGACCATATACCGGAAGCTGGAAAGAAACAGTACACCTTTAGCAAACTGGATCAGTTCTGGTTGCTGTTCCAATCTGCCTCCCTAAACGTACATGGGGTCAGGACAGAAAGATTTGGAAGTTTTTGAGCATTTTCTCTGATATAACTATCAGGGGGATGAAATGGTTGATCTCACTGTTGTCCCTATTGACAGATCCAGGGAATTTGGTTCAAAGGACCTGAGTATGTGACATGTATCCCTGATGAGATGCCACTGTCTGAGCTCACAATAACACATGTTCCCTGATATGATGGTCTTGTGAAACCATGTAATCATTGAAAGCTTTATGCTGCTTGTACAGATGCTACAGCATATGCAAGGTGGAGTTCAAGCAAGTAGAAACTTTGCAGATCAGGCAACGTAAAGGCAGGTTGTGTTCTGTTGCTGCAAACCCAGGAGGACATTTTTAGCCACATAAGCACAGACATTTTCCTAGACATGGCCAGCACTTTCTGCAAGCCACAGTACTTTAAAAAAAAAAGCATCAGCACCACAAAATTTTTCATGTGCGCCATGCAGGAAACATGTGCTGCGCAGCTACAATTTCCCGTCAGTGTCGCTGAACACCTTGCTCAGTTGTAGTTGGGTGGAAGACATTCAGCAGAAAATTTGCTGCTTGATGCAGATTAGCAACTGATCCACTGTGCGGCTTCTCTCTTCCAGGCTCTTCATTCCTAAGACAGCATGTCAATGCTGCAGTTCACACATATGAAAAGAAGGGAGCTGAAGCAGAAGCAACACTCTGCCCTGTTTCTGTTGCGGACGTGAGGAAGCCCATTGAGACAGACATGGAGGGAGGAGATGGATAAGTGCCTGGTGTGAAAACCAGACTGACACAAACATGGTGGTCTCAATAGAACCTGGCCCCGTTGCCATGCAAAACATTGACCCAGTAAGTCATAAAAGACAAGTAATGTCCCTGGCCGTAACAGCTGCTCCATATGTCATGCACCTTTAAGCACAATGATAATTCCTTGGTGCCACCCAAGCTCTCCATTGCGTAAGAATACAAAGCACTGATGTCTTTTTGTTTAGAAATCATAAAAGACAAGACAGACAATTAAAAAATGTCTAAATTGGACAAAACAGAGCTTGCTATAGTTTGATATACGTGTATGTGCAGTGACCCACAGGGCAAGAACTAGTAGGAGGGGAGTGGTAGTGTTTTCAGGTGGCTATCCTCACTCAAATGCTTCCTAGGGCTGTAAAGTAAATGGAGGGGGTACCCTTACTTTCCTTGGCGCACACCCTGGGCCTTTTTGGTAGTCCCGAATGGGGGTGCCATTGATGGTGTATGGTTGGCAGGGTGCAAGGCAGGAGTGCAAGTGCATGGGTGGTGAAAAGTTAATATAGTTAATGACGAAGTCTGTTTGGTTGCAATTAAAAATGAGCGAGTCGAAGTTGACGAAGTGGAATTCGATCCGAATTTCAGGAAAAATTTGATTAATCCCGAAGTCGAATTTCCTTGTGCTTCGTGGTAATGAATCACATTTTTTCTAAAATGACTGCTTTTTCTAAAATCACAGCCAGCCCCTGTGATGTCACAGCCCTATAAAAAGCCTCCTCATGCCCAGTCTCCACAATTTTATAGTGAACTTAGTGCAGGGAGAGACGTTGCAGGCACTAGGGACAGTGATTATGAAAGACTTTATAGAAATAAAAAAAATAAAAGATTGAGCAGTTCAGGGAAAGGATATTTATAGTGTAGGGAAATATAGGGAGACATTATCCACACTGTAGGTAGAGATCAGGGACCAATAGGAGAGTGTAAAGCCTGGGTAATAGGGGCTATGCTATTACACCTTGCTGCACTAATTGGGGTTACTAAAAGTGATCTATTACTACAGATTTAGGTTGTTTTAAACAGTAATTGCAGTTATCCTAGCATCTGTTATTGGGTTGAAAGTCCTGTCTGATACAACCAGTTTTGGTGTGTATTTATTTTTAATATATAAAAGTATGGTACGTGCATTATTCCTTGCTTTTGGTGTGAAATGCGGTCTGATACAACCAGTTTTGGGGTGTGTTTATTTCATATATGAAAGTACTTCGATTTATCCTTGCTTTTGGGGTGAATTTACAGTCTGATACAACCAGTTTTGGGGTATGTTTATTTCAAAAAAATGCAGTGTTCTACACTACTATACAGGCTCTTAGTAGCTAGGAAATAACGAATCGGCACAAATAAATTCGGATCAAATCAAATCTTTTTGGGAAATTCGGCGAACCGTCCGAATCAAATTTTTGAGAAATTAGCTCATCTCTAGTTGCAATAAATAAAGTCTCTCGTTATGGAATAGATAACGGGAACAGAAAAAGGCACAGCTCTGGGGTATGTTACAGAGGAGGGTTCTCCCAGTAGTTTGGTATAAGCAGTATTGAAGTTAGTAGTATACCTCCATGATTCTCACTCTAAACACACTTTGCACACTTCTCACTTTGCAATTCTGCACACAGTAACTCCTTCTGTAATGCCCCAGAGGGGCACTACCACTATTTTCTCCCCTCCACTATCTCCTATGGGTGATTCTGTGTGATCTTATGCAGCTATCTCCATGTCCTGCACCATGTGTATTTGTATTCCCTTGCAAATGTTATGTTCATGCAATGTACCTGGTCTACTAGCAGATGGCGGAACCTCTGGCAGAGCTGTGTTAGCTAGAATGGATACCTTCTTCCATTCTACCCCCTCTCCAGAGAGGGAGCAGGTGAGTTAGTCAGAGGCAGTTTATCTTAGTCCCTGCTTGGGGAAGGAGCAGGCCCTTGTCCTTCCTGGACGAGTCCTGCTAAAGTTAGTCTAGCTTACCCCCTCTAAGGGGATGGCTGTGTGCTAGCGAGCAGAGCACCGTCTGCTCTACTAGACCAAAAGAGAAGGACCAAAAAGCCTCAGAAGCCAGGAGGAAAGGTTCCCTGGATAAAGACAAAGATATAGATCAAGATACAGACAGAGTCAGACTACAGAGTGAGAAGTTGCAGCATACAGCAGCAAAATAAACATTTTCTATTTAATTCAGATAACACAGCAGAGCTAGGGATACAGATGTAGCAACTGATACTGATGACCAAGATAAAGTTGGAAGATTATTCCCTGAGTTTATGCCAAGTAAAGCTGTTTCAACTTCAACACAAGTCTGGACTCAATTTACTCTACCAATACCTCAACTGTTAAGCCTATTTGCACTGCTTCAGACGACTACGCCTGGGGTTCCAGGATATCCAGGTAGAAGCACCGAGGACAAGTGCACAGCCAAACCTAAGGGGACACCATAGGTTACCCTTACACTACTCTGGCATTCCTACACCTGGGTACCACCAACACCATCTACTTAGGGAGACTCCATCCCTTGTTACTGAAATGCAACTGGCATCACGAAAAAAAACAACCACAACACCCTAAAAGGATCCACCGGACTTCTACAGTTCCCAGGCTGCAGTGTGCAGATCTTTGATTCAGATAGCCAGTCCAGTCTCAAAGTGTGGTGCGTGCAGGCTGCAATTTCCACAAGCAGTAAAGTGTTAATGCCATAAACAAGTGGTACCTTACTGTCTGAATCCAGTGCATGGATTTGATAGTTCTAAATCTTCTGTGGATGTCTGTTGTCTTTCCCCCAGGGGTTGTTTAGTAGCAGGGGCGTAACTAGAAGTGACTGGGCCCCACAGCAAATTTTTGTAAGGGCCCCCCCAGGGAGCTTCGCACCTCCCTCCTCCTGTGTAAACCCCACTCCTTTGGCAAGTCACGATCTAGACCAGACCAGGCTGCCACGCCATCCTTTTCCTATATTATATGTATATATATATATATATATATATATATATATATATATACACATACATACATACACACACACACACACACACACAAACACACACTGTCTGTCATGTAGTCATTGTATAATACTGTTGTGGGGCCCCTGTCAAAGTCTTAACCCTCCTCCCATGTATCCCCCACCCTCCTGTGACTAGTCAAGATCACCCCCCATCCTCCCCCCCTCACACATCCCTTATAGCCCCCATAGTGCCTCACAAAGTAGTTACATTCCATAATTATGACCCCTTAATGTCCTACAGAGTAGTTATGCCTCTGTGCCCCCTTACAATAGTTATTTCCCTTATTTCCAATTGGTAATCACCCTTAGTGCCCCTTCACAGTATAATGTCCCTTTAGTGCACCCAGACAGTAGTTATGCCTCCTTAGTAGAGTTGAGCGAACATCTGGATGTTCAGGTTCGAGAATTTCGGCCGAACTTCCCGAAAATGTTCGGGTTTGGGATCCGAACTCGACCCAAACTTCACCCCGAACTCGAACCCCATTGAAGTCAATGGGGACCCGAACTTTTGGGTACTAAAAATGCTGTAAATAGTCCAGGAAAGGGCTAGAGGGCTGAAAAAGGCAGCAAAATGTAGGTAAATGCCCTGCAAACATATGTGAGGGAACTGACTTAAAATAAAATACAGAAAAATAATAAATAAACATTCTAAACTTGAGCCCAAGTGAGTGACAGTGGCACCTGTCACCCAGCAAACAGAGGATGTGGCAGCAACGCCACCACATCTGTCATTGTCACCGAGCATCTCCACCAAATCCCATGGAAGTGTTTAGCTATCAGCTGTCTATCTCCCAAACACTGGAGAGAAAAAGAAATAGAAAGAGGAAGTACCCCCCTACCCATGGCTCTGAATGCCTTATTTCAAACTTCCTGGTCCTTTGAAATGCTGTCATTCTGTCTGGTGGACAGTTTTAAAAACCTTATGGTGGTGGCTATCCCACAGTACGTGTATCCCAGCCGCCGCTACTTTTGCAGACGAGCCATCCCTTCCCTGCACAACCAAGTGGTGGACAAAATCAAGTGTGCACTGCGCAGCGCTATCTGTGGCAACGTCCACATAACCAACAACACAGGGTAAATGTAGCGGCTGGGCCAAAGGCAGATAGCATTTTTGCAAATGTCCTTCCGCCCCCGGGGATTGCTGGGCATTTCTCTTTGTATCCTGTTACCTCCTCCTCCTCCTCCTACTCGGCTTCCTCCTCCTCCTCTACCTCCTCCTTATCCACTCAGCGTAACACCTTCACCACCCACAGCAGCACAGCCAGGGGGAAACAACAGCAGGTTGTTTTAAAACTTGTGTGTTTGTGGGACAAACCCCGCACCGCGCAGGAGCTGTGGACAGGCATGGAACAACAGACGGATGATTGGTTGGTGCCACTGAGCCTCCAGCCCGGCCTGGTGTGTGCTAATGGGGGCGAAATATACTAGCAGGTCTGGGCCTAGCCGGTTTGACACACATCCCCTGCCTGCCACATGTGCTAAATTTGGGGTGCAGAAATTCCTAAACACCAGACAGTGAAAATCAATTCGGTTAATCGAACACACACAAAACCCACACCCCCCCTTTCACTCAAACCATTAACAAACAACTTTTTTTAAAAACATATTAAAATAACTATATGCAGCTAAACTTACTATATAAACAAACAAAACTAGTGACATCCAATTGGCTCGAAGGGTGGGTTCCTGCACCAACATAGTCCCTGGCCTGGAACACAATTGTCCAGCCAGTGCACAGTTCTGGAGGATGAGGAGTATAAGTAGGATGAGGAGGATGAGGAGGAACTGTGTTCTCAGCAGGGTGGCACCCAAGCTAGCTCACGGGCAGCTGGGTCACCATCAGCACCTCAGAAGGCTGGGTTAGCATTGGCGAAATGTGAGAAAGCTTTGTCATCACGCCACAACAACCTGCACCACCAGCAGATCTGGAACGTCTTAGCAGGAGGCAGCATTTCAGCAACATGGTGGAAGAGTATACGTTCTGACTGATGGGTTTGCCCAGGGGCGTAGCTACAGGGAAGCGTGGTAAGCACACTGTTTTGGGTCCCTGACCTAGAAGGGGCCCATCCCGGAGGAGGAGAAGGAGGACTAAAAGACTTTGTCAGGGCCCACTCAACAGTATTATACAATAAAATTAGATACAGTGGCAGTATAGACAGTGTAGAAAGCGGATGGAAAATAAACCCAAACAGCCTCACACCCTACACACTCAACCCCCCCCCCCCTTCACTCAAACCATTAACAAACTATTTACAAATTTACTTAAAAAAATATGAAAATAACTATAAGGCAGCTAAACTAACCATATAAAGAAACAAAACTATATACACGCCTCATCCTTAACTTAAGGCCAACCAAATACATGTGGCTCGGAGGGTGGGTATCTGCACCAACATAGGCCCTGGCCTGGAACACACTTGTCCAGCCAGGGCACAGTTCTGGAGGATGAGGAAGAGGAGTAGAAGGAACGCTGGGGGATACAGAGGACACAGACGATATACCTCCCTCAAAGAGGATAGCTTGTCCTTGCCTCTCGGCAGCCTGGCAGACATGAGCGACTACATGCTGCAGTGCCTGCACAACGACCACCCAGTTACTGCCACATTCTAACTTTTGCTGATTACTGGGTGGCCACCCTGCTGTATCCCCGTTACAAGGACAACGTGCCGTAATTCCCTCACTTAGTGTAATAGGAGGATGAGCCCGCTAGTAGACACGCTACTGATTGCATTCACACCTGACACCGGGGACTCAGTGGAAGCACAAGGTGAAGGCAGAGGAGGAGGAGGAAGAATTTGCCAATGCAGCTGGGTCACCAGCAACACCTCAGAAGGCAGGGTTAGCATGGGCAAAATGTGGAAAAGCTTTGTCATCACACCACAACAACCTGCACCACCAGCAGATCTGGAAAATCTTAGCAGGAGGCAGCATTTCAGCAACATGTTGAAACAGTACACTTACTGACTGATGGGTCTGCCTAGGGGAATAGCTACAGGGGAAGCAGGGGAAGCAACTGCTTTGGGGCCGTGACATAGAAAGGGCCCATCCAGGAGGAGGACTAACAGTATTATACAATGAAATTATATACAGTGGCAGTATAGACAGTGTAGAAAGCGAATGGAACAGCTGCTGGGCCTGGTCTGAGAGAGCGAACTTTAGTAGCCACAGGCATGGCGGCATGAAAGGAAGGGGTTTGCGCAAAAATTACTGGGGGAGGGGGGCACCATTAAAAAATTTGCTGTGGTGCCCAATCATTTCTAGCTACGCCACTGGGTCTGCCCCATTCAACTTCTGGGTCATCAAATTGGGAACATGTCCTGAGGTTGCCGTTTACGCCTTGGAGGTGCTGGCCTACCCTGCAGCCACTGTATTGTCTTAACGTGTGTTTAGCTTGACTGGTGGCATTATCACAGACAAGCGCAGCCGCCTGTCCGCAGACAATGTGGGCAAGCTTTCGTTTATTAAAAAGAACCAGGCATGGATCCCACAGGATGGATCACCCAACCACTGTTATACTACTGTGCACAATTTTTTATATTTTCCCAATGTTTTGGGGTCTACACTAATTAAAAAAAAAATTTAAAAATTTAAAAACAGTTATTGGCGACTACTTTGGCTTCACAGCCCAAAAAGTCTTTATTTCATGCAAGAATGTAACCGCCAATTGTAAGTTCCCTGTCAGTTATGCAGTGCAGGGGTTTGTACCTGGAAAAATGGTAATATTTCACCCAACAATTTAAAATCTATCCTTTGCCGGACAGTATTAAACTTGGCCAGCCACAGCTGGAACCAATGATTTATGGTATTGCTATTTTGGCAATATAATTTCACCCCAGAACAAAATCTACCCTTTGCCGGACACTATAAAACTTGGCCAGCCACAGCTGAAACCACTGATTTACGGTTTTGCTATTTTGGCAATTGAATTTCACCCCAGAAAATAATATATCCTTTGACGGACACTATGAAACTTGTCCAGTCACAGCTGGAACACCAGATTTACGGTACTGCTATTTTGGTAATTGAATTTCACCCCAGAACAAAAGCTATCCATTGACAGACAATATAAAACTTGTCCTGCTACAGCAGAAACCACTGATTTAGGGTATTGCTATTTTGGCAATATAATTTCACTCCAGAAAATAAGATATCCTTTAACGGACACTATGAAACTTGTCCAGTCACAGCTGGAACACCAGATTTATGGTATTTCTATTTTTGCAACTGAATTTCCCCCCAGAAAATAATATATCCTTTAACGGACACTAGGAAACTTGTCGAGTAACAGCTGGAACACCAGATTTACAGTATTGCTATTCTTGCAACTGAATTTCACCCTAGAACAAAATATATCCTTTGCCGGACACAATTAAACTTGTCCAGTCACAGCTGGAACACCAGATTTACGGTATTGCTATTTTTGCAACTGAATTTCACTCCAGAACAAAATATATCCTTTGCCTGACACAATTAAACTTGTCCAGTCACAGCTGGAACACCAGATTTACGGTATTTCTATTTTTTCAACTGAATTTCACCGCTTAAAATAATATATACTATGTCGGACACTATGAAACTTGTCCAGTCACAGCTAGAACACCAGATTTACTGTATTTCTATTTTGGCAACTGAATTTCACCCCAGAAATTAATATATCCTTTAACGGACACTAGGAAACTTGTCCAGTCACAGCTGGAACACCAGATTTACGGTATTGCTATTTTTGCAACTGAATTTCACCCCAGAACAAAATATATCCTTTGCCTGACACAATTAAACTTGTCAAGTCACAGCTGGAACACCAGATTTACGGTATTTCTATTTTTGCAACTGAATTTCACTGCTTAAAATAATATATCCTATCGGACACTATGAAACTTGTCCAGTCACAGCTAGAAGACCAGATTTTCTGTATTTCTATTTTGGCAACTGAATTTCACCCCAGAAAATAATAAATCCTTTGACAGACACTATTAAACCTGGCCAGCCACTGCTGGGACACCAGATTTACGGTATTGCTATTTTGGCAATTGAATTTCACCCCAGAACAAATTATATCCTTTGCCGGACACTATTAAACTTGTCCAGACACAGCTTGAACACCAGATTTACGGTATTTCTATTTTTGCAACTGAATTTCACAGCAGAAAATAATATATCCTATGACGGACACTATGAAACTTGTCACAGCTGGAACACCAGATTTACAGTATTGCTATTTTGGCAATTGAATTTCACCCCAGAAAAAAATATATCCTTTGCCGGACACTATTAAACTTGGCCAGCCACAGCTGAAACCACTGATTTATAGTATTGATATTTTGGCAATTGAATTTCACCCCAGAAAAAAAAAATATCCTTTGCCGGACACTATTAAACCTGGACAGCCACTGCTGGGACACCAGATTTACAGTATTTCTATTTTGGCAAATTAATTTCACCCCAGAAAATAATAAATCCTTTGCCGGACAATATTAAACCTGGCCAGCCACTGCTGGGACACCAGATTTACGGTATTGCTATTTTGGCAACTGAATTTCACCCCAGAAAATAATAAATCCTTTGCCAGACATTATTAAACTTGCCCAGCCACTGCTGGGATAGCAGATTTACGGTATTGCTATTTTGGCAATTGAATTTCACCCCAGAAAAAAATATATCCTTTGCCGGACACTATTAAACTTGGCCAGCCACAGCTGAAACCACTGATTCATGGTATTGCTATTTTGGCAATTGAATTTCACCCCAGAACAAAATATATCCTTTGCCGGACACTATTAAGCTTGTCCAGTCACAGCTGGAACACCAGATTTAGGGGATTGCTATTTTGGCAACTGAATTTCACCCCAGAAAATAATAAATCCTTTGCCGGACACTATTAAACTTGGCCAGCCACTGCTGGGGCACCAGATTTACGGTATTGCTATTTTGCCAATTAATTTTCACCCCAGAACAAAATATATCCTTTGCCGGACACTTTTACAGCAGACAGTATTACACTTAGCTAACCATATCTGGAACACCAGATTTAGGGGATTGCTATTTTGGCAATTGAATTTAACCCCTCAATAAAATGTAGAAATTTCTATCCTGAGTTTCTAGGGGTGCAATAAGCACAGCCAAGCCCCTGATGTAGGATATAGAAAAAAACAAAACCTAGTATTGATGGATTGATGGACTTGGTGGCAGCTTGTGCTGGTGCATCACAAGTCACAAAAAGGCCGCCGATCACCCCAGAAAAAAGTGACAGAAAAACGCTCCGTGCAGCCTAAAAACCAGTGAGCAATTAACTAGCAGAAATTGAATGTTTCACAGCTGTAGATCGATCACTTCATTAGGTGTTTTTGCTGAGTTTTTCCTGCCTTATCTCGCCCTCACAGCAGCTGCGTCCTATCCCTACACTAATCAGAGCAGTGTGACGTGCGGCGCTACGTGACTCCAGCTTAAATAGAGGCTGGGTCACATGCTGCACTTGGCCATTCACAGCCATGCCATTAATAGGCATGGCTGTGATGGCTTCTTAGGGCATAAAATAAAACGGTAGCTGATTGGCTGCTGTGCGGGAACTTTTTTGAAAATGTTTGAGTCCGGGTCCGTGTCCCGAACACCCCAAAATTCGGTACGAACCCAAACTATACAGTTCGGGTTCGCTCATCCCTACTTCTTAGTATTAGAGAAGCCTCTGTGAGTTAAATAAAATTGAATTTGTCAGTTATAATTATCACCTCATTTCCACACTGACAGGCCAGGGGAATGATTCATTCACTCCTCTACTCAGCCCAGGAGGTGCAGGATATCACTGCATCACTCCTGGCTGCTGGGAAAGGCACAGCAATTGTAGGGACATTCATTGTAGGGACAATGAATTATGAGGCAGTGGCACTCAGGCACAGGAACTGCAGTCCTAGAATTTCCATACCTGATAGCCTGCTTGCCAATCTGTGACTAGTACTACCAGTGTTGAACTGGGGTGCCTAGGGCCCACCAGTGGAATTAATTTTGGGGGCCCACTCTACCACTAGCATAAACAAAAATATTACTTGCATATTTTCAGTCTCACCTGGGAGTCTGACTTTAAGGGATCAGCTGATTTCTGCTCAGGTTCCCGCATTAAATGGGTGACAAGACAACCCCTTAAATTTGTTGGACATGCCTTAACTGTATGACCTGTAGGTTTGAGAATAAGTGTACGGTTAATGCCACAATCTCAAGATGGGTAAGTATGCCAGTGGTCAGGCTCATGTAAAATCTGTCACCACATACCTACATGGTAATCCAAGTCCCCTGATTCTAACGCTTTTTCCCCTATCCTGATCGGTGCTGGTTTCTGACATGCAGATGAGCTGTTTGGTGCAATAAGGGTGTCAGCATTACACCAAAACACCAACCCTTCGGTAGGCAGGGGAGATGTGTTATGGAATTGGCGCATGCACAGTACAGCCATGATGCTTGCCCTGGCGGGACCCGTCATTGAGAGCTGGGGGGCAGCACTCGACACAATAAGGAGCAGAGGCTTTGGTAACACAGGGAAGCCCTAATTGCGCCAAACAGCTTATTTGCATATGATACAAATCACCAATTTCCCAGGAATACATCTGAAACCCACAGGCATCAGCAGCACATTTTTCCTGTCCCCCATTTGTAGCAGAGAGTGATCACGTAATACCCTCCAGTGGTAGTCACTCTTTGCAGCAGCTCTTCACTCTGACTTTGTATAATGACACGGCAAAGGGGACAGTCCTGCATAAAAATACATAGGGGGTGACCAGCTTTACAAATCCCTAGCCTTTGTTAATGTATAGGGTCCCTTTAAGAGAGTGCAACCTAGCAATATACAGAATGGGGAGCTTTCCTTTTAAATGCGGCAAAGCTATAAGGCGACTTTCACACTAGCGTTTTTGCTGGATCCGGCAGGGCTCAGCAAAAACGCTTCCGTTAGTAATAATACAACCGTCTGCATCCCTTATGAACAGATCTGGCTGTATTATCTTAAACATACCCAAGACATATCCGTCATGAACTCCATTGCAAGTCGATAGGGGACGGATCCATATTCTATTGTGTCTGAATTTAATAGATCCATCCCCATTGACTTGCAATGTGGGATCCGTCTTGCTCCGCATCCCATGATAGAAAGACAACTACAGTTTGCACTTCAGTATGAGAGCGGAACGCATTTTGGAGCATTCTTTTCTGTTCAGTTACGTTTTGTCCCCATTAGCAATGAATGAAACAAAACTTGACGGATCTCAACACCGGAAAAGAGAAACGGTAGTGCGAAGAGCCTAAGAGAGGCTCATAATGCACCATCCCTCATATCACGGCATACAGTATTATATATGCTGTGTATAAAAAATCCCCTTACCCGTACCTGCTGCTCCTCTCCGGTAACTTCCGCTTTCTGCTGTCACGTGGGCTGGCAAAGCAGTCAAATCCCGAGAACTGTCTGTTCTCGCCGTTGGCACAATGGAGACACAAGGTGGCAGGGGCGATGTTGGGGGCAGGGAGGAGATAGAAGGTGGCAGGGGCGATTTTGGGGGCAGGGAGGAGATAGGAGGTGGCAGGGGTGATGTTGGGGGCAGGGAGGAGAGAGAAGGTGGCAGCGGCGATGTTGGGGGCAGGGAGGAGATAGGAGGTGGCAGGGGCGATGTTGGAGGCAAGGAGGAGATAGGAGGTGGCAGGGGCGATGTTGGGGGCATGGAGGAGATAGAAGGTTGCAGGGGCGATGTTGGGGGCAGGGAGGAGATAAGAGGTAGCAGGGGTGATGTTGGGGGCAGGGAGGAGACAGGGGGTGGCAGGGGCGATGTTGGGGGCAGGGAGGAGATCAGAGGTGGAAGGGGCGATGTTGGAGGTGTGGAGGAGATAGGAGGTGGCAGGGGCGATGTTGGGGGCATGGAGGAGATAGGAGGTGGCAGGGGCGATTTTGGGGGAAGGGAGGAGATAGGAGGTTGTAGGGGCGATGTTGGGGGCAGGGAGGAGACAGGGGGTGGCAGGGGCGATGTTGGGGGCAGGGAGGAGATAAGAGGTGGAGAGACGATGTTGAGGGCATGGAGAAGATAGGAGGTGGCGGAAGGGATGTTGGGGGCATGGAGGAGATAGGAGGTGGCAGGGGCGATGTTGGGGGCATGGAGGAGATAGAAGGTGGCAGGGCGATGTTGGGGGCAGGGAGGAGATAGGAGGTGGTAGGGGCGATGTTGGGGGCATGGAGGAGATAGGAGGTGGTAGAGGCGATGTTGGGGGCAGGGAGGAGACAAGGGGTGGCAGGGGTGATGTTGGGGGCAGGGAGGAGACAAGGGGTGGCAGGGGTGATGTTGGGGGCAGGGAGGAGATAGGAGGTTGCAGGGGCGATGTTGAGGGCAGGGAGGAGATAGGAGGTGGCAGGGGCGATGTTGGGGGCAGGGAGGAGATAGGAGGTGGCAGGGGCGATGGTGGGGGCAGGGAGGAGACAGGTCCCCCTCCTCCACAGGACTTCTTGCAGATTGTGTGCCCCTCTTCCTTTCTTGTGTGGGTGTGGGCAAGGTGGCTGATACAAGTCACACAACTGAAGCTGCCCCCTGTACAGAACAATAGCAGCAGCCTCAGAAGCAACCCCAACATGTAAGAGTTAAGAATGAAACTTACAGATCGGAGTCACAATCATAAATCACTAAAGATGTTACAGTGTTCGCTTCCAAGGTAAATAATTCCCGCGCTGCAGTTAAGGGCTTCACCTCCTCCATAGACGCACATCAAGAAAGAGGGGTGAAAAGAAGCCAGCACTGAGACTGTCATAGGTGCCTGACAAGGTGCCCGCTTAGTGGCACATGGTCCTGACAGGTGCTACCTGCCTGCAGAGTTTACACAGCCTGCAGGACTGCCATAAATACATCTTTGTTCAGCCCTCCCCACAGATGCAGCTCAGGACGTGCTGACTTCGCAATAACTCTAAGTAGGGGCGGCAGCTACTCCTAGCCTACTCTGTGCGCTGGACTGCTGGTGCTGGACGTGCTGTACTCTTCTGTACTCTTCTGTACTGCTGCCGCCTGCCGCTCCCTGCTCAGACTCACTATTTGGGCAGGCTTAATACAGCCTGCGCGCTGTACTTAGACTTGACTGAGACAGTAAGAATAGATCATAGAGATTAGAGGGGGGGGGGGGGGCCTGAACAACTTTATTACATGACAACACAGTGCAAGACAAGTTGAATCAATCATCGTTATTAACTTGAAAATAAACTGTCACACACGCTGCTGGGCACCGGGC
Organism: Bufotes viridis; assembly: GCA_033119425.1. Classification (NCBI taxonomy): domain Eukaryota; kingdom Metazoa; phylum Chordata; class Amphibia; order Anura; family Bufonidae; genus Bufotes; species Bufotes viridis. The sequence goes on along the minus strand of CM065591.1, from coordinate 237,894,659 downwards.
CCCTTGGCAGTCCAGGCCCCGAAGCAGCCGCTTCCCCTGCTTCCACTGTAGTTACTCCACTGTTTAGTAGCTTTTCAGTCTCAGGAATAGTGTTTCCTGGATGAGGCTCCTCTTTGGGCCTAATTAGCAGGAGCTTACACATGTAGGTCTAAGACTTTGTAACTAACAAGAGGAGGCCACACCAGCCGATCTCCACAATAACCTAACCAAGAATACTGGTAGGCAGGGATATATGGTAGGTGTGCTCTACCCTGTCACACCCAGCACAGACCACACCGAGAACCACAGCGTTACTAGGAATAAAAGAGGAAAAAGGTCCAGCTAGGTTAAAAAATTTTACCTTTATTTTTCAGTGCGATTTAAGAGCCAGTTACAGTCCAGTCTAGGCATTTCGGATCAGAGACAATAGCGATCCTTACTCATGACAAAAGACAGACTACAAAGAGGGTTAGTTATATAGCACCTCCCCTGTGCAACAGGTGGGTACAGCAACTACAAGCCACTCCTCCAAGTGAAATTGCGAACAAGTTCAGAAAGACATAATAAGAAAAAAATGAAATAAAAACAAACAAAAGCACAAGTCATGGATCAACATCTCAATAGTGTAATATCAAATCATGTTTGCGATTAAGTCCACTTGGTATAGAGGACCCCATTTTGAAAATCCAGTATGTTTCCCGATTCAAAAGCTTCTTTCTGTAGTCACCACCCCTAGGAGGTGGAGTAATCCTTTCCAGACCCTGCACTGTTAAACCCTTTGTGTTACCTCCATGCACCGCTGAAAAATGCAGGCTGACCGCAGACACATTTCTGGCATGTGAATGAGGGATGTCAGAGATGTGCCTGCACAGTCTAACCTTGAGACGATTGATGGTACAGCCAATGTACTGAAGTGACAACAGGGTACATGAAATACAATACACCACATGAGTGGTGTTGCAATTGATGTATTGCTTGATTGCAAAACACTGATTGGTAGCATAAGAAAGAATCTCCTTGCCCGGTCGCATGTAGGAACAGCACGTACAAATCTTGTGTCCGCACCTGTAACTACCGAGGAGACGCAACCATACAGGAGGGGTTTGCGTTCTTTCAGAGTGCAGAGACAGACTCAGCTTTTTGCTGAGTGTGGGAGCTCTGCGGGCTGCACACAGAATACCATTTTTAACGACATTCCGCCATTGATCATCCATTGAAAGTACAGGTAAATGTTTTTTTACTATATGACAAATCTGCGAGTATTGTGTGCTGTAATTAGTAACAAAAACAGGCAAACGAGAATGTTTCGATTGGCCCAAGTTCACAGAGGAACGCGTGTGATTGTGGTACGGTAATAATAACGCTTGTCTGGGTCTAGAGAGGGCCTCCCTCTGGGCAGATACCAAATTATGATTGGAGTATTGTCTCATGGAAAGGCGATATGCAGCAGAACGCATCTCCATGCGGCATGTGCCCCCCTCGGTGCAGTGACGTCTAATACAAATAAATTCACCTTTAGGAATATTCCTCGTAACATGAGGTAGATGGCACGATGCCGCTTAGAGAATCGTGTTCCCTGCGGTTTCCGTACGAAATGTACAGGTGTTAATTGAACCAGTATCTAAATTGCCCACCAGAGACAAATCCAAAAAAGAAATATGGGTGATATCATAGTGCACCGCAAATTTTAAGTTGCATGGATTGCTATTCAGATACTCATCAAAGAGTGGTATGGCCGCCACATCGCCCGACCATACAAATAGCAAGTCGTCGATGTAACGGCCATACCACTCCAGAGATGGCGCCCACGGATTGGTTGGTGAGAATAAAAACGCATGCTCCCACAAGGCCATGTACACATTGGCCAGAGACGGGGAGAATTTGGCTCTCATGGAAACTCCTGACAATTGCAAGAAAAACCTCCCATTGAACATGAAAAAATTGTGTTTCAACAAGAAAAAAACCACATCGCACACATATCAAATTGTGAGGAATAACTGTGTAGAGGGAAGCCACGTCTGTGGTGATCCACGCAAAACGTGGCTCCCATTTCAGGCTATAAAAAGCCTGTAGGACACTTCTAGTGTCTTGTACAAAAACTGGTAATTCACACACTAATGGCTGTAAGATGGAGTCAACCCAAGCAGATAAATGCTCCGAGAAGGAGCCAATGCCCAATAGGACACATAGAGGGGGGAAAACCCCCTTTATGGATCTTGGGAAGGGAGTGAAAAATAAGGATCACTGGAGATAAAACAAAAATGAAATCTATCTGACGTTGATCCAAATAACCATTTTCCAGTCCCTTCTGCAGCAGGCACTGTAATTGTTGTTGATAGAGGGGAGTGGGGTCACCTGGGAGCTCTTCATACACTGAGGTATCCTCCAGCATCAATAGATTTTGTGACTTATATACGGTTTTATCCAAGATGACCACCGCTCCCCCCTTATCAGCCTGTTTGATAGAAATGTCGGGCATTGACTCCAGTTCAGACAGGGCTTGGCGTTCCTTGTAAGACAAATTATTAAAGGAGGCTCCCTTGGGGCATTGCATATCTCCGTGTAAAGCAAATAGATCCCGTATAACTAATTCCTGATACCGATCCAGGGCAGGGGTACGTGAATGAATGGGATAAAAGCTATGATTGTGAGTGACAAATCTATGCGCAAAATCACTGCCCGGAGTGGGATCAGGAATAGTTCTGGATTGCTGCAAAAAAGATAAATTAGATAACTCCTGAAAAGAAAATGAAGAAACAGATGAGCAACAAAGGGGCTGGAGTGGAAGACAAATCCTTACAGTCCGCATAATGTCGTCTCACAGTCAAACCCCGTGCAAATCTATTCAAATCTATAATGGTACTGTAAATATCAGCCTGGCAAGACGGAGAAAAAGAAAGACCCCTAGATAGACGTCTAATTGTGGCTGTGAGAAAACCTTTGCGGACAGGTTCAAGACCTGGATAGTTGCTATGTTTTCCTGTTGCGCGAGGGATATCGCCCTGCTTTTGGAATGTTTACGTCCTGCACGCCGTTTTTTGCCCTCCTGGTGGGAGCAGCAATACCGGCAACGGTGGACAAATCGTCCGGTGGGTGTTCCGAAGCCGAATAGGAGGATTCAGGGTCTGTGGAACTAAAACCAACGCTCCTGTTCTTGCTTCTTTCCCGCTGGAAGTGATTTTTCTTCACAATGGAGCGTGGAGTGCGGGATTTGTGGTCAGACCAAACATAGATCGACTGTGTTTTATAGTCCTGGAGATCCCGGTTGAATTTAGCTTGTTTAACCGCAATAAGACTGTCCTCGAGTTTACTGAGATTTTGTTGCAATTTGGAATCCAGGTCCAAGAACATAGGTGTTGAGGAGAGAGGAACAATGGTTTCCTGTGTAGCCTTTATTTCTTCACGAAGTGCCACTAAGGTTTCTTCCTCATGTGAGGTGATCAGACCCATGAGTTTCAGGGAGCAATCAGATAAAATATCCTGCCACTTGGCAACAAAGGCATCTGAATAAACAGTGGTAGGTTTCTTCCTCAAACTGAGTCCCCGAGGTATCATGGAACGATCAGCATATTTCTTTAACCACTTGCCGCCACGCTAACGCCGATGGGCGTCAGCGCGGCGGCTCTCTCAGGTCTCAGTCACGCCTATCGGCGTCATCTCGTGAGACCTGAGATTTCGCATGAATGCGCGCGCGTCATGCGCGCGCGTTCATGTGATCGGAGCCGGGACAACTGAAACTACAGCCTGCTAGCGCTGATCATGCGCTGGCAGGCTGTAGATGCGGAAAAAACCGCATTTAAATCGCATATCAGACGCTGTTTTGTAAACAGCGTCTGATATGCCTGCTGTCTGCTCGTCTGGTGGGACCACCAGAGGAAACAAAGGTAAAGTGCACCAATCACTACACACACACCCCCCACCCCCATCACTGATTAACCCCTGATCACCCATGTCACCCCCTGATCACCAATGTCACCCCCTGATCACCCCTGTCACCCCCTGTCACTAATCACCCCCTACAGGCTCATTCAGACGTCCGTATGTGTTTTGCGGATCCATGGATCTGCGGATCCATGGATCTACGGATCCGCAAAATACGGACACCAGCAATGTGCTTTCCGCATTTTGCAGATCCGCGACAGAACTATATAGAAAATGCTTTTTCTTGTCCGCAATTGCGGACAAGAATAGGACATGTTCTATATTTTTGCGGAACGGAAGTGCAGACTCGGAAGCGCGGATCCGTAATTCCGATCCGAGCGGGACAAAGTCTGTCCCCATAGAAATGAATGGGTCCGCAATTCCGCTCCGCAAACAGAATTAGTGGACGTGTGAATGGGGCATAAGGGTCCCTTATCACCGCCAGTTAGCTAGCTACTTGTTAGGTAGCTAGCGCCCAGCCCACCGCACCGCAGTCACTGATTTTGGCAGAGATTTTTTCATCCACATTGATCGATGCGAATGAAAAATCTGTGCCGCTCATTTTATTTTTTTTTTCAGCCCAGAGGCTGAACGGAAAAAATCTCATTACCCGTATGCTCAATATAAGGAGAATCGCAGAAACTCCTAATGCTGGCCATACGTGTAATGATTGCGGAGACCCTCAAATGCCAGGACAGTATAAATACCCCACATGTGACCCCATTTTAGAGAGAAGACACCCCAAGGTATTCCGCTGAGGGGTATGGTGAGTTCATGCAAAATTTTATTTTTGTCACAAGTTAGTGGAATATGAGACTTTGTAAAAAAATATATATATATATATCAATTTCCGCTAACTTGTGCCAAAAATTTTTTTTTCTGTGAACTCGCCATGCCCTCACGGAATACCTTGGGGTGTCTTCTTCCAAAATGGGGTCACATGTGGGGTATTTATACTGCCCTGGCATTTTAGGGGTCCTAAAGCGTGAGAATCCAAATGCGTAAAAATGGCCTGTGAAATCCTAAAGGTACTCATTGGTTTTAGGGCCCCTTTGCGCATCTTGGCTGCAAAAAGTGTCACACATTGGTATCGCCGTACTCAGGAGAAGTAGGGCAATGTGTTTTGGGGTGTATTTTTATATATACACATACTTTGTGTGAGAAATATCGCTGTAAACGACAACTTTTTAATTTTTTTATACAAAGTTGTCAATTTACAGAGATATTACTCTCACCCAACATGGGTATATGTAAAAATACACCCCAAAACACATTGCCCTACTTCTCCTGAGTACGGCGATACCACATGAGTGACACTTTTTGCAGCCTGGGTGCAAAGGGGCCCAAATTCCAACGAGTACCTTTAGCTTTTACATGGCTGCTCACAATTTAGCCCCGCCCAAAATGCCAGAACAGTACAAACACCTCACAAATGACCCCATTTTGAAAGAAGACACCCCAAGGTATTCGCTGAGGGGTATGGTGAGTCCATGAGAAATTTAACTTTTTGTCAAAAGTTAGCGGAAAGGGAGACTTTGCGAGAAAAACAATAAAAATCAATTTCCGCTAACTTGTGCCAAAAAATCTTCTGTGAACTCGCCATGCCCCTCACGGAATACCTTGGGGTGTCTTCTTCCAAAATGGGGTCACATGTGGGGTATTTATACTGCCCTGGCATTTTAGGGGCCCTAAAGCGTGAGAAGAAAAATGCGTAAAAATGCCCTCCTAAAAGGTACTCATTAGAATTAGGGCCCCTTTGCGCACCCAGGCAGCAAAAAGTGTCACTCATGTGATATCGCCTTACTCAGGAGAGTAGGCAATGTGTTTTGGGGTGTATTTTACATATACCCATGCTGGTGAGAGAAATATCTCTGTAAACTGACAACTTTGTATAAATTTTTTAAAAGTTGTCATTTACAGAGATATTTCTCACACCAGTATGGGTATATGTAAAATACACCCAAACACATTGCCCTACTTCTCAAAGGACCCTAATTCCAATGAGTACCTTTAGGATTTCACAGGGCATTTTTCACGCATTTCTTCTCACGCTTAGGGCCCTAAATGCCAGGGCAGTATAAATACCTCACAAGTGACCCTATTTTGGAAAGCAGACACCCTAAGGTATTCCGTGAGGGTCATGGCGAGTTCACAGAAATTTTTTTTTGGCACAAGTTAGCGGAAATTGATATTTTTTTTTTTTTACAAAGTCTCATATTCCACTAACTTGGACAAAAATAAAATTTTACATGAACTCACCATACCCTCACGGAATACCTTGAGGTGTCTTCTTTCTAAAATGGGGTCACATGTGGGGTATTTATACTGCCCTGGCATTTAGGGCCCCTAAACGTGAGAAGAAGTCTGGAATCCAAATGCGTAAAAATGGCCTGTGAAATCCTAAAGGTACTCATTGGTTTTAGGGCCCTTTGCGCACCAGGCTGCAAAGAGTATCACTCATGTGGTATCGCCAGTACTCAGGAGAAGTAGGGCAATGTGTTTTGGGGTGTATTTTTATATATACCCATACTTTGTGTGAGAAATATCTCTGTAAACTGACAACTTTGTATAATTTTTTTTAAAAGTTGTCATTTACAGAGATATTTCTCTCACCCAGCATGGGTATATGTAAAAATACACCCTCAAAACACATTGCCCTACTTCTCCTGAGTACGGCGATACCACATGAGTGACACTTTTTGCAGCTAAGATGCGAAAGGGGCCCAAATTCCAACGAGTACCTTTAGGTTTTACATGGCTGCTCACAATTTAGCCCCGCCCAAAATGCCAGAGCAGTAAACACACCCACAAATGACCCCATTTCGAAAGTAGACACTCCGAGGTATTCACTGAGGGGCATAGTGAGTCTGTGGGAGATTTAATTTTTTTTTGCCAGAAGTTAGCAGAAATGGAAACTTTATTATTATTATTTTTCCTCAGAAAGTGTCATTTTCCGCTAACTTGTGAAAAAAATGAAATGATACATGAACTCACCATGCCCCTCCGTGAATACTTTGGGGTGTCTTCTATCTAAAATGGTGTGATTTGGGGGTATTCATACTATCCTGACATTCTAGCACCTGAAGAAACATGACAGGTGCTCAGAAAGTCAGAGCTGCTTCAAAATGCAGAAATTCACTTTTTGCACCATAGTTTGTAAACGCTATAACTTTTACCCAAACCAATAAATATACACTTATTGGATTTTTTTTTTATCAAAGACATGTAGAACAATAAATTTTGTGAAAAATTTATATAGAAATGTAGTTTTTTTTGAAAAAATTTACAACAGAAAGTGAAAAATGTCATTTTTTTGCAAAAATGTCGTTACATTTTTATTAATAGCAAAAAAAGTAAAAATGTCAGCAGCAATGAAATACCACCAAATGAAAGCTCTATTAGTGAGAAGAAAAGGAGGTAGAATTCATTTGGGTGGTAAGTTGTATGACCGAGCAATAAACGGTGAAAGTAGTGTAGTGCGGATTTGTAAAAAAGGGCCTGGTCACTAGGGGGGTGTAAACCTGTGGTCTTCAAGTGGTTAAGGTGGTGAGGTCCCACCAGGTTCTCATCTCCTTAACAAGAAGCTTTTCCAAGGAGGCCATATGGATCTTCAGATCCAAAGAATCTTGGGCAGATTTATCGTCCATATTAAAAATAGCATCCATTTTGGATAGTCTCTTATCACAATTATCAATTTCACGCAGTGAGGAGTGTAACATGATATCGGCTCAAAAAGTATATATATATAAGCACTGGTCACAAGAAAGGGCTGCTCACAGGGGAGCAACACCTGGGTTCAAAACACAGGTAGGCAGGGATATATGGTAGGTGTGCTCTACCCTGCCACACCCAGCATGGACCATGCCGAGAACCACAGCGTTACCAGGAATAACAGAGGAAAAAGGTCCAGCTAGGTTAAAAAAATGTTACCTTTATTTTTCAGTGCGATTTAAGAGCCAGTTAACTGGCCAGTTAGCCAGTAAACCATACTAACTACATCTGTGCCTAAGGCCGTTTGATGTCTATGAAAAAATGAGTATGTGTTTAATCCATGAAGATGTACGTGTTTGGTCCATGTGTCCGCTTTTTGCCCTCCATGGGTCATCTGTATTCCAAAGACACTGCTCAGCTGAAAGTTAGTTTCCAGAGCATCTCCTATTTGTGGTCGGTGAAAAACAAACCAAACACGGACACAGCACATATGCTGTCAGGGTTGTATTCGTGTGAGATCTGAGAGTACCTTTCTCCTTTACCTCGTTCAGGACATATTCCCGCATGGCTAAGCCTAGTGGCCTAGCTTTGGGAAAGCTTGGGTAACACCCCAGAGTGGTATTACCACTTCTGCACCTCGCTACTGTGCTCTATGGTTAACCTAATTTAATCCTATGTCTTTATTTCCAGGTCCTAAATAATGTGCATTTCCTATTATGCAACTGTTATGTTCACATGTAATATGCCTGGTTCACCAGCAGATGGCAGAATAAATGGCAGAGCTGTAGTTACATAGAATGGAGCGTTCCTTTCCATTCTAACCCCCCTCTGTGGTGTGGTGGGAATGTCCCACTTGCTGCAGGGACGGTGGAGTTTTAGCTAGAGGTCAGTAGAGAGTACCCCCTGCTAGGGGAATGGAGGCCACAGCTTGGAGCCTCAGAAGTCAGAAAGAGAAAGTTTTCCCTGGGCAAGTCTACAGACAGACCAGACTACAAAGTTAAGTACAGCATAAAGAAGAAGCTGAGTTCAATAGCCAGCCTGTCAGTACAGCAGAGCCAGAACAACAGATGTAGCAGAGAGGAGTTTTCCTGCCACAGTTAATGTCAAAGCCTGCTGTGAACCAAGATAAAGCCTGAAACTGTAGGAGAAACGTTTATTCCAGCAAAGCTGTTATTAAAATTTATCACAAGGTCTGGACTCAATTTACCGTCTACTACTTTACGAAAGGGGGCCCTGTGCCCTTTTTGCTTCACTGCAACTGTCGTCATAAAAAACAAGTACTTATTGCTTACCGCTGCAATTTTGGCGTCACGAACAGGATAACTCTCTGTGCCCTTGGATTATATGGCCTACTGGATTTACAAAACCCTTTAAAATGACTTTATCGAATTTGCTGTGGACCGACAGGTGCAAAACTGTGTTCAGCGGCATCCGAAGGGTTAATCCGCCATTTTTATATGCAATGGAGCAGTTTCTTCTTGCCCAGTGAGTGCAGGAAAATAGAGGAATGCCCGCATCTGGAGTGGGAAAGTCTAGCCCTGCCCACAGGGAGCGATATTACAGTGCAAGGAGAGGAAGTGGAAGCTCCTCCCTTGAAGCCCTTCCTTCATCACCAGTTGACATGGCCAGTGAGAGGAAGGACAAAATGGCGCTCCTAAAGCCAAACTGGGGAGGAATGTGTTACGGTGACGAGCTACCTGCCCTATGCGATGACATGAAGAAAATCCGAGTGTCGCAGCTTGTAAGTGGATCGGGAAAGGAGTTACCCGGCTGGAGCGGCAGAGACGGCAGGAGATACCACTTCGCCACCCAGAAAGAGCGAGGCCTACGATACGCTTAACCCGGTAGTCCCTCTGAAAGTCACGGCCTACGCTACCAATTTGGATTACCGAAAAGCCATCGAGAATTGGGTGGTCCGGCCACTGCCCCACGACCCAGTACTGGAAAAAAGAACCGGGATCGTCACCTGGTTCAATGTGGAACGAGGCATGGGATTCATACAAGATGAAGAGTCCAGGACAGAATTGTTTGTCAACCAGCGCTCTGTTAAGCGGCCTTACCTGCCGCAGGCCAGACACAGTTTATACAAATAGAAGCAAGTTGAAAATACTCCTATGCAGTCCTCTAAAGGCCCATTTGCTGCAGAGGTGAGTCTTCTTCAGAAGCCCTTTGTCGCAGTGTCCACATCGGAGACATGGCAGGAGGACCCAACTGCTGTCGGGAGGGTGCACTGTCTGCAGGAGTCGGCAGATGGTGTGCTACATTTCATCCCAGGACTACCTGTGCCACCAACACCTGTTTGTCAAATGGGGTGTGTGTCCACCTCCATCTTTTCCTTTAATCCAAAAGTCGTTTATCAACTACCCTGGAAAATGGCCGCGGCGAGGGAGAGAGCGGCCTAAAATTCTGTAAAATTCAGAAAGTTGCGGCCCAGGTGAACAGTGTGACCATCCGGTCCATACCGTGTTCCACCCCAGGAGGGCAGTGGCGCTCCACTACACAAGCCAGACTGGACAACAAAAGGTAGAACCGTCTACTAATGTCATTCAGTATTAATAGTAGCGAGGAAGATGTGAGGTCCTTCCTTTAAGGAGCCTCAATATTGTCAATTAAGGAAAACAGGACTTCTGGGAGCCACTTCGTGGACTGGACATGACTGGTGAGGGCCTGTTGACATTGTTTTATGGTTGTGTTGCCCTTGTTTTTAGTCCTTACCCAGATGGCCATGTTAGTTAGGACTCCTCCAATCTGAAAAAAATCCAAGTTGCATACGGTTACGCATACCATTCCCTTTTTCCCCCCTTTTCAGGTTAATAGGGAGCCCGCTTTTGCCAAAAGGGTTTTCATTTACCTGTGCTGCTATTCTTATACCCATGTGGATTACAAGTGACTTTGCTACCTCATTATGTTATTTTCCATAGATTACAAAGGACTCTTTTGTTGCAGTTCGGTGCACTATATCTACAAGCACTGAAGAACAGACTCAAATGTGATTTTATTGCATTATTGCACTACTTGATTGCATTGAATATGTGCCTTATATATTTACCTTATCTATTTGCACTATGATTTGCACTAATCTTTTTCAGGTTCAGCAACGTTCTAAGTATTTCCTATTTTGAAACTGTTATGTTCACATGTAATATGCCTGGTTCCCCAGCAGATGGCAGCATAAATTCTAACCCCCCATATGTGGTGTGGTGGGTATGTCCCATTTGCTGCAGGGAGGGTGGAGTTATAGTTAGAGGTCAGTGGAGAGTACTTCCTGCTAGGGGAAGGAATCAGGGGCACGTCCCTGTTGGACGAGCCCTGACTAGACCAGCTAGAGCATCACAAGGTCTGGACTCAATTTATTTCATCATCCCCTTCATCAGCAACGCCCCTTTTTCATTGCTGCGGAGTCAACTTCTAGGGTCCAGAGTATCCAAGTAGGAGCCCCGTGACACGTGCACAATAACACCTTTAGGGACATTTAAGCTACCCTCCACCACTCTGGCATTCCGACACCTGGGTACCATCTACTACTTCACTAAAGGGGGCCCTGTGCCCTTGTTGCTTTACTGCAACTGGCATCACGAAAAACAAGTACTTATTTCCTTATTAAAGGGCCCTGGGGGGAGGCACCTGCTGCACTTGTCCTTAATGTTTGTCAGTCTGCAGTACTTCTTCTTCATCCAAAGTCGATTCGCTCTTCCCTAATCCTGTCACAAACAGTCTTGTTGAATCTCTGCAGAGAACACAGGGGTTAATCTCTGCTCCATTTTCAACTGGAGACAGACTGAAGGGTGGGACTTAACCAAAGGGGTGTGTGGGTTGAATGCAGTCTTTTTGTTCTACTGCAGACAAGACATAGCAGGAAGGCTTATGCTTCAGCCAATTGTCTTTCAGTTTGTTGCAGAACTGTGGGGAGGAGGAGGGGAACATGGTTGACCTCCTGAGACAGAAAGAGAAGATTTTTTCATGTATTTCTCAGTTTTAACTGTAATATGACAAAAAAAAATACCAAAATACGCATCAAAAATTGGCCTAGTCCTAAAGGTGTTAACCATTTCTGATGAAATTCTGAACCGCCGATAGTGGGGAATTCAGCCTGTTTGGATCATTAAGAGCAAAATAACTTATGTGAATTGGAAATATTCATAACACCCATATCAAATTTTGCTCTATCATTATTTTTTATTCCATTCAAAAAATCCTGTGGCTGTTGACCTGTCCTATTGACAGTCTCTTGGGTCAGTCTCCAAATGTGCCTCTGCCAACTTAATTATCAGAATATATAAATAGATGCCATGTCATAATTGTTATGCTCATTGTGGGTAGCTAGGGATATGTTAATTAAAGATTGTGCTGACTTGGCCTCAGGGCCGCTTTAAGATATTAATGGGTCTAGTACAAAGGCCTAATTAGTCCCAGAAAACATTTGTGAGATTCAGAGTAGTCTTATTGGTTTTACTGTATATTTCTTTATATTGCTTTTATGAAATTATATCATGTAAGTAGAGATGAGCGAATTTTTCAAAAATTCGATTCGACCGGTTCGCCGAATTTTTCGAAAAAATGTGGTTCGATCCAAATTTATTTGCGGCAAATTGCATAAAAAATGGCTATTTCCTGGCTCCAGAGAGCCTTTATAGTGGTGTAGAACACTGTCTTGCAGTAACACGCATAGGGAGTCTGCTGTGGTAGTGAAATAATACTGTGAGTCAGTATGACATGCAGATGACATGCGTCTCTCTTAGAATTACTGCACACTTCACTTATTTGGGCAGTCGAGGGCCAAAACTGACCAAATAACTCAGGTATGAAAGCCTTACAGGTCGATGCTAGTGCCAAGAAGAAGCGCACTACTTTTACACCGTTGTCAGCTGATTCCACATAGATGTCTACAGAACCTGTTCTATTAAATGCTTATACAAGTAGAGCCCCCCGACAGAGTGGAGTGGGTGTCAGCAGTAAGTTTGTGTTGACGTCACTGATTATTTTGCCCTTACTCTGATCCGTCAGAACAATAACCCCCAAAAAACGGATCCTGTCTGTTGAGCATCTGCATTCACTCTGTCAGCATTTGGTCAGTAATCCATCAGTATTGTTAATGACTAAAAAAAACAGGAGTGAATCCAAAACAGAGATGACACGTGAATGGAATATTTGCATGTATTTTGTGTTTTGTACCCACTCCTGCTTTTGGCTACCAAATCACAAGCCGATTCTGATGGGACCATACAGGCCTTACAGGTGCTACACAGACAGGATCCGTTGACCACAGAGTGGCAAAATGACAGAGTGCGGAGGTGGCGGCAGCAGCAGCATCAGGAGGAGGCCACAGAGTGGTACAATGACAGCGTGGAGGTGGCAGCAGCAGCATCAGGAGACCACAGAGTGACCCGGTGACAGAGTAGCATCAGAATAGTAGCTAAGGCAGGTAGCTAGAAGAAACCGTTCTCTTTTGTAAAAGTGTTGGTGTGGCACCATGGATGATCTAGTCTGATGCATGAGGTTTGGTGGGTGGAAATCCTGGCTGATCCACACCTGATTCATCTTGAAAAGGTTAGTCTCTCCACATTCTGGGTGGACAGGTGAGTTCTTGGGGCAACTATGTCCCTGCCGCACTAAATACCTGCTCTGATGCCACACTACTGGCATCAGAAAATTTTGCTAGTTCCAGCCACAAATACAGTTTGGCTGCCCAGTAGATCTTCCATCCCCCCCCCCCACCCTGCCACAGCAGCCATGGCTGTGAGCGCAGAGGGCTTCCCCGGTCAGACCTGCAAGAGGATGGATGATGGCGCAGATAGGCAGTGGCCAACTCACTACATAAGATGTCTCGATAGTAGTTCAGTTTGTCCTTCCTCTCAGTGGCTTTAGAACATATAACTGCACCGCTGAATGGCAAATATATTTGCCTTTTGCACTAATACACGACAAAAAGGGCTTTAGAATATATAACTACACCTCTGAATGGCAAATAGGCCCTTATTTTTTTCCATTTATACACAACACAAAAGGCTTTAAAATATATAACTGCACTGCTGAACAGCAAATATAGTTTTATTTTTTCCACTTATACACTCCACAAAAGGCTTTAGAACATATAACTGCACCGCTGAATGGCAAATATATTTTTCTGTTTTCCTCTTATACACTCCACAAAGGGCTTTAGAACATATAACTGCCCGGCTGAACAGCAAATATATTTTTCTTTTTTCCACATATACACTCCACAAAAGGCTTTAGAATATATAAGTGCACCGCTGAACGGCAAATATATTTTTCTATTTTCCACTTACAGTATGCACTCCACAAAAGGCTTTAGAACATATAACTGCGTCGCTGAACAGAAAATATATTTTCTTTTTTCCACTTATACACTCCACAAAAGGCTTTAGAACATATAACTGAAGCGCTGAATGGCAAATATACCGTTTTTTTCTTTTGCCACTAATACACGACAAAAAGGGCTTTAGAACATAACTACACCGCTGAACGACAAATACATTTTTTTTTTGTGCCACTAATACACGGTGTAATTTTATACACTACACCACACAACGGGCAATGAGACCTTTTTTGCCATTTATACAAGCCAAAAAATGCTTCAGAACATATAACTGCACCGAACAAGGGCAAATAAGACATAGAAATATTTCCTTGTAATAAACCCTGTTAGTGGCTGTGTCAAACAGCACTTCCACCCCAATGACAAGAACGGTTTGCTGGAATTACAGAGCTGTATAATGGCAATTTGGATCCCCAGTCAGTGCAGCAAGGTGTAATAGGATTGTTCCTATTACCCATGCTTGAACCTCCCCTACTGAACCCTTTTCTACATAAATGCAGTGGAATGATTCCTGCCTATCCTTTCCCTACACCTTGAATAATTTTTTCCTGAACTTGTAAATCATTTTTTAGCACAATGAAGTCTTTCCTAGCACTGTCCCTAGCGCTGAGCTGAGGCTCTTTATAGGGCTGTGACATCACAGGGCTGGCTGCTAAGTAATTGGCTGCATGCATGGCATTATGGGTGATCCCACGTTCCCAGAGTTCCTTGCTCCATGTCCTCACACGTGCAGCAGCCATTTTAGGAAAAAATGCAATTCGCTACCACGAAACGTGAGGAAAGTGGGATTCGGTGCGAATCAAATTTTTCCTAAGATTCGGATTGAATTCCGCTTTGTCAGTTTTGATTAGCTCATTTCTACATGTGAGCATTGCTTTTATTATTAGTAGGACATTGTCACTGCAAATTGGATTTGGATTCAGAAAGTATATCACAGAACCTTAACCCCGTGTTAAAATTTTACTTTTATTATTTCCTTTAATAAAAAAAAAAAAAAAAAAAAAAGACCCCCTCCAGTAGAGATGAACAAATTTCTTTGTTTTTGTCTGATTTCTCAATTTTTCTAAACATTTGATTTGTGGCTGAATCAAAAGTGCTCTAAATGTCCTGAAAATGTGGTGCAATGACAGCAATAGCAAATATTGTTAGAGTGACACTGACATATATAGCTTTGGGTAAACGCATGGTCGACAGCCTGTTTAATTCATAGGATACCAGCGCCATAGCTGTACGGCGCTGGCAACTGTGACTTATATCCCAGTGCCATACAACTGCCCGATCAGCAGCAGAGGTCAGGCAGTTCCTGAACAGACCCCCAAAAGTGGAAGTCCCACAGTGGAACAAAAAAAAAAGTTACATAATAAAAAAGTGTCCTTTTCCCAAATTTAGGTTAAAAAATAGGAAAAAAAATAGGAAAAAAAACAAAAGTAGACATATTAGGTATCGCTGCATCTGTATACCGGCTCTATAAAAAATATCACATGATCCACCCCATCAGGTGAATGGCATAAAAAAATAAAAAGTGTAATACCAAGCGATCAAAAAGTCGTATTTACCCCGAAATGGTACCAATCAAACCATAATCTCATCCTGGAAAAAATGAGACCCTATCTAAGACAATTGCTCAAAAAAGAAAAAAAATATGGCTCTCGGAAAATGAAAAAAGATATTTTTCTTGTCAAAAATGCTTTTACTGTGTAGAAACTAAACAAAAATAAAATTTTTTTTTAATTTCAAACTCCCTGTCCTCCGTCCTCCGCAGGGCCTGGACGGACACAGGGATGTCCTTTTGAACAGCTCACTCTCTGACAGCAGCACTGTACTGTCTAAGCATGAGCTGCAGGGAGAAAGTCACCCTCCCTCCCACCCCTGCAGCTGACAGAAGTTGATTTTACCTTCATTTTTTCAATCCCCATTGGTTGCGGAGTGGGAGGGAGTGTGGCCTCCCTACTAGTATTGAGCGAACACTTTTCAAAAAAGTTCGGGTTCGTTGTTCGGCGATTTCTTCCCGATTTCTGAAGGGCTGCACAGCAGCCAATCAGCTAGCATTTTACTTCTTGCCCTAAGAGCCAATCACAGGCATGGCTACTAATGGCATGGCTGTGATTGGCCAAGTGCAGCACGTCACACTGCTCTGATTAGTGTATGGAGAGGACGCAGCTGCTGTGAGGGCGAGATTAGGCAGGGAAAAGTCAGCAAAAGCACCTAATGAAGTGATCGATCTACAGCTGTGAATCATTCAACTTCTGCTAGTTACTTGCTCACTGGTTTTTAGGCTGCACAGAGCGTTTTTCAGTCACTTTTTTTCTGGGGTGATCGGCGGCCATTTTGTGACTTGTGGTGAACCAGAACAAGCTGCCACCAAGTCCATCAATCCATCAATACTAGTTTTTTTTGCTATATCCTACATCAGGGGCTTGGCTGTGCTAATGGTCACCCCTAGAAACTCAGGATAGCAATTTCTATACTTTATTAAGGGGTTAAATACAATTGCCAAAATACAAATCCCCTAAATATGGTGTTCCAGCTTTGGCTAGCCAAGAATAATAATGTCTGCTGTCTGGCAAAGGATAGATTATTTTCTGTGGTGAAATTCAATTGCCAAAATAGCAATCCCCTAAATCTGGTGTCCCAGCACTGGCTGGCAAACAATAATAGTGTCCGCCAAAACATATATTTTTGTTCTGGGGTGAGTTTCAATTGCCAAAATAGCAATACCATAAATCTGGTGTCTCAGCACTGGCTGGCAAACTATAATAGTGTCCGCCAAAACATATCTTTTGTTCTGGGGTGAAATTCACTTGCCAAAATAGCAATACCATAAATCAGTGGTTTCAACTGTGGCTGGCAAAGTATAATAGTGTCCGCCAAAACATATATTTTGTTCTGGGGTCAAATTTAATTGCCAAAATAGCAATACCCTGAATCTGGTGTCCCAGCTGTTGAAGGCCAAGTGTTAATCTGTCCGTAAAAGGGTATATTTTGTTGTAGGGTGAAATTCAATTGCCAAAATAGAAATACAATAAATCAGTGGTTTCAACTGTGGCTGGCAAAGTATAATAGTGTCCGCCAAAACATATATTTTGTTCTGGGGTGAAATTCAATTACCAAAATAGCAATACCCTGAATCTGGTGTCCCAGCTGTTGCAGGTCAAGTGTTAATCTGTCCGTAAAAGGGTATATTTTTTTCTGGGGTGAAATTCAATTGACAAAATAGCAATACCCTGAATCTGGTGTCCCAGCTGTTGCAGGTCAAGTGTTAATCTGTCCGTAAAAAGGTATATTTTGTTCTGGGGTGAAATTCAATTGCCAAAAAAGCAATACCATAAATCATTGGTTTCAGCTGTGGCTGGCAAAGTATAATAGTGTCCGCCAAAACATATATTTTGTTCTGGGGTGAAATTCACTTGCCAAAATAGCAATACCATAAATCTGGTGTCCCAGCACTGGCTGGCAAACTATAATAGTGTCTGCCAAAACATATATTTTGTTCTGTGGTGAAATTCAATTGCCAAAATAGCAATACCATAAATCAGTGGTTTCAGCTGTGGCTGGCAAAGTATAATAGTGTCCGCCAAAACAAATATTTTGTTAAGGGGTGAAATTCAATTGCCAAAATAGCAATACCCTGAATCTGGTGTCACAGCACTGGCTGGCAAACTATAATAGTGTCCGCCAAAAAATATATTTTATTTTGGGGTGAAATTCAATTGCCCTAAGCCGTCACAGTGCCGGAGCCCCTGCACGCAAAAGGTGCTCGGGACATCGTCTCTCTAAATGAGTGTCTGAATGAATGAGTGGATAACTCCTGATGATACAGGGCGGAATGCTAGCCCTGTGGAAACGCGTTGAGTAGCAATCATTATATCTCGGCACATACAAACAGGAGACGGCAGTTGCTGTTTGCTATGCACGTCTCATACAGGTTCTATATGTAACCGAGTAACAATTACTGTATCTCGGCACATGCAAACAAGAGACGGCAGTTGCTGTTTGCTATGCACGTCTCATACAGGCTGTATGTGCAACCAGTGAAAACTGGGTGATTTGCTGATTAGACAGCTGGCTATATGGGACACTAGGTTGTGTGAGAGGTCGCTCAGCTCCTATGAGCAATATTGGCCGACCCTAATTATACCGGTACCGAACCATATATGACTATATGACTAGCTGAGTTTCACCTAGTTTGACATTGGTCACAGCCTGCGTTATTCCTGTACCAATCGGTCAGAGTGACTGGGTGTGGTTGGAGTATATGCTAGACTCCCTCTCCACACATCATACACTCTGAATACCTGAAGGGATTTTCTTGTCTTTTTAACCCTTGATCGTTCAATAAAGTATTCATTATTTTTATTTTTATACGTCTATTCAGGTAGTTAAATATTGCAATTTACAAGACGTACTAACGCTTCTAGCTCTTTTTGTGTGAGAAGTGAAATTCAATTGCCAAAATAGCAATACCCTGAATCTGGTGTTCCAGCTGTTGCAGGCCAAGTGTTAATCTGTCCATAAAAGGGTATATTACACTCAAGGTGTATATACAAGTGCTGAGAGGGTCATCCTCATTAACTTCACACGCTACCGTGCATCTCCCATTGTATTTCTGTCCGTTAAAGGGTATATTACACGAAGTGTTAAAATACAATTGCTGAAGGCATAATCCTACATATTTTTTAACACGCTACTGTGCATCTCCAAGTGTAAATCTGTCCATAAAAGGATACCTTTCATCCAGGGCCTAAATACTAGCCCTAAAAGAGATATTCCCCTAAATCAGTGGTTACTGCTGTGCCTGGATTAGTGTAATACGCTACATAAATAAATAGGCAGATAGTGTTAGGTGACTGTTAAAAAAAAAGGCCTGAATTTGAAATCAATACATCAATACATTGGGCCAAATATTTTTTTTCTTATTGTGGTGCTTGGTGAACGATAACAATGAGGAAAACATCTAGTAAGGGACGCGGATGCAGTCGTGCTGGTGTTAGTATAGTCTCTGGTGCTGGGAGAGGACGTGGCCATTCTGCCACAGCCACACGTCCTAGTGAACCAACTACCTCAGGTTCCAGTAGGTGTTAGGTGCCTGTAAAAAAAGGCCTGAATTTGAAATCAATACATTGGGCCAAATATTTGTTTTCTTATTGTGGTGCTTGGTGAACGGTAACAATGAGGAAAACATCTAGTAAGGGACGCGGACGCAGTCGTGGTACCCTCTGGTGCTGGGAGAGGACGTGGCCATTCTGCCACAGCCACACGTCCTAGTGAACCAACTACCTCAGGTTCCAGTAGGTGTTAGGTGCCTGTAAAAAAAGGCCTGAATTTGAAATCAATACATTGGGCCAAATATTTGTTTTCTTATTGTGGTGCTTGGTGAACGGTAACAATGAGGAAAACATCTAGTAAGGGACGCGGACGCGGTCGTGGTGGTGTTAGTGTACCCTCTGGTGCTGGGAGAGGACTGTCACGGCGGGAAGCGGGGAAACTCCCCGCCGCGCAATATCCGCGGCCGCTGGGCCAAAAAGGACTAAAAGCAGGGACCTAGGAACTGCTAAACTAGCACGTCCCTAAGGCTGGCCCTGGTCTCCTAACCGTATGGGCCGACCCCGAAGGTGGGAGGGCCCATACGTCCGGAACCTATAGCCCTGGACGTCCCTGCTTCACCCTGGATCTAACAGGGCAGAGACCACCTGCTCACCCAAGGACACGGATGAGCAGGAGTCTCCAGAGGCCCCTCTGCAGCCGGGACCCTGACAGTGTGCCCCTGAGTTCCGCAGGAGAGCATACAAACAAACACTCTTACCTGCCGCACCGCAGAAGAAACAGCGGATCCCGGAACTCCCGACCTCCCATGCGGATCACTGACGCATGCGGATGGATCCCAAGGTGGCAGCACACCATCAGGTTGGTACCACACCCCTCCGGGCAGGCAAGCCCCTTCCGGAGCGTCACACCGTGTAAACAGACACCACACATACCCACACCATGCTACAACAACCAGGTGGGGAAGGGATACACAGACACTCACCAGGGAAGGAACCACATAGCAAACAATATAACAAATAAGGGTGGCTCACGCAGACATCCAAGTGGGGAACAAACAACAAGCTCCAGCCATGCTCACACCATGACTGGACAAACCAAACTGACCTTCAGGCTCCACACACTGACACTTAAGGAGGCCTGAGGACACACCCACCATACCAAGCAGCCACACCTTAACCCCGTGCACACCAAACGGGGGAAGTGCACAAATATACACACACGTTGCCAAAGGCAACCACATGCGTTGACAGCGAGCCGCCTAGCACCAAACTCAGGCTGCTCCACTGGCAACAACACAACGAAACAAACACCTAGCCCCGTGCACGCCACACAAACACAGAACAAGGGAATCGTGCACAGGATAGGGGGAAAGACACACATGCACAACAAGATGTTGCTAGCAGCAACCAGCATGTGTGTCTAAGTGTCACCACACCAAAGACAAAGCAGCCGTGGCCCTGCGCCAACATAACACATACACACAGGAGATGACATACATCAGTGTATGCGAGGCCACAGGAACCAGCCACGACCGCCAGGCGGGTGACCCGTTGCCAACGGCAACCGCACATAGGGCAACGGGGTAGCAGCCCTCCGTGCAGATGACACGTTGCCGCTGACAACCACACGCACGACCTAAACCTGGGTCGTGACAAGGACGTGGCCATTCTGCCACAGCCACACGTCCTAGTGAACCAACTACCTCAGGTTCCAATACCCGCCAGAATTTACAGCGATATTTGGTGGGGCCCAATGCCGTTCTAAGGATGGTAAGGCCTGAGCAGGTACAGGTGCTAGTCAATTGGGTGGCCGACAGTTGATTCAGCACGTTCACAACATTATCTCCCACCCAGTCTTCTGCAGAAAGAGCACAGGTGGCGCCTGAAAACCAAGCCCATCAGTCTGTCACATCACCCCCATGCATATCAGGGAAACTGTCTGAGCCTCAAGTTATGCAGCAGTCTCTTATGCTGTTTGAAGACTCTGCTGGCAGGGTTTCCCAAGGGAATCCACCTACCCCTTCCCCAGTGATGGAAGACATAGAATGCACTGATGCACAACCACTGATGTTTCCTGATGATGAGGACATGGTAATACCACCTCATCGGAGTCCGCACGTCTCTGATGATGACGAAACACAGGTGCCAACTGCTGCATCTTTCTGCAGTGTGCAGACCGAACAGGAGGTCAGGGAGGAAGACTGTGTGGAAGACGATGCAGGGGACGATGAGTTCCTAGACCCCACATGGAATGATGGTCGTGCCACTGACTTTCATAGTTCAGAGGAAGAGGCAGTGGTGAGACCGAGCCAACAGCGTAGCAAAAGAGAGAGCAGGGGGCAAAAGCAGAACAGCCGCCGCCAAGAGAGTTCGTCTGCTACTGGCCACCGCCACCAGGGACCGAGCACCCCAAAGGCAGCTTCAAGGAGTTCCCTGGCATGGCACTTCTTTAAACAATGTGCTGACGACAAGACCCGAGTGGTTTGCACGCTGTGCCATCAGAGCCTGAAGCGAGGCATTAACGTTCTGAACCTTAGCACAACCTGCATGACCAGGCATCTACATGCAAAGCATTAACTGCAGTGGAGTAAACACCTTAAAAGCAAGGAACTCACTCTGGCTCCCCCTGCTCCCACTTCTGCTGCTGCCTCGGCCTCTTCCTCCGCCTCGGGAGGAACGTTGGCACCTGCCGCCCACCAAAGAGAGGATGTGCCACCGACACCACCACCTGCGTCACCAAGCATCTCCACCATGTCACACGGCAGCGTTCAGCTCTCCATCTTACAAACCTTGGAGAGAAAGCGTAAATTCCCACCTAGCCACCCTCGAGCCCTGGGCCTGAATGCCAGCATTTCTAAACTACTGGCCTTTGAAATGCTGTCATTCAGGCTGGTGGACACAGACAGCTTCAAACAGATGATGTCCATGGCTGTCCCACAGTATGTTGTTCCCAGCCACCACTACTTCTCCAAGACAGCCGTGCCATCCCTGCACAACCAAGTATCCGATAAAATCAAGTGTGCACTGCGCAACGCCATCTGTGGCAAGGTCCACCTAACTACAGATACGTGGACCAGTATGCACAGCCAGGGACGCTATATCTCCCTAACTGCACACTGGGTAAATGTAGTGGCGGCTGGGCACCAGGCGGAGAGCTACTTGGCGCACGTCCTTCCGCCGCCAAGGATCGCAGGGCATCATTCTTTGCCTCCTGTAGCCTCCTCCTCCTACTCGGCTTTCTCCTCCTCTGCTTCCACCAGCTCATCCAGTCAGCGTCAGCCACACACCTTCACCACCAACTTCAGCACAGCCCGGGGTAAACGTCAGCAGGCCATTCTGAAACTCATATGTTTGGGGGACAGGCCCCACACTGCGCAGGAGTTGTGGCGGGGTATTGAACAACAAACCGACGAGTGGTTTCTGCCGGTGGGCCTCAAGCCTGGCCTAGTGGTGTGCGATAATGGGCGAAATCTCATCGCAGCTCTGGGACTAGCCGGTTTGACGCACATCCCTTGCCTGGTGCATGTGCTGAATTTGGTGGTCCAGAAGTTCATTCACAACTACCCCGACATGTCAGAGCTGCTGCATAAAGTGCGGGCTGTCTGTGCGCGCTTCCGGCGTTCACATCCTGCCGATGCTTGCCTGTCTGCGCTACAGCAGAACTTTGGCCTTCCCGATCACCGCCTCATATGCGACGTGCCCACCAGGTGGAACTTCACCTTGCACATGCTGGAGAGACTGTGCGAGCAGCACCAGGCCATAGTGGAGTTTCAGCTGCAGCACGCACGCGTCAGTTGCACTGCGGAACAGCACCACTTCACCACCAATGATTGGGCCTCCATGCGAGACCTGTGTGCCCTGTTGCGCTGTTTCGAGTACTCCACCAACATGGCCAGTGGCGATGACACCGTTATCAGCTTACAATACCACTTCTATGTCTCCTTGAGAAAACGCTTAGGGCGATGATGGAAGAGGGGATGGCCGAGGAGGAGGAGGATGAGGGGTCCTTTTTAGCACTTTCAGGCCAGTCTGTTAGAAGTGGCTCAGAGGGAGCTTTTTTGCAACAGCAGAGGCCAGGTACAAATGTGGCCAGCCAGGGCCCACTACTGGAGGACGAGGAGGAGGTGGAGGCGGATGAGGATGAAGCAGGTTCACAGCGGGGTGGCACCCGACACAGCTCAGGCCCATCACTGGTGCGTGGCTGGGGGGATACGGAGGACGATGACGATACGCCTCCCACAGAGGACAGCTTGTCCTTACCTCTGGGGAGCCTGGCACACATGAGCGACTACATGCTGCAGTGCCTGCGCAACGACAGCAGAGTTGCCCACATTTTAACGTGTGCGGACTACTGGTTTGCCACCCTGCTGGATCCCCGGTACAAAGATAATGTGCCCACCTTACTTCCTGCACTGGAGCGTGAAAGAAAGATGCGCGAGTACAAGCGCATGCTGGTAGACGCACTCCTGAGAGCATTCCCAAATGTCACAGGGGAACAGGTGGAAGCCAAGGCGAAGGCAGAGTAGGAGCAAGAGGTCGCCAACGCAGCTGTGTCACAGCCAGCTCCTCTGAGGGCAGGGTTAGCATGGCAGAAATGTGGAAAAGTTTTGTCTCCACGCGACCGCTAACTGCACCACCACCTTATACGGAACGTGTTAGCAGGAGGCAGCATTTCACTAACATGGTTGAACAGTACGTCTGCACACCCCTCCACATACTGACTGATGGTTCAGCCCCATTCAACTTCTGGGTCTCCAAATTGTCCACATGGCCAGAGTTAGCCTTTTATGCCTTGGAGGTGCTGGCCTGCCCGGCAGCCAGCGTTTTGTCTGAACGTGTATTCAGCACGGCAGGGGGCGTCATTACTGACAAACGCAGCCGCCTGTCCACAGCCAACGTGGACAAGCTGACGTTCATATAAAATGAACCAGGCATGGATCCCACAGGACCTGTCCCTCCCTTGTGCAGAATAGACATTTATAACTGCCTCCCCCTTAACTATGTATTCTTGTACTCCGGGGCACTTCTTTATTGAATCCTCATTTTTGTAACTTTACCATGATCTTGCGGTGCAACCCAAAGTTGAATGAATCTCTCCTCTGTCTGGGCGCCAGGACCTAAATAACTGAAAGTGGCCTTCTCCAGTGGTGGGTGATATGACGCATGATTCCTTGCTGTGGGACCTCTCTCCTCTGTCTGGGTGCTGGGCCTAAATAACTGAAAGTGGCCTTCTCCAGTGGTGGGTGATATGACGCATGATTTCTTGCTGTGGGACCTCTCTCTTCTGTCTGGATGCTGGGGTCTGAAATTACTGAAAGTGGCCTTCTCCAGTGGTGGGTGATATGACGCATGATTCCTTGCTGTGGGACCTCTCTCCTCTGTCTGGGTGCTGGGCCTAAATAACTGAAAGTGGCCTTCTCCAGTGGTGGGTGATATGACGCATGATTCCTTGCTGTGGGACCTCTCGCCTCTGTCTGGGTGCTGGGGCCGAAATAACTGAAAGTGGCATTCTCCAGTGATGGGTGATATGACGCATGATTCTTTGCTGTGGGACCTCTCTCCTCTGTCTGGGTGCTGGGGCCGAAATAACTGAAAGTGGCATTCTCCAGTGGTGGGTGATATGACGCATGATTCCTTGCTGTGGGACCTCTCTCCTCTGTCTGGGTGCTGGGCCTAAATAACTGAAAGTGGCCTTCTCCAGTGGTGGGTGATATGACGCATGATTCCTTGCTGTGGGCCTCTCGCCTCTGTCTGGGTGCTGGGGCCGAAATAACTGAAAGTGGCATTCTCCAGTGGTGGGTGATATGACGCATGATTCCTTGCTGTGGGACCTCTCTCCTCTGTCTGGGTGCTGGGCCTAAATAACTGAAAGTGGACTTCTCCAGTGGTGGGTGATATGACGCCATATTCCTTGCTGTGGGACCTCTCTCCTCTGTCTGGGTGCTGGGCCCGAAATTACTGAAAGTGGCCTTCTCCAGTGGTGGGTGATATGACGCATGATTCCTTGCTGTGGGACCTCTCTCATCTGTCTGGGTGCTGGGCCTAAATAACTGAAAGTGGCGTTCTCTATTGGTGGGTGATATGACGCCTTAATCCTTGCTGTGGGACCTCTCGCCTCTGTCTGGGTGCTGGGCCCGAAATAACTGAAAGTGGCCTTCTCCAGTGGTGGGTAAATCAGCCAGGTGCCCAGAGGGGCATCACTCTTGCAGGAAGGAGCCCAGGCATGTCTCCTGCTAGTGCTTAAGCCCGCCCTCATGCTAGGAGCAGGGAAAAGGGAGGCAGACTTATGGCTTGACTGTGATGTAGGAGGAGTGGTTGGGCACATTATGGCAGGATGCATGCCTGGGCTCCTTCCTGCAAGAGTGATGCCCCTCTGGGCACCTTTCTGTCTCATTTGCATACCAAATAAACTGGATTTTCAGAGGATAAAAAACATCTATTGCTGGAACAAAGGCACATCCAGAAATAAGGTACTAAGTGCTATCCCCATTTTAATCCTTTGTAGCATATATGGGAGGCGTGGTGACCTCCATGCAGTCATGCACACCTGACTAGTGGATCCGCCCTGTAGGCTGGTTTTAAAGTCAGTATAAAACTGAGTCTGCTTTATAGAACTTACCAGAAGCCATTTGGTTCCAGGAGAAGTACTAGTGGGCTCAGCATGCATGTTGGTATTTGCATCCCTTGATCTGATGAACGCTGTATGGCACCAGACGGGGTTACAAGCAGAGTGTATCTGGCATGCATGCTGCACCTGCACTCCCTGGATTTTGTGTGGCTGATATAGCCCATAAAAGGTAAGAATTAATGTTAGGGACCACTCATAGAGGCAACCGTGACGTGGTGGGTGGCTTACATAATTTGGCCAAAATATAAACTAATGCATCTTCTAACATCCAGCATAGTGGCAGGACGGAGCTCTAGCTGCAGTGTGCCATTGCACCTTTGTTTTTACGTTTGTATGTGTATTTCACCATAGCAACGTGCACCTGCGTATTGGGGTGTGCTGACTGCAATCCCCATTTTAATCCTTTGTAGCATATATGGGAGGCGTGGTGACCTCCATGCAGTCATGCACACCTGACTAGTGGATCCGCCCTGTAGGCTGGTTTTAAAGTCAGTATAAAACTGAGTCTGCTTTATAGAACTTACCAGAAGCCATTTGGTTCCAGGAGAAGTACTAGTGGGCTCAGCATGCATGTTGGTATTAGCATCCCTTGATCTGATGAACGCTGTATGGCACCAGACGGGGTTACAAGCAGAGTGTATCTGGCATGCATGCTGCACCTGCACTCCCTGGATTTTGTGTGGCTGATATGGCCCATAAAAGGTAAGAATTAATGTTAGGGACCACTCATAGAGGCAACCGTGACGTGGTGGGTGGCTTACATAATTTGGCCAAAATATAAACTAATGCCTCTTCTAACACTAAGTGCTATTAGTCTATGGCTTTACTTTAATAGCGATTATCCTAGTGACAGATTTCCTTTAAAGCTGACCTACAGCAGTGAAGAAATGGCTGGGTTGTTATGGAAACCTGGTGTAAAGCTGTTTGTATGTGGAGACTAAGGGCCTGCGAGCTTCTATTGGCTGATAAGGGTCATGTAAACAGGCTTCTATTGGCTAATGCATTTTTTGGGAATATCTCAGGAATGGTACATGCTAGAGAGCTGAGACCAGGTCTTAAACCTTCCTGGACACCTGATATACCTGTGTGCCGAATTTCATGATTGTAAATGCGATGGTGCGGATTCCATTAGCGGACATACATACACACACATACATAAACTCTGCTGTATATATTAGTTTGATTCTCTCCTCTCTACACCCTAGTTATAGCAATCAAATCAAATGAAAAGTTCTTGTTAGCAATTCAACAGGGAGCAAATATTTAATGAGGGACTATACAAACTGTAAACCAAGTGTTCTGGTTTATTTATGTACCTGTAAGGCAAACTATGTAGGGAAGACAAAGCGTGAATTTTGATAGGTGACTACCTTGGTGATATCAGACACAAATATGACACTCTCATAGCCAGACATGTGAGGGGGTACAATTGTGGTAATCCTAGTACTTTTATTATTTCAGGAGGCCCTCCACTAGGAAAGGACATTTTATCAGGAGGATTCTCCAAAAGGAGGCCCAGTAGATATCCCGACTCATTGAGGTCCGCCTCAGTGCGAAGTTGTCCTTTAAGCTGCTTTATTTAAAGTATTCAATCTGGTGGTTTTGCCTATGTTTTAATCAGGATGGAAGGAACATGCCAGTACAGTACATCTGTTCTAGCTTTCGGAAGGCGTGAGAGCTATCGGTATTGCAGGACCAGACACCTACTCTGACCCTAATGTTTGAGTCTGACACAAGATAACAAAATGTAGCACTCTTTTTCATTATATATATATTTTTCAATAGTTAATGGATTAGGCCTAACTTTATTTAATTATGCACCCTATTATTAAGATGGTATATACTGTCTGCAGTAACTAACAGGTATTAAATACTAGCCTCAATAGTTTGACTGTATGTTAGCATGTACAATAGTTTAACTGTCTGTTAGCATGTAATATTATCCTGGTTAGTCAAAGGCTGGTGGTTGCAGTTAAACTTTGTGATGACTATGTCTCAGCACAGGCACAATGTCTCTCCTGGCAGGTTCTCTCTAGCAGCCTTCAAATGACTTACATGGTCAATAACATGTTGTGTGGTCGGACATTGGGGGTGACACATGCGTGATTGGCATAATCGAAGTAAGGGCTTGTGGATTGTGGTGATTGCCCAATTTAGGCAATGCACATGACAGTAGGTGTGATAGAAATGGTCTGAACTATTGTAATCTTTGGTCAAGTTATGTATGCCTCACAGTTACATTAACCAGATAGAACCTGATCTTTCTTATTTTCATATTCCGTGCTGCTAAAGAATACTAACCTTGAGATAAGATGCTGCACACGCTTTTTAACTACTAAGATGCTGTGTAACAGCGGCTGCTGTGCGCCGGTGTTTCCCGGCTTACCGCCGCAGTCCCGGGCACCGTGTTCAGTGGTGATCTGCGGCCGGTACTTCCCATTCACCACTGGAGTCCTGGGCTCTGTCTGTGTAGGTACTGTTGTTCTGGAATCTGATCCACAGTTATTATTATTATTATTATTATTATTATTTATTTTTAGAGCGCCATTCATTCCATAGCGCTGTACATATCATAAGCGGTGCACATACATAATAAGACAATAGCCTTAAGCATGAACGAGACAAGTTACAGACTGGTACAGAAGGATAGAGGGCCCTGCCCGTGAGGGCTTACAATCTACATGGTATGGGGGATGGAGACAGTAGGCGAGGGTGAAGCTGGTCATGGCGGTATAGAAGCAGCAGTGTCACTAGTCGTAGGCTTGTCTGAAGAGGTGGGTTTTCAGGTTGCTTTTGAAGGATTCCACTGTAGGTGAGAGTCTGATATGTTGGGGTAGAGAGTTCCAGAGTATAGGGGATGCACGGGAGAAATCCTGGAGGCGAGTGTGGGAAGAGGTGATAAGAGGAGAGGAGAGAAGGAGGTCCTGTGAGGATCGAAGATTGCGTGTGGGGATGTATCGGGAAGTAGCTCAGAGATGTAGGGAGGGGACCGATTGTGGACGGCCTTGTATGTGTGGGTTAGTATTTTAAACTGAATTCGCTGGGCAATGGGGAGCCAGTGCAGGGACTGGCAGAGGGAGATGCAGAGGAGTAACGGGGGAGAGATGGATTAGTCGGGCAGCAGAGTTGAGGATAGATTGTAGGGGTGCGAGAGAGCTAGATGGAAGGCCACAGAGGAGAATGTTGCAGTAGTCTAGGCGGGAGATGATGAGGGAATGTATAAGCATTTTTGCCGATTCAAAGTTGAGGAAAGGGCGGATGCGGGAGATGTTTTTGAGTTGGAAACGGCAGGTGGTGGAAAGGGCTTGGATGTGTGGTCGGAAGGAGAGGGCAGAATCCAAGGTCACTCCAAGGCAGCGGACTTGGTTGACCGGGAGAGTGTGCAGTCATTGATTGTGATAGATAGGTCTGTTGGGGGAGTGAGCAAGATGGGGGAAAGATGATAAATTCTGTTTTATCCATATTAAGTTTTAGAAAGCGAGAGGAGAAGAAGGAGGATATGCGAGATAGGCATTGTGGGATTCTGGATAGTAAGGTTGTGATGTCTGGACCAGAGAGGTAGATTTGTGTGTCGTCAGCATAAAAGTGATACTGGAAACCATGGGACTCTATAAGCTGTCCCAGGCCGAAGGTGTAGATAGAGAAGAGCAGGGGTCCTAGGACGGAGCCTTGCGGGACACCAACAGAGAGGGAGTGAGGCGAGGAGGTGGCGTGAGAGTGGGAGACGCTAAATGTCCGGTCTGTGAGGTATGATGTGATCCAAGAGAGGGCCAGGTCAGTGATGCCAAGAGATGAGAGGGTTTGTAACAGAAGGGAGTGGTCGACAGTGTCAAAGGCAGAGGACAAGTCAAGTAGAAGGAGGACAGAGTAATGTTTTTTGGTTTTGGCAAGTAGTAGGTCATTGGTGACTTTGGTGAGGGCAGTCTCGGTTGAGTGGTGGGGTCGGAAGCCAGATTGTAGCCGGTCAAAGAGGGAGCAGGAGGAGAGGTGAGAGGACAGTTCAGAATGGACATGTTGCTCAAGTAGCTTTGAGGCATATGGAAGAAGTGATATGGGGCGATAACTGGACAAAGAAGATGGGTCAAGTGATGGCTTTTTGAGGATGGGTGTAATGGTAGCTTGTTTAAAAGCAGAGGGGAAGAGACCAGAGGTTAGTGATAGGTTGAAGAGATGAGTTAGGGCTGGGATAAACACTGTGGTGAGGTTAGGAATGAGGTGGGATGGGATTGGGTCAAGTGCACAGGTGGTGAGATGGGATTTGGAGAGTAGAGTGGAGAGTTTTTCTTCTGTAATAGCGGAGAAGCTGGTTTTGGGTGAAGAGGACGGAGCAGCTGTGTGGAGGGTCTGTGGAGACTGTGTGTTGAAGCTTTCTCTGATGTTGACTATCTTTTGTTTGAAGAATGTGGCGAAATCCTCAGCTGAGATGAGAGGAGAGGGTGGGGGCGCTGGTGGACGGAGAAGAGAATTAAAGGTGTTAAAAAGTTGTTTTGGGTTGTGGGATAGGGAAGATATGAGAGATGAGAAGTAGGCCTGTTTTGCATCAGCAAGTGAGGATTTGAAAATGAGGAGGGATTGCTTGTATGTGGTGAATTCATCTTTAGAATGGGATTTCTTCCATCGCCGCTCTGCAGCCCTGGAAGCTTGTCTGAGATTTTTGGTCAGGTCGGTATGCCAGGGTTGTCTGTTAATTTTTCTGGTTTTGTTGTGTGTAAGTGGGGCAATAGTGTCCAGAGTTGCACTTATTGTGGTGTTATATAGGGTGGTGGCAGTATCTGGGTCTTGGAGGAAAAAATTGAAGAGAGCGGCAGAAGAGAGTCGGAGAGCAAGCGAAAGTCGAGATGTTTAAGGTTCCTGCGGGGGTGTGTTAGTGTGTGGACCGAGGGAGCAGCAGAAGAGACCAGTGAAGAGAAGGTGAGTAGGTTGTGGTCGGATAGGGGAGAGGCGAATTAGAAAGGTTAGATAGGGAGCAGAGGCGGGTAAAGATAAGATCCAGAGTGTGACCATCTCTGTGTGTAGGAGCGGAAGACCACTGTGAGAGGCCGAAGGAGGAAGAGAGCGATAGGAGTTTAGAGGCGGCTGAGTGGCAGGTGTCAATGGGGATGTTGAAGTCACCCATGATGATAGTGGGGATGTCAGCAGAAAGAAAGTGTAGGAGCCAGGTGTTAAAGTGGTCAAGAAAGATGGTGGCTGGGCCTGGGGGCGGTAAATAACAGCTACTTGGAAGTTGGAGGGAGAGTAGATGCGAACAGAGTGTACTTCAAATGAAGTGGGTGCAATGGAGGGCGGCAGTGGAGTTGGGCTGTAGGAGCAGGTATCTGATAGGAGCAGACCAACTCCTCCACCATGTTTGCTGCCAGGGCGGGGGTGTGAGTGAAATGAAATCCACTGTACGAGAGTGCAGCAGGGGAGGAGGTGTCGGAGGGTGTCAGCCATGTTTCTGTGAGACCCAGAAAGGAAAGTTTTTGAGAGATAAAGAGATCATGAATGTAGGAGAGTTTGTTACAGACAGAGCGAGCGTTCCATAATGCTCCAGAAAGAGGAGCCAAAGGAGCAGGGGTCAGAGGAATGGTTATTAGGTTTAAGGGGTTGCAGAAATTTGTGGAATGAGATTTGTAGTAGGAGGTAGAGGTGATAGTGGGGATTTGCTGAGGGGGCCTGGATTTGGTGAGATATCACCAGCAATAAGGAGAAGCAGAGAAAGTGTCAGTAGGTGAGAAAAAGAAAGGGCAGGAGGTATATGTGTGTGCTTGGGAAGGAAGTGTTTTACATTGCCAAATAAGTTTGTGCAATCAGTCAGATGAGAAGGTAAGATGGAGGGAGATATGAATAGTTCCTTGCTGGGAGGATGGATGTGGGGGTATTTTAGGAGGTTTAGGAAAAGTGGGAAGAGTAAGATGAAAAAGTGAAACATTGTTTACATTAACTTTTTGTAGTTACCTTTGGGTCCCTTCTGGTTCAATTCTGGTATAATTCGGTCTCAGCACTTAGAATGTTGCACTTTGAAGATGGTGCATTTTGGAATGACCAAGGTCTGGAATGACCTAACAACTTAGATTTATACCACTCAGTGTTCAATCAGGTGTGAACAAGAGGAGGGGGCTACTTATGGCCTAATCAAGGGAGGACCAGATACAGAAATAGTCAATGTAAACAAATACTCAATAAATCCAGCAGGGAAAGAGACATTAATGCTTCAGAGTAGACATACCAAGCAATGTGAAGGAAACAGGAGGGGTGTGGACGATATCAGACTCTGGGAAAGCTGGATGTAGCAGTTAGCTTCAGAGTAGACATACCAAGCAATGTGAAGGAAACAGGAGGGGTGTGGACGATATCAGACTCTGGGAAAGCTGGATGTAGCAGTTAGCTTCAGAGTAGACATACCAAGCAATGTGAAGGAAACAGGAGGGGTGTGGACGATATCAGACTCTGGGAAAGCTGGATGTAGCAGTTAGCTTCAGAGTAGACATACCAAGCAATGTGAAGGAAACAGGAGGGGTGTGGACGATATCAGACTCTGGGAAAGCTGGATGTAGCAGTTAGCTTCAGAGTAGACATACCAAGCAATGTGAAGGAAACAGGAGGGGTGTGGACGATATCAGACTCTGGGAAAGCTGGATGTAGCAGTTAGCTTCAGAGTAGACATACCAAGCAATGTGAAGGAAACAGGAGGGTGTGGACGATATCAGACTCTGGGAAAGCTGGATGTAGCAGTTAGCTTCAGAGTAGACATACCAAGCAATGTGAAGGAAACAGGAGGGGTGTGGACGATATCAGACTCTGGGAAAGCTGGATGTAGCAGTTAGCTTCAGAGTAGACATACCTGGAGAGGAGAGAATTGGGTGATGGTCAGTAGGCAGTGATGACAAGGTGGATGACAGTTTCCTCTGAGCCCTGGCCACAGCATGCTTGCTGCTTCTTTCCTGCAGCATTTCCTTAAGGGCAGGCGCGTGTCACTTCCTTGGCTTTATGGGTTAGATCATAGGATCTCGCTGACCAATCCTAGCCCTCCTCCTCATATATAAGTGGCTCAGCCCCTTTCCCAGATGACTCAGCTTCAAAATCCTTGTGTCCTGCTAAGGTTCCTGATTTCCGCTTGTGTTCCTGTGTTCCTGACTCGTACCTGTATTCCTGGACTCTGCTACCTGTTAGATCCCTGCCTGCTTGCTTGACTCTCCTGTTGCCTGACCTGTACCTGTGCTGCCTGCCCTGCCCTTTTGCCTGTTCGACTTCACCTCTGCTTAATTTTTCGGTCTGGCACTGTTGCTCCTGGTTACGACTACGACAACCGACAACGCCTACGCCTCTGGTACCTTTCTCAGGTACCTTCTGGTCCACCTGGATCAGCTGCCTTGTGTGCCTATCCTCCTCAAGAGGTAACGACCTGGTGTTCCCCTCGGGAAAGTCTATCCCCACCATCAGGGGTACTGTGAAGAACAAGGGGTTCACGTAGACAATGCCCTTAGAGGAGGTAGGACACGTGTCACAGTGGGTTATATGAATAAATAATAAAATTACCAGTTTCGATTTTCACCCCCTTTCCGATGTGCCTTCGTTGTCCTGCTAACCTATAAGACTGTATGTTTTGATAATAAAGTTGGGAAATTGCTTGAGAACACAGCAAAGTTTGTGTCCTGTGTGTGGAATTCTACTCCGAGCTTGTATATTCTTTTATCTAATCAGGAGCCGTGATGGGAAGGCACAAGAGCGTAAATTACGCTCACATAGGTGAGAAGGCAATTAGAGTGGATATGGAGACATTATGGTGTCAGCCTTAGGGCCCGTTCACACAACGCATGGTCGCCGTGCTGTGAGAGATAGGATTTTAAATATAATGTGAAAATTCTGTAGTACACATTTTTGTCCACAAGATGGCCGCTATCCAGATGTGTGAGCCATGTGTGTGTAAATTCACTGTGGAGGGAGAGGGGGATTAGGTTGCAGGTTTCAAATCAGAGTTGAAGTTGCGGAAACCACTCCTATCAAGTTAAGGAGCCAATAGTCTCTTCTTAAGGAACACCCCTTTTGTGATGTCATGTCTGGTATTTTAGTGTATGTAGCTTGAATAAAGGGTCTCTTCTATCAGCTCAGGGGGGATGAGAAGATGCTTTCAAGAAACAAACTTGTGTGTCTGGTCTCATTATGAAAGCAGTAGGGTGCGCACATACTTCTAATTAATTTGGCACCACACAAAGAAGATGAGAATCGCTTACATTTCGCTT
The DNA here is from genome assembly GCA_033119425.1 of Bufotes viridis. Classification (NCBI taxonomy): domain Eukaryota; kingdom Metazoa; phylum Chordata; class Amphibia; order Anura; family Bufonidae; genus Bufotes; species Bufotes viridis. Next base: position 237,860,816 of record CM065591.1, on the reverse strand, counting down.
ACATTGTCAACCGCAAATATTGGTCCGCAAAACACAGGCACAGGCCATGTGAACCCTGTACTTGAATGGGTCCATGATCCATCTTTTGCAGTGCAGAGGCCGCGGAAGGGCTTTCAAGTGTTTGTGCGGCCTTTCGATCCTACATTTTGCCGTATCTTCCAGATCACGGACCCATTCAAATAAATGGGTCTGCATCCATGATGCAGAGTTCACAAGGTCTGTGCCCATGTTTTACGAACCCGCTGCTTGCAGTCTAAAACACGGGCACGACGGCCATATGGTCGAGTGAATGCACCGTTATCAGAAGGATAAGTTTGACACCTGCGCTGAGGAACTATTCATTGACTGGGGAAAAACATTGGGACTTTCGAACAAAGTGACGGAATTTCTTTCAGAGCTTCTCAGGTGGAGCACAGGGTTTAGGCCCTGTTGGCATAAGAGACATAGGGACATTGCAGGGAAAGGGCATTAAAGTCATGGATCCATATGGGCACAAATAGTATAAGGGAAGTTTTTATGGTGGTTAAGGTCCTGTGATATTGATTTATGACCCTATGATTTTTGACTACAGTATTTGTGATACAGTGATTGTCATGATTACTAGTTTGTTGTATTGTGGCCCTTGTCCAATCTCACTTCCATTTATTTTGCCATTTGCCAAGGCATCATATGTACAAGTTATGCAATTCTGGCAGAAGGAAGACTAAATGGTGAGTTGCATATCCCACACTGTTTGAAACATAATGAAAAGATAGATAGGTGGTCTATAAATTTAGTTTTCCAGGAGGGGGCAAAATATGAAGGATGCTATACTTCTTTTTAATATACAGCCCTCATTTTACAGTCTTTATCATTGTGCAAAACCCGTAGGCCATGCTTTCTGTTATGGTTGTATGTAGCGTTCCGTAGCTCTCTCCGAAACTGAATCAACTATCCCACATTTGCCACAATTTACCCACAGTCACTTAATACTAAAGTAGCAAACAGTCTGTTTTTTAAGCTTTCGGATGTTAAAGTTATTGTTTGCAGCTTTGCATTCATTAATTCAATGTAACTCTTGTCTATGTAATTTCCAGGCCTTTCAAAGATACATTTGTATATAATTTATCATTTATTCGGAGTGTTACATCTACAGAAGATTAATGCTATACTCAGTAATTTATGCAACAACACTTATTTTCAGTTATACTAATGTGTGTAATCCTCAGTATGAACAGCAGAGGGCAGTGGATCATCATGGAAACATCTAGGAGCAGGAACTGTGTACACCGCTCTTGAATTGCTGCTTCTGGCGAACTGTTTCTTAGGTGTTGTTCTGGAGTATGCAATGCTATTTTAAGACAAAGAGGATAAAGCTTGTTGCTGACTTTTGTGTAAAGGTCTGTTTGAATTTAATACCAGTTGCTGCATTTTCTGGATTGTTAGATTACTTTCACGTAGTCATTATTTGGTCAGCGCTTGATCAGTGATTTCCATTAGTGATTGTGAGCCAAAACCGGGAGTGAAGCCTACACAGAGATAAGGTATAATGGAAATATCTGGACCTGTTCTATGTTTTTGACCAGCACTTTATTTTGGCTCACAAACACTGATTGTGTGATAGGGCTCAAGCACACAAACGTATTTTTTGTCTGTGTCCGTTCTGTTTTTTTGCGGCCTGTATGCGGAACCATTTATTTCAAAGAGGCTGCAAAAAAATATATATATAATGACTCCGCGTGAATTCCATGTCCGTTCTGGAAAAAAAAACAGAACGTATCTTATTATTGTGCATTTTGCGCACAAGGACAGGCATTGTTACAATGGATACACAAAAAAAACTGATGTAACACGGATGTTACAAAGATTTTTGTGGATCCGTGTTTTGCGGACCTCATGCCGCCTTATACTGATGTCAGTCAATGTTTAGGGGTTGGAAATTTTGTACAAGTCACTTTTTCAGAATGTGTTTCATGCTTCCCACAGCTTGTATTTCCTCCTCTGGACTCTGACATTCTATTCTGAATAACAATGAATGCTGAGATTAGACTGTAGGTCATAGACACCAGACCATCTGGATTTCTAGGCCTATGGGTACTGAAATAAAGACTAGAATTTTACTATTTACATAATAGGCTCCATATGAGTTGTGTAATCGACAAATTGCTGAAACTCTTGGAAGCAAATAATCATTTTGCATCTGGATTGTAACGAAATGAGATTATTTTCATCTATCCATTTGTAATGAATATTCATTTTAAATAACCAGATGAGCTAAGCACATGTGATCTGTGGAACTCATTTATCACAAGACAAGAAGTCGTATAACATAATAGACATAATAACCAATGTAAACTCCCTGTCACATAACAGCAAATACAATCTGTGAACACTGTACACAGCCTAGTCACTTTGTCTCCGCTCTAATGTAATTGGAAGGTGTCACATTGCTCTGTACTCATAGGTTTACAAGGCATAAAAACACCAGGCTCCTACAATTAGTCCATCCTAGGATAATACAATGAGAAGAAAATCCTGAGCCATTTCAATATAACCTGAGGGCTATAAGGTCATCCATGGTATTGCAGGCACATATTTCAAGAAATTCCAGACTGCTATTTAAAATGTATTGTGGTAAAATATTCTATACTTAATATTGTCAGCATGAGTTTATTAAAATGAGTCCATTAGGATGGCAGCTTTATGTATATGAATGAATGAAGCTTAATCACTGTACATTGAAAAGTTCTGCAACTTTATAAGACTAATTTTTCAGTTCCTCATCATTGTCAAAGTCTTGACTTGCTGTCATTGATTTAGAGCATTGCAATTTTTACAGACCTCATACTGAGATTTTGCTAAAATTCTTTTAAAGAAATCGAACCCCCACCAATCCCAAGAACAGGTCTTTTTAGTCGTATTTGTCATGGGAGCAGAGAACGCACATGTATGATTTCCAACCATTGAAATAGCTGGGTGTTGCAGAGACTGTAATTTACATTAGGGGAGATAATATTAGGAGCCCGCTCACCCTCTGCAATCGGGACAGAACCATTTAATTTTCAAAATGCAGTATATGTGGGTTCTAACACTTGGACTGCCACTAGTGCTTTATGAACTAACCGATCTGTATCAGCAGGACAAACAGCTGAAATGCATATAGGATTTCTGGTTATAATCATATCTCTTCTTTGAGAAATATTAGGTCTGTAAATCTTTGGATGTTAGGCCTCTTTCACAGGAACAATATTGTGTCAGGATGCGTTCAGGATGCGTTCAGTGAAACCCGCACCATTTTGCAAGCAAGTTTAATCAATTTTGTCTGCAATTGTATTCAGTGTTTTCTTTTTTTTTTCATTGGTGCAATCAGTTTTTATATGTTTTTTACGCATGTGAAAAAAACCCTGAAGATTTACAAACAATATCTCCTAGGAACCATAAGAAATGATACGTGAAAAACAACGCCCATGTGCACAGACCCATTGAAATGAATGGGTTAGGATTTAGTGCGAGTGCTATGCATTCACTTCACGCATCGCACCTGCGCGGAAAACATGCTCGTGTGAGAGGTGACTAAAAGTACATGGCTGAGGTCTGTAACATTTATAAAGGCAGTGTAAATCCAAATCACTATCTGATGTTATGGAAGCAGATGTGGAACTGCTGTGCCACTGAACAGATTTGATTCGGGGCTACTCATAAGGCCCCTTTCACACGAGCAAGTTTTCCATGTGTGATGGTTTCTGATGGTTTCTAGGAGATGTTGTTTGTAAATCTTCAGGGTTTTTTCGAGCGAGTTTGAACACTGAGAAGCGTTGACAATTTGGAAACGAGTTTGCTGTTCATTGAGCAAGCACTCTATGGGGTAGATGTGGGGAGAGTGGTAGCGAGGAGGCTCAGGAAAGTGAGGTAGGTAGCTGGATAACAATTAGAAAGCAGGGTAGAGGGAAGAGTGCCAGGAAGTATAGCCCTGATCTGACACACCCCAACAAGTTTGCAAGGTTGGCAGATAAGGGGGATGTCAGTTCAGGGAAAGCACTGCTGCAGCCGGACACTTCCTCTGCCAGTCAGGGGAATATCAGCCCCAGTAAGCAGGGGACCAGGAAAGCAGGGCAGGCCAGACAGGTGCTGGTAGTGGGAAACTCTATTATTAGCGGTACAGATAGGGCGATCTGTCACAAAGACAGGGATCGTTGAACGGTGTGTTGTCTTTCTGACGCTTGAGTTCGACAAATCGCGGATCGGGTTGACAGATTACCGGGAGGGGCTGGAGAAGATCCAGCAGTCATGGTCCATATCGGAACCAATGACAAAGTTAGAGGTAGGTGAAGCATCCTTAAAAATGATTTTAGGGATTTAGGTCCAAAGCTTAGGACAAGGACCTCAAAGGCAGTGTTTTCTGAAATATTACCTGTACCACGAGCCACACAAGAAAGGTAGTGGGAGATTATGAATGTTAACAAGTGGCCCAAGAACTGGTGTAGGAAGGAGGTGTTTGGGTTCCTGGAGAACTGGGCCAACTTCTATGTCAGCTGCAGGCTCTATGGTAGGGATGGGCTGCACCTCAACGGGGATGGGGCAGCTGTGTTGGGGGAGAAGATGGCTAGAAGGTTGGAGGAGTGTTTAAACTAGGGACTGGGGGGAGGGTAATTACGTTATTGGATTGGATGATAGTCGTCCAGATAGAGACCGGGAACAAGGTAATGGGACTGGGGGATAAATGAAAGGAGGGACTAGAACAGTTCAGAAGGAAAGGTGCAGGGTAAAAAATATACATAAACCTGTACATAAAAAAAATTACTAACTAAGTACACTAACTACAGTAAAATTACTAAAAAACTAATGCCAGAAGCCTGACTAATAAAACTGGGGAACTGGAATTAGTTATGTGTGAGGAGGACTATGATATAGTGGGAATAACTGAGACATGGCTAGACATGGCTGATAGCTATGACTGGGCAGTTAATGTACAGTCTGTTTAGAAAAGATCAGCAAAACCGGAGAGAGGGAGGGGTCTGCCCTTATGTAAAGTCCTGTCTAAAGCCCACAATCCGAGAAGATATAAGTGACAGACATGAACATGTGGAGTCACCGTGGGTAGAGATACATGGAGCCAAAAACAATAATAAAATACTAATAGGAGTTTATTATAAACCACCTAATATACCAGAGTCCACAGAAAATCTACTAAACGAGATAGACGAGGAGGCAGATCATATTGAGGTGGTTATTATGGGGGACTTCAACTACCCAGATATAGAATTGGAAACTGAAACCTGTATATCTCATAAAGGAAACAGCTTCTTGGCAATAACCAAAGAAAATTACCTTTCCCAACTGGTTCAGGACCCAACTAGAGGGACAGCCATACTGAACTTAGTATTAACCAATAGACCTGACAGAACAACAGATGTGCAGGTTGGGGAACAACTGGGAAATAGTGACCATGAAGTAATAACCTTGCAATTGTCATTCAAAAGAGTGCCTCTTCAGGGAGGAACAAAAATATCAAACTTCAAAAAAGCTAAATTTAGCCAACTAAGAGAGGCCATAGGCCTAACTAACTGGGAAAAAGTCCTCAAAAATAAAAATACAGCCACAAAATGTGATATTTTTAAGCATCCTAAAATCTAATTGTGAGAGGTACATACTTTATGGGAATAAAGGGTTAAGGAACAAGAAAAAAACCCAATATGTAGAATATGTAAAAAAACAAATAAAAGCAGCCAAACTAGAGACCGAGAGATTAATTGCCAAAGAGAGCAAAACTAACCCTAAAATGTTTGTCAATTATATAAATGGTAAAAAGTATAAATCTGAATGCGTCGGCCCTTTACAGAGTAATGAGGAGGGAGTTGCAGAGAGTGATAAGGAGAAAGCAAAGCTATTAAATATTTTTTTCTCCACTGTATTCACTAAGGAAAATAAACTGTCAGATGAAGAAGTACAGCGGCGTCTTAAAAAGATTAAAATAGACAAATCGCCAGGACCAGATGGAATACAACCCCGTCTCTTAAGAAAAATAAGTAATGTCATAGTTAGACCCTTATTTGTGATATTTAAGGACTCTATACTGACAGGGAGTGTTCCACGGGATTGGCGCATAGCAAATGTGGTGCTAATATTCAAAAAGAGTCCAAAAACAGAGCCCGGAAACTATAGGCCGGTAAGTTTAACATCTGTCGTGGGTAAACTGTTTGAAGGTTTTCTAAGAGATGCTATCTTGAAGTACGTCAATGAAAATAAGCAAATAACACTATATCAGCATGTCTTCATCAGGAATGTTCATGCCAAACTAATTTAATTAGTTTCTATGAGGAGGTAAGTTCTAGACTTGACAGCGGCGAATCAATGAATGTCGTATATCTGGACTTCTCCAAAGCATTTGACACTGTACCACATAAAAGGTTAGTGTATAAAATGAAAATGCTTGGACTGAGAGAAAATGTCTGTATGTGGGTAAGTAACTGGCTCAGTAATAGAAAACAGGTTTATAACGGTACACACTCAGATTGGGTCACTGTCACTAGTGAGTACCTCAGGGGTCAGTATTGGGCCCTATTCTTTTCAATATATTTATTAATGATCTTGTAGAAGGCTTGCACAGTAAAATATCAATTTTTGCAGATGACACTAAACTGTGTAAAGTAATTGACACGGAAGAGGGCAGTTTTCTGCTACAGAGGGATCTGGATAGATTGGAGGCTTGGGCAGAGAAGTGGCAGATGAGGTTTAACACTGACAAATGTAAGGTTATGCACATGGGAAGGAATAATGCAAGTCAACCGTACATACTAAATGGTAAAACACTAGGTAACACTGACATGGAAAAGGACCTAGAAATTTTAGTGAACAGCAAACTAAGCTGTAGAAACCAGTGTCAGGCAAGTGCTGCCAAGGCCAATAAGATAATGGGTTTCATCAAAAGGGCATAGATGCCCGTGATGAGAACATAGTCCTGCCCCTTTACAAATCACTATTCAGACCACACATGGAGTACTGTGTACAGAGCTGGAGAGGGTTCAGAGGAGGGCAACTAAAGTAATAACTAGAATGGGTGGACTACAGTACCCTGAAAGATTATCAAAATTAGGGTTATTCACTTGAGAAAAAAGACGACTGAGGGGAGATCTAATAACTATGTATAAATATATCACGGATCAGTATAGAGATCTCTCCCATCATCTATTTATCCCCAGAACTGTGACGAGGGGACATTCTTTGTGTCTGGAGGAAAGAAGGTTTGTAGACAAACATAGAAGAGGATTCTTTACTGTTAGAGCAGTGAGACTATGGAACTCTCTGCCTGAGGAGGTGGTGATGGTGAGTACAATAAAGGAATTCAAGAGGGGCCTGGATGTATTTCTGGAGTGTAATAATATTACAGGCTACAGCTACTAGAGAGGGGTTGTTGATCCAGGGAGTTATTCTGATTGCCTGATTGGAATCAGAAAGGAATTTTTTCCTTTTTAGTGGGGAAAATTGGCTTCTACCTCACAAGGTATTTTTTGCCTTCCTCTGTATCAACTTGCAGGATAAAAGGCCAAACTGGATGGACAGATGTCTTTTTTTCGGCCTTATAAACTATATTACTATGTAAAAACAGACAGAGAAATGTTAGATTAATAAAGCAAAAATATTAATTGAACAAAACCTCAATAGTACTTTATAGGGCAATCAAGTTCAAAGGCACCTACAAAAGAGAAAACTGGCATGCACCCTTGTAAACCAAGGAAATATATGAATGTGAGCAATACCTGATGGCTATATATGTTATAGTTAAACAAGAACAATAGCTATAAATTCCTTAGGTATGTGAAATATTGGTGGCTGTTTGTTCAGGGATCTCAAATTCTTTTTTAGGCCAAGTTCACACTTCAGTGAAGCTTACTCAGAGATCAGGTGTAATATTAAGATTTGCACCTACTCTGTGTTTTGACCTGTACCCGGATTTGGTTCCCAATAACCGATCAAAGTAACGGACCAAATAACTGAAGTGTGAATTCAGCCTTATACACAGAGGTACTGAAATACTTCTTAATTGCTGCACAGGACATGATGAAGCCTCCTATTATACATTATCCTTTATGTTCTTGTTTACACATATAAGACTATAAGATCCATTGTTCTGCTGCCAACAAATGGACCAATTCCTGGTCTGTCTTCTCCAACAGATCATGTGAACTTAGACTTTTACTAGCATACAGTAGTACACATTGATGGATATTTACCTATAGGAGTACAAGAAAGTTAAGTAGGTTCCCCTGGCAGCCAACCAGATTCCATCTTCAAGAAGCCTTTGGAAAATAATTACTAAAATCCGATTGGCTTATATATGGGCAACGAATTCACTCTTCCTTTACATCACTTATTATAAATCTTCAATTTGTAATTTTTTTTAAATATTATTGCAGTGAATGGGACTGGGCAGTATAAATCTCGGCTACTATGTGGTATATGGAGCTGTGCCAGTTTCAGTACCCCCACGATCTGATATTGATAATTTGTCCAATTAAGTCCAAGACAAAACCATAAATCTTATTTCGCTGTGCAGTAGAACCTGGTGGCCAAGATCTATCCATGCTTGGTGAGAAACTTGGTGGCCATATGAACAAATCATTTACTAATCTTATGTTTTTTGTATGGTTGAGAGGGAATTCATCTAGTGAAAGTAGGCTAATCTTTAGAGGTTTGAGATTACCACAAGTGATAGCTTCTAGTGGCTTCCTTTATACTCTGCTGTCAGCTTTAGGCAATATTCTGTTCTAGATTTAAATTGCTCTTTGTTCCATACACGCCCTTAAAACAGACTGATTAGATCATTATGCTAAGATAATAATTATGTAATATTCATCTATTTCTAATGTTCCATAAAAAATCAGATTGTAAATGTGTGTGGATCCACTACATGTATGCCCCTGTGTATGTGTTTTATGTAATTGTGTTTTCTGTAATGGGCTGTGGGCATGGTCCTAGTGTGCCATCTAACCGGTTTGACTTTGGGCTACACCTAAGGACTTTGTCCTGGCAGTCCACTGGTATTCACCTTTTAACCCCTATACAGGGATCTGGATTTCGCTGCAGGAAGCCAACCAGGCTGCTACCTCTTGGAATAGTCCTGGTGTATTTGGCAGCTGACCCACCAGGAAGCACCCAAGGAGCAGATAATACTCATAGTCGCGAGGCGGGTCGGGATCAGGGCAAGCAGAGTTTGTGCGTATCTGTAAAATAATTCTGAGGTCATGGCAGGTAGCAGAGGATCAGAGTTAGTAAACAGGCAGAGTTCATACATGGGTAGACAGATAGAAAAAGGACACCTTCATTATGACTAGCAAACACTAAAATACCAGAAGCTTAGGCAAAGGGATGGAACAAACAGTTCAGTATAAATAGGAGGCTGATCAGCACCTTAATCAGCACCTGGACAGGGAAAAAAAGATTAACTCTTGCAACACTACAAAGCAGTTTACTGAATACCAGCCTCACATGGTGAGTGGAGCAACTCCCGTTCCCACCTGGGATAGCGGGGCAGCGGGGAACATGGGTTGCCAGCGTAATATTTTTTCTAGTCATATTAGGGACTGGGTAGCTAAGTATATACCATGCTATTAAATAAAGCCAGTGAACTTTAAAATTCAGAAATTTCACACTTCATTTTGTAATCGCTGGAAGTCAGAGTAAATGACAAGGAGCTACAAGCATCATTTTAGCTACACATTGTGCGTGATACATTAGATATTCCATTAGCAGTAATATAAACCATGCTGCTTTGTATTGAAATGCTATTTCTTTGCTGATTGCTGATGCACAAGCCCTGTCACTAGCTCCATAACAGTGAAAATATTACAGAAATGTCTTTCTATTTCACGCTCTTGCATTTATTCCCTACACCTGCTATTTATTGTATTGACTAAACAGTAGACTTCATTGTCTCATTTGTGTAAAATGGCACAGATATTAGCAGACGCTGCATCTGTCATGTTATCAGTCTGTGCTGTTACACTTAAAATGAACCTTTGCTTGCATTTATGTGTTTTACCCTTCCTGTCCATTCCCACCTAACAGAATTTAATTTTACAAGACAGCAATCATGCTTACAGTGTGCATTTAATCTAGCAAAGGATACTGATGATCTCTTTGAACTGCTCCTGGGGTGCGACTGCAAAGTATACTACTTACAGGATTTAATAGACTTTTCTAGGTCTGGCGTCAATGCAGTCAGCTGGAAATAACTACTGTATGTATAATAGCGCTAAAAAACAGTCTACAATCACCATTGGTGTAGCTAAAGGCTCATGGACTCTGGTGCAAGAGTTCAGCTTGGGCCCCCTTCCCTCAGTGCTTTTTGGCCAGGGGTAGGGAAGCACATATCCTTCATACTGCCTGAGGTGAAAATTGAAACTGCCCCCCACCCATGCCAAATTCTTGACCTAAGCACTTCCTTCCAGCCAGAGGTGTAACTTGTCCAGCATGCACTTTCTATAATACCGGTGTCTTCTTATGTGGCACAAGGGTCTTTGGGCGCCCTCAGGCTCCTGGGCCCGGTAGCAACTGCTACCTCTGCACCCCCTATAGCTACGCCCCTGACAATCACTATACACAGATAATTGAGACAGATAAGAGACTAACAGGGCAGCATTAAAAAGATGACTTAGAACCTGAAATAATTGTAAACATTACTCCACCCCAAAACTTAAAAACTCAGAAATGCAAGCTAGCTGTTTGGTATGCACATGGGTACCAAAAGCAGAGCTATGGGGAATAGTTTGGTGAGGTATTCATAGTTTAGACCTGCTTGGATATAACACCTAGATTAGTGTTGAGCGAATCGAAGCATCCGAAGTGGAATTCGATCCGAAGATTAGGAAAAATTCAATTTGCCAAAAATCTGAATTTCTTCGCGCTTCATGTTAACAAATAATTTTTTTTTCTTAAATGGTGGCTGCACATGTTACACAGTGAAAGTAAGAATCCCGGGAATGCGAGATCACCCATAATGCCGTGCAGCCAGCAAATCTGTGCCTCAGTATTAAAGTACAGTCTAATATATTGCTGCATGCATCTGGTTCAACTGCTGCCACATTCATAGTTAATCCGTTACTTTATAGATAGACTTACTGTGCCTAAGTATTAAAGGGCCCCCTAATATATTACTGTGGGCATCTGGTTCAACTGCTGCCACATTTATAGTTAATTCATAGCTTTATACATAGACTTACTGTGCCTCAGTATTAAAGGGTGGTCTAATATATTGCCGTGTGCATCTTGTTCAGCTGCTGCAACATTCATAGTTAATCTGTTACATTACTGATACAGTAACTGTACACTATGGCCAACAGACTGTTGCATGGGCCCTCCAAAGGAACGGGCAGTGGTTAAAATGATGCTGTAGCTGGGGAAGCAGCAGAAGAAAGGTGGTTTTGTTAACAGCGTCCGATATGCCTTCTGCTCGCTCCTCTGGTGGTCCCTTTTGCTTGGGACCACCAAAGGAAACATGTGTAAGTGCACCAATCACCACACAGACCCCCAATCCAACCCACCCCCCTTCCGTCACTGATTAACCACTAATTAACCCCGATTAACCCCTGATTAACGCCTGATCACCCCATGTCACCCCCCTGATCACCCCCCTGTCACTCCCCCTGTCACTAATCACCCCCCTGTAAGGCTCATTCAGACGTCCGTATGTGTTTTGCGGATCCATGGATCCGCGGTTCCGCAAAACACGGATCCGCACATTGCCAGAACTATATAGAAAATGCCTTTTCTGGTCCGCAATTGCGGACAAGAATAGGACATGCTCTATCTTTTGCGGAGCTGCAGCCGGATGTTTGGGGGCCGAAACCCGGAAGTTTGCGGCCAAAGCTCCGCAAATGCTGATGCGGCGAGCACATAGTGTGCTCTCCGCATCACACTGAATGGGTCCGCATCTATTCCGCAGAATGGATGAGGACATTTTTGCGGACGTGTAAATGGGGCCTTACTTTTTTTTTTTTGCACATTTTTTGGCAGAGATTTTTTCATCCACATTGATTGATGCAAATGAAGAAATCTGTGCCGTTCATTTTTTTTTTTTTCAGCCCACAGGCTGAATGGAAAAAAAAAATCTCATTACCCGTATGCTCAATATAAGGAGAATCGCAGATACTCCTAATGCTGGCCATACATGTAATGATTGCGGAGACCCCTAAAATGCCAGGCAGTATAAATACCCCACATGTGACCCCATTTTAGAAAGAAGACACTCCAAGGTATTCCGTGAGGGGTATGGTGAGTTCATGTAAAATTTTATTTTTTGTCACAAGTTAGTGGAATATGACACTTTGTAAAAAAAAAAAAAATATATCAAAAATGTTTTCTGTGAACTCGCCATGCCCCTCACGGAATACCTTGGGGTGTCTTCTTTCCAAAATGGGGTTACATGTGGGGTATTTATACTGCCCTGGCATTTTACGGACCCTAAAGCGTGAGAATCCAAATGCGTAAAAATGCCCTGTGAAATCCTAAAGGTACTCATTGGAATTAGGGCCCCTTTGCGCATCTTGGCTGCAAAAAATTGGCACACATGTGGTATCGCCGTACTCAGGAGAAGTAGGGAAATGTGTTTTCGGGTGTATTGTTATAGATACCCATACTTTGTGTGAGAAATATCGCTGTAAGCGACAACTTTTAAATTTTTTTTATACAAAGTTGTCAATCTACAGAGATATTTCTCTCACCCAACATGGGAAAATGTAAAAATACACCCCAAAACACATTGTCCTACTTCTCCTGAGTACGGCGATACCACATGTGTGCCACTTTTTTGCAGCCTAGGTGCGTCAAGGGGCATAAAGTCCAATGAGTAATTTTAGGTTTTCCAGGGCTGCTCACAATTTAGCCCCGCCCAAAATGACAGAACAGTACAAACACCCCACAAATGACCCCATTTTGGAAAGAAGACACCCCAAGGTATTCGCTGAGGGGCATATTCAGTCCATGAAAAATTGAAATTTTTGTCACAAGTTAGCGGAAAGGGAGACTTTGTGAGAAAAAACAATAAAAAAAATTCCGCTAACTTGTGCCAAAAAAAAAAAATCTTCTATGAACTCGCCATGTCCCTCATGGAATACCTTGGGGTGTCTTCTTTCCAAAATGGGGTCACATGGGGTATTTATACTGCCCTGGCATTTTAGGGGTCCTAAAGCGTGAGAAGAAATCTGGAATCCAAATGCGTAAAAATGCCCTCCTAAAAGGTACTCATTGGAATTTGGGCCCCTTTGCGCATCTTGGCTGCAAAAAAGTGTCACACATGTGGTATTGCCGTACTCAGGAGAAGTAGGGCAATGTGTTTTGGAGTGTATTGTTATATATACCCATACTTTGTGTGAGAAATATCTCTGTAAATGACAACTTTTAAAAAAATTTTATACAAAGTTGTCAATTTACAGAGATATTTCTCTCACCCAGCATGGATATATGTAAAAATACACCCCAAAACACATTGCCCTACTTCTCCTGAGTACGGCAATACCACATGAGTGACACTTTTTTGCAGCCTGGGTGCGCAAAGGGGCCCTAATTCCAATGAGTAACTTTAGGATTTCACAGGGCATTTTTACGCATTTGGATTCTCACGCTTTAGGGTCCGTAAAATGCCAGGGCAGTATAAATACCCCACATGTAACCCCATTTTGGAAAGAAGACACCCCAAGGTATTCCGTGAGGGGCATGGCGAGTTCACAGAAAACATTTTTGATATATTTTTTTTACAGGGCTGCTCACAATTTAGCCCTGCCCAAAATGCCAGAACAGTAAACACACCCCACAAATGACCCCATTTCAGAAAGTAAACACCCCAAGGTATACACTGAGGGGCATAGTGAGTCCGTGGGAGATTTTTTTTTTTTGCCAGAATTTTGCAGAAATGGAAACTTTATAATTTTTTTTTTCCTCAGAAAGTGTCATTTTCCGCTAACTTGTGAAAAAAAATGAAATGATACATGAACTCACCATGCCCCTCTGCGAATACTTTGGGGTGTCTTCTTTCTAAAATGGTGTCATTTGGGGGGTATTTATACTATCCTGGCATTCTAGCACCTGAAGAAACATGACAGGTCCTCAGAAAGTCAGAGCTGCTTCAAAATGCGGAAATTCACTTTTTTGCACCATAGTTTGTAAACGCTATAACTTTTACCCAAACCAATAAATATACACTTATTGGATTTTTTTTTTTTATCAAAGACATGTAGAACAATACATTTTGAGAAAAATTTATATAGAAATGTAGTTTAAAAAAAAAAAATTACAACAGGAAGTGAAAAATGACATTTTTTTTGCAAAAATTTTGGTCATTTTTGATTAATAGCAAAAAAAGTTAAAATGTCAGCAGCAATGAAATACCACCAAATGAAAGCTCTATTAGTGAGAAGAAAAGGAGGTAAAATTCATTTGGGTGGTAAGTTGTATGACCGAGCAATAAACGGTGAAAGTAGTGTAGTGCAGAAATTTAAAAAGTGGCCTGGTCATTAAGGGTGTTTAAGCTAGGGGGGCTGATCTGGTTAATAAGCACCTGTGCAAGGTGCTGGGGATCCATCTTCAGTTCATAGTGTTACCTGGACACTGGGGGAGCTACTTGCTGCAAAGGTAATTGCAGAGACACATGTGGACCTTTTTTATTTTGTTATTTTGCCTTGTTTTATTGCTTTATTTGTGCTAAAAATTGATAGGAGCGTGGCTTTCGCCGAGAACCGAGTTTAGTTTGTTTTTACGGCGTATACACCCACATCTCTTCTAGGCGCATGTGCTGATGGTGGCAACATTTGCATGTACTCGCCTATAGCAGTGTGGTGTGTTGCAGGTGGTTTATATTACTGCATGCCTCGTGTTAGTGTCAGCATACTACCACAGCGAGGATTGTCTTTACGTGTCATTTGTTTCTTTTTTTAGGTCACGTCACAGCTCACTATTCTCAGTTGGTGTGGTCAATTACATCTTTTTGCTAAGGTAGCAGAATGAAAAAAAAAAAAATCACATCACGGGTGGATTTCCCATTAGGTTGCGGGCTTCGCTACTTGACGTTTTATTTTTTAGGTTGTTATAGGTTCAGAAGGTTGGCTAAGTCACTTTATCAGTTTTAACCGTCAGTCAGGCCTCGGCGTTTTCAACCATTTCGTTGGTTCTGGTGCCTGCAGGCCTCATGTCAGTGTGGTCAATTACATCTTTTGTTAAGGTAGCAGGAAAAAAAAGAGGGGTGTTCAAAAAAAAATTCAACTAAAATTAAATGGAAAATTAAGAATATATAAAACTTTATCAGCTTGCAAACTCGCTACTTGACGTTTCTTCAAAGACTGCTATAGGTTCAGAGTGTTGGGTAAGTCACGTTTCATCAGTTTGCAGTATCGCAACGTAAAACCGAACACGTCGCTCAGGTCACAGCGGTTTCAACTATTTTGTTTCTCTGATGCTTCCACTGGCACTGGTTTTGTTGCCATTTCTTGGCCCACAATATAATCATTTTCTTTCCGACTTTCCATTCAGGGTGCCCGGTTCGTGTGTTTCAGCAATTACTGGCAGCAGTAACAAACCAAGGCCTTGCGAGTACTCTGTTGTGGTCTCCCACGGCTTACTCACCACTGGCGTTGGGCACGAGTATTCGCGAGGCAAGTTTCATCTCGAATATCGTGATTTCGAGATTTGCGAATATGTCGAATACTTGACCCCATATTCGCAATTACTTATATTCGCTCTTGAGATGGATAGTGAGTGATAGGGAAACTGTATCTTGAAGTAAAAAAATAAAATAAAAATTCATACATAATTTCCCCAACCTTAGTTGCTTCTTTACAGTTTCCATTACTCCTGTCAGAGTAAACACTTAATAGGTAAAACTGTCCTACCAATGTTCGTCACTTGAATAATCGCATTAATATATTTGCGGTTTGTATTCCCTTACCTACCTAGCGTTAACAGGTCGTGTCAGACTCCAGTATTCTGAATGTATTGTGGAAATCCGTATATGTCTTCTCGCGCCCTTTCATTAACTCAAATGACCCGCCATTTCAAACTTTCTATATGTGTAAAGCTGTTTAAACATTATTAATAACGAACAGTTTTTATGTGCATGCGAATATAACTTAAAAGAATTAATTGCAAGTCATGATATTGGATGCGAAATAACGAATGTTGCTAAATCGCTAATGTGCAACGAATGTGATGCGGGTCGTTCGTCGGATGTTGCGAGGTCGCATGTAGGTCTTACGCTCATCACTACTCAACACCTCTCAGTCGTGCGGCATGTCCGTATGCCGGTGTACAATTTAGTGTTGAAACCGACAGCTATCGGGCCTTTCCTTCAGGTGAGGTGCAGCATATGCTGCCTATAGGTACGAAAGTTCCGGCCCATATTATCCGGAAGCTAGGTCAGTGGCGCTCTGCATGTTCATTAGGTTCATACCTCAATCTAGTCGAGAGATGTTCTTGCATTCCAGAGGTTGGTCATGTTGGTGTTGTTTCTGGCACTGGTTCCGTTGCCATTTTTGGCCCCCAATATAATCATTCTCTTTACGACATTCCTTTCAGGGTGCCCAGCTTCGTGTCTTTCAGCAATTACTAGCAGAAGTAACAGACCAAGACCTTGAGAGTACTCTGTTGCGGTGCTCACGGCACCATTCACCACCTCTCAGTTATGTGGCATGTCTGTATGCTGGTGTCCAATTTTAGGGTTGAAACTGACAGCTATCGGGCCTTTTCTTCAGGTCAGGTGCAGCATGTGCTGCCTCTGGGAACAAAAGTTCTGGCCCATGTTATCCGAATATTAGGCGCTCTGCATGTTCAATAGGTTCACACCTCAGCCTAGTCGAGAGATGTTCTTGCATTCCAGAGGTTGGTCATGTTAGTGTTGTTGCTACTTACTATTGTGTATTTAGTTGTTGGTTTTTGGCCCCCTTCAGGCATTCCTCCTACGCAGCGGTTATGGCACAACTCAAGCCGCTTAGCTTAGTTAGTTAGGCAGGTAGACGGTTACGTGTCATGTAGCCCCGACCACAAGTTTAAAGGCCGATTTATTGGCCTGTATTTGTGGGAGGGGCGTAAGTAGTACATTTATACCAGGCAGGCACCTCCCTTGGGTGTGTCGACAGTGCTGTGTACCCTCCCAACCCGCCCTTCTTTTCATAAACACCTTGCAGGGTATGCCCCCCTTCAGGCATTCCTCCTACACAGCGGTTATGGCACAACTCAAGCCGATTCGCTTAGTTAGGTATGCAGGTAGACGGTTACGTGTCATGTAGCCCTGACCACAAAGATAATACAACAGGTTCTGTTCATACAGATGCAGATGGTTGTATTATCAGTAACGGAAGTGTTTTTGCTGAGCTCTGCCTGAACCAGCAGAAATGCTAGTCTGAAAGTAGCCCAACGTTCATAAAGATGAATCAGGTGTGGATTTACCATAATTTCCAGACACCAGTGCCTGATGCATAGATAGATCATTTTGCCACTAATGATCATACTGTACTGTGCTGCCACACTGGAATATTCTGCAAAATGGGCCTACTTCTGGCCACGTGCTTCTGCCACTACTTTGATGCTGCACCTCACCTGCTGCCTCTACTGCCATTCATACATGCCTGCTCTGGATCTCACTTGGGCAGTATAACAAAGTGATCACACATGCCTGTCCAAGCCACAACCAGAGTAGGTCTGTGGCCTGTCTAGCAGATGACTGCAGGGAGTCAGGTGACACATTATGAATACAAGGGGGCTGTATAAGTACTGGGGACACTACATTGGATACTATAAGTGCTGGAGACATTAAGGGGCCATTATATCTACTGAGGCACTATATAGGGGGCATTATAAGTACTAGGGGCACAACATGGGGTCAATATAAGTACTGGGGGTTCTACAAGATACACTATAATGCTGAGGGAACTACAGGGGACATTATACCTACTGAGGGCACTACAGGGGGCATTAAGCCTATTGGTAACTCTACTTGGGGCAATATACTTACTGAGGATGCTACAGGGGGCATTATAACTATTGGGATTACTGGAAGGGGGCATTATAACTACTGGGGGTACTAGAAGGGGCATTATAACTACTGAGGGGCACAAGATGAAGAACGAGAATGTCTACATCAGAGGAGATGTCATTGGATATGAGTTACACCCTAGCAACACCCATGTAAAAGACCAAATTGTTAACACATGTTGGGGGAAATAATCCATCCCTACACAGGCTTCAAAAAGTAACCAAAAAGGCTTTGTGAATTTTGTGCTTATTTGCACACAAATTTGCAACATTTTGGATTTTTGCACCAATCACTCCTGATTTAAAAGTGAATGGGAAAGTGGGCAGAAAATTAATATAAGCCACTTAATAATGTATTGTTATTAGCCATATTGCTTCCTTTGCTGGCTGGATTCATTTTTCAATACATAAGTGGCTTGTATTAGCTTTCTCTACATGATAAATGCCACTTGCTCAAGTGACAACCCCTTTAAGCCTGATTTATCAACTGTGGGAGACATTTATTAAGATCAGCATTTTCCACATCGGTCCTAAGTCCCTCTGTGTTGCTGGAGGTAGTGCCAAAGTTATGTTGTACATCCAGCAGGCCATGCAACAGACTTAAATCTATACCAGCTCTCTTGCTGGCATAAATCTAAGACATTTTCCACACCAAAAATTGGTGTGGAAAATGATGAATAAGCCTAGCCTGCCAGCTCGCCCACTTCCCCACCCACCCCATGCCCCCTTTTCTTGACACTGACCAGCAAAATACTTGTATGTCCAAGCAAAGACAAATAGATCACTGAGCAGTCACAGTGAAAGCAATTCACCGTTCACCAGCAGATGGCAGACTGCATAAAATACTGAAAACCACTCAATAGGAGACGAAGACCTTCATAGCTACAGTGTCATCACGGTGTGGTCATCATAGTGTGTATGCGTGTGTGTCTGTGAATGTATAGTATGTATATGAGTGTGTGTCACACAATGCATAGTTTATATGTACACATATGAGTATGAATGTATGTATGCTGTATACAGATTTTTGTCACAGTGTGCACAGGTTTGTGTGTAAGGCTACTTTCACACTCGCATTTTGGCTTTCCGTTTCTGAGATCCGTCATGGGCTCTCAAAAGCGGTCCAAAATGGATCAGCTGCCCTAATGCATTCAGAATGGAAAAGGATCCGCTCAGAATGCATCAGTTTGCTTCCGTTCAGTCACCATTTCACTCTGGATGTAGACACCAAACGCTGCCTGCAGCGCTTTTCTATCCGAGATGTGGTACTGAGCACAATAGAAAACTGATCCATCCACCATTGACTTTCAATGATGTTCATGACGGATCCGTCATGGCTATAGAAGAGATAAAACAACCGGATCCATTCATGACGGATGCATGCGGTTGTATTATGGTAACGGAAGCGATTTTGAGCCTCCATGACGGATCCGCAAAAAACGCTAATGTGAAAGTAGCCTAAATTTATATACATACATAAATATATACATATATACACACATCTCACAGTGTGTATATAGATATGCATGTATGTATTGATGTGTGTGTGTGTATATGTCACAATATGTAAATGATTGTTTTTTGCCAACATTTGCAAATGTGTATATGTCCATGTTCATAGCTGTAACCTGTCCAGAGAAAGCCCCTGCCTGTGTCTGCATTGTAACCCACATGCCACAGTTAGAGCTAAGGAAATACAACAGTACAGCAACTTCCTATACTGTAGCTTAGCTTTCTGGACATGAGGGACTAAAATACCTCAAACTGAATGACCAGGTTTTCAGTGGGATTAAGATGACATCTGATAGATGAACATAACTTAGAAAAGGCTAAAGAGAATGCAAAAATGACTTACGGAAGTATGCCCAGCGCTTTTAAGGACATTATATATTGATTGGACTATTCTATTTACCATCTGGGTTTTTATTTGTTGCAATCATCATGTTTTACTTCTGTGGTCACTTTCATATCATATTGAAATCCTCTTTCCCACTTGTCCCAGTTGATGTCACAACAAAAGGATTTTTCATTATACTGTAAATTTTTATTGTAATAGAAGTCTCACGTTAAGAGACATCTTCTTCTTTCCCCATGCCGGTATCTGAGATCAGAAGAGATTAGCCAAGGTCTAGTGTACAATACAGCTATAATCTTTGGATAAACAATCAGACTGTATATACGTAACAGAAACTATGAAGCACAACTCCACTTACAAAACAGCAACACCAAAATGTGGGAGGAAGATGCAACATCAATAAGTACTATATGAAATACTGTATTTTTAATCTGTGCTTATACCGTGGCTCTGTAATAATAATTAGGAATTCTATGAGAGATGAGTTATTATAATTCCACAAAACTTAACAATTCAAGCAGGGGCGTAACTACCATAGCGACAGACCATGCGACTGCTATGGGATCCAGGGTAAGAGGGCGCCCAGTCTTAGTTGGGATTATATTTATCTCCTCTTCTACTGGAGGTGAAAACTTGGTCAGGACACTACCCTCTAATGGAACAACTTTTAGCAAATGAAGCAGTGGAAAATGGCACAAGGGTCATTAGATAGAAATCCTTCTGTCCTATGTGGGGGGCCTGGTTTGATCCTTGCTATGGGGCCCTTACTTTTTTATGTAAGCCACTGTGCACCTAG
Organism: Bufotes viridis; assembly: GCA_033119425.1. Taxonomy (NCBI): domain Eukaryota; kingdom Metazoa; phylum Chordata; class Amphibia; order Anura; family Bufonidae; genus Bufotes; species Bufotes viridis. Next base: position 237,840,171 of record CM065591.1, on the reverse strand, counting down.
GAAATGCCATTACTTTTATCTATAGAAAGGAGGAGGCTGTAGTAGGTGGCTGAAGAGCACTGTCATCAAAGAAGTAATACCTCCACCAACCCCCTGTTTTGAGATGTGATGACGCCAATGATCTCTTTTTTATTGTTTATTTATACTTTAATATAGAGAAAGAATAGGGGTTATTTACATTTTTATTTATTGCTGTTCAGGCCCTGGAGCACAGCTCTCCCAGGATCGCTATGACCACAGCCTCTGAGGGGTTGGATATCCATGATCGTTATTATCACTGATCACAGACATTGCATACGAGTGTCTTCTGTGTATGGCTGAAGTCCCTCATTCCCTGCAATGTGACCACACTGTTTACTTTGGACACAAAGAAGCCTTTGGAAGATGCTGGTGAGCGCTGCCTCTCATTTCTTATCTCCGGTTCATATATATTGACTTTCTTTCTTGGGAGGCTGAGCACCTATGATAGTATCAGAGGGCCTTTAATGTGGATGTCGATGCTCCCTCCTGTGACGCTGGAAAAAGTTTAACAGTAGTGCCATCTCACCCCGCTTTCTCTACTACATGCATCCTGAAGGAGTTAATGCCAGAGGAGGCTTGCAATTCTGCAGTTGTTGAGTCATTTGTAACTTTTAGACACTATGCGGCTCCGCACGACCACACTGTGTAGTTTCTGTAGGTACTAAACACTTCCACCAATAATATCTAATAATTATCTATCTATCTATCTATCTATCTATCTATCTATCTATCTATCTATCTATCTATCTATCTATCTTTCCTTCTATCTATCTATCTATCTATCTATCTATCTATCTATCTATCTATCTATCCATTCATCTATCTTTCCATCTATCTATCTATCTATCTATCTATCTATCTATCCATTCATCTATCTATCTTCATTTGGGATTCTTTTCATCTCTGTCTGGGCTTATGTGGATATCATGTCATCTGCATTTTCCATTAACCAGCAGCAAACAAAAGTTACTTATCTCTGTAACTTGTGCTGTAGTTCCTTGAATTATACCACAAAAAAAATGTTATAGACAAGAACATTTAGTAATTAAAATGTGTAGGACTGAACAAAGTAAAAATAATCCTTTTATGTCTACATCAAATCAGAACCCAACTGTGCCCCCTGAGCAGTGCCACCCTGAGTTCAACATTTCTTAAACCTCTTTCTATCATTATAGGGTGTTTATCAATTCATATACACCATATTATGTTGTGAAAAAATCATATCAAATCATCATATTTATATTTTTCATTATCTTCATATTTTTCTTTCCCATCACACAAAATATGGGTCTGTGAAGTTAAACACAGTGCGCTTTTCTAACAGCATTAAAATATATTTTCCGAACTGTGTCTTTATAGCTACAAGGACAAGATAACACAAGTAATAGAAACCTCCGTTGCAAAAATTTTCAATGCAGTATTTTCCAACAGCCTCTTTTTTTAGGCACTGCCCCTCAAGTTGGACCATAAAAGAGGTGGGGTCTATGGAAATTTATATAAAAAGGGCATTACAATGTAAGCCACAACAAAGTGCTTGATCTGTTGTCTGACGGATACCAACAGTACCTATTGTAATCCCACTGACTTATGAAGGCATCTGTCAGTGGTCAGTTGTGACCACATGCACTGTATGTAGCACTGCTCATTCTCAAATATGACAGAACTGTCCATGGAGTCTGTATGTGGCAGAGGGAAGGGATAAGCCAATGATTTAGTAGTTTCTTGGATTTTAATTGGATAAGATGAAAAATAATCACCAATCCCCTGGCACTCCAGCAGTGTCCCACCCGTGGTCTCCAACCATACCTGCACAGATGGTGTCATATGCATCTTTCATGTGATTGCTGCATTTATGACGTGACCGCTGAGGCCCATGGTTGGCTGCAGGATCTAGATGAATGATGTAGGGTACAAGATGTCATTGCTGCAGAACCAGTGCTGGAGCTGCTTGGGATTTAAGTACTGGTTGTTATGTTATACCATATTAGCCGAATGCTTGGCTTGAATGAGCATGCATATATAATGAATGAGAAGAGGGGAGAAAGCTGCTGCCAGACAGGCTTAGTTCCCCAAGAACAAAAAGATCTGTCAGTTTAAGGGCTCATGCACACCAACGTGTGTGGCCTGTGCCCGTATTGTAGACCGCAACCAAAGGGTCCGCAATATAGGGCATCGGCTGTGTGCACTCCATATCATGATACACAAGATATAGAGCGGTGCGGAGAGGAGACACGGAGCAGAAGCCCACAGAAGCACTTTTCTATTTTTTTTGCAGTGTGGACTGAATCTTGTGGATCACAGACCCATTCAAGTAAATGGGTTTGCATCCGCAAACGTCAGGCACATGGCCGGTACCCATTGCATAGCGCAAATAGCGGTCCGCAGCATGGGCATGAGCCCTAACTCTAACGTGCCCGATCCTTATCTCCCCCAACATCAGCCATGAGGAAAGAGTAGTGAGGCCCTATATATTTTAAATGGTTAGTTAAACTCACTAAAACCGGTGGGTCAGTTGATAAAGATCTAATGGGCAGCTTTAGGAAAGTTCTTAAAATCCAGGGAAACTCCTCTTCATTAAGTCAAAGCTGATGAGACAAGAATTCCAGGTATAATTGAGGTGCACCTCAATTACACACAATGATATTGGAGCACAGAGAAGGGTTATTTAAGGATCTGCAAGCTACAGATATAATAAAATAATTTATAAAAAATGTTTAAAATGTGTTAGCCGTTTCAAGACGAACTGTATCACCTGTTGATACTAATGGCTGGATATGTAAAAAGAAAAGTCAAGCAGGATTTCTGGATTGAGCCTCCTAGGATTTTACTTTATAGCATCACGTACATCAAAAAATCTGGATTTACAATACACTGACTTTTATAATGTTCTGTTAATTTACCTTTTTAATTTTATTTGTTCACCTCAACTTTAACATTGTAAACATTTGTTTTGATGCTTTTGCTAAAGCTTAGTGCATTTAGTCTCTATTTCCAAAATTCCACACTAAGGCTACTATCACACTAGCGTTTTGGCTTTCCATTTGTGAGATCCGTTCAGGGCTTTCAAAAGCGGTCCAAAAAGGATCAGTTTTGCCCTAATGCATTCAGAATGGAAAAGCATCCGCTCAGAATTCATCAGTTTGCCAGTGTTGAGCGCGAATATTCAAATAGCGAACATTTTTTACAAATATTGACACTTTGCTAATTCGCAAATATTTAGAATATAGTGCTATATATTCAAAAAACGAATATTCGTTTTCTTCTTCCTTTTTTTCAATCTGAACCCAAGAATAACATACCGTTAACGAAGATAGAGAATATAGCGCTATGTTCTCTATCTTCGTTAATTCTAGCAAGTCAACCAATAGGAAAGTCATAGCCCATTCAAAGTGTCCTTCGCAGTACGCGAATACTACATTATGTAATATTCACGTACTGCGAATTAAACTTTGAACGGGGTATAGCTTTCCTATTGGTTGGCTTGCTAGAATTAACGAAGATAGAGAATAAAGTGCTATATTTGTATTCGTTATTTTGGCTTATTCTAGCAATACAAGTAAACTTGCCTATACACAGCTCTAAGTTGGATGCGCAATGCGAGAATATTAAGTAATATAAAAAAAAAACAACTTAGAGGGGCACTCTCACCATATGAAAACACATATTGCTTAACCTAAATGTATATGACAAAGCTTTAATAAAATACCATAACAGCACAATACAACAGCATAGTAGTGTAAAGAAATCAGCCAGATGCCCAAATGACTGTAGTAATAAAAGTGTAAGGACCCGTACGGTGACAATATACGGATAGCTGCGGCTACACAATATATAAGCATACCCTCATGCTCCAGTACAGTCCTTCAACAATGTCCATAAAACCTATATGCTCCTATAGGGTTATATATACTCCAGTATAGTTCTCAAATAAGTCCATACATTCTGTATAGTTAAATGTACATACTACTATAGAAATCATCCACCATAGAAAGCTGGGCTGTGAACATAAGTGTCAGCAAAGCCAACATGTGAGACCTCTCCCTTTGCCAACGATCGAGGGGAGATGGATGAACCAATAGTATATAGCAGCCGGAAGAAGAGTTCACCGACCTGGTAGCCGTATAGTAAATAGTTCCTTCCCGGATCCCGCCTGAAATACAAAGTAGCGCTTATCTTGCCAGTCCCGTTCTCCTGATGTGGAGCAGCCTCCGCTGCTGTACATCTCACCACTCACGTGGCGTCCCATGTGGTGTTGCTGGCCTGTACGGGGCGTCCCACGTGACCCGGAGGAAGCACTTACGTTTGAGGCACAGGGCATTGCTATAGCAGAATGTACATTTAACTATAGAGAATGTATGGACTTATTTGAGAACTATACTGGAGCAGATATAACCCTATAGGAGCGTAAAGGTTTTATTGACATTGTTGAAGGACTATACTGGAGCATGAGGGTTTGCTTATATATTGTGTAGCCGCAGCTATCTGTGTATTGTCGCAGTACGGGTCCTCATACTTTTATTACTACAGTCATTTGGGCATCTGGCTGATTTCTATACACTAATATGCTGTTGTATTGTGCTGTTATGGTATTTTATTAAAGCTTTGTCATATACATTTAGGTTAAGCAATATGTGTTTTCATATGTTGAGAGTTGTTTTTTTTTGCATTCCTTTTACCTATAGGCCTTAGGGTGAGTCTATCAGAGGAGTGCACCTCCTATCTATAGCCGAAAGGTGGGTGTAGCCGTTGATATTCTTTTTTTGGTCTTTATTAAGTAATATTAGTAGCATTGCGCATTTAACTTAGAGCGGGGTCTATGCAACTTACTTTACTATTGTTTGGCTGGGTAGAATTAACGAATACGCATATAGCAATATATTCTCTATATTCGCTAATTATAGCAAGCCGACCCAATAGCAAAGTTGACTGTACCCAGCTCTAAGTTAGATCCGCAATGCGAAAATATTACTTTGCCTATTTTTGGCAATAAATAGAATAATAAGTCAGTATATTTTCACATTGCACATCCAACTTAGAGCTAGGTACAGTCAACTTTTCTATTGTCTTGCTAGAATAAGCGAATATAGAGAATATAGTGCTATATTCGTATTCGTTAATTCTTCCCAGCCAAGTAAACTTGCCTATACACAGCTCTAAGTTGGATGCACAATGCGAGAATTTTAAATAATATTAGTTGCATTGCGCTTCTAACTTTGAGCTGTGTAAAGGCAAGTTTACTTGGCTGGGAAGAATTAACGAATATGACGAATATAAATAGAGCACTATATTCTCTATATCCGCTAATTCTAGCAAGCCAAACAATAGTAAAGTTGACTTTATACCCTGTTCAAAGTTCAATTTGCAATACCCGAATAATTAAATCGTATATTATTCACGCTAAATAGAATAATGAAGAATATATGACGAATACTCAATCGAATATTCGCGAAATATCGCAAAATCGAATATGGCACCTCCCGCTCATCACTACAGTTTGCCTCAGTCACCACTGTTCAGTCACCATTCCACTCTGGAGGCAGACACCAAAACGCTGCCTGAAGCGTTTTGCTGTCCGCCTGACGAAGCAGAGCCAAACGGATCCGTTCTGGAACACAATGTAAGTCAATGGGAACGGATCAGTTTTCTCTGACACAATCTGGCACAATAGAAAATGGATCAGTCCCCCATTGACTTTCAATGGTGTTCAAGACAAATCCGTCATGGCTATAGAAGACATTATACAACCGGATCCGTTCATGACGGATGCATGCAGTTGTATTATTGTAACGGAAGCGTTTTTGCAGATCCAGTTTTTGAAGTGTGAAAGTAGCCTTATCATTCCTGTATTTTTCTTCACAGAAACTACCCCTTTTCTGCATTATGTCCCAAATCATGGGTTTTCTGTTCTATTATTAAAATTATTCAGTGTACAACAGTAATTTACAGTGTAGAATTGCTGAAGTAAAGCAAAGTACAGTGTTCAAGACTAGATGAATTTTTCCCATTATATTATTTTGCACCAAAATTTTAGCAACCTAAATTAGCTTTAATCCATTTTACAGCAACAGCCAGGTTATTCATTCCTTGAATCCCAGTTCTGTACATGTTCGGCAGAAGGAGGAGTTTAAAATATGGAGCCCACTCTCAAGCACAACGGGTGCGATAGCAGCGGGTCTCTGCTGTTTCAAACATGGATAATGTCTGCGACCAGCAATAATGCAGATCACAGGAATTCAGATGCCTTTAGATGTGATCAATGTGATCATGGCTGAAAAAAAAGGAAGTGCGCACTTCCGGATTAGGACCGGCTCCCACATGCAGGCGATCAAGGGAGCTGTTCCCTCCATCTGATAACTTGTCCCACAAAAAAACAAGCCCTCATACGACTATTTGAACGGAAAAGGAAAAGAGTTATTGTTCCTGGAAGACATTAGCATCACACTGTCCTCAATGCGGCTCACAATCTAAGTTCCCTTTTAGTATGTCTTTGGAGTATAGGAGGAAACCCACGCAAACTTGAGAACATACAAACGCCATACAGATGTTGTCAGATTTGAACCTAGGACCCCAGTGCTGCAAGGAACTAGTGCTAACCAATAAGCCACCATGCTGCCTCGTAAAAAGATATGCCAAATATATTATGTAAGTTTTCTTTATAGTTTTTCACAGTGACAAGACTTAAAACAGCTATGCATGTTTGTAATGGTCAAATACACTCACCTAAAGAATTATTAGGAACACCTGTTCTATTTCTCATTAATGCAATTATCTAGTCAACCAATCACATGGCAGTTGCTTCAATGCATTTAGAGGTGTGGTCCTGGTCAAGACAATCTCCTGAACTCCAAACCGAATGTCAGAATGGGAAAGAAAGGTGATTTAAGCAATTTTGAGCGTGGCATGGTTGTTGGTGCCAGATGGGCTGGTCTGAGAATTTCACAATCTGCTCAGTTACTGGGATTTTCACGCACAACCATTTATAGGGTTTACAAAGAATGGTGTGAAAAGGGAAAAACATCCAGTATGCGGCAGTCCTGTGGGTGAAAATGCCTTGTTGATGCTGGAGGTCAGAGGAGAATGGGCCGACTGATTCAAGCTGATAGAAGAGCAACGTTGACTGAAATAACCACTCGTTACAACCGAGGTATGCAGCAAAGCATTTGTGAAGCCACAACACACACAACCTTGAGGCGGATGGGCTACAACAGCAGAAGACCCCACCGGGTACCACTCATCTCCACTACAAATAGGAAAAAGAGGCTACAATTTGCACAAACTCACCAAAATTGGACTGTTGAAGAATGGAAAAATTTTGCCAGGTCTGATGAGTCTCGATTTCTGTTGAGTAATCGCAGATTAGACTGTCACCCGTCTCAGGTAGATTGCTGGTGGCCGAAAAAGTAATCACATAATTCACTGAACAACCACCATTAACTAATAAGATATAACTTTTATTCTATTACTATTAAAATCCGTATTCCACCTTAGTTATATTTATTTACCAAAAAACAATAAACATATAGATAGGATGTATACCAACAACGCTAGGTAGGTCAAGGGACTGCGATTAGAGTGTTAGGGGAAATGCTCTCTGTCGCCAGTAAGGATAACACTGATTTGACCGCCAGATTTAACAGACAACCGCTGACTATAAAGCTGAGTATATTTCAGTTGTGCTGAATACATATATAGGACGGGCTAGATACAGAAGGCTGCCAGCAACTGTGAACAAGAGATCAAGAGTTACCAACCAAACGGAGGTCAATGTTTACAAATATGACATCAAGTAACAAAAAGTACCTCCGTTACAAACAGAGGCAGCGCTGAATACACAATAGTTACTCTCTATAACCTCAGTGCTGCGTATACGTAACATTGATTAAGCTGAATATATAGGGTTGAGCTGGATATGTAGGATATGTGCTAAATAACTCAGAAAATAACACTGTCGCTGGCAAAACTCATACATGAAAGGTTCAAGCTGAATACATCATTCAGTTCAGTATATATGTAGCCCCTTTTCCTCAGTCAACAGTAATAGGGGTACCTCTCAAGCATTAAAGTTCTATGATTAACAGGTATTGATATACATCAACAATCATGTCCGCCCCAGAAGGGGAGAAACAACTTGCGTGTCCATATGCAGGAGAAGGTTCAGGTCAGGGGCTGCGGATGTTGTTAATGTGGTAGGAGCATGCCCAAAAAGGTGAGGGTCAAGGCAACGATATGCGCTGGAATCTAGGAGCTCCCGTTCATGTGTCCCCATGGATAGAGGGACACTGTAAACATTGACCTCCGTTTGGTTGGTAACTCTTTACCTCTGGATATTTGTTTACAGTTGCTGGCAGCCTTCTGTATCTAGCCCGTCCTATATATGTATTCAGCACAACTGAAATATACTCAGCTTTATAGTCAGCGGTTGTCTGTTAAATCTGGCGCTCAAATCAGTGTTAGCCTTACTGGCGACAGAGAGCTGTCTTTGTGTACGTTTAGCGACATTCTCATTGGTATCCTCAAATATATGATGGATATAGTCTGAATATCTATTTCTAGACTGTTTTTAGATGGACATAGATCCACGACTTTTTGTCCCTTGATAAGCCTAACATCGTTCAAAGGTGAAACGCGTTGGGACAGTCTTCAGATTTATTGTGATGTTTTTTTCTAATTCACTTATTCATTATTTTTTGCACTTCACTGGGGACTTTCAATTGTAATTTTTGTTTTTGGCAAATTCCAACAGTCTAGGCCAGTATAGACGAGGCCAACCTCTATCAGGGTCTCCTAGGGAATTCAGGAGGCACGTGATACGAGATCGCCCCTATCGGGGCGGCCATTCTGTTCTTAGGTAGGGTGCATTAATATAGGGAGAGGCTAGGGTTAGCATTTCCTCTAACACTCTAATCGCAGTCCCTCGACCTACCTAGAGTTATTGGTATACATCCCGTCTGTATGTTTATTGTTTTTTGGTGAATAAATATAACTAAGGTGTAATACGGATTTTAATAGTAATAGAATAAATGGTGGTTGTTCAGTAAATTAGTCGATTTCTGTTGAGACATTCAAATGGTAGAGTCCGAATTTGGCGTAAACAGAATGAGAATATGTATCCATCATGCCTTGTTACCACTGTGCAGGCTGGTGGTGGTGTAATGGTGTGGGGGATGTTTTCTGGGCACACTTTAGGCCCCTTAGTGCCAATTGGGCATCGTTTAAATGCCACGGGCTACCTAAGCATTGTTTCTGACCATGTCCATCCCTTCATGACCACCATGTACCCATCCTCTGATGGCTACTTACAGCAGGATAATGCACAATGTCACAAAGCTCGAATCATTTTAAATTGGTTTCTTGAACATGACAATGAGTTTACTGTACTAAAATGGCCCCCACAGTCACCAGATCTCAACCCAATAGAGCATCTTTGGGATGTGGTGGAACGGGAGCTTCGTGCCCTGGATGTGCATCCCTCAAATCTCCATCAACTGCAAGATGCTATCCTATCAATATGGGCCAACATTTCTAAAGAATGCTATCAGCACCTTGTTGAATCAATGCCACGTAGAATTAAGGCAGTTCTGAAGGCAAAAGGGGGTCCAACACCGTATTAGTATGGTGTTCCTAATAATTCTTTAGGTGAGTGTGTATATATATATATATATATATATATATATATATATATATATATATACATATTAACATCCTATTTTAATCCTTATGTAGATAATACACAGATACATGTAATATATAAATAAGTTAAGAAAATGTGAATTTTGTTATACTAATTACTTATGTGTACAGTACCGTATATCAGAGGATGTGTGTGCTATTGCAAAACTCAAATTGCATTACAGTGTTTTACAGTTAAACAGCATGCCACAAACCCTTCTATTCATAGTCTGACCTGTGCTGGTAGGTATTGAAAATCATTTGAAATCCCAACATGAGAAATCCACTTTATGTATCGGTACAGACCATGCTGAGCTTAGACAAACAAATATTTTCCCTTGATTTTGATGTGCAGTGATCAAAAATCACTAATCCTGCACACGCGCTTCTTTATCTTCCTTCCCTGGTTTGCAAAGTGCATTATGCATCAATGACGCGGATATAAATGCAAACATATGTTCCGCACAGACACTGGGCCTCTTAATGTGTCTCCTCACAGTAGCATACACACACTTTCGTTATGAGGCAGACACATACACGTGTTATTTGTGGTGGCATTTTTGGCTTCTCCACATTCTCGGGTCTGATAGAGGCGGGGTGTTTGAGGGAGAAGGTGGCCTCGCTGGAATTTCCTGAGGCAACATAGAGATTTGCAAGAAAAACATGCCTTAAATACAGATAACCTTTTGTAGACAGGCAGCAGGAGGATATTTTGATTTTTGTGTGGTGCATTTAGAGTCCTGTAAAGCAGACTCTATGTAATTTCTCACCATGAGAACCTGTTCTTCCAAGGGCTCAACAGCATGCATAAACAATCTATCATTTCTAATGATCAGGCTGGGATTCATTTTTTGAATTCCTTGTATGTCAAAAACCAAAAACTGTTTGTTCTTAACCTTTTGAAGGAAACACTGTGTCAAACCCAGGTCACTGACTATCACTTCGTTACCAGACATAGTGAAACTCCTTTTGAAGCCAGTTCATTAATTTTATTAGGGATTTTATATAAAGCAATTATAGGATGTTATTGTTGGACTCATTTTCTATGGAGTGTTCTGATAATAGAGTAATACTTAGAATTTAATGGTAGTCAATTCCCCTGTGGTTCCCCTGTAGACCTGTCAGTAGTCACAAACTGTTTAACATGTTCGTCTATAAAGCATGGGCTGGTCCAAAAGCCAGGCAGTTTGTCATCTTCTCATAGGCCTTTTAGGGTCGGGGTAAGTGGCTCTAAGGCCGACTGACTGCTATCACTCATAATCCCCATCACACAAAATCTTTTAAAGGGCTTGTCCTAAGATTTAAAGTTATCCCTTATCCACAGGCTAGGTAATAAGGGTATGATTGGTAGGAAATGGAGTGGCAGTCCAGCATGCATGCTGCTGCTTCATTCATCTCTACAGGACTGCTGAAAAGGAGCCAAATACTGTATACCTCCAGGAGCCCCACAGAGATTAAAAGAGCTTGGCATGCATGCCCTTAGGGTTATCCCAAGATTAAATCAAGTCTAAAATAAAGTACTGGATATAGCACTGAGTTCTGTATTGAGGCACTAAAGGTATAAATCCTCTATAAAATAAGGATAATATGAGAAATAAGGGATAATGTGATCTTTGGCCAAATCAGCCACTAAAATGATAGGTATCTACCTCAGTGACCAAACTATGCTCATGAGGCAAGTGGTCACTTGCTACCGAGTATTAGACAATAAAGTGAAAAAAGGGGGGTGCAATAATATAAAACGTAACATTTACTTCCTCAATTAAAATGTAATCGATCTCAATATAATAAAGACATGATCAGCGTAAATCATTCCATACAAACATAAAATCTCAATTAATCAGAGCACCAATTAGGGTCCATGTATCCGGGAGAGCAAAAAGGTAAAGGCGGTGATCAGTATATAATCAGCCCTAGTACAGCCCTACTTGGCCTAACAGTCCCTGGGCCTACTAACAGTGTCCTATCCCGCAAGGGACAGCACCGTTACCGGATCCTGTCACTGGATACACTGTCCCTAATTAGGTCCTGTATAATGGCACAAGTCTCCCGACAAACACATGAACCTTGCTGCTAAGGGGTACCACAGACCTCAAATTCACTTATATTGTAAGAGGTCTGAATAGAGCATGGTATCACTTAACTATCCAAAAACATGGAAACATTACTTATCGATTGGTAATTCTATAGTCGTATCAGATTCCATCACAGTTGATTATGTCAGCCTGCATGTGCAATCCCGACGCGTTTCATCTCTAGTCAGGCTTATTATGTGGCCCAGAGTATCTTCAGGGGGCATAAGGCCACCAATGGGTATGGGAGTATAGCAAATCAAGTACGCTCCTATTGATCTGTAATATACAAACAAAAAGAGCGACCAATCCATAAAGAACATATTCACCCCAGACGTATGGCATGGTCAGAATAATCAATGGTATCAATTTAATTACTTACAGTAGACCGGTGTGACGTATGGTCCCGATCGGTCGAATGGAGCTCCTGCAAGGACTGATGTGTCCCGTGCGCCCGTTTGGAAGGAATGCGCTCAACATGGTCACCGCTAGGCTCATATTTAAAGCTCCCGCGGCGTCAGGCGCCACAGAGGTGACGTAATCACATGCACGTCAAGGTAGTGACGTCACGACGTCCGAGAAGGGCAAGCGCATGCGTCCTGGGGCTGCCGAGTGCCGATCTGCCAGAAGCTGAGTCGGCATCATCGGATAGTCGCTGCCTCTTGTGAGACGCGAGGCACACGCCCCCCGCCGGTAATTACTTGTAACCTACTCGAACATGCCCTGTGGCATTCAAAGGATACAGGGAGAGAGAAAAGGAGTTTTCTCTTACCTGCTAATAGAAATACAGGGAGTCAAAACGTTCGACCTGTCTGAGGTGAAGATAGGATATTTAAACAGGTCCACAACCTCAGGTCTATACCTGCCGGGACCAAATTTATCAGATGAGGTCCCCGACGTTTTAACAGACAATGAAAAGAAATCAATTTTTGTTTGAGCCATATGTCATAGCATAAAGGAGGGTGCCAGACCTCTATTTAGTACAGGGGCAGGGAGGGACAGAAGGGCTCCAGAGGGGCGCTACAGAAAACACCCAAACTGTAATTGTTCATTCAGACCTTTCGGGTTTGAGGTGTCCAGTTTGAATATCCACCAGCACTCCCTCTGAAGTATCCGTCTGTCCCAATCCCCCCCCCCCCCTCATTGGTCGAGCCACATGTTCCAACCCCCTAAATTTGACGGAAGTCAATCAGCCACTAACCTATTTTTTTCAGAAACCATAGAAATGAGCATCAAGATCTCACTGTGAATTGGATTCAGTAATTTCAATGTGGCAATAATTTGTTTCTTTTTGGTACCACATCTAACAGTAACTGAGAAGCAGTGGGTTCTATGATGTGAGAAAATCTGGATGGAGACTATTTTACACAAAATGTATATTTGTACTGCTCTTCCCTGCCTGATCTAGTGCTGTCAGCAGTAGTATAGCACTGTCAAAACTGCTGACAGATTTCCTTTAAATAATTCACACAGTTGTAATTTTATAGCCTATTGGAAATATTCCAGTGCTGCCATTTTGAATCAATTATTTCTCTTGACCACTAGTCCATAGAAAGCTCTAGCAAGATAGTAAGTCTTTAAAGCCATACTAGAAGGTTTAGGTAGCAGAAAAAAGCTGATGGCCAGATCTTGAGTATGAAAGTCCCCTTAATTATATCATATTAAAATCAAAATGAATAGCCATCATAATTGTGAAAGCTGTATATTACAAAGAAAACCTGAATAGTGATAGTAACGAGTAAACAGTGACAAGGCCATTGTAAACCATCTCCCACATTAGGTATGATTACATGGGAATAGCCAGATTGTGACCCTCAGAGGTCTCTGGCAGCTGTCAGGTAACAGAAACAGAACTACATGCTGCAGTACAGATATAGTTGTTACAAGGGTCCAGAGTGTCTACAGTCTTCATCTAGTAATCAGGACATGGAAGCCAACATTATAGTCTTATTTAGATTCCCTTTCTTCAAGATTTTTTGGTTTTTTTCTACCTACACCTTCCATACATTACAGAGAATTCAATAAATGAGACATGTCTTTTAGTTTTCATTCTGTTTCCCATACCCTGCTATGAATGATTAGAGCATTGTGGATTCCCATCCCAGATTTCAAGTTATTTTTTTTGTTTGCTTTCCAAGCTATAGAGGTTGTAAGGGCTTTTGTAATGTCATCCGTGTTGGTCCCATGTTCATATTTGCCTGCATTGCTGGGAAAAATTATGTTTTAATAAATGCAAATGACCCTCTAGGATCAATGGTGGAGTTACCATTACACATAGAGGCTCAGCTCTCTCTGCAACTGTCACACCCTTTACATCTTGATTAACAGAGCCAGGTATTATGATGTTTTCACTGCTTGGCCTTGTCAATCACATTCCAGAGGATGCGGCAGTTGTAGAGAGAGTTGAACTTCTAGATCAGGAATTAGCAAACTTCGGCACTCCAGCTGCTGTGAAACTACAGCTCCCAGCATACAAAGTTACTTGGCTGTTCTTGTAATTCCCACAGAAGTGAAAGGAGGATTCTGGGAGTTGTAGTTTCAGAACAGCTGGAGTGCTGGAGGTTACTGATCCCTGCTCTAGATGTAACAGTAAGTTCCCCAGTTTTCCTTAGAGGCTCATTTGCATATATATAAATATAATTTTTTTTAGCAATGTAAGCACATATGAACATGGGACCAACAGATGCCTTCAGCTGCCAAGCGCACATGCAGCATCCCACTAGTATACTTGGGTACTGCAAAAGTGTTTTATTGTATTTTTATGCCATCTCATGTCGTACTTTGTCATACATTTATGTGATTTATCCTGTAAGATCCTCATTCACAGGCTTATTAGCTGCACTACACTAGTTTCACCACTAGATGGGGGTATAGTGCCATAGTCTATATATAGACCAGCTCAGGCCTAGTCAGGGGAGTCTAGTCTAGTCTAGTCTAGCCTTCAGTCTAGAGCAGTGATGGGCAACGTGCGGCTCTCCAGCTGTTGCTAAACTACAACTCCCACCATGCCCTGCAGTAGGCTGATAGCTATAGACAGGCTTTGCATGCTGGAAGTTGTAGTTCTGCAACAGCTGGAGAGCCGCACGTTGCCCATCACTGGTCTAGAGTCAACAAGTTCAGCCATGTTGTAGCTGGGAAGAGGAGAGGGGGCAGGAGAGAGCCCCTCTCTCTCAGCTTTCTTGGGCCCCATGGTCCATAGTAACTAAGGAGACATCTAAATCAAACAAGCCAAAGAAACACGCAAAAGCAAGGTGAGATCCACTTCTACAGTTTATTCCTCCGGAATGACCAGTGACAAGTTTTACAAGTAACAAGAGAAAGGACTATTTTTGGTTTACTCACAGTTTTGTCGTTCCTGGGCAGGCCTGCACAGTTAACGGAGGAGAACAGCACTGGATTCTCCAGGGCACACTCTGATGTAAGGGACACAGGCCAGATGGTGGCTGAGGTGCTCTTGGTGGTGACTTGGCTTTGCATGCTTATGGATAGGTCCCTTTAGTTGTAATGCCAGTACCAGTATGGTACAGCAATGGCAAGAATAGTAGTAGTAATTGAGGAGCAGAACACAAGTTGAATCCAACTCACAACTTTTACCGAATGATGGCTCCTTGGTAACAGTTACATCCAAAAGTAGTACAGTCTTTCATATCAATGGAGGCAGATTATGGTAAGTCCACAGTTCACAGGCTTTGTATGTGTACAGATGCGTATCAGGCATATAGTAAATAAGTCAGTATTTCGGGTCTGCAGCTCTTTTCTGTCACTAATCCCAATCAAGGTGATTTGCAGATTTCTTAACTTCTACTTCAGTGCTTTCTAGCAGATGGCCTTTCTGCTCTCAGAATTTAAACTGGCAGTGAGGCTGCCGGTGGCTCTATGTCCTACACCGAATACAAAGGTGCCTGGAAAGCACTCTAAAATGGCTGATATGTATTAAACAAAGACCTTTGCTGTATTTGTGGGAGGGGAGGCTGATTACAAGGCTATTTATAGGCACCTGTGGGCCCAGGCTGACGCCGATTCAGCTGATTTCACCCACCCACCCACACCATCTTACAGTCACTTCATATTAGGGTGGCCCCCTTTAGGCTGCCCTACCGCAGCAGTTATGGCACAATTCTACTGCTTGTTGTAGATAGGGTTAGATAGGTTAGGTACACCTTTCTGATAGCCGATCTGACCACAAACTCATTTGTCTTTCTTGTATAAAAACTGTGTTTTCACCCTCAGTCTACCTATGCTCACACCGTCACTTCATAGAGACTTCCCCCCTGTTGGTCTGGCATACTGCACACATGTAACGGGTCAGCCAGTTAAATCTGCATACAGATGCCATTTAATGTTGATACACTGTTATTCCTTGCACATCTACTTTTCTATACTGGCGAAGGTCAGGACACTGAGCACCATACCTGAAGTGGATACCTTAGTCAAATCTTTTATGTTGTTTTTTTCATGAATCTCTTTTTATTAATATAAAACAAGTAATACAAAGCATAATTATCAGACAGGAAATAACATTCCTCCTAAGAATAAAGTCCAGCTTCTTGACGATTACGTTCAACCATAGGGCATGACACATATAGACTGATTGGACAGAGCGCTAATAAAGGTGCATTTACTAGAGACATTAACAGAAAATTTTCCGTTCGCGAACCGGGCGAACTGCCATAGACTTCAATAGGCAGGCGAATTTTAAAACCCACAGGGACTCTTTCTGGCCACAATATTGATGAAAAAGTTGTTTTAAGGGGACTAACACCTGGACTGTGGTATGCCGGAGGGGGATCCATGGCAAAACTCCCATGGAAAATTACGTAGTTGACGCAGAGTCGGGGTTTAATCTATAAAGGGCATAAATCACCTAACATTCCTAAATTGTTTAGAATAACGTGCTTTAAAACATCCAGTGTGTGTATACCATGAGGTATGATGTTGTATCGATCAGGTAGTGTAAGGGTTACGCCCGCTTCACAGTGACAGACCAAACTCTGACAGACCATTTGCACAACCGCAAACTCCCCATTTTCAGAACGTTGGATACCAAGCTAGCCCCGTTCCCGTTCCTTGTCCTCACTGACGTCATTGAAGGTCTCTTCCTCCACCCAGCCACGTACAACACCAAGGGTCCCCGAAAGGTGACAACAAGCCCCCTGGGACGCCTGCTGTGGTTGGTCTTCCACCTCCTCAAAGCCACCTTCCTCCTCTGACTCCTCTTCTTCAGACTCCTCTCTCTGCATTGCCGCAGGTCCAGCAATCAACGACGACAAGGCTACTTCTGGTGGTGATGGTGACCACAACTCTTCCTCTTCATGCTCATCTACGGCCCGATCCAGCACTCTTCGCAGGGCACGCTCCAGATAAAACGCATATGGGATGAGGTCGATGATGTTGCCTTGGGTTTGACTGACCAGGTTTGTCACCTCCACAAAAGGACACATGAGCCTACAGCCATTGTGCATGAGTTCAGTAACGCGGTCAAAAAATACCCAGCTCCGCAGAGGCTGTCTTCTTTCTTTTTTTTATTAAAAAAATCTGTTCTTACCAGTTTAATCTCTGTTTTATCCCCTATCAGGGGCTGGTGTATGGAATAGATTTTAGGAACTGGGAGATGGTAAAAGATGGTTGATCGGTCCTCTTCCTTCCAATTCGGGGCACTGCGCGTGCGCCTTGCAATGTACTGTGCCACCCTATATGAGTGGTGTGTTAAGTAGTACTATTCCTATCAGTTTAATCCCTGTTACGTCCCCTATCAGGGGACGTGTATCAAATAGATTTTAGGAACCGGGAGATGGAAAAAGATGATTGGTCGGTCCTCTTACTTCCAATTTGGGGCACTGCGCGTGCGCCGCACAATGTACCGTGCCACCAATGCAAATGAACCACTATTCTTACCATTTTAATCTTTGTTAAGTCCCCTATCAGGGGACGTGTATTGAATTGAATCCTTGCATGGGGAGATAGAGAAAAAAGCTTGCTCGTTCCGCTTCTTTCTAATTTTGGGCACTTGCAATGGAATTTGCCACCAATGTAACTAAAGTTAACTAAGTACTATTCCTATCAGTTTAATCTCTGTTTTGTCCCTTGCCAGGGCCGGTGTAGTGAGTAGATTTTTGGAACCGGGAGATGGAAAAAGACCCATGCTCGGTCCGCTTTGTTTGAATTTTAGGTCACTGCGTGTGCGCCGTGCAATGTACTGTGACACCCTATATGAGTGGTGGGCAGTGGGCACAGTACAGTCTGTGGGCCTGACACACACTAGCAGGCAACTGCAATTATATTAAAGGGTAAAAATTAAATGACTTTTTTATCTGCAATGTACTGTGACACCCTATATAAGTGGTGGGCAGTGGGCACAGTACAGTCAGTGGGCCTGACACACACTGGCAGGCAACTGCAATTATATTAAAGGGTAAAAATTAAATGACTTTTTTATCTGCAATGTACTGTGACACCCTATATAAGTGGTGGGCAGTGGGCACAGTACAGTCAGTGGGTCTGACACACACTGGCAGGCAACTGCAATTATATTAAAGGGTAAAAATTAAATGACTTTTTTATCTGCAAGGTACTGTGCCACCCTATATGAGTGGTGTGCACACAGTACAGTCTGTGGGCCTGCGGCCTCTCACAAACGGGCAGGCAACTGCAATATATATATAGAAAAATTAAATTAAAGCAGACTGATGTACCAGCCCTAAAAGGGCTTTTTTGGGTGCTGTCAGGACGCTGTCCTTACAGCAGATGAGTCTTTGAGGACTGGCCTAGCTAACGCTTTCCCTATTAAAGGGGTTCTTCACTTTTTTACAACTGATGATCTATCCTCAGGATAGATAATTAACATCTGATCGGCCGGGCTCCGACACCCGGGACCCCCGCCGATCAGCTGTTTGAGAAGGCAGCGGCGTTGCAGTAGCGCCGCGGCCTTCTCACTGTTTACCGCTGCTAGCGCCCCACCCAGTGACGTCACGACTTGTATCAAGTGGCGTGGGCGAGGCTAAGCTCTGTTCACCGTATGCGGTAAACAGGGAGAAGGCCGCGGCGCTCCCGCAGCGTCGCTGCCTTCTCAAACGGCTGATCGGCGGGTGTCGGACCCCGGCCGATCAGATGCTGATGATCTATCCTGAGGATAGATCATAAGTTGTAACAAAGTGAAGAACCCCTTTAATTCAGCAGCAGCAGCAGCACTCTCCCTGCTCTAACTAACACTGCAGCTTCAGAATGAATCTAAGATGGATGCTGTCCTTGCTTTTTGATAGGAGGTGGGAGGGTCTGGGAGGGAGGGTATGCTGATTGGCTGGGATGTGTCTGCTCACTGTGAGGTACAGGGTCAATGATGACGTATAGGGGGCGAACCGAACATCGCATATGTTCGCCCGCCGCGGCGAACGTGCGAGTTCGGGACATCTCTAGCATTCACACGGCTCGAGAATTGGACAGGTCGTTCCCAAAATCAGGCCATGTAAATGTGCTGCTGATCGCCCGATGAATGAGTAAAACACTTGTTCATTTTATGATCCTGTTGTTCATGCAGACACCACCAATCAAGGCTTCTGAGCAGCAGATTGTGCTGGCTAAATAGCAGTTTGCTGCTCAGAAACCCTGAATTTGTATGAGGACAAGGGCATCCTCACACAGTGAAGGAGATTGCTTCATTTAAATCCAGCGGTCTCCTTCACTGAACGAGCATGCATGTGGAAACTGCACTCCCTGAATTTTATGGTGTTCATTATGGCACATAACAGGTAGTATTTAGCGTTAGGTTCCCGTCTTATAGAGATCGCCTTGACGTTTGGCAGATCTGGAGGAGAAATCCGCCGCTTCCTCCAGTAGGCTGGCAAGTAGTGATGATGATTGTCGCGTGGGAGCAGGTGTTGCAAGCGGTCAGGCTCCTGGTCCTGAGACCGTTGTGGGGGAAATCATTGACGTGCAGACAGTAGTGGATAATGATGATGGAGCCGATTGCACTTGGGAGATGGGTGAAGAAGGGACTTCATCATCACCATCAGGAGAAGAGGGTGGCAGCTTGCGCATGAGGCAGTGGCTGAGCCAGCAGGGTTGTGGTGGCAATGTGGCAATTTTTTGTTAGGCCGCCAGAGGAGGTGAACATGGCCATTTGCTGAATTTGGGGGCATATGGTGAAGCGTGGCCAGGGTGACAATGTTGGCACCACCGCCCTGCATCAACACATGCAGCGTCACCATAAAGTGGCCTGGGAGAACCGTGGCTCCGATGTGGTGGTCCAGCCTGCCGCAACAACCACTACATTACCCAGTGGCACGCTAAATTAGAATATTCTTCATTATTTAAAGGGCTTCTGTCACCCCCACTGATGTAATTTTCACTAGCTGACATTAGCTACTTGCTAATGTCAGCTGAGTTCAAACATATGTTTCCTAACTTTTTTTCTGTTTTCTATCTTCTAAAAAACTTACTTTTGTGATATGCAAATTATCTTCGCTACCAGCAAGTTGGGCGGGTACTTGCTGGTAGCCGCCGCATCTTCATGCCCTGGGAACACCCCCTCTTCTTTTGATAGACAGGGCCAGCGCGCTCTCCTCCTCCCGCTGGCCCTGTCTGCAGCTGCAATCCTGCGCCTGCGCCGTATCGGTCTTTAGTCGGCGCAGGCGCTCTGAGTGAAGGACGCCGCTTAGGCGCTCCGTCCTCAGTGCGCCTGCGCCGATGACGTCAGCGCTACACCCGGAAGAGAAGACGCCGGCATCCCTGGTAAGGAGCAGGCGATGCCGGCGTCTTTTCTTCCGGGTGTAGGGCTGACGTCATCGGTGCAGGCGCACTCACGGTGCGAGCGTCCTTCACTCAGAGCGCCTGCGCCGACTAAAGACCGATACGGCGCAGGCGCGGGATTGCAGCTGCAGACAGGGCCAGCAGGAGGAAGAGAGCGCGCTGGCCCTGTCTATCAAAAGAAGAGGGGGCGTTCCCAGGGCATGAAGATGCGGCGGCTACCAGCAAGTACCCGCCCAACTTGCTGGTAGCGAAGATAATTTGCATATCACAAAAGTACGTTTTTTAGAAGATAGAAAACAGAAAAAAAAGTTAGGAAACATATGTTTGAACTCAGCTGACATTAGCAAGTAGCTAATGTCAGCTAGTGAAAATTACATCAGTGGGGGTGACAGAAGCCCTTTAATTTATTTTAGCTTATGCGAAAAATAGCAATGTAATATGCGTGTTAATCGAGAAAGGGTGGGTTATAGGCAATTTTCCTAATGGGTTGGCTTACTAGAATTCGTGAATATGTAGAAAGTAGTGTAATATATATTCTTAAAAACAAATATTCATTTTTACGAATATATATATCACACTATGGTCTACATATTCGCAAATTCTAGCAAGCCAACACAATAGGAAAGTTGCCTATAAGCCGCCCTTACTCGATTAATGCGCATATTACGTTGCCGATTTTTCACATAAGATGTAATAAATTTGAAGAATATTCTAATTCACTACAGACTACGAGTTTGCAGCCTTCTCACATTGGCCCACAAGCAAGAAGCAGGCAGGTAATGGGTTCAGAAAAAAAAAAAAATAGACGAATATTCCTTTTTACGAATATATATCACTATATTCAAAATATTCTCGAAGTGCCGATATTCGCGATAAAAATTTGCAATGCAAATATTAGCACTCAACACATAAGGAAAACAGTCAGATGACCCAGGTACACCGTGGCAATATTCAGTGAAAATGGAGGCAGTGAGTCTCTCCGAGTCACTTGCGCAAATCTCCACCTAGTTCTACCCTCACTACTGGTCCAAAATGGGGGCCTTTTTTTACACCCGCTGAGAGGGAGGACAAACTGAACTACTATCGAGACATCCTATGTAGTTAGTTAGCCATCGCCCATCCTCTCGCAGGTCTGACTCTGCGCTCACGTTCCACTGTCATGGCTGGTGGGGAGGGGGGGGGGGCTTGGAGGGGCAGGAACAGTACCAGCTCCATCAGCAGCAACTTAAGTCTAGAGTCGCTGATAAGCAATTTTCTTCACCTGCATACTGAAGAAACTACTCACCAGCAGCAGCAGCAGCAGGAAGACATAGAGCAGAACTTGAACCAGCAGGTTGTGGCATACTTGGAGTGCACACTGCCATCCCAAATCGAAGGTCCTCTAGACTACTGGGCAGCCAAACTCGATTGGCCTGGACAAGCCTTCCTGCCCGTCCAGCAGTGTGGCATCAGAGCTGGTGTTTAGCCATAGTTACCCCAAGGAGAACTCGCCTCTCCACCCAAAATGCGGAGAAACTGACCTTTGTGAAGATGAATCAGGCGTGCATCAGCCAGGATTCTCAAACACCAGTGCCTGATGCATCAGACTAGATCATCCATGATGCCACACCTACACTTTGTCAAAAGAGACCTGTTTCTTCTGGCTACCAGCTTCAGCTACTATTCTGATGCTGCCACCCGCCTGATGCACTTGTTGCCACCTCACGACTCTGTCACTGGGCCACTATGTGGTCTTCTCATGCTGCTGCCACATCACCACTCTGTGGTCTCCTCATGCTGCTGCAACCTCACCACTATGTCACTGGGCCACTCTGTGGTCTCCTCATGCTGCTGACACCTCACCACTATGTCACTGTGCCACTATGTGGTCTTCTCATGCTGCTGCCACATCACCACTCTGTGGTCTGCTCATTTTGCTGCTACTACCTCACCACTCTGTCACTGGGCCACTCTGTGGTCTCCTCATGCTGCTGCCACCTCACCACTCTGTGGTCTACTCATGCTGCTGCCACATTACCACTCTGTGGCATCCTTATACTGATGCCAGATGACCACTCTGTGGTTTTTTCATGCCGATGCCACCTCATCACTCTGTGGTCTCCTCATGCTGCTGCCAACTCACCACTCTGTCACTGGGCTACTCTGTGGTCTCCTCATGCTGCTGCCAGCTCATCAATCTGTGGTCTACTCATGCTGCTGCCACATTACCACTCTGAGGTCTCCTTATGCCGATGCCACCTCACCACTCTGTGGTCTCCTGCTTCCACATTAACATTCTGTGGTCTCCTCATGCTGCTGCCACATCACCACTCTGTGGTCGCCTCATGCTGATGCCACATCACCACTCTGTGGTCTAACATTGACCTGTAAGGCTGAGTTCACACTTGAGTTATTTGGTCAATTTTAGCCACATAACTGGCCAAATATGTAAAGTGTGCAGTGATTCTAAGAGCGATACCTGTCATCTGCGCGTCATACTGGCTCACAGTATTGTTTCTCTACCACAGCAGACTCCCTATGCGTGTTTCTGCAAGACACCGTGTTCTACACCACTATACAGGCTCTCTGCATTCACTCATCTCTAGAGACCATGTTAGGGTACATTTCTAATCTTGACGCTCAACCCAAGAAGAAAGTTCCAAAAATCCTGTATTTTGGTGCAGAACCACCAGATATAAGGAATAGTACCCAGATCAGCAAAATATCTCCAACAGAGATCAGTATCTGTCACACTCTTAAATATAAGTAAATTGGTGTTTTGCACCATCTAGATGCGCTTTTGTAGAGAATTCTCCCGGATGCGAACACATCGAGAAAATCTATGTGATCTGGATAATATTTGTACTTCTGAGACAGAGAATTAGATATTCAATTCCTCTTCCCAGTCAGCAATATATGGTGGAAAGAAGTGGGGAGAAGGGGAGATTATCAATTTGGAGAGGGCGGAAAAAAGAGCCCTCTCAAAGGCAGTGGGTTGTCTAAGACAGGAATTAGCTGCTAAAAATGGTTGACAAAGTTTATGAAAATGAATAAGAGTATTGCACAAAATGTGTAGAAAGCAAAGATTGCGAGGGAATTTTCCTGTAATTGAGTAGTGATGTTATTGTACGGGAGTGTAGCTGATACCATAGAAGCTTGGTGTGCAATGGAAATTGGGAACCCTCCTATAAATTTGGGATAGAAGTATTGTGATAGAGTCAAAGGGGAAGGGAAGGGGGGGAAAGGGGGAAGTGAAATGACATTATGTCAAACATATAAAAGGCCTTTGGTCATATTATTAGGAGCATTACCAATAGTATGTTGCGTTGGGGGTCGTCCGCATAAGAGGTAGAAAACATGGACCCAGCCCATCTCTCTCCAACAAGGCTGACAAGGGGTTTCCATAATAGTTAATAATATCCAATCAGCATTGACGATGGAGAGCTGTATAATATGCTTTAAGGTCAGGAAGGCCTATTCCCCCAAATGGCCTCGGAAGATAGAGAAGCTGGTGACTCAAGAGTGAGTGCTTTTCCATAGAAATCTGGAAAAAATCTTCCTGACACACTGGAAAAAGGAGGCAAGCAAATAAATGGGGACTATCTGCATAAGATAAAGAAAGTTAGGTAGGATGTATGTGGTAAAAAAATGTTTCCTTCCTGTCCAGGAAAGGAATGGAATTTTATGTCTATATAGTTGCATGCTCATTTGATTGATTAGGGGTTGGTTGTTCAGATCATAAATGCAGGAAAGATCATTTTGTACTTTCATGCCCGAATACTTAATAAAAAATATCACGTGGACCGGACAGGGAACTTAAAGTGGCTCTGGAAAAAATACTAAAAGTGACACTGTTTTGTAGTTGGATCCAAATTGATGGAAGGCAGGGCCAGAAGTGCCATATTTTGGCACATGATACCACCCCAACAGAGCCAAATACCACAGTCTATCACAAAATACTGCCAGCAGCACAAAGTAGATCCCCAAAAACTTCCACTGGCCGGCTGTGAGGAGGGCCCAGGAGGCGCCCTGGGCATCGGCTCACCAGGATATTTCCCTGTAAGGTCCATGGCCAATCTGCCCCTGAATCTCACCAAGAAAAGGGGGTAGATGCTTTCAATAGGCGCATCTCCTTCTTTTCCAGGTAAATGTTAAGTACTTCAGATTTTTCCAAAGTTTATCTTAAAATTACAAAGTTGGCAACATTTTTCAAAAAGAGTCAGAATATGAAGAAAAGCCTGACAAGAATTCATAATATATAAAAGCAAATCATCAGCATAAGCTGCTGTGGTATGTATACCCGAGGGGGATTGTCAGGGCTGGTTCTAGGTGAAATGGGGCCCGGGGGCGAAAAACAATAAGGGCCCCCCCTCCATGTCACGTCATCAATCACCCCCTTCGCGTCACATTATTTCTCCCCCTCTCTATGGCAGCATACAGAAATACAGCGCCCCATACCTCTTACATCCAGTGACACTTCCTTTAATGTAGATGTTCTTTGACCCCGTCTTCTCCTTTCAGACCAGACCGCCATTTTCCATCTCTGCAGTTTGACAACAAAAAAAAAAATCTTAGTTTACTACTTTTCCATCATCCTCCCATCTTCTGGACGAATCATCCTACTACCCCCAATACTGTGCCGCTGTGCTCCCAATACTATACTGCAGAAACAGATAATACCCCTGATAATACTAGTACCACACAGAGCCCCCCATATAAAATACCCCTTCTTTGTGGCCTCAGTAGAAGCCCCCATAGTGCCCCCCAATAATGTGCCAGTAAAAAGTGCCCAATAATGTGCCAGTAAGAAGTGCCTCCATAGATGCCCCTCAATCATGTGCCAGTAAGAAATGACCCCAATAATGTGCCAGTAAAAAGTGCTGCTTCCAATGATGCCCCCCAGCCTCCATGTCACATTTCTCCCCCTCAATGTCACATTTAACCTCCTCAATGTCACCCCCCCAGCTCCATCCATGTCACGTCATCACCTTCACCTTTTTACATCACCCATAGCAGCATACTCCCCCCCCCTCGAATGGCACATTTCTCCCCCTGTATGGGTCAGTGGCAGCAGCACATCACCCCCCCCCCATGGAACATTTCTCCCACTCCAATCCTTGCGCCATTGGGCTGGCAGCAGCACATCTCTCCTCCCCCCATGGCACATCTCTCCCCCCAGCTCCCATGGCACATTTCTCCCTCCATGTGCCATGGCCACATGGCAGCAACACATCTCCCCCCATGGCCCTCATGGCACATTTCTCCCCTCCCTCCATCCCCTCCCCATCTCTCCTTCTGTGGCCCCCAACCCCCCAATGGCACATTTCTCCCCTCCATGGCATGGCATGGGCCAGTGACACATGGCAGCAGCACACCCTAACCCCCCATGGCCCTCATGGCATAAATACCGGCGGTACTTCTCTAGTCTTCTGAAGTTCTGGGAGACTGGGACTGCGAGGGAGACGGACTGCGCACGCAGCGGAGCTCAGAGCAGCCGCAGGCCCCGCCCCCTTCTCGCTCTTTCAGGCCGGGAGGCAGGGCCGGCCTTCACAGTCTCTGAGTCTGCAGACTGCTGCTGCCTGCGCCGCCGCTGCGCAAAGCCTGCCGAGTGCCGACAGCTAAGTGTAATGTGTTGTGACTGACACTGACTCTGACTCACAGACATTATGTATAAATAATAGCAAGCGTTACTAACGCTGCATTAGTGTTAGTTTGCGGCGGCCGGGGCGGGCCGGTGCCGGGGGCCCCTAAGGACTCGGGGGCCCGGGGGCAATTGCCCCCCTTGCCCCTATGGTAGCGCCGGCCCTGGGGATTGTAAACCACTAATACGGGGGTGTTGTTGGAATGATGGTTTCCATACATAACTCAAATAGACTGGGGGAAAGGGGACATCCCTGTTGGGTGCCGTTACCTATGGTAAATTTGGGCAACAGGTAATTATTAATTTTATCTCGAATATACAAGGAAACATATAAAGAAATAATGGCTGCAACGAAACCAGGGGGAATTCCGAATCTAATTAGGGTCTCTTTCATAAAGTTCTAGTGAATCCTGTAAAATGCCTTCTCGCCATCATTGCCGAGAAGGACCATAGACACGTTGAACTGTTTGGCAAATTGAATAGCATTCAAGACTCAAGTACCTTCTCTAGATGGTACAAAACCAGTCTGTTCCTTATATATCAGGAAGGGGAGGAAGAATTGAAGGGATTGAACCTTGAATCAAAGCTTGATGTCACAATTAAAAAGCGATATAGGTATATAACTACTTCAGATAGACAAGTCCTTCCCCTCCTTAGGAATTACAGTATTGCAAATGTGCTTCCAATGATGGTGTAGGAAAGACATTTCCATTATAAACTTCCTGGCAAAGTGTCTGGAAGTGGGGGAGAAGTATAGATTGAAATAACCGATGGGGAGACTATCTTGAATTTGCCAGAAGGGGTAGATGATAAAGCACTAACAGTATGATTATTTCCGTAGAAATTAGTTCAGTTAATGCTAATGAATCTGTAGGCGAAAAGGAGGGAAGATGCAGTGACTGTAAAAAATATTGAATTGCAGACAAGCATGACTCCCTTTCTCATGGGAGTTCCTGAGATCTATGATTATACAATTTGCCATGAAATTGTGCAAATTGGGAGGCGACTTCTTCAGTTTGATACAGAAGAGTATTTTCAGAAGAGCGTATGTGGACTTCTCTAGAGGGCAGACATCATCTCTTCTCACTCTTATCTCCATGTGCATATATACATTGTTTGGAATAAAGCAGGTTTTTTGCAAACCTATTCCCTAAGATCTCTGTAAGTTTATTCTGTAGGGCCGGTAGCTCAGCTAGATGTGAAAGTTAGACTAAAGTCCTCACCTAGAAGGACCAAACCTTCAGCAAATACCTGTAATTGATGAAGAACTGAATTCACTTGCCCAGTATTGGGGCATATACTTTGGCTAAAGTAATCGGGATATTATCTAACTTCCTGTTAATGAACAGAAATCTGCCCTCCATGTCAAAGAGAACTGTAATTTACGAAGGTGATTTATCTTAAAACGCGTCTCTTGAAGAAAGATGATAGAAAGCTTTCCACTACATAGTAAAGAAAATCTTTATTTTTATGAGAACGCTTTTGTGGTATATTTAACCCCCTCACATTAAAGGAGTAAATAACGTGTTCCATAGTATATATAAAGACAGAAAAAAGAGAAAAGATTGCCCATTACTCCCACTAGGAGACAACAGCGCAGAAGAAACTGAAAGTAAACATTAAAAAAAAAACAGTACAAAGATGACGGAGAGTGCAAGCTAGGCCACAGGGAGAGCCCCAAAACGAGCACCCAGGCAAACACCAGCATGACTAGAGCACTCGTCATAGCTCCCACAACTGTTGGGGTGGGGAGGGGAGGGGAGGGGTTGTGAGATAAACACCTTCTCCATAAAATCTGACTCAATAAGGCAACCATAACCTGGTCATATTAAAAAGGGTAAAAAGAAAAGAGAAAAAAAAAGAAGCCCAGTTTTCCAGGAATAGAGAGGTGAGAAGAGCAAACAGT
This sequence comes from Bufotes viridis, assembly GCA_033119425.1. Classification (NCBI taxonomy): domain Eukaryota; kingdom Metazoa; phylum Chordata; class Amphibia; order Anura; family Bufonidae; genus Bufotes; species Bufotes viridis. The sequence continues at coordinate 237,812,138 of CM065591.1, read as the reverse complement.
GAAAAGAACCACAATTAGCTAGTCACAGTATATTCAGATCAGCCAACAGAAATAAACCGATTATTCTTTGCAGTATGAATCTCCAACTTACGTACACAAGGAATAAGGCAAGAGACCACAGAATGGCTCACCCCATGAAATACCCTGTATAATCAACGTGAGGTAGAACAAAAGAAACAACATAAAGAAAAGGACTAAAAGGTTATATATAGTTCTGTAACAAGGACTACATTGCTTTTTGCAGCTTCTTCTTGCATCTCACTGTAGACCAGGGAACACAGGAATGCGAACGGGTTAGATCATCCCCCATTGGGATAAATAGCAACAAATGGACTTCCCCCGAATACCAAGCTTGGGCCAGGCAGCTAACAAATAATCTGGTGTACGGATGACAACTTGTTTGTTGTTTTTGTTTACTGCAGTCCCAAAAGGGTAGAGCAATCGGTAGGTCAAATATTAGCTCTAAGATGTTCTTAGCCAATGTTGACGGGGAAAGATCTTGGTAAATATGGACATGGTGGGAGTCTAGCAATACATCTCTTTTCTCTCTGGCTAGGCGCAAAATGCCAGCACTGTCAGCAAAGTTAAGCAGTTTACACACTACATCCAGAGGCTCCAAGGCACTGGGCTTTGGGCAAAAGGCCCTATGACTATGTTCAATCATTACTTCAGAAGCTTGTTCTGGGCCCAGCACATCAGAGAAGATAGTGGCTGTAGCCTGCTTAAGCGACTCTGAAGCATATGACTCTAGGATGCCTTTCAGTTGCTGTCGCCGGTACCCATGTTTTGCAGATCTACAATTTATGGACCACAAAATACTTACGGTTCTGTGAATGGACCTTTATACTGTATTGTAAACTCTAACATATATACTACCTCTTTTGTTACATTTTAAAATGAGGTTTATATTACAGCCATGTATATTTTGTGGACATTGTGTCATTTGGTCTACTAACAAGCTCAATTGGATTGTGCACATCTGGTGTGGAAAATAACAAAGGTGAATACTAAGCAGTGGAGTTCATAGTTATATGTCAACCTTCTGACTTCTCAGGCTGATGTTGTGCTTTGTCAGCATACATATTTTAATCCTTCTATGTAATGTCTTGCATACAAAAGATGATTCTGTTATTACATATTGACTGCACCAACACAAGCTTGATGTTCATCAATAACTGCATGCATAATAACTATCATCTATTTAGTTTTGTTTGGAATAAGTTACAATTTTTGATCTTATAATATGTGGATGTAACAGAATACTGCTTTTTCCGCATTAATGTTTAGCTACTTATCAGTTCTCCATCATTTAGAAAATTATTTTATTTACCACAAAATAATTGTTTCTGGAGCAACTTATTAGAACTCTGCATCTACAATAATTAACTTCTTTCTCGCTTATGCTATCTTTCTGTCCTTTTTTAAACATTCTGTTATAGCTATATTAGTAAAAAAAAAATCATATTGACCCAACTTGTTTTGCTAACTACCGACCTGTTTGTAACCTCCCCATCATCTCTTTTGTACTCTACAGAAACTTCCTTTATCAAACTTTCTAATAATCTCCTGACAGCAAAAAGAAATGGCAACTTCTCTCTACTCATTCTTCTGGATCTCTCTGCAGCAGTTTACATTGTAGACCACAAACGCCTCCTCACCATGCTCTACTCGATTTGCCTCATGGACATTGCTCTCTCCTAGTTTTCCTCCTATCTTATTGAACGCTCTTTCAGTGTGTCATTTGCTTGCTCTACTTCTTCTCATCCTCTTGATGTTGGGGTTCCTCAGGGTTTAGTCCTAGGTCCTCTCCTCTTTTCTCTCTACACAGCCCCTATTGGACAAACTATCAGCAGATTTAGTTTTCAGTACCATCTCTATGCTGATGACACCAAGCTATATACTTCTTCCTGCAATATCATTCTAGCAGTACTACACCAGTGACTGTCCACTGTCTTTAACATCATGTCCTCTCTATCTAAAACTGAATGTTTCAAAAACTGAACTTCTTGTCTTTACTCCATCTACTAACCTACCTAAACTTGATATTTCAGTTTCAGTCTATGGTACTATCATTACTCCAGGCCAGCAAGCCCACTGCCTTGTGGTTATGTTTGTCTCAGGCCTTTTCTCTTCTTCCCATATTCAATCACTGACATGCTTATGTCATTTGTACCTCAAGAACATCTCCAAAATTTGCTCTCTTCTTATCTATCTGTCTAACCGGTAAACTGAAGCCCCTAGCCTGTGCAAGTCACTTCAATGGTGGCCAATTAACTTCTCTCCCTCAACCACAAAGCTCTCCACAGTGCTGTGCCTCTGTACATATACTCCCCTTTCTGTCTACCACCCTACTCATGTTCTCTATTCTGCTAATGATCTAAGATTAACATCCTCCATAATTCGAACTTCTTGCTCCCGCCTTAATGACTTTTCTCAAGCGTCACCAGCTCTCTAGAATACCCTGCCCTGAATAATCAGATTAATTCCCAGCTTCCCAAGCTTTAAATATGCCTTAAAAACACATTTTTTAGATAGGCTTATTATGTACCCTAAACTGACTTTTCCCCGTTTACCTCACATCCCCCGCCCCTCATTCTTCAGAACCGATCGCCTTCTTCTGAAGTTATCCCCACATTCAAGGCACCAGCTCATGTAGCTCCATCTGCACTTAGTACAAAGATAGCTAGACCACTTTATAAAACAATCAATTTACCCAATAGATTTTAAACTCCTGAGAGCAGGGCGCGCACTCCTAGTATTTCAATTGTTTTTAATCTGTAATCCTGTGATGTCAATTTTGATTTGTACATGCAACCTCTGAATTGTAAACTGCTTCAAAATGGTGGTACTATATAAATAAAGATTATTATTATTGTTATTGTGCCATTCCTATTTTTCCTCCAGGAAATGCATCAATAAAGTAATAACTGAGTGTTTCAATTTTCCTTGTCAGTAGTTGTGTCCCAACACAGTATGACAAGGCCCAATAAGTTCAGACTATGTCAAAGTATTTAGTCAAAAACCCTATTGACAAGGTATTGGCAGCCCCCAGTTGGAGATGCCAACCAAAGTGAAGTTGGTGTGCCATGTTGGATTTTTTTTGTAGCCATCTGTTGATTTTACTTGGAATGATGTGATTGTGCCAGATAACAGATGTGCAATTCATCAATTTTCCAATATGCCTGTGCCTAAAATACTCTGGTGGTCATTTATTATTCAGAAATATGCCTATATTAGACATATTTCTGGTGCAGATTGCTGCAACATGGTTAGTTGAGCCGCAATCTGTGACTTTTCCCCACTCACACCTGGTCTAAAAAAGTGGGCTTGGTTTGGGCTGGAATGGGCCAGAAGTCCCATCTCATTTATCATTTTATAAGACAGCAAGGATGCCGGCTTATATTTAGACTGGCACTGGATGCGCAAAGGTTATGTAAAGGCTTGCACATCTTCATAACTTCAGCGGATCGACCGCCAAATATAGGAGTTAATAAGACCGGCATCTTAAATGCCGGTGTTAATAAATGACCCACTTTAAAAGAAGAGGTCAGTATGCCATTAAAAAAAGTGATGCTCACCCCACCCTTCAGTCCTGTTTAAGTGCTTCCCTGGTCAGTTTCAACACACAGGAAATGACTGCTTCAGCCAGTGACTTGCCTGAGTAGTCATTTCCTGTGTGTTGAGAGGGACCCTGTTGTAAAGACCAGCATTAACCTGGAAAGTAGTTGTGCAGTCCTTTTACATTTTCTATAGCAGCCTGTTGTGCCTGTTGAAAAAAAATCATACTCAATTGTTCCTCACCACCATGTTCCAGCTCTTTCACTCCCTTCACTGGTCTTCCAGTCCCTGTCCTTACTGACTGTCTCAGGTACCCAAGTGGTACGTTACCCAGTAGTGAATGGCCGATTAGGGACACGTCACTGTCAAGGCCAGTCATTGGCTGCAATTTACAGGATAGGAACCAGAAGGGAGCTAGAATGGGGTGGAGGGGAACAGGTGAGTATGTTTTTTTCAACAGGTACAACAGGCAGCTATATATAGTTTTAAAAAAAAATGTCCGAAAAGTAGGACAACCACTTGAAGGTTTAATAACTCCTTGGTGGTGTGTAGAGATTTAGGGGCAGTTATATTATACAACTTAAAACAAAACAGAAAAAACTATAATATCTCCTGGATTGCACAGCTATATGTAAAAACACTTATGTCCCTAAGCAATTCTTCTATGTCACTTAGATAGGGCAACATGACAATAATGACAGGTGCATTCAATTAAACCATAATAAATGTATAATGAAATTTATGAAACTTTCAAAAGACTTTATTAAATTTTCTCAAAAATGTTAACATTTCTGCTTTCTGTCTGTAAATTAAAATAACACGTTTTTTCATTGTACAAGCCTCCGATAGTGGTGCAGTTCAAAACTTTGTACCACATGCTAATTATGATGCCTCCTGGCCAAATTGGTCAAGAGGCATCACACAGCCATAACATTTGTGTGCCAAAGGGATGTCCTGTCTATGACTTGTGATATGCTCTCTTAAATGGTGCCCTGACTGGGAGTTTGGAGCAATGTTTAGCTTGCAGAAGCATTAACACTTTCAGCCCTAGAGGTTTTTTAGTTTCTGCATCTTCGTTTTCCACTTCCTGCCTTTCCAGGGCCATAGCTTTTTTATTTTTCCGATCCCATATCTGTATGAGGGCTTGTTTTTTGCAGGACAAGTTGCACTTTCTAATGGAGATAATGTAATGGAGAGCTGGAAAAAAATTCAAATTGGAAAAAAAACGCAATCCCGCAACAGTTTTATGGGTTATGTTTTTACAGCATTTCCTATGTAGTTAAACTAACCTGTTACTTTCAATCTCTGGGTCAGTATGATTAAAGAGATACCACATATGTACAGTTTTTCTTGCATTTTAATACTGAAAAAAAACCCAACTTTTTTTCTTTTTATCGCCATATTCTGACCCCTATAACTTTTTTGTAGTTATGTGTAAAAAGCTGTGTGAGGGCTCTTTTTTTGTGGGTAGATCTGTACTTTTCATTGATACAGCAACCATTGATACAGTAACCAAGAAACAGCAAATCAGCAATTTAGACTTTTATTTTGCCATTTGCCATATGGGATCAATATTTTAATATTTTAATAGTACAGGCATTTTCACACTCGGTGATGCCCATGATGTTTACTTTTTTATTGTTTATAGATTTTGATTTTGGGGAAATGGGGGTGATTTTAATTTTTATATAAAAAATTTTTTTTTTATATTTACAGGAGCAATGAGACTGCTGCAGTCACTATCCGGGTCCCCCAGTCTCCGTTAGGGCAAATCAGTGCATGCCCTGCAGTACATGTTTCAGGGTTAAATGTATGCGATCGAAGTAATCGTTGATTGCATACATTTCTCTTTTTCTCCCAAGTGTCTACTGTTTAAAACAGCAGGCACCTGGTGGCTATGGCATCCACCTCACTCACAAGCAGGCACCACCTTTAAAGTCCTGTACATGTACGACACTGGTAGGGAAGGGGTTAAGGGGGTTTTCCAGCAACAATCCTTAGGCGGGTCTGACACACACCACCTATACAGATCAGCTGTTAGCTGGAGCCACGATCACTCCAACGAACACACTGTACAGAATTGGAAGCATTGAAGAAGACAGCTCCATATACTGTGTAGTAGCATCAATATCAAACACCTGTAGGAGTCTCATATTACACAATTTACGCAAACAAATTTTTCTATGCCGGTTATTTACCACCTGCTGTTAAACACCAGAATATTTTTCAACCGTATGTAAAAGCAATAGGGGGCAGAGATAACTGGGTAAGTGTTAATTAAAAAGGGTAAAAAAAAGAAGGCAGTGGTACATTTGGGCATATTTATTGCTATGCCATTTGTTTTCTATCCTCCTTTATTGCCGAGCTTTCTTGTGCACGTGTGCCCACCAAAAAGCTTTATTATGTTACATGAGGGCTTTTAAACATGATATAAATAGCAGAGTTCTTACCATTGACTAGATTAGTCTAGCATGATAGGACCATAGTTTAAGATTCTGGGTACATGAGGGTCTACGCTTTTAATAGCAGGTGATAGAATGTTCATGTGAATTTTAGAAGTCCGTTTACTGTAAAACACAGTTTAATTTACCATCCAAAACTAACTGAGCCAGGTGTGTGCATGCTAAAACCCAGCACTTAGCAAAATGAATGCATGCACTATATGCTGCCTGCTCTCTCAAAAACATCCCAAAGCATGAATAGAGGCTTAGACTGGGGTCCAGACTGTGTTGTCTGTGCATCTGCAATTGAAAAAAAAACAGATAATGTGGCCATGGAGGGGGCTCTATCCCTAATAACAGAGCTGGAAGTGTGATATTCAAAAATGTCCTACAGCAGATGCAGGTGGCTCTTAACCAAGCATCTATTAGAATAAGTGATGTATTTAGACAGATAAGTGAAATGTGATGGCTATAAATACTGCATTGGTTTTAATTATGTATTTGCTTGTTTTAATTAATTGATGCTCTTTTTGTGTAATTTTTGCTAAAATTAAAATTTCAGTTTTTGATGGATTATTTGTTGCTTTGCTTAGTTGAATGGACCTTGGCTAATCATTGATCATTCAAAAGCTTTCTGTGTATTGTATGTTTTCCCTAAAACACCACTGTATAGTTTATAGTACATGCAATCTAGAGAAAAGTAATGTTATTGCATTACTTATGGTATATTGGTCCAGGGTTATTGCCAGAACTGCATTATGATGGTTTCTACTAGAAGCTTGTTGACAGGCATCGCCATTGGTGTTCCTATTTTTTTTTTTATCAACTAACAAAATGCCAAATGAATGAACAAAAGAACAAAACAGCATCCTTCTTCTAGGTACACTTGCACGCAGTTTTTGCAGGGACTTATCAGGGAGATTATCTTGGAGACTTAATCGGAGATCATCTGTGCATCTAGGCTTGCTCAAATCCTTCTGTCTATTCATGTAATCCTAGACAGACTTGATTGTGTTGAGCTCAGGGCTTTGTGGGGGGCCATATCATCACTTCCAGGACTCCTTGTTCTTCTTTACGCTGAAAATAGTTCTTAATGACATTGGCTGTATTTCTGGGGTCATTGTCATGCTGCAGAATACATTTGGAGCCAATAAGCAAAAAACACGGCACACGTATAGTGGAAATATGCTGAAAAATCACATTTATTAAATAGCCACCATCATGAATATTTCATACAAAAGGGCCAACGTTTCGGTCCCAAAGGACCTTCATCAGGGCTTGTTCAGAACGAGTAGTGCGCCACCGGCTCCCGCACTACTCGTTCTGAACAGGCCCTGATGAAGGTCCTTTGGGACCGAAACGTTGGCCCTTTTGTATGAAATATTCATGATGGTGGCTATTTAATAAATGTGATTTTTCAGCATATTTCTACTATACGTGTGCCGTGTTTTTTTTTGCTTATTGGTATTTTTGGGCTTGTCCCAGACACAGAGCACCGTTTAATAAGTGGTGTGCCAGTCTCTCAATTTTTACATTTGGAGCCAATCAGACACTTCCCTGATAACAATACATGGTGTATGTGTGTGTACAAGGTATATGTATGTATAAGTATGTGTCTGTATTTCCTAATATTGAGGACAACATTAATGCTTCTTAACCAGTTACTCCAACCAATTGCTAAAATGCTGTCCCAAACATACAAGAAACCTCTACCATGCTTCACTTTTGCCTGCAGGCACTCATTATTTTAACACTCTCTAGCCCTTCGGCAAACCTACTGCCTTTAGTTACATACAAATATTTTACATTTTGACACAAATGTTCAGAGTACCTGCTGCAATTTTTCTGCATCCTATTTTTTTGTGCATAGTTAAGTCATTTGACCTTGTTTCCACATGGAAGGTGTATTTTTGTGGCTGCAATTCTTACATGAAACGACTTCTAGTTGACTTCTCTGAAAATAAGATAGGTGCACCTGAGTCCTACTGGTTTCTTAGCTGATGGCACCGCTGAACATCTTCTGATTACAAAGGGATGTAAGCATAAAAGGTATTTTATCTGCTGCACTAAATTCCGTTGGTCAACCACGAGCACATCTTGAAACCTCAGTATGCTTTAAAATCTTTGCCTGAGAGAAACCTGATGTAATAAAGCTACCTTGTGTCTTGTTGCTATGCGCAGTCTTGCCATGGACTATGATCTGTGTAATGACACTGTCTTCCACAACCTCAGCTTTGTAGCAGATTTCAGTTTTAAGCATTCTAAACAGCTGTTTCAGTTATTGACTGTATTTCAACCTACATATAAAATGAAGATCATTATTCCCTTTTTGGTATAATTGGTTATTAATGTACCTGACAATATTACCACAAAATCCCTGATTTTTGCTAGCGTACCTAAAAGAGTTAGTGGTGTTTTGAAGGCGAAGGGTGGTCACACCAAAAACTGACTTTATTTTCCATCTCTCATTTGTTCATTTACTTCGCATTTTGTTAACGATTAAAAACAAACTATTACTTCTGTTTTTGAAAGAAGACTTACTGTCACGGTCCCGCCTGTGACCGGGACCAGAAGATCGAGGAGGCTGGCTGCACGTGATTGACAGCCTCTTTGGTTTCACCTTGCTGTGTTGTTGCTGGGGATGACCACACCTCTAGTCTCAGGTGTAGCTTAAGTGGTCATTCCTTCTTCTCTATTTAGTCTGGCCTCACCCATCATGCTATGTGGTTGACAGCTCCTTGTTTGTGGAAGTTCTGGTGTTGGTTCTCCCCTGAGTTCCTGCTCATCTGCATACTTTTGGAAGTTAACTGTGTTTCCTTCTTTGTTGTTTTTCCCCTTCCATCTGGTATTATCCCTGAGGGGGTTTCCTATTCCTTCATCTGGGAAGGAATAGGCCATCTGTGTCCTGACACTAAATTACAGGGCCCTGTTAGGGTGAGATAGGGCTTAGGTTCCTGCGTATGAACATTACTACCATTTTGGTTTGTTCATACTGAAAGCAATCAGGGCTCAGCATAGGGACTCACTAGGGTGTGACCATCCCTCATCCCTAGTTTCAAGGCCTAGTACCTTTTCCCTTCCCTTCTGTGTTCGATGTGGAGTGTATTCCACACACCGCGCCATGACACTTAATTTGTAGCATTTTTTCCACACCTGCCTAACACTTTTGCACGGTAATATATATATATATATATATATATATATATTTTTTTTTTTAAATAGTAAGCAGCTACTGTACATTCTCTAGTGTTACAGTTGATCTTAAAACGCTAAAATTGAGATCCTCGTGCTAAAGTCCTAGACATCTGGAAATTGGCTAGGTCGTCTAGAGAGATAGCAACTCTTTTCTACAGACATAGAGAACTTACAGTACATGTATGATATCCGCATGTCCTTACATGAAATATGGAAAGGGGTTGTCAGGCAATGGTTTTAAAATGTCTTATCTGCTCACCCCTGATTCTGCCCCTTCTTCCAGAGGTGCTGTCAGTTAACCGGAATATGTAGTCAGACTGCATATACTTCCTACAAATTTTTTTAAATCTCTAGCTGGCAGTGTCTTCTGCTGGTCAAGCAAAACCAAAAAGCTAATAAAAGTGTTTTACACATTTGTTTATTTACAGGTTTACCAGTTATTTATTTCAAGTTATTTTTATAGATTCTACACACATTTTTAAAGTATCTCAAAACTGTGTTTTAGATGGCTATAGATAAAGGCTTAGAGTGTTTATATAAAGGAACCAAATAACCGAGTGTAAATTGATTTAAATGGATAGAAAAATGCGGGGGTTAAGACGTGAAGTTTTTTGAGCTACAATTTTGTATACTTAGTTGATAAAACAGTTGTATGAGAAAAAATAAGTACTGGAATAAAAAAGAATAAAATTCCCACCTTAGAAATTTATGACATATCCAAATGATATGCCATAAATGTCTGATAAATATGTATTCTAGCTCTGGACTAATACCTATTGTGGTAATGTGTAAGTTATAATTGTGGAGGGTGTGTATATCCCACCCAGATACCTCAGCTGGGTGAGATAAGTGAAGTCCAGAATAGCTGCACTCGCTTCAGCAAATGTAGTTGCTAGAGCTGTTTTGTTAAAGTTATATGGGCTGGATTTTATTTGGACTGAGAGGTAGGTTTGGCAGAAGGAACTCACAGTCCACACACCCTTCCACTGCACATGTTCCCTTTAACCTGAGGTGATCGCAGATGAGGTGGTCTGTAATCAATGAGGGATAAAACAACCCTCAGTGTGAGTCTGAACATAGCAAACTTGTCTTAAAAAAGTGTAGAAAAAGAAAAGTTTTTAAAAACATAAACATTAAAAAATCTAAAAATTATAATCAACCCGTTCACCAAAATAAAAATAAAACAAAACAATAAAACAAATAAACAATATATATATATTTTTTTAAAAGAGCCCTAACATAGCTCAGTAGATGTTACTATAAAAAAATTATGGTGATCAGAATAAAAAAATTTCCCACACAAGAAAAACTATATAAAATGTGGTATTGTTGTAATCGTACCAACCCAGAGAATGAATGTAACAGGCTAGTTTTACTGCATAGGGACTGCCGTAAAAATAAACAAAAAAAAACCCCAGAAAACTGTGGTGGGATTGTTTTTTTTTTCCAATACCACCATATTTGGATTTTGTTTTTCCAGCTTTCATATACTTTGTATCCAGTATTAAATTGTGCCATTAGAAAGTACAACTTTTCCCACAAAAATGAAAAATCCACTGGGGCTCAAGGGTCTGACTTGAGCTGTACGTACATGGGGGAAATGTTATCAGTGATTGATAGCATTCTCTGTCTAAGGTCTCATGCTCACGACTGTATTTTTCTTTTCGCATCTGACCAACACTTCCATTCCCCAGCCCTGCAAAAAACGATGCAATGGCGGACAAGAATAGGCATTTCTATCATAGGGCTGGTTGTTCCAGTCCGCAAAAAGTTAGGGATATTTGGCTTGTGGGTGAAATCTCAGGATGAACCTAAAATGTACTCTAACCTCTCCATGTAAACTTAATGTGACCTTCTCTAAACTTTTGAATGCACATGTCCAACTTTTTGCACAACTTGGTGTTCTCGAACAAGGAGCTTAATGGCAAGATTCACAACAGTTGTTTGATCCATAAATTGCCCAATACATTTCCTGGTTCAATTAGAATTGGCATTTAACCCCTTAAGGACTCTGGGTTTTTACATTTTTGCATTTTCGTATTGCGCTCCCTGCCTTCCCGAGAGCCATAACTTTTTTATTTTTACGTTCACATGGCCAAATTAGGGCTTTTTTAGCGGGACAAGTTGTACTTTCCAACGCCACCATTTAATATTGCATACGATGTAGTGGGAAGCGGGAAAAGAATTCCAAATGGGGTGAAATTGCAAAAAAAAAACAATTCCACCACAATTTTACGGGTTTTTAGATTAAGACGTTTGATGTGTGATAAAACTGACCATTTAGTTTTATTCTACAATTCGGCGATACCCAATATGTATAGTTTTTCTAGCGTTTTGATAGTGAAAAAAAATTCTAAAGTGGGAAATTTTTTATTCATTTTTTTTGTTGCCATATTTTGACCCCTATAACTTTTTTGTAATTAAATGTATGGCATTGTATGGGGGACTTATTTTTTGCGGGGGGATCTGAACTTTTAGTTGATACCATTATGGGGTGTGTAGGACTTTTTGATCACTTTTTATTTAATTTTTTTTGAGGAAATGAAGCGACCAAAAATGGCGAATCGGGGAATATATTTGTATATTTTCATACTACGGGCGTTTTCGCACATTGCGACACCCATGATGTGTATTTTTTTTTATTTTTTCATTATTTTATTTTAATTTTGGGGAAAGGGGGGTGATTTGAATTTTTAGGTTTTTTCTGTTTATTTTTTTATTCTTTTATTTTTTTTATTTTTCTTTTAATTTTTTATATAGGTCCCATAGGGACCTATATAAATCAGTCATCTGATTGCTTCTAACATAAACTCCGATACACTTGTTTTGGAGTTTATGAGGATTTTACTACTTTCCTATGAAGCCCTATTGCTAACAAGGGCTGCATAGGAAATAGTAAGTAGTAACCTCGAATAATTCTTTGAGTTCGAGGCTATTACATCCAGCGCTGTGATTCCCCCGATCCCCACTAGGGGGAGCTGGAGAGCTGCCGAAAGTTTCACTTTCGGTTTTAGCGCCCGCAGATGCCGTGGTCAGGATTGACCACGGCATCTGCGGTGTTAAATGATTGCGATCGGCATCACTGCCGACTGCGATCATTAGCCGTGGGGGTCAGCTACAGGAAACAGCCGGACCCCTGCAGCGATCGCGCCCGCAGCGGGCAGGAGCGGGCACCATGGTCATGGGTCCTTACGTCATGGGTCCTTAAGGGGTTAAACAGTCCTCCTCATCATGTTGTTCACATTTTAACATCATGAGACCAAGACGACACCTAACAATTGATCAGCAGTACCTCACCATTGTGAGGCTTCAAGCAGGACCGCTTGATTGTGAACAATGCCCTGCTGAACAGGATGAGGAATGCCATACAACTCCAGGCACATTTAAGGGAGGTGAGAGGCACCCAAGTGTCACATTCAAAACCATTTAAATCAGCGTGGTCTGCGTGCTAGATGACCTGCAAGTGTTTCTCACCACACCGCCAGGCACAGGCTTCATCATCTTGCATGAGCCAAGGAGCATCTATGCTAGATAATGGACTAGTGGGCCTTAGTGCTGTTCACTGATGAAAGTAAATTCACGCTGAGCAGAAATAATGGCCCCAATGATGCTGGAGATGTCAAGGAAAGTGCTATGCATCAGCCACTGTTGTCACCAGACGAGTATTTGGTGGTGGTGTTACAGTGTGGGCAAGTGTGTGTAGTCAACACAGAATTGCCCTACACTTTGTGAATGGTACAGTGACAAGCCCATACTACTTGAATGACATAACTAATCCAGTCATTGTGCCTCTGCATGAACAACGCAGGCCTAATTTTTTTTTTCATGGACGACAAGGTGCCAGCTCATCGAGGTCGCATAATTAGGGAACGGCTGCTGGAGACTGGGGGGCCTCATATGGAGTGGCCTGCACTTTCTCCAGACCTGAATGCCATTGAAAACCTATGGGATCCGCTGAGTCACCGTGTAGAGGCTCGTAACTCTATACTCCAGAACCTCAATGACCTGAGGGCCGCCCTTCAAAAAGAGTGGGATGCCATGCCTCAGCAGACAATAAGTCGACAAAAAGTCGACTTGTAAACAGCATAAGTCGTTGTCAAGCTGTAATTGATGCTCAAGGCCACATGACAAGTTATTTGACATTTTGTGGGGATATACCCACCACTGTTGTTGTGCATGCAGACACACTGCACCTGCGCTAAACTCCCAACAGAATTTATACAGATGGCAGGTATAGTATATTTGAATGGACAAAGCATAATCTAGAGGTGATTTGTCTGGTCACATGACCCACTATCAGTGTACATCTTATGGACAGGACCTCTGTGTGGACAGCACAAAAAACTTTGTAAACAAGGAGGCATACCTTATAAAATATTGAAAATAGTGCAGAATTTTAACAAAGGCTATATTAGTAAGTGTCATATAAACATATCACAACCTCAAAGTAGCCAACCCCTTTAATTTATTTCTCACAATATAAATTCAGTGCAATACAATACTGAGACATGCAAGCCATATCACCACCACTGGGTGTCCACACAAAAATACATCAACATTCCCCACTGAGTATCATGTAATCATGTTGTGTTCAAAACTAGCCATCTCATGCAACACATCTTGGGTTAAGACAGGAGGACAAGTAAGAAAGGACATATTTGCAAATGTGATTTTTGGACATCAGTTCAAAGATTTATATACCAGCCTTGATTTAAATCTTGATACTCAAGTTTACATTTGTTAGGCCTGGGCATTCTGCCATACCTCCCGCTGTCTCTCCTGTCATATACCCAGCATCTCCTGCCTTGCTGCCGTCTCTGCCAGATATGGCAGGCGCATCCATGCCAGACACCATCTTTCTCTGTGCGCCTTCCCATGCTGGCATCATTTTTGCTTCCAGGGGCACATGCTTTCTTCCTCCCAGCATGGCCCCCTAGATCATGCAAGTAATTTATAGTATTAATTACATTGAGCTCTCAGTTTGGGCCACAGTTACACTGAAAGTGCAGAAAGCCACTGAGGACCCTGTGCAGAGGATGGGAGTGGTAGTGGCTTTGATTAGATGTTGTGTCACAGTTTACTCCCTCAGACTGTTGCTGTCTGGGGTTCTGTGCAGTGAAAATGTGGTGTGAAGGAATCAGGCAGACATCGAAGAACAACAAACATTTTTTTTTACTGAATGCAAAGGATGAGTTACAGTACATCCAGCTGTAGTCTGTAAAAGATGCAATGTCTCTATCCTCAGCTGATGATGTATGGTGGCAAGCAAGATGGCAGACTATAGCGCTATAGGGCAGTCCTTCTTCTCTCTCTCCAGATTGCCCTTCACTATGGCTATGAACTGGCACTTGTGGCTGTAGGTATCCTCTTGAATAAATTCAGGTTTTTGGGTTTGCCTAAGTTGTGCTATGGTAATGGATGTCTTAATGTTTGGTCCCCTCCCCTGCAGCAGGATCTGTGAAGCTTTGGTTGCTGGCCATCCCGCTGACTGTAGCGACATAGCTCTGAAGAATATGCATAGTCTTGGACCTTCAGCCTCTCTTGAGCAGTCTCTCACAGTAGAGCTGATTCTGTAGCCCTAAAGACCCTAAAGCTCTCCTTGGAACTTTCTAGAGCTCCCTCTCCTGGCAGGAAGTAAAACCAGCCCACTCCCACCAAGAGGAGAGGAATGGGACAATATGTATCATTCCTAATGCCAAACATACCATATCATTGCTGATGTACATAACATTACAATATAAAATATAAATAACATTACATTGCATAAAACACCTGCAGATACCCCCAGGTCTGGAATACTGCAAAAGCGCAATGCAAACCAGTAAACAATATAATCTTGCAGTCACTTGACCCACAGTCAAGTCACAGCAAGATTCTCACAGGGTGTTACCGCATGACATTCTATGACATCTGCTGATCATGTGATGCCCCCTCCTTGATGCCTTGCTTCCTTAGATGGACCGTAATGGTCATTTGTTCAAACCAACTGCTATGTTCTACAGCTCAGGTTCGCTGCATCCCTCAGCACTGGTCCACTCCAATCAATGCTCAATATATAGTCAACTGAAAGCAAAAAGTGGAGACAAACTCCATTATGCTTATGACATCTTTACTAGTGGTTAAAGGTATGCAAATGATAGACCAGGTTTACTTTTCTGAGGTGACCCTACATGAGAAACCTGGCTTCCAATTATAGCAATTCAAGCTCCTTTTTGGACTGCTGATTATTTATTTAGCTAAGGGAAAAGCAGCTCAGAGTAGGTTTGAAGCTTGTGAGTGTTTCCTCTCATTTGCATTTAGCACAGACTGTTTCTCTGTGCTCTCTCTTCCAGGCAGGGTTGGAAATGAAAAAGTCTGACCTTTATAATTCCTTTAAATTTATATAACATACAGTACCTACAGTACCTACTAGTCTACCAGTCCACCTGAAGAACATTCCTTATACAGTGCATATAAAACGTGTTTACCCACTTTTAACAGTTCATACATCCAGATTCAGCTTTCATATTACGGCTGCAAAATCTCCCCCATCCCCTTACATAGTACGGTTAAAAAAAAACATATGTCCATCAAGTTCAACTAAGAGATGGAAGAGAATTTGGATGACGACAAGGGGTAGGACTAAACTTTACAAAATTGTTTACCCCATTTATACAGAAGAAGGTAGGGACCTCCTTATAATGCACAAACCAATATACTGTAAAAAGGTTAAAAAAAACTGCCTCCTGAACCCACTGAGGACCAGACCAGAATGCCATTCAGAACAGTAGTTTTACACATTTTCATAATTGTTAATGTTATTCTTTTCTGGGAAAGCAGACATACGTTTCTTGAATACATTAACAGTTACTGATACAGATCCTGGGTTAGGGTATTCCACAGATTCAGAGCTTTTATGTTAAAGAAGGCTTGTGTTCCTGTTAAACCGATCAAAGGTCATTATATTGTTCCGCTGTGATCTAAGACAGGTTCAGTAGAATTGTGAGGTTTAGGTCTTAAAGGGGCTGTTCCACATTTAAGTATTACATTTTTGATCACCTAAAACAAAAAAGTTTGATTGAAATCTTTAAAAACTTACTTTTTTGTCTAAATATTGTTCTTTATTATTTGTTATGGCATCTCCTGGAGTTCTTTGGATTCTGTGCATCTATTTTTTTTCCAGTGACAGTGGACATGCCCATTAGAACTAGGACAAGAAGCAGCTTTTTCTCACCAGCACTGGACACATTAAGTGGATGTTTGTAAGGAGGGTTACCACCCTTTACTAATGCGACTGCTTATGTAAATGTGTTCACAATTTTCTCTCTCCTTATTGTTTGAATATAATCCAGTGTATTCGTTTATACTGTTGTAGTAGAGACCACAAGCAGGCTATATAAAGAAATGTCAGTGTGTGGCTGAAGCCACATGAGAGACAGTGGTCCCTGGTTACTCAGGTGAGACAATGGAACTAGGCCGGTGGCATGGAGAGGTTGACTAAGAAGGTGCCTGAAGGGGAGCCTATGAATAATACAACTGCAAACTGATGTAATATTGGTGAAATAGTACAACAGACTTCAACTCAGAGTCTTTGAAGTGCGGCTGAGGAGACTATGGCATTGAAGGACAACATGGGGGTAAAATGCTGCAGTCCTAGGCTGTGTTCACATCATGTTTTTGTCCCACGTTTAATATATACACATGATGCCTCAGACGGTTGCCATACAGTGGCATCTGTCACAGTAGAGTTTCCTTGTAAAATAATAGTCTCCGTTTAGCATATACATTTTTTGCTGGGCTTTATAGGATGAAAAAGCTCGGCATACTATGCTGTTACATTCTTTTTCTCCCAAAAATGTTAAACGTGATACACAAAATGTTAAACATGGGACAAAAACATAATGTGATAACAGCCTTAAGGACATATTTGTTTGTTACACGATTTGCCATTTCGGTTGTGTGCATATTATACCGTGCTGTGTTCTGCTTTGCCCACACTATCTGTGCATCTTTTTGGGGGTTTGAAAACTGGCAGGAACTGCAGATGATGAGCTGGCTGAGTGTGTGTGGGCTTAACCCCTGAGTGGATCCAATTCTGAGTGTCTGCAGAGACAGTGTGGACTGTGGAAGACTTCAGCCCTATGGGAATCCTAGTCTGCATGGGCTAAGTGAGCCCTCTAGCCCTGGGAGAAGCTGTGGCTGGATCAGAATAGGCCTTCAAAGATGCTATTGCACTGGTGGAAACTGGAGAGAAAGCTTAACCTAAGCAAATAGAAAGGATGCCTCCTCGACTGTAATGCGCACAGCTTAAGAGGGAAATTTATGGACAGGTATGGAGAATAAGCTACTTGTTTTAGCAGTCAGAGTACCAGCAGTCAGGAAGAGAATGAGCAGCCAATTTAGGCTGCTTTCACACTAGCGTTTTTTGTGGATCCGTCATGGATCGGCAAAAACGTTTTTGTTACAATAATACAACCGCATGCATCTGTCATGAACAGATCCTGTTGTATTATATCTTATATAGCCAAGACGTATCCGTCATGAACACCATTGAAAGTCAATGGGGGACAGATGCGTTTTCTATTGTGGCAGATAAAACGGATCCGTCCCCATTGACTTACATTGTGTGTCAGATCTCAATAGCGGAATTGAAAACACTGGTGTGAAAGTAGCCTTAGAGATAACGGCATGGCCAGCAGATAGACTGAAAGATCTCCACAGACAGAAGTTTGCCTTGATTCTGTGCAGACATTACAGCACAGTCCTGACAGCTCCTGTGATTCCTGTATGAGAAGACAAAGCTCAGCTCCTGTATTAATCATTCAGCACAGCCCAGACAGCTCCTGTGTTTCTAGTGTGAAAGGGGAGAGCTCAGCTCCTGTATCAATCCTTCAACACAGCCCAGGCAGCTCCCATGTTTCCAAAGTAAGAAGGGAACGTTCAACTGCTGCATTACCCCTACGGCCAAGCCTGCATCCATCTTGCCCCGACACTACTACCATTCAAGCTTCTGAATGCCGCAGCCTGCAGCTGGTTCCCGGGAAGGACAATTGTAAGTGCACCAACATTAGCACGCCAGCGTTTTCTGCAACTGGACCCCACCTTTGGACTGGGTTAATTGTTAAACAGTAGGGTTTATAGTAAGCTGAGTGCTAGGAGTAGATAGCTGGGAAGTGCATACTGTCTTTATCTTCCAAAGGAGAGTGTGTGTGACCACAATCACTGCTTACTGTTACAGATAACCCACCCCCTTCACCTTCTTAGACAGAAGTGCAATCTGTGCTTTGTTCCTTTTATTGCCTTATATTTATGTTAACCTTTTTCTTATAAACCTGTTGAGCAGTTAACTCCTTTCTGGGGGGTGATTGTATACTGAGCTGGGCAGGGGTTTCCCAAGTCAATCCTTGACAGAAGAGAAAGACCCTCCTGCTATCCTATATAGTTCAAACCAAGATTTCAGTAAAGGCACTGCGTCAAACCCTGCCGCCTACTAAGGGCTTCTCAAATAGGTGTTAAATATATCTAATTAACTCTATTAGTTTCATGATTGCCTATCATCCATAGATTTTTAGACACACCATAAAAATAAAAAATGTTTGCCTGGCCTCAAAAATAAACAGCAGACACATTTGTTATTTGGTGGCAGTTGTGCAGGTTATTATTGTCAAAGTTATCTTTATTTCACAGTTCACAGTAAATAATATTAATATTCCTATTTTGGCCTTTCTTGACAAAGATGGGAATAACCACAGTAAGCACCGCTAGGAGTAGGCTAGGAGTTACGGAAAAGGCAGAGAATCCGGCGCCATGCTGTTTCTGAAACTCCCTGTAACAGCTATGCAAACATTTTATGCCATGGCAATTATGAAAACAACGGAGCGCTGGCCATTCAGCCATTTCTGTGACTCCATTTGTGAGATATATAATACAAAAAAATAAATAAAAAAGATGTAAAAAATATCCAAAAATAAGACGTATCAAAAAATAAATCAATGATATTGTGTAGTCTAGATATTAGTTGATTAATAATAGAAGGGATTAATCATGTTAATTGATCCAGATAATTAATAAATTGTTATTCTTAATTCATCCAATAATCAATGTTCATGATTGGGATAGCATTAAATGGTTTATGATGTTACTTAATCCAGATTATTTCATTTAAGTCAATGTTCATGATTATCACTCCCCTATTAGAATATATATATATATATATATATATATATATATATATTCTCATCTATTTAAATTGTCCTTATAGCGTCTCAGATGGAGATTCCTTCAAGATAAATATTATCACTATAATATGATTTCACACACACATATATATATATCTTTCTTTTGCTAACAGCAGCTTAACTTTACCACCTCGGCGTCTCACTAGGACCAGCCTCCTGTGTGAGCGATGCCTCCTGCTCTCAGACGAGTCCCTTGCCTCCCTGTATGTCCCTGGCGTCCCACGTGGCGTCCCAAGTATTTTGGTCTCTTCGCTTATCCTCAGGTACAGCACGCTATTTAACGAGCTGCTTCAAAAGCTGTATCCAGCGATTCGCATTTGTATATCTCGACTGTATCAGGGGATATACAAATGCAATTCCGAATCGCATGATACAGCCCTTGATGCAGCTCGCTAAATAGCGTGCTGTACCTTTGGATAAGCGAAGAGACCAAAACACATGGGACGCCACGTGGGACACCAGGGAAAGGCAACTTGTACAGGCCGACATACGGGGAGCCAGGGGACTCGTCTCAGAGCTCACACAGGAGGCCGATGAGATGCCGATGTGGTAAAGTTAAGCTGCTGTCAGCAAAAGAAAGTTTTATATATATATATATATATATATATATATATATAAATCCACCAACAAATTGGCGCAGCACTCCTTTGGTAAAAAGTGAACAAAATGTGTTTATTAACACATGTTTACACAGCAACGTTTCAGCCCTCTCACAGAGCCATTTTCAAGCCAGGTGAATAATACATATCAACATCGTGTTTTTATACAAAATTCATTATTAGTCCCACATGTGTATCATTAAGTCCACGTGATAAATAACATAGAAAAAAGTCATTGTGCAAACAATTCATTCTGTGCAAAGTTCATCCGGGGAGCACCTCGTCCTACTCCGCTGTACAAACTGTATGTGTATGATAAGGTACATAGTACATAAAGTGAAAGTGCACTTGTGCATGTATATAAAAACAGAAAGAGGCCTGGCTTGCATCATACCCACGACATGCTAGAAAATAGAATAGGAGAACAATGATTATACAAATTAAAATTACCTTGGCTCCAATCACATGTAACTAGGGAAGATGGAGACTTCAGCGTACTCGGCGTACCTCTTGTACGTTATTAGGTGTTATTGAGCGAAGCACTACATGATGATATTATAGATAAACAATTAAAGGAGTTTTTGACCATAAAATCACCTGTTACTCCTCTGATATACATATTGCCCAAGATACATAAAAATATTAGGGACCCCCCTGGACATCCCATTATTTCTGGGAGATAATCTATATGCTTAAACATTGCGATTTTTTTGGATAAAGTCTTGAGACAGTATGCAACGGGCGCTAAATCATATATCAGAGATACAGGTGATTTTTTGAATAAGTTGGACAATCTTAAATTAACAAAGAAATGTATCTTGGTGTCGTTTGACATTGTATCCCTCTATACATCTATAGATCATACAAGAGGTTTGCAGGCAGTGAACGAGGTGCTGTGGGGTTCTCCAAAATCGAACAGGACAAAAGAATTCCTGTTAGAGCTATTGGAACTTACGTTATGTTGTAACTATTTTTGTTTCCAGGATAGGTTCTATTTGCAACGGGTGGGCGCGGCGATGGGGTCCAACGTCACGCCTACTTATGCAAATATATTTGTGAGGTCCCTTGAGGAGCGCCTTATCTATGTATCTCCCCACTACACGCATGTACTGACATGGTGGAGATACATAGACGACGTGTTCCTCATCTGGACAGGAACAATGGAAGCCTTGGAGGAATTCCATGTGTTCTTAAATTCTATGGATGAGGGTATCAGATTCACCCGGGTGGTATCAGAAAATAGGTTACAATTCCTGGATACAGTTGTATATATACAGAATGGTTCTATGCATACGGATTTACACGTGAAACCAACAGACAAAAATACATTATTATATTTCACAAGTTGTCATCCTAGAAAAATGATAAATCCACTCCCATACAGTCAAAAGATAAGAGTTAAACGAATAATTGATGTAGATTAAAAAATGGCCCTGCAGACAATGAGTGAATCTTTTGCTCAAAGGTGGTATCCTAAGTCCCTATTGAATAGACAGATGAATAAGGTGAAAACTATTCCGGGGGAGGAATTAAAAAAGGGACAGACCAAGAGAGGATTGGATAGGATCCCTTTTGTGACTACATATAAGGAATTTTCTCCAAAAATTGAACAAATTATTAGAAGGCATTGGGGCTTAATACAAAGTGAGTTCCCTCAAATAGAGACATTTAAGAAAGCTCCAGTTATGTCATATAGAAGAACTAAAAGTATTAAAGACCAATTAGTGAGAGCTGTAATTCCCGTGAAAAAAGAAACAAAACAAATGTACTTTAAAACTAAGAGCTGTAGGAGCTTCCCCTGCTTGAATTGTGTTAACTGTAAATATATGCACAAATGACAATATTTCATACCCCCCGGGACACAGGAAAAAGATTCATCAGTATTTGTCCTATAGTTCAGCATGGGTTGTGTATGTACTATGGTGCCCGTGCAAACTACAGTACTATACGTTGGGGAAACAACTACAGAGATGAAAGTAAGGTTAAATAACCATCGACAAAGTATTAGGGACGGGAGAAGGATGTCCCGGTCTCTAAAGATTTTTTGGAAAAAAAACATAGAGAACAGGATCTGCACTTTATGATCCTTGAACATATAGCTATGCCAAAAGGAGGAGGGGATAGGGAGGCTCACCTCAAAAAATGTGAATTAAAGTGGATCTTTTGTCTTAACACGTTGAAGCCTGTGGGGCTCAACGTGGATTTTAGGGTTACAATTAGTATGTTCAGTTAAGATGGTTGTATCAGGTGAATTATGCAATTTAGATATATAATCTTTGTCACCCAAAAATATTTGCGTATATTGCATTGCTACAGATAATTAAGAAAGTCAAGTAGGAGACAGAAATTCAATGTTGGAGTGTATATGGTTTTTAATAATGATAACATATAGGCAAAATTAATGTACAGGGGAGATGTGACTCTATCTATTAAATAATGGCTGACCCAGAAGGGGTGAACATATAAAGGATTGAACCCATGAGGGGTGAAATATATATACATTTATACAGATACATGCATATAATATGATAGATTGGTCGTTACGCTATTGTGGGCCCATCTCCTGCCCTTTAACAGCATGGACTTGTTCACATAGGAACGAGTATGCGCAGGCGCGAGGATTTTGTCATCGCGTGCGCATCTCATCCCGCGATACAAGTTGTGAGTATAAGTAAGTAAGCTACTGGATGAACTCAGGGCATGCGCACTAGAACGAGAGGTACGCCAAGTACGCTGAAGTCTCCATCTTCCGTAGTTACATGTGATTGGAGCCAAGGTAATTTTAATTTGTATAATCATTGTTCTCCTATTCTATTTTCTAGCATGTCCTGGGTATGATGCAAGCCAGGCCTCTTTCTGTTTTTATATACATGCGCAAGAGCACTTTCACTTTATGTACTATATACCTTATCATACACATACAGTTTGTACAGCGGAGTAGGACGAGGTGCTCCCCGGATGAACTTTGCACAGAAAGAATTGTTTGCACAATGACTTTTTTCTATGTTATTTATCACGTGAACTTAATGATACACATGTGGGACTAATAATGAATTTTGTATAAAAACACGATGTTGATATGTATTATTCACCTGGCTTGAAAATGGCTCTGTGAGAGGGCTGAAACGTTGCTGTGTAAACATGTGTTAATAAACACATTTTGTTCACTTTTTACCAAAGGAGTGCTGCGCCAATTTGTTGGATTTATAGTGAGGCCCCATGACCAGGGGTAGACGCGTGCACCATTGAAAGACATTAAAGGAGTGCTGCTGGATTTTTTCTTTTGTCTAATATATATATATATATATATATATATATATATGCAATCATATTATATTGATAATATTTATCTTGAAGGAATCTCCATCCATAACGCTATAAGGACAATTTAAATAGATGAGAAATATATATATATACTAGCAAAAGGACCCGGCTTCGCACGGGTATATTTCATCTATTTCATTTAATGTTTGTGTGTGTTGTTAAAAGATATCGACAGTATCCTCCATAACAGTGATCTCTACAGCAGCCCGCCCCTTTAACAGTGAACTCCACATTCCCCAACCCTTAACACTGACCCCCCCACAGTGCCCCACCACTTTAAAATGGCACCTCCACAGCAGCCCATCCCCTTAACTTTGACCTTCACAGCAGCCCCCCCTTTAACAGTGAGTTTCACAGCACCCCACTCCCTTGACAGTTACCTCCTCAGGGGCCTGCCCCCTTAACGGTGACCTCCACAGTACTCCGCTGCCGTAACAAAAGTACCCTGCTGCCTTAACAGTGACCTCCACAGCAGTTGCCCCTTTAATAGTGACCCCTACCCCCTTAACAGTGACCTCCACAGTATCCGCCCCTTTAACAGTGACCTCCACAGTAGACTGCCCCCTTAACAGTAACATCCACAGGGAACTCCTCTTTAGCAGTGACCACCACATGGCCCGCCCCTTTAACAGTGATCTCCACAGCACCCTGCCCCTTTAATGCTAGGGCTACACAAGGACATGTGCCACATGATGTTTTGTCTCAACAATTTTTAAAATGATAGTCTATGGTGTTGCACTGCGGGATATGAAGAGAAAGACTTGCAGGCTTGTATTGGCTAATGCAGGTCATTTTCGGGGAATATCTCAGGAATGGTATGTCCTAGAGAGCTGTGACCCCGAAAAGATTTCTTTCCAGGAAACAAGGGATGTGTATACCAAGTTTCGGTGAAATCGATGGCTTCGTTTTTAAGTGATCGCGGAACATACATACATACATCCTTCTTTATATGTATAGATAGATTCTAATAGGGGAATAAAAATAATGAAAATTGATTCTTGAATTAAATAATCCGGATCAAGTAACATCATTAACCTATTACTGTTATCCTAATCATGAACATTGATTATTGGATGAATTTGGAATAACAATGTATTAATTATCTGGATCAATTAACATGATTAATATCTTCTAACATTATTAATCATCTAATATTTGGACTACACAATATCATTGATTTATTTTTGGATACTTCTTATTTTTGGATATTTTTTACATCTTTATTTTTTTATTTTTTACGTTATATATCTCACGAATAGAAATCATGTTTATATGTGCTTGATTAGGGACTAACTAACAATGGATGAAATGTGTTTATATATATAATTGATAGTTGATCAATTACTTTGCTAAGATAATTGCTCATTAGTGTTTTTTATACATTTATTTTATATTTTAATCTATATATTTTATTGTTTTAGCCTATTTTTTATTGATACATTAAAATATGAATTCTTAACGCAGTTCCAGGTGATTGAGTGCCTGTTAGTATTCTTATATAGTTATTTATTTATTAATAAAAGGCTGTGGGGTAGGCCTATAACAGTGCACCTCAACCAGAAATTAAGACAGGTGAGCCAATATACCTTTTTTTCTAAATATATATTTCTGTGACTCCGTCTCCCCCCAGCTGGCGCTTACTATGGTTATTCCCATCTCGGGATGGAAATATTCTATTAATATATTCATATCACCATTCTGACCTATAGAAATATACAACGCTATATAAATATATAAATACACTTGCACTTGCAACCAAGGAAGTACAGTCACGGTAATTATGGGTAATCCACATCCAGGTACCCGGGGGAGCCGTAATGTGTACAGACATTCTTAGGGCGTGTTCATGCAGCATTTTATCATGCCAGTGAAGTGAATGAGATTTTAAGAACTCTCACCCACACGGTGCAAAAAAATATATAAAATACTGTGTATATTAACCGACACTACAAATTTTAAAGGGGTTGTTTCACTTCCGCATTGATCATCTAGAGAAAGTTAATACAAGGCAGTTACTAATATATTGTTATTGTCCATGTGGAAACTGCTCGTTTCCATGGTTACGACCACCCTGCAATCTATCAGTGATGGCCGTGCTTGCACAATATAAGAAAAAGCACTAGCCTATGTAAGCTCCCATGGTCCCAGCCACCAGAGAGGCTGATGCTTTTTCCTATAGTGTGCAAGCACGACCACCACTGAGGGATTGCAGGGTGGTCTGTAACCATGGAAACGAGCAGTATATAATGTGAAATGAATCCAGCCAGCAAAGCAAGCAATATGGAGAATACATTAGTAAATGCCTTGTATTACCTTTCTCTACATGATAAAAGCCACTTACTGAAGCGAGACAACCCCTTTAAGGCCCCTTTCACACGGGCGAGTTTTCCGCGCGGGTGCAATGCGTGAGGAGGACGCATTGCACCCGCACTGAATCCTGACCCATTCAGTTCTATGGGGCTGTGCACATGAGCGGTGATTTTCACGCATCACTTTTGCGTTGCGTGAAAATCGCAGCATGTTCTATATTCTGCGATTTTCACGCAACGCAGGCCCCATAGAAGTGAATGGGGATGCGGGAAAATCGCAAGCATCCGCAATCATGTGCGGATGCGTTGCGATTTTCCCGCATGGTTGCTAGGATACGATCGGGATGGGGACCCGATCGTTATTATTTCCTTTATAACATAGTTATAAGGAAAATAATCGCATTCTAATTACAGAATGCAATGTTCCCGGGCTTGAAAGGGTTAAAAATAATAAAGAGTTAACTTACCTTCTCCCATTGTACGCGCAGAGCCCCAGAGCGTCGTCTCTCTTGATAGTTTGGCTGCTTGAGGACCTGTGGTGACGTCACAGGGTCACATGGTCCAATCATAGAAGCATTTGAGTGGACCATGTGACCCATGTGATCCTGTGACATCACGGCAGGTCCTTCATCGAACAACAGATGTTCGATGAAGGACCTGCCGTGATGTCATGAGATCACATGGGTCACATGGTCCACTCAAATGCTTCTATGATTGGACCATGTGACCTGTGACGTCACCACAGGTCTCAAGCAGCCAAACTATCAGAGAGACGACGTTCTGAGCTCTGCGCTACTAATGGGAGAAGGTAAGTTAACTCTTTATTATTTCAACCCTTTCAAGCCGAGAACATTGCATTCTGTAATTAGAATGCGATTATTTTCCCTTATAACTATGTTATAAAGGAAAATAATTACACATACAGAATACTCATCCGGAAACCAGACTTCAGTGATGAAGTCTGACTTCGGGTCTGGGTACCAAGCATGCGGATTTTTTCACGCGCGTGCTCAACGCACTACAAACGTTAGCACACGCGCGGAAAAATCGCGGCGATTCCCGCAACGCACCCGCATCTTATCCGGGCGTCAAACATGACGCCCGTGTGCAAGAGGCCTAAAACTGTAGAATGTCAATTTATGCTGTAGATCTCCACTACAGATTACACCCTTTGCGATTCATGGGGAGAAATCTGCTGCAAATCCACAGCAAAAACCGTAACAAGTCCTTTCACACTTACTTGTTAGTGGCATTTTATGCACTTTTGAGGGTTTTTTTTAGGCGTCTTTTGCACCAGTGTTTTTGCGGCTTCAGAGGTTAACCGAAGGTCTGTAGGAAATATGAAACATAGAACACACAAGCAGTTTTTTTCTCCTATTTTCTTTGTTAATTGTCTTTTTTACTAGTAAAAAAAAGGCAGTGCCAAATTCATGTGTGTAAGGACAGCAAATCTGCTGTGGAAATTCCGCCCCATGTCGTCCTATTCTAAAAAGGTCTAAATTAGAATTAAATGACCTGTATCATGTCGAAACAACTAGAATGTTGTTTTAAAAGATCTTGGAGGATCCTGTATTAATTAACAATTCGTTTGGCCTGCTCAGAAAGGTATCACAATGACTACATCGAAGGTTTTATATGGATATGAGTCTGGATAAGGATTTTTACATGTCATGTGCCATGTCTTCATGCCTAGTCTTATTGCTGTAACTGCAGTGTGTTGCTGTTGAGGTTTGTTCCTCCAAATTCCCTGTAGTCAGCTCCTCCTTTCCTGGGCCTGGCTGCCATTTTCATGTTTGCTTTGTACTTGGAAAATGTTGAATGCTGGCAAAGAATCATCTTTTCACTTACTGTTTGTGCATAATTACAAGGTTTCAGCCTGGAAATAAACCGGCTTATACAAGTCATTCAGTGGAGTTGAACCTATTTGAAAGATACTCAGAACACTAAGCAAATCTTATAACATTTGGACATGGTCATTCACTGTCTGGAAGATTATCTACAAGAAGAAATAATTTCAAACTGTGGACATGCCTTAGTAAGTTCAGTCTGAAAGCAATCGATAAGGCATTTTCAATCCGAAGTCAACATCAAATCAAGACTAATGTTGGCTAATAAACAAATTTTTGATGTTATTGCTTATAGTAATGCTATTATGTCTCTCTACACTTGTGTACCATGTAACTTGCAACCATATGCAGCAACCTGGATGGGAGGTGTAAGGGCAGTATGAAAGCGGCAGTACTATTGCCGGTAGCCATGGGTCTCACAATGGAACCTCCTTCTCCCTTGCCAACAAGGCTCTTCTGTGAAGAGGGGATACACGTGCCACTGTTATTCCTCCTGGGCAAACCCTGATCACAGTCTTCTACCTGTCCGAAGGTAGGGTACCCTTGGTGTTGCTAGTAGTGATGTGCATGGGCAGAAAACTCATACAAAGATGAGGTAGAACCAGAAGATCTCATGGGGGAAAATTAATCAAAAGTAGTGTAAAGGAAATTGGCTTAGTTGCCCATTGCAACCAATCAGATATAACCTTTCATTTTCCAAAGGAGCTCTAAAAAATGAATGGTGGAATCTTATTGGTTGCTATGGGCAACTAAGCCAGTTTTCCTTAACACCAGTTTTGAGAAATCTCCCCTACAGTCTTTACTGAGTTGATTAGTGCAAATATCATCCACATGTAAATAGAGGTACAAAAGCTCCAAGGTCCTGAGATGAGAAGAAGCCATATTACCTTATACAAAAAAACTTATTCAGATCACTATAAGGGGTGCCTCACAAATCCAGTACTCTGTCTGTGTTTCCTTCAGTGGCATAGACTTTCTCTCTCTACCAGTTGTAATATAAATAGGGGCCAGAAACCTTGAGGCCTGGACAAGTGCTGCACATTATGTATAACTAGTAGCCTTGACATTTACTGTAACGGCGATTGCTGACTGACGATGTTTCCCTACTCACACCACGGTCCCCAGCTCCATGATCAGGTGAGCACTGTCCTCCCTGGCCGTCTCTGTCATTGTCTGTGTCTGGTGGCATTATGGGGCAGGTAGCGGCGGTGAACAGCTGCCAGTGTCTTCCCATTCACTGTCACGGTCCTGGGCTCTGTCCTTCCTGGAATTCACTCCATGGATTCCTTCTAGCCCTGGACACAACATGCCTTCCAGCCTGTTCCCTGTAACACCTCAGTAACGGCCGGCACGTGTCACTTCCTGTGATTTTAGGGTTTGGCACATGTCACCTGTGCAACCAATCCCAGCCATTCTGCACCTACATAAGTGGTCCAGCCCCATTCCCAGGTGCCTGAGCATCAAAGGTCCTTGTGTCCTGCAAAGGTAGCATTTGTCTGTGCTTGAGTTCCTGTATTCCTGACCCGTGCTTGTCTTCTGGATTATGCGTCCTGTCTGATCTTTGCCTGCTTTGTCTCAACTCTCCTGTTGCTAACTTGGATTGCCTGACCAGCATCTGTGACATCTGCCCTGACCCATTGCTTGTACAACTACGCCTCTGCCTCATCCGTTGGTCCTGCACTGTCATTCCTGTTTATGACTCGTCTTTTTGACTACTTCAGTACCTCTGGTACCCTGCTCTTGTACCTTCTGGACTAGCTGCTTCATATACCATCCACCTCAAGAGGTAGCACCTGGTGTTCCTCTTGTAAATCTAGCCCCACCATCATGGGTACTGTGAAGAAAGAGGGGTTCACTTAGACAACGCCCTAAGAGGAGTTTGATCACGTGGCTCAGTGGTTTAACATCCACTGGTTCACGACTTTTACAATACCTGGCCAAATGCTATGAGGTCTGTAGCAGTTATATTACTTTTTATGCCCCTCCAGAGCTGGGCATGATTCACTGTAGCTTTTGTGTGGTCACGATTGCTGGTTTAACTGGCAGAGACTAGCAGGCAGCTATAGCTTCCTCAGAAGTCTGTACTAAACACTATAGTACTAGGAGGAAGAGGAGTCGTCAAGTTAGCTTGCAGCCCCACCCTCCTTCTGGCACTATCTCAGAGGGGCCTGGTGTCTAGGAATCAGATAGAGATACACATTTTAAAGTTAAAGTACAACATCACGTCAGCAACAACAAAACTGTGTAATGCATTATTGACCCTTTAGACAATCACTAGCAGTGTCTAGTGGGACTATGCATGTTTAATACACTATGTGCATTGTGCCTTTAAGCTGATGTGAAACATCAGCAAGATAATGTGATAAAGTAGGTACGACTGGGAAATGTAAGAGAAAACAGAAAAAGAGATGTTTAGGGTCCACAATATTAATGATGGGTAGTCCACCCAAAGAAAAGAAAAAGTACCCAGAGGATAGGCGCCAAGAGAGTGGAAGGCAAATCCAAAGGTATATGTGATAGAGGATCCTAAAAGACGGGAAGGCCGCACAGATAGTTGGAGTGTAGTCTAGCTAGCACTCAAGCAAAAGTGAAAAAGGGAATACAAACTCAATCAGAGTGAAAGGAAATCCCTCTAAGGGTCATGAAAAACACCACACAGGTAGGCGCCAATCCCTAATCAGATACGTGACACTGAAATTAGGTATCTTTGGTATATTCCCAGATTTAAGTGAAGCACTATAAAAAGGTGTAAATAATGGATGATAAAGTTCAACTACTTACACCTAAAATTATGTAAGGTGAACTAAATCAATTCAAACAATAATGGTATAATCATGTAATATAGTAAAATACTAAAACGATCACATAAAATAGAATGGGGGTAGAATTGGTGCAAAACCATTGGAGGGGAGGAAGTTTTTTAGAGAAAATTAACAAAAAAGAAAGTAGGTGGATATATGAATTGAGCACGCTACAACCGGGGGGCCTGAACATAGATTTTGATCTGCAGGCAGTTTTAAATTAGTCCCAGAAGTTGGCAGGACAACTGTCCCCATGTGAATTAGGACTTAGAGATCTGCGTTTTCCCATTGATAATTAAGAGATACAAGTGCAGGGTTAAGTGAAAAGAAAAAAGAGGAGGTGTTTTAAGTGGCATATCAGGTGCTTGATTGATGCTAACCTAAAAAATAAAAGAGAAGGGGGAGTGAAAGTTGACGTGTGCCCCTGACAAAGCTCAAGGAGCGAAACCTGGGTCGGGCAAAGGAAAAATACACTGGGATTTTTAATGTGATTTTAAAGTGCATGTTTGTAAGTATGTACTGAATAAACCTTTTAAAAAGCTATCGGAGCTTCACTATGGTGGGAGCCACTTGTATCCACAGGAATTTCTGAATTAAAAGAAGTTGGGAACGCTAGCAGACTCACCTGGTGTTGGTTGTAGTCAAGTTCGCTGTTGAGCCCTGTGTGCCGGGGTGTGAACGTGGACCTTCGTCACAAAGAATTAAACAAACTGCGGAGGACTCCTCTGATACGCCTGTTGTCAGTAAAGTGCCGTGTAAGTACAATCTGTGCACTGCAGGGCAGCACAACCATACGGATTTACACTATTGTATTATTCCACAAATTGCAGGATATCCACTTATAGGACATCTGTAGACCTCGGTACTTTTCTGAAGGGAGAGAAAAAAACTTTTTAATACCGCCTATTTATAACACGCGCGGTCCGAACCCTATATGTACATTTCTTGAAAGTGTGATCGATCCCACAACACTCCTCGGACCTGCATCACATTTTTGCGGACTGGTGATTAAGTATATCCTTTTTACTCCAGCATCTGAACAAATCCCTTTATTCGACAATGCTCGAGTGCCGTGGGTGTAAGTAGTGGAACTTTCTCATCCATTATTTAAACCTTTTTATAGTGCTTCACTTAAATCTGGAAATATACCAAAGATACTTAATTTCAGTGTCACGTATCTGATTAGGGAATGGCGCCTACCTGTGTGGTGTTTTTCACAACCCTCAGAATGATTTCCTTTCAATCTGATTAAGTTCGTATTCCTTTTCTCACCACTGGAAAAATGACAGTAGAGGGAACTAAAACTATTTCAATTGAGCATAAGAGGGTGGTGTAGGAGGAGCCCTGTGTGCACAGGCTCTGGACATGGCTGTATAGCTGAGAGAAATGTTGCAGGCAGTCTGCATAGGCATGTTATAACTCTGGGGAAGTCATATTGCCTTGGGCAGGATGTGATTGACATTAAAGATGAACCGCACTGGGGTATAAATGTATTGATAGTGAAAGGTCAGGCACACCTCACTAAGAAGAACCTGTACAGTATGGCTGTATATCCAAAAATGTATTATGACAATATAAAATACATAAAAATAAAATAAAATAAAAACATTGCAAAAATTAAAAGCAATATAAAGTGAATACCAATAGATAAGAACGTATATGTCAATAGGTAGGAATCTATGTATTTTAATATGTAGATGGTAACAAAAGTCATCAATAGATAATCCCTGTTATATTGGATACTAGACCATATGATTTTTTAATGGACCATATGATTTTTCTCCCGGAGGCCTGCTAGTATAATGAAGAAGAAGTAGACTGATAACGTCCTTTTCAAAACAGTATACCAGGTGATTTATCCAGATATTTCCATGTGCACTGATGAAGTAGACTGATCACGTCTGAAGAAGGATACAGTCGCTTTCTCCCAAACGCGTCTGGTACAACAAGACCCCACAACCAAATCATGTTAACAAGAAAGACCCATTTCCATAGTTTCTGAGAACGCTCCAATTTTCGTTTAAATCTCTGCATGCAGCACTTGGACACCGCTGACAGAGCTACTTAACCACTTCAGCCCCCTAGCTTAAACCCCCTTAATGACCAGGCCACTTTTTACAATTCTGCACTACGCTACTTTCACCATTTATTGCTCCGTCATACAACTTACCACCCAAATGAATTTTACCTCCTTTTCTTCTCACTAGTAGAGCTTTCATTTGGTGGTATTTCATTGCTGCTGACATTTTTACTTTTTTTTATATTAATCTAAAATTACCGAAATCTTTGCAAAAAAATGACATTTTTCACTTTCTGTTGTATTTTTTTTTTTAAAAACTACATTTCTATATAAAATTTTCTCTAAATTTATTGTTCTACATGTCTTTGATAAAAAAAATCCAATAAGCGTATATTTATTGGTTTGGGTAAAAGTTATAGCGTTTACAAACTATGGTACAAAAAAGTGAATTTCGGCATTTTGAAGCAGCTCTGACTTTCTGAGCACCTGTCATGTTTCTTCCGGTGCTAGAATGTCAGGATAGTATAAATACCCCCCAAATGACACCATTTTAGAAAGAAGACACCCCAAAGTATTCGCAGAGGGGCATGATGAGTTCATGTATCATTTCATTTTTTTTCACAAGTTAGCGGAAAATGACACTTTCTGAGGAAAAAAATAATAATAAAGTTTCCATTTCTGCTAACTTCTGGCAAAAAAAAAGAAAATCTTCCACGGACTCAATATGCCCCTCAGTGAATACCTTGGGGTGTCTACTTTCCGAAATGGGGTCATTTGTGGGGTGTGTTTACTGTTATGGCATTTTGGGCGGGGCTAAATTGTGAGCAACCTTGTAAATCCTAAAGGTACTCATTGGAATTTGGGCCCCTTTGCGCATCTTGGCTGCAAAAAAGTGTCACACATGTGGTATCGCCGTACTCAGAAGAAGTAGGGCAATGTGTTTTGGGGTGTATTTTTACATATACCCATACTGTGTGTGAGAAATATCTCTGTAAATGACAACTTTTTAAAAATTTTTATACAGTTGTCAATTTACAGAGATATTTCTCTCACCCAGCATTGAATTTAATATTGGTGCATATAACGTATATATGGAAACATTTGGATGAATTACCTGGTATATTGTTTCTGAAAAGGACACGATCAGTTTATTTCATCAGTGCACATGGAAACATCTGGATAAATCACCTGGTATACTGTTTTTGAAAAGGATGTTATCAGTCTACTTCTTCTTCATTATACTAGCAGGCCTCCGGGAGAAAAATCAAAGGGTCCATTGAAAAATCATATGGTCTAGTATCCAATTTCTCTACTTCTATAATACATAGTAATACCTCCAAACATAGTTAATAATTTACATTCCCCATATGTCTACTTCATGTATGGATCATTTTGGGAATGCCATTTTATTTTTTTGGGACGTTACAAGGCTTAGAAGTTTAGAAGCAAATCTTGAAATTTTTCAGAAAATTTCCAAAACCCACTTTTTAAGGACCAGTTCCGGTCTGAAGTCACTTTGTGAGGCTTACATAATAGAAACCACCCAAAAATAACCCCATTCTAGAAACTACACCCCTCAAAGTATTCAAAACTGATTTTACAAACGTCGTTAAACCTTTAGGTGTTCCACAAGAGTTAATGGCAAATGGAGATAAAATTTCAGAATTTCGATTTTTTTGGCAAATTTTCCATTTTAATCCATTTTTTCAAGTAACAAAGCAAGGATTAACAGCCAAACAAAACTCAATATTTATTGCCCTGACTCTGTAGTTTATAGAAACACCCCATGTGTGGTCATAAACTGCTGTTTGGCCAAACGGCAGGGCACAGAAGGGATGAGATGTCGGTTTGATTGGCACTATCTTGGGGTGCATATGTCATTTTGGTCGCTTGCTTTTACACTTTTTGTGATGTAAGGTGACAAAAATGGCTTTTGACACCGTATTTATATAATTTTTTTTGCTGTGTTCATCTGAGGGGTTAAGTTATGTGTTATTTTTATAGAGAAGGTTGTTACGGACGCGGCGATACATAATATGTATACTTTTTATCTATTTAGGTTTTACACGATAATATCATTTTCGAAACAAAAAAAATTATGTTTTTTTGCGGGATGAGATGACGGTTTGATTGGCACTATATTTTATATTGTCGTAATAAATTGTTTGGATATACAGCCATACTGTACAGGTTCTTCCCAGTGGGTGTGCCTGACCTTCCACTATCACTACTTTTGTTTTTTATAGATTGGGTGTATCTAGTTTGGTTGGTGGCACCCCTCTATAGACATAAATTAGGTGAGCCAACACTATCACTCTGTAAATGTATAAATGTATTGCACTGTGTATGTGTGTGTTGTAAACACTGATGTTAGTGGCCAGTTGGCTAATACGTTGTATTGATACACAGGACCTTTTTGGTGATATCACTTATGCAGGTCCACCAGCTGCTATATAGAGAAATCACATGCCTATGAGAATAAACACAACTGCAGCCAAACCTCATGGTGAGACATAGTAGTGCCTCAGATGGAGATTCAGGCTACTTTAACATCTGCATTGTTAATTCCGGATTTGAGATCTGACAGAGGATCTCAAAGCCGGAATTAAATGGATCAGTGCCAGTGCCAATTAATACATCCAAGTGCATCTATATCGGCTGGATCTGGTTGTATTAAATCAAAACTAAACAAACCAGTATAAAAATCATTTTTGCTAAAAAAAAAAGCAAATATGGCACAATTGACTTTGTGGTAAGGTGCAAGGTGTCATATGCGATGGCAGATATGTGTCACCGAGGTTGCTGGCCTCGGTGAGGTGAGAGCCGGGTTTTTGTCTGCAGCAGCTAGTGCTGTTTGACTCTTTTAAATAGCATGGCTGCAAAGCCGATCCGGGCCGGCTCTTACTGGGAGCAGCTAAAGAGTAGGGTGGGTGGCTGCTCCCCACGGTCCAGTCCGAGTTTTGGGCTGGGTATAAAACACAGCCATCAGCTGTGTCTGAGGTGATTATCCTGGAGCCTGCTAACAGGGCTGAGGAGTTCTCTGTGCTGGAGGACGGAGCTCAGCAAGGTGGTGTTTCCCTGCAACCTGAAGGAGGAATCGCCTGCGGCTGAACCGACTGCTAGGTGTGAACCCGCACTTAAACCACCCAAGGTGACTGGACCCTGTGTTGGCCTGTTTTTGGTTTTGCCACATGATTTCTGTTGTGTGTGAACTGTCACCAAGAGACTGTTTTCATTTCTGGTGTGCAAGTGTGAATAAAACACTGTTTGATGCACAATCTGGACTCCTTGTTTTGCCTCTAAACTGCACCCGCACCGCTGTCTACCAGAGCGACTCCCCACATTTGGTGTCGGATGCGGGCATGCGCAGTGAGGCTGGCGTGAACGCCGAACTTTGTTTTTGCTGAGCAAAA
The DNA here is from genome assembly GCA_033119425.1 of Bufotes viridis. Classification (NCBI taxonomy): domain Eukaryota; kingdom Metazoa; phylum Chordata; class Amphibia; order Anura; family Bufonidae; genus Bufotes; species Bufotes viridis. Next base: position 237,776,414 of record CM065591.1, on the reverse strand, counting down.
GTGAATGTCCTATATTAAGCCGGCAAAGTTGCAGCCTGTGATCCCCGACAAAATGGAGGCGGCTGTGAAAGCCCTCATAGAGGCTAACGTGCAGCAGCGGGAGACCAACCAGCTACTGCTACAGCACGTGATGGCGTTGCAAGCGGCAGGAGCGTCCCACCGCATCCACGATGCCCGGAAAGCTGTCCGTGCCTCGATCCCTAAGATGACCCCCTCGGATGATGTGGAGACCTATCTGGCGGTGTTCGAGAAGGTGGCCGTGAGGGAGAAATTACCCCGAGAACAGTGGGCAGAGGTCGTCGCTCCGTTCCTGGCGTCTGGACCCCAGCAAGTATTTTTTGACCTCCCAGATGACCAAGCAGCTGACTACCCGACTGTGAAAGGTGAGATCCTGGCAAGACTGGGGGTGAATGTTTTGGTCCGGGCTCAGCGTGTCCACCAGTGGGACTTTAACGTGGCTGAACCCGCCAGGCCACAATACTATGACTTGCTACAACGGTTGCAAAAATGGCTGCAGCCAGACATACTGACTCCCACTGCTATGCTCGACCGTCTGTTAGCCGATGTCTTCTGGAGGGCTTTGCCTTACCCTCTCCAGCACTGGATCGGCCAGGTATCGCCCACCAATGCCCTGGAGATGGTCGACCTGGTGGAGCGGTGCGAGGCCACCAGAAACCTGCAGGGAGTCTTGCTGGGAAGGGGTCAGTCAAACCCCGGAGGCCTCTGCCCCAGTTCCGGCGTCCGGCGACAGAGCGGCCTGTACGGAATATACCCCCTACGAGTCCGCCTCCCGTGGTATGCTGGAGGTGTCAGGAGCCAGGCCACATCAGGGCCGACTGTCCGCATCGGGATGAGCCGATGGAGGTGAACTACGGGAGTCGCCACTCCTTGTATGCACGGAAGCTGTGCGCAACTGGCACCCGTGAGGTGCAAGACCATAACCACCTGTGTCAGGTAGAGGTGGGAGATTCGCTGGCGGTGGCTCTGCTGGACTCCGGGAGTTTAGTCTCCCTGGTAAGGGCTGCCCTTGTACGGCCTGTGGAGTATACTGGCCGTAAAGTCGGGGTCCTGTGCATCCACGGAGACCTGAAAGACTACCCCACTGCACTAGTGACTTTGTCCACAGCGGCTGGTAGGTGGACCCACGAGGTGGCTGTCGCTACTAAACTCCCACATGAACTAATACTTGGGAGGGACTTCCCGGTTTTCCGGCGCTGTGGCCGGCAATAAAGGTATCTGAGGGACCCGAGACAGGGGTGACCCTAGTAGAGTGGCCTGATACCGCTGGAAGGCCAGAACCCTGGGAGCCCGAGTCTGAAGGGCCGGCGGTAGGGGTGACCACTGCTCCAGCGGTAGAGGGGAGACAACCCCACTGAGTGTAATGGTGGGAGACACGGAGGACTTGCCACCGGGACCTGAGTTGGCAGACCTCAATGTCTCCGGGGAAAATTTTGGGACCGCACAACACCGGGACCAAACCCTAACCAGGGCCTGGGAGAATGTGCTGGAAATTGATGGTAAACCCCAGAAACCAGGGGCTGAATTAATGTTCCCACGATTTATTGTTCTACAGGATATGTTGTATCGGGTGAACCAAGTCCGAGGTGAACCTGTTGAACAGTTGGTGGTGCCCACAGCGTATCGCAAGCTTGTCATGGAGCTTGCCCACCAACATGTTCTTGGGGGACACCTGGGGTGGCAGAAAACCCAGGACCGCATACTGCAGCGGTTTTATTGGCCCAGTGTGTTCAAGGAGGTAGAAAATTATTGTAAGTCCTGTCCAACCTGTCAGATAACTAGCCCCCAGCCTCATTTCCGTAGTCCTCTGGTACCTCTGCCAATTATTGAAGTACCGTTTGAGCGAATCGCTATGGATTTAATTGGGCCTGTACCAAAGTCTGCCAGGGCCACCAACACATTCTGGTAGTTCTCGACTATGCCACTCGGTATCCGGAGGCGGTGCCTCTGCGACATACCTCAGCTAGGCTCATTGCCAAAGAGTTAATGGAGATGTTTTCCCGTGTGGGCCTGCCAAAAGAGGTTCTGACAGACCAAGGGACCCCTTTTATGTCCAAAGTAATGAAGGAACTGTGTAAATTGTTGCGTATAAAGCAGTTACGGACGTCCGTTTACCATCCGCAAACAGACGGTCTTGTGGAGAGGTTTAACCAAACTCTAAAAAATATGTTAAAAAGGGTGGTGTCTAGAGATGGGAAGGACTGGGACCTGCTTCTGCCCTATCTCATGTTCGCAGTGCGAGAGGTACCCCAGGCCTCTACTGGGTTCTCGCCCTTCGAACTGCTTTATGGCAGACACCCTCGGGGCCTGTTGGATATCGCCAAGGAAGCATGGGAACAACAGCCTGTCCCCACAAAAGTGTCATTGAGTATGTCACCCAGATGCAGGAACGGATAGAAAGGGTGTTGCCGCTGGTCCGGGGAGCATATGGAGGCAGCGCAACAAGCCCAGAGTAGGGTGTACAATCGTCAGGCTCGGTGCGGGACTTCAATCCGGGAGATCGGGTTTTGGTTCTGGTACCCACCCTTGACAGCAAATTCCTAGCTAGGGGCAGGGCCCCTATGAGGTGATCGAGAAAGTAGGGAAGTAAATTACAAAGTACACCAGCCAGGGCGGCGCAAGCCGGAGCAGGTGTACCACGTGAATTTACTTAAGCCGTGGAAAGATAGGGACACAGCCGACGACCACAGCCCCCGGCCAGGGCTTCTAGGTGAAAAGGGTCCAGCCCCACAGTTCGAGGCCTGTGAAGCAGTAACCACGGTAAAAATTGCAGACAGCCTGTCTTCCAAACAAGTTCAGGAAGTCAGGGAGTTCATCAGTCGGAACACGGATGTGTTCTCGGACCTCCCTGGCCGCACGTCTCTCATCCAACATGACATCGTCACTGAGCCTCAGGCCAAGATCCGGTTAAAACCATACCGGGTACCCGAGGCTCGGCGACGGGCCATCGCGGAGGAAGTACAGTTAATGTTGAAGCTCGAGGTCATTGAGGAGTCGAAAAGTGAGTGGGCCAGTCCCATAGTCCTAATACCCAAGCCGGATGGGACGTTGCGGTTCTGCAACGACTTTCGCAAGTTAAATGAAGTATCCAAGTTTGGCGCGTATCCCATGCCCCGAGTAGACGAGCTGGTTGAAAGTTTAGGACAAGCCCGTTATTTTTCTGTGCTGGACCTCACTAAAGGGTACTGGCAGGTACCCTTAACGGAGTTGGCTAAGGAAAAACCGCATTTGTTACCCCGCAGGGCCTGTATCACTACAAGGTGTTACCCTTTGGCCTGCATGGCGCCCCGCCACTTTCCAAAGGTTAATGGACATAGTGCTGCGACCACATCGTCGGTGCGCCTCGGCCTACTTAGATGATGTAGTCATCCACAGCACCGACTGGGAAAGCCATTTGCCCAAGGTGCAGGCGGTAGTGGATGCCCTGAGGAAAGCCGGACTGACCGCTAACCCAAAGAAGTGCTCCATAGGGTTAGAGGAGACAAAATATCTGGGATATATAATTGGGCGGGGAGTCATCAAACCTCAGGTAACTAAGGTAGAGGCCATTCGTAACTGGCCCCGACCGGTCACCACCAGGCAGGTAAAGTCGTTCCTGGGGATTGTAGGTTACTACATGAGGTTTGTGCCCCACTTTGCCACAATAGCAGCGCCATTGACAGACCTGTTGAAGGGGCGAAAGTCTGGGAGGGTTAGCTGGAGTGAGAAGGCGGAGGAGGCTTTCTCCGCGTTGAAGTCGGCCCTGTGTGGGTCCCCGGTTTTGGTGACACCCGACTTCAACAAGGAGTTTGTCGTACAGACCGACGCCTCGGAGGTAGGCCTCGGTGCGGTACTGTCGCAGGAGGTCAACGGGGAAGAACATCTCGTTGTCTTCCTGAGCCGTAAGCTCAGTCCCGCCAAGTCCAGATATAGTATAGTGGAGAGGGAGTGCCTGGCTATCAAGTGGGCACTCGAATCTCTCCGCTACTACCTGTTCGGGAGGAGGTTCCGTCTGGTGACCGACCATTCACCCCTCAAATGGATGAGTCAGGCCAAGGAGAGGAATGCTCGGGTCACCAGGTGGTTCCTATCTCTTCAAAATTTCAAGTTTTCCGTGGAACACAGGGCAGGCCGCTTGCAGGGCAACGCAGATGCCCTGTCCCGCGTCCACTGCCTCACGTGTGTTCACCCCCTCAGGGTTGAACAAAGGGGGGGGGTATGTGGTAAGGTGCAAGGTGTCATATGCGATGGCAGGTACGTGTCACCGAGGTTGCTAGCCTCGGTGAGGTGAGAGCCGGGTTTTTGTCTGCAGCAGCTAGTGCTGTTTGACTCTTTTAAATAGCATGGCTGCAAAGCCGATCCGGGCCGGCTCTTACTGGGAGCAGCTAAAGAGTAGGGTGGGTGGCTGCTCCCCACGGTCCAGTCCGAGTTTTGGGCTGGGTATAAAACACAGCCATCAGCTGTGTCTGAGGTGATTATCCTGGAGCCTGCTAACAGGGCTGAGGAGTTCTCTGTGCTGGAGGACGGAGCTCAGCAAGGTGGTGTTTCCCTGCAACCTGAAGGAGGAATCGCCTGCGGCTGAACCGACTGCTAGGTGTGAACCCGCACTTAAACCACCCAAGGTGACTGGACCCTGTGTTGGCCTGTTTTTGGTTTTGCCACATGATTTCTGTTGTGTGTGAACTGTCACCAAGAGACTGTTTTCATTTCTGGTGTGCAAGTGTGAATAAAACACTGTTTGATGCACAATCTGGACTCCTTGTTTTGCCTCTAAACTGCACCCGCACCTCTGTCTACCAGAGCGACTCCCCACAACTTACATTGATTTTCATGCTGGATCTGGTTAGTTCAGTTTCGCAAACTGGACACAAAACTGCAGCTTGCAGCGTTCAGGACCAAAACGCTACAAAATGGAACGGATGCATACTTATGCATCCTGATCAGTTTTGTCCCTATTGACAATGAACAGGGACAAAACTGAACCGTTTAATTCTGGTTTTGAAAACGCAGATGTGAAAGTAGCCTCAGCTGGAAGACGTTACAGATTCATGCATGTACCTAGCTTGCAGTGAAGGTTAGTGGCTCCAGCAATATAGGTCCACTACTATAGGGCCAAGACACAGGTAGGCACCACAGAGGAGTTGAGGCCAGAGTTCAGGCCATAGTTGAGGAGTAGACAAAAGCTGCCTAGCCTTTGTATTACGATGTCTAAGGGATCATGCTCTTTTGTCCGCATCCAATCCTCATTTTTTTTGGATTGGATGCGAACCCATTCACTTCAATGGGGCTGCAAAATATGTGGACAGCACAACGTGTGCTGTCTGCATCTGTAAAAATATAGAACATGTATTCTGTTACATATGCCGGACATTCTGTTACGCAAATGCGGAAGGCACAAAGCTGATATCCGTGTTTTGAGGATCCACAATTTTTGGACCACAAAAAAACGGCTATGGCCTTGTGCATGAGCCCTAAGCGTGTAAAATAGTCAAGCCTGTGACGAAGGCTAGCCTACTACTGCCTGTAGACAAACCTGTGTTATGTGGATGACCTTACCCCTCAAAGAATGCGCACTTTGGTTGTGGGGAAAGAAGCATCATAAGCTGGGAGTTGCCTTTTAGAGACTCTTCATATTGTACAGTACTGGTCCACATAGAGAGAAAGCTGTGGTGATTGCTGCAGATACAGCTTTCATCATGGTTGCCCACTCTGAAGAGAACAGAGCAAGAGTGTTGATGGCATGGTAGCCGGGTTTAGCACAAGCCAGGGCACAAGTGAGTTATTTCCTCTTAAAGAGACTGTCCTTATTGCCTCATGCTAAGCCTGTACCCTAATTGAGAGAATTTGAAAACACTAATGGGGACATTTATCAAACTGATGTAAAGTAGAACTGGCTTAGTTGCCCATTGCAACCAATCAGATTCCACCTTTCATTTTCCAAAGTTTGAAAAATAACCCCATAAGCCTTTTGCCTCCTGTTCACCTCATGCAAGTGAAGTAAAGTTCACCTTGGTTTGGTTACTCCTGTGCCTAAATAAATACCATCTATCCTCCTAGAGTGGGAAGCCACGTATAATTCAGGGCCAAAAGGATTTTGTCTGGAAGGACTAATGCAACACGCTCCCAGGGCCCTGTCTCGTCCCAGGTTTAGTTGCAATGCTGAGTGGTGTAGTGCGGCCTAAGTGTTTCTTTATGTGTCACGGTGCTCCTACCTGGATACCGCTGGACCCCAGGCTTTGGCTCCGAAGCAAAATAAAGGGGGAATAATTAAGGGATGAAGGAAAAATAACTGGAGTCCAGACACTAATAATGTTAAAAGCAAAATACCACTAGGTTCATAGTAGGGAGATATCCTGGCTTTATGGAGGGATCCACATGGGGCTATGGTCATCCCTGTTGTGGATCCCTTTGAGGAAGGTTTTCCAGCCTCAATGCTGTGTACCATCTCTGGTGCCATCACATAGGAGGACAGGGGCTGCTGCATACACGCTCCGGCTCCCCCCTGTCCTTTTTTATTTCTTTATTTATCTTTATAGTGGTCTGAGCTTGGTCTTCTAAATCCAGATCCACTGCATAGATATATATCTGCCTGCAGCAAGAGTGAGAGGGCGCTTGGTAGCTTACTGCATATTGTCTAATAATAAAGTTCAATGTATATCAGTATGCAGTTATCTTGACCCCGAGCCAGAAACCACATTGAAGTCAATGGGAAATAGAACTTTGGGGCACTAAAATGGCTCTAAAAAAGTCATAGAAAGGGCTAGAGGGCTGCAAAGGGAAGCAACATGGGGGCAAGAGCAGGACAATTGCCCTGCAAACAAATGTGGATTGGGAAATGACCTAAAATAACATAAAATATAAAAAAGTTAAAAATAATTAACTAGGAGGCAGAGGTCAAAGTGGAGTATGAGGTTGAGGAGGCGGTTGGACGTGGCCTGCTTTGCATTTAGATGCCTGGTCATGCAGGTGGTGCTCAGGTTTAGAACAATTATGCTTTGGTTCAGGCTTTGATTGTACAGTGTGCAAACCACTCGCGTCTTGTCGTCGGCACATTGAAGAACTGCCACGCCAGGGAACTCTTTGGAGCTGGCTTTGGTGTGCTCAGTCCATGGGTGTGGTGGTCAGTAGCAGGCATACTGGCTAGGGGACGGCCACTCTGCTTTTGCACACTGCTCCCTCTTTTACTGTGCGGCTGGCGCTATGTGACCACCACCTCTTCCTCTGAACGCCACACGTCACTCGTATAACCTTGATTCCATGTGGGGTCTAGGACCTCATCATCCTCGACATCATCTTCCACCCACTCTTCACCCCTGCCCTCCTTGCCGGGCCGCACACTGCAGAAAGCCGCAGCAGTTGGCACCTGTGTTTCGTCCTCATCAGAGATGTGCTGCGGTGGTCCTCCCATGTCCACATCCTGAAACATAAGTGGTTGGGCATCGGTGCACTTAATCTCTTCCACTTCTGGAGCAGGGCTAGTTGGGTGGGTTGGGAAAATCCTGCCAGGAGAGGGGCTCAGACTGCTTGGCTGATTTGCAAGGGGGTGAGGTCAAAGACAGATGCCCATGGGCTGCAGGTGCCAACTCTGCGCTTTCAGCAGGGGACAGGGTGGGAGACAATGTGAAGGAACTGGAGGCACTGTCATCCACCCAATCTGCTACCGCCTCTACTTGTTCTGACCTCACCATTCGTACACAGGTATTCGGGCCTACAAAATAACGCTGATCATTCTGCCGCCTACGTGCACCTGACAAAGATGTTTCATTTGGGCATGTAGCTGGCACAGATCAACCACCTCCTCTCCCTGCAACAGGAGCTCCACCAACACTAGCAGCACCACGACCAGGGCCACGTCCCTTATTTGATGCTCTCCTCATTCTTTGAGATAACCCACTGAACTAACAGACGGATTAACTATATTAATTTCCCTGTCACGTATGCAGTGCAGGTATCCTTCACACAAAAAATGGGTATATGTTGCCCACCTAACTATCAGACTGATTAATTATATTTATTTCCGTGTCACGTATGCAGTGCAGGTGTACTTCACACAATTAATGGGTATATGTCACCCACCTAACTAACAGACGGATTAACTATATTAATTTCCCTGTCACTTATGCAGTGCAGGTGTACTTCACACAAAAAATGTGTATATGTCACCCACCAAACTTACAGATGGATTAACTATTATATTTGTGTGTCAGGGGTGCAAAGATGTTGCATTGTGCCCACAATAAAATCGCTGCAGGTCACCCACAGATTTAACAGCCAGATTTATTATTATCGTTCTGTGTCAGGGATGCAAAGATGGTGTATTGCACCCACAAAAAAATCGCTATAGGTAACCCACAGAATTAACAGCCAGATGAGATTCATAATACTCTCCCTCACTTCCGCTGCCTACTTCCTGTCCCTGCACTATTCAGAGATGATGGGTGGCTTATATAGAGGCTGGGCCATATGATGCACCGGCCAATCACAGCCATGCTATTTTTTGGCATGGCTGTGATGGCTTCTAAGTGCCCACAGCTTAAAAGCTTGTTGATTGGCAGCCTTTCAACAAGCTGTATTAAATGTCCGAACACCGAACTCAAACCCAAACTTTTCCAGCAAAGTTTGGGTCCGGGTACCAAAATGCGTAAAGTTTGGTTTGGAACCCGAACTTTAGAGTTTGGGTTCGCTTAGCACTAACTATGACATTAAAATACTCATTAGAGTCCCACAAACCTAAACCCAAGAGATGAGGATGGATGAGGAAAAGGAGAAAAAAAGTATACAGACCCCTTGACAACCCTATTACATGATCTTTAATGTCATTCTCAATCCTGGGTTTCTCGGAGCCTATAAGCAGGAAATCTGTAACCACTTGCAATTATCAAGGCCATATTTGGAGCTCCAGCAGGCCCAATCAGTTGCAGCAGTCCAAAATCACCCTGTTGCTGACTCGTGGATTACTGCCACGGTTTTGCAATTTGCATGCTGTGGATGTGCCTGTGTATTTAGCTCCATTCAATGGGGTTAATCTGTGTGTGGACAGAAGATGCCGTTTTAGCAGTTTCAGTGCAGAAACCACATACAGTGCAGAAGTCCCATACGCTACAGCACATATTTCCCAATGAAATTGGGAATCAGAAATTGGGAATCAGATTCAGTACCGACTGTAGAATATGCAACAAAATTTGCACAGATAGGATGTGTGAATATGGTAACATGTCACTTCTCGATGCGTCTTCTTGATGCATCTTCCATGTGGTATCCATGGTCAGTTACTTCCACGAAGATTAGCCTCATTGAATAGGGGTAGCCCATGTACAAAGCCTTGGCACTTGATAATGCAAATCTGCTGCAGAAATAGAAGATTTAGGCTCAGATTTTCTCAGTTGATTTTTCTGATAGACAAATTGGCCATGTTCACATACCCTAGTAGTTGGCCAATCTTTACTAGGGTTTCTTGCAAAGGTGTGTGGACTGGCTATGTTCCTTTAAGCCCCTTTCACACGGGCGTTGCGGAATGGGGCCGGATAAGATGCGGGTATGTTGTGGGAAAATGTGCGATTTTTCCACGCGAGGGCAAAGCGTTTTAATGTTTTGCACACGAGTGGGAAAAATCGGCATGTTTGGTACCCAGACCCGAACCCGGACTTCATCACTGAAGTTCGGTTTGGGTTGAGTATTCTGTAGATTTTATTATTTTCCCTTATGAAATGCTTATAAGAGAAAATAATAGCATTCTAAATACAGAATGCTTAGTAAAATGTGGATAGAGGGGTTAAAAATAAAAAAAATTAACTCACCTTATCCACTTGATCGCGTTGTTGCGATCTCTTCTTCAATCATTAGCTGCCGACTAAAGGACCTGTGATGATGTCACTGAGCTCATCACATGGTCCAATCACATGGTGCATCACCATGATGATGGACCATGTGATTGGACCATGTGATGTGATGTCACCACAGGTCCTTTAGCTGGCAGCTAATGATTGAAGAAGAGAGAAGAGATCGGCAACTACGCGATTAAGTGGATAAGGTGAGTTAATAATAAAGATCGGGTCCCGTCTCTTAGCAACCTTGCGGGAAAATCGCACTGCATCCGCACTTGATAGCTGATGCTTGCGATTTTCACGCAGCCCCATTCACTTCTATGGGACCTGCGTTCCGTAAAAAACGCACAATAAAGAGCTTGCTGTGGTTTTCACGCAACGCAGAAGTGATGCGTGAAAATCACCGCTCATGTGCATAGCCCAATAGAAATGAATAAGTCTGGATTCAGTGTGGGTACATGCGTTCACCTCACGCCCGTGTGAAAGGGGCCTTATGGTCACATTACGGGGTTGTGCAAGGCAAAGATACCGATGACTTATTCTCAGGATAGGTCATCAATATCAGATCCATGACAGTCCAACTTCCGGCACCTCACCAATAAACAGTTTGAAGGGGTAGCAGCTCTCGTACAAGCACTGCTTCCACTTCAAAATTACCTGTGTGTCATCTCCTTTGTAGAGGCAGCGCAGTCTAATTACAACTGAAGACGACTCCTTCAAACTGCTGATCAGCGGGGGTGCTGGGAGTTGGACCCCTTCTGATCTGATATCCTGTGGATAGGTTATCAATATCTTTTCACTGCAGAAACCTCTTTAAAGTAAAATATTATTTCATGGTGTGTTATCACTGTGAATGATTTTGTACAATGTTTCTTTAAAATTCTCCTTAGAGATTCCCAGTATATATCACATATTTTTTGTCTCTCTATTTCTCCTGTGGTTCTATTACAGTAGAAGGAAAAGTAAGCAGTTTTACCTATTGCCTGTTGTTTTAACTCCTAAGCATATGTGCTCATGCTATGTCTGTGCTATATTTCTGTGTATGAAGAGTTAAATAAGTCAAACATGATTGATAAGGTTGATGCATACATGTAGCAAATCTTCATGTAATCTATATTTTTATGTTGAATGTTTTTCAGTATCTTTTGTGAGGTGAATACTACCGTACTTTATGAAATGACTCACACAATTGTATTTTTGTATTTCTTGTCTTCAAAGGCCGCCTGATGTTCCGTGCTGGTCCAGCCTCTGCAGCAGAGAGAGACTAGAAAACAGCCCTTGACTTCAATGTATCTCTTTCATCTTCCTTCTCCTTTATTCTGTTTATTCTAAGGATGAGATGCCACAGATCATAAAATAAATACGCAGTAATATGTGTGTCTTGGAGCGAGTCTGGATTTTTTTCTTACGCAGTTAATGACTGGGATAAATAAGGAATACATCTTAAAACAACTCCTGAAATCATTACTGCTATTGTTTTCAAAAATGTATCTTATTTCGAGTAGATTTTATGAGTAATAAACAATAAAGGAAGAGCTTTGGGGGTTAAGAAGCAACACTTCATGAATGTGAAGAAAAAGAAAAAAGGAAATTGTTGTATGGATATCAGGAAAACACAATTATAGTGTGTTCTTACTCACCATAGTTGAAGAAAACGATGCTAAAGAACGAGAACTATCTTTTAGACTGTATAATACTGAAATGCATGTAAAAAAAAAAATCAGACATGGGCTGTTAGATTTAGCAATTTTTCTGTCAACTATCAAGCTCGCAAAACTGAGGAAATATCCTGCAAACAGTCATTACATGACCATAGCTTTCATTTACACATAGCCCACAGCCCTACTTACAGTGCCCTGCTGCTCACAAGACGCAGTATAGCAGACAGGTCTGACAGTTTAGATAGTAGTTACCTGGTAATATCTATGTATCAACAGTTATTATAAATAGCTATAATAACAATGTAAAGAGCAATTTCACCTTCAATAAAAAAACTGCAACTGTAGATCATTGCATTGTCCTCTTTGCTCTGTTAGAATGTTGGACATCTCTCACTTCATTACTCTGTGATATTTCATGTTCTGCAATATAGAAAATGGGAACCGCAAGCTTTTTCATACTTCTCAACTGAATATTAGCCAAGTGGTGCAATAGTACATCAACCACCTGTTATTATACGCCTCAACATTTTGGAAGATTAAAGAGGACGTCGGAGACAATTAACATCTCGAATTAGATCCCGAATGATCTAAAATAAAAAATGATGTTATGCTCACTACTTTATGTATGTGCTGCTTGTTCTAATCGCAGATGGGGATCACATGCCCAGTCCCGGAAGTAGTGGTGGCAAGGGATAGTGGCACATCTAGGATAACCCCTTTAACAATTCTGGGCCATCTTTTCATACAACTCTGCATTGTACCATTTCTGGTATTCCTTCTGGAAATGTAAGCATAAATTGACAACTGGATGTTACCACTCTCATTGTGAAATGGCAACTTAAACACCACTGACAGTGTCAAACTACATGTATCCTGTTGATAATATAATTGGTTAGGATGAGAAAAAACATAGGAATGTCACAACCCAGAGTTCTAAGTAAAGATGCTCCAGAATTATTTTCTCATGGGTCCAATGACATACAGATGAGGTTTCCTCTCGTTGTAGGAAGAAAGCGATGCAAATGAGTAGTGATAAGCGAGCATGCTCAGCCAAATACCGGTTCGGCTCGAGCATCGCTATACTCGGCACATGGCGCAATGCTCAAGTCTCCTCCCCGCACGTTTGGTGCCTTGTAAGCAGCCAATAAATGTGCAGTTAAGTAATGTCCTTCACTGTAATGCCGAAGCCATGTTAGCTACTGGCATTACAGTGATTGGCTGGCCTGAACCCTTCATCGGGTGCTATATAGCACCCGATGACACGTGTTCAGATCAGTCATAGTCAGGGAGAGCAAAGTGTAGGAAGGGAAAGACAGTGTAGGCAGCGAAATTCACAGTTCTTTTTCTAAGAAAGCTTTTCAATGACCCAAAAGTCCTTTTAAGGACTACTGTGTGTGTGTGTGTTTGAGAGCAGCAATATATTTTTACCAGTGCTAAATTGATCAGTCTCAGGGACATCCGTGCTGAGAAAGGGAAAGATAGTGCAGGGAGATAAATTTGCTGTTTTTACTAACAAAAGCTTTTCAAAGACCCCAAAATCCTTTTAAGGACTACTGTGTGTGTTTGACAGCAGCCTGATATTTTTCTTTAATACCTATTAGTGACATATACTGTACATCATCCACAGACTGTCTTTTTGCATAAATTCTAATAATCAGCTCCACATTTATTGTCTAAAATGTGTGCGTTTAATACACATCCATGACATATACTGTACTTCATCTGAAAACTGTTTCTTTAGTGAAAATTTAAATAATCAGGGGCCAGCCCTCATCATCTACTGTCTCTGTAGTGTGTGCGTGTAATACACATCCATGACATATACAGTACTGCATCCAAAAATGATTTCCTTAGCGTAAATTTTAATAATCTGGGACTAATTTAGTGTCCATAGTGTGTTGTTTTCTGTGACATATACAGTACTCCATCCGAAAACTTTTACTTTAGCGCAAATTTAAATAATCTGGGCCTAATATAGTCTCCATAGTGTGTGGCTTTCTTTGACATATACAGTACAACATCCGAAAACTGTTTCTTTAGCGCAAATTTATACCTTTCTGGGCCTAATCTAGTGTCCATAGTGTGTGGCATTCTGTGAAATATACAGTACTTCATCCGAAAACTGTTTCTTGAGCGCAAATTTAAATAACCTGGGCCTAATCTAGTCTCCATAGCATGTGGCTTTCTGTAATTTATACAGTACTACATCCGAAAACAGTGCCTGTAGCGCAAATTTAAATTATCTGGGCCTAATCTAGTCTCCATAGTGCGTGGCTTTCTGTGACATATACAGTACTACATCCGAAAACAGTGTCAGCAGCGCAAATTTTAATTATCTGGGTCTAATCTAATGTCCATAGTGTGTGGCTTTCTGTGACATATACAGTACTCCATCCGAAAACTGTTTCTTGAGTGCAAATTTAAATAATCTGTGCCTAATCTAGTCTTCATAGTGTGTGGCTTTCTGTGACATATACAGTACACCATCCGAAAACAGTGTCTGTAGCGCTATTTTAATTTGGACCTAATCTAGTGACAAAACCATTAATATGAAGAAGACAAGCACTAAGGGACAGGGAAGTTGCCGTGATGCTGCACGCAGAGGTCGTGGTCCTGGGCACAATGAAATTGTGCCTGCTTCAAGTGCACCAGAAAAAAAAGAAACATACACCGTAACCCGCTTCATGTTCAACTTAGCTGGGCGGTGCAGGACAACACTGTCCAAGTCGGACCAGTGCGAACAGTTGGTCGGTTGGATTGCTGAAGGTAATGCTTCCAGTCGGTTAAGCACCACCCTCTCTTCCACCAGGTCCAGTCTCTGTTGCCAAGAGTCTGGTCAACCAAATCCTCACTGTGATCATCCTTCCTCCCACCATGGAGATGTTTGCCAAACGAGTGATCCCACATTTGGATATTCCGAGGAGCTCTTTCCAGCGCCACTAATAGATTTGGCCCTCTCGCTCAGCATGCTTGATGAGGTACCTGAGATATTGTGCCCCGATTCTCCACATCTTGAGCTTTCACAGTCTCATGAAGATGACGGTGGTGAACGGCAATCATTTATTCATGAGGTAGATGATGATGAGACACAGTTGCCAATCACTGAGGTTGTGGTTAGGTCAAGTCAGGAGGATGAGCAGAGTGAGGAAGACGAGGTGGTGGACGATGAGGTCACTGACCCAACATGGGACGGTGAAAAGCGGAGCGAGGACAGCAGTAAAAAGGGGACGGGATCCACAGCACCGCAACAGTCTAGAAGAGGCAGTGGGGTTGCAAAAGGGAGAAGTCGGCCCACACCAAACAGGCTTGCAACCATTACATCGGGCACCCCCATGTGTAAATCTACCTTGTCAAGGAGTAGGTGTTCCGCAGTATGGTGCTTTTTTGAGGAAAGTGCAGGCGACAATAGAGTGGTAGTTTTCAACATGTGCCATACCAAAATGAGCCGGGCCATGAACACAAGCAACCTCACCACCACCAGCATGATCCACCACATGGAATCCAAGCACCCTAAAAAGTGGGCCGAATGCCTGGGTCCTCAATCTTGGTCTGCGGTTCCTGCCACTGCCTCCTCCTCCCCTGTGTTACGTACTCCTGGCCAATCCCCTGTCGAAGGCGCAGGCCCGGATGCCCCTCACCCTGCACCTAGACCTTCACATGAACCGTCAGCCATGGGCGTAGGAAGCCCCAAAAATCTGGGGGGACAGCACTTATGGGGCCCCTGTGTCCCCGCCCACCCTCAAGCCACACCCACATATCTCTCCACCCACCCAAGTGCCAAAATCTCTCCCCCCCCCTTATGGGCCAGTGGGCCCGGTTTAAAAAAAAAAAAAACACACACACACAAAACAAGAGACTAGTACTCTAGTACTTACCTCCATCCGTCACAGCGATGCGATGCAAGCCTCTTCCGGCCTGTGTCCCGCACTGTACGGCTCACAGACGGCGCGATGACATCATCGTGCCGCCTGTACCAACATCTGCACCTAGTGCCGGCAGCCTATCAGAGGAGCAGCCTCTCCCTCTTCTGCTCCGCAGCACAGCTATCTGTATTGCTGTCCTGAGGACGGCAATTCAGATGACTATGGAGATGAACGCTTCCGCAAAGGAAGTGTTCATCTCCCTGTGCCCCGCCACCGCCGCACACATTGTCCCGCTGCCGCTGGGGGGATTTTAGCATAACTGTCCCCCCCGCATTATTTCCTGGGGGGGAATCCACCCCCCCGCCCCCCCCGCTTCCTACGCCCGTGCCGTCAACAACAACATCCACTTCCATAGGCGTGCGCAGCTCATTGCATTAGGGTGTGCACCCTAAAGCACAAATACACACGTGCGCGCGCATGTATGTATGTATATATATTATATATATATCTATATAGGTATCAGGGTACATTATTATACAGGGGTAATATAACTAAGGGGTATCAGGGTAAATTATACAGGAGCAATATAACTGAGGAGGGCTATCAGGGACATGATACAGGGGTAATATAACTTATATTATATAAGTTATGTTACCCCTTTATCATATCCCCTGAGATAGCCCTCCTCAGTTATATTACCCCTGTATAATAATGTACCCTGATACCCCTTAGTTCTATCTCCTGTATAATTTACCCTGATCCCTCAGTTATATTACCCCGGTATAATGTCCCTGATAGCCCTCCTCAGTTATATTACCCCCTGTAATTTACCTGATACCCCTCAGTTATACGGTATCATATAACTGAGGGGTATCAGGGTACATTATACAGGGGTATAAATGAGGAGAGGGAGCAAGCAGCAGGAAACATACTTTATGCATTAACTTAACGTTAGTTCCAGTGGTGTAGTGTGGGTTGCCAGCACCCGGGGCAAGCAAAATATTGTGCCCCCCCCAACCTATGGACATGCCCCTTTTTACAAATAATGCAGTACATGTCACCTACAGTCCTATGTAACACCACAGATAACAGTGATAGCTCTCTGAGTACATATAATGTAGTAGATGTCACCTGCAGACCTATGTAACACCACAGATAACACAGTGATAACTCTCTGAGCAAAGATAATGTAGTAGATGTCACCTGCAGACCTATGTAACACAACTGATAACACAGTGATAACTCTCTGAGTACAGATAATAGATGGGTGTGAGGCCCCAGAATTCAGAACACGTACAGTGTGACCTGAAGTCTGGGGCCAGGCTTCGGCAGTGTGGGCCAAATCCTATAGCCACCCCCCCCCCAAACAGATATGTGGATGGACATTACATATAATGGTACACAATATACAGTAGAATACAGCAGAACATACATTTTACATCCAGTGACGTCTCCTGTGAAGTTGACTTTCCTCAACGTCTTCATTCGGAGATTAGACAGCCATGATACCTTCTTTCAGCTGCGTCTCTGCAGAGTTTCACAGAATTTTTTTTAGATTTCTGACTTTACTATCATCCTCAGATAGTGCCCATAAATTTAATGCCCTCTGTATAATTATAATATATAATGGCCCCCTCTGTGTTATTATCATTCTTAATATTATAATGGCACCCGATGTATTAGGCTCCATTCACACGTCCGCAGAACGTGTCTGCATATGTTCCGCAATTGTGCGGAACGGGTGTGGACCCATTCATTCTCTATGGGGACGCAATGGATGCAGAAAGCACACGGTGTGCTCTTCGCATCCGCATTTCCAGAGCCGCCTGCTGAACTTCCGGTCCGCGGCTCCGGAAAAAATTGGAAGATGTTCTATTCTTGTCCGCAGCTGGGGACAAGAATAGGCTGTTCTATGGGGGTGCCGGCCGGGTGTACTGCGGATCCGCAAAACACTATGGACGTGTGAATGGACCCTAATAGTAATAATTATGGCGCCCTTCAGCCCCTTCAGCATACAGTCCCAGGTAAAATACATCACTCCCCGCCTTCAGCCCCTCCAACATACAGTCCCATGTAAAATACAAAACTCCCCATGCTTTCAGCCCTTCCAGCATACCGTCCCATTTAAAATAATATCACCCCTCCTGCCTTAAGCCAGTCCAGCATACAGTCCCATGTAAAATGCAACACTCTCCTGCCTGCAGCCCCTCCAACATACAGTCCCATGTAAATAATATCACCCCCCGTGCCTGCAGCCCCACCAGCATACAGTCCCATGTAAATAATATTAACCCCCTGCCTGCAGCCCCACCAGCATACAGTCCCATGTAAATAATATCACCCCCCCTGCCTGCAGCCCCACCAGCATACAGTTCCATGTAAATAATATCACCCCCCCACCTTCAGCCCCTCCAACATACAGTCCCATGTAAAATACAAAACTTCCTCTGCCTTCAGCCCTTCCAGCATACAGTCCCATGTAAAATAATATCACCCCTCCTGTCTTCAGCCCCTCCAGCATACAGTCCCCATGTAAATAATATCCCCCCCCCCTCTTCAGACCCCTCTAACAAACAGTCTCCAGTACAAAGATTATTCCTCCTCCCTTCAGCCCCTGCAAAATGCCCCCAAAGTAAACATAAAAGTCCCATGTAAATATTATCACCTTGCCCTGCCTGCAGCCCTTTCAGCATACAGTCCCATGTAAATAATACCACCCCCCCACCTTCAGCCCCACCAGCATACAGTCCCATGTAAATAATATCACCCCTCTGCCTGCAGCCCCACCAGCATACAGTCCCATGTAAATAATATCACCCCCCCCTCTGCCTGCAGCCCCTCCAGCATACAGTCCCATGTAAATAATATCACCTTCCCCTGCCTGCAGCCCCTCCAGCATCCAGTCCCATGTAAATAATATCACCCCCCCCCGCCTGCAGCCCCTCCAGCATACAGTCCCATGTAAATAATATCACCTTCCCCTGCCTGCAGCCCCTCCAGCATCCAGTCCCATGGAAATAATATCACCCCCCCTGCCTGCAGTCCCTCCAGCATACAGTCCCATGTAAATAATATCACCCGCCCCCGCCTGCAGACCCTCCAGCATACTGTCCCATGTAAATAATATCACCTTCCCCTGCCTGCAGCCCCTCCAGCATACAGTCACATGTAAATAATATCACCTTCCCCTGCCTGCAGACCCTCCAGCATACAGTAGCATGTAAATAATATCACCTCCCCGCATGCAGCCCCTCCAGCATACAGTCCCATGTAAATAATATCACCCCCCCCTCTTCAGACCACTCTAATATACAGTCTCCAGAAAAAGCATTATTCCTCCTCCCTTCAGCCCCCCTAGTAAACATAGCAGTCACTCTTGTCCTCCACTCACCGACCTGCAGCTTCTGCTCCTCTCTGTTGCAATGGGCTCTGTAGAATCTCCTGCACATTGTGAGGCCCCGCCCCCTGGATGACGAGACTCCGCCTCTTCCTCCAAAATCATACCTCCCTGGAGCAACTCCATTCTAGCGCTCTACTGTCTCATAGGCTTGAGAACACTAGCCTGAAGCCTATGAGAACGGAGTTTGCAGATGGCACTGCAGCATGGAGGTGATGATTAGGGTGTGCCGACACACCCCGTGCGCACGCCTATGTCCCCTTCCCTGCCCCAGTGCAGCGTCCAAATGTCAATAACACAGGCATTTGAACGCGAACGCAAATACCTCCCCCCCCCCCCCCCCCCCACCCACAGGCCATTTCACTAAATGTGCAACTCTTTCAAAATTACTGGCCCTTGAAATGTTGTCATTTACGCTTGTGGACACTGAGACCTTCCGCAACCTGATGTCGGCAGCCATCCCTCAGTACGCAGTCCCCAGCCGCCACGTTAAGGCTGTGCCCGCCTTACACCAGCATGTGTCCCAGAACATCACCTGTGCCCTTACCAACATACTTACTGGGAAAGTCCACTTCACCACGGACACATGGACAAGTGCTGGTTGCCAGGGATGCTACAGTTCCCTGACCACACAGTGAGTGAATGTTTTGGAGGCCAGGAGTGAGTCGTACCCTGGAATTCCACAGGTGCAACCCATGCCCAGGATTGTGGGCCCTATGTCCATCAGGGTCTCCGCCAGCAGCTATTAGTGATGTCGCGAACATAAAATTTTCAGTTCGCGAACAGCGAACGCGAACTTTCGCAAATGTTCGCGAACAGGCGAACCGGGCGAACCGCCATAGACTTCAATAGACAGGCGAATTTTAAAAACCAAAGGGACTCTTTCTGGCCACAATAGTGATGGAAAAGTTGTTTCAAGGGGACTAACACCTGGACTGTGGCATGCCGGAGGGGGATCCATGGCAAAACTCCCATGGAAAATTACGTAGTGGACGCAGAGTCGGGTTTTAATCCATAAAGGGCATAAATCACGTAACATTCCTAAATTGTTTGGAATAACATGCTTTAAAACATCCAGTGTGTGTATACGATCAGGTATGATGTTGTATCGATCAGGTAGTGTAAGGGTTACGCCCGATTCTCAGACATTGACAGACCAAACTCCTCTTTTAATGCACCGCAAACAGTCCATTTGCACAACCGCAAACTCCCCATTTGCACAAGGTTGGATACCAAGCTAGCCACGTCCCGGTGATGTCATTGAAGGTTTCTTCCTCCACCCAGCCACGTACAACACCAACGGTCCCCGAAAGGTCAATTGAATTGATTTTTCGAACGGGGAGATGGTTAAAAAAACGCTGGCTCCCTCCCCTTTGTTTTAATCCACGGTCACTGCTTCTGCGCTGTGCAATTTACTCTCACACCCGATATGAGTGGTATTTTCTGTAGTACTATTCTCATCAGTTTAATCCCTCTAACGTCCCCAATCTGGGGGCCATTTATTGAATAGATTTTTCGAACGGGGAGATGGTTAAAAAAACGCTGGCTCTCTCCACTCTGTTTTAATCCACGGCGACTGCGTCTGCGCCGTGCAATTTACTGTCACACTCGATATGAGTGGTATTTTCTGTAGTACTATTCTCATCAGTTTAATCCCTGTTACATCCCATATCAGGGATTGCCTTTTGTGAAAAAAAATTTAGGCCTGGTACCTTCGACTGCCTTCACAATGACAGACCAAACTCTTATACACCAAACTGAATTGATTTCAGGAACCGGGAGATGGAAAAAGCAGCTTGGTCGGTCCTCTTACTCCCAAATTGGGGCACTGCGCGTGCACAGAGCAATGTGCTGTGACACCCTATATGAGTGGTGTCTTAACTAGTACTATTCCTATCAGCGGCGGGCGGGTGCGTGGTAAGAGCAGGTGACCAAAGCTGAGCTGGAGGAAGATGGTGCGTCAAGGTTCTTAGCGGAAGCTGTTGAAGATTGGGTGTCCTGTCTAAGCCAGTCAACTACGTCCTCAGAATTTTTCGGGTTCAGGGTACATGGCCTCTGAACATTAGGCATTATTCCAGGGACAGTGGAAATCACAGCACCATGACCACGACGGCCCCTGCGGGGTGGCCTGCCTCTGCCTGTCATTTTTTTTTCGATAAGTAGTACTGTGCCACCCTGTATCAGTGGTGGGCACTGGCATTGGGCACACTACAGTCTGTGGAAGTGGGCCTGACACACACTGGCAGCAGGCAAGCAACTGAAATTAGACTAATGTGTAAAAATGAAATGCCTTATTTATCGTCAAGCTACTGTGCCACCCGGTATTAGTGGTTGGCACTGGCAGTGGGCACACTACAGTCTGTGGAGGTGGGCCTGACACACACTGGCAGGAGGCAAGCAACTGAAATTAGACTAATGTGTAAAAATGAAATGCCTTATTTATCAGCAAGCTACTGTGCCACCCGGTATCAGTGGTTGGCACTGGCAGTGGGCACACTACAGTCTGTGGAGGTGGGCCTGACACACACTGGCAGGAGGCAAGCAACTGAAATTAGACTAATGTGTAAAAATGAAATGCCTTTTTATCGGCAAGCTACTGTGCCACCCGGTATCAGTGGTTGGCACTGGCAGTGGGCACACTACAGTCAGTGGAAGTGGGCCTGACACACACTAGCAGCAGGCAAGCAGCTGAAATTACACTAAAGTGTAAAAATTAAATGCCTATTTTGATGCAAAGTCCTCTGCCAGCCGGTATGAGTGGTAGGCACTGGCAGTGGGCACACTACAGTCACTGGAAGTCAGCCTGACACACACTGGCAGGCAACTAACCTTAGATTAAAGTGTAAAATTAAATGCCTTTTTTGATGCAAAGTCCTGTGCCACACGGGATGACAGGGGTGGGCACTGGCAGTGGGCACACTACAGTCAGTGGAAGTCGGCCTGACACACACTAGCAGCAGGCAAGCAGCTGAAATTACACTAAAGTGTAAAAATTAAATGCCTATTTTGATGCAAAGTCCTCTGCCAGCCGGTATGAGTGGTAGGCACTGGCAGTGGGCACACTACAGTCACTGGAAGTCAGCCTGACACACACTGGCAGGCAACTAACCTTAGATTAAAGTGCAAAAATTAAATGCCTTTTTTTTATGCAAAGTCCTGTGCCACACGGGATGACAGGGGTGGGCACTGGCAGTGGGCACACTACAGTCAGTGGAAGTCGGCCTGACACACACTGGCAGGCAACTAAACTTAGATTAAAGTGTAAAAATTAAATGCCTTTTTTTGATGCAAAGTCCTGTGCCACATGGGATGATAGGGGTGGGCACTGGCAGTGGGCACACTACAGTCACTGGAAGTCAGCCTGACACACACTGGCAGGCAACTAAACTTAGATTAAAGTGTAAGAATTAAATGCCTTTTTTTGATGCAAAGTCCTGTGCCACATGGGATGACAGGGGTGGGCACTGGCAGTGGGCACACTACAGTCTGTGGGCCTGCAGCTCCTCACACACAGGCAGGCCATGCAACTGCAATATGCATATAAAGGAAAAAAAAAGCAGACTAATGTTGCAGCCCTAAAAAGGGCTTTTTGGGGTGCTGTCAGGACGCTGTCCTTACAGCAGAGATCAGATGAGTCTTTCAGGACTGGAGTGGACACTGAATTCACTAGCCTAATTAAATTCCCAATTAAATCAGCAGCAACTACACTGTCCCTCCTCTCACTAAGACTGCAAATTCCGAATGAATCTAAAATGGATGCTGTGCAGGAGGTGGGAGGGTCTGGGAGGGAGGGTATGCTGCTGATTGGCTGGAATGTGTCTGCTGACTGTGAGGTACAGGGTCAAAGTTTGCTCAATGATGATGTATAGGGGGCGGACCGAACATCGCATATGTTCGCCCGGCAGAGGCAAACGCGAACAAGCTATGTTCGCCGGGAACTGTTCGCCGGCGAATAGTTCGGGCTATCTCTAGCAGCTATGTTACTGGTTCCAATCCCCACTTCTCCTCCTCAGCCGCCTCATCCTCCACTTCCACCTCCAGCAGCAGTCAGCCATCAGTCGCTAGCTGATCTACGTAGGGGACAAACAGCACACCGCCGCAGAGCTGTGGCAGGGTATAAGGGACCAGACCAGATTTAGTGCTGCTGGTGGCATTATAACTGATAAGCGTATCCGCTTGTCCCCTGGCAATGCTGACAGGTTGACTCAGATAAAAATGAACAAGGCCTGGATTGCCCCTGACTTCTCAACTCCCCCAGAGGAGGGCTGAGCTGATGATGAAAATAAAGGCAATTTCAATCTATCATTTATAATGTACTTAATCTACTGTAGTGTATTCCCATGAACCTTTTCCACCACAAAAAAAAGAGTATATGGTTGAATCTTGTTTTCTCCTCCTCCTCCTCATCCAGACTGTATATATTCCCTCCACTCAATTTTTTTTATAGGTTCAGCTGAACAGCATGCGCTCGCATATAATGTTTTAGAGCGTCAGCTCACCTGCAGGCACTCCGATATAATGTTTTAGAGTGTCAGCTCACCTGCAGGCACTCGAATATAATGTTTTAGAGCATCAGCTGAATAGCATGCACTCGCATATAATGTTTTAGAGTGTCAGCTCACCAGCAAGCCCTCGCCCATAATGTTTTAGAAGGTCAGCTCAGCAGCAAACCCTCGCCCCTAATGTTTTTGAGGGTCACCAGCAGGCCACCATTCATAATTTTTCAAGGGTGTGTATGATGCCCTCCTTTATGTGTAATAAAGGGTGTATTGCAGTGCCGATTCCTTGTCATTTTTGGCAGCCCTTTATGAGTGTAGGAGGCCCACTACCTGAACAATTGTACCACAATGGGAATGAGGCCCTCATTTATGTGATATACAGGCTATTTCGGAGGGTCTCTTGCTTGTAGTTTTTTACAGTGCTTGCACTTTATATACAACTGAATATACAGTAAAGAATGTTTCCTAACATGATTATTTTTGGGGGGGTTTTGTGTGTATTTTTGTCAGTCTGTAAAAGTGGCGTACAACTCGGACAACATGGTACCCAGCAGCGACCTGGGAGTCCAAGATGCATCCACACATCGTCGCCATGCTGTTCCCGGTCCATTTCAGTGGTGTTTCTGTCACTTTCTCACATTTTCCAATGGACCAGGCACCCTCCCCTCTTCAGAGCAGGGGGTGCCTGGTTGTCTCCCATTGACTTCCATTATACGCGGGTGCTCAGCCGAGCACACGAATATAGCAATGTGTTCGGGCCAACCACCCGAACACCCGAATACTTTGGTGCTTGATCATCACTACAAATGAGCTCTTAGCAAGCTATACCTCTAATGCCACCAGACATAAGATGTAAGGCAGTGATTGAATAGCATCTGGTGGCAGGTCTACACAAACTCTTTACTGATTCTTTCTTTCCATCCTCCTCTCTCCACCTCACAGCAGTCTCTTTCTCTGTTCCTTTCTCTAAATCTTTAAATCTCTAAAGCCAATGTTCCTATTGGGCACCCTCTTCTTACTCTGCAAAAATGATCCAAATTCAAAGTTTTCGGAAGACCCCCCTTCAGGATATCCCTGGGATGCCTATACTGTCCTTAGAAGGACACAGAACCATTGATGAGCTTTACAGACAGTGTATGGACTCAATGATGTCCTTGTGGCAAGGAACCAGAGATTGCTTGCAACTTTTTTACGTATTTGTACAATTCTAAGTCATGTATTGAATATTATACTTATATGCTGTATTATTTTACATTTAGATTTATCATTAATGCTCAGTGTTCCTCATTACCTTTTACTTCATTTTACAAGCCACTATAAAATTATCAGATATTATTAAGCTACTGAAACAATTATCACAGTTTGTTTAATATTAATGGATGGAAGGACTGAAGCTTTTCAGGCGCATGAAAGAACTGGAGATCTTATTTACACATCAGTGGCTAGTTATGTTAATCCAAATTAATGCTATCTATTCTCGAAGCAGACAAATGTAAATTACCTTAAAGTAAAAAATAATCTTAGTTTGCAGGAGTAATATGATTTTATTGAAAATGTGTGTATACATTCTAAAAACCCTAAGAAAAGGTATTCCAGAATTGTTATTTATTGAGGGAAAACAATCATTTGCCAAAATCTCTTAAGGGTGAATTCATGTAGTGAGTTTGTTTTAAAATTATTTTTAAGAGTGTTGCTTTTTAGTGACAAGTTTCATATACTTTATAACCAAAGCCAGAAGGGAACTAGGAAGAAAAGCGAAATATAAAGGAAGGATTTATGTTTCCTTCCTATTGCATCGACTTCTGTCTTTGCCTCATAAAACTGCCTTGAAATCTGCAGTGGCATTTTTTTGTGTGAAACCATCTTTAGGGCACCTCACACTGTATAAAAAAAACTGTACGTATGACTCCAGTCTTAAGGGGCATCTGTCCGCAGATCTGTACCTATGAAACTGGCTGAGAGAGAGTAAAACTAACCCTAAAACCCTTCAATTATTTAAATGGTAAAAAGTGTAAATCTGAAGGTGTCGGCCCTTTACAGAGTAATGAGGTGGGAGTTGCAGACAGCGATGAGGAGAAATCAAAGCTATTAAATATTTTTTTTAAATCAAAGCTATTAAATATTTTTTTCTCCACTGTATTAACTGAGGAAAATAAACTGTTAGATGAACTGCAGAATGTAAAAGTAAATTCCCTATTAAAAGTGCCCTGCCTGACCCAGGAAGAAGTACAGCGGCGTCTTAAAGATTAAAATAGACAAATCGCCGGAACCAGATGGCATAAGTAAGAATTAAGTAATGTCATAGCCAGACCCTTATTTCTGATATTTAAGGACTCTATATTGACAGGTAGTGTACCACAGGATTGGCGCTTAGCAAATGTGGTGTCACTGTTCAAAAAGGGTTCAAAAACAGAGCCCAGAAACTATAGACAGGTAAGTTTAACATATATCGTGGGTAAACCATCGGAAGGTTTTCTAAGAGATGCTATCTTGATGTACCTCAATGAAAATAAGCAAATAACACCATATCAGCATGGCTTCATGAAGGAATGGTCATGTCAAATTAATTTAATCCGTTTCTATGAGGAGGTAAGTTATAGACTTGACTGTGGCAAATCAGTGGATATCATGTATCTTGTCTTCTCCATAGCATTTGATACTGTACCACATAAAAGGTTGGTATATAAAATGAAAAGGCTTGGACTGGGAGAAAATGTCTGTATGTGGGTAAGTGGCTCAGTGAAAACAAAGGGTGGTTATTAACAGTACATAATGTCACTCTCACTAGCGGGGTACCACAGGTGTCAGTATTGGACCTTTTTCTCTACAATATATTTATTAATGATCTTGTAGAAGGCTTGCACGTAAAATATCCGTTTTTGCAGATGACATTAAACTGTGTAAATTAATTAACTCAGAAGAGGACAGTATACTGCTACAGATGGATCTGGATAGATTGGAGGCTTTGGCAGAGAAATGGCAGATGAGGTTTAAAGGGAACCTGTCACCAACTTCATGGTGACCTCACCAAAGCATCATAAAGTAGTGACAGACACTCTGATTTCAGCTCTGTGTCATTATCGGGCTAAAAGTAAATGGGTACCGAAAACCAGCATCATGATCAATGCAGCCCAGGCCTGGAAAAGAGTCACGTCTGCCTGAGAAGAGTCACGGTTATTCATGATTCCCTACTCTCCCTGTTTACCTGCTGCCAAGAGTCTGGTCAACAGAATCCTCACCCTGATCCTCCTTCCTCCCACCACACAGAGTCTCGGCAAACAAGTGATCCCACACTCTTTTCATTAGCATTCCTTAAATTGAGCCTCTCGCCCTCTCGCCAAGCCTGCTTGAAGAGGGACTTGAGGCGATCTTGAGCATACATAGTCAGAAGAAGATGACGGTGGGGGAACGACAATTAGTGTTTAACGAGGTGGATGATGATGATTATGAGACACAGTTGCCAATAAGTCAACCGCAATTAGTGCCTCAAGAGGTTCATGATGAGGATGAGACACAGTTGTCAATAACTGAGGTTGTTGTTAGGTCAACATTCAGGAGGATGACCAGAGTGAGGAAGTGGAAGAGGAGGTGGTGGAAGATGAAGTTACTAACCCAACCTGGGAAAGTGGCAAGCTTGGCGAGGACAGCAGTACTGAAGAGGGGGAGGGATCCGCAGCACTGCAACAGGCTGGAAGCGGCAGGGGGATGGCAAAAGGGAGAAGGCGGGCCACACCAAAGCGGCCTGCAACTGTTCCCCAGAGCTCCCCCTTGCAGGAATCTCCTTTGCCAAGGAGTAGGTGTTCCGCAGTCTGGCGCTTTTTTGAGGAAAGTGCGGATGATTAAAGAATTGTCATTTGCAACCTGTGCCGTACCAAAATGAGCAGGGGCGTGAACACTAGCAACCTCACCAACACCAGTATGATCTGCCACATGGCATTAAAACACCATAATAGGTGGGCCGAATGTCTGGGTCCACAATCAGTGTCTGCGGGTCACACTTCTGCCTCTTCCCCTGTGTTATGAGTGGGCCTATCCCCTGTCCAAGATGCAGGCCCGGATGCCTTCCGCTATGCACCTGGACCTTTCCAAATAACATCAGCTAACACATCCACTTCTGTGTCCCAGCACAACGTACCGATGTCTATACCCCAGGCCTTTGAACAAAAGTGCAAATACCCAGCCACCCACCCACCCACAGGCCATTGCACAAAATGTGCACCTTTCAAAATTGCAGGCCCTGGAAATGTTGCCATTTAGGCTTGTGGACACTGAGGCTTCCCGCCGCCTGATGGCGGCGGCCGTCCCGCGTTACTGTGTCCATAGCCGCCAATATTTTTCACGGTGTGCATTCCCAGCCTTACACCAGCATGTATCCTTTAACATCACCTGTGCCCTGACCAACGCAGTTATTGGGAAGGTCCACTTAACGACACATGGACAAATCCTTTTGGCCAGGGATGCTACATTTCCGACGGCACACTGGGTGAACATTGTGGAGGCTGGGAGAGAGTCGTACCCTGGGATGGCATAGGTGCTACCGACGCCAAGAATTGCGGGCCCTACTTCCGTCAGGGTTTCCGCCGCCACCTAGGTTAGTGGCTACAACTCCCCCTTTTCCTCCTCTACTTCTACCTCTGAATTATCATCTCGCAGCACCAGTCAGCCATCAGTCAGTTGCTGGAAGCAGTGTAGCATTGCAGTGGAGAAGCGGCAACAGGCCATACTTAAACTTATCTGCTTAGGTGACAAACAGCACACCGCCGCAGAACTGTGGCGGGGGATAAGGGATCAGACTGAGCTGTGGCTCTTGCCACTCAGCCTACAACCAGGCATAGTAGTGTCTAATTATGGCCGAAACTTGGTGGCAACTTTGGAGCTCGGCAAGCTCACACACATACCATGCCTAGCCCACGTGTTCAACCGAATGGTTCAGCGGTTTCTCAAAACCTACCCCAAGTTGCCTGAGCTACTGGTGAAGTTGCGCCGCGTGTGTGCCCATTTCCGCAAGTCATCGACCGCTTCCGCCAGTCTGGTAACGCTGCAGAAGCGCTTGCAATTGCCAGCTCAACGACTGTTGTCTTTGTGAGCAGCAGAGGGCAGTAGTGAAATACAAGCTGCAACATGGTCGTCGCCTTTCCAGTCAGCTTCTGTTCTTCACAAGGGACAAGTGGACATTGACCTCTGTGAGGTTTTACGCAACTTTGAGGAATCAACACAGATGGTGATCGGCGATAACGCTATTATCAGTGTAATCATCCCACTTCTGTGTCTTCTCAAACACTCGCTGCTCACAATTAAGGCGGATGCTTTGCATGGGCAAGAGGTGGAAATGGGGGAAGACAGTACACAGGGTAATAGCCAGACCACCCTCATTTCGTCTTCTTAGCTCAATTTGGATGATGATGAGGAGGAGGAGGAGCAGGAGATAGTTGCCTCCGCTACCGAAGGTAGTATCCATGGAAGTTTTCTTCCATCTGTTTAGCGTGGATTGGTAGAAGAGGAGGAAGAGGATGAGGAGATTGAGAGTCATCCTCCTGATGAGGACAGCAAAGTCTTGTCTTTTGGGACTCTGGCACACATGGCTGACTTTATGTTAGGCTGCCATTCAAGTGATCCTCGAGTTGTACGCATTTAGGCCAACATCAATTACTGGTTGCTACAAAGAGAACTTCTCATCTCTCATTCCTGTGGTGGAGCGGACAAGCAAAATGGTGCAATATCAGAAGGTCCTTGTGGAAAAATTGCTCCAAAAATTTTCAGCTGACAACGCTGGTGGCAGAGTACGTAGTTCCTTGGCCAATTAAGAAGGGGAGACGAGGGGAACACACAGCAATTCCAACAGAGGCAGGGCAACACTCTCCAAGGCCTGGGACAGTTTTATGACACCCCGCCAGCACCCTCAACCTGATGTGCGGCCTAGTGTGACAGGGAGGGAAACATTTTGGAAGTTGGTGATCTACTACTGGGTGTCCAAGCTGGACACCTGGCACGAACTTGTGCTCTACGCCCTGGAAGTGCTGGCCTGCTCTGCCGCCAGCATTTTGTCAGAGAGTGTATTTAGTGCTGCTGGGGGCATAATAACTGATAAGCGCATCCGCCTGTCAACTGAAAATGCTGACCGGTTGACTCTTATAAAAATGAACAAGGCCTGGATTGCCCCTGACTACTCTACTCCACTAGAGGAAAGCGGATGAACATAAAGGCACTCTAAATGTGGCTTTTATGGTGTATTGAATACACTGTATTCCCATGCACCCCTTCCACCACTAAAAAGGGTATATGGTTCAATCTCCTTTTTCTCGTCCTTCTGCTCCTCCTCCATCATATCAACATGCTTATAAGGCTGCCCTCGCTCCTAATGTTTTAGAGGGTCAGCTCAGCAGCAGGCCCTCACCCATAATGTTTTTGAAAGTCACCAGCTGGTCCTCAACCATAATGTTTTTGAGGGTCACCAGCTGGCCCTCAAACATAATGTTTTTGAGGGTCACCAGCAGTCCCTCGCCCATAATGTTTTAGAGGGTCACCAGCAGGCCCTTGTTCTTAATGTTTTAGAGGGTTACAAGCAGGCCCTGGCTCCTAATGATTTTGAGAGTCACCAGCATACCCCTGCCCATAATGTTTTAAATGGTCAGATCAGCAGCAGGCACTCGTCCCTAATGTTTTAGAGGGTTAGCTCAGCAGCAGACCCTTATCCCAAATTTTTTTAGATGGTCAGCTCTGCAGCAGGCCCTCGCCCATAATTAGTAGTGATGAGCGGCAGGTGCCATATTCGATTTCAACGAAATTTGCGAAAATTCGATAGAATATTCGTTTCATATTCGTCGAAATTGAATATTCGTCATTATAGCGATTAATATGCGATTTAAATAATCGCGTATTGCGATTGTAACTTAAGGCTACTCTCCGATTGGTTCGATATCTAGAATTAGCGAATATGACGAATGTATTCGTCATATTCCTGAAAACGAAGATAACAAAGTATTCTCCATTTTAGTTTTAGCAACCTATTCGTCAACTTTGCTAATTCTAACAATCAAAAAGGAAAGTTGACTGTAGAGACAGCTGTGTTTAATTCGCTATGCGATTATATTATTATTATTTTTTTTTTATAAATAGAATAATTATAATAATTATCAAGTATTATAATTATTCTATTTATTTTAAAAAAAAGCAAAGTAATATAATCGCATAGCGAATTAAACACAGCTGTCTCTATAGTCAACCTTCCTATTTGATTGCTAGAATTAGCGAAGTTGACGAATAGGTAGCTAAAACGAAGATGGAGAATACTTCGTTATCTTCGTTTTGAGGAATATGACGAATACATTCGTCATATTCGCTAATTCTACCAAGCCAACCATAGTAAACTAGGTCTAAGTTTAATTTATCGCATTGCGATAAATTTATCGCATTGCGATTACAACTTAGCACTGCTATATTACATATTAGGCTAGAATTAACGAATATGGAATATAGCAGTGTTAAGTTGAAATCGCAATGCGAATAATATAACTTGAAGTAAGCGCATTGCGATTTCAAATTAGCACTGTTATCTTCCATATTCGTTAATTCTAGCCTAATATATAATATAGCAATGCTAAGTTGTAATCGCAATGCGATTAATATAACTTGAATTAATGGCATTGCGATTTAAACTTTGACCTGGTTTACTATGGTTGGCTTGGTAGAATTAGCGAATATGACGAATGTATTCGTCATATTCCTCAAAACGAAGATAACGAAGTATTCTCCATCTTCGTTTTAGCTACCTGTTCGTCAACTTCGCTAATTCTAGCAATCAAATAGGAAGGTTGACTTACTATAGAGACAGCTGTGTTTAATTCGCTATGCGATTATATTACTTTGCTTTTTTTTTAATAAATAGAATAATTATAATACTTGATAATTATTATAATTATTCTATTTATTAAAAAAAAAATAATAATAATAATATAATCGCATAGCGAATTAAATACAGCTGTCTCTATAGTCAACCTTCCCATTTGATTGCTAGAATTATCGACGTTGACGCATAGATAGCTAAAACGAAGATGGAGAATACTTCGTTATCTTAGTTTTGAGGAATATGACGAATACATTCGTCATATTCGCTAATTCTACCAAGCCAACCATAGAAACCAGGTCTAAGTTGAAATCGCAATGCGATTAATATAACTTGAATTAATTGCGATTTCAACTTAGACCTGGTTTACTATGGTTGGCTTGGTAGAAGAATATGACAATTGACGAATGTATTATGTAGAACTAATTTTGGGAAGTGGGAAAGAAAAAAATATGACAATAAAAAACCAAAAAAAAAAAAAGAATTTTCAAAATAGCGAATATATAGCGCTATATATATAGCGAATATAATATTCGCGAGTTAGCAAAGTGCCGAGTGTTGAGCTATGCAAATATTTGCGCTCAACACTAATAATTAGAGTTGAGCAAACACCTGGAAGTTCAGGTTCGCCCGAACTTCGCTGCAAAGTTCGAGTTTGGGACCCGAACTTGACCTGAAATTGACCTCGAACCCCATTGAAGTCAATGGGGACCCGAACTTTGGGGCACTAAAATGGCTCTAAAAAAGTCATGGAAAGGGCTAGAGGGCTGCAAAAGGAAGCAAAATGGGGCTAAGAGCTGGACAATTGCCCTGCAAACAAATGTGGATAGGGAAATGACTTAAAATAACATAAAATACATAAAAATTTAAAATAATAATCTTGAACTAGGAGGAGGAGGTCCATATGGAGTAGGAGGTTGAGGAGGCGGTGGACGTGGCGGTGTAGGTAGAAGCGGTGGTGGAGGAGGTAGTCGCTAACAACACCGTTTTTTTGTCGTTTTGTTTTTTAATTTGGGGTAGACCCCAAAACATTGAGAAATATAGAAAAGAAAACAAAGAGAAAGTGCGCTGGAGCATAACAAAGGCTGGGTTAGGCCGGTATGCCCAATTTGGAGACCCAGAAGTTGAATGTGGTAGACCCATCAGTCAGTATGTGTAGGCGTGTGCACACATACTGTTCCACCATGTTGCTGATATACTACCTCCTGCTAAGACGTTCCATATCAGCTGGTAGTGCTGGTTCTTGTGGCGTGCTGACAAAGCTTTCCCACATTTCGGCCATGCTAACTCTGCCTTCTGAGGTGCTGGTGGTGCCCCAGCTGCATTGGCGACTTCTTCCTCCTCCTCTGCCTTCGCCTTGTGCTTCCACTGAGGCCCCGGTGTCAGGTGGGAATGCCATCAGCAGCGCGTCTACCAGCGTGCAGAATATATTTCCCAGTCAGGTATGCAGTGCAGGGGTAGTCTGAAAGAAAAAAGGAGTACAGATCACCCCGCAATCTAAACACCGCTGAATTTATAGAATATATTTCCCAGTCAGGTATGCAGTGCAGTGGTAGTTTGAAAGAAAAAAGGGGTACAGATCACCCAGCAATCTAAACGCTGCTGAATTTACAGAATATATTTCCCAGTCAGGTATGTAGTGCAGCAGGAACACACCCTCCAAGCCACTTGTGAATGACTGGACTGATAACCGTGGAAATGTCCCCCTAGAATCTAACAGATTGATTTACTGAATTGATTTTCCTGTCAGATACAGAGTGCAAGCCGCAGGGGTAGTTGACCGCCAAAAGAAAGGCAATTTGTCCCCCCAGAATCTAACAGATGGATTTACTGAATTGATTTCACTGTCAGATTTGCAGCGCAGGGGTACTTTACAGAAAATTTTTTGAATATTTCACACCCTGGGGCCCTGAATTCACAGACGGATTACCTATATTATTTTCCCTTCCCCTGGCACACATACAGTGCAAGTGCACTTAAAAAATGGGTATATGTCGCCCACTAAACTACAAGAACAGAATTAAATTATTGTCCCTGGCACATATGCAGTCGCAAGTGCACTGCACTTGCACAAAATGGCCGCCAACGCCCACCTTATTAACAGACGGATTAAAACTTATTTTTCTGTGTCACTGGGCTCAGGGTAGGGTACAAAAATGTTTTATTGCACCCACAAAAAAAAAATTCAATGTTGATCGCAGACTTAACACCAAGCTCTGATATCAGAGTCTTTCCTAATCTCTCCCTCACAGCAGCAGCATTCTATCCCTACACTAGAAAGAGCTGACTTGACATGCGGCGCTACGTGACTCCAGCTAATATAGAGGCTTGGTCACATGCTGCACTGGCCAATCACAGCCATGCCATTAGTAGGCATGGCTGTGATGGCTTCTAAGGGCACACACCTTAAACGCTTGTTGATTGGCTGCCCTGCAGTCTTTCAACAAGATTTATTAAACGTCCGAACACCGAACTCGAACACAAACTTTTACAGAAAAGTTCGGGTTCGGGTCGGGGTACAAAAACCCCTAAAGTCCGGTAGTATTGCTTAATGCTATCTATAATGTTTTAGATGGTTAGATCAGCAGCAGCAGCCCTCGTCCCTAATGTTTTAGATGGTCAGCTCAGCAGCAGGCACTCACCCATAATGTTTTATATGGTCAGCTCAGCAGCAAGCCCTCACCCCTAATGTTTTATATGGTCAGATCAGCAGCACGCCCTTGCCCATAATGTTTGAGATGGTCAGCTCAGCAACAGGCCCTCACCCCTAATGTTTTAGATGGTCAGATCAGCAGCAGGCCCTCGCCCATAATGTTTCATATGGTCAGATCAGCAGGCCCCCACCCCTAATGTATTAGAGGGTCACCAGCAGGCCCTTGCTCCTAATGTTTTTGAGGGTCACCAGCAGGCCCTTGCTCCTTGTGTTTTTGAGGGTTACCAGCAGGCCATTAATCATAATTTCAAGGGTGTGTATCATGCCCTCCTTTATGTGTAATAAAGGGCGTATTGTAGTGCCGGTTCCTTGTAATTTTTGGCAGCCCTTTCATCCAAGACAGATCCAGTCTGGAGTAAACGGATTGTTTTCCAGAAAGGCTGTTAGAAGCTTTGGAACAGAGTGCTGCCTAGCCTGCAGGACCTCATAGTTGCTGAGGAGACTAGTTGCTGTTCAGTTAAAGGCATCATCGAATACAAAACAAGACCCGAGTCAGTAAAATCATGCACGTATTACACTGTATAGACTAATAAGATTGTAAGCTCCTGTGTTGCTCCACGGCTAGCCTATTTATTACACCCGAAACAATCGTTCCTGTACTTTGGGGTAATAACAGGTATGGCGAGGCAGTGTTAACTCTGCTTGCAGTAGGTAAATTGTTCCAGCTACCATTAGAGGGTGCTGCGGTATTATGTCCGGCCAAAATGTCTGACAGTGACTGAATGGAAGGCATACTGATGCAAACTGAACGGATTTCTATCTATTCAGATTGCATTGGGATATGCCTGATCAGTTCTTTTCCGGCATAGAGCCCTTTTGAAGGAACTCTATGCCGGAAAAGAATAACGCAAGTGTGAAAGTACCCTTAGGAGCCATAGCAGCCAATCAGATTCCACCTTTTATTTTGGACAGCTCCTTTGGAAAATGAAAGGTGGAATCTGATTGGTTGCTATGGGCAACTAATTTACACCAGTTTGATAAATGATACAAAATGTTTTTTTTATTTGCTAGAATGTTTGTGACCTTTTGGCAGTTTGGGAATTTTTCAAGATACAGCCTGGGTTTTTTCCAGATTTTTCACATAGGCTTCTTTATAAAATTGCCAGGAAAATGTATATTTTGAAATAAAAAGGCATGTTAAAAAATAAAAATTTAATTTGTAAAACATGCCATGAAAAACACCTGAAACACATGGTATTTATTTTACAAGTGTTTAAAAACACTGCAAAATTAGGATGTGAAGGAGCAGTCCTTTCAAAGTCTTCTTAAGGCCTCTTGCACACGAAAGTTTTTTCCCGTTTACGTTCCGTTTTTTGCAGTCCGTATACGGAACCATTCATTTCAGTGGGTCCACAAAAAAAAAAAATTTACTCATTCGTATGCATTCCTTTTCCGTATTTCCGTTTTTTTTAGATGCCCTATTATTGCCCCCAAATCACGTTCTGTGGCTACATTCAAGTCAATGGGACTTTAAAAAAAACAGAACGGATATGGAATGCATCCGTATGTCTTACGTATCCGTTCCGATTTTTGCGGAACCATCTATTGAAAATGTTATGCCCAGCCCAATTTTTTTTACTGTATACTGTATATGCCATGCTTCCGTTTCCGATCTGCAAATAACGGAAACCAAACGGAAAAAACGAACGGAAAAACAGAACCGAAGCGGAACGGAAACACTACTAAAACAAAAAATGGAAAAATGGATCAGTTTAAAACAGACAGTGAAACACTGAAAAGCTATACGGTTGTGTGCAGGAGGCCTAAGAGTGGATCTGTAATGGCTCCTTTTATGTTTGTTTTTGCAACTATATACTTGCATCCTCTTGTTATAACAATTCTGGACCATCTTTTCTTATAACTCTTTGTTGTGCCACTTCTTTATTATTCCTGCTAGAAGTTATAAATTGTTAGCAGCTTAAAGGTTTAGCTGGGTTTTACCAGTTGAGGGTCTGTCCTTGCACAGTCTAACAAAAAGTCTAAATACTTGCTGACAGTTTCAGACTGAGCAGGGATACACCACCAACTGGTTATACCCAGCTGTACCTTCATTGCAAACTGCTAGCAAATCATTCCCAAATTCTAGCAGGAATAATAAAGGAATGGCATAACAATGAGTCATAATAATAAATGCTCTATAATTGTTTTTACACGGGGAATGCAAGTAGTTACTAAAACAGACATATCAGAAGTTACAAGTTCTCTTTAAGCCAGTGCCCTCTTTCAGCAGGATAATGCATCATTTATTTATTTACGTATGATTTGACAAAAATGGCAAAGAGATCAAGGTGTTGACTTGAGCTCCAAATTCTCCAGAACTCAAGCTCAAGTTTGGACCCACACCTATCTCCATACCAGACTACAAAAGTGAAGCACAACTCACTTCAGGGTCCCGTTCTGGAGATAGGTATAGGTCCCAAAGGTGGGACCCACACCTATCTAACATTGGTGGCATATCTTAGCCACATGCCACCAATGTCTGAGATGAGACAACCTCTTTAAAAGTTCTCCTAAAGGCTGTATATGGAGTTGGAAATTCCTAGCTGGTGTTGCTAGGAACCACCTTTTCACCTCCTTTTCCTCTCTTAGACGAAGTTGCCTCAGTCTAATGTGAGCTGTGGATGTGAAAACCTCTAATAGTAGTGAAGAGCAGAGTTACGCAGGGAGATCTGTTGCATTGTGCATCATAAAGCAGCCAAAATGTCAGCATATATGCCAGCCCTTGAGGGAAAAGGAGTTTACTGAATGCAGCAGAAAGTTCAGCGGCCACTTTTAGATACAGATTACAGAGCATTTGTCAAAGAAAGGTAACACATCTATATTCAGGCTACTGACTTCTCTGTTTACTGGTGGAAGTGATAAGCTTTAGGCTTCCCATCATGTAAAAGGTAGAGAAAGGGCCCTCTGTTCAGAGACTGTATTCCACTGAGGATACTAACAAATATTCAGAGTGAGAGAGATCAATTGCACCTCTTGGTCTAGTTAGGAAGAGTGTGCAGACTATAAGAAAGAGACTCAGTCCTCTATTTCTCATAGTCTGCCATGGGAATTGCACATGAAAACAATTTATGGAACACACTCAGTAAAGTATACTGGACCTGTTGCATAAAACCTGGTCTCATCTTTGTGCACACCAGTAACATCACAGTGCATCATTGCCCCAAGTTTCAAGGAACCCTTCCTTAAACTTCAAAATATAATACCACCAAAGGCACCCCAAAACACCATCAGGTAAAATAAATTTCAAAGTTAGGGAGTGCCCCAAAGAGAACAAAGGTGTGCCTTTAACTCCACTGCATAACCCGGAGGAGTATAAGATTGAGTAAGGGCTCATGCACACTGCCATTGTGCGGCTGTTCTGTGCATTGGGGACCGCAATTTGCTTTATCTGTTAGACGGCCAGAACGGATCCGTGATCCATTCGCACCATAAAAAAATAGAACATGTTCTATTTTTTTTGTGGTGCGGAGGCACAGACATAAACACCACGGAAGCACTCCATAGCGCTTCTGATGCGTGCTTCCGTTCCGCACCGCAACTCCTGGATTGCAGACCCATTCAAGTTAATGGGTCCGCATCCGTAATGCGGGGTGCACACGTCCGGTGCCTGTGTATTGCGGACCCGCCGTATGCGGGCCGCAATACGGCCACGGCCAGGAAACGGTCATGTGCATGAGGCCTAACTGTGACCTCCTTTAATGTTTCTAAATTCTAGGTGTGTGTGTGTAGAGAGCACCCTATATAATCTTTCTTCAGAGTAAATACCTAGCTACAGCTCTAGTTTCTAGACATTTTGCACCTCTGGCAGCCAGGGGAATTTTCTGACTTTTATCATGTACAAATAAAAACAAAATAAAATAGAGATGCAAATCATGCTAAGGCCTCTTTCACACGAGTCTTACGGATTGGCTCCGGATGCGTTCAGGGTGTGTGCAGTGAAACTCGCACCATTTTGGCGGGTGACGTGTTCTGTTATTTGGCTAGATAGACTTGACAGGAATTGATCAAATGAGTGATCTACTGTTACACCATAGCAAATGAATTATGTCGTCATCAATCAGAGCTAAAAAGGCAATGAAGCCAGCACTCTTAAAATACCAATAAACCAATGCCAATTGCTTACATCAGTGAACAAACCTATTTAGCTGGAAGACAGAAAAATGCAAATTGTCCATGTGGAATAGCTTTTTTTTTTTTTTTTGCGGTACATAGAACCACAACAGCTCCCCATTTATAATTGCATAATGCTGGAAAACTGGTTGTTACTGTGTGAAGCAGTTGTACCAAGTAATTGAATATGTTTTATGCTTCAGCAGTACATGATGTTAGAAAGTAGTTTTCTCATTTGAATAATGAGATACTGTGAATGACTGACAATAGAGACATAGAACTAGTGTGATGAAAGACTGATTGCTCAATTGTACCTAATGTAATTTACTGAATATATAGATACATATATAAAATGTATGGACTAGATAACTGTCTATACATAGTACTAGAATTGTGAATGGCTAATTTTTTATTTATTTATTTTATGGAGTAGCTAAATTGATAGTCTAAAGATGCATGGTTAGACACATTTGTTTAACCGTATACCACCTTTTGTTGGCTTACTCTGCAATAGAAGTTTATGCCAAAATTGTGGTGCAAAATATTGTACGTTAGGCACCACCCTCCTTATCACTAAGCCACAAGCTTTTCCGTCTAATCACCCCTTAGTGAGCTGAGTGCAATGGATTTATTAAAACTAAAAGCACCAAACTGAGCAAAAAATTTATAACAAGGTCAAGGAGCAATCGCATTAGTAAATATGGGCTACTGCGCTGTTTTATGAACGAATATAAAAAGTATCGGAGTACTAGAAGCATCCGCATTTCTGGTCAGTCTCTAGTTGTTCTGAGATTTAAAAAGAAAAGTTACTCTGTGGGACAAAATCCTGAAGATATCTTACAGGTGTGTACTAACCCCTCCATAGTACAAAGTAGCTCTAACCAGAAAAGAAAGAGAAGCGAGGGGCCTCAATGTGCAACTGTAATGGAAGATCATAAAATCTTAGTCCCAAGTTTTAGACATCAACTTACAGCTTCTTAAAATAATTAGAGATTCAAAAATTCGATTTGGCCGGTTCGAAGAATTTTCTGAAAAGATTAGATTCGATCCAAATTTATTTGTGGCGAATCACGTTAAAAAACAGCTACTATATTTTTCACTTTATAAGACACACTTTTCCCCCCCAAAAGTGGGGGGAAATGGCCCTGCATCTTATAAAGCGAATACTA
Source organism: Bufotes viridis (assembly GCA_033119425.1). NCBI lineage: Eukaryota > Metazoa > Chordata > Amphibia > Anura > Bufonidae > Bufotes > Bufotes viridis. The sequence continues at coordinate 237,737,338 of CM065591.1, read as the reverse complement.
GTGAGCGCTTCCCTTATGGAAGCGCTCATGAGTACCGGAGGACCAGGAAGTGGTAAAGGCTCTGTACTCAGTGCTTCCTGGTCCTCGGCTGTCAGCTGTACTGTGGCTGCGCACAGCGTGAGGGCACTCTGTGACCTCACGCTGTGCACGTCGGGTCACAGCACAGCCGCAGCAGCAAGAAGACAGAGCGCGCTGGAGGTGTGGAATGGCAGAGTCCAGAGCAGGAGAGGTAGAAGTGTTTTTTTATTTTATTTGATCTGTGGCATGGGGCTCATAAATGGCACTGGGGCTTATAGATGGCATGGGGGCTCATAAATGGAATGGGGGTTCATAATGGAGTCTCATAAATACTTATGGATGGCATGGGGGCTCATAATGGAGGCTGATAAATGGCATGGGGCTGATAAAAGGCATGGGGGGGCTGATAAAAGGCATGGGGGGCTGATCTGAGGCATGGGGGCTGATCTGAGGCATGGGAGGCTGATCTGAGGTCTTACTGGGGTCTTATTAACACTGAGGGTCTGATCTGAGGTCCGATTGAGGGTCTTATTAACATTGGGGGCTGATTGGGGCTGTCAGATGAGGTCTGATTAACATTGGGTGTCTGATTGCTGGCCTGATCTGAGGTCTAATGAAAAATATTTTTTTCTTATTGTCCTTCTCTAAAATCTGGGTGTGTCTTATCATCAGGTGTGTCTTATAAAGAAAAAAAAACATACGGTATTTCCTGGCTTCAGAGAGCCTGTATAGTGGTGTAGAACACTGTGCCTTGTAGTAACACGCATAAGGAGTCTTCTGTGGTAATGAAACAATACTGTGAGTCAGTATGACACGCAGATGACAGGCGTCGCTCTAAGAATCACTGCATACTTCACTTATTTGGGCAGTTATGGGGCTAAAACTGACCAAATAACTCAAGTGTGAACTCTGCCTTACAGGTCAGTGCTGGCGCCAGTTATAAAGAACCGTGCAGAGGCCCAAGATCCTACTATAGCATGAAAGATTCCACATAGATGTCTACAGCACCTGTTCTATTAACTGCTTATACAAGTAGAGCCCCCCTGACAGAGTGGAGAGGGTGTCAGCAGTAAGTTTGTGTTGACGTCACAGATTATTTTGCCCTTTCTCTGATCCATCAGAACAATAACCACCAAAAAACAGATCTTGTTTGTTGAGCATCCGCCTTCACTCGGTCAGCATTTGGTCAATAGTCCATCAGTATTACTAAAGCCAAAAGAAAAATCAGGAGTGGATCCAAAACAGAGAGGACACGTGAATGGATTACTTGCATGTCTTCTGTGTTTTGTACCCACTTCTGCTTTTGGCTACCAAATCATAAGCTAATTCTGATGCAAAATAGGACCATGTCATACAGGCCTTACAGCTCCTAAACAGACAGGATCCGTTGTGCGTCTCATTTTTCCTTCCTTCTACAGATCAGAAGAAGGGGCCAATAAATTATGATGTCAACCAGGCTAAAAAGGCAAAATAGTGGCCCAGTCATGGAATGGGGGAGTGAGAACAGCATGAGAAGTCCACAGAGGAGCCCAATGACAGAGTTTTGATGTGGTAGCAGCATGAGGAGACCGCAGAGTGGCCCAGTGACATAGTGTTGAGGTGGCAGCAGCAAGAAGAGACCATCGAGTGACTGTGACGGACGTTCCCGTGACAGGTGGCAGGAGATTGGTGAGAATGGAAACACGTGGTTTGATCTGACATGTTTTACGTTTGGATCAAATGACGTCTGTGTTGTTTCTGATGCTTGCCACACCTTCTTTCCCCAGGTGTGGCTATTAGGGTTATTTAACCTTCTCTATTTACAGTTGCTTCTCCCACAATGCTGTGTGGTTTATAGCTTCTGTTTGTGACCTTTGGATAGACTGTGGTTGGATATTGGCTGAGTTCCTGGGGCTTCAATTGCTCCTTTAAAGTTAAGTCTTTCCTTTCCCTTTTGTATTTTTTGGGTTCTGTGTGTTGCATTTCCCTATTGTTTGTATTAGGCCTGAAGGAGACTCCTGTTCGTCCTTCCTTTTGGAGGAACAGGTCGTCTCATCCCTGCCGTTAGTACCAGGGTCCTATAGGGCTAGATAGGACTGTAGGTATTCCTGCGTATGAACTCACCTACCTTTGGGGTCTGATCATACTGGTAGTCAGTCAGGATTTTGGTTAGGGTTTTTGCTAGGAGGTGTCAGTCTTCCTTCCCTAGTCCTCAGGCTTGATTCCCTGTTCCCCCCTTTCCTCCTATGCTCGGTGTGGTCTTTCCCTTCCACACCGAAGTGTGACTGTGGCCCAGTGAGTAGTGAGGTGGCAGTAGCATGAGGAGACCACAGAGTGGCCCAGTGAAATAGAGTTGAGGTGGCAGCAGCATGAGTAGATCACAGAGTGGTGAGGTGGCAGCAGCATGAGAAGACCACAAAGTGGTGAGGTGGCAGCAGCATGTGGAGACTACAGAGTGGCTCAGTGATATAGTGTTGAGGTGGCAGCAGCATGAGGAGACCACAGAGTGGCCCAGTGACATAGTGTGAGGTGGCAGTAACATGAGGAGACCACAGAGTGGTGAGGTGGCAGCAGCGTGAGGAGACCACACAGTGGCCCAGTGACAAAGTATTGAGGTGGCAGCAGCATGAGTAGACCAGAGTGGCCCAGTGACATAGTGTTGAGGTGGCAGAAGCATGAGGAGACAACAGAGTGGTGAGGTGACAGCAGAATGAAAAGACCACAGAGTGGCCCAGTAACAGAGTGGGGAGGTGGGGGTAATATTAGTACCAGCTGAAGATATTCGGTGGCAGTAGGAGCACCTGGCAGCAGGTGTGACATCAGGCAGGTGGCAGCATCAGAATAGTAGCTTAAGCAGGTAGCCAGAAGAAATAGGTCTCTTTTGTCAAAGTGTAGGTGTGCTACCATGGGTTTTCTAGTCTGATGCATAAGGCACTGGTGTTTGAAAATCCTGGCTCATGCACGCCTGAGTCATCTTCACAAAGGTCAGTTTCTCCACATTTTGGGTGGACAGGCGAGTTCTCCTTGGGGTAACTATGGCCCCCGCCGCACTAAACACCCGCTCTGATGCCGCACTGCTAGCCGGGCAGGAAAGCTTCTCCAGGGCAAAGTCAGCCAGTTGCGGCCACAAAGCAAGTTTGGCTGCCCAGTAGTAGTCCAGGAGATCTTTTATCTGGGGTGGCAGAGTGCACTCCAAGTATGCCACAACCTGCTGGTTCAGGTTCTGCTCTATGTCTAGCTGCTGCTGCTGGCTAGTAGTTTCTTCAGTAGGAGGGTGAAGATAACAGCTAATCAGCGAATCTAGACTTAAGTTTCTGCTGACAGAGCTGTTACTGCTCCTGCCCCCCCCCCCCCCCAAAGCAACCATGGGAGCAGAACGTGAGGGCACAGGGCCCCGGTCAGACCTGCATAATGATGAGCGATGGTGCACATAGGCTGTGACTACATATAGGCAGCGGCCAACTGACTACATAGGTTGACTCGATAATAGTTCAGTTTGTCCTCCCTCTCAGTGGGTGTAAAAAAGGCTCCCATGTTGGACTGGTAGCGAGGGTCTAACATGGTAGAGAGACAGTAGTCATCCCTCTGCCAAATGGTGACAAATTGGCTGTCACTATGCAAGCAACTAAGCATGCATCGTGCCATTTGCAAAAGTGACTCAGGGAAACTCTCTGCCTCCATCTCGACTGCATACTGCGACGGTGTGTCTGGGTCATCTGCTTTGTCTTCCTCATTGCCCTGTAGCTCCTTTGGCTGCTCCAGCTCCTCCTCTCCTGTCACCTGTGTAGAAAAACCACACATTTCTCTACGCATTGCTTTTTCTCAAATGTCCTCCTCCTCCCCCTCCTCTAGCTCAGCCCCACAGGGCTTATGTGGCCATGAGATGTAGTCACCAGGTCTCCTCTCCCCTGACCAACCAGATTTAGCAGCATCTGTTCCGGGACATGAATCAGTGGAATGATGTTGTTCATCCAGGACTCCTGGCGAGTGAAAAATAAAGTGGCCTCCTCAAAGGGTCCGAGCAAATGGCAGGTGTCACGCATGAGCTGCCACGTATGGACTACGTTAAGGAAGCCGATATTGAATTGCTTGTCTGTTTCTGACGGGATCGACGGTGTTCTCGCGACACTACGAGAAAACCAGCGGTGCAGAAAAAAAGTGTGGGACGTCACACACACCGCCCGCGGGTAACAGCTGATCCAGTCAGACAGTGAGTACATACCTTTAAGAAATACCCATATTATTGGGACTTTAGGCCAATTGTGCATTGTATCTAAGCACCATTGCCAGAGGTATATAAGCCTATCGTTGAATTATCTGGACTTACCATTGATAGTGAGGGCACTATCACTTACCCTTGGAAGTGGAGATATACAGTACAGACCAAAAGTTTGGATACACCTTCTCATTCAAAGAGTTTTCTTTATTTTCATGACTATGAAAATTGTAGATTCACACTGAAGGCATCAAAACTATGAATTAACACATGTGGAATTATATACATAACAAGAAAGTGTGAAACAACTGAAAATATGTCATATTCTAGGTTCTTCAAAGTAGCCACCTTTTGCTTTGATTACTGCTTTGCACACTCTTGGCATTCTCTTGATGAGCTTCAAGAGGTAGTCACCTGAAATTGTCTCCCAACAGTCTTGAAGGAGTTCCCAGAGATGCTTAGGACTTGTTGGCCCTTTTGCCTTCACTCTGCGGTCCAGCTCAACCCAAACCATCTCGATTGGGTTCAGGTCTGGTGACTATGGAGGCCAGGTCATCTGGCGCAGCACCCCATCACTCTCCTTAATGGTCAAATAGCCCTTACACAGCCTGGAGGTGTGTTTGGGGTCATTGTCCTGTTGAAAAATAAATGATGGTCCAACTAAACGCAACCCGGATGGAATAGCATGCCGCTGCAAGATACTTTGGTAGCCATGCTGGTTCAGTATGCCTTCAATTTTGAAGAAATCCCCAACAGTGTCACCAGCAAAGCACACCCACACCATCACACCTCCATGCTTCATGGTGGGAACCAGGCATGTAGAGTCCATCCATTTACCTTTTCTGCGTCGCACAAAGACACGGTGGTTGGAACCAAAGATCTCAAATTTGGACTCATCAGACCAAAGCACAGATTTCCACTGGTCTAATGTCCATTCCTTGTGTTCTTTAGCCCAAACAAGTCTCTTCTGCTTGTTGCCTGTCCTTAGCAGTGGTTTCCTAGCAGATATTCTACCATGAAGGCCTGATTCACACAGTCTCCTCTTAACAGTTGTTCTAGAGATGTGTCTGCTGCTAGAACTCTGTGTGGCATTGACCTGGTCTCTAATCTGAGTTGCTGTTAACCTGCGATTTCTGAGGCTGGTGACTCGGATGAACTTATTCTCCACAGCAGAGGTGACTCTTGGTCTTCCTTTCCTGGGGCGGTCCGCATGTGAGCCAGTTTCTTTGTAGCGCTTGATGGTTTTTGTGACTGCACTTGGGGACACTTTCAAAGTTTTCCCAATTTTTCGGACTGACTGACCTTCATTTCTTAAGGTAATGATGGCCACTTGTTTTTCTTTACTTAGAATTTGTATTATGGCAAGAAAAAAGCAGCTAACAGTCTTTTCAGTAGGACTATCAGCTGTGTATCCACCTGACTTCTCCACAACGCAACTGATGGTCCCAACCCCATTTATAAGACAAGAAATCCCACTTATTAAACCTGAGAGGACACACCTTTGAAGTGAAAAAAATTTCAGGTGACTACCTCTTGAAGCTCATCAAGAGAATGCCAAGAGTGTGCAAAGCAGTAATCAAAGCAAAAGGTGGCTACTTTGAAGAACCTAGAATATGACATATTTTCAGTTGTTTCACACTTTTTGTTATGTATATAATTCCACATGTCTTAATTCATAGTTTTGATGCCTTCAGTGTGAATCTACAATTTTCATAGTCATGAAAATAAATAAAACTCTTTGAATGAGAAGGTGTGTCCAAACTTTTGGTCTGTACTGTACATTCAAGGAATATTTTACAACATTTTAACATTGCAGTCTGGTCCTACAATCATGGAGACAACAAGTTAATCAAAATCAAGCTACCCATATTCATTGTTTATGAAGGAATCCAAGTGTTTTATGTATTTGTTTTATATGCTGTCTTAATAAATCTTTTGTATACTAGCAAGTCTCCGCTTTGTCAGGTGATCCAGTATCTGAGTTCCCAACCGTTATTATTCATATATATACTAATATTGCTTTTTAAGTTTACTCCACCTCCCGAAAAACACAATAAAAAGCTACAAAAATGTATGTACCAACTCAACTCATGTCACAAAAAAGCAAGCTCCCACAAATCTCCATCAATGGAAAAATAAACACTTTGCATAACAAGAAAACAAAATATTGTATTGTGCAAAAGTAGAAAAACATTAAAAAAATAATATAATTGTGGTATTTTTCGAATTGTACTGACCCATACAATAAAGTTATCATGTCATTTATATCACTTAGGGATTGTCATAAAAAAGAAAAAAAAGAAAAAATGGAGGAATATGTACCCCAAAAAGGTACCATTTAAAAACACAACTCCTCCAGAAAAAAAGCCTATATATGGCTTTGTAGACAGAAAAATAAAAATGTTATGGCTTTTGAAATGTGGAGATAAGATTTTAAATTTTTTTATAGGTAGCATCCTTAAAAAAGTTGTCTGAGATAATTAAAAATCTTAAACAACAGCTACAATATCTTAAAATAAAAAAAACATATACTGCTGTTCTCTGTGGCACTGGTCTGGTAGTCCTGTCACATTTTTTTGTTTTTTAAACTAATTTATTAGAGTTTAATATGCATAACACACATAGCAAAAACATAAAACACAAACACAGTATGATCCAGAAGTACAATAATGCACAATAATAAAGATCAAAAGGAAAATGGAGATCTTAGTATTATTCGGGTAGCAATTCGGGTAGGATCATATATATATATATACGGTACATACAGGAATGACACAGGTCTCTTAGTTCTAAAAATATTGGAGAATATCTCCTAGCAAAGAGAGTATAATCCAGTGTGTACAAGGTCTTATGAGAATGAGATAAGAAGGTACGAAAAGAAAGGTCATGAGAAAAAGAGGAAGTTCTGGGTAAATATGGCACCAGTACTTTATTTGATAGGCCATCTGGGTCAAGCAATTTATTAAGCTTTAGCAACTTAATAGCCAAGTCTATTTTAGTTTCAGTAAACTCCTTTGAAAGCCAAGCATTTTGTAGAGATGAAACCCTAGGAAGCTTGATACCACCTAAAAATGAATCAATCTCCTTCTTAGTGGACTAAATAATAGTTGCATGAGCATGTAAGTTATACAGGGAAGTATAATATTCAGCAAAGCAAATAGCCATTCCCTAGGGGTCCAGAATCTTTGCGCCATCGCACCTCAATAGAGAAGGAATTCTAGATTTAGCTAATGGAGATTTGAGTTGATGGGCTGATAAAGAGCCCTGCTTATTTCCATGTCTATAAGTCATCTACTGTTTCTGAAGTGCTTGGTTATATTTCTGCTAATTTAGGACATGAATCTGCGTTTGCACTTTAGAAATTACATTTGCCCAGTCAGAGGAGTAGGAAAACTTGCTCTGTTTATGCAGGTCGGCAATACATCTGCACACATAGGGGTTCATTTTTTAAGACAGAAGATTTACACACCAGTCTTAAGTGTGTCTGTACTGCTGGAGGAAGTGCCAAAGTTATGTGGAGACAGAGACCTCTATATAACTTTGGCGCTTCCTCCAGCAGGCAGTCTGACAAAGTTAACCCCTTAAGGACCGGAAGTTTTTTGTTTTTTTTTGCGTGTTCGTTTTGCGCTCCCTGCCTTCCCAGAGCCATAACTTTTTTAGTTATCGGTTCACATAGCCATATGAGGCCTTGTTTTTTGTGGCACAAGTTTTACTTTCCAATGCCACCATTTAATATTCCATATGATGTAGTGGGAAGCGGGAAAAAAGTTCCAAATGTGGTGAAATTGCAAAAAAAAAGCAATTCCACCACAATTTTACGGGTTTTTATATTACAATGTTCGATATGTGATAAAACTGACAAGTTAGTTTTATTCTACAGGTCAGTATGAATCCAGCAATACCTAATATGTATAGTTTTTATTGCGTTTTAATAGTAAAAAAATAAAAATAAAAGGTGGGATAAAAATCAGTTTTACTCTTTTGTCGCCATATTTGGACCCCTATAACTTTTTTGTAATTATGTGTACGGAGCTGTTGTGGGGGCTAATTTTTTGCAGCATAATCTAATCTTTTCATTGATACCATTGTGCGGTATGTATGACTTTTTGATCACCTTTTATTGATTTTTTTTTTTTTGAGGAAATGAAGCGTCCAAAAATGGCGAATCCGGCATTTGGACTCTTTTATTCTGTTTATCTGTTTACCGTATGGGGAATATTTTTTGATATTTTTATAGTATGGGCATTTTTGCACATTGCGACACCCATGATGTGTATTATTTTTTTTCATTTTGGCAAAATTTGTATTTTTAGGTTATTTTTAATTATTTTTAATTTTTTTTTTTTACACTTTCCTATAGTTACCATAGTGAACAATAACATGTAATCATTAGATTGCTATTCTCATACATTCCAATGCAATAGCATTGGAATATATGAGAAAATCGCTTATTTCCTATGGAGCCTATTACCGGCTATTGCTCCATAGAAAATACTATGCAGCAGCCTGGGTTTCATAGAGACCCAGGCTGCTGAAGGCACACTCCGGCTCCTCCAATGGCCACACGGGGGAGCCGGAGCACAAACTGAAAGTTAAACTTTCGGTTTGTGCGCGCTCAGATGCCATGGTCAGGATTGACCATGGCATCTGAGGATTGACCATGGCATCTGAGGGGTTAAATGTCCGTGATAGGCATTACTGCCAGTCGCAGACATCAGACGCGGGTGTATGCTTGAAGAAGCAGGCGGCCACCCGCAGCTATGGCGCCCGCATCCAGCATGAGCAGGCGCCATCTTTAAACACAGGCACAGGGCATACATGTACGCCCTGTGTCCTTAAGAGGTTAAAGCAACTGTGTTCTTAAGAGGTTAAAGCAATTTTCTACGCCGAAAACTGGCGTAGAAAATGATAAATGCCAGCCTGCCCTCTTCCTCACCCATGCCATGCCCCTTTTCTTAAACTGCCGGAAAAGTGGTGCAAGCAGGGAAAAGTCACAGATTTTGTCACAAAATGGCTTGCAAAAACTCTGCGACAAATATATGTCACAAAAATGGCGTTTATCAGTTAATAAATAAGACCCATAGTCCTGGTCTCCTTCTATAGTAAGAATCCTAAATACAATAATGACTAAGAATAGATCAGCAGTGTGCAGACATATGTAACCACAGTAGACATATTTCTGCAGTTACCGAGAGAGCACTCATTCCTACCGATATCAGCATGTAACATCAGATGGAGAGGCTAAGTGAGATCCGAGGGAAAGAGGTATGCACTCCAGACAGATTTACCCTGAACAACTGCAAGAACATGTCTGTAACCACACACCCCATTACCAGGGTACATATTAAATACTGTACAACAGTAAATCAATAGTAGTTATCCATATAGTGAGGGCCCAATTTGAAATGTCAACTAAGAAGGTTATATGAGTTAGGGCTAGACAAAACCAGGGATATTAACATGCCCAAGAATAGGCACATAAGATGCCAAAAACAAGAAAAAGGCAGGTGGGCACAATCTCACCCAGTCCACATTACACTGTTCTGCTCTTCCCTGCGTAACTGTTCTCTACTGGTTCTGAAAAGTGCCACTGTGAATTTCTCCTGATTTGGTCATAAGAATCCTCTGCAGGAGAAAGGAGCTAGTCCTGGAAGAGACACTTGGCTTTTTCCAGAGATGTCGCAATATGTCGCATAACCTCTTTAATTGGAAAGCCCCATTTATATTGCATGTTGTGCTCACAAGGCTTTTGTGCTCGCGCTGCATTCAATGTGCCAATTTGGTAGCCAAAAGATTGGCAAACATGGTGACTGATTGAAACTGTACCAGCAGAGATGGACGATTGCAAGCAGTGACCATGAGTTTTTCCTTGATATGGAAAAAGTGTATATGGGCTATCGCATCCCATTGTACAAAGGCTGGTAATGCTTTAGGTTTGGAGAGTCTATGTCCCCTATGAACTATTAAATCAGTAGATAAAACTTGTGGCAAAGTAATCAATTGGGAAGTCATTTCGGTTCTCTAAACATTAACCATTTCTGTTATGCCATGGAAAACTCACATTGTTCAGCCTCTAGCTGCCTTCTATGTCTGCTATTTTAACTTTAAGCATAGAGAATTTCTCTTTCACAGAAAAGGCCACATCAACAAATTCATTGTGGGCTGTAGTAATTTCAGCCATTTTATTTTCAACATGTGAGATGTGTGTGCCTAATGAGGCTATTTCCTGATGAACCTTAGTGAAAGTAGACTGGAGATCTTTGTGAATAGATATTTTCAGTTCTAATAGAAGGGACTGATTCGTTGCTTCTGTGATCAGTGATCCACATTTTTTTGCAGGTCAGATGCGAATCCATTTATTTCAAAGAGGCCACAAAAGATGCAGACAGCACAACCATGTGGTGTGGTTGCATCTGTATGTCCGTTCCGTGGCCCTGCAAAAAACAAAAAAATTTGTTTTACAGACAAGGATAGGACAGCTCTACAAAGGGCAGGACATTCCATTCTGCAGAATAGGGAACACCCATGACCAGTATCCATGTTTTGCGAACTTAATAAAAAAGGAAATCTGCATCCGTATGAAGACTTTGCTGAGCAGAATATAGAGACTCTATGGGTAAGGTTAGGTTGACCAAGGGAAATGACACAAGGGATGCGATCGCATTCACCACTGTGATGTGCCTGAATATGGCACCTGACCGCTGCAGCCAATCACCGTCAGTGGTTTACAGCTGAGGACAATAATTGGCATCAGCAGCAATGTTCCGTATCCATGTCAACAACTACTGTAACGTGCATAAGAAACAAACAGTCCTGACCCACCACAAAATTGATATGGACAGTAATGTGCCTCTGCATGAGAAAAATAGAGCTCTGACCCACCAGAAAATGATATGGTTTATACTTTCTAGGTAGAAGGCTTTTCAGTTAGTCACCACCAATCTGATCTTTATTTCTGGCTCAAAGCTGTTTAATGATCTCAAATATCACAAGATTAGGCAAGGATAAGCAACGGACAACTAAAAGAACAAAATACGGATGTAGTAGGGTTAACACTCATGCTTTAAGAGACGTGTTTTCTAAACTAAATGCAACTAAACGCGTTAAGCAATTGCTTTTCAATGGCTTTTGTTTCAAGATAACGCGATGAGTTAAGAAATTTGAGTTAAGGGTTTGAGTGTTACCCCTGCTAGGTGCACATTCGGATGTTTTTATAATAAATTCTTGTCTGTATGCCAACATTTATATGTACACAGGGAAAACAGAAACAAATAAAGACCTTTAAAGGTTAATGCAAACAGTGTACGATATTTCTTCAGCGTGGAGACAATCCTGCTGCAAAGCTAAAGCTTTAACAGGCAGAATGGTTTGTTTTACTGTTCCTTATTATACGTAACTGTTATCACACCTTTAATGACTTATTCATGCTTTCTCACACGATTAGTAAAAGGCGTAAAACTACACACCTACAAGAATATCTCTTTACCAAATAGTGCAGTTACGTGATGTCTTTGGTATCAGCCTAGTAACCACATTGCAGAATATAGCAGGCATTTTCCAGTTTGTATTTTTAGCCTCCATCATATTTCCCACTGAAACCAAGCCATATTGCAAACATCTGCGCCCCAATTCCATCACCTTGTGCTTGCCAGAATCTGTCTCTTTGAGCTCGTTGGGCAGATTAGTATAATTGTAACTCATAAAAGTTAGGAACAGAGCAGGAATTTGAATATCATTAGTTAAGAAGCCAAACTAGAACAATCATTTTGAATTGTTAAATAATTAACTATTCTACTAGAAATTCAAAGATCTCTCACCAATCAAGTGGTAATAGAAGTACACTTTCAGGTGAAATAAAAGGCAGGTTAATGCGACCTTGTAGGGACATTCATTTTATTTCTTTTCAGTTTGAAGTCATGAATTAATAACCTCACAAAACCCTTTCTCCTTCATTTTGTCAAGCAAATGGCATTTATCATGTAGAGAAAGGTAATACAAGGCACTTACAAATGTATTGTAATAGTCCATATTGCCTGCTTTGCTGGCTTGATTCATTTTTTTCATCACATTATATACTGATCATTTCCAGTAACTGTAACCCCTGGAAACTAGCAGTGTATAATGCGAAGGAGAAATAAATCAAACCAACAATGGAAGTAATATGGACAATCATAATACTTTAGAAATTGCCTTGCATTAACTTAGTCTACATGATAAATGCCATTTGCTGAAGTAAGACACCCTCTTTAATGGAGTTGTATGAGATTAAAACTTCCAAGTCAGTTCTACTGATCTTGAGTAACTAGAACTGATCTGCAAAAAGAGCAACCCAAGTTGTTGCTGGTCTATGTTTGTTGCATTGCACATTTTAAGGATAGGATGCCACCATTTGGGCCATGTACTCCTAGCTATGCACACATGCCCTTTTACAGATCCCAAGCCGTAAGGACTCAGGAGCCCTAATATGATGCCCTTAGCAGTCCATGGACCTATTCCAGTTATGTGTATGAATCAGATTTCATATGGTGGTATACAAAATATTTTTCGTTTGGAATCAGGCAGGAAATAATCATAGCATGTTCCATTTTATACCTAATAATTAGAGATGAGCGAATTTTCCAAAAATTCGATTCATCGATTCGACAAATTTTTTGGAAAAATGTAGCTTGGTCCGAATTTATTCGTGGCGAATTTCTTTAACCCCTTAAGGACACGGCCATATTTCACTTTAAGGGCCTGGCCATTTTTTGCAAATCTGACCAGTGTCACTTTATGTGGTGATAACTTTTAAACGCTTTTACTTATGCAGGCCATTCTGAGATTGTTTTTTCGTCAAATATTGTACTTCATGACAGTGGTAAAATTGAGTCGAAAAATTTCATTTTTATTTTATTTTATTTATTTTAAATTAGCAATTTTCCAAGTTTCAATTTCTCTACTTCTATTATACATTGTAATAGCTCCCAAAAAAGTTATTGATTTACATTCCCCATATGTCTACTTCATGTATCGATGTATGCCATTTCATTTTTTGGGGACGTTACAAGGCTTAGAAGTTTAGAAGCAAATCTTGAAATTTTTCAGAAATTTTCAAAAAAACACTTTTTAGGGACCAGTTCAGGTCTGAAGTCACTTTGTGAGGCTTACATAATAGAAACCAACCAAAAATGGCCACATTCTAGAAACTACACCCCTCAAGGTATTCAAAACTGATTTTACAAACGTTGTTAACCCTTTAGGTTTTCCACAAGAGTTTATGGCAAATGGAGATAAAATTTTAGAATTTCGATTTTTTGGAAAATTTTCCATTTTAATCCATATTTTCCAGTAACAAAGCAAGGGTTAACAGCCAAGCAAAACTCAATATTTATTGCCCTGATTCTGTAGTTTGCAGAAACACCCCATATGTGGTCGTAAACTGCTGTATGGGCAAACGCCAGGGCACAGAATGAAGGGAACGCCATGTGGTTTTAGGAAGGCGGATTTTGTTGGACTGGTTATTTGACACCATGTCCCATTTGAAGTCCCCCGATGCACCCCTACAGTAGAAACTCCATAAAAGTGACTCCATCTAAGAAACTACACCCCTCAAGGTATTCAAAACTGATTTTACAAACTTTGTTAACCCTTTAGGTGTTCCACAAGAGTTATTGGCAAATGGAGATGACATTTCAGAATTTCTATTTTTTGTTACCTTGCTTTAAAAAAAGTGTAATATAGAGCAACCAAAAATCATATTTACCCTAAAATAGTACAAACAAAACTGCCACCTTATCCCGTAGTTTCCAAAATGGGGCTTCAAATGGGACATAGTGTCAAAAAACCAGTCCAGCAAAATCTGCCTTCCAAAAACCATATGGTGTTCCCTTCCCTTCTATGAACTGCCGTTTGGCCATACAGCAGTTTACGACCACATATGGGGTGTTTCTGCAAACTAAAGAATCAGGGTAATAAATATTGAGTTTTGTTTGGGTGTTAACCCTTGCTTCGTTACTGGAAAAATGGATTCCAATGGAAAATTTGCAAAAAAATAGCTGTTTTGGGACGGTTTTTATTTTTTGTTATTTGCATAGTTGATCTGACAGGTTAGATCGAGTGCTATTACTATAGAGCAGGTTGTTACGGATGCAACAATACCAAATATGACTATTTTTTATTTTTATTTTTTCATTTTTTTTTATAACAAAGCACTTTTGAAAAAATGATTTTTTTAGTGTCTCCAAATTCTGAAAGCCATATTTTTTTTATTTTTTGGGTGACTGTCTTATGTAGGGGCTCATTTTTTGCGGGATGAGATGACGGTTTTATTGCCACTATCTTGGGGTGCATATGACATTTTGGTCGCTTGCTATTACACTTTTTGTGATGTAAGGGGACAAAAATCGCTTTTGATACAGTATTTATATAATTTTTTTTGCTGTGTTCACCTGAGGAGTTAGATCATGTGTTAGTTTTATAGAGCAGGTTATAGACACGGCTATACAAATATGTATACCTTTTATTTATTTAAGTTTCACACAGTAATATCATTTTTGAAACAAAATAAAATCATGTTTTAGGCTTTATTCACACGTCCGCATATATGTCAGCATGTATTCCGCAATTCTGCGGAATACATGCGGACCCATTGACTGTGAATGGGGCACGGAACGATGCGGAGAGCACACACTGTGCTCTCCGCATCAGTTTTTGCGGAGCGCGCCCTGCCGATCTTACGGCCGCAGCCCTGCAAAAAAGTAGAGCATGTCCTATTCTTGCCCACAATTGCGGACAAGAATAGACATTTCTATGGGGCTGCCGGCCGGGTGTGTTTATGGATCCGCAATTTGCTGATCCATAAACACTACGGACGTGTGAATAAGGCCTTAATGTCTCCATAGTCTGAGAGCCATATTTTTTTTATTTTTTGCTTGATTGTCCTATGTGGGGAATCATTTTTTGCAGAATGAGATGTCGGTTTGATTGGCACTATTTTTGAGTGCATATAACCTTTTGATCGCTTGCTATTACAGTTTTTGTAATATGAGGTGACAAAATTTTTTTTTTTTACATTGTTTTTATTTTATGTATTTTACGGTATTTAACTGAGGGGTTAGATCATGTGATATTTTTATAGAGCAGGTTTTTACAGATGCAGCGATACATATTATGTTTTTTATTTTATTTTTATTATTTAAATAATAAAATTATTTTTATTTTATTTTTTATTTATTTTACTTTAGGACAATAACAGTATTTTAGAAAAAAAAAACATGTTTTAGTGTCTCCATAGTCTGAGAGCCATATTTTTTAATTTTTTTGGGCGATTGTCCTATGAAGGGGCTCATTTTTGGCAGGATGAGATGGCGGTTTGATTTGTACTATTTTCAGAGGCACCTTTTTAATCGCTTGGTATTGCACTTTTTGTGATGTAAGGTGACAAAAAATTGCTTTTTTTTGTTTTGTTTTTACAGTATTTACTTGAGGGGTTAGGTCATGTGATATTTTTATAGAGCAGGTTTTTACGGACGCGGCGATACATAAAATGTGTAGTGTATTTTATTTTTTTATTTTTATTCAGTGACATGTGGGCCTGATGTCAGTATAATACAGTACAGTACACTATATAGTGTACTGAATTTTTTACTTTTCACTAGTCTGGTCAGAATTCTGACTTTATCAGATGTCAGATCAGACTTACAGTACCATGGCAAGCAGGACGCCTCTGAAAGCGTCCTGCTGCCATGGTAACCATCACCCACTGCCAGAACAGAGCAGCGGGTGATGGGGAGGGAGGGGGGCTCCCTCCCTCAGCGATCCCATCAAGAATCGGG
The DNA here is from genome assembly GCA_033119425.1 of Bufotes viridis. NCBI lineage: Eukaryota > Metazoa > Chordata > Amphibia > Anura > Bufonidae > Bufotes > Bufotes viridis. The sequence goes on along the minus strand of CM065591.1, from coordinate 237,721,312 downwards.
GGCTGCAAGGGCACAGCTATCCCCGATGGGAGAGGGAGGCATCTCCCTCCCTGTTAACCCCTTCCATACAGCAGTCCGTATGGACTGCGGCATGGAAGGGGTTAAACTGCTGACACTCTGCTAAAACCGCTGACACTCTGCTAAAACCGATATACCACCAACGATTACTACAGAGGAGGCGAGTGGGGGATTGCAATTGCGATTCCGCCTGCCTTACCGTCTGCCTCCCGCACTGCCCGCAACCCCCCCCCCCCTGCACCCCTGCATTTAACTGTTTAGGCACATTTTAAGTCTCTGTGACCGCGGGGATCAGAGACCGCAGAAAGCGCTGCAAACCGCAGGTCTGAATTGATCTGCAGTTTGCAGCAATCGCCGATATGGGGGGTCACAGGACCCCTCTGGGCATTGTAACAAGGTACCTGCTGAATGATTTCCGCAGGTACCTTGTTCTGATCACTGCCGGCTGAGCAGCAGTGATCAGAAATACTCATGACGTACCAGTACGTCATGTGTCCTTAAGTACCAGGACACCATGACGTACCAAGTGTCAGACTGGGAACCCTAGGGCACACCAGTAGAAGTGACTTTGGGGGCCCACCCAACAGTTGCATGTAAATATTGCTAGTTCCCTGTTAAGCCTCATTTACACATCATTGTTTGGTCAGTGATTTCCATCAGTGATTGTGAGCCAAAACCAGAATTAGAGCCTCCACAGTCATAGGTTATAAGGAGAAGATCTGCTCCTATTCTGTGTTTAGAGCCGCACCTGGTTTAAGCTAAAAAATCACTGACTGTGTGAATGAGACTTTAGGCGTTCATCACACAGTTATTTTACACAGAATTCCAGGACTCATAACTTTTTAAATAGTAAAACCACAATCATTATATGGCATCATAAATTAGCTCTGTACTTGGATAAGTCAAAAGAACCAAGCTCTGTGCATAGATACAGTAACAGAACCTAGCTCTGTACATAGATACAGTAACAGAACAAATATCTGTGCATATATACTATAACAGAACCTAGCTCTGTGCATAGATACAGTAACAGAACCAAGCTCTGTACATAGATACAGTAACAGAACCAAGCTCCGTACATAGATACAGTAACAGAACCAATCTCTGTGCATAGATACTATAACAGAACCTAGCTCTGTGCATAGAGACGGTAACAGAACCTAGCTCTGTGCATAGATACAGTAACAGAACCAAGCTCTGTACATAAATACAGTGACAGTGATACAGTGACTGTTGAATCACAACCGTATTCACTGTGTTGCTGTAATTTTTGGCTGCACAGTGCATGTTGTGAGCCAAAGTTGGTGTGTAGTGCTAGTCCTAACACACTTCACAGGCCGGCACACTTTTACACTAGAAGGCATGGTCTTATACACGTTTTTACACTAGAAGGCATGTTCTTATACATGCTTTTACACTAGAAGGCATGGTCTTATACACACTTTTACACTAGAAGACATGGTCTTATACACACTTTTACACTAGAAGGCATGGTCTTATACACACTTTTACACTAGAATGCATGGTCTTATACACACTACATATGAAGACATGGTCTTATACACACTTTTACATATGAAGGCATCCTTTAACACCACAATACATGCTGTATAGTATAGATTGCTCTTACCTGCTTCACCATGAGTATTGGGGCTGCAGCATCCTGTTGTGTCCTCCCACTTGTAGCAGCAGTGCATCCTTACTGAATAGGAAGGCTGATAAATCAGAGGACAGCCTATGAGTACTTTTAGCTTATAGGGGTGTGTAAAGGGGGAATATTAATTACCAATATTAAGCGAATATCAGTAATTCATATTCATAAATAGGCGTAAACCGTCTATAAATAGTCACGCCTATTTATATCCATAACAATAAAATTCTATTGCCTAGCACGTCACCAAGTTGCTTACACTTACTATCTGCATGCGCCTAACTCACTACGCTAAACGCTAATAAATACACGCTACACAATTCTACCAGTAAAACGGTATTTATTAAAGCTTGACGCACACAGCACTTCAAATACAATACTAACTACACTACACAATCCCAAATTCCACCCACAACACTAGCTAATACAGATCACACACACACAATATAGCAGCCCAACCAGCCTAGTTCTGGTCTATCCCTAGGGGGACGGAAGGAGCAGTAAGGGGGTTCGTAGTACTGAGCAACAGTACATACAGCAGAAGGGGCTGCCAGCAGGGTTGGAATGCAGGGGTCTGCTGGCAGGGGTACAGAAAGGGGTAAATGTACGGGGATCGTAGGTGGGATGCAGGTGTAGGTGGGATAGGGGTAATGCAGGGGTTTGGTGGGATAGGGGTAATGCAGGGGTTTGGTGGGATAGGGGTAATGCAGGGGTTAATGTATCGTTGGTGGGATAGGGGTAATGCAGGGGTATGGTGGGATAGGGGTAATGCAGGGGTTAATGTGAATCGTTGGTGGGATAGTGGGGTATGTGGGCAATCAGGGGTTAAAGGGGAGAGGAGGATACTTATGCCGCTCGTTGTCCAGGGATGCTCGTTCTTCCAGGGGTGCTCGTCCTCTAGGGGATGATCCTCTTCTTCTGCGGGCGGCCGGCGCAATCTGCCCAGTGCAGGGCCTGCCGGACTTATATGTCCGGCAGCCCGCATTGCCGCCCCGCCCACACAGTGGCGCGCGAGCGCGCACCACTGTGAGAGACACGTGGGCCGGCGCGGTGAAATGACGTCACCGCGCCTGCCCGCGCGTCCCTGCACGCGTGCCGCAGGGCCCCGAGGGCTGACAGGCGGGGAGATCCTTTGATCTCCCGCCTGTCTCTCCCTGCATTCCTGGCAGCGCGATAGTAATCGCGCTGCCGGAATGCGCATAATAGAGGGAGGGGAGGTATCTCCCCTTCTCTCTATTATGTATAATTACCTGCAGCTGTGCTGTAGATAATTATAACAAAAGGACTTGAATTCTTTTAGAATTCAGCCTTTTGTTCACACCAGGATGATCGGACCTTGTCCGGTCATCCTGGTGCTTCTAACCAGATTACATCAATGTGAATGCTTGGGGCACATTCACATTGATGTAACTGGTCTAAGGTCACAGAAGGGACATCTAAAAGGGGCCTATGGAGTAGGGGGGGCATTTATAATGGGGAATATATATATATCATATATATTATATGATAATTTAAGGGGGCATTTAGAGGGACACATGCCCATATTCCCACAGGGGCAGCAGTGAGCCCCTGGGGAATAACAAAGGCAGATGTGCGCAGATGTTGGGCACATCTGCGCACATTGCTTATTAGTGGCTTAGTTATGCCTAATATATATATGCATGCCTGCCGGGGCATGCATATATATATATTCACGCCACCCTTCCTCAACAGGGTGCATCCAGCCAGCACTTCCTGTCAGTGAGCTTATATCCCCATGTTCTGATTTTCATAAAAATCGCTGTAAAAACGTTGGATTTTGCAGCGATTTTTGTGAAAATCAGAACATAGGGATATAAGCTCACTGACAGGAAGTGCTGGCTGGATGCACCCATATAAGCTAAAAGTACTCATAGGCTGTCCTCCGATTTATCAGGCTTCCTATTCAGTAAGGAAGGACTGCCTTTACTACCTACTTGGGGCAGCTTAGCGGGCCCCCAACTGATGGACATCTTTGTAGATTGTGGCTGGGGATCATGGATATGTTCAGGTGGCAGGGCCCATGAAGACAGGAGGTGGGCCCCTCCACGCAGCTTATGAGCATCTCCATCTGGGTACGCAGTGCCTGCAGCTCAAGGAAAGTGACAGTGAGCTTTCAAACGTGAAGGCTCACTTACAGTGCCGGAGCCCACTGAGGAATTTCCCGCCTCCCCAGTGGGTCAGTCCGAGCCTGGACCTACCGGTACGTCATGTGTCCTTAAGGGGTTAAAAAACATCTGCAGAGAGCCTTTTTTATTGGTGTAGAACACTGTGCCTTGAAGTAACACGCATAGGGAGTCTGCTTTGGTAGTGAAATAATACTGTGAGTCCGTATGACATGCAAATGACAGGGGTCGCTCTTAGAATCACTCCACACTTCACTTATTTGGGCAATCACTGGGCCAAAACTGACCAAATAACTCAAGTATGAACCCAGCCTTACAGGTCGATGTAAGCGCCAAGAAGAAGAACACTCCTTTTACACTGTCGTCAGCTGATTCTACAGAATCTGTTCTATTAAGCGCGACAGAGTGGAGAGGGTGTAAGCAGTAAGTTTGTGTTGATGTCACTGATTATTTTGCCCTTCTTTTGATCAGTCAGAACAATAACCCACAAAAAACGGATCCTGCCTGTGGAGCATACGCCTTCACTCGGTCAGCATTTGATCAGTAATCCATCAGTATTGCTAATGCCAAAAAAAAAACAGGAGTGAATACAAAACAGAGATGACACGTGAATTGAATATTTGCATGTCTTCTGTGTTTTGTACCAATTCCTGCTTTTGGCTACCAAATCATAAGCCAATTCTGAAGGGACCATACAGGCCTTACAGCTGCTACACAGACAGGATCCGTTATGCATCTCATGACAGATCAGAAGAAGGATCAAATAAATAATGATGTCAGCCAGGCCGAAAGGCAAAATAGTGGCCCAGTCATGAAGTGGGGAGTGTGGGAACAGCATGAGGAGACCACAGAGTGGCCGAATGACTGAATCTGGAGGTGGCAGCAGCATCAGGAGGCCACAGAGTGGCATATTGACAGAGTGTGGAGGTGGCGGCAGCATCCGGAAAGCACAGAGTGTCAAGGTAACATAGTGTGGAGGTAGAAACATAGAAACATAGAATGTGTCGGCAGATAAGAACCATTTGGTCCATCTAGTCTGCCCAATATGCTGAATACTATGAATAGCCCCAGGCCCTATCTTATATGAAGGATGGCCTTATGCCTATCCCATGCATGCTTAAACTCCTTCACTGTATTTGCAGCTACCACTTCTGCAGGAAGGCTATTCCATACGTCCACTACTCTCTCAGTAAAGTAATTCTTCCTGATATTACTTTTAAACCTTTGCACCTCTAATTTAAAACTATGTCCTCTTCTTTTAAATATTCTCTCCTCTTTTACCGTGATGATTCCCTTTATGTATTTAAAATTTTCTATCATATCCCCTCTGTCTCTTCTTACTTCCAAGCTATACAGGTTAAGGTCCTTTAACCTTTCCTGGTAAGTTTTGTCCTGCAATCCATGTACTAGTTTAGTAGCTCTTCTCTGAACTCTCTCCAAAGTTTCAATATCCTTCTGCAGATATGGTCTCAAGTACTGCACACAATACTCCAAATGAGGTCTCACTAGTGCTCTGTAGAGCGGCACGAGCACCTCCCTCTTTCTACTGTTAATGCCTCTCTCTATACACCCAAGCATTCTGCTGGCATTACCTGCTGCTCTATGACATTGTCTGCCCACCTTTAGGACGTCTGATATAATGACCCCTAAATCCCTTTCCTCAGATACTGAGGTTAGTACTGTATCACTGATTTTATATTCTGCTCTTGGGTTTTTACGCCCCAGGTGCATTATCTTGCACTTATCGACATTAAATTTTAGTTGCCAGATTTTTGACTATTCCTCTAGTTTTCCTAAATCCTTTTCCATTTGGTGTATCCCTCCAGGAACATCAACCCTGTTACAAATCTTTGTGTCATCAGCAAAAAGACACACCTTACCATTGAGGCCTTCTGCAATTTCGCTGATAAAGATATTAAACAATATGGGTCCCAGAACAGATCCCTGAGGTACCCCACTGGTAACAATACCATGGTCTGAATATACTCCATTGACTACAACCCTCTGTTTTCTGTCCTTCAGCCACTGGCTAATTCATTCAACAATATGTGAGCTTAAGCTCAGAGACTGCAGTTTATTGATAAGCCTTCTATGTGGGACAGTATCAAAAGCCTTACTAAAGTCCAGATAAGCAATGTCTACTGCTCCTCCGCCATCTATTATTTTAGTCACCCAATCAAAAAAGTCAATAAGATTAGTTTGACATGATCTCCCTGAAGTAAACCCATGCTGTTTTTTATCAATCAACCCATGGGTTTTTAGATGTTCCACAATCCTCTCCTTGAGTATGGTTTCCATTAATTTCCCCACTATTGATGTCAGGCTTACTGGCCTATAGTTGCCTCTCTACTACCTTTCTTGTGAATTGGCACAACGTTTGCTAATTTCCAATCTTCTAGGACGACACCTGTTACCAGTGATTGGTTAAATAAATCTGTTAATGGTTTTGCTAGTACACCTCTAAGCTCTTTTAATAGCTTTGGGTGTATCCCATCAGGCCCCTGTGATTTATTTGTATTAATTTTAGACAGCTGACTTAGAACCTCTTCCTCTGTAAAGACACATGCATCAAAGGATTCATTAGTCTTCCTCCCTAACTGAGGTCCTTCTCCTTCATTTTCCTTTGTAAAAACTGAACAGAAGTATTCATTGAGGCAGTCAGCTAGTTCTTTATCCTCTTCCATATACCTTCCTTCTTTTGTTTTTAATTTGGTAATTCCTTTTTTTAATTTCCTTTTTTCATTTATGTATCTGAAGAATGTCTTATCACCTTTTTTCACTGGTAGCAGCATCAGAAGGCCACAGAGTGGCAAGATGACATAGTGTGGAGGTGGCAGCAGCATCAGGAGGCCACAGAGTGGCAAGGTGACATAGTGGGGAGGTGGGTTGCAACACCAGTACCAGCTGAAGATAGTGGGTGAAAGAAGGAACACTTGGCATCAGATATGTGGCATCAGGTGGATGGCAGCATCGGAATAGTAGCTGAGGCAGGTAGCCAGAAGAAACCTGTTTCTTTTGTCAAAGTGTTGGTGTGGCACCATGGATGATCTAGTCTGATGCATCAGGCATTGGTGGGTGGAAATCCTGGCTAATCCACGCCTAATTCATCTTGACAAAGGTCAGTCTCTCCACATTTAGGGTGGACAGGCGAGTTCTCTACACGCCGGTGCTGCTATGCACTTTGGCAGACACCGACAGGCTCAAGGACTAGCCCACCTTCTGTTCTACATGTGTGTGCAGGGCTGGTACTGCCTTTTTGGCAAAGAAATGATGGCTTGGGACTCTTTAAATTGGCTTGGCACAAGTCATCAGTTCTCTGAAAGGTGCAGAGTCCACCACTTGGAAAGGGTGGGACTCCAGAACCAGCAACTAGGACAGGAGCACGTTCAGCTTCTGCCCCGTTGGATGCATGCACACATACTGTTGTCTCTTAGCAATTGCTTCGGTGATCCATTGCTGACAGAATGACTGACGAGGAGTAGGAGTAGGAGGAGGAGGAGGAGCAGGAGCATCAGGACCAGCAGCTGATGGGAAGGACAGACAGCTCCCTTCAGCTGAGGTGGTGGAGCCTTGACTGCCTAAAACAGGATGAGTGCCACTGGGTGATGCAGCGGATGCTGGGGCAGGCTGGACCACCAGATCGGAGCCACGGTTCTCCCAGGCCACTTTATGGAGACGCTGCATATGGGGTGCCAAAGTGGCACCTTGGCCACGCTTCACCTTCTGCTCACAGATTCTACATATGGCCATGTTCACCTCCTCTGGCAACTTAACAAAAAATTGCTACACCGCAGAGTAGGTGATTTTACCCCCAACACTACGCACCTACTGACTGCTACTGCCGCTGCCTCTGTGAACCCATGCACTGCTACTTCCCGAGCAGGTAGGCTCCTGCGAATCGAGTGATCTACCCCGGGCATGTTTGGCTCCCTACCTCCCACTGCTGCCACCCTGCTCACTCCTGACCACGCTAGTGACTTGCTAGCTCTGCCGCTGGCTCATGGGCAAGCTTCCACGCTCTTTGATTATGATGAAGCCCCTTCGTCACCCGGCTCCCAAGTGCAATCAGCTACATCATCATCATCGAGTACTGTCCGCACGTCACTAATGTCCTCCTCAACCGTCTCTGGGTCAGGAGCCTGACTGCTCGCAAGACCAGCTCCCACGCCACTCTCCTCATCACTACTTGCGTGCCTAGCGGAGGAAGTGGCGGATGTCTCCTCCAGATCTTGGCTGGGTAGTAGCTGCTGTCCTTTAGTAGCTCGTCCTTGCAGAAAAGTGGAGCCGAGCCAAGGGAATATAATACTTCTCGCACTGAGGGAACTGAAAATGACAGAGGAAGGTTCAGGACAGGTGAAAGCACAGGGCCTGCTCCCGGGCCATTCCAATTTAGCGATGTGTCAGAGGAGCCCACAGACTATTGACTGGGGGTGTCTGATGTCACTGGGAACGAAGTGGATGACGACGTTAACCATTCAAGAACTGCTGGTCAAGACACGACCACTAGATGACACCAGGAGCTCAGGCATCTCGCTGTGACCCCTGCGCTACTGTTAGATCAAATAATCCAATGTTAGATCAAATATTTTTTTATTTCGCCACTAATACACGGCAAACAGGGCTTCACAATATATCACTGCACCGCAGAACATCAATTAGGCCCAAATTGTTTTTCTACTTTTACACAACAGGTCTTTCAACAGAGAAGTACAACGCTGGACAGCGAATATATTTTTATTTTGCCACTAATACACTGCAAACAGGGCTTCAGAATGTATCACTGCACCGCAGAATGTCAGTTAGGCCCAATTTTTTTTTACTTTTTCAAAACAGGCTTTTCAACAGATATATGCAACGCATAACAAATTTATCACTGCACTGCTGAGGGGCAAAGATATTTTTTCTTTTTCCATTGATACACGGAAAAAAGGGCTTTAGAACAGATAACTGCACTGCTGAGCGGCAAATTTTTTTTTTTATTTTTCCACTAATGCATGCAAAAAAGGGCCTTAAAACAAATAACTGCACCACTGAGCGACAAATATATTTTACTTTTGCCACTAATACACGACAAAAAGGGCCATAATTTTCGCCCTACACCATATAATGGCTAATAAGCCCTTTTTTCCCACTTATAAAAGTCAAGAAATGCTTCAGAACATATAACTGCACCACACAAGGGCAAATAAAATGTAGAAATATTTCCTTGTAATAAACCCTGTTAATGCCAGTATCAAACAGCACTTGCACCCTAATAAGACAGGTTTGCTGTAATTACAGAGCTGTATAATGGCAATTTAAATCCCCAGTCAGTACAGGAAGGTGTAATCGGATTGTTCCTATTTCCCAGGCTGTCACCTCCCCTACTGAACCCTGTTCAACACAAATGCAGGTGGAATGATTCCTCCCTATCCTTTCCCTACAACTTGAGTAATCTTTCCCTGCACTTGTAAAGCGTTTTTTTTCACCACAATCAAGTCTTTCCTATCCCTAGCGCCTGCAGACACGTCTCTCCCTGCACTAAGCACGCTGCTGGTGACTGGCAGAATCTAAGATGGCCGCTGTATTTATAGGGCTGTGACATCACAGGGCTGGCTGGCTGCTGATTGGCTGCATGCATGTCAGTATGGGTGATCCCACCTTCCCAGAGTTCCTTGCCCCATGTCCTCACACGTGTAGCAGCCATTTTAGGAAAAAATGTGATTCGTTATATAAATCTCCATATACATATATATATATATATATATATATATATATATAAATCAATTATAATTAGGTAGTGTTAGTATAGACTTTTGCACGATCATAATATCTGTGTGCATGCGTCCTGCACCTGCTGAGCGCTGATCAGAAACATCCATTTTTCTCATCGGTCTGCTCAGTTTTTCATCTCCATATGCATATATATACAAATCAATTTTTGTTAGGTAGTGCTAGTGTAGATTTTTGCACGCACGCAACATCTTTGTGCGTGTGTGCATCCTGCACCTGTAATTTTTTTAAAACTATTTTTTTTCTACTCCTTTTCCCTGTATTTCAAATGTATTACAAGCCCCTTCACGTGTGAAAACACTCATTCACACCCCTTTAGAATAAATAAGGTCTACACATTACACACGTCACACCCCAATAAAATTAAAATGGCCTGTCCGTCCCAAGGACTATACTCAGCTGAAGAGGCATAAATGTATCTAGCCTTCGATACTGAGTCTGCCAGTGAAGGAGAAGAGGATGCCACTTTCCTCTACTCCTCTACCCCCTCATCATCATCCGCCGATGAGGAACCCTCTAGAAGGCGTCCCAGAACAACAGCTGAGGCAGCCCCCCAGAGTGTGCCCATATGGACTCCAAATTCCGGATTTTGAGGGCAGCTCTGGAATACAGATAGACTGTGCGGGCTTCACTGAACTAGATTTTTTCAAAATCTTCTTCTCTGAAGATTCTGTAAATTTAATGGTGGCCCAAACCAATTTATACGCCCAACAATTAATTGATCAGAACCCTATATTGGCATATGCTAGACCCCAAGGTTGAACCCCAGTAAGGGCAGATGATGACGTTTTGGGGACTCGTGCTGCATATGGGCGTTGTAAAGAAGGCAAACGTTAGACAATACTGGAGTTCGGACATTTTCTACCAGACTACAATTTACAGGAAGACCATGACCCGGAAGTGATTTGAGTCAATTCGGAAATTCCTACACTACGACGACAATGCACAGTGCCCACCCCAGAACGACCCGACATTTGACTGTCTGTACAAGGTTAGGCCTGTCATTGACCACTTTAACACCAAGTTTGCTGAGGTGTACAACCCTGATAAAAATGTCTGTGTAGATAAGTCCCTATTACTTTTCAAAGTTAGGATTAGATTCTGCCAGTACCTGCCTAGCAAATGGGCAAGGTATGGCATAAAGATTTACAAACTTTGTGAGAGTAGCTCCTGGTACACCCACAAGCTCCGCATTTACGAAGAGAAAGATTCCCAGATAGAACCCCCAGAATGCCCCCCCCCCATCCTAGGAGTTAGTGGGAAGATCGTGTGGGACTTACTGCACCCACTGCTGGATAAGGGTTACCACCTCTATGTGGATAACTATTATACCAGCATACCCCTATTCATGTCCCTAACTCGCAGAGGTGCTCCTTCCATTCTGAAGCCTGCTGTGCACCCATGCATCAGTTTTTGAACACATATGGGATGTTTCTGTAAACTCCAGAATCAGGGTAATAGATTGTGAGTTTTGTTTGGCTGTTAACCCTTGATGTGTTGCAGAAAAAATGGATTCAAATTTAAAATCTGCTAAAAAAAAGTGAGTAAAAGCATTTTAAAGTTATTACAACATAAAGTGACACATGTTAGATTTGCTAAAAATGGTTTGGTCCTTAAGGTGAAAAATGGCAGGGTCCTAAAGGGGTTAAAGGGACTAAGAAGAATGTAATAAAAAGTCAATAAATTGTTAAAGTAAAAACAATGCTAATTTCCCCTTATACAACGTTCTATTATAAAAAATTGTTTTTTTTTATAAACTCAATGTATTTGAAATTGTAAGCATAATAAAAACAATAAAAAACATGTATGATCTTTTGATAATAGAGATGAAAAACCAAATAAGAAAATATGTTTTTGAAGCCAATACTAGGCCATGCTCTTAAGGGGCTAAGCGTGACATAACAATTTCTTTTTATCTTTTTAAGCAACTGTACAGTAATATAGTAGTAATATCTGTAACTTAAGATGTAAAAATAGCATCATGGTTTCATCGATGGTCATTGATTGATGCCTTTTTAATTTTGATGTCTTTTGGCAATGTTTCCTTTCTTGTTCTATTGTTTCATATTTAAAAGTCAGTAAATTATAGAAATGGCCATAGAAAGATGCAGTCATTAGTAAAGCAATAATGCATATTCCTCCTGTGATTGTTTCCTGATGATTTACTTCACTATTGTTCCACCCTGCTATAGGTCCAAGAAATGGTCTGAAATGTATTAAAGGAGTAGTTTGCACTCGAGAAAGTTATTTTTTTTAATTAAGAAAGGTTTGCTGATGATAAGGTGAATAACCAAAAACAACAAACGTAAACCAATATGTCATGTGTGGAACCATGCAGTATACAAAATATCAATATACTTAAGTAAAAGCGATGCAAGTGAGCGCTATGAGCCATTATCCCCTAGGTGTATAGTCTGTGTCATCCGTATCCCCCCAGCCACACTCCAGTGATGGGCATGAGCTGCGTTGGGTGCGCTCAATTGGAGTGGGTAAGTTACTTTTTTTTTTTTTTAACCGTCAATCACCCATTATACTTTGCATTCTGTATTTAGAATGCTATTATTTTCCTTTATAACTAAGTTATAAGGGAAAATAATAAAATATACAGAATACTCAACCCGAAACCGGACTTCAGTGATGAAGCCTGGCTTCGGGTCTGGGTACCAAACATGCCGTTTTTTCTCACGCGCGTGCAAAAGGCATTACAACAATTTGCACACGCGCGGAAAAATCGCGCATTTTCCCACAACGCTCCCGCCTCTCATCTGGGCTTCAAACGTGAAACCCGTGTGAAAGAAGCCAAAGTGTTTTTTCAAGGAGACAAAGAAGCGGTATTGTAATGCTAAGAACGGCATCATTGGCACTGGCCATGTTGGTTGAGTACTCGAAACACCGCAACAAGGCACACAGGTCTCGCATGGAGGCCCACTCATTGGTGGTGAAGTGGTGCTGTTTCGCAGATCGACTGACCCGTGCGTGGGGCAGCTGAAACTCCACTATCGCCTGCTGCTGCTCGCACAGTCTTTTCAGCATAGGCAAGGTTGAGTTCCACCTGGTGGGCACGTCGCATATGAGGCGGTGAGCGGGAAGGCCAAAGATACACTGTAGCGCAGACAGGCGAGCAGCAGCAGGGTGAGAACACCGAAAGTGCACTCAGACGGACCGTACTTTCTTAAGCATGTCTGGGTAGTTTTTAAGGAATTTCTGCACCACCAAACTTAGCACATGCACCAGGCAAGGGATGTGCGTCAAACCGGCTAGTCCCAAAGCTGCTACGAGATTTTTCACATTATCGCATACCACCAGGCCGGGCTTGAGGCTCACTGGCAGCAACCACTCATCGGTCTGTTCTTCTATGCCCCTCCACAGCTCCTGTGTGGAGTGGGGTTTGTCCCCCAAACACATGAGTTTTAAAACCGCCTGCTGACGTTTACCCCTGGCTGTACTAAAGTTGGTGGTGAAGGTCTTTCGCTGACTGGATGAGGAGGTGGTAGAAAAGGAGGAGGAGGAATCAGCGTAGGAGGAGGAGACAACAGGAGGCAAAGTATGATGCCCTGCGATCCTCAGTGGTGGAAGGACATGCGCCAAACCGCTATCCGCCTCGGGCCCAGCTGCCACTACATTTACCCAGTGTGCAGTTAGGGAGATATAGTCTCCCTGCCTGTGCTTACTGGTCCATGTATCTGTGGTTATGTGGACCTTGCCACAGATGGCGTTGCGCAGTGCACACTTGATTTTATCCTCCACTTGGTTGTGCAGGGAAGGGCGGCATTCGGGCCTACCAAATAACGATGCAGGTTCTGTCACCTACTCGCACCTCAGGAAGGTGTTTCATTTGGACCTGTAGTTGGCGCTGAATGGCCATGTCCTCTCCCAGCAACAGGAGCTCCACCAACACGACCAAGCCCACGTCTCTTATTTGATTTTCTCCTCATTATTTGCGTTCACCCATCAAACTTACAGATGGTTTATCTCCGGTGTCAATTTAACTGCCACTAGTCGACAATTAAGTTCACTAACAGTAAGGCAGTGCCCGTCTCATAAACAGAATACATTTCTTTAGCTCGCACAACAGTGTAATGGAGCAATTCAATACAATTACTTCACTATCACCAAAAATTAGATTTTTCAAACCAACAATGTAAAAGCAGAAGTTAACAGTTTAATTTGACTGTCAGAAATGCAGCGTACACCATAAATGTGCTATCTACCTCAAAACCAGGGTGTTTGCAACCAACTATGTAAATGCGGAGTTCAAAAGGTTACTTAAAATGACTAAACTACAGGGTAGGCCTCAGATCTGCTATGTAACACAAAACCAGTGTTAATTGCAACAAACTACAGAAATGCAGTATGTCACTGCTAAATTTTAGAATAGGTTTTTCAGTGTTCTATACAAAAGTGCTCTGTGGAACAACAATACTGGTTATTTCCCCAAAATACACAAATGCAGTATGTCACTGCTGAAATTTAAAATAGGTATTGTAAGAAAGTATGGGGAATCATTGTGGATGATAGGTACGTGTCACCGAGGTTCCTGGCCTCGTTGAAGTAAGAGTCGCTTTTACGTGTCAGCAGCAGTAGCTGTTTGACACTTTGATATGTAGCATGGCTATAATAGCTGACCGGGACGGCTTTTACTGGGAGTAGTCAAAGTGTTGGGTGGGTGACTACTCCCCATGTTCCAGGCCGGGACTTGGCTGAGCTATAAAGCACAGGCAGCACTGTCAGGTGGTGTGGATTTTCTTCCATCTGACAGTGAAGCTGTGGAGTCCTCTGGGCTGAAGGCTGAAGACTGCAAACAGGCATTCATGCTGCCTGGAAGCCTGCCAGTGAACTTTGGTGTTGCTGAGCGTTCAGCCAGGCAAGAGTCCGGTTAAAACCATACCGGGTTCCCGAGGCTCGGCGACAAGCCATCTCAGAGAAAGTGCAGCTAATTCTGCAACTCAATATCATTGAGGAGTCTAAAAGTTAATGGGCTAGTCCAATAGTCTTAATACCCAAGGCTGATGGGACGTTACGGTTCTGTAACGATTTCCGCAAACTAAATTAAGTTTGCAAATTTGATGCGTATCCCATGCTGCGGGTGGATGAGCTGATTGAAAGGTTAGGCCAAGCCAGGAATTTTTCTGTTTTGGACCTCACCAAAGGGTACTGGCAGGTACCCTTGACGGAGGCTGCCAAGGAGAAAACTGCTTTCATCACCCCTGAGGGTCTGTATCAGTATAAAGTGTTACCCTTTGGTCTGCATGGTGCCCCCGCAACGTTCCAATGACTCATGGACATTGTACTTCGTCCACATCGTCAGTACGCGTCGGCTTACTTGGACGACATCATCATCCACAGTGTCAACTGGGAAAGTCATCTACCCAAAGTGCAGGCTGTAGTGGACGTCCTTAGGAAGGCAGGACTGACCGCTAATCCAAAAAAGTGCTCAATAGGGTTAGAGGAGACAAAATATCTCGGGTATGTCATTGGGCGCGGAGTCATCAAACCCCAAGTAAACAAAATAGAGGCAATACGGAGTTGGCCCCGACCTGTCACCACGAGGCAGGTAAAGTAATTCCTGGGCATGATGGGCTATTACATGAGGTTCGTTCCCCATTTTGCCACTTTAGCGGCACCATTGACAGACCTCTTGAAAGGACGCAAGTCAGTAGTGGTTTACTGGGGTGAACAGGCGGAAGAGGCTTTCTCCGCTTTAAAGTCGGCCCTGTGTGGGTCCCCGGTTTTGGTGACGCCTGACTTCAAAAAAGAGTTTATAGTCCAGACGGATGCCTCTGAAGTAGGCCTCGGTGCTGTACTATCTCAAGAAATCAACGAGGAGGAGCATCCCATTGTCTTCCTCAGCCGTAAGCTCACCCCAGCCGAGACTAGGTACAGTATAGTGGAGAGAGAGTGCCTGGCTATCAAGTGGGCACGCGAGTCTCTCCGCTATTATCTATTGGGGAGGAAGTTCCGTCTGGTGACTGACCACTTCCCTTTCAAGTGGATGAGCCAGGCCAATTAGAGAAATGCCCGAGTCACCCGGTGGTTCCTGTCCTTACAGAATTTTAAACTCTCCATAGAACACAAGGCAGGCCGCTTGCAGGGAAACTCGGATGTCCTGTCCCGAGGTATGTAAGAAGGTACGGGGAATCATTGTGGATGATAGGTACGTGTCACCGAGGTTCCTGGCATCGGTGCAGTAAGAGCCGCTTTTACGTGTCAGCAGCTGTAGTTGCTGTTTGACACTTTGATATGTAGCATGGCTATAATAGCTGATCCGGGATGGCTTTTACTGGGGGTAGTCAAAGTGCTGGGTGGGTGACTACTCCCCATGTTCCAGGCCGGGGAGCACAAGCAGCACTGCCAGGTGGTGTGGATTTTCTTCCATCTGACAGTGAAGCTGTGGAGTCCTCTGGGCTGAAGGCTGAAGACTGCAAACAGGTGTTCAGGCCGCCTGGAAGCCTGCCAGTGAACTTTGGTGTTGCTGAGTGTTCAGCCAGGTGTGAACCGACACCTAGGATTCCAGGTGAACATTGTTTTGTTTTGCTGTGCAAGAACAAGCACCAAGATTGTTTTGTTTTGCTGTGTGTGAACAAGCACAAGGACTGTCATGTTTTCCTGAGTGTGAATAAAACACTGAAGTTTGATTTACAACCTGGTTCCTTGCCTCTATACCACGTCCGCTAACCTGTCTACCAGGGCAAATCCCCACAGTATTTCTTTTTTTTTTTTTTTTTAAACAGTTTTTATTAAGTTTTCAAATATTTAAAGAATAAACATACAAACAAAGGCAGTGTCGCACTGCTACCATTAGTATCCATTCTTACAAGTGCAAAGTAATTTACCAGTTGTAGTGTCCATGACCCAACAGTATTTCTACGTTGTATGCAAAACTGGCCTGTGGACCAACAATAACGGTTTATTTCCCCAAAATACAGGAATGCAGTATGTCACTGCTGAAATTTAAAATATGTCTTTGTGCTTTGTATGCAAAACTGCTCTGTGAACCAACAATACAGGTTTATTTCCCCAAAATACAGGAATACAGTATGTCACTGCTGAATTTTAAAATAAGTTTTTGTGCGTTGTATGCACAAGTGCTCTCTATAGCACCACAATAGAGGTTTTTGCCCCCAACTACAGAAATGCACTATGTCACCCCTAAATTATAAAATAGGGGACTTGACCTACCAGCCAGAAAAAATGAATTTTTCCTTCACTGAGCTACCCAAAAAGGATTAGACTGATGTCCCTGGCAGGCTGGCACAAATGCAGGTCACATGGAGTTCCAAGGACACTGCAGTTGCTAAAATGGCCGCCAACCCCCACCTCAGTAACAGATGGATTAAAAAAAATATTTTTTGCAGTATCACTGGGCTCAGGGCTGGGTACAAAAATGTAGGATAGCAGGGGGGTGGTGCCTGACTGCCGACCGAGTCAGATGCATGTAGGAGAGCTCTCCTCCTTGCAACCTTACAAACTGGCTAAATCTGCGGCCCAAATCAGCACAGAATGGGGAAAATTGGGAGAAGCTTACCCAGAGACAAACCAGATACCAGCAAACTGGATAGAAGCATCTCTGACATGGAGAAATTCCTCAACAAAAAAACTTCTGCCGTTACTACGAGTGCTCCAAAGATGGCACCGATGGAGCATGAAGACTGGACGCAAGACCTGGAGGAGGAGGAGGGAGCTGCTGCAGACCAAGCGGAGGGCCCTCCAATATCAAGCACAGTCCCGATCTCCAGGCAATTCCTACAACAGGCTTTGATGTCTGCCCTCACTCCACTCAAGCATGACCTTAAAGAAATAAAGGCTGACGTGAAGCACATAGGCCAGCAAGTGGAATCTCTTGAAAACAACCAAACAGCCATCCTGGACTATGTCAGGGCTGCCAGCAACAACACCACAGCACTTGTAGCCTCTCTAGACGCGGCCTACGCACTTATAGAAGATCAATAAAACCGTAGCCGGAGAAGAAATCTCCGCATACGAGGCCTACCTAAAAGTGTGTTACATGAGGCTCTGCTGGACACTGCTGGCGCCATTTTCTCCCTCCTTTGGGGCCTACAAGAGCGACTGAAATCCATATAGAACGCATCCACAGAGCTTTAAGGCCGAAATCAAAGGATACAGAAAACCCCAGGGATGTGGTGTGTGGCCTACTGAAGTACGTAGATACAGCAGCACTGATGCTAGCTGCAAGAAACCAAAAAGAGATCATCTTTGAAGGAGCCAAAATCTCTATCTATCAGGACCTGGCTCCCTCTACACTAATTAAACGGAGGACGCTTAGACCCCTCACAGACTATCTACGCCACACCAAGATCCCTACAAGTGGCTCTTTCCCTTTGGCCTTACATTCGCTATAGGGGGCAACGCTGCACCATCCGCTTGCCATCGGACCTTCAAGCTGCGTGGGAGCTGTTGCACACTGACCCCTTAGACATCCCCTCATGGCTGCCCTCTGCAGGAAACGGAGTCCCACTCCCAGAGCTGCCGGAGACGCCGAAGTGGACAAGGGCCCCACCATGGAAACGGCCTGCGCACATGCGTTACTGTGGCCTAAAGATGCTGCACACGCCAGTGCTAGTTCCCGGAAAGTTACACTTTCCAGCTTTGCTCCTACAGAGCACACAAGTATATTTGTACTTTAGTTGCTTACTGCATTTCTCCCCCATTCTAGCTCACTAGCTGCCCCAGAGGGGCCCCAGGTTTATCCTGGGCCCTGCCGCGCTTTACCATAAAGTTGGCCAGACTTACTCGTGCATTAGACAACTCTGCGCCAGGTTTGGAGGGTGCGCTGTATACCACATTGATAATTCAGACGTGCACTGCCCCCTTTTCTCCTACCAGGAGCATCTTACCGCAGACCTGGTATGTGCGCTCTCTGGGGTGTCTTTTTACGCCCGCTCCGTCGCATCTAATTGACCTGCTGCGACACGACTGGCATAGGAGCCATAATACAAGAGTGCTTGCCACTCTACACCGTGTTCTGTTTGAATATGTTTATCTTACTGTTAATGATTTTTACCTTCCCCCACGATCGACGATGTTGTATAACATGTTCCAGCCACCACCACATTTAACCACTACACATGGCTGCAAAGATTAAGTGTACTACTTTCAATGTACGGGGTTTCAATACCCCACAAAAAACGCTCTCAGGTCATCCATCTACTGAAAAAGTCTCACACTGATGTGTGCTTCTTCCAAGAGCTACATTTCAGGGAGTCCAATGTTCCCGCTATACAAAAATCTTATTTTCAACACTGGTTTCTCAGTGTCTATGGGACAGCTAAACGAGGTGCAGGCATAGCAATTTCTAAAAGAGTCCCTTTCATTTTGACAACTACACAGACTGACCCTGAGGGTCGTTTCATTTTTGTGAAAGGCGTCATTGGTACGCAAAAGGTCACCTTAGCCAGCCTCTACAGCCCCAACAGAGGCCAAAAGAAGTGGATCAGGAATACCCTCCATAAGTTAGGGTCATTTGCTGAAGGCATTTGGCTGCTGGGAGGGGATCTTAACGTCACCTTGAACCCCCACAATGACTCCTCTGATCGTACCTCTCAACTGACCCAGTCAGCACTAGGATGCATAAATAGATATTTTTCTGATGCCCACTAAATTGACACATGGAGACTGGTCCATCCAAATGGACGTGATTATATATTTTACTCGGCCCCACACAATACACACAAAAGACTGGACTATATATTTATCTCCAGCAACTCTATCGGTATAGTAGATAGCTCCTCCATTGACCCCATTACAGTGTCAGATCACGCCCCAGTCTCAACAGTCATATCCCTCTCCAGTCTTTCCATTCCATACAAACAATGGCGGCTGAATGAAACGCTACTAGTTAAGCCCAAAGACGTCAAATCCCTAGAACAGAAACTGACATGTTTCTTCTCTGAAAACTCCACACCAGGAATGTCACTCATAACTCTATAGGAGACACACAAGGTAGTAATAAGGGGAGAGCTCATAGCTCTAAGCAGCAAGATCAAAAGAGACTGACAGCAAACCATACACTGCCTCCTCAAACAGATAGCGGACCAAGAGTCCATACACAAATGCTCCAAAACACTTGAGGTCCAAACGGAATTGTCCCAGTTAAGAACCCAACTAAAAGACCACCCTAATGTCTGCTGTGCAAAGGCCCACCAATATTCACAGTTCAGATTTTACTCCCACGGGGATAAAGGAACAAAAATCATGTCGTCCCTTATCAAGCAAAGGAAAGAATCTTTGTATATACCTAGTATTAAATCTAAGCAGGGTACCATGCTGCATAAAACGGCCGACATAGCTACTCAATTCCAGCAATTTTATCAGCAGCTATACGGACTAGCAGCCTCACAGGCCCCACCAGACATCCCACTAGAGAAAATGATGGACCAATTCCTAGAAAAATCAAATTTACCACAAATCACTCCTCAGGAAGGGGAATCCCTTTTGGCACCTGTTACAAAACCTGAATTAAAGAAAATTCTGAACTCAATGCCGCTGGGCAAATGCCCAGGCCCCGACGGCTTCCCAGTTGGCTACTATAAAAAATTCTCCAAACTCCTGATCCCATATTTGGTATCTTGGTGCAATGCACTTCTTACTGGCTCACACCTACACAAACAGTCATTAGAGGCCACTGTCACCATCCTCCCCAAGCCCGGAAAAGACCCCACCCTCTGTAGCAGGGTAGCACTACTAAACGTAGATATTAAGGTCTGGGCCAAACTACTAGCCACACGCCTGAGCCTATTGCTGCCAAAGCTCATTCACCCAGACCAAGCAGGCTTTGTGCCGGGGAGGGAGGGGAACTACAACTCCTGTAGGGTCGTTACCGCCATACAATGGTCAAAGAAAAAGAAGCACCTCCCGTTGACCTTCCTCAGTGTGGATGCGGAGAAGGCCTTTGACCGGGTAAATTGGGACTTCATGAGGAAGACTTTGCACAGGTTCGGTAGGCCGGTATGGTTCCAGGAGGCAGTCATGACGCTCTATAGCGACCCAAGTGCCAGGATAAGGATAAATGGAACCCTGTCGCCATCCTTTCCTATACGCAATGGGACGCGCCAGGGCTGCCCCTTGTCTCCAGCTTTGTACATCCTAGTGATGGAAACTCTTCTTCAGGCAATTAGAGACCACCCAAATATATGTGGAGTACGGGCTGCTAATGATTCCATAGAATACATAAACGTAGCTTATGCAGATCACCTGCTGATAATGGTTTCTAACCCGGTCAAGGCCTTCCCGCATCTCTTATTACTATTTGACCAATATGGTAAAGTGTTGAATTATAAAGTAAACTACTCAAAGTCAGAAGCCATGAACATAACGGCCCCTACGAGCTCCATTGCCGCTCTTACATTGACAACTTCTTTCCAGTGGCAGTCTTCCCACATCTCCTATCTAGGCATTAAAATCCCTGCTTCCCTAGACAAATTATTTCATCTTAACTACACCCCTCTGCTAATGGAGATCCAGCAACAGCTACACTCCCTAAGCCTCACGTTCACCTCCTGGATGGGCAGGAAAAATATCCTAAAAGCGTTTGTCCTCCCCAAAATTTTATACATTTTGTACATCTTACAAATGTTGCCCATCTTTCTCCCTACCTCATATTTCACCAGACTCAGGAGACTTTTTTCTACATACCTATGGGGAGTGAAGGGAGCTAGAATAGCACATCATAGACTGATTTTACACCGAAGTCATGGTGGTTTTGCGTTACCTGACCCACAGTTGTACTACCAAGCCATACAACTGAAAAGATGGCTGCAACTCCACGTTCCCTGCTATCGCACACTAGGCACAGAACTAGAACTCCTACAACTTACCCAATCTCAAAGGGCTGCTTTATGGGATCTGACGCCCACTTCACTTAACCCGCAAGTTCTGCTTAAAGGCACTAGTCTGGTTATTAAACACCTCAATAGAGATAAAAGGCTTTTACCCAATCCCCCCTCTGAAATGCCTGCTGACCTTGCCCCATATTTGATCAGACCTGGGGTGACACAAATACCCCCAATTAGGAACAGGTTTCGGGACTACTCAATGGCTGAACTCATAAAAGGAGCTAAGGGTTACAGTTCGGGTTCGCTCAACGCTAATCATAACATATTGCCCAATATTATAAAGTACAAAATACATTGTCTCCTATTATGAGCTGCAAAACACGGCTGGGATTTACAATCAAACCTCAATCCTTTCAAACAGCCGGATCTAAAACCCAACCAAAATGCTGCTCCAGGTATAGACAAATCACATTTAAACAATCACATAGGCATAGTCCAATGCATACTAACCCAAAACCAAGGAGGAATAAGGTTTCCCCTAATGATGATAAGGTGGTCACAGGTTTCCAGCTACAAGTGTTCAGTTCCCTTCCAGCAGTACCACAAGTACATTAAAATGTAACAGTTTTCATTTAAATTAAAGGTATGTCAGGTGCTCAGAACCCAGAGACTCACTTTATAGACATCACCCCGAATGAAGGGCCATTCCATTTCTGAAAGCAGAATTTTCTAGTATACTACTTTATAATGAGTTTTCTAAAGCAGACAGCTTCTTAGAGTAGACTAAGAATCATTTAACCCTAATGAGAAACATCTTGCCATACCACAGTAACTAATATAGCTTAGTTATACTGTATGTATAGAATTATTGTCGAATGTAAGTCATGCTCTACTAATACCTTATTTTTATATTGCTAAATCTGATACCCATATAATTGTATCTACTGCCAAACTGAAAATGTCTGCGACCTCTATGTACACCCTATTACTGTAATATCTCCAAGACCCAAGAATAGCAGAAAACTATACTAAGCAAGTTAAGCAAACTCTTCATATGAACTGAAGAGACAGGTTGTTCCAAACGACAGCATGCCAGAACAGGAGGCATTGAAAGGAAAATGCTTTGGGCTAAACCACCAAATCCAAACAGGCCATTTCAAGGACGCTGCCCGCAAATATATTTATCCTGTCATAACCAATCAGGGAAAGTTTATAGTAGTCAAAATATGAGAAATTCCTAAATATAAGAGTTCTTTTAAACCTAGATAAAAATATAAATTGGAATTTCATAGAGCATTTGAAAAGCTAAATAAAAATGTATTTGTAAGTAATATAAAATGTATTGTATTCAATTATTAGAATTTCTAACTAATAAAATTATTTGTAGTGAGATATTTGTAATCGGTTTCGTAAAATTAACAGTTTGTATATTGTCAATTAAATAATAATCTCTAAAAATCAGACTGTTATGGGGGTGGCCCGTACCCCCTGCCATTTTGCTCTCCTCAGCATGCATGGCCACTGCTCTTCTCACCTGTTCCCCCTCTCACAGGTTTTAGCACCCTGAACCCATCACTCTTCCTTTCCTCCTTCCTGTGGTTCCAGCTAGAGAGGTAGCTCTCTGTTACTCCCACACAGGTTGTGGCCTGCTTCATGCTGTCAATGCCTCTCACAGCTGGTAGGGCACAAGCACACCCTTTAGTTCTTAAAGTGCCAGTTTATTATTTTCTAATGTTCCCCAAGCCAATGACTGGCTACTTTGGGGTATTTAGGGCACCTTTCCTGTTGGAAAGTGCCTGGGCCAGGGGCGTAGCTATAGGGGGTGCAGAGGTAGCAGCCGCTACCGGGCCCAGGAGCCTAAGGGGGCCCAAAGACCCTTGGGCCACATAAGAAGACACACAAAACACTGAAGTAAGGGGGGCCCAAGCTGAACTCTTGCACCAGGGCCCATGAGCCCTTAGCTACGCTCCTGGCCTGGGCAATACATTCTAGTTTACTAGTATACTACAAAGGTGTGCTGTTTCTATGTTCTTCTGTCCATGATCAACTTCAGCCTGTTTCCTGTATTTGACCATTCACTAAGATGTCATAAACACTTATTTAAAGGGGTTGTCCCACGAAAAATATTCTACAGTTTTCAAACCAGCACCTGCATCTGAATACTTTTGGAATTGCTACTGTTGATCGACCACCAAAGTGCTCTGGTGCTCTGGTGCTCGAATAGAACACTTTGGGATGCTCGACAGAGCACAATGGAAGTCAATGGGAGAACCAGAGCATTAAACCAGGTACCCCCTGCTCTGAAGAGGGGAGGGTGCCTGGTTCACAGGAAAAGGTCAGAAACACAACTGAAATGGTTTGGAAACAGCATGGGGAGGATGTCTGAATGCATCTTAGACTCCCAGGTCGCTGCTGGGAATGATGTTGTCTGAGTAGTATGCCACTTTTACAGACTGACAATAATACGCACAAAACCGAAGATAAAATCTATTTTAGAGGAAAAAATGTTAGGAAACATTCTTTCCTGTATATTTACTAGTATATAAAGTGCAAATGCAGCCAAAAATTACAAGGAAGAGGCACGATACAACGTGTATATCACATAAAGGAGGGCCTCATTCACATTGTGGTACAATTGTTTGGGTAGTGGGAACCCTACACTCATAAAGCCTATGCACTAAGTGAAAGGCCTGCCAAAAATGACAAGGAACCGGCACTCCAATACACCTGTTATTACACATAACAGAGGGCATCATACACACCCTTGAAAAATTATGATTCATGGCCTGCTGGTGACCATTAAAAACATTAAGAGCAAGGCCTGCTGGTGACCCTCTAAAACATCAGGGGTGAGAGCCTGCTGCTGATCTCACCATCTAAAACATTAGGGGTGAGGGTCTGCTGCTGAGCTGACGCTCTAAAACATTAGGGGCGAGTGCCTGCTGCTGATCTGACCATCTAAAACATTAGGGGCGAGGGCCAGCTGCTGATCTTACCATCTAAAACATTATGGGCGAGGGTCTGCTGGTGACCCTCTAAAACATTAGGGGTGAGGGTCTGCTGCTGAGCTGACCCTCTAAAACATTTGGAGCAAGGGCCTGCTGGTGACCCTAAAAAACATTAGGAGCGAGGGCCTGTTGCTGATCTGACTATCTAAAACATTAGAGGTGAGAGTCTGCTGGTGACCCTCTAAAACATTAGGGGTGAGGGTCTGCTGCTGAGCTGACCATCTAAAACATTATGGACGAGGGCCTGCTGCTGGTGAGCCTCTAAAACATTAGGGGTGAGTGTCTGCTGCTTAGCGGACCAACTAAAACATTAGGAGCAAGGGCCTACTGGTGAGGCGACCCTCCAAAACATTAGGGGCGAGGGTCTGCTGCTCATCTGACCATCTAAAACATTATGGACGAGGGCCTGCTGATGACCCTCTGAAACATTAGGGGTGAGGTCCTGCTGCTTATTTGACCATCTAAAACATTAGGGGTGAGGGTCCGCTGGTGACCCTCTAAAACATTAGGAGTGAGGGCAGCCTAATAAGAATGTTGATATGATGGAGGAGGAGGATGAGAAAAGGAATATTGAACCATATACCCTTTTATGTGGTGGAAGGGGTGCATGAGAATACACCATAAAAGCCATATTTAAAGTGCCTTTATGTTCAGCCGCTTTTCTCTGGTGGAGTAGAGAAGTCAGGGGCCATCCAGGCCTTGTTCATTTTGATAACAGTCAACCAAGCATTTTCAGTTGATAGGTGGATGCGCTTATCAGTTATTGTGCCCCCAGCAGCACTAAATATCCGCTCTGACAAAACACTGGTGGCAGGGCAGGCCAGCACCTCCAAGGTGTAGAGCGCAAGTTCGTGCCACGTGTCCAGCTTGGACACCCAATACTTGTAAGGCATAGAGGGATTAGGAAGCTGACACGGTCTGCTATGTACTCCTTCACCATCTTCAAAAACTTTTCACTTCTTGTGACACTAGGCCGCACATCAGGTTGAGGGTGCTAGCAGGGTGTCATTAAACTGTCCCAGGCCTTGGAGAGTGTTGCCCTGCCTCTGTTGGAACTGCTGTGTGTTCCCCTCGTCTCCCCTCCTCGGTTGCCCAAGGAAATACGTACTCTGCCAACAGCGTTGTCAGATGAAAATTTTTGGAGCAAGGACCTTCTGGTATTGCACCATTTTGCTCATACTCTCCACCACAGGAATGAGAGATGAGAAGTTATCTTTGTAGTGAGCGTCGAGAAGGGTGAACAACCAGTAATCGGTGTTGGCCAAAATGTGTATTACGCAAGGGTCACGGGAAAGTCAGCATAACATAAAGTCATCCATGTGTGCCATAGTCCCATCAGACAAGACTTCGCTGTCCTCATCAGGAGGATGACTCTCAGTCTCCTCATCCTCTTCCTCCTCTTTGGCCCATCCACGCTGAACAGATGGAATAAACCAGCTATGGGTACTACCCTCTGTAGCGGAGGCAACTGTCTCCTGCTCCTTCTCCTCATCTTCATCCAATTCGCGCTGAGAAGACGAACTGAGGGTGGTCTGGCAATCACCCTGTGTACTGTCCTCCCCCATTTCCACCTCTTCCACATGCAAAGCGTCCTCCTTCATTGTGAGCAGCGAGCATTTCAGTAGACACAAAAGTGGGATAGTTACGCTGATAATAGCGGAATCGCCGCTCACCATCTGTGTTGATTGTGTTGATTCCTCAAAGTTGCGTATAACCTCACAGAGGTCAGACATCCATGCCTACTTGTCGCTTGTGAAGAGCGGAAGCTGACTGGAAAGGTGATGACCATGTTGCAGCTGGTATTTCACTACTGCCCTCTGCTGCTCACAAAGCCTGGCCAACATGTGGAACGTGGGGTTCCAGCTCGTGCTCATGTCGCACAACAGTCGGTAAGCTGGCAACAGCGTTGCTTGACCAGCGGCAGCTGTAGATGACTTTCGGAAATGGGCAAACACGCGGCGAACCACCTTCACCAGTAGCTCAGACAAATTAGGGTAGGTTTTGAGAAACCGCTGAATCACTAAGTTGAACACGTGGGCCAGGCATGGTAAGTGTGTGAGCTTGCCGAGCTCCAAAGCCGCCACCAAGTTACGGCCATTATCAGACACAACCATGCCTGGTTGTAAGTTGAGTGGGGAGAGCCACAGCTCAGTCTGGTCCCTTATACCCTGCTACAGCTCTGCGGCAGTGTGCTATTTGTCACCTAAGCAAATCATTTTCAGCACTGCCTGTTGCTGCTTTCCCACTGTAGTGCTACACTGCTTCCAGCTACTGACTGTTGGCTGACTGGTGCTGCAAGATGAGAATTGTAGGAGGAGGTGGATGAGGAGAAGGGGGTTTGCAGCCACTAATGCAGGTGGTGGCGGAAATCCTGATGGAAGTAGGGCCCGCAATTCTTGGCGTCGGAAGCTCCTGTGCCATCCCTGGGTATGACTCACTCCGGGCCTCCGAAACGTTCACCCAGTGTGCCGTCAGGGAAATGTAGCATCCCTGGCCAAAAGCATTTGTCCATGTGTCAGTTGTTAAGTGGGCCTTCCCAATATTTGCGTTGGTCAGGGCACGTGTGATGTTACGGGACACATGCTGGTGTAAGTCGGAGATGGCACACTGGGATAAATAGTGGTGGCTGGGGACTGAGTAACAAGGGACGGCTGCCGCCATCAGGCTGCGGAAAGCCTCAGTGTCCACAAGCCTAAATGGCAACATTTCCAGGGCCAGCAATTTGGAAAGGTGGGTGGGTGGCTGGGTATTTGTGCATTCATTCAAATGCCTGGGGTATGGACATCTGTACGCTGCGCTGGGACACAGAAGTGCAATGATGTGACCTGCAGACACTGATTATGGACCCAGGCGTTCAGCCCGCCTATTAGGGCGCTTTGATGCCATGTGGCAGATCATGCTGGTGGTGGTGAGGTTGCTAGTGTTCACTCCCCTGCTCATTTTAGTACAGCACAGATTGCAAATGACAATTCTTTTATCGTCCGCACTTTCCTCAAAAAAGCGCCAGACTGCGGAACAGCTACCCGCCTTGCAAACTGGGACATGAAGCTAGGTATCATGGATGAGTGTGTTTCTTGTGCTCTGGCAGCAGGCACAGTTTCACCGCGCCCAGGGCCATGGTCTCTCCACTTCCCTGTCCCTTACTGCTCGCCTTCATCATATTAAATGGTATATATGCTTGTAAGTATGTCACATGTAATGTAGCGCAGGTTTTGCAAGTGTATATGCAAATCAATTACAGTGACTATCACAGATATTTTGGATACGGAAACGTTATACAGGAGATGTAAAGCAGGTAATGTTGCTGCTGTCACTAGCGGCTAATAAAAAATTACAGGGAATGTCACAGCTATTTGGGATGCGCAAACGTTATACAGGAGATGTAGTGCAGGTAATGTCGCTGCTATCACCAACGGCTAATAAGAAATTACAGGGAGTGTCAGAGCTATTTGGGATGCGCAAACGTTATACAGGAGATGTAATGCAGGTAATGTCACTGCTGTCACCAGCGGCTAATAAAAAATTACACGGAATGTAAAATTACACACGAATATTCGAATAGCGAATTTAAATCGCAAATATCGGCACTTCGCTAATTCGCGAATATTTCGAATTTAATGCTATATATTCACAAATTCGAATATTCGCTTTTTTTTTTTTTTTTTAAAGTTGTTCCCACTTCCCAAAAGCAGTTATTCTTACATGTCCGAGGACTCCATGCTCCCCTCCCGCTCCAGTCAGTGCCCGTCTGCCGAGTGCCAACTTCCTGTGCGCATAGAGCGTCCCCATCACCATGGGAACGCCTCCATGCTAGAATGTACTGTCGGATTTGAGAATGACGGTTATCTAGACCATGGTAAAAGTTGGATGCGCAATGCGAGTAAACTTACTAAAATTACTCGCATTGCTTGTCCAACTTAATTTTGTGTCTAGTCAACGTTCCTAATGGTAGGTGCCGGGGTACTTGGGTTGCTAGAATTAACGAATATAGAGAATATAGCGCTATATTCGTATTCGTCATATTCGTTAATTCTAGCAAGCAAGCCAACTAAGTAGGATGCGCAATGCGAGTAATTTAAGTAAGTTTATTCGCATTGCGCATCCAACTTAGAGCGTGGAATAGGCTTTAGGCATAGGCAACTACTATTGCCAATCGGAAAGTTGTGTAAGTTGGATGCGCAATGCGAGTCAACTTATTTCTTTGTATAGGCAACATTCCTATTGGTTGGCTTGCTAGACTTAACAAATATAGAGAATATCGCGCTATATTCGTATTCGTCATATTCGTTTATTCTAGCAAGCCAACCATTGTTAGGAAAACGTTGCCTATACAAAGAACTAAGTTGGATGCGCAATGTGAGTAATTTGAGTAAGTTTACTCGAATTGCGCTTCTAACTTACAGCAGGGTATATTCTCAATAATCGTTCATTCTATCAAGGCAACCAATAGGAAGTTGCCTAAGTTGCATTCGCAATATGCACATGGTGTTTCTATCGCGAGAATTGCATTGAAATATTCGTGTGAGCCTATACGGGCGTGGCTTTGTCTTGTGAGTTTGTTGACAGGAAGAAGGTTGAATCGCAGTGCATTACTCGTGTGTGACGCGCATGAAAATGGTCTCAAGCAATTTTAAAGAAGTCCTGATCACTGTAAGTAATTCCACATTACAGCACTGTATTACATATCACATGCTTGTTATTCCAATGTATTTATACAAATTCACATTTTTTCTTGCTTCAGTGCATATTAACCCTGTTAAAGCCAGAGGTTTTTTTGTTAGCCTCTTATTTCGCTCACTGCCTTCAAAGAGCCATAACTTTTTTATTTGTCTGTTCACATAGCCATATGAGGGCTTGTTTTTTGCGGGACAAGTTGTACTTTCTAACTCCGCCATTTAATATTGCATAAGATGTATTGGGAAGACAAACAAAATGCAAAATGTACAAAAATTGCAAAATAAAAGCAATGCCACGCCAGTTTTACGGGCTTGTAACCCGTTAAGGACACATGACGCAATGGTACATCATGTATAGTTCCGATCACCGCTACGCGGCGGGCGGTGATCAGAACTGGGTGCCTGCTGAAATCAATCAGCAAGCACCCTGGGACAATGCGACGGGGGGTCAATTCAGACCTGCGGTTTGCGGCTTTTCTGTGTAATTGGGCAGCGGGTGCGGTGGCTATCGGGTCACCGTGCTGCTGTAATGGGGACCCGATAGCAGGGAAGGCCTGCGTCCGCATATCTACATAGACAGTGGTCTACTTTTGCTACCAACACGCCCATCTTCCAAACAGTCCTCAGAGCGGTATCAGTCTGATGAAGGCCGTATTGTGGCCGAAACGTCACACGCATGTATATGATTTACCGCACTTCTGATTGAAAGAAACTTATCTTCAACGCACAAACTGGAGTTTATTTCCTTCTTGATACTATGGGGTGGGAACCCGACCTCCAGTAGCGCACCTCCAAAGAGTGCCACAACCTCCAGATGACGTACAGCTATGTCATTGGGCGTGAAGGGGTTAATGATGTAGTGTACGGGAGCTGTAATGCCCGTCACTACAGAAGGGTCACTTGTGTGCTGTTGTTCCCCTCATTTATGGGGAGGTTGGTACAAATTATCTTCAATGTAATGTAGCGCTGTATACTTCCCTGTTACTGTTATATTACCATGTGCAGGCCTGCTAGGGATGTCATTCCAGCTCTAGATCAGTAGAGGGAGCTAGGGAGCCCTAGTTTATATATAGGCCCAGTCAGGGAAGGCAGAGTTAGTTAAGTCCAGGCCTTGAGCCTGTCCAGATCCAGCCCAGGCCATGAGCCTGTGAAGGTGTTCAGAGTTCAGGCCCTGAGCCTGTTGAAGTCAGCCCAGGCCCTATAGCCTGAGAGGGTCCAGCCTAGGAAGATTCATTTCCTAGGAGGAGCAGTCCAGACCCTAGGACTAGTGGAGAAGTGTTTCCTCCTTAGTCGAGCTGCAAACAGGATAAGGATCCCTGCAGGAGCATTACTGGTCACCAGCCTGAGTGAGCTGAGGGAAGGCAGAGCAGTAACCAAGACAGCAAGAGGTACTACAAATATCAGAGGAGGTACTCAGTAATTGTTATCCCAAGGATATAAGCCGAGAGAGGGCATCGGGGCCTTGGAGGATAGTGTCCATGTTCCAGGATCAGACAGGTAGAGAGTGCAAGCCGCCTGTACTGCAAGAGTCCTGTGTGTTAACCCTCTGTGATCACCTTGCTACTTATCGCCTGCCATTAAATGTACTGTAACCTAAAGCTTACTGAAACCAACCAACTTCTAAGGAACTGCGCTTCCATCTATGTCCATGTATGACTACTACCAAAGCTTCAGTAAAGTTCCAGTTCTGTGTTACTACAACGTGGTTCCTCAATTATTCCTACTATCAGCAAACGGTGTGCCACCATTAATTGGCACTGGCGTCACGAACTCTACCTATAACTACCTGTCCTTGCAGAAGTACCAGAGAGTCAGCCTGTCTCAGGTTAGTGGTCATAATTGCACTACAACACCCAGGAACACTACTGAACCCTAACTTGAATACGCTGCACCTCTCTTTTGGCGTCACAAACAGGATACGCACGCTTATTAGTGCAAGAAGCGTGAACTTTGTGCCTTAGCCATACTGTCAAGTGACAAATTGCTTGTTTATTTGAGTTCATGAGTAAGGACCGTAATGTTTTTTAAGGTCTGAAATGCATTGTTCGTTGCATATTTACATTTGGTATAGGAAAATATGGTAGCCTAGTGTTTCCCAACCAGTGTGCCTCCAGCTTTTGCAAAACTACAACTCCCAGCATGCCCGGACAGCCTAGAATATAACGAAGATTGAGAATATAGAGCTATATTCGTGATATTCGTTATCTTCGTCAATTCTAGAAATACAAGTTACAAGGAACTCAGCCGCTCTAAGTTTAATTTGAGATGCGAATATAAATTCGCGTAACATTCGCTATATATAGAATAATGACGAATATTCAATTTCGACAAATATATGACGAATATTCAAGCAAATATTCGCGAAATATCGCGAAATCGAATATGGCACCTCCCGCTCATCACTACTGATGGCATGATGTAATGCAGCCCTTAGTCTATGGGAAGCTAGTAATTGGTTCCAAAGACCCAAAATGTCATCCTAAAATAAAATAAGATTGAAATTAACCCCTACAGATAAAGAAAGTCCTTACTCCTGATTACCCAAACACAGTGTACCCAAAAGGTATAATGCAGCCATTCACACCTGGTGTCTAAAGGAGCAGCTTATCCTGGCACAAGTAAAGAGCAGTAAACAACATGTAGTACCACCCTATGCTGTAGAGAGGTGCTACTAGACTGGTGCTTTACCACTGATATAGCCATGTTGAGTGGTTACAGTTGTGTTCAAAATTATTCAACCCCCAATGCTGTAAAGGGTTTTAGGGAATTTAGTGTACATTTGTAATTGTGTTCAGAATGAAATCTTACAAGGACTTTTTACATAAGCAAATGCAACTAAAATGACATCAATTGTTTTTGTAATACAGTATTAAATGTTTTTTTTTTTGTGATTTCTTCATTGACACAATTATTCAACCCCTTAAAGACTACCACTCTTAAGAACAGAGGTTCATTCAAGTGTTTTCGATCAGGTATTGAAAACACCTGTGGATGTCAAGGAGCAGCAATCAAGCATAATAAGCACCAATTAGGCAGATTTAAAATGACTGATACTCAGCTCCTTCTAGACATTTACTGGTGTGTTTACAAACATGGTGAAGTCAAGAGAATGGTCCAGGAAGACAAGAGAAGAGGTGATTTCTCTTCACAGGAAGGGCAATGGCTATAAGAAGATTGCAAAGATGTTAAACATACCAAGAGACACCATAGGAAGCATCATTCGCAAATTCAAGGCAAAGGGCACTGTTGAAACGCTACCTGGTCGTGGCAGAAAGAAGATGCTGACTTCGACTGCTGTGTGCTACCTGAAGCGCAAAGTGTTGAAAAGTCCCCGTGTCACTGCTGAGGAACTGAAAAAAGATTTGTCAGATGCGGGTACTGAAGTTTCAGCTTAGGCAATAAGGCGCACACTGCGTAATGAAAGCCTCCATGCCAGAACT
Organism: Bufotes viridis; assembly: GCA_033119425.1. Taxonomy (NCBI): domain Eukaryota; kingdom Metazoa; phylum Chordata; class Amphibia; order Anura; family Bufonidae; genus Bufotes; species Bufotes viridis. Next base: position 237,688,811 of record CM065591.1, on the reverse strand, counting down.
CCCAGGTGCACCCCCTTGCTGTCTCCAAAGAATAAGAAGAATCGAATGCAGTATGCCAAAAGTCATGTGGACAAACCACAAAAGTTTTGGGATAGTGTTCTGTGGACTGATGAAACAAAATTAGAACTGTTTGGGCCCATGGATCAACGCTATGTTTGGAGGAGGAAGAACAAGGCCTATGAAGAAAAGAACACCTTGCCTACTGTGAAACATGGTCAATCATGTTTTGGGGCTGTTTTTCTTCTACAGGTACAGGGAAGCTTCAGCGTGTGCAAGGTACCATGAATTCTCTTCAGTACCAGGAGATATTGGATGAAAATTTGATGCAGTCCGTCACAAACCTGAGGCTTGGGAGACGTTGGACCTTTCAACAGGACAATGATCCCAAGCATACCTCCAAGTCCACTAGAGCATGGTTGCAGATTAAAGGCTGGAACATTTTGAAGTGGCCATCACAGTCACCAGACTTAAATCCAATTGAGAACCTCTGGTGGGACTTAAAGAAAGCAGTTGCAGCATGAAGAATGGGCGAAGATACCTGTAGACCACTGCAAGACACTTGTGTCAAGCTATGCTTCACGTTTAAAAGCTGTTATAACTGGAAAAGGATGTTGTACTAAGTACTAAGATTGAATGTCACTTGGGGGTTGAATAAAACTGATAATGATGTGAGCACAGAAAAGACATTTGTGGTTATTTCATGATAAATGTATGTTATATTTGTCTGACTTACAAGTGCCTCTTTGATTTAATTGTAAACAAGATGACTGAAATGATCAAAATCAATGTAAAACTGGCCAAAACACTCAATTTCAGTGGGGGTTGAATAATTTTGAACACAACTGTAGATCTTCCAGTCCATTGCATGAACCACACATTAGAAGTGTCTGAGTCATTATATGTAAAGTTAGGTTTTGAGTAGGGATGAGTGAACCCTTTTATGTTCTGGTTCAACGGGTTCGGCCGAACTTTGTTCGGGTTCGGGTACCCAAACTTGACTGAACTTGACCCCAAACCCATAGAAGTCAATGGGGACATGTACTTTGGTTCTCTGAAATGTCTGTAAAATAGTCATAGAAAAGGTTAGCAAAAGGAAGAAAAATGGGGTAAAAGCCGGACAATTTCCCTGCAAACAAATGTGGATAGGGAAATGACTTAAAATAACATAGAATAAAAAAAAATAAAAAATAATAATCTTGAACCAGGAGGCGGAGGTCTGAGTGAAATAGGAGGTTGAGGAGGTATAGGTGGAAAAGGTGGAGCAGGAGGTAGCCAGAACTGTTTTTGTGCTTTTTTCTTTAATTTTTTTTATCTTAGTTTTTATTTTATTTGAGGAGGCCCCAAAACATTGGGAAAAAGAACAAACAAGCTACGCTAGAGTATATCAATGGCCGGGTGCAGCCGTTATACTTCTCTACTCTGCCCAAGGCATGGACAAGTCCTTTGGGATCCATGCCTGGTTCATTTTATTGAACATGAGCTTGTCCACATTGGCTATGGACAGGCGGATGCGCCTGTCCAAGATTACACCCCGTATTGTGCTAAACACACGTTTGGACAATACACTTGCTGCAGGGAAGGCCAGCATCTCCATGGCGTAAAGGTCAAGCCATCTGTTCAATTTGGAGACCCAGAAGTTAAATGTGGCAGACCCATCAGTCAGTATGTGCAAACGTGTGCACACTACTCTTCCACCATGTTGCTGAAACATTGCCTCCTGATAAGAGGGTCCATATCAGATAGTGCTGCTGGATGTTGAGGGGTGCTGACAAAGCTTTTTCATATTTCGGCCATGCTAACCCTCCCTTCTGAGCTGGTGCCAATGCCCCAGCTATGTTTGTGACTTCCTTCTCCTTCTCGTGCTTCTACTGATCCCCCAATGTTAAATCAGGCTCCAATGACGGAAGTAAGGATGGCACATTGTTGTTGTAGCAGGACTCCAGCAGGGTGGCCACCCAGTAATCAGCACTGGTAACAATCAGGGCAACTCACCGGTCAGTGCGCAAGCACTGCAGCATGTACTCGGTCATGTGTGCCAAGCTGCCCACAGGCACACATGTACTCTGCATCCCCCCAGCCACGCTCCATTTATGCCTGTGAGCTGATGTGGGTGCCACCCTGCTGTGAACATGTTTCCTGCTCCTCATCATCATCCTCCTCCAAAACTGTGCCCTGGCTGGACAGTTGTGTACCTGGCCACTATCGGTTCAAGAATCCACCCTCCGAGCCATGTGTCGACGACTGGCCTAAAAACCATGTGAATGATACCTGTTCCTCCTCCTATTGTGCCACCACCTCATTCACGGTGTCATCAGCGCTGGCAATGTTGGTGGAGTACTCAAAACACTGCAACACGGCACACACATTCCACATGGAGGCCCACTCATTGGTGGTTAAGTGGCTCTGTTCCGCAGAGCGACTAACCAGTGCATGCTGCAGCTGAAACTCCACTATCACCTACTAATTCTCGTACAGTCTTTCCGGCATGTGCAAGGTGGAGTTTCACCTTGAGGATACATCGCATCTGAGGCGGTGAGCGGGAAGGCAGAAGTTACGCTCAGCGCAGACAGGCGAGCAGCGGCAGCAGGGGGAGAACATCGAAAGTGCGCACAGATGGCCTGCACTTTCTGCAGCAGCTCTGACATCTCGGAGTAATTTTTCAGGAGCCTCTGCACCACCAAATTCAGCACATGTGCCAGGCAAGGGGTGTCTGTCAAACCAGCTAGGCCCAGAGCTGCTACAAGGACTTGAGGCTCATCAGCACCAACCACTCATCAGTATGTTCTTTGATGCCCGTCCACAGCTCCTGTGTGGTGTGGGATTTTCCCCCCAAACATATGAGTTTCAGAACAGCCTGCTGTCGTTTCTCCTTGAACTCCTCCGACCAATCTGCGGCCGCAGGAATATTACTGCATTGCATAGACGACCGGATCCACAGCCGAGCACGCTGCAGACTGCGCGCTCCCCAGGTCAGACGCTCCGTGCAAACCCAAGTGGGACGCCACTGAGGGTAACTGGAGCAGGGAGCGGCGCATCGACAGTGAACGTAACCCCACACCGCCGCAACAAAGGGACACTCTTCTGAGCGGGTAGGACTGTATCCTATTAATGTGATAAAGTATCACAGATTATTTTATCTTTTTCTGCTGGATAAAACACTAACCCTGCTGATTATATAAAGACACATGCATTATAGAGGCGGCACATATTGATAAGTGGAAGTTACAGCTACTATTAACATTTTTCTGGATGGAATATTGACTTTTAATCATTAAACCGCCTGGATGGGACAATATTATAATCATTATTAATATCACTCTCTGGGTAGGTGGATACCATTATTAATTGACTAATAATTTTGTACTATTTTAGATGGACTGAATCATCTAGCTAACCATACCACTGCCAATTTTGGATGAATTCTTTTGATATCGATTTTTCGGAGCTTAATGGTGGAGTTTTACTATTATTATATGTGATTATTATACGTTTATATTTTGATGCAGAGGATTGATGGACGGGCAAATAGACGGACTATAACCTACGGTCGTCTCATTTGCTTCTGCACCTTTCACCTGTCATTCAAAGCCTTAGATCTGTGTGTACACTATATTATCTCGTTAAGTGTAATTAAACATCGTTCTTTCCCAGTCTGATCCAGAACTGGAGTGCCCGTCCTTTTTCACGTATACTTATTGTTGTGTTTGGGTGGTCTCCGAGGCATTGCTCCCAGTTAGCCAGAATCCTACTCCGCACTGATGAAGGGCAACACCCCGAAACAGCTGTCTGTGGATGGATAACTGGCTTAGGTTTTCCCCGTCACATCATTCAAGCTTGTAAAAAAATCGGGATCTTGACATAGGGGCCACTTAATATGGTGGATTTGGTGATCTCTGTAAAGGAGACACCCCTTTGCTTGGTTTTCCTTCCTTTGAGGGATATCTGGCTTTCATTGTGTTGTAGACCCATAACTGGGGTTCCACATTTACGTTCACTGTCGATGCGCCGCTCCCTGCTCCAGTTACCCTCAGTGGCGTCCCACTTGGGTTTGCACGGAGCGTCTGACCTGGGGAGCGCGCAGTCTGCAGCGGGCTCGGCTGTGGATCCGGTCGTCTATGCAATGCAGTAATATTCCTGCGGCCGCAGATTGGTCGTGACTCCGGAGTCTTCTTGTAGATAAATTTCACAGGCTGGGGGTCTTAGTATACCAGACGCGTTTCGGGACCTTCACATCCCTTCCTCAGTGGTTATGTGGACCTTGCCACTAATTGCATTGCACTGCTCACAACTGATTTTGTCTGCCACTTGTTCGTGCAGGGCAGGGATGTGAACCGAGAGCAAGGCAGGTGGTCTGGCTCCGCAACCAGAAAAGAGTGCGTACGCAGTGGTCAAGTTTAAGAAAATTGCGTTTACTATAGATTAATAAAGGCAGGTTAATGATGAAATAACAGAGATAAAGACAAGCAAAATATTCAGAATAGCATAGACAATTCAAGTCAAATCCTACAACAATTTTCACCTTTTCTCTGTCCGTATTTGCAGTACGGACACTCAATAAGCAATAGTCCCACAAACTGTCCCTAACTGACCCTAACCTCACAATTGGGTGCGCACCCCCCCTTATCCCAGTGGTCCAAGTGGACCTCTTACAGTTCGTAGAAGTGCACGTGGGGCCCGATGTCGTCCTTTTCCTTCAGTGAACGCAAGATCCGGAACAATGGAGTCCTCCTCAGCAGGCTGGAAACCAGTTAGATATAATGGATTTAAAAAGCAGATGTCCCCTTGGCACTCTGATGCTCCTGCAGAAAGTATATACTGGGGTGTGATGTAATCCGGGATTTTACAGTTACTGTCCGGTACCTCGGCAGCACTGTCAGTCTCTTACTGTTGGTGGCAATTCACACAGTCCAATGTCAGCTCCACTGAGTAGTTGCTGCACACAGTCCTTTTCATTGTGGCTCCACTAAATGCACTGTTTCTTTATACTCCGTCCGTCTCTAGATCGAAATTCACTGGCTGCACAGGGAAGTCCTTTAGTATCTACACACCTTTAACACAAAACCTGTTCTGTATCTTGCCAATATGGCTGCAGCTTCTGCACAAGTCTCGTCACTTCCTCCTTCTCTATGCTCACACTGTTTGCATCTGAGGCAGGCTTACATCAAAGGCGTTGTGTCACTTCAACACTTAGCTGCTGCATTAAAGGACCAGTATCACAGTAATACAGAAACATATATACATTGCATTTTAACACAGTTTAAGCAGAGTAATGAAACTTGGGGACATTACATGACTGTTTCTAACAGGGATGGCCCACCTGGAAAAGTAATGGCAGCTGGGAACCACATACTTTGGACAGCTATAGTCATTAGATTTTTAAAACTGTCCCTCTACACCAGACGTAATGGCAGTGTTTCAAAGGCCAGGAATTTTAAAATGCTGGTATTCAGGGCCTGGGCTTGCGGGTGGAAAGGGGGTTACTTCCTCTTTCTCACCAGTGTTTGGGGGATGGAAAGCTGAACACTTTCATGGAACATTGTGGAGATGCTTGGTGACACTGCTGGTGGTGGTGATGTTGCTGTCATATCGTCCCTTTGCAGGGTGCCAGCTGACCCTGTTGCTCCAGAGGAAGAGGCCGAGACCCCAGCAGAAGAGGGAGCAGGAGAAGCCTCAGATCTTTCATGGTTTTTCCGGTGTCTACTCAACTGCAGCTCGTGATTAGCAGTTTTGATGTCTGGTCATGCAGGCGGTGCTCAGGTTTAGAACATTTATGCCTGGTTTCAGGCTCTGACTGCACAGCGTGCAAAGCACCCGTGTCTTGTCATCAGCACATTGAATGAAGAATTTGTCACTCTAGGGAACTCCATTGAGCTGGCTTTGTTGTGCTCTGTCCCTTGGCACGGTGGGCCCTAGCAGGCATACTGGCTAGGGACAAGATGCCATGGTTTTGCACCCTACTCTCTCTTGTGCTGTTTGCCACCACCTTTTCCTCCGAACTGCACACGTCACTTGGGTGACCTTGATTCCAAGTGGAGTCTAGGACCTTATCACAGAAACATCCATGCCCCTTATTTGATGCTCTCCTCATTATTTGAGGGAACCAACAAAATTGATAGACAGATTAACTATTCTACTTTAGTGTCACGGATGCAAAGGAGGTTTTTCGCACCCCAATGGGTTTATGTCACCCACAGAATTAACTGACTGAATAACTATTCTATGTCTGTGTCAGGGATGCACAGGAGGTGTTTTGTAACCAAAAAAATGATTTATTTCACAAAGTTTTTATTGAATTAATGGAAAGGCAAGGCTTGACAGGATTATCCATTGTCATCCACAATCATTGTTACACTGTATGAATTACAGTACATTAATAAGCAGGTCAAAGCTGTTAGCATATAATAATGTCTATAACAACTAAACCGATGCCAAAGATTGTCAAGTATAATTTGAGACCATTTGGAGTAGAATTGGAATTAAAGTTAAAGCGTACTTAAGGTTGGAAATAATTTAAGCCATTTGTCCCAACATTTTAAATAAGAGTCGTATACTCCTTTATAGGATGCCATTGTACTCTCCATAGCACAATTGTATGCTACCCGTCTTACAATGTCATTAATATTCGGAATATGTGTGGAACGCCAGTTTTTAGCAATTAATGCCTTGACCACGGTAAGAATATGAAATATAATGGTTCTGTTTTGGGTATATCTTCAAGCCCTATTTGCAATAAACAAAAAGCTGGATTTCTGGGTAGAGAAATGCCTGTTATTATGTTTAGAGATTAGCGAACACCTGGATGTTCGGGTTCGAGAAGTTCGGCCGAACTTCCCGAAAATGTTCGGGTTCGGGATCCGAACTCGACCCGAACTTTATCCCGAACCCGAACCCCATTGAAGTCAATGGGGACCCGAACTTTTAGGCACTAAAAAGGCTGTAAAATAGTCCAGGAAAGGGCTAGAGGGCTGCAAAACGCAGCAAAATGTAGGTAAATGCCCTGCAAACAAATGTGGATAGGGAAATGAATTAAAATAAAATAAATTAAATAAAAATTAACCAATATCAATTGGAGAGAGGTCCCTTAGCAGAGAATCATGCGTCATATCACCCACCACTGGAGAAGGCCACTTTCAGTTATTTCGGCCCCAGCACCCAGACAGAGGAGAGAGGTCCCACAGCAAGGAATCATGTGTCATTTCACCCACCACTGGAGAAGGCCACTTTCAGTTATTTCGGCCCCAGCACCCAGACAGAGGAGAGAGGTCCCACAGCAAGGAATCATGCGTCATATCACCCACCACTGGAGAAGGCCACTTTCAGTTATTTTGGCCCCAGCACCCAGACAGAGGAGAGGTTCATTCAACTTTGGGTTGCACTGCAAGATCATCGTAAAGTTAAAAAAATGAGGATTCAATAAAGAAGTGCCCCGGAGTACAAGAATACATGGTTGAGGGGGAGGCAGTTATAAATATCTATTCTGCACAAGGGAGGCACAGGTCCTGTGGGATCCATGCCTGGTTCATTTTTATGAATGTCAGCTTGTCCACGTTGGCTGTGGACAGGCGGCTGCGTTTGTCAGTAATGACGCCCCCCTGCCGTGCTGAATACACGTTCAGACAAAACGCTGGCCGCCGGGCAGGCCAGCATCTCCAAGGCATAAAATGCTAACTCTTGCCACTTGGACAATTTGGAGACCCAGAAGTTAAATGGGGCTGAACCATCAGTCAGTACGTGGAGGGGTGTGCAGACGTACTGTTCAACCATGTTAGTGAAATGATGCCTCCTGCTCACACGTTACTTATCAGGTGGTTGTGCAGTTAGCTGTGGCGTGGAGACAAAACTTTTCCACATTTCTGCCATGCTAACCCAGCCCTCAGAGGAGCTGGCCGTGACACAGCTGCGTTGGCGACCTCTTGCTCCTCCTCTGCCTTCGCCTTGGGCTTCCATCTGTTCCCCTGTGACATTTGGGAATGCTCTCAGGAGCACGTCTACCAGCGTGCGCTTGTACTCGCGCATCTTCCTATCACGCTCCAGTGCAGGAAGTAAGGTGGGCACATTGTCTGGGGATCCAGCAGGGTGGCAACCCAGTAGTCCGCACACGTTAAAATTTGGGCAACTCTGCTGTTGTTGTGCAGGCACTGCAGCATGTAGTCGCTTATGTGTGCCAGGCTCCCCAGAGGTAAGGACAAGCTGTCCTCTGTGGGAGGCGTATCGTCATCGTCCTCCATATCCCCCCAGCCACGCACCAGTGATGGGCCTGAGCTGTGTCTGGTGCCACTCCGTTGTGAACCTGCTTCATCCTCATCCTCCTCCACCTCCTTCTCATCCTCCTCGTCCTCCAGTAGTGGGCCTTGGCTGGCCACATTTGTACCTGGCCGCTGCTGTTGCAAAAACCTCCCTCTGAGCCACTTCTAACAGACTGGCCTAAAAGTGCTAAAAATGACCCCTCATCCTCCTCCTCCTCCTCCTCCTCCTGGGCCACCTCCTCTTCCATCATCGCCCTAAGCGTTTTCTCAAGGAGACATAGAAGTGGTATTGTAACGCTGATAACTGAGTCATCGCCACTGGGCATGTTGGTGGAGTAGTCGAAACAGCGCAACAGGGCACACAGGTCTCGCATGGAGGCCCAATCATTGGTGGTGAAGTGGTGCTGTTCCGCAGTGCGACTGACGCGTGCATGCTGCAGCTGAAACTCCACTATGGCCTGCTGCTGCTCGCACAGTCTCTCCAGCATGTGCAAGGTGGAGTTCCAACTGGTGGGCACGTCGCATATGAGGCGGTGAGCAGGAAGGCCGAAGTTACGTTGTAGTGCAGACAGGCGAGCAGCGGCAGGACGTGAACGCCGCAAGCGCACAGATGGCTCGCACTTTATGCAGCAGCTCTGACATGTCGGGGTAGTTGTCAATGAACTTCTGCACCACCAAATTCAGCACATGTGCCAGGCAAGGGATGGGCGTCAAACCGGCTAGTCCGAGAGCTGCAACGAGATTTCGCCCATTATCGTACACCACCAGGCCGGGCTTGAGGCCCACCGGCAGAAACCACTCGTCGGTCTGTTGTTCAATACCCCGCTACAACTCCTGTGCGGTGTGGGGCCTGTCCCCCAAACATATGAGTTTTAGAATGGCCTGCTGACGTTTACACCGGGCTGTGCTGAAGTTGGTGGTGAAGGTGTGTGGCTGACTGGATGAGCTGGTGGAAGCAGAGGACGAGGAAGCCGAGTAGGAGGAGGAGGCTACAGGAGGCAAAGAATGATGCCCTGCGATCCTTGGCGGCGGAAGGACGTGCACCAAGGAACTCTCCGCCTGGGGCCCAGCCGCCACTACATTTACCCAGTGTGCAGTTAGGGAGATATAGCGTCCCTGACCGTGCTTACTGGTCCACATATCTGTAGTTAGGTGGACCGTGCCACAGATGGCGTTGCGCAGTGCACACTTGATTTTATCGGATACTTGGTTGTGCAGGGAAGGCACGGCTGACTTGGAGAAGTAGTGGCGTCAGGCCTTACCATCCTTAGAACGGCATTGGGCCCCACCAAATATCGCTGTAAATTTTGGCGGGTACTGCAACCTGAGGTAGTTGGTTCACTAGGACGTGCTGCTGTGGCAGAATGGCCACGTCCTCTCCCAGCACCAGAGGGTACACTAACAACACCACGACCGCGTCCCTTACTAGATGTTTTCCTCATTGTTACCGTTCACCAAGCACCACAATAAGAAAAAAAACATTTGGCCCAATGCATTGATTTCAAATTCAGGCCCTTTTTTTACAGGCACATAACACTATCTGTCTATTTATTTATGTAGCGTATTACACTAATCCAGGCACAGCAGTAACCACAAATTTAAGGGAATATCTCTTTTAGGGCTAGTATTTAGGCCCTGGATGAAAGATATCCTTTTATGGACAGATTTACACTTGGAGATGCACAGTAGCGTGAGAAAAAATATGTAGGATTATGCCTTCAGCAATTGTATTTTAACACTTTGTGTAATATATCCTTTAACGGACAGAAATCCAATGGGAGATGCACGGTAGCGTGTGAAGTTAATGAGGATGACCCTCTCAGCACTTCTATATACACCATGAGTGTAATATACCCTTTTACGGACAGATTAACACTTGGCCTGCAACAGCTGGAACACCCGATTCAGGGTATTGCTATATTGGCAAGTGAATTTCACCCCAGAACAAAATATACCCTTTTACGGACAGATTAACACTTGGCCTGCAACTGCTGGAACACCAGATTCAGGGTATTGCTATATTGGCAATTGAATTGAACCTCATAACAAAATATACCCTTTTACGGACAGATTAACACTTGGCCTGCAACAGCTGGGACACCAGATTCAGGGTATTGCTATTTTGGCAATTGAATTTCACCAGAGAACAAAATATATGTTTTGGTGGACAATATTATACTTTGCCAGCCACAGCTGTGACACCAGATTTAGAGGATTGCTATTTTGACAATTGATTTTCACCCCAGAACAAAATATATGTTTTGGCGGACACTATTATAGTTTGCCAGTCAGTGCTGGGACACCAGATTTAGGGTATTGCTATTTTGGCAAGTGAATTTCACCCCAGAACAAAATATATGTTTTGGTGGATACTATTATAGTTTGCCAGCCACAGCTGTAACACCAGATTTATGGTATTGCTATTTTGACAATTGAATTTCACCCCAGAACAAAATATATGTTTTGGCGGGCACTATTATAGTTTGCCAGCCAGTGCTGGGACACCAGATTTAGGGGATTGCTATTTTGGCAATTGAATTTCACCCCAGAACAAAATATACCCTGTTACGGACAGATTTAAACTAGGCCTGCAACAGCTGGAACACCAGATTCAGGGTATTGCTATTTTAGCAATTGAATTTCACCCCAGAACAAAATATATGTATTGGCGGACACTATTATAGTTTGCCAGCCAGGGCTGGGACACCAGATTTAGGGGATTGCTATTTTGGCAAGTGAATTTCACCCCAGAACAAAATATATGTTGTGGCGGACACTATTATAGTTTGCCAGCCACAGCTGTGACACCAGATTTATGGTATTGCTATTTTGACAATTGAATTTCACCACAGAACAAAATATATGTTTTGGCGGACACTATTATAGTTTGCCAGCCAGTGCTGGGACACCAGATTTAGGGGATTGCTATTTTGGCAATTGAATTTCACCCCAGAACAAAATATATATTTTGGCGGACACTATTATAGTTTGCCAGCCAGTGCTGGGACACCAGATTTAGGGGATTGCTTTTTTGGCAATTGAATTTCACCACAGAAAATAATCTATCCTTTGCCAGACAGCAGACAGTATTATACTTGGCTAGCCAAAGCTGGAACGCCAGATTTAGGGGAATGGTTTTTTGGCAATTGTATTAACCCCTTAATAAAATATAGAAATTGCTATCCTGAGTTTCTAGGGGTGACAATTAGCACAGCCAAGCCGCTGATGTAGAATATAGCAAAAAAAAAAAAAAACTAGTATTGATGGATTGATGGACTTGGTGGCAGCTTCTTCTGGTGCACCACAAGTCACAAAATGGCCACTGATAACCCCAGAAAAAAGTGACAGAAAAATGCTCTGTGCAGCCTAAAACCAGTGAGCAAGTAACTAGCAGAAGTTGAATCATTCACAGCTGTAGATCGATCACTTCATTAGGTGCCTAATCTCGCCCTCACAGCAGCTGCGTCCTCTCCCTACACTAATCAGAGCAGTGTGACATGCGGCGCTATGTGACTCCAGCTTAAATAGAGGCTGGGTCACATGCTGCACTTGGCCAATCACAGCCATGCAATTAGTAGGCATGGCTGTGATGGGCTCTTAGGGCAAGAAGTAAAACGCTAGCTGATTGGCTGCTGCGCAGCCCTTCAGAAAGCGGGAAGAAATCGCCGAACAACGAACCCGAACCCGAACTTTTTTGAAAATGTTCGGGTTCGGGTCCGTGTCCCGAACACCCCAAAATTCGGTAAGAACCAGAACTATTCTCGAACTGTTCGCTCAACACTAATTATGTTTAATAAACATAGCGTTCCCACCCATATATCCGTGATAGCTGAACAATCCCAGAATATTTGTTTCATGTCGCCTACACCCTTCTTACACCTTCAGCACATTGCAGATACCTCTGAATATATCTGAGACAGCCACTCTGGTGTCATGTACCATCTATATAGTATTTTGCGTGATGATTCTAAATGGTAAGCACAACTCGAGAGTTTCCCCGCCATAGTAAAGGCTTTGTCCCAAACCTGCTTTTCTACAGTGAGATCTGTACGATGTCCATTTTACTATCCCAGAGATGTCATCACTAGAGCTATTTTCTAGTAGTAGCTTATAAATTCTGGACAGCCCTTTGGTGCGACCGGAGTTAGCATAGAAGTACAGCTCGAAGGCTGTGGTGGTAGCTTTTAAGTGCTGTGGAAGGGAGTTTAAGAGGGATCGTAATTGTAAATATTTATAGAACCCTTTAGTCAAAAGCTGAAAAGAGTTAGTTGACATGTAGAATGGACAAACTGATTAGATTCCCAGATTTTTGATATTTCATTAATTCCTGCGGTAATCCAGTCCGAGAAAGAATTGTTGATCCCTGACATTCCTATCATATGTAAAGTGATGTTGGGTATGTTACATGTCACCAACTCTCTATTACCCGCGATTTTTGTCCACGTATTTAAACAAGCTTTTATGGGTGGTAGGGGAGAGATAGGGATAGTTTTCTTTATAAGAATTGCTTTCAGATGATCTAATATGGGTGTCGGGCCCAATATATTCCTTTCCATTTGGACCCATTGCGGAGCATGTTCTTTTATCAGCCAACATCTTGCAGTGCAGCATGGTGATACAAAAGAAGGTTAGGGAGGACCAGACCCCCTGAGACAAATGTAGATAGGGAAATGAATTAAAATAAAATAAAATAAATAAAAATTAACCAATATCAATTGGAGAGAGGTCCCACAGCAAGGAATCATGCGTCATATCATCCACCACTGGAGAAGGCCACTCTCATTTATTTGGGACCAGCACCCAGACAGAGGATACAGGTCCCATAGCAAGGAATCATGCTTCATATCAACCACCACCGAAGAAGGCCACTCTCATGTATTTTGGACCAGCACCCAGACAGAGAATACAGGTCCCACAGCAAGGAATAAGGCGTCATATCAACCACCACCGGAGAAGGCCACTCTCATTTATTTTGGACCAGCACCCAGACAGAGGAGAGAGGTCCCACATCAAGGTATCATGCGACATATCAACCCCCACCGGAGAAGGCCACTCTCATTTATTTTGGACCAGCACCCAGACAGAGGATACAGGTCCCACAGCAAGGAATCATGCTTCATATCAACCACCAACGGAGAAGGCCACTCTCATTTATTTCGGCCCAGCACCCAGACAGAGGATACAGGTCCCACAGCAAGGAATCATGCGTCATATCAACCACCACCGGAGAAGGCCACTCATGTATTTTGGACCAGCACCCAGACAGAGGATACAGGTCCCACATCAAGGAATAAGGCGTCATATCAACCCCCACCGGAGAAGGCCACTCTCATTTATTTTGGACCAGCACCCAGACAGAGGAGATAGGTCCCACAGCAAGGAATCATGCGTCATATCAACCACCACCGGAGAAGGCCACTCTTATTTATTTCGGATCAGCACCCAGACAGAGGAGAGAGGTCCCACATCAAGGAATTATGCGTCATATCAACCCCCACCGGAGAAGGCCACTCTCATGTATTTTGGACCAGCACCCAGACAGAGGAGAGAGGTTTTCACAGCAGGCATTTAGATCACCCACCACAGGAGTAGGCCACCATTTAATGGGACACCGGCAACCATGTCAGATGGCACAAACATCAGCTTCACATCACCCAGCACAAGAGAAGGCCACTTTGATAGACTTTGACCCCTGCACCCAGACGGAGGAGAGAGGTTTTCACAGCAGAGAATCATGCATTTAGATCACCCACCACAGGAGTAGGCCACCATTTAATGGGACCCCGGCAACCATGTCAGATGGCACAAACATCAGCTTCACATCACCCAGCGCAAGAGAAGGCCACTTTGAGAGACTTTGACCCCTGCACCCAGACGGAGGAGAGAGGTTTTCACAGCAGAGAATCATGCATTTAGATCACCCACCACAGGAGTAGGCCACCATTTAATGGGACCCCGGCAACCATGTCAGATGGCACAAACATCAGCTTCACATCACCCAGCACAAGAGAAGGCCACTTTGAGAGACTTTGACCCCTGCACCCAGACGGAGGAGAGAGGTTTTCACAGCAGAGAATCATGCATTTAGATCACCCACCACAGGAGTAGGCCACCTTTTAATGGGACCCCGGCAACCAAGTCAGATGGCACAAACATCAGCTTCACATCACACAGCACAAGAGAAGGCCACTTTTAGAGACTTTGACCCCTGCAGCCACACGGAGGAGAGAGGTCCCACAGCAGAGATTCAGGCATTTATATCACCCAGCACAGGAGAAGGACACTTTCATGTACTTTGGCCCCGGCACCCAGACAGAGGGAAGGTTCATTCAACTCTGGGTTGCACCCCAAGATCCTACTTAATTTCAAAAATTGATTTTTCAATGAAGAAGTGGCCAGGAGTACAAGACAACATGGTTTAAGGCAGTTATTAAGGACTACTCTGCACAAGGGAGGGTCAGGTCTTGTGGGATCCATGCCTGGTTCATTTTTATAAACGTCAGCTTGTCCACGTTGGCTGCGGACAGGCGGCTGCGTTTGTCAGTAATGACGCCCCCTGCCGTGCTGAATACACGTTCAGATAAAACGCTGGCCGCCGGGCAGGCCAGCACCTCCAAGGCATAACATGCTAATTCTGGCCACGTGGACAATTTGGAAACCCAGAAGTTGAATGGGGCCGAACCATCCGTCAGTACGTGGAGTTGTGTGCAGACGTACTGTTCAACTATGTTAGTGAAATGTTGCCTCCTGCTAACACGTTCCGTATCAGGTGGTGGGGCAGTTAGCTGTGGCGTGGAGACAAAACTTTTCCACATTTCTGCCATGCTAACCCTGCCCTCAGAGGAGCTGGCCGTGACACTGCTGCGTGGGCGACCTCTAGCTCCTCCTCTGCCTTGGCCTTGGCCTTCCACCTGTTCCCCTGTGACAGTTGGGAATGCTCTCAGGAGCGCGTCTACCAGTGTGCGCTTGTACTCGCGCATCTTCCTATCACGCTCCAGTGCAGGAAGTAAGGTGGGCACATTGTCTTTGTACCGTGGATCCAGCAGGGTGGCCACCCAGTAGTCAGCACACGTTAAAATGTTGGCAACTCTGCTGTCGTTGCGCAGGCACTGCAGCATGTAATCGCTCATGTGTGCCAGGCTCCCCAGAGGTAAGGACAAGCTGTCCTCTGTGGGAGGCGTATCGTCATCATCCTCTGTATCCCCCAGCCACGCACCAGGGATGTGCCTGCGCTGTGCTGGGTGCCACCCCGCTGTGAACCTGCTTCATCCTCATCCTCCTCCACCTCCTCCTCATCCTCCTCGTCCTCCAGTAGTGGTCCCTGGCTGGCCACATTTGTACCTGCCCTCTGCTGTTGCAAAAACCTCCCTCTGAGCCACTTCTAACAGACTGGCCTGAAAGTGCTAAAAACGACCCGTCATTCTCCTCCTCCTCCTCCTGGCCCTGGCCCACCTCCTCTTCCATCATCGCCCTAAGCGTTTTCTCTAGGAGACATAGAATTGGTATTGTCACGCTGATAACAGTGGCATCGCCACTGGCCATGTTGGTGGCGTACTCGAAACAGCGCAACAGGGCACACAGGTCTCGCATGGAGGCCCAATCATTGGTGGTGAAGTGGTGCTGTTCCGCAGTGCGACTGACCCGTGCGTGCTGCAGCTGAAACTCCACTATGGCCTGCTGCTGCTCGCACAGTCTCTCCAGCATGTGCAAGGTGGAGTTCCACCGGGTGGGCACGTCGCATATTAGGCGGTGAGCGGGAAGGCCGAAGTTCCGCTGTAGCGCTGACAGGCGAGCAGCGGCAGGATGTGAACGCCGGAAGCGCGCACAGACGGCCCGCACTTTATGCAGCAGCTCTGACATGTCTGGGTAGTTGAGAATGAACTTTTGCACCACCAAATTCAGCACATGCGCCAGGCAAGGGATGTGCGTCAAACCGGCTAGTCCCAGAGCTGCCACGAGATTTCGCCCATTATCGCACACCACCAGGCCGGGCTTAAGGCCCACCGGCAGCAACCACTGGTCGGTCTGTTGTTCAATACCCCACCACAACTCCTGCGCGGTGTGGGGCCTGTCCCCCAAACATATGAGTTTCAGAATGGCCTGCTGACGTTTACCCCGGGCTGTGCTGAAGTTGGTGGTGAAGGTGTGTGGCTGACTGGATGAGCTGGTGGAAGCAGAGGAGGAGGAGGAGGAAGCCGAGTAGGAGGAGGAGGCTACAGGAGGCAAAGAATGATGCCCTGTGATCCTTGGCGGCGGAAGGACGTGCGCCAAGGAACTCTCCGCCTGGGGCCCAGCCGCCACTACATTTACCCAGTGTGCAGTTAGGGAGATATAGCGACCCTGGCCGTGCTTACTGGTCCACGTATCTGTGGTTAGGTGGACCTTGCCACAAATGGCGTTACGCAGTGCACACTTGATTTTATCGGACACTTGCATGTGCAGGGAAGGCACGGCTGTCTTGGAGAAGTAGTGGCGGCTGGGAACCACATACTGGGGGACAGCCATGGCCATCAGCTGTTTGAAGCTGTCTGTGTCCACCAGCCGGAATGACAGCATTTCAAAGGCCAGTAGTTTAGAAATGCTGGCATTCAGGCCAAGGGCTCGAGGGTGACTAGGTGGGAATTTGCGCTTCCTCTCAAAGGTTTGAGAGATGGAGAGCTGAACGCTGCTGTGTGAAATAGTGGAGACGCTAGGTGACGGTGGCGGTGGTGGTGGTGGTGTCGGTGGCACATCCTCTGTTTGCTGCTCGGCAGGTGGCAACATTCCTCTCGAGGCGGAAGCCGAGGCAGCAGCGGTAGAGGGAGCAGGGGGAGCCTGAGCGGGTTCCTTCAAAACAAATTGAATCCGGAAAACCGCGCTGGAGTTAACTTCAGAAAAAAATCTTAAACAATGTTTTCCCCTCGGCTGTCAGAGGTACCGCAGTTATTTGCAATCACTCATGCAGTATCCCGAGGCAACGGTATTACTCATTCGATGTTGTAGTATGTATGTATTCCTGGAATGCTACGTCCACCTTGCCGCAACAACTGAACAGGATCTTCACACTAATCGGCCACCTTCAGGGAAATGGAACAAAGCATAATGAGGCACCACTTGATACAAAGAAACAAGCGCTTGAGCATTCCAGGAATACATACATACTACAACATCGAATGAGTAATACCGTTGCCTCGGGATACTGCATGAGTGATTGCAAATAACTGCGGTACCTCTGACAGCCGAGGGGAAAACATTGTTTAAGATTTTTTTCTGAAGTTAACTCCAGCGCGGTTTTCCGGATTCAATTTGTTTTGTTGGTTTTGTTGGGAGTGTGGACCTACTCTCTTGAAGGAAACTGCAGCTTGATCCTAAAAGGTGTGTCACATTCACAACATTTGAGCGGGTTCCTTGTTTTTAAGGTGTGTACTCCACTGCAGTTCATGCTTTGCATGTAGATGCCTGATCATGCAGGTGGTGCTCAGGTTAAGAACGTTAATGCCTCGCCTCAGGGTCTGATGGCACAGCGTGCAAACCACTCTGGTCTTGTCCTCAGCACATTGTTTGAAGAAGTGCCATGCCAGGGAACTCCTTGAAGATGCCTTTGGGGTGCTGGGTCCCTGTTGGCGCTGGCCAATAGCAGGCGAACTCTCTGGACGGCGGCTGTTCTGCTTTTGCCCCCTGCTCCCTCTTTGGCTTCGCTGTTGTCTCGGTCTCACCACTGCCTCTTCCTCTGAACTATTTAAGTCAGCGGCACGACCTTCAGTCCATGTGGGGTCTAAGACCTCATCGTCCTCTGCATCGTCTTCCACCCAGTCTTCCTCCCTGATCTCCTCCTGTTCAGTCTGCACACTGCAATAAGACGCGGCAGTGGGCAACTGTGTTTCGTCATCATCAGACACTCGGTCACTCTGCTGTGGTGGTATTCCCATGTCCTCATCATCTGGATACATAAGTGGTTGTGCGTCAGTGCATGGAATGTCTTCCACCGCTGGGGAAGGGCTAGGTGGACGCCCTGGAAAACCGTGGGAGCAGAGTCTTCAAACAGAATAAGAGACTGCTGCATAACTTGAGGCTCAGCCAGTTTCCCTGATATGCATGGGGGTGATGTGACAGACTGATGGGCTTGGTTTTCAGGTGCCACCTGTGCGCTTCCCGCAGAAGACTGGGCGGAAGACAATGTGGTGAACGTGCTGGAAGCACTGTCGGCCACCCAATCGACTAATGCCTGTACCTGCTCAGGCCTTACCATCCTCATAACGGCATTGGGCCCCACCAAATATCGCTGTAAATTCTGCCGGCTACTTGAGGGAGTTGGTTCACTACTTTGTGCGCCTGAGGCCGAACGGCCACGTCCTCTGCCAGCAACAGAGGCTCCACGGACACCACCACGACCGCGTCCTCGTCCCTTAATAGAATGTTTCCTCATTGTTGCGATTCAACTCGCACCACAATAAAATATATTATTTTTTAGCCCCAAAATTCCCACACTGGAAGATATAATTCCTTTTTCCGGTATTAATTACAAGAAAACTGCTGCAAATTTTACACCAGAATTTTTAAAATGCTAGTTTTGGTACATAGATTCCCACACGGGGAGATATAATTCCTTTTTACAGGAGTAAAAACATGAGGCCTAGTGTTTTTGGTCTACCAAACACCAGATTGATTAAATTGGCCTTTTTTCACCAAAATTACAACACTGGACAATAATGCCTTTTGGCGGTATTATTTACAAGAAAACTGCTGCTAATTGGACACAAGAATTTTTATAATGCTAGTTTGTGTACATAAATTCCCACACTGGAAGACATAATTCCTTTTTCCGGTATTAATTACAAGAACACTGCTGCTAATTGGACACCAGAATTTTTATAATGCTAGTTTTGGTACATAGATTCCCACACGGGGAGATATAATTCCTTTTTACAGGAGTGAAAACGTGAGGCCTAGTGTTTCTGGTCTAACAAACACCAGATTGATTAAATTGGCCTTTTTTTCAGCAAAATTACAACACTGGACAATAATGCCTTTTGGCGGTATTATATACAAGAAAACTGCTGCAAATTGGACATCAGAATTTTTAAAATGCTAGTTTTAGTACATAGATTCCCACACGGGTAGATATAATTCCTTTTTAGAGGAGTGAAAACGTGAGGCCTAGTGTTTCTGGTCTAACAAACACCAGATTGATTAAATTGGCCTTTTTTTCACCAAAATTACAACACTGGACAATAATGCCTTTTGGCGGTATTAATTACAAGAACACTGCTGCTAATTGGACACCAGAATTTTTATAATGCTAGTTTGTGTACATAAATTCCCACACTGGAAGATATAATTCCTTTTTCCGGTATTAATTACAAGAACACTGCTGCTAATTGGACACCAGAATTTTTAAAATGCTAGTTTTGGTACATAGATTCCCACACGGGGAGATATAATTCCTTTTACAGGAGTAAAAACGTGAGGCCTAGTGTTTTTGGTCTACCAAACACCAGATTGATTAAATTGGCCTTTTTTTCACCAAAATTACAACACTGGACAATAAAGCCTTTTGGCGGTATTATTTACAAGAAAACTGCTGCAAATTGGACATCTGAATTTTTAAAATGCTAGTTTTGGTACATAGATTCCCACACGGGGAGATATAATTCCTTTTTACAGGAGTGAAAACGTGAGGCCTAGTGTTTCTGGTCTAACAAACACCAGATTGATTAAATTGGCCTTTTTTTCACCAAAATTACAACACTGGACAATAATGCCTTTTGGCGGTATTAATTACAAGAACACTGCTGCTAATTGGACACAAGAATTTTTATAATGCTAGTTTGTGTACATAAATTCCCACACTGGAAGACATAATTCCTTTTTCCAGTATTAATTACAAGAACGCTGCTGCTAATTAGACACCAGAATTTTTATAATGCTAGTTTTGGTACATAGATTCCCACACGGGGAGATATAATTCCTTTTTACAGGAGTGAAAACGTGAGGCCTAGTGTTTCTGGTCTAACAAACACCAGATTGATTAAATTGGCCTTTTTTTCACCAAAATTACAACACTAGACAATAATGCCTTTTGGCGGTATTATATACAAGAAAACTGCTGCAAATTGGACATCTGAATTTTTAAAATGCTAGTTTTGGTACATAGATTCCCACACGGGGAGATATAATTCCTTTTTAGAGGAGTGAAAACGTGAGGCCTAGTGTTTCTGGTCTAACAAACACCAGATTGATTAAATTGGCCTTTTTTTCACTAAAATTACAACACTGGACAATAATGCCTTTTGGCGGTATTAATTACAAGAACACTGCTGCTAATTGGACACCAGAATTTTTATAATGCTAGTTTGTGTACATAAATTCCCACACTGGAAGATATAATTCCTTTTTCCGGTATTAATTACAAGAACACTGCTGCTAATTGGACACCAGAATTTTTATAATGCAAGTTTTGGTACATAGTTTCCCACACGGGAGATATAATTCCTTTTACAGGAGTGAAAACGTGAGGCCTAGTGTTTCTGGTCTAACAAACACCAGATTGATTAAATTGGCCTTTTTTCAGCAAAATTACAACACTGGACAATAATGCCTTTTGGCGGTATTATTTACAAGAAAACTGCTGCAAAGTGGACACCAGAATTTTTAATATGCTAGTTTTGGTACATAGATTCCCACACGGGAGATATAATTCCTTTTACAGGAGTAAAAACGTGAGGCCTAGTGTTTTTGGTCTACCAAACACCAGATTGATTAAATTGGCCTTTTTTCACCAAAATTACAACACTGGACAATAATGCCTTTTGTCGGTATTAATTACAAGAAAACTGCTGCAAATTTGACATCAGAATTTTTAAAAAGCTAGTTTTGGTACATAGGTTCCCACACGGGAGATATAATTCCTTTTACAGGAGTAAAAACGTGAGGCCTAGTGTTTCTGGTCTAACAAACACCAGATTGATTAAATTGGCCTTTTTTTCAGCAAAATTACAACACTGGACAATAATGCCTTTTGGCGGTATTATTTACAAGAAAACTGCTGCAAAGTGGACACCAGAATTTTTAATATGCTAGTTTTGGTACATAGATTCCCACACGGGGAGATATAATTCCTTTTTACAGGAGTAAAAACGTGAGGCCTAGTGTTTTTGGTCTACCAAACACCAGATTGATTAAATTGGCCTTTTTTTCACCAAAATTACAACACTGGACAATAATGCCTTTTGGCGGTATTATTTACAAGAATACTGCTACAAATAGGACATCTGAAGTTTTAAAATGCTAGTTTGGGTACATATGTTCCCACACGGGGAGATATAATTCCTTTTTACAGGAGTAAAAACGTGAGGCCTAGTGTTTTTGGTCTATCAAACACCAGATTGATTAAATTGGCCTTTTTTTCACCAAAATTACAACACTGGACAATAATGCCTTTTGGCGGTATTATTTACAAGAAAACTGCTGCAAAGCGGACACCAGAATTTTTAATATGCTAGTTTTGGTACATAGATTCCCACACGGGGAGATATAATTCCTTTTTACAGGAGTAAAAACGTGAGGCCTAGTGTTTTTGGTCTACCAAACACCAGATTGATTAAATTGGCCTTTTTTTCACCAAAATTACAACACTGGACAATAATGCCTTTTGTCGGTATTAATTACAAGAAAACTGCTGCAAATTTGACATCAGAATTTTTAAAAAGCTAGTTTTGGTACATAGGTTCCCACACGGGGAGATATAATTCCTTTTTACAGGAGTAAAAACGTGAGGCCTAGTGTTTCTGGTCTAACAAACACCAGATTGATTAAATTGGCCTTTTTTTCAGCAAAATTACAACACTGGACAATAATGCCTTTTGGCGGTATTATTTACAAGAAAACTGCTGCAAAGTGGACACCAGAATTTTTAATATGCTAGTTTTGGTACATAGATTCCCACACGGGAGATATAATTCCTTTTACAGGAGTAAAACGTGAGGCCTAGTGTTTTTGGTCTACCAAACACCAGATTGATTAAATTGGCCTTTTTTTCACCAAAATTACAACACTGGACAATAATGCCTTTTGGCGGTATTATTTACAAGAATACTGCTACAAAAAGGACATCTGAAGTTTTAAAATGCTAGTTTGGGTACATAGATTCCCACACGGGAGATATAATTCCTTTTACAGGAGTAAAACGTGAGGCCTAGTGTTTTTGGTCTACCAAACACCAGATTGATTAAATTGGCCTTTTTTCACCAAAATTACAACACTGGACAATAATGCCTTTTGGCGGTATTATTTACAAGAATACTGCTACAAATAGGACATTTGAAGTTTTAAAATGCTAGTTTGGGTACATAGGTTCCCACACGGGGAGATATAATTCCTTTTTACAGGAGTAAAAACGTGAGGCCTAGTGTTTTTGGTCTACCAAACACCAGATTGATTAAATTGGCCTTTTTTCACCAAAATTACAACACTGGACAATAATGCCTTTTGTCGGTATTAATTACAAGAAAACTGCTGCAAATTGGACATCAGAATTTTTAAAATGCTAGTTTTGGTACATAGGTTCCCACACGGGAGATATAATTCCTTTTACAGGAGTAAAACGTGAGGCCTAGTGTTTCTGGTCTAACAAACACCAGATTGATTAAATTGGCCTTTTTTCACCAAAATTACAACACTGGACAATAATGCCTTTTGGCGGTATTATTTACAAGAAAACTGCTGCAAAGTGGACACCAGAAGTTTTAAAATGCTAGTTTTGGTACATAGATTCCCACACGGGAGATATAATTCCTTTTACAGGAGTAAAACGTGAGGCCTAGTGTTTTCTGGTCTAACAAACACCAGATTGATTAAATTGGCCTTTTTTCACCAAAATTACAACACTGGACAATAATGCCTTTTGGGGTATTAATTACAAAAACACTGCTGCTAATTGGACACCAGAATTTTTATAATGCTAGTTTGTGTACATAAATTCCCACACTGGAAGATATAATTCCTTTTTCGGTATTAATTACAAGAAAACTGCTGCAAATTGGACATCTGAATTTTTAAAATGCTAGTTTTGGTACATAGATTCCCACACGGGGAGATATAATTCCTTTTTACAGGAGTAAAAACGTGAGGCCTAGTGTTTCTGGTCTAACAAACACTAGATTGATTAAATTGGCCTTTTTTTCACCAAAATTACAACACTGGACAATAATGCCTTTTGGCGGTATTATTTACAAGAATACTGCTGCAAATAGGACATCTGAAGTTTTAAAATGCTAGTTTGGGTACATAGATTTCCACACGGGGAGATATAATTCCTTTTTACAGGAGTAAAAACGTGAGGCCTAGTGTTTCTGGACTGGTCTAACAAACACTAGATTGATTAAATTGGCCTTTTTTCACCAAAATTACAACACTGGACAATAATGCCTTTTGGCGGTATTATTTACAAGAAAACTGCCGCAAATAGGACATCTGAAGTTTTAAAATGCTAGTTTTGGTACATAGATTCCCACACGGGGAGATATAATTCCTTTTTAGAGGAGTGAAAACGTGAGGCCTAGTGTTTCTGGTCTAACAAACACCAGATTGATTAAATTGGCCTTTTTTTTCACCAAAATTACAACACTGGACAATAATGCCTTTTGGCGGTATTAATTACAAAATCTCTGCTGCTAATTGGACACCAGAATTTTTATAATGCTAGTTTGTGTACATAAATTCCCACACTGGAAGATATAATTCCTTTTTCCGGTATTAATTACAAGAAAACTGCTGCAAATTGGACATCTGAATTTTTAAAATGCTAGTTTTGGTACATAGATTCCTACACGGGGAGATATAATTCCTTTTTACAGGAGTGAAAACGTGAGGCCTAGTGTTTCTGGTCTAACAAACACCAGATTGATTAAATTGGCCTTTTTTTCACCAAAATTACAACACTGGACGATATAATGCCTTTTGGCGGTATTCATTTCAAGAGGACTGCTGGTATTTCAGAACACCGGAATTGTTAAAATGCTAGTTTTGCTAGATAAATTTCCCACACTGGGAGAAATATTGCCTAAGCCTTTTTACAGTATTAATTACAACAGGAGTGCTTCTTCTGGTCTAAAACCAGAATAATTTTATTATTACGGTGAAAGCTTTTTCTAATTTATATTTCTGGCACATAAAATTTTTTTTTTTTTTTCTGGCTGACAGTATTGGACAAAGTAGTGGCACTGGCTAGCCTAGCTGGAACATCACATTCATGGGATTTGCTATCCAAGTGGGTTACTTTCAGTTTCACCACTGATATATTAAATATCTTTGCAGTTAGTATGGGTGACACAAGCACAGCCAAACCCCTGATGTAGTATATCTATGAAAAAGTCGACTATTACATGAGATTAATGGACGTTGTGGCAGCTTTTGCTGTAGCACCACAAGTCCCAAAATGGCCGCTGCCTATCAGCCCAGTAACATGTGCCAGAAAACAGTCTGCCCAGCCAGAAAAAAAATTGACTTTGACTGAGCAGCTGAATCGCTGTTGTTCTGATTCACAGGTGTAGATTTTTAACTTCTTTGGAGCTTTGGTTTACACTCTGTGGCAGCAAGTGCTGGCGCACCACAAGTCCCAAAATGGCCACCGCCGGTCAGCCCAGTTACATGTGCCAGTAAAAATCGCTCTGGCCAGTCTCAACAAAATAGTGACTTTCAGTGAACAGCTCAGCTGAGTTGTTCTGATGCACAGGTGTAGAAAGGTAGATCACTTCTTTATCCCTGCCTATCTCGCCCTCACAGAAGCTGCATCCTCTCCCTACACTAGTCAGAGCAGTGTGACGTGCGGCGCTACGTGACTCCAGCTTAAATAGAGGCTGGGTCACATGCTGCACTTGGCCAATCACAGCCATGCCATTAGTAGGCATGGCTGTGATGGGCTCTTAGGGCAAGAAGTAAAACGCTAGCTGATTGGCTGCTATGCAGCCCTTCAGAAAGCGGGAAGAAATCGACGAACACCGGACCCGAACCCGAACTTTTTTGAAAATGTCCGGGTTCGGGTCCGTGTCACGGACACCCCAAAATTCGGTACGAACCCGAACGATGCTCGAACTGTTCGCTCAACACTACTCAACACCTATTTTATGCAGAAAAAGTTTTGTATAATGAAGCTTGTATATAATATTAAATTGTACTATATGGTGATTTATATTTATTGAGACCATTCTACAGTTTATCAAAATAAGCATCCAGGGTGTCCCTTTCTCCATATGTATTTTTTCATTTTTGTGTACTATTAAAGGGGATCTGTGCAGATTCCTATCTAGAAATCTAGAAGACCTATTGCATGTGTGCTTGGTGCTGAATACATCTGTGTTGGTCCCATGTTCAATATGTGCCCACAATGCAGAAAAAATGAAGTTTTAATATATGCAAATGAGCCTCTAGTAGCAACAGGGGTGTTGCCAATACACCTAGAGGCGCAGTTCTCTCTGCAACTGCCATGTTTTCTGTACTTTGAGTGACAGGGCCAGGCAGTGTAAACGTGGTCACGCCTGGTCCTGATTTTTCCTAAAGAAAATCAAAGTGCAGAGTGTGTGGCAGTTGCAGAGAGAGCAGAGCCTCTAGATGTAATTTACAGATATTAAAACTTATGAACATGGGACCAAAACTTATGAACATGGGACCAACACAGATGCTATGCAGGCTTTAGTGAAGTGAGTGCAGGAGGAGCTTAGCATAGCACATTGGTGCAGGATAGCAAGGACAGGCAGCAGCAGTGATGTACAGGGTGGGCCATTGATATGGATACACCTTAATAAAATGGGAACGGTTGGTGATATTAACTTCCTGTTTGTGGCACATTAGTATATGTGAGGGGGGAAACTTTTCAAGATGGGTGGTGAACATGGTGGCCATTTTAAAGTCGGACATTTTGAATCCAACTTTTGTTTTTTCAATAGGAAGAGGGTCATGTGACAAATCAAACTTATTGGGGATTTCACAAGAAAAACAATGGTGTGCTTGGTTTTATCGTAACTTTATTCTTTCTCTTTGTTTACAGCCATTGACATGTCGCCGAGGTTAACACGTGAGGAGCGGATAGAAATTGTGTTGATGTCTGGTGAACGCAGTAACCGGGTCATTGCAGCAGATTTCAATGCAAGACACCCTATGAGACCACCCATCTCCCATGCTACAGTTAGCAAACTGCTTGCTAAGTTTCGTGAAACTGGTTCAGTGTTGGATTTGCCAAAATGTGGACTCAAAAAATCTGTCACTAATGAAGAACCATCAGTGGCTGTCCTAGCTTCATTCAGCAAGAGCCCATAGCATAGCACTTGCCGCATGTCACTGGAGAGTGGCATTAGTCGAACATCCCTTCGGCGGATATTAGCTACTCACAAATGGCACCCTTACAAACTCCAGCTACTGCAGCTCAACGAGGATGACCCAGATCGGCGCACTGAATTTGCAGAATGGGCAAAACAAAAATTGGAACAGGACCATCAGTTTACGGAGAAGATTTTGTTCAGTGATGAGGCAAACTTTTATGTGAATGGTGAAGTTAACAAACAAAACCACCGCTATTGGTCTGACACTAACCCACATTGGATAGATCCCTCCAAGACTGTTGGAACAAAAAAATTGATGATATGGTGTGGTATATGGGGTACAAAGATAGTGGGGCCATTCTTCATCAATGGAAACCTCAAGGCCACTGGATATGTGAAATTGCTACATGATGATTTGTTTCCCTTGTTATGCACTGAAGCTGGCATGTTCCCTGAGTTTTTCCAGCAAGATGGTGCACCACCACATTATTAGTGTCAGGTCCGAGCATTCCTAGATGAACAGTTTCCTGGAAAGTAGATTGGTCATCGTGGGCCAGTTGAATGGCCCCCAAGGTCTCCCGATCTGACCCCCTTGGACTTTTATCTTTGGGGTCATCTGAAGGCAATTGTCTATGCTGTGAAGATACGAGATGTGCAGCACCCTAAACTACGGATACTAGAAGCCTGTGCTAGCATTTCTCCTGTGGTGTTGCTATCATTGTGTGAAGAGTGGGAGAAGAGGTTTGCATTGACAATCCAACACAATGGGCAGCACATTGAACACATTTTATAAGTGATCAGAAACTTGTAAATAACTCGTGAAAGAATAAAGTTACATTAATACCAGGCACACCATTGTTTTTCTTGTGAAATTCCCAATAAGTTTGATGTGTCACATGACCCTCTTCCTATTGAAAAAACTAAAGTTGAATTCAAAATGGCCGACTTCAAAATGGCCGCCATGGTCACCACCCATCTTGAAAAGTTTCCCCCCTCACATATACTAATGTGCCACAAACAGGAATTAATATCACCAACCATTCCCGTTTTATTAAGGTGTATCCATATAAATGGCCCACCCTGTACTATGAAGAGCTTCTGCCTGTCCTCACTCTGTTCTGCTAGGATCTTGGATAGCACATCAGAGTAGGGTATTCTGCACCGATGTGCCACATAGACCTTTCAGTGAAACAGGCACAGGCAGAAGCAGTGATGTGTCCTCCTGCTAGTATTACAACATGGGCTGTATTACAACAGCTAAAGTACGCTTTTTTCCTCCTCCACACTAAATTATTAAAACTTACCTTTATTAATTTACCATTAATACCTAAATCTGACAATTTAATGAGAACTTAAGCGTTAAAACTATCAGGGTGAGCTAGTAATTCCGCATCATATGTGCCTATGATTCTCTGACACGGTTTCTATATACACTTAAGTGGCATCTGTGGCTGCACGCTGCCACCGTCACTTCTATTCTTATTTGCTCTCCTAGCTATATTAACCAATATTGCTCACTACCTGGGCTAAAACATGGCTCAGAATCTGCCCCTCGACATTTTTTGCCGGATAACTGGCGTCTTCAGTGGCTGGGCAGTCTGTGAATCTGAGCTAGCGAGGACTGAATCTTTTAATACCTCTGTTTGTGACATCATTTCTAATGGGCCAATCCTGATCGCTGTATCTTAGCGATACTATCTGTTCTTTTTGCTTATTGGTTGGTCATTGATGATGCTAAGTTCGTGCTCTCTCCCATAGAAACTCGCGCATGCGCCAGAACTTAGAATATCTCTCCTGTTTCATTCCAATTACTGCGTATGTTTCCGAACTTAGTCAAAATCGTTCTTCCTTTTTTTAGGCGCATGCGTTAGATCTTATGCTTTTATTGTTTCCTCTTTACCTGTTGTGCATGTATTAGGACTTAGTCTCCATTCCTCTGGAGTCATCTCCTAATGCGCATGTTCTTAAACTTAGTGTGCTAGTGTGATTTCCTTATCACTATTGCGCTTGTGCTAAGACTTAGATTCTCTTGCCCAGTTCGTTCTTCCTTTTGCACATGCACTAGATCTTATAAATTAATGCTGTTTGTTCTTCCCCCATTGCGCATACTGCCCTGGGACATACATTTTCTTAGGTACCAGAGGTACCACATTTTCTTAGGTACTAGATTCTATGGTCTGGAATATCGAGAGATAAGGGAGGGAGCACTTCTACTAACTACCAACCAAGATTCTCAAAAGTACACTGATAAGGCTCATTAGTTAAAATTGATGTCCCATTTGGCTTTATTCCAACATGTTGGTAACCTTTCATGATTCTATACATTATATTTGTGGTCGGGGCTTAAACATGAAGGAATGACCCCTACTTACAGGATACTTAAAAGCGTTTGAGAATTATGCCGGAACCGCGATGCTGAAGGGACGCCTAAAGGGGGGCATCCCCTGGTGTGAGATAGTGAAAGTAAGGGTGGGTAGGGTGGGTACGCTGGAGACGACGTTCACTGTGGGAGGGGACGCCCGGCCAGATATAGTCATCATCGCCCCTCCCACAAATACAGGCCAAAAAATCGGCCTTAACACTTGTGGTCGGGGCTTAAACATGAAGGATTGACCCCTACCTACAGGATACTTAAAAGCGGTTAGAATTATGCCGGAACCGCGATGCTGAAGGGACGCCTGAAGGGGGCCAAAAAGGACAACAAACTCAATCAAAGAGCTTTATTACAACCTCCAATTGCGATTTCGCTACCAATGAGCGAGCTGCAGCCAGGATAATGGGATCGGAAGTAGTGAAACGTACCGAGGCATTGTGGCACCGTAGACGTCCGCTTCGGGAAACTTGTGAAAGAGAATTAGCTCGGGACAGGGCACCAGCTGCTATATTTTGGATTCGGGTACAGGAATGTGTGTAATGAATTTAGTGTAGTAACGAGCGAAGCACCTGACGCCTAACAAAAGATATCAGTTGGACCAAGTCGTTAATCAAATATCCATGACCGCGACATTGACATAAACATACACCATGTAACCAGCCCAATCCGACCTCCTACATGCACAGCCGCCATTATAGGATAAAGTTCAACCAATGCTGAAATCTGTGGAACCCGGGATCAACCAACCTCACTCGTCCACCCACCAGCTAGCCAGTGGGGGCCAAAAAAAAAAGGGGCAGCAAAACCTGAGTTTGACGTGGCCTCAGGAAACTAGGAGAATTACTGTATACCTCTGGAATAAAAGAGAAATACCATACCAATGCCTGAGAAAGTGGTCCCACATGGAAAGTCAGCAATCGCCTGAACATCAAGGCATATATAAACACTTGATCCTGGAGAGATAAACACAAGAAACCCTTTAATCTTCACCAATGCCACTAACGTGGTATCATGGTGAACTGATGAAATAACGAGTCGAATACGTATGCGTAAAAACTCGCGTCAAGCATAACCCTATTCAGAATCTGGCGCCGAATCCGCAGTGCGGACCAACATCCTAACAGTGCCCCTATACATATATATATATATATATATATATATATATATACACATATAAACTAAACACACATATATATGTTTTTTTTTTTTTTTTTGAAAACTAACACTGGAGCCTGAACTCACACTCTGCCCCGCGCTTCCAGCTGTGGCCACATAGAGGGCGACAGAGCCACAACTATGCGTGTCTGTGGAACCCAGCCAGCAGATCAGAGCGAGGGGCAGAGGTGAGTGCATGCCTGAATAGTGCGGGAAGAGAGACTGACTAAAACAGACACCGTTCATCCTATGCACCCCACCTCACTAGTAGCTCTGCGTGAGGAACACATGACAGCCAGCTGCAGAGCAGAGCTGTATACATGGTCGAGTGACCCTTGTAAGCGACTCCTGTGACGTGCTTTCCACATAGTGTAATCTCACACTAAAGCTATATTAAGAAGCCTAACATATCCTGTCTAGAACACTAGACTCAATGTCCCTTCCCCATAATAAAAGTATGTTTTCTTTTTTTTTTTCTCTGACATTTCATTTATTTAATAACACACCCTCTTTTTTTTTTTTTTTTAAACACACAGCCTTCCTGAAACTTACTACTCCCCCTTGCTGAGTGAATTCACCTGTGCACCCGCTGGATGGAAACAACATGCTGAAGCCTAATTTGTCCGCCCCTCCCCCCCTGCCTGTCTAACAGCACAGCGGCCTGTGCAATACTTTATCGAGCGGGCACACGCTGTGCCCTGCACCATACGTGTCATGCCGCGTGGGGAGAAAAGCGAGTCTCCCTGGCAGACCGCTCCGGTGCGGTGCTGCTCCCCCTTATCCAGGGAGCCTACACACCGCCGGCCGGACTTAAAGCAACGATGCTGCTGGATGAGGCAGCTACTTATCTGGACCGTAGAAAGTCGGGGCCTGGAACTGCCGTGTAGCGCTGCACCTTTGTTGCTCCCTGAGGACGGTATGTAGAACTCCCACACCATAAGCTGGAGACGACGATCACTGTGGGAGGGGACGCCCGGCCAGATATAGTCATCATCACCCCTCCCACATATACACGCCAATAAATGGGCCTTAACACGAGTCCTCTCTTTGGCATCTTTTGAAAATATATATTGTATGTTTTCTTCAACGGATTATATTCTTCCGATTCACACTATTTTACTTTACTGTCTGTCCTATACATATTGGGCACATGGCTCTTTCTTATATAAATGTAAAATAGGTAAAGCCTTCATTAAGGCCTTTAGGGCTTAGACTTTGCAGGCGGTAAATCCAGAGGGTTTCCTCTTGTTGGAGTCTTCTATCAATATCTCCTTGTCTGGGTCCTCTTAATTTTCTGAACTCCTGCCAGTATGATTCTCTCTGCAGAGCATATTGTAGAAATCAGAATCGATACACAGAATACATGGCCCACATGGTGTATGGATTCTGTATGCTCTGCAGTGAACTGCGTTATAGAAAGGCCAGAACTTCAATGGTGTGTTGTTAGTTAAGCAATAAAATCCATAAATAATATATACCACAAAAATTATTTTTGGTCATTGAAGAAATACCTACTAC
Organism: Bufotes viridis; assembly: GCA_033119425.1. Lineage (NCBI taxonomy): Eukaryota > Metazoa > Chordata > Amphibia > Anura > Bufonidae > Bufotes > Bufotes viridis. Next base: position 237,657,225 of record CM065591.1, on the reverse strand, counting down.
TGTCCTGATGAAGGGGGCGCTCCAGCCTTGAAACGCGTTGAGTCGTTGACCTCAAATAAACTATTATCTGTTTTTACCAATACTTACCTAGTACTACATCCCTGCTGACAGCACCGATATAGAGGTTTGTATTTTTCTTCTATTTCTTCAATGACCCCTTGACCTCCACGGCCGCATCCCTGTGCCGGCACGGGCAGGAATAGAGGCAGCAGTGTAGGCACTTCATGTGCTGGTTGGACAATACCAGCAAAGTGAGATACAGCTGTTGTGACTCCTCACAACAGCACAGGGTAAGCGCAACTATTTAGATATATTTTAAAATCAAACAGCACCACACATAAGGCGCTGCCTCCTGTCTTTTTCCTCTCTTGCAAAAAAATTTTTTGGTCATTTCTATATAATACTTATAGGCATAGGTAGCAAATACTTATAAATTTGTGAGAGTACGTCTTTATGTTTTGATGTATGAAACAAAACATCCATAATTCCTGACGTTAACATTACAAAACCAATTTTCTCCCCAGTTTTCCAATATGTGTGCAACATGGTAATATAAAATCTGAAAAATGCTTTTTTCTTTATAAAATATATTTTGCATATAGCTAAACATAATAATCTTCTAACCTTGGAAAAGTTAGTATGTAAATGTACACGCTGCAAAATACCCAGCACAAATGTGCTAACCAAGACTTTAGCAGAACACAAAATACTACATTCTGTATACTGATAAATTCCTTATAAATTTATTGTAATTATACCACATTTCAGTGTACTACAAAGACCCGTTTATCCCTTAAATTTTCTTTAGCTTAAAGGAGTTGTCCCACGAAAAATATTCTACAGTTTTCAAACCAGCACGAGGATCTGAATACTTTTGTGATTGCATGTAATTAAACATTTAGTATAGCTACTGAGTTATTCAATTAAATGTATCTGTATAGCGCTACCTAATGTTTTTATTTTCTCTTTGACCTGCTTACTAAGATGGCCGCAGATGCTCAGTTTCATTCAATTTCTCAATTTCATAGAGAAAGATGAGACACGCCCCCTTAACTACAGCAGAAAAGACACTCCCCTTAAGCTGCAGCTTTATATAAATCTAGCAGAGCAATGAATGGGGAAATCTCTGAATCCATGTCAGGTACAGGGCTGGTTCTGGCTTTGTTAGAAAGAGAGTGTAATGTCCTATATGATGTCTGATTTAAATTTTTTAATAAAAAAAAATATTTTTTAGTCATGGCATAACCCCATTTAATCCAACATCTATTCAAAGCTTTAGTAATCAAACTTTCCTTAAAACCTGCATATATCAATTGCCCAGATATCCGTATCTGATTATCTGAAATATATTTTCAACCAGTTTATTACTTTTTTCCACAAAAAGTTCAAATAGCTGGATTCACACCATACAATCATAAATGGAATTTGTGATGCAATTAAATTTAGTGTAGCATTCTTTAAAATAACCTTGCACCACAGTATACCACAGTATTTTCACAGCGGGGGCTCTGATCGAATGCCACAGTCGCTATTGTCTGATACTTCTGAGGGGTTAAGTGTTTGGCATTATCCCTGACCAGGACCATTGGGGCCGGGGGCCCGCTGTATTACACAACCAGTACAAGCCATGTATGGACAAAGATCAGTGGATGACACTGCTCCATACACCTCTCGCTTCCATTCCCAATCCCCATTTAGGCTCCAGAACCAGAACCAGCTCCAGTGAAAGCAGTACAGGTAAAATTCCCTGTGGGGCTGGCTGTGGGCATGGGCCTAAAAGGGGATTGGGAATGTCTTATTAAGGAGGATTATTACTGTGGGGGGCCTATGTGCAGTCAGCACAACTGGCCCTTGGCAATTGTACTGGTACTGCTTGCTTCTGCAGACGGCCCTTGAGCCCCCACAGTAATGAGCCTCCATTATTCAGTCTCAATCTCTATTTGGGCCTTATACAGCTCCCTGCTAGCCCTTCTGATAATTATCATGTAAAAATTTTGCAAGATATGTATCACTGGGCCTGGCAGAGGGATCATGGGGCCCAAATAGGTAGATTTTTACAGTAAAATTCCCATGGCTGGGTAGTGGGCACTGAGCAGCAAAACCTAATAAAATTCCCCCTCTGGGCAGGAATGCCAGTGTGCCCCTTAAATAATAATAAAAAAAAACTTTCTGCCTTCTATCACTACACACTAAGCAGAGATAGGTGCCCATGTAAGCCATAGGCTGGTGAAGGCCTGCGACCTCTGTGGGCAGTGCAGTTTCTAGGTACAATTTCTTTCAGGGCGTGTGTCAACCCCCCCGCATCAAAACTGCTTGATGAAATCATATCAGAAGAGTACTTGCAACCATCTCAGTATATATATATATATATATATATATATATATAATTTTTTTTTTTTATGCTTAACACAAGATTCATTGAGAGCAAAAGAAAATCATAAATTACTGTTTAAACTGCTAAAAGTCGCAGGCAGGGTGGTACAGGAGAACTGCAGTATAAAGGTAGGCAATACCCTTAGAAAAGTAGTCATGAAATACAATCATCAATAATGTGCAAAACAAAAAATCTGTTATGTTAGCATAACAGTGACAGCCACAGATACCCCATAACAGTGTCACCCACAGATCCTCCAGGCTTCATAACAGTGCGTCATCCAGTGCGTCATCCACAGATCCCCCATAATAGTGTCACCGACAGATCCCCCATAACAGAGCCATCAAGAGATCCCCATAACAGAGCCATCCACAGATTCCCCATAACAGAGGATCTGATGATGGCACTGTTATGAGGGCATCCGATCCATGGATGGTACTGTTATGGAGCCTGGAGGATCTGCGGTCACCCGCCACTGTTATTGGGGAATCTGTGGATGACACATATATAGCATTTTATGCTATGCTACTATGTGTCATCCGCAAATGTGCCTGTAGTGTGAATGACCCCCAAGCCCCGGGGAGGGGGGGGGGGGGGGTCGCAACTGCTTTTATAATGACAGCACGGGGCCCCGAGCAGTGACTATTCTACTACATGGGGCCCCACTCACTTAGTCTAATCTTGCCTAACCTGTGCATGCATAATAAAAATTATCTTTCATGCAGGCTGCATGAAAGATAATTTTTATTATGCCTACATTCAGGTTAGGCAAGATTAGACTAAGTGAGCGGGGCCCCATGTAGAACAATTTATAGGGCCCCGCTCACTTAGTCTAATCTTGATGACTTGCCTAATGCTGGGCACAGGCCAGTCCGGCGCCAGGGACGTGCACAGAGATTATGAAGGGCAGGGGCTTACGTAAAAAAAAAGCCACCCCCCATGGCACATTTCTCCCCCTCCATGGGCCTGGCAGCGCAGCAGCCCCACATACCTCTTACATCCAGACGTCTCCTTTGCTGTAGATGTTCTCTGTCCTCGTCTTCTCCTTTCAGACTAGACGACCATTTTTCTTCTCTGCAGGTTGACAAACCAAAATCTTAGTTTACTACTTTTCCATCATCCTCCCATCTTCTGGACAAATCATCCTACTTCCCCCAATACTGTGCTGCTGTGCTCCCCAATACTATACTGCAGAAACAGATATACCCCCGATAATACTAGTACCACACAGAGCCCCCAATATAAAATACCCTTTCTTTGTGGCCTCAGTAGAAGCCCCCATAGTGCCCCCAATCATGTGCCAGTAACGAGTGCCTCTCTCCCCCCCCCCCATGTGCCAGTAAAGTGCCACTCTCCTCCCCCCCTTGTGCCAGATAAGTGCCTCTCCCCCCCCCATGTGCCAGTAAAGTGCAACTTTCCTCTCCACCCCCTCCCTTGTGGCAGTAAAGTTCCACTCTCCTCTCCCCCCCATATGCCAGTAAAGTGCCACTCTCCCCCCCACCCATGTGCCAGTAAAGTGCCTCTTTCCTTGCTCCCCATGTGCCAGTAAAGTGCCACCCCCCATGTGCCAGTAAAGTCCCACTCTCCCCCCCCCCATGTGCCAGTAAAGTGCCACTCTATTCTCCCCCCCCTTGTGCCAGTTAAGTGCCTCTCTCCCCCCCATGTGCCAGTAAAGTACCAGTCTCCCCCCCCTTGTGCCAGTAAAGTGCAACTCTCCTCTTCCCCCCCTTGTGCTAGTAAAGTGCCACTCTCCCCCCCACCTTGTGCCAGTAAAGTGCCACTCTCCCCCCCCACCCATGTGGCAGTAAAGTGCCTCTCTCCTCTCCCCTCCATGTGGCAGTAAAGTGCCTCTCTCCTCTTCACCCCATGTGCCAGTAAAGTGCCACTCTCCTCTCCCCCATGTGCCAGTAAATGCCACTCTCCTCTCCCCCATGTGCCAGTAAAGTGCCACTCTCCTCTCCCCCATGTGCCAGTAAAGTGCCACTCTCCTCTCCCCATGTGCCAGTAAAGTGCCACTCTCCTCTCCCCCATGTGCCAGTAAAGTGCCACTCTCCTCTCCCCATGTGCCAGTAAAGTGCCACTCTCCCCTTGTGCCAGTAAAATGCCACTCTCCTCCCCCCCAACATATGCCAGTAAATTGCCTCTCCCCCCCCCCCCCTATGTGCCAGTATAGTGCCTCTTATAAAAAATAATAAACCCTTATACTTACCTCCTTGGAAGCGATGAGATGCAGGCCTCTTCCAGCCTGTGTCCCGCGCTGTACGGTTCAGGCGGAGCGATGATGTCATCGTGCCGTCTGCACCAGCCTCTGAAAGGCTGCCGGCTCAAGGCCCGCAGCCTATCAGAGGAACAGGGAAGGGAGACGCCTCTCCCGTGCCGCAGCACAGCATAGCCATCTGTATCGCTGTCCTTAGGACGGCGATACAGATGACTATAGAGATGAACACTACCACAGTGGAAGCACTTATCTTCCTGTGCTCTGCCACCGCCACGTCCGGCTCGCCCCTTCTGACAGCGCCCTGGGCGCCCAAGAAATGGCCCTGTCCGTGGGCTTCAACCATCCTTTGTGAATGCGATTCATTCTGTTGCAGACATTGCAACAGCAGTAGCCTGTTTAACCATGCTCTAGTGGCCAGGCACGCCTATGCAGACTGGCGCCCAGGGCAAATGCCCCTCTGACCCCTCCCCACACTACTTTACTGGCAGAAATAGTCTACTTTGTTCCTCTAGAATGCACAATAATTTTGCTTAATCCGGACTCTCCCCGTCCCTAAACCAAATCACTTATCAGTGTCTTAATGACCTTGAAAGACTGTGGATCTATCCAGTTTAGACATGAGAAGTGATGAAGAAACTGAGACAGAATAATCATTTTTACAGTTTCTTGATACCTGTATACCTAAATACTCAAAGGAGATTTTAACTGATCCCATATTGATTGCAGAATGCAAAATGAAATTGTCTGGGATCATCAGTACTGATTTGGACTAATTAATACTAGATATTTTTATCTCTTTTGCCCATAGATCTGATTCCGTTAATCTTCCCTAACCATAGGTGCTTGTAGTTTGGTTTTAAGGCAAATATTAGTGGTGAAGGGGACACCTCTAGGGGCAGCCCCTTGTTAGAGCAAAACAGTCAATTAAGACTCCATTGATGTTAATAAGTGCACAAAGATTGGAATAAATAAGTTTTACCCATCTAATAAAGCTATTCCTAATGCCATTTTTTTTCCATTACTTTCCATAGAAAGTGGTACTTGTTATGGACAGGTGTACATACAATGGTTGTGGAACCACTACCATAGAAAGTGGTACTTTGCTCTACATTGGACAATATCACAATTGCACACTGACTGGTTTAGCCTAAGCATTGAGATGACAACGGTGGTGCAGCCCACAACAGAGCTAAATGTGCACAATCTGATGACTTATCAGTGCCCTGATCACAGCACCCACACCGGGTGCCCATGTAAGCCACAGGCTGGTGAAGGCCTGCGACCTCCGTGGGCTTCAACCATCCTTTGTGAATGCGATTCATTCTCTTGTAGACATTGGAACAGCAGTAGCCTGTTTAACAGTGCTCCAGTGGCCGGGCACCCCTATGCAGACTGGCGCCCAGGGCAAATGCCCCTCTGACCCCTCCCCACGCTACTTCACTGGAAGAAATAGTCCACTTTGTTCCTCTAGAATGCACAAAAATTTCTGCTTAATCCGGACAATCACTTCTCAATGTCTTAATGACCTTGAAAGACTGTGGATCATTCCAGTCTAGACATAAGGGACAGCACCTTGTTAGAGGAAAACAGTCAATTAAGACTCCATTGATGTTAATAAGTGCACAAAGATTTGAATAAATAAGTTTTACCCATCTAATAAAGCTATTCCCAATGCCATTTTTTTCCATTATTTTCCATAGAAAATGGTACTTGTTATGGACAGGTGTACATACAATGGTTGTGGAACCACTACCTCCTGGAATGGCCCGCTGTACTTGGCAGCTGACCTACTGAGGTCAGAGACACTGGTGAAAACTAGTATTGATCAAGCACCAAAGTGCATGGGTGCTCGAGTAGAACACTTTGGGATGCTAGGGTGCTCTACAGCGCACCTGAGCACAATGGAAGTCAATTGGAGAACCCGAGCATTAAACCAGGCACCCCCTGCTCTGAAGAGGGGAGGGTGCCGGGTCCCACTGAGGTCTATGCAGAAGATCGTTGTACAGTGAGGGAATCCCCCAGTGTGAGTCCGCAGCTTAGGAGTCCCTGCTCTCACTCCATATATATTTATGTTCATATATGGAGTCAGTGCTTGGGGACACCCAGTGTATTTAAATATAATTTAGCCTCTATTTCTGAAAAGTTTCTGCCAGGATTTGCCTCTAATGTAGAAGGTTGTGAGTTAAAATCCCGGCAGAAACTTTTCAGAAATAGAGGCTAAATTGCATTTAAATACACAGACTCGAGCATTGCACTTGAGCACATGCAGTATTCGGCTGCTCAACACTAGTGAAAACATCAGAGACACAGGCATGGCACAAAACATGGAGCATTAGGAGATGAACAATTCAGGAACCCATGCACAAGAACTTCAGGAACCTAGACATACATTGCGGATACTGGATGGCAGTGGTCAAAACTAGAGCAGGGTGAATTTCCCAAAAATTAGATTCGGCAGGTTCGACGAATTTTCAGAAAAAATTTGTTTCGATCCAAATTTATTTGTGGTGAATCAAATTAAAAACAGTTATTTCCTGGCTGCAGAGAGCCTGTATAGTGGTATAGAACACTGTGCATTGCAGTAATACATATAGGGAGTCAGTATGACATGAAGATGACAGACGTCGCTCTTAGAATCACTGCACACTTCACATATTTGGGCAGTTTACGGGGACAAATCTTACCAAATAACTCCAGTGTGAACTCAGCCTTACAGGTCAATCTTAGTGCCAGGTACAAAGAACCGTGTAGAGGGCCAAGATCTTCCTATAGCGTGAAAGAGCACACTCCTTTTACACCAATTCACTGATTTCACACAGAGTCCTACAGAACCTGTTCTATTAAACGCTTGTACAAGTAGAGCCCACCCTAAAGAGTGGAGTGGGTGTCAGCAGTAAGTTTGTGTTGACGTCACTGATTATTTTGCCCTTCCTCTGATCCGTCAGAACAATAATCCCCAAAAAATGGATCCTGTCTGTGGAGCATATGCCTTCACTCAGTCAGCATTTGGTCAGTAATCCATCAGTATTGCTAAAGCCAAAAAAAACAGGAGTGGATCCAAAACAGAGATGACACGTGAATGCAATATTTGCATGTATTCTGTGTTTTGTACCCACTCCTGCTTTTGGCTACCAAATCATAAGCCAATTCTGATGCAAAATAAGGACCATGTCATGCAGGCCTTACAGCTTTTACATAGACAGGATATGTTGTGTTTCTTATTTTTCTTATTTTGACAGATCAGAAGAAGGGTCAAATAAATGATGATATCAGTAGAGGGGATCTGGTTAGATTAACCAGATTGGGATACCTGCGCTGATATTGGGGCAAGTATATACAATGTTTTAAAACAATTCAATAAAACTGCAAATGGATGTTTGGTATATTGCTATTAGATACGCAGAGGCCCGTCTGTAGAGGGGATCTTGATTAGAGTGGTTCTATTGGGATACCCGCGCTAACTGAAATGCTAGTGTATTATAGATGTGTAAGTGAATCTAAATGGTCGGTAATATACTGTTTTATTACCTGTTCCTGAGATGTAGCGGCAAAACAATCTTTCAGTTTCTTTCCAATATCCTTTCGCTTCCCATGAAGCTGTCGTCCTCGATGTTAATTGTTCTACCTACAAACACGGGCAGTGCTCCGGCCGGCAGCGGCAGCTCGTGCGAGGGAACTCAGCGTGGTGTCCTGGAACTTGCGCGTGTGACGTCACCGCAATAGGTATGGATGCCTCCAGGGGACAAAAAGGGTCTCCAATGCGTTTCGGAGCCTATCGGGCTCCTTCGTCAGGGATGGTATGTCCTGTTAGTCCTGGGATTTAAGTAGGCGTCTTGTTTCCATGGCAACCCGCCTCGTGAGTTGGTCTGGGATTGAAACTGCGATTGCTCGCCCATCTCTCCAATGCTTAGAGTGTTATTCACACATTAAAGGGATATCAGTGGAATTAATGGAAAGCAAAGAGTTCAATTTCTTGGTTTAAGCCATTTGGGGCCAAACTATTTAGTTTAAAAATCCATTTGCTTTCTTTTTGTGACATGTGTTTGATGAAATTGCCCCCTCTCCTATTTTTGGACACCTTCTCTATGCCTCCAAAAGTAGATCCCATAAATTTTCCTTTGTGGAACTGCATGTAGTGTCGGGACAGTGGGTGTCCTTCAAATTTTTTGTGAATGTTATTAATGTGTTCTTTAATCCTAATTTTTAATGCCCTTTTAGTTCTTCCCACATAGAACTTTTGGCAGGGGCATTTTATGTAATAGATCACTCCCTCGGTGCTGCATGTGATGAATTGATTAATTTTATATGCAGTAGTATTGTCTATTATTTCCAGTATTGGTCCTTTAGTTTGTTTTTTGGTCAGTCTACAATTTGCGCACATTCTGCATGGAAAAAATCCTCTTTTGGTTATACATCTTTGAGTGGTAATTGTATTTATTTTTATTGAAGGTGCTATTAGGTTGGACAGATTTTGGGCCCTTCTAAATATAAATGTGGGGTGTTGTGGAATCATTGCACCAATCTGTTTATCTTGTCTCAGGATCTCCCAGTAATGTTTAATAATTTTCTTAAAGACACGGGCCCCCTCACTGTATTTTGTAATAATGGGGATTTTGATCATGTTGGGCTGGGGGTTGTCCTCAGTTTTTTGTTGGAGTTCTTTAATGGTTTTATTTTGCAGCAGTGTATTACGGTTTAGTTTGCTAACCTGCTCCACAATTGGTTCAAGATCCTGTATTTTGTACCCCTTCTCTACAAATTTATTATTAAGTTGGTGCGTTTCATTCTGAAAGTATACATCATTAGTACAATTTCTACGTGCTCTTATGTATTGGCTCCGTGGAATGTTGGTAAGCCAATTTGGGAGATGGCAGCTATCCAGTGGGATAAAACTATTGGTATCCGTTGGTTTATGAAAGGTTTTAGTGTGAAAGGCCTTATCTTCTATGAATATTGTTAGGTCCAGGAAATTAATTTGGTGTTTGCTCCAGCATGGAGTAAAGTGTAAGTAAAAATCATTTTTATTTAATTCCTTTAAAAATTCTTCCAGTGCTAGTTCACTACCCTTCCAAATGAATAGAATATCATCGATAAAACGTTTCCAGAGGACCAGATTCGCACCGACGCCCCCCAAGGTCAGCTCCTCCCAGCGACCAAAGTACAGGTTAGCGAAACTCGGTGCGAATCTGGTCCCCATCGCGGTCCCCCACGTCTGTAAGTAAAAATCCGATTCATATTTAAAATTGTTATGTTTAAGGATAAAAACAATACACTCCCCGATGAAACTGATTTGTTCAGAAGACATCCCACCATCTTTTTTTATGAAATATTCTGTGGCTTCTCTCCCTTTTTCGTTTTCTATGATGGTGTATAATGACGTCACATCCAGGGTCCCCAGTGGTAGTTCTCTTGCCATTCAATCTCTTTCAATAGTTGTAAAATGTGTTTGGTATCCTTAATATAAGTTGGTAATTTTTGTACGGGATTTTGTAGTAGGACATCAATATGTTTCGATAGATTTGATGTCAATCCTTCTATGCCAGAGATTATCGGTCTTCCTGGTGGGTTATTTTTACATTTATGAATTTTTGGCAGGTAATAGAACATTGGTATCCTTGGGTTTTGATTGTTTATGTAGAGAGACTCTTCTATAGATAGAATTCCTTTTTCTTTTCCTTTTTTTACTAGTACCTCTAATTTTTTCTTATAAGTTTCAGTTGGATTCATAGTAAGTTTTTTATAGGTTTTCTTGTCCGACAATAATCGTAAGGATTCTGCATGATATGCTTCCTGGTCCAATATTACTATACCACCCCCTTTGTCCGCTGGTCTAATGACAATATCATGATTGGTCTGAAGGGTTTTTATAGCCTACTTAAATCCCAGGACTAACAGGACATACCATCCCTGACGAAGGAGCCCGATAGGCTCCGAAACACGTTGGAGACCCTTTTTGTCCCCTGGAGGCATCCATACCTATTGCGGTGACGTCACGCGTGCAAGTTCCAGGACACCAAGCCGAGTTCCCTCGCACGAGCTGCCGCTGCCGGCCGGAGCGCTGCCCGTGTTTGTAGGTAGAACAATTAACATCGAGGACGACAGCTTCATGGGAAGCGAAAGGATATTGGAAAGAAACTGAAAGATTGTTTTGCCGCTACATCTCAGGAACAGGTAATAAAACAGTATATCCCCGACCATTTAGATTCACTTACACATCTATAATACACTAGCATTTCAGTTAGCGCAGGTATCCCAATAGAACCACTCTAATCAAGATCCCCTCTACAGACGGGCCTCTGCGTATCTAATAGCAATATACCAAACATCCATTTGCAGTTTTATTGAATTGTTTTAAAACATTGTATATACTTGCCCCAATATCAGCGCAGGTATCCCAATCTGGTTAATCTAACCAGATCCCCTCTACAGACGTACCTCCCTGTGAGTTATAGCAGCAGACTCATTGGATACCTAGCAGCGATCCCCGATTAGGGGAGAGGGAGCAGTAAAAATTACAAATAAAACGGCAGCGCAGGTGAAATGATGATATCAGCCAGGCCTAAAGACAAAATAGTAGCCCAGTCATGAAGTGGGGAGGGTGGAACAGCATGATAAGTCCACAGAGTGGCCCTATGATATAGTGGTGAGATGGAAGCAGCATGAGGAGACCACAGAGTGGCCCAAAGACAGAGTCTAGAGGTGGAAGCAGCATCAGGAGGAGGCCACTAACAGGCACAATGACAGTGTGGAGGTCGCAGCAGCACCAGCAGGCCAAAGAGTAGCACAATGACAGACTGTGGAGGTGGCAACAGCAGCAGCATCAGGAGGAGGCCACAGAGTTGCATAATGACAGTGTGGAGATGGCTGCAGCAGCATCAGGAGACCGCAGAGTGGCACAATGACAGAGTGTGGAGGTGGCAGTAGCATCATCAGGAGGCAATAGAGAAGCACATTGACAGAATGTGGAGGTGGCAGCAGCAGCATCAGGAGGAAGCCACAGGGTGGCACAATGACAGTGTAAAGGTGGTGGCAACAGCATCAGGAGGAGGCCACAGGGTGGCACAATGACAGTCTGAAGGTGGCAGGCGGTGTTTCTCTATGAAAAACACAATAGGCGCACCATAGGGTAGTACAGTCCAGGTAAATGAATAAACATGAAGCAGTGGCGTAACTAGAAATGACTGGGCCCCACAGCAAATTTTTGAATGGGGCCCTCTCCCCCAGTAAGTTTTTCACAACCCCTTCCTTTCATGCCGCCCCCTTTCCTGTGGCTAGTAAAGATGGCTCTCTCAGACCAGGCCCGGCAGCTGTTCCATCCGTTTTTTACACTGTCTATACTGCCACTGTATATCATTTCATTGTGTAAAAATGTTGAGGGGCCCTGACAAAATCTTTTAGTACTTCTCCTCCTCTTGAATGGGCCCCTTCTGGGTCAGGGCCCCAAAGCAGCCGCTTCCCCTGCTTCCCCTATAGTTACGCCCCTGACATGAAGTACTCCAAAATGGAGGCTTACCTTAAAGGGTTGTGCGATCAATAGGCACAACACTACCGGAAAATACAGACGGTGTGTTTAGCACCCAACGCAGATGGTTATGCAGCCAGGGATGTACACACTTCCATGTGGGGATGCCTGGATTCCCCAGGAAGGCGAATAGGTTTAAATAGAAAGAGAAGGCTCCCACGGCGCAAAGAACCAGTCTTTGATGTTGATACAAACTTGATTTAATATATATGCAGATGGTACAACGCGTTTCGGGGAAAACAGCACCGCTTCATTAGGTACAGATTGCTTATACAATACATACATCTTTTAAACACACTTGAATACTTAAAAAACCGCCAAAAGGGCACAAATGGGGAGTGGAAAAGAAGGTCCTGACCCCTCCATGTGTCAAACACAATACTTGCAATGTGGCTTGCAAAACTGGATAGAGTCTGAATCAGAGTTACTGGTGGATGGAACATTGGTGGTTCGGGTGGTTAAAGTAAAGAAAATATCAAAGGAAACTTACTTATAGGTTAAAAGGGGCGGTGTCAGGCTGAGGTGAACAGCCAGAGACACATCGCTCTGCTCGGTGCGGTCACCTGATTGACGGAGCAATCACATGACTGCTCAGTTTGCCTGGCAACCGGACGCTCTTCATTCTGCCCAGGAAAAGTGTATGGGCGGGTGGGAGAAGGAGCGCATCACTGCTGGACATGTGACATCTGCGTGTCCCCGTGTAACATGGTATCTCCCTACTTCGTGCGATTTCCCTACCGCCGTACTGAGCATGCTCAGTACAAGTGAAGTCCCCGCCCACAGCCTATTCTCCCTTTATTTACTATCCAGTTCATTCTTTACCATCAATGGCAGCATAGAGTTAGTTTCCTATAAGAGCCGAGCGCAGCGAGGCCGAGCCGGATGCGTGGCAAGCGAAGCGAGCCCGCGAGGGTACAACTTAATGTAGATTATGGGTTTTTACTAAAGGGAGAATAGGCTTTGGGCGGGGACTTTACTTGTACTGAGCATGCTCATTTCGTGCGGTAGGGAAATCGCACGAAGTAGGGAGATACCATGTTACACCGGCAACCAGATGCTATCACTCCCGTCCAGTTTGAGTGTATGGGCGGATAGGAGGGCACATCACAGCCAGGTACATTGAGCTCAGCCCGCTCATGGGTGAGGGAGGAATTTAAAAAAGGACCCAAACTGATAGGCATGGAGAGACTGGAAACGGGAAAAAGAGGGGGGATGTAAAAAGGGGATGGAGCAACCCTAGAAGATGAGAGGGGGGGAGGGGGGTAGGGGGGGAGGCTGGCTAAAAGGGGTTAAAATGTTTGGGGATACAAACGCCCCACATTGCATAATGACAAGCTGTCAAGAGCTGCTGGCGGTGGATGCGCATCAATTGAATACGCAGTTTGATGAGAAACACCAATAATAATAAAATTAGGTGCCATAGAACAAAATGCTGAGTATGATGATTGATTAAAAGCATGCTAACTAGTATGATGATTATATTATTATAACTAGTATGATGACTAATTAAAAGAATGCTAATTTAGATAAATTAAAAAGGACATAAAGAGATAAATAAATGAGCAAAAATAATGTCGGCCTTCAACAGAGCCCATGCGCTCACACAAGGAGACTGCCTACTGGTTAAAGTAAGGAGAACCACTAAGAAAGACCCTTCCACGGGAGGTTATAGTACCAACTTCCTAACCACTTTTAGCAGCAACCATACCATGAACAAAAAGATCCTGTCCAAACACTGGTTCATCCTCAAACGAGGCCCCATCTTGAATAAGATCTTACCAGAGAGACCCCAACTCACTTTCAGGAGGGCCCAGTCCCTGAAGAATTTGCTAGCGCCAAGCCAACTCAAACAGGAATGGAGTCCTGCCTCAAGTTTGGGCAACCCTGGCCCAATGGGAAGTTTCAAGTGCAAGAAGCCCAAATGCTTATGCTGCAAAAGCATACTCACCACTACTACTGTTCACAACTCCAGCGGCAATACCTTCTCTATTAAAAGCCATCTAAATTGTGGCTCTGCAAATGTTATTTATATACTGGAGTGTCCGTGTGGCCTCCAGTATGTAGGGCGGACCATCCAAACTCTCCGCAACCGACTAAATAAGCACAGAACCAATGTCAAAAAAAGATTCCTTCAGCATAGTATCTCCAGACACGCCACTGAATGCCACCAAGGCTCGTTCTTCGGATTTACCATTACTCCAATAGAGCAGATCAAATCTAATGGTTATAACATCATCCAAACATTACGGAGACGAGAGATGTTCTGGATTTATAAGCTCAACAGTTTGAACCCACGCGGCCTTAATGAAGCATTTGAGATAAACTTATGAAAGGGATCTCTACAGTGTAAAAACATCTACGGTATTGTGTTTTTGGCTTAAGAAGATTAACCCTTTTCATAGTATGTATACTATTCTTCTGAACTGGCCCACCCTACACAATAGTATTAAGTGAATACCCTTTGAAGATATTATTTTTATCTAAATTAGTTAGCATTCTTTTAATTAGTCATCATACTAGTTATAATAATATAATCATCATACTAGTTAGCATTCTTTTAATCAATCATCATACTCAGCATTTTGTTCTATGGCACCTAATTTTATTATTATTGGTGTTTCTCATCAAACTGCGTATCCAATTGATGCGCATCCACCACCAGCAGCTCTTGACAGCTTGTCATTATGCAATAGGGGGCGTTTGTATCCCCAAACATTTTTACCCCTTTTAGCCAGCCAGAAGGCTGGAAATTGAAGCAAAATGGGGGTAAGAGTAGGACAATGCCCTGAAAACAAATTTGGATAGGGAAATAACTTAAAATAACATAAAATACATACAAATTAAAAATAAACGTTCTAAACCTGAGCACAAGTGAGTGACAGGGGCACCTGCCACCCCGCAAGCAGAGGATGTGGCAGCAACGCCACCACATCTTTCACCGTCACCAAGCACCTCCACACTATACCATGGAAGCGTTCAGCTGTCCATCTCCCAAACATTGGAAAGAAAGAGAAATAGAAAGAGGAAGTACCCTGCTACCCACCCACGATCCCTGGCCCTGAAGGCCAGAATTTCAAAATCCTGGTTGAAATGCTGTCTTTCTGTCTGGGTGAGATGGGTAGAGACTTTTAAAAAACTTATGACGGTGGCTGTCCCACAGTACATGGTTCCCAGCCGCCACTACTTTTTTGCCATCCCTTTCCTGCACAACCGAGTGGCGGACAAAATCCGGTGTGCACTGCGCAATGCCATCCGTTGCAAGGTCTACATAACCGCCAATACATGGACCGTTAAGCACGGGCAGGGAAGTTATATCACCCTAACAGCACACTGGGTAAATGTAGTGGTGGCTAGGCCAGAGGCGGATAGCAGTTTGACGCATGTCCTTCCGTCCCCGAGGATTGCAGGGCATTTCTCTTTGCCTCCTGTTGCTTCCTCCTCCTACTCCGCTTCCTCCTCTTCTACTGCCTCCTCATCCGCTCAGCGTAACACCTTCACCACCAGCATTATCACAGCCAGGGGACACGACAGCAGGCTGTTCTGAAACTCATCTGTTTGGGGGACAAACCTCACACCGCGCAGGAGCTGTGGACGGGAAAGGAACAACAGACCGATGAGTGGTTGGTGTCACTGGTGGTGTGTGATAATGGGAGAAATCTTGCAGCAGCTCTGGGCCCAGCCGGTTTGTCACACATCCCTTGCCTGGCGCATGTGCAGAATTTTGTGGTGCAGAAATTCCTGAACACCTGACAGTGAAAATCAATTCAGTTAATCCAGCTCTTAGATTCAGGTGGGACAAATTCACTTTCATGGGTGCTCAAGAACCCCCGTGGCCTGAGCCGCAGATGTGACAAGCAAATAATTGTATAAAATTTGACGGTTAGATTGTTGGGTAACATTTCCACGGTTATCAGGACTTTTTATTATAAATCGTAACAAAAACTATACAAGGAACATTTCAAAAAGAGAAAATTAACACGAACCAGCCTCCCACCCTACACCCCCCCTTTTACTCAAACCACTCATTAATGCCCATTCGCAAACTATTTACAAATTTACTTATAACATATTTAA
Source organism: Bufotes viridis (assembly GCA_033119425.1). NCBI lineage: Eukaryota > Metazoa > Chordata > Amphibia > Anura > Bufonidae > Bufotes > Bufotes viridis. The sequence continues at coordinate 237,641,037 of CM065591.1, read as the reverse complement.
ATAACTATAAGTCAGATAAACTAAATAAACAAAACTATATACATGCCTTACCCTTAACTTATAAGGCCAGTCATATACAAGTGGCTCGGAGGGTGGGTTCCTGCACCAACAAAGGCCAAGTACACAATTGTCCAGCCAGGGCACAGTTTTGGAGGATGAGGAGGAGGAGAAGAAACCGTGTTCACAGCAGGGTGGCACCCAAAGCAGGTCATGGCCATCACTTGAGAGTGTCTGGGGGGATACTGAGGACACAGATGATACACCTCCCACAGAGGACAGCTTGTCATTGCCTCTGGGCAGCCTGGAAAACATCAGCGACTACATGCTGCATTGCCTGCACAACGACTGCCGAGTTGCCCACATTCTAACTGGTGCAGATTACTGGGACAACGTGCCGTCCTTAATTCCATCACTGAAGCGTGATCAGAAGAAGCCAACGCTGGCAGACGCGCTGCTGATGGCATTCACACCTGACACCGGGGGCTCAGTAGAAGCACAAGGCTAAAGCAGAGGAGGAGGAAGAAGTCGCCAACGCAGCTGGGTCACCGCCCACAATGTGGAACAGCTTTGTCACCACGCCACAACAACTAGCACCACCAGCAGATATGGAACGTCTTAGCAAGAGGCATCATTTCAGCAAATATGTGGAATAGTATCTGTGCACACACCTACACGTACTGACTGATGGGTCTGTCCAGGGTCGTAGCTACAGGGGAAGCAGGGAAAGCGGCTGCTTTGGGGCCCCGCTATACAGTGATAGGCAGCATTAAAAATCCCAAACTAAAAATGTTTTGGGTGCACGGCGGCACCTGAAACCAGCACGTCCTACCAGTACCGAGGGACCATCAGCAAATCCTTGTCCAGTCACATAAGCTGTATCCTGTCATTCCCACGATGATGTCAAATCAGTTGTGCCGAGTGGCAGTAATAACACACGGTGTAGGGTCCCTATTTATGCGCTGTGGCTAACTGATCGCTGTACCCTGATGCTAAAAAAAAGGTAGCAGCCTTATCACAGGGCACTCATCCTAATAAGGGCGAACCTGTCCCTCAGCAGGTAATACTATGTGTCCCTAAATACAAACAAACTGAAATAGGCCACTAAACGCTTTCACCACATATAACTGCAGAAGAGAAATGCGTATATATATATCGTTTTTTTTTTGTACTGAAATAGGCCACTAAATGCTTTCACCACAAATAACTGCAACAGTGAAGGTGCGTATATATTTTTATTTCTCTACTGAAATAGGCCACCAAATGCTTTCACCACATATAACTGCAGAAGTGAACTGTGTATATATTTTTCTTTTTGTTCTGAAATAGGCCACTAAACGCTTTTCAACAGAGCAGTTACACCCCAATAACAAGAACACATTGCTGGAATGATAGAGCTGTATAATTGCTATTTGGATCCCCAAATAATCTTTCTCTGCACTTGTAAATCGCTTTTCTAGCACTGTCCCTAGCGCCTTCTTACGTCTGTCCCTGCACTCAGTACGCTGGAAAATGCCTAAATCCAAGATGGCCGCCATATTTATGGGGCTATGACATCACTGGGCTGGCTGCTGATTGGCTGAATGCATGGCATTATGGGTCATCCCGCTTTTCCAGAGTTCCTTGCCCAATGTCCTAACATGTGTAGCTGCCATTTTACAAAAAGAAACTTAGATTCTCTACCACGAGGTGCAAGGAAATTCTAATTTTTTCTCAAATTCGGAACGAATTCCACTTCATCAGCTTCGTTCGCTCATCTCTAGTCAGAATAACTCCCCAAAAAACGGATGCTGTCTGTTGAGCATTTGCCTTCACTCGTTCAGATTTTGATCTGTAATTCATCAGTATTGCTAATGCAAACAAAAATAGGAGTGGATCTAAAACAGAGATGACACGTGAACGGACTATTTGCTTGTCTTCTGTGTTTTGTACCCACTCCTTCTTTTGGCTACCAAATCACAAGACAATTCTGATGGGACCATACAGGCCTTACAGCTGCTACACAGAGAGGATCCGTTGTGCATCTAATTTTTCCTTCCTTCTGACAGATCAAAAAAAGGGTCAAATAAAAGATTGTCAGCCAAGCCAAAAAAGCAAGATAGTGGCCCAGTAATGAAGTGGGGAGGGTAGGAAGAGCATGAGAAGTCCACAGAGTGGCCCTATGACATAGTGGTGAGGTAAAAGCAGCATGAGGAGGGCAAAGAGTGGCAAAATAACAGAGTCTGGAGGTGGCAGCAGCATAAGGAGGTCACAGAGTTGCACAATGATAGAGTCTGGAGGTGGCAGAAGGCAACAGAGGGGCATGACGACAAAAAATTGCGGAAGTGGCAGCAGCATCAGGAGGTCACAGAGTGGCACAATGACAGAGTGTGGAGTTAGCGGCAGCACTATCAGGAGGAGGCCACAGGGTGGCACAATCACAGAGTGTGGAGGTGGCAGCATCATGAGGAGTCCACAGAGTAACACAAAGACAGAGTATGCTGGTGAAAGCAGCATCAGGAGACCACAGAGTGGCACAATGACAGAGTGTGGAGTTGGCAGCAGCATGAGGAGGCCACAGAGTTGCACAATGACAGAGTGTGGAGGTGGCGGCAGCAGCTGCATCAGGAAGAGGCCATAGGGTGGCACAATAACAGAGTGCGGAGGTGGCAGAAACATCAGGAAACCACAGATTGGCACATTGACAGAGTGTGGAGCTGGCGGCAGCATTAGGAGGACACAGAATGGCACATTGACAGAATGTGGAGGTTGCGGCAGCAGCATCAGGAGGAGGCCACAGGGTGGCACAATGACAGAGTGTGGAGGTGGCAGCAGCATCATCAGGAGGTCAGATAGTGGCACAATGACAGTGTGGAGGTGGCAGCAGCATGAGGAGGCCATGGAGTGGCACAATGACAGAGCATAGAGGTGGCAGCGGCCGCTGCATCAGGAGGGGGCCATAGGGTGTCACAATGACAGAGTGTGGAGGTGGCAGCAACATCAGGAGACCACAGAGTGGCACATTGACAGATTCTGGAGGTGGCAGCATCATTAGGAGGTCACAGAGTGGCACAATGACAGAGTGTGGAGGTGGCAGAAACATCAGGAGACCACAGATTGGCACATTGACAGATTCTGGAGGTGGCAGCATCATTAGGAGGTCACAGAGTGGCACAATGACAGAGTGTGGAGGTTGCGGCAGCAGCATCAGGAGGAGGCCACAGGGTGGCACAATGACAGAGTGTGGAGGTGGCAGCAGCATCATCAGGAGGTCACAGGGTGGCACAATGACAGTGTGGAGGTGGCAGCAGCATGAAGAGGACAGAGTGGCACAATGACAGAGCGTAGAGGTGGCAGCAGCCGCTGCATCAGGAGGAGGCCATAGGGTGTCAAAATGATAGAGTGTGGAGGTGGCAGCAACATCAAGAGACCACAGAGTGGCACATTGACAGAGTCTGGAGGTGGCAGCAGCATTAACAGGTCACAGAGTGGCACGATGACAGAGTGTGGAGGAGGCAGCAGCATCATTAGGATATCATAGAGTGGCACCATTACAGAGTGTGTAGGTGGTGACAGCAGTATCAAGAGGAGGCCACAAGGTGGCACAATTTACAGAGTTTGAAGGTGGCGGTAGCAGAAGCAGCATCAGGAGGAGGCCACAGAGTGTCAGGATGACAGAGTGTGGAGGTGGCAGCAGCAACATCAGGAGGCAACAGAGTGGCACAATGAAAGTCTGGAGGTGGCGGCAACATCAGTAGGTCACAGGATGGCACAAGGACAGAGTCTGGATGTAGTGGCAGCATCAGGAGGTCACAGAATGGCACAATAACAGAGTGTGGAGGTGGCGGCAGCAGCATCAGGAGGGGGGCGACACAGGGTGGCACAATGACAGACTGTGGAGGTTGTAGTAGCATGAGGAGGCCACCGAGTGGAGGTGGCGGCAGCAGATGCATCATGAGCAGGCCACAGGGTGGCACAATAACAGAGTTTGGAGGTGGTAGCAGCATCATCAGCAGGTCACAGAATGACACACTGACAGAGTGTGGAGGTTGCAGCAGCAACATCTGGAGGCCACAGAGTGGCACAAAGACAGAGTCTGGAGGTGGCAGTAGGATCAGGAGGCCATAGAGTGACACAATGACAGAATGTGGAGATGGCGGCAGCAGCAGCTGCAACAGGAGGAGGCCGCAGAGTAGCATGATGACAGAGTGTGGAGAGGGCAGCAGCAACATCAGGAGGCCATAGAGTGGCACAATGACAGAGGCTGGAGGTTGCGGCAGCATCAGGAGGACAGAGTGGCACAATGACAGAGTGTGGAGGTGGCGGCAGCAGCAGCATCAGAAGGAGGTCAGAGAGTGGCACGACAGAGTGTGGAGGTGCCAGCAGCATTAGGAAGAGGCCACAGAGTGGCACAACGACAGAGTGTGGAGGTGGGTGGCAATAACAGTACCTGTTGACGATGGTGGAGTAAGAAGGAGCACTTGGCATCAGATGTGTGGCATCAGGTGGGTGGCAGCATCAGAATAGTAGTAGAGGCAGGTAGCCAGAAGAAATCGGTCTCTTTTGTCAAGGTTTGGGCGAGGCAGCATGGATGATCTAGTCTGATGCATCAGGCATTGGTAGGTGGAAATCCTTGCTGATCCACGCCTGTTCCTCTTGACAAAGGTCAGTCTCTCCACATTTTGGGTGGACAGGCGAGTTCTTCTCGGGGCAACTACAGCCCCCGCCGCACTAAACACCCGCTCTGATGCCACACTACTGGCCGGGCAGGACAGCTTTTCCAGAGCAAACTCTGCTAGTTGTGGCCACAAATCCAGTTTGGCTGCCCAGTATTCCAGCGGATCTTCAATGTGGGGTGCTAGGGTGCTGTCCAAGTATGCCAACACCTGCTGGTTCAGGTCCTGCTCCAGGTCTAGCTGCTGCTGCTGGTAAGTAGTTTCTTCACTATGCGGGTGAAGAAAGCTGCTCATCAGTGACTATAGAGTCAGGCTGCTGCTGATAGAGCTGGTACTGCTCCTGCAACCCCACCCCTCCCCAGCAGCCATGGCAGTGGACCTGCGAGAGGATGGAGGATGGCGCAGATAGGCAGCAGCCTGGGGCGTAGCTAAAGGCTCATGGGCCCTGATGCCTGATGTGGCCAGGGGCAGGGAAGCACATAGCCTTCGTGCTGCCTGAGGCAAAAATTGAACTGGCAGCCCCCTCTACCATGCTAAATTCTTGACCTAACCCTCTCCCTCCAGCCAGACGTGTAGATGGACCTGCATGTACTTTACATAATACTTGTGTTTTCTTATGTGGCACAAGGGTATTTGGCCCCCTCAGGCTCCTGGGCCTGGTAGCGACTGCTACCTCTGTGCCCCCTATAGCTACGCCCCTGGCAGCTATGTAATTAGCCAACTAACTACATAGGATGTCTCTATAGTAGTTCAGTTTGTCCTCCCTCTCAGCGGGTGTAAAAAAGACACCCATTATGGACCGGTAACGAGGGTCCAACAAGGTGGAGAGCCAGAAGTCGTCCCTCTGCCGAATGGTGATAGTTCGGCTGTCACTACGCAAGCAAGTGAGCATGCATCGGGCCATTTGTGCAAGTGACTCGGAGGAACTCTCTGCCTACAGTACATCTCCACGACATGAATTGTCCCTGCCCATAGTTATAGCTCCACACGTCGGCTCTGCCGTGCACTTTCGCACACACCGACAAGCTCAAGTACTGGCCCACCTTCTGTTCTACATGTGTGCGCAGGGTGGTACTGCCTTTTTGGCAAAGAAATTATGGCTTGGGACTCTCCACTTTGGCTCAGCACAAGCCATCAGTTCTCTGAAAGGTGCAGAGTCCACCACCACTTGGAAAGGTAGGGACGGCAGCACCAGAAACTTGGACAGGAGCACATTCAGCTTCTGCACCGTTGGATGCGTGCATGCATATTGATTTCTCTTGGCAATCATTCGGTGATCGATTGCTGACGGAATGACTGACAAGGAATAGGAGGAGGAGCATTAGGACCAGCAGATGATGGGAAGGACAGACAGCTCCCTTTGGCTGAGGAGGTGGAGCCTTGACTGCCTGAAACCGGGTGCGTGCCACTCGGTGATGCAGCAGTTGCTGCGGCAGGCTGGACCACGACATCGGAGCCACAGTTCTCCTAGGCCACTTTATGGTACACGTAACTGTGGCACATATACATACAAACAAAAATTTTTTTTTAACAGCACTTTGCAACCAGAACACTGCCCTGCCTCTGTGATATAAGCTGTAAGAAGTAGTTAGTATACATTTTGATCAAAAGGTAATAAGCCACTCGCCACGCCAAGGCCCCCTGGTGAGTGGTCCTAACGCTAAATCCTACCTGTTATGGGCCATGACAGCCACATAAAATCCAGGGAGTGCGGGCCCAGCAAGCATGCTGGGATCAACCGTACTTATTAATAGCGTTGAGCGAACAGTTCGAAAATCGAATTTTGGGGTGTCCGTGACACTGACCCGAACACGGACATTTTCAAAAAAGTTCGGGTTCGGGTCCGGTGTTCGTCGATTACTTCCCGCTTTCTGAAGGGCTGCCCAGCAGCCAATCAGCTAGCGTTTTACTTCTTGCCCTAAGAGCCCATCACAGCCATGCCTACTAATGGCATGGCTGTGATTGGCCAAGTGCAGCATGTGACCCAGCCTCTATTTAAGCTGGAGTCACGTAGCGCCACACGTCACACTGCTCTGACTAGTGTAGGGAGAGGATGCAGCTTCTGTGAGGGCGAGATAGGCAGGGATAAAGAAGTGATTGAATGATCTACCTTTCTACACCTGTGCATCAGAACAACTCAGCTGAGCTGTTCACTGAAAGTCACTATTTTGTTGAGACTGGCCAGAGCGATTTTTACTGGCACATGTAACTGGGCTGACCGGCGGTGGCCATTTTGGGACTTGTGGTGCGCCAGCACTTGCTGCCACAGAGTGTAAACCAAAGCTCCAAAGAAGTTAAAAATCTACACCTGTGAATCAGAACAACAGCGATTCAGCTGCTCAGTCAAAGTCAATTTTTTTCTGGCTGGGCAGACTGTTTTCTGGCACATGTTACTGGGCTGATAGGCGCGCCATTTTGGGACTTGTGGTGCTACAGCAAAAGCTGCCACAACGTCCATTAATCTAATGTAATAGTCGATTTTTCATAGATATACTACATCAGGGGTTTGGCTGTGCTTGTGTCACCCATACTAACTGCAAAGATATTTAATATATCAGTGGTGAAACTGAAAGTAACCCACTTGGATTGCAAATCCCATGAATGTGCTGTTCCAGCTAGGCTAGCCAGTGCCACTACTTTGTCCAATACTGTCAGCCAGAAATATATATTTTTTTTATGTGCCAGAAATATAAATTAGAAAAAGCTTTCACCGTAATAATAAAATTATTCTGGTGTTAGACCAGGAGAAGCACTCCTGTTGTAATTAATACTGTAAAAAGGCTTAGGCAATATTTCTCCCAGTGTGGGAAATTTATCTAGCAAAACTAGCATTTTAACAATTCCGGTGTTCTGAAATACCAGCAGTCCTCTTGTAATTAATACCGCCAAAAGGCATTATATCGTCCAGTGTTGTAATTTTGGTGAAAAAAGGCCAATTTAATCAATCTGGTGTTTGTTAGACCAGAAAAACTAGGCCTCACGTTTTCACTCCTCTAAAAGGAATTATATTTCCCGTGTGGGAATCTATGTACCAAAACTAGCATTATAAAAAATCTGGTGTCCAATTAGCAGCAGTGTTCTTGTAATTAATACCGCCAAAAGGCATTATTGTCCAGTGTTGTAATTTTGGTGAAAAAAAGGCCAATTTAATCAATCTGGTGTTTGTTAGACCAGAAAAACTAGGCCTCACGTTTTCACTCCTCTAAAAAGGAATTATATTTCCCCGTGTGGGAATCTATGTACCAAAACTAGCATTATAAAAAATCTGGTGTCCAATTAGCAGCAGTGTTCTTGTAATTAATACCGGAAAAAGGAATTATATCTTCCAGTGTGGGAATTTTGGGGCTAAAAAATAATATATTTTATTGTGGTGCGAGTTGAATCTCAACAATGAGGAAACATTCTATTAAGGGACGAGGACGCGGTCGTGGTGGTGGAGCCTCTGTTGCTGCCAGAGGACGTGGCCGTACGGCCTCAGGCGCACAAAGTAGTGAAACAACTCCCTCAAGTAGCCGGCAGAATTTACAGCGATATTTGGTGGGGCCCAATGCCGTTATGAGGATGGTAAGGCCTGAGCAGGTACAGGCATTAGTCGATTGGGTGGCCGACAGTGCTTCCAGCACGTTCACCACATTGTCTTCCGCCCAGTCTTCTGCGGAAAGGGCACAGGTGGCACCTGAAAACCAAGCCCATCAGTCTGTCACATCACCCCCATGCATATCAGGGAAACTGGCTGAGCCTCAAGTTATGCAGCAGTCTCTTATTCTGTTTGAAGACTGTGCTCCCACGGTTTTCCAGTGGCGTCCACCTAGCCCTTCCCCAGCGGTGAATGACATTCCATGCACTGACGCACAACCACTTATGTATCCAGATGATGAGGACATGGGAATACCACCACAGCAGAGTGACCGAGTGTCTGATGATGACGAAACACAGGTGCCCACTGCCGCGTCTTATTGCAGTGTGCAGACTGAACAGGAGGAGGTCAGGGAGGAAGACTGGGTGGAAGACGATGCAGAGGACGATGAGGTCTTAGACCCCACATGGACTGAAGGTCGTGCCGCTGACTTAAATAGTTCAGAGGAAGAGGCAGTGGTGAGACCGAGACAACAGCGAAGCCAAAGAGGGAGCAGGGGGCAAAAGCAGAACAGCCGCCGTCCAGAGAGTTCGCCTGCTATTGGCCAGTGCCAACAGGGACCCAGCACCCCAAAGGCATCTTCAAGGAGTTCCCTGGCATGGCACTTCTTCAAACAATGTGCTGAGGACAAGACCAGAGTGGTTTGCACGCTGTGCCATCAGACCCTGAGGCGAGGCATTAACGTTCTTAACCTGAGCACCACCTGCATGATCAGGCATCTACATGTAAAGCATGAACTGCAGTCGAGTACACACCTTAAAACCAAGGAACCCGCTCAGGCTCCCCCTGCTCTCTCTACCGCTGCTGCCTCGGCTTCCGCCTCGAGAGGAATGTTGCCACCTGCCGAGCAGCAAACAGAGGATGTGCCACCGACACCACCACCACCACCGCCAACCTCACCTAGCGTCTCCACTATTTCACACAGCAGCGTTCAGCTCTCCATCTCTCAAACCTTTGAGAGGAAGCGCAAATTCCCACCTAGTCACCCTCGAGCCCTTGGCCTGAATGCCAGCATTTCTAAACTACTGGCCTTTGAAATGCTGTCATTCCGGCTGGTGGACACAGACAGCTTCAAACAGCTGATGGCCATGGCGGTCCCCCAGTATGTGGTTTCCAGCCGCCACTACTTCTCCAAGACAGCCGTGCCTTCCCTGCACATGCAAGTGTCCGATAAAATCAAGTGTGCACTTCGCAATGCCATTTGTGGCAAGGTCCACCTAACCACAGATACGTGGACCAGTAAGCACGGCCAGGGACGCTATATCTCCCTAACTGCACACTGGGTAAATGTAGTGGTGGCTGGGCCCCAGGCGGAGAGTGCCTTGGCGCACGTCCTTCCGCCGCCAAGGATCACAGGGCATCATTCTTTGCCTCCTGTAGCCTCCTCCTCCTACTCGGCTTCCTCCTCCTCCTCCTCTGCTTCCACCAGCTCATCCAGTCAGCCACACACCTTCACCACCAACTTCAGCACAGCCCGGGGTTAAACGTCAGCAGGCCATTCTGAAACTCATATGTTTGGGGGACAGGCCCCACACCGCGCAGGAGTTGTGGCGGGGTATTGAACAACAGACTGACCAGTGGTTGCTGCCGGTGGGCCTCAAGCCCGGCCTGGTGGTGTGCGATAATGGGCGAAATCTCGTGGCAGCTCTGGGACTAGCCGGTTTGACGCACATCCCTTGCCTGGCGCATGTGCTGAATTTGGTGGTGCAAAAGTTTATTCACAACTACCCAGACATGTCAGAGCTGCTGCATAAAGTGGGGGCCGTCTGTGCGCGCTTCCGGCGTTCACATCCTGCCGCTGCTCGCATGTCAGCGCTACAGCGGAACTTCGGCCTTCCCGCTCACCGCCTAATATGCGATGTGCCCACCCGGTGGAACTCCACCTTGCACATGCTGGAGAGACTGTGCGAGCAACAGCAGGCCATAGTGGAGTTTCAGCTGCAGCACGCACGGGTCAGTCGCACTGCGGAACAGCACCACTTCACCACCAATGATTGGGCCTCCATGCGAGGCCTGTGTGCCCTGTTGCGCTGTTTAGAGTACGCCACCAACATGGCCAGTGGCGATGCCACTGTTATCAGCGTGACGATACCAATTCTATGTCTCCTAGAGAAAACGCTTAGGGCGATGATGGAAGAGGAGGTGGGCCAGGGCCAGGAGGAGGAGGAGGAGGATGACGGGTCGTTTTTAGGACTTTCAGGCCAGTCTGTTAGAAGTGGCTCAGAGGGAGGTTTTTTGCAACAGCAGAGGGCAGGTACAAATGTGGCCAGCCAGGGACCACTACTGGAGGACGAGGAGGATGAGGAGGAGGTGGAGGAGGATGAGGATGAAGCAGGTTCACAGCGGGGTGGCACCCAGCACAGCGCAGGCACATCCCTGGTGCGTGGCTGGGGGGATAAAGAGGATGATGACGATACGCCTCCCACAGAGGACAGCTTGTCCTTACCTCTGGGGAGCCTGGCACACATGAGCGATTACATGCTGCAGTGCCTGCGCAACGACAGCAGAATTGCCCACATTTTAACGTGTGCTGACTACTGGGTGGCCACCCTGCTGGATCCACGGTACAAAGACAATGTGCCCACTTTACTTCCTGCACTGGAGCGTGATAGGAAGATGCGCGACTACAAGCACACACTGGTAGACGCGCTCCTGAGAGCATTCCCAACTGTCACAGGGGAACAGGTGGAAGGCCAAGGCCAAGGCAGAGGAGGAGCTAGAGGTCGCCCACGCAGCAGTGTCACGGCCAGCTCCTCTGAGGGCAAGGTTAGCATGGCAGAAATGTGGAAAAGTTTTGTCTCCACGCCACAGCTAACTGCCCCACCACCTGATACGGAACGTGTTAGCAGGAGGCAACATTTCACTAACATGGTTGAACAGTACATCTGCACACAACTCCACGTACTGACGGATGGTTCGGCCCCATTCAACTTCTGGGTTTCCAAATTGTCCACGTGGCCAGAATTAGAATGTTATGCCTTGGAGGTGCTGGCCTGCCCGGCGGCCAGCGTTTTATCTGAACGTGTATTCAGCACGGCAGGGGGCGTCATTACTGACAAACGCAGCCGCCTGTCCGCAGCCAACGTGGACAAGCTGACGTTTATAAAAATGAACCAGGCATGGATCCCACAAGACCTGACCCTCCCTTGTGCAGAGTAGTCCTTAATAACTGCCTTAAACCATGTTGCCTTGTACTCCTGGCCACTTCTTCATTGAAAAATCAATTTTTGAAATTAAGTAGGATATTGGGGTGCAACCCAGAGTTGAATGAACCTTCCGTCTGTCTGGGTGCCGGGGCCAAAGTACATGAAAGTGTCCTTCTCCTGTGCTGGGTGATATGAATGTTATACTTGTGCTGTCTGACATGTCTCCTTTGTGTGGGTGCAGGGGGCCAAAGTCACTGAAAGCGGCCTTCTCCTGTGGTGGCTGATATAAATGCCTGAATCTCTGCTGTGGGGCCTCTCTCCTCCGTGTGGCTGCGGGGGCCAAAGTCTCTAAAAGTGCCCTTCTCCTGTGGTGGTTGATGTGAAACTGATGCTTGTGCTATCTGACCTGTCTCCTCTGTGTCGGTGCTAAGGCCTAAGTCACTGAAAGCGGCCTTCTCCTGTTCTGGCTGATATAAATGCCTGAATCTCTGCTGTGGGACCTCTCTCCTCTTTCTGGGTGCAGGGGTCAAAGTCTCTAAAAGTGCCCTTCTCCTGTGGTGGTTGATGTGAAACTGATGCTTGTGCTATCTGACCTGTCTCCTCTGTGTCGGTGCTAAGGCCTAAGTCACTGAAAGCGGCCTTCTCCTGTGCTGGCTGATATAAATGCCTGAATCTCTGCTGTGGGACCTCTCTCCTCTTTCTGGGTGCAGGGGTCAAAGTCTCTAAAAGTGCCCTTCTCCTGTGGTAGTTGATGTGAAACTGATGCTTGTGCTATCTGACCTGTCTCCTCTGTGTCGGTGCTAAGGCCTAAGTCACTGAAAGCGGCCTTCTCCTGTTCTGGCTGATATAAATGCCTGAATCTCTGCTGTGGGACCTCTCTCCTCCGTCTGGGTGCAGGGGTAAAAGTCTCTCAAAGTGGCCTTCGCTTGTGCTGGGTGATGTGAAGCTGATGTTTGTGCCATCTGACATGGTTGCCGGGGTCCCATTAAATGGTGGCCTACTCCTGTGGTGGGTGATCTAAATGCCTGATTCTCTGCTGTGAAAACCCCTCTCCTCCGCCTGGGTGCAGGGGTCAAAGTCTCTCAAAGTGGCCTTCTCTTGTGCTGGGTGATGTGAAGCTGATGTTTGTGCCATCTGACATGGTTGCCGGGGTCCCATTAAATGGTGGCCTACTCTTGTGGTGGGTGATCTAAATGCCTTATTCTCTGCTGTGAAAACCCCTCTCCTCCGCCTGGGTGCAGGGGTCAAAGTCTCTCAAAGTGGCCTTCTCTTGTGCTGGATGATGTGAAGCTGATGTTTGTGCCATCTGACATGGTTGCAGGGGTCCCATTAAATGGTGGCCTACTCCTGTGGTGGGTGATCTAAATGCATGATTCTCTGCTGTGAAAACTTCTCTCCTCTGTCTGGGTGCTGGTCCAAAATACATGAGAGTGGCCTTCTCCGGTGGTGGTTGATATGAAGCATGATTCCTTGCTGTGGGACCTGTATCCTCTGTCTGGGTGCTGGTCCAAAATAAATGAGAGTGGCCTTCTCCGGTGGGGGTTGATATGATGCATGATTCCTTGATGTGGGACCTCTCTCCTCTGTCTGGGTGCTGGTCTAAAATACATGAGAGTGGCCTTCTCCGGTGGTGGTTGATATGAAGCATGATTCCTTGCTGTGGGACCTGTATCCTCTGTCTGGGTGCTGGTCCCAAATAAATGAGAGTGGCCTTCTCCAGTGGTGGATGATATGACGCATGATTCCTTGCTGTGGGACCTGTATCCTCTGTCTGGGTGCTCGTCCAAAATAAATTAGAGTGGCCTTCTCCGGTGGGGGTTGATATGACGCCTTATTCCTTGATGTGGGACCTCTTTCCTCTGTCTGGGTGCTGGTCCAAAATACATGAGAGTGGCCTTCTCCGGTGGCGGTTGATATGACGCATGATTCCTTGCTGTGAGACCTCTCTCCAATTGATATTGGTTAATTTTTATTTATTTTATTTTATTTTAATTAATTTCCCTATCTACATTTGTTTGCAGGGGATTTACCTACATTTTGCTGCCTTTTGCAGCCCTTTAGCCCTTTCCGGGAGTCTTTTACAGGCTTTTTAGTGCCCAAAAGTTCGGGTCCCCATTGACTTCTATGGGGTTCGGGTTCGGGATGAAGTTCATGTTGAGTTCGGATCACGAACCCAGACATTTTCCGGAAGTTCGGCCGAACCTCTCGAACCTGAACATCCAGGTGTTCGCTCATCTCTACTTATTAACCCTTTCTGGTGCTATAACAGCCTCCATTAGATCCAGGGACGCAGGTACCAACATGCATGCTGAGCCCACTGCGTACTCCTCCTGGAACCGGATGGTTACTAGCAGGCACTATGAAAACAAGTTCAGTTTTATACTCACTCTGATTAAAACGAGCCTCTAAGGCAAACAAACTAGTCAGGTGGATCCTGAAGTGCAGGTGAGTGGGAGTGAAGCTGTGAGCTGGAGCTCAGCACCTTTCAGACCCTGTTCACACACCATAGGTAGTCTAGTGGTAGTACCCCATGCCATGCTGAGAAACCTTGACGTGGTGCATGAAAGGGCTCCGATATGTTCCTAACTGGAAGATATTGGTGAAAGTTTCAGCTTTTAACATCAGCTTGAGGGATTAGCCAGTGTTGTCAGTTCAGTTGCTTATCCATGTGGTGCACCTTTTTTCTTTGATTTATGAATGATAAAAGAACTGAAGGATTGATCTCAAGTGATCGGAGAACCTACGAGACTTGAGAAATGTTTGTGTCACAGTCTAACAGACAAGCACCGGATGGTAAAGTAACAGTGACTGTTACATCTTACAAATCCCAACTGGCTGACAAAACAGCTGGTGACAATATAATGAAAGCTGGTTAGACATTTGCATGAAATATGCTTCACATATTTTTCCAACTAAATAATAAAGTATGAAGGTTTGTAAAGATGTTTCTTGAAGGTTATCTGTAATGAAGCTGTTGCCAGTTTAACCAATGTTTATGCTCTAGAGCAGAAAAGCTTCTTATTTTTCTAATAAATTACACATCTGAGTTCAGCTGAATTATTTTAATGTGATCTTATAATGAATAAATACTGAATATTACAATGTTGCGGTATAGTGTGACGTATGTCCACCATTTTATTGCCCAGTCACCCCATATGTATCTTACACATGATTTCACAATATTTTAGCCATTACTAGCTCAGTGTTATTACAGTCAATGGCTGATACTAGCAAAGCAAGCAAATTATCAAGTAAAAGTGGCAGAATAAAGGTTGTCTCAATGGACTATAGAAGTCATGCTTATTGCTTAACTGAACATTCATGAATAAAGTGAGAACAAACCAGATTTGAAATGTAGAACATTTGCTTTAAAACTAGATAGACTACTTCATTTCAAGGGAGGATGAATGTCTCGTGAAGCTAAATTTATGCAACATTATGTTGGTATTTCTTATTCTGTTGGAACTAAATTGACCCTGAAATAGCGATGCTTATCTTTAAGGCGATGTTTGAAGAACACTTCTTCAAGCAAGACGTTCTGGTCTCTGTGTACCGCGAATGTACCAGCACCAGGTTACTTTATATTCCCGAGGTTTGGCAGGATGCAGAGTTTTCAGCTTCTGTGATTTCCAGAGCAGTTTACTTGCGGAGGAACTGGCACAACAGGATATTTGTATGGATCGCATTGATAGCTACTATTTGCCTGGCGCCTAGTCAGAGCTTGGTTTTGTGTGCCAGTTAATTTATGTGTGCACTATGGATAACCAGATTCACACCTGACACATTCTCAGTGCCTGAAAAGATTGACATATACTTAACTCTTAATGGAGTAAGTCAGATAGTTTTGAGGGTCACCATGCAATTATATATGTACTGCATAAGAAGGCTAAAATGACTATAAAAATATTATTACTACAGAAATTTATTTAGGAGGAGAACTAGTTCATGGTTTTATAACTAGAAAAACACTAGGACTCTGTCTCTGATTTATTAAAACAATACCTTTTAGTGAAATACTAAAAGTACATTTCCAACAAAAAAGAGGAGTGTCTGGCATAAAGAACAAATTGTAATCAGGAGGGTTATTCAGGATTTTGTTATTTACTGCCTATACTCAGAATAGGTCAAGAATATTAGATTGGTGGGAGATCAACTCCTGGCACCCCCTTTAAATCAGCTATTTAAAAAAGCCACTGCACTCACCAGAGCTCAAATGAGCACGGTAACCTCTTTGCAGGTTACCAAGCACAATGTTCTTTCACTTGAATGGGATTGAGCTGTGCCTAGGCCATGTGAATAGTATATGGTGACATCACTGGCCTAGGAAGAAGAAGCCTCTTCAAACAATTAATTGGCAGGGGTGCCAGGGTGCCCACTCTGATATTGATGACCTAGCCTTGAAACACGGCAGATTTTGGGGCTGAAAGTTTAGCGACTGAAAATCAGTTCCATGCATTTGAATGGGGTAACAAACACATGGGTCTCTGCAAGCCCCATTAAGGTGAATGGAAATGATTTAAAGTTGCGGAATTTTCAGTCACAAAATCTACCGCGTGTGAAGATGCCCCAATAATATTTCACGTGGGCTTTCACTTACTGAGTAACATGATTGCAAATGTGAAATACTGAGTTTAAAAATACACAATATGTATGCAGCAGACAAAGAAGAAATTCTATTTTTGTGGCTCATTTTAAGCATGCGTTAAATATTACCAAGCAATGGGTGCTACTGACAAGCTGATCAAAAGCTCATGTAGGAGGCAGGAGATTTTGATCACCTACAGTAAAAGGTGAACATATAGCTCAAAGCCAGGTTTAGAGGCGGTCACACGTCATGGAAAAAGACTAACAGATGAGACTAGATATCACAAAATGTCTTAAAGATGTTTACTGGGACTGCAAAATGGATACCTATACTTATCCAATCAATATCAATTTGGTGGAGGTTGCATTTCGGCGGGCCTGCAAATAATCTAACTGAAGGGTCTTGTTTAGTGCTGAGAGAAGCGAAGCTTGCGAAGAGGAATTTGGTCCAAAATTACGGAAAACTTTAATTCTAAACTAATCTGAATTTCATTGCGCTTCCTGATAAAGAATCAGTTTAACTAAGATGGAGGCTGCATGTGTTAGAAAGTGAAAGCAAGAAGCCCGTGAATGCAACATCATCCATAATGCCGTACAGCCAGCCAATCCGCAGATAGCAATCCCCTGTGATGTAACAGCCCTATAAAACCTTCATCCCGTGTGGTCTCCGCCATTGTCCTATGAGCTGAGCATAGGAAGAGACATAGCAAGTGCTCATGCGCTAGGGACAGTGTTGCTGCAAATAGTTTAAAGAACAATACTGAAGAGGGATAGTGCAGAGAGAGTGAGGGAGACTGCAGGGACAGTGTATCGCCATGTGCATTACTGTGCAGTCCACCGACATTCATAGTTAATCTGTTCTGTTAGCAATACAGTTACAGTGCCTGGGTATTAAAGGCAGGTGTAATATATAGCGGAGAAAATAAATATTTGATACACTGGCGATTTTGCACGTTTTCTCACCTACAAAGAATGGAGAGGTCTGTAGTTTTTATCGTAGGTACACTCCAACTGTGAGAAATCACGGTGTATGATTTTTAAATAATAAAAATTTTTTTTAAAGTATTTGATACAATAGAAAAAAAGAACTTAATATTTGGTAAAGAAACCTTTGTTTTTAATTACAGAAGTCAGGCGTTTCCTGTAGTTCTTGACCAAGTTTTCACACACTGCATCAGGGATTTTGGCCCTCTCCTTCATAAGATCTTCTCCAGATCTTTCAGGTTTCGGGGCTGTCGCTGGGCAACATTGAGTTTCAGCTCCTTCCAAAGATTTTTGATTGGGTTCAGGCTTGGAGACTGGCTAGGCCACTCCAGGACCTTGAAATGCTTCTGAAGGAGCCACTTCCTAGTTGTCTGGCTGTACACCAAATTAGCACCGGGTATCCATTTTTATCAAAGGGTTGGCTATAATTTGCTTCTAAATAACACCAAACCATTGAACGCACAACACCATAAAGTACAAAGAATATAACTTTATTTGATTAGAAAATAAACAAAAATAGTAAAATATTCCATAAAACTAGCAATAGCACCAATGTAACACAAATAAGGAAGAAAATAGGAGAGGACCACAGGGTCAGCACATGAAGGGTACACACAAAAAGTGCATAATAACAAGCAAACAACACTCCATGGCTTATAGTAAACAGTACTAGCCCCAGGACAAAAAGTCCTCCATAAAGGCAGAACAAAAGCTAAAGAGTGATGCAAAGTAGTAAAGTATACCCTCCACAAATGTGTCGATCCTGTGGTCGCCTCCTCCCAACTCGCCTCCAAACTGGCTTCTTCCTGTGTATAAAGAAAGTTTTCCGTATATGTAGCCTGTCCTTATACGTCGCAGCGAGTCCTTCTTATGAGGTAGGTGATCTTCTCACGTAATTGTTCCGTTTTGTATGTATGGACTGCGCAGACAAATATTCTCCTGGAGGTTGGTATGAGGAACAGACTCTGGATCCGTTCAGCCAAGCGCACGCCGCCTCGTCCTGTGTGCGCTGGTCTATGTGGATCATAAAGACACATACATAGTGAAGTACCACCGGGTTGCTCTCCAGCTTATACTTAGAATTCACTCACAGGATTCACTGATTTTATAGGCACATCTAAAGATCACACACTAGCGATACTTCTTCTTCTTCTCTCCTATGCATGGGTTAAATGTCTCCAATAGTGAGTACCGCAACACACCATTACAGTATTTGGGTTTATTATACTCACAAACAATTGTATAAAATTGTGCAATGTATAAAACAAGTTGATCAACATGCCCAAGAGACAGGTGAGGGTGACACAAGTGATGACCAAACATTTGTAGTTTTATTTGTAGCCAATCGCACGTAGGAGCTGGGTAAAGAGAGGGCATCATCATCATCAGGGGGCGAGGGGGCCACAGCAGAGTGGAAGTAGTAAAAATGTCCAGGAAACTGTGCATGCACTTCAGCCACTCGTACCATGCAAAACATGCCCTCTTTAAGCTACAAAGACAGAATTCTCTTCCCCAACATCTCCTGATTTGCGTATTTTCCATCCCTAGGAACACCATGCTGTTAGACCTACTGTACGAGCAGAGGAAGGTGGTCAACGATGTCTTAATGCAGCCAATGGACAGGTTTATTCTCTGATGTAAGTTCCACGTTAGCCAGTGGCAGCTCATGCGTGACACGTGCTGTTTGCTCAGGCCTTTTGAGGAGGCCACTTTATTTATCAGGTGGTAGAACTATAGGATGAATGATGTTAATACACTCTTTCACATTCTGGAGGGGATGCTGAAAAATATGATTGGCAAGGGGACAGAAGACGTGGTGCCTACCTCTCATGGCCACCTGAGCGCTAAGGAGGATGAAGAGGAAGAGGACATAAACACCCAGGAATTTTATACCGATCTAGGTGGTTTATCTACCCAAGCGACAGAGGAGGAGAATGAGGAGCTAGAGGGCAATGGCCAACGACGAAGACGATGCAGATGACCCCGACAGACCATGGCATTATACAGTGGAGATGGAGGCAGGTTGGCCCTCTGAGTCCCTTGCTCAAATGGCCAGATGCATGCTTTTTTGATTGCATAGTGACAGCTGCATTGTCAAGATTCAGCAGAGGTATGACTACTGGCTATCCACATTGTTAGAACATCGCTACCGGTCAAAAATAAGGGCATTTTTTAGACCTTCTTAGAGGGATGCAAAAATGGACTACTATAGAGACATGCTGTATAGTCAGTTGTTCGCTGCCTACAAGAGCCATTGCCTGCCTCAGGAAGGTCTGATGAGGGGGACCCTCTGTGCTCACGCTTCACTGCTATGACTGGTGTGTGCGTGTGTGCGTGTGTGTGTGGGGGGGGGGGGAGCAGCAGCATCTTAAACCTGGAGTTTCTGATGCTCATCTTTTCTCCCAAAATGTTGAGAGATTAATCTTTAGGTGTGGATCAACCAGGATTTCTAGACACTGGTGCCTGATGCAACAAAATCGGTCATTCTGCCACTAATGGTCATACTGTGGTGCTCTGGCACATTGGAATATTCTGCAAAATGGGCCGTTATTTCTAGCCACAAGCTGTTCCCACCATTCTGATGCTGTCAGACCCCTGATGCCACTTACCTGCTGCCTCTACTGCCATCCCTACAAATGAGCTTCTCGGCCTACTGATATGTTTATGTTACATTTTAACAAAGATATGCATTCCACTGGCCCTTGCTATCACACTGCTGTTGTTGGGTTCTGCTACTACTGTGCTGCTGCTCACAACCTCCTCACTCTGTCATGGGGCCACTACTGTCACTGTTACTGCCACTGCTGCTGCTGATACAATCCCCACTCTGTCATGGGGCCACTACTATCACTGCTACTACTACTGCTGCTGCTGACACCCTCCCCACTCTGTCATCGGGCCACTACATGAAGCTTGGTGCACTGCACAGTTATGTACAGGTCGATAAATTAGACCTGACGGTAACATTGTCCTGTAATACTAACACACAGTAATTTGACAGCTAACAGAAGGGATTTATAAGCATGTGTTTGGACTGCCACAACATGGATTAACCCCTTTGCATATTTTTATGTACATGTACATGGGGGAATGGGGTCTCTTGCTGCATCCCCATGTGCATATACATGATGTAATCGGGTGGGTGAAGGAGCTGCATCAACTTAATCAGCAGCAAAGGCCCGGATGTTACTGAAAGCGAGGCCCCTGCAGATGCTGGCGGGTTAACCCTTCACATGCCACAGTCAGCAGGTGCAGGGTTTATGGAGGGAGTGGACACCCTCTGACTGCATGCCCCCCCCCCTCCTCCCCCCCCCTGGATTTCCTAGGCAACTGTCATTGTACTACACTGATAGTTCAATGCACTGAAGTACAATGACTCCAATACAAATGGATTCATTTATGGTGATTTCTACTATGTAAGCCCCAAAAAACGACTGAAATAGTACTTTAAAAAGTGGGTTTGGAAATTTTATAAAAAAATGTTAAAATGGCTTCTAAAATTCAAAGCCTTCTAATGTCCTAAAAATAAAATGATATTTACAAAATGATGCCAACATAAAGTAGACATATTGGAAATGTTAAGTAATAACTATTTTTATGATGTATCACTATCTCTCTTTAAAGCAGAGAAATTCAAATTTAGAAAATAGTAAATTTTTCCAAATTTAGGTAAAACAAATTGACTGATATTTACCACTAACATAAAGTGCAATATGTCACTAGAAAACAATCTCAGACTTGCTTGGATAAGTAAAAGCATTCCAGTGTTACCACATAAAGTGAAACATGTCAGTTTTGCAAAATGTGGTTTGGCCATTATGGTGAAAACTGGCTTGATCTGGACCACTGGCACTAAATTATTACAGCGATACACTCTCCCTGTAGTCTCCCTGGACTCTCCCTGCAGATTCCCTTCCAAGCTTTCACATTGAGATTGGGCCACCGAGTGGGACAAATATGATTCAGCAGATAAGGCTGGGTATTTTAGTGATTTGTGACCAATTATTTCGGAACAAATAATTTTTCTTGACGAACTTCGGCTGCCGAATCTCTATTCTTTCTCAATGTTTACCAGACAGAGCTCCAAGGCCAGACTTTTCATAGTGTCATATTTGAATGGGACTGAGCTGTAATGCCACGCAAAGCAACTACAAAAAGAGTAGGATAGGCCATCAATTTTGTATTCCTGGAAAATATCTTTATTGACCATGTCCACATATAAATTATAGGATTTTTATTGTCTCAATGCGTCTAAAATAAAAACAATAAAGAAACTTTGCAATAGGTATTGATAAAGATTTACTACCATTACATGTCTACATTTACTGTGCGGACCAATATACTTCCATGGTCATTCCACATTAATGGGCCCATTTCATGAGTAGGCCCTCCTCCTGTACATTGTTCATTATCTTCCAATGTCTTCAGAGTCAAACATTATAAAATCTATTTTATCTATATTCTATCTTTTCAGGGACATTTTCTAAACATATTAATAGGAAAGATTTTGACTTTCAGGTGATGTCTTCTCTATTTGGAGTCATTCTCTTTTCCTATTCTTCTTTATCCAGCCCAGACTGCCATGAAGACATCTTTCCTAGTACATCTCCACCTATGTATTTCCCACTCCCTTAAGTACTCATCCTACAGCTACTTTAACCTCTTAAGGACACAGGACATACGGGTACATCCTGTGTACGCTCCCTAAACTTCGTCAAGCAGACACCCGCGGCTCATGTCTGCGACTGGCAGCGATCGCAGGCATTTAACCCCTCAGATGCCATGGTCAATCCTGACCACGGCCTCTGAGCGCACACAAACCGAAAGTTTTACTTTCGGTTTGCGCTCTGGCTCCCCCGTGTGGCGATCGGAGGACCCGGCGCATGCATGCAGCAGCCTGGGTCTCTATTAATGAAACCCAGGCTGCTATATAGTATTTCCTATGGAGCTTAACCTGTAATAGGCTCCATAGGAAATATGCGACTTTTATTGCATTGGAGTATATGAGAATAGCAATCAGAGCATTGATTGTTATAGTTCCCTAAGGGAAATATAGGAAAGTGTAAAAAAAAAAAAAAAAGAAATGAAAAAATAAATAAATAAAAAATACATAAAAGTTCAAATCACCCCCCTTTTGCCAAAATGGAAATAAAAAAAATAAAAACAAATACACATCATGTACACAGCAATGTGCAAAAATGCCCATACTATAAAAAATATATTCCCCATATGGTAAACAGAAAAATGGAAAAAAGAGTCCAAATGTTCAAATAAACTGTGATCAAAAAGTCATACACACCCCAGAATGGTATCAATAAAAAGATCTGATTATGACACAAAAAATGAGCCCCCATACAGCTCCGTACACATAATTACAAAATAATTATAGGGGTCAAAATATGGCGATTTTTTTTCCACTTTTTAATTTATTTTTTTACTATCAAAATGCAAGAAAACCTATACATATCGGCATCGACGGATTCGTACAGACCTGTAGAATAAAACTAACTGGTCAATTTTATCAAACATCGAACGTCGGAATTTAAAAACCTGCAAAACTCCGGTGGAATTGCTTTTTTTCAGCAATTTCACCCCATTTGGAATTTTTTTCCCGCTTCCCACTACATCATATGCAATATTACATGGTGGCATTGGAAAGTACAACTTGTCCCTTAAAAAACAAGCCCTCATATGGCCATGTGAACTGATGAATAAAAAAGTTATGGCTCTGGGAGGGAGCGCAAAACGAAAATGCAAAAAAAAAAACTCTGGTCCTTAAGCGGTTGATACCACTATACCACTGCTTCCCCCAATATTGTGCTTGCTGCTGTAAAGCATTGTAGAGGGAATCAGACCCCCAAAAGTTGAAATCCCATAGTAGGACTAAAATAAAAAAAGTGTTTTACAAAATAATAAAAGTTTTACGTAAAAAGAAATGTCCCTTTCCCATAATCAACTACTATATTTAAAGGATCGGCACTCGAGATTTGTAGTGAATTAATTGCTAGTTTATTGTCACATAATATGCACTGTGACGCGCTTTGGAAAAAGTTATTCCTTTGTCAAACAGTCATATCTTTTGCCGAAACGCATCACAGTGTATATTATGTGACAATAAACTAGCAATTAATTCACTACAAATCTTGAGTGCCGATCCTACATCTATAGTACGGATTTTGGGTTGCCGACCCTGGGATACGAGCACCGACCACCGGATGAACGCCGGATCAACACGCAGTGCCGACCAACTACTATCGCAGATCTTTCCCATAATCAAGTCATATCAAAAGGGAAAAAATAGAAAGAAAAAGAAAAACAGACATATTAAACAAGATTTCTTTTCAAAAATACTTTTAGGCTCCTCTTACATGAACAATACAGATTGCGTCAGGATGAGTTCAGGATGCGTTCAGTGAAACTTGTACCAATTCGCAAGCAAGTTCAGTCAGTTCTGTCTGCATTTGCTTGTAGGGTTTCAGTTTTTTTTTTCCGTGCGAGTGCAATCACTTTTGATGCATTTTTCACGAGCGTTACAAAAAACCTGAAGGCTTACAAATAACATCTCCTAGCAACCATCAGTAAAAAATGCATTGCATCCGGACCGCATCTAGCTTACATCCGGATGCAATTCATTTTTCCCTGAAGCCCTATGGGCCAGGGCTGCGTGAAAAACTCAGAATATAGAACATGCTGAAATTCTCATGCAACGCAGAACTGATGGACAAAAAAAACACTCATGTAAGCAGACCCATTGAAATGAATGGTTCAGGATTCAGTGCGGGTGCTATGCGTTTACTTCACGCATCGCACCCGCGTGGAAAACTTGCTCGTGGGAAAGGGGCCTTACTGTGTAAAGCTTAACAAAAATAAAAAATAGACATATTAGGATTAGGCATTGCCGCATCTGTAACAACCTGCTCTATAAAAATATCACATGGTCTACCCCTTCAGGTGAACGCTGTAAAAAAAGTGTCATTTTTTTGGTCACCTCACGAAATATGTAATATCGAGTGATCAAAAAGTGATCAAAAAGATGTATGTACCCTAAAATGGCACCAATCAAACAATCACCTCATCCTGCAAAATAACAAGACGAAACAAGACCATTGCCAGAAAAAAAAAATCTAGCTTTCAGAAAATGGTGAATTGCAAAAACATGATTTTTCTTTATGAAAAAGCTCTGTATAAAAGTGGTAAAACACAAAAAAACTGTATAAAATTAGTATCTCTGTACTCATACTGACCAGCAGAATAAAAATAATGTGTCATTTTTCACACACGATGTAAGTCACAATAAGAAAACCTAAAAATAAATGGCAGAATTTAATTTCTTTATCTTGCTTTCCAAAAGGCAAAACAAAAAGTGATCAAAAAGTTGTATATTTGGCAAAATAAAACCAATGATGATAGCAACTCATCAGGAAGGTGACAACTGGCCTGGGGTAGAAGGAGTTAAATCAACCCAGTTGACAGTAACAGACAACAAACAGACTCTGTCTACAGACTGTGTAGTCTGATGTGCAGTCACACTGCTTTCCATCCCTCCTCTACCTCTTGCTAATATACAGTACATTTAGTAGGTTAGCAAAAGGCACGGGGGCACAGAGTTTGTTTTCAGTTTAATAAGGGCTGTATTTAGTGTTGAGTGAATCGAACTTAAAGGGGTTATGTGACTTATGAAAAAAATATAACTGTAAATCAGATTTTCAGCAATATATAACTAAGCTAGGCAAGTTTTAGGCAAAAAAAATATATTACCTCATTTCACTATTTCTCTTCTGGCCCTTTATTTACTTGCAATAACAACAATCACTGACATTTTCCTTGTGAATATTTGTGGGCGTCAAAGACTGCCCCTCCCCCTGCTCTGCAAAGGGGGTAAATAAAAGTGCTGCCCTAAAATGTCTGACTGATGTTGTATGTGTAGGACTGCAAGTCCCAGCTATAGAATGACACTGCTGATACACACAGGATCTTCCCCCATTTGTTCTTGTGCAATGCTCTGCAGAACTTCTCCAGTCTGTCAGCTCTGTGTCCGCAAGATGAGGATCCTGTTTCTCTTCACTGCCCTCAGCTGCTCAGCAAAGCCTCCAGCCCTGAGTATGTGCTGCAGAAGGAGTTAAAGTTTCCTGAAGAATCCAGTGGGAGGGAGCCACATGGCAGACAGCAGCAGTTCAGCCAGTTCAGGGGGTATGGCCAGCACAGTGACATCTCGTGCACAGACACAGACCTGCTCTCCAGGCTTGTGCACGAAACATCATCAGAGCAGGGAGAGAAGCTAATATCAGAGGTAATGTGACCCTAAGTGAAAGCTGAGAAGGGAGCAACTGCAAATGAAGTAAGTGAATTGCAAAGCCCTGACATTTGATTAGTTAGAAACATACAAAGAACAAAAACTAATTCGGACAACCCCTTTAACGAAGTGGCCTTCGATGCGGATTTCAGGAAAAGTCCCATTAATCACAAAGCCAAATTTAATCGTGCTTCATGATATCAAATTAATTTTCTGAAGCGATGGTAAAAAACAAAAAAATAAATATCTCATCCATTTGCTTGCAGAGAGGCCGTCACAGCCATCTTCATTGAAGAAAATGCGCCAAATCTCGCACACGCTGACCTTTGACATCACCACGCCATCACTCTGGCTGGACACAGTGACATCAGCATGTCAGTGCATGTGAGAGTTGTCGCGTTTTCTTCAAGAATGCCTGGTCGGCCAATCCGCGAGCGAATTGAGGTATGTAATTTTTTGTTTTCTCAATGCGACTGTCAGATTGATCAGCGTTAAATGCGGCATCTGAGGAGTTCAATGACTCTTTTACGCTATTCTCTTTGCTTCTCTCTGACTGTTCTCAGTCTTCATCTGCCCTACTGGGCCACAGTTTGTCGCCCCTGTCCTGATTGTGCGATATGCTGTGTTTTTGACCAGGACACTGCACAACGCTGGATTGAGGGTCCTGCTTCTGCACTTTAGCAGGAGCAGCTCAGGTCCCCTGTTGTCAGTGACAACAGGGGACCAAAGAAGAAGACAGAAGTGGTTTCTACTGCTTCTTTCCTTCAATGAGCGCTATGCAGTGAATAGGGACCACAGGGGCTGTTTTCCCCTATAACTTAGTCTCCTTTGGAGGGCATAGTTAATGTGGAAATATAAATAAAAGGAAAAAAAGGAAAAAGTGCAAAATAAAAAAGGTCTTTTAATGACCTTGTTGCCATTATTATAATTATAACGAAAGACAGAATATGGAACACGTTTTAATAAATTATTTTGGTGTAAGTTTGCATATTTACAAAAATAAAGAGCAATAGTTTTAACCCCTTCTAGCCCACGCCAATTTCGCCCTTCCGCCCAGGTCATTTTTTGCAAATCTGACATGTGTCACTTTATGTGGTAACAGCTTTAGAACACTTTTATTTATCCAAGCCATTCTGAGACTGTTTTCTAGTGACACATTGTACTTCATGATAGTCATAAATTTAAGTCAATATATTTCACTTTTATTTATGAAAAAAAAAAAAATTTGCTAAAAAATATTTATTAATTAACATTCCCCATATTTCATCTCTATGTTGGCAACATTTTGTAAATGTAATTTTATTTGCTTGGGACGTTAGAAGGCTTAGAAGTTTAGAAGCAATTCTTTAAATTTTTAAGAAAATTTCCAAAACCCACTTTTTAAGGACCAGTTCAGGTCTGAAGTCACTTTGTGAAGCTTACACAGTAGAACCCCCCTCCCTTTAAATGACCCCATTTCAGAAACTACACCCCTCAAGCTACTCAACACTGATTTTACAAACTTTGTTAATCATTTAGGTGTTTCACAAGAATTAAAGGAAGATGGAGATGAAATTTCAAAATTTTACTTTTTAGTAGGATTAATCCGGGATTTAAGGGATTAATCCGCCTGCATCGCTGTAAACATGCTGCAGTGATTGGGCATGCACCGCTCCGGTGCTCGCCCGATCACCATGGCGTACTATTACGTCAAAATGCAGGAAGTCACTGCCTTCCATGATATGATAGTACGTCACATGTCATGAAAGGGTTAAAAGCAAGAAAAACATGTGGCACAGTTTTCCCTAGGTTAAAGTAAAAAAAAAAGTGTATTAGAAAAATTTTAAACAGTGCTATTTGTCACGTAAAAAAAGTTGCAAAGATGATTTTTATAGTCCAACAAATAAAGTTACAACTGTTAAACCACCATGTGCGCTAAATCACAAATAAGTTTCTGGTCATTAATGTCTATTCAGGTCTGGTCACTAAAGGGTTATACAACAGACACTTTTCCTGCTAGTAAGAGAAAGTACTTACTGTTTATTGCAGGCAGTTGTCACACAGATATACTAGGGGACAGAAGGTGGTAATAACTAGAGATGAAATAATTTTTCAAGAATTCGATTCGGCCGGTTCGTCGTATTTTTTGAAAAAATTTGGTTGGATCCAAATTTATTTCCTGTGAATTTTGTTAAAAGCCACCTATTTCCTGGCTGCAGTGAGCCTTCATAGGGGTGTAGAACAATGTGCCTTGCAGTAACACGCATAGGGAGCCTGCTCTGGTAGTGAAATACTGTGAGTCAGTATGACATGCAGATAACAGGTGTCGCTCTTACAATCACTGCACACTTCACTTATATGGGCAGTTGCGTGGCCAACAATGACCAAATAACTCAAGTATGAACTCAGCCTTACAGGTCGATGTAAGCGCCAAGCGCACTCCTTTTACACGTCATCAGTTGATTCCACGTAGATGTCTATAGAACCTGTTCTATTAAATGCTTAAGCATGTAGAGCCCTCTGACAGAGTGGAGAGGGTGTCAGCAGTAAGTTTGTGTTGACGTCACTGATTATTTTGCTCTTCCTCTGATCTGTCAGAGCAATAACCCCCCAAAAAAGGATCCTGTCTGTTGAGCATCTGCCTTCACTCGGTTTGTATTTGGTTAGTAATCCATCAGTATTGCTAATGCCAAAAAAAAAATAGGAGTGGATCAAAAAAAAGAGATGACACGTGAATGGAATATTTGCATGTCTTCTGTGTTTTGGACCCACTCCTGCTTTTGGCTACCATATCATAAGCCAATTGTGATGGGATCATACAGGCTTTACGGCTGCTACAGAGACACGATCCATTGTGCGTCTTATTTTTTCTTCCTTCTGACAGATCAGAAGACAGGTCAAATAAACGATGATGTCAGCAAGGCTGAAAGGCAAAATAGTGGCCCAGTTATCAAGTAGGGAGGGTGGTAACAGCATGAGAAGTCCACAAAGTGGCCTCTATGACATAGTTGTGAGGAGGCCATCGAGTGGCGCAATGACAGAATGGAGGTGCAGCAGCCGCATCAGGAGGCCACAGAGTGTGGAGGTGGCAGCAGCAGCATCAGGAGGAGGCGAACAGAGTGGGATTATTACAGTGTGGAGGTAAAAGCAGCCGCATCAGCAGGCCACAGAGTGTGGAGGTGGCAGCAGCAGCATCAGGAGGAGACAGAGTGGCATAATGACAGTGTGGAGATGGCAGCAGCATCAGGAAACCACAGAGTGGCAAGGTGACATAGTGTGGAGGTGGAAGCAGCATGAGGAGACCACAGAGTGGCAAGGTGACATATTGTGGAGGTGGCAGCAGCATGAGGAGACCAGAGAGTGGCAAGGTAACAGTGTGGAGGTGGGAGCAGCATCAGGAGGCCACAAAGTGTGGAGGTGGGTGACAATACCAGTACCAGCTGAAGATGGTGGGTGAAAGAAGAAGCACAAGGCATTACATGTGTGGCATCAGGAGGGGGGCAGCATCAGAATAGTAGCTGAGGCAGGTAGTCAGTAGTGTTGAGCGCGAATATTCAAATTCGCGAATATTGGGTATATAGCGCTATATATTCGCTATTTCGAATATTCGTTTTTTTTTTTAAAGTTGTTAATCCTTGTTGCTCTCTGGTTGTCTAACTTGTCTTCCCACTTCCCAAAAGCTGTTCTTACCTGTCCGCAGGATTCCTGGCTCCCTGCCCGCTCCAGTCAATGCCCGTTGCCGCTTTTGCCGACTTCCCGCGTGCATGGGAACGCCTCCATGCTAAAATGTACTGTCGAAATGTGAGAATCATGATCTCACAAATTTGACTAAGTTGTAATCGCAATGCAATTAATATAACCTTAATTACTCTATATACTGGAGAGTGAATCTGGATCGCACATCCTCAACACTATGCTTTTGATATAACGACTGTCTCAGCATAATTACGTGGCATATCCGCCCAATTTGTAATTTGTAATTAGTATACAGTTTGATCAAAGAGCATAGGCCCACTTACCGCGACAAGGAAGCCTCTACAAGTGGGAAACTACTCTAACCTATAATGGCGCAGCCGTGCGCGGCGACCACCGGCGCCCCAGCACCGCACCGGCAGCAGACGGCGGGACCTGAATTACTCGCATTGCGAACTCAACTTAGAGCTGGGTTCCTAATGGTTGTATTGCTAGAATATAACGAATATCACAAATTCACGAATATAGCACTATATTCTCAATCTTCATTATATTCTAGCCAGCCAACCATTAGGAACTTAGCTCTAAGATCAATTCGCAATGCGATTATATGTTCGCTTTGCGAATGAAACTTAAGTCTTAGAGCTGGGTTCCTAATAGTTGTGTTGCTAGAATATAACGAAGATTGAGAATATAGTGCTATATTCGTGATATTCGTCATCTTCGTTATATTCTAGCAATACAACCATTAGGAATTTAGCTCTAAGATAATTTTGCAATGCGATTATATGTTCGTTTCGCGAATGAAACTTAGAGCTGAGTTCCTAATGGTTGTATTGCTAGAATATAACGAATATCACGAATTCACAAATATAGCACTATATTCTCAATCTTCGTTATATTCTAGCCAGCCAATTATTAGGAACTTAGCTCTAAGATCAATTCGCAGTGTGATTATATGTTTGCTTCGCGAATGAAACTTAAGTCTTAGAGCTGGGTTTCTAATGGTTGTGTTGCTAGAATATAACGAAGATTGAGAATATAGTGCTATATTTGTGAATTCGTGTTATTTGTCATCTTCGTTATATTCTATAACTCTGGCAATACAAGCATTAGGGACTTGGCTCTAAGATCAATTCGCAATGCAATTATATGTTCGCTTAGTGAATGAAACTTAGAGCTGAGTTCCTAATGGTTGTTGCTAGAATATAACGAAGATTGAGAATATAGTGCTATATTTGTGATATTCGTTATATTCTAGCAATACAACCACCATTAGGAACCCAGCTTTAAGTTGAGTTCGCAATGCGAGTATATGTTCGCATTGCGAATTAAACTTAGAGCTGAGTTCCTAATGGTTGTATTGCTAGAATATAAGGAAGATTGAGAATATAGTGCTATATTCATGATTCGTTATCTTCGTCAATTCAAGCAATACTAGTTAGAACCATTAGGAACTCAGCTCTAAGTTTAATTCGCAATGCGAATATAAATTTGCGTAACATTCGCAATATATAGAATAATGACGAATATTTGATTTAGAAAAATATATGACAAAATATCACGAAATCGAATATGGCATCTCCCGCTCATCACTAGTTGTCAGAAGAAACCTTTTGTAAAAGTGTTGGTGTGGCACCATGGATGATCTAGTCTGATGTATCAGGCATTGGTGGGTGGAAATCCTGGCTGATCCACACCTGATTTATCTTGACAAAGGTCAGTCACTCCACATTTTGGGTGGACAGGTGAGTTCTTCTTGGGGTAACTATGGCCCCCGCCGCACTAAACGCCTGCTCTGATGCCACACTACTGGCCGGGCAGCACAGCTTTTCCAGGGGAAACTCTGACAGTTGCGGCCACAAATCCAATTTAACTGCCCAGTAGTCCAGCGGATCTTCAATGTGGGGTGACATAGTGCTGTCCAAGTATGCCACCACATGCTGGTTCAGGTCCTGCTCTATGTCTAGCTGCTGGTGAGTAGTTTTTTCACTATGTGGGTGAAGAAAGCTGCTCATGAGCGACTGTAGACTCAGGCTTCTGATGGAGCTGGCACTGCTCCTGCCACCCCACCCCTCCCCAGCAGCCATGGCAGTGGCTGCAGATAGGCAGCAGCCAACTGACTACATAGGATGTCTCTATAGTAGTTCAGTTTGCTATCCCCATCAGTGGGTGTAAATGAGGCACCCATTTTGGACCAGTAGCGAGGGTCCAACCAGGTGGAGAGCCAGAAGTCATCCCTATGCCGAATGCTGACAATTCGGCTGTCACTACACAAGCAAGTGAGCATGCATCGGGCCATTAGTGACTACCTGCCTCCATCTCCACTGCATACTGCCACAGTGTGTCTGGGTCCTCTGCCTCCTCTGCCTCATCGCCCTGTAGCTCCTCTGGCTGATCCTGCTCCTCCTCTTCTGTCACCTGTGTAGAAAAACCACCCATTTCGCTACACATTGCTTGTGCTCCAATGTTCTCCTCCTCCTCCAGTTCAGCCCCCACAGGGCTCATGTGGCCATGAGATCTAGAAGCCACATCACCAGTCCCCTGACCAGCCAGATATACCAGCATCTGTTCCAGGACATGAAGCAGTGGAATGACATTGTTCGTCCCGTAGTTCTGGTGACTGACGTCGAATAACGTGGCCTCCTCACAGGGTCTGAGCAAACAGCAAGTGTCACACATAAGCTGCCACTGGCTGACATTGAAGTTACACAGGGGAGTACTCCTGTCTGCTTGGATTATCCAGAATTTTTTTATGGCCTTTCTCTGTTCGTATAGTCGGTCAGACATATAGAGGGTGGAATTCCAACTGGTGGAGACGTTGCATATAAGTCTACGTTGGGGGATGCCGTTCTGCTGCTGCAGCTCAAAGAGGGTGTGCTTTGCGGTGCATGAGTTTCTGAAGTGCATGTAAAGTTTCCTGGCCATTTTTAGGATGTCTTGCAGATGGGTGGAAGACTTCAGGAACCAGCTGACAACCAGATTGAACACGTTTGCCATGCAGGGCGCATGGCACAGCCCTCCTTGACGCAGCACAGACACCATATTATTCCCATTTTTCAGTTGCTCCCCTGTGTGAGTCCGTTCGCCCAGGCAAACGAGGTGCAGAACAGCATGACACCGCCGTGCCCTGAACATGTGGTATGCTGGAAGAGCACTATTAATTAACCCTGGAGGATGAGAAGGCAGAGGCGGACATTGTCGCAGGACCAACGGCGTGAGAACGTGGAGGTGGAAGTGGCATCACCTAGCCAAGTTGCTGGTGTGGCTAGGTAGGAACCACATTTACCCAGTGGGCCAGTGTGTTTAATAGGGTTGATCAAGGTGACCGATCCTCTTTAATCAGAATAAAAGATGTACGATTATGTAATTAGAGATTGTGCAATCAGGAATGTGCTACAAATAATTAACAGAACTGAATGAAGGAGGAATGTGGTTGCAATCATTCCTCCCATTCATTTTGCTTCAGCCTTGAGAGGTCGATGCAGCCCCTCAAAGTTGAACAATGTGACAATAGACCAAAAAAGTTGTGCACCCCTGGTCTAGATATGTCTGTCTACTGTGACCTAATTCCTCCTCCCTATGGTCAGAGATGCACAGCTCCACACTAAGGGCTATCAACTCCTAGTGCACTAGAAATATATGAAATGCATACATTACTGGAAAATAAATATTTAACCCTTTTGCAATGTACCATTACATTACCTCTTTCTCATACATACTAGTTGACTATTGTTCTTCTGTCAGTGCTACTGCAATTTGAAACAGGAAAAGTGGCAAGAAACATGTAGAAATGGAGAGAACTTGGAGAATGAAAAGTACATTTAGCCTCTTTTTCTTGCCTTTTATTATTGATGTGTACTTTACCTATGCATTACTTAAAAAGACAGATTCGTAAGTGGTCCCTCACTGTGCAATTTCCATCATCTATAACAGTATACATAAAAAAACACTTGTCACATATTTTAAATCATCTAAAATATGACAGGCGTTTCGCCCATCAAGAACAACAACAAAAAAGTTCATCTGAAGCTTTCACATGTAAAATTGCTAACAGGTGTTAGGATTTCTACAATATCTCTTAAAGAGGCTTCATAATAAAATTAAAAATATAAATACAAATACTTTGAATAGAGATATGGCACTTGTTTTCTAGCTATGTAAATGCAAACCCATACAAACCTATGGCACAATTATTGCCCACAAGTAACTCTGGCCAAGCTGGCGGAAAAGGGTTCGTGAAGCAGAAGGGAGACATAGGACAATCAGTTACCAGCAGACTATAATTTTTGGTGCTGCATTAAAGATGTAGTCACCTGTCAAACAACTTGTCACATTTGCAAAGCACAACTATCGGGAATGAGAATTCCTATGAATGCTTCTTCCAGATAATTGCACCAATTCTCATCCCATGTAAAAAGCCGTTAAGGTTAATACTTTCTCGACAGGGCCTAAAATAAGCCAGATTTCCAGGCAATTTTTTGTGATTTTGTGCACGTGGTGGTTTAGTGAGCCTAACTTTTTTTATTTGTTTGTCTACCAAAATAATTTTTGCAATGTTTTTTACTTGACACTTAGGACTTTTTATTAGCATGGTTTTTTTTTTGAGATTTTCCCTTTTTTGAAAAACTCAAATTCTGATTTATTAAATGATAAAACTGACACAAAAAATATTGAAATGGCTTCGCTATTTTGTGACAATTGTTTTGATATATAACATGTATAGTTTTGACTATGGTAACGGTTTCCGTTAGCGATGGCATTTAAAAAATTTTTTTACAGTTTTTTATTTGTATTTTTTAGATTGCAGGAGCTTCAATTGCAGCACTGTACAGCACTGGGATTAAAGGGGTGCCTGATTGTTTATATATGTGCTATCTGCACGGTTATGTGCAGAGAGAATGTATATAGTCAGTGGGCAGTCTCGAAGGGGTTAAGCTGTCTACAGGTTTCGTAAATCATTGTTTTTAATAGTTTTTTTTCACTCCTGCCAAACTTACAGTAAATCCACAGGAAATATTTAAAATGATCTGTCATGGACCTGAAATTTCTTTTCCAAGCTGACCCATTAAATAAACGGTTTCATTTATTGTGCAGGTAAAATAGATATATTTTTTAATAGCTCCAGCCTTCCTACAATAAGCTACCCTAGCGAGGGTGTCTAGAGCAACTTAGAAAGTGCAATTTTTTGGGCAGAGTGAGCCTAGATCTTAAAAAGGCATTCCTTTGCTTTAGCAAACATTTAAGGATCACAGCAGAACCTTGACAATTTGACATTGGTGTCATGACCTAGTGAAATGACACCAATATCCATCTTCAGACAACTCTTAAGCCTATTCAATAGGACAGATCCTTTTGACACATTGGAATAATTTATGAACATTTTTATGTCAGTTTTTGGCATAAAAAAGGTTGCTAGACTGCTTTTTGTCACCATTTGAATGCCTGTGCAACAAAATTTTGTTGCACAGACATTTTTACGCCATCCGCACCACTTGGGAGTGGCGAGGGAGTGGTGGGGGCCAGGCAGGGGCAGGGAATTTGGCCCCGGCAAATTTACTAAGCTGAAAACAGACATAAAAGAGGAGTAAAAACCCATTAGGCCTCTTTCACACGGGCGTCATATTTGACACCCGGATAAGAGGCGGGTGCGTTGCGGGAATATGCGCGTTTTTCCCGCGCGGGTGCAAACGTTTGTAACGCGTTTTGCACGCGCGTGAGAAAAAACGCCATGTTTGGTACCCAACCCGAAGCTGGACTTCATCACTGAAGTCCGGTTTCGGGTCTTCTGGAGAATTGATTATTTTCCCTTATAACATGGTTATAAGGGGAAATAATAGCATTCTTAATAAAGAATGCATTGTAAAATAAAGTGGAAGGGGTTAAAAATAATAAAAGTTAACTTACCTTAGCCACTTGATCGCGTAGTTGCGATCTCTCCTCTCTTTCCCTGCATCAGCTAAGATCTAAAGGACCTGTGATGACGTCACATCACATGGTCCAATCACATGGTCCATCACCATGGTAAGATTGACCATGTGATTGGACCATGTGACGTGACGTCATCACAGGTCCTGTAGATCTTAGCTGATGCAGGGAAAGAGAGGACAGATCGCAACTACGCGATCAAGTGGCTAAGGTAAGTTAACTTTTATTATTTTTAACCCCTTCCACTTCATTTTACAATGCATTCTTTATTAAGAATGCTATTATTTCCCCTTATAACCATGTTATAAGGGAAAAAAATAGAGATCAGGTCCCGTTGCTAAGCAGCCATGCGAGAAAATCGCAACGCATCCGCACTTGCTTGCGGATGCTTGCGATTTTCCCGCAGCCCCATTCACTTGTATAGGGCCTGCGTTGCGTAAAAAACGCACAATATAGAGCATGCTGCGATTTTCACGCAACGCAGAAGTGATGCGTGAAAATCACCGCTCATGTGCACACCCCCATAGAAATGAATGGATCCGGATTCAGTGCGGGTGAAATGCGTCCTCCTCACGCATTGCACCCGCACGGAAAACTCGCCCGTGTGAATGCAGCCTTAGAGTTGTGCTAGCTGCGCTTGCAGCGCTGGTCTTTGTAAATCACAAGATCACAGAAATATAGTGGCCAAAATGGGGGAACTGCTCAGACCCCAAACACTGTAGCGTGTTTCTCATTGGAGGAGCAGTCCCATCGCATGTGGACCACAGCAAACGACCATCCCCAGAAAATAATGCGTACAATGGAGCATTGTGCGGATGAAATATATAAATATATAAATCACAGAAAAAAAATGCACCAAACGCATATGCCACTGATTATACTAGCTAGTCAAACAAGCAGATATTAAAAGCTGAGACTTTTGCCAATATATTCCTGTCAGGAACACATTGGAGCCCCTCATGCACCACGTCACGGTCGCTCAGCATGGCATGGGGTCCTACCACTACGCTAACTATGGTGTGAACACGGTCTGAAGGTGATGGAAAACTGCTCACAGCCAAGCTTCCACACAACCGCATAGCAGGACAACTAATGCAATGTGAATAAAGCAAGACTGCAAGCCACACCCATATCAGATCGTGTGATGGAGGCTACCAGGTGCAAAAGAATGTTAAATGCCAGGTGAAGGCACATACAATACATATGGAACAAAAATCACAGAAATATAGTGGCCAATATGGGGGAACTGCTCAGACCCCAAACACTGTGGCAGGTTTCCCATTAGGGGAGCAGTCCCACCGCATGTGGACCGCAGCAAACGACCATCCCCAGAAAATAATGCGTACAATGGAGGATGCCGGCACGGACCACATGCACCACAAAGGCATCCTACACAAAACGGAGAATTGTGCGGATGAAATATATAAATATATAAATCACAGAAAAAAAATGCACCAAACGGATATGCCACTGACTATACTAGCTAGTCAAACAAGCAGATATTAAAAGCTGAGACTTTTGCCAATATAGTCCTGTCAGGAACACATCGGAGCCCCTCATGCACCACGTCGCGGTCGCTCAGCATGGCATGGGGTCCTACTACTACGCTAACTATGGTGTGAACACGGTCTGAAGGTGATGGAATACTGCTCACAGCCAAGCTTCCACACAACCGCATAGCAGGACAACTAATACAATGTGAATAAAGCAAGACTGTAAGCCACACCCATATCAGACCGTGTGATGGAGGCTACCAGGTGCAAAAGAATGTTAAATGCTAGATGAAGGCACATTTAATACATATGGAACAAGATCACAGAAATATAGTGGCCAATAGTTCCACTGCATGTGGACCGCAGCAAACGACCATCCACTACAATTTTTAAAGAGGGTCAGGCCCTCAACCATAATATTTTAGAGGGTCAGCTCACCAGCAGGCCCTCACCTATAATGTTTAGAGGGTCAGCTCACCAGCAGGCCCTCAACCAAAATGTTTTACAGGGTCAGCTCACCAGCCGGCCCTAAACCATACTGTTTTATAGTGTCTGCTCACCAGGAGGCCCTCAACCATAATGTTTTACAGGGTCAGCTCACCAGCAGGCCCTCAACCATAATATTTTATAGGGTCTGTTCACAAGCAGGCCCTCAACCGTAATGTTTTAGAGGGTCAGCTCAGCAGCAGCCCCTCGCCCCTAATGTTTTAGAGGGTCACCAGCAGGCCCTTGCTCCTAATGTTTTTGATGGTCACCATCAATCATAATTTTTCAAGGGTGTGTATGATGCCCTCCTTTGTGTGTAATAAAGGGTGTATTGTAGTGCTGGTTCCTTGTAATTTTTGGCACCCCTTTCACTTAGTGCATAGGCTTTATGAGTGTAGAAGTCCCACTACCTGAACAATTAGTGGGACTACAATGTGAACGGGCCCTCCTTTATGTGATATACAGGCTGTCAGCATTGTCAGTGGACCAGCGGATACGCTTATCAGTTATAATGCCACCAGCAGCACTAAATACACGCTCGGAAACCCCGGAATCAGGGCAGGAAGGCACCTCCAAGGCGTAGAGCGCAAGTTCGTGCCACATGTCTAGTTGTAAGGCATGAGGGATCATTTAGGATGCTGACACGGTCTGCGATGTATTCTTTCACCATCTTCCAAAACTTTTTCCTCCTTGTGTCACTAGGCCGTGCTTCAGGGTGAGGTTGCTGACGGGGTGTCAGGAAAGTGTCCCATGCCTTGGAGAGTGTTCCCTTGCCTTTGTTGGAACTGCTGTGTGTTCCCCTTGTCTCCCTTCCTCGGTTTCCTAAGGAAGTACGGACTCTGCCGGTCGCATTGTCAGATGTAAAATTTTGGAGTAAGCTCTCAACAAGTACCTTCTGGTATTGCACTGTTTTACTCGTCCTCTCCACCACAGGAATGAGAGATGAAAAGTTCTCTTTGTGGCGGGGGTCGAGAAGGTGGAGCACCCAGTAATATGTGTTATCTAAAATGCGTATAACGCGAGGGTCGCGGAAAGGCAGCCTAACATGAAGTCAGCCATGGGTGCCAGAGTACCAACAGGCAAGACGTCAATGTCAACATCAGGATGACTCTCCATCCCCTCATCATCCTCATCCTCCATAGAGTTCCGCCGCGTGCTCACGTCGCAGAACAGTCGGTGAGCTGGAAGCCGCAAGCGCTGCTGCAGCGTTGACAGACCTCCTGAAGCTGTGGATGACTTGCGGAAATAGGCACACACGCGGCTCACCTTCACCAGTAGCTCTTGCAAACTGGGGTAGGTTTTGATAAACCACTGAACCACTAAGTTTAAGATGTGGGCTAGGCATGAGATGTGTTTCAGGTTGCCGAGCTCCAAAGCCGCCACAAAGTTACGGCCATTGTCAGACACAACTATGCCTGGTTGTAGGTTGAGTGGCGAGAGCCACAGCTCGGTCTGGTACCTTATACCCTCCACAGCTCTGCAGTGGTGTGCTGTTTGTCCCCTAAGCAGATCAGCTTCAGCACGGCCTGTTGGTGCTTACCCACAGCAGTTCTACACTGCTTCCAGCTAGCGACTGACTGCTTCTGAAGGTGGAAGTGGAGGAGGA
Source organism: Bufotes viridis (assembly GCA_033119425.1). Classification (NCBI taxonomy): domain Eukaryota; kingdom Metazoa; phylum Chordata; class Amphibia; order Anura; family Bufonidae; genus Bufotes; species Bufotes viridis. The sequence continues at coordinate 237,602,556 of CM065591.1, read as the reverse complement.
GTCTGCGGAGGAGAAGTGGGGGTTGGAGCTAGTAACATAGCTGCTGGCGGAGACTCTGATGGACGTAGGGCCCGCAATCCTGGGCGTGGGTAGCACCTGTACCATCCCAGGGTACGACTCCCGGCATCCACAACATTCACTCAGTGTGCGGTCAGGGAAATGTAGCGTCCCTGGCCACCAGCACTTTTCCATGTGTCTGTGGTGAAGTGGACCTTCCCAGTAAGTGCGTTGGTCAGGGCACGGGTGATTTTGTGGGACACATGCTGGTGTAAGGCGAGCACAGCACAACGTGAATAGTAGTGGCCGCTGGGGACTGTGTACTGAGGGACGGCTGCCGACCACATCATGCTGCTGAAGGCCTCAGTGTCCACAAGCCTAAATGGCAACATTTCAAGGACAAATCATTTTGAAAGTTGCGCATTTAGTACTATGGCCTGTGGGTGGGTATTTGTGGTTGCAATCAAATGCCTGTGTTATCAACATTTGGACGCTGCACTGGGGCAGGGAAGTGGATGTTGTTGCTGATGGTTCATGTGAAGGTCCAGTTGCAGGGCAAGGGGCATCCGGGCCTGCGCCTTCAACAGGTAATTGGCCAGCAGTGCGCAACACAGGGGAAGAGGAGGAAGTGGTGTGACCCTCAGACCCAGATTGTGGACCCAGACGTACGGCCCACTTATTAGGGTGCTTAGATGACATGTGGTGGATCATGCTGGTGGTGGTGAGGTTGCTAGTGTTAACGCACGGCACAGGTTGCAAACAACCACTCTTTCCTCAAAAAAGCACCATACTGCGGAACACCTACCCGTTGGCAAGGAAGATTTACGCATGGGGGTGCTCGGTGTAACGGTTGCGGGCTTGATTGGTGTGGGCCGACTTCTCCCTTTTGCAACCCCACTACCTCTTCCAAACTGTTGCAGTGCTGCGGATCCCTCCCCCTCTGTACTGCTGTCCTCGCTCGGCTTTTCACCTTCCCATGTTGGGTCAGTGACTTCATCATCCACCACCTCCTCTTCCACTTCCTCACTCTGCTCATCCTAAGCACAACCTCAGTGATTGACAACTGTGTCTCATCATTATCCACCTCGTGAACGAATGATTGCCGTTCACCACCATCATATTCTTGAGACTGTGAAGGCTCAAGAAGTTGGGAATCAGGGCACAATATCTCAGGTACCTCTTCAAGCGTGCAGGCGCGAGGGCCAAATCTAATATTGGTGCTGGAGAGAGCTACTTGGAATATCCGAGTGTGGGATCACTGGTTTGGCAAGCCTCTCCATGGTGGGAGTAAGGATGATCAGAGTGAGGATTCGGTTGACAAGACTCTTGGCTACAGAGACTGGACGAGATGGTGCTTACCCGACTGGAAGCATTATCTCCGTCTCTTAGCACTCGCCTTCTTCATATTAATGGTTTTGTCACTAGATGTGGCGCAGATTGTTTTACTGTCCGCTAAAGACACCTTTTTCGGATGCAGGACAGTATATGTCACGAAAACCCACAGAATATGGACACTACATTAGGCCCATAATATTGGAATTTGTAATACAGACACTGTTTGCAGATGTTCTACAGTATTGGTTACATAACACCACAGATTATGGACACTAGATATGGTCCAGATTATTGGAATTTGTAATACAGACACTGCTTGCAGATGTTTAACAGTATTGGTTACAGTACTACCATGTGCCGAGCAAAGCGATGCTCGAGCCGAACAGCTAATCGGCTGAGCATGCTCGCTTGTCACTAGTCTGCCTCCAACCCGCAAAAAATGCGGATCAGATGCAGAAAAAAAATGTGGTCATATGCATGAGGCCTTAGTGGGGCTCTCCTTTATGTAGCTGAGAGCCTTTGTGCAGTGCAATATTACAGGGGGTCATAGAAACAGGAGTGTTGCATATTTATCGTAGAAAAGTAGTTAAAATGAATCGCTCAGCAATTTTATGCCTACCTTTTTGAGGACCACTTATTCTAGTGTCAGATACCCTGATTCATACTCAAGGTCTCTTACTATTTTTTGGCCAGTTTTTTTTTTTAAATCAGTGGTGAGCAGCTCCAGCAGTCTCAAACATTGGAGTCCACTCAATTTACTACTGGAAGCTATGGAATCCTTGTATTCATGAGCTCCTAGCTGTGTACACGAGAGGGTATAGGAGCTGCAGTTAATGAATTTCCGGACTGGAGCTTCTAACTGGGCAAAAAATAGTAAGTGACCCTTTGTTGTAATTAGGGTCTCTGTCAGCCTTGATTCTGCCCTTAGATAATGTAGCATAAAAGTGGTGACAAATTTCTTTTAACATTTATTTTCTTCATGGTTAGAACTCTTTGGGTGCTTCTGTGTACTATATAATACAAATAGAAGAAAACATAAAACTTTACTTCCAGTAAAATGGTTAAATATTTTAGATCTATAAATGCAGTGATTCTGCTCGATGTCAGTGAATATATAGAATTGTCCTATTTTATGCTCTCAGATCTCTAACAGGAAGTGCTAATCGTTGGTTTCCTGCCTCCACAAACCTCTGTCCCATTCAGACACCTTGCAAAATATTTTCCTCTTTAACTTCATCTGATATATCCTTGTGAAGCCCTCAAGAAAAACATTTTGGTGAACAGATTTGAAGAAGCAAACTTTTAAAATACTTTTGGAATTTTTCTAAACATATAAGGGTACATTATGTAAAACGAGTTAAACATCTTCTTCTGGTTTCTGAAGTTTCCTTAGTTTGACATAGAATTTCTAATTTGAAGGAACAGACCCTAACTGTTAGCAAGTTACACATAGCAAATTCCTACCTCTGTACCTTGTGTAAAAGATTTCCATAAATACAGTGATTTCTTCTTTTACTTTTCTGGTTCAAAGTGTCCCTTATTCAAAGCTAACTATGTTCTGGCCTTATATAATATGGATTAAAGCACAAAATGTTCTCTCTAGAGATGAATGAATCGAAGCTGACGAAATGGAATTCGATCCGAATTTCAGGAAAAATCTTGCACATCGTTGTAACGAATCACATTTTTCCTAAAATGGCTGCTGCATGTTTGAGGACATGGAGAAAGGAATTATTGGAAGGTGGGATCACCCAGACTGACATGCATGATGCAGCCAATCAGCAGCCAGCCAGCCCTGTGATGTCACAGCCCTATAAATGCGATGGCCATCTTAGATTCAGACATTTTCGAGCGTTCTGAGTCCAGGGACAGACATGACAAGGCGCTAAGGACAGCAATTGGAAAAACCTCATTGTGAAAAAAAAAAAACGAAAAAAACTATTTATAAGTGCAGGGAAAGGATAGGGAGGAATCATTTTACAGCATCTTAGTGCAGGGAGAGACGTCAGAAAGATCTAGGGACAGTGCTAGAAAAGCGATTTACAAATGCAGGGAAAGATAATTTGGGGATCCAAATAGCCATTATACAGCTCCAGCAATTTTTTCTTGGGGTGCAAGTGCTATGTTGAAAAGCCTTTAATGGCTTATATCTGTGTTAAAAGAAAAATATATACGCAGTTCACTTCTGCAGTTATATGTGGTGAAAGCGTTTAGTGGCGTATTTCAGTACAAAAAGAAAAATATATTCTCAGTTCACTTCTGCAGCTATACGTGGTGAAAGCGTTTAGTGGCGTATTTCATTACAAAAAGAAAAATATATACACAGTTTACTTCTGCAGTTATATGTGGTGAAAGCGTTTAGTGACGTAGTACAGTACAAAAGAAAAATATATACGCAGTTCACTGTTGCACTAATTTGCGGTAAAAGCGTTTAGTGACGTATTTCAGTACTAAAAGAAAAATATATACACGGTTCACTGTTGCAGTTATTTGCGGTAAAAGCGCTAAGTGGCTTATTTCAGTACAAAAAGAAAAATATATTCTCAGTTCACTTCTGCAGCTATATGTGGTAAAAGCGTCTATTGGCGTATTTCAGTAGAAAAATAAATATATATACTCAGTTCACTTCTGCCAGCTATGTGATAAAAGCGTTTAGTGGCGTATTTCATTACAAAATGAAAAATATATACGCAGTTAACTTCTGAAGTTATATGTGTTGAAACCGTTTAGTGGCCTATTTCAGTACAAAAAGGAAAATATATACGCATTTCACTGTTGAAGTTATTTGTGGTGAGAGCATTTAGAGTCCTATTTCAGTACAAAACAATATATAGTCTCAGTTTACTTCAGTTACATGTGTTGAAAGCATTTAGTGGCCTATTTCAATACAAAAAGGAAAATATATACGCACTTCACTGTTGTAGTTATTTGTTGTGAAAGCGTTTAGTGGCCTATTTCAGTACAAAAAGAAAAATATTTTCGGCGCTTTCAGGGTTGTTTTAATTTGCTTTTCATTTATTTAGTTCAGCTAAAAGTATGTCTGAAGTGCCAGGCCATGCACACAGGAGTGGCAAAGGCCTACATGGTTCTGCAGGCAGAGGTTGTAGCAGAGTAAAGGGCGAGAGGCTTGAGCTCCCGGTTTCATCTAGCGTTCATGTCTTGATCAGCAACCCAGCGGTTCTTGATTGGTTAACTCGGTCATCCACTTCATCCCAAGTGACAGTCAGTGGGTTCGTCATACACTACGCTTAGTTGACATGGCCCGGGAGCAGGCACTGTGCCCTCAATTGTCCTCAACCTGTCTCTGTCATTTAACCTGCCTCTGTCCTTTGTTGTTCCCTCAGCCACAGAAGTATTGTATGCGGTGGGCTCAGCTCGAATATACAGAGAGGACCAGCTACAAGAGGACAGTCATCAGATACTGCCCAGCCAAGATCTGGAGGAGACATCAACCACTTCCTCTGCTAGGCAGGAAAGTAGTGATGAGGAGTGTGGCATGGGAGGTGGTGTTATTATGAGCGGTCAGAGACTCCTGACCCAGAGACCGTTGAGGAGGACATCAGTGAAGGGCAGACAGTACTCGATGACGATGAAGCCGATCACACATGGGAGCCGGGTGAAGAAGGTTCTTCATCAGGAGAACAGGGTGCTTTTTTTTTCTTAAGTCGCCGGAGGAGGTGAACGTGGCCATATGTTGAATTTGTGGGCAGAAGGTGAAGCGTGGCCAGAGTGCCAATGTTGGCACTGTGGCCCTGCCTCAACATATGCAGCATCACCATACAGTGGCCTGGGAGAACCGTGGCTCTATTGTGGTGGTCTAGCCTGCCACAGAAACCGCTGTATCACCCAATGGTAAGCACCCGGTTTCAGCCAGTCAAGGCTTCACCACCTCAGCAGAAGGGAGCTGTCTGTCATTCCCATCATCTGCTGGCACAGATGCTCCTTTTCCTCCTACTCCATTCCTTCAACAATCACCGAAGCGATTGCCAAGACACAGCAGTATGCGTACACGCATCAAACGTTCACGCATCCTGAACGTGCTCCTGTTCAAGTTGCTGGTGCTGCAGTCCCTCCCTTTCAAAGTGGTGGACACTAGTCTGCACCTTTCAGAGAACTGATGGCTTGTGCCGAGCTGAGGTGGAGAGTCCCAAGCTGTCATTTCTTCGGAAAAAAGGCAGTACCAGCCTGCACAAATATGTAGAACAGAAGGTGGTCCAGTCCTTGAGCCTGTCGGTGTCTGCTAAAGTGCACGGCAGTGCCGACGTGTGGAGCTGTAACTATGGTCAGGGACATTACTTCTCCTTTACGGCCCACTGGGTGAATGTGGTTCCTGCACAGCCACACCAGCAAATTGGCCAGGTCATGCTGCTTCCGCCTCCACGTTGTCAAGCTGTCGGTCCGGCGACATTGTCCGCCTCTGCCTCCTCATCCTCCACCAGTTTCTCAGCCTCCACTGCAGGGACAAGTCACAGTGCCCCTCCAGCATATCACATTGTTTCCCTGGCGGAACGGAGTCAAACAGGGGTGGAACTGCTCTATGTCCTTCGTCAAGAAATCGATCCTTTCTCCCCGACATCTCAAAATCGGATCCAAGGTGTTCGACAACGGGAAGAACATTGTGTCGGTGCTGCGTCAAGGAAGGCTGAGCCTTGTGCCCTGCATGGCACACATGTTCAATCTGTTGGTGGTTTCTCAAGTGGTTTCTGAAGTCTTCCACTCATCTGCAAGACATCCTAAAAATGGCAAGGAAACTTTGCATGCACTCCAGCCACTCGTACACAGCAAAGCACACCCTCCTTGAGCTGCAGCGGCAGAATGGCATCCCTCAACGTAGGCTAATATGCGACGTTTCCACCCGTTGGAATTCCACCCTCCATATGTTGGACCGACTATACGAACAGAGAAAGGCCATCAACGATTTCTTGATGATGCAAGCGGATAGGAGTACTCCCCTGTGTAACTTCAATATCAGCCAGTGGCAGCTAACGCATGACACCTGCCATTTGCTCAGGTCCTTTGTGGACGCAATGTTATTTGTCAGTTGCCAGGACTACGGAATGAACAACGTCATTCCACTGCTTCATGTTCTGGAAGAGATGGTGGTAACAATGGCTGGTCAGGGGACTGGAGACGTGGTGCCTAGATCTCACGGCAACATGAGCCCTGTGGGGGCTGAACTGGAAGAGGGGGAGAAGGACATTGGAGCACAGGCAATGTGTAGCAAAATGGGTGGTTTTCCTACTCAGCTGACCGGAGAGGAGTAGCAGGAGCAGCCAGAGGAGCTACAGGGCGATGAAAAAGACGAGACAGAGGACCCAGATCCACCGTGGCAGTATGCAGTGGAGATGGAGGCAGGGAGTCCCTACTTGTACAAGTGTTCAAGCACGTGGGGAAGACGCCGACTCCTGTACCTGGTACAACTGAGCGGCCGTGTCAGCACATGCTGACCCGTTCTCAAAGATCGAACAAAGGCCCTACAATCCCCAGACAGTGGTGTAAGAACGAAACAAATTTTAAGACTTGAAAAAGGGGTATGTTACCACGAAACGCGTCGTCTAACTAATAAATTCAACCTGAACTACATCATCTGATTGTCTGAGTGCGCCCCTGGCAGTCCTGCGTCTGATCTGCTAGCTCTGACGCTTTCCTCAACTCCATTTCGAGCCAAACTGGTGGACTGGCCACCGCCACAAGGCCCCGGACAAAGCCCAGGCTGCACCAACAATCGCATTCTGGTCATCCTCACTGTACACCTGCACTAGGGTTGTGTCCAATTGACACAACCCGAATAGGTGAGCAACACCACACATTTAACTTATCTAACCAGCTTTGATGATATCACCCTATGAGCGCCTTTTATCTCTCCATGTACCTTCAAACTCGGTCATTGTGCCACTCAGTGGCCTCCTCATACTGCTTCCACCTAACCACTATGTCATAGGTCCACTCTGTGAACTTCTCATGCTGTTCCCACCCTCCCCACTTCATGACTGGGCTTTCAGCCTGACTGACATCATCATTTATTTGACCTTTCTTCTGATCTATCAAAAGGAAGGAAAAATGAGACGCACAACACATCCTGTCTGTGTAGCAGCTGTAAGGCCTGTATGGTCCCATCACAGTTGGCTTATGATTTGGTAGCCAAAAGCAGGAGTGGGTACAAAACACAGAAGACATGCAAATATTCAATTCACATGTCATCTCTGTTTTAGATCCACTCCTGTTTTTTTTGGTATTAGCAATACTGATGGATTATTGAACAAATGCTGACCGAGTGAAGGCATATGCTCCACAGACAGGATCAGTTTTTTTCTGGGTTGTTGTTCTGACGGATCGGAGGAAGGGCAAAATAACTAGTGACGTCAACACAAACTTACTGCTGACACCCTCTCCACTCTGTCAGGGGTGCTCTACTTTTATACGTGTTTAATAGAACAGGTTCTGTAGACATCTATGTGGAATCAACTGGCGAAGGTGTAAAAGGAGTGCGCTTCTTCTTGGCGCTAACATCGACCTGTAAGGATGAGTTTATACTTGGGTTATTTGGTCTGTTTTGGCCCCGTGACTGCCCAAATAAGTGAAGTGTGCAGTGATTCTAAGAGCGACGCCTGTTATCTGCATGTCATACGGACTCACAGTATTATTTTACTACTATAGCAGACTCCCTATGCGTGTTACTGCAAGGCACAGTGTTCTACACCACTATAAAGGCAGTCAGGAAATAGCTGTTTTTTAACGTAATTCGACGCAAATATATTCAAATCAAAACGAATTTTTCATGATAAATTCGGCGAATCGGCAAATCAAATATTTGAAAAATGCGCGCATCTCTAGTTCTCTCACATCACCTGCATATCCCTAAAAACTGAATGTTTAGCGGGCATCCTTGTGCTGAAAACATCAATCATGTCCTTTGATCCTGGATACTATAGAGTCAATTATATAAAGTTACATGCATGTAATGTGTGCAAGGACCCCTCCTAGGCATCTTAGGACTATTGGTAACGTAGACACGTTCGGACTATCAGACTATCGGTAACGTGCCTGGGCAGGCTATTATTTTCTTTCTGACGATCACAGGTGCAATCACAGATTTAGGCTACTTTCACACTAGCGTTTTGGCTTTCCGTTTGTGAGACCTGTCATGGGCTCTCACAAGCGGACCAAAATGGATCAGTTTTGCCCTAATGCATTCTGAATGGAAAAGGATCCTCTCAGAATGCATAAATTTGCCTCCGTTCAGTCACCATTCCAATCTGGAGGCGGATACCAAAACACTGTCCTGACACAATAGAAAATGGATCTGTCCCCCATTGTCTTTCAATGGAGTTCATGACGTATGTTTAAAAGACATAATAAAACCGGATCTGTTAATGACGGATGCATGCGGTTGTATTATTGTAACGGAAGCGTTTTTGCTGATTCATGACAGATCCTCAAAAAACACTAGTGTGAAAGTAGCCTTATCTGTACAGTAAATAGTTGGCCATCTTTACTCAATGTTTATTACTGTACCTTTCAGTGCTGTTTCAGTATCAGCATGGTTATGTGCATTTATGGTGGTTCTCTAATGCATTTCATTTGACCCTGCTCAACCAAAACAGCACTGGGGAAGTAAAGTCCCAGATGTCATGATTGGTGAGGAATTCGACAATTATTGTTCAACATAGGCATGCAGACGCATCAGCCTAGGCATATCGTGAACCTCTTGTACATCTTGTGGCTAATTCTATATAAGGGACAGCCCTTTCCTCCAAAAGAAGGTGGACATATGCTTCTTAGCAGTGACAGTGTACTCTGATTCTTGTACCCCTCCGCCACTATTGAGATTGTGAGTATGCTAAAACTGGTGCTGTGATTAGTTACTGGAAAACTGTAAGGTTTACCTCACCCCTGTGAATACCAGGTTTTACAGATGTTCCTGCATCAAGGAAGGACTACAAACTGGTGCATCACCCAAATAAATAACACTGTTACCATTTAGGTTGCACTGGTGCTCAACACATAGAGAAGACTATTGTGTTTCCTATCTCCCATAGGAAAAAAAAGTGCAAAAATGACCCAGCAAGATGCCTTCAACCTAGCCGTGTATTTAGGGGACTATTTTTGAGAACCACATCCTGGGTATTCATATGGTAAAGTCTCCCCTTACATGGGTTAAAGTGTTAAGGGTGAAGAACAGGGGGAATAGTCTCCACACTCTTGGGTTAGCCAGTGCCAACTCAAAAGCTGTCTCTGGAAATTGTCTCTTCACTTGATGTCTAGGTTTTCCTGCACTAGAGAGCAAATATTGGTCATTCAGGCTGACCTGGCAACAATCCTTCATTGTGCAACTCTGTAATAGGTACCTAAAATCTAACAGCACCAATATACAATCATCAAAAAAAAAGTCTAATGGAGAGCATTACACATAGTGTATCACTAATAGAAAATTGACCCCAATCTTTTGTAAGTTGCAGGTCACTTTTATAGAAAACAGATGGTGTTGAACTACATTATTACAAGGTAGCCCAGTGATATGTTTTATCATGATGTATGGTTTTGCAAATTCTAGCAACGTTATGATATGCCTGGTGTCACTAGTCCACAATAATATCCATAGCTGTCAAAACTGCCAGCTGGAGGGGGCTGGGAGCCCCATATGACCCCAGAGCCACTGTTTGAGGAACATTAATGTAGAAAAATAATGTACAAAATGGTATCACAAACTAGGAATAACATACAATGTGATATTGCAATACGTGAATAATAAACACTATGAAGTAACACGAATTATTGTGCTCAGTAAATAATGGGCTAAGTGATATCACAGAATAGAAATAAAAATCATTGTCTCACTTCAGCAATTAGCATTTATCATGTAGAGAAAGTTAATACAAGCCACTTACTAATGTATTGTTATTACCTCCTTTGCTGGCTTAATTCATTTTTCTATTACATACATATATACACTGCTTGTATCCAGGGGCTACGACCACACTACAATCCAGCAATGGTGGCCGTGCCTCACACTATAGGAAAAAGCACCAGCCTATGTGCGCTCCCACAGTCCTGGCCACCAGAGAAGCGAGTGCTTTTTCCAATAGTATGCAAGCACGAGGACCACTGATGGATATCCGCATGGCCGTAACCATGGAAACGAGCAGTGTTTAATGTGATGGAAAAATTAATCCAACCAGTAAAGGAAGTAATATGGACAATCACAATACATTAATGCCTCGTATTAACTTTCTGTATATGATAAATGCTACTTGCTGAAGTGACACAACCTCTTTAATGTAATGGGATAATAATGTGAGGTAATGTAAGGACCACAGTTATGTAACAGCAGAGAGGTAATGACAATTCTGGGAAATTAATGCAGACATTTTACAGTATATCTTTAGACCCTCTTCTGGAACTCACTTATGTTTCTGACTATGGCGAAATGTGTAGGGTTCATCTCTATAACATGGATATTGAAATGTACCAGTGATGTGAAGACAAAAAAAAATTCAAATCACTGAATAACTCTTAGGCTACATTCACACGACCGTATTTTTCATTCCGCATCAGATCCGCATCCGTTTCCGTTTTTTGCGGAATAGATACGGTCCCATTCATCTCTATGGCCTTTTAAAATTTGCGGACAACTTTCCGTAAGTTGTCCGCATCCGTGTGTCCGCATATTTCATCCGCAAAAATATGAAGCATGTCCTATAATTGTCCGCAAAAATCGGTCCGCAGCCCCATAGAAGTCAATGGGTCCGCAAAAAACGGATAACATACGGAAAGGTTTCCGTATGTTATCCGTATTTTGCGGATCCGTTTCCGTATTATTAGGCTACATTCACACGACCGTATTTTTTTCATCTGTATTTTACGGACGCAAAAAACTGAAGCCGTATGTCCGCATTTTGCGGAAGAAGGCTTCCGTATGTCTTCCGTTTTTTGCGGATCCGCAAAATACTGAACTGGAGGGAGGGAAAAAAAAAAAATGTTCTTCAATAAAATATTCTAATAATAATACGGAAACGGATCCGCAAAATACGGATAACATACGGAAACCTTTCCGTATGTTATCCGTTTTTTGCGGACCCATTGACTTCTATGGGGCTGCGGACCGATTTTTGCGGACAATTATAGGACATGCTTCATATTTTTGCGGATGAAATATGCGGACACACGGATGCGGACAACTTACGGAAAGTTGTCCGCAAATTTTAAAAGGCTATAGAGATGAATGGGACCGTATCTATTCCGCAAAAAACGGAAACGGATGCGGATCGGATGCGGAATGAAAAATACGGTCGTGTGAATGTAGCCTTATTAGAATTTTTTTATTGAAGAACATTATTTTTTTTTCCCTCCCTCCAGTTCAGTATTTTGCGGATCCGCAAAAAACGGAAGACATACGGAAGCCTTCTTCCGCAAAATGCGGACATACGGCTTCAGTTTTTTGCGTCCGTAAAATACAGATGAAAAAAATACGGTCGTGTGAATGTAGCCTCAGACTGCAATTCGGTTCTAATTAAAGTACTAAACAATGTAAATAATGTGACTCAAAAATAAAGTTACTTGATCAATAGTGTGGGGGCCAACAAGAGTTCTATGACATCTCAAACAAATCTCAAATGCAATAAATACTGTATACCTGTCGGTTTTTCTAGAAAAATAATAAAAAAAATAGAATATACATCATATATGACAAGTGAGGAAAGGTCCAAAAAGGTCCAAACCAAGAGTTTTGGTCATGCAGCATCTCCAAAAACAAGCGGATGGTGGAAGTCGGACCCTGCCGATATGATAAGGATAGGGCATCAATAGTCATGTCCTGGAATACCCTATTTGTATTGATTTGCTCCCTATACCCTGGTTCCATTTTATGTGCATGAAGTACAGGTATATTTGTTTCCTTTTGCTTATATAGCTGCAACATGTTCTACAGTGATGTAGAGAGTCTCTGCACCCACATGTCGAATGTTTTAACTGTATCTTACAGTTAAAGAAAAAATAATCAGACGTCAGGTGATTACGATGATAACTAAAGAAGTGATAACAAGTTTTCACGTTTGGAACACAAGTGCTAGAGCTTAAGTGTATTCTAATATATTCCATCTAGGTAAGATGACATCACAGACACACAGTGGGGAAGATTTACTGATAAAGATGAACTAGAATTCTGGTGCAGTGTCTTGCACCACATTTGTGAAACTTTTTGTGCTTCGCTCAAAGGGGTCTGGAAAGGGGTTATGGCAAAATAAGGCAACTAATAGATATAATAATATCCTCTAATATGTTATACTCTAAAACCAAATCGTCAAAAGATAAAGCAAAGCATCACTCAGTTTCAACGTATCAAGAGAACAATGAACCCTATTGTTATGACCTGTGTGGTTACATATCACTAGTTGGGGTCCACTTCAGTTTGCGACTTATGTCTGAAATTTATTTTCAACATTAAAGGGTAACTGTCATACCTCAGTTAGTCCGTCAATGATTGTCAAAAGATCCGTAATTACCTTATAATAACAGTTTTCATTAATGTCCTCTGTCCCTTTCCACTGCTCCCTTAAAAGACCGTTGCTAGGGCTTGTCTGTCTTCCTTTTAGTATAAATAGAAGACAGAGGGGCGGTCCTTCACACTGCATGGCTGCATTAGGCTTCAGAGTGAAGAGGCGTGTCTCTCAGTAATCCAATCTGATTGGCTGGCAGGGAGCTGCTGGCTACAGCAAGTGTGTATGGGAAGAGAGGGAAAGCAGTTTTGGCCTCAGAGAACTGCAAGAGGAGCCATCTTAAGAAGGTCCTCATATTGTAAATGTTTAAACAGCCGTAACTAAGGGAAAAACTCAAGGAAAACAGTGGCATATGAAGAAACTAAATATTGCTTTATGCATAATGCTGCTGCAGAAGTAACATATGCTAAAATTGATTTTTTTGATGAAAACAGGACAGTAACCCTTTAATGTCACTTTAACAACAGACATTACACAGCAATTTTCCAGCATAGTTCTTGACAGTGAATGGAAAGATTTATTTAACTTTATGATCTATGTATTAGATCATGGCTCTGGTCATATATTAGATTTTTAAACTGTCCTAGTCAGTTACAGGAGTCTAAAAATAATCTGCCTTTTCTAAAGTCTCAGCAAGCGATCATTCAACAATTGGCAAGAACTACATTAATTGGTGAGATAGAATAATGAAAGTAGTGGAGAGAATCTCAAGCCATATCGTGACCTTGTAATATATATGTAGATGGAAGACAAGAGAGACAGGCAAATAGAGCAGTGAGTTATTTGCATGCACACTGCTTGGAATGATCTTGCTATACGCTTATCACTGTGGCTATTCCCAATATGTGCTTCCCCAGCTCTGTGCTGGCTCAGGAGATCTGTCTCTGTCTGAAACTAATGGACATTTCCTCCTCTTGTCTTGCAGTTCAGCAGAAAGCTGCAGAGCAAGGGATAAATCAGACGATGATGAGAGAGGTACATCCTTGGGGCGCCCAATCTATGCCAAGACTCAAAAAGGCTGGAACATCTAATTAATTGGTCCCTCTTTGAGGAACGCTGTTCAAGGGCAGGACAGAATTAGGAAACCTTTGTCCCTGCCACATAGAGATAACAATAATGGAAATAAAAAGAGGAATTTGCCCATCTGAGTCTGCACTTTTATAGGATAACTAGCTATCTATGTTCTGCACAACATAAAGACACACAAAAGGAATGGCACAGTAGACAAATCTCAAAACCTATTTCTATTCTTTAATAGCATATGTTTCTTTCAATAATATTAATACATTGCGTAACAATGCATATTCCAATTTTAATAAAATGATATATACTTGTTTAAAACTAGTTTCACACCAAATACTGTATATTGAAATTCATTGGCATGTCCAGTCTAATACGACTGCATTATTCTAACCAAACCTACTTAGAAGGATCTTTAGTAGGCTGCTATATACCCATTATTCACCCACTTTACATCTTTGCAAATAATTTGAGAAAAATTTGTGAGAAAATGATTATTAGTCTGCTCTAAATAATGTCATATCATGGAACAATAATTATAGTGGACAGTACAATGTCTCAGAGGTACCATACAGTGGCACATGGCATTCCTTTTGGTCTTTAATATCGCTTTGCCATAAGCTCTTATAAAAAACAAATTTGTATAACATTGAATGTAATTCCAAATATTATGCATTCAATACACATCGTTGATTGATTTCAAACATGTACGTACATCAGTGTTGAAATCAAAACCGAATTTATCCTTGGTAGCATAACATTTTCGAGTTAGGCATTTTGAGTAAAGTCCAAAGTCAGCCCATATGATTGAGATTATTGGTTGTAAAACAAAACTGCAAAGCAAAACCCAGCAAGGCAGCTGCCAATTTGCAAAATGCTTCTCATCCTATGAATGGCCATTAGAGGTAACATAGTGCATAGTTACAGAACTGAGGTCTTCTTAGAAAAGCATCCAATTAATTAAATCCTTCTCCTGTAATTGATCAAGCTCCCCTAGAAAAGGACTCCATTTTCTAATTAGAAAATTCCATAGTCTGAATTTCTCTGGGAACCAGTAGTAGTAGTAGTAGATACCTTTTATATCTATAATGATATATATCAAACACTTCTATTACAGAACATAATCTGCAGTCTTTAATGTCCAAAAACACAATGGTAAAGATCACTTGCTCCAGTAAACGTGAATAAGTTTGCCTTTGATTATAATTATTACCTGTTATATTTCAATAATCACTGTTCTTATTATTCTTTTTTGGTAACCAGGATTATCCTCTTTAAGAAAAAAATATGTGATCTGGAAAAATACACTTACTGAGAGAAAAGATAAACTTAATTTCCTTACCTATATCTTCTCAGCAAATCTATGTTGACTCTTTGTAACATGTTACAAACAACTTAGTCAGACCTCACCTCAACTAACTACAGTTTGGTTTCTGCACAGAACCTTGATAACTATTTAAAAAAAAATACACTATTAGATCATACATTTATCAACTCCACAAATCTACATACATTCCTTCAAATCTATCCTCCATAGAATACAAAATACCCCTCTCTTCTGCCTTTTCCCCTTCTAATATATGTACCCATAATCCTATATCCTGTCTATAACTTACCATTAACTCTTAGATTTTTCATATTTCCATTGCTACTTTTTAGTAAAATTTCAAACATGCTATGATGAATCCCATCCTCAAAAACCATCTTGACTTATCTACAATCTCATTACTCAAATTTTTCATCTCTCCTACAGATTCAAGTTGCTTGAACATATTTTCTGTAACAGGCTAAAACAATTTCTCACATCCAATTCATTCCATGATCTTCAGTTTGACCTTACTGGTGCCAATTCTAAGGGATTGAGAAGACTTTTTAATCTCTTTTCAGCAACTGACACTGTTGACCACCCTTTGGGATATAGTGCTCTCCTTGTTTTCCTACTATCTAAGCAGTCATTCACCTTGTTCTTCATTGGCACCTTATCTTCCCCCATTCAGCTCACTTTTCAAGCCTCCATGTTGAGTTCTAGGTCTTGTTCTGTCTACCACAACATTTGACATCTCATTATTTCATTCAGTCTCCAATTTGTATGTTCCTACCTGTCCACTCCTGACCTCTTTTTTAGTTTGTGGGGAAGATCTCAAGTTACCTCTTAGTATCTCTCATAGATAAATACATTGATACTGTCATTGGTAATACAGTATATGGTTTGATTAACTCTTCTATCTATAGGTATGTTACAGCTGGAGTGGGAGATCCTTTGCACCTTGTCTCTTCTAAATTGGCAGATTTGTGGTGAACAGCTTATCAAAGGGAGCTGGCAGGTTTTTCTGAGGAAGAACTCCCTTAGATTTCTACATAGAGCTTATTATATCTCTACTAGGTTAAATGCTATGTCCCCTTCAGTGTCACCCTTTTGTTTTCAGGGATGTGGTGCACATGGAGATGTGTATCATACTTGGTGATCTTGTTAAGTGATAGCAGATTTCTGGTCACAGGTAATTTCTTTAATTAAGGAGATATTTGTTTTTTTGGTTTTAAGCCCCTAAACGTGATAGGCGAGACTTTTAAATGAACCCAATTTATAGCAAGAATCTATAATGCCTTATGTTGGAAGAAGAAAACTGATGGCTATTCACATGGATGTTGTTCAATGGTTTAACAAGTTTTGGAGCGCTCAGATGTTATAGTGTAACTGAGTCCTACCTCAGGCCATCGCTTCCTGAGGTTCGGTGCAGTGAAAAAGGTGATGATAAAAGGAGTCAGGCAGAGATTGTAGAACAAAGAACTCCTTTTTTTTACTGAGTGCAAAAAAAGATAGCAGCACATCCAACAGCATTTCATACAAAGTGCAATTTCTTTTCTCCCAGATGATGGGGTATGATGGCTGGCAATGTGACAAAATATGACAATCAGAAATTTGCTAGCTGATGCTGAGTCTTTCTGGTTTCCCTTTCCTACAGCTTTATTCTGGCACCTGTAGCTGTAGGTGTCCACTGTATGTTGCATACTTTTAGCCATGCCTGTCCTGAACTGAAGTGATGGTGTCTGAACGTGTTAGCTTGGTTGCTCGATAACTCTGCTGACTCAAGTTCTCTGTAGTTTACAAATCTTCTGAGGCCTAGGACCCTGCATTCTCCCTGGGGCAATTGCTTCCTCCAAGGTGAGCTGCCTCCATGATCCAGGACCCTGCAATTTCCCTGGGGCAATTATGTTTTTCTAGGTGAGATGCCTCAGTTGTCCACACGGCCTGGGGGAGCGGGAGATGGAGCACATGCTCCCTCTCTCCTCACTTTCTGTATTCTTAAACTAAACTGACTCTCTCTTGGTCTCCCCCACCCTTGGAAGGAAATCTTACCAAGAAGTGAAGAAGGAAATGATAAGTTCCATTCCTGTTGCCAAACACTGCCAACCATACCTATTGTTGAGTGATATACTGGTGTCCACGATATACCACCACATTAGGAAAAGGTGATATCGCAATTTCTTAATAAGTGACGTATTTTTTGTAAAGTCATAGGGGCAGACACACTTCTGCTGACTGCTTCTAAAATGTCTGGGCCCGGCTGCCTATGCACATTATGCGGAAAGCCACTGTAACGTGGTACTTGGGCCCAACATACTTTTGATCAAAAATGTGTGCTAAGTGCTTCCTTCATTCCATATTTTTTGGAATGAGCCCCTTTTCCTATTTTTTGCTATCAGTTTATGATGTATTGTGCAGCCATTTTTTGACCAACCTTGTTTGCCTTATGGCTATGCACTTGAGAGTGTAGATGCATATCTGCTTAGTCTGAACTCTGTCTTATAGTATATATTGAGGGTGGCGCCTCTTTTGGACTAAGCAACGCCCAAGTACCTGGGACTTCTCAGCACAAAAGCAATTTAGCTGGTTCCTGCAGTGCCCTGAATAAAAGGAGACTAGTAAGTCTATGAGAGGCAGTATCTTTAATTTTAGGGACCATTGTGCGGAATCCACTGTGACATGATACTTGGGCCCGACATACTTTTGATCAAAAATGTACGCTAAGTGCTTCCTTCATTCCATTTTTTTTTTAATGAGCCCTTTTCCTATTTTTTGCTATCAGTTTATGATGTATTGTACAGCCATTTTTTTAACCAACTTTGTTTGCATTATGGCTATGCACTTGTGAGTGTAGATGCATATCTGCTTACTCTGAACTATGTCTTATAGTATGCACATTACCTGTCAGTTCCTGCAGAAGCCGCCCCCTCCTCGCTCATATTTCTCTAAGACTCTGCCAACCGGTCCATGTGACTTATCAGCCAGTCAACACCCTTGAAAGCCCAGAGATACCTCTTATGTTAAGATGTCAGGTAATGACTGTGCACACAAGCCAGGTGGCCGACATCAGCAGCCAATGAGGCAAAAACTGCAAGGTGCAGGACAGTCTTTCTCAGGGAGTTCATCTGGCCTGCACTGCGATTGTCCAAGGTTGGGGAAGACATTTGTGGAGCAGAGTGTAAAAGCTAGTACTGGGTTCTGAATAAAGGTGTCTCTTATACTGTCTATATCCGCTCAGGCTCATCATGGGGACCACAAGGAGACATTATACTGTATACTTTATGGGACCACAAGGAAACATTATACTTGGGTGAAGGGGCTAAAACTTGTATCCCCCATACAGTCTCCTTGTAGCAAAGTACCTGAGGGTGTACAGCACATGCGCAGCTTCCCTCCATTCATTCCTATGAGAGTGCCAAAAATAGCCGAGTGCTGGCTCAACTATTTCCATAGGGCCCATAATAGTGAATGGAGTGGTGGTTGCGCTTGTGCAGTGCGCTTCTGATTCATTTCAATTGGACTTCCGAAAATAACCAAGCACGTCACTTGGCTATTTTCAGTGCTCCGATAGGAATGAAAGGAGTGATGCTGCTCATGCGCGGTGCACCATCTGGCACTTTGTGGGCTCAGATCTATGTATAGGTTCGGGTCCCAGATGTGACACCCACATCTATCAGAAATTGGGGGCATATCCTACTGATATGACCCCAATGTTCAAGATGGGAATAATTCTTTAAATGGCATCTGTCATCAGATTAGGAACTGGGTCACCTGCTGCATGTGCACTCAGCAGCTGAAGTAATCTGTATTGATCTCGTGTTTATGTATGCCCACATTGCTGAAAAAAAGAGGCTCAGCTCTCTCTGCAACTGCCACACCCTCTACATTTTGATTGACAATGCCAAGCATGATTACATTTACACTGTTTGGCCCTGTCAATTTGAGTGCAGATGGCACAATAGTTGCAGATAGAGCAGAGCCTCTAGGAGTAGAGGCAACATCTCTATATTAAAACATCATGCCTTTAGATGCCTTTAGCTTTAAAATGCGCATATAACAGGTCAGCCAGTTTTATAGATGCAAATCTGCTGGCAGAAATATAACCATGTAGGTTTCACCCGAACAAATAAGACACCTTACATCTGCCAAAAAAGTAGTTAATGGTGGAAAAGCAATACACAGTGCCGTGACCAGACCAACAGTTCCTTCGGGGCACAATCTGTTGTCCAGGGACTCCCACCAGATGGTGTTTGAGGTGCCCTTGGTGGTGTGAGATTAAGGTGCCGTAGAGGTAGGGTCCCTGGTGTTTGTGTAAAGCCAGCATCGTAAGGTGCAAATAGGTGATAAGTTCGCAAAATAAGGAGACCAATTCTCTTAACAAATTCCCAGTACTTTACTGAAGCTGATCCAAAGCTCATCAATGTGCGCAAAAGTCATTTATAGCAAGGCAGCTTCTACATTGGCTCAGGTTACTATTCAAAGGTTGCATAAGGGGTAGTTTTCTATAACAATCAAACCCTTGTTTCTCCAGGCTGGAGGGATTTACTATCTCTGCTGTACTGTATAGTCATATACTTCTGTATCCTTTCTAGAACTACTATCTCCTGACAGGTGGCCTTTCTGCCTTTGGTTATGGTGGGTAGCTTGTAACTTACCTAATGCAAATGAGACTAGAGCATGATAAACAACAATTACCTTCCTTTGCCAATATTCTCACTCCCTCTCTGGGTTTCCTGGATCTTCTGTAATATTTCCCTTCTATGGGCTGGTACATGGAACTAACTCTGGAGTTTTGATAACTCTGCAAAATGGCTGCTGAGGTTCAGCTTTTCCTCAGACATCACATTCTCATCCTTATCTTTCTCTTCTCAGAGAGCAGGGCGGAGTCAGCCCTGGGAGATTTGCTAAAATTTCCCCCTCCCTGTGCAACTTTATGGGAACTTAGGCACAAGCACATTGTACCATCATATTATCAATTTTATCGAAATGCCATCTACAATCCATCAGCAGTTGCTATTAGAGACTAGCCCAGGGATGCAACATAGGAATTACTTATGCAAAGTCAATATCCCAATGAGGGTTGTAAAATCCCTTAGACTCCTTCCTTAAGTCCTAAATCAAGTTTAACCCAATGGGTCCATGCTACTGTTCAGAGAACTAACTGTGACAGTTCAATCAGACCATGTGCCCCCTGGAAACACATCTATTTACTGGTACAGGAGGTCATGCACCTGATAACTAGAGATCATCCAAGCCTTGCATGTAATTTCTGCATGACTGGACACCATACTGGCAAGTTTTGCCCCACAAATGATTAAACAATCAATACCTTCAGTTCTAGATCTGCTCTGATTCTCATATCAGAATCCACCTATACTGCCTAGATACAATAGACATCCAAAAATGTATTGTGGATTTCTATTCTAAACCGCTGCACTATCCTGTTAGAGGCTTTTGCACAACAGTTCATCACAGATCGGGCAAATATTTTGTAACACAATTATCCAGAGAGGCTCCTCCCTGAGCCACTCCTCCATTAAAATGCAATGAATTATTGACATACTGTCAGCCAATCTGCATATAAACAGATGTTTGAAGAACCTGGTAAGACATCTGCAGCTTCCGCAGATGAGCTTGCAGGTTAGATTTACTATGGATGATTTCATCTCATTAGCTACCTGGCATGATATACAATTTTCAGAAAGCCTTTGAGTGTTCAGAGTGTACATGGAATGTTCCTCAATCAATTCCATTTCAGAAATTCTTATGTTTTGCTGCACAGGTATCCTTCGACAAATCAATGCAAAAAAATACTGAAGCTTTCTTAGTCTAGACCTCCCATATCATCAGAATATACTGTTTATATTGTGCTAATAAATATTATGTCTGCAATTGTGCCAATAAGCTGGTAAACTTGCCTGTCTAGACAGTAAGGAAAGCTTTCCTAGGAGAGCAAAGCCAAAGACAAAGGCAAGACTTTGTGTTCCACTGATCAATTTGACCAAAATGTGCACTAATAATCTCAAAACTATAAGAATTATAAATATAACAGTAATGAATTGAAAATAACACAAATGTGACATCTTCATATAACTTAGCCCCCAGTATTGACCTTACAACATCCAAGCATCTCATGGGTCTTGCAGAACACTATAAAGACTATCCTGAAATGTTCTGCCAACAGTCTGTAAGACTGTACTATTGACCTTCTGTCTGGGGCATCTACTCCTCATAGTGATTTGTTTCCTTTTTATTTGTCTAAGATGGAGACTATGCCCCACTACATCATGGAAAACCATAAAAAGGGGATTTATCTCAAAGATATTGTTTACTAATTGTGCAGAAGTATAAAATCATAACCCCAGTTTAGCCCAAAACTAACAGTAACACAGCATACTCCTCCACAAAGGCCATAAGGCCTTACTGTCACTGGATTCAAGTAGACTATGGTGTGAACATGACTTTTTGTCCCCTTTGTCTGCAGCCCCTTCTTAAGACTTTGCGGATCTGCCGTCAAAAGAATGTGCTGCAAATGTCAAAAGTAGAGTTGAACGAACACCTGGAAGTTCGGGTTCGGCCGAACTTCGCCGCAAAGTTCGAGTTCGGGACCTGAACTTGACCCAAACTTGACCCTGAACCCGAACCCTATTGAAGTCAATGGGGACCCGAACTTTGAGGAACTAAAATGGGTCTAAAATAGTAATGGAAAGGGCTAGAGGGCTGCAAAAAGAAGCAAAATAGGGGTAAGTACAATATATACTGGAGAGTGAATCTGGATCGCACATCCTCAACACTATGCTTTTGATATAACGACTGTCTCAGCATAATTACGTGGCATATCCGCCCAATTTGTAATACATTGTATGCTGTGCAAAAGAGGCATTAATATACAGTCTGATCACTTGTCGCGGTAAGTGGGCCTATGCTCTTTGATCAAACTGTATACTAATGCCTCTTTTGCACAGCATACTATGTATTACAAATTGGGCGGATATGCCACGTAATTATGCTGAGACAGTCGTTATATCAAAAGCATAGTTTTGAGGATGTGCGATCCAGATTCACTCTCCAGTATATAAAATAGGGGTAAGAGCTGGACAATTGCCCTGCAAACAAATGTGGATAGGGAAATGACTTAAAATAACATAAAATACATAAAAATTATAAATAATAATCTTGAACTAGGAGGTAGAGGTCCATATGGAGTAGGAGGTTGAGGAGGCAGTGGACGTGACTGTGTAGGTGGAAGCGGTGGTAGAGGAGGTAGTCGCCAACAACACTGTTTTTTGTATTTAACTTTTTTTATTTTTTTTTATTTGGGTAGACCCCAAAACATTGGAAAATATAGAAAAGAAAACAAAGAGAAAGTGCGCTGGAGTATAACAAAGGCTGGGTGAGGCTGGTATACATGTCTATTCTGCACAAGGTACAGACAAGTCCTGTGGGATCCATGCCTGGTTCATTTTAATGAATTTGATATTGTCCACATTGGCTGAGGACAGGCAGCTGCGCTTGTCTGTAATAACGCCCCCTGCTGTGCCAAACACACGTTCAGACAATACACTGACTGCAGGGCAGGCTAGCACTTCCAAGGCGTATAGGGCAAGCTCAGGCCATGTGCCCAATTTGGAGACCCAGAAGTTGAATGGGGCAGACGCATCAGTCGGTATGTGTAGGCGTGTGCACACATACTGTTCCACCATGTTGCTGAAATGCTGCCTCCTGCTAAGACGTTACATTTTGTAGCATCCCCAAGTCAGGGGAGTATGAGGGACTGACCTGGGGAATGCCAGTGATGGAGAGGCTGGCACGTGGATCCTCTGGGGCACTCTCTGGGTTCTTGAGGGACACAGCCAGGTGTAGTGTGAGGTGCCCTTGGTGTTTGTAGATTAACGTGCCTGTGGCTGTGTGTCACTGATGTCCGTGATGCCAGTGCCGGTAACGGTGGCACACCGATTTGATAAGAGGAATAATTGAGGTGCAGGCTTGAATAGTAAACCAGAACTTCACTTTACTGAACAGTAATAAACAGCATACACTGTCTTGACAGTTCCTCAGAAGACGATTGGTTTCAGCAGGCTTTAAGTTACAGTACATTAATGGCAGGCTTATATTTAGCAAGGTGATCACAGAGGGTTAAAGCAGGACTTCTGCAGTACAGGCGGCTTGCACACATTCCCTGACTGATCCTGACTAGAAATATATTCTTCTCCAAGGCCCCAATGCCCTCTCTCGGCTTATATCCTTGGGATAACAATCACTGAGTACCTCCTCTGGTATTTGTAGTACCTCTTGCTTTCTGGAATTCTTTGCTCTGCCTTCCCTCAGCTCACTCAGGCTGGTGACCAGTGATGTTTCTGCAGGGCTCCTTATCCTGTTTGCAGCTCGACTAAGGAGGCAACACTTCTCCACTAGTCCTAGAGTCTGGACTGCTCCTCCCAGGGAATGACTCTTCCTAGGCTGGACCCTCTCAGGCTATAGAGCCTGGGCTGACTTCAACAGGCTCAGGGCCTGAACACTGAACACCTTCACAGGCTCATGGCCTGGACTGGACTGCCTTCAACAGGCTCAAGGCCTGAACTGCCTAACTCCTCCCCTGACTGGGCCTATATTAACTAGGGCTCCCTAGCTCCCTCTAGTGGACATAGCTGAGATGACACCCCTAGCAGGCCTGCACAATGGCACACAATAGCAGTAACAGGGTGATAGGATATATAAATAGGCATTACATTACGTAGCATTTACTGAAAATGACATTCACCAATCTCCCCACAAATGAGGGGAACGTATGCACGCTAGTGATCCTTCTGTAGTGTCGGGCATCACAACTCCCGTACACTACAATTTCAGCTGGTGGTGCTGGTTGTTGTGGCGTGGTGACAAAGCTTTTCCACATTTCGGCCATGCTAACCTCCTCCTCTGCCTTAGTCTTGTGCTTTCACTGAGGCACCGGTGTCAGGTGGGAATGCCATCCATCAGCAGCGCATCTACCAGCGTCCACTTGTAGTCACGCATCTTCCGATCACACTCCAGTGAGGGAATTAAGGATGGCATGTTGTCCTTGTAACAGGGATCCAGCTGGGTGGCCACCCAGGAATCAGCACTGGTTAGAGTGTGGGAAACTCGGCGGTCTTTGTGCAGGCACTGCAGCATGTAGTCGCTCATGTGTGCCACGTGAACACGGTTCCTCCTCCTCCTCCCCCTCCTCCTCATCCTCCTCCTTCTCATCCTCCAGAACTGAGCCCTGGCTGGACAATTGTGTACATGGCCTATGTTGGTGCAGGAACCCACCCTCCGAGCCACTTGTCAATGACTTGCCTGATAACCGTGGAAATGATCCATCTTCCTCCTCCTCTTCCTCCTGTGCCACATACTCTTCCATCATCACCCAAAGCATAGAAGTGGGATAGTAACGCTGAGAATGGCGTCATTGGCACTGGCCATGTTGGTGGAGTACTCAAAACAGCGCAACATGGCACACAGATCTCGCATGGAGGCCCACTCATTGGTAGTGCAGAGCTGCTGCTCACACAGTCTCTCCAGCATGTGCAAGGTGGAGGCGATGAGCAGACAGGCGAGCAGCAGCAGGGTGAGAATGCCCAAAGCATGCACAGACTGCCCGCACTTTCTGCAGCAGCTTTGACATATCGGGGTTATTTTTCAGGAATTTCTGCACCACCAAATTCAGAACATTCACCAGGCAATGGATGTGTGTCAAACCGGCTAGGCCCAGAGCTGCTACGAGATTTCGGCCATTATTGCAAACCACCAGGCCGGGCTTAAGGCTCAGTGGCACCAACCACTCATCGGTCTGTTGTTCCATGCCCGTCCAGCCTGCTGTCGTTTCTCCCTGGCTGTGCTGAAGTTGGTGGTGAAGGTGTTACACTGACTGGATGAGGAGGTAGTAGAGGAGGAAGCGGCAAGCGGTAGGAGGAGGAGGCAACAGGAGGCAAAGAGAAATGCCCTGGTTATGTGGACCTTACCACAGATGGCGTTGCGCAGTGCACACCTGATTCTGTCCGCCCCCTGGTTCAGGGAAGGGATGGCTCGCCTGGAAAAGTAGTGGCGGCTAGGAACCACGTACTGTGGAACAGCCACCACCATAAGGTTTTTAAAAGTGACCGTGTCCACCAGACGTAATGACAGCATTTCACAGGCCAGGAATTTTGAAATGCTGGCATTCAGGGCCAGGGATCGTGGGTGGGAAGGGGGGTACTTCCGCTTTCTCTCCAGTGTTTGGGAGATGGACAGCTAAACTCTTCCATGGGACATTGTTGGGATGCTTGGTGATGGTGATGGACATGGTGGCATTGCTGCCACATCCTCTGTTTGCTGGGTGGCAGGTACCATTGTCACTCCAGAGGGGGAGGAAGAGGCCGAGACTGCAGCAGAAGAGGGAGCAGGAGGAGCCTGAGAATTTTCTTGTTTTTTTAGGTGTTTACTCCACTGCAGCTCGTGCTTTGCATTTAAATGCAGGTTGTGCTCAGGTTTAGAAAGTTTATGCCTCGCTTCAGGCTCTGATTGCACAGCGTGTAAACCACTCGTGTCCTGTCCTCAGCACATTGTCTGAAGAACTGCCACGCCAGGGAACTCCTTGGAGCTGGCTTTGGTGTGCTCGGTCTATGGGTGCGGTGGGCAGAATTAGGTGTACTGTCTAGGGGACGGCTGCTCTGCTTTTGCACCCTGCTCCCTCTTTTGCTGTGCTGGTGGCTCTGTGCGACCACCACCTCTTCCTAAAAACTGCACACATCACTCGCATGACCTTGATTCCATGTGGGGTCTAGGACCTCATCATCCTCCACATCATCTTCCACCCACTCTTCACCCCTGCCCTCCTTGTCGGTCTACACACTGCAGAAAGCCACAGCAATTGGCACCTGTGTTTCATCATCATCAGAGATGTGCTGCGGTGGTCCTCCCATGTCCACATCCTGAAACATAAGTGGTTGGGCATCGGTGCACTTAATCTCTTCCACTTCTGGGGCAGAGCTATGTGGATGGCCCACGGAAACCCTGCCAGCAGAGTTATCAAAAAGCTTAAGAGACTAGGGATGAGCGAACCCGAACTGTATAGTTCAGGTTCGTACCGAATTTTGGTGTGTTCGTGACACGGACCCGAACCCGAACATTTACGTAAAAGTTCGGGTTCAGGTTCATTGTTTGGCAAAAGCCTGCAAAGCAGCCAATCAACAAGCGTCATACTACTTGCCCCAAGAGGCCATCACAGCCATGCCTACTATTGGCATGGCTGTGATTGGCCAAGTGCAGCATGTGACCCAGCCTCTAATTAAGCTGGAGTCACGTCGCGCCGCACGTCACTCTGCTCTGATTAGTGTAGGGATAGGATGCAGCTGCTGTTAGGGCGAGAATAGGCAGGAATTAACTCAGCAGAAACACTTAATGAAGTGATCGATCTACAGCTCTGAATCATTCAACTTCTGCTAGTTAATTGCATTTTTCTGTGACTTTTTTCTGGGGTGATTGGTGGCCATTTTGTGTCTTGTGGTGCGCCAGTTTTTTTTTTATATCCTACATCAGGGGCTTGGCTGTGCTTATTGTCACCCCTAGAAACTCATGATAGAATTTTCTATGTTTTATTGAGAGGTGAAATTCACTTAAAAAAATAGTAATCCCCTAAATCTGGTGTTCCAACTGTGGCTAGCCAAGTGTAATACTGTGTGGCAAAGAATATATATATTTTTTTCTGGGGTGAAATTTAATTTCCAAAATAGCAATACCCTAAATCAGTGGTTTCTGCTGTGACAGGACAAGTTTTATAGTGTCCGTCAAAGGATAGCTTTTGTTCTGGGGTGAAATTCAATGGCCAAAATAGCAATACCCTAAATCAGTGGTTTCAGCTGTGGCTGGACAAGTTTCATAGTGTCCGTAAAAGTATAGCTTTTGTTCTGGGTTGAAATTCAATTACCAAAATAGCAATACCGTAAATCTGGTGTTCCAGCTGTGACTGGACAAGTTTCATAGTGTCCGTCAAAGGATATATTATTTTCTAAGGTGAAATTCAGTTGCAAAAATAGAAATACCATAAATCTGGTGTTCCAGCTGTGACTGGACAAGTTTCATATTGTCCGTCAAAGGATATATTATTTTCTGGGGTGAAATTCAGTTGCAAAAATAGAAATACAGTAAATCTGGTGTTCCAGCTGTGACTGGAAAAGTTTCATAGTGTCCATTAAAGGATATATAAATTTCTGGGGTGAAATGCAAAAATAGAAATACAGCAAATTTGGTGTTCCAGCTGTGACTGGACAAGTTTCATAGTGTCCATCAAAGGATATATATAATTTTCATCTTCCACCCACTCAAATATTATATTAACATCATCTTCCACCCACTCTTCACCCCTGCCCTCCTTGTCGGTCTACACACTGCAGAAAGCCGCAGCAATTGGCACCTGTGTTTCATCATCATCAGAGATGTGCTGCGGTGGTCCTCCCATGTCCACATCCTGAAACATAAGTAGTTGGGCATCAGTGCACTTAATCTCTTCCACTTCTGGGGCAGAGCTATGTGGATGGCCCACGGAAACCCTGCCAGCAGAGTTATCAAAAAGCATAAGAGACTAGGATTGAGCGAACCCGAACTGTATAGTTCAGGTTCGTACCGAATTTTGGTGTGTTCGTGACACGGACCCGAACCCGAACATTTACGTAAAAGTTCGGGTTCAGGTTCGTTGTTTGGCAAAAGCCTGCAAAGCAGCCAATCAACAAGCGTCATACTACTTGCCCCAAGAGGCCATCACAGCCATGCCTACTATTGGCATGGCTGTGATTGGCCAAGTGCAGCATGTGACCCAGCCTCTAATTAAGCTGGAGTCACGTCGCGCCGCACGTCACTCTGCTCTGATTAGTGTAGGGATAGGATGCAGCTGCTGTTAGGGCGAGAATAGGCAGGGATTAACTCAGCAGAAACACTTAATGAAGTGATCGATCTACAGCTCTGAATCATTCAACTTCTGCTAGTTAATTGCATTTTTCTGTGACTTTTTTCTGGGGTGATTGGTGGCCATTTTGTGTCTTGTGGTGCGCCAGTTTTTTTTTTATATCCTACATCAGGGGCTTGGCTGTGCTTATTGTCACCCCTAGAAACTCATGATAGAATTTTCTATGTTTTATTGAGAGGTGAAATTCACTTAAAAAAAATAGTAATCCCCTAAATCTGGTGTTCCAACTTTGGCTAGCCAAGTGTAATACTGTGTGGCAAAGAATATATATATTTTTTTCTGGGGTGAAATTCAATTTCCAAAATAGCAATACCCTAAATCAGTGGTTTCTGCTGTGACAGGACAAGTTTTATAGTGTCCGTCAAAGGATAGCTTTTGTTCTGGGGTGAAATTCAATGGCCAAAATAGCAATACCCTAAATCAGTGGTTTCAGCTGTGGCTGGACAAGTTTCATAGTGTCCGTAAAAGTATAGCTTTTGTTCTGGGTTGAAATTCAATTACCAAAATAGCAATACCGTAAATCTGGTGTTCCAGCTGTGACTGGACAAGTTTCATATTGTCCGTCAAAGGATATATTATTTTCTGGGGTGAAATTCAGTTGCAAAAATAGAAATACAGTAAATCTGGTGTTCCAGCTGTGACTGGAAAAGTTTCATAGTGTCCATTAAAGGATATATTAATTTCTGGGGTGAAATGCAAAAATAGAAATACAGCAAATTTGGTGTTCCAGCTGTGACTGGACAAGTTTCATAGTGTCCATCAAAGGATATATTATTTTCTGGGGTGAAATTCAGTTGTAAAAATAGAAACACCGTAAATCTGGTGTTCCAGCTGTGACTGGAAAAGTTTCATAGTGTCCATTAAAGGATATATTAATTTCTGGGGTGAAATGCAAAAATAGAAATACAGCAAATTTGGTGTTCCAGCTGTGACTGGACAAGTTTCATAGTGTCCATCAAAGGATATATTATTTTCTGGGGTGAAATTCAGTTGTAAAAATAGAAACACCGTAAATCTGGTGTTCCAGCTGTGACTGGACAAGTTTCATAGTGTCCGTCAAAGGATATATTATTTTCTGTGGTGAAATTCAGTTGCAAGACTATAAATACTGTAAATCTGGTGTTCCAGCTGTGACTGGACAAGTTTCATAGTGTCCATCAAAGGATATATTATTTTCCGGGGTGAAATTCAGTTGCAAAAATAGAAATACAGTAAATCTGGTGTTCCAGCTGTGACTGAACAAGTTTCATAATGTCAGTCAAAGGATATATTATTCTCTGGGGTTAAATTCAGTTGCAAAAATAGAAATACCGTAAATCTGGTGTTCCAGCTGTGACTGGACAAGTTTCATAGTGTCTGTCAAAGGATATATTATTTTCTGGGGTGAAATTCAGTTGCAAAAATAGAAATACAGTAAATCTTGTGTTCCAGCTGTGACTGGACAAGTTTCATAGTGTCTGTCAAAGGATATATTATTTTCTGGGGTGAAATTCAGTTGCAAAAATAGAAATACAGTAAATCTGGTGTTCCAGCTGTGACTGGACAAGTTTCATAGTGTCCATCAAAGGATATATTATTTTCTGGGGTGAAATTCAGTTGCAAAACTATAAATACTGTAAATCTGGTGTTCCAGCTGTGACTGGACAAGTTTCATAGTGTCCATCAAAGGATATATTATTTTCCGGGGTGAAATTCAGTTGCAAAAATAGAAATACAGTAAATCTGGTGTTCCAGCTGTGACTGAACAAGTTTCATAATGTCAGTCAAAGGATATATTATTCTCTGGGGTTAAATTCAGTTGCAAAAATAGAAATACCGTAAATCTAGTGTTCCAGCTGTGACTGGACATGTTTCATAGTGTCCGTCAAAGGATATATTATTTTCTGGGGTGAAATTCAGTTGCAAAACTATAAATACCGTAAATCTGGTGTTCCAGCTGTGACTGGACAAGTTTCATACTGTCCGTTTCATACTGTCCGTCAAAGGATATATTATTTTCTGGGGTGAAATTCAGTTGCAAAAATAGAAATACGGTAAATCTTGTGTTCTAGCTGTGGCTGGACAAGTAGTTTAATAGTATCCGTCAAAGGATATATTTTGTCAAATAACAATACCCAAAATCTGGTGTTCCAGCTGTTGCAGGCCAAGTGTAAATCTGTCCGTAAAAGGGTATATTACACTCCAAGTGTATTTCTTTCCGTAAAAGGGTATATTACACAAAGTGTTAAATTACAATTGCTGAAAGCATAATCCTTTAAATTTGCACGCACTATTGTGCATCTCATAGTGTATTTCTGTCCGTAAAAGGTTATATTACACTCTAGGTGTAAATACAAGTGCTGATAGGGTCAATAACTTCACACGCTACCGTGCATCTCCAAGTTTATTTCTTTCCATTAAAGGGTATATTACAGTAAGTGTTAAAATACAGCATAATCCTCTACATTTGCACACACTGTTTTGCATCTCTAAGTGTATTTCTTTCCGTTAAAGGGTATATTACACAAAATGTTAACATACAAGTGCTGAAAGCATAATTCAATATTTTTTTTCACACGCAACTGTGAATCTCCAAGTGTAAATCTGTCCGTAAAAAGGATACCTTTCATCCAGGGCCTAAATACTAGGCCTACAATTGATATTCCCCTAAATCTGTGGTTACTGCTGTGCCTGGATTAGTGTAATACCCCGTCTGGGTGCCAGGGGCCAAAATATCGTAAATTGGCCTGTTCCAATGGTGGGTGATATGAAGCCTGATTCTCTGCTATGCGACCTCTCTTCTCTGTCTTGGTGCCGGGGCCTAAATATCTGAAAGTGGCCTGTTCCATTGGTGGGTGAAATGAAGCCTGATTCTCTGCTATGCAATCTCTCTCCTCTGTCTTGGTTCCGGGGCCTAAATATCTGAAAGTGGCCTGTTCCATTGGTGGGTGACATGAAGCCTGATTCTCTGTTATGCGACCTCTCTCCTCTGTCTTGGTGCCGAGGCCTAAATATCTGAAAGTGGCCTGTTCCATTGGTGGGTGACATGAAGCCTGATTCTCTGCTATGGGACCTATCTTCTCTGTCTGGGTGCTGGGGCTTAAACAAGCAAAAGTGGCCTTCTCCATTGGTGGGTGACATGAAGCCTGATTCTCTGCTATGCGACCTCTCTCCTCTGTCTGGGTGCTGGGGCCTAAATAACTGAAAGTGGCATTTTCCATTGGTGGGTGACATGAAGCCTTATTCTCTGCTATTGAACCTCTCTCCTCTGTCTGGGTGCTGGGGCCTGAATAAGTAAAAGTGGCCGTTTCAGTGGTGGGTAAAATGAATCCTGATTCTCTGCTATGCCACCTCTCTCCTCTGTCTGGGTGCTGGGTAGTGATGTCGCGAACATAAAATTTTCCGTTTGCGAACAGCGAACGCGAACTTCCGCAAATGTTTGCGAACGGGCGAACCACCATAGACTTCAATAGGCAGGCGAATTTTAAAAGCCACAGGGACTCTTTCTGGCCACAATAGTGATGGAAAAGATGTTTCAAGGGGACTAACACCTGGACTGTGGCATGCCGGAGGGGTATCCATGGCAAAACATGGAAAATTACGTAGTGGACGCAGAGTGGGGTTTTAATCCATAAAGGGCATAAATCAACTAACATTCCTAAATTGTTTGGAATAACATGCTTTAAAACATCCAGTGTGTGTATACGATCCGGTGTGATGTTGTATCGATCAGATAGTGTTAGGGTTTTCGCCCGCTTCACAGACATTGACAGACCAAACTCCCCTTTTAATGCACCGCAAACAACCGCAAACAGTCCATTTGCACAACCGCAAACTCCCCATTTGCACAAGGTTGGATACCAAGCTAGCCATGTCTCGGTGATGTCATTGAAGGTTTCTTCCTCCACCCAGCCACGTACAACACCAAGGGTCCCCGAAAGGTGAATTGAATAGATTTTTCGAACTGGGAGATGGTTAAAAAAACGCTGGCTCCCTCCCCTTTGTTTTTATCCACGGTGACTGCATCTGCGCCGTGCAATTTACTGTCACACCCGATATGAGTGGTATTTTCTGTAGTATTAGAAAACGTATTGTGGTGTTTAACAAGCAGGATATGCTCAACCCATATGCAGTTGTGCATGTATATAGGGGAGCACATCCTGCACTTGTTGTCTATTGCTAGGGGCAATCAACAGTAAAAAATACATACAATGGAAGATGCCACAAGTACCACAATAACCATCCTACATACGATGACGATAATGTGGATGTGGAGAACAATCAAAAACATAACCATAGCAAAGGCAGGTGCACTCTGCGGCAATACTAATCCCTCACACTGATAAAATTGAGAGGTTAGTTCGACATATCCCACTAGGAGGACATGTCTTAAGCTCGGACACCACGGCAAGGTCTCTCAAGTAGCCCGAGGCCCTATCACTCAACCTACCTGTGCCATATGGGCGATGCCAGGAGCCGTTGGGCATTACGGGAGCGTAAGGCCTGACTCACAGACAGCTCACCAGTGACCTCCAGCATGTAACCATGCTTGCAATGGGAGGTGGGAGGTGCCTGTGAGCCCCACCCGAGACCGGCTGATATGGCCCAGAGCCTCCCAGGTGCACCTGAATGTAGCTTGTAGATGAAAATCAGGCACATTTCAATCGGAGTTTATACACCTCCAAACATATTATACAAACCATTAGAAAACGTGGTGTGGTGTTTAACAAGCAGGATATGCTCAACCCATATGCAGTTGTGCATGTATATAGGGAAGCACATCCTGCACTTGTAGTCCGTTGCTAGGGGCAATCAACAGCAAAAAATGCATACAATGGAAGATGCCAGCAACGGACTACAAGTACCACAATAACCATCCTACATACGATAACGATAACGTTGATGTGGAGAACAATCAAAAACATAACCATAGCAATGGCAGGTGCACTATGCGGCAATACTAAACCCTCACACTGATAAAATTGAGAGGTTAGTTCGACATATCCCACTAGGAGGACATATCTTAAGCTCGGACACCACGGCAAGGTCTCTCAAGTAGCCTGAGGCCCTACCACTCAACCTACCTGTGCCGTATGGGCAATACCAGGAGCCGTTGGGCATTACGGGAGCGTAAGGCCTGACTCACAGACAGCTCACCAGTGATCTCCAGCATGTAACCATGCTTGCAATGGGAGGTGGGAGGTGCCTGTGAGCCCCACCCGAGACCGGCTGATATGGCCCAGAGCCTCCCAGGTGCACCTGAATGTAGCTTGTAGATGAAAATCAGGCACATTTCAATCGGAGTTTATACACCTCCAAACATATTATACAAACCATTAGAAAACGTGGTGTGGTGTTTAACAAGCAGGATATGCTCAAGAGTGCACCTGCCTTTGCTATGGTTATATTTTCTGTAGTACTATTCTCATCTGCTTAATCCCTCTAACGTCCCCAATCTGGGATCTATTTATTGAATTGATTTTTCGAACGGGGAGATGGTTAAAAAAACGCTGGCTCCCTCCCCTTTGTTTTAATCCACGGTCACTGCGTCTGCGCCGTGCAATTTACTGTCACACCCCATATGAGTGGTATTTTCTGTAGTACTATTCTCATCAGTTTAATCCCTGTTACATCCCATATCAGGGATTGCCTTTTGTGAAAAACAATTTAGGCCGGGTACCTTCGAATGCCTTCACAGTGACAGACCAAACTCTCATACACCAAACTGAATTATTTTAAGGAACCGGGAGATGGAAAAAGCAGCTTGGTCGGCCCTCTTACTCCCAAACTGGGGCACTGTGCGTGCACAGAGCAATGTGCTGTGACACCCTATATGAGTGGTGTCTTAACTAGTACTATTCCTATCATTTTAATCCCTGTTACGTACCCTATCTGTGGACGTGTGTCGAATTGATTAAACATTGTTGAATTAATGAACCATTACGACATCATAAAATAATTTTGTTCTGAGCTCTGTACTTGCTTTGTATTGGAATTGATGGGGATTTTTGTAATTGTCTGCATTATTTCTAATAAACTATTAAGAGACTTTATTATGATTTTTTATTGTATGTATTAAAAACCCATACAACTTAAAAAAAAAAAAGGGTAAATTAATGTTTTTTCTATGAAATATTATCCAGCCGTCCGATCGCTTTTGATCTGACCATAATGAAGCAACGGCCTTATCATCTGGGGTGTGGCATCATTGTCAACACACTCATAGAGGTGATGATTGCTTCATTGTGATACGCAAGCCCCTTCACCACAACAAGGTAACGATCACGAAGGGGAATTGACACTTGTATGTGCCTTTTTTTTTTGTTTTGTTTTTGCAGCCACAGTGCTGCACCAAAGGACAGAAAAATTAGGCATGCACACATGCCTGAAAAATAATGGCATTGTTGCAGCCGCTATTGTAGCAGCGGCCAGAAAAATTGATGTTTTCCAGGCAGAAAAGTGACTAAAACATTGCGGCTTGAACCCTAGTTGGTGGTGGAGAATTCACGAATGTCATCCGGTATGCAGACATTAAATACAGCAGTGTGGGGACCATTTTGAGGCCAAGGCATGTCATCAGGCCTTTTGTTAGTCAAACGTATCCCCCACTGTCAGTCCCTTCGGGATCCATGCCTCATTCATTTTTATAAAGGTGAGGTAATCAACACTTTTTTGACCGAGACGACTTCTCTTGTCAGTGACAATGCCTCCTGCTGCACTGAAGGTCCTTTCTGACAGGACACTTAAAGCAGGGCAGGCCAGAAGTTCTATCGCAAACTGGGATAGCTCAGGCCACAGGTCAAGCCTGCACACCCAGTAGTGAAGGGGTTCATCGCTCCTCAGAGTGTCGATATCTGCTGTTAAGGCGAGGCAGTCTGCTACCCGTCGGTCGAGTCGTTCTCTAAGGCTGGATCCCGAAGGGCTGTGGCGATGTGTAGGACTGAAAAAGCTCTGCATGTCCTCCATCAACAACACATCTGTAAACCGTCCAGTCCTTGCCACCGTGGTAGGAGGAGGATTACACTCACCTCTTCCCCTGTTAGATTCCCGTTGTGCTGTGACATCCCCCTTATAAGCTGTGTAAAGCATATTTTTTAGTTTGGTTTTGAACTGCTGCATCCTTTCTGACTTTCGGTAATTTGGTAACATTTCTGCCACTTTCTGCTTATACCGGGGGTCTAGTAGCGTGACCACCCAGTACAGGTCGTTCTCCTTCATCCTTTTTATACGAGGGTCCCTCAACAGACATGACAGCATGAAAGACCCCATTTGAACAAGGTTGGATACAGAGCTACTCATTTCCCGTTCCTCGTCCTCACTGATGTCATTGACGGTCTGTTCTTCCCCCCAGCCACGTACAACACCATGGGTCCCAGATAGGTGACAACAACGAGGACGCTGGGGTGCCTGCTGTGGTTGGTCTTCCTCCTCCTCAAAGCCACATTCCTCCTCTGACTCCTCCTCCTCATACTCCTCTTCCAGCGTTGCCGCAGGTCTGGCAAGCGATGATGACAAGGCTGTTTCTGGTGGTGATGGTGACCACAACTCTTCCTCTTCACGCTCATCTACAGCCTGATCCAGCACTCTTCGCAGGGCACGCCCCAGGAAGAAAACAAATGGGATGAGGTCGCTGATGGTGCCTTCGGTGTGACTGACTAGGTTTGTCACCTCCTCAAAAGGAAGCATGAGCCTACAGGCATTGCGCATGAGCGTCCAGTAACGTGGCAAAAAAATTCCCAGCTCCGCAGAGGCTGTCCTAGCACCCCGGTCATACAAATACTCGTTGACGGCTTTTTCTCATTGGAGCAGGCGGTCGAACATTAGGAGTGTTGAATTCCAACGTGTCGGGCTGTCGCAAATCAAGCGCCTTACTGGCATGTTGTTTCGCCGCTGAATATCGGAAAAGTGCGCCATGGCCGTGTAGGAACGCCTGAAATGGACACACACCTTCCTGGCCTGCTTGAGGATGTCCTGTAAGCCTGGGTACTTAGACACAAAGCGATGTACGATGAGATTCAACACATGTGCCATGCACGGCACATGTGACAACTTGCCCAACTTTGTTTCATTGTCACACACCACTTTGCCGATCTCCAGTTGGTGCGGGGTCAGCCACTGATCCACCTGTGCGTTCACAGCGGACAGGAGTGCTGGTCCTGTGTGGCTCTCTGCTTTCAGGCAAGTCAACCCCAAGACAGCGTGACACTGTCGTATCCGGGATGTGGAATAGCCCTTGGAGAGCTGGGGGGATTCAGTTGATGTGCAGCCAGACGCCGCAGCAGAAGAAGATTCAGCCGAGGAGGATATCGAAGAGGATGGAGTAGGAGTAGAGGAGGTGGCAGTTGGTCTGCCTGCAAGTCGTGGCGGTGTCACCAACTCTGCTGTGGAGCCACGCATTCCATGCTTGTCAGCCGTCAGCAGGTTGATCCAATGCGCAGTGTACATGATATACCTGCCCTGACCGTGCTTTGCAGACCAGGTATCAGTGGTCATGATGGACCCTTGCCCCAACACTGTATGCCAGAGACGCCATGACTTTATTTTCAATAACATTGTAGAGGTTTGGGATTGCCTTTTTTGAAAAAAAATTTCGTCCGGGAACCTTCCACTGTGGTGTCCCAATAGCGACAAATTTTTTGAAGGCCTCAGACTCCACCAGCTGGTATGGTAAAAGTTGTCAGTCGCCGGGCAAGGGGGTGACTCTGTGACATTGGCTTCTTACACTCAAACATTTCCTTAACAGATACCTGACTGTGGGCAGATGAACAGGAACTGCTGAAGGTGAGAGGCGGAGTGGCGGTTGGTTGGGATGGGGCAGGGAGGACAGCAGTGGTTGACGTGGCTGAAGATGCTGGACCAGGAGAAGCATGGTGGCTTTGAGTTTGTGTGCTGCTTGTACTCATGTGTTGATCCCATAGGCGTTTGTGATGTGAGATCATGTGCCTTCGCAAAGCAGTTGTACCGAGGTGGGTGTTGGACTTCCCAGGTTGCAAATGGCATTGCTGTTATCAGAGGCAGACACACAAAAAAAATGCCACACTGCTGAGCTTTGCAATGACGGCATTCTGGTGGTGGCAACAGCATGCGTTGACTGGCGTGCTGTCTGGCTGACCCCGGGTGCCGATACATGCTGTCTGACTGTGCCACTAACTCCTTGCGGCGACCTCCCCCTGCTTCCAACTCGTCTCCTCCTTCTCTCTGTCTCCCCTTCTGAACTTTCCCCCTCTTCTTCTCTTTGAGCAGGCACCCACGTGGCATCCGTGGACACATCGTCATCATCAACCGCTTCATTTGTATCTGACACCTCAGCAAAGGAAGCAGCAGCGGGTACAACATCATCATCATCATCATTACACTGTACGTCCATGTGTGTAATCCTGCCTGACTGAGACATATCCCTGTAATCTACATCATCTGGCAATAATGGTTGCGCATCACTAATTGCATGCAACTGATGTGTAAATAACTCCTATGACGGATCAAGTGAAGCGGCTGTGGTGGCTGTGGTGGTAGTGGTGGTGGTGGTGGCGGGCAGGAGCTTGGTTACTTGAGAGCAGGTGAATGAAGCTGAGCTGGAGGAGGATGGTGCGTCAAGGTTCTTAGCGGAAGCTGTTGAAGATTGGGTATCCTGTCTAAGCCAGTCAACTATGTCCTAAGGGGCCCACTACAGTCTGTGGAAGTGGGCCTGACACACACTGGCAGCAGGCAAGCAACTGAAATTAGACTAATGTGTAAAAATGAAATGCCTTATTTAATGGCAAGCTACTGTGCCACCCGGTATCAGTGGTGGGCACTGGCAGTGGGCACACTACAGTCAGTGGAAGTGGGCCTGACACACAATGGCATCAGGCAAGCAACTGAATTTAGACTACTGTCTAAAAATTAAATGCCTTATTTATCGGCAAGCTACTGTGCCACCCGGTATCAGTGGTTAGCACTGGCAGTGGGCACACTACAGTCTGTGGAAGTGGGCCTGACACACACTGGCAGCAGGCAAGCAACTGAATTTAGACTACTGTCTAAAAATGTAATGCCTAATTTATAGGCAAGCTACTGTGCTACCCGGTATCAGTGGTGGGCACTGGCAGTGGCCACACTACAGTCAGTGGAAGTGGGCCTGACACACACTGGCAGCAGGCAAGCAACTGAAATTAGACTAATGTGTAAAAATGAAATGCCTTATTTATCAGCAAGCTACTGTGCCACCCGGTATCAGTGGTGGGCACTGGCAGTGGGCACACTACAGTCTGTGGAAGTGGGCCTGACACACACTGGCAGCAGGCAAGCAACTGAAATTAGACTAATGTGTAAAAATTAAATGCCTCATTTATCGGCAAGCTACTGTGCCACCCAGTATCAGTGGTTGGCACTGGCAGTGGGCACACTACAGTCAGTGGAAGTCGGCCTGACACACACTAACAGGCAAGCAACTGAAATTACACTAAAGTGTAAAAATGAAATGCCTTTTTTTGATGCAAAGTCCTGTGCCACACGGGATGACAGGGGTGGGCACTGGCAGTGGGCACACTACAGTCTGTGGGCCTGCAGCTCCTCACACACGGGCAGGCCAGGCAACTGCAATACATATATGGAAAAAAAAAAAAGCAGACTAATGTTGCAGCCCTAAAAAGGGCTTTTTGGGGTGCTGTCAGGACGATGTCCTTACAGCAGAGATCAGATGAGTCTTTCAGGACTGGAGTGAACACTAAATACACTAGCCTAGCTATCAATTTCCCAATTAAATGAGCAGCAGCTACACTGTCCCTCATCTCACTAAGACTGCAAATTCCGAATGAATCTAAAATGGATGCTGTTCAGGAGATGGGAGGGTCTGGGAGGGAGGGTATGCTGCTGATTGGCCTGAATGTGTCTGCTGACTGTGAGGTACAGGGTCAAAGTTTGCTCAATGATGATGTATAGGGGGCGGACCGAACATCGCATGTGTTCGTCCGCTGCGGCGAACGCGAACAATATATGTTCGCCGGGAACTGTTCACCGGCAGAAAGTTCGGGCCATCTCTAGTGCTGGGGCCTAAATAACTAATAGTGGCCGTTTCCATTGGTGTGTGTCATGAAGCCTGATTCTCTGCTATGGGACCTCTCTTCTCTGTCTGGGTGCTGGGGCCTAAACAAGTAAAAGTGGCCTTCATGGGCTGCAGGTGCCAACTCAGAGCTTTCAGCAGGGGACCAGATGGGAGACAATGTGAAGGAACTGGAGGAACTGTGAGACACTGTACTTGTTCTGGCCTCACCATTCGTAGAGCGGCATTCGAGCATACAAAATAACGCTGAACGTTCTGTTGCCTAAACGAACCCGAGGAAGGTGTTTCATTTGGGAGTGTAGCTGGCACAGATTGACCACGTCCTCTCCCTGCAACAGAGCTCCACCATCACCAGCAGCACCACGACCAGGGCCACGTCAATTATTTGACGCTCTCCTCATTCTTTGCGTTCACCCACCAAACTAACAGACGGAATTACAAAATGTATTTCCCAGTCAGGTAGTCAGTGCAGAGGTAGTTTGAAAGAAAAAAAACAGTATAGATCACCCAGAATCTAAAGTCCGCCAAATTTACAGAATATATTTCCCTGTCAGGTATGCAGTGCACACCATCAAAGCCACTTGTGAATGACTGGCCTGATAACCATGGAAATCTAAGAGCTGGATTTACTGATTATATTTCACTCTCAGAAATGCAGTGCAGGCCGCAAATGTACTTTATGGCAAAAAATTAGTGATTTTTTTTCACCAATAATGTCACAGTTGTATTTACTGGTTATGTTTCACTCTCAGAAATGCAGTACAGGCCGCAAATGAACTTTATGGCAAAAAATATGTGATTTTTCGTTCAACCACAATGTCACAGTTGTATTTACTGGTCATATTTCACTCTCAGAAATACAGTGCAGGCCACAAATTTACTTTATGGCAAAAAAAAATGTACTTGTCCCCCCAGAATCTAACAGATGGATTTACTGAATTGATTACACTGTCAAATATGCAGCACAGGGGTAATTTACAGAAAAAAATGTGCAAAAAATGTCACCCCCTGGGTGCCTGAACTCACAGACGGATTACCTATAATATTTTCCCTTCCTCTGGCACATATGCAATGCAGGTGCACTTAAAAAATGGCTATATGTCGCCCACTGAACTACAAGAACTATATGAAATTATTGTCCCTGGCACATATGCAGGTTGTGCCAGGGACAATAATTTAATCCTCTTCTTGTAGTTCAGTGGGCGACATATACTCATTGGCCGTCGACGCCCACCTAATTAACAGATGGATTAAAACTTATTTTTCTGTGTCACTGGGCTCAGGGCAGAGTACAAAAATGTTGCATTGCACCCACAAAAAAATCGCTGTAGATCGCAGACTTAACACACCAAGCTCTGATATCAGATTCTTTCCTAATCTCTCCCTCACAGCAGCAGCATCCTATCCCTACACTAGTAAGAGCTGATGTGACGTGCAGGGCTATGTGACTCCAGCTTATATAGAGGCTGGGCCACATGCTGCTCTGGCCAATCACAGCCATGCCATTAGTAGGCATGGCTGTGATGGCTTCTAAGGGCACACATCTTAAACGCTTGTTGATTGGCTGCCCTGCAGCCTTTCAACAAGCTTTATTAAACGGCCAAACAACAAACTCGAACCCGAACTTATACGGAAATATTCGGGTTCGGGTCCGGGTACCAAAAACCCTAAAGTCTGGTACGAACTTTGCAGATCGGGTTCACTCAACACTAGTCAAAAGCCTTTGTCTTATTGCTCATTCAGATGGCCATATGTTATTTGTGATCCACAAAGATCTGGATCAGTTGTTCAGCAAAATCTTCCACATGTCCGCAAAAAAATAAAAATAAATAGAATTTATGTTTTGAAGTTATGTCTGCGGTATTTTGCAGATCCACAAAAAAACGGAAGGTATCATTTTAATAAAGATTCCCTGTGACATGACAGGGCATTAAACTTTATGGACACGGATCCGCAAAATACGGATTGCATACTGAACACATTTCATGTGCAATCTGCATTTTTGCAGAACCATAGGCTTGAATGTGGAGACGGACCGCATTTTGGGGACAAGTCTAGAACATGTTCTTTCTTTTATGCAGACATACGAAAGGGACATATGGAAGCATATATTTTTGCGGTCCAATAGAATAGGTCTGCATCTGAACTTCAAAAATGTGGGCCCTTATATTACTGATGATTTTAAGGTTTTCATTTTGTCCGCAACCATTCTTCTGTCCACATGTGGAGATGTCCTGCTGACAAACATCGATTTTCAAGGAATAAAAGATGTGATCACCTGCTTGTTACATCTTTTGTCAGGTGAGGAGCAGTATGCTTACACTGGGTAATGATTGAGATGAGTGATCTTTGTTCCTAATCATCGCCATTAGAGATGAGCGAATTTCTTGAAAATTCTATTCGGCTGATTCGCCGAATTCCATAAAAAATTTGCTTTGTGACGAATTACTTCGCCACGAAGCGCATTTTTTTCGTAAGTAGCGGGTGCAATGACAGGGAGCATTGATAGCTCCGCCCCCGTCATTGTACCCCTCAGATGACACGTTCATATATACATGAGTGTACAAACAGTGTGAAATTAACATTAATAAAAAATTACATCAAACTTACCGCGTCCATTTTCTTTCGACGGGCCGCTCGCCGCCATCTTGTTTAAAGGTCTCGGCCGAAATTACGTGCGGCGCGAGATTACATCATCGCACTAATGTAATCTCGCGCCGCACAGGATTTTGGCCGAGATCTTCAAGCAAGATGGAGGCTGGCGGGCCTTCATACGCAAATGGACACGGTAAGTTTAAATTTCAAGATTAATCGATTCGCTGACACAAAGCATGAGGAAATTTGACTTTTAGGCGAATCGAATAATTCCTGAAATTCGGATCGAATTCCACTTTGTTGGATTCGATTCGCTCATCTCTAATCGCCATGTTAAGAGTCCTAAAATGCTGTCCTTAATAGGCCTCCTCTGATTTGAGACCCAAAACAGGTCCTCCACTGCAATAATATTAATCAAGTAATTTACTTTTATATCAAATTTCATCTTTATTTAGACTAGCATAGTAATTCTTTCAAAACATATGGTAGGATAGAGCAAAGGTTATTTTTTACTTTAGCATGAGCGAGTTGTCTTGACATTTTTTAATGTCATCACTTTACCAGAATAATCATTATTGTTACATTTGCTTTATTATTAATGCTAATTAACATAGGCACATTTTACTGAAAAACAGGAATGATCTATGATCCTTAGTAAAATGTAATCTCTTGAATATTATTGATTTTTTTTCTCCTCTGAAGTGTTATTGTCACTTAGTTCAGCAATTTTGGGGCAGGCATTTTAAGACATGTAAGCTTTAACTGTTTCTTGTTCTAGTAAGTTACATTTCCTGATTTTCACATCAGATATTGTCCCCTGTAATTACCCCTAGTATCTGACATTCACCCCTTGTATGAGCCATTTTATAGCAGTTACAGAAAATATAATAATAAATGGCAGCTTTTTCTCCTT
Organism: Bufotes viridis; assembly: GCA_033119425.1. Lineage (NCBI taxonomy): Eukaryota > Metazoa > Chordata > Amphibia > Anura > Bufonidae > Bufotes > Bufotes viridis. The sequence goes on along the minus strand of CM065591.1, from coordinate 237,559,914 downwards.
AACCAACAATCACCTGATACCAGCCACAAATGCTTTTACTTTATATTCCATATTCGTCATAATTACATTCTTCATTCTTGCGGGAAGGCTCATTTTCTAGAACGAGAGAGAAAGACAAGAAAGGAAAGAAAAATAGCATCATGGTAAAAAATGCCATTGCAGTAAAACGACTATCTTGCTATCTTGTGTTCATCATTATAGTGTACTCTTAAAGAGAATCTGTCACCAGAATCATCACCATTGAACTAAAACTATTGTCCTTCAGTACTTAGTACCTCCTTTCCAGATGTGCTTTTCTTTCCTTGATGCTTGGTTTCTATCGTGAAAAAATCCACTTTATTCCTTATGCAAATGAGCTAGTAAGGTGCCCTGAGGGGCGTTATTTTTGTTCAAATGTGCCCAGGCCCGCCCTCAGACAAAGCCTAAGCACGCCTCTCCTCGGCTCATAGTCTACATCCCCAGCAGCGCCGTTGTCCCCCCGCCCAATATATCACTAACAGCAGATAACCCCACCCACCCTTGGTTCGAGCGTCGGTGACAAATCTCGCTGCGCTTCCACTCTTCCAGTTCAACTGAGGGCATCAGCTTCAAATGTTTTGCTGGGCATGCGCCGAGCCCAGTGACGGTTTCATCCTCTACTGGAAGAGAAGAAGCGCAGCGAGATTTGTCACCGACACTCAAACCAAAGGTGGGCGGGGTTATCTGCTGTTAGTGATATAGTGGGGGGGGGAGGGGGACAACGGCGCCTCTGGGGGTGTAGACTATGAGCCAAGGAGAGGCGTGCTTAGGCTTTGCTGGAGGGCGAGCCTGGGCACGGGCGTAGGAAGCGGGGGGGACGGGGAGGTCGGATCCCCCCCAGGAAATAATGCGGGGGGGACGGGTATGCAAAAATCCCCCCCAGTGACAGCGCAATGTGTGCGGCGGTGGCGGGGCACAGGGAGATGAACGCTTCCATCCTCAGGACAGCGATACAGATGGCTGTGCTGCGGAGCAGGAGAGGGAGAGGCGTCTCCCTTTCCTGCTCCTCTGATAGGCTGCAGATGTTGGTACAGACGGCGCGATGACGTCATCGCGCCATCTGTGAGCCGTACAGCACGGGACACAGGTCGGAAGAGGCCTGCATCTCATCGCTGTGACTGATGGAGGTAAGTACAGGTGTCTTGTTTTGTGTGTGTGTTTTTTTTTTTTTTGTTAAACCGGACCCACTGGCCCATAAGGTGGGGGGGGGGAGAGATTTTTGGCACTTGGGGGGAGGGGGGTGGAGAGATGTGGGTGTGGCTTGAGAGTGGGCAGGGACACAGGGGCCCCATAAGTGCTGTCCCCCATAGATTTTTGGGGCTTCCTACGCCCATGGGCCTGGGCACTCCATGTAGGCATTCCTGGGCACATTTGAACAAAAATAACTCTCCTCTGGGCACCTTACTAGCTCATTTGCATGAGGAATAAAGTGGATTTTTTCAAGATAGAAACCAAGCAGCAAGGAAAGAAAAGGACGTCTGGAAAGGAAGGTAGTAGGTGCTGCAAGACAATAGTTTTAGTTTAATGGTGATGATTCTGGTGACAGATTCCCTTTAAAAAAACTATTATATATATAGTGAAGGACAAACATCGGCCAATGTTCGCGAACCACGCGTTCGCGGCGGGCCCCATTCACTTTAATGGAAGGCGAATTTGAAAAATCTTCAGGTCATATTTGCAGCCATCAAATACTTACTAGAAGTGCACAAACAATCCCACAACATGGACAGTGACATACCAGAGCGGGATCAATGGCAAATATTCCCACAAAAAATATGTATTTTAATCAGGGCGGGCCATTTTTATGCGTCCTAAAGAGAAACTCTCAAAAAAGTGCCCTACTGGAGCCTAGAATTTTTTTTATTTTAGGCCACGGGAGTATGGGCCCCAAAAATTAAGCATTCACCTAACAGAAAAGAACAAGTGATTATGTGGCTGGAGGTATATTAGGCGGTCAGTGGATAACAATTTTACTGTAGGCCAGTGGAGTAAAGGCCCCAAACATTAGGCATTCACCGGACAGAAAAGAACAAGTGATTATTTGGCTGGAGGTATATTTGGCGGTCAGTGGATAACAATTTTACTGTAGGCCAGTGGAGTACAGGCCCCAAACATTAGACATTCACCGGACAGAAAACAACAAGTGATAATGTGGCTGGAGGTATATTAGGCGGCCAATGGATTACAATCTTACTCTAGGCCAGTGGAGTACAGGCCCCAAACATTAGGCATTCACCTGACAGAAAAGGCCTTTTATGCCACTGTATATACATAAGATGAGGAACATTCTTTGTTCTGGGTGGTGGCGGATATGTGTGGGCTGGCATGAGGAAATTCAATTAAATGTGGTCATCACAGGAGTTGAATTCCACTAAGATCCATGCTTCATTCATTTTTAGAAATGTGAGGCAGTCCACACTGTCGTGAGCTATGCGAGTGCGCTTATTGGTCACGATTCTCCTGCTGCTCTGAATTCTCGACGAGAGGCAAGCCAAAAGTTCCATGGCAAATTGTGCCAGCTCTGGCCACAGGTCAAGCCTGCACACCCAGTAGTCCAGGGGTTCCTCAGAGCGTCCACATTGGCTGTTAACCCGATGTAGTTGGACACCTGTCGATCTAGGCGTTCTCTGAGGCAAGATCCAGAGGGTGGCTGTCGAGGGGTTGGCTGCAAGAATGATCTAATATCCGAAGTGACCAACACATCTTCTAACCGCCCTCTTCTTGCAGGCGTGGTAGGATTGTGGGGGGAAATTCCTCTGCCAACTCCCGCAACAGCAAAATGCAGCATCTCTCGCAGCAAGGCCTGGAAATGCTGCATCTGCCAGCCCTCTGTGATGCTGGTAACATGTCAGACATTTTGTGTTTGTACCGGGGATCTAAGTACGTTGCCACCCAGTATTGGTCCTTGCCCTTTATGCTTATTATACTCTTTAAACACTGGAGCATAAAGGCCCCCATTTGCACTATTTTGGAAGCGGTGGAGCCACCTGATTCCTGCTCATCGCCCAAGAGAATGTTGTCCTCGATCTCCTCCCCCCAGCCACGGACAACACCAGGGATCCCCAAAAAGTTAAAAGTCTCCCTCAAAGCTTGCTCTTTTTGCTCCTCCTTCTCCTCTTCCCAGGCACCATCCTCCTCTGACTCCTCTTCAGACTCCTGCTGACTTGTCTCAGATTGAGTAGCCCCCCCAAGGTGAAGTTCCAGCGCGTCCGGCTGTTACAAATCAGATGTCTGATGGGCAGGTGGTGTCGCCGCTGAACGTCACCAAGACGCGCAATAGCCGTGTAAGATGTACTAAAATGTCCTCAACAGAAGCAAATACCACAGTGTTGCCGAAAATACTGCATCAAAATAAGCAAATACCCAGTGCGGCACAAAATACTGCCTTAAGAGAAGCAAATACCACAGTTCAGCACAAAATACTGCCTCAACAGAAGCAAATACCACAATGCTGCACAAAATACCACTGCCCTCACCACAATATTTACTGTATCACTATTTTGAGGACTGTGATATAGCTGAGTTCAGGAGGGCACCTGCGGCTGCTGGCCTAATTAATGCTGAGAGCATTAGATCACTATGTAGCAGTACCTTTATGTTCTGGCAGATGTGAGGAGCTCTTGGGCGGCCCCATGTGCATTCTGCCCACCAGGAAATTTTCTTGTGAGGTCTATGGCCAATCCACTCCTGGTCACTCTGTAAATGTATATCCCGCACTGCTACGTAGAGATGGACTTGGCTCAATATTGCAAGTAAAATCTACAACACAACGGATTCCTGTGGAAGTTACAGAGAGCAAGTGCTACCAGATGTAGCCTATGTCATCTGGCTTCCTTATGTCATATTCAGTAGATAAAGAAGTGCATGAGTTATGCAGAAGAAATAATATGTGTGGATTTTAAAAACCACAGCATGTTCATTGTTTGAGCAGATTTCTCATGGAAAAGCTGCAGATTACCCCTATTCAATGAAAATAAGGTTAATTCAGAAGGATCTATCGACATATCCCTGGCAGAAGTTAGACTCTCTGATTTAGGTTTCTGCAGTGAATTCTTTGAAAATCCAGAATTTGTAAGCATGTAAACCTGATGCTGTGCTACCCTAAAAAGTAATACATAGCAAGTTGCACACATTTCCTTTGAGAGCAAATGTGGTAGTGTTTTTTTTTACTTCACCTTGCTTTAGTGATTATTTCATATATCATGGTTAAACACTTTATACACTTGGGTGGTGTGTATTATCCTCTGCTATGATTTAGCTGTTCAGGGCTATTACATTTTTTTACAGGTCTCCATTCTAGGACTGACCTGTGGTGGACTTTTATCCCTTGTGTGAAAGTACACTGTCAAATACAATAGTAAACCATATCTCAATGTCATCGTAACACTGAAGATAGAAAGCACATGTTGCCCTTCTCTACGGATATAATAAGCTGCTGACTGTCCATAGCTGGCTGTAATACTTTACACTATGAATAATCATCCTGACAAAAGTTATTCACGAGACTTGATTGATGTAGCAAGCACAGAATGACTGGCATTATGGATATAATCTTATACTAGGCTACCGTACCATATTAGGTGTCGTATTATTCTATCTTTGCTACAATTAAACATATTAAGCAGTTCCCAAACGTTTGCTATATGATTTTCCACCATTTGACTGGATATAATATTGGAAAGTAACCAGCATACAGTAGAAGCATGACTTATGAATAGTGTTGAGTAGAGTTGAGCGAACACCTGGATGTTCGGGTTCGAGAACTTCACAAAATGTTTGGGTTCGGGATCCGAACTCGACCCGATCTTGACCCCGAACCCGAACCTTATTGAAGTCAATGGGGACCCGAACTTCTGGGCACTAAAAAGGCTGTAAAATAGCACTGGAAAGGGCTAGAGGGCTGCTAAAGGAATCAAAATGTAGGTAACTCCCCTGCAAACAAATGTGGATAGGGAAATTACTTAAAATAAAATAAAAATTAATAAAAATTAACCAATATCAATTGGCAACTTGGAGGAGGAGGTGGAATAGGAGGTTGGGGTGGCGTCAGGTGGGAATGCAATGGGAGTTGAAGTTCTCATCACAGCCTAAAAGGATTCATGTCTGCCTGCAGTGCCACAGGCCTCCTTCACAGACTCAGGGCCATGGCAACCATACATTGGAGTTGAAGTTCACATCAAAGCCAAGAAGGATTCATGTCTGCCAGCAGTGTCACAGGCCTCACTCACAGACTCAGGCCAATGACAACCATACATGGGAGTTGAAATTGTCATCACAGCCAAGAAGGAATCATGTCTGCCTGCAAGGCTATAGGCCTCATTCAAACATTCAGGCCCACGGGGCCCACAAAGAAGAGAGTTAAAATCACGCCAAGACAGTATTGATTTCACCCAGCAATGCCACAGGCCTCATTCACAGATTCAGACCCATGTCATCCATAAAGAGGAGAATTAAAATCATGCCAAAACAGTATTGATTTCACCCAGTAGTGCCACAGGCCTCATTCACTAATTCAGGACCATGGCACCCGCAAAGAGGAGAGCGGTCCCCTAACACCAACACAGGCCTCAGGTCAACCTGCAATGGAACAGGCCATTATCATTTATGTAGGCCCCTAAACCCAGACAGAGGAGAGGTCATTTGACAGTAAAAATAGGTTAATGTCTCCCACCAATGCAGCAAGCGATGAAACGAAATATAGGCCCCTGACAACCAGACAATGTAGAGGTCATTTGGCAGCATAAAGAGGATAATGTCTCCCACCAATGCAGCAAGCGATGAAACGAAATATAGGCCCCTGACAACCAGACAATGGGGCGGTCATTTGACAGCATAAAGAGGATAATGTCTCCCACCAATGCAGCAAGCGATTAAACGAAATACAGGCCCCTGACAACCAGAAAATGTAGAGGTCATTTGACAGCATAAAGAGGATAATGTCTCCCACCAATGCAGCAAGCGATGAAACAAAATATAGGCCCCTGACAACCAGACAATGGGGCGGTCATTTGACAGTATAAAGAGCATAATGTCTCCCACCAATGCAGCAAGCGATGAAATGAAATATAGGCCTGTCGGGATTTGAATCGGTGACCAGCCACATCTCAGGCGTTACCACTGATTACTAAGCTACCGTCCTCTCAGGACATTCCTCCCTGAAGCCTCTTATTTAACCTCAGTCTTGCCTAGCCTTGCTCATCACCGTTGATTCCCCACACCTAGTACTTCCCTATATAAGTCCGGCCCCTTGCACTCCAGCTTGCTGATTATTGAGCTCCTGAGCCTTGATCAAGCTTCTCCTCATCTGCTGCTCTTGCTACTACCGTAAGTTCACTGCTGGCCAGGAATTGACTACCGACTACTCTTCTGCTTTGTCCCTACCTACACAACTGCTACCACCTTTGCCCATCCGGATTGTCTGACCACGCTTACTGCCGCCTGCCCTGACCCACCGCCTGCCAACCGACTACGCCTCTGCCAGACTTCCTGCACCTACTACCTGCCTGCAGTCCTTGCCACTGGGCTCCATTCCTACCTCCAGCCAGCTGTCCTCTGACTCAGGTGAGCCTGTAGGATTGTTACAAGGCCCCTGACAACCAGACAATGTAGAGGTCATTTGACAGCATAAAGAGGATAATGTCTCCCACCAATGCAGTAGGCGATGAAGCGAAATATAGGCCCCTGACAACCAGATAATGGGGCGGTCATTTGACAGTAAAAAGAGGATAATGTCTCCAACCAATGCAGCAAGTGATAAAACAAAATATAGGCCCCTGACAACCAGACAATGGGGCGGTTATTTGACAGTATAAAAAGTTTAATATCTCCCACTAATGCAGCAAGCGATGAAATGAAATATAGGCGCCTGACAACCCGACAATGTAGAGGTCTTTTATCAATATAAAGAGGATAATGTCACCCACCAAAGCAACAGGTGATTATCTGAAATGTAGGCCCCTCGCACCCAGACAGAGGAGAGAGGTCCCATAGCAGAAAATCAGGCTTCATGTCACCCAGCAATGGAAAAGGCCACTTTCAGTTATTTAGGCCCCAGCAGACAGACAAAGGAGAGAGGTCCCATAGCAGAAAATCAAGCATGATGTCACCCGCCAAAGCAGCAGGAGATTAACAGAATTTTAGGCCACTGACACCCAGACAGAGGAGAGGCTCATTCAACTTGGGGTTGCCCCCAAAAAAATGGTACAATTAAAAAAAGTGGATTCAATAAAGAAGTGCCCTGGAGTACAAGAATGTATGGTTGAGGGTGAGGCAGTTATAAATGTCTACTCTGCAGAAGGTACGGACAAGTCCTGTGGGATCCATGCCTGGTTCATTTTAATGAACGTGAGCTTGTCCACGTTGGCTGTGGACAGGCGGCTGCGTTTGTCTGTAATGACGCCCCCTGCCGTGCTAAATACATGTTCAGGCAATACACTGGCTGCAGGGCAGGCCAGCACCTCCAAGGCATAAAGGGCAAGCTCTGGCCATGTGGACAATTTGGATACCCAGAAGTTGAAAGGGGCAGAACCATCAATCAGTACGTGGCGGCATGTGCACATGTACTGTTCCACCGTGTTGTTGAAATGCTACCTCAGCTGGTGGTGCAGTTTGCTGTGGCATGGTGACAAAACTTTTCCACAGCTCGGCCATGCTAACCCTGCTGTCTGAGGAGCTGGCCGTGACACAGCTGCATTGGCGACCTCTTCCTCCTCCTCCGCCTTGTGCTTCCACTTGTCCCCCCGTGTCAGTTGGGAATGCACTCAGGAGCGCGTCTACCAGCATGCGCTTGTAGTCGCGCATCTTCCTATCACGCTCCAGTGCGGGAATTAAGGTGGGCACGTTGTTTTTGTACCGGGGATCCAGCAGGGTGGCAACCCAGTAGTCAGCACAAGTTAAAATGTGGGCAACTCTGCTCTCGTTAAACAGGCACTGCAGAATGTAGTCGCTCATGTGTGCCAGGCTGCCCAGAGGTAACGATAAGCTGTCCTCTGTAGGTAGTATATCATCTGTGTCCTCCATATCCCCCCAGCCACGCTCCAGTGATGGCCCTGAGCTGAGTAGGGTGCCACCCTGCAGTGAAACCCGTTCCTCCTCCTCCTCTACCTTATGCTTCTCCTCCTCGTCCTCCAGAAGTGTGCCCTGGCTGTCCACATGTGTACCTGGCCTCTGCTGGGGCAGGAACCCACCCTCTGAGCCACTTCTGTATGACTCGCCTGAAACCCTGTGAAATGCCCCCTCTTCCTCCTCCTCCTGTGCATCCTCTTCCATCATCACCGTAATATTTTTTTCAAGGAGACATAGAAGGGGTATTGTAATGCTAACAACGGCGTCATCAGCACTGGCCATGTTGGTTTAGTACTCCAAAGACCGCAACAAGGTACACAGGTCTCGCATACAGGCCCAGTCACTGGTGGTGAAGTGGTGCTGATCCACAGAGCGACTGACCCGTGCATACTGCATCTGAAACTCCACTATCTCCCGCTGCTGCTCGCACAGTCTCTCCAGCATATGTAAGGTGGAGTTCCACTTGGTGGGCATGTCGCATATGAGGCAGTGAGCAGGAAGGCTGAAGTTACGCTGCAGCGCAGACAGGCGTGCAGCAGCAGGGTGGGAACGCCAAAGCGTGCATATACGGACTGCACTTTTAGCAGCAGCTCTGACATGTCTGGGTAGTTTTTAAGAAACTTCTGCACCACCAGATTCAGCACATGCGCCAGGCAAGGGATGTGCGTCAAACCGGCTAGTCCCAGAACTGCAATGACATTTCGCCCATTATCGCACACCACCAGGCTGGGCTTGAGGCTCACCGGCAACAACCACTCATCAGTCTGCTGTTCTATGCCCCTTTAAAGGTCCTGTGCGGTGTGGGGTTTGTCACCCAAACACATGAGTTTTAAAATTGCCTGCTGACGTTTACCCTGGGCTGTGCTGAAGTTGGGGGTGAGGTTCTTTCGATGACTGGATGTGGGGGTGGTAGAAGAGGAGGAGTAGGATGATGCAGAGTAGGAGGAAGAAGCAACAGGAGGCAACGAATAATGCCCTGCGATCACCGGTGGTAGAAGGACATGCGCCAAACCGCTAGCCGCCTCGGGCCCAGCCGCCACTACGTGTACCCAGTGTGCAGTGAGGGAGATATAGAGATCCTGGCCGTGCTTACTGGTCAATGTATCTGCGGTTATGTGGACCCTGCCACAGATGGCGTTGCACAGCGCACACTTGATTTTATCCTCCAATTGGTTGTGCACGGAAGGGACGGCTCACCTGGAAAAGTAGTGGCGGCTGGGAACAACATACTGGGAGACAGCCACCGCCATGAGCTGTTTAAAACAGTCCGTCTCCACCAGATGGAATTACAGCATTTAAAAGGCCAGTAATTTTGAAATGCTGGCATTCGGGGCCAGGGCTCGAGGGTGGGTAGGTGGGTATTTCCTCCTTCTCTCCAATATTTGGGAGATGGACAGCTGAATGTTGCCGTGTGACATGGTGGAGATGCTTGGTGATGGTGTCGTATGTGGTGGTGTTGGTGGAACAGCCAGGTGACGCCAGAGGTGGAGGGAGAGGCTGAGCCAGCAGCAGAAGAGGGAGCAGGAGGAGCATGAGATAGTTCCTTGTCTTTAAGGTGTTTACTCCACTGCAGTTCATGCTTTGCATGTAGATGCCTGGTCATGCAGGTTGTGCTGAGGTTAAGAACGTTTATGCCTCGCTTCAGGGTCTGATGGCACAACATGCAAACCACTCGTGTCTTGTCGTCAGGACATTGTGTGAAGAACTGCCACGCCAATGAACTCCTTGGAGCAGGCCTTGGTGTGCTCGGTGCCTGGGTGCGGTGGACAGTAGCAGGCGTACTGTCTCTGGAACAGCCGCTGCGCTTTTGCACCCTGCTCCCTCTTTTGCTGTGCTGTTTGCCACGGGCGTAGGAAGCGGGAGAGACGGGGGGGTCAGATCCCCCCCAGGAAATAATGCAGGGGGGGGACAGGTATGCAAAAATCCCCCCCAGTGGCAGCAGGGCAATGTGTGCGGCGGTGGCGGGGCACAGGGAGATGAACGCTTCCATTGTGGAAACGTTCATCTCCATAGTCATCTGTATCGCCGTCCCCAGGACAGCGATACAGTTGGCTGTGCTGTGGAGCAGGAGAGGGAGAGGCTCTCCCTTCCCTGCTCCTCTGATAGGCTGCTGTACAGCGCGTGACACAGGCCGGAAGAGGCCTGCATCGAATCGCTGTGACAGATGGAGGTAAGTACAGGTGTCTTGTTTTGTGTGTGTGTTTTTTTTTTAAACCGGACCCACCGGCCCTTGAGGGGGGGGGAGAGATTTTTGGCACTTGGGGGGCGAGCGGAGAGATATGTGGGTGTGGCATAAGGGTGGGCGGGGACACAGGGGCCCCATAAGTACTGTCCCCCCAGATTTTTGGGGCTTTCTAAGCCCATGGCTGTTGCCTCTGTGCGACCACTGCCTCTTCCTCAGAACTGCACGCCTCACTAGCACGACCTTCAGTCTAGTCTGGGTGTAGGACTTCATCATCCTCCACATCATCTTCCACCCATTTATGACCCCTGCCCTCCTCGTCTGTCTGCACATTGCAGAAAGCCACAGCAGTTGGCACCTGTGATTCGTCATCATCAGAGACGTTTTGTGGCGGTATTTCCATGTCCTCATCCTGCAACAAAAGTGGTTGAGCATCAGTGCATTCAAGGTCTTCCTATTCTGGGGCAGGGCTAGGTGGATGGGCCAGGGAAACCCTGCCAACAAAGTCATCAAACAGCATGACACTTTCCTGCATGATTTGGGGCTCTGACTGCTTGGCTGATTTGCAAGGGGGTGAGGTGGAAGACTGATGGGCATGGGCTGCAGGTGCCAACTCTGAGCTTTCTGCAGAGGACTGGGTACATTAAGAGTAGATATTTATACTATGTATGGACACCAGATTTGGGGACTAGTGATGACTTGAGCGTCAGGGGCATTATTCGAATTTACGATATTTCATGAATATTTGGGTGAATATTCTCCATATATTCGCGAATTTGTGAATTCCTGATCTTCAGGCATTATTTTCTTGATTGCAAAAATTTGCATTAAAAATTTGCATGCAATTCGCATAGACTGGTATTTAAAAAACAACAACAAATATTCGTGATTACGAATATATATTTTGAGATATTTCGCGATTTCTCGAAGTGCCGATATTCGCGATTAAAATTCGCAATTCAAATATTAGTGATCAACAACACTATTGGGGACCCAGAACACGGATTTGGTCACCAAAATTAACAAATGCAGTATTAGACTGTTATAAATTGGAAATAATTATTTAAATGACGGATGCACAACAGTTTTTTCAGCCTAAAACACGGCTTTTTTCAATAAAACTCCAATATGCAGTTTTTAACTGCTGTAAATTTAAATTAGATATTTATACCGTGTGTGTACAACTGCTTTGTGAAGCAAGAATATTGCTTTTTTCACACAAAAAAGAATAATGCACTATTTCTAGGCTGTAATATGAAATCGGTATTTAAGCAGTATATTTCAAGATGCTCTGTGGATCAGGATTACCACTCTTTTGTCAAAAAAATTCACTTATGCTGTATTTCACAACAGCAATATAAAATAGGTGGTTGCAATGGGTATTTCAGACTGTTTGGTGGACCTTGAATAGCGTTTTTTTTCTATGAAAAACAAAGAAGCACTATTTCCATGCAGAAATATAAAATATGTCATTGGACGGTATATGCAGAACTGTTTTGTGGACAAGAAATACGTTTTTTCCCCCCAAAATTACACGGATTCTCTATTTCACCGCAGAAATGTCAAATATGTATTTTGGCGGTGCAAAATAGGCTTGGTGGATCAGGATGACCACCAGAATACACTGATGCACTGATGCACTATTTGGTAGCTGAAATGGAATACACGGTTTAGTGCATAGTATACAAAAGTGCTCTGTGGCACTACAGAGCCCAGGCTAGACAAATGGACTATGTCACCACAATATAGGGGACTTGAGCAGCCAGAAAAAAAAGTTTGTTTTCCTTCACTGAGCTACAAAATAGGATTAGGCTGATGTCCCTGGCAGGCTGGCAGACATGCAGTACACTGTAGTGCCTACCTCAGTAACAGATGGATTACAAAAAAAAGCTCCCTGCTAGTGGCTGGGTACACAAATGTTGGATTGCTGAGGCTCCCTCCCTCTCTATGTGCTGTATCTTGTGGATTAAAGTTGCACAGGTTCTTCAGATTTCTGCCCTATTCTGTCCCTAATCCCAGCACCAGCATCCTCTCCCTAAGCTCAAATCAGAGTGACATGCGGCAGTACGTGACTCCAGCTTATAAAGAGGCTGGGTCACATGCTGCACTCAGACAATCACAGCCATGCCATTAGTAGGCATGGCTGTGATGGCTTCTTAGGGCAAGAAGTAAAACGCTTGCTGATTGGCTGTTGTGCAGCCCTTCAGAATGTGGGAATAAATCGCCGAACAACGGACCCAAACCCAAACTTTTATTGAAAATGAAAATGAAAGTGTCCCGAACACCCAAAAATTTGGTACAAACCCAAACTATACAGTTCGAGTTCGCTCAACACTAGTGTTGAGCGAATTGAAACCAAGCAAACTAACTTTAATCCAAATTTCAGGAAAAATTGAATGAGTTGCCGTGAAGCCGAATTTCCTCGCACTTCGTGGAAACTAATCTATTTTTCATGAAATTGGGTAGGAAAAAAAACATACTCACCAAATCCATTTGTGTACAGAGAGGCTATCGCGGCCTCTTGATTGAAGATACCGGGCAAAATCTTGCATGGGGTGATGTAATGTCACCACGCCAGCGTGCTGTCTTCAATCAAGATGGCCAAGATGGCCTCTCCGCAAGCAAATAAATACAGTGAGTAAGTATTTTTATTGTTTTACCTGAATAACCCCTGAAAGGCCTCAATTGTAGCATTAGATGATGAACGCGGCATCTGAGGGGTTTAATGACTATCGCCATTCCTCATCATTGTGCCTGCTACATACATAGGTATGCGCTTTGTGACAAATCGAATTACGGCAAAGCAGCCAAATGAAATTTTTCTAAATTTCGCTCATCACTACTTATGAATCGTGAGAATTATCAGTGCTGCCTATTACTAGCTTGGGAATGGATATATGTGACATATAAAACATGGAGCCATTAAGTGTTCCTTGATGCAATGCAAACATTCTGGTGCCAGAACCCAAGCAACTATATTGTAGTGATGAGAAGCATAGGCCAAATATTCGCCATAAATTAGCAAACTCGAGAATTCGTGATCTCCAGTCACTATTTCCTTGATTGCGAAAATCGGCAATGTTATATGTGCATATTGTGTGCGCAGTACAGGCGTGGATCACTTTTGCTACATTTTTCAAGCTGCTAGAAGTTTCCTGAGACTGGAGAAAATGGTTGGCAGCAAATTTTGTAACTGTGAGGAAGAACTTATGATCACTGTAAGTAATTTTACATTACAGTACTGTTTTTGATTACATTTCGCATGCATTGCAGAACAGTACCTTTATATGCAGATAGAGTGCTCCAATATATTTGCTATCACAGCACAGTAATTTCTATCACACTACCTAACACCCTGCACTGGAACCTATCAGCTACACTATATCACTATCTAACCTACACTGACTATCTCCCACTAACTATCGGTATTATAGATATGAGCTAACTAACTATCTAATGTAATTGGATAAGAAACAGGATCCAGATGAAAGCACAGAGCACAGCAATGACACTGCTATATCACTCAGAACTAAAAACAGCAGAAAATGGCTGCCGGGGAGGTTCTTCTATAGTAAAGGGGTAGGCAACTTTCCTATTGTTTGCTAGGGATGTTGCTAAGCTCAGACAAAGATATTGTATTGCAGCCTTCTCATTGGCCCACAAGCAAGAAGCAGTGAGGGTACTGAAAAATCTAGAATATTCGCGATTACGAAGATATAGCACTATATACTAGATCTTCGCGAATTCGCGATTAGAATATTCGCGATCCACACTACTGTATTGCAGATATGTGGCCAACAAATGGATCAAGGAAGATGTGAAGGATGATGTAAAAGGTCCAGAGTTGTCCAGAAACACCTGTGCTCGCCATAATTCTTTATTCTATAGAGTGAGACCATAAGAAGATTTTTAACCACTTCAGCCCCACTAGCTTAAACACCCTTAATGAGCAGGCCACTTTTTACAATTCTGCACTACGCTAATTTCACCGTTTATTGCTCCGTCATACAACTTACTACCCAAATGAATTTTACCTCCTTTCCTCCTCACTAATAGAGCTTTCATTTGGTGGTATTTCATTGCTGCTGACATTTTTACTTTTTTGCTATTAATCAAAAATGACAGACATTTTTGCAAAAAAAATGAACATTTTTTCTTTCTGTTGTAATTTTTTTTTTTAAAACTACATTTCTATATAAATTTTTCTCTAAATTTATTGTTCTGCATGTCTTTGATAAAAAAAAATCCAATAAGTGTATACTTATTGGTTTGGGTAAAAGTTATAGCGTTTGCAAACTCTGGTGCAAAAAAGTGAATTTCGGCATTTTGAAGCAGCTCTGACTTTCTGAGCACCTGTCATGTTTCTTCAGGTGCTAGAATGCCAGGATAGTATAAACACCATTTTAGAAAGAAGACACCCCAAAGTATTCGTGGAGGGGCATGGTGAGTTCATGTATGATTTCATTTTTTTTCACAAGTTAGCGGAAAATGACACTTTCTTAGAAAAAAATAAATAATAAAGTTTCCATTTCTGCTAACTTCTGGCAAAAAAAAAAAAAATCTCCCACGGACTCACTATGCCCCTCAGTGAATACCTTGGGGTGTCTACTTTCCGAAATGGAGTCATTTGTGGGGTGTGTTTACTGTTCTGGAATTTTGGGCGGGGCTAAATTGTGAGCATCACTGTAAAACCTAAAGGTACTCGTTGGAATTTTGGCCCCTTTGCGCATCCAGGCTGCAAAAACGTGTCACTCATGTGTTATCGCTGTACTCAGGAGAAGTAGGGCAATGTGTTTTGAGGTGTATTTTTACATATACCCATGTTGGGTGAGAGAGAGAAATATTTCTGTAAACTGACAACTTTGTATAAATTTTTTTAAAAAGTTGTCATTTACAGAGATATTTCTCACACCCAGCATGGGTATATGTAAAAATACGCCCCAAAACACATTGCCCTACTTCTCCTGAGTACGGCGATACCACATGGGTGACACTTTTTTGCAGCCAAGATGCGCAAAGGGACCCAAATTCCAATGAGTACCTTTTAGGAGGGCATTTTTACGCATTTTTCTTCTCACGCTTTATGGCCCCTAAAATGCAAGGGCAGTATAAATACCCCACATGTGACCCCATTTTGGAAAGAAAACACCCCAAGGTATTCCGTGAGGGGCATGGCGAGTTCATAGAAGATTTTTTATTTGGCACAAGTTAGTGGAAATTGATTTTTTATTGTTTTTTCTCACAAAGTCTCCCTTTCCGCTAACTTGTGATAAAAAGTTCAATTTTTCATGGACTCACTATGCCCCTCAGCGAATACCTTGGGGTGTCTTCTTTCCAAAATGGGGTCATTTGTGGGGTGTTTGCACTGTTCTGGCATTTTGGGTGGGGCTAAATTGTGAGCAGCCCTGAAAAAACCTAAAGGTACTCGTTGGAATTTGGGCCCCTTTGCGCACCCAGGCTGCAAAAAAGTGTCACTCATGTGGTATCGCCGTACTCAGGAGAAGTAGGGCAATGTGTTTTGGGGTGTATTTTTACATATACCCATGTTGGTTGAGAGAAATGTCTCTGTAAATTGACAACTTTGTATAAAGAAATTTAAAGAGTTGTCGTTTACAGCGATATTTCTCACACAAACTATGGGTATATATAAAAATACACCCCAAAACTCATTTCCCTACTTCTTCTGAGTACGGCGATACCACATGAGTGACACTTTTTTGCAGCCAAGATGCGCAAAGGGGCCCAAATTCCAATGAGTCTCTTTAGGCCTTTTTCACACGAGCGTCATGTTTGACGCCCGGATAAGTGGCGGGTGCGTTGCGGGAATATGCGCGATTTTTCCGCGCGGATGCAAATGTTTGTAATGCGTTTTGCAAGCGCGTGAGAAAAATCGCCATGTTTGGTACCCAGACCCGAAGCCAGACTTCATTACAGAAGTCCGGTTTCGGGTATTCTGGAGAATTTATTATTTTCCCTTATAACATGGTTATAAGGGGAAAAAATAGCATTCTTAATAAAGAATGGATAGTAAAATGAAGAGGAAGAGGTTGAAAATAATAAAAGTTAACTTACCTTAGCCACTTGATCGCGTAGTTGCGATCTGTCCTCTCTTTCCCAGCATCAGCTAACAACTAAAGGACCTGTGATGACATCACATCACATGGTCCAAACACATGGTCCATCACCATGGTAAGATGGACCATGTGATTGGACCATGTGATGTGACGTCATCACAGGTCCTTTAGTTCTTAGTCGATGCAGGGAAAGAGAGGACAGATCGCAACTACGCGATCAAGTGGCTAAGGTAAGGTAACTTTTATTATTTTTAACCTCTTCCTCTTCATTTTACTATGCATTCTTTATTAAGAATGCTATTATTCCCCCTTATAACCATGTTATAAGGGAAAATAATAAAGATCTGGTCCCGTTGCTAAGCAACCATGCAGGAAAATCGCACTGCATCCGCACTTGCTTGCGGATGCTTGCGATTTTCCAGCAGCCCCATTCACTTCTATAGGGCCTGCGTTGCGAGAAAAACGCAGAATATAGAGCATGCTGCGATTTTCACACAACGCAGAAGTGATGCGTGAAAATCACCGCTCATGTGCACAGCCCCATAGAAATGAATGGGTCCGGATTCAGTGCGGGTGCAATGCGTCCTCCTCACGCATTGCACCCGCGCGGAAAACTCGCCTGCGTGAAAGGGGCCTTAGGATTTCACAGGGCATTTTTACGCATTTGGATTCTCACACTTTAGGACCCCTAAAATGCCAGGGCAGTATAAATATCCCACATGTGACCCCATTTTGGAAAGAAGACACCCCAAGGTATTCCGTGAGGGGCATGGCGAGTTCACAGAAAAATAAAATTTTGGCACAAGTTAGCGGAAATTGATATATATATATATATATATATATATATATATTTTTTTTTTTTTTTTTTACAATGTCTCATATTCCACTAACTTGTGACAAAAAATAAAATTTTACATGAACTCACCATACCCCTCACGGAATACCTTGGGGTGTCTTCTTTCTAAAATGGGGTCACATGTGAGGTGTTTGCACTACCCTGGCATTTGAGGGTCTCCACAATCATTACATGCATATTCTCCTTATATTGAGCATACGGGTAATGAGATTTTTTTTTCCGTTCAGCTTCTGGGCTAAAAAAAATAAAAATGAACGGCACAGATTTTTTCATTCGTATCAATCAATGTGGATGAAAAAATCTCTGCCAAAATCAGTGTCTGCGGTGCGGTGGGCGCTAACTACCTAACAAGTAGCTAACTAACTGGCGGTGATAAGGGACCCTTATGCCCCATTCACACGTCCGCAATTCTGTTTGCGGAACGGAATTGTGGACCCATTCATTTCTATGGGGACAGACTTTGTCCCGCTCAGATCCGGAATTGCGGATCCGCACTTCTGGGTCTGCATTTCCATTCCGCAAAAATATAGAACATGTCCTATTCTTGTCCGCAATTGCGGACAAGAAAATGCATTTTCTATATAGTTCTGGCAATGTGCGGATCTGCAAAATGCGGAAAGCACATTGCCAGTGTCCGTGTTTTGCGGATCCGTGGATCCGCAAAACACATATGGACATGTGAATGGAGCCTAACAGGGGGGTGATCAATGACAGGGGGGTGATCAGGGAGTCTATATGGGGTGATCAAGGGTTAACAAGGGGTTAATAAGTGACAAGGGGGGGAGGTGTAATGTGGTGCTTGGTGCTACTTTACATAGCTACCTGGTCCTCTCGTGGTCGATCCCAGCAAATGGGACCACCAGAGGACCAGGTAGCAGGTATATCAGACGCTGTTAACAAAACAGCGTCTGATATACATGTTTGATGCTTTTTATTTTACATCTACAGCCTGCCAGCGATTGATCATCGCAGGCGCGCGTTCACAGCAAATCTCGCCTCTCGCGAGATGATGCGCCGACGCGTCAAGGAGGAACAAACCTGCCACCTCCTGGACGCATCCGTGCGTTAGGCGGTCGGCAGGTGGTTAACTTGCTGTAAATTGGCAAGTAGAGAATTCAAGACCTGCAGCTAAAACCAGGTTAAGTCCTTGCTTCTTGTGCAGCGTCCCACTTGATGTGTGTATTGGTCACTGCAAAGTTGTCATGTTCCATGTTATGTTATTAGCATATTAGTAACATAGTAACATAGTACATAAGGCCGAAAAAAAGACATCTGTCTATCCAGTTCGGCCTGTCATCCTGCTAGTTGATCCAGAGGAAAGAAGTACTCCCTGGATCAACGACCTCTCTCTAGTAGCTATAGCCTGTAATATTATTACACTCCAGGCATACATCCAGGCCCCTCTTGAATTCCTTTATTGTACTCACCATCACCACCTCCTCAGGCAGAGAGTTCCATAGTCTCACTGCTCTTACCGTAAATAATCCTCCTCTATGTTTGTGTACAAACCTTCTTTCCTCCAGACGCAGAGGATGTCCCCTCGTCACAGTCACAGTCCTGGGGATAAATAGATGATGGGAGAGATCTCTGTAATGACCCCTGATATATATATATTCCGGTGATATAGCTGATAAATTCCTGATAACAGGCTGTTAGGTGCACTGTACATATTCCACCACTAGATGGGGATAGCACTACTATATATATAGCTCAGGTCAGGCCTAGTGGGTGGGGGTTGAGGAGTAGTAGTGGAGTGAGGAGCAGGTGAAAGAGAGGGCTCCTTCCTCTCAGCCCTCTCGGGCTCCATGGCCTGGAGGGGCACGCTTTCACCTCGGCATTAAGTCGAAGACAGGCAAGGTGAGACCTATCTCTGCCGTACACCCTTATGGGGTGCTAAGTGAATTATTATTATTGTAAAGACAAAGGAGGACAATAGCCATTTTACAAGGCTCCAGGCACCTTTGCTCATAGGTGAGGGACTCACCTTTCGTTACTTCAAAGACAGAAAGGCCCTCTGTTGCAACACTTGTGTGTGGAAGAGTAGGATCAGAGCCATTGTTACTGAGATGAGGGATACAAGCAAGGCAAAGAGCTAAGTACCAGTAAGAGCGGTTATTTTCATACCCTATCTGGACAGGCCTGATTCACATCTCCACAGAGAAAAATCCTGTCATATGGGACTTACAGCATTCAACACCTGCATACATGAGAGACTATGTCTATTGGAATATAAATGCTAAAAGGGAACTTACAGTATGAGCAGTAAAGTTACCGTTGGATTCAACTACTGTCTACTTCTTCATTACCATACCATCTACTCTCATCTTTTCGCACCACCAAGGTGCTGGCATCACAATAATAGCTAATTCAGGGGCCAGCCGCACAAGCACACAGAAATCTAATCACCATAGAGGGCACCTCAGTCACCACCTGGCCGTTGTCCCCTGTAATAGAGTGTGCCCTGGAGAATCTGGTGCTGTTCTCCCCTTCACTGCAGCCCGGCCCAGGAAACATCAAAACTGTGAGTAAAGAACTAACTGTCATTATTCCTCGGTACACCGACACCTCACAAGTTATCCCCCTGTGGCCTGCGTTGTTGCACATGGACAAAATTACACTGGGCAATTGTTGCTAAAAGTGGATGTCACTACTCCCCTTGGTAATTAATGTCAACTGGGTGTCAATATTCACTTTTCAAAGGGGTGTATCAACTCACAGTCTGCAACTGCCAACTCCGACTGAACAGCATGAAAGCATGCAGGGACACCCCCAACTGGTAACACACATTTGTCAATTTTTCATAAATTTCTTTAAAAAATAGTAGAAGTATGACACTATATAGAGTTTAAGGAAACAATGTTCCAGAATTGTCATATCCTGGGGTATACACGTACATTTGAAAACATAGTCCCATGATCTTCAAAAATAAGGTAGTTTCTAACTTTCTATTACTCTATTCGGATACATAATGAAAAAAATATATGAATTAAAACCGCATATAAAACACTATGATGGCATAAAATATCCCAAATTATTGAAGATAACGGCTAAGTAACCCGCTTATATATTTAACCTTTTAAAGACAGAGCTATTTTAGGTGTTGACTCAACAGTGATTTTTTTCTTTTCCTTTCAAGCATCAGTGTTGCAAGAGCAACATCTATATCTTTCTATCTATCTATCTATCTATCTATCTATCTATCTATCAAATATATATTAGACATGAGTGAATCAATTCTATTCCAATCGGATTTGTTAGAGGTTTCACAAAAATTTACCTGCAAATGAATCAGCTTTGGTGATTCACTTTGGACAACGCCCATGGGAGGGAGGGGTGCAGGATCCTGCTCCAAGGGTTGCTGCGTACTGCAAACTACAGATCGTTAACAAAATGTATACACTTTAACCACTACCCGACCGCCTAACGCAGGGATGCGCACTGTGGGCGCCGGGTTATTCCTCCTTGACGCGCCGGTGCGCCATCTCGCGAGAGGCGAGATTTCCTGTGAACGCGAGGGTTCACAAGATCGCGTCAAGAGGAAGCCATCTATTATGTTTTGTAAACAGCGTCTGATATGCCTACTGCCTGCTCATCTGGTGGTCCCCTTTGCTTGGGACCACCAGAGGACACAGGCAGCTAAAGTAAGTGCACCAATCACACCCCCCTCCCCCGTCACTGATTAACCCCTAATTAACCCATGATTAACCCCTGATCACCCCATGTCTCCCCCCTGATCACCCCCTGTCACTAATCACCCCCCTGTAAGGCTCATTCAGACATCCGTATGTTCTTTTCGGATCCACAGATCCGCGGATCCGCAAAACATGGACACTGGCAATGTGCTTTCCGCGTTTTGCGGATCCGCACATTGCCAGAACTATATAGAAAATGCCTTTTCTTGCCCGCAATTGCGGACAAGAATAGGACATGTTCTATCTTTTGCGGAGTTGCGGCCTGATGTTTCGGGGCCGAAACCTGGAAGTACGCGGCCGCAGCTCCGCAAATGCTGATGCGAAGAGCACATAGTGTGCTCTCCGCATCACCGCCGGCCCCATTCACACTGAACGGGTCCGCATCTATTCCGCAGAATTGCGGAATAGATGCAGACATTTTTGCGGACGTGTGAATGGGGCCTTACTTCGTAAGCAATCCTATGGCCTTTCCCCTCTCTTTTTTTTTTCTGCACATTTTTTGGCAGAGATTTTTTCACATTGATTTTCCACATTGATTGATGTGTATGAAGAAATCTGTGCCGTTCATTTTTTTTTTCAGCCCAGAGGCTGAACAGAAAAAAAAAATCTCATTACCCGTATGCTCAATATAGTGAGAATAGCAGAAACTCCTAATGCTGGCCATACATATAATGATTGCGGTGACCCTCAAATGCCAGGGCAGTATAAATACCCCACATGTGATCCCATTTTAGAAAGAAGACACCCCAAGGTATTCCGTGAGGGGTATGGTGAGTTCATGTAAAATTTTATTTTTTGTCTCAAGTTAGTGGAATATGAGACTGAGTAATAAAAAAAAAAGTCAATTTCCGCTAACTTGTGCCAAAAAATAAATCTTCTATGAACTCGCCATGCCCTTCATGGAATACCTTGCGGTGTCTTTTTTTCAAAATGGGGTCACGTGGGGTATTTATACTGCCCTGGCATTTTAGGGGGTCCTAAAGCGTGAGAAGAAGTCTGGAATCCAAATGCGTAAAAATGCCCTCCTAAAAGGTACTCATTGGAATTTGGGCCCCTTTGCGCACCTAGGCAAAAAAGTGGCATACATGTGGTATCGCCGTACTCAGGAGAAGTAGGGCAATGTGTTTTGGGGTGTATTTTTACATATACCCATGCTGGGTGAGGGAAATATCTCTGTAAATTGACAACTTTGTATAACATTTTTAAAAAGTTGTCATTTACAGAGATATTTCTCTTACCCATTATTCAGTATAAATACCCCACGTGACCCCATTTTGGAAAGAAGACACCCCAAGGTATTCCGTGAGGGGCATGGCGAGTTCATAGAAGTTTTTTTTTTCTGGCACAAGTTAGCGGAAATTGGAATTTTTTTTTTTCCTTACAAAGTCTCATATTCCACTAAATTGTTACAAAAAATAAAATTTTCCATGAACTCACCATACCCCTCACAGAATACCTTGGGGTGTCTTTTTTTCTAAAATACGGTCACTTGTGGGGTATTTAAACTGCCCTAGCATTTTAGGGGCCCCTAATGCGTGAGAAGAAGTCTGGAATCCAAATGCGTAAAAATGCCCTGTGAAATCCTAAAGGTACTCATTGGAATTTGAGCCCCTTTGCGCACCCAGGCTGCAAAAAAGTGTCACACATGTGGTATCGCCGTACTCAGGAGAAGTAGGGCAATGTGTTTTGGGGTGTATTTTTACATATACTCATGCTGGGTGTGAGAAATATCTCTGTAAATGACAACTTTTTAAATTTTTTTATACAAAGTTGACAATTTACAAAGATATGTCTCTCACCCAGCATGGGTACATGTAAAAATACACCCCAAAACACATTGCTCTACTTCTTCTGAGTACGGCGATACCACCGGTGTGCCACTTTTTTGCAGCCTAGGTGCGTAAAGGGTCGTAAAGTCCAACGAGTACCTTTAGGTTTTACAGGGTTGCTCACAATTTAGCCCCATCCAAAATGCCAGAACAGTAAACACACCCCACAAATGACCCCATTTCGGAAAGTAGACACCCCAATGTATTCACTGAGGGGCATAGCGAGTCCGTGGGAGATTTTTTTTTTTTTTGCCAGAAGTTAGCAGAAATGAAAACTTTATTTTTTTTTTCCCTCAGAAATTGTCATTTTTCGCTAACTTGTGAAAAAAAATGAAATGATACATGAACTCACCATGCCCCTCCGCAAATACTTTGGGGTGTCTTCTTTCTAAAATGGTGTCATTTGGGGGGTATTTATACTATCCTGGCATTCTAGCACCTGAAGAAACATGACAGGTGCTCAGAAAGTCAGAGCTGCTTCAAAATGCGGAAATTCACTTTTTTGCACCAGAGTTTGTAAACGCTATAACTTTTACCCAAACCAATAAATATACACTTATTGGATTTTTTTTTATCAAAGACATGTAGAACAATAAATTTAGAGAAAAATTTATAAAGAAATGTAGTTAAAAAAAAAAAAAATTACAACAGAAAGCGAAAAATTTATTTTTTTTGCAAAAATTTCGGTCATTTCTTATTATCAAAAAAAGTAAAAATGTCAGCAACAATGAAATACCACTAAATGAAAGCTCTATTAGTGCGAAGAAAAGGAGGTAAAATTCATTTGGGTGGTAAGTTGCATGACCAAGCAATAAACCGTGAAAGTAGTGTAGTGCAGAATTGTAAAAAGTGACCTGGTCATTAAGGGTGTTTAAGCTAGGGGGGCTGGTTAATATGTAATACCTGCATACATATGTATGTGCACATGGTAACAACAGGCCATATTCATAGCCACCACTAAATGGGGCTGGTGTCACCCTCTATATAAATAGAGGAGTTGGAACATTTTAGTCAGTCTAAACCAGTCAGTGTGTAAGGTTAGGAGTCTAGCCAAGCTAGGACTCGGAGAAGGAAGCACATGTATAATGTTGACACTCAAGCTCATCCTGGACCTAGTACCACCCAGAGCAGGTCCGGAAGAACTACAAAATTCAGACCAGACCAAAGTACTTATAGGCTGTAAGGTACATATGTATCGTAAAAGCCTCCAGTGACTGGATAGGCATTTGAAGAGGGTTGTCCGGGTTCAAGGCTGAACCCCGACATAAGTTCCCCTTCACTCCTTTAGCATGTTGGAGTGGAGCATCGGAGCATTTCCTTGCTCTGATGTTCCTCTTGCCTTGCACTGCATTGCGCTTGGCAAGGTCTATTTGTCGTGAGCCAGTGACGTACCAGGCTTCCCAACACTATGCTAGGCAGAGACCTCCACCTAGCAGGGAGCCTGGTGATGTCAAGGCACAAATGGGCAGTGTATAACGCTGTTCTGGGTGGTTTTAGAGGCAGGTACTAGTGCTCCCCTTCACTCCAACATGCTAAAGGAGTGAAGGGGAGCTTATGTCTGGGTTTAGACCCAAACCCAGACAACTCCTTTAAGCAGCATGTTCACCTGTGAGAATCTATATATCTCAAGATTGATATCGTAAAAGGGCAGTGTAATTGTAGCAACCGATTCTAAAAAAGGTGCAGAAGAGTTTGTCATTGAGATGATTGCCCTCTGGTTGCATTGTATTGTCTGAAATATACACCTCACGTCTTGATGCTTATGTCAGAGTCAGCTGTTGGAGTGCAAGGAAGAGAGTTCATCATAAAGAGACACCTTTTGGCTTGTTACTACCTGTGCAACTGGGAAGCCTGTAAAATCTGTGAAAGTGTATTTTGTATATTAAGTGCTGGTCAATTGCAAGATAAAAAACTGTCCTGACTGTTTGTAATTCAATCATTCATTAAATGACTGTTCTGCTGCACAGTTGTCTCATCATTTCTTCTTAAATAAACTGCAGAACCCCTTTAACTAACGCCAGTTCTCTCTCTCCCCCTCTTGTCATTCTCTTCCCCCCCATGTCATTATCTTTCCCCCTCTTGTCATTCTCTCCCCCCTTTGTCATTCTCTTTCTCCCCCCCCATGTCATTTTCTCCCCCCTTGTCATTCTCTTTCTCCCCCCCATGTCATTCTTTCCCGCTCTTGTCATTATCTTTGTCCCTCTTGTCATTCTCTCCCCCCTACCTCTAGTGTAGTGTGACCGAGCTCTGTATGGTCCGCGGGTACGGGTGCTTTTGTTTCTACACTGTGTGTGCACTTCATGTCAGTCCGGCCAGGTACAGGAGACAGATGCTCTCTGTACCCGCGGACCATACAGGGCTCGGCCACACTACAATGGAGGAATGACAGCGCTCCCCTCCTGTCAGCCCCTCTCCTCATGGACGCGCCAGCCTGGGCAGTGCTGCAGCCACCAGAGGCTCAATATAGATCGCTTGGGCAGCTGAAGCATGAGGGGGGGCTGGCGCTCTTGGCGGCGCCCCTTCCCAAGGGGCGCTCTACATGGCTGCTTAGCCGGCTTATAGGACACGCCGGCCCTGACTTCTACTTCACCCATCCGGCCACCCACACTCATACGCACACCTATGTGGCCTGGGCGCAGCTGAGGGGACTTGCCCAAATCTGCCCTGTTTGGTTACAGCCTGTCTGACAATCAAGGGGCAGACTATTGTCAGGTCCTTCAGGCACTGGGTATTGTGTAAAGCGCAGACATCATTCTGAGCTCAACCTGCACTGAAAAGAAATTGTGTTCAATGTGTCCTTGCAGACACCAATTACAGACATAATCCAGGCATAATCCAGGCATATTAGGGTGTTGCAGGGATAATTTAGGGATATATTTAAATAGGTAGATTGAATTAATAGTTAGGGTTTTAGCAGAGAAGGAAAGCATAGAGTCAACCAGGAATCACTATACGTGGTAGTGGTTTCCTGTTTGTCCACAAGTGTATCTGCATCCTTAGGATGCAGATACATTTTAAAGTTGCGGTCAGGGCTGATTCTAACACTTCTGCTACTTAAGGTGAAAATTGAAATAGCGCCCCAATGCAATATTCTCAATCCAATCCCTCCCCCATTCAGCCCTACTGTTAAAGGGGTTGTCTCATCATGGATAATGGGGGCATATTGCTAGGATATGCCCCCATTGTCTTATAGGTGCGGGTCCCACCGCTGGGGAACGGAGCCCCGCAAGGTCATGGCTGGAGCCACAAGCCGGCTCCCCATAGAAGTGAATGAGAGCGCACCGCCCATGACCGGCCACCGCTCCCATTCACTTCTATGGGCTCAACGGAAATAGCCGAGCCAGCTCATGCACAGTACACCCTCCTTCACTTTTGGGGCTTTGTTCTCTATACAGGTGCGGGTCCCAGCTGTAGGACCCACACCTATAAGACAATGGGGGCATATCCTAGCTGTCTATGATGAGACAACCCCTTTGAAGGTATATTTGGATTGGACGTTACATACAGCACTGCATATCTAATACCTGCAGTGATGTGTCTACATATGTGTATTTTTGGGCTCAGATTTTGGTGCCATTTTTATTACGGATTTCAACATAAATTTCATTGCAGATTATAATTTCCTTATAAGGGGAACTATTTATGATGCCGATTTTTCAACAAATTCATCCACCATGTGTGAATGCACCCTAAAGTTTCTCATATAGATTTTGGTCATTTAGTTGTTCAATTTCTAATTGTACATATTGCAGGGGTAAAATGTTAAATCCAAAGTCGAAGAAGAAGGCAAAGATAAAAATAAACTGGATATTAAAACATTTAATTCAAATCAGACTTGAAGAAACGCATGACTTGGTTGTACCGACTATTCTGTGTGTATATATAATAGATAGATAGATAGATAGATAGATACTATATGCACACAAAGAACAATATATATATATATATATATATATATATATATATATATATATATATTACAGAATTACGTTTTCCTCATTTTCTGTTATAGAAAGATTCTTTTCATATTTATAGGTCAGTGGCATAAAGGGTCTCTTTTGCTCTTAATTATTAACTAAAAGCTTCAGAAGCTGAAAGCCAATTCACAACTTTCAGGGACTTATAACAACCACCAGCCAATCATGAAGCAGCATATATATCTTAGATAAGGGATAGCACTAATTTTATATCCCAGCATTCCCCAGTACCGCATGATTAACATAGCTCTTTCATTGATCCATCAAAATACTCTGACAATCTCTTGCAAGTCCTTTTATGTTTCAGTTTTCCACTTCTATTTTACTTTTCCCAAAAGGCTGATGAGTTATACAGTTTCTCTCCTCCTCGTGTTTGATTTATAGACTGAAAACCTTGGGCGCACAGATCTGTCAGCAGGAGAAGTTACTCCAGCAGTGGAGGTTAATGGAACAGTAAGGTTAATGGTGCCTAATACTTCTTCGTGTTTTTATACTGCAAGCAGCCCAATAGAGAGATTACTGTTCAGCACAGAGAATTACAATTCTCATCACAGAGTAATCAGCTCAGAAGATCTTTCCAGTGCATACTGAGTGATATCAAACACTTGGACAGTCACTTCATTCACAGCCCCACGTGCGTCTGTCCCATTGTATAGAGAACACTTCTGGTGTGACAGATGTCAAGGATGTGCACAATATATCAGTCAGCGCTAATGTTCTATCCATAATATATTTAAGACAGCAACCTCAGTCAAAGAATTTCAATAATAGCAAGAAAGAAAATGTAATCTGCAGAATAGATAGGAAATTGTATATAAGGGAACATTGTAATTCAGAGGAAATACCAGGTCTATGGTTCTATTTAGAGATAAGATCAGCTATTTCCAAAGCTGGTGGTACATTATTTAGCTTTTTCTGGAAAAAAAATCTAGACTATATATAAGAATATATATATCTATATATATATCTATATATCTATATATCTATATATATATATATATATATATATATATATATATATATATATTCTAGAATTTTATTTACAGGAAAAGCAAGCAAAATAATGTAACACTATCTCATACCTGCCGGTGTTTATACTCACACAGTACTATCAGAAAAAGCAGTAGCTTGTTCTGAACAAGCTCCCCAAAAAATCTCCCTTTTTAACACATGCAGTGTGTATATATCGCTAAAGTATATCTATCTATCTATCTATCTATCTATCTATATATATATATATATATTCCTTATAGTTTATATTCAGACTTATGTGTCTCACTCTCAATGGTTACAGACTGCAAAAGAAAACCTGTGTGTGTAGTCGCATCCTGTAATCCTGTTGCTTTCTTCTCCTACTGTTTGTAGGTTGGAAATAAGAGGGTCAAATGAAATATGCACAACTACAATGGTTCTGCATACCCAAAACGCGGTAGGAGCATTTTTTTAATTAACAGTGACTATTTGCCAAGGTTTTTTTTTTACTTTAGTAGGAGCAACATAGTATGATTGCAAAACTGTTTATATTCTTCAATGACTAATAATCCACTCATAAGTGGCTAGTGAGGCAAAGCAAAATATAGCTGTAGTTTGAATCTCACCTTCCAAATCCTGGTTAAAAATAAAAAAAAATTGCTCAATTTATTTTACAATTATACCTATAACATGTTATACAAGCAAATTTCAGAATTGATACCTAATATATACTGATTCATCATCATGTTTTACTATTACATGTTTTGTATTTAAAATTATTCTGTGTCCTGGTGACCTCAAAATACATGTATGCACCAAAAGCATAAATAGGATATGATTGGCATATTTCCGTATTTCAAGTATTCAGTTAAAGGAAATGTGTCAAGTAGTGGTGTCAGGTTCAGTGTACATGTGACAGCTGCCTATGCCAGGAGAATCCAATTATAAAACTCTCTGATAATGATGATTAACACTGGCGTTATTGAGAATAAACCCATCATCTGGCTGCAAAGGCATCCCAAACCCCTACCACATAACACAGTTTTTAAATTAGAGGCAATAGATGTAGAAGTGATCTTTTATTTCATATGAAGGGGTCACTTTTTCTTTTGTCCCCTATACAAGATAGAAATTACACAACATATTTTCTAATCGTGAGTAACAGCTGAAACTAGGAGATTGAACAGCAATAGCTGATAAATGTCCTTTACATTAAAACTGTAGAAAAGAAACTGAGGCTTTCCAGAATTTAGTACTAATAGCCTGTCTCTTACAAAGACAATTAAGCCATGACTGTCTGTTGGGGTCTGGCTCCAAGTACCCCTATGGGTTTGAAAAAGTGGAGGCAGGCCATCAATATGCCAAAAAACCCCTTAGAAAAGCTTACAAGTTATTAAGTGATAGTGTAAAGAGAAGTACTGTCTGTATGTGTGTATATATATGTGATATTCCTCTTTACTAATTTTCTCTCCAATGCTCCCCCTTGCCTTGCGCTGCATCATGCATCAAGGTCTATTTGTTTACTGCCGGTGACGTACCGGACTTCTTCTCACTATGCTAGGTGGAGACTTTTACCTAGCAGTGAGCCCGGTGACATCACCGACAGAGATAGGCATGAATGTATTGTGTTGTGTATGTAGAATTGTGGCTGGCCCGTAGTATTGTATCAGCTCACCTGCAGGCCCTCGCATACAATGTTTTACAGGGTCAGCTCACCTGAAGGCCCTCGCATATAATATTTTACCGGATCAGCTCACATGCAGGCCCTCACCTACAATCTTTTACAGGGTCAGCTCACCTGCAGGCCCTCGCATATAATGTTTAACAGGGTCAGCTCACCTGCAGGCCCTAGCATATAATGTTTTACAGGGTCAGCTCACCTGCAGGCCCTCACCTACAACCTTTTAGAGGGTCATAATTTTTGAAGTGTGTGCATAATGCCCTCCTTTATGTGTGGGAAAGGGTGTATTGGAGTGCTGGTTCCTTTCAACATTATGCAGCCCTTTCACTTAGTGCATAGGCTTTATGAGTGCAGGAGTCCCACTACATAAACAATTGTACCACAATGTGAATGAGGCTCTTCTTTATGTGATATACAACTTGTATTGGAGTGCCTCTTGCTTGTAATTTTTGGCAGCACTTGTACTTTATATACAAGTAAATATACAGGAAAGAATGTTTCCTAAAATTTTTTCCTCTAAAATAGATTTTATCTTCGGTTTAGTGCGTATGATTGTCAGTCTGTAAAATTGGTGTACTACTCAGACAACATCATTCCCAGCAGCAACCTAGGAGTCCAAGATGCATCCAGATATCCTCCCCAACCATTTTGGTGGTGTTTCCATCACTTCTGACCTTTCCATGAACCAGGCACCCTCCCCTCTTCAGAGCAGAGGTGCCTGGTTTAATGCTCGGGTTCTCCAATTGACTTCCATTATACTCGGGTGCTCTGTAGAGCACCCGAGCATCCCGATGTGTTTGGCCCGAGCACTTGGGTGCTCGATCAACACTAACAGTTGCGGTATGACCTAAACATATGCTGTCCTCTGCCTGTATGAGATAGTAGCTATAGACTGAGCAAATACTATTTATGGGTATCCCCCATCACTCTCTAATATTTTAAAACATACCAATAAAATTGAGTTTATATATTGGGGGTCTAAGTATGTTTGCCACCCAGTGCTGGTTCTTGCTCTTTATGCTTTTTTACACAGGGGTCCCTCTTCAAACACTGGAGCATGAAGGCCCCCATTTGCACTAAATTGGAAGCGGTGGAGTGCCCTGGCTCCTGCTCATTGCCCAGGAGAAGGTTGTCCTCGGTCTCCACCCCCCAGCCACGGACAACACCAGGGATCCCGGAAAAGTTTGAAGCCTGCTCTTCTTTTTCCTCTTCCCCCCAGCCACTATCCTCCTCTGACTACTCATCAGACTCCTGCTGACTTGTCTCAGATGGAGAACCTCCCCCCCTGGGAATACATTCAGCATTTCGACTTCCTCATCTTCCAGCTCCCGCTCCTCGAAGGGCTTGATCAATGACCATTGAAAGGTGCTAATGGCCACAAATTATCTAAAGGCCTCTGAGTCCCCCAGTTTATATGGCAGTAGTTGGTGGGCTAGCAGTTCCAACAAGCCAGCGGTCAGCCATTGGGCAAGAGGGTTATCCGGCGTCATCAACTTTTTATGCTCGAACATTTGGGGCACGGAAGCATGCCTTCTACCAGATGAATGCGACGATTGCACGGTGGAAGGTTGAGTGTAGGACAAATGGGAGGAGAAGGAGAAGAGGCATGACCGTGTGGCTTTGTGGGTTCTGATGGCGTTTCTCCCACCGGGCTCGGTGATGGAGGCCAGGTGCCTTCTTAAGGCGGCCATCCCTAGGTGAGTGTTGGGCTTACCGCTACTTATGCCTTGACAGCACAGGCAGAAGATGGCACTATTGTCAGCAGCTGACATGTTAAAAAAAGCCCACACTGCGGAGCCATATGCCAGCATCCTGGGAGCGCAAGAAGTGACCCTGCATGGTAGATGGCTCGCTCCAGATACAATTGCAGTATGCTTTTTGCCTACTGTGCCCTGCGAGCTCTGCCTGCTTCTCCACCTTCTCCGCTGCTCCGTCTCTCCCTCTGAACTCCTCTCCTCTTCCTCTCTTGTGGGCACCCTCATGACGTCTATCAACACATCATCATTGTCAACTTCACCACCACTGACATTTGAGATCTTGAAGGAGGCAGCAACAGCAGGGTCCTCCCTCCTTGGGCTGATCTGGGTACTCTCGTCAGACCACTGCTACCTCCTCTTCCTCATCCGATTCCAAGAATGGCTGCGCATCGGTAAGGTTTGGGAATGGATGGAAAAATAAATCCTTGGACTCGAGTGGAGGGGCTATGATGGTGGTGATATCTTTGGGGGAGCACACATCAGAGAGTAAGGAGGGTGCAGATACAGAGGATAAGTGCAGAAGCGGAAGGCTTAGTGAGCCACTCAACCAACTCTGGTGTGTCCTTTGAAGTAATCGCACGCAATTTCTCCAACTTCCCACTTAAGCTCCAGCCTGGTGCACCTGTCCGACCCCTACCACCCTTAATCAGTATTTTGTGGAAACAGGTATCTAGCAGGCCTCAACCAATATTTCGTGGAAGCAGGTATATCGCACCCCTCAATCAATATTTTGTGGAAGCAGGTATATCGAAACCGCTTAAATGGTATTTGGTGGAAACAGCTATATCAAACCCCTTAATCAGCATTTTGTGGAAGAATGTATATCCAAGGCCTTAATCAGTATTTTGTGGAAACAGCTATATCAAACCCCTTAATAAGTATTTTGGGGTAGCAGGTATATCGCAGGCCTAATTCAGTATTTGGTGGAAGCAGATATATCAATCCCCTTAACCACCTCCCGATCTCGTAATGCAGGGATGCGTCCTGCGGGCTGCTGGGTTATTCCTCCTGGACTCCATGCGCAGTGCGGGTCGTCAAAAGGCGCACAGGGAGTTGGTCACCAGCCTGCCAGCCAGTGATAAGTGCTGGCAGGTTGGTGACTTTTAAAAGATTGAACCCGCAGCCCTATTAGGGTCCTTTCACATTTGCGTTCTGAGGATCCGACAGGCACTTCCGTCCCGCCGGATCCGTCAGAACGCAAGTTGCCTGAAGCATTAGAAGACTGATCAGGATCCTGATCAGTCTTCGAAATGCTTTCAGGTTACTATGGCAGCCAGGACGCTATTAAAGTCCTGGTTGCCATAATAGGAGCGGGGAGCGGGGGAGCGGTATACTTACAGTCCGTGCGGCTCCCGGGGCGCTCCTGAATGACGTCAGAGCGCCCCATGCCCATGGATCACGTGATCCATGCGATCACGTGATCCATGCGCATGGGGCGCCCTGACGTCACTCTGGAGCGCCCCGGGAGCCGCACGGATGGTAAGTATACTGCTCCCCGCTCCCCACTACATTTTACCATGGCAACCAGGACTTTAGCGTCCTGGCTGCCATGGTATCAATTGAGAAAAAGCTAAACGTCGGATCTGGCGATGCGCCGAAACGACGTTTAGCTTAAGGCCGGACCCGGATTAATGCCTTTCAATGGGCATTATTTCCGGATCCGGCCTTGCTGCAAGTGTTCCGGATTTTTGGACGGAACAAAAAGCGCAGCATGCTGCGGTATTTGCTGCGTCCAAAAAACGTTCCGGTCCTGAACTGAAGACATCCTGATGCATCCTGAACGTCGTCGGGTCTCTATGCCGGAAAACAAAAACGCCAGTGTGAAAGGACCCTAACACATTATATTTATAAATATAATGTGTTAAATGGCTTCTGTGCTCTCTGCTGGGTCCTTTTCGTCGGTTGGTCCCAGCAGAGAGCACAGATCACAGTGAGTACGCCAAGCACTACACATTTAGCCCTAGATCACCCCCCCCAATCACCCCAATTAACCCCTTGATCACCCCTGTCAATCACTAGTGAAAGGGAAAAAAGTGATCGGTGTAAACTGTCACTGTATCGCTAATCAGCATTGGTACTTTATAGTATCTGTAAGTGATCAGAACTGATCACAGTCAGATCTCTAATAGTATTAGTGTCACCTTAGCTCGCCCTCCACCCAAAACGCAGTGTTTTCCCGATCAGGCCTGATCGGTCGCCCACACGTGCGTTCACCCACACCCCCCCTGCCGCAGTGACAAATTTTTTATTTATTTTTTATCACTGCACAATCACTACACAAGCGCTGCGGCGATAAAAAAATCAGTTTTAATTTTTTTTATCAATCGCAGCGGCTTCCTGTACTTTGCTAGCCTCCCATTTGTAAGACAGGCCTGCTTTTTTTCTTGGGTAGTCTCAGGGGGGAAAAAATCTCATTACCCGTATGCTCAATATAAGGAGAATAGCAGAAACTCCTAATGCTGGCCATACATGCAATGATTGCGGAGACCCTCAAATGCCAGGGCAGTACAAACACCTCACATGTAACCCCATTTTGGAAAGAAGAAACCCCAAGGTATTCGCTGAGGGGCATATTGAGTCCATGAAAGATTGAACTTTTCGTCACAAGTTAGCGGAAAAGGAGACTTTGTGAGAGAAAAAAAAAGTCAATTTCCGCTAACTTGTGCCCCAAATAAAATCTTCTATGAACTCGCCATGCCCCTCACGGCATACCTTGGGGTGTCTTCTTTCCAAAATGGGGTCACATGTGGGGTATTTATACTGCCCTGGCATTTTAGGGCCCTAAAGCGTGAGAAGAAGTCTGGAATCCATTTTTACGCATTTGGATTCCAAACTTCTTCTCACGCTTTAGGGACTCCTAAAATGCCAGGGCAGTATAAATACCCCACAAGTGACCCCATTTTAGAAAGTAGACACCCCAAGGTATTCCGTGAGGGGTATGGTGAGTTCATGTAAAATTTTATTTTTTGTCACAACTTAGTGGAATATGAGACTTTGTAAGAAAAAAAAAAAATCCATTTCCGCTAACTTGTGACAAAAAATAAAAACTGTCTGGGCATTGTAGTACCTCAGGAAACATGACAGATGCTCAGAAAGTCAAAGTGAGTAAATTAATTTTTTTGCACCATAGTTTGTAAACGCTATAACTTTTACCCAAACCAATAAATATACACTTTTTGCATTTTTTTTTTATCAAAGACATGTAGAACAATAAAGTTAGAGAAAAATTTATATAGAAATGTAGTTTTATTTTTTATAACAGCAAGTGAAAAATGTAATTTTTTTGCAAAAATTTCAGTCATTTTTGATTAATATCAAAAAAAGGAAAAATGTCAGCAGCAATGAAATACCACCATATGAAAGCTCTGTTAGTGAGAAGAAAAGGAGGTAAACTTCATTTGGGTGGTAAGTTGTATGACTGAGCAATAAACCATGAAAGTAGTGTAGTGCAGAATTGTAAAAAGTGGTCTGGTCATTAAGGGGGTTTAAGCTAGGGGGGCTGATGTGGTTATTCAGTATTTTGTGGAAGCAGGTATATCGCAGACCTCAATCAATATTTGGTGAAAACAGCTATATCAAACCCCTTAATCAGTATTTTGTGGAAGCAGATATATCGCAGGCCTCAATCAATATTTGGTGAAAGAAGGTATATCAATCCTCTGAATGACTATTTTGTGGAAGCAGGTATATCATAGGCCTCAATCAATATTTGGTGGAAACAGCTATACCAAACCCGTTAATTAGTATTTTGTGGAAGCAGAAATATCAATCAACTTAAACAGTGGTGGAAGTAGAAATATCAATCAACTTAAACAGTATTTTGTGGAAGAAGGTATAATGCAGGCTTCAATCAATATTTGGTGGAAGCAGGTATACCGAACCCCTTCATCAGAATTTTATGGAAGCAGGTATATCGCAGGCCTCAATCAATATTTGGTGGAAGCAGGTATATCAATCCCCTTAATCAATATTTTGTGGCCTCAGTCAGTATTTTGTGGAAGCAGGTATATCGCAGGCCTCAATCAGTATTTGGTGGAAGCAGGTATATCAATCCACTAAATCAGTATTTTGTGGAAGCAGGTAGGTTGCAGGTCTCAATTAATATTTGGTGGAAACAGCTATATCAAACCCCTTAATCAGTATTTTGTGGAAGCAGGTATTTCGCAGGCCTCAATCAATATTTGGTGGAAACAGCTATATCAAACCCTTTAATCAGTATTTTGTGGAAGCAGGTATATCGCTGGCCTCAGTCAATATTTGGTGGAAGCAAGAATATCAAACCCCTTAATCAATATTTGGTGGAAGCAGGTATATCGCAGGCCTCAATCAATATGTGGTGGAAGCAAGTATATCAATCCCCTTAATCAATATTTTGTGGAAGCAGGTATTTTGCAGGCCTCAATCAATATTTGGTGGAAACAGCTA
Organism: Bufotes viridis; assembly: GCA_033119425.1. Taxonomy (NCBI): domain Eukaryota; kingdom Metazoa; phylum Chordata; class Amphibia; order Anura; family Bufonidae; genus Bufotes; species Bufotes viridis. The sequence continues at coordinate 237,524,387 of CM065591.1, read as the reverse complement.
TATCAAACCCTTTAATCAGTATTTTGTGGAAGCAGGTATATCGCTGGCCTCAGTCAATATTTGGTGGAAGCAAGAATATCAAACCCCTTAATCAATATTTGGTGGAAACAGGTATATCAATCACCTTAATCAATATTTTGTGGCCTCGATCAGTATTTTGTGGAAGCAGGTATATCGAACCCCTTAATCGGTATTTGGTGGAAGCTGGTATATCGCAGGCCTCAATCAGTATTTAGTGGAAGCAGGTATATCAATCCACTGAATCAGTATTTTGTGGAAGCAGGTAGGTCACAGGCCTCAATCAATATTTGGTGGAAACAGCTATATCAAACCCCTTAATCAGTATTTTGTGGAAGCAGGTATATCGCAGCCCTCAATCAATATTTGGTGGAAGTAGAAATATCAATCAACGTAATCAGTATTTTGTGGAAGCAGGTATATCGCAGGCTTTAATCAATATTTGGTGGAAACAGCTATACCATCCCGTTAATCAGTATTTTGTGGAAGCAGGTATTTTGCAGGCCTCAATCAATATTTGGTGGAAACAGCTATATCAAACCCTTTAATCAGTATTTTGTGGAAGCAAGTATATCGTAGCCCTCAATCAATATTTGGTGGAAACAGGTATATCAAACCCCTTAATCAGTATTTTGTCGAAGCAGGTATCTCGCAGGCCTCAATCAATATTTGGTGTAAGCAGGTATATCGAAGGCCTCAATTAATATTTGGTGGAAGCAGGTATATTGCACCCTTCAATCAGTATTTTGTGGAAGCAGGTATTTTGCAGGCCTCAATGAATATTTGATGGAAGAAGGTATATCGTTCCCTCAATCATTGTTTTGTGGAATCAGATATATCAAACCCCTTAATCAGTATTTTGTTGAAGTAGGTATATTGCACCCCTCAATTGGTATTTTTTCAAAGCAGGTATATAGAACCCCTTAATCAATATTTGATGGAAGCAGGTATATCGCACCCCTCGATCAATATTTTGTGGAACCAGGTATGTCGAAGGCCTTAATCAATATTTGGTGGAAGCAGGTATATCCCACCCCTCAATTAATATTTTGTGGAAGCAGGTATATCGTATGCCTCAATCGGTATTTTGTGGAAGCAGGTATATAAATCCCCTGAATCAGTATTTTGTGGAAGCAGGAATATCGCAGGCCTCAATCAGTATTTGGTGGAAGCGGATATATCAATCTCCTTAATCAATATTTTGTGAAAGCAGGTACTGTATATTGCAGGCCTCAATCAATATTTGGTGGAAACAGCTATATCAAACCCCTTAATCAGTATATTGTAGAAGCAGGTATTTCACAGGCCTCAATCAATATTTGGTGGAAGCAGGTATATCAAACCCTTTAATCAGTATTTTGTGGATGCAGGTATCTCGCAGGCCTCAATCAATATTTGGTGGAAGCAGGTATATCGCAGGTCTCAATCAATATTTGGTGAAAGCAGGTATATCGCACCCCTCATTCAGTATTTTATGGAAGCAGGTATATCGCAGGCCTGAATCAGTATGTTGTGGAACCAGGATAGTATTGCCACAAGTCTAAAACCCCCATCCCCCCAACAACACCTCCAAAGATAAGTAGAGCCTAGCCAGCAAAATAAAACATAAGCCACAATCTCCATCTAGTTATTGTGTGAATTACACATATAAACAGAGAATGCTTATATAATAACTGACGCTCCCCCTGAAGACGCGCGTCGGGTTGGTGCCATCACTCCCCCACTACCCCTAGTTAGTATATGCTTGTTTCATGCTCATCATGTACCATAGGTTTTTTTGCCATTTAGGACTTGTATATGGCAGCTTATGGGTACGTTAACATGATGTAGCGTGAGGTCAGTTATTATATAAGCTTTCTATGTTTATATGTGTAATTCACACAATAACTAGATGGAGATTGTGGCTTATGTTTAATTTTGCTGGCTAGGCTCTACTTATCTTTGGAGGTGTTGTTGGGGGGATAGTGGTTTTAGACTTGTCGCAGTACTATCCTGCACTGCTACCACTGTATGTAGTTTTGCTCTATCATGTATAGAATGTTGCTTTTTAAACAATAAAGATTGAATTTATATTATATGTGTGTATGTTATTTTTAGTGAGCCGTTCAGTGACACACATATTAGACTATTGGTACTTGTTATTGGTTGTTTCTAATATTTTGTGAAAGCAGGTATATCGCAGGCCTCAATCAATATTTGGTGGAAGCAGGTATATCCAATCCCTCATTTAATATTTTGTTGAAGCAGGTATATCGCAGGCCTTAATCAGTATTTTGGGGAAGCAGGTATATCACAGGCCTCAATTGATATTTGGTGGAAGCAGGTATATCAATACCCTTAATCAGTATTTTGTGGAAGCAGGAATATCACACCCCTCAATCAATATTTTGTGGAAGCAGGTATATCGCAGGCCTCAATCAATATTTGGTGAAAACAGGTATATCACACGGAAAATAATAGACTGGGCACTCTACTGGAAAACTGTGGCTATTAATTTATTTGAGTTAATTGAAATAAAAATAAAATACATAAAAAAATCATTTGGCACATCAATAAATGACTCCTTGCAGGCTAGCCCATGCACAATGCAGTCTAGTGACACGGGAAATTGGTAGGTATATAGTGTATAAAAATATATAAATGTATATAAGGACAAACGTAGTCCAAATCACACTGGTGGTGATTGATAAGATGACCTGCAAGACGTATTATGTCCAATTGGGACTGTCTCTGCAGTACATCTAACTCAATCCCACCCGTATGTCCCAACAATAGTGTCCTTCAACCTAGTAACATTGATAATGGGTATAAGAATAGGAAAATATAAAAAGATAAAAAATACAGGGTTAGTGGCAAAAGGTGTAGACTGGAATATGTGAATCTAATCCACTTGGCATAGTAGCGCAATCATACTGTTATAAAGGCATCCACAATCCTCAGTCCATGATATAAAATGATATAAAATGGTACACTGGAAAAACAATGGACTAGAAAAACAATCGCAGGGTTGTCTCAGGGCCGTACCAAAGGTAGTAGGTACAGCTGATCGTGTCTATTGCACTCTGTTCTAACTCAAGTCTCTCAAGATAGTCGCAACTGAAATCGCAAGTGTAGTTGTATGCACTTCTCGGTTAGTCAGGGCAGTGGTATGGTTTTCAGCATGCCAGATCGCAGGTGCACCTGATCAATACAGAGTTCGCTGGGTTGAATCAACAAAATAGTAAAAATAGTCCAACTGTACAAAAATATAGGTGAGATTGAACGGGCCACTCCGTCACAAACGGTATCCACAGCGGCGTCCCGCTGGACAAAAATACCGCTCTCTAAAGGGGTAAGACTGTTTCATCATTATTAGTGCCGGCACTAGTTTTATAGAGAGCGGTATTTTTGTCCAGCGGGACGCCGCTGTGGATACCGCTTGTGACGGAGTGGACCGTTCAATCTCACCTATATTTTTGTACAGTTGGACTATTTTTACTATTTTGTTGATTCAACCCAGCGAACTCTGTATTGATCAGGTGCACCTGCGATCTGGCATGCTGAAAACCATACCACTGCCCTGACTAACCGAGAAGTGCATACAACTACACTTGCGATTTCAGTTGCGACTATCTTGAGAGACTTGAGTTAGAACAGAGTGCAATAGACACGATCAGCTGTACCTACTACCTTTGGTACGGCTCTGAGACAACCCTGCGATTGTTTTTCTAGTCCATTGTTTTTCCAGTGTACCATTTTATATCATTTTATATCATGGACTGAGGATTGTGGATGCCTTTATAACAGTATGATTGCGCTACTATGCCAAGTGGATTAGATTCACATATTCCAGTCTACACCTTTTGCCACTAACCCTGTATTTTTTATCTTTTTATATTTTCCTATTCTTATACCCATTATCAATGTTACTAGGTTGAAGGACACTATTGTTGGGACATACGGGCGGGATTGAGTTAGATGTACTGCAGAGACAGTCCCAATTGGACATAATACGTCTTGCAGGTCATCTTATCAATCACCACCAGTGTGATTTGGACTACGTTTGTCCTTATATACATTTATATATTTTTATACACTATATACCTACCAATTTCCCGTGTCACTAGACTGCATTGTGCATGGGCTAGCCTGCAAGGAGTCATTTATTGATGTGCCAAATGATTTTTTATGTATTTTATTTTTATTTCAATTAACTCAAATAAATTAATAGCCACAGTTTTCCAGTAGAGTGCCCAGTCTATTATTTTCCTTTTTATACTATACTTAATCAAGCAGAGAGGTGGTACTGCTAGACTGAGAGCACCTCACTGGTGCACTAGTGATACAGTGCGTCCACCCACTCAGTATACTTTTGCAGGTATATCACACCCCTCAATTATTTTTTTTGCCACAACAGTTATATCACACCACCCTGTTTTTTTGGGGCAACAGGTATATCACACCTTTCGCAAATAGTTGTTCCAATAGCGCTTGTCCCTCTATTTTCCTGCGGTATCACAACAGAACCACACACAACTGCTGCACAATACAAATGCACTATATACTTTCTATGTTAGAAAGTATATTATAGGTATATCACTCCTCTCAATCAGTTTTTTTGGGGGCAACAGGTATATCACACCAGTTGCAATTAGTTATTCCAATAGCGTTTGTTCCTCTATATAGCTACAGTATCGCAGCAGAACCTCACACAACTGCTGCACAATACAAATGCACTATAATATACTTTCTATGTTAGAAAGTATATTATAAGTATATCACACCCCTCAGTATATCACACCTATTGATAGCACACCTATACCAGTCTTGAAAAGGACTTTTGTGGCCCTATTAGCTAGTGTTTAGTGTCCCTAACAGCCTGTCCCTGCTGCACAAAGCAACCTCCCCAACACTGGCAAAACACAGAATGTAAAATGGCTCCCAGATCGGGTTCTGTTATAGGGTAGGGGTGTGTCCATGTGCTGTAATGTCTCAATTGGCTGTCCTGTCCCACCTGAAGGATGTGTCATGGGTCAAAGTTTGGCGCAATGCAAACGAATATGGTGCTGGCGGACATCGCCATATGTTCGCATGTTCGAAGAATTGCAAACGCGCAAAGTTTGCCGCAAAACGACTGCCGGGCAAACCGCAAGGCCATCACTACTCATTAGTACCGGAGGACCAGTAAGCGGTGAAGACTCTGTACTCACCGCTTCCTGGTCCTCGGCTGTCAGCTGTGCAGTGGCTGCGCACAGTGTGAGGACGCTCTTTGACCTCACGCTGTGCTCGCCGGTTCACAGCACAGCAAACAGCATGAGGAAGCAGATCACGCTGGAGGAGAGTAGTGGCAGCATCCGGGAGCAGGAGAGGTAAGTGCTTTTTTATTTTATTTATTGAGGCTGATGGGGGCTAATATAACATGACTGGGGGCTGGTGAAAGGCAATGGGGCTGATATAAGGCTGCTGGGGGCAGTTGACAGGCAATGGGGGCTAATGAGAGGCTGCTTGGGGCTGAAGAGAGGTTGCTGGCGGCTGGTGAGAGGCAATAGGGGCTGATATAAGGCTCCTGGGGGCTGGTGAGATGACGTGGGGGCTGATATGAAGCTGCTGGGAGCTAATGAAAGGTAATGGGGGCTGGTGAGAGGCTGGTTGGGGCTGGTGAGAGGCATATGGGGGGCTGATATGAGGCATATTGGGGCTGATGAGAGGCATGGGGCTTTTATCTGAGGTCTGATTGGGGTAATTCACATTGGGGTCTGAGCTGAGGTCTGATTGGAGGTCTGATCTGAGGCCTTATTAACATTGGGGGTCTTATTGGGGCTGTCAGCTGAGGCCTGAATAACATTGGGGGTCTGTTTGGTGGTCTGACCAAAGGTGTAATGAAAAAAGTCAGGAAAATTGGCTTCTCCCTCAGTTTTTTTTTTGCCATCCTCTGAATCAACTTGCAGGATAAATGGGTGGACAGATATCTTTTTTCAGCCTTATAAACTATGTTACTATGATTCAGTTTGTAACAAATCAGGTTCGTTATGAACCTCCCAAAATTTCATCCTCCAGACAAACCCAAAGCTTTTCAGGTTTGATTTGTGTGAATCCAGTAAAACAACATGCAGCTCCATTTTACTGCACATGTTGGCAGAAAAACAGCATGAGGGAGGAAGAAGACGGATGGTCACATGACCATGAGAGGAAGTGAGGGAGAGAGCTTGCCTGGATTAGCATACAGGCCGACAGACCATCTGAATGAGCCAATCAGTTCTGCAGCAGGCAGGGTGGTGCCATAGCAGAACGCAATTCTGTTTTGGCCTGTGAGAAAGGGTGGTTGGGTGTTACAGTGTCTGCCAGGAAAACTATCTTAGGGACATTCAAAAGTCACAGTCAAGCTTCTATTCTAAACACATTTAATAAATAAGAAATATTACATTAAAAAATATCCTTTTTTCCATTAAAAATCTGCTTTTCAATGAAAAAAATTGTAAATTTTTTTTTTACCCCATATGTTTGGTATTTCCGCATCCATAATGTCCCAGACTGCATAAATATCATGTAAATTATCCCCTATGGCGAATGGCGTAAAAATAAAATTAAAAAAACAATGACAGAATTTCTAATTTATTCTTAGTTACCACCGAAAAAACTTATTAACAAGTGATCAAAAAGCGTAATTTAATCAAAAATGATAACAATGAAAAATACAATCTGTCCCACAAAAATCAAGCCCTCACACATCTCCATAGAAATAAAAACAAAAAAGTTATGGGTCTTGGGAAACGATAATGCAAAAAAATTTTTTCCTTTTAAAGAAAAGGGGTTTTATTGCAAAAAAGTAGTAAATGTAAAAAAACTATATATATTTGGTATCACTGTAATCGTACTGACCCAGAGAATAACGATATTATGTTATTTATACCAAAAAATTAATGCCGTAAAACTTATAACGTAAAAACGCAGTGGCAGTATAGCTGTTTTTCCCATCTCCCTCTCAGAAAGAGTTAATAAAAGTTAATTAGAAAGTTATGTGTACCCCAAAATGACACCATTAAAAACTACAACTTTTGCCACAAAACACACACTATTATACAGCTATATAGATGGAAAAATAAAAAAGTTATAGCTCTTGGAAGGCAAAGATGAAAAAAGGAAGAAAAACGCTTGGTCAGTAAGGCCCAAAAAAGGCTGGTCACTAAGGGGTTAAATTATCTGTAAAGAAACCTGAAATAGTAGTCTGAAATCTGTGTCAAGGCATCTCCAGACAGTTCAAATTTTTATTTATTTATTTGTTTATTTATTTTGAGGGGGGGGGGTTGGGAAAATAGGAAAGTCTAGGAAAATAGGAAATCTATGCCGGGGCATTTCCAGACAGTTCAATTTATTTATTTATTTTTTTGGATTTGGGAAAATAGCAATATGCATATGTCTTATAATACAGATGGTGGAGGTTTCAATCTCTGAGTGAAAATGTTAAATACTAGTCTTAAATCTGTGTCAGAGCAACTGCAGACAGTTCATTTATTTAATTTGAGGTGGGGAGGGGGTTGAAAATAGCAATATACGTGTGTCTTACAATTCAGAGGGTAGCATTTTAAATCTTTGAGTGAACACACAGTAAATAGTGTCAGGGCATCTCCAGAAAGTTCAAATTTTTGGGGGGTTTGCGTCTTAGTGGGGGGTGGAGCTGGACAGAACTTGCTCACTGTATACTTGCTTGCTTATACAGTGACAATCATATCATGGACATCAAACATGTCCATGATATGATTACTGTATAGCCATGCTTTTAGACCCTTGCTATCAAAGCAAAATGGGGTAATGTTCTCCTCCCTCTGACAGGGAGGCCAAATTACATTATCACCAGGAAACACTGTGTACTCAGCTTGCAGCAGCTGTTGCCAATGTGTCTGAAAGGGAGGCCCCTATCCGCCTTCCCCTGGAGTGACCGACTTCCCACCACCACAAGCAGAAGACCCATGGATTTCTGAAAAGGCAGACTGAAACAGTGGCCAGAACTGGCACAGTACGCTCTGTTTCTTCTTTCTTCTTTCTTGCCCAGCCTCCAGTGGCGCAGCAGCCAGTTTGGTCTCCATAATGGAGTAGTTTTTCACAAGACATGCCAAGCTGAGGCAAATTGTAATGCAGGAACCATACACCTCAATGCCCAGGTTCAGGCCTACCTAAACTCTGGCCTGTCTTCAGAGAATACCCTGTTCCCTGTTCCTTTAACTCATGAAATCCTCTGCAGGCAAACTACAACAGTGGCTCGAACTGGCCAGGTATGCCTATGGCATGTCTTCTTTCTTGCCCAGCCTCCAGTGTCATCTCAGAGGGGGTTTCAGCGCCAAAGGGGAAGTGGTGACACCCAAATGGACTAAGTTATCCTTCGCCAAAATGAACCAAATCTGGATTTGGGAGGATTTTCACATGAATAGATCTGGCCTTGCTGACAGTGCCCCATTTTGCCACTGTTGCTTGCTGCCTGCCGTCCTGCCTAGCATCATGTTGCCTGCCTACCATGATCTTCTGTATGGCTGCTGTTACCTCAATCGTGCCACTGCTGCTACCTGCCTACCTACCATCAGGTTTTGTAAGGCTGCTTCTGCTGCTGCCTCCATCATAGCACTGCTGCCTTCATGCCACTGCTGCTGCCATCATGTTTGGTATGTCTGCTGCTGCTTCCATCGGTTGCTGCCTGTCTGCAAACACGTATTGTATGGCTGCTGCAGCCACTGCCTCAGCTGCTATTCCTTGCTGGTAATCGTCTACCACTACTACTAATACCATCCATAGACAGTCATGCTATATTGCTTCTGCTGCCGCTACTATTGTGGCCACTTGCCTCTAACACCCTATCCTTTCTACATCCACACTGTACTGCTGCTGCTCTCAATCAAAAGGGAGAATTTTTATAGGCTCATTCACATCAAGAGATTTTTTCTTCTGACAATTACAATTGTGTTTGTCATATGGGAAGGCATTCTGACCCCGTACCTTGACAGGTTCAAACATCTCTAAGTGGAGGACTCCATAAATTCCCCCCTCTGTGATAGAATTATCACCTCAGTAGTAGAATTAGCACTATTATCACTTATCAATTAGGTGATTATAAAAAAGTTGCAATTGCAATGTCTTTAAAAAACAAATGATCCAGTCATTTTTGCATTTTGAATTTTTCCTACTGACGTTACAATAACCATAACTTTTTTTGAACATCCATTTACATAGCTATATGAGGGCTTATTTTCTGCGGGACATGATGCATTTTTTGAATGCCATCATTTAATTTACCATATCTTGTATTGTAAAACGGGAAAAAATTTCTTTGTGTGGCAAAATTGACATCATAGCGTTCACTGTGTACTAAAAATGACCTGACATCTTTATTCTGTGGCTCAATACAAATGCGGCGATACCAAATTTGTATAGGTTTTTTTGTTTTACTATTTTAAAAAAAAATAAAACTTTGAAAAAAAAATCTAAATTTTCTTTGCATTGCCATATTCTTTATTTATTGGTACCATTTTTGTGGTATGTACGTCTTTTTGATCACTGTTATTTTATTTTTTGGGGGGACAAGATGACATAAAAAATGGCGAATCGCATGTTTTTTTATTTTTTTCCATTACAGCGTTCACCGTACAGGAATTTGTTTTTTATATTTTGATAGTTCAGACATTTTCAGACGCGGCAATACCTAATATGTTTATTTTTTCTTGTTTATATATTTTTATATGCAAAATTGGGAAAGAGGGGTGAGTTAAACTTTTAATATATATGGCATCTTTTGATCCTCTTTCCTTCTCACCCTTATAGATAGAATATTAGGGTGAATAAGATTTTTAATGTCTCCATTCTGAGCTATGCATCCTGCAGAGGGAACAGCATCCCTCTGCCTTCACTCACAGGTGTCGCGATCAGCATTGATCGCAGCACCTGAGGGGTTAAATGATAGGGGTTTCGTGATCGCCACTCCCTGGCAGTGAGGGCGGTTGCCAGCTGTATGATACATCCAGCACCCGCCGCGTATGGAGCAGGTCCGCTGCAGAGCCCCGCTCCATAGATCCCCTCACACATTATGACATACAGTTACGTCATAAATAGAGATGAGCGAACACCTGGATGTTCGGGTTCGACGAGTTCGGCCGAACTTTCGAAAAATGTTCGGGTTCGTGATCCGAACTCGACCCGAACTTCATCCCGAACCCGAACCCCATAGAAGTCAATGGGGACCCGAACTTTTGGGCACTAAAAAGGCTGTAAAACACACCCGGAAAGGGCTAGAGGGCTGCAAAAGGCAGCAAAATGTAGTTAAATCCCCTGCAAACAAATGTAGATAGGGAAATGATGAGTTAACATAAAATAAATAAAAATTAAACAATATTAATTGGAGTGAGGTCCCATAGCACAGAATCAGGCTTCAAGTCACCCACCAATGGAGAAGGTCACTTACTATTATTTTGACCACAGCACCCAGACAAAGGAGAGAGGTCCCACAGCAGAGAACCAGGCATCATATCACCCACCACAGGAGTAGGCCACCATTTAGTTACTTTGACCCCTACACCCAGACGGAGGAGAGAGGTTACACAGCAGAGAATCAGGCATTTAGATCACCCACCACAGGAGTAGCCCACCATTGAATCAGACCCCGGCAACCATGTCAGATGGCACAAGCATAAGCTTTATATCAATCAGCACAGGAGAAGGCGACTTTGACAGACTTTGACCCCTACACCCGGACGGAGGAGAGAGGTTTCAAAGCAGAGAATCAGGCATTTAGATCACCCACCACAGAAGTAGGCCCCAATTTAATGGGACCCCGGCAACCATGTCAGATGGCACAACCATCAGCTTCATATCAATCAGCACAGGAGAAGGCGACTTTGAAAGACTTTGACCCCTACACCCAGACGGAGGAGAGAGGTTTCACAGCAGAGAATCAGGCATTTAGATCACCCACCACAGGAGTAGGCCCCCATTGAATCAGACCCTGGCAACCATGTCAGATGGCACAACTATCAGCTTTATATCAATCAGCACAGGAGAAGGCGACTTTGAAAGACTTTGACCCCTACACCCAGATGGAGGAGAGAGGTTTCACAGCAGAGAATCAGGCATCATATCAACCACCACAGGAGAAGCCACCATTTAGTTACTTTGACCCCTGCACCCAGGAAGAGGAGAGAGGCACCACAGCACATATTCTGGCATCATACTAACCACCACAGGAGAAGCCACCATTGAGTTACTTTGACCCCTGCACCCAGGAAGAGGAGAGAGGCCCCACAGCACATATTCTGGCATCATATCAGCCACCACAGGAGAAGCCACCATTGAGTTACTTTGACCCCGCACCCAGGAAGAGGAGAGAGGCCCCACAGCACATATTCTGGCATCATATCAGCCACCACAGGAGAAGCCACCATTGAGTTACTTTGACCCATGCACCCAGGAAGAGGAGAGAGGCCCCACAGCACATATTCTGGCATCATACTAGCCACCACAGGAGAAGCCACCATTGAGTTACTTTGACCCCTGCACCCAGGAAGAGGAGAGAGGCCCCACAGCACATATTCTGGCATCATACTAACCACCACAGGAGAAGCCACCATTGAGTTACTTTGACCCCTGCACCCAGGAAGAGGAGAGAGGCCCCACAGCACATATTCTGGCATCATATCAGCCACCACAGGAGAAGCCACCATTGAGTTACTTTGACCCCTGCACCCAGGAAGAGGAGAGAGGCACCACAGCACATATTCTGGCATCATATCAGCCACCACAGGAGAAGCCACCATTGAGTTACTTTGACCCCGCACCCAGGAAGAGGAGAGAGGCACCACAGCACATATTCTGGCATCATATCAGCCACCACAGGAGAAGCCACCATTGAGTTACTTTGACCCTGCACCCAGGAAGAGGAGAGAGGCCCCACAGCACATATTCTGGCATCATATCAGCCACCACAGGAGAAGCCACCATTGAGTTACTTTGACCCCTTCACCCAAACAGAGGAGAGAGGTTCCACATCAGAGAATCAGGCATCATATCAACCACCACAGGAGTAGGCCCCAATTTAATGGGACCCCGGCAACCATGTCAGATGGCACAACCATCAGCTTCATATCAATCAGCACAGGAGAAGGCGACTTTGAAAGACTTTGACCCCTACACCCAGATGGAGGAGAGAGGTTTCACAGCAGAGAATCAGGCATCATATCAACCACCACAGGAGAAGCCACCATTTAGTTACTTTGACCCCTGCACCCAGGAAGAGGAGAGAGGCACCACAGCACATATTCTGGCATCATATCAGCCACCACAGGAGAAGCCACCATTGAGTTACTTTGACCCCTGCACCCAGGAAGAGGAGAGAGGCCCCACAGCACATATTCTGGCATCATACTCAACCACCACAGGAGAAGCCACCATTGAGTTACTTTGACCCCTGCACCCAGGAAGAGGAGAGAGGCCCCACAGCACATATTCTGGCATCATATCAGCCACCACAGGAGAAGCCACCATTGAGTTACTTTGACCCCGCACCCAGGAAGAGGAGAGAGGCACCACAGCACATATTCTGGCATCATATCAGCCACCACAGGAGAAGCCACCATTGAGTTACTTTGACCCCTGCACCCAGGAAGAGGAGAGAGGCCCCACAGCACATATTCTGGCATCATACTCAACCACCACAGGAGAAGCCACCATTGAGTTACTTTGACCCCTGCACCCAGGAAGAGGAGAGAGGCCCCACAGCACATATTCTGGCATCATATCAGCCACCACAGGAGAAGCCACCATTGAGTTACTTTGACCCCTGCACCCAGGAAGAGGAGAGAGGCACCACAGCACATATTCTGGCATCATATCAGCCACCACAGGAGAAGCCACCATTGAGTTACTTTGACCCCTGCACCCAGGAAGAGGAGAGAGGCCCCACAGCACATATTCTGGCATCATATCAGCCACCACAGGAGAAGCCACCATTTAGTTACTTTGACCCCTTCACCCAAACAGAGGAGAGAGGTTCCACATCAGAGAATCAGGCATCATATCAACCACCACAGGAGTAGGCCACAATTTAGTTTATTTGACCCCTGCACCCAGGAAGAGGAGAGAGGCCCCACAGCACATATTCTGGCATCATATCACACACCACAGGAGAAGGCCTCTTTCAGTGATTTAGGCCTTTGGACCCAGACAGAGGAGAGAGGTCAGAGATTAGCTTCATATCCCCCAGCACAGCAGAAGACCGCTTTATTTGACTTAGGCCTCAGCACCCAGACAGAAGACAGAGGTAGCATGGCAGAGGTTATGGCTTCATGTCACCCGTTAGTTTAACCGGCCACTTTCATCTGGTTAGCCCCGGCGCCCAGACAGAGAAGAGTTTCATTCAACTGTGGGTTTCATAAAATTTGTATCAAATAAAGAAGTGGCCCGTAGCACAACAAGACATGTTTTAGGCAGTTAATAAGGACTACTCTGCACAAGGGAGGGACAGGTCCTGTGGGATCCATGCCTGGTTCATCTTTATGAAGGTCAGCTTGTCCACGTTGGCTGTGGACAGGCGGCTGCGCTTGTCAGTACGACGCCCTGCCGTGCTGAATACGCTGCTCAGATAAAACGCTGGCCGCCGGGCAGGAAAGCACCTCCAAGGCATAACATGCTAACTCTGGCCACGTGGACAATTTCGAAACCCAGTAGTTGAATGGGGCCGAACCATCCGTCAGGATGTGGAGGGGTGTGCAGACATACTGTTCAACCATGTTAGTGAAATGCTGCCTCCTGCTAACACGTTCCGTATCAGGTGTCGGTGCAGATAGCTGTGGCGTGGAGACAAAACTTTTCCACATTTCTGCCATGCTAACCCTGCCCTCAGATGAGCTGGCCGTGACACAGCTGCGTTGGCGACCTCTTGCCACTCCTCTGCCTTCACCTTCCACCTGTTCCCCTGTGACATGTGGGAATGCTCTCAAGAGCGCCTCTATCAGCGTAGCGCTTGTACTCGCGCATCTTACGGTCGCGCTCCAGTTCAGGAATTAAAGTGGGCACATTGTCTTTATACCGGGGATCCAGCAGGGTGGCCACCCAGTAGTCTGCACACGTTAAAACGTGGGCAACTCTGCTGTCGCTGCGCAGGCATTGGAGCATATATTCGCTCATGTGGGCCAGGCTACCCATGGGTAAGGACAAGCTGTCCTCTGTGGGAGGCGATCGTCATCGTCCACCGTATCCCCCAGCCACGCACCAGTGATGGGCCTGGGCTGCCACCCCGCTGTGAACTTGCGCCATCCTCGTCCCCTCCACCTCCTCCTCCTCATCCTCCTCGTCCTCCAGTACAGTGCCTTGGCTGGCGACTTGTGAACCTGTCCTCTGCTGCTTAAACAAACCTCCCTCTGAGCCACTTCGAACAGACTGGCCCGAAAGTGTTAGAAACGAGCCCTCATCCTCCTCCTCCTCCTCCACCTGGGCCACCTCCTCTAACATCATTGCCCTAAGTGTTTTCTCAAGGAGACATAGAAGTGGTATTGTAACGCTGATAACAGTGTCATCGCCACTGGCCATGTTGGTGGAGTACTCGAAACAGCGCAGCAGGGCACACAGGTCTCGCATGGAGGCCCAATCATTGGTGGTGAAGTGGTGCTGTTCGGCAGTACGACTGACGCGAAGCGTGCTGCAGCTGAAACTCCACTATGGCCTGCTGCTGCTCGCACAGTCTCTCCAGCATGTGCAAGGTGGAGTTCCACCGGGTGGGCACGCCGCATATGAGGCGGTGAGCGGGAAGGCCGAAGTTCCGCTGTAGCGCAGACAGGCACAGCAGCGGCAGGATGTGAACGGCGGAAGCGCGCACAGACGGCCCGCACTTTATGCAGCAGCTCTGACATGTTGGGGTAGTGGTGAATGAACCTCTGCACCACCAAGTTCAGCACATGCGCCAGGCAAGGGATGTGCGCCAAACCGGCTAGTCCCAGAGCTGCCACGAGATTTCGCCCATTATCGCATACCACCAGGCCTGGCTTGAGGCCCACCGGCAGAAACCACTCGCCGGTCTGTTGTTCAATACCCCGCCACAACTCCTTTGCGCTGTGGGGCCTGTCCCCCAAACATATGAGTTTCAGAATGGCCTGCTGACGTTACCCCGGGCTGTGCTGGAAGTTGGTGGTGAAGGTGTGTGGCTGACCGGATGAGCTGGTGGAAGCAGTGGAGGAGGAAGCCGAGTAGGAGGAGGAGGCTACAGGAGGCAGAGAATGATGCCCTGCGATCCTAGGGGGCGGAAGGACGTGCGCCAAGGAACTGTCCGCCGGGGCCCAGCCGCCACTACATTCATCCAGTGTGCAGTTAGTGAGATATAGCGTCCCTGGCCGTGCTTACTGGTCCACGTATCTGTGGTTAGGTGGACCTTGCCACAAATGGCGTTGCGCAGTGCACACTTGATTTTATCGGACACTTGCATGTGCAGGGAAGGCACGGCTGTCTTGGAGAAGTAGTGGCGGCTGGGAACCACATACTGCGGGACAGCCATGGCCATCAGCTGTTTGAAGCTGTCTGTGTCCACCAGCCGGAATGACAGCATTTCAAAGGCCAGCAGTTTAGAAATGCTGGCGCTCAGGCCAAGGGCCCGAGGGTGACTCGGGGGAATTTGCGCTTCCTCTCTAAGGTTTGAGATATTGAGAGCTGAACGCTGCTGTGTGATATAGTGGAGACGCTAGTTGACGGTGGCGGTGGTGGTGGTGTCGGTGGCACATCCTCTGTTTGCTGCTCGGCAGGTGGCAACATTCCTCTCGAGGCGGAAGCCGAGGCAGCAGCGGTAGAGGGAGCAGGGGGAGCCTCAGCGAGTGCCTGGTTTTTAAGGTGTGTACCCCACTGCAGTTCATGCTTTGCATGTAGATGCCTGGTCATGCAGGTTGTGCTGAGGTTCAGAACGTTAATGCCTCGCCTCAGGCTCTGATGGCAGAGCGTGCAAGTCACTCGGGTCTTGTCGGTAGGACATTGTTTAAAGAAGTGCCATGCCAGGGAACTCTTTGAAGCTGCCTTTGTGGGGCTGGGTCCCTGTTGGCGATGTCCAGTAGCAGGCGAACTCTGGGGGCGGCGGCTCGTCTGCTTTGGCCCCCTGCTCCTCTTTGGCTTCGCTGTTGTCTCGGTCTCACCACTACCTCTTCCTCTGAACTGTGAAAGTCATCGCCACGACCTTCAGTCCATGTGGGGTCTAAGACCTCATCGTCCTCTGCATCGTCTTCCACCCAGTCTCCCTCCCTGACCTCCTCCTGTTCAGTCTGCACACTGCAAAAAGACGCGGCAGTGGGCACCTGTGTTTCGTCATCATCAGAGACGTGCGTGACTCTGATGAGGTGGTATTCCCATGTCCTCTTCATCTGGAGACATAAGTGGTTGTGCGCCAGTGCATGGTATGTCTTCCTCCACTGGGGAAGGGCTAGGTGGACGCCCCTGGGAAACCCTGGAAGCAGAGTCTTCAAACAGAAGAAGAGACTGCTGCATAACTTGTGGCTCAGACCGTTTCCCTGATATGCTTGGGGGTGATGTGACAGACTGATGGGCTTGGTTTTCAGGTGCCACCTGTGCGCTTTCCGCAGAAGACTGGGTGGAAGACCATGTGGTGAACGTGCTGGAAGCACTGTCGGCCACCCAATCGATTAATGCCTGTACCTGCTCAGGCCTTACCATCCTAAGAGCGGCATTGGGCCCCACGAGATATTGCGGTACATTCTGCCGGCTAGTTGAGGGAGTTCGTTCCCTACTGTGTGCGCCTGAGCCGAACGGCCACGTCCTCTACCAGCAACAGAGGCTCCACGGACACCACCACGACCGCGCCCTCGTCCCTTAATAGTATTTTTCTTCATTGTTGCGATTCAACTCGCACCACAATGAAATATATTATTTTTTATAAGCAAAATCCCCTCACTGGAATACTTTCAGTCTTTTGACTGTATGGATTACAGATGGAATGACTGTTATATGTGAGTACCGCTTTCTTTGACAGATTCTAGTATGGGTACATATATGTTTTCCCAACCCCAGCACATTAGTTTGCTAATTCCAGATGTATGAAACGCAGGCCTAACTGTATCTAGTATATTGAACGCCAGATAAACTAACTTGGCCTTTTTAAATAAAAAAATTCCCTCACTGGAATACTTTCAGTCTTTTGACTGTATGGATTACAGATGGAATGACTGTTATATGTGAGTACCGCTTTCTTTGACAGATTCTAGTATGGGTACATATATGTTTTCCCAACCCCAGCACATTAGTTTGCTAATTCCAGATGTATGAAACGCAGGCCTAACTGTATCTAGTATATTGAACGCCAGATAAACTAACTTGGCCTTTTTTAAATAAAAAAATTCCCTCACTGGAATACTTTCAGTCTTTTGACTGTATGGATTACAGATGGAATGACTGTTATATGTGAGTACCGCTTTCTTTGACAGATTCTAGTATGGGTACATATATGTTTTCCCAACCCCAGCACATTAGTTTGCTAATTCCAGATGTATGAAACGCAGGCCTAACTGTATCTAGTATATTGAACGCCAGATAAACTAACTTGGCCTTTTTTAAATAAAAAAATTCCCTCACTGGAATACTTTCAGTCTTTTGACTGTATGGATTACAGATGGAATGACTGTTATATGTGAGTACCGCTTTCTTTGACAGATTCTAGTATGGGTACATATATGTTTTCCCAACCCCAGCACATTAGTTTGCTAATTCCAGATGTATGAAACGCAGGCCTAACTGTATCTAGTATATTGAACGCCAGATAAACTAACTTGGCCTTTTTTAAATAAAAAAATTCCCTCACTGGAATACTTTCAGTCTTTTGACTGTATGGATTACAGATGGAATGACTGTTATATGTGAGTACCGCTTTCTTTGACAGATTCTAGTATGGGTACATATATGTTTTCCCAACCCCAGCACATTAGTTTGCTAATTCCAGATGTATGAAACGCAGGCCTAACTGTATCTAGTATATTGAACGCCAGATAAACTAACTTGGCCTTTTTTAAATAAAAATATTCCCTCACTGGAATACTTTCAGTCTTTTGACTGTATGGATTACAGATGGAATGACTGTTATATGTGAGTACCGCTTTCTTTGACAGATTCTAGTATGGGTACATATATGTTTTCCCAACCCCAGCACATTAGTTTGCTAATTCCAGATGTATGAAACGCAGGCCTAACTGTATCTAGTATATTGAACGCCAGATAAACTAACTTGGCCTTTTTAAATAAAAAAATTCCCTCACTGGAATACTTTCAGTCTTTTGACTGTATGGATTACAGATGGAATGACTGTTATATGTGAGTACCGCTTTCTTTGACAGATTCTAGTATGGGTACATATATGTTTTCCCAACCCCAGCACATTAGTTTGCTAATTCCAGATGTATGAAACGCAGGCCTAACTGTATCTAGTATATTGAACGCCAGATAAACTAACTTGGCCTTTTTAAATAAAAAATTCCCTCACTGGAATACTTTCAGTCTTTTGACTGTATGGATTACAGATGGAATGACTGTTATATGTGAGTACCGCTTTCTTTGACAGATTCTAGTATGGGTACATATATGTTTTCCCAACCCCAGCACATTAGTTTGCTAATTCCAGATGTATGAAACGCAGGCCTAACTGTATCTAGTATATTGAACGCCAGATAAACTAACTTGGCCTTTTTTAAATAAAAAAATTCCCTCACTGGAATACTTTCAGTCTTTTGACTGTATGGATTACAGATGGAATGACTGTTATATGTGAGTACCGCTTTCTTTGACAGATTCTAGTATGGGTACATATATGTTTTCCCAACCCCAGCACATTAGTTTGCTAATTCCAGATGTATGAAACGCAGGCCTAACTGTATCTAGTATATTGAACGCCAGATAAACTAACTTGGCCTTTTTAAATAAAAAATATTCCTCACTGGAATACTTTCAGTCTTTTGACTGTATGGATTACAGATGGAATGACTGTTATATGTGAGTACCGCTTTATTTGACAGATTCTAGTATGGGTACATATATGTTTTCCCAACCCCAGCACATTAGTTTGCTAATTCCAGATGTATGAAACGCAGGCCTAACTGTATCTAGTATATTGAACGCCAGATAAACTAACTTGGCCTTTTTTAAATAAAAAAATTCCCTCACTGGAATACTTTCAGTCTTTTGACTGTATGGATTACAGATGGAATGACTGTTAGATGTGAGTACCGCTTTCTTTGACAGATTCTAGTATGGGTACATATATGTTTTCCCAACCCCAGCACATTAGTTTGCTAATTCCAGATGTATGAAACGCAGGCCTAACTGTATCTAGTATATTGAACGCCAGATAAACTAACTTGGCCTTTTTTAAATAAAAAAATTCCCTCACTGGAATACTTTCAGTCTTTTGACTGTATGGATTACAGATGGAATGACTGTTATATGTGAGTACCGCTTTCTTTGACAGATTCTAGTATGGGTACATATATGTTTTCCCAACCCCAGCACATTAGTTTGCTAATTCCAGATGTATGAAACGCAGGCCTAACTGTATCTAGTATATTGAACGCCAGATAAACTAACTTGGCCTTTTTAAATAAAAAAATTCCCTCACTGGAATACTTTTAGTCTTTTGACTGTATGGATTACAGATGGAATGACTGTTATATGTGAGTACCGCTTTCTTTGACAGATTCTAGTATGGGTACATATATGTTTTCCCAACCCCAGCACATTAGTTTGCTAATTCCAGATGTATGAAAAGCAGGCCTAACTGTATCTAGTATATTGAACGCCAGATAAACTAACTTGGCCTTTTTTAAATAAAAAAATTCCCTCACTGGAATACTTTCAGTCTTTTGACTGTATGGATTACAGATGGAATGACTGTTATATGTGAGTACCGCTTTCTTTGACAGATTCTAGTATGGGTACATATATGTTTTCCCAACCCCAGCACATTAGTTTGCTAATTCCAGATGTATGAAACGCAGGCCTAACTGTATCTAGTATATTGAACGCCAGATAAACTAACTTGGCCTTTTTAAATAAAAAAATTCCCTCACTGGAATACTTTCAGTCTTTTGACTGTATGGATTACAGATGGAATGACTGTTATATGTGAGTACCGCTTTCTTTGACAGATTCTAGTATGGGTACATATATGTTTTCCCAACCCCAGCACATTAGTTTGCTAATTCCAGATGTATGAAACGCAGGCCTAACTGTATCTAGTATATTGAACGCCAGATAAACTAACTTGGCCTTTTTTAAATAAAAAAATTCCCTCACTGGAATACTTTCAGTCTTTTGACTGTATGGATTACAGATGGAATGACTGTTATATGTGAGTACCGCTTTCTTTGACAGATTCTAGTATGGGTACATATATGTTTTCCCAACCCCAGCACATTAGTTTGCTAATTCCAGATGTATGAAACGCAGGCCTAACTGTATCTAGTATATTGAACGCCAGATAAACTAACTTGGCCTTTTTAAATAAAAAAATTCCCTCACTGGAATACTTTCAGTCTTTTGACTGTATGGATTACAGATGGAATGACTGTTATATGTGAGTACCGCTTTCTTTGACAGATTCTAGTATGGGTACATATATGTTTTCCCAACCCCAGCACATTAGTTTGCTAATTCCAGATGTATGAAACGCAGGCCTAACTGTATCTAGTATATTGAACGCCAGATAAACTAACTTGGCCTTTTTTAAATAAAAAAATTCCCTCACTGGAATACTTTCAGTCTTTTGACTGTATGGATTACAGATGGAATGACTGTTATATGTGAGTACCGCTTTCTTTGACAGATTCTAGTATGGGTACATATATGTTTTCCCAACCCCAGCACATTAGTTTGCTAATTCCAGATGTATGAAACGCAGGCCTAACTGTATCTAGTATATTGAACGCCAGATAAACTAACTTGGCCTTTTTTAAATAAAAAAATTCCCTCACTGGAATACTTTCAGTCTTTTGACTGTATGGATTACAGATGGAATGACTGTTATATGTGAGTACCGCTTTCTTTGACAGATTCTAGTATGGGTACATATATGTTTTCCCAACCCCAGCACATTAGTTTGCTAATTCCAGATGTATGAAACGCAGGCCTAACTGTATCTAGTATATTGAACGCCAGATAAACTAACTTGGCCTTTTTAAATTAAAAAAATTCCCTCACTGGAATACTTTATGGCTTTTCACTTTATGGATTACAGGTGGACTGGTATTAGTAGGGGTGACACAAGCACACCCAAGTCCCTGATGTAGGATTTCTATGGCACAGACCACTATTACAAGTGATTAATGGACGTTGGGAGAGATTGTGCTGCAGCACTAGTCCCAAGATGGCCGCCGCCTATCAGCCCAGTAACATGTGCCACAAAATGGTCTCCACAACCTTTAAAAAAATAGCCTTGGACTGTGCTGCTAAATCGCTATTGGTCTGAATCCCAGGTGTAGATGTCTGACTTGTTTGGAGCTTTGGAATGCACACTGTGGCAGCTTCTGCTGCAGCACTACAAGTCGCAAAATGGCGGCCGGCGGTCAGCCCAGGTACATGTGGATGGAAAAATCACTCTGGCCACTCTAAAAATAGCCAATCCCTATCAAAAAGCAGCTCAGCTGCAGTTGTTCAGATGAATCACAGGTGGAGGAGAGAAATTTGCTTCCAGTTATTCAATTATCCCTGCCTATTCTCGCCCTAGCATCAGCTGCGTCTATCCCTGTTCTATTCACATCGGGAGTGAGCACGTCCCGACGTGCGCACAAGCTTATAAAGAGGCTGAGTCACATGCTGCACTTGGCCAATCACAGCCTTGCCAATAGTAGGCATGGCTGCGATGGCATCTTAGGGCAAGTAGTATGATGCATGTTGATTGGCTGCTTTGCAGCCTTTCAAAATGCGCCAAAATACATGCCGAACGACGAACCCGAACCCGAACTTTTACGAAAAAGTTCGGGTTCGGGTCCGTGTCACGAACACCCCAAAATTCGGTACGGACCCGAACTATGCTCGAACTGTTCGCTCAACACTAGTCATAAAGCATAAAGGGGTTAAGGATGAGCAAGTTTAATCTGAATGAACCTAATTGGTACCAAATTTCTTAAAAATGTAGGGGGAGTGAGAGATAGCCTAGTATGATTCTCTGGGTTTTCCAACAACATATGTGTTGTCTGGGGGATACTGTTCATTTTCCATTACGGTCAGCAAACTAGTATGTGTAGACCATGTGCGGAGTATTGTAAGCCAAGATATGCCCCAATGCATTTCTGGGAAAGATATTAAAATTAGCTTTCCTGAGCCTGGCTGATGGCAGCAGATGTAAGATATGTGTTATCATATATTTTCCAAGAAATCCAAAGGAACGTTTACTGGCTTATGTTACTCCTCATGCATTATATCAGTGTTATACAATACATTCCAGAACTTTAAGATTTACATATAGTGATGATTGAGCACCAAAGTATTCGGGTGTTCGGACCGAACACATTGCTATATTCATGTGCTCGGGCCGAGCACCCGAGTATAATGAAAGTCAATGGAAGACAAACAGGAACCCCCTGCTCTGAAGAGGGGAGGGTGCCTGGTCCATTGGAAAAGGTCAGAAAGTGACAGTCACCACCGAAATGGATCGGGAACAGCATGGGGAGGATGTCTGGATGCATCTGGGAACCATGTTGTCCGAATTGTACGCCACTTTTACAGACTGACAAAAATACGCACAAAACACCACAAAAAAAATCAATTTCACAGGAAAAATTGTTAGGAAACATTCTTTCCTGTATATTCAATTGTATATAAAGTGTAAGTGCTGCAAAAAAGTACAAGCAGGAGGCAGGGCACAAAGTGTAATAAATTCATCTGTCACATAGAGGTGTGACCAAAACCAATCTTTTCTGTTTATGACACGGACACGGCATACCTGACAGGGAACAAGTTTTATTAAATCTGTCTGTTACTTCATTGGGTTACCGAAAAGAATAAAGAGAGCGTCGAATAAGGTATGTTGCCATGGCTGTGGTGCTGCTGGTGTTGGTGGGGCTCCTGTTGCAGGGGGAGGACGTGGTGGATCTGTGCCAGCTACACGCCCAAATGAAACACCTTCCTCAGGTTTGCGTAGATGACAGGGCCTTCCACGTTATTTAGTAGGCCTGAATGCCGCTCTACGAATGGTGAGGCCAGAGCACGTACAGGCGCTAGTAGATTGGGTGGCTGATAGTGCCTCCTGTACCTTCACATTGTCTCCCACCCGGTCTACTGCTGAAAGCTCAGAGTTGGCACCTGCAGACCACGGGCAGCTATCTAGCACCTCACCCCATTGCAAATCAGCCAAGCAGTCTGAGCCCCAAGTCAAGCAGCAAACTCTCTTGCTTTTTGATGAGTCTCCTGGCAGGGTTTACCCAGCTCACCCACCTAGCCCTGCTCCAGAAGTGGTAGAGATTGAGTGCACCGACTCCCAACCACTTATGTTTGAGGATGAGGACATGGGAAGACCACCGCAGCACATCTCTGATGATGACGAAACACAGGTGCCAACTGCTGCGGCTGTCTACAGTGTGCAAACTGACAAGGAGGGCAGGGGTGCAGAATACTTGGTGGAAGATGATGTGGAGGACGATGAGGTCCTAGACCCTACATAGGATGAAGGGCATGCTAGTGACCTGTGCAGTTCGGAGGAAGAGGCGGTGGTCGCACAGAGACACCAGCACAGCAAAAGAAGGAGCAGAATGCAGAAGCACAGCGCCCATTCCCTAGACACTACTCCTGCTACTGCCCACCGCACCCAGGGACCGAGCACAACAAAGACAGCTCCAAGGAGTTCCCCGACATGGCAGTTCTTTACACAATGTGCAGACAACAAGACACGAGTGCTTTGCATGCTGGGTAATCAGAGCCTAAAGCGAGTCATAAACGTTCTAAACCTGAGCACAACATGCATGACCAAGCATCTAAGTACAAGACACGAGCTGCAGTGGAGTAAACACCTCCAAAACCAAGAAAAGTCTCTGGCTCCTCCTGATCCCTCTTCTGCTGCAATCTCGGCCTCTTCCTCCACCTCTGGAGTGACAATGGCAACGGCCACACCGCAAACGGAGGATGTGACACCAAAGCCACCAGGTCCGTCACCTTCAACAAGCACCACCACAGTGTCGCATGTAAGCGTTCAGCTGTCCATCTCCCAAACACTGGATCGAAAGAGGAAGTACCCCCCTACCCACCTGCAATTCCTGGCCCTTAATGCCAGCATTTCAAAATTGCTAGCCTTTGAAATGTTGTCATTCCGTCTGGTGGAGACAAAGTGTTTTAAAAACCTTATGGCTGTGGCTGTCCCACAGTTTCCAGGCGAGCCATCCCTTACCTGCACAAGCAAGTGATGGCCATCTGTGGCAAGGTCCACATAACTACCAATACGTGGACCAGTAAGCATGGCCAGGGCCGTTATATCTCCCAAACAGCACACTGGGTAAATGCAGTGGCGGCTGGGCCTGAGACAGATAGCTGTTTGGCGCATGTCCTTCCGCCCCCGAGGATTGAAGGGGATTTCTCTTTGTCTCCTGTTGCCTCCTCCTCCTCTTCCTCCTCTACCACCTCCTCATCCTCTCAGCATAGCACCTTCACCACCAACTTCAGCACAGCCAGGGGGAAATGACAGCAGTTTTTAAACTCATCTGTTTGGGGGACAAACCCCACACCGCACAGGAGCTTTGGACGGGCCCGGAACAACAGACCGATGAGTGGTTGGTGCCACTGAGCCTCAAGCCTGGCCTGGTGGTGTGCGATAATGGGCGAAATCTCGTAGCAGCTCTGGGCCTAGCCGGTTTGACGCACATCCCTTGCCTTGCGCATGTGCTGAATTTGGTGGTGCATAAATTCCTGAAAAACTACCCTGATATGTCAGAGCTGCTGCAGAAAGTGCGGGCTGTCTGTGCGCGCTTTTGGCGTTCTTACCCTGCTGCTGCTCACCTGTCTGCGCTGCAGTGTAACTTCAGCCTTCCCACTCACCGCCTCATATGCGATGTGCCCGCAAGGTGGAACTTCACCTTGCACATGCTGGAGAGACTGTGCGAGCAGCAGCAGCGATAGTAGAGTTTCAGCTGCAGCACGCACGGGTCAGTCGTTCTGCAGAACAGCAACACTTCACCGCCACTAAGTAGGCCTCCATGTGAGATCTGTGTTCTTTGTTGCGCTGCTTTGAGTACTCCACCAACAAGGCCGGTGCCGATGACGCCATTCTCAGTGTTACTATCCCACTTCTATGTCTCCATTAAAAAATGCTTTGGGTGATGATGGAGGAAGATGTGTCAAAGCAGGAAGAGGAGGAGGAAGAGGGATCATTTCAATGGTTATCAGGCAAGTCATTCACAGGTGGCTCAGAGTGTGGGTTCCTGCACCAACATAGGTCAGGAACACAATTGTCCAGCCAGGGCACAGTTCTGGAGGATGAGGAGGAACCATGTTCACAGCAGGGTGGTACCCAAAGCAGCTCATGGGCATCACTTGTGCATGGCTGGGGGGATACAGAGGACACAGATGATACACCTCCCACAGAGGGCAGCTATTCCTTGCCTCTGGGCAGCCTGGCACACATGAGCGACTACATGCTGCAGTGCCTGCGCAACGACAGCCGAGTTGCCCACATTCTAACTTGTGCTGATTACTTGGTGGCCGCCCTCCTGGATCCCCATTACAAGGACAACTTGCCGTCCTTAATTCCCTCACTGGAACGTGACCGGAAGATGCGCGAGTACAAGTGCACGCTGGTAGACGCTCTGCTCATGGCATTGCCAACTGACACCGGGGCTCAGTGGAAGCACAAGGTGAAGGCGGAGGAGGAGGAAGAGGCCGCCAACGCAGCCAGGGCACCGCCAGCACCTCAGAAGGCAGGGTTAGCATGGCCAAAATGTGGAAAAGCTTTGTCATCATGCCACAACAACCAGCACCACCAGCTGATACGCAATGTCTTAGCAGGAGGCAGCCTACAAGTACTGACTGATGGGTCTGCCCCATTCAACTTCTGAGTTTCCAAATTTGGCACATGGCCTGAGCTTGCCCTTTATGCCTTGGAGGTGCTGGTCTGCCCTGCAGCCAGTGTATTGTCTCAACGTGTGTTTAGCATGGCTGGGGACATTATCACAGACAAGCGCAGCCGCCTGTCCACAGCCAATGTGGGCAAGCTCACGTTAAAATGAACTAGGCATGGATCCCACAGGACTTGTCAGTACCTTGTGCAGAATAGACAAGTATACTGACTTCACACAGCCATTCCTATACTCCAGCGCACTTTCTCTTTGTGTTATTTTATATATTCCACAAGGTTTTTTTGGTGTACCCAAATTAAATAAAAAAATAACCTCCTCCACAGCCGCTTCCATCTACACCGCCAAAACCACCTACACCACCACGTCCACCTACAATACCACATTCACTGCCTCCTCAACCTCCTAGTCCATATGGACCTCCTGCTCTTAGTTCAGAATTAAAATGTGTAATTTTTATTTATTTTACGTCATTTCCCTATCCACATTTGTTTGCAGGGCACTTACCCACATTTTTTTTTTGCCTTTTGCAGCTCTCTAGCCCTTTCCTGGACTTTTTTAGAGCCATTTTAGTGCCCCAAAGTTCAGGCCCCTATTGCCCTCAAGTTCGGGTGGATCCCGAACCCAAACTTTTTTATGAAGTTCAGCTGAACCCGGCGAACCCGAACTTCCAGGTGTTCGCTCAACCTTATTTAAGGGTAGTTACTCAGAAAGAGCTGTATTCTTGGTATGCAACAGTTTTCCTTACCTTTTGGAAAGGAAACTAGGCTAGCTTGCATGTCTCTTTTACAGACAAGAAAATGTGGAAATAGAAGCACAAAAAACTTAGTAGATAAAAAATAGGGGAAATTGATCTATGAAGTACAAAGAGATATGGATAAATATACATACTAGAGATGGGCAAATCAATTCATATTTCCACAGGACAGCTATCAGTCTTGTACTACACAAATTTGGTCTTTATGAAAGAGCGGCAAGAAGAAAGCCATTTTTGAAAGTCAACCATGAGTAGTCACATTTTCAGATTGCCACTAGACATGTAGGGGACAAAAGAGACATGTGGAAGAAGCTGTTCTGGTCAGATAAGACCAAAGTTTAACTTTCTGGCCTAAATGCAAAACTCTATGCGTTGTGAAAAACTAACACTGAACACACCATTCCCATAGTGAAATATGGTGGTGGCAGCATCATACTGTCTGGATGCTTTTCTTCAGCAGGGAGAGGGAAGCTGGTCAGAGTTGATGGGAAGATGAATGGACTAAATACAGGGCAATCCTGGGTGAAAACCTGTTAGAGGCTTCAAAAGACTTGAGACTGGGGCAGAGATTCACCTTCCAGCAGGACAACCACCCTAAACATACAGCCGGAGCTAGTTTAGATCAAAGCATATTCATGTGTTAGAATGGCTCAATCAAAGTCCTGACCTAAATCACATTGAAAATCTGTGGCAAGACTTGAAAATTGCTGTTCACAGATGCCCTCCATCTAATCTGACTGAGCTTGAGCTATTGTGCAAAGAACAATGGGCATAAATCGCAGCGTCTTGATGTGCAAAGCTGGTAGAGGCATACCCCTAAAGACCTGCAGCTGTAATTGCAGCAAAAGGTGGTTATACAAAGTAGTGACTCGGGGGGACTGTATATACAGTAAATGCAGGGCACACTTTCCAGATAGCTTTCAAAATTTTTAATAAAAAAATATCTATTATTTTCTTTTCACTTCACACATACTGTACTTGCTACTTTGCGTTGGTCTATCAAATAAAATACAAATAAAATACATTTAAGTTTGTGGGTGTGACTTGAAAAAATATGAAAAAGGTCACTATTGTGTCCATTGTAGTTATATTTTAGTATTACAGTATATTGTTGATACAGTGTACTTTTCGTGGATAGACTGTGTGACTTCTAATTGTTTTTCTTGATAAGTATCATGCAAAAACAAAATTCTGGTAATGCCAGAATGGCATTAGATGTACATGCAGCGATCTCTTTTACTGTATGAGGACAGGGGATCCCTATAGCGATCCCTCGTCCTTATACAGAATCATGGCTTCTGAGCAGAAGATTGCTGTTTAGACAGCACGATCTGCTGCTCAGAAGCCATGATCGGTGGTGCCTGCACTAGACAGGAACAGTCGTCCACAGGAACAGTTGTTCCCGATAACCTGGACGCACCGATTACTGGTGCACCTAAATGCACCTTTACTCATTATCTCAGTCACAGCATTAAAATGTTGATGTTACTGCTGAGTTTGACACTGTGCCTTTGGGTCATTGTTTTAGCACATTCCTACTTCTCCACCTTCATAACAGTTAATTTAAAGCATTACAGAATTTTTTATTTTCTGTCATCACTGACTTTCCTGACCCTTAGGCCCCTTGCAGACGAGCGTAAGCGGATTAGGTCCGGATGCGTTTCAGATGCGTTTAGTGAAAACTGCACGATTTTGCAAGCAAGTCCATTCAGTTTTGCCTGAGATCACGTTCAGTTGTTCAGTTTTTATCGCGCGGGTGCAATGCAATTTAATGCGTTTTGCACATGCGTGATAAAAAACGGAATGTTTACAAACAACATCTCTTAGCAACCATCCGTGAAAATGCATCGCATCCGCACTTTTCACACAGCCCCATTCACTTATATAGGGCCAGTGTTGTGTGAAAATCGCTGAATATACAACATGCTGTGATTTTCACGCAACGCACAAGTGATGCGTGAAAACCAACACTCATGTACGCAGAGCCATTGAAATGAATGGGTCCGGATTCTGTGCGGGCGCAATGCATTTGCATCACGTATTGCAACGGCGTGGAATACTCGCTCGTGTGAAAGGGGCCTTACTAGTGAGGTGTCTTCTTTACTCCTGAGGCCTCTTTCACACGGGCGTCATGTTTGACGCCCAGATAGGATGCGGGTGCGTTGCAGGAACATGCGCGATTTTTCCACGCGTGTAAAACGTTTGTAATGCGTTTTGCATGCGCGTGTGAAAAATCGCCATGTTTGGTACCCAGACCCGAAGCCGGACTTCATCACTGAAGTCCGGTTTCGGGTGGAGTATTCTGTAGATTTTATTATTTTCCCTTATAACATAGTTATAAAGGAAAATAATAGCATTCTCAATAGAGAATGCAAAGTAAAAAGGGCATTGGACCCTGGACCACCATTGCAGGTGATTGGACCATGTGACCCAGTGATGTCACGGAAGGTCCTTCACCCCCTTCCCAGCTGAATACAGAGCAGGAGA
The DNA here is from genome assembly GCA_033119425.1 of Bufotes viridis. Classification (NCBI taxonomy): domain Eukaryota; kingdom Metazoa; phylum Chordata; class Amphibia; order Anura; family Bufonidae; genus Bufotes; species Bufotes viridis. The sequence goes on along the minus strand of CM065591.1, from coordinate 237,495,083 downwards.
CCGGTATCCGGCTGCAACGCGATCAAATAACGGGGGTAAGTTTATGTTTTTATTATTTTTAACCCTCTAGTGCCCTTTTTACTTTTCATTCTCTATTGAGAATGCTATTATTTTCCTTTATAACTATGTTATAAGGGAAAATAATAAAGATCGGGTACGCATCCCGATTGTCTCCTAGCAACCATGCGGGAAAATCGCACCGCATCCGCACTTGCTTGCGGATGCTTGCGATTTTCCCGCAGCCCCATTCACTTCTATGGGGCCTGCGTTGCGTGAAAAATGCAGAAACTGGAGCATGCTGCGATTTTCACGCAACGCAGAAGTGATGCGTGAAAATCACCGCTCATGTGCACAGTCCCATAGAAATGAATGGGTCCGGATTCAGTGGGGGTGCAATGCGTCCACCTCACGCATTGCACCCGGGCGGAAAACTCGCCAGTGTGAAAGAGACCTAAGGGGCAACACACTGGGTTCTAAGGAAGGCATCCCAGATACAATTCATTTGGAAAGTCTTCAAACGATGTCACTTTTTTTCACATTTTGTTATGTTGCAACCAAATGCTAAAATAAAAGTCAGGTTTTTCCCAAATCATTCTGTGCTCAGCACCCTATAATGATATGAATCTTTGTTAATTTAATGAACACGGGAAAAACTAAAATACTTCATTGATATGAGCATTCGTACCCTTTACTCAGTATTAAGTTAAAGCACCTTTGGCAGTGATTACAGGCTCCAGTCTTTTTGGGTATGATGTGCAGTACCACAGACCTGGGGATTATAGGCAAATGTGTTGTTAAGTATTATATTTAGTGTCAAGCGAAGCAAAGCATTCTAAGCAGAATTTGGTCCGCAGTTTAGGAAAACTTGATTTGTAAAGAATCCGAATTTACTTATTCTTCGTGGCAAAAAAATCAGCTTTTCCTAAAATAGCGGCTGCACGTGTTACAAAGTAAAAATAAGTGTAGAAGAGACAAACCTGGGAAACGCAATAAATATTTTAACAAGTTTTTTATATAAACATAGGCTGGTTTAGGTACTGTACATTGAATATATGTATATAGTGCAGTAAGTCTACTGTGTTATGTGCCACTTGTGCAGGGGTTGGAGACTAGGGGCCCACCTTGCTCAGGGGCCCACAGGGGAATTCCCCTGTACCCCTGTGGGCCAGTCCGTGCCTGTCCACAAGAAGTACATTGACATTATGATCGTCACCTTCAACATAATCACCTACTGCTTCTCTTGCTTCGCTGCATTGTCAGTCATCCATAACAGGATATGTGGGGAGGAAACAGTACACTGCTGTTACTATTACCGCTACACAGCCACACATCTTCTGCTTTCTTTCTCATGTTCCATACATTGCTGTTTTTGAATTACTTCTAGCCGTACACAGCCTCATGTTATCTCCTGCCTTGTACAACATGTTGCATACTGTGCTGCCTGTACTGTCTGTTGCTGCTACTACTACAACTGTGCAGCCAAACATCTCCTCTCTTGTCCATTATGTTCCATACTGTAGTGCTGCTGCTGGGATCCTTAACCTGCACAGTATAGAAACCTGGAAATGCTCCCAAAAAAGGTTTTTATATGGCTAATCCTTAACTTTCTAACCGTTATGATATACATCATATGGACAAAAGTATTGGGACACACCTATTAAATGGGTTTTCCAAGATGTTAAAGGGGCTTTACGGGATAAAACTTTTATGTTCCATTAAAAAAGCCCTGGTCATACTAACATATACATAGCTAATATGGTTGTATTACCTATTCTGCTCTGTTTGCTAACTTAACAAACCAGACATATGACCTTTTTTGTTGTCTTGCTGACGTCACGAACACGTCACACGCACCCCTACCTTGACTGCACTGCCTTTAGACATGATGTCAGCATTGAGGCAGAGTCAGAGAGGGGCTGCCTCAGTGTATGTGCACCCCCTTCACCTGTGTCCACAGCCCTGCACTGCCTTTCCCCACCCTCATTGATGCAGCTTCACTGCCTCCTCTGCCTCCCTCCTCATCCTTGACTTGCCCCCACTGTGTATTAGCGCTCTGTTAGATGCCGCTCGGTTGAGCTATGTTTCTCTCTCAGCTGTCTCTCTCAGCTGTCTCTGTTTCCATAGGATGTAGAGACAACTGATTGTAATGGTGAAGCAAGAACAGTCTGCTTTACCGCTTCACCATTCATATTAGCTGCCGGAGCTCCCCAGCAGCACAATGTACTGTCACATATTGTGCTTCTGAGCTGTGTAGAAGGAGTTCACTAAATTCCAGTGTGGTACTGTTTTAGGATGCCACAATTGCAAAAAGTTAGTTTGTGAAATTTCTTCTCATTATTCCATGATCAACTGTAAGTGGTATGATTATTGCACAGTGGAAGCATTTAGGAACCACAGCAACTCAGCCACAAAGTGACAGATCTCGTAAAGTTACGTGATCTGATACGTATGCAGAGGCACATAAGGGGAAAGTTATCAAGACTGGAGCTTTCTGCGCCTGTTTTGATATCCTGTGCTGCCAGAGGATGCGCCTAATTTATGATAAGGCACACGCAGAAAACTGGTGTAAATTAAAATAAATTTGTTGCTGTGGCTGGTCAGGCCCCCTTTTAGAAAAGTGGCGAGGACAGCGAAAAAGGGGAGATGCAACAATATTTTTAAAAAGTCACAGCTAAAAAGTTGCACCTGGGAATGATAAATCTCCCCCATAGTGCGTAAAAGTCACCAATTCTGCTGACTCAATAACAGCAAAACTTTTATGACATTAACATCAGCACAAATTCAGTGCACCCAGAGGTTCACTGTAAGTTTTTCTATGGCCAGCCAAATTTAAACCTTATGTTCTGTCTTCATACACGTTCACACAGTGTGCAGTCTGACATTCAGCATAAACCATTCCTGTCTTCCAAATAAGAGGACTGTTTTCTGTAGTCTAACTTGTTTATTGGTCAACAGAAGAGTTGAGCTAACCCGAACTGTATAGTTCGGGTTCGTACCGAACTTTACGGTTTTCCGCAACCGAACCCGAACATTTCCATAAAAGTTCGGGTTTGTTGTTCGGCCATTTCTTCGCGCTTTTTGAAAGGCTGCAGGACAGCCAATCAACAAGCGTTTCACTACTTTGCCCTAAGAAGCCATCACAGCCAAGCCTTCTATTGGCATGGCGGTGATTGGCTAAGTGCAGCAAGTGACCCAGCCTCTATATAAGCTGGAGTTACATAGTGCCGCACGTCACTCTGCTGCTCTTAGTGTAGGGACAGGTTGCTGCTGGTGCTCTCAGGGAGAGATTAGGGTAGAAATCTGTTGAACTTGGTGATAAATCTTCAAAATACAGCAATTATTGAGGGTGCTATGCTACATATTTGTACCCAGCCCTGAGCCCAGTGATAATTTTTAATCCATCTGTTACTGAGGTGGGGGTCGGCGGCCATTTTAGCAACTGCAGTGTCCTTGGAACTGCATGTGACCTGTATGTGTGCCAGCCTGCCAAGAACATCAGTCTAATTATTTTTTGGTTACTCTGTGGAGGAAATTCCTTTTTTCTGGCAGGTCAAGTCCCCCTACATTACTTATTTTATAATTGTGGGGTGACATAGTGCATTTCTGTAGTTGGGGGAATAAACCCGTACTGTCGTAACACAGAGCACGTTTTCATACACCGCTGAAAAACTTATTTTAAAATTTTGCGGTGACATAGTGTCACATAGTGTATTTCTGTAGTTGGTGAAATAAACCCGTACTTTCGTACCACAGGGCACGTTTGCATACACAACTGAAAAACCTATTTTAAAATTTTGCGGTGACATAGTGCATTTCTGTAGTTGGTGGAATAAACCCGTACTGTCGTACCACAGATCACGTTTGCATACACCGCTTAAAAACCTATTTTAAAATTTTGCGGTGAAAAACTGCATTTCTGTAGTTGGGGGAATAAGCCCGTACTGTCGTAACACAGAGCACGTTTTCATACACCGCTGAAAAACTTATTTTAAAATTTTGCGGTGACATAGTGTCACATAGTGTATTTCTGTAGTTGGTGAAATAAACCCGTACTTTCGTACCACAGGGCACGTTTGCATACACAACTGAAAAACCTATTTTAAAATTTTGCGGTGACATAGTGCATTTCTGTAGTTGGTGGAATAAACCCGTACTGTCGTACCACAGATCACGTTTGCATACACCGCTTAAAAACCTATTTTAAAATTTTGCGGTGAAAAACTGCATTTCTGTAGTTGGGGGAATAAGCCCGTACTGTTATGCCACAGAGCACTTTTGCAGTGCTGAAAAAAATGTTTTTGGCCAGTTTTGCCGTATACAAACCCCTACTCTGCATAGGTGACAGCGAGGTAAATTTTAAAAAATCATCTGTTACATTGGTGGGTGACATTTTTCCAGTTTTGCCGTATACAAACCCCTGCTCTGCATAAGTGACAGGGCGGTACATGTTAAAAAAATCAGCTGTTACATTGGTGGGTGACATTTTGCCAGTTTTGCCATATACAAACCCCTGCTCTGCCTAAGTGACAGGGAGGTAAATTTCTAAAAATTGTATGTTACATTCTTGGGCCATAAAGTACCCCTGCACTGCATACCTGACTTGAAAATAGATTCAGTAAATTAGGTGGCCTTCAGATTGTTAGGTGATCTGTACCCCTTCTTTCTTTCAAAGTACCCCTGCACTGCATACCTGACTGGGAATTATATTCTGTAAATTCGGTGGCATTTACATTGTTGGGTGCTGTAGTTATATGCTGTAAAATCTCTCTGATGTCTCCAAGATAAATCTGCAGCCTGGGGGCCCCTTGTGGCTTCCATACACTTTGAAAATAATCCTTTAGTGGGGCAAATAGATGCCTGACGGAGGGGACGCTCCATGACCCCTTTTTTTTTCAAACTACCCCTGCCCTGCATACCTGACTGGGAAATATATGCTGTAAATTAGGTGGTGTTCAGATTGTTGGCATTAATCACCACAGACATACGAGAATTGCAGCAGAATGAATTAGAAATGAAATAGATGTGATCTGAAATGAATCTCCTTGTGCTGGGGAACAACACTCCCCATCTGACGTCAACAGACGCCACCACTAGGTCCTTCTTTCTTAGCCACCCATTTTGGTCAATGGTGGGATCAAGCTTTTTTAAAGTGCTATCTTCGGAGACTGTTTGGCTTTTGCTGAGGTAGTCTATTTCCTTTTGGCATGACATTCATGTTGTACAGTGTGAATTATTATGTTCTTGGACTTTTCCAGATTAAGAGCGGTAACGGTATGTTTTCAGTGATGCCAACCTTTGAAGGGCTTCTGGCTCACAGGTATGTCTGAGATGTATGGACTACACATACTATAGCACAAAAGAGCAACATCCAGTTGGAGAACCTGTTAAAACTATAGGATTTGGGTTGATGGTTTGAAGTCATAGTAGAACAGATACTTCAGGTCAGATTTCTTCATCTGCATCTGGGTCTACCAATTTAAATGTGTCGGATCTGATGTTGCAAGATGTTGAACTTCACAGAAATGCAGCCAACTCCACTGCAAGCACAGCAGCGCAGAGCTCTAGTCTTGGAATCGTGTGTTTGCGGAGTGACACTAGTTTGGTCCAGCTCACAAATGCTATATGGCATTGTTCTTTGACATCAATGGTCTGTAGGTATGCTATGGCAGCAATTGCCTTGACTGAAGCATCGCAGAAGATATATAGTCTTTGCAATCTGGACTTCAGTAAATGGCATGGAAGCATAGGGTCATGCCACATGAAGGCTGGTTAAAGCTTCAAGAGACTTCTTCCAACCTGTCCACAGGTCCTTTTTCTCTATGGGAAGTGGATCATCCCAATCAGAAGTCTCTATGGTGAAGTCCCTTAGCATAATTTACCTTGGATGGTAACAGGTGCTACAAATCCCAGAGGATCATATAAGCTGTTTTTGGTAGACAGAACTCCTCTACGTGTGAAGGGCTTTTCTTCCTTGGTGATTTGGAAGGTGAATGTGTCTGCCTTTAAATCCCAGAGCAAACTGAGGCTCCTTTGCATGAGAAGGGAATCGGTGCTAAGAGCCAAGTCCTTTAGATCACTTTAATGGTCTTGGGGTGAGAAGGCCTCCATTAACTCTGGCTGTTGGAGGTGATTTTGTGCAACCTCAGATTAGATTGAGCAAGCATTTCTTGAGCCCTTTTTAGAAGACTGATTGCTGTCTTGTTCGTGGGTGTGGATTTCAAGCAAAAGGGTCTGACATCTGAACCATACTTTGCTTCACCCTCTCGGGCTGAATGTCTGAGACTGTAGATAGCGACTGCAGGGGAAGGACTGTTTCCGAAGATGTGCAATCTTATTCGGTACTCTACAATGTCTTCATTGGGGTCATTGTTGTGGTACCAGAAGAACCTCAAGTTGTTTATGTGTTCTTCCTTGACGAGGAAGCAGTGGAACATCTGTTGTATGTCGGCCATAAATGTTACGGAATCTCTGCGGAAGCAGAGAAGTACCTCTAGAAGTCTGTTGTTGAGGTCTGGACCAGACAGTAAGACATCGTTAAGCGAGACACCTTCGTACCTGGCGCTCGAGTAGAATGGTTGTTCTGGAATATTCTTTCCGTGAAGGGAAAGAAATGTTCTCTCGTCTCTGGCGTCCTCTGAAGTTTGTGTTTGAGAGAGATAAATCGACTGTATATAAGTTCTTTGTTGTTAGGTAAGCGTTATCTCCGGGGTTTAAACAATAAAGGTGCGACCCAGCCTTTTGACTTGTCTTTTACTATTCCTTGATCCATGATCTCCAAAAACATTGCAACCCTGTTGTCTTCTCTTGTCCTGTGGAAAACTGTGCACCATAAGTGATCTGGCTCACAATCGCAGACGTGGTCTTCACAGGAGGTATCTGCGAAAGGACAAGGCACAGGAGCACTGTGTGGTAATTTTTCTTTTATCAGGAAACTACTCTGACATGGCTGGAATAGGGAAGGACGTCCATTTAAAGTGTGTTGGTGAGCATACTGTTGACTGAGGTAAGCTTCTGTGCTCCTCCTAGACAAACGTCTCCTATGATGACCCAACCTAGGTCAAGTCTCTAGGCGTATGGAGCGTTTTGGGGACCATTAATCAGTCCTCTAACCTTATGAACTTGTAGTATGTCTCTTCCAAGGAGTAAGACTAGGAGTCCAGTCCTGGTATCAGATGAGCTATATGCTTCAGATGGTGGTGGTATGCTGCTACCTCTGGTGTAGGTATCTCAGAACGGTTATCAGGTATGTGATTGCACTCTAGTATGGTCGGCAGTGACAAGCAGGTGTGACCATCTATGGGCTCCACCTTGTACCCAGTTGCTTTCCTCCCCGCCGTCTCAATGGTACATGCACATGTCCTTAATCCCTTAAGGACAAGGTTTTTTTTAATTTTTGTCTTTTCATTTTGCGCTCCCTGCCCTCCGAAAGCCATAACTTTTTTTATTTTTCCGTTCACATAGCCATTTGAGGGCTTGTTTTTTGCATGACAAGTTGTACGTTCTACGCCATCATTTGGTATTGCATACGATGTAGTGGGAAGCGGTAAAAAAAAATCCAAATGGGGTGAAATTGTTACTTTGATCATCTAAGATTACATATACCTTGATCACCTTATCGCGACTGGATAAACTCTGACAAGGCATATTTTTGAGCAGGACTTCCCTCCTGCGAGTCCTTTAAAGATCTCTGTACAGTGAGAAGCGACTACTGCGATCAGTGTCTATCTGCTTTCCGTTATGCTCCTCTGCTTGGGATGATACCTAAGGGTGTAAAGCCGTGTTGTGTTCTGTGCTACCGCATTCTGTGTATGATCACACTGACATTACAGTTCCTGGCGAAGTGCGATGTTGTAGTGCAGCACCTGAAGCAGATGTTGTTTTCTTTCAGGAAATCTTTGCTGTCTTCTAAACACTTCTCCCTGAAGGCTCTGCATTTTAGTAGAGAATGTGGTTTCTTGTTCAGGGGGCATTCTTTGGTAAGATCTTTGAGTTTGTTCTCTTCCTGAGAAGACTTAAACGGCCTGTAAGGAGAACCTATGGAGGCAACGTTAGTTTTGTGGACTGCCACTGGTGTTTTTTTATGAGGTTTGACACCAGGGGTAGTGGAGCATGACAATATAAAGTCAAAACTGAGATCATTCATAATCCTCACCTGTTCAGCGACAAAGTCTACAAACACCACAAAGGGGGGGGGGGATGATACATTATGAAACTGTTTATAATGGTAACCATGCGTGATCCACTTCTCTTGTAGATCATAAGGGAGTTTTTGGACAATCAGATTGATACCTCTGGTGGTGTCCAGGAATGCTAGCCCTAGCATATCTCCTTCTGCCTGAGCAACCTGTTCTTCTATCAACAAGTCACTGAGTTATTAATTCTCTTACATAAAGCATTTTCTATAGCTTCTATTGACCCATAACACTCATCAAGTCTTTCCCACACTATCTTTAGGCCTTGGCCCAGATAGTTTATGTTAATGTCTCTGATTCTTTTGGCGTGTTCAGCAGACTCGCTTCCAAGCCACTTTACCAAAAGATCTAACTCCTCACTATTGGAAAGATCTAAGTCTCTTATGGCGTTCTGGAAGGAGGCTCGCCATGCCCTGTAGATCTTGGGGTGATCGGTGAACTTTATAAGTCCTTTGGTAACCAGCTCTCGTTTATCAAAGAACTTAGCGAAGTCCATGGCGGCCTGGTTAGCGCCAATACTACCCGGTGTGTTGTTGTCATGCTGCGTTTGTGGTGTATTACCATACCTTTTAGGGGTTTATGGCTTAGGGAAGTCTGTATACCGTTCTGATGCAAAAGTTGTCCCTTTAGTCGAAACAAAAGTTGTAGCTTATGTTCTGTAGGGAGGTAGCTGTGGTCAGCATTGTTTTGTCGCATACCGTCCTGCTTAAAGTACTGTGGTTCAAAGTAGAATCTTTGACACTCTGTATAAGCTGGCTGATATACTGGATCATATATATCATCTATCTTGGGATGCTGATGGACATAGTCTGAGACATGTTGTGCTGGATCTTGTTCATCTGGGTCTGGCCCAAGTACGTGGCTATGTTTCTCGGATTCGGGGAACTCCAAGGCTTCTAGAAACTAAGCTTTGGCTACATAGAAACATAGAATGTGTCGGCAGATAAGAACCATTTGGCCCATCTAGTCTGCCCAATATACTAAATACTATGAATAACCCCTGGCCCTGTCTTATATGAAGGATGGCCTTATGCCTATCTCATGCATGCTTAAACTTCTTCACTGTATTTGCAGCTACCACTTCTGCAGGAAGGCTATTCCATGCGTCCACTACTCTCTCAGTAAAGTAATACTTCCTGATATTACTTTTAAACCTTTGCCCCTCTAATTTAAAACTATGTCCTCTTGTAGAAGTTTCTCTTCTTTTAAATATTCTCTCCTCTTTTACCGTGTTGATTCCCTTTATGTATTTAAAAGTTTCTATCATATCCCCTCCGTCTCTTCTTACTTCCAAGCTATACATGTTGTAAGAGGGCGCAAGGTTCCGTCGTCGACGGAAGGTACGTGTCACCGAGGTTCCTGGCCTCGGTGAGATAAGAGCCGGATTTTTTGTGTGTCAGTAGCAGCTAGTGCTGCTTGACACATTGATATTTAGTATGGCTACAAAGCCGATCCGGGCCGGCTCTTATTGGGAATAGTCAAGTGCTGGGTGGGAGACTATTCCCCACGGTCCAGGCCGGACTTTCCGGGCCTTTAAAAAGGCAGCCACCTCAGCAGGTGGGAGGTGATTATCCTGGAAGCTGCTGGTGTTGCTGTGGAGCTCTCAGGGCTGAGAGCAAGAGTCTGCAAACAGGCGTGCAGTCTACCTGGAAGCCGCTGGTGGAAACTTTGCGTGGCCGAGCTAACTGCCAGGTGTGAACTAACACCGACCACTCAGGTGACCTTGCTGTGGGACTGATGTTTTTGCCGTGTGTTTTGCCTTGTGTGAACAAGCACTAAAGACTGTTTCTGTTTTGCCTTGTGTGAACAAGCACTAAAGACTGTTTCTGTTTTGCCGAGTGTGAATAAAACACTTCTGCTTTACCCAGAGAACTGTATACCTTGCCTCTATACTGCGTCCGCAAGCCTGTCTACCAGAGCAATTCCCCACAATGTTAAGGTCCTTTAACCTTTCCTGGTAAGTTTTGTCCTGCAATCCATGTACTAGTTTAGTAGCTCTTCTCTGAACTCTCTCCAAAGTTTTAATATCCTTCTGCAGATATGGTCTCCAGTACTGCACACAATACTCCAAATGAGGTCTCACTAGTGCTCTGTAGAGCGGCACGAGCACCTCCCTCTCCCTATACACCCAAGCATTCTGCTGGCATTACCTGCTGCTCTATGACATTGTCTGCCCACCTTTAGGTCGTCTGATATAATAATGACCCCTAAATCCCTTTCTTCAGATACTGAGGTTAGTACTGTATCACTGATTTTATATTCTGCTCTTGGGTTTTTACGCCCCAGGTGCATTATCTTGCACTTATTGACATTAAATTTTAGTTGCCAGATCTTTGACCATTCCTCTAGTTTTCCTAAATCCTTTTCCATTTGGTGTATCCCTCCAGGAACATCAACCCTGTTACAAATGTTTGTGTCATCAGCAAAAAGACACACCTTACCATTGAGGCCTTCTGCAATTTCGCTGATAAAGATATTAAACAATATGGGTCCCAGAACAGATCCCTGAGGTACCCCACTGGTAACAATACCATGGTCTGAATATACTCCATCGACTACAACCCTATGTTTTCTGTCCTTCAGCCACTGCCTAATCCATTCAACAATATGTGAGCTGAAGCTCAAAGACTGCAGTTTATTGATAAGTCTTCTATGTGGGACAGTATCATAAGCCTCACTAAAGGCCAGATAAGCGATGTCTACTGCACCTCCGCCATCTATTATTTTAGTCACCCAATCAAAAAAGTCAATAAGATTAGTTTGATATGATCTCCCTGAAGTAAACCACTTCTTTATCAGAGGCTAGTTTTTCGAGCGATACTTGCAGGCATGCTTTCTCTTCTTCCAGTAGCGCTTTCTCTTTTCCTATTAACGCTCTGTCTTTTTCCTTTGATGATTGCAGGCATGCTCTCTCTTCTTCCAGTAACGCTCACTCTTTTTCCTTTGACGCTCTCTCTTTCTTTAGTTGCATCTCTTGTGCAGCAAAGGAAGACCTTACTTTTGCAGCCTCATCTTCTGCACGGGCGAGAGCAGCCTTTACTCTTATTGAAGACTTGCCAGAGCAGCTTGCTCGTGTCCTGGTCCTGTATGATGATGCCTGGACCAGCAGATATTGTGTGCTTTTTGCTAGCTGTTTAATGTCTCTGTGCAGACTCAGACTAGGTAGAAACGGACTTCAGCGGGGTCTAGATCGTGTTGCACTTGCTGGGGGATGCACTCTCGCTTCTTGTGACTGTATTTCAACAGCTGCAATCTTGTATGCAGGACCGTGTGTGTGATGGCGGCTCCATATAGTCAGATCCACTATCGCTGGTGACTAGCATCTGTTTTACTGTTCTGTCTTCATACATGTTGACACAGTGTGCAGTCTGACATTCAGCATAAACCATTCCTGTCTTCCAAATAAGATGACTGTTTTGTGTAGTCTAACTTGTTTATTGGTCAACAGGAGTAATTGTGTGTGATCAGTTGATTGGTAAAAGAGATATGCTTGCAAAAGGATGGTGGAGTTTAAGAAGAAGATATGCAGAAGAACAGCTCTGCTGATGGGTCCTTGGTGACTGTAGACTGGGTTTCTCTTTCCCAGAGTGCATTACATACCCACAATACAATAATCTTTATTAACAGAAAAACAAAGTGTAGTACATTTTTAACACCACTAGATGATGCTATTACCACATTAATCACCACAGAAATATCAGAATTGCTGCAGAATGAATCAGAAATTAAATAGACGTGATCTGAAATGGATCTCCCTGTGCTGGGGCAGAAGACCTTACATTACTAAGCACAATGCCAAACATGGGATGGAGTACAGTAGTGCACACTGCCACTGAACTCTGGAGAAGTGAAAATGTATGTGTTCTGTGGAGTGATGAATCATGTTTCTGCATCAGGCCAACTGATGGACAAGTCTGAGCTTGGCTAATACTAGGAACAAATTACCTATTTGACTGCATTTTGCCAACTTGCCAAAAGTTTGGTGGAGAAGACATAATGTTATGGTGTTATTTTTCAGGGGTAGACCTAGGCCTCTTAGTTTCAGTGAAGGGACATTTTAGACAAGTGTATGCTTTCAAATTCATGGGAACAGTTTGGGGAAGGCCCTTTTTTGTTCCTGCATAACAGTACATAAAAAAAACGTTCATAAAAGCATGGTTAGGTAAGTTTGGTGTGGAAGCACTTATGATGAGTGCACAATCCTGTCTGAGCTGTACAGGAAGTTATTTCCTCCTCATGGCTTGGTTTTTGCTCTGATATGCTTTGTCAGCTGCGAGACTTTATATAGCTGGAAGAGGGGGGAGTGACTATTTCCAAATCATGTCTAATCAACTGAATTTGCCACAGGTGGGCTCCAATCAAGGTATAGACACATCTCAAAAATGATAAGCGCTAAATTTCAAGTGTCATAGCAAAGGGTCAATATCCATTCGAAATGTTCATTTTTACTTTTTAATACATTTTCAAAAATTTCAAAAATTCTGTTTTAACTTTCTCTTTATGGATATGTCTCAAAGTGAGGAAAGAATGTGCAGTGCTGCAAGAATGAAGACTCCCGGGATGATTTGAGGAATACTTTCTTTGGCTGCAGAAGCAATGCGTTGACCTCAACCCCACCAAACATCTTTGGGATAAACCAGAATGGAAATTGCAAGCCAGGCCTTCTCTTCCAACATCATTGTCTAACCTTACAAATGCTCTTTTGAAAAAATGTGTAAATATTCCGACAGACACACTCCAAAATTTTGTAGAAATCCTTCCCAGAAGAGTGGACACTATCTTAGATTCAAAAAGGCAAAAACAAAACATAACATATGAATGAATATAAAAAATGATATGCTCATCATCAGGATAAAGATGGAAAATGCACAGCCCAGCTGCAAAAAAAGTCTCTTACACTTAGGATAAAGTGAACATTGTATTAAATATATAGTAATGTTGCTCTAGAATTACATACACCTTTTTACTGTTTATTATGGCACTGAGATTAATCAGGTATTTATAATACAATATTATAATTAAAACGTTTCATAAAAATCAAAATCAAACTAAATTGCATTTGAATTGCATGCCAGCCCACAAAGTATGAACTGAGGTCCATGAGGCTGTTATTCAAGAGCTACACTGGGCTCTTGTGGTTAGCACTAATCATGGTATTATAGTTTCACTACTATTCAGCATATAGCCGTTTTACCTATGATCAAAAACAGACAAAACATCAATGTCCGTGAGAAGTTTATATCAAACTATTGTGCACAAAAAAATCTGTCAGTTTGGGTTATCGGCAATACGCTGTCCCACAGTTATTACTAACTGCAGTGTCTTCCAATTGTGAAAAACAATTAAAAATAATCAAGATTGTTCAATCACTCACTGTTACGCAGTGCCCACCTAATTCCTAATTCCTGAAGTTTAGTATGCAGGGACCCAAGAGGAGTAGAGAAGAGGAGAAGATAGGAGTAATAGTAGCAAAAATGGTGGTTGTACGCACGGACTTTGTGGTTCCTCTGGGCCATGCAGTGATGGGAAGGGCACATTGGGGGCACTTTCATTCCGGGAATGAAGGTGGACACTTTCTTTGGTACTGATGCAACCACAGGGTGGACCACAACATCAGACTATGCTCTGCAATTTTTTGAACAGGTTGCCATGTGCTCAGTTTAGGTTTTCCACAATGTCTTTGGTGGGATGTGAAACAGTGAGCATATCTGGATTTCTGCCATTTGTAAACTTGTCCAGGGCCTAAAGCCTTTATGCTACTAAAAAATGTGGCTGTAGAGTCTATAAGATTCTTGCAATATAATCCACTTCTACAGAACTTCTACCTTACAGCACCTATAGATCTCTTTCATTTGGCTTGTTTTTCCAGTAGAGTTCTTTTCTGGCCTGCCCCTGTTTGATGCCTAACACCTGGCTTCTCAGTCAGGTTCCTCACTTGACATGTGCTTTGTGTTTTCTACTCAGACACAGGAAATGTCTGACCTGGTCTAAATTATTAGACTGACTAGAATGATTTCACCCCTCCTTTCTTTATAGAGAGGGTGACAGCAGTCCCACTTAGTGGTGGCTGTGAATAAAGCCTATTGACACCTTATGTGTACATACACAGAAATGCATTTACCATACAAAAATACATTTTTATGGAGCCAACTACCTGCTCTACCATGGATACCGATACAGTTGAGACTTGTGCTTGTCTGAAACAATCCACCCAGATGTAGGCCCCACAACGTAGGCGAGTTTGGGGCCACTGCCCCCCTCCCCGCACTCTCAAAAGCTTTCCCTACATTTGTGTATTATGTAGTATTTTTTAGTTTAAAGGAGTTACTGCGATGCCGTGCCGTGCCAACAATGGGCATCGCAGTGCGCATGCCCTGGGCCAAGCCAGTGGCCGAGCAGGCGTGGGATCTCGCCGGGGGGAGGGAGAGAGAAGAGACGGGCGGGCACAGAAAGAGGTTGGGCGGGGATATGAGCCGAAGAGGCAGAGCAGCCCTTGTCTCCAACGCGGTGGACACCGCCCCTGGGGACTTGGGAGCCCTCATTTACATATTCATTATAGTACATTTTTGCTTGTTTGGAAACTCCACAAAAGCAAAGAAAGGTACAATTTAAAGCATCTAAGGTTAGGCTATAGCGCTATGTGAACTGTTTAAAAGGTGTAAATGAGGTGCAGACTCCCTTTGACCCTTTAAGGACCGGAGGTTTTTTATTTTTTGAGTTTACGTATTGCGCTCCCTGCCTTCCCAGAGCCATAACTTTTTTATTTTTCGGTTTACATAGCCATATGAGGGCTTGTTTTTTGCAGAACAAGTTGTACTTTCTAATGCAACCATTTAATATTGCATATTATGTAGTATGGGCGTTTTCCCACATTGCGACACCCATGATGTGTATTTTTTCAATTTTTTAATTTTTTTTCTTTTTATTTTAGCAAAAGGGGGGGGTGATTTGAACTTTTATGTTTTTTCATTTATTTCTTTTTTAAATATTTTTTTTTTTACACTTTTATATAGTTCCCATAGGGAACTATAACTTACAATCATCTGATTGCGATTTTCATACATTCCAATGCAATAGCATTGGAATATATGAAAAAATTGCATATTTCCTATGAAGCCTATTACAGGCAAGGCTCCATATATACTACAGAGCAGCCTGGGTTTCATTCATAAAAACCCAAGCTACTACAGGCATGCTCTGGCTCCTCCGATCGCCACACGGGAGAGCCGGAGAGCAAACTGAAAGTAAAACTTTCGGTTTGTGCGCACTCAGATGCCGTGGTCAGGATTGACCACGGTATCTGAGGGTTTAAATGTCCGCGACAACGCGGACATTAGCCGCGGGTGTCTGCTACAGGAACCATGCAGACACCCGCGGCTAAGGCGCCCGCATGGAGCAGGAGCGGGCGCCATCTTTAGAGACAGGACACAGGACGTACGGGTACGTCCTATGTCCTTAAGAGGTTAATAATACAATTTTATCTATGTTGTGTACATGTATTATTCAGTAAAAGTATATAGGTAATATTTGACTATGATATGGCAGGGGAGGGCAACCTACGGCACTCCAGCTGTTGTGAAACTACAAATATGGCAATATTACACAGTTAATACCTAGCACTATTGTTTAATCGTAGTATGGTGGTAATAGTCATGGTGTGTTTTTGTGCTGGGTGGTTTTGTTGACTGCACTGTGGCATCAATCAATTGCTTATTCAACCTTAAAGGGAATGTGTCATGAGAAAATGACCTATTGTTTAAATCTTATTTTCATGTTTAAATGTATTTTTCTATCATTGCTGGTGAGTTTTTAATAAGGTATAACTTTATATAACTGGAATACCCCTTTAAGGACGAAGCCCCATTTTTCAAATCTAACATGTCACTTTATGTGGTAATAACATTGGAATGCTTTTACATATCGAAGCAATTCTGAAAAAAAATTCTTGACATATAGTACTTGCAACCCAAATTTCGGTTGCTATGTTTTCTGTTTTTGTCTAAAAAATATCCTAAGTTTAAGGGTCCATTCACACGTCCGTTGTTTTTCTATAATCCGAAAATAGGACCGTTTTTTGCGGATCCTATTTTCCAAGAATTCTTTCTGTTTGTCATCCGTTTTTTGCGGATCCGCAAAAAATGGATAGAAGAATAAAATTGCATTGCACAACGGACCGCAATTTTCGGATTAGAATAGGACATGTTTTATTTTTTTACGGACACTCTTTGTGCTGTCCGCATATTTTATAGACCCATTGAAAATCAATGGGTCCGAATTCTGTCCGCAACTATTCCGTGACTAGTCCGAAAAATCGGGATCAGATGCGGAACTAAACAACGGACGTGTGAATGGACCCTAAATTGGCAATTTTCAAGATTTGAAAATGTATGACAGATAGTGATACCTCTTCAAAAAGTTACTTTTTAATATTTTCCATGTGTCTACTTTATGCTGACATAATTTTTGAAAGGTAATTAATTTTTGGGGCATTAGAGGGCTGCTAACTAAAAATGGAATTAGGAAATTTGAATTAATGCAAAAG
The DNA here is from genome assembly GCA_033119425.1 of Bufotes viridis. Classification (NCBI taxonomy): domain Eukaryota; kingdom Metazoa; phylum Chordata; class Amphibia; order Anura; family Bufonidae; genus Bufotes; species Bufotes viridis. The sequence goes on along the minus strand of CM065591.1, from coordinate 237,478,349 downwards.
AGAGGAGAAATTTAAAAATGTTATTTTTTTTTCAGACTTTCAACTTTAATCCTTTTTTTTTGAACACAGTAGGTGAGGGAATGGAACTAATATCCCATACATGGCTCTAAACTACTGCTTGACTCAAATAACAGACTCAAAATTGAAGGAGGACCTTGTGGATTTTGGGTCTCCATTTTTTAGGAAGTTTGTGAGCAACTTGTCAGGTTTGCAGAGGCCTTGAAGCACTAAAACACCCTGAAAAGACTCAATTTTGCAAGCTACACCTCTCAAGGAATGAATATAGATGTTCAGTAAGCATTTAACAACATGAGTGTTTTAAATAATTTATTACAATTGGGTAATGGAAATAAAAACAAAATGCATGTTAACAATAATATGTAGTTTTAGCTCAGAAGAGAAGGAGCACCATTTGGCTTTTGAAACTCAGATTATACTGGAATGAGTTTGGGAGCCATGTTGAACTTGCAGCAACTCTGAGGTACTGCAGCTAGCACCTGAGGAGCTGATGCAGAGGGTGGGAGTGGTAGTGGCCGTGATAAGGTGTTAGGTCATGATTTATCCCCTTTGGCCATCGCTCCCTGGGGTTTTGTGCAGTGAAAAGGTTTTTTGAAGAATCAGGCTAGAAGTGAACGAAACACAGCCTCTCTTAACTTAGTGCAAAATATAACGTGGCATATCCAACAGCAATAAATAAGTGCAGTTTTTGGCACTAGATAAGGAGGTTTAAAGGCAATAGATTGGCACTAGCAGGCATATGTGAATATAGGTGTCCACTATGATGTAGACTTCATGTTAGTCTGGCCTAGCAATGGTTTAGGTAGGTGGTGGTGTATGAGCTGTTGTCTCTTATCTTGTAACAGTGTCTGTAAAGCTGTATTTTGCTGTTCACTATGCTGTCTCTTAAGAGATTTCTTGAGGCAGGATTAAGTTCTAGCTGTAGAAGAATTTCTGGTTCCTGAGTTTCCCTCTAGAGTATTGGTCTCACAGGGGAATAGATATGGTTCCTCGGAGTATGAGTTCTGACATGTGCTTCCTCACTCCCCCAATATCAGAAGAGTAACTCTCTCTCCCTCCTTGATCTAGCTCATTAGATTGGAACTCCTCCTACTGGCAGGAAGCAGGACCAGGCCACTCCTACCAATACGGTTCCTCCTGTTCCTGCCAAACATTACCTCCACTGCTGGAATGAATGGTTTAGCATCACATTATATAACATTTCATATAAAATCATACACAATAGCAGATACCCCCCGGTTTGGGGAACTGCAGTACCAGTACAGTGGAAGCTCCAAGAAATATCAAGTATACCCCTAAGGAATTTAGCTAGGCTTGTAGTGATGGTTTTGACCCCACAGGTGTTTCAAAGAATTTATTAACATTGAACATGATTGAAAATGATACATTTTTCTGAACAATACGTTGATTTAGACCCAATTTTTTCATTTTTTGCAAGGGCTAAAAGGAGAAAAGGCATTACATAATTTGTTCACAGTTTCTCCCGAGTACAGAAACACCACGTATGTAAATTCTGCTGTATGGGGAAATGACAGCACTCAGAAAGGAAGGCGTGGCATCTGGACTTTGTAACATTGAATTTGCTAAAATTATTTTTTTAGAGTCATAAATTTTTAATTTTTTTGTTGACTGAGCTGTGTAAGGGCTTGTTTTATGTGGGGTGGGTTGTAGTTTTTATTGGTATCATTTTGGGTTCATTTGGCTTTTTGATTGCTTTTCATATTTTTTTAGGTGAGGTGGGCAAAAGTAGCAATTCTGTCAGTGTATTTTACTTTTAATGGGGTTTTGCATGCAGTATATATGATAAAATAACTTTTTGCAGGTTGATATGATTATGGTGATACCAAATGTATATAGGTGTTTTCATGACTTACTACTTTTGCATCATAAAATCACTTTTTTATTAAAACTGTTGTATTTTGCATCACCATATGCTAACATTCGTAAAATTTTTATTTTTTGGTCAACATGGTTATGTGAAGGCGTGTTTTTTGTAGGATGGGCTACCATTTTTTATTGGTACCATTTTGGTGTACATATGATTTTTTGATCACTCTTTATTTAATTTTTTGTGGGCGGAGGTGAGCAAAAATTGAACTTTTGTCAGATCGTTTTATTTTTAATTGGGTTCCCAATGTGGTATATATGTTATGGTAACTTTATTCTGCAGCACCAATATCAGCCATTTAAGGGGAGTATACATCCGCTTCTGAAGGCGGCAGCTCATTTCCTTTAATGTAAAGCTTCCCTTGTCTTACATTTGCAGTGAGCCCTGAAGGACAGCTGCAGAAGATGGGAGTAGTAGTGGCCCTAATAAGATGTTGCGTCACTGTGTACTCCCTCAGGCCATTGCTCCGTGAGGATCGTTGCAGTGGAAATGTAATTTGAACAATAAGGCCAGAAGTGAACGTATACCAGTTGCTTTTTACTGAAAACAAAATATAACTTGCGGTACATCCAGTAAATGAAAAGCATAATACAACAATGCATAATAAGAGAACAATTACAGATACCCCCAGGTCTGGTGTACTGCACATTTGCAACATTGTTTGGGAAGTGGTTAAAGGGAATCTGTCACCAGTGACTTCTCTCAACTGTTTCCATAGACACATAGCTGTGGTCCATTGGATTAAAACACAGTTTTTTGTTTGTTGATCCGAAGTTGTAATACTTACTCTTAATATGAAAATTATGCAAAAAGTATCTAAACTCAGGAATGGAGCATCATATCAAGAAAAGAAAAACACCATGTTAATCAGGTGAACCACAGCTATGTGTCTATGCAAACAGTTTGATGTGGAGGTCGCTGGTGACAGACCCCCTTTAAGATGGGTCCATGGCTGAATCTAACCTTAGATTGATATCAAACTTTTGGATCCAATCCACACAATTCAGTATGGTATAATGATATTTTGTCTCTAAACTTTATCATGAGGTTTGGTAAATGCCTTTATCACATTCTCACATGCCTTATTTAGATATTCATATCTCACTGCATATTGTTGCTTATACAGTATAAACCAACTATTGACATGGTGGGCTAAAATTTGAAGTTACTTTCTTTGCACTGATGAAAATACACAATTTCAAGGATATACACAGCCTTACTTTACACTAGTTGTGTATTTTTCAGAATACTCTGTATTCACCATGTGCATTAATTATTGATCAAGTTAAGCTCCAGGCCAGAATATGTAATGGAGTTCAACACCTAGCATAAAACAACTATGTGATTATGCGCAGCCATGTTATTTCTTAAATAGATAATTTCAGAGTATGCACAGTAATAGTGAGAAATTAGTTTACACATTCATACACAGTGTACAATGAAGCATGGCTTCTTATTAAATGCTTAGTAATATATGCAAACCAAGCTTGTATCCAGCAGTACAAAATGCTTTAAGTGCCTGTGTTAGATAACAAAAAAATAAAGCAAATACAGGATTTAAAAAAATATTAGCGACAATCAAATTTTATTCATTTTCTCACCATTTAACGTATAATAAGTAGAGTTGAGCGAGCGCCTGGAAGTTCGGGTTTGCCGGGTTCGGCTCAACTTCGCAAAAACGTTTGAGTTCGGGACCCGAACTTGACCCAAACTTGAAGCCGAACCCGAACCCCATTGAAGTCAAATTGGCTCTAAAAATGTTATGGAAAGGGCTAGAGGGCTGAACAAGGCAGCAAAATGTGCATAAGAGCATGGCAAGTGCTCTGCAAACAAATGTGGATAGGGAAATAACTTAAAATAAATAAAAATAACAGTCTTAAACTAGGAGGAGGAGGTGGATGTGGAGTAGGAGGTTGAGGAGGTGGTGACCGTGGCAGTGCAGGTGGAAGCGAGGGTGGAGGTGGAGGAGGTAGCCAACATAGAATTTTTTTTGTTTTGTTTTTTTAATTGGTGTAGCCTCCAAAATATTGGGACATATAAAAAAATAAAACAAAGAATAAGTGCACTTGAGTACAAAAATGGATGGTTGAGGCTGGTATAAATGTCTATTCTGCACAAGGTACAGACAAGTCCTGTAGGATCCATGCCTGGTTCATTTTAATGAACGTGAGCTTGTCCACATTGGCTGTGGACAGGCGGCTGCGCTTGTCTGTGATAACGCCCCCTGCCATGCTAAATACACGTTCAGACAATACACTGGCTACAGGCCAGCACCTCCAAGGCATAAAGGACAAGCTCAGGCCATTTGCCCAATTTGGAGACCCAGAAGTTGAATGGGGCAGACCCACCAGCCAGTAAGTGTAGGCGTGTGCACACATACTGCTCCACCATCTTGCTGAAATGCTGCTTCCTGCTAAGATGTTGCTTATCAGCTGGTGGTGCTGGTTGTTGTGGCATGGTGACAAAGCTTTTCAACATTTTGGCCATGCTAACCCTGCCTTCTGAGGTGCTGGCGGTGCCCCGGCTCCGTTGGTGACCTCTTCCACCTCCTCTGCCTTTGCCTTGTGCTTCCACTGAAGCCCCCGGAGTCAGGTGGGAATGCCATCAGCAGCTCGTCTACCAGTGTGTGCTTGTACTCACACATCTTCCGATCACGCTCCAGTGAGGGAATTAAGGATGGCACGTTGTCCTTGTAATTTGGATCCAGCAGTGTGGCCACCCAGTAAACAGCACAAGTTAGAATGTGGGCAACTCGGCAGTCATTGCACAGGCACTGCAGCATGTAGTTTTTCACCTGCAAACATGGGTTAATGTCACCCATGTCATGCAAAGCATTGGTTTGTATACGACAAAACTGGGTTAATGTCACCCAAGAACGTAACAGACGATTTTTAGAAATCTACCTCCCTGTCACCTATGCAGAGCAGGGGTTTGTATATGGCAAAATAGGTTAATGTCACCCAAGAATGTAACAGACAATTTTTAGAAATTTACCTCCCTGTCACCTATGCAGAGCAGGGGTTTGTATATGGCAAAATAGGTTAATGTCACCCTAGAATGTAACAGATGATTTTTAGAAATGTACCTCCCTGTCACATATGCAGTGCAGGGGTTTGTATACGACAAAACTGGGTTAATGTCACCCAAGAATGTAACAGATGATTTTTAGAAATATAGTTCCCTGTCACCTATGCAGAGCAGGGGTTTGTATATGACAAAACAGGGTTAATGTCACCCAAGAATGTAACAGACGATTTTTAGAAATTTACGTCCCTGTCACCTATGCAGAGCAGGGGTTTGTATACAGCAAAACTGGCAAAAAGTTCACCTACCAATGTAACAGACTATTTGGACAAATTAACCTCCCTGTCACCTATGCAGAGCAGGGGTTTGTATACGGCAAAACTGGGTTAATGTCACCCAAGAATGTAACAGACGATTTTTAGAAATTTACGTCCCTGTTACCTATGCAGAGCAGGGGTTTGTATACAGCAAACCTGGCAAATGTCACCCAAGAATGTAGCAGACGATTTTTAGAAATTTACATCCCTGTCACCTATGCAGAGCAAGGGTTTGTATATGGCAAAACTGGCAAAATGTCACCCACCAATGTAACAGACGATTTGTACAAATTTACCTCCCTGTCACCTATGCAGAGCAGGGGTTTGTATATGGCAAAACTGGCAAAATGCCAGTCACCAATGTAGCAGATGATTTATACAAATTTACATCCCTGTGTCACCTATGCAGAGCAGTGGTTTGTATATGGCAAAATTGGCAAAATGTCACTCACCAATATAACAGATTATTTTTAGAAATTTACCTCCCTGTCATCTATGCAGAGCAGGGGTTTGTATACGACAAAACTGGGTTAATGTCACCCAAGAATGTAAAAGAGGATTTTTCGAAATTTACGTCCCTGTCACCTATGCAGAGCAGGTGTTTGTATACGGCAAAACTGGCAAAATGTCACCCACCAATGTAGCATCCGATTTATACAAATTTACATCCCTGTCACCTATGCAGAGCAGGGGTTTGTATACGGCAAAAATAGAAATATGTCACCCACCAATGTAACAGATGATTTTTAGAAATTTACCTCCCTGTCACCTATGCAGAGCAGGGGTTTGTATACCACAAAACTGGGTTAATGTCACCCAAGAATGTAACAGATGATTTTTAGAAATATAGGTCCCTGTCACCTATGCAGAGCAGGGGTTTGTATACGGCAAAACTGGGTTAATGTCACCCAAGAATGTAACAGACGATTTTTAGAAATTTACGTCCCTGTCACCTATGCAGAGCAGGGGTGTGTATACAGCAAAACTGGCAAAATGTCACCCAAGAATGTAACAGACGATTTTTAGAAATTTACATCCCTTTCACCTATGCAGAGCAGGGGTTTGTATATGGCAAAACTGGTAAAATGCCAGTCACCAATGTAGCAGATAATTTATACAAATTTACATCCTTGTGTCACCTATGCAGAGCAGGGGTTTGTAGATGGAAAAACTGGCAAAATGTCACCCACCAATGTAACAGACGATTTGTAGAAATTTACCTCTCTGTCACCTATGCAGATGATTTTTAGAAATTTACCTCCCTGTCACCTATGCAGAGCAGGGGTTTATATATGGCAAAACTGGCAAAATGTCTCCCACCAATGTAACAGATAATTTTTAGAAATTTACCTCCCTGTCACCTATGCAGAGCAGGGGTTTGTATATGGCAAAACTGGTTTAATGTCATCCAATAATGTAACAGATGATTTTTAGATATTTACCTCCCTGTCACCTATGCAGAGCAGGGGTTTGTAAAAATGGTAAAATGTCACCCACCAATGAACAGACGATTTTTACAAATTTATGTCCCTGTCACCTATCTAGAACAATTTTTTTTTTTTCTAGCACCAATATAAATGCTACGGTTGTATTGGACTGTCAGAAATGCAGCGTAGCATGCAAATTTGCTATCTAGCACATAAAAAAGTGCTATTTTATAGCAGCAATGTAACTGCAGTATGTAATGTTTTAATTGGACTGTCAGAAATGCAGCATAGCCCGTAAATTTACTATTTTGCAAAAAAAGTGTGCCTTTGTATATCAGCAAAGTAACTGCAGTATTTAGAAGTTTTATTGGACTGTCAGATATGCAGTGCTTGTTGCAGACAGATAAAAAATCGCATTATGTCACAAAAAAATTTGACACACTAATGTAATTAAATAATTTTCACTGCCAGGTATGCACTGCAGGTCGCAGGGGTACTTATACGGCCAAAAAAAGGGAATTTGTCCTCCACTGTGCTACCAGAACAGAATTAAAGTAATGTCCTTGGCACACATGCAGTTCACATGCAGTTGCAAGGGCACTGCACTTGCAAAAATGGCCGCCGTTGCCTACTGAACTAGCAGATGGATTAAAACTTATTTTTCAGTGTCACTGGGCTCAGGGCTGGGTACAAAAATGTGCATAGCAACCTCAATAATCTCTGTAGTTTGAAGATTGAACATACCACCAAGTTCAACAGAATTCTTTCCTAATCTCTCCCTCACAGCAGCAGAAGCATCCTATATGGAGGCTGGGTCACATGCTGCTCTTGGCCATTAGTAGGCATGGCTGCGATGGCTACTAATGGCAGACTAGTGAAAGGCTTGTTGATTGGAAGTCTTTCAAAAAGCACCAAGAACTCGAACCCGAACTTTTACAGAAATGTCCGGGTTTGGGTCTGGGTACCAAAAACCCTAAAGTTCGGTACGAACCCGAACTTTACAGTTCAGGTTCTCTCAACCCTAATGATAAGGTCTATTTTGATCAATTGCATAATTTAGTACGTTTGAATAGTGTCCTCTTCCACATGTTCTCTATTTTAGCATTACCTATGGTTTCCAAGAGTATGTTCATCATAGTAAAAAATATTTAATCATAGTAAAAAATATATATTTGTACTGTGTTGGCCAGTAAATAGAAGATAAAAAAGATTGAGATTCCTCAGTGGATGATACCTTTTAATGGCTAACTGAAAAGATGATGACAAAATTGCAAGCTTTCTAGGCTACTTGGGCTTCTTTGTCAAGAAGAGGCCCAAGTAGCCTCGAAAGCTTGCAATTTGGTCATCATCCATTATTTTCAATTGGAAAATCATGCTATCTGTGCATGGAAAAAAGCAACTGACATGTCCAATCAATTCTTGCACAGTTCCCTGCAGAAACCCACAGGGGGTGGCCACATGTGGGTTACCCCATGGAATGATGGAATGGGAATAAATTGTGTGTATATCTGCAGTGTATAAATCATGTGTAGTTCTGAGTCTTAGTCTTGGATTTTGTGGTGGATTTTTTTGTGGTCAATCATTTGGTCATGTAATTCATGGACTAGCCAGTCCACTATAGTAAAGAGTTGTGTTGTTTGCAGCTCTCTGATCTGACTCTAAAAGAGAGTCTTGAGTGATGAAAGGGACCACCCACTTTGAAAATATTTTAACGAGACATGTCAGGGGAGAAAGGCCAAGATCAAGTCATACTGCAGGGCCAGCAACTACTGAAACATACAAATATTCTTAATTATAGTTGTTAACTTATTAAGAATGTCTGGGGAAGGCTAAAGATAGATATTCCAGACTCCCTTAAAAGCAAGCAATTCTCCCAGTTGCCAATTATGTTCACTTTACCAAGTTTCCACACACTTTTTCACTCCCTGGTACTTCTATAGACAACATCACAAAACTTGCTGGGGGTCAGAACATTGTCTACTGTGGCATTCAGGAGTGAAGAAGCCAATTGGGAAGCCATGAGGATCTCCTTATTTAGTCTGGGATCTGAATTTAGTAGCAGTCTGATCCAGGGTCTGTATTAGGGAAAGCTTGGTCTGAGTTTGTGACATAGTTACATACAGTAGATCCATCAACCTTTCCCAGACCAAATATACTTCAATTTTTGCTAGATTAATTATAACCCTTACTAGACATTAAGCCTGTTACAATAACGGGCACTAGAACATTAGTGCATAAACATTAGTAGGAACAGTCTATATTAAATGGCACTGACTGATGGCTGAGACTGCTGGCACTGTTACTGGTGGCTGGTGGCACTGACTGATGGCTGAGACGGCTTATACTGTGACGGGTGATGTGGCTCGTGGCACTGACTGATGGCTAAGATGGCTGACACTGACTGGTGGCTGAGACTGCTGGCACTGTGACTGATGCCTGTGGCTGGTGGTACAGTGACTGGTGCCTGTGGCTAATGGCACTGACTGGTGGCTGAGACTGTTGGCACTATGACTGGTGGCACTGACTGATTGCTGAGATGGCCGGCAGCGACTGCTGTCTGTGACTGAGAGTGCTGGGACTGTGCAGCTGTGTGATGCACGAACAGTAATGGCAGCGCTCTGACACGGAGAGCACACCATAACCTGCAAGAGTTGGCAGTGATTGGCCGACGCAGGCGGCGTGAGGAGCACCGTATGATGATTGGTTGGTGCGCCGTGCGCGCTTGCATGGGCAGCGTGGTTGCATGTGGGGCGGCACGCTGGTGTGAGCGGTGCGGGTGTCGTGTGGAGCGCCGTGTGTTGACTGTGGATCTGTGGATGGCACTGTTATGGGGGATCTGTGGATGGTACTGTTATGGGGGATCTGTGGGTGACACTGTTATGGGGGATCTGTGGCTGACAGTATTATGGGGGTCTGTGGCTGACCCTGTTATGGGGGTCTGTGGCTGACAGTATTATGGGGGTCTGTGGAGGGCACTTTTATGGAGGTCTGTGGATGGCACTGTTATGACTGTCTGTGGCTGACACTGTTATGGGAGTCTGTGGCTGACACTGTTATGGGGGATCTGTGGGTGACACTGTTATGGGGGATCTGTGGCTGACACACTGTTATGGGGGATCTGTGGTTGACACACTGTTATGGGGGATCTGTGGTTGACACACTGTTATGGGGGATCTGTGGATGACACTGTTATGGGGGATCTGTGGATGACACTGTTATGGGGGATCGGTGGATGACACTGTTATGGGGGATCTGTGGATGACATTCTGTTATGGGGGATCTGTGGCTGACACTCTGTTATGGGGGATGTGGATGACACACTGTTATGGGGGATCTGTGGCTGACACACTGTTATGGGATCTGTGGATGACACAATGTTATGGGGGATCTGTGGATGTCACTGTTATGGAGGGGATCTGTGGATGGCACTGTTATGGAGGGGATCTGTGGATTGCACTGTTATGGAGGGGATCTGTGGATGGCACTGTTATGAGGGATCTGTGGCTGACACACTGTTATGGGGTAGCTGTGAATGACACACTGTTATGGGGGGTCTGTGGATAACACTGTTATGGGGGATCTGTGGATGACACTGTTATGGGGGATCTGTGGCTGACACTGTAATGTGGGATCTGTAAGTGACACTGTTATGGGGATCTGTGGATGACACTGTTATGGGGGATCTGTGTCTGACACTATTATGGGGGTCTGTGGCTGGCACTGTTATGGGGGTCTGTGGCTAACACTGCTATGGGGGTCTGTGGATGGCACACTGTTATGGGGGCCTGTGGCTGGCACACTGTTATGGGGGTCTGTGGCTGGCACTGTTATGGGGGATCTGTGGATGGCACTGTTATGGGGGTTCTGTGGATGACACTTATGTGGGCATCTGCGGATTGGCATGACACTGCTAGGGGGGGATTTGTGGATGACTCATAGCATCTTATGCTATGTGTCATCCACAAATCCCCCCCATAACAGTGTTGCTGCTTAGTGTGAATGACCCCCTACACAGGGGGTGGGCGCCGGCATCTACTGTAGTTTTGTAATGGCAGCAGGGCCCGATGCAGTCACTCTATTCTATTGCACCGGGCCCTGCTCAGTGTAGTTATACTATGTATAACTGTAGGCATTGTTCCTTCACTTACTAAAGTATCAGGCAGGAGGCAGGAGACCGGGGCCCCACTTAGTGTAGTAGTACTATGTATAACTGTAGGCATTGTTCCTTCACTTACTAAAGTATCAGGCAGGAGGCAGGAGACCGGGCGGGCTCTGGCAGCGTAACTCACTACATCACGCGCCCGCGCTGCCTGCTTCATTCATGAAGTGGGTGGAGCAGGGGCGTCATGTAGTGATTTACGCTGCCAGTGCCCGCCTGCCCGGCCTCCTGCCTGATACTTTAATAAGTGAAGAAACAATGCCTACAGTTATACATACTACTGCTACACTAAGCGGGGCCCAGTGCAATAGAATACAGTGACTGCATCGGACCCCACTGCCCTTACAAAACGATGCGGTGCCATGTGTTTATTGGCCGTTGTTCTGCCAGATTCGCGGTCCCTACAGTGTACGGTGTGTGTGCGGATTGATCTGTGCGCAGGGCCGGTGCAAAGATTTTTGCCGCCCTAGGCAAGATAAAAATTGACGCCCCCCCCCTCCCGCATCAGATGATCTGCCCTTACAGTACTGTAGCGGCGGCACGAAGCGCACGGCGTCATAGCAATCAATGACGCTGTGCGCAGTGTATGCTATATGTGTATAACAAACATATTTCACATGAAAACTTACAGTTACTTGGCTTGGCCCTTGAGGATCTCGGACACCACTTCACACTTTGGCCGGGGGATCGGTGTAGAGGTATACTGTATATTGTGGGGATCGGCGGAGCTGATGATGTGTTTTATCCTAATGAGAAAGATTTCAGAATATGGATTTGGAGAAGGATCAGAGGGATAGCAGAGGCTGGTGCTGCTACTGGGGGGGTCATAACATGGGGGAGTAATAAAGCCCACCATAATACCCCCCCCCCAGTAGTAATAATTCTCCTTATGATAGACAGTGCAAAAAATACCCCCTTGTAATGTCCCAGCTGAGCTAATGTCCCCATAGTGCCCCCATAATGTACCAGTATGAAATACCCCTATATAGTGCCCCTAGTAAATGCCCCCATAGTGCTCCTCTCCCGCCTTCCTCCTAGTGCCCCCATAATATAATACACTGCTTCATTTGCAGAGCACATCCCCCCCCCCACCCCATACCACATTTCTCCCCTTGCATGGCAGCACTGTTGAGGAGGGTATATCCCAATTCTCCCCCTCCATGACATGGCAGCACAGCTCTGTATTATTATTAATATAAAGGCCCTCTCTGTATAAATAATAATACTAATACAGTGGGGGCAATTAACATAAGAATAGTACAGAGGGGTCCATTATAATAATAATAGTACAGAGGCGGCCTTATAACAATAATAATAGCCCGCCTTAAGTGCCAGTAGTCCCCTTATGTGCCAGTAGTCCCCCCTTATGTGCCAGTAGCCCCCCTTATGTGCCAGTAGCCCCTTATATGCCAGTAGTCCCCCTTATGTGCCAGTAGCCCCCCTTATGTGCCAGTAGTGCCCCCTTATGTGCCAGTAGCCCCCTTTATGTGCCAGTAGCCCCCCTTATGTGCCAGTAGTGCCCTCTTATGTGCCAGTAGCCCCCCTTATTTGCCAGTAGTCCCCCCTTATGTGCCAGTAGTGCCCCCTTATGTGCCAGTAGCCCCTTATATGCCAGTAGTCCCCATTATGTGCCAGTAGTGCCCCTTATGTGCCAGTAGTGCCCCTTATGTGCCAGTAGTGCCCCCTTATGTGCCAGTAGCCCCTTATGTGCCAGTAGTCCCCCTTATGTGCCAGTAGCCCCCTCCTATGTGCCAGCAGTCTACCCTTATGTGCCAGTAGTCCCCCTTATGTGCCAGTAGCCCCCTTATGTGCCAGTAGCCCCCTTATGTGCCAGCAAGCACCCCTTATGTGCCAGCAAGCCCCCCTTATGTGCCAGTAGCTCCTCCCTTATGTGCCAGTAGCCCCCTTATGTGCCAGCAAGTCCCCCTTATGTGCCAGTAGCCCCCCCCCCCTTATGTGCCAGTAGCCCCCCCACATATGCGCTCCACACTGACTTGTTTTGTTTAAAAAAAAAAAACACAAAAAAACACATACTTACCTCCATGGCAGCGATGCGATGCAGGCCTCTTCCGGCCTGTGTCCCGCGCTGTACAGCTCAGGCGGCGTGATAACGTCATTGCGTCTCCTGAACCGGCCTCTGATAGGCTGCCTGCCAGCACTAGGCCGGCAGCCTATCAGATGAACAGGGGAGGACGGGACACGACTCCGGCCCGCCCTCCTCCTGCACACTCCGCTGCCGCGACTCTGGTGCCTGGGGGCGGGGCTACAGCTCCGGGTGTCACCCCAGGGACTGGTGTCACCCGGTACGGTCCACCGTCCGCACCCCCCTCAGGCAGTGCAGCATGATAGCGGGGCACTTGACTAATCAGCACACACGCACGGAGGACACCAAGCACACAGGGCTTTTATTAGTATAGATGGCTTTACAAGGGATCTATAAAGGGGTAGTATTACACTGAGATCACGTTTTTTATATCTCTTTTTATACACCATATTGAATACTGCTGCTTTGCTTACTTGTAAACAGAATCCAAGTCCTTTTTTGTTCTGTTGTCACTCGCAGAGATGATCAAAGTTGACGAAGTGGAATTCGACCCGAATTTCATGAAAAATTCAATTTGCACCAAATCCGAATTTCCTCACGCTTTGTGGCAACGAGTCGCATTTTTTCGGCTGCTGCACGTGTTAGGACATGGAGCAAGGAACTCTGGGAATGAGGGATCAACCACAATTCCATGATTGCAACCAATAAGGAGCCAGCCAGCCCTGCTATATCACAGCCCTATAAAAAGCCTCAGCCATCTTGGGTTCAGCCATTTTCCAGTGTACTTAATGCAGGAAGAGACGTCAGCAGGCACTAGGGACAGTGGTAGAAAAGACTTTAAAACTTTTATTTTGCTGTATAGAAGTTCAGGGAAAGTATAGGGAGGAATCATTCCACAGTATTGAAGCAGAACAGGGTTCAGTAGGGGAGTTTACAGCCTGAGTAATAGGAAAAATCCTATTACACCTTGCTGCTCTGACTACGGATCCAAATTGCCATTATACAGCTCTGTAATTCCAGCAAACCGTTCTTGTTATTGGGGTGCAAGTGCTGTTTGATACAACCATTAACAGGGTTTATTACATGGAAATATTTCTACGTCATATTTGCCCTTGTGTGGTACAGTTATTGTATTAGTGGGAAAAAAAGGGCTTATTAGTAGAGTTGAGCGAACACCTGGATGTTCGGGTTTGGGATCCGAACTTGACCACGAACCCCATTAAAGTCAATGGAGACCCGAACTTTTGGGCACTAAAATGGATGTAAAGGGCTAGAGGGCTGCAAAAGGAAGCAAAATGTAGGTAAATCCCCTGCAAACAAATGTGGATAGGAAAATTACTTAAAATAAAATAAAATTACCCAATATTAATTGCCAACTTGGAGGAGGAAGTGGAATAGGAGGTTGGGGTGGCGTCAGGTGGGAATGCTATGGGAGTTTAAGTTCTCCTCATAGCCATGAAGAATTCATGTCTGCCTGCAGTGCCACAGGCCTTATTCACACCTTCAGGCCCATGGGAACCATACATGGGAGTTTGAGAAGTTCTTAACACAGCCAAAAAGGATTCATGTCTGCCAGCAGTGCCACAGGCCACATTCACAGATTCAGGCCCAAGGCAACCCTACATGGGAGTTGGAGAAGTTCTCATCACAGCCAAAAAGGATTCATGCTTGCCTGCAGTGTCACAGGCCTCATGCGCAGACTCAGGCCGGCCCCCTAGCACCCACAAATTGGAGACTTCAAATCACACCAAAACAGTATTGATTACACCCAGCAGTGCCACAGGCCACAATCACTCATTCAGGCCCATCGCTCCCACAAAGAGGAGAGCGGTCCCGTAACAGCAACACAGGCCTCAGGTCAACCTGCAATGGAACAGGCCATTATCATTTATGTAGGCCCTAGCACCCAGACAGAGGTGAGCGGTCCCATAACAGCAACTCAGGCCTCAGGTCAACCTGCAATAGAACAGGCCATTATCATTTATGTAGGCCCCAGCACCCAGACAGAGGTGAGTGGTCCAATAACAGCAACACAGGCCTCAGGTCAACCTGCAATAGAACAGGCCATTATCATTTATGTAGGCCCTAGCACCCAGACAGAGGTGAGTGGTGCCATAACAGCACCACAGGCCTCAGGTCAACCTGCAATAGAACAGGCCATTATCATTTATGTAGGCCCTGACACCCAGACAGAGGAGAGGTTTTTTGACAGCAAAAAGAGGTTAATGTCTCCCACCAATACAGCAGGCGATTAAACGAAATATAGGCCCCTGACACCCAGACAGAGGAGAGGCCATTTGTCAGCAGAAAGAGGTTAATGTCTCTCACCAATGCATTAGGCAATTAAACTAAATATAGGCCCCTGACACCCAGACAGAGGAGAGGTCATTTGACAGTAAAAAGAGGTTAATGTCTCCCACCAATGCATCAGGCGATTAAACTAAATATAGGCCCCTGACACCCAGACAGAGGAGAAGTCATTTGACAGTAAAAAGAGGTTAATGTCTTTCACCAATGCAGCAGGTGATTAAACGAAATATAGGCCCCTGACACCCAGACAAAGAAGAGATTCATTCAACTTGGGGTTGCCCCCAAAATAACGGTACAATTAAAAAAAGAGGATTCAATAAAGTAGTGCTCTGGAGTACAAGAATGTATGGTTGAGGGCGAGGCAGTTATAAATGTCTATTCTGCACAAGCTACGGACAAGTCCTATGGGATCCATGCCTGGTTCATTTTAATGAATGTGAGCTTGTCCACGTTGGCTGTGGACAGGCGACTGCGTTTGTCTGTAATGACGCCCCCTGCCGTGCTAAATACACGTTCAGACAATACACTGGCCGCAGGGCAGGGCAGGCCAGCAACTCCAAGGCATAAAGGGCAAGCTCTGGCCATGTGGACAATTTGGAGACCCAGAAGTTGAATGGGGCAGAACCATCAGTCAGTACGTGGAGGCGTGTGCACACGTACTGTTACACCATATTGTTGAAATGCTGCCTCCTGCTAACACATTCCCTATCAGCTGGTGGTGCAGTTTGCTGTGGCGTGGTGGCAAAACTTTTCCACTGCTTGGCCATACTAACCCTGCCTTCTGAGGAGCTAGCCTTGACACAGCTGCGTTGGCGACCTCTTCCGCCTCTGCCTTCGCCTTGTGCTTCCACTTGTCAGTTGGGAATGCCCTCAGTAGCGCGTCTACCAGCGTGCACTTGTAGTCGCGCATTTTCCTATCACACTCCAGTGCGGGAATTAAGGTGGCCACATTGTCCTTGTACGGGGATCCAGCAGGGTGGCAATCCAGTAGTCAGGACAAGTTAAAATGTGGGCAACTCTGCTTTCGTTGCACTGGCACTGCAGCATGTAGTAGCTCATGTGTGCCAGGCTGCCCATAGGTAACGATAAGCTGTCCTCTGTAGGTGGTGTATCGTCTGTGTCCTCCGTATCCCCCCAGCCATGCTCCAGTGATGGCCCTGAGCTGCATAGGGTGCCACCCAGCAGTGAAACTGGTTCATTCTCCTCCTCCTCTACCTCATCCTCCTCCTCCTCGTCCTCCAGAAGTGTACCCTGGCTGTCCACATGTGTACCTGGCCTCTGCTAGTGCAGGAGCCCACCCTCTGAGCCACTTCTGTATGACCTGCCTGAAACCCTGTGAAATGCCTCCTCTTCCTCCTCCTCCTGTGCCGTATCCTCTCCTATCATCGTTGTAATATTTTTTTCAAGGAGACATAGAAGGGGTATTGTAATGCTAACAACGGCATCATCAGCACTGGCCATGTTGGTTGAGTACTCAAAAGACCGCAACAAGGTACACAGGTCTCGCATGCAGGCCCTGTCACTGGTGGTGAAGTGGTGCTGATCTGCAGAGCGACTGACACGTGCATACTGCATCTGAAACTCCACTTTCGCTCGCTGCTGCTCGCACGGCCTCTCCAGCATATGTAAGGTGGAGTTCCACCTGGTGGGCACGTCGCATATGAGGCGGTGAGCAGGAAGGCCAAAGTTACACTGCAGTACAGACAGGCGAGCAGCAGCAGGGTGACAACTCCGAAAGCGCACACATACAGACCGCACTTTCAGCAGCAGCTCTGACATGTCTGGGTAGTTTTTAAGAAACTTCTGCACCAGATTCAGCACATGCGCCAGGCAAGGGATGTGCATCAAACCGGCTAGTCCCACAGCTGCAATGAGATTTCGCCCATTATCGCACACCACCAGGCCGAGCTTGAGGCTCACCGGCAGAAACCACTCATCAGTCTGCTGTTCTATTCCCCTCCAAAACTCCTGTGCGGTGTGGGGTTTGTCACCAAAACACATGAGTTTTAAAATCGCCTGATGATGTTTACCCCGGGCTGTGCTGAATTTGGGGGTGAGGTTCTTTCGATGACCGGATGTGGGGGTGGTAGAAGAGGAGTAGGAAGAGGAGGAGGATGATGTGGAGTAGGAGGAGGAAGCAACAGTAGGCAACGAATAATGCCCTGCGATCCTCGGTGGTGGAAGGACATGCGCCAAACCACTATCCGCCTCTGGCCCAGCCGCCACTACGTTTACCCAGTGTGCAGTTAGGGAGATATAGCGACCCTGGCCGTGCTTTCTGGTCCATGTATCTGTGGTTATGTGGACCTTGCCACAGATGGCGTTGCGCAGCGCACACTTGATTTTATCCTCCACTTGGTTGTGCAGGGAAGGGGTGGCTCACCTGGAAAAGTAGTGGCGGCTGGGACAACATACTGGGGTACAACCACCGCCATCAGCTGTTTGAAACAGTCCGTCTCCACCAGACAGAATGACAGCATTTTAAAGGCCAGTAATTTTGAAATGCTGGCATTCAGGGCCAGGGCTCGAGGGTGGGTAGGTGGGTATTTCCTCCTTCTCTCCAATGTTTGGGAGATGGACAGCTGAACGCTGCCGTGTTACACGGTGGAGATGCTTGGTGAAGGTGTCATATGTGGTGGTGTGGGTGGAACATCCTCTGTTTGCTGGTTGCCAGGTGCCACAGTGACGCCAGAGGTGGAGGGAGAGGCCGAGGCAGCAGCAGAAGAGGGAGCAGGAAGAGCCTGAGATGATTCCTGGTTTTTAAGGTGTTTTTTCCACTGCAGTTCATGCTTTGCATGTAGATAGATGCCTAATCATGCAGGTTGTGCTGAGGTTAAGAACGTTTATTCCTCACTTCGGGCTCTGATGGCACAACATGCAAACCACTCGTGTCTTGTCATCAAGACATCGTGTGAAGAACTGCCACGCCAATGAATTCCTTGGAGCAGGCCTTGGAGTTCGCGGTGCCTGGGTTTGGTGGACAGTAGCAGGCGTACTGTCTCTGGAACGGCCGCTGTGCTTTTGCACCCTGCTCCTCTTTTGCTGTGCTGTTACCTCTGTGGGACCACCGCCTCTTCCTCAGAACTGCACGCCTCACTAGCACGACCTTCAGTCCAGTCTGTTTCTAGGACTTCGTCATCCCCCACATCATCTTCCACCCATTCATGACCCCTGCCCTCCTCGTAGGTCTGCAGAATGCCACAGCAGTTGGCACCTGTCTTTCATCATCATCAGAGAGATTTTGCAGCGGTATTCCCATCTCCTCATCCTGCAACAAAAGTGGTTGAGCATCAGTGCATTCAAGGTCTTCCTCTTCTAGGGCAGGGCTAGGTGGATGGACCCTGCCAACAGAGTCATCAAAAAGCATGAGACTTTCCTGCATGATTTGTGGCTCTGACTGCTTGGCTAATTTGCAAGGGGGTGAGGTGGAAGACTGATGGGCATGGGCTGCAGGTGCCAACTCTGAGCTTTCTTCAGAGGACTAGGTGTTGTTAGATACTGTGAAGGAACTGGAAGCACTGTCAGCCACCCAATCTACTATCGGCTGTACATGTTCTGGCTTCACCATCTGTAGAGCGGCATTTGGGCCTAACAAATAACGCTGCAGGTTCTGTCGCCTACTCGCACCAGAGGAAGGTGTTTGACTTGAAGCGGTAGTTGGCGCTGAACGGCCACGTCTTCTCCCAGCAATAGGAGCTCCACCAACACCACCACGACTATGCCCAAGTCCCTTATTTGATGTTCTCCTCATTATTTGTATTCACCCACCAAGCTGAAAGATTGGTCTCTCTGCGGTGTCAATTTACCTGCCACTAGTTGACAATTACGTTCGATAAGGCAGTGTCTGTGTCATAAAAATGCTCCGTGAACTCAATTTCTATGCGGAAATGTAATTTTTTTTTAGGTACACTGTATGCACAAGAGTGTTGTGGAACAAGAACAAGTATTTTTGTAATAAAATAGAGAAAATTAGTATTTCACTGTGAAATTAATTATTTATATGCCGGATGCACAACAGTTTTTTCGGCCTAAAACACGGCTTTTTTCAATAAAACCCCACAATGCAGTTTTTGACTGCTGTACATTAACAGTGGATATTTATACTATGTATGGACACCAGATTTGGGGACCCAGAACACAGATTTCGTTACCAAAATTCACAAATGCAGTATTTAACTGCTATAAATTGGAAATAATTATTTAAACGACGGATGCACAACAGTTTTTTCGGCCTAAAACACAGCTTTTTTCAATAAAACCCCAAAATGCAGTTTTTTTACTGCTGTAAATTTAAATTAGATATTTATACCGTGTATGTACAACTGCTTTGTGAAGCAAGAATATGTCTTTTTCCCCACAAAAAAAATAATGCACTATTTCTCAGCTCTAATGTGAAATCGGTATTCAAGTGGTGTATTTCAAGATGGTCTGTGGATCAGGATTACCACTTTTTTGTCTAAAAAATACACTTATGCTGTATTTCACAGTAGCAATGTAAAATAGGTGGTTCTAATGGGTATTTCAGACTGTTTGGTGGACCTTGAATAACGTTTTTTTTCTATAAAAATACAAAGAAGCACTATTTCCCTGTAGAGATGTCGCGAACATAACATTTTCCGTTCGCGAACGGCAAACGCAAATTTATGCGAATGTTCGCGAACGGGCGAACAGGGCGAACCGCCATAAACTTCAATAGACAGGCGAATTTTTCAAAACCCACAGGGACTCTTTCTGGCCACAATAGTGATGGAAAAGTTGTTTCAAGGGGATTAACACCTGTGCTGTGGCATGCCAGAGGGAGAGCCATGGCAAAACTCCCATGGAAAATTACGTAGTTGATGCAGAGTGTGGTAAGTTGAATTTGCAATGCGATTAATATACCTTGCATTAATCGCATTGCGAATTCAACTTAGAGCTAGGTTCCTAATGGTTGTATTGCTAGAATATAACAAAGACTGAGAATATAGCGCTATATTCTCAATCTTCGTTATATTCTAGCAATACAACCATTAGGAGCTCAGATCTAAGTTGTAATCGCGATGCGATTAATACAGGTTTTATTAATCGCATTGCGATTACAACTTAGATCTGAGTTCCTAATGGTTGTATTGCTAGAATATAACGAAGATTGAGAATATAGCGCCATATTCTCAATCTTCGTTATATTCTAGCAATACAACCATTAGGAACTCAGATCTAAGTTGTAATCGCAATGCGATTAATACAGGTTATATTAATCGCATTGCGATTACAACTACTAACACTGCAGCCTCAGAATGAATCTAAGATGGATGCCGTACTTGCTTTTTGATAGGAGGTGGGAGGGTCTGGGAGGGAGGCTGATGTACTAGCCCTAAAAAGAGCTTTTTGGGGTGCTGTCAGGACACTGTCATTTCAGCAGAGATCAGATGAGTCTTTCAGGACTGGAGTGGTCACTGAATACACTAGCCTAGCTATCTATTTCCCTATTAAATCAGCAGCAGCTACACTGTCCCTCCTCTCACTAAGACTGCAGCTTCTGAATCAATCTAAAATCGATGCTGTCCAGGAGATGGGAGGGTCTGGGAGGGAGGGTATGCTGCTGATTGGCTAGAATGTGTCTGCTGACTGTGAGGTACAGGGTCAAAGTTTACTCGATGATGATGAATAGGGGGCAGACCGAACATCGCATATGTTCGCCCGCCGCGGCGAACGCGCACAAGCTTTGTTTGCCGGGAACTGTTCGCCGACGAATAGTTCGGGAAATCTTATTTGCAAATTAAACTTAGAGCTGGGTTCCTAATGGTTGTATTGCTAGAATATAACGAAGATTGAGAATATAGCGCTATATTCTCAATATTCATTATATAATTCTAGCAATACAACCATTAGGAACCCAGATCTAAGTTGAATTCGCAATGCAATTAATATAACCTGCATTAATCGCTATGCGAATTTAACTTAGAGCTGGGTTCCTAATGGTTGTATTGCTAGAATATAAGGAAGATTGAGAATATAGCGCTATATTCGTTATATTCATCAATTCTAGCAATACAACCATTAGGAACTCAGATCTAAGTTGAATTTGCAATGCGATTAATAAAGGTTATATTAATCGCATTGCGATTAATATAACATTGCGAAATATATATTATTTGCCAATCCGCGGTGCAGTTATATGTTCCCAAGCCCCTTTTTGGTGTGTATTAGTGGCACAAAAAAAATATATTATTTGCCGTTCAGCGGTGCAGTTACATGTTCTAAAGCCCTTTTTGTCGTTTATTAGTTGCACAAAAAAAGTATTTGCCGTTGTGTGGTGAAGTGAGAAAATTGCAGCCCTTTCTAGCATGCAGTAGTGGCAAAAATATATATATATTATTTGCCGTTCAGCAGTGCAATTATATTTTCTAAAACCTTTTGTGCAGTGTATAAGTGGAAAAAAGTAAGGGCCTATTTGCCAATCAGCGGTGCAGTTATATGTTCTAAGGCCCTTTGTGGCGTGTATACTAGCTACTCACCAGCCAAGATGTGAAGGAGACATCCGCCGCTTCCTCCAGTAGGCGGGCAAGTAGGAGTGATGTGGGAGCTGGTGTTGCGAGTTGTCAGGCTCCTGGCTCAGAGACAGTTGAGGAGGACATCAGTGACGTGCAGACAGTACTCAATGATGAAGTAGTCGATCGCAATTGGGAGCCAGGTGACAAAGGGGCTTCATCATCATCATCGGGAGAAGGCAGCAGCGGAGCAAGCAAGTCAGTAGTGTGGTCAGAAGTCAGCAGGGGGGCAGCAGTAGGAGGTCGGGAGCCAAACATGCCTGGGGTAGACCACCTGTGTTGGAGGTAAAATCACTTACTCGGTGGTGTGGACGTTTTTTGTTAAGCCGTCGGAGAAGATGAACATCGCCATTTATAGAATCTGTTGGCCGAAGGCGAAGTGTGGCCAGGGTTCCAATGTTGGCACTACAGCCCTGCGTCAACATATGCAGAGTCACCATAAAGTGGCCTGGGAGAACCGTGGCTCCGATGGGGTGGTCTAGCCTGCCCTCATCACCCAGTGGCACGCAGACGATTTCAGGCAGTAAAGGCTCCACCACCTCGGCCGAAGGGAGCTGTCTGTCCTTCCCATCATCTGCTTGTCCTGATGCTCCTGCTCCTCCTCCTATTCCTCGTCAGTCACTCTGTCAGTAATCGATCACCGAAGCGATTGCCAAGAGACAACAGTATGCATGCACTCATCCAAGGGCGCAGAAGCTGAATGTGCACCTGGCCAAGTTGCTAGTGCTTCAGTCCCCTTCTTTCCAAGTGGTGGATTCTGCACCTTTCAGAGAACTGATGGCTTGTGCCGAGCTGAGGTGGAGAGTCCGAAGCTGTCATTTCTTTGCCAAAAAGGAAGTACCAGCTCTGCACATGCATGTAGAACAGAAAGTGGGCCAGTCCTTGAGCCTGTCGGTGTCTGCCAAAGTGCAAGGCAGCGCTGATGTGTGTAGCTGTAACTACGGTCAGGGACAATACATGTCCTTTACGGCCAACTGGGTAAATAAAATTCTTGCACAGCAGCACCAGCAACATGGCCAGGTGACATCGCTTCCGCCTCCTCGTTGTTACACCGTTGGTCCTGCGACAATGTCCGCCTCTGCCTCCTCATCCTCCACCGTGTCCTCAACCTCCACTGTAAGGACAATTCACAGTGCCTCTCCAGCATACCAGATGTGCAGGGCACGGAGGTGTCATGCTGTTCTGCACCTTGTTTGCCTGTGCGAACAGAGTCACACAGGCGAGGAACTGCTCCATGTACTTCATCATGAAATTGAATCCTGGCTTTCTCCGTGACAACTGAAAATCGGAACCATGGTGACCGACAACAGGAAGAACATGGTGTTGGCGCCACGTCAAGTAGGGCTGAGCCATGCACCCTGCATGGCACACATGTTCAATCTGGTTGTCAAGCGGTTCCTGAAGTCTTTCTCCCATCTGCAAGACATCTAACAAATGGCCAGGAAACTTTGCATGCACTTTAGCCACTCGTACACTGCAAAGCACACCCTCCTTGAGCTGCAGTGGCAGAACGGCATCCCCCAATGTAGGCTGATATGCGATGTTTCCACCCATTGCAATTCCACCCTCCATATGTTGGATTGACTATACGAACAGAGAAAGGCCATCAACGAATTCTTGATGATCCATGCGGAGAGGAGTACTCCCCTGTGTAACTTCGATGTCAGCCAGTGGCAGCTCATGCGTGACACCTGCCGTTTGCTCAGGCCCTTTGAGGATGCCACGTTATTTGTCAGTTGCCAGGACTATGGTATAAATTAAATCATTCCACTGCTTCATGTCCTGGAACAGATGGTGGTAACAATTGCTGGTCAGGGGACAAGAGACGGGGCGCTTTGATCTCATGGCCACATGAGCCCTGTGGGGGCTAAACTGGAAAAGGAGGAGGAGCTGGAGGAGAACATTGGAGCACAGGCAATGTGTAGCGAAATGGGTGGTTTTTCTACTCAGCTGACAGGACAGGAAGAGCAGGAGCAGTCCGAGGTGCTACAGGGCGATATGGAACACGAGACAGAGGACCCCGACACACCGTGGCACTATGCAATAGAAATGGAGGTAGGGAGTCCCTCTGAGTCACTTGCACAAATGGCCAAATACATGCTCACTTGCTTGCGCAGTGACAGCCAAATTGTCACCATTCGGCAGAGGGATGACTTCTCGATCTCCACCTTGTTGGACCCTCATTACCGTTCCAAATTGGGGGCTTTTTTTACACCCGCTGAGAGGGAGGACAAACTACTATAGAGACATCCTTTGTAGTCAGTTGGCCGCTGCCTATCTGCGCCATCGTCCATCCTCTCGCAGGTCTGACCGGGGGGGCCCTCTGCGCTCATGTTCCTCTTCCTTGGCTGCTGTGGCGGGGTGGGGGGGTTGGAGCAGTTCCAGATCCATCAGCAGCAACTTGAGTCTAGAGTCGCTGATAAGCAGCTTTCTTCACCCGCCTAGTGAAGAAACTACTCACCAGCAGCTGCAGCAGCTAGACCTGGAGCAGGACGTGAACCAGCAGGTTGTGGCATACTTGAACAGCACCTTGCCAACCCACATTGAAGATCCGCTGGACTACTGGGCAGCAAAACTGTATTTGTATTTAACTGGCAGAGTTTGCCCTTGAAAAGATGTTCTGCCCAGTAGTTGCTTCAGAGTGGGTGTTTAGTGCAGTGGGGGCCATAGTTACCCCAAGAAGAACTCGTTTGTCCACCCAAAATGTGGAGAGACTGACCCTTGTCAAGATGAATCAGGCATGGATCAGCCAGGATTTCCAACCACCAATGCCTGATGCATCAGACTAGATCATCCATTGTGCCACACCAACACTTTGACAAACGAGAACGGTTTCTTCTGGCTACCTGCCTCAGCTACTACTCTGATGCTGCCACCCGCCTGATGCCACAGATCTGATGCCAAGTGCTCCCTCTTTCACTCACCATCTTCAGGTGGTACTGGTATTGCCACTCACCTCCCCACTCTGTCAGCGGGTCACTCTGTGGTCTCCTGATGCTGCTGCCACCTCCACACTATGTCACCTTGCCACTCTGTAGTCTCCTGATGCTGTTGCCACCTCCACACTATGTTACCTGGCCACTCTGTGGTCTCCTGATTCTGCAGACACCTTCACACTATGTAACCTTGCCACTCTGGTCTCCTGATGCTGCTGACACCTGCACACTATGTCACCTTGCCACTCTGTGGTCTCCTGATGCTGCTGCCACATCTACACTGTCAATGTGCCAACCTGTGGCCTTCTCCTGATGTTGCTGCCACCACCTACCCACTCTGTCATTGTGCCACCCTGTGGCTTCCTGATAATGATGCTGCCACCCCCACACTCTCATTGTACTACCCTGTGTCCTCCTCCTGATGCTGCTGCTGCCTCCACCTTTACACTCTGTCATTGTGCCAATCTGTGGTCTCCTCCTGATGCTGCTGCTGACACCACCTACACACTCTGTCATTTTGCCACTCTGTGGCCTCCTGATGCTGCTGCCACCCCCACACCATCATTGTGCTACCCTGTGACTTCTTCCTGATGCTGCTGCTACCACCTTAACACTCTGTCATTGTGCTACTTTGTGGTCTCCTCATACTGCTGCTGCTGCCACCTCCATACGGTCATTGTGACACCCTGTGGCCTCCTCCTGATGCTGCTGCTGCCACCTTTGCACTCTGTCATTGTGCTACCCTGTGGTCTTCTCATGCTGCTGCTGCTGCCACCTCCACACCATCATTGTGCTACCCTGTGGCCTCCTCCTGATGCTGCTGCCACCACCTTACCACTCTGTCATTGTGCCACTCTGTGGTCTCCTCATGCTGCTGCTTCTGCCACTTCCATACTGTCATTGTGACACCTTGTGGCCTCCTCCTGATGCTGCTGCCGCCACCTTCACACTCTGTCATTGTGCTACCCTGTGTGTATCCTCATGCTGCTCCTGCTGCTACCTCCACACTGTCATTATGCCAACCTGTGGCTTCCCCTTGATGCTGCTGCTGCCACCACCTCCACACTCCAGCTGTAGGCCTGCATGAAATGGTCCCTATTTTGCATCAGAATTGGCTTATGATTTGGTAGCCAAAAGCAGGAGTGGGTACAAAACACAGAAGACATGCAAATATTCCATTCACATGTCAACTCTGTTTTGGATCCACTACTGTTTTTTTTGGCTTTAGCAATACTGATGGATTACTGACCGAGTGAAGGCGGATGCTCCACAGACAGGATCCGTTTTTTTGGGGTTATTGTTCTGATGGATGAGAGGAAGGGCGAAATAATCAGTGACATCAACAGATACTCACTGCTTACACCCTCTCTACTCTGTCAGGGGGGCTCTACTTGTATAAGTGTTTAATAGAACAGGTTCTGTAGACATCTATGTGGAATTGACTTCCGACGGTGTAAAAGGAGTGCACTTCTTCTTGTTGCTGACATTGACCTTTAAGACTGAGTTCACACTTGATTTGACTTGTAACTGCCCAAATAAGTGAAGTATGCAGTGATTCTAAGAGGGATGGCTTTCATCTGCATGTCATACTGAATCACAGTATTGTTTCACTACCACAGCAGATTCCCTATGCGTGTTACTGCAAGGCACAGTGTTCTACACCATAATAAAGGCTCTCTGCAGCAAGGAAATAGCCATTTTTAACGAGATTTGCCACAAATAAATTTGGCAAACCGTCCGAATCAAATTTTTGAGAAATTCGCTTATCTCTAGTCACTAGTTTTTTCAATTTAATATACATAGAGTATTATGATTAGAGCAGCCTAGGATCAGTATTATATATGTGGTGGAGGTTTCAGCAGGAGCCTCAATCGCTGATTTTGACAAGACTACTGCAGAAAATAAAATGCATGCAGTTGTGTTCTGTCCATCAGAATGCTGGAATGCATAATGGATCCCATTATAGTCAATAGGATCTGGAGGGCATTGTTAGTGCCTGGAATATGCTGGATTCGGCAGTGTAGTTTTTCTGTTCCTGTACTAGAACAGAAAACTGAACCTGACCATAAATGTGAACCTGACCTAAAGTTACATTTATCATCAACATTTATTTAGGGGTAGTCTAGTCTGGGGTCTATATGTTGAGGGAGTCTGGTCTTGTTTTTTTTTTTAGACTGGTCTGAAGTCTCAATTAGGGATAGTTTTATGTATGACAGCCTGGGCTTTTTTAGAGTTAGGGACTTAATACCTAATTTAGGGGAAGTTGGGTCTGCAATCGTAGTTTGGGAAATGTCTGGTCTGGGCTCCATACACATTCAGGGGCTTTTAATGTTCTATATTTATTTAGGTGTCTGTTTCAGCGTCTGTTTTAGTTTAGGGTCTCTGAGGGGGATGCCTTTATGGAGATAATCCAATCTGCATTCTATACTTATTAAAGGGGCAGGTGTGGAGTTTGTAGTTCTTTAGGGGGTATGTTCTGGGCAAATATATTAGTTTAGAGGATCTATATTCATTTTAGGGTGTGTTGAAGGTCATATTCACTTGTCATGCCTTCAGCAAGTTTATTGTTAATTTATTCATACTTTTCATGCATAGTCAATTTGCCCTCTGTATAATTCTCTGTTGATTGTGTAACAGCACCCTCTAGTGGCCATTTACATACAATTGCAGCTATTCATACTAGAAGTTTGGTCTACTCTGGCCTCTATACCTCTGTGACATCATCAGCCCTGCACATAGCAGCCATCTTCCTTATTTACAGCCGTCTTTCCAGAGGTTAGCACATGGTCTGGAAGCCCCTGGAGCCATCCTCCACATCTAAGCTCACGGTAGCATCGCTGGTATGTCACATAGCCACATTATAGCCTGTTTGCATATGTATTTTGCATATATTTTTCCTCTCTTTTATAGCAGGTTACAGTTAGCAGCTAGGGACCATGCATGTTATGCAGATAGGATAGCATGCTCCTGTTTATATCTGTATACCCTCATGGATGCCTATCTGCATCTTTTAAATCTGTGTGTATTATATGCATTGCTATATGTTAGACCCCATTAGTAAGTGCATTGTTTTTCTGTTCCCCATATTCAGCATATGTATATCCTTGCAATAAAGACGAAGTTGGACGTTACTTCATTGTCAATTCATTGCCGGGAAATCTTTAGCTGTCTCTCAAGCTTTGTACCTTCACACATAAGGAGGACAGAACAACACTATATGTGATTCAAATGTCATAACAAATGGAATGGTAGGAGGTCGAAGATTTTATACATCAACCTTCAAAATTTCTCTGATAAACCTTCTCAAAAGTTGGCTGTTAATACAAAGCATATCTTATCTGCAATGCAGATCTGTTGGATAGCTGCAAAAGAGAGACACCGCAAAAAGAAAGTGGAGAGATTTCAGTCCAAATATATAAAATCACAACCACGATTCCTAGTAATAGGAAATAACTGTGCATCACACCAATTCATACAAACTAAATAAAAATGTTGATACATCTTTAAAAAAAAAGGAATGTCTATAATTATTTGACTTTTGTTCCATTCAGTTGTGGCCTTTATTAAGGGGAGTAATACATGGACTGTAGTGATGTATGGCATCTACCTGTTTTCTGTCTCATTCTTTATAGGCATTTAAAATTCATTTTTTCAATATTGCTCTTTTACTTTTACAAGGATGTAAACAATTTCCTTTATTTTATGACTTTAATAATACATTATATTAATGTCAGTAAACTAGCAGCGCTTTACCTTCACATTCATCTCTTTGTATCTTGTTCAGTATCCAATGTGGGATCGTTGAGCTTAATGTAGTTGAGTTCTGTCTGCTTTTTTTTTCCCTTGTCTTGAACAGTACTAATATATTATCGAATTTTGACTCTTGCAGCAAAAAATACATACCAATTGCTTCCTGAGCTAGCCAGTATAATTGATTTAATGCTCAGGACAGGAACATTCCCTCAGAACCAAGTTGGCTTGACCTTAGTGTTTTATTCTTCAGTCTTTATTTTAGCAAATCAGGTCTAGTAACCTTTGTGGTCCACAAATGAGATGCTGATCCATCCTATCTCTCTATAAATCACTCAGCTTCCAAAACCCCTATTTTGAGAGCAAGCAGCCCTGCAATTATGGGGTTTCAGCGGTAACCCCCTACAGCCCTCATCTGGTTGTAAGTTGGTTGAAACCTATTTGTCTTTCAGAGTACCAGCCTGCGGAGGAACAAGATGAGACATATCTCAGGATCCCTGTGGTGAGTTCTTAGCAGACGCTGAGTTTCTTCTTCTTCACCCCTAAGCTCTTGCAGCTGGCTTATTTTTCCCAGGCTGAAAAGATGAAGACACATTGATTTAGGGCTGTGTGGTATGAGCATCCCGCAGACTCTCTTAATACCACACAGAGCCACTGATTAACTACCTTGTCCTCTAATGCTGGAGTCAAAAGAAAAACTTTTATTTCTGTCAGCTTTTTTCAGACAAATTTCAGAGGCTGTTTAAAATGATATTTATATTGAAATGCATGATAACTACATCTTATAAAAGTATATTCATTTTCTGTACTGCATTTATGGCTATGGAAATTATAATGTATGAAGATGGCTAGTGAGAATCAGGTACACATGAAATGTACAGTATTTTAAAGTGGCCCCATCATCTGTCAAATTGCAATAATTTAAAGTCTCCATTTGCAATAAATTGTTGTATTGCTTTTTTGGTTCCTAAATGCAAAATTAATCAACTTTCTAAATAGTCTTTATTAAAAATGTTCTACCATTTTGCTTTTACAGAGTGTGTTTAAGTCCATCACCTAAGTGCTGGTGCTGCTGGATCTGACATAAATCCAATAACAGCACAGCTCTTGTTTCTGATGTTCTCTTTGTTCTCCCGCTCCCTTCTCTTAGCCATATAGTAGCAGACAAATGACAGATATGTGGAACGTTGAGAAATAATTGAAGGAGGACAGCTCACAAAAGTTGTAAATATGGAGGAAAGTACACACAAGGCAGTTTGCAGGAAAGGATGACACCATACTGGACAATGTACTGTAATTCCTTCCACATGTTTAGCTGAACGTGTGCTCGTAAAGTCCCAGCTGTTATTGGCTCGAGCTCCAGCGTTGCAAATAGAGATGAGCGAATCAAAGCTGACAAAGTGGAATTCGTTTAGAATTTCAGAAAAAATTTGATTCGCAACAAATGCAAATTTCCTCGCACTTCGTGGTAACGAATCGTAATTTTTTCTAACATGGCGGCTACAATGGTGGCTAAAATGGCGGCTACATGTGTGAGGACATGGGGCAAGGAACTCTGGGAGGCGGGATGACCCGCATGCAGCCAATCAGCAGCCAGCCAGCCCGGCGATGTCACAGCCCTATAAATACGGCGGTCATCTTAGATTCAAACATTCACAATCGTACTTTGTTCAGGGACAGACAGGTATGCGAACGGTAGGGAGAATGAAAGAAAAACTAATTGTTAAAAAAAAAAAAGGAAAGAAGCGATTTACTAGTGCAGGGAAAGGATAGTGAGAGGAATAATTTCACAGCCAGGGAGAAATGTGTGCACATGCTAGGGAGAGTCATAGGAAAATTGTCATTGTGAATAAAAGCGATTTACAAGTGCAGGGAAACATTACTTGGGGATCCAGATAGTCCCATAATACAGCTCTCTCATTCCAGAAATAAGTTATTGGGGTGCAAGTGCTATCTTGAAAAGCCTTTAGTGGCT
This sequence comes from Bufotes viridis, assembly GCA_033119425.1. NCBI lineage: Eukaryota > Metazoa > Chordata > Amphibia > Anura > Bufonidae > Bufotes > Bufotes viridis. The sequence goes on along the minus strand of CM065591.1, from coordinate 237,447,971 downwards.
TTTATCTGTGGAAAAAGATAAATATATATGCAGGTCACTTTTGTTGTTATTTATGCTAAAATCATTTGCAGTCATTTCTGGTGAAAGAGTATAGTGCGGTATTTTAGTAATACATAAAACACTGCACTGTTGCAGTGATTTATGTTGAAAGCGTGTAGGGGCCTATTTCAGTCAAAAAAAGAAAAATATGCACGCATTTCAGTTGCAGTTACTTCTGTTGAAAGTTTATAGGCTCGTATTTCAGTACTACAAGAAAAATATATACGCACTTCACTCTTTAATTGTTTTCTGGTTAAAGCGTATAGTGGCCTATTTCCGTCCAACAAGAAATATATATTCTCGGGTCACTTGTGAAGTTATTTCTGGTGACAGGGTATAGGGGCCTACTACAGTTAAAAAAGAACAATATATATACGCACTGTTGCTGTGATTTCTGTCGATAGCTTATAGGCTCATATTTTTGTGCAACAAGAAAACTATATTCTCAGTGCATTTCCGCAGTTAATTGTGGAGAAAGCATTTAGTGGCCTATTTCAGTACAAAGAAATATATATATTAGTCGCTTTTAGGGGTGTTTTAATTTCTGTTTAATTTGTTTATTTCAGCTACAAGTATGTCAGGCAGAGATGTGCCAGGCCATACACAGAGGAGTGGCAGATGCCTAAATGTTTCTGGTGCAAGCACAGGTCGCAGCAGAGTAAGGGGTCGTGGCAGCATTAGTCGCAGCGAGAGGCCGGAGCTCCCGGTGTTATCTACCGGTCGTGTCTTGACCAGCAACCCAGCGGTTCTTGATTGGTTAACTCTGTTATCCACATCATCCCAAGTGACATCAGACACCCCCAGCCAACAGTCAGTAGGTTCATCAGACACAACCCTTAGTTGGCATGGCCCGGGGGCAGGCCCTGTGCCCTCACCTGTCCTCAACTTGCCTCTGTCCTTTTCTGTTCCCTCTTCATGAGAAGTACTACATGCAGTGGGCTCAGTTTCACTTTTCAGCGAGGAAGAGCTACTAGAGGACAGTCAGCAGCTACTGCCCAGCCAAGATGTGGAGGAGACATCCGCCTTTTCCTCTGCTAGGCGGGCAAGTAGTGATGAGAAGAGGAGGACATTAGTGATGTGCAGACAATACTTGATGATGATGAAGCCAATCACACTTGGGAGCCAGATGAAGAAGGGGCTTCCTCATCATCAGGAGAAGAGGGTGGCAGCTTGCCCGTCAGGCAGAGGCAGCAAGCCATGGGAGGTCGGAAGCCAAATGGGCACGGGGTAGACCACTTTGCTTTGCAGCAGCCTACCTGCCTGGAAAGGAGTGGTGCACGGGTTGACGGAAGCAGTGCAGTTAGCAGTCAGCCAGTGAGTAGTGTTGCAAGAAAATAAGGTACTTGACGGTGTGGCAGTTTTTGGTGAAGCCGCTGGAGAAGGTCAACATGGCCATATGTAGAATATGTGGGCAGAAGGTGAAACGTGGCCAGGGTGCCAATGTTGGAACCACAGCCCTGCGTCAACATATTCAGCGTCACCATCAAGTGGCCTGGGAGAACCGTGGATCCGATGTAGTGGTCTAGCCTGCCGCAGAAACCGCTACATCACCCAGTGGAACGCACCCAGTTTCAGGCAGGCAAGGCTCCACCACCTCAGCCGAAAAGGAGCTGTCTGTCAATCCCAAACTATGCCGGTCCAGATGCTCCTGCTCCTACTCTTTGTCAGTCATTCCATCAGCAATCGATCACTGAAGTGATTACCAAGAGACAAAAGTATGCCTACACGCATCCAACGGCACAGAAATTGAATGTGTTCCTGGCCAAGTTACTGGTACTGCAGTCCCTCCTTTTCCAAGTGGTAGACTCTTCACCTTTCAGAGAACTGATGGCTTGTGCCGAGCTGAGGTGGAGAGTCCTAAGCCGTCATTTCTTTGCAAAAAAGGCAGTACCAGCCCTGCACACATATGTAGAACACAAGGTGGGCCAGTCCTTGAGCCTTTCGGTGTTTGCCAAACTGCAAGGCAGCACCGATGTGTGGAGCTGTAACTACGGTCAGGGATAATACATGTCCTTTACGACCCACTGGGTGAATGTAGTTCCTGCACAGACACACCAGCAACTTGGACAGGTCACACCGCTTCCGCCTCCTTGTTGTGATGCCGTTGGTCCTGCGACAATGTCCGCCGCTGCCTCCTCATCCTCCACCATGTCCTTAGCCTCCACTGCAGAGACAAGTCACAGTGCCCCTCCAGACCAGCATACCACATATGCAGGGCAAGGCGGTGTCACGCTGTTCTGCACCTGGTTTGCCTTGGCAAACGGAGTCACACAGGGGAGGAACTGCTTCATGTGATGCATCAAGAAATCGAATCCTGGATTTCTCCGCAACAACTGAAAATCGGAACCATGCTGACCGACAATGGGAAGAACATGGTGTCGGAGCTGCGTCAAGGAAGGCTGAGCCATGCGCCCTGCATGGCACACATGTTCAATCTGGTTGACAAGCAGAAGTCTTCCACCCATCTGCAAGACATCTTTAAAATGGCCAGGAAACTTTGCATGAACTTCAGCTCCTCGTACACCGCAAAGCATACCCTCCTTGAGCTGCAGAGGCAGAACGGCATCCCCCAACATAGGCTGATATGCGTAGTTTTCACCCGTTGGAATTCCACCCTCCATATGTTGGACCGACTATACGAACAGAGAAAGGCCATCAATGATTTCTTGATAATGCAAGCGGATAGGAGTACTCCCCTATGTAACTTTGATGTCAGAGGGATGACTTCTGGCTCTCCACCTTGTTGGATCCTTGCTACCGGTCTAGAATTGGGGCCTTTTTTACACCCACCGAAAATGGAGGACAAACTGAACTACTATAGAGACATCCTATGTATTCAGTTGGCCGCTGCATATCTGCGCCATAGTCCATCCTCTCGCAGGTCTGACTGGGGTGGGGGGCGTCCTCTGGGCCCATGTTCCGCTTCCGCTAATGAGAAGCTTTCTTCACCCGCATAGTGAAGAAACTACTCACCAGAAGCAGCAGCAGGTAGACCTGGAGCAGGACCTGAACCAGCAGGTTCTGGCATACTTGGATTGCACCCTGTCACCCCACATTGAAGGTCCGTGTTTAGTGTGGCGGGGGCCATAGTTACCCCAAGAAGAACTCGCCTGTCCACCCATTTCTCAGCCATTTTTCGTCTCTGCAGTTTGACAAAAAAAACAAAACATCTTAGTTTACTACTTTTCCATCATCCTCCCATCTTTTGGACAAATCATCCTACTACTCCCAATACTGTGCCGCTGTTCTCCCCAATATTATACTGCAGAAACAGATACCCCCCTCCCGATAATACTAGTACCACACAGAGCCCCCCATATAAAATTCCCCTTCTTTGTGGCCTCAGTAGAAGCCCCCATAGTGCCCCCCAATCATGTGCCAGTAAGAAGAGCCCCCATAGAGCCCCCCAATAATGTGCCAGTAAGAAGTGCCCCATAGAGCCCCCCAATAATGTGCCAGTAAGAAGTGCTCCCATAGTGCCCCCCATCATGTGGCAGTAACAAGTGCCACTCCATGCCCCTCCCAAAATCATGTGACAGTAACAAGTGCCTCTCCATGCCCCCCCAAAATCATGTACCAGTAACCAGTGCCTCTCCATGCCCCCCCCAATCATGTGCCAGTAACAAGTGCCTCTCCATGCCCCCCAAAATAATTTGCCAGTAACAAGTGCCTCTTCATGCTCCCCAATCATGTGCCAGTAACAAGTGCCTCTCCATGCCCCCCATGTGCCAGTAACAAGTGCCTCTCCATGTCCCCCATGTGCCAGTAACAAGTGCCTCTCCATGCCCTCCCATCACGTGCCAGTAACAAGTGCCTCTCCCCCTCCCAAATCATGTGCCAGTAACAAGTGCCTCTCCATGCCCCCCCATGTGCCAGTAAGGTGCCTCTCCATGCCCCCCATGTGCCAGTAACAAGTGCCTCTCCATGCCCCCCCATCATGTGCCAGTAACAAGTGCCTCTCCCCCCATCATGTGCCAGTAACAAGTGCCTCTGCATGCCCCCTCCATGTACCAGTAACAAGTGCCTCTCCATGCCCCCCATGTGCCAGTAACAAGTGCCTCTCCATGGCCCACCCCATCATGTGCCAGTAAGTGCCTCTCCATAAAAAAAAATAAACACTTATACTTACCTCTATGGCAGCGATGTTATGCAGGCCTCTTCTGGCCTGTGTCCCGCGCTGTACGGCTCAGGCGGCGCTTTGACGTCATCGTGCCACCTGTACCGGCTTCTGATAGGCTGTGGGCCTTGTGTCGGCAGTCTATCAGAGGGACAGGGAAGGGAGACCCCTCCCTCCCCTGCCCGGCCGCAGCACAGCCATCTGTATCGCTGTCCTGAGAACAGCGATACATATGACTATGGAGATGAGCGCTTCCACAATGGAAGCGCTCATCTCCCTGTGCCCTGCCACACATTATTGTGGTGGGATTGCGGGCCCCCTTCACTGCCGGGCCCGGTCTCAGTCGCACACGCTGCGACTGCGTGGCCGTTACGCCCCTGCTCTGGCCTACTCATGCTGCTGCCATCTCCACGCTCTGTCATTGCGCCATTCTGTGGTATCCTCATGCTGCTGCCACCTCAAGACTCTGTTAATGAGCCACTATGTGGTCTCCTCATGCTGCCGCCACCTGCAGACCCGGTCATTGTGCCACTCGGTGGCCTCCTCCTACTGCTTCCACCTCCAGACCCTATCATTGGGCCACTCTGTGGTCTCGTCATACTGCTTCCACCTCACCACTATGTCATAGGTCCACTCTGTGGACTTCTCATGCTGTTTCCACCCTCCCCACTTCACTAACTGGTCCACTATTGTGGCTTTCGGCATGGCTGATATCATCATTTATTTTACACTTCTTCAGATCTGTCAGAAGGAAGGAAAAACGAGACGCACAATGGATCCTGTCTGTGTAGCAGCTTTACAGCGTGTATGGTCCCATGACTTATGATGTGGTAGCCAAAAGCAGGAGTGGGTACAAAACACAGAAGACAATGTGTGCTGTTTTTGTTGTCTGCCTGTGTACTGGCCCTGCCTGTTCATTAGACCTGACTTAAGCCTGACCTCTGTATTGACACCTTACTGCCTGCCCTTACTTTTTACCCTATATCATGTGTTCTGCCTGCCCTGACCTCAGTCTTTCCCTAACTATGATTGTTCCTGATCCCTCAGTGCCCTGTACCAGTGTCTTTGATCCCAGTGGGTCAGTTGTCAACCACATAGAGACTACTCCAGGAGGTAGTAGTTTGGTGGTTCACCAGCAACAAAGTTCAGATCCCTGTATAGGGGTAAAAGGGTGAATACCAAGGGACTGCCAGGATAGAACCCTTAGGATTACCCCAAAGTCATATGTGTTGGATTGACACATTGGTTCCACATTTTCTTTACTCAAGGTAACCACTTACATATGTAAAAGCCATTTGTTTGTATGTCAAATGTGTCCATAGCCTTTAAAGCCTATCTTAGCTTAGCTAGCAATTCCAATATCCAATTTTCCTCTTAAGCCCCTAATCCCTTTTTACAGAGGTCTGTTAATTTATGAGCCGGGGCTGGGATCTTGCACCAAGGGATGAATTTAGTTGTTCTTCTTCTTGAGTTAAACAAATTTGAAATATTAGTAATTAGTGTTCAATATTTGCTAGTCACTCAGCATGGATGAAAAACTCTGCAGAACCGCTCTTTTACTAATCAGAGGTAGAAAATCACAGAGCATTTTTTTTTACTTTTCATATTACAATCTGGCACAGGAAAGCTAAAAAACTGTAGCAAGCGAGCTCTCCACCAAACAGCTTGTTATCTAAACTTCCTTGATAATAATATTAGTGATAATGATGTAAAAGGTACAAAATATGGTTAAAGGGACACTTCCTTCAGAAAAGAGCATTTTAAACTCAATATTCATAGAAAGCAGTTTTTAAATAATTGTGTTTTTTTTAAATTTGTTAGTACTACATCATTGTAAACTACATACAAAATATTGTTCTTCTATAGCAGTCAGCACAGATAGATAAAACTCCTATACAGAAAGGGATCAAATTTTTTTGTTTACTACTGCTGTAAGGAAAATATAGTAGTAAAATAGTAGATTAGTAGAATTAAGATGACAGTATGACAATTTTATTGTTTTCTTGACAGGCATAGATAACGATACCCACAGAAGAGAATGGAGTGATTAGTGTAATATGTGATGCTCCAGTTCAGTCGCCCTCTGCTTTTAGGCCACAGTGAATGGAAAGTCAATGTCTACAGTGCTGAAAAAAGTCCAGAAAAAAAGAGGATGTTAAAGAGCCAGGACAGGAAGTAGAATAGATTGAGTGACTTCAAAAAATGATATCCAGAATGTCAACCACCACTCAGACAGTCTCATTGCCAATGTGAAAGGAAGGCTAGAACACAAAACAGTATGCAGTGAGAATGATGAGGGGACAGTTCCTTTTTTTGCTATCTTGGTATTTACAGTATGTAGAACTACATGCTGTGAGAGGGGGCATAAGTAAGGAAATTTTGATTTGCTCAAGGTATGTACACAGCTGATGTGTGGGCAGCAAATGTCATTGAAGTAGGGTCAATTGTAGATGAAAAGAAGACCGCATCACTCTTCTTTCCAAATTCTCACTTTTTTCTCACAGATTTTGGAAATAAAAAATGCTGCAGTCCTCTTCTCTTTTGCAACTGAAATCTGAGAACTGTACACCAAGGTCCACCACTGCGAGCACCATACGTTTAATTAGAAGGATGATCCATGGTTGTAGACATAAGGTTGTGCTGCTGATTTATTGTTAAGGAATGAAGTAGGGGCAAATATCGTACCAATAAAACTTATCAACTCTGAAAATATGAAGGGAGAAGTAAACCATTTACAGAAGACATACAAAGGTAAAGGGAAAGTACATAAGTTGCAAGTTTAACCAAGCATTTCTGGCTGCTACACCTAATGTAAATCTACATAAAGGGATGATTTTTTTATTTTTTTGTAATCATACATATGCTTTCATTTTTCAATTCCATAGTGTTTCCCAACTCCCATATCAATATTACATTTGAATAATTAAGCTGCATTAATAAGCACTCATTTTTATACAACTGACATCTTAAAGGGCTATTCAGGGCCATCATGCAAAGCGATGGTATTTTGCTGGGATATAACTTTTCCAATTATATGATGGTGACTGCCTGCACTCTGTTCTTCAGTTTGTGAAAATACCTGCCTGCTATGCTCCTGTCCAGGATCCTGTATGCCTGGATTCTGGACCTCCTAAAAGCTGTAAATTCCATCACTTATCCACTGTAGTCTTCTAGCCTTACAGTGCCGAGCTAACCTATGTAGCCCGTTTTGTGGAATTGCGCTAGAGCAAGTTGGACACCATGGCTTTAAGTGCTGAAGATCATCATATAATAATTCCCTTCTCTTATATGTACTGTCACATGTTCCCTATAATGGGATATAGCTAAACTGAAATGGAACATATAGTCTCCTGAAAATTTCTCACATCTAAAATCCTGAGCCTAAAACAAAGTCATTGGACTTGCGGAGATCAACGTATATGCTGTATATGGTTTTCTCATTAAATGTGCTTTCTGATCTGCCAGTCAAAAGCTATTTATTTTTCTTAGTTCTATAAGACAATTGAGAATTGTGATCTATGGCTGCAGTTTGGTTATAGTGCCGACAGGGAGTCTGAGTGATTGAGGCAGTCTTAGAACTGAAATCAAAATTTATGTCTTTTAATAAAATATATTGTACATATTGGGGAGACTTTGTCATTACCCTGACACCTCTTTTTGGTGTAGAAAAGTACCAAATCCACCAACTTTGTGACTTTTCAGTACGTTTATGATTTGATTTTCTAGTTACAATTCGCATTTTACACTGCCTTCTCCAACTCTACAAAAAGGCGTCATGGAGAGGGCGATGTGAGGGCGTTGTGAAGGCAGGACCATTGGCCCCAGCTAACTGGCATAAATAATTACTTAAATCTACGGCAACACGGAGCCGCTGTACACTTCATTCCAACACATGGAGAACTAGAGGAGACAGGTAATTTATGAGGAGGCCTGGGCCTCCTCATAAATTATTTACCTCCTCCGACAGCACAGGCAGGTAGCACACGCCAGACCTGATAAATCAAGGCCATAATATTCATGAAATTAACTTTTCCCCAAAGCCAGAATTAGACAGATGAGTAACAGACTAAGACTGGAATATTACTATTAGAATAATTTGGATAGTGCATATTCCAACATGTCAAGAAAACAACTGTTATAATATTGACGTGAAATTGGGCATTTAGAATATTTAGCTGCCTTGATAGCAGAACTGTGAAGACTGAGTCTTTGATACTCAGCATTTCCATTGACATAATCTCTATTACTGTTTAGCGGATTTCCCCCCTATTCCCCACTATGTAAATAGACTCATGATGTCTCCAGCATGCTCATGTCGATGGTACATGGTGAATGACCATAGCTGTCTGTGTAGTGGGTTTTGGGCCAGAAAACACATACAGATAATTTGTTTGCTCTCAAAATATTTAAATAGCAGATGTCAGGCATGCATGGCATAGTGGAGAGGCTGTGTAGACCTGTAGCGTCCAAGCATTCATTTAACTCCTTTGCATAATATGGTCTAAAGAAGTAGTATAAATGGGGAAAGTGTGGGGAAATAATGGTGTTCTTATCTTCTTTGTCATAACCATTTAGAACTGCATCCCTATATCCAAAAGTCATTAAAGAGGACCTTTCATGGAATTACTTTTCCAGGACTTTTACTTGTGGAGTACCCTCCGCTTATCCTACCATCCTTGTTATTTTTTTCAAATACCCCTCGCATGCCCCGCTGTGCCCCCCTGCAGTTTTTTGCACCCAGTGTGCTAATACTGAGAATCGGTACAGGGAGGAGAAAACGCAGAGGTTTCTCAATGACCGTCTCCTTCTCCCTGCCGCAGTCCAATCTCAGCTGAGCGCGTCACAGCCAGGGAGAAGGTGAGCTGATTTTTCTCCCTGGCTGTGACGCGCTCCGCTGCGATCGGACCGCGGCACAGCCAGGGACAAGGAGACGCCCACTAGGAGTCTCCTCCTCCCCGTACCGATGCTCAGTATTAACATACTGGGCGTGAAAACTGCAGGGGGGCACAGCAGGGCATGCAAGGGGTATTTTAAAAGAAGAATAAGGACGGCATCATCAGCGGGGGCAACCCCACAAGTAAAGGTACTTAATTAAACAAAAAAAAAACATATTTCCTTATTTGACACAAATGTTTCATGGTTACACATGTAACCCCTGCAGAGAAAGCAGATGTCAATTACAACTAGGAACTCATAGCAGCAGGCTTTAGTACTGATTCTCATGAGGTGATGTGGACTACAAATCCCATGAGCACGTCCCTCTGTGGAGCAAACAGCAGGGGGACCAGGAGGAAAGACTAAAAAAAGAGAGATCCCCACAAACAGTTATGAGCATTGCTTCAGGAAAGATAGTACAATCAAGCCCCGATAGCACCTGTGGATCTTGTGTGCAAGGAGAGAGTCCAGCTACTGCGTTACATCCACAATCCAGCCTGCATTCCACGAGAAGAATTGCCCTGCATCCCAGGAGGATTCTGCCACCAACTGCACAGCAATCCAAGCCTCTGAATTCTACAGCCCCCAGCTAGTTGCTGGAAAATTGTAAGTGCTCCAACATTTCTGCAACCGGGCCCCAATGTTTAGACTGGATTAATTGTTAGACAGGATTTAACCCCTTAATGACATTGCCATTTTTCACCTTAAGGACCAGGCAAATTTTGGAAATCTGACATGTGTCACTTTATGTGGTAATAACTTTGGAACACTTTTACTTATCCAAGCCATTCTGAGAATATTTTCTCGTCACATATTGTACTTCATGACAGTGGTAAATTTAAGTAAAAGTATTTCATTTTTATTTATAAAAAATACAAATTTACCCAAAATTTTTAAAAATTGGCAAATTTCAATTTCTCCACTTTCAAAATAGATAGTAATACCTCCAAAAACAGTTATTACTTTACACTCCCCATATGTCTACTTCATGTTTGGATCATTTTAAAAATTACATTTTCTTTTTTTCGGACGTTAGAAGGCTTAAGAAGTTTAGAAGCAAATCTTGAAATTTTCCAAAATCCACTTTTTAACGACCATTTCAGGTCTGAAGTCACTTTGTGAGGCTTACATAATAGAAACCACCCAAAAATGACCCCATTTTAGAAACTACACCCCTCAAGGTATTTTTGAAAAAAAAAATACATGTTTTAGTGTCTCCATATTCTGAGAGCCATAGTTTTTTAGTTTTCGGGCGATTGCCTTAGTTAGGGTCTCATTTTTTGCAGGATGACTGTTTTATTGGTATGATTTTAGGGTGCGTATGAATTTTTGATCGCTTGGAATTACACTTTTTGTGATGTAAAGTGACAAAAAATAGCTTTTTTGACACACTTTTTATTTTAATTTTTTGTACTGTGTTCATCTGACGGGTTAGGCCATGTAATATTTTTATAGAGCTAGTTATTACGGACGCGGCGATACATAATATGTATACTTTTTTTATTTATTTCACTTTGACACAATAACAGCATTTTAGAAAAAAAAAAAATTATTAATGTGCGGCTATAAGAAATTAGATTTTGTTTAACTTTTTTCCATCTTTTTCCCATTTTTTTTTACCCACACCCACTTGGTTCTTGCAGGTCCAGTGGGTCTGTTGCCTCTATAATACACTATAGTACACTCTATAGTGTACTGCAGTGTATTGTGACTTTACACAGCTTGATCAGCCTACTGTCTTTAGCAGGATGCTGATCAAGCTTAGCTATACCATGGCAAGCCGGAAGCCTGTTAAGGCGTACGCTTGCCAAGGTAACCATTGCGACTGCTACCACAGCAGTGCAGCACCCAATGGGGGAGGGAGCCCCCCCTCTCTGTGAGGGAGCCCTCCCCCCTCTGTGAACGCTACAAGCATGAGGTCACTGCAACGGCACAGCAGTGGCCTTATGGGAGAGGGAGGGAGCTCCCTCCCTGTTAACCCTTACCATACAGCTGTCACTATGGACCACGGCATGGAAGGGGTTAAATGGCTGCCATCGGTGCCAGCACCAATGTCAGTCGTTTGAAGCAGACTGTCAGCTGTGTGCTGAAACTCTGCTTACTGCACTGGCCAACCTGAAAATGGGGGAGGGGGGACTGGGTATCGCGTGCCCGTCCGGCCATCTTGGGGCATATCAGGGGGCACATCAGGAGCTACAGGGGGGGCTAGGAGGTTAAATAACTTTATATATATGTATACATATATAACAAAGTTCTGATGCCCACAGCTGGCATTAGAATCTTCTGATTGGCTAGTCTGTACAGGCTAGCCAATCAGAGCTTTTGCCGGCGCCGGACCGCCTTGATCCCGGGCCGGTAAACTGAGATCCCTGGTTGTGTTTAACAGCTGGGGTCTCAGCGCTGTCACCATGTCTGCAGACATGATGACAGTTTTTTTTTTTTTTTTTTTAAAGTAGTCTTTATTTACTTTTTCTTTATGCAGATTACAGTATCATAGTAAAAGAAGAAATTCACAATAACAGATATTACCCCCCCAAGCACCCCCTCAAGCATGCTCGGGAAAAAAAAAAAAAAAAAAAACACCACTCTCCCTTCATTCATTCCACCACTTCCATATCTTAAAAAAAATTTCATGGTGACAGTTTAATGCCATGATGTGTATACTTGTCATGGGGCGCCAAGTAGCAGTGCTCCATGACGAGTATACACGACAAATAGCGCTAAGGCGTTAATAGCAAGCTGTGTGATGGGAGTAGATATCTGGGAGGTTATACTGTATTTGTCTGTTAAAGAAGAGAGTGTGTGCTCACCATCACTGCTTACTGTTACAGCTAGCCCGGCCCCTTCACCTGGGGTTTTCCCATAGACAGAATTGCAATCTGTGCTCTGTTCCTATCCTATAGAGCTCCAAGCAAAATTTAGGTTGAGGCTCTGCACCCTAGTGAGGTGAGAATCTCATACACCCTGTCTTTCGATGGCTGCCCTAAGGGGTGTTACACACAGTAGCTACTAAAATACCTTAATTTTCTACACCTACTTCTACTTTAGTTTCCAACAGTGCATCACCAAAAAATCTTCATAACAAAGTCTGTCTTCAAGGCTGGGGCTGCAGCGTGATCTTGCAGCTCCCACGCCACTCTCCTCATCACTACTTGCCAGCCTACTGGAGGAAGCAGCGGATGTCTCCTCCAGATCTTGGGTGGGCAGTAGCTGCTGACTGTCCTCTAGTATCTCGTCCTCGCTGTATAGTAGAGCTGAGCCCACAGCATATAATAATTTTCTGGCTGAAGGAGTAGAAAACGACAGAGGAAGGTTGAGGACAGGTGAGGGCACAGGGCCTGATCCAGGGCCATGCCAACTAAGGGTTGTGTCTGACGAACCCACCGACTCTTGGCTGGGGGTGTCTAATGTCACTTGGGATGAAGTGGATGATCAAGTCAACCATTCAAGCACTGCTGGGCTGCTGGTCAAGACACGACCGATAGATGACACCGAGAGCTCAGGCCTCTCGAAGTGACCCCTGTTGCCATGCTCCCTCTGCTGCGACCTGTGCCTGCGCTAGAAACAGTTAGGACTCTGCCCCTCTCCTGTGCAGACCTGTCATTTCTCTGTCTGACATACTGTTAGATCAAATAAATAAATAAAAAGAAAATGAATACACACCAAAAAAGGTTGTAATTTGGTCACTTTACCACACAACGGCAAATAAGCCCTTTTTTCCACTAATACACCACAAAAAAGGCTTTAAAACATATAACTGCACTGCAGAACGGCTAATAAGACTTTTTTTCCCACTAATACACCACAAGAAAGGCTGTAATTTTGTCACTTCACTGCACGATGACTAATAAGCCTTTTTTTCCCACTAATACACCCCAAAAAAGGCTTTAGAACATATAACCACACCGCTGAATGGCAAATAAGCCCTTTTTTCCCCACTAATACACCCCAGAAAAAGCTTTAGAAAATATATCTGCGCAGCTGAATGGCTAATAAGACTTTTTTTTCCCACTTACACACCCCAAAAAGGCTTTAAAACATATAACTGCATCGCTGAAAGGCAAATAAGCCCTTTATTTTGTTTCCACTAAAACACCACAAAAAAGGCTTTAAAACATATAACTGCACCGCAGAACGGCTAATAAGACTTTTTTTTCCACTAATACACCACAAGAACGGCTGTAATTTTGTCACTTCACTGCACGATGACTAATAAGCCTTTTTTTCCCACTAATATACCCCAAAAAAGGCTTTAGAACATATAACCACACCGCTGAATGGCAAATAAGCCCTTTTTTCCCCACTAATACACCCCAGAAAAAGCTTTAGAAAATATATCTGCACAACTGAATGGCTAATAAGACTTTTTTTTCCCACTTACACACCCCAAAAAGGCTTTAAAACATATAACTGCATCGCTGAAAGGCAAATAAGCCCTTTATTTTGTTTCCACTAATACACCACAAAAATGACTTTAAAACATATAACTGCACCATTGAACGGCTAATAACACACCAAAAAAGGCTGTACTTTTGTCACTTCACCACACAACGGCTAGCAAGCCTTTTTTCTCACTAATACACCACAAAAAAGGCTTTAGAACATATAACTGCCCCGTGTATTCACTAATACACCCTAAAAACAGCTGAAATTTTGTCACTTTACCACACAACAGAAAAAAAGGCCCTTTTTTCCCCACTACTACACCACAAAAAAGGCTTTAAAACATAACTGCACTGATAAATGGCTAATAAGGCTTTGTTTCCCACTAATATACCACAAAAGATGCTGTTATTTTAGCACTTCACCGCACAACAGTTAACACACCTTTTTTCCACTAATACACCCCAAAAATGCTTTAGAACCCAAAATGGCTGTAATTTTGTCACTGCACCACACAACGGCTAATAAGACTTATAAATATTTCCTAGTAATACTCCCAGTTAATGGCTGTATCACACAGCACTTGCACCCCAATAACAAGCAAGGTTTGCTGGAATTACAGAGGTATCATCTATTGCAAACCTAAAAGCAGCAGTATAAAGGCAATTTGGATCCCCAGTCAGTGCAGCAAGATATAATAGGATTGCTCCTATTACCTAGGCTGTGCACTCCCCTATTGGACCCTGTTCTCCTTTTATAGGGTGGAATAATTCCTCCCTATCCTTTCCCTACACTTCTAATGATCTTTCCCTGAACTTCTATTCATCCAAAAAAAAGTTTTAAGTATTTTCTACCACTTTCCCTAGTGCCTGCTAACGTCTCTCCCTGCACTAAGTATACTGGAAAATGGCTGAATCCAAGATGGCTGAGGCTATTTATAGGGCTGTGACATCACAGGGGCTGGCTGGCTGCTGATTGTCTGTATGCATGGCATTGTGGGTGATCCCTCATTCCCAGAGTTCTTTGCTCAGTGTCCTAACACGTGCAGCAGTCATTTTAGGAAAAAATGCGATTCGTTACTGTGAAGCATGAGGAAATTCGGATTCTGTGCGAATCAAATTTTTTCAGAAATTCGGATTGAATTCCACTTTGTCAACTTTTGTGCGCTCATCTCTAGAAATATTAATTTCAAGGGCTTTTCTATCTTGGCACAGGGCAATATGATCTCCTGAGGTATTATGATATATTCCATTATCCATTATCCCTTTTATGTGATAAATAACACCATGGTATAGGAAAACATCCCCATATCATGAGTGTATCACCACCCCTCTTTAATGTCTTCCCAGTGTACTGTGGCTTGAATTGCTTGGGTGTCATCTTACTTATTGTCTGTGACCACCAGACCCAAAAAGAACTATTTTGCTTTCACCAGTCCACAAAAATGTTGTGCCATTTCTCTTTGGGCCAGTCAATGTGTTCCTGGCATATTTTTACTTATTCAGGACTGCAGGGAGTTCTTGCTGGTAACTTAGCTTAAGTTTGATGTTTCTGGAGGTGATCATTAATTGAGCCTTTGCCATTCTTGGATCCATTCGAACAGTAGTTCCCCACTTCCATTCACGTCTTTCTGGGAATTTGAGTTCATTTTAACGGAGCAGCCTATACTTTGCTGCACTTCTCTATATTTTTTCACTTTCCAATCAAATTTTTAATCAAAGTATGTTCTTCATCAGAACAATGTCTGGAATGACACATTTTCTCCAGTATTTCAGAAGGAAAAGCACTATAACCAACTTGTGCAACATTTAATACTCTCCTACCTTAAATAAGGGTGAAAATTGACACCCTACATCTTGAATGCCTTCACCAACTCTTCACTGCTATTATTTTGAATACATCTGTTTCAAATAATGATTCAATTACTCAGAATAAGGGACATGCATGTGCTAATTGTTGGGTCGTTTTTTTTTTTTTTTCTATTATTCTACTACACTTACAAGTAGAGATGAGCGAACTTCAAAAATTAGTTCGGCGTTCGACGTTCGGGTTGGGGTAATCGCCGCATCCCATTATGGATTCCACTACAGTGGACTATCCCGGCATATGGAATCCTTAAGGGGTGGCTTCCACGAACCCGAACTTTGGAAAAGCCGAAGGACCTGGGGTGACGTCACCATCATGTGATCAGTGCAGGGGGCGTGGCTCAGCACTGGATTTGATCCAGTGCTGGGCCACACCCTGCTTTGATCACATGATGGTGGCATCAGTCCCGACTTTCAAAGTTCGAGTTTGTGGAAGCCGCCCCTTATGGATTCCATATGCCAGGATAGTCCGCGGTAGTGGAATCCATAACGGGATGCGGCGATTACCCCAACCCGAACGCCAAACTAATTTTTGAAGTTCGCTCATCTCTACTTACAAGTAAAATATTTGCTACCTATAAAGATCAGTTCTACAAAAAAAAAAGCAATTTATCAGACTAATGATGTTACACTACTATTTTTTTTTAACACCACTGTATGTAAATGTACCATTTCCTAAATGTATGGCTGAAGATTCTGTTTAAAAATAGATGATCAGTAAGGGTAAAAATAGTACAAGCTTGATGTAATTTAATGAGTAGCATACAGCAGCCTCTATTTTTTAATACTCATTACCATGGATGATTGTAGATTATTAAAGGGCTTATCCCATGAAATGTATTACAATGCAGTGAACAGGGAATTATAAATAAAGTGTTATTGCAATATATATGCATAAAAATATAATTTTTTTGTACAGAGGAAAAAAAAACTGTCTGGTTTGAGAGCTGCACTTATACAGCAGACAAACAACGTGAGTTTGCGAGCGTTCGCGCATTTGATTTCCAGTGTGTGTTTGTATTAAGTGTGTGACTTTAGATTACGTGACTTGAGATTCAGGGACTTTAGGAGGGGACTACAGAAAGTTAGATTATCACCGCGTCATATTGTATTTTTTATCTTTCCTTGCGTAATCCCCATTTAGTATGTGTTCCATTATTGACAACGCAGTCCAGTGCTCATCTTATCTAATGTATGCAGTCCTGGAATAGCCGTTTGAGGGTGCATATCTTTGTTCAAAATGTGAGCAAATTGCCCGTTCGGAATCACACATCATGTATCTACCCTGGCGAGTTTCAAAACTGAGAAGCGTTGACAATTTGGAAAAGAGTTTGCTGCTCACTGACCAAGCACTCTATGGGGTAGATGTGGGGGAGGGTGGTAGCGAGGAGGCACAGGAAAGTGAGGTAACCAGCAGGATAACAGTTAGAAAGAGGGGTAGAGGGAAGAGTGCAAAGGGGGGCTAGTCCTGATCTGACACACCCCAACAAGTTTGCAAGGTTGGCAGATGAGGGTGATGTCAGTTCAGGGAGAGCACTGCTGCAGCAGGACCCTTCCTCTGCCAGTCAGGGAAATGTCAACTCCAGTAAGCAGGGGACCAGGAGAGCAGGGCAGACCAAACAGGTGCTGGTAGTGGGAGAGTCAATTATCAGGGGTACAGATAGGGTGATCTATCACAAAGACCGGGATCGTCAAACGGTGTGTTGTCTTCCTGGTGCTCAAGTTCGACACATCGTGCTCGTGCATCAGGTTGACAGATTACTGGGAAGGGCTGGAGAATATCCAGCAGTAATGGTCCATATTGGAACCAATGACAAAGTTAGAGGTAGGTGGAGCGTCCTTACAAATGATTTTAGGGATTTAGGTCACAAGCTTAGGGCAAGGACATCAAAGGTAGTGTTTTCCGAAATATAATCTGTATCATGAGCCACACAAGAAAGGCAGCGGGAGATTGGAGAGGTTAACTAGTGGCTCAAAAACTGGTGTAGGAAGGAGGGGTTTGGGTTCCTGGAGAACTGGGCAGACTTCTGTTGGCTACAGGCTCTATCGTAGGGATGGGCTACACCTCAATGGGGAAGGGGCAGCTGTGTTGAGGAAGTAGATGCTATAAGATTGGAGGAGTGTTTAAACTAGAGACTGTGGGGGAGGGTAATTACGTTATAGGATGGAAAGATAGTTCAGATAGAGAACGGGGGCAAGGTAATGGGACTAGGGGAGGAATGCAAGGAGGGACTAGAACAGTTCATTAGGAAAGGTGTAGGATAAAAAATATACCTAAACCTCTTAATTGTATGTATATTAATGCCAGAAGCCTGACTAATAAAACTGGTGAGCTGGAATTAGTGATGTGTGAGGAAGACTATGACATAGTTGGAATAACTGAAACATGGCTGGGTGATAGCTATGACTGGGCAATTAATGTACAGGGTTACAATCTGTTTAGAAAGGATCGCAAAAACCAGAGAGGGGGAGGAATCTGCCTTTATGTAAAGTCCTGTCTAACGCCCACAGTCCGAGAAGATATAAGTGAGGGACATGAATATGTGGAATCACTGTGGATAGAAATACATGGAGGCAAAAACAATAATTAAAAACTAATAGGAGTTTATTATAAACCACCTAATATACCAGAGTCCACAGAAACTCTGCTACTAAACGAGATAGAAGAGGCAGCAGATCATAATGAGGTCATTATTATGGGGGACTTCAACTACCCAGATATAGTCTGGGAAACCGATACCTGTATATCTCATAAAGGAAACAGGTTCTTGGCAATAACCAAAGACAATTACATTTCCCAACTGGTTCAGGACCCAACTAGAGGGACGGCCATACTGGACTTAACCAATAGACCTGACAGAACAACAGATGTACAGGTTGGGGGACACCTGGTAAATAGTGACCATAAAGTAGTAACCTTCCAATTATCATTCAAAAGAATGTTTCTTCAAGGAGGAACAAAAATACCAAACTTAAAAAAAATTTAGCCAACTAAGAGAAGCCATAGTGCTAACTAACTGGGACAACGTCCACAAAAATAAAAATACAGCCACAAAATGGGATATTTTTAAAAGCATCCCAAAATCTAATTGTGAGAGATACATACCTTATGGGAATAAAAGGTTAAGGAACAAGAAAAAACCAATGTGGATAAATAGAACTGTAAAGAAGCAATAAATGACAAAAAGAAAGAATTTAAATCACTAAAACAGGAGGGTAGCGAGGAAGCACTGATAAACTATAAGGCAAAAAAATTGAATATATAAAAAAGAAAATAAAAGCAGCCAAACTAGAGACCGAGAGATTAATTGCCAAAGAGAGCAAAACTAACCCTAAAATGTTCTTCAATTATATAAATGGTAAAAAGTATAAATCTGAAGTTGTCGACCCTCTACAGAGTATTGATGGGAGAGTTGCAGAGAGCGATGAGGAGAAAGCAAAGCTATAAATTTTTTTTTTTTTTCCCCCACTGCATTCATTGAGGAAAATAAACTGTCAGATGAAATGCAGAATGTAAAAGTAAATTCCCCACTAAAAGTGCCCTGTCTGACCCAGGAAGAAGTACAGTGGCATCTTAAAAAGATTAAAATAGACAAAACGCCAGGACCAGATGGCATCAGAGAATTAAGTAATGTTATAGCCAGACCCTTAGTTCTGATACTTAATGACTCTATACTGACAGGAAGTGTTCCACAGGATTGGTGTATAGCAAATGTGGTGCCAACATTCAAAAAGGTTCCAAAAACAGAGCATGGAAGCTATAGGCCGGTAAGTTTCACATCTGTTGTGGATAAACTGTTTGAAGGTTTTCTGAAAGATGAAAATAAGCAAATAACGCCATATCAGCATGGCTTAATGAGGGATCGGTCATGTCAAACTAATTTAGTGAGTTTCTATGAAGAGGTAAGTTCTAGACTTGACAGCGGCGAATCAATGGATGACATATATCTGGACTTCTCTAAAGCATTCGACACTGTTCCTATCAGTTTAATCCCTGTTATGTCCCCTATCAGGGGACGTGTATCGAATAGATTTTAGGAGATGGGAGATGGAAAAAGATGATTGATCGGTCGTCTTACTTCCAATTTGGGGCACTGCGCGTGTGCCGCGCAATGTACTGTGGCACCAATACAAATAGTGTGAACTACTATTCTTACCATTTTAATCTTTGTTAAGTCCCCTACCAGGGGACGTGTATTGAATTGAATCCTTGCATGGGGAGATAGAGAAAAAAGCTTGCACTGTCCGCTTCCTTCTAATTTTGGGCACTTGCAATGGAATTTGCCACCAATGCAACTAGTGTTAACTAAGTACTATTCCTATCAGTTTAATCTCTGTTTTGTCCCTTATCAGGGCCAGGGCCGGTGTAGTCAATGGATTTTTGGAACCGGGAGATGGAAAAAGACCCATGCTCGGTTCGCTTCGTTTGAACTTTAGGTCACTGCACATGCGCCGTGCAGTGTACTGTGACACCCTATATGAGTGGTGGGCAGTCGGCACAGTACAGTCTGTGGGCCTGACACACACTGGCAGGCAAATGAAATTATATTAAAGGGTAAAAATTAAATGACTTTTTTATCTGCAAGGTACTACTGTGCCACCCTATATGAGTGGTGGGCAGTGGGCACAGTACAGTCTGTGGGCCTGACACACTCTGGTCGGCAACTGCAATTATATTAAAGGGTAAAAATTAAATGACTTTTTTATCTGCAAGGTACTGTGCCACCCGATATGAGTGGTGGGCACTGGCAGTGGTTACAGTACAGTCTCTGGTCCTGACACTCACTGGCAGGCAACTGCAATTATATTAAAGTGTACAAATTAAATGACTTTTTTATCTGCAAGGTACTGTGCCACCTTATATGAGTGGTGTGCACACAGTACAGTCTGTAGGCCTGCGGCCTCTCACACATGGGCAGGCAACTGCAATATATATAGAAAAAATAAATAAAAGCAGACTGATGTACCAGCCCTAAATAAGGCTTTTTGGGGTGCTGTCAGGACGCTGTCCTTACAGCAGATGAGTCTTTGAGGACTGGAGTGGACACAGAACACTGGTCTAGCTAATGCTTTCCCTATTAATTCAGCAGCAGCAGCACTCTCCATGCTCTAACTTAGGCCCCATTCAGATGTCCGTAGTGTGTTGCGGATCTGCAACTCCCCATAGAGATGACTATTATTGTCCATTCACAGTGAATGGGTCCGCATCCATTCAGCAGAATTGTGGAATGGATGCGGACAAAATTGCGGACTTGTGAATTGGGCCTAACACTGCAGCTTCAGAATTAATCTAAGATGGATGCTGTCCTTGCTTTTTGATAGGAGGTGGGAGGGTCTGGGAGGGAGGGTATGCTGATTGGCTGGAATGTGTCTATTGACTGTGAGGTACAGGGTCAAAGTTTCAATGATGACGTATAGGGGGCTGATCGAACATCGCATATGTTCGCCTGCCGCAGCGTACACGAGCATGCGATGTTCGCCAGGAACTGTTCGCCGGCGAATAGTTCGGGACATCTCTAGTGAAGAACGCTGCTCATCAGCAACTGTAGACTCAGGCTGCTGCTGATGGAGCTGGTACTGCTCCTGCCACCCCTCCCCAGCAGCCATGGCAGTGGAACGTGAGCGCAGAGGGCCCCCCGGTCAGACCTGCGAGAAGATGGACAATGGTGCAGATAGGCAGCAGCCAACTGACTACTTAGGATGTCTCCGTAGTAGTTCAGTTTGTCCTCCCTCTCAGTGGGTCTAATAAAGGCCCCAATCTGGACCGGTGTGTTGGGCAGACATTATAAAAAGGGGTATATTCACTACAGTGTGCCTGGTACTGAGATATACACTGCCCCATCATAAAGCATTGAGTTTGGCAGACATTATAAAAAGGAGCTTATTCACTACAGTGTGCCTGGTACTGAGATATACATTGCACCATCAGAGAAATTATCTTTTTTTCTGGGGAAATTAAACTAACTTGTACCACATCTGTCTGTGCGTTCAATCCGCAACCTTTATATTAATTACTCCAGCAGAGAGTGATTTATATTTTGGCCATAGTTAACTAGTTTTGGGCACATCTGTGTGTGTGTTTAGACCGCAACCGTATATACAGTATTCCAGCAGAGAATACATTTTATTTGGGACAAATTTGTATCCAATATAGAACTACATCCGAATACAGTGTGTATATTAAAAATTACATTCTCTTGGGTCTAGTGTAGTGGCCAAAATCTGTATTTTTCTGTATCAAGCACCGAACTGCATGTCAATACAGTGTGTATTGTAAAAATTACATTATCTTGGGCCTAGTGTAGTGGCCAAAATCTGTATTTTTTTGTATCCAGTATCTTACTGCATCTCAATACAGTGTGTATCGTAAAAATTACATTCTCTCGGGCCTAGTGTAGTGGCCAAAATCTGTATTTTTCTGTATCCAGTACCTTACTGCATGTCAATACAGTTTGTATAGTAAAAATTACATTTATCTCGGGCCTAGTGTAGTGGCCAGAATCTGTATTTTTCTGTATCCAGTACCTTACTGCATGTCAATTGCATGTCTTTAGTGGACACAGTTTAGCCACATCTACAGACAAAACCATTAATATGAAGAAGGTGAGCACAAAGGCACAAAGAAGTGGGCGTGATGCTGATGGTGCAAGCAGAGGTCGTGGCCCTGGGCTTGATGCTGATTTTGCAAGCAGAGGTCGTGGCCCTAGGCACAATGAAACTGTGCCTGCTGCCAGTGCACCAGAAAAAAATAAAAAATCCACATTACCCAGCTTCATATCCAACTTAGCTGGGCGGCACAGGACAACACTGTCCATGTCGGACCAGTGCAAACAGGTGGTCGGTTGGATTGCAGAAGATAATGCTTCCAGTCGGTTAAGCACCACCCTCCTTTCCACTAAGTCCAGTCTCTGTAGCCAAGAGTCTGGTCAACCGAATCCTCATTCTGATCCTCCTTCCTCCCACCATGTCGCGTCTGGCCAAACAAGTGATCCCACACTCATATATTCACATGACCTCTTTTCATCGCCGGTATTAGATTTGGCTCTCTCGCCAAGCACGCTTGAAGAGGTACAAGTGTAGGTACGGAGACATCCTAAGTAGTCAGTTGGCTGCTGCCTATCTGCATTATCGTCCATCTTCTCACAGGTCTGACCGGGGGGCCCTCTGCGTTCACGTTCCACTGCCATGGCTGCTGGGGAGGGGTGGCAGGAGCAGTACCAGCTCCATCAGCAGCAGCCTGAGTCTACAGTTGCTGATGAGCAGCGTTCTTCACTAGAGATGTCCCGAACTATTCGCCGGCGAACAGTTCCTGGCGAACATCGCATGCTCGTGTACGCCGCGGCAGGCGAACATATGCGATGTTCGATCAGCCCCCTATACGTCATCATTGAAACTTTGACCCTGTACCTCACAGTCAATAGACACATTCCAGCCAATCAGCATACCCTCCCTCCCAGACCCTCCCACCTCCTATCAAAAAGCAAGGACAGCATCCATCTTAGATTAATTCTGAAGCTGCAGTGTTAGGCCCAATTCACAAGTCCGCAATTTTGTCCGCATCCATTCCACAATTCTGTTGAATGGATGCGGACCCATTCATTGTGAATGGACAATAATAGTCATCTCTATGGGGAGTTGCAGATCCGCAACACACTACGGACATCTGAATGGGGCCTAAGTTAGAGCATGGAGAGCACCCCCATGCGTAAATCTAGCTTGCAGTGTAGCACTGCTCTGGGTAAGTGTCAACAGGCTGTGCTGAAGCTGATCTGCTTAGGGGACAAACAGCACACTGCCACAAAGCTGTGGTAGCCTATAAGGGACCAGACTAAGCTGTGGCTCTCGCCACTCAACCTAGAAACAGGCATGGTTGTGTCTGACAATGGCCGTAACTTGGTGGCGGCTTTGGAGCTCGGCAACCTGACACACATTCCATGCCTAGCCCACGTCTTAAACTTATTGGTTCAGCAGTTTATCAAAACCTACCCCAATTTGCAGGAGCTACTAGTGAAGGCGCGCCACTTGTGTGCCCATTTCCAAAAGTCATCCACAGCTTCTGCCGGTCTGTCACCGCTGCAGCAGGGCTTGCAGGTTCCAGCTCACCGACTGTTCTGCGACGTTAGCACGCGCTGGAACTCTACGTTCTACATGTTGGCCAGGCTTTGTGAGCAGCAGAGGGCAGTTGTGGAATACCAGCTGCAATATGGTCATTGCCTTTCCAGTCAATTGCCATTATTCACAAGCGAGGAGTGGGCATTGATGTCAGACCTATGTGAGGTTTTAAAAAACTTTGATGTACCCACACAGATGGTTAGTAGCGATAACGCTATTATCAGTGTAACTATCCTACTCTGTGCCTGCTCTGCCAGTAAATTACCGGAGGAGAGGAGGCGGGTAGCAGGGGAGGCTGTTCTAGCAGCTCCCCACTAGTCCCTTGCGTGCCCTCTGTGATGCCGGGAGCCGGAATATGATGTAATTCCGGCCCCGGCATACTAAATGGCATGCTGGAGGACTGAGGAGCTGCACCACACTGGACCCCAGGGAGGTGACTGTGTATGTCTGTCTGTCAGAAAGTGTCTGTGTGTGTTTGTCAGTGAGTGAGTGTATGTCTGTCATGAGTGTCTGTGTCAGTGTATATGTGTGTGTTTGTCTGTGAGTGAGTGTCTGTCAGTGAGTTTATGTGTGTGTGTTTCAGTGGGTAGGTGTATGTCTGTCAGTGAGTGTCTGTTTGTGTCTGTCAGTGAGTTTGTGTGTGTATCAGTGAGTGTGTGTCTGTCAGTGAGTTTCTGTGTACGTCATTGAGTGTCTGTCTGTCTGTCAGTGAGTGTGTGTATGTCAGTGAGTATGTCTGTCAGTGAGTTTCTGTGTATGTCGTTCAGTGTGTGAGTGTATGTGTGTCAGCGTGTATGTCTGTCAGTGAGTGGGTGACATGAGGGGCAGCAAAATGGATATTTGTCTTGCACCGCCCCTGGTAGTTTCACAGTGCCATGATGTAAAAAATGCAACTAATTAATATTGGGTTTATTAATCATTTGTTCTTCTGTACTGAAACTTCTGTATTTACTAGAAGTCATAAAATGCTCAACTGTTACACATTTTAAGGTCGCACACCTGCTCTAAAAATGCCTTTTGCAATTCTTCTGGTAAGTGACAGTTCGAAAAATGCAAATTAGATGTCTCATTGCCTTTTCAAGTCGACTGTGCTAGGGGAAATCCCGTCTTGTAATGTGTTTGTATCAGTATGTGATCATTGCTGATGTTTTTAACTCTATGCATCAGGGACATTTCTAGGGTTTTTTGGGGTCCTAAATTTAGGAGAAATAAATCTTAGAAATCTTTTTTGTACCATTGCTTTATCAAAATAAATTTCAGTCTATGTTGTAAAAGTCAACAGGCAAATCTTAATTGATGAAACAAAGATCAAGCAAAAAAGGAAAAAACACATGGATGAACAGCGCAGAAAATCTTTGGCTACACTATGCTATAACTTGCAGTCAGGCCCTGCAGGTAAGGCTACTTTCACATTAGCGGCAGCCTTCTCTAGCTTTCCGCTAGTGAATGCGTCCCGCTGGAAGTCCGCTCTGGCCCCATTCACGATAATATGGGCGGGCTGGTGGTCCGGCCGCAGCACGGCAAACATGCCAAGAGGCGGCCGGAATAAAACTACCCTGAGGGAAGAAGGGTTCTCCTTCCTTTCAGTGCCCTGGCTCTAGGGAGCAATGGTGTGAGGATTGCCACTCCATCCTACGACACAAGCAGCATGAATTGATGAATCTTTGCTGTTAGGTGTGAACAGTTCAGGCTGGCAGTGTTGGATTAATGATATGGGGAATGTTTTATTGGCACATGCTGGGCCCTTTTATACTTTGCAAGGATGTTTGGGACGTTAGAGCTTACCTAAGCATTGTGGAATTTGTGGCTGACCAAGTTCATCCCTTTGTGGCAGTTGTGTACCATATGACCACTGCACTATGCCTAAAGGGTTGTACAGCCATGAACAGGTTTCAAGAAGATGACAGCAATATTTCCTAGCATTTACAGTCACCAGATTTTAATCTATAGAGCATCTAAATATGGCAACTCTGAGAAGCTATTATGTCCAGATGGGTCAATATTTCTGCAGAACAATATGAACGCCTACTGAAATCTATGCTACAATGAATTGATGTGGTTCTGAAGCTCAATGTGTGTACAGGTTCAACTTAGCCACGAACATCTTCATTTGAAACTTTGGTTTGAATTCTTGACAACTTTTCTATGTCCTTGACAGCATTCTTGACAACTTCTCTATGCCCTTGCATAGGTTTTACATATGACCATCAGTGTCCCTAGCGACTCTGTCCAGTGCATGTACATCTTCTATACATTCCAACAGAATCCAATTAATCCGTATTTGCTTTTAGCATGCCCATGGCCTTTTCGGGGCTAAATAAATTTAGAGTAATATATATTGTACACTATTTATTTATTCTTGTATTTATAAAGGAACTAGAGATGAGCGAATCGAAGTTAATGAAGTGGAATTCGATCTGAATTTCAGGAATTATTCAATTCGCTCCGAATTTCCTCATGCTTCGTGGTAACGAATCGCATTTTTTCCTAAAATGGCTGCTGCATGTGTGAGAACATGGAGAAAGAAACTCTGGGAAGGCGGGATCACCCACAATGCCATGCATGCACCCAATCAGCAGCCAGCCCCGTGATGTCACAGCCCTATAAATAGCCTCAGCCATCTTAGATTCTGCCATTTACCAGTGTACTTAGTGCAGGGAGAGACATCAGCAGGAGTTAGGGACAGTGATAGAAAAGACTTGATTGTGGTAAAAAAACAATTTATAAGTGCAGGGAAAGGATAGGAAGGAATCGTTCCGCGGCATTTATGTAGAACAGGGTTCAGCAGGGGAGGTTAAAGACTGGGTAATAGGAACAATCCTATTACACCTTGGTGCACTGACTGGGGATCCAAATTGCCATTATACAGCTCTGTATTTCCAGCAAACCGTTCTTATTATTGGGGTGCAAGTGCTATTTGATACAGCCATTAATAGGGTTTATTATAAGGAAATATTTCTACGTCTTATTTGCCCTTGTGCGGTGCAGTTATATGTTGTAAAGCCCTTTTTGCCGTGTATTAGTAGCAAAAGAAAAATATATTTTCCCTTGTTCGGTGCAGTGATATATTCTAAAGCCCTGTTTGCCTTGTATTTGTGGCGAAACAAAAATATATTCACCGTTCAGAGTTGCACTTATCTGTTGTAAAGCCTTTTATGTTGTGTAAAAGTAGAAAAAAATTAGGGCCTAATTGCCATTCAGCAGTGCAGTGATATATTTTAAAGCCCTGTTTGCCATGTATTAGTGGCAAAAGAAAAATGTATTCGCCATTCAGCGTTGCACTTATATGTTGAAAAGTCTTGTGTAGTGTGAAAGTGGAAAATAAGAGCCTATTTGCCATCCAGTGGTGCAGTTATATGTGGTAAAGCCCTTTTGCTGTATGGACCGAATTACGTAGTGGTGAAATTTTTTATGTGAAACAGGCTTTTTTTGGGAAAAATTGATGGGTGATTGTAGACTCTCATCACTCTCACACTATGTCACCTTGCCACTCTGTGGCCTCCTGATGCTGCTGCCACCTCCACGCTATGTCACCTTGCCACTCTGTGGCCTCCTCATGCTGCTTCCACCTCACCACCATGTCATAGGGCCACTCTGTGAACTTCTCATGCTGTTCCCACCCTCCTGTCATGCCTTTTCATTAATATATAAACATTTATACATTATTATTAGAATGTGTATTCATGGCCTATAAGAAGCCATGTTGAACTTATATTCACCCTCTTGTATAAATCTTCATTGTAGGGTGGAATATGGGTTCAAGGAAAGGTTCTTCCTGGCAGATGTGTGCCTATCTAAGGGAGTAATTTTGACTCATCACTAGGCTATGAGCCAAGATAAGGTTACTTCCTGGCACTCGTCTGGCATCCTTTATAATAAGGTTTATTAATGAGACAAACATACAATGTCTGTTTATTCATATAGTGGATCGTATTTAGTTTTGACACAAGTTAATCAATATATCACATATGTGTTGTTTTATATTGCTTCACTTATTGGTTTATTTTGTTTATATCATATATTAACGTATATATATATATATATATATATATATATATATATATCCTGTGTGTGTATCACCAGAAGCGTGTATTCCTGAGGTATGTAGGAAAGCATGCTCAGTTGGATTCTGCTAATGAGAAGTTGCTCAGAAAAGTTGTATTATTTTCAAAAGATAAGGCACCTGTGAAATCCAAAAACCCACATATATGTTGTCTACATTTTAGCCTTATGATGTGAGAACAGTTATACTAGTTTCTGGGAATCTAGTTTTTAATTGTTTCGAGTGTCAGGGGGTATGCCTCCCTTTTTGATGTATGTCCCAGGTGGTGGATGTTTACCACTTAACATGAAGTCACATTATATAAATTTAACTATTAACCCCTTAAGGACACGGCCCTATTTCTCCTTAAGGACCAGGCCATTTTTTCAAAATCTGACCATTGTCACTTTATGTGGTGATAACTTTAAAACGCTTTTTCTTATCCAGGCCATTCTGAGATTGTTTTTTCGTCACATATTGTACTTCATGACAGTGGTAAAATGAAGTCGAAAAATTTCATTTTTATTTATAAAAAAATACCAAATTTACCAAGTTTCAATTACTCTACTTCTATAATACATAGTAATACTGCCAAAAAAAGTTATTGATTTACATTCCCCATATGTCTACTTCATGTATCGATCATTTTGGGAATGCCATTTTATTTTTTGGGGACGTTACAAGGCTTAGAAGTTTAGAAGCAAATCTTGAAATTTTTTCAGAAATTTTCAAAAACCCACTTTTTAGGGACCAGTTCAGGTCTGAAGTCACTTTGTCCCATTCAGATGTCCGTAGTGTGTTGCGGATCTGCAACTCCCCATAGAGATGACTATTATTGTCCATTCACAATGAATGGGTCCGCATCCATTCAACAGAATTGTGGAATGGATGCGGACAAAATTGCGGACTTGTGAAAGTCACATAATAGAAACCACCCAAAAATTACCCCATTCTAGAAACTACACCCCTTAAGGTATTCAAAACTGATTTTACAAACGTCATTAACCCTTTAGGTTTTCCACAAGAGTTAATGGCAAATGGAGATACAATTTCAGAATTTCGATTTTTTGAAAAATTTTCCGTTTGAATCCATTTTTTCCAGTAACAAAGCAAGGGTTAACAGCCAAACAAAACTCAATTTTTATTGCTCCGATTCTGTAGTTTTCAGAAACACCCTATATGTGGTCGTAAACTGCTGTATGGTCAAACTGCAGGGCGCAGAAGGAAAGTGACGCCATATGGTTTTTGGAAGGCAGATTTTGCTGTACTGGATTTTTGACACCATGTCCCATTTGAAGCGCCCCAATGCACCCCTAGAGTAGAAACTCCATAAAAGTGACTCCATCTAAGAAACTACACCCCTCAAGGTATTCAAAACCAGTTTTACAAACTTTGTTAACCCTTTAGGTGTTCCACAAGAGTTATTGGCAAATGGAGATGAAATTTCCGAATTTCTATTTTTTGTTACCTTGTCTCAAAAAAAGTGTAATATAGAGCAACCAAAAATCATGTTTACCCTAGAATAGTACCAACAAAACTGACACCTTATCCCGTAGTTTCCAAAATGGGGTCACTTTTTTGGAGTTCCTACTGTAGGGGTGCATCAGGGGGGCTTCAAATGGGACATAGTGTCAAAAAACCAGTCCAGCAAAATCTGCCTTCCAAAAACCATATGGCGTTCCCTTCCTTCTGTGCCCTGCCGTTTGGCCATACAGTAGTTTACGACCACATATGGGGTGTTTGTGCAAACAAGAGAATCAGGGCAATAAATATTGAGTTTTGTTTGGCTGTTAACCCTTGCTTTGTTACTGGAAAAATTGATTAAAATGGAAAATTTGCAAAAAAATAGCTGTTTTGGGACTGTTTTTATTTTTTGTATTTACATAGTTGAACTGACAGGTTAGATTGTGTGCTATTTCTATAGAGCAGGTTGTTACAGACGCGAAAATACCAAATATGACTACTTTTTGGGGTTTTTTGTTTCAGTTTTACATAATAAAGCATTTTTGAAAATAATTTTTTTTTAGTGTCTCCACATTCTGAAAGCCATAGTTTTATTTTATTTTTTTGGGCGACTGTCTTATGTAGGGGCTCATTTTTTGCAGGATGAGATGGCGGTTCGAATGGTACTATCTTGGGGTGCATATGACTTTTTGATCGCTTACTATTACACTTTTTGTGATGTAAGGTGACAAAAAAAATGGCTTGTTTGACAACGTTTTTATTTTTTATGTTTACGGCGTTCATCTGAGGGGTTAGGTCATGTTATATTTTTATAGAGCAGGTCCTTACGGACGCGGCGATACATAATATGTATACCTTTTTTTATTTATTTTGGTTTTACACAATAATATCCTTTTTGAATGAAAAAAAAACATGTTTTAGTATCTCCATAGTCTGAGAGCCAAATATTTTTCAGTTTTTAGGCAATTGTCTCAGGTTGGGTATCATTTTTGCGGGATGAGGTGAGGGTTAGATTGGCACTATTTGGGGGGTCATATGACTTTTTAATCGCTTGCTATTACACTTTTTGTGATGTAAGGTGGCAAAAAAATGACTTTTTGACAAAGTTTTTATTAATTTTTTTTACAGTGTTTACTTGAGGGGTTAGGTCATATGATATTTTTATAGAGCAGATTCTTACGGACGTGGAGATACCCAATATGTCTACTTTTTAATTTTTTTTTTACATTTAACACTAAAAAGCATTTGAAACAAAAAAAATAATGTTTTAGTCTGAGAGGCATAGTTTTTTTATTTTTTGGCCAATTGTTTTAGGTAGGGGCTCGTTTTTAGCGGGATGAGATGGCGGTTTGATTGGTACTATTTTGGGAGGCAAACGCCTTTTTGGTTTTTTTTTTTATGGCGTTCACCTGAGGAGTTCAGTCATGTGATATTTTTATAGAGCAGGTTTTTACGGACGCGGCTATACCTAATATGTGTAGTGTATTTTATTTTTTTTAATTTTTATTCAGTGATATGTGTTTTTTTCATTTTTACTTTTTTTTCACTTTTTACATTTTTTTTTGACCCAGACCCACTTGGTTCTGAAAGATCCAGTGGATCTGGTGTTCTGTATAATACAGTACAGTACACTATATAGTGCACTGTACTGTATTTTGTACTTTAGAAAGTCTGAATAGACCTTTAGCAGGTCTATTCAGACTTTCAGCACCATGGAGAGCAGGACGCTCCTGAAAGCGTCCTGTCTCCATGGCAACCATCACCCGCTGCCATAACTGAGCAGGGGGTGATGGGGAGGAGTGGAGCTCCCTCCCTCTGTGATCCCATACTGTTGGGGGCTGCAAAGGCACAGCAGCCCCCGATGGGAGAGGGAGGGAGCTCCTCCTGTTAACCCTTCCATACCGCGGTCCGTACGGACCGCGGTACGGAAGGGTTAAACGGCTGGCATCTGATCAAGCACAGATGCCAGCCGCTTCATCAGAGTGTCAGCAATGTGCTGACACTCTGATAGACCCACTAGACACCAGGGATACATTACAGAGGAGGCGGGCGGGGATGCAGCGATCGCGCCTCACCGCCCGCCCGCTCACCTCCGCAACCACCCGCACCACCGCCGCCATAATATGATTGGGGGCTGCAGGGGGTTAAAAATAAATACTCAGGGCAATTAACTCTCTGATCCCCGCGGTCACAGACCGCGGGATCAGAGATCGCGACAGCGCTGCAAACCGCAGGTCTGAATTGACCTGCGGTTTGCAGCGATCGCCCATATGGGGGGGTCACAGGACCCCCCTGGGCATTGTAACAAGGTACCTGCTGAATGATTTCAGCAGGTACCTTGTTCCGATCACTGCCAGCTGAGCAGCAGTGATCGGAACAACTCATGACGTACCGGTACATCATGTGTCCTAAAGGGGTTAAAAGTTTCACATTTATAGATTACACAACATTGCCACCTAGGTATCGGCAGGTAACATTACACCTTTCACCACAAAGCATTTTGGGTAATGTATAATCATAGTACCATTACCATATGTGCACACCCTTTGGTTTGGTTGGAAGACTGTTATCTAAAGGGGTGTATTCTTTTGATAAGTCTGTGAATATTAATCATAGACGGGGTGAGAGAGGGGATTCCGAAAGAAAAAAAAACTACAAACAAAGGATTAAACAGATACGTGTCGGAAGAGAAGCAAAGCTTTGTATTTTATCCTGGATCACGGGGAACCCTCTGGAGAGCTGACCGTCCCTCCGGAGCCCTACTCATCTTTTGACCCTTGGTAACGTATATCTGGTTTATTGCTTGCGGTATTGATAAGTTACTTAGCCCGATATATAGTCAAAGATCCCATTTCTGTGGATCCGTAGTGTAAAGACTCCTGGTCAATTTTGATCATTCTCTTAGCAAAGATGCATATTGCTAAAATGAAGATCAGAAATTGATACCTAGTCCCTTGGGAACTTTGATATTCCCTAGCCTGATACCGAGCTGGTAAATTTATAGTTCCGCCATATACCTCAATTGGTTAAAAGGTGATAGGAAGGGGTTTATACCCCTACTCTTCTTTAATTTGGCTTGTTGCATATTATTCGTGTTGATTGGTCATTGGAAAGTATTGGTATTATATTTCATTGTCTATCTCTGTTCAGGTTGTATTATCGATTTTGTATTTAGCACTTATGTATAATAAATAGAAAAACAAAGTCCAGCTCCTTCTTGTGGATAAAAAATCTTCAATCTTTATTTCATGTCTCCAGTATAAAAACTTGACAAAGAGGAATACATATTCGTCTACGCGTTTCGGACCATATCACATTAAGGTCCTTACTCATGACAAAATCTTAAAACACTGGACAGATAGTTTTGAACTCTCAATATTATTCTGCAGACTTGAACTCTCAATATTATTTCATCAGAAAGTATCACATGCATGAGTTAATATTGTAGAATTAAATCTTGTCTGATATTAAAACCTGCCGGTTGCCTCGTCTCCAATTGAAAGATCCAAAATGCTTCTCTATTAAGCAACTTGCATCTCCGATCACCACCACGTGGGGGCAGCACCACTCGTTCTATAGCCTGCACACGCAAACATGACGAATCACCAGCATGGACTAGCGCACAGTGCAGACTGACCACCGACACGTTGCGCTTTCTATAGTGCGGTATATCAGAAAGCTGCTTGCGAATGCGAACCTTAATTGAATTTGTGGTGCAGCCCACATATTGTATTTTACAAATATCACAAGTGAAAAGATAAACCGCATATTTTGTATTGCAATTCACATATGAGCAGACCTTGTGAACTTTGTTATTTACAACAGAGGTAAAAGTTCTTGACTGTGTTCTGTATGTACAACAAATACATCTGCTGTGCCCGCACCGATAGCTACCCGGATTATTAAGCCACGTATGCTGTGTGTTTTTGTTACTTTGAAAAAGACTGGGGCTGAGAACATTTCCCACAGTACAGGCGCGGCGAGCTACGCACCTAACACCCTGGGAAACAATGGGAGACCATTCATTATCCATATGCAAGACTGGCAAGTATTTTTTGACAATCCTGCAAATCTCATGATATTCCATGCTGTACCGCGTAGAGAACATTAGAGACTTTGGATTTTTTTGTTTTTTAATTTTCTTTACCGATGATATAAGATCATTTCTCTCCATAGATGATACTAATCTTTTTGATCTTCCAATGTTCTCTATGCGGTATTTTCGTTGTACCAGTCTTTTTTCTATGTTTTCAGCTTCTTCTAAAAACATGTTTTGGTCCGAACAATTTCTCTTTGCCCTAATTAATTCTCCTTTCAGAATATTATCAAGTACATGAGAGGGGTGACATGAACTTGCCAATAAAATAGTATTCCCTGCTGTCTCTTTTCTGTATGTTTTGGTGACCACTCGCCCTTTTTCTGTGTCTGCCATCAAACATAGGTCCAAAAAATTTATAGTTGATTTATCAAAATGGACCTGAAATTGAATGGACTGCATACATGAATTTATGTATGTCACAAAGGATGGTATGGCCGCCACATCACCAGACCAAACTAACAGCAGGTCATCTATGTAACGACCATACCACCCGATGTTGTGCACACATATGGGCGTGTCGATGAGGAGAAAGTGTCTCTCCCACCATGCCATAAAAATATTGGCTATGGAGGGGGAGAACTTAGCCCCCATCGACACGCCCGACACCTGAAGGTAATACTCCCCATCAAAGAGAAAAAAATTGTGTTTTAGTAAAAATGCCAAGACCACTTCCATGAACTCCTGTAACAGTGGCGTATATGTGCTATAAATGTTCAAAAACCACCTGAGAGATCTTACAGCACAATCATGTGGAATTGGTACATGTGTGTAGTTTACAGGAATCACGATCGGGACACAGTGATCTGGAATTGCAGAATAAATCTAAATATTATAAAGTGTCAAATTGGGATTTTTACCCAGTGCAATCTAGATCACCTGCCCTGGATCGATTTCAGGAATTAGTCGAGAAGGATCTCTGTTTGCTATACAAAAAATGCAAAACAGAACAACCTTCTGGGCATGCAAATTTGTCTAGAAAGGAAACTGAGGCTTTACAGAATCTGAAAAATAGACAGGACCTGGTCATTAAAAATGCAGATAAGGGGGGGGGGGGTGGTTGTTGTCCTAGATGCGAGCATATATAAACAACAGATAATGTGTATGTTGGAGGATACTATGGTTTATGCTCGCCTCAGTGCCAACCCCCTCCCCTCTTTTCAGGGTAAACTTAGGGATATATTATCCTTGGGCCTGGAAAAAAGTATTTTCTCACAGAAAGAAGTAGATTTCATTTATGTAGATGAGCCGATCCTGTCTATTTTTCATGCTTTACCAATACATAAGGGTGGTTTTCCACCGCCACTGCGTCCAATTGTAGCAGGGATTGGTTCATATTCTGAAAAACTATCTGAATGGCTTGATTCATTACTTCAACCATTGGTCCCTATGATTCCAGGGTATTTAAAAGATTCAAGATCGGTACTGCAAGCTTTCTCTAAATTTGTGTGGAAATCGGAATATACATGGTTAACAGCAGATGTTTCATCGCTGTATACCAACATTCCACATGATTGTGCTGTAAGATCTCTCAGGTGGTTTTTGAACATTTATAGCACATATACGCCACTGTTACAGGAGTTCATGGAAGTGGTCTTGGCATTTTTACTAAAACACAATTTTTTTCTCTTTGATGGGGAGTATTACCTTCAGGTGTCGGGGGTGTCGATGGGGGCTAAGTTCTCCCCCTCCATAGCCAATATTTTTATGGCATGGTGGGAGAGACACTTTCTCCTCATCGACACGCCTATATGTGTGCACAACATCGGGTGGTATGGTCGTTACATAGATGACCTGCTGTTAGTTTGGTCTGGTAATGTGGCGGCCATACCATCCTTTGTGACATACATAAATTCATGTATGCAGTCCATTCAATTTCAGGTCCATTTTGATAAATCAACTATTAATTTTTTGGACCTATGTTTGATGGCAGACACAGAAAAAGGGCGAGTGGTCACCAAAACATACAGAAAAGAGACAGCAGGGAATACTATTTTATTGGCAAGTTCATGTCACCCCTCTCATGTACTTGATAATATTCCGAAAGGAGAATTAATTAGGGCAAAGAGAAATTGTTCGGACCAAAACATGTTTTTAGAAAAAGGTGAAAACATAGAAAAAAGACTGGTACAACGAAAATACCGCATAGAGAACATTGGAAGATCAAAAAGATTAGTATCATCTATGGAGAGAAATGATCTTATATCATCGGTAAAGAAAATTAAAAAACAAAAAAATCCAAAGTCTCTAATGTTCTCTACGCGGTACTGCATGGAATATCATGAGATTTGCAGGATTGTCAAAAAATACTTGCCAGTCTTGCATATGGATAATGAATGGTCTCCCATTGTTTCCCAGGGTGTTAGGTGCGTAGCTCGCCGCGCCTGTACTGTGGGAAATGTTCTCAGCCCCAGTCTTTTTCAAAGTAACAAAAACACACAGCATACGTGGCTTAATAATCCGGGTAGCTATCGGTGCGGGCACAGCAGATGTATTTGGTGTACATACATGACACAGTCAAGAACTTTTACCTCTGTTGTAAATAACAAAGTTCACAAGGTCTGCTCATATGTGAATTGCAATACAAAATATGCGATTTATCTTTTCACTTGTGATATTTGTAAAATACAATATGTGGGCTGCACCACAAATTCAATTAAGGTTCGCATTCGCAAGCATCTTTCTGATATACCGCACTATAGAAAGCGCAACGTGTCGGCGGTCAGTCTGCACTGTGCGCTAGTCCATGCTGGTGATTCGTCATGTTTGCGTGTGCAGGCTATAGAACGAGTGGTGCTGCCCCCACGTGGTGGTGATCGGAGACGCAAGTTGCTTAATAGAGAAGCATTTTGGATCTTTCAATTGGAGACGAGGCAACCGGCAGGTTTAAATATCAGACAAGATTTAATTCTACAATATTAACTCATGCATGTGATACTTTCTGATGAAATAATATTGAGAGTTCAAGTCTGCAATTATATATATATATATATTTTTAGTGCAACTATAGTATATGTTTTAGCACTATGGGTGTGTTTGAGTAACAGGTGTTGTAACTAAGCTGGTGCACACAGATTTGCGATGCAAGGAATTGTGGGTAAGGAAGTGGCGTTTTCCTCTTTCCCCATAAATATCTGTCCAGTGTTTTAAGATTTTGTTATGAGTAAGGACCTTGATGTGATATGGTCCGAAACGCGTAGACGAATATGTATACCTCTTTGTCAAGTTTTTATACTGGAGACATGAAATAAATATTGAAGATTTTTTATCCACAAGAAGGAGCTGGACTTCGTTTTTCTATTTGCATTGGGATCGGTTGGTCTATGATCTGTGTCCGTGCACCAATCTTGTGGACTCTAAAGAGGTGAGAGCTGCTAAAAATCAAGTTTCTTTCATTTATGTATAATAAACTCACATATATTTTTGCATAGACAATGGTACCTTGTTTTCTTTCTAGTTGCACAAAATAATTAAGGTTCTCGCCAACAAGCTGAGAGGTTATTATGTCGCTCTCTCCTCAGTAGGATCAATGACTTTGATATTTTTTCCTTTGACTCTTTCTTTAGTTTTTTTTGTATATAAAGCATTTTGCGCTTTAAATCCGCGACTCTCCCCAATTCATGACTGGGCCACTATTTTGCCTTTCGGCCTGGCTGACATCATCAATTATTTGACACTACTTCTGATCTGTCATAAGGAAGTAAAAATGAGACGCACAACGGATCCAGTCTGTATAGCAGCTGTAAGACCTGTATGGTCCCATCAGAATTGGCTTATGATTTGGTAGCCAAAAGCAGGAGTGGGTACAAAACACAGAAGACATGCAAATATTCCATATACGAGTCATCTCTGTTTTGGATCCACTACTGTTTTTTTTTGGCATTAGCAATACTGATGGATTACTGACCAAATGCTGGCTGAGTAAAGGGGGATTCTCAACAGACAGGATCCGTTTTTTGGGGGTTATTGTTCAGAGGAAGGGCAAAATTATCAGTGACGTCGACACAAACTTACTGCTGACACCCTCTTCACTCTGTCAGGGGGGCTTTACTTGTATAAGCGTTTAATAGAAAAGGTTCAAAAAGGTAGAAATCTATGTGGAATCAGCTGACGAGAGTAACATCGACCTGTAAGGCTAAGTTCATACTTCAGTTTTTTGGTCAGTTTTTGCCCCGTGACTGTCCAAATAAGTGAAGTGTGCAGTGATTCTAAGAGCGACGCATGTCATACAGACTCCCTATGTGTGTTCCTGCAAGGCACAGTATTGTACACCACTATAATGGCCCTCTGAAGCCAGGAAATAGCTGTTTTTATAATGAGATTCGCCGCAAATTTGGACCGAACCAAATTTTTCCCCCACAATTCGACGAATAGAATTTTTGACAAATTCGCTCAGCTCTAAAAGGAACTGGCAAATCAATTCTAAACAAATTAGATCAGTTACGAATTTCACAAAAATTTGTCCTACAACTAAAGCCTCTGCGATTTGTTTTGGATGACACAATAACAGTTTCCATTTCACTGTGAATTTAGGTGGAAAAAAACATTAGGTAGGAAGATGATGGAGAATCACATGACACTCAGAGGAAGTGGGGGAAGTGTAGAGAATGTCATAGAACTCCATTCTGTGATCAGCTTCTGATCTGAAAAGATGTGTCTTGTAGCTGTGTATGACAAAAAGCAATTGCAGACACAAGTCAGTAATTTAGCTGTACTGGGAACAATATACAGAGAGAATAGGGAGATACAAATAGGTAGAGCTTAGGGAATTTTATCAGGGAAAGCTTTGAGGGACTAAGGGACTAATCTGTGTTTCATTCAGCTACTGGCAGCTAGTTCTGCATTACAAAACATCCTGCAAGAAAAAGAAACCCATTTCTTCTGTATATGAACAGAAAGCCAGCTTTATTAAAAAAAATAATAATGTGTTTTGTGTTTCTACAGTTCATATGTTGATTGCCAGCACCCCAATAGCATTCTACTGTAGCTCATTCCTGTCATACCTTATATTAAAATGATCAGAGTGGATGGGAAGATACGTTTTATTAATACTTCATATTTGCCAGTGAGAGAGGTTGAGCATACACATGTAATGACTGCCTTTCCTGAAGGCTGGGCCAACAATGGGAGGGAGATGCCTCTCAGCTCCACCCTCTGCCGAATGTGAATAAAAGTAAGGGATCTCACAGTGGGCGTGGCTGGGCTCCTGGAACATTGATAGCAGTCCCTTGGGCTCTTTACTAGCCTCATTTGCATATGTATAAAATATATTTTTTTACTAAATAAAAGCACTCACAGATATGGGAAATGTATATTGTGGACGTGCTAGTGGCGAACTAGCAGTGCATATCCTCAGCTGTGTAGGCTAAACCTAGCTGACAGAATTCCTTTTAGACCTAATTCACACGTCCGTATTTTTTTTCCGCATTATTTCCGCAAAAATGCGGAAATAATGCGCAAGATATGTGGACCCATTCATTTCAATGGGTCCGCAAAAGATGCGGAGAGCATTCCGTATGCTCTCCGCGTCCGCAAATCCTTTCATTTCTGCAATGCGGAACCGTAAAAAAAGTAGAGCATGTCCTACCTTTGTCTGCAAATTGCAGACAGTAGCCCCATTGAAGTGAATGGATCCGCATAAATCCGGATTACATGCGGAAAGGTTACAAAATTCATCCACATGTCATCCGTATTTGCGGATCGGTAATTACGGATCTACAGGAAATGAAAAGTTACCCTGGAAACATCTTTTTTTTTCTTGTTCTTCCAGATTTTTGCAGAAATACAGAAACACGGAAGGTATACAGAGACACTAAAAAACAAAAATGGAAGAATTTTACAGAAACACGGATCCGCAAAAAACGGACCGTGATTCTGGAAAGAAAAATTACTGATATGTGAATAAGGCCTAACACCGATAAATGTAAGGTTATGCACATAGAAAGGGAAAAGACACCTCACCAGTACATGCTAATTGCCAAAACACTAGGTAACACTGACATGAAAAAGGACTTAAGAATTTTAGTTGATAGTGAGGGAGTTATTCTGATTGCCTGACTGGAGTCGGGAAGGATTTTTTTCCCCCAATAATTTGCTAAAGTGTCTCCTTCCTCTGGATCAACTTTGCAGGATACAGGTTGAACTGGATGTAAGTATGTATTTTTTCAGCCTTACAAACTACGTTACTAGAAACAGAACTATAAAAATCAAATAACATTTTTACAATAAAATGTCACTTTAGGCCAACATTTTTCATTTTCACAATTGGTAACAGGAGAAAATGCACCCCATAATTTGATACTCATTTTCTCCTGAATACGACAACAACCCATATTTGGTCATAAATGATTGTATGGGCACATCTCAGGCTTCAGAAAGGAAGGTGTGCCATATGGCTTTTGGAGGGCAAATTTTGCTAGAATGGGTTTTGGCGCCATGTCACATTTAAAGAGACCCTGAGGTGCAGGTGAATGGAACCCCCAAAAAGTGGCCCCATTTTTGGAACTCACACCTCCCAAAGAATTTATTAAGGTGTGTAGTGAGTGCTTTGATTTCCCCATATTTTTCATTTTCACAAGAGGTAACAGGAGAAAAAGCACCCCGCAACTTGTTATGCATTTTCTCCTGAAAATGGCAGTACCCTATATGTAACCGTACACTGCTGTTTGGTTACAATGTAGGGTTCAGAAGAGTACATTGAATAGTGTTATGACAAGACTATTCCCTGTGAGTGACTTGCAACAGGGAATAGTTTTGTCATAACACTTTTCATCTAATAGAGGGCGCTGTTCATGTGTCATGACTCATGAACAGCGCCCTCTATTAGATGAATAGTGTTATGACAAGACTATTCCCTGTTGTGAGATAGTTAAATCTCATATCTGGTAGTAAATTCTAACCCCGGAGGCGTTCGCATGGGGATGGGGACGCTCCATGTGCACGGACGAGCCCTGACTTGAGTGCCTACGGAGCCCAGACATGTAAGAATAGTTTTTTAGGGAACCAGACACCCTCTTCTCTTCCAAGCAGGGGGTGTGTGGTTTAATGCTTAGGACTTCCATTGTTCTCGATGGTACTCAAGCACACAAAGTGTTCGGCTGAATATTCGGCTGAACCGTGCATGGCGATGCTTGAGTAGAGCACCAGTTCGGCCTAGCATGCTCGCTCAAAACTATTCAACGCTATTCTTTTCAAAAATGTAATTCTTCTGTCATCAACCATAGTTTTTGCCATTTACCACCAGTCTGACACTTGGCCAGTTGTCTGTAGTGGCGCAGTTCCACACTTTCCCCATAAATTTCAATTTAATTCTCTAAAAATGATTTCTTCTATATGACATCACTTGGACTTTTTGCCAGGCAGGCGTCTGTAAAAATTGTCTCGTCATCCACAAGATTGAATTCTTCAGTATGATGTCAGTTGGACTTCTTTCCAGGCAGTCAAAATCAGTCCGTAAAAATAGCCTTGCCATTATGGAAATGTGATGCAGTCCCACACCTTCACCAAAATTTTATTCTGATTCTGTCAAGCTATCCATTTATTTATCTAAAAATTGTTTAAAATGTTCTTGTTTTTTAAATGACTGTGGCCTAGCCCAGCACACTCCCATGCCGATATCACCCCACTGCTGCTGTTTCCTTGCCTACCATAATATTCCATACTGTATAGCTGCTGCCACCACCATAGCTACTACTGCAGCATCTCTCTGCAGAGCAGCAGTACAATGCAAAAAGGGGTTAAAAATATGTTTGGTTAATGCATTTCTATTCAAGTATATGTATGCAAGGTAAGGTATTAAGTCATATTAACAGCCGCCACTTGGACTGGTGTCACTCTATTAGTTAGATTAAACCTAGCCAGCAGAGCAGACAGATGCAAAATGGGATAGCTGCCAGAAGAACCAGCCTTGGATTAGGTGCCATCCAGGACCAGGCCAGAAAAGAACTTTACTTATAAAAGCAGGCCAGATAAAGAGAGAGCGTTTAGAGTTAAAGTCTCCAATGAATTGCTGTCATAAAAAGACAATGGAGCCTCCATTGCCATGTGTTCAGGAGTTTCCTTCTGGTGTGTGGACACACCAAGAGCAGAGGGATCACCTACATTAAATATCCACATCCCAGAGAGAATACTGTGGACACGTATGTTGTAAGTAAAGCAACTTTTTCAAAAACGGTGTAGAACATAGTCTGACATTTACACTGGGTTCAAACCTGAGCGTTTTTGAAACGCGCATTTTTGCAAATAGGAAACGCGCGTCATACGCGCGTTTGTGATTCTGGAGACCAATAGAAAAAGGCATATCTACACTTTAACGCGCATTTTACGCGCATTTTACGCGCGTTCCCATTGAAGTCTATGGGAGGAAAAGCGCGACAAACGCCCAAAAA
This sequence comes from Bufotes viridis, assembly GCA_033119425.1. Lineage (NCBI taxonomy): Eukaryota > Metazoa > Chordata > Amphibia > Anura > Bufonidae > Bufotes > Bufotes viridis. Next base: position 237,406,531 of record CM065591.1, on the reverse strand, counting down.
AACGCCCCTGAACGAGCTTATGCGTCGGGCGTTTTACAGCGCGTTTTTACGCGCTGTAAAATGCTCAAGTGTGAACCACTCCCATAGGGATGCATTGGTTTTCATTTGTTGAGTGTTTTACAGCGCGTTTGAACGCGCTGTAAAACGCTCAGGTGTGAACCTAGGGTTAGGGTCCGCCCTGTGTCTGCATTGCTTAAGTGAAAAGTGTTACACCCCATGCCTGGATGCTTATGTACAAGTCAGCTAGAGAAATGCAATGTAATGCCTCATTCACACAGTTAGTGTTCGGTCAGTGATTTTGAGCCAAAACCAGGTGCGGCTCTAAACACAGAACAGGTGCTGATCTTTCCCTTATACCTAATGTCTGTGAAGGCTCCAATCATTGGCGGATCCAGGGGGGGGGGGTGGGGGAAACGGGGCAATTGACCCCCCCCGAGAATCTGAGAATATAGTTTTGCTGATTCCCCCAATGCTGGCTGGCCGCGCCCGCACAGTGTAAATTGCAATACCTGCAACGTGGGCCGCAGCTAAGTTCACATGGCTGGGGGAATCAGAGCGGAGGCAGAGCCAGGTGCACGCAGCCAGGAGGAGGGGGAGTGGTCCCGTAGGGGGCGGGCAGCACAGCAGACTAGAGTTGGAACAGGAAGAAGAGCCAGCCGCCTGATTGAAGCTCCATCACCGTCCCAGCCTGCATGCCTGTAGTGCTAAGCGAGGTGAGGGCAGCGGTGTGCCAAGCGCTGCTGCTCCCTATATAGTGTATAAGAATTGTCCTGTCCTGGGCCTGGCTGAGAGTAAGTTATATACACATATAAAGTATGTACCCTCATCCTCAGCTAAGTTATATTACCCCCTGTAGGCCTGTATAATGTACCCAGACACCCCTCAGTTATATAAGTGAGGGGTATCAGGGTACATTATACAGGGGGTAATATAACTAAGGGGTATCAGGGTACATTATACAGGAATAATAGAACTGAGCGGTATCAGGGTAAAATATACAGTGGTAATATAACTGAGAAGGGCCATCAGGGACATTATACAGGGGTAGTATACGTTATATTACCCCTGTATAATGTCCCCTGCTACCCCTCCTTAGTTATATTACCTTATATTACCCCCTGTATAATTTATCCTGATACCCCTCAGTTATATTACCCCTGTATAATGTCCCCTGATAACCCTCCTCAGTTATATTACCCCCTGTATAATTTACCCTGATACCCCTAAATTATATTACCCCCTGTATAATTTATCCTGATACCCCTCAGTTATATTACCCCTGTATAATGTCCCCTGATACCCCTCTTTAGTTATATTACCTTATATTACCCCTGTATAATTTATCCTGATACCCCTCAGTTATATTACCCCTGTATAATGTCCCCTGATAACCCTCCTCAGTTATATTACCCCCTGTATAATTTACCCTGATACCCCTAAGTTATATTACCCCCTGTATAATTTACCCTGATACCCCTCAGTTATATATAGTTATCCACCTGTTGGGTGGCTGCAAGTAGTGTTGAGCGAACAGTTCGAGAATCGTTCGGGTCCGTACCGAATTTTGGGGTGTCCGTGACATGGACCCGAACCCGGACATTTTCAAAAAAGTTCGGGTTCGGGTCCGGTGTTCGTCGATTACTTCCCGCTTTCTGAAGGGCTGCACAGCAGCCAATCAGCTAGCGTTTTACTTCTTGCCCTAAGAGCCCATCACAGCCATGCCTACTAATGGCATGGCTGTGATTGGCCAAGTGCAGCATGTGACCCAGCCTCTATTTAAGCTGGAGTCACGTAGCGTCGCACGTCACACTGCTCTGACTAGTGTAGGGAGAGGATGCAGCTTCTGTGAGGGCGAGATAGGCAGGGATAAAGAAGTGATCTACCTTTCTACACCTGTGCATCAGAACAACTCAGCTGAGCTGTTCACTGAAAGTCACTATTTTGTTGAGACTGGCCAGAGCGATTTTTACTGGCACATGTAACTGGGCTGACCGGCGGTGGCCATTTTGGGACTTGTGGTGCGCCAGCACTGCTGCCACAGAGTGTAAACTAAAGCTCCAAAGAAGTTAAAAATCTACACCTGTGAATCAGAACAACAGCGATTCAGCTGCTCAGTCAAAGTCAATTTTTTTTCTGGCTGGGCAGACTGTTTTCTGGCACATGTTACTTGGCTGATAGGCGGCGGCCATTTTGGGACTTGTGGTGCTACAGCAAAAGCTGCCACAACGTCCATTAATCTAATGTAATAGTCGATTTTTTCATAGATATAATACATCAGGGGTTTGGCTGTGCTTGTGTCACCCATACTAATTGCAAAGATATTTAATATATCAGTGGTGAAACTGAAAGTAACCCACTTGGATAGCAAATCCCATGAATGTGCTGTTCCAGCTAGGCTAGCCAGTGCCACTACTTTGTCCAATACTGTCAGCCAGAAATATTTTTTTTTTATGTGCCAGAAATATAAATTAGAAAAAGCTTTCACCGTAATAATAAAATTATTCTGGTGTTAGACCAGAAGAAGCACTCCTGTTGTAATTAATACTGTAAAAAGGCTTAGGCAATATTTCTCCCAGTGTGGGAAATTTATCTAGCAAAACTAGCATTTTAACAATTCCGGTGTTCTGAAATACCAGCAGTCCTCTTGTAATTGATACCGCCAAAAGGCATTATATCGTCCAGTGTTGTAATTTTGGTGAAAAAAGGCCAATTTAATCAATCTGGTGTTTGTTAGACCAGAAAAACTAGGCCTCACGTTTTCACTCCTCTAAAAGCAATTATATTTCCCGTGTGGGGATCTATGTACCAAAACTAGCATTATAAAAAATCTGGTGTCCAATTAGCAGCAGTGTTCTTGTAATTAATACCGCCAAAAGGCATTATTGTCCAGTGTTCTAATTTTGCTGAAAAAAAGGCCAATTTAATCAATCTGGTGTTTGTTAGACCAGAAAAACTAGGCCTCACGTTTTCACTCCTCTAAAAAGGAATTATATTTCCCGTGTGGGGATCTATGTACCAAAACTAGCATTATAAAAATCTGGTGTCCAATTAGCAGCAGTGTTCTTGTAATTAATACCGCCAAAAGGCATTATTGTCCAGTGTTGTAATTTTGCTGAAAAAAAGGCCAATTTAATCAATCTGGTGTTTGTTAGACCAGAAAAACTCGGCCTCACGTTTTCACTCCTCTAAAAAGCAATTATATTTCCCGTGTGGGGATCTATGTACTAAAACTAGCATTATAAAAAATCTGGTGTCCAATTAGCAGCAGTGTTCTTGTAATTAATACCGCCAAAAGGCATTATTGTCCAGTGTTCTAATTTTGCTGAAAAAAAGGCCAATTTAATCAATCTGGTGTTTGTTAGACCAGAAAAACTCGGCCTCACGTTTTCACTCCTCTAAAAGGAATTATATTTCCCCGTGTGGGGATCTATGTACCAAAACTAGCATTATAAAAATCTGGTGTCCAATTAGCAGCAGTGTTCTTGTAATTAATACCGCCAAAAGGCATTATTGTCCAGTGTTGTAATTTTGGTGAAAAAAGGCCAATTTAATCAATCTGGTGTTTGTTAGACCAGAAAAACTAGGCCTCACGTTTTCACTCCTCTAAAAAGCAATTATATTTCCCGTGTGGGGATCTATGTACCAAAACTAGCATTATAAAAATCTGGTGTCCAATTAGCAGCAGTGTTCTTGTAATTAATACCGCCAAAAGGCATTATTGTCCAGTGTTGTAATTTTGCTGAAAAAAAGGCCAATTTAATCAATCTGGTGTTTGGTAGACCAGAAAAACTAGGCCTCACGTTTTTACTCCTGTAAAAAGGAATTATATCTCCCCGTGTGGAATCTATGTACCAAAACTAGCATTATAAAAAATCTGGTGTCCGATTAGCAGCAGTGTTCTTGTAATTAATACCGGAAAAAGGAATTATATCTTCCAGTGTGGGAATTTTGGGGCTAAAAAATAATATATTTTATTGTGGTGCGAGTTGAATCGCAACAATGAGGAAACATTCTATTAAGGGACGAGGACGCGGTCGTGGTGGTGTCCGTGGAGCCTCTGTTGCTGGCAGAGGACGTGGCCGTTCGGCCTCAGGCGCACAAAGTAGTGAAACAACTCCCTCAAGTAGCCGGCAGAATTTACAGCGATATTTGGTGGGGCCCAATGCTGTTATGAGGATGGTAAGGCCTGAGCAGGTACAGGCATTAGTCGATTGGGTGGACGACAGTGCTTGCAGCACGTTCACCACATTGTCTTCCGCCCAGTCTTCTGCGGAAACCGCACAGGTGGCACCTGAAAACCAAGCCCATCAGTCTGTCACATCACCCCCATGCATATCAGGGAAACTGGCTGAGCCTCAAGTTATGCAGCAGTCTCTTCTTCTGTTTGAAGACTCTGCTCCCACGGTTTTCCAGGGGCGTCCACCTATCCCTTCCCCAGCGGTGGAAGACATTCCATACACTGATGCACAACCACTTATGTATCCAGATGATGAGGACATGGGAATACCACCACAGCAGAGTGACCGAGTGTCTGATGATGACGAAACACAGGTGCCCACTGCCGCGTCTTATTGCAGTGTGCAGACTGAACAGGAGGAGGTCAGGGAGGAAGACTGGGTGGAAGACGATGCAGAGGACGATGAGGTCTTAGACCCCACATGGACTGAAGGTCGTGCCGCTGACTTAAATAGTTCAGAGGAAGAGGCAGTGGTGAGACCGAGACAACAGCGAAGCCAAAGAGGGAGCAGGGGCAAAAGCAGAACAGCCGCCGTCCAGAGAGTTCGCCTGCTATTGGCCAGCGCCAACAGGGACCCAGCACCCCAAAGGCATCTTCAAGGAGTTCCCTGGCATGGCACTTCTTCAAACAATGTGCTGAGGACAAGACCAGAGTGGTTTGCACGCTGTGCCATCAGACCCTGAGGCGAGGCATTAACGTTCTTAACCTGAGCACCACCTGCATGATCAGGCATCTACATGCAAAGCATGAACTGCAGTGGAGTACACACCTTAAAAACAAGGAACCCGCTCAGGCTCCCCTGCTCCCTTTAGCGCTGCTGCCTCGGCTTCCGCCTCGAGAGGAATGTTGCCACCTGCCGAGCAGCAAACAGAGGATGTGCCACCGACACCACCACCACCACCGCCACCGTCACCTAGCGTCTCCACTATTTCACACAGCAGCGTTCAGCTCTCCATCTCTCAAACCTTTGAGAGGAAGCGCAAATTCCCACCTAGTCACCCTCGAGCCCTTGGCCTGAATGCCAGCATTTCTAAACTACTGGCCTTTGAAATGCTGTCATTCCGGCTGGTGGACACAGACAGCTTCAAACAGCTGATGGCCATGGCTGTCCCCAGTATGTGGTTCCCAGCCGCCACTACTTCTCCAAGACAGCCGTGCCTTCCCTGCACATGCAAGTGTCCGATAAAATCAAGTGTGCACTGCGCAACGCCATTTGTGGCAAGGTCCACCTAACCACAGATACGTGGACCAGTAAGCACGGCCAGGGACGCTATATCTCCCTAACTGCACACTGGGTAAATGTAGTGGCGGCTGGGCCCCAGGCGGAGAGTTCCTTGGCGCACGTCCTTCCGCCGCCAAGGATCACAGGGCATCATTCTTTGCCTCCTGTAGCCTCCTCCTCCTACTCGGCTTCCTCCTCCTCCTCCTCTGCTTCCACCAGCTCATCCAGTCAGCCACACACCTTCACCACCAACTTCAGCACAGCCCGGGTAAGCGTCAGCAGGCCATTCTGAAACTCATATGTTTGGGGGACAGGCCCCACACCGCGCAGGAGTTGTGGCGGGGTATTGAACAACAGACCGACCAGTGGTTGCTGCCGGTGGGCCTCAAGCCCGGCCTGGTGGTGTGCGATAATGGGCGAAATCTCGTGGCAGCTCTGGGACTAGCCGGTTTGGCGCACATCCCTTGCCTGGCGCATGTGCTGAATTTGGTGGTGCAAAAGTTCATTCACAACTACCCAGACATGTCAGAGCTGCTGCATAAAGTGCGGGCCGTCTGTGCGCGCTTCCGGCGTTCACATCCTGCCGCTGCTCGCCTGTCAGCGCTACAGCGGAACTTCGGCCTTCCCGCTCACCGCCTAATATGCGACGTGCCCACCCGGTGGAACTCCACCTTGCACATGCTGGAGAGACTGTGCGAGCAGCAGCAGGCCATAGTGGAGTTTCAGCTGCAGCACGCACGAGTCAGTCGCACTGCGGAACAGCACCACTTCACCACCAATGATTGGGCCTCCATGCGAGACCTGTGTGCCCTGTTGCGCTGTTTAGAGTACGCCACCAACATGGCCAGTGGCGATGCCACAGTTATCAGCGTGACGATACCAATTCTATGTCTCCTAGAGAAACGCTTAGGGCGATGATGGAAGAGGAGGTGGGCCAGGGCCAGGAGGAGGAGGAGGAGGATGACAGGTCGTTTTTAGCACTTTCAGGCCAGTCTGTTAGAAGTGGCTCAGAGGGAGGTTTTTGCAACAGCAGAGGGCAGGTACAAATGTGGCCAGCCAGGGACCACTACTGGAGGATGAGGAGGATGAGGAGGAGGTGGAGGAGGATGAGGATGAAGCAGGTTCACAGCGGGGTGGCACCCAGCACAGCGCAGGCACATCCCTGGTGCGTGGCTGGGGGATACAGAGGATGATGACGATCGCCTCCCACAGAGGACAGCTTGTCCTTACCTCTGGGGAGCCTGGCACACATGAGCGATTACATGCTGCAGTGCCTGCGCAGCGACAGCAGAGTTGCCCACATTTTAACGTGTGCTGACTACTGGGTGGCCACCCTGCTGGATCCACGGTACAAAGACAATGTGCCCACTTTACTTCCTGCACTGGAGCGTGATAGGAAGATGCGTGAGTACAAGCGCACACTGGTAGACGCGCTCCTGAGAGCATTCCCAACTGTCACAGGGGAACAGGTGGAAGGCCAAGGCCAAGGCAGAGGAGGAGCTAGAGGTCGCCCACGCAGCAGTGTCACGGCCAGCTCCTCTGAGGGCAGGGTTAGCATGGCAGAAATGTGGAAAAGTTTTGTCTCCACGCCACAGCTAACTGCCCCACCACCTGATACGGAACGTGTTAGCAGGAGGCAACATTTCACTAACATGGTTGAACAGTACATCTGCACACAACTCCACATACTGACGGATGGTTCGGCCCCATTCAACTTCTGGGTTTCCAAATTGTCCACGTGGCCAGAATTAGCATGTTATGCCTTGGAGGTGCTGGCCTGCCCGGCGGCCAGCGTTTTATCTGAACGTGTATTCAGCACGGCAGGGGCGTCATTACTGACAAACGCAGCCGCCTGTCCGCAGCCAACGTGGACAAGCTGACGTTTATAAAAATGAACCAGGCATGGATCCCACAAGACCTGACCCTCCCTTGTGCAGAGTAGTCCTTAATAACTGCCTTAAACCATGTTGTCTTGTACTCCTGGCCACTTCTTCATTGAAAAATCAATTTTGAAATTAAGTAGGATCTTGGGGTGCAACCCAGAGTTGAATGAACCTTCCCTCTGTCTGGGTGCCGGGGCCAAAGTACATGAAAGTGTCCTTCTCCTGTGCTGGGTGATATGAATGTTATACTTGTGCTGTCTGACATGTCTCCTTTGTGTGGGTGCAGGGGGCCAAAGTCACTGAAAGCGGCCTTCTCCTGTGGTGGCTGATATAAATGCCTGATTCACTGCTGTGGGACCTCTCTCCTCTTTCTGGGTGCAGGGGTCAAAGAAACAAAAGGTGGCCTACTCCTGTGGTGGTTGACATGATGCCTGATTCTCTGCTGTGGGACCTCTCTCCTCTTTCTGGGTGCAAGGGTCAAAGTCTCTAAAAGTGCCCTTCTCCTGTGGTGGTTGATGTGAAACTGATGCTTGTGCTATCTGACCTGTCTCCTCTGTGTCGGTGCTAAGGCCTAAGTCACTGAAAGCGGCCTTCTCCTGTTCTGGCTGATATAAATGCCTGATTCTCTGCTGTGGGACCTCTCTCCTCCGTGTGGCTGCAGGGGTCAAAGTCTCTGAAAGTGCCATTCTCCTGTGGTGGTTGATGTGAAACTGATGCTTGTGCTATCTGACCTGTCTCCTCTGTGTCGGTGCTAAGGCCTAAGTCACTGAAAGCGGCCTTCTCCTGTTCTGGCTGATATAAATGCCTGATTCTCTGCTGTGGGACCTCTCTCCTCCGTGTGGCTGCAGGGGTCAAAGTCTCTGAAAGTGCCATTCTCCTGTGGTGGTTGATGTGAAACTGATGCTTGTGCTATCTGACCTGTCTCCTCTGTGTCGGTGCTAAGGCCTAAGTCACTGAAAGCGGCCTTCTCCTGTTCTGGCTGATATAAATGCCTGATTCTCTGCTGTGGGACCTCTCTCCTCCGTGTGGCTGCAGGGGTCAAAGTCTCTGAAAGTGCCATTCTCCTGTGGTGGTTGATGTGAAACTGATGCTTGTGCTATCTGACCTGTCTCCTCTGTGTCGGTGCTAAGGCCTAAGTCACTGAAAGCGGCCTTCTCCTGTTCTGGCTGATATAAATGCCTGATTCTCTGCTGTGGGACCTCTCTCCTCCGTGTTGTTGCAGGGGTCAAAGTCTCTGAAAGTGCCATTCTCCTGTGGTGGTTGATGTGAAACTGATGCTTGTGCTATCTGACCTGTCTCCTCTGTGTCGGTGCTAAGGCCTAAGTCACTGAAAGCGGCCTTCTCCTGTGCTGGCTGATATAAATGCCTGATTCTCTGCTGTGGGACCTCTCTCCTCCGTGTGGCTGCAGGGGTCAAAGTCTCTGAAAGTGCCATTCTCCTGTGGTGGTTGATGTGAAACTGATGCTTGTGCTATCTGACCTGTCTCCTCTGTGTCGGTGCTAAGGCCTAAGTCACTGAAAGCGGCCTTCTCCTGTGCTGGCTGATATAAATGCCTGATTCTCTGCTGTGGGACCTCTCTCCTCCGTGTGGCTGCAGGGGTCAAAGTCTCTGAAAGTGCCATTCTCCTGTGGTGGTTGATGTGAAACTGATGCTTGTGCTATCTGACCTGTCTCCTCTGTGTCGGTGCTAAGGCCTAAGTCACTGAAAGCGGCCTTCTCCTGTTCTGGCTGATATAAATGCCTGATTCTCTGCTGTGGGACCTCTCTCCTCCGTGTGGCTGCAGGGGTCAAAGTCTCTGAAAGTGCCATTCTCCTGTGGTGGTTGATGTGAAACTGATGCTTGTGCTATCTGACCTGTCTCCTCTGTGTCGGTGCTAAGGCCTAAGTCACTGAAAGCGGCCTTCTCCTGTTCTGGCTGATATAAATGCCTGATTCTCTGCTGTGGGACCTCTCTCCTCCGTGTGGCTGCAGGGTCAAAGTCTCTGAAAGTGCCATTCTCCTGTGGTGGTTGATGTGAAACTGATGCTTGTGCTATCTGACCTGTCTCCTCTGTGTCGGTGCTAAGGCCTAAGTCACTGAAAGCGGCCTTCTCCTGTTCTGGCTGATATAAATGCCTGATTCTCTGCTGTGGGACCTCTCTCCTCCGTGTGGCTGCAGGGGTCAAAGTCTCTGAAAGTGCCATTCTCCTGTGGTGGTTGATGTGAAACTGATGCTTGTGCTATCTGACCTGTCTCCTCTGTGTCGGTGCTAAGGCCTAAGTCACTGAAAGCGGCCTTCTCCTGTTCTGGCTGATATAAATGCCTGATTCTCTGCTGTGGTACCTCTCTCCTCCGTGTTGTTGCAGGGGTCAAAGTCTCCGAAAGTGCCATTCTCCTATGGTGGTTGATGTGAAACTGATGCTTGTGCTATCTGACCTGTCTCCTCTGTGTCGGTGCTAAGGCCTAAGTCACTGAAAGCGGCCTTCTCCTGTGCTGGCTGATATAAATGCCTGATTCTCTGCTGTGGGACCTCTCTCCTCCGTGTGGCTGCAGGGGTCAAAGTCTCTGAAAGTGCCATTCTCCTGTGGTGGTTGATGTGAAACTGATGCTTGTGCTATCTGACCTGTCTCCTCTGTGTCGGTGCTAAGGCCTAAGTCACTGAAAGCGGCCTTCTCCTGTTCTGGCTGATATAAATGCCTGATTCTCTGCTGTGGGACCTCTCTCCTCCGTGTGGCTGCAGGGGTCAAAGTCTCTGAAAGTGCCATTCTCCTGTGGTGGTTGATGTGAAACTGATGCTTGTGCTATCTGACCTGTCTCCTCTGTGTCGGTGCTAAGGCCTAAGTCACTGAAAGCGGCCTTCTCCTGTGCTGGCTGATATAAATGCCTGAATCTCTGCTGTGGGACCTCTCTCCTCCGTCTGGGTGCAGGGGTAAAAGTCTCTCAAAGTGGCCTTCTCTTGTGCTGGGTGATGTGAAGCTGATGTTTGTGCCATCTGACATGGTTGCCGGGGTCCCATTAAATGGTGGCCTACTCCTGTGGTGGGTGATCTAAATGCATGATTCTCTGTTGTGAAAACCTCTCTCCTCCGTCTGGGTGCAGGGGTCAAAGTCTCTCAAAGTGGCCTTCTCTTGTGCTGGGTGATGTGAAGCTGATGTTTGTGCCATCTGACATGGTTGCCGGGGTCCCATTAAATGGTGGCCTACTCCTGTGGTGGGTGATCTAAATGCATGATTCTCTGCTGTGAAAACCTCTCTCCTCTGTCTGGGTGCTGGTCCAAAATACATGAGAGTGGCCTTCTCCAGTGGTGGTTGATATGACGCATGATTCCTTGCTGTGGGACCTGTATCCTCTGTCTGGGTGCTGGTCCAAAATAAATGAGAGTGGCCTTCTCTGGTGGGGGTTGATATGACACCTTATTCCTTGATGTGGGACCTCTCTCCTCTGTCTGGGTGCTGGTCCAAAATACATGAGAGTGGCCTTCTCCGGTGGTGGTTGATATGACGCATGATTCCTTGCTGTGGGACCTGTATCCTCTGTCTGGGTGCTGGGCCGAAATAAATGAGAGTGGCCTTCTCCGTTGGTGGTTGATATGAGGCATGATTCCTTGCTGTGGGACCTGTATCCTCTGTCTGGGTGCTGGGCCGAAATAAATGAGAGTGGTCTTCTCAGTTGGTGGTTGATATGAGGCATGATTCCTTGCTGTGGGACCTGTATCCTCTGTCTGGGTGCTGTGCCGAAATAAATGAGAGTGGCCTTCTCCGTTGGTGGTTGATATGAGGCATGATTCCTTGCTGTGGGACCTGTATCCTCTGTCTGGGTGCTGGTCCAAAATAAATGAGTGGCCTTCTCCTGTGGGGGTTGATATGACGCATGATTCCTTGATGTGGGACCTCTCTCCTCTGTCTGGGTGCTGGTCCAAAATAAATGAGAGTGGCCTTCTCCGGTGGTGGTTGATATGACGCCTTATTCCTTGCTGTGGGACCTGTATCCTCTGTCTGGGTGCTGGTCCAAAATGCATGAGAGTAGCCTTCTCCGGTGGTGGTTGATATGACGCCTTATTCCTTGCTGTGGGACCTGTATCCTCTGTCTGGGTGCTGGTCCAAAATACATGAGAGTGGCCATCTCCGGTGGTGGTTGATATGAAGCATGATTCCTTGCTGTGGGACCTGTATCCTCTGTCTGGGTGCTGGTCCCAAATAAATGAGAGTGGCCTTCTCCAGTGGTGGATGATATGACGCATGATTCCTTGCTGTGGGACGTCTCTCCAATTGATATTGGTTAATTTTTATTTATTTTATTTTATTTTATTTTAATTCATTTCCCTATCTACATTTGTTTGCAGGGGATTTACCTACATTTTGCTGCCTTTTGCAGCCCTCTAGCCCTTTCCGGGAGTCTTTTACAGGCTTTTTAGTGCCCAAAAGTTCGGGTCCCCATTGACTTCTATGGGGTTCGGGATGAAGTTCGGGTTTAGTTCGGATCACGAACCCGGACATTTTCCGGAAGTTCGGCCGAACCTCTCGAACCCGAACATCCAGGTGTTCGCTCATCTCTAGCTGCAAGGGCACAGCAGCCCCCGATGTGAGAGGGAGGGAGCTCCCTCTCTGTTAATCCCTTCCATACAGCGGTCCGTGCCTTACAACTACTGGGTGTCCAAGTTGGACACGTGGCACGAACTGGTACTCTAGAGCCTTGGAGGTGCTGGCCTGCCCTGCCGCCAGCGTTTTGTCTGAGCAGGTATTTAGTGCTGCTGGTGGCATTATAACAGATAAGTGTATCCGCCTGTCAACTGAAAATGCTGACAGGTTGACTCAGATAAAAATGAATGAGGTCTGGATTGCCCCTGACTTCTCCACTCCACCAGAGGAAAGCCACGACTAAACATCAAGGCACTTTAAATGTGTTGTTTAGAATTTACTGAATACTCTGTATTCCCATGCACCCTTTCCACCACAAAAAAGGGTATATGGTTGAATCTTCCTTTTCTCATCCTCCTCCTCCCAATCCATTATATCTACATGCTTAATTGTTGCATATAATGCCATCACTTATATGCCTTCTCATATAATTTTTCAGATGGTCAGCTCACCCCCAGGCCCTCGTATAAATAATGTTTTCAATGGTCAGCTCATCCGCAGGCCCTCGCATAAATCATGTTTTCAATGGTGAGCTCACCCGCAGGCCCTCGCACAAATAATGTTTCCGATGGTCAGCTCATCCACAGGCACTCGCATATAATTTTTTGGATGGTCAGCTCACCCGCAGGCCCTCACCCATAATGTTTTAGATGGTCAGCTCAGCTGAAGACCTTCACCCCTATTGTTTTAGTGGGTCACCAGTAGGCCATCAATCATTCTTTACCTCTCCTCCTGTATAACGTTTCCTCATCCTAAATACCCATGACATTCCCTGTAATTTTTTTGTACTCGTTACAATGACAGGCTCTCTTAAGAGTCCTGTATTGTTATTTATCGTCACTACCTCACTGAGATGGTACTGGGAAATTGGAGCGCCCCCGCCTGCCTTTCTTGGAAGTGGTATCCGTGGCCATCCGTCAGGCTCCTTCTCCGGAAGCGAACCCTGATTCCCCATTACTCGTGGTCACCATGGTAGGTGCATAAAAGAACATCGAAAGTTGAAAGAGCAGACATCGATAGATCGTCAACATCACGGGGACGTGAGATCAGCTTAGAAGTTATCTAGAGTTAACAAAGCGGCAGCAGACCTTCACCTACAATTTTATATAAAATAAAAAGAAAGTGTCAGTCTTGTATCCCAAAAACACGGACAGTTACTTGCGCTGCTGGTTCCAATGTAGTGTGGTGGGTAGTTCACACTGGAAAATTCATGTAGTAAAGGGTCTGAAACCGCGCTGCTTCTAAATCCGTCGTACGAAGCACAGGTGAAAATATAAAGGGTATTAGCCTTTGTCCTCCTCTCTCAAAGGGTTCGATCCTCCTCAGACCGTCTCCTCTGTAAGATTAAACGACCGGCATATAGTGAAGTACCCTCTTAATAGTTGGTAAAAAATAGGTTTATTTTACTCACAAACACAGGTGGTTTTCAGGCATATCACAAAGATAAAATACATCAGGTTCCTGCCCGACCCGGGTTTCGCTCTCTGGCTTCCTCAGGGGCGATCACTGCGCATGTCCATAGCATGGCCCTTTAAATAGCCCAGTTTCCTGTTCCCGAACTCTGGGAGTCATTACCCAATCAGCATATATTAAACATTACTCATATAAAAATACAAACTTAACCAGGGGACTGGTTTCTCATCGCTAAAATCATATTTAACCACCATACATCCAAAGTATCCCACCAGATTAGTTACATAGTAAAAACCTTTAGTTTAACAGTTTGTGCATCCGCTCTCACGTCACCGCAATCCTATAACATACATAGGTCTCCTTAATACATTTAAGTATTCTCTTCCTCCGGACAATACCAATATCCTACTTATATCTTTCACTTATATATCCATCATACCACATTATTACAGTTCTTCTTAAACTCATGCATCACACGTAACTCATAACCCCTCCATTCATTTTCACTACTGGTCACGTCATCTCGATGTTCTTGAAACCCGCCTCCTTCCCATTCATAAACTTGGTGTCACATGATTCAAGTATCCAATCACCATCATATAGTTCAAAAGGTCCTCAACACAGGATAAAACTCATCCCGGAGATCTTACAAACCCGCCTCTTCCCCATTCATCAGATTGGTGTCACATGATCCAAATGTCCAATCACCATCGCGTTTTTCAAAGGTCCTCGACACAAGGTAAGACTTCATAAATACTTACACAAAGGTAGTACAATGTATCTACATTAAATCAAACAAGGTTTCAGATCGAATTCTATATTCAAGCCGCTGGGTTGCAGCGTCCCTAATTGGTAGATCCATTGTACTTCCTTTCGATTTATCCGCGCCAGCGAGTCACCTCCTCGCCAGTGTGGTTTAACCACTTCTACGCCAGCAAACCTCAAGCCCCGTGGATTCTTACTATGCATCAGCTTGAAGTGAGCCGACACACTATGGCTCATCAGTCCCTTCTTGATATTCCCTATATGTTCCTGAATACTCACCTTCAACTTTCTCACTGTCCTGCCAACATATTGGAGTCCACACGGGCACTCCAACACGTATATAACACCCTCATTTTCACAGGAACAGTTTCCTTTTATTCGGAACTCTCCTCCGTTCTTCTTAGAAACAATGCAATCAAGTGTTCTCATTCTCTCTTTGTGTTGCGATTTTTACAACCGGTGCAGAATCCACACCACGTGAATTTGTCCCCCTCCCTACTCGCCTTTACCCCTGCTGGAGGGATGGCGCTATGCACCAGCTTGGTCCTGATATTTGGAGCCTTCCTAAAAATAAAGGTAGGGTTCTTCGGTATGGCCTTCCCTAAAATCGGGTCATTTTTAAGGTTCCCCAATTTTTCCTGACAGCTTTTTTAATAGTATCCGACATGGAACAGTATCCGGTTGTAAAGGAGAATCTATAATCCTTCTCATCCTTTTTATTTTTCGTTATACCTCCTACTCTGGTTCTCTCCTCCTCAACAGTTTTGATAGTGGCTTCAAGGTGGTCTCCTTCGTATCCTCTTTCAAGGAAGCGGTCCTTCAACACCTCACACTGTGACCTATAGTCTTCCACCGTAGTACAGTTACGAGACATTCTCTTAAACTGCCCTTTGGGTATATTTTTGAGCCATGGTTTATAGTGACAGCTTTTCACGTCAATATACGAGTTCACATCCGTATCCTTAAAAAAGGAACTAGTCTTAAAGTTCCCATCTTCTATCTTAATGCACAGGTCTAAAAAATTTATGGACACATCACTAATCTCCCCCACAAACGGAGGTGGAAGGCAAAAGTTTTTTAAAAACTATCATACTAAAAACTACCAGTCTAATGAATATGCACCGCAGCGGAATTATGGGTATTATAATAGGAACTACGACCGCTCTTATAACCAAGTTAGAGGGAATGACTACATATATCAGCCTAATCCTAGTGTTTCCCAGAGAGGGAATGACCACACATACCAGCGGAATTATGGAGGACAGTACTATGGACATAATAGTGGGTATAGAGGACAGTATTATAGACAACCACATAGACAGCCATACCAAGGAGGAAGTTATAATGGAAGACCAAAACGAGGACCACAAGAATATTATGGTCCCACTCAGCAAGAAAATAGAAGGTACATGGATAGGGCAAATCATGAGGAGAAAGGTCACACAGAGAATAATATGAAAGAAAGTGGAGAAGAAGGGAGACTAAGGTCGACACAGCAAGGTGAACAAAATTTTCCTCATCAGAGTATAAAAGGGATAGCAAGGGAGGTGGGAATAAAAGAACAGAATGTGAGAACACCACTGAAAAGAAGTCTTGTAGAGGAAGAAGGGGAAAAGGGAAAAACAAGCCCAAAGACAAAAAGAGCAAGGAAACACGAGAGGGATATTCAATTTAAGCAATCATGTGTTGACAGAGGATGAAAAGAAGGTTCTCAACAAGGGGTTAAAATATGCACCAAGCCAAAAAGTGAACAAATTTGAAATGTTCCTAGATATACATAAATATATTCGTAAAATCAATATGGCTAAATATTGGTTGAATAATCCGGCACCACAAGTGAAAGGGGTAGAAGAAGGGGAGGGTATCATGCACACAAATTTGAAATTGAAATCAAAATTCTTCCCCAAAAATCGAAATAATGAGTGTGTGGAAGCGTTTAAAACAGGATTATTAAAAGAACTAGAGGAACTGGATGCGAATAAGATAACCCACAATTTAACATTCGGGGAAAGGAAGGCTCTAAAAGATCTGGAGAAGAATTCTGAGTTAATAATTAAACCCGCAGACAAAGGAGGGGGTGTGGTCGTGATGAATAGGGATAAATATGAGTCTGAAATGTTGAGACTAGTATCTGACGAAGCCACATACCAGAGACTTAAAAGTAATCCTACCTCTGAGTATAAAAAATCCTTGATGGTCTATTAACTGATGGTTTTAAAAAGGAGTACTAAATAAAAGGGAATTTGAATATTTGAGTGTCCCACATCCCATTGTGCCAGTGATATACCATTTGCCAAAGATACACAAAAGTTTGACTGACTCCCAGGGAGGCCAATAATTTCGAGGTTAAATTCCCTGACATGCAAGGTCACAGAATATATAGATTTTTATTTACAGGGATATGCAACACAAAAATCGTTCCCACTTAAAGGACACAGAAACAGTGATACAGATAATAAAAATCTGAATCCACCCACATCAAATACATGGATGGCTACAGTTGACGTAGCATCTTTGTATACAGTAATTCCCAAGCAATTGGGTTTAAAAGCGGTAGAAAACAGAATTATAGAAGACCCCAAAATAGGTGACTTGCAGGGGATTTTATTTTGAAAATTTTGGATTATTGCCTTGAACATAATTATTTTTGGTTTAAGGACTCCCATTATGTCCAGCGAATTGGTACGGCGATGGGGCGAAATTCGCCCCAGTTTCGCTAATATTTTTATGGGGGCATGGGAAGAGGTCACCATCCTCCCCGCATTGGGGGTAGTCACTTCCAGAGGCAGACTAATCCTCTGGAAGAGATACATCGACGACTGCCTCCTAATGTGGGAAGGAGAGAAGGAAGGATTGGAGAATTTTATCCATCAGCTTAACGATAATGAATGGAACCTGCGGTTTGTGGGGAGATTAGTGATGTGTCCATAAATTTTTAGACCTGTGCATTAAGATAGAAGATGGGAACTTTAAGACTAGTTCCTTTTTAAGGATACGGATGTGAACTCGTATATTGACGTGAAAAGCTGTCACTATAAACCATGGCTCAAAAATATACCCAAAGGGCAGTTTAAGAGAATGTCTCGTAACTGTACTACGGTGGAAGACTATAGGTCACAGTGTGAGGTGTTGAAGGACCGCTTCCTTGAAAGAGGATACGAAGGAGACCACCTTGAAGCCACTATCAAAACTGTTGAGGAGGAGAGAACCAGAGTAGGAGGTATAACGAAAAATAAAAAGGATGAGAAGGATTATAGATTCTCCTTTACAACCGGATACTGTTCCATGTCGGATACTATTAAAAAGCTGTCAGGAAAAATTGGGAACCTTAAAAATGACCCGATTTTAGGGAAGGCCATACCGAAGAACCCTACCTTTATTTTTAGGAAGGCTCCAAATATCAGGACCAAGCTGGTGCATAGCGCCATCCCTCCAGCAGGGGTAAAGGCGAGTAGGGAGGGGACAAATTCACGTGGTGTGGATTCTGCACCGGTTGTAAAAATCGCAACACAAAAGAGAGAATGAGAACACTTGATTGCATTGTTTCTAAGAAGAACGGAGGAGAGTTCGAATAAAAGGAAACTGTTCCTGTGAAAATGAGGGTGTTATATACGTGTTGGAGTGCCCGTGTGGACTCCAATATGTTGGCAGGACAGTGAGAAAGTTGAAGGTGAGGATTCAGGAACATATAGGGAATATCAAGAAGGGACTGATGAGCCATAGTGTGTCGGCTCACTTCAAGCTGATGCATAGTAAGAATCCACGGGGCTTGAGGTTTGCTGGCGTAGAAGTGGTTAAACCACACTGGCGAGGAGGTGACTCGCTGGCGCGGATAAATCGAAAGGAAGTACAATGGATCTACCAATTAGGGACGCTGCAACCCAGCGGCTTGAATATAGAATTCGATCTGAAACCTTGTTTGATTTAATGTAGATACATTGTACTACCTTTGTGTAAGTATTTATGAAGTCTTACCTTGTGTCGAGGACCTTTGAAAAACGCGATGGTGATTGGACATTTGGATCATGTGACACCAATCTGATGAATGGGGAAGAGGCGGGTTTGTAAGATCTCCGGGATGAGTTTTATCCTGTGTTGAGGACCTTTTGAACTATATGATGGTGATTGGATACTTGAATCATGTGACACCAAGTTTATGAATGGGAAGGAGGCGGGTTTCAAGAACATCGAGATGACGTGACCAGTAGTGAAAATGAATGGAGGGGTTATGAGTTACGTGTGATGCATGAGTTTAAGAAGAACTGTAATAATGTGGTATGATGGATATATAAGTGAAAGATATAAGTAGGATATTGGTATTGTCCGGAGGAAGAGAATACTTAAATGTATTAAGGAGACCTATGTATGTTATAGGATTGCGGTGACGTGAGAGCGGATGCACAAACTGTTAAACTAAAGGTTTTTACTATGTAACTAATCTGGTGGGATACTTTGGATGTATGGTGGTTAAATATGATTTTAGCGATGAGAAACCAGTCCCCTGGTTAAGTTTGTATTTTTATATGAGTAATGTTTAATATATGCTGATTGGGTAATGACTCCCAGAGTTCGGGAACAGGAAACTGGGCTATTTAAAGGGCCATGCTATGGACATGCGCAGTGATCGCCCCTGAGGAAGCCAGAGAGCGAAACCCGGGTCGGGCAGGAACCTGATGTATTTTATCTTTGTGATATGCCTGAAAACCACCTGTGTTTGTGAGTAAAATAAACCTATTTTTTACCAACTATTAAGAGGGTACTTCACTATATGCCGGTCGTTTAATCTTACAGAGGAGACGGTCTGAGGAGGATCGAACCCTTTGAGAGAGGAGGACAAAGGCTAATACCCTTTATATTTTCACCTGTGCTTCGTACGACGGATTTAGAAGCAGCGCGGTTTCAGACCCTTTACTATACAATTTTATATACACAGTCACTGGTCAGCTCAACGTCCGTTCCTCTTACAAGTTCATTATCATCAGATGATAGTCCAGTCAACACAATCGAAGCCACCGGCCGTCCCTCTTAGTCACGGCCCCAGTTCTGAAAATCCTGAAAATATTTGTCTGAACTTGCTATTTATATAAAAGTAAATATACAGGAAAGAATGTTTCATAACAATTTTTCATCTAAAATCGCTTTTATCTTCAGTTTTGTGAGTTTTATGGTCAGTCTGTAAAAGTGACATACAACTCGGGCAACATCGTTCCCAGCAGCAACATTGTAGTCCAAGATGCATCCAGACATCCTCCCCATGCTGTCCCCGACTAGTGTTGATCATAAATATTCGAATTGCGAATTTTAATCGATAACATCAGAACTTCGAGAATTCGCGAATATTTACAATATCTCAAAATATATTCGTAATTGAGAATATTAGTTTTTTTTTTAAATGCCAGTCTATGCAAATTTATTAATCCGAATTTTCACAATCAAGAAAATAATGCCTGAAGATCAGGAATTCACAAATATATGGCGAATATTCGACCAAATATTCACGAAATATCGCGAATTCCAATATTGCCCCTGCCGCTGGTATTTCCATCAATTTCTGACCTTTTCCTATGAACCAGGCACCCTCCCCTCTTCAGAGCAGGGGGTGGCTGGTTTAATGCTCGGGTTCTCCCATTGACTTCTACAGGGCTCGGGTGCTCGGTAGAGCGCTCAAACTTCCCGATGTGCTTGGGCACAGCACCCGAGCACCCGGGTGCTCGATCATCACTAGAACGGACTATTTTAATAATTACTCTGTACTACCAATGGATTATAGTAAATTAATTGATTATATTAAATTGGTAACACAAACCTTCTAACAAATAGAAACTGAAATCAAATACAATTTACTGTTTATCCATTTTAACTGACAATCCATATGTTTTTTGGTCACAAATATTTAAAGTGGCTCTGTCAGCATGATCAACCCTATTAAACCAGACATACTGCTTGGTAGAGCTCATCATGCTGATTAAAACAATACCAATACTTTATTTTGTCTGAAGGCTAAACAGCTACAGAGATATCTGCATTTGTATTCATATTCAAATTAGCATGTTCAAGCACCAAGGGGCAAGGCTGAACCCTTAGAGCACTGCTTTGTAATGTGCTCTGCACACTCTCACCTCCCCTTGATTGAGAGACATCAGCATGCTGAGGGCAGAGCTGTGTCTTAACATCTACATATCATATACACTATGTACTATAGCTTTACCACATTGAGATATGCTCATAAATAGAGTTGAGCGAACACCTGGATGTTCGAGTTTGAGAAGTTCTGCCAAACTTCCCGAAAATGTTCGGGTTCGGGATCCGAACTCGACCCGAACTTTACCCTGAACCCGAACCCCATTGAATTCAAAGGGCTAGAGGGCTGGAAAAGGCAGCAAAATGTAGGTAAATCCCCTGCAAACAAATGTGGATAGGGAAATGACTTAAAATAAAATAAATAAAAATTAACTTGGCAACTTGGAGGAGGAGGAGGTGGAATAGGAGGTTGGGGTGGCATCAGGTGGGAATGCTATGGGAGTTGATGTTCTCATCACAGCCAAAAAGGATTCATGTCTGCCTGCAGTGCCAAAGGCCTCATTCGCAGACTCAGGGCCATGGCACCCGCGAAGAGGAGAGCGGTCCCGTAACAGCAACACAGGCCTCAGGTCAACCTGCAATGGAACAGGCGGCTGCGTTTGTCAAAAATGACGCCACCTGCCGTGCTGAATACACGTTCAGACAAAACGCTGGCCGCCGGGAAGGCCAGCACCTCCAAGGCATAAAAGGCTAGCTCTGGCCACGTGGAAAATTTGGAGACCCAGAAGTGGAATGGGGCCGAACCATCAGTCAGTACGTGGAGGGGTGTGCACGCGTAATGTTCCAACCATGTTAGTGAAATGCTGCCTCCTGCTAACATGTTCCATATCAGGTGGTGGTGCAGTTAGCTGTGGCGTGGTGACAAAACTTTTCCACATCTCTGCCATGCTAACCCAGCCCTCAGAGGAGCTGGCCGTGACACAGCTGCGTTGGCGACCTCTCGCTCCTCCTCTGCCTTCGCCTTGGGCTTCCACTTTTTCCTCTGTGACATTTGGGAATGCTCTTAGTAGCGCATCTATCAACGTGAGCTTGTACTCGCACATCTTCCTATCATGCTCCAGTGCAGGAAGTAAGGTGGGCACATTGTCTTTGTACCAGGGATCCAGCAGGGTGGCAACCCAGTAGTCCACACACGTTAAAATGTGGGCAACTCTGCTGTTGTTGCGCAGGCACTGCAGCATGTAGTCGCTCATGGGGCCTGGGGCACACTTGATTTTATCGGATACTTGCTTGTGCAGGGAAGGCACGGCTCTTTTGGAGTGGCGGCTGGGAACAACATACTGTTGGACAGCCAGCGCCATCAGCTGTTTGAAGCTGTCTGTGTCCACCAGCCTGAATGACAGCATTTCAAAGGCCAGTAGTTTAGAAATGCTGGCATTCAGGCCCAGGGCTCGAGGGTGGCTAGGTGGGAATTTACGCTTTCTCTCCAAGGTTTGTGAGATGGAGAGCTGAACGCTGCCGTGTGACATTGTGGAGATGCTTGGTGACGGAGGTGTTGGTGTTGGTGGCACATCCTCTCATTGGTGGGTGGCAGGTGCCAACATTCCTCCCGAGGCGGAGGAAGAGGCCGAGGCAGCAGCAGAAGAGGGAGCAGGGGGAGCCTGAGTGAGTTCAGGTTGAGCCTGGTCATGCATGTTGTGCTAAGGTTCAGAACGTTAATGCCTCGCTGCAGGCTCTGATGGCACAGAGTGCAAACCACTTGGATCTTGTCGTCATCACATTGTTTGAAGAAGTGCCATGCCAGGGAACTCCTTGAAGCTGCCTTTGGGGTGCTTTGGTTCCTACACTATTAAACTTGGCCAGCTACTGCTCGGACACCAGATTAAGGGGACTGCTATTTTGGCAATTGAATTACACCCCAGAACAAAATATATCCTTTGCCAGACACTAATAAACTTGGCCAGCCACTTCTGAAACCATTGATTTATGGTATTGCTACTTTGGCAATTGAAATTCACCCCAGAACAAAATCTATCTTTTGCCGGACAGTATTAAACTTGGCCAGCTACAGCTGAAACCACTGATTTACAGTATTGCTATTTTGACAATTGAATTTTACCCCAGAACAAAATCTATCTTTTACCGGACACTATTAAACTTGGCCAGCCAATGCTGGAACACCAGATGTAGGGGATTACTATTTTGGCAATTGAATTTCACCCCAGAAAATTATCTATCCTTTGTCAGACACTATTAAACTTGGTCAGCCACTGCTGGGACACCTGATTTAGGGGATTGCTATTTTGGCAATTGAATTTCACCCCAGAACAATATACATCCTTTGCTGGACACTATTAAACTTGGCCAGCAACTGCTGGGATACCTGATTTAGGGGATTGCTATTTTGGCAATTGAATTTCACCCCAGAAAAAAATCTATCCTATGTCGGACACTATTAAACTTGGCCAGCCAAAGCTTAAACCACAGATTTACAGTATTGCTATTTTGGCAATTGAATTTCACCCCAGAACAAAATATATCCTTTGCCGGACACTATTAAACTTTGCCAGCCACAGCTGAAACCACATATTTATGGTATTGCTATTTTGTCAATTGAATTTCACCCCAGAAAATTATCTATCCTTTGCCAGACACTATTAAACTTGGCCAGCTACTGCTGGAACACCAGATTAAGGGGATTGCTTTTTTGGCAATTGAATTTCACCCCAGAACAAAATATATCCTTTGCCGGACACTATTAAAATTTGCCAGCCACAGCTGAAACCACAGATTTATGGTATTGCTATTTTGGCAATTGAATTTCTCCACAGAACAAAATCTATCCTTCGTCGGACACTATTAAACTTGGCCAGCCACTACTGGGACACCAGATTTAGGGGATTACTATTTTGGCATTGAATTTCACCCCAGAAAATTATCTATCCTTTGCCAGACACTAATAAACTTGGCCAGCCACTGCTGGAACACCAGATTTAGGGGATTGCTATTTTGGCAATAGAATTTCACCCCGGAAAAAAATATATCCTTCGCCAGAAACTATTAAACTTGGCCAGCCACAGCTGAAACCACTGATTTACGGTATTGCTATTTTGACAATTGAATTTCAAACCATAAAATGATCTATCCTTTGTTGGACACTATTAAACTTGGATAGCCACTGCTGGGACACCTGATTTAGGGGATTGCTATTTTGGCAATTGAATTTCACCCCAGAACAAAATATGTCCTTTGTCAGACACTATTAAACTTGGCCAGCCAAAGCTTAAACCACTGATTTATAGTATTGCTATTTTGGCAATTGAATTTCACCCAAGGAAAAAATATATCCTTTGCCGGACATTATTAAATTTGGCCAGCCACTGCTGGGACACCAGATTTAGGGGATTGCTATTTTGGCAATTGAATTTCATCCCAGAACAAAATATATCCTTTTTTTGAACACTATTAAACTTGGCCAGCCACAGCTGAAACAACTGATTTATGGTAGTGCTATTTTGGCAATTGAATTTCACCCCAGAAAATTATCTATCCTTTGCCAGACACTATTAAACTTGGCCAGCTACTGCTCGGACACCAGATTAAGGGGACTGCTATTTTGGCAATTGAATTTCACCCCAGAGCAAAATATATCCTTTGCCAGACACTAATAAACTTGGCCAGCCACTTCTGAAACCACTGATTTATGGTATTGCTACTTTGGCAATTGAAATTCACCCCAGAACAAAATCTATCTTTTGCCGGACAGTATTAAACTTGGCCAGCTACAGCTGAAACCACTGATTTACAGTATTGCTATTTTGGCAATTGAATTTTACCCCAGAACAAAATCTATCCTTTACCGGACACTATTAAACTTGGCCAGCCAATGCTGGAACACCAGATGTAGCAGATTACTATTTTGGCAATTGAATTTCACCCCAGAAAATAATCTATCCTTTGCCAGACACTATTAACCTTGGTCAGCCACTGCTGGGACACCAGATTTAGGGGATTGCTATTTTGGCAATTGAATTTCACCCCAGAACAATATACATCCTTTGCTGGACACTATTAAACTTGGCCAGCCACAGCTGAGACCACTGATTTATGGTATTGCTATTTTGGCAATTGAATTTCACCCCAGAAAAAAATCTATCCTTTGCCGAACACTATTAAACTTGGCCAGCCACAGCTGAAACCACTGATATATGGTATTGCTATTTTGTCAATTGAATTTCACCTCAGAAAATTATCTATCCCTTTCCGGACACTATTAAACTTGGACAGCTACTGCTGGGTCACCAGATTTAGGGGATTGCTATTTTGGCAGTTATATTTCACCCTAGAACAAAATACATCCTTTGCCGGACACTATTAAACTTGGCCAGCAACAGCTGAAACCACTGATTTATGGTATTGTAATTTTGGCAATTTAATTTCATCCCAAAACAAAATCTATTCTTTGCTGGACATTATTAAACTTGGCCAGCCACAGCAGAAACCAATGATTTACGGTATAGCTATTTTGGCAATTGAATTTCACCCCAGAACAAAATGTATCCTTTGCAGGACACTATTAAACTTGGCCAACCACTGCTGGGACACCAGATTTAGGGGATTACTATTTTGGCAATTGAATTTCACCCCAGAAAATTATCTATCCTTTGCCAGACACTATTAAACTTGGCCAGCCACTGCTGGAACACCAGATTTAGGGGATTGCTATTTTGGCAATAGAATTTCACCCCGGAAAAAAATATATCCTTCGCCAGAAACTATTAAACTTGGCCAGCCACAGCTGAAACCACTGATTTACGGTATTGCTATTTTGACAATTGAATTTCAAACCAGAAAATGATCTATCCTTTGTTGAAGACTATTAAACTTGGATAGCCACTGCTGGGACACCTGATTTAGGGGATTGCTATTTTGGCAATTGAATTTCACCCCAGAAAAAGATCTATCCTATGTCGGACACTATTAAACTTGGCCAGCCAAAGCTTAAACCACTGATTTATAGTATTGCTATTTTGGCAATTGAATTTCACCCAAGAAAAAAATATATCCTTTGCCGGACACTATTAAACTTGGCCAGCCACTGCTGGGACACCAGATTTAGGGGATGGCTATTTTGGCAATTGAATTTCACCCCAGAAAAAAATCTATCCTTTGCCGAACACTATTAAACTTGGCCAGCCACAGCTGAAACCACTGATATATGGTATTGCTATTTTGTCAATTGAATTTCACCTCAGAAAATTATCTATCCCTTGCCGGACACTATTAAACTTGGACAGCTACTGCTGGGTCACCAGATTTAGGGGATTGCTATTTTGGCAGTTATCACAGAACAAAATATATCCTTTGCCGGACACAATTAAACTTGGCCAGCCACAGCTGAAACCACTGATTTACGGTATTGCTATTTTGACAATTGAATTTCAAACCATAAAATTATCTATCCTTTGCCG
The DNA here is from genome assembly GCA_033119425.1 of Bufotes viridis. Classification (NCBI taxonomy): domain Eukaryota; kingdom Metazoa; phylum Chordata; class Amphibia; order Anura; family Bufonidae; genus Bufotes; species Bufotes viridis. The sequence goes on along the minus strand of CM065591.1, from coordinate 237,380,905 downwards.
GACACTATTAAACTTGGCAAGCCACTGCTGGGACACATGATTTAAGGGATTGCTATTTTGGCAATTGAATTTCACCCGGGACAAAAATCTATCCTATGTCGGACACTATTAAACTTGGCCAGCCAAAGCTTAAACCACTGATTTACAGTATTGCTATTTTGGCAATTGAATTTCACCCCAGAACAAAATATATCCTTGCCTGACACTATTAAACTTGGCCAGCTACTGCTGGGTCACCAGATTTAGGGGATTGCTATTTTGGCAAATTAATTTCACCCCAGAACGAAATATATCCTTTGCCGGACAGTATTAAACTTGGCCAGCCACAACAGAAACCAATGATTTACGGTATAGCTATTTTGGCAATTGAATTTCACCCCAGAACAAAATCTATCCTTTGCCAGACACTATTAAACTTGGCTAGCCAATGCTGGGACACCAGATTTACGGTATTGCTATTTTGGCAATTGAATTTCACCCCAGAAAAAAAATCTATCCTCTGCCGGACCATATTAAACTTGGCCAGCCACAGCTGAATCCACTGATTTATGGTATTGCTATATTGGCAAATTAATTTCACAACAGAAAAAAATATATCCTTTGCCGGACACTATTAAACTTGGTCAGCCACAGTTGAAACCACTGATTTACGGTATTGCTATTTTGGCAATTGAATTTCCCCCAGAACAAAATTTATCCTTTGCCGGACACTATGAAACTTGTACAGTCACAGATGGAACACCAGATTTACGGTATTGCTATTTTTGCAACTGAATTTTACCCCAGAAAATAATATATCCTTTGACGGACACTATGAAACTTGTCCAGTTACAGCTCGAACACCAGATTTACGGTATTTCTATTTTTGCAACTGAATTTCACCCCAGAAAATAATATATCCTTTGACGGACACTATGAAACTTGTCCAGTCACAGCTGGAACACCAGATTTACTGTATTTCTATTTTTATAACTGAATTTCACCCCAGAAAATAATATATCCTTTAACGGACACTATGAAACTTGTCCAGTTACAGCTGGAACACCAGATTTATGGTATTGCTATTTTTGCAACTGAATTTCACCCCAGAAAATAATATATCCTTCAGCGTACACTATGAAACTTGTCCAGTCACAGCTGGAACGCCAGATTTACGGTATTGCTATTTTGGTAATTGAATTTCACCCCAGAACAAAAGCTATACTTTGACGGACACTATAAAACTTGTCCTGCCACAGCACAAACCACTGATTTAGGGTATTGCTATTTTGGATATTGAATTTCACCCCAGAAAAAAAAAATATTCTTTGCCAGACAGTATTACACTTGGCTAGCCACAGCTGGAACACCAGATTTAGGGGATTGCTATTTTTTTTAAAGTGAATTTCACCTAAAATATAAAAAATTCTATCCTGATTTTCTAGGGGTGACAATAAGCACAGCCAAGCCCCTGATGTAGGATTATAGCAAAAAGAAAAAAAACTACTATTGAAGGATTAATGGACTTGGTGGCACAAGTGGCCGCCGATCACCCCAGAAAAAAGTGACAGAAAAATGCTCTGGGCAGCCTGAAAACAGTGAGCAATTAACTAGCAGTAGTTGAATGATTCAGAGCTGTAGATCGATCACTTTATTAAGTGTTTTTGTTGAGTTAATCCCTGCCTAATCTCGCCGTAACAGTAGCTGCATCCTATCCCTACACTAATCAGAGCAGAGTGATGTGCGGCGCGACGTGACTCCAGCTTAAATAGAGGCTAAGTCACATGCTGCACTTGGCCAATCACAGCCATGCCATTAGTAGGCATGGCTGTGATGGCTTCTTAGGGCAAGAAGTAAAACGCTAACTGATTGGCTGCTGTGCAGCCCTTTAGAAAGCAGGAAGAAATCGCCGAAGAATGAAGCCGAACCTGAACTTTTACGTAAATGTTCAGGTTTGGGTCCATGTCACGAACACCCCAAAATTCGGTACGAACCCGAAATATACAGCTAATATACATATTACTGCTTTATATACAAGCAACTGATCAGCCTATGAATGGAAAAATCCTTGTTTGTCAGCTGTTGGACATCGTTCATCATGATGAAAGATGTCTGATTATCGGCAGGACATCTGCCTGTGTAATGATGGATATACTGCTGACACTAAATAAAAAACAATCATTCCTCCCACATTCAGATTGCATCGGCCTGTGTAATCAATGAGCGCAGATGGATGTGTGAATTTTCGATCGATAATGGCACTGCCTAAACATGGGGGAGTGTAATAGGGTCTTAAAGGAGTTAACCAATAATATATAATGATGACTAATCCATAGGATAGGTCAATATCAGATCGGTGGGGGTCCAAGTCCTGGCACCCCTGCCAATCAACTATAACTGGAAGCGACCTCACTCACCGGAGCTCTGGTGAGCGCAGCCAGCTCCCGGCATCTCTCCTAAGCACAGCTCTGTACATAGTACAGTGGCAATGCTTGGTATTGCAGCTCAGCCCCATTTACTTTAATGGAGCTCAGCTGTAACTAGACCATGTGATCGATGTATCAGTGATGTCACATGGCCTAGGAAGAGACTGCAGGTTAAGGAGCACTGGCCTCTTCTGACAACTGATTGGCAGGGGTCATAGGTATCAGACCCAACTGAAATAGGTTATCAATATTTATTAGTGAAAAACCCCTTTAAGGAAATCAGCCATAAACTGTTAAGGAAAGGGCTGCACCTCTTTTGTATTTTGAACCTAATCCTGTTTTTTGGCCACTAAAACTCATTTTACATTTATCACTGAGTGTACCCTTCCCTACTTATCTTTATTCCCACATTGCTCAAATAAATTCTAAAGTTAATAAGTAAAAGACCCTGTCACTACTGCTGCTTTGTTTTGCTAGCATATCTATCAGCTTGGGATATGGTTGGTGCACACATCCCAGCAATGTTAATGCAGGAGACAGAGCTGAAGACACTCTCTGAGGTTTGTAAGATGGCTGTGGGTAAGACTACTAACATCAATATTAATCCAGATATGCCTTTGGTATCACTCATTATTATGGTCTAATCTGGAGAAGCAGAGATTTTGTTTGATCCATTGGTAAGCCCATCAATAATGAATGCTGAATGTATGAGAGATGATTGATGCCCTGATGCTGCCTGAGAAGATAAAGGCTGAACTATTACCTGAAGTCTATTCTAAGTGGAAGTGTGTGTGATAGGGGATGGCTTAGGGCCAGTAGACTTTCAGAAAGTTTGTCTTTTCCAGATACAGGCTACAGGAAAGGAAACATCAAAGGATAAAGTTAGAAGTGATGATTGAGAGGGTTGATAAACTCTACCTCTAGAGGGCACTCTACCTAAAGAGGATGGATTTAGAACATGGGAAAATCAAGAGAGAGAAGGTGTGATTGGGTTCTCTGGTGGATGGCTGCCACTAGGTTAGTTAAAGGTGAAAGCTGTAATAATGATGGGAGAACTATGGGAGTTCCAGGAAGGCATATGCCAAGGTCATCTTACCATTTTAGAGACTGCGGATTGACTACATTCAGAACAAAGGTGGAACAGTGTAAATATATCTGTGTCTGCATTGATCTCTTTCCAGGATGTAGCAAAGGCTACAGATAAAATGTACTGACTGAGGTAAGAGTACCTAACCCTGGGGCTTTTCTCCATCTGGTACATTCCTAACCGGAAGATAGGCCTAAGTCCTTATGAAGTTCTCTTTGGGAACTTTGGATTAGGTCTCTATTTCCCCAACAGCTCCAGATGTAGCATAGTAGTTTTCCAAATTATGTTGTCTGTTGCACAAATTGATTGTCTAATGTGTATTTCCAAGTTTTAGTTGTAGTGATAAAACGAGAGACGTGCAGAAAGTCCTAGAGCTACGGTTTGAAAAACTACATGAAGTCCTGATAACCACCGCCACTGCTGTCGAATTGGAAGGAGAGCCTGATTGGATCTAAGTGTCATGTTGCAATCAAGTGCCAAGACTATAAGAGCCATAATGTTTTTACATGTCGTATTGTTTGGTTCATATTGTGCAAAGGGGGAAATCACAGTCGAATCAAATTCCAACGGTGTTATATTAACAAGATGAGTCAGGAACAACTAAGTTGACTTTTCAGTATAGTGGACTGTAAGACAGATGACAGATAAGACACTTGATTTTGGTCTGATAAGTACATCTGTGTGACTGGAACTGAACCGATCTATGGTAATTGTGTTTAGATATGACCATATCAACTGTGGATATTAGAGATTAACAGGATAGAGCACTAGTTTGAAGTGTTGGGAATATAAACGAGTGGAAACTACCTCTAGAGTCAATAAGGTGAAGGTTTGTCACAAAGGATGACTGTCCTGAAGGGAACACCACCAAACAGTTGTAAACATAATGAGTGTAATCCTGTGTTCCTCTCCATTAGAAATACTATCCAACAGGATTCAGGGATATATGTTTTAGGAACATATGTAAGTGATAAAGATCCCCTAGGCAAATTTAGAATGTTGGTAAGGGAAAACCCTCAAAGTTCAGTTGCATCTGTGGCGCCTACATCCTTACCGATAATTGGCATAAAAAATTTGGCCAATTTAAAAAACATGAAGACAAACTGGCCTTAGAGACAGGATTTTAGATAGGAAAAAGCCCATTGGTGTTTTCCCTCCAGGATATTTTTCTTATATAATTCAGCTAAATGGGACAAGTAGTGACTCTGATAGTTCCTGACAGTTGGTTTATCAACCAAAATTATAAAAACTTAGATATCTGGTGATTGTGTGGAGATTTAAAACTCTGACCCAGGATGCAGGTAGAATGAAGTGGCCCATGTACCCTGATCAAGTACTGATGCCATTGGTTCTATTCTCACCTCCTGAGTGGGATCAAACCAGTAAGGGACACAATGTCCGGTCACGACTAAGGAGGTCGCTCTCTACATCCTTTTACTCACATATATACATGGATGCCACAGGAGTCTGTAGTAGAGTTTCTGACTAATTTAAAGCTAAAAGTCAGATAGCTGCAGCATTTGAGTCATTAATTCCCACGATGAGTAGTAATAAAAATGTGTAGATTGGATTAACATCTCTATTGTCATCAACAGAGATTTGTGTATTATATCTGTGATGCTGCGAAGGGAATGGCGGAACGACTGAGCTCTTTTCCAGTGATGACTCTACAGAACCGACTGGTCTTTGACAGCAGAAAAAAGAGGGATCTTCAAGATCGTTGGAAGTTCCTGCTGCATTTATATTCCTGACAACACTGCCCCTGATGGAAGGATCACCAAATCTACCTATGAACTAAGAGTTGATGTTGCTGAAACCACTCCTATAAAGTTAAGGAGCCAATTACCTTTTCTTAAGGAACACCCCTTATGTAATGTCATGTCTGCTATTTAAGGGAATATAGTTTTGAATGAAGCTCTCTTGGCTTGGGGGATGAGAAGTGCTTTTGAATAGAACCAACTTGTGTCTGGTCTCATTATAAAAGCAGTATGGTGTACACATACTCATAACTTCTATTTAATTTGGCACCACACAAAGAAGATGAGAAGCGCATGAATTGCGATAACACTATCTATCCCTATAACGCTGTCAGATACTGTGGTGTACTTATACTTGCATTACTGTGTAACAAGTTTGCAGCTAGTGACAGATTAAAACTCTTAGACACTGCCCCACCCCGACATGTTTCGCCCGAATCCTGGCATCTTCAGGGATTTAGGGCAATGAATAGTATACCAGGCCACACAGGGCCAGTGTCAGCACCCAGCATACCCGGGCAAGTGCCAGGGCCCACAGCTTGTAATTGTGAAGCAGGGAACCATTCGCTCCCTGCTCCACCATTGAGCCACTGGTGCTCCGCAGCAGCAGCACGATGTCCTCACGCATCGTCCTGCTGATCGGTGTAGGAGGAGGAGCGGTGCAGACTGGGGATCAGCCTCTGCTCCTCCTACACAATGTGTCACAGTATCCTGCTGCTGCTGCTGGGGAGCGCAGATGGGAGGAGCTAGGTGACTGAGGTGAAGAGTGTTTGTTTGTTTTTTTAAACTTCCTGTGAAGGGGGCACATCTGGGCATAACCACTATAAAGGGGGCACTAACCTGCTTTTTTGAGGAACGTGCAGACGACAAAAGAGTGGTAGTTTGCAACCTGTGCTGTACCAAAATGAGTCAGGGCATGAACACTAGCAACCTCACCACCACCAGCATGATCCGCCACATGGCATCCAAGCATCCTAATAGGTGGGCCGACCACCTGGGTCCACAATCTGGGTCTGCGGGTCACACCACTGCCTCCTCTTCCCCTGTGTTACGCACTGCTGGCCAATCCCCGCAGAGCTGTGGCAGGGTATAAGGGACCAGACCGAGCTGTGGCTCTTGCCACTCAACCTACAACCAGGCATGGTTATGTCTGACAATGGCCGTAACATGGTGGCAGCTTTGGAGCTCGGCAACCTGACACACATCCCATGCCTAGCCAACTTCTGAAACTTAGTGGTTCAACAGTTTATAAAAACCTACCCTAATTTGGCAGAGCTACTAGTAAAGGTGCGCCGCATGTGTGCTCATTTCCGCAAGCCGTCCATAGCTTCAGCCGGTCTGTCAACACTGCAGCAGCGCTTGCTTCCAGCTCACCGACTGTTGTGTGTCGTAAGCCCACGGTGGAACTCTATGTTCTATATGTTGGCCAGGCTTTGTGAGCAGCAGAGGGCAGTTATGGAATACCAGCTGCAACATGGTTGTTGCCTTTCCAGTCAATTGACACTATTCACGAGCGAGAAGTGGGCATTGATGTCAGACCTCTGTGAGGTTTCAAAATACTTTGATGAATGCACATAGATGGTTAGTGGCGATAACACTATTATCAGCGTAACCATCCCACTGCAGTGTCTACTCAAACGATCGCTGCTCACAATTAAGGAGGACGCTCTGAATGTGGCACACGAGGAAATGGGGGAGGTCATTACACAGGGTGATAGCCAGATCACCCACAGTTCGTCTTCTCAGCGCCAATTGGGCCATGAGGAGGAGGAGCTGGAGACAGTTTCCTCTGCTACAGAGAGTAGTACCCATGGAACTTTAATTCCATCTGTTCAGCGTGGATGGGCAGAAGAGGAAGAGGATGAGGGGATGGAGAGTCATCTTGATGTTGACATTGACGTCTTGCCTGTTGGTACTCTGGTACACTTGGCTGACTTCATGTTAGGCTGCCTTTCCCGCGACCCTCGCGTTATATGCATTTTAGATATCACAGATTACTGGGTGTTCACCCTTCTCGACCCCCGCTACAAAGAGAACTTCTCATCTCTCATACCTGTGGAGGAGAGGACGAGTAAAACGGTGAAATACCAGAAGGTACTTGTTGACAGATTGCTTCAAAATGTGCGTATTTTTGTCAGTCAGTAAAAGTGGCATACAACTAGGACAATATGGTTCCTAGCAGCGACCTAGGAGTCCAAGATGCATCCATACATCGTCGCCATGCTGTTCCTGATCCGTTTCGGTGGTGTTTCGGTCACTTTCAGACCTTTTCCAATGGACCAGACACCCTCCCCTCTTCAGAGCAGGGGGTGCCTGGTTGTCTCCCATTGACTTCCATTATACTCGGTGTGGCGAAACCAAACTCGCCACTGAGTTTTGGAGGGGACAGATTGCCAGCCTCTTGCCCCAGGATTATGGGCCCTCTCATCAGCCCACGCTAAACTTAAACCCCAGGGCGATTTGACTGTGTTTGTGGCATCTGAGCGCTGTTTGGATATATTGAGCGCTCAGATCCAAGCCATCTGGGGATATGTTAAATGTCTGTGTGTACTGTAAAGGGTGGGACATGGTATATTGAATAATGATGTCTGTCCTATTGTCCCCACGTGTGTATTGGCGATTTCCCTTTGTCCTGAGAGATAATTGAATGAGTCCTCGATTGTCTCCAGGACAGAAGACATTGTGTATTCTCCTGCCTGTGATGATTACATTAACCTGTGTAGGGTAATTGTATCACAGGCAGAGGGAGGGATATGCTGGGGGTGTCTGTATTGTCCCATTGTGTGTGATTGGCTGCTGTATCCCTGTGTCGCAGTCTTCCTTCTGGTCCCCTAGGGAGTGTCCACCAGGTGGGAGACCTGCATAAATACCGGGCAGGTAGCCCTCAATAAAGTTAGAATTCCTGTTTAACCATTAATACGGAGCCTCGTCTCGTACTTGGGGGGAATTGCTACGTCAGAACGTTCTCTTGCCTGTTCCAGGAAAGGAGGACTTCGTATGGTTCCAGTTCGGTGGATTCCAGCGGTTGTGGGTTGCTGTGCTCTTCTCCAGGGAATCGCCCGAACGGTATTAACCCTCACTATACCAGGTTATACCGTAACAACTGGTGGCAAGCAGCGGGATCGTTCCTACAGCCAGAAGGACAGCAACAGAAGGCACCATGGATTTTACAATTTGAGGGCAAAGCGTGTCCCAGTACAGCACCAGTATGGAACCACTAGTGGAGTATGATGAGGGTGTCATGGATGACCGAGATGCAGTCCGCAAAGGCATCTGGTACCAGGCACTGGGTATTGTGGAGTATCTGCGGGACGAGAGGCTCCCCAAGGACGAGCAGCGACAGCAGAAGCGAGTAGCCCTGCGGATGCCCTTCCTAGGAGAGCAGCCCCTGGAAGAGTGGGTAGAAGACCTGAAGCACCTGGTAAGGCGGGAGATGTGGCTGGAAGATGCCTACCAGGCACTATGGTGGTATGAAGCTCGGTACCTACCCCAGACAGCCGAGCATGACATGCCAGAGGGAGAGGAGTTTTATGGTCCTGGCTTGTTATGGGAGACTTTTTCAGAGCTGGAGTTTGGGAGCCCTACACAAGCCCGGTTCAGGGACCTCTTTGAGTGGCGGGAGAGCAGGTATGACTGGGACGACACTCACAAAATTGAGCAAGACCTGGTCCACCTGGTGACCCGGGAGATGGAGCTGGAACAGGACTACCAGCAGCTGTTCCACTCCAGTGAGAGGGCTCAGCGAGAGAGCAGAGTGTCAGACCCAGGTCCAGAGCCCTTCAGCTGGGAGAATATTGTGGAGGTCTACTGGGAAGAACCCCAGGTGGCCGGTGGAGATGGGACCGAGGTCTCTCCACCGGTCCTGCAGGGAATTGGGAGCCCAGTCTCCATTCCCCAGCGGCAGGCTGAGTTACAGGGGGCAGAGACAGTCGGTCCTGTCCCCCAGCGGCAGAGTCAAGTGCAGGGAATTGGGAGCCCAGGCTCCATTTCCCATCGGCAGAGTGTCCAGCAGGGAATAGAGAGCCCAGTCTCCTTTCCCCAGCAGCAGGACACTGTATTGGGAGCGGAGACAGACGGTCTCCCTCCCCAGAGGCTGGAAGTATGTATGGGAGAGGAGTTTGTTACCCCCTCTCCCCAGCGGCAGGCTAAGTTACAGGGGGCAGAGACAGTCGGTCCTGGCCCCCAGCAGCAGAGTGACTTACTGGGAGAGGAGAGCCTTGTCCTCCCTCCCCATCGGCAGAGAGTCCGGCAGGGAATAGAGAGCCCAGTCTCCTTTCCCCAGCAGCAGGACACTGTGTTGGGAGCGGAGACAGTCGGTCTCCCTCCCCAGCGGCTGGAAGTATGTATGGGAGAGGAGCTTGTTACCTGCTCTCCCCAGCGGCAGCTTAACATACCAGGGGGAGACAGTAAGCCCCACAACAGTGGAGATGGGATCGAGAGCTCTCCACCGGCCCTACAGGGATGCTGGGTAGTCGGCCCAGATCCCCAGCGGCAGCCGGATTTTAAGGGAGTAGGGACAGTCGGTCCTGCTCCCCAGTGGCAGTATGTTTTGCAGGGAGAGAAGAGCATCGTCTCCATTCCCCATCGACCGTGTGATTTACAGGGAATTGGGAGCCCGGTCTCCATCCCCCAGCGGCAGTTTAACGCACCAGGGGGAGACAGTAAGCCCCACAACAGTGCAGATGGGACCGTGGTCTCTGCACTCACAGCACAGGGGGTAGGGACAGTCGGTCCTGTCCCCCAGCAACAGGGCTATTTAGCCAAAGGGGAGACAGTCGGTCTCCCCCCACAGCAGCATGGTGGTCTATCTAAAGGGGAGACAGTCAGTCTCTCCCTACAACAGCAGAGCTGTGTATCTAAAGGGGAGACAGTCGGTCTTCCCCTACAACAACCAGGCTCCAACCAGGCTACTTCCGTGGTAGCACTGGCACCAGGGCAGAGTACCGCTGGTCTCTGCCCACTCAGCAACCCACTCAGGCAGTCTACCAGTCCCCCACACAGCCGTAGTGAGGCACATGGACATGGACAGGTTTATCCCTTGCTCAGGTGTAGTAACCATTTATTGTGGGTGGGCTGTACTGCTGTTTCTGTTTTGTGGGTGGACTGCTGGACTAACAAGGGCACTGACCGGCAGAAGGTCAGATACCCTGTTAGTCTGTTTGGAAAAGGGGAGATGTGTGGCGAAACCAAACTCGCCACTGAGTTTTGGAGGGGACAGATTGCCAGCCTCTTGCCCCAGGATTATGGGCCCTCTCATCAGCCCACGCTAAACTTAAACCCCAGGGCGATTTGACTGTGTTTGTGGCATCTGAGCGCTGTTTGGATATATTGAGCGCTCAGATCCAAGCCATCTGGGGATATGTTAAATGTCTGTGTGTACTGTAAAGGGTGGGACATGGTATATTGAATAATGATGTCTGTCCTATTGTCCCCATGTGTGTATTGGCGATTTCCCTTTGTCCTGAGAGATAATTGAATGAGTCCTCGATTGTCTCCAGGACAGAAGACATTGTGTATTCTCCTGCCTGTGATGATTACATTAACCTGTGTAGGGTAATTGTATCACAGGCAGAGGGGAGGGATATGCTGGGGGTGTCTGTATTGTCCCATTGTGTGTGATTGGCTGCTGTATCCACTGTGTCGCAGTCTTCCTTCTGGTCCCCTAGGGGAGTGTCTACCAGGTGGGAGACCTGCATAAATACCGGGCAGGTAGCCCTCAATAAAGTTAGAATTCCTGTTTAACCATTAATACGGAGCCTCGTCTCGTACTTGGGGGGAATTGCTACGTCAGAACGTTCTCTTGCCTGTTCCAGGAAAGGAGGACTTCGTATGGTTCCAGTTCGGTGGATTCCAGCGGTTGTGGGTTGCTGTGCTCTTTTCCAGGGGAATCGCCCGAACGGTATTAACCCTCACTATACCGGGTTATACCGTAACACTCGGGTGTTGGGCCAAGCGCTCGAATATTGCGGTGTGTTCGGACCGAGTACCCGAGGGGGCAAATAGTTATGAGTAGACCTGAGGAACTGAAACATTGGTAAAAAAAAGGAGGCACACAAGGACTGATTCACATATATCCGCTCTGTAGCATGCTCTGTGTAAGATATTTAATCTATAATACATGCAGTTTCATTGCTGCAAGCGCTGTGCAAAATTTGACAAGGGGGCCCACTGAGACTTTAAAGCCCAAGGGCCCACATGAACCTGGAGCCTGGCACCACATATCTGAGCTTTTGTAACCTAGGTTTGATATGAGTTTAACCTTTTACCAATGACTAGCCTCCTCATCACTGTGACGTCACAGAATTCCACCCACTTTCCGATTTCCTCTAATCAGAATGTTGGTTTGTCCGCTGGAGGACCGCCCCCTCACTGGTCCTTTTTTTTATAGTGATTAGTGAACAATTTCTTAGGCTACTTTAACACTCGCATTTTGGCTTTCCGTTTGTGAGAACCATCATGGGCTCTCACAAGCAGTCCAAAACGGATCAGTTTTGCCCTAATGCATTCTGAATGCAAAAGGATCCGCTTTGAATGCATGAGTTTGCCTCCGATCAGTCTCTATTCGGCTCTGGAAGTGGACACCAAAATGCTACCTACAGTATTTTGAGATCCGTCCTGACACACAATGTAAGTCAATAGGGACGGATCCATTTTCTCTGAAATAATCTGGCACAATAGAAAACGGATCATTCTCCCTTGACTTTCAATAGAGTTCATGACGGTGGTGCGGTTGTATTATTGTAACGGATCCGTTTTTGCAGATCCATGACGGATCCGCCAAAAACGCGAGTGTGAAAGTAGCCTTACTGAGCATGTCTGCTGAGTGCTGACTTAAAGAAAATCCCCTTCACACTTCAGCCTGAGAATGTCTATTGACTTAGAAAAAATTCCCCTCACACTGAGCTTGTCTGCTGACTTAAAGAAAATCCCCTTCACTCTTCAGACTGAGCATGTCTACTGAGGTAGAGAAAATCCCCTTCACTCTTTAGACTGAGCATGTCTGGTAACTTAGAGAAAACTAGAGATGAGTGGCGTAACTACCATGGAAGCGGCTGCTTCGGGGCCCAGGCTGACAAGGGGCCCAGCAGCGTGTCAGTCATGACAAGTTACAGTTTTCAGGCCAGGAGCAGGACCCTTCATATACAGTTCGGCAACCCCCCCCCCCCCCACAGCAGGCAGGCCTTAGGAGCAGCATGGCAGGCAGCCGCACTACAAAATATTATCTGTCTCTGAGTTCTGAACGTTCGATAAGGGAGGGGAGTAAAGAGACTGAGCCAATTAGCGCGGTCCCTACCGGCGTCGCAGCCAATGGTTGTCGAGCCCCAGAGGTCACTCCCTTGGGTGGCCAGACAGGAAGCAGTAGGGGAGGAGGAGGTAGAGGGGGAGACATTTTACTAGCTGTTGTGCAGAAAGTACAGTTTTTGCCCGGAGCAGACGGGTTAAAGAAAACCTCTCATGTGTCCAAAGAATATGAACTAAGTAGTAGGCTATGTAGAGCGGTGCCTAGGGATCTAAGTGCACTTACTTTTATTCTCGGGGGTGCCGCTCTGTTCCGCTTTTTTTTTTCTCCCTGGCTCTAAGCTTTGCGCTGCGATTGGACAGCGCTGCTGTCAGGGAGAAGGAGAGGCACTGGGGTCTCCTTTTCCCTGCTCTGAATGTTGAGAAATTACCGGGAGACACAGCGGGCGAACGGAGTGGCGCCCAGGAATATAAGTAAGTACACTTAGATTCCTGGGCACCGCTCTAGGTAGGCTGATAATTCGTTCATATTCTTTGGACACATGAAACACTGAGTGGGATGCGTTTTTGGGCACTTTACAGGAGGTGGGAACTCACTTCTTGCATTGCACTTGCTGCCCGTAATGCAGACCCTGGACTCCAGCTACAAGCTGCATGTGCCTGACATTTCTTTTCAGTGCCCGCCACAGCTTTATCTTGCCTTAACCCTCCCCCACTTCTCTCCAGTTTCTTCCGATGGGCTCTTTGGCAATGATATATGACCCCCACTGGCCACCACACACACACTTCTCCCACCTTTGGCCCCTGTATTTCTCAGTGTCAGTTAATATCCTGCATAGAGATGTCGCGAACATAAAATTTTCCGTTCGCGAACGGCGAACTTCCGCAAATGTTCGCGAACGGAAAAGTTGTTTCAAGGAGACTAACAACTGGACTGTGGCATGCCGGAGGGGGATCCATGGCAAAATTCCCATGGAAAATTACATAGTTGACGCAGAGTCGGGTTTTAATTCATAAAGGGCATAACTCACCTAACATTCCTAAATTGTTTGGAATAACGTGCTTTAAAACATTCAGTGTGTGTATACGATCAGGTATGATGTTGTATCGATCAGGTAGTGTAAGGGTTACAGACCAAACTCTGACAGACCAAACTCCCCGTTTAACACACCGCAAACAACTGCAAACAGTCCATTTGCACAACCGCAAACTCCCCATTTGCACAAGGTTGGATACCAAGCTAGCCGTGTCCCATTCCTTATCCTCACTGACGTCATTGAAGGTCTCTTCCTCCACCCAGCCACGTACAACACCAAGGTTTCCCCGAAAAGTGACAACAAGCCCCCTGGGACGCCTGCTGTGGTTGGTCTTCCAGCTCCTCAAAGCCACCTTCCTCCTCTGACTCCTTAAGACTCCTCTCTCTGCGTTGCCGCAGGTCCAACAATCGACGACGACAAGGCTGCTTCTGGTGGTGAGGGTGACCACAACTCTTCCTCTTCATGCTCATCTACGGCCTGATCCAGCACTCTTCGCAGGGCACGCTCCAGAAAAAACGCATATGGAATGAGGTCGATGATGTTGCCTTGGGTTTGACTGACCAGGTTTGTCACCTCCGCAAAAGGACGCATGAGACTACAGCCATTGTGCATGAGCGTTCAGTAACGCGGCCAAAAAAAAACCCAGCTTCGCAGAGGCTGTCCTCTTTTTTTTAAATTAAAAAAATCTGTTCTTACCAGTTTAATCTCTGTTTTGTCACCTATCAGGGGCCGGTGTATGGAATAGATTTTAGGAATTGGGAGATGGAAAAAGATGGTTGGTCGGTCCTCTTCCTTCCAATTTGGGGCACTGCGCATGCGCCCTGCAATGTACTGTGCCACCCTACATGAGTGGTGTGTTAGGTAGTACTATTCCTATCAGTTTAATCCCTGTTACGTCCCCTATCAGGGGACGTGTATCGAATAGATTTTAGGAACTGGGAGCTGGGAAAAGATGATTGGTCAGTCTTCTTACTTCCAATTTGGGGCACTGCGCGTGCGCCGTGCAATGTACTGTACCACCAATACAAATAGTGTGAACTACTGTTCTTACCATTTTATCAGGGGACGTGTATTGAATTGAATCCTTGCATGGGGAGATAGAGTAAAAAAATCTTGCTCTGTCCGCTTCCTTCTAATTTTGGGCACTTGCAAAGGAATTTGCCACCAATGCAACTAGTGTTAACTAAGTACTATTCCTATCAGTTTAATCTCTGTTTTGTCCCTTATCAGGGCCAGGGCCAGTGTAGTGAATAGATTTTTGGAAGCGGGAGATAGAAAAAGACCCATGCTCGGTCCGCTACGTTTGAATTTTAGGTCACTGCTCGTATGTCGTGCAATGTACTGTGACACCCAATATAAGTGGTGGGCAGTGGGCACAGTACAGTCTGTGGGCCTGACACACACTGGCAGGCAACTGCAATTATATTAAAGGGTACAAATTAAATGACTTTTTTATCTGCAAGGTACTGTGCCACCCGATATGAGTGGTGGGCACTGGCAGTGGGCACAGTACAGTCTGCGAGCCTGACACACACTGGCAGGCAACTGCAATTATATTAAAGGGTAAAAATTAAATGACTTTTTTATCTGCAAGGTACTGTGCCAACTTATATGAGTGGTGGGCAGTGGGCACAGTACAGTCTGTGGGCCTGACACACACTGGCAGGCAACAGCAATTCTATTAAAGGGTAAAAATTAAATTACATTTTTATCTGCAAGGTACTGTGCCACCCTATATGAGTGGTGTGCACACAGTACAGTGTGTGGGCCTGCGGCCTCTCACACATGGGCAGGCAACGGCAATATATATATAGAAAAAATAAATAAAAGCAGACTGATATACCAGCTCTAAAAAGGGCTTTTTGGGGTGCTGTCAGGACGCTGTCCTTACAGCAGATGGCCCCTTTCACACGAGCGAGTTTTCCGCGCGGGTGCAATGCGTGACGTCAACGCATAGCATCCGCACTGAATACTGATCCATTCATTTCAATGGGTCTGTGTGCATGAGCGTTTTTTTTTATGCATCACTTGTGCGTTGCGTGAAAATCGCAGCATGTTCTATATTCATGTTCATAGAAGTCAATGGGGCTGCGGGAAAAACGCATTGCATCCGCAAGCAAGTGCGGGTGCATTGCGTTTTTCACTAATGGTTGCTAGGAGATGTTGTTTGTAAACCAGTTTTTTTATCACGCGCATGAAAAACGCATCAAAACACATTGCACCCGCGCGGAAAAAACTAAACAACTGAACGCAATCGCAACACTGAATGGCTTTGCCTGTGAAATCGCACAGTTTTCATGGAACGCATCCAAAACGCATCCGGACCTAATCCGGACACGCTCGTGTGAAAGAGGCCGATGAGTCTTTGAGGACTGGAGTGGACACAGAACACTGGCCTAGCTAACTCTTACCCTATTAATTTAGCAGCAGCAGCAGCACTCTCCCTGTTCTAACTAGTGTTGATCACGAAGTTTCGAATTGCGAATTGTAATTGCGAATATCGGCACTTCGAAAATTCACGAATATTTAGAATATCGTAAGATATATTCGCAATTGCGAATATTCGGTTTTATGCGAATTTTTTATATGCAAATTTTCGCAAGCAAGAAAATAATGTCATTATTTTCTGATTGCGAAAATTCACATAAAAATTTGCATACATTAAAAAGGTATCTTTTAAATGCCAGTTTATGCGAATTTTTATGCAAAGGTATCTTTTAAATGCCAGTTTATGCAAATTTTTATGCAAATGTCTGCTAATTTTTTATGCGAATTTTCACAATCAGAAAATAATGACTGGAGATTACGAATTTGCGAATTTTCGAATATATGGCGAATATTCACCCAAATATCCGCGAAATATCGTGAATTCGAATATTGCCCCTGCCGCTCATCACTAGTGAACACCCCAATAATAGTTGAAGTAGACAGCTTATTCACCCTAATTTGAGAATCAAGACATTATAGAATTTTTATCTGATAAACAAGGTGGGCACCCCAATAACAGTTAAAGAGACAGGTTATTCACTCAAATTTGAGAATCAGGGTCCAATAGAATTGTTTATCTATTTAACAAGGTGGACATCCCAAAACCAGTTGAAAGACAGGTTGTTCACCTAAATTTGAGAATCCAGGCGTAATAGAGTTGTTTATCTTTTAAACAAGGTGGACACCCCAATAACAGTAGAATTAGACAGGTTATTCACCCCAATTTGAGAATCAATTGTTTATCTATTAAACAAGGTGTGCAACCCAATAACAGTTAAAGGAGACTGAATCAGGTTATTCATCCAAATTTGAGAATCAAGGCGTAATAGAATTGTTTATCTATTAACTCCTTGCCGACCGCCTAACGCACGGATGCGTCCAGGCGGCGGCAAGTTTGTTCCTCCTGGACGCATCCGTGCGTAATCTCGCGAGAGACGAGAACTGCGCGGCTCTGCAGTTATACTACAGCCTGCCAGCGGTAATCCATCGCTGGCAGGCTGTAAATGTAAAATAAATTAGATCAAAGTGGTATATCAGACGCTGTTTTGTTAACAGCGTCTGATATACCTGCTACCTGGTCCTCTGGTGGTCCCATTTACTGGGATCGACCACCAGAGGACCAGGTAACAATGTAAAGTTGCACCAAATACTACACTAACCCCCCCACCCCCCCTCACTTTATAACCACTATTAACCCTTTGTTAACCCCTGATCACCCCATATAGACTCCCTGATCACCCCCTGTCACTGATCACCCCCCTGTAAGGCTCTATTCACATGTCCATATGTGTTTTGCGGATCCGCGGATCCACGGATCCACAGATCCGTGCCACGGATCTGCGGCGCGGATCCGCAAAACACGGACACCGTCAATGTGCTTTCCGCATTTTGCAGATCCGCACATTGCCAGAACTATATAGAAAATGCTTTTTCTTGTCCGCAATTGCGGACAAGAAAAGGACATGTTCTATATTTTTGCGGAACGGAAGTGCAGACCCGTAATTGCGGATCCGCAATTCCGGATCTGAGCGGGACAAAGTCTGTCCCCATTGAAATGAATGGGTCCGCAATTCCGTTCCGCAAACAGAATTTCGGACGTGTGAATGGGGCATAAGGGTCCCTTATCACCGCCAGTTAGTTAGCTACTTGTTAGGTAGCTAGCGCCCAGCCCACCGCACCGCAGTCACTGATTTTGGCAGAGATTTTTTCATCCACATTGATCGATGCGAATGAAGAAATCTGTGCCATTCATTTTTTTTCTTTTTTCAGCCCAGCGGCTGAACGGAAAAAAAAAAATCTCATTACCCGTATGCTCAATATAGGGAGAATCGCAGAAACTCCTAATGCTGGCCATACGTGTAATGATTGCGGAGACCCTCAAATGCCAGGGCAGTACAAAAACCTCACATGTGACCCCATTTTAGAAAGAAGACACCCCAAGGTATTCGCTGAGGGGTATGGCGAGTTCATGCAAAATTTTATTTTTTGTCACAAGTTAGTGGAATGTGAGACTTTGTAAAAAAAAAAAAAATATCAATTTCCGCTAACTTGTGCCAATTTATTTATTTTTCTTTCTGTGAACTCGTCATGCCCCTCACGGAATACCTTGGGGTGTCTTCTTTCCACAATGGGGTCACTTGTGGGGTATTTATACTGCCCTGGCATTTTAGGGGTCCTAAAGCGTGAGAATCAAAATGCGTAAAAATGCCCTGTGAAATCCTAAAGGTACTCATTGGTTTTAGGGCCCCTTTGCGCATCTTGGCTGCAAAAAAGTGTTACACATGTGGTATCGCCGTACTCAGGAGAAGTAGGGCAATGTGTTTTGGGGTGTATTTTTACATATACCCATACTGGGTGAGAGAAATATCTCTGTAAATGACAACTTTTTAATTTTTTTTATGCAAAGTTGTCAATTTACAGCGATATGTCTCACACAAAGTATGGGTATATGTAAAAATACACCCCAAAACACATTGCCCTACTTCTCCTGAGTACGGAGATACCACATGAGTGACACTTTTTTGCAGCCTGGGTGCGCAAAGGGGCCCTAAAACCAATGAGTACCTTTAGGATTTCACAGGGCATTTTTACGCATTTGGATTCTCACGCTTTAGGGCCCCTAAAATGCCAGGTCAGTATAATTACAAAGTCTCTTATTTCACTAAATTGTGACAAAAAATAAAATTTTACATGAACTCACCATACCCCTCACAGAATACCTTGGGGTGTCTTCTTTCTAAAATGGGGTCACATGTGGGGTATTTATACTGTCCTGGCATTTTAGGGGCCCCTAAATCGTGAGAAGAAGTCTGGAATCCAAATGCGTAAAAATGCCCTGTGAAATCCTAAAGGTACTCATTGGTTTTAGGGCCCCTTTGCGCATCATGGCTGCAAAAAAGTGTCACACATGTGGTATTGCCGTACTCAGGAGAAGTAGGGCAATAAGTTTTGGGGTGTATTTTTATATATACCCATACTTTTTGTGAGAAATATCGCTGTAAACGACAACTTTTAGAAATTTTTTATACAAAGTTGTCAGTTTACAGAGATATTTCTCTCACCCAACATGGGTATATGTAAAAATACACCCCAAAACACATTGCCCTACTTCTCCTGAGTACGGCGATACCACATGAGTGACACTTTTTTGCAGCCTGGGTGCGCAAAGGGGACCTAAATTCCGAGTACCTTTAGCTTTTACAGGGCTGCTCACAATTTAGCCCCACCCAAAATGCCAGAACAGTAAACACACCCCACAAGTGACCCCATTTCGGAAAGTAGACACCCCAAGGTATTCACTGAGGGGCATAGTGAGTCCGTGGGAGATTTTTTTTTTTTTGCCAGAAGTTAGCAGAAATGGAAACTTTATTATTTTTATTTTTTTCCTCAGAAAGTGTAATTTTCCGCTAACTTGTGAAAAAAAATGAAATGATACATGAACCCACCATGCCCCTCCGCGAATACTTTGGGGTGTCTTCTATCTAAAATGGTGTGATTTGGGGGGTATTTATACTATCCTGACATTCTAGCACCTGAAGAAACATGACAGGTGCTCAGAAAGTCAGAGCTGCTTAAAAATGCGGAAATTAAATTTTTATTAATAGCAAAAAAAGTAAAAATGTCAGCAACAATGAAATACCACCAAATGAAAGCTCTATTAGTGAGAAGAAAAGGAGGCAAAATTCATTTGGGTGGTAAGTTGCATGACGGAGCAATAAACGGTGAAAGTAGTGTAGTGCGGAATTGTAAAAAGTGGCCTGGTCATTAAGGGTGTTTAAGCTAGGGGGGCTGAAGTGGTTAAAGGAGGTTAAGGTGGACATCCAGATAACAGTAGAAAAAGACCGTTTTTTCACCCCAATTTGAGATTTGAAGAATAGAATTGTTTTTCTATTAAACAAGGTGGGCACCCCAATAACAGTTGAAGGAGACAGGTTATTCACCCAAATTTAAGCTCAAAATAGCTCTGTGCCCTACACTGCGATTGATTCATACAGTAGATTACAGTCCCTGCACTATCTTTGCACTGTCCCTTTAACACTGGCAATTAAGTGTTCTCGTTACATACAGATCATCATTACTACTATTCCTTGCACTTCCATGTCTCTCCCTATGCTTAGCTCACAGCGAAATGAAGCAGACCATGCGGGATGAGGCTTTTAATGGGTTGTTACATAATAGGGGATAGCTATCTGCAGATTGGCTGGCTGCACGGCATTATGGGTGCTCTCACATTCCCAGACTTCTTACTTCCACTTTGTAACATGTGTAGCCGCCATTTTAGAAAAAAAAAAAATTAGTTACCAAGAAGTACGAGGACATTCAGATTGCAAATCTAATTTTTACTAAACGTCAGATCGAATTCCACTTTGGTTGCTTCAATTCGCCCAACACAAATAGGTACCCATCATGCCATGCT
Organism: Bufotes viridis; assembly: GCA_033119425.1. NCBI lineage: Eukaryota > Metazoa > Chordata > Amphibia > Anura > Bufonidae > Bufotes > Bufotes viridis. Next base: position 237,360,476 of record CM065591.1, on the reverse strand, counting down.
ATTATGTCCATTATTTTTAATTGAATCTCTGATGGTGGCCCCCAACTGAGCCATTTACACAGATGTGAACCTGGCCTTAGAAAATCATGGCTGCTTTTTTAGAAATAGGACCACATCTTTTTGCAAGTTCTGTCTGATATTGCAAGTCGGCTCCATCGAAGAGGGCGCATTGGAACTCTTCAACCACCCATGACCCGTGGAGCAGTGTGGCACTGTCTTTGGAAGACAGCAGACAAGTTTTTTTCCAATACTGGACAACATTTGTAATGAGTTAGGATTTCTTTTGTGGAAGATGTCCCTAAAATAGAAACAAAATAGGAGGGTTATTGAATGGTATATGGATGGGAATTTGGCATTGTGGATGCATATAATGCTGTCTAGCCAGAAAGTTAGAAAGTTAACAAGCAATATTCTAATAATGGCATAGTCTGCTGCAACATGATGGCAATGAAGGAGTGAAATGAGCTCCCTTGAGGCTCCTCTACACTTAAAATGACCGCAGCATGGTGCTGCACAGATTTATGGAGAATTTTGTCATGTGTCGCAAGTTTTGGTACAAAACAGGTCTACTATCTCCACACCTTGCAAAGGTGTCAGTTTCACTGATTTGGTCAGAGAGCCCTAATTACTTTTTGAGTGCATGTTATTAAATGTAGGGCCAATTTTTCTGTGCTGTTGTCTTGGTTATTATGCTAGTCTTAAACACAATTGCTGAAGTTGGACTTCTGCATTACTAAGCACAGAGCCCATTTAATCTGCTGATAATTTAAGTTACTCCGGCTATGGTGTAGCATGACTAATGATGTCTTGGCTTGTCAGTCGAAGCACTCCCTTGTGTCCATAACAAGCATATGTGAGTTGTAAGCTGTAACTGGCTGTGCATGGTTTTTAGTACCTGAATAGAGTAAGAAAAAGCTGAGGAAGTGCATTTTTCTTTTTTGGATTCAGCTGATTCATTCTATTTATAACATAAAATGTTCTCATGGAAAAATCTACAGTCACACAATTATATCCAAATTTCACAAGGCTTTTAAATTGCAATTGTATGCTTTGCATACTTATCTTAACGCAGCCATTAAAATCAGTGAGCATGTATCTTGCTAAAGGCTATTAATTAATTTTAATTCTTGACTATAAAATTTCATTATATTACTTGTGTAACATAATCCCAATAAAGAACACTGATATTTGATTTGTGCTCGAAGTTCATGTGATGCTTGTTTAGTACTGTACAATTATGAACATACGCCTTGGGTAGATAAATATAATAGGCTTTCTCTCCTTTTGTGAAAATGTAATTTTCAGATTGTAGAACAGTTACTCACTCTGCAGGAATTTTCTTACACAGCATTCTCGCTAATGTGAAGTCTCAGTTTGCAAGCATTTTCTTGCAGACAAAGACAATATGGGCAAATTTGGTACCAATGGGTTCATTGATTCTTTCAATTTAGTCTGGAAATATAATTCTGATTGGTGCTCTTGAGTGAAATCTGTTAATATTCTATTAAGTCATATGAGTTTTACAGAAATCCAACATAAGGTACCGATACCAGAAGATAGCCAAAAATGCGACCAATTGGGGTATAAATGCCACTGTTCTCTCTGTGTGTCAGATTGGTTTGGAAAACAGTGTAAAGCACTGTACTTGTTCTTGTTTGATCAACTTTTTTTCAGATCTCATGCAAGCGACAGAGTGTGTAGGCCATAGATTTTTTATGAAACTTCTCTGCTCTCCCAGGAAAGCTGAAATAAGCCGTTTAGATCCAAGGTGGTACAGAGCTCAGCTGAGTGCTTTTGCTTATTCTTTCCAGCACAGTACATTTATACATTTCCAAAAGGAAAAATAGAGAACATAAATCGCACATCCATATAGTATGCCTTCATCTATTGTTTTTCAGCATAATTAATTGTATACGACGCAGTAATCTATATACAAGGCCATTTGTATACATTTTGAGCAAAATGCATAAGCCCATTCACAATGTCAAGGTTAAGTATATTGCTTTTCTTCGGGGCATCAGCACTCTTCCCATTCAGTCCTGGTGTTTTTAATAAAGCATTAGACTGCATAAGGAAAGGTGAGATTTTGACATCTGTTCACATGTTGCTGCTGTTGCTGTGGGACTGTATCCTTGGGTTGGTGAGGCCTGGCTCTCAGGGCGCCTAGTCTGAAAGCAGGGGTGCTGTTGGACTGCTGGGTCACGCCACCTGCGGAGCTGTGTTGGGGCGGCAGTGGTCCCTACATGTTTTTTTCCCAAATTAGAGTAGGGACCCATTCAGTAGAGACCACTGTATTTTGATCAAAATGTGTATATCTATGGCCGCACATACAGTGTATAAATTATGTTCATATGCAATTGATTATTCTGAGAAACCATGTAAACAAGCTAAGAAGCAATAGATGAATGAACAGCGTATAGATGTGACATCAATGTTCTCTCTTTTCTTTGGAACAGTACATTTACAGGATACAGGATCTCATTCGCAGTTGATGTGCCAGTGAGTCTCCACGTAATCTGTGAAAGTAGCTTTTTGTGAGCTCAAAGGCAAGGGATAGTGCAGACCAGTGGAGAGGCCACATAAAACATGTAAACAGGTATGCCTGTATCAGGGAGGATACAGTACCAATCGTGACCTTTTCATTTCTTTTTTTTTTTTTTTCTTCATTGTAGATTCATATTGAAGACAAAGACATACCTTATTTTTCGCTTTATAAGACGCACCTGATAGGACGCACCTAGGTTTTAGAGAAGGACAATAAGAAAAAAATATTTTTCATTAAACCTCAGTTCAGGCCAGCAATCAGACACCCAATGTTAATCAGAACTATGATGAAATTGGCTCTCATGAGGACCACCCCAGGAAAGGAAGACCACATGAGTTACCTTTGCTGCAGAGGATAATGTCTCTAGAGTTACCAGCCTCAGAAACTGCAAATTAAGAGGACTTCAAATTAGAGCCTACATAAATGCTTTACAGATATCAAGTACCAGACACATCTCAACATTAACTGTCTAGGGGAGACTGCCAGAAACAGGTCATTATGTATTGCTGTAAGAAAACTACTACTGAGGAACAACAACGAGAATAAGAGAATATATTGGGCCAAGAAACACGTGGAATGAACATTAGACCAAAGGAAATCTGTACTTTGGTCTGATAGGTCAAAATTTGAGATTGTTGGTTCCAACCATCATGTCTTTGTGAGGCGCAGATCAGTGGCGGATACAGAGACTGGTCTCGGGAGGGGCACTTTCCATGATCGTTATGCCCCTACTCCCATCACTACAGAAATACAGGTTAATACAGCGCTCCATACCTCTTACATCCAGTGACGTCTCCTTTGATGTAGATGTTCTTTCCTTATCTTCTCCTTTTAGACCTTCAGAACAGACCACCATTTTTCGTCTCTGCAGTTTGACAAAAAAAAAAAAAAAAAAAACGTAGCTTACTACTTTTCCATCCTCCTCCTATCTTCTGGACAAAATTATAGTGGCTGGCCAAGTTTAATAGTGTCTGGCAAAGGATATATTTTTTTCTGGGGTGAAATTCAATTGCCAAAATAGCAATCCCCTAAATCTGGTGTCCCAGCAGTGGCTGGCCAAGTTTAATAGTGTCGGGAAAAGGATAGATTTTGTTCTGGGGTGAAATTAAATTGCCAAAATAGCAATACCGTAAATCAGTGGTTTCAGCTGTAGCTGGCCAAGTTTAATAGTAACTGGCTAAGGATATATTTTTTTCTGGGGTTAAATTCAATTGCCAAAATAGCAATCCCCTAAATCTGGTGTCCCAACAGTGGCTGGCCAAGTTTAAAAGTGTCCGGCAAAGGATAGATTTTATTCTGGGGTTAAATTCAATTGCCAAAATAGCAATACCATAAATCGGTGGTTTCAGCTGTGGCTAGCCAAGTTTAATAGTGTCATGCAAAGGATTTTTTTTTTTCTAGGGTGAAATTTAATTGCCAAAATAGCAATACCGTAAATCAGTGGTTTCAGCTGTGGCTGGCCAAGTTTAATAGTGTCCGGCAAAGGATATAATTTGTTCTGGGGTGCAATTCAATTGCCAAAATAGAAATCCCCTAAATCTGGTGTCCCAGCAGTGGCTGGCCAAGTTTAATAGTGTCCGGCAAAGGATATATTTTTTTCTGGGGTGAAATTCAATTGCCAAAATAGAAATCCCCTAAATCTGGTGTCCCAGCAGTGGCTGGCCAAGTTTAATAGTGCCCGGCAAAGGATATATTTTTTTCTGGGGTGAAATTCAATTGTCAAAATAGCAATACTGTAAGTCGGCGGTTTCAACAGTGGCTGGCCAAGTTTAATAGTGTCCGGCAAAGGATATAATTTGTTCTGGGGTGAAATTCAATTGCCAAAATAGCAATACCGGAAATCAGTGGTTTCAGCTGTGGCTGGCCAAGTTTAATAGTGTCCGGCAAAGGATATAATTTGTTCTGGGGTGAAATTCAATTGCCAAAATAGAAATCCCCTAAATCTGGTGTCCCAACAGTGGTTGGCCAAGTTTAAAAGTGTCCGGCAAAGGATATTTGTTTTTCAGGGGTGAAATTCAATTGTCAAAATAGCAATACTGTAAGTCGGTGGTTTCAGCAGTGGCTGGCCAAGTTTAATAGTGTCCGGCAAAGGATAGAATTTGTTTTGGGGTGAAATTCAATTACCAAAATAGCAATCCCCTAAATCTTGTGTCCCAGCAGTGGCTGGCCAAGTTGAATAGTGTCCGGCAAAGGATATTTTTTTTTCTGGGGTGAAATTCAATTGCCAAAATAGCAATACTGTGAATCAGTGGTTTCAGCTGTTGCTGGCCAAGTGTAAACCTGTCTGTAAAAGAGTATATTAGACTCAGCGTGTTAGCGGCTAAATACAAGGCCTGATAAATAAATCCTCTATATTTGCACATGCTACCGTGCATTTCCAAGTGTATTTCTTTCCGTAAAAGGGTATATTACACTAAGTGTTAAAAAATAAGTGCTGAAAGCATAAACCTCTACATTAGCACACACTATTGTGCATCTCATAGTGTATTTCTGTCCTTAAAAGGGTATATTACACTCAAGGTGTAAAATACAAGTGCTGATAGGGTCATCCTCAATAACTGCACATGCTACCGTGCATCTCCAAGTGTATTTCTTTCCATAAAAGGGTATATTACACTAACTGTTAAATAACAAGTGCTGAAAGCATAATCCTCTACATTTGCACACACTATTGTGCACCTCCAAGTGTAATTCGGTCTGTAAAAGGATACCTTTCATCCAGGGCCTAAATACTAGGCCTACAATTGATATTCCCCTAAATCTGTCGGTACTGCTGTGCCTGTATTAGTGTAATACGGTACATAAATAGATAGCCAGATAGTGTTATGTGCCTGTAAAAAAATGCCCTGAATTTGAACTCAATACATTGGGCCAAATAATTTTTTTCTTATTGTGGTGAACGGTAACAATGATGAAAACATCTAGTAAGGACATGGTTGTGGTGTTGTTAGTGGACCCTCTGTTGCTGGGAAAGGACATGGCCGTTCTGTCACAGCCACATAAACTAGTAAACCAACTACCTCAGGTCCCAGTACCCGCCAGAATTTACAGCGATATTAGGTGGGGCCCAATGCCGTTCTAAGGATGGTAAGGCCTGAGCAAGTACAGGCGCTAGTCAATTGGGTGGCCGGCAGTGGATCCAGCACGTTCACAACATTATCTCCCACCCAGTCTTCTGCAGAAAGCACATAGGTGGCGCCTGAAAACCAAGCCCATCAGTCTGTCACATCACCATCATGCATATCAGGGAAACTGTCTGAGCCTCAAGTTATGCAGCAGTCTCTTATGCTGTTTGAATACTCTACTGGCAGGGTTTTTCCAAGGTAATCCACCTAGCCCTTCCCCAGCGGTGGAAGACATAGAATGCAGTGACGCACAACGACTTATGTTTCCTGATGATGAGGACATGGGAATACCACCTCAACAGAGTTCACACATCTCGGATGATGATGAAACACAGGTGCCAACTGCTGCGTCTTTTTGCACTGTGCAGACCGAACAGGAGGTCAGGGAGGAAGACTGGGTGGAAGACGATGCAGGGGACAAAGAGGTCCTAGACCCCACATGGAATGAAGGTCGTGCCACTGTCTTTTATAGTTCAGAGGAAGAGGCAGTGGTGAGACCGAGCCAACAGCGTAGCAAAAGAGGGAGCAGGGGGCAAAAGCAGAACAGCCACCGCCAAGAGAGTTCGCCTGAAACTGGCCACCGCCACCAGGGACTGAGCACCCCAAAGGCAGCTTCAAGGAGTTCCCTGGCATGGCACTTCTTCAAACAATGTGCTGATGACTAGACCGGAGTGGTTTACACGCTGTGCCATCAGAGCCTGAATCGAGGCATTAACGTTCCGAACCTTAGCACAACCTGCATGACCAGGCATCTACATGCAAAGCATGAACTGCAGTGGAGTAAACACCTTAAAAACAAGGAACTCACTCAGGCTCCCCCTGCTCCCTCTTCTGCTGCTGCCTCGGCCTCTTCCTCCGCCTCGGGAGGAATGTTGGCACCTGCCGCCCACCAAACAGAGGATGTGCCACCAACAACACCACCTCCGTCACCAAGCATCTCCACCATGTCACACGGCAGCTTTCAGCTCTCCATCTCACAAACCTTGGGGAGAATGCATATATTCCCACCTAGCCACCCTCGACCCCTGGGCCTGAATGCCAGCATTTCTAAACTACTGGCATTTGAAACGCTGTCATTCAGGCTGGTGGACATGGACAGATTCAAACAGCTGATGGAGGTGGCTGTCCCACAGTACGTTGTTCCAAACCGCCACTACTTCTCCAAGAGAGCAGTGTCTTCCCTGCACAACCAAGTATCCGATTTAATCAAGTGTACACTGCGCAACGCCATCTGTGGCAAGGTCCACCTAACCACAGATACGTGGACAGTAAGCATGGCCAGGGACGTTATATCTAACTGCACACTGGGTAAATGTAGTTGCGGCTGGGCCCCAGGCGGAGAGTTGTTTGGCGCACGCCCTCCGCCGCCAAGGATAGCAGGGCATCATTCTTTGCCTCCTGTTGATTAGTCCTCCTATTCGGCTTCCTCCTCCTCTTCTTCCACCAGCTCATCCAGTCAGCCACACACCTTCACCACCAACTTCAGCACAGCCCGGGGTAAACATCAGCAGGCCATTCTGAAACTCATATGTTTGGGGGACCGGCCCCACACCACGCAGAAGTTGTGGCTGGGTATACAACTACAGACCGACGAGTGGTGTGCGATAATGGACGAAATCTCATGGCAGCTTTGGGACTAGCCGGTTTGACGCACATCCCTTGCCTGGCGCATGTGCTGAATTTGGTGGTGCAGAAGTTCATTCACAACTACCCCGACATGTCAGAGCTGCTGCACAAAGTGCGGGCCGTCTTTGCGCGCTTCCGGCGTTCACATCCTGCCGTTGCTCGCCTGTCTGCGCTACAGCGTAACTTCGGCCTTCCCGCTCACCCCCTTATATGCGACGTGCCCACCAGGTGGAACTCCACCTTGCACCTGCTGGAGAGACTGTGCGAGCAGCAGCAGGCCATAGTAGAGTTTCAGCTGCAGCACGCACGGGTGAGTCGCACTGCGAAACAACACCAGTACACGACTAATGACTGGGCCTCCATGCGAGAGCTGTGTGCCCTGTTGCGCTGTTTCGAGTACTCCACCAACATGGCTAGTGGCGATGACTCCGACAATACGACTTCTACGTCTCCTTGAGAAAACACTTAGTGATGGACGAGGATGTAGAATAGGAGGAGGAGGAAGAGGGGTTATTTTTAGCACTTTCAGGCCAGTCTATTAGAAGTGGCTCAGAGGGAGGTTTTTTGCAATAGCAGAGGCAAGGTACAAATTTGGCCAGCCAGGGCCCACTACTGGAGGATGAGGAGGACGAGGATGAGGAGAAGGTGGAGGGGGATGAGGATGAAGCATGTTCACAGCGGGGTGGCACCCAACGCAGCTTGGGCCCATCACTGGTGTGTGGCTGGGGGAAACGGAGGACGATGACGATACGCCTCCCACAGAGGACAGCTTGTCCTTACCTCTCGGCAGCCTGGCACTCATGAGTGACTACATGCTGCAGTGCCTGCGCAACGACAGCAGAGTTGCCCACATTTTAACGTTTGCGGACTACTGGGTTGCCACCTGTGACGAAACCAACCTCGCCACTGGGCATTGGAGAAGACTGATTGCCCGCCTCCTCCCCTGCGACTATGGCCCCGTGGAGATTGTACCCTTTTAAACCAGCATTTGGGCATATTGTATTTTATTATGCTGCTGCTGGCCCTTTAAGAACCATCTGGGGACATACTGTGGAGTTACTGGGTGGCCACCATTTCATGTATCAGAGACACATGCTGAGAACAATGGATGGCAGCCATTTTAACTCACCTGTTTAACTCTGCCTGTGATATTTATATTAACCATTGTGTTCAGTAATCATATCACAGGCAGAGGTGAGGATTTCGTGTGGGAGTGTTTTTGTGTATTGTACGGATTGATTGGTTGTATTTCAAAACCCTGTGGGCCGTACTATGTTTGTGGTTTGTTAATAAAAGAGGCTGTATGTGCCAGTACAGTCAGTTCCTGCTTGACCCTCAAAACGAAGTGTCGTCTTGTTATTGGGGGGGATTTATTGTGTGCTGTTCCAGTTTGACTGCTAGGAGTGTAAACCTATTCGTATGGTTTTTCCTATTCGGCTGTTTACCGCACTCATATGCTTCTCCGATTTGGTGGTTGTGGTGTCGGCTAGAGTGCTTGGAATCCTCAAGAAGCGCTAGGAGCATTCTTCAACGTAGGTACCCAGTCGGGGTGCCCGTCGATCCGTTACACCACCCTGATGGATCCCCGGTACAAATACAATGTGCCCACCTTAATTCCTGCACTGGAGCGTGATAGGAAGATGCACGAGTACAAGCGCACGCTGGTAGACCTCCAGAGAGAATTCCAAAATGTCACAGGGGAACAAGTGGAAGCCCAAGGCGAAGGCAGAGAAGGAGCGAGAGTTTGCCAACGCAGCTCGGTCACGGCCAGCTCCTCTGAGGGCAGGGTTAGCATGGCAAAGATGTGGAAAAGTTTTGTCACCACGCCACAGCTAACTGCACCACTACCTGACATGGAACGTGTTAGCAGGAGGCAGCATTTCAATAACATGGTGGAACAGTAAGTGTGCGCACCCCTCCACGTACTGACTGATGGTTCAGCCCCATTCAACTTCTGGGTCTCCAAATTGTCCACATGGCCAGAGTCAGCCTTTTATGCCTTGGAGGTGCTGACCTGCCTGGCGGCCAGCGTTTTGTCTGAACGTGTATTCAGCATGGCAGGTGGCATCATTACTGACAAACGCAGCCGCCTGTCCACAGCCAACGTGGACAAGCTGACGTTCATAAAAATGAACTAGGCATGGATCCCACAGAACCTGTCCATCCCTTGTGCAGAATAGACATTTATAACTACCTCCCCTTAACCATATATTCTTGTACTCCAGGGCACATCTTTATTGAATCCTCTTTTTGTTAATTTTACCATTATTTTGCGGGGCAACCCAAAGCTGAATGAACCTCTCCGTCCGTCTGGGTGCCGGGGCCTAAATATCTGAAAGTGGCCTTCTCCAATGGTGGGTGACATGAAGCCTGATTCTCTGCTATGGGACCTCTCTCCTCTGTCTGGGTGCTGGGGTCTAAATAACTAATAGTGGCCTTCTCCGTTGGTGAGTGACATGATGCCTCTTTTGCTGCTATTGGACCTCTCTCCTCTGTCTGGGTGCCGAGGCCTAAATAACTGAAAGTGGCCTTCTCCGTTGGTGGGTGACATGATGCCTCTTTTGCTGCTATGGGACCTCTCTCCTCTGTCTGGGTGTCAAGGGCCTTACTTTCACGTACTTGCTTGCTGTCTTGGTTGCAGACATTTAACTCTTTTTACTGTCAAATGACCGCCCCATTGTGTGGGTGTCAGGGGCCTATATATAGTTTAATCATATGTCAAACATCAATTGGGCCTGAATGTTTGAGTACGGCCTGAGGCCCTACAGGCAGACGTGATTCCTTCTTGGGTGTGCTGACAACTTCAAATCCCATGTATGGTTGCCATTGCCCTGAGTCTGTGAATGAGGCCTTTGACACTGCAGGCAGAGATGAATCCTTTTTGGCTGTGATGAGAACTTCAACTCCCATAGCATTCCCACCTGACGCTATCCCAACCTCCTATTCCACCTCCTCCTCCTCCAAGTTGCCAATTAATATTGGTTAATTTCTATTTATTTTATTTTATTTTATTTTATTTTAAGTCATTTCCCTATCCACATTTGTTTGCAGGGGATTTACCTACATTTTGGTGCGTTTTCAGCCCTCTAGCCCTTTCCCGGGCTATTTTACAGCCTTTTTTGTGCCCAAAAGTTCGGGTCCCCATTGACTTCAATAAGGTTTGGGGTGAAGTTCGGGTCGAGTTCGAATCCCGAACCCGAACATTTTCATGAAGTTCGGCCGAACTTCTTGAACCCGAACGTCCAGGTGTTCGCTCAACTATACTTAATATTGATATTAGGGCTATTGTTAGTGGAATTTATGCATTTTGAGTTATATTCTAAAGTCATATAAATTGTAAACATGGCTATTGCTCTTAATGGTGAAATGAAATGCAAACTGATCGAGAAACTGTGTCTTAAGCTAGTTTCACACTAGTGGCAGGACAGATCCGACAGGCTGTTCAGCCTGTCGGATCCATCCAGCCGCTAGTTCAAGTGTGTCGCCGGACTGGCGCTCCGTCCCCATTGACTATAATAGAGGCGGATTCCGGTGCAGCGCACGGCGAGAGGCCGCCGGACTAAAACTACGACATGTCCGACATTAAGTCCGGCGGCCTCTCTCCGTGGACTGGCGTGCTGCGCCGGAGCTCCACCCCACCCCCCTATTATAGTCAATGGGGACAGAGCGGCAGTCCGGCGGCACGGCGAAATAGCGGCAGGATGAACAGCCTGTCAGATCCATCCTGCCACTGGTGTGAAACTAGCCTTAGATGTATGGGGAAAACCGAAACAATGTGTACTATATAAAGGAAAAGGAAAAATGTATCGAACAGGCAGCACTCCAGAATTTTGAAAAAATGTATCCCTTTATTTCACCAAATGCAACGTTTCAACCGTTCCATGCAGTCTTTGTCAAGCAGTGACAATAAGTGCTTCTCACATTTAGATAGTATACACACATGTGAACAAACTGATTGTCATAATTGATCAAATCATGAAAAAAACATGATTCATAAATATTTCATCCAAATTGATCAGGGGATACATGAGTATTACCAAAAAATAATTTCATACCCCTACATGATATGTGTGAATGCACCAAATCAACTATATATACAGTAACGTGATAATATTCTTAATTGCGACAATAATAAAGATAGTGTACAACTGTGTGATTCATTTAAAATCAATAGTTGGGCATGACATGGGTATACTCACCATTATTCAGACTTGTATTCAACACATGGTAGAACAGTGGTGACGGGACGCTCGAAGAAACCCCAGGTGCGGCATCAAACACCTATGCGCCTGTTCGTAACCTGTACGTCCCCAGCGCGAGCGTCACCATCCCCACACTTACTGTACTAAGGGTGCTTCCATGCATGCGGAGTGAAGTGCGCATGCGTCAATATATGCCATGCTATTGGAGAGACTCCAGCACAGGCATCCTCAAACTGCGGCCCTCCAGCTGTTGTAAAACTACAACTCCCACAATGCCTTGCTGTAGGCTGATACCTGTAGGCTGTTCGGGCATGCTGGGAGTTGTAGTTTTGCAACAGCTGGAGGACCGCAGTTTGAGGATGCCTCCTCTAGCAAGTCTTGTGTATCCTGATCCTAGAGTAAAAGCCAGGCTTCTGCCAGCTCCCCGCCCACCTCTGCAAACAAATGTGGATAGGAAAATGACTTAAAATAATATAAAAAATAACAATTAACCAATATCAATTGGCAACTTGGAGGAGGTGGAATAGGAGGTTGGGGTGGTATCAGGTGGGAATGCTATGGGAGTTTATGTTCTCATCACAGCCAAAAAGGAGTCATGTCTGCCTGCAGTGCCACAGGCCTCATTCACAGACTCAGGGCCATGGCACCCAGACGGAGGAGAGGTTCATTCAACTTTGGGTTGCCCCGCAAAATAATGGTAAAAATAAACAAAAAGGATTCAATAAAGAAGTGCCCTGGAGTACAAGAATATATGGTTAAGGGGAGGTAGTTATGAATGTCTATTCTGCACAAGGGATGGACAGGTCCTGTGGGATCCATGCCTGGTTCATTTTTATGAACGTCAGCTTGTCCATGTTGGCTGCGGACAGGCGGCTGCGTTTGTCAGTAATGACGCCACCTGCCGTGCTGAATACACGTTCAGACAAAACGCTGGCCGCCGGGCAGACCAGCACCTCCAAGGCATAAAAGGCTAGCTATGGCCACGTGGACAATTTGGAGACCCAGAAGTTGAATAGGGCCGAACCATCAGTCAGTACGTGGAGGGGTGTGCACACGTACTGTTCCACCATGTTAGTAAAATGCTGCCTCCTGCTAACACGTTCCGTATCAGGTGGTGGTGCAGTTAGCTGTGGCGTGGTGACAAAACTTTTCCACATCTCTGCCATGCTAACCCAGCCCTCAGGGGAGCTGGCCGTGACATAGCTGCGTTGGCGACCTCTTGCTCCTCCACTGCCTTCACCTTGGGCTTCCACTTGTTCCCCTGTGACATTTGGGAATGCTCTCAGGAGCGCGTCTAACAGCGTGCGCTTGTACTCGCGCATCTTCCTATCATGCTCCAGTGCAGGAAGTAAGGTGGGCAAATTTTTTTTATACCAGGGATCCAGCAGGGTGGAAACCCAGTAGTCCGCACACATTTAAATGTGGGCAACTCTGCTGTCGTTGCGCAGGCACTGCAGCATGTAGTCGCTCATGTGTGCCAGGCTGCCCAGAAGTAAGGACAAGCTGTGGGAGGCGAATCGTCATCATCCTCCTTTTCCTCTCAGCAACGCACCAGTGATGAGCCCGAGCTGCATTGGGACCACCCCGCTGTGAACATGCTTCATCCTCATCCTCCTCAACCTCCTCACCCTCGTCCTCCTAGTTCTCCAGGAGTGGGCCCTGGCTGGCCTCATTTGTACTTGGCCTCTGCTTTTGCAAAAAACCTCCCTCTGAGCCACTTCTAAGAGACTGGCCTCAAAAGGGCTAAAAATGACCCCTCTTCCTCCTCCTCCTCCTCCTGGGCCACCTCCTCTTCCATCATCTCCCTAAGTGTTTTCTCAAGGAGACATAGAAGTGGTATTGTAACGCTGATAACGGCGTCATCGCCACTGGCCATGTTGGTGGAGTACTCGAAACAGCGCAACAGGGCACACAGGTGTCGCATGAAGACCGAGTCATTGGTGGTTAAGTGGTGCTGTTTCGCAGTGTGACTGACCCGTGCGTGCTGCAGCTGAAACTCCACTATGGCCTGCTGCTGCTGGCACATGGTGGGCACGTCGCATATGAGGCGGTGAGTGGGAAGGCCGAAGTTACAATGTAGTGCAGACAGGCGAGAAGCAGCAGGATGTGAACGCCTGCACTTTATGCAGCAGCTCTGACATGTCGGGGTAGTTGTGAAGGAACTTCTGCACCACCAAATTCAGCACATGCGCCAGGCAAGGGATATTCGTCAAACCGGCTAGTCCCAGAGCTGCGATGAGATTTTGCCCATTATTGCACACCACCAGGCCGGGTTTGAGGCTCACCGGCAGCAACCACTCGTTGGTCTGTTGTTCAAAACCCCGCCACAACTCTTGCGCCGTGTGGGGCCTGTCTCCCAAACATATGAGTTTCAGAACGGCCTGCTGACGTTTGCCCCGGGCTGTGCTGAAGTTGGTGGTGAAGGTGTGTGGCTGACTGGATGAGCAGGTGGAAGAAGAGGAGGAGGAAGCCGAGTAGGAGGAGGAGGCTACAGGAGGCAAAGAATGATGCCCTGCAATCCTTGGCAGCGGAAGGACGTGCGCCAAAGAACTCTCCACCTGGGGCCCAGCCGCCACTACATTTACCCAGTGTGCAGTTAGGGAGATATAGCGTCCCTGGCTGTGCTTACTGGTCCATGTATCTGTGGTTAGGTGGACCTTGCCACAGATGGCGTTGCGCAGTGCACACTTGATTTTATCGGATACTTGGTTGTGCAGGGAAGGCACGGCTCTCTTTGCTGGGAACAACATACTGTGGGACAGGCATGGCCATCAGCTGTTTGAAGCTGTCTGTGTCCACCAGCCTAAATGACAGCATTTCAAAGGCCAGTGGTTTAGAAATGCTGGCATTCAGGCCCAGGGCTCGAGGGTGGCTAGGTGGGAATTTACGCTTTCTCCCCAAGGTTTGTGAGATGGAGAGCTGAACGCTGCCGTGGTGGAGATGCTTGGTGACGGAGGTGGTGGCGTTGGTGGCACATCCTCTGTTTGGTGTGCTGCAGGTGCCAACATTCCTCCTGAGGCGGAGGAAGAGTCTGAAGAGTCCTGTTGGCTCGGTCTCACCACTGCCTCTTCCTCTGAACTATGAAAGTCAGTGGCACGACCTTCATTCTATGTGGGTCTAGGACCCTTCCTCCCTAACCTCCTGTTCGGTCTGCACACTGCAAAAAGACGCAGCAGTTGGCACCTGTGTTTTGTCATCATCAGAGACGTGTGGACTCCGATGAGGTGGTATGTCCTCATCATCAGGAAACATAAGTGGTTGTGCATCAGTGCATTCTATGTCTTCCACCACTGGGGAAGGGCTAGGTGGATTTCCTTGGGAAACCCTGCCAGCAGAGTCTTCAAACAGCATAAGAGACTGCTGCATAACTTGAGGCTCAGACAGTTTGTCTGATATGCATGGGGGTGATGTGACAGACTGATGGGCTTGGTTTTCAGGCGCCACCTGTGCGCTTTCTGCAGAAGACTGGGTGGGAGATAATGTTGTGAATGTGCTGGATCCACTGCCGGCCACCCAATTGACTAGCGCCTGTACCTGCTCAGGCCTTACCATCCTTAGAACGGCCTTGGGCCCCACCAAATATCGCTGCAAATTCTGGCGGGTACTGGAACCTGAGGTAGTTGGTACACTAGGACGTGTGGCTGTGGCAGAACGGCCATGCCCTCTCCCAGCACCAGAGGGTCCACTAACACCACTATAACCATGTCCACGTCCCTTACTAGATGTTTTCCTCATTGTTACCGTTCACCACAATAAGAAAAAAATTATTTGGCCCAATTTATTTAATTCAAATTCAGGCCTTTTTTTACAGGCAACAAACACTATCTGGCTATCTAATTATGTACCTTATTAGACTAATACAGGCACAGCAGTAACCACAGATTTAGGGGAATATCAATTGTAGGCCTAGTATTTAGGCCCTGGATAAAAGGTATCCTTTTACGGAGAGATTTACTCTTTGAGATGCACAGTAGCGTGTGAAAAAATATATAGGATTATGCTTTCAGCACCTGTATTTTAACACTTTATGTAATATACCCTTTAATGGAAAGAAATACACTTAGAGATGCAAAACAGTGTGTGCAAATGTAGAGGAATATGCTGTATTTTAACACTTACTGTAACTTACACTTGGAGATGCATGCTGAGTGTAATATACCCTTTTTCGGACAGATTTACACTTGCCCTGAAACAGCTGGAACACCAGATTTTGGGTATTGCTATTTTGGAAATTGAATTTCACCAGAGAAAATAATATATCCCGGTCACTATTAAACTTGGCCAGCCACAGCTGAAACCACAGATTTAACAAAATCTATCCTTTGCCGGACACTATTGAACTTGGCCAGCCACTGCTGGGACACCAGATTTACGGTATTTCTATTTTTGCAACTGAATTTCACCCCACAAAATAATATATCCTTTGACGGAAACTATGAAACTTGTCCAGTCACAGCTGGAACTCCAGATTTACTGTATTTCTATTTTTGCAACTGAATTTCACCCTTTGCCAGATACTATTAAACTTGGAAAAGGACAGCTAAAACCACTGATTTATGGTATTTTTATTTTGGCAATTGATTTTTCCCCCAGAACAAAATATATCCTTTACCGGACACTATTAAACTTGGCCAGCCACAGCTGAAACCACTGATTTATGGTATTGCTATTTTGGCAATTGAATTTCACCACATAAAATAATCTATCCTTTGCCAGACAGCAGACAGTATTATACTTGGCTAGCCAAAGCTGGAACACCAGATTTAGGGGATTGGTATTTGGGCAATTGTATTTAACCCCTTAATAAAATATAGAAATTGCTATCCTGAGTTTCTAGGGGTGACAATTAGCACAGCCAAGCCCCTGATGTAGGATATAGCAAAAAAAAAACTAGTATTGATGGATTGATGGACTTGGTGGCAGTTTATTCTGGTGCACCACAAGTCACAAAATGGCCGCCGATCACCCCAGAAAATAAGTGACAGAAAAACGCTCTGTGCAGCCTAAAAACCAGTGAGCAAGTAACTAGCAGAAGTTCAATCATTCACAGCTGTAGATCGATCCGTTCATTAGGTGCTGTTGCTGACTTTTTCCTGCCTAATCTCGCCCTCCCAGAAGCTGCGTCCTCTCCCTACACTAATCAGAGCAGTGTGACGTGCGGCGCTACGTGACTACAGCTTAAATAGAGGCTGGGTCACATGCTGCACTTGGCCAATCACAGCCATGCCATTAGTAGGGATGGCTGTGATGGCTTTTTAAGGAAAGAGTAAAATGCTAGCTGATTGGCTGCTGTGCAGCCCTTCAGAAAGCGGGAAGAAATCGCTGAACAACGGACCCGAACCCGAACTTTTTTGAAACTATGCTCATACGGTTTGCTCAACACTAATCCCTGGTCATCCAAATGTATCAATGAAGCAATTTCCACATATATATATATATAATACTTACATCTGTTATACCATACTGATGTACCAAAATTTAGTGCTGAGGGTCCAACGCATGTGCTACATGTATGGGGTCCCCCAACACTTTTTGGGTGAAGGTGAATATATGGTTGTCCCCAGATAATTCACCGCCTACAGTACTACAGTTGCAGGAATTCCTTTAAGCTATAATGCAATATATCAATTATGGAATGGTGACCTTGACAGGGGGATTCTTGGTTTGGAGGTTGGAGCTGCTCCAGTTCTGGGAATTACCCCGATAAGGTTTGTCCCTAAATGGAACCCTATGGTCACAAATAATGCCCTTTACAACCTTTATATACATGTTACTAGACAGGATAATATGTAGAAATTGCTTCATTGATACATTTGGATGACCAGGGATCCATGAATACCTATATTACTATTTTTTTGCATTTACCCTTTTCACCATCTCTACCCCTATTAATAACAATAGGTTTCCTGTACTCGTATGGTCTTTTAGCAAGGCATATATTGACACTAGTGATGAGCGTCAGGTGCCATATTCGATTTCGACGAAATTCGCGAATATTCGAAAGAATATTCGTTTCATATTCGTCGAAATCGAATATTCGTCATTATTCTACTTATCACGATTAATATGCGATTTAAATAATCGCGTATTGCGATTTTAACTTAGGCTACTTTCCTTGGTTTCATATCTAGAATTATAGCGAAGATGACGAATATGACGAATGTATTCGTCATGTTCCTCAAAACGAATCTTTGTTTTAGCTACCTATTCGTCAACTTTGCTAATTCTAGCAATCAAATAGGAGGGTCGACTATAGAGACAGCTGTGTTTAATTCGCTATGCGATTATATTACTTTGATTTTTTAAATAGAATAATTATATTACTTGATAATTATTATAATTATTCTATTTATTAAAAAAATATATATATATAGTCGCATAGCGAATTAAACACAGCTGTCTCTATAGTCAACCTTCCTATTTGATTGCTAGAATTAGCAAAGTTGACGAATAGGTTGCTAAAACGAAGATGGAGAATACTTCGGTATCTTCGTTTTGAGGAATATGGCGAATATATTCGTCATATTTGCTAATTCTACCAAGCCAAGAACGTCTCCATACTAAAATGTACTGTCGGATTTGAGAATTACGTTGAAATCGCAATGCGATTAATATAACTTGAATTAATCGCATTGCGATTTCTACTTAGACCTGGTTTACTATGGTTGGCTTGTATTCGTCATATTCCTCAAAATGAAGATAAAGAAGTATTCATCATCTTCGTTTTAGCAAACATAGTAAACCGTGTCTGTTGAAATCGCAATGCGATTAATTCAAGTTATATTAATCGCATTGCTATTACAACTTAGCACTGCTATCTTACATATTAGGCTAGAATTAACGAATATGGAATATAGCAGCAGTGCTAAGTAGAAATCGCAATGCGATTACTTCAAGTTATATTAATCGCATTGCGATTTCAACTTAGAGCTGGGTTTATAATGGGTCAGCTTGCTAGAATTAACGAAGTTAACGAATATGGAATATATTATAGCAGTGCTAATTGAAATCGCAATGCGATTAATGTAACTTGGAGTAATCGCATTGCGATTTCTACTTAGCACTGCTGCTATATTCCATATTCGTTAATTCTAGCCTAATATGTAAGATAGCAGTGCTAAGTTGTAATTGCAATGCGATTAATATAACTTGAATTAATCGCATTGCGATTTCAACGTAATTCTCAAATCCGACAGTACATTTTAGTATATGGAGACGTTCCCATGGTGATGGGGACGCTCCATGAGCACGGAAGTCGGCAGAAGCAGCAACGGGCACTGACTGGAGCAGCCAGGAAGCCAGGAATCCTCAGGACAGGTAAGAACTACTTTTGGGAAGTGGAAAAGAAAAAAATATAACTAAAAAAAAAAAAAAAAAACATGAATATTCTAAATAGCGAATTTAAAGAGCTATATTCGAAATATTCATGAATTAGCGAAGTGCCGATATTCGCGATAAAAATTCGCTATTCAAATATTCGCGCTCAACACTAATTGACACATGCGCACTTCACTCCGCATGCGTTGACGCACCCTTAGTAAGTGTGGGCATGGTGATGCTCGCACGTGTGAAGTACAGGTTACGCACAGGCGCATGCGAACTATGGTGTTTGATGCCGCATCTGGGATTTCTTTGAGCATCCTATCACCACAGAGCGGTGACGCAGACGCACTGTGGTCTTTGGAACGCTTTTCTACCATGTGTTAATACAAATCTGAATAATGGTGAGTTTACCCACGTCATGTCCAACTATTGATTTTAAATGAATCACAAAGGTGTACACTATCTATATTATTGTTAGAGATTGTTAAAAATTCAATTCAGGCAGTCCGCTAAATTTTTTGAAAAAATTTAGTTAAATTTGAATATATTTGCAGCAAATCGTGTTGAAACGGCTATTTCCTGGCTTCAGAGAGCCTTTATAGTGGTGTAGAACACTGTGCCTTGCAGTAACACGCATATGGAGTCTGCTGTGGTAGTGAAATAATACTGTGAGTCAGTATGACTTGCAGATGACAGGCGTCGCTCTTACAATTACTGCACAATTCACTTATTTGGGCAGTCATGGGGCCAAAATTGAGCAAATAACTCAAATATGAACTTAGCCTTACAGGTCAATGTTAGCGCCAAGAAGAAGCGCACTCCTTTTACACCGTCATCAGCTGATTCCACATAGATGTCTACAAAACCTGTTCTATTAAACGCTTATACAAGTAGAGCCCCTCGACAGAGTGGAGAGGGTGTTAGCAGTAGGTTTGTGTTGACATCACTGATTATTTTGCCCTTCCTCTGTTCCGTCAGAACAATAACACCCAAAAAATGGATCCTGTCTGTGAGGCATCTGCCTTCACTCGGTCAGTATTTGGTCAGTATTCCATCAGTATTGCTAATGCCAAAATAAAACAGGAGTGGATCCAAAACAGAGATGACACGTGAATGAGGAGACCACAGAGTGGCCCAATGAAAATGTGGAGGTGGCAGCATCAGGAGGCCACAAAGTGGCAAGGTGACATAGTGTTGAGGTAGCAGCATCATCAGGAGACCACAGAGTGGCAAGCTGACAGGGTGGGGAGGTGGGTGGCAATATGAGTACCAGCTGAAGATGGTGGGTGAAAGAAGGAGCAATTGGCATCAGATGTGTGGCATCAGGCGGGTGGCAGCTTCAGAATAGTAGCTGAGGCAGGTAGCCAGAAGAAACCACTCTCTTTTGTCAAAGTGTTGGTGTGGCGCCATGGATAATATAGTCTGATGCATCAGGCATTGGTAGGTGGAAATCCTGGCTGATCCACGCCTGATTCATCTTGACAAAGGTCAGTCTCTTCACATTTTGGGTGGCCAGGCGAGTTCTTCTTGGGGTAATTATGGCCCCCACCGCACTAAACACCCGCTCTGATGCCACACTACTGGCCAGTCAGGACAGATTTTCAAGGGCAAACTCTAGTTGCTAATACACTAATACACACCCAAAAAAATTTATTTTCTCACTTCAACACACAACGGTTAATAAGCCCTATTTCTTTTTCCCCACTAATACACGCCAAAAAGGGCTTTAGAACATATCCGCTGATCGGCAAATATATATATTTTTTTTGCCACTAATACATGCCAAAAAGAGATTTAGAACATATAACTGCACCGCTGAACGGCAAATAGGCCCTTATTTTTTTCTACTTATACATGACACAAAAGGATTTAGAACGTATAACTGCACCGCTGAATGGAAAATATATTTTTCTTTTTTCCAATCATACACGACACAAAAGGCTTTAGAATATATAAGTGCACTGCTGAACGGCAAATATATTTTTATTTTTTCCACCTATACAGGACACAAAAGGCTTTAGAACATATAACTGCACCGCTGAATGGCCAGCAAATATATTTTTCTTTTTTCCATGCTGAATGGCAAATATATTTTTCTTTTTTCCACTCATACACGACACAAAAGGCTTTAGAACATATAACTGCACCGCTGAACGGCAAAGAGGTCCTTTTTTTCCACTTATATATGACACAAAAGGCTTTAGAATATATAACTGCACTGCTGAACGGAAAACATATATTTCTTTTTACCACTTAGACATGACATAAAAGGCTTTAGAATACATAACTGCACCACTGAACGGCAAATATATTTTTCTTTTTTTTCCATAGACATGACACAAAGGCGTTAGAATACATAACTGAGCAGCAAATATATATCTTTTTTCACGCTGAATGGCAAATATGTTTTCATTTTCCCACTACATGCCACGACACAAAAGGCTTTAGAATATATAATCAGCAACTGCCGAGCGGCAAATATATATTTCTTTCCACGCCTACACGATCAACAAAGGCTTTAGAACATATAACTGGACCGCTGAACGGCAAATATATTTTTATTTTTTCCACTTATACATGACACAAAAGGCTTAAGAACATATAACTGCACCGCTGAACGGCAAATAGGTCCTTTTTTTCCACTTATACATGACACAAAATGCTTTAGAATATATAACTGCACTGCTGAACGGCAAACATATATTTCTTTTTCCACTTAGACCATGTACAGGCAATAGATACGCAGAACTGCACCGCTCAACGGCAAATATATATATATTTTTTTCACGCTGAATGGCAAATATATTTTTCATTTTTCCACTCATACACGACACAAAAGGCTTTAGAATATATAACTGCACTGCTAAAAGGCAGATGCATTTTTATTTTGCCACTATTACATGCCAAAAAGGGGTTTAGCACATATAACTGCAACCATGAACGGCAAATATATTTTTCTTTTGCCACTAATACACGACAAAAAGGGCTTTAGAATATATAACTGCACCGCTCAACGGCAAATATATTTTTCTTTTGCCACTGATTCACGCCAAAAAGGGCTGTAATTTTCACACTTTTTTTCCCTCCACTAATACAAGCCAAATTATTCTTTAGAACATATAGACGACTGAGGGGAGATCTAATAACTATGTATAAATATATCAGGGGTCAGTACAGAGATCTGTCCCATCATCTATTTATCCCCAGGACTGTGACTGTGACAAGGGGACATCCTCTGCGTCTGGAGGAAAGAAGGTTTGTACACAAACATAGAAAAGGATTCTTCACTGTAAGAGCAGTGAGACTATGGAACTCTCTGCCTGAGGAGGTGGTGATGGTGAGTACAATAAAGGAATTCAAGAGGGGACTGGATTTATTTCTGGAGTGTAATAATATTACAGGCTACAGCTACTAGAGAGGGGTTCTTGATCCAGGGGGTTATTCTGATTGCCTGATTGGAGTCGGGAAGGAATTTTTTTCCCCTTAAGTGGGGAAACTTAGCTTCTGCCTCACAGGGGTTTTTTGCCTTCCTCTGGATCAACTTGTAGGAAACAGGCCGAACTGGATGGACAAATGTCTTTTTTCGGTCTTATATACTATGTTACTATGTTACTATGTTACTATGTATATAACTGCAGCGGGCAAGGGCAATTAAGACGTAGAAATGTTTTCTTGTAATAAAGCCTGTAAATGGCTGTATCAAACAGCACTTGCACCCCAATAACAAGAATGGTTTGCTGGACTTACAGAGCTGTATAATGTCAATTTTGGTCCCCAGTCAGTGCAGCAAGGTGTAATAGGATTGTTCCTATTACCCAGGCTGTAACCTCCCCTACTGAACCCTGTTCAACATAAATGCTGTGGAATGTTTCCTCCATATCCTTTCCCTACACCTTAAATAATCTTTCCCTGCACTTTTTTTTAGCACAATGAAGTTTTTTCTAGCACTGTCCCTAGCGCCTGCTGACATGTCTCTCCCTGCACTAAGTACACTGCTAAATGGCAGAATCCAAGATGGCTGAGGCTATTTATAGGGCTGTGACATCAACGGGCTGGCTGCTGATTGGCTGCATGCATGGCATTATGGTTGCTCCTGCCTTCCCAGAGTTCCTTGCTCCATGTCCTCACACGTGCCGCAGCTATTTTATGAAAAAATGTGATTCGTTACCACAAAGTGTGAGGAAATTCGGATTCGGTGCAAATCAATTTTTTCCTGAAATTCGGATCGAATTCCACTTCGTCAACTTCGATTCGCTCATCTCTAATTATTGTCACAATTAAGAATATTATCACGTTATTGTATATATAGTTGATTTAGTGCATTCACACATATCATGTATGGGTATGAAATGATTTTTTTGTAATACTCCTGTATCCCCTGATCAATTTGGATGAAATATATTTATGAATCATGGTTTTTTTCACGATTTAATCAATTATGACGTTGCATTTGGTGAAATAAAGGGATCCATTTTTTCACAATCCCGGAGTGCTGCCTCTTCGCCTTCTTTTCTACATACTGTGGATATTTGTGTCCGAGATCTTGAGTTTTTAGCACCTGACTTTGCTTTTGGAGTGCTGCTATCTACAAATTTTATATATATGTGTGTGTGAACGGATGAAAAATTGAGTAACTGATTCAACATATGGTGTAAAAGTTGAAGTATATATCGAGATAATTAATGGATGATGAGGATAAAAAGAAGAAGAGGGAATGTAGATACATAGCTGAATGAAAATATATATATAAAGATAAAACAATGGTTATGCAGGTGTGTGGGAAAGACATTAGTGTAGAAAGCATTACCTGTGTAACTGGTGTGGATGCCAGAAGATGAACCTGTATCCTTAAGGAATGGGTCATTCCTTAGCACATGCCAGTATTTGGTTAAAATGCTCCTCAGAACATTGTGATTGGTGTTAAACGTGGTAATGAAAGAGGATTTGAATCTTCCTGTTTCATCTGGTTCTTTAACTTTTTTCTTTCACTACTAAACACTTGTCTTGACTAAAATTTGTGGCTCTTGAAAAGGCCCCCTCAATAATTTGTGTCGGGTATCCTTTGTTTTTAAATTTGGACTTGAGAATTTCACATGTAGTAGTACAGTTCATTCTGCTGCATTTAAATTGACTGAATGGAATATTTGTCTTCCATTTTTTAAAATGTGCGCTTCCGTATTCGAGGTAACTGTTAAAAAAATCTTTTGGTCTTGTTGGTTTTGCTGTCTGAGTATAAAATCAAATCTAGTTATTCTATTAAGGTAGTTGAGCTGTTTGCTGTAAATGAGAGGTTCCAGATGTTGGAATTTAAATGGGATATAAAGGATAGGGCTTCTTCTCTATTGCCGTTGCAGATCAAAATCAAATAGTTTATATAACGCTTATAGAAGATAATATTCTTCTTCCATTGGTGTTCGCTGTAAAGAACCGGCCCATATAGAGATTCGTGAAAATCGTCACGAATATTGTCCCCATAGCGGTCCCTTTTCGCTGTCTGTATAGTTTGCCTTCAAACGTGAATACATTGTGAGTTAAAATGAAGTGAATAGCATTCAATAGAAAAGTTTGATGTCTGTGTGACAAATTTCTGTCTTTATCTAGATAATGACCAGTGGCACTGATCCCTGCCTTGTGATGGATATTTGTTTACAGTGCAGTAACATCAAGCGTAACCCAATGTTTTTTAATAATGTAATTATTTGTGAAGAGTCCCATAGGAATGATGGAACCCGGATGACATGTTTTTGGAGGAAAATATCCACATAATGTGAAAGATTACTGGTTAGAGAACATATCTCTGATATATTGGGTCTGCCTGGTGGGTTCCCAGCATCCTTGTATATATTTGGCAAGTGGTAGAACAGTGCAGTATTTGGATGGTCAGGAGATATACTGTATATTCTTTTTCTTTCTTTGTTATGGTTTGATCCTCTTTTGCCTAATCCAATAGGGCTGACTTTTTTGATATTCTAATAATGAATTAAGGGTGAGTGGTTCATAGTATGTCATATCTCCTAGAATCTTGTCTGCTTCTTTGTTCTGTAGTACTATCCCTCCTCCCTTGTCTACATTTCAAATTATCAGTATATTATTGATAGTAAATTCAATTACTGCTGCTATTTCTGACTTGGTTAGATTATTTTTGGTGTTAAGATTATTATTTATATTTCTGAAGTCTTTTGCTAATAGCGTAAAAAAAAGTGTTGATGTGGTTCCCTCTATGGGGAATGGTATCAAACATAGACTTTGGTTTCTAACCAGTGTGGGATATAGTGGGGGAGTACTGTTTCCAGCATTTTCATAATCCATAGTAGCCATGTTGTGATTGTCTGGAGGTAATAGCAAAGTGTCTTTGTAATGTGATTTTCCTGCTGAAAGTATTGAGATCCACAGTCCAAATTCATTAAATTTGTCAGTGCGTCAAAAGGATAGTCCTCTGCAGTACTGATGTCTGTGCTGCTGTAAGATGAAATGCAAAAAGGTTGAATATTTTTACTGATGTGTGGTTTTGTTCCTTTTTGGACTGTGATGGTTATGTGATGGTTTCAGGATTTCTCTTGTATCTGGCAGGAACACGTTTTGAAATTTCCCATCCTCTCCGTCCTCTTCAGCATTTTTTCCTTTGATTCCCTTCTGGATATGCTTCCTGGTTGGTTTAAAAAAAAAAAAAAAAGGGATTATTGTTGTTGCGCCAGATGGTTGTCTCAGAACGTATGTTGCTTGCAAGCTCAGAGCCCCGGGAAGCAGTAAAATACACCAATTGATTGGTCATCTGGTTGGGGGAAAATTGCTGTTCATCATGAAAACCAACATTATGAATGGTTAGCAGAGAATCTTCTATTGATATAGATTTAAATAAAGAGGTGGGGGGTTAACTGACTGGACAGCCTTGTGGTAGATTGATAGGTGATGTCAGAGAGGAGGATGGTTTATGGAGTGAACCATTGAGGTGTGCCACACTCCTCCACAGGGGAATGGGGGTATTGACTGACTTGTTGGCTTGGGAGTGGCAATTGTTTTTCTATTTGTTGGTGTATATGTTCCTGCAAGTGGATGGAGCGATAAGGAACTTGGAATACGGAGCGTTGGAAGATGACTGTGTGAGTGGTTTATTAGGATGTTTGTGTCAATGATGATAAGTCTGAGACCGATGGGATGTAGATGGATATTATGTATGGGTTGAACGGGTTTGGGGGGAACTTAGTGGGTCATGTGGGTTGGTGGCAGTTTTGACTAGACCAAAGGACTCTGGTTAATGACTAGTGATGAGCGGCAGGTGCCATATTCGATTTCGACGAAATTCGCGAATATTCGAATGAATATTCGTTTCATATTCGTCGAAATCGAATATTCGTCATTTTTTCTAGTTATCGCGATTAACATGCGATTTAAATAATCGCATATTGCGATTTGTACTTAAGGCTACTTTCCTATTGGTTTCATATCTAGAATTAGCGAGGATGACGAATATGACGAATGTATTCGTCTATTCCTCAAAACGAAGATAACGAAGTATTCTACATCTTCGTTTTAGCTACCTATTCGTCAACCTCGCTAATTCTAGCAATCAAATAGGAAGGTTGACTATAGAGACAGCTGTGTTTAATTAGCTATGCGATTTTTTTTTTTTTAATAAATAGAATAATTATAATAATTATATCAAGTAATATAATTATTCTATTAAAAAAAAAAAATCGCATAGCGAATTTAACACAGCTGTCTCTATAGTCAACCTTCCTATTTGATTGCTATGAATTAGCGAGGTTGACGAATAGGTTGCTAAACGAAGATGTAGAATACTCGTTATCTTCGTTTTGAGGAATATGACGAATACATTCGTCATATTCGCTATTCGCTAATTCTACCAAGCCAACCATAACTTCTGTGCTCATGGAGCGTCCCCATCACCATGGGAACGTCTCCATATACTAAAATGTACTGTCGGATTTGAGGAATTACGTTGAAATCGCAATGCGATTAATTCAAGTTATATTAATCGCATTGCGATTTCAACTTAGAGCTGGGTTTATAATGGGTCAGCTTGCTAGAATGAACGAAGTTAACGAATATGGAATATAGCAGCACTGCTAAGTTGAATTCCGCAATGCGATTAATTTAACTTGAAGTAATCGCATTGCGATTTCAACTTAGCACTGCTTTCTTACATAGGCTAGAATTAACGAATATGGAATATAGCACTAGCAGTGCCAAGTTGAAATCGCAATGCGATTACTTCAAGTTAAATTAATCGCATTGCGAATTCAACTTAGCAGTGCTGCTATATTCCAAATTCGTTAACTTCGTTCATTCTAGCAAGCTGACCCATTATAAACTCAGCTCTAAGTTAAAATCGCAATGCGATTAATATAACTTGAATTAATCGCATTGCGATTTCAACGTAATTCCTCAAATCCGACAGTACATTTTAGTATATGTAGATTCTCCCAGAATCAGAACTACTGTTGGGAAGAGGGAAAGAAAAAAATATAACTAAAAAAAAAAAAAAAAAAAAACGAATATTCGAAATAGCGAATTTATAGCGCTATATTCGAAATATTCGCGAATTAGCGAAGTGCCGATATTCGCTAAAAAAATTCGCTTTTCGAATATTCGCGCTCAACACTATTAATGACTGTGGTTTAAGCCAATATATAATTTTGTCATTCTGAAAGTCAGATCCATCACATTGTAACTTGGAAGATTTCTTTTAGATGATCTCTCTCAGTCTTCCAGTTATAAGTCTGTCGAATTTTGTATAATCAGTATGTGTGTTATGTTGTGTTAGGATAATCATGTGTTCATTAATGCGATCCTTAAGGGTGTTACATAAAAATTCACATTTGGAGATAAGACGCTCCATCATACCTCAGGCACATCGAACATGTAATTGTCCCAGTATTTAGTGAACTCAACATAATTTTTGAAAGCACTTTCAAACCTCAGTCGTCCACGAGGGACTAGAAGTTATTTTAGATATACTTCAAGGAGAATCCAATCTAGATGATGTTGGATCTCTTCTTTGTAGGGACTCCAATTGAAAAAACAAATTAAATTCTTTAGGGCTGACCTGTTGATCTGATGTATGCTTTTCTGGAGTTTCAATGGGGAGGGATCCCCATCTTTGCTGGTGGTCCACACGTGTCAGTTTTTGCCGTTGAAGTAAGCGGTGCTGGCAGTAATCCATATTGCAGTTTTCTTTTCAAGTCGAATTGCTGGATGTAACCTAGAGCTGCCATATGTTTGGGTATGTGTTAACCCTTTACCTGAGACTTAGGACAATACAGCAATAAAAGGCAGGAGATAGAAAGTCGCTCAGAGGGTAAATACATCAGGATCTGTTCCTGAAAAAGAGGATATAGTCTGCTCACCTGTTTGCGTTGTGCTAGGCTGGGCAAAACAGCAGTACGAGCGGAAGAGAGAAGTGCTGGTCCGTGCAGCCAAAACTATTAGGAACCCTTGGGGCAGGAGGTATGACAATGGTAATTGGAAAGACTGGAGTTATATGGTAGTCATATCTTGAATGCAAAATAAAATCCAATTCATTGTAATCCTTATGTCTGGTTGTGTACCAGATGTAAGTATTGCCAATTTCCATTGAACTACCAATCGTGGAAAGGGCAGCTCCTCCTAAACACTAATTTGCTTCACCTACATGAGCAAAAAATCTCAAAATCCACAAAAAGAAAAGGTATATGTATGTATACTGTGGGTGGGAGAGCCACCATAACCTACAGTGTCATCTTCCTCTCATTTGAAAAGACGGTGTGTATCGCTCAGGGGCCATACTGCCGTATTGCCATCTTGTCATTACATTAGTAGATTTGAACTACTTTTGCTGCACCTGAGCTGTGTCTGAGGCATTTTTTTTATTCTCTATTACCTTCTCTACAATGGCTCTCACAATGTAATTAGCCTGAACCTAGTTGTTTTATGCCATCACTTTTAAAATTCTACCAAAAAAATACTAGGCACTGCTTTAAACAATACATCAGCCCACTTACAATCTTCCATAATGAGGAGCAGCTTCTCGCTCAATTGGTCCTTTTGGAGTGATATTCTGGTTGAACATTGTTAAAGACAAATTCCTAAATCTAATGGGGTGTCCTTCACATAACAAAGAGAACATTAAAGAATCTAAAACTGTTGACATGCTAATACTGTATAAAAAAATAAATAAATACCTATTCAATATTAGAAAGTAGGTTTGGAATTGTGAGGAAACAAATAGTGACCTAATAAATAAGTTCAATTTGCTGACTGCTAAATATGTCTTAATATTATAAATATTCCACAGCCAGAAGCAGTGAATGAAAATCTTTACCAATTATTTAACAGCTTAATTTTTTCAGTCTTAATTTTTGTGCATTCACGTATATTTGATGCCATATTCTGCTTGAATATTGAATTTTAATACCTCTCTTCTATCTGTCTGGAGGTGTGTTAACCTCAATTCATACAGAGCCAGCAGTGAATTACCCCTGAGGCAGCGAAGGCTGTTAATTATCTCCAGCACACAGTATAAATGGGATTTGTCTGTTAATGCTGAAATAATGCAAGAATTGCTTGTGTTTTCTAGAATCAGCAGAAGCAGAAAGCAGGTAATATACCATTAAAGTAATCGCCTCCCATTGTTTTAATTAAGAGAGGCTTCACTGGTTATATTGCAAATGTTATACTAACACTCAACAGATTGTCAACAGAGAACCATTTACTTACTGTGAGCAGGGACAAGCAACTTAGATTAAATAGGCTTTTATAACATTATTTTTATATTACTTTCCTCTTTTTTCTTGTTTTTGTGATTTCACCACACCCAGAAATATTGACACGTGTTCTTTCATTATATATACTGTACATAAGCAGCACGACCTGTCAGTGCCTTAAATTGGGGTCTGGTGGGGGGAGAATTCAGATGGCATATGCACAGAAAGCATGACCACTTAGCCATTCAAAGAACTAGGTGCAGTACTGAAGCTATAATTTCACTGGTTACAGTGCCAGTCATAAATGTATTTTTCCCTTGCTAAGTCTGTGTTAGGGTACAACCGTGCAGTGTGCTCGTGATCCATTGAGGGCGCAGCCAGCTGTGGTCAACAACTGCGGGACCAATTTGGCCACAGCTGCCTAATATTTAACTAATGAAGACCGCACTGTATAGGCAGTCTGAATGCTTAATGGCTGTGCGTTATAGAAGGTTCCATTAGGCGGTCATTAATCAATCTGACTGCCTATACGGTGCGGTCTTCATTAGTTTAACCCCTTAAGGACTCGGGGTTTTTTCATTTTTGCATTTTCGTTTTGCGCTCCATGCCTTCCGAGAGCCATAACTTTTTTATTTTTACGTTCACATGGCCATATGAGGACTTTATTTTTGCGGGACAAGTTGTACTTTCCAACGCCACCATTTAATATTGCATACGATGTAGTGGGAAGCGGGAAAAAAATTCCAAATGGGGTGAAATTGCAAAAAAAAAAAAATTCTACCACAATTTTACGGGTTTTAAAATTACGACGTTTTATGTGTCATAAAACTGACCATTTAGTTTTATTCTACAGGTCAGTACGAATCCGGCGATACCCAATATGTATAGTTTTTCTTGCGTTTTGATAGTGAAAAAAAATTCAAAAGTGGGAAATTTTTTATTTCTTTTTTTTGTCGCCATATTTTGACCCCTATAACTTTTTTGTAATTAAGTGTATGGCATTGTATGGGGGCTTATTTTTTGCGGGGCGATCTGAACTTTTAGTTGATACCATTATGGGGTGTGTAGGACTTTTTGATCACTTTTTATTTTTTATTTTTTGAGGAAATGAAGCGTTTTTCTGTTTACCGTATGGGGAATATATTTTTATATTTTTATACCACGGGCGTTTTCGCACATTGCGACACCCATGATGTGTATTTTTTTTTAAAAAATTATTATTTTACTTTAATTTTGGGGAAAGGGGGGTGATTTGAATTTTTAGGTTTTTTTTATTTTTTTTATTTCTTTTATTTTTCTTTTACACTTTTATATAGGTCCCATAGGGACCTATATAAATCAGTCATCTGATTGCTTCTAACATAAGCTCCAATACACTTGTATTGGAGTTTATGAGGATTTTACTACTTTCCTATGAAGCCCTATTGCTAACAAGGGCTGCATAGGAAATAGTAAGTAGTAACCTCGAATCATTAATTGAGTTCGAGGTTACTACATCCAGCCCTGCGATTCCCCCGATCACCACTAGAGGGAGCCGGAGAGCTGCCGAAAGTTTTACTTTCGGTTTTAGCGCGCGCAGATGCCGTGGTCAGGATTGACCACGGCATCTGCGGGGTTAAATGATTGCGATCGGCATCGCTGCCGACCGCGATCATTAGCCGCGGGGGTCAGCTACAGGAGACAGCCGGACCCCCGCAGCGATCGCGCCCACAGAGGGCAGGAGCGGGCGCCATACTTAGGGATCGGACCCATGACGTACCCATACGTCATGGGTCCTTAAGGGGTTAATATCAGGCAGCTGCGGCCTAATTGGCTGTGCTTTCCTTACCGCAGAAGACCGTGCCCTGAATGCATCATGAATAATGCACCTTGTGGTTGTACCCCTAGGGCAGGGGTAGGCAACCTCCGGCACTCCAGCTGTTTTGAAACTACAACCCCCAGCATGCATACTTCCTCAGTCCTTATTAGAACTCTCATTGAAATTAATTGAGCAGGCTGGAAATTGTAGTTTTACAACAGCTGGAGTGCCAAAGGTTGCTGACCCCTGCTTTAGGGTATGGCTACATGGCAACTTTGCTCGCACAACAACCATAGCAGCCCGGCTCGCTGAGTAGAGGTGATCTAATAGAAATTAATGGGATCGCCGGTCCTGTTGCAAGAAATCCAGCAGTGTTGGATTTCTTGCGATGGCGGGCGGTGATCCCATTCGCATGTATGAGATCATCACTACTCAGCAAACCTGGCTGTGATGGCACACAAGCAGTGTCGTCGTGCAGCCGTAGGCGTATTTTGCTCTTCCTCAATTGCATTTCAACTCCTGTCTTAACCCGGTTTGCTTTACTCTGTTTTGCAACTGTTGTTTCTGTCTGCCTGGCTTTTCTTGAACACTGTTACTAAATCTTTGACTTTTGTTACTACCCTATTGAACTACCTATTACTGACCACATAACTAGTATTTGCACCGAGCCACTGACAAGCCGATGCAGAGGATTGGAGTGATAATGGCTCTGATATGGTGTTGTATCATGGTGTACTTTCTGTGGCCATTTCTCTGAGGATCAGTACAGTGGAAATGCAGTTTGAATAATAAGGCCCTAAGTGAACGTATAACAGTATCTTTTTATTAGGAGTAAAATATAACTGGTGGTACATCCAGCAGCAGCAAATACAAAGTGCAGATTCTGGCACCAGCTGAGGCGGTATGGTGGCAGGTTGGATAACTATATATTGTTATAGACGTCCACTGTAAGACTCATACTTGAGTTTTGTCTGGCCTAGTGGTGGTATAGGTGATCAGTGTCTGAACTGTAGTCCCTCACCATTCAACAGTGTTTTTCACTGGTCACTCTGCTGTCTTTTTGTACAGATGCTTACTTTAAGCTGAATTTTATGATCTCTCTGGAGTGTTGGTCTCACAGGAGAAGAATATAGTTCCCAAGAGTAGAAGCTCTAGCATGTGCTTCCTCTTCTCTCTGAAGCTAGATAGGAACTCCAACTCCTGGCAAGAAGCAGGACCAGCCCACTCCTACAAAGAGATAAAGAACAAGGTGGTTAGCCCTGTTTCAGCCAACTATATCTTTTAAAGCATTATAGTGCTTAACTATGTACAATGGCAGGTAACCCCACATCTGGGATACTACACATTTATTTACGACCATTACTCAACCCTATTCACATTAATGCTTCACACTGGCAAAGCATTTGTCGTTGTCCAGTTCTGGACTATGGGGCACATTTATTAATTATTACCAGCGTTTTAAATTCCGGCCTTAATAAGCCCCTAAGCTTGTGGTAGACACGCCAGAGTTATGAAGAAGCGCAGTCCTCTTCATAACTTCGGCGGATCCACCACCTCACCTAAATGTAAGACAGCTTCTGAGCTGTCTTACATTTAGACCTTTTTCTACAGCTGGAACAGGTGTAGAAAATGGTAAATGATACGGGGCTGCCAGCCTATCCTCTTCTCCACTCACGCCACGCCCACTTTTTAACCACATCAGCCCCCCTAGCTTAAACACCCTTAATGACCAGGCCACTTTTTACAATTCCGCACTACACTACTTTCACCGTTTATTGCTCCGTCATGCAACTTACCACCCAAATGAATTTTACCTCCTTTTCTTCTCACTAATAGAGCTTTCATTTGGTGGTATTTCATTGCTGCTGACATTTTAACTTTTTTTGCTATTAATCAAAAATGACCGAAATTTTTGCAAAAAAATGACATTTTTCACTTTCTGTTGTAATTTTTTTTTTTTTAAATACATTTCTATATAAATTTTTCTCTAAATTTATTGTTCTACATGTCTTTGATAAAAAAAAGTCCAATAAGTGTATATTTATTGGTTTGGGTAAAAGTTATAGCGTTTACAAACTATGGTGCAAAAAAGTGAATTTCGGCATTTTGAAGCAGCTCTGACTTTCTGAGCACCTGTCATGTTTCTTCAGGTGCTAGAATGTCAGGAAAGTATAAATACCCCCCAAATCACACCATTTTAGAAAGAAGACACCCCAAAGTATTCGCGGAGGGGCTTGGTGAGTTCATGTATCATTTCATTTTTTTTCACAAGTTAGCGGAATATGACACTTTCTGAGAAAAAAAAAAGTTTCAATTTCTGATAACTTCTGGCAAAAAAAAAAATCTCAGACGGACTCACTATGCCCCTCAGTGAATACCTTGGGGTGTCTACTTTCCGAAATGGGGTCATTTGTGGGGTGTGTTTACTGCTCTTGCATTTTGGGCGGGGCTAAATTGTGAGCAGCCATGTAAAACCTAAAGGTACTCGTTGGAATTTGGGCCCCTTTGCACCCAGGCTGCAAAAAGTGTCACTTATGTGGTATCGCCGTACTCAGGAGAAGTAGGGCAATGTGTTTTGGGGTGTATTTTTACATATACCCATGTTGGGTGAGAGAAATATCTCTGTAAATTGTCAACTTTGTATAAAATTTTTTAAAAGTTGTTGTTTTCAGAGATATTTTTCACACAAAGTATGGGTATATATAAAAATACACCCCAAAACACATTGCCCTACTTCTCCTGAGTATGCGACACATGTGTGCCACTTTTTGCAGCCTGAGTGCAAAGGCCCTAAACCAATGAGTACCTTTAGGATTTCTCAGGAGCATTTTACGCATTTGGATTCCAGACTTCTTCTCACGCTTTAGGGGCCCTAAAATGCCAGGACAGTATAAATACCCCACATGTGACTCCATTTTGGAAAGAAGACACCCCAAGGTATTCTGTGAGGGGTATGGTGAGTTCATGTAAAATTTAATTTTTTGTCACAAGTTAGTGGAATATGAGACTTTAAAATAAAAAAAATAAAAAACAATTTCCGCTAACTTGTGCCAAAAAATAAAAATTCTGTGGACTCACCATACCCCTCACAGAATACCTTGGGGTGTCTTCTTTCCAAAATGGGGTCACATGTGGGGTATTTATACTCACCTGGCATTTTAGGGGCCCCTAAAGTGTGAGAATCCAAATGCATAAAAATGGCCTGTGATATCCTAAAGGTACTCATTGGTTTTAGGGCCCTATGCACCCAGGCTGCAAAAAAATGTCACTCATGTGGTATCGCCGTACTCAGGAGAAGTAGGGCAATGTGTTTTGGGGTGTATTTTTACATATACCCATGCTGCGTGTGAGAAATATCGCTGTAAACGACAACTTTTTACATTTTTTTATTCAAAGTTGTCAATTTACAGAGATATTTATCTCACCCAGTATGGGTATATGTAAAAATACACCCCAAAACACATTGCCCTACTTCTCCTGAGTACGGCGATACCACATGTGTGACACTTTTTTGCAGCCAAGATGCGCGAAGGGGCCCAAATTCCAATGAGTACCTTTTAGGAGGGCATTT
Source organism: Bufotes viridis (assembly GCA_033119425.1). Lineage (NCBI taxonomy): Eukaryota > Metazoa > Chordata > Amphibia > Anura > Bufonidae > Bufotes > Bufotes viridis. The sequence goes on along the minus strand of CM065591.1, from coordinate 237,325,583 downwards.
TTACGCATTTTTCTTCTCACGCTTTTGGGCCCCTAAAATGCCAGGGCAGTATAAATACCCCACATGTGACCCCATTTTGGAAAGAAGACACCCCAAGGTATTCCATGAGGGGCATGGCGAGTTCATAGAAGATTTTTTTTTTTGGCACAAGTTAGTGGAAATTGATTTTTATTGTTTTTCTCACAAAGTCTCCCTTTCCGCTAACTTTTGACAAAAAGTTTAATTTTTCATGGACTCATTATGCCCCTCAGCGAATACCTTGGGGTGTCTTCTTTCCAAAATGGGGTCACATGTGGGGTATTTATACTGCCCTGGCATTTTAGGGGCCCTAAAGCGTGAGAAGAAAAATGCGTAAAAATGCCCTCCTAAAAGGTACTGGTTGGAATTTGGGCCCCTTTGCGCATCTTGGCTGCAAAAAAGTGTCACACATGTGGCATCGCCGTACTCAGGAGAAGTAGGGCGATGTGTTTTGGGGTGTATTTTTACATATACCAATGCTAGGTGAGAGAAATATCTCTGTAAATTGACAACTTTGAATAAAATTTTTTTAAAAAGTTGCAAATGGGACCACCAGAGGACCAGGTAGCAGCTATATCAGACGCTGTTCATAAACAGCGTCTGAAATAGCTGTTTGATGCGATTTTATTCGCATCTACAGCCTGCCAGCGATGGATCATCGCTGGCAGGCTGTAGCCGAACTGCAGTGCCGCGCTTCTCTGTGAACGCGCGCGCGCACGCGCGCGCGTTCACAGGAAATCTCGGCTCTCACGAGATGACGCGCCGACGCGTCAACTCAGAGCTACAGGACCGCCCGCAGGACGCATCCCTGTATTAGGCGGTCCTGTAGTAGTTAAGACCTAGAGTGAGCAGGGAAAAGTCGCAGATTGCGACTAATATAGGTGTATTTCAGATTCATAAATGGCGCCCAATATGACTACATTTCTGTTAGCATGCACCATCTGAACTAGATACACTCATGGTTAGTGGGTAGAGTTGAGCGAACACCTGAAAGTTCGGGTTCGGCCGAACTTCATAAAAAATTACGGGTTCGGGATCCGAACTTGACGCAAACTTGACCCCGAACCTGAAACCCATTGAAGTCAATGGGAACCCAAACTTGGCTCTAAAAAAGTCCAAGAAAGGGCTAGAGGGCTGCAAAAGGCAGCAAAATGTGGGAAAGTGCCCTGCAAACAAATGTGAATGCCGAAATAATGTAAAATAAAATAAAATAAATAAAAATGACATTTTAATCCTGAACTAAGAGCAGGAGGTCCATATGGACTAGGAGGTTGAGGAGGCGGTGAATGTGGCGGTGTAGGTGGACGTGGTTGTGTGGGTGGATTTGGCGGTGTAGGTGGAAGCGGCAGTAGAGGAGGTGGAGGCAGCCAACACAATTATTTTTTTTATTTTTATTTTTTAATTTATTTGGGTACACCACAAAACATTGTGCTTCCACTGAGCCCCCGGTGTCAGTTGGGAATGCCATCAGCAGCGCGTCTACCAGCGTGCGCTTGTAGTTGCGCATCTTCCGATCACGCTCCAGTGAGGGAATTAAGAACGGCACGTTGTCCTTGTAATGGGGATCCAGCAGGGTGGCCACCCAGTAATCAGTACAAGTTAGAATGTGGGCAACTCGGCTGTCGTTGCGCAGGCACTGCAGCATGTAGTCTCTCATGTGTGCCAGGCTGCCCAGAGGCAAGGACAAGCTGTCCCCCAAACAGATGAGTTTAAAAACTGCCTGCTGTTGTTTCCCCATGGCTGTGCTGAAGTTGGTATTGAAGGTATTATGCTGAGAGGATGAGGAGTTCGTAGAGGACGAAGAGGAGTAGGAGGAGGAGGCAACAGGAGGCAAAGAGAAATGCCATGCAATCCTCGGGGGCGGAAGGACATGCGCCAAACAGTTATCCGCCTCAGGCCCAGCCGCCACTACATTTACCCAGTGTGCTGTTAGGGAGATATAATGGCCCTAGCCGTGCTTACTGGTCCACGTATTGGTAGTTATGTGGACCTTGCCATAGATGGCGTTGCGCAGTGCACACCTTATTTTGTCTGTCACTTGCTTGTGCAGGTACGGGATGGCTCGCCTGGAAAAGTAGTGGCGGCTTTGAACGACGCACTGTGGGACAGCCACCGCCATAAGGTTTTTAAAACTCTCTGTCTCCAACAGACGAAATGACAGCATTTCAAAGGCCAGAAATTTTGAAATGCTGACATTCAGGGCCAGGGATCATGGGTGAGTATGGGGCTACATCCTCTTTCAATCAAGTGTTTGGGAGATGGACAGTTGAATGCTTCCATGGGACACTGTGATGGTGCTTGTTGAAGGTGATGGACGTGGTGGCGTTAGTGTTACATCCTCCGTTTGCGGGGTGGCCATTGCCACTGTCACTCCAGAGGTGGAGGAAGAGTCCAAGATTGCAGCAGAAGAGGTAGCAGGAGAAGCCAGAGACTTTTCTTGGTTTTGGAGGTGTTTACTCCACTGCAGCTCGTGTCTTGCTCTTAGATGCCTGGTCATGCAGGCTCAGGTGCTCAGGTTTAGAACGTTTATGCCTCGCTGTAGGCTCTGATTACAAAGCGTGCAAACCACTCGTGTCTAGTCGTCTGCACATTGTGTGAAGAACTGCCACACCGGGGAACTCCTTGGAGCTGTCTTTGGTGTGCTCGGTCCCTGAGTGCGGTGGTCAGTAGCAGGCTTAGTGTCTAGGGGACGGGAGCTCTGCTTCTGCACCCTGCTCCCTCTTTTGCTGTGCTGGTGTCTCTATCGCCTCTTCCTCCAAACTGCACAGGTCCCTAACATGACCTTTATCTCATGTAGTGTCTAGAACCTCTTTGTCCTCCACATCATCTTCCACCAAGTCTTCTGCACCCCTGCCCTCATTTGTCGGTTTGTACACTGCAGAAAGCCGTAGCAGTTGGCACTTGTGTTTCATCATCAGAGACGTGCTGCAGTGGTCTTCCCATGTCCTCATCCTCAAACATAAGTGGTTGGGCATCGGTGCACTCAATCCCTTCTACTTCTGGAGCAGGGCCAGGTCGATGCGCCGGAGAAACTCTGCCAGGAAAGTCATCAAAAAGCATGAGTCTGCTGCATGAAATGGGGCTCAGACTGCTTGGCTGATTTGCAAGGAGGTGAGGTGCTAGATAGCTTCCCATGGCCTGCAGGTGCAAACTCTGAGCTTTCAGCAGTGGACCAGGTGGGAGACTATGTAAAGGTACTGGAGGCACTATAAGCACCCAATCTACTAGCGCCTGTTAGTGTTCTGGCCTCACCATTTGTAGAGCGTCATCCGGGCCTACTAAATAATGTGGAAGGCCCTGTCGTCAACACGAACCTGAGGATGGTGTTTCATTTGGGCATGTAGCTGGCACAGATCCACCACGTCCTCTCCCTGCAACAGGAGCCCCACCAACACCAGCAGCACCACGACCATGGCCACGTCCCTTATTTAACGCTCTCCTCATTCTTTTCGGTAACCCAATGAAGTAACAGACAGATTTAATAAAACTTGTTACCTGTCAGATATGCCGTGCCCGTGTCATAAACAGAAAAGATTGATTTTGGTCACACTTCTATGTGACAGATAAATTTATTACACTTTATGCCCTGCATAATATGCCCTGGCAGTGTGATAAGGATAAAAGATATTTCTTGGTCACACCACAATATAAGAAACTAATTTATCACATTGTGTGGCCTGCCCAATAGGCCCTGGCAGCGAGTTAAAGATAAGAGATTGGTTAAGGTCACAAGTTACTTTGAAAGATATGAGGGGCACAGATCCCCCAACAATCGGTAGTACGCCACCTAATTTACTGAATACATTTTGGTAAGTCAGGTATGCAGTGCAGCAGGAACACCAACGCAGGCCGCAGGGGTACTTAATGAGCCAAAATTATGTTTTGTTTCAACCACAATGTCCTAGTGGAATTTACTGATTTTATTTGATTGGCAGTACAAGGCAGTAAGGTACTTTATAGGAAAAAAAGAGCATTTTTTTCACCCACAGTGAAACAGATGAATTTACTCATTATATTTTTCACAATTCCAAATGTAGTGCACAGAGCAAATGTACTTTTTAGCACAGCGAAAATAGAAACCCAGAATCTGATGTTTTTCGAAAATTAATGACAAGGATATATGCAGCACAGGGGTACTTTACAGAACAAAATGTGAAAATATAACCCCCTAGGTCTCTAAAATCATCAAAATCAAATCATTTCCCCCTTCCCCTGGCAGATATGCAGTGCAGGTGCACTTATAAATGGGGAAATGTTGCCAAATGGAGTAAAAAGTCTGGATTCTATTACTGTCCCTGGCACATGTGCAGCTGTAAGTGCACGTCACTTGCACAAAATGGCCGCCGACACCAACCAGAAATATAAAAGTCTTTGTCACTGACTTCATAAAAAAAAAAACTGCCATTGCACCCACAAGAACAAAAAGGTTGTAGATCGATGAGTGAACACAATTCTGATATCAGATATTATTCAGCAAAGCTTGTTTCCTATTCTCTCTCTCTGAGAGCACCAGCAGCAGCCTGTCCCTACACTAACAACAGCAGAGTGACGGGCGGTGCTACGTGACTCCAGCCTATATAGAGGCTGGGTCACATGCTGCACTTAGCCAATCACAGCCATGCCATTAGTAGGCATGGCTGTGATGGCTTCTAAGGGCCAAGTAGTTAGACGCTTGTTGATTGGCTGCCTAGCAGCTTTTCAACAAGGGCCATAAAATTTGCCAAACACCGAGCATGAACTATTACAAAAATTTTCGGGTCCGGGTACCAGTTCGGGTTCGCTCAACTCTATTAGTGGGCACTCTTCAAGCTAATGCTTGTGTCTATAAAGGTACGACCATGCGGTCTGGTCATGTGCAGGGCCGGCGCTACCATTAGGCAAACTAGGCGTTCGCATAGGGCGCCGGCCTGCTGGGGGCGCCCTGGTGGGCTCCCCCTGTCTGGGTCTTCAGCGCTGGGCGAGCGGCTCTTGAGCCACCCCCAGCGCCATTACAGGGGGGCCAAGAGGTGGAGGTCCTTCTTAAATATGGCAGAGCAGGCACCTGTTTACCCTGATGGCAGGTGCCTACTCTGCCAGTAAATTACAGGAGCAGAGGAGGCGGGTGGCAAGGGAGGCTGTTCTAGCAGCTCCCCACTCCTCCCTCACGTGCCCTCTGTGATGCCGGGAGCCGGAATATGACGTCATTCCGGCCCCAGCATACTAAATGGCGCGCTGGAGGACTGAGGAGCTGCACCACACTGGAGCCCAGGGAGGTGAGTGTCTGCCTGTGTGTGTCTGTCAGTGAGTGTATGTGTGTCTGTCATTGAGTGAGTGTGTGTATGTCAGTGAGTGTGTATGCCTGTCTGTCAGTGAGTATCTGAGTGATTGTATGTCTGTCAGTGTGTGTCGTTCAGTGAGTGTGTGCGTGTCTGTCAGTGTGTGTGTGTCCGTCAGTGTGTGCGTGTCCGTCAGTGTGTGCTTGTCCGTCAGTGTGTGCGTGTCCGTCAGTGTGTGCGTGTCTGTCAGTGTGTGCGTGTCTGTCAGTGTGTGCATGTCTGTCTGTCAGTGTGTGCGTGTCTGTCAGTGTGTGTGCGGGTCTGTCTGTCAGAGTGTGTGCGTGTCTGTCTGTCAGTGTGTGTGTCTGTCTGTCAGTGTGTGTGTGTCTGTCAGTGTGTGTGTGTGTCTGTCAGTGTGTGTCTGTCATTGTGTGTGTGTCTGTCTGTCATTGTGTGTGTGTCTATCTGTCAGTGTGTGTGTGTCTGTCTGTCTGTCAGTGTGTGCGTGTCTGTCTGTCAGTGTGTGCGTGTCTGTCAGTGTGTGTGTCTGTCAGTGAGTAAGTGAAATGGCGGGGGGGGCGGCAAAATGGATCTTTGCCTAGGGCGGCAAAAATCCTTGCACCGGCCCTGGTCATGTGGCATTCGGGGTAGGCTGTGCTGTGGTCGAGTACCTCGTGGCTGACTAGGCTGCAGCTGCTTCTTATTTAAATAATGAAGTATAGCTAATCTGCATTGTTAATGGCCGCAGGGTATTGAAGGTATGATGTTCTCATTAACAATGCAGACTGGCTATACAGTGCAGTCTTTATTAGTTAAATAAGAGGCAGCTGTAGCCTAATTGCCCACAGAGTGCTCGACCTCAGCAGGGCCAGATCTGTGTAGTTTGCATCAGGGAGAGATTACACAGTCTCCAACTATTACAGTAAGTCCTCGTGGCCTACTTCAGCTATGCCACAGTGTGTTGGGCACGAATATTCGTATCGTGAATTTTAATCGCGAATATCGCCACTTTGAGAATTCACGAAGATTTTGAATATAGTTCTATATATTCATATTCGCAAATATTCTAGATTTGTTTTCCTCTGAACCCATTATCCCTCCCTGCTTCTTGCTTGTGGACCAATGGGAAGGCTGCAATGTCTTTGTCTGAGCTTAGCAACATCCATAGCAACCAATAGGAAAGTTGCCTACCCCTTTACTATACAAGAACCTCCCCAGCAGCCATTTTCTGCAGTTTTTTTTCCAGTTCTGAGAGAGACAGCAGTGTCATTGCTGTGCTCTGTGTTTTGCTGTGTCACATTACATTAGATAGTTAGTTAGTTAGTTAGTTAGTTAGTTAGTATATATATTTACGCACTTCCCAAGATCCACAAATCTTTGGTCGATCCGCCTGGTCGGCCAATTGTTTCTGGATCGGGGTCTATATTCAATAACATAGCGATATTCTTGGATCGAGTCTTACGTACCTTTGCCATGGGTGCCTCCTCATACATTCAGGATACTTCTGATTTTTTACGGAAACTTGAAGCTGTAGATCTATCGACACATACTGAGATTATCCTAGCCTCCTTTGATATTGTTTCCCTTTATACTTCTATAGATCACGTTTTAGGGATTGACACAGTTAGACGTATGTTGGAATTGTCTTCTCTTTCTGAACCAGCATGCGACTTTGTTCTAAAATTACTAAAAATTGTACTGTATGAGAATTACTTCTTATTTCAGGACACATTTTACAGACAGAAAAGGGGTGTGGCCATGGGCTCGCACGCCGCACCTACTTATGCTAACAGTTTCATGAGGGGTTTTGAGGAGGACGTCGTCTATGGGTCCCACCACTTTGGACAAGTTCTGAAGTGGTGGAGATACATAGACGACGTCTTCCTCATTTGGACTGGCAGTTTGTCTGACTTGTTGAGTTTTCAAGAAACACTCAATGCTGTCAATGCAGATCTACAGTTTACTTTGGTGCATTCTCAGGTTGAGATGCAATTTTTGGACACCAAAGTTCGACTGGAGAATGGTAAACTCACTACAACATTACATGTCAAGCCTACGGACCGTAACACGATCCTTAGATTTGATAGTTGCCATCCCAAGCACACAACACGTCATCTCCCTTATTCCCAGTTCTTAAGAGCAAAAAGAATAATTTCGGATGAGTCTGCTCTTGAACTGACTTTGAATGATATGGCTAAAAAATTTTCACGGCGGGGTTATCCTTCCTCATTACTTCTGCCACAAATTGAGGAAGTATCAACCCTGGATAGACGTACTTTATTGGCCCCCAAAAACAAGAAAGATGGCAGAGATAGAATACCATTCATCACGACATATGGTGAACAAAGCTATAGAATTAAGCATATCATTAGGAAACATTGGGGCATTCTTGGCAGACTCACTAACATACCTCAATTTCGTACACCTCCACTTTTTGCATTCCGCAGATCTAGGAGCCTTAGGGACCAATTGGTCAAGGCTGATGTGGGCCCTTTGAATGTGAAAACACAGAAATATTTGACACATCGCAGTCAGGGTTGTTTTCCCTGCCTACGGTGTGTCAACTGTAAATATATACAGAAATCTAAACAGTTTGTTCATCCAGTAACTAACATGACTTATCAAATCAAACACTATTTAACATGTGACTCAAATTACGTTATTTATGTACTCTCTTGTCCTTGTAAATTGCTGTACATCGGAGAGACATCGACTGATTTGAAAACAAGACTTAATAACCACAGGTTCTCCATACGACAAAAGCGCATGGATTTACCGGTGCCCAGACATTTCACAGTATCTAACCACTTGGAACGAGAACTTAAATGTTGGATAATTTACCACGTCCCAGTCCCAAGACGTGGTGGTGACAGAATCTCTCTTCTGAAAAGAAGAGAGAATCACTGGATTTCCACTTTGAATTCATTGAAACCTTATGGATTAAATATCGAATATGGACAGGTGTAATATGAGTGTGCTTGCCCTTACATGTCCCTTCTGGTAATACGTCTTCTTTAGTGTTGAGCGAACAGTTCGCGCATCGTTCGGGTTCGTACCGAATTTTGGGGTGTCCGGGACCCGGACCCGAACCCGGACATTTTCAAAAAAGTTCGGGTTCGGGTTCGGTGTTCGTCGATTTCTTACCGCTTTCTGAAGGGCTGCACAGCAGCCAATCAGCTAGCGTCTTACTTCTTGCCCTAAGAAGCCATCACAGCCATGCCTACTAATGGCATGGCTGTGATTGGCCAAGTGCAGCATGTGACCCAGCCTCTATTTAAGCTGGAGTCACGTAGCGCCGCACGTCACACTGCTCTGACTAGTGTAGGGAGAGGATGCAGCTTCTGTGAGGGCGAGATAGGCAGGGAAAAGTCAGCAACAGCACCTAATGAACGGATCGATCTGCAGCTGAGAATCAGTGAACTTCTGCTATTTACTTGATTGCTGGTTTTTGGCTGCACAGAGCGTTTTTCTGTCACTTATTTTCTGGGTTGATCGGCGGCCATTTTGTGACTTGTGGTGCTCCAGAACAAGCTGCCACACATCCATCAATGCTTCAATACTATTTTTTTTTGCTATATCCTCCATCAGGGGCTTGGCTGTGCTAATTGTCACCCCTAGAAACTCAGGATAGCAATTTCTATATTTTATTAAGGGGTTAAATACAATTGCCCAAATACCAATCCCCTAAATCTGGTGTTCCAGCTTTGGCTAGACAAGCATAATACTGTCTGCTGTCTGGCAAAGGATAGATTATTTTCTGGGGTGAAATTCAATTGGCAAAATAGCAAAACCATACATCAGTGGTTTCAGCAGTGGCTGGCAAAATATAATAGTGTCCGCCAAAACAGATATTTTGGTTTGGGGTTAAATTCAATTGCCAAAATAGCAACACCCTAAATCTGGTGTCACAGCTGAGCCTGGCAAACTATATTAGTATCCGCAAAAACATATATTTTGTTCTGGGGTGAAATTCACTTGCCAAAATAGCAATCCTCTAAATCTGGTGTCACAGCTGAGCCTGGCAAACTATATTAGTATCCGCAAAAACATATATTTTCTTCTGGGGTGAAATTCACTTGCCAAAATAGCAACACCCTAAATCTGGTGTCACAGCTGTGCCTGGCAAACTATATTAGTATCCGCAAAAACATATATTTTGTTCTGGGGTTAAATTTACTTGCCAAAATAGCAATCCACTAAATCTGGTGTCACAGCTGAGCCTGGCAAACTATATTAGTATCCGCAAAAACATATATTTTGTTCTGGGGTGAAATTCACTTGCCAAAATAGCAACACCCTAAATCTGGTGTCACAGCTGAGCCTGGCAAACTATATTAGTATCCGCAAAAACATATATTTTCTTCTGGGGTGAAATTCACTTGCCAAAATAGCAATCCACTAAATCTGGTGTCACAGCTGAGCCTGGCAAACTATATTATTATCCGCAAAAACATATATTTTGTTCTGGGGTGAAATTCACTTGCCAAAATAGCAATCCTCTAAATCTGGTGTCACAGCTGAGCCTGGCAAACTATATTAGTATCCGCAAAAACATATATTTTCTTCTGGGGTGAAATTCACTTGCCAAAATAGCAACACCCTAAATCTGGTGTCACAGCTGAGCCTGGCAAACTATATTAGTATCCGTAAAAACATATATTTTCTTCTGGGGTGAAATTCACTTGCCAAAATAGCAATCCACTAAATCTGGTGTCACAGCTGAGCCTGGCAAACTATATTAGTATCCGCAAAAACATATATTTTGTTCTGGGGTGAAATTCACTTGCCAAAATAGCAATCCCCTAAATCTGGTGTCACAGCTGAGCCTGGCAAACTATATTAGTATCCGCAAAAACATATATTTTGTTCTGGGGTGAAATTCACTTGCCAAAATAGCAATCCACTAAATCTGGTGTCACAGCTGAGCCTGGCAAACTATATTAGTATCCGCAAAAACATATATTTTGTTCTGGGGTGAAATTCACTTGCCAAAATAGCAACCCTCTAAATCTGGTGTCACAGCTGAGCCTGGCAAACTATATTAGTATCCGCAAAAACATATATTTTGTTCTGGGGTGAAATTCACTTGCCAAAATAGCAATCCTCTAAATCTGGTGTCACAGCTGAGCCTGGCAAACTATATTAGTATCCGCAAAAACATATATTTTCTTCTGGGGTGAAATTCACTTGCCAAAATAGCAACACCTCTAAATCTGGTGTCACAGCTGAGCCTGGCAAACTATATTAGTATCCGTAAAAACATATATTTTCTTCTGGGGTGAAATTCACTTGCCAAAATAGCAATCCACTAAATCTGGTGTCACAGCTGAGCCTGGCAAACTATATTAGTATCCGCAAAAACATATATTTTGTTCTGGGGTGAAATTCACTTGCCAAAATAGCAATCCTCTAAATCTGGTGTCACAGCTGAGCCTGGCAAACTATATTAGTATCCGCAAAAACATATATTTTCTTCTGGGGTGAAATTCACTTGCCAAAATAGCAACACCCTAAATCTGGTGTCACAGCTGAGCCTGGCAAACTATATTAGTATCCGCAAAAACATATATTTTGTTCTGGGGTGAAATTCACTTGCCAAAATAGCAATCCTCTAAATCTGGTGTCACAGCTGAGCCTGGCAAACTATATTAGTATCCGCAAAAACATATATTTTCTTCTGGGGTGAAATTCACTTGCCAAAATAGCAACACCTCTAAATCTGGTGTCACAGCTGAGCCTGGCAAACTATATTAGTATCCGCAAAAACATATATTTTGTTCTGGGGTGAAATTCACTTGCCAAAATAGCAATCCTCTAAATCTGGTGTCACAGCTGAGCCTGGCAAACTATATTAGTATCCGCAAAAACATATATTTTCTTCTGGGGTGAAATTCACTTGCCAAAATAGCAACACCTCTAAATCTGGTGTCACAGCTGAGCCTGGCAAACTATATTAGTATCCGTAAAAACATATATTTTCTTCTGGGGTGAAATTCACTTGCCAAAATAGCAACACCACTAAATCTGGTGTCACAGCTGAGCCTGGCAAACTATATTAGTATCCGCAAAAACATATATTTTCTTCTGGGGTGAAATTCACTTGCCAAAATAGCAATCCACTAAATCTGGTGTCACAGCTGAGCCTGGCAAACTATATTATTATCCGCAAAAACATATATTTTGTTCTGGGGTGAAATTCACTTGCCAAAATAGCAATCCTCTAAATCTGGTGTCACAGCTGAGCCTGGCAAACTATATTAGTATCCGCAAAAACATATATTTTCTTCTGGGGTGAAATTCACTTGCCAAAATAGCAACACCTCTAAATCTGGTGTCACAGCTGAGCCTGGCAAACTATATTAGTATCCGCAAAAACATATATTTTGTTCTGGGGTGAAATTCACTTGCCAAAATAGCAATCCTCTAAATCTGGTGTCACAGCTGAGCCTGGCAAACTATATTAGTATCCGCAAAAACATATATTTTCTTCTGGGGTGAAATTCACTTGCCAAAATAGCAACACCCTAAATCTGGTGTCACAGCTGAGCCTGGCAAACTATATTAGTATCCGCAAAAACATATATTTTGTTCTGGGGTGAAATTCACTTGCCAAAATAGCAATCCTCTAAATCTGGTGTCACAGCTGAGCCTGGCAAACTATATTAGTATCCGCAAAAACATATATTTTCTTCTGGGGTGAAATTCACTTGCCAAAATAGCAACACCCTAAATCTGGTGTCACAGCTGAGCCTGGCAAACTATATTAGTATCCGTAAAAACATATATTTTCTTCTGGGGTGAAATTCACTTGCCAAAATAGCAATCCACTAAATCTGGTGTCACAGCTGAGCCTGGCAAACTATATTAGTATCCGTAAAAACATATATTTTCTTCTGGGGTGAAATTCACTTGCCAAAATAGCAATCCACTAAATCTGGTGTCACAGCTGAGCCTGGCAAACTATATTAGTATCCGCAAAAACATATATTTTGTTCTGGGGTGAAATTCACTTGCCAAAATAGCAATCCTCTAAATCTGGTGTCACAGCTGAGCCTGGCAAACTATATTAGTATCCGCAAAAACATATATTTTCTTCTGGGGTGAAATTCACTTGCCAAAATAGCAACACCCTAAATCTGGTGTCACAGCTGAGCCTGGCAAACTATATTAGTATCCGTAAAAACATATATTTTCTTCTGGGGTGAAATTCACTTGCCAAAATAGCAATCCACTAAATCTGGTGTCACAGCTGAGCCTGGCAAACTATATTAGTATCCGCAAAAACATATATTTTGTTCTGGGGTGAAATTCACTTGCCAAAATAGCAATCCACTAAATCTGGTGTCACAGCTGAGCCTGGCAAACTATATTAGTATCCGCAAAAACATATATTTTGTTCTGGGGTGAAATTCACTTGCCAAAATAGCAATCCACTAAATCTGGTGTCACAGCTGAGCCTGGCAAACTATATTATTATCCGCAAAAACATATATTTTGTTCTGGGGTGAAATTCACTTGCCAAAATAGCAATCCTCTAAATCTGGTGTCACAGCTGAGCCTGGCAAACTATATTAGTATCCGCAAAAACATATATTTTCTTCTGGGGTGAAATTCACTTGCCAAAATAGCAACACCCTAAATCTGGTGTCACAGCTGAGCCTGGCAAACTATATTAGTATCCGCAAAAACATATATTTTGTTCTGGGGTGAAATTCACTTGCCAAAATAGCAATCCTCTAAATCTGGTGTCACAGCTGAGCCTGGCAAACTATATTAGTATCCGCAAAAACATATATTTTCTTCTGGGGTGAAATTCACTTGCCAAAATAGCAATCCACTAAATCTGGTGTCACAGCTGAGCCTGGCAAACTATATTATTATCCGCAAAAACATATATTTTGTTCTGGGGTGAAATTCACTTGCCAAAATAGCAATCCTCTAAATCTGGTGTCACAGCTGTTGCAGGCCCATTGTAAATCTGTCCATAAAAGGATACCTTTCATCCAGGGCCTAAATACTTGCCCTAAAAGAGATATTCCCCTAAATCAGTGGTTACTGCTGTGCCTGGATTAGTGTAATAAGCTACATAAACAAATAGGCAGATAGTGGTAGGTGCCTGTAAAAAAGGCCTGAATTTGAAATCAATACATTGGGCCAAATATTTTTTTCCTTATTGTGGTGCTTGGTGAACGGTAACAATGAGGAAAACATCTAGTAAGGGACGCGGACGCGGTCGTGGTGGTGTTAGTGTACCCTCTGGTGCTGGGAGAGGACGTGGCCATTCTGCCACAGCCACACATCCTAGTGAACCAACTACCTCAGGTTCCAGTACCCGCCAGAATTTACAGCGATATTTGGTGGGGCCCAATGCCGTTCTAAGGATGGTAAGGCCTGAGCAGGTACAGGCGCTAGTCAATTGGGTGGCCGACAGTGGATCCAGCATGTTCACAACATTATCTCCCACCAAGTCTTCTGCAGAAAGCGCACAGGTGGCACCTGAAAACCAAGCCCATCAGTCTGTCACATCACCCCCATGCATATCAGGGAAACTGTCTGAGCCTCAAGTTATGCAGCAGTCTCTTATGCTGTTTGAAGACTCTGCTGGCAGGGTTTCCCAAGGGAATCCACCTAGCCCTTCCCCTGTGGTGGAAGACATAGAATGCACTGATGCACAACCTCTGATGTTTACTGATGATGAGGACATGGGAATACCACCTCATCGGAGTCCGCACGTCTCTGATGATGACGAAACACAGGTGCCAACTGCTGCGTCTTTCTGCAGTGTGCAGACCGAACAGGAGGACAGGGAGGAAGACTGTGTGGAAGACGATGCAGGGGACGATGAGGTCCTAGACCCCACATGGAATGAAGGTCGTGCCACTGACTTTCATAGTTCAGAGGAAGAGGCAGTGGTGAGACCGAGCCAACAGCGTAGCAAAAGAGGGAGCAGGGGGCAAAAGCAGAACAGCCGCCGCCAAGAGAGTTCGCCTGATACAGGCCACCGCCACCAGGGACCGAGCACCCCAAAGGCAGCTTCAAGGAGTTCCCTGGCATGGCACTTCTTTAAACAATGTGCTGACGACAAGACCCGAGTGGTTTGCACGCTGTGCCATCAGATCCTGAAGCGAGGCATTAACGTTCTGAACCTTAGCACAACCTGCATGACCAGGCATCTACATGCAAAGCATGAACTGCAGTGGAGTAAACACCTTAAAAGCAAGGAACTCACTCAGGCTCCCCTGCTCCCTCTTCTGCTGCTGCCTCGGCCTCTTCCTCCGCCTCGGGAGGAATGTTGGCACCTGCCGCCCACCAAACAGAGGATGTGCCAGCGACACCACCACCTGCGTCACCAAGCATCTCCACCATGTCACACGGCAGCGTTCAGCTCTCCATCTCACAAACCTTGAGAGAAAGCGTAAATTCCCACCTAGCCACCCTCGAGCCTCTGGGCCTGAATGCCAGCATTTCTAAACTACTGGCCTTTGAAATGCTGTCATTCAGGCTGGTGGACACAGACAGCTTCAAACAGCTGATGTCCATGGCTGTCCCACAGTATGTTGTCCCCAGCCGCCACTACTTCTCCAAGACAGCCGTGCCTTCCCTGCACATGCAAGTGTCCGATAAAATCAAGTGTGCACTGCGCAACGCCATTTGTGGCAAGGTCCACCTAACCACAGATACGTGGACCAGTAAGCACGGCCAGGGACGCTATATCTCCTAACTGCACACTGGGTAAATGTAGTGGCGGCTGGGCCCCAGGCGGAGAGTTCCTTGGCGCACGTCCTTCCGCCGCCAAGGATCACAGGGCATCATTGTTTGCCTCCTGTAGCCTCCTCCTCCTACTCGGCTTCCTCCTCCTCTGCTTCCACCAGCTCATCCAGTCAGCCACACACCTTCACCACCAACTTCAGCACAGCCCGGGTAAACGTCAGCAGGCCATTCTGAAACTCATATGTTTGGGGACAGGCCCCACACCGCGCAGGAGTTGTGGCGGGGTATTGAACAACAGACCGACCAGTGGTTGCTGCCGGTGGGCCTCAAGCCCGGCCTGGTGGTGTGCGATAATGGGCGAAATCTCGTCGCAGCTCTGGGACTAGCCGGTTTGACGCACATCCCTTGCCTGGCGCATGTGCTGAATTTGGTGGTGCAGAAGTTCCTTCACAACTACCCCAACATGTCAGAGCTGCTGCATAAAGTGAGGGCCGTCTGTGCGCGATTCCGGCGTTCACATCCTGCCGCTGCTCGCCTGTCTGCGCTACAGCGTAACTTCGGCCTTCCCGCTCACCGCCTCATATGCGACGTGCCCACCAGGTGGAACTCCACCTTGCACATGCTGGAGAGACTGTGCGAGCAGCAGCAGGTCATAGTGGAGTTTCAGCTGCAGCACGCACGCGTCAGTCGCACTGCGGAACAGCACCACTTCACCACCAATGATTGGGCCTCCATGCGAGACCTGTGTGCCCTGTTGCGCTGTTTCGAGTACTCCACCAACATGGCCAGTGGCGATGACACCGTTATCAGCGTTACAATACCACTTCTATGTCTCCTTGAGAAAACGCTTAGGGCGATGATGGAAGAGGAGGTGGCCCAGGAGGAGGAGGAGGAGGAGGAGGAGGATGAGGGGTCATTTTTAGCACTTTCAGGCCAGTCTGTTAGAAGTGGCTCAGAGGGAGGTTTTTTGCAACAGCAGAGGCCAGGTACAAATGTGGCCAGCCAGGGCCCACTACTGGAGGACGAGGAGGATGAGGAGGAGGTGGAGGAGGATGAGGATGAAGCAGGTTCACAGCGGGGTGGCACCCGACACAGCTCAGGCCCATCACTGGTGCGTGGCTGGGGGGATACGGAGGACGAGGACGATACGCCTCCCACAGAGGACAGCTTGTCCTTACCTCTGGGGAGCCTGGCACACATGAGCGACTACATGCTGCAGTGCCTGCGCAACGACAGCAGAGTTGCCCACATTTTAACGTGTGCGGACTACTGGGTTGCCACCCTGCTGGATCCCCGATACAAAGACAATGTGCCCACCTTACTTCCTGCACTGGAGCGTGATAGGAAGATGCGCGAGTTCAAGCGCACGCTGGTAGAGGCGCTCCTGAGAGCATTCCCAAATGTCACAGGGGAACAGGTGGAAGCCCAAGGCGAAGGCAGAAGAGGAGCAAGAGGTCGCCAACGCAGCAGTGTCACGGCCAGCTCTTCTGAGGGCAGGGTTAGCATGGCAGAAATGTGGAAAAGTTTTGTCTCCACGCCACAGCTAACTGCACAACCACCTGATACGGAACGTGTTAGCAGGAGGCAGCATTTCACTAACATGGTTGAACAGTACGCCTGCACACCCCTCCACGTACTGACTGATGGTTCGGCCCCATTCAACTTCTGGGTCTCCAAATTGTCCACGTGGCCAGAGTTAGCATTTTATGCCTTGGAGGTGCTGGCCTGCCCGGCGGCCAGCGTTTTGTCTGAACGTGTATTCAGCACGGCAGGGGGCGTCATTACTGACAAACGCAGCCGCCTGTCCACAGCCAACGTGGACAAGCTGACGTTCATAAAAATGAACCAGGCATGGATCCCACAGGACCTGTGCCTCCCTTGTGCAGAATAGACATTTCCTCCCCATCAACCATGTATTCTTGTACTCTGGGGCACTTCTTTATTGAATCCTCATTTTTTTACTTTACCATGATCTTGCGGTGCAACCCAAAGTTGAATGAACCTCTCCTCTGTCTGGGTGCTGGTCCAAAATACATGAGAGTGACATTCTCCATTGGTGGTTGATATGACGCATGATTCCTTGCTGTGGGACCTCTCTCCTCTGTCTGGGTGCTGGTCCAAAATACATGAGAGTGACATTCTCCGTTGGTGGTTGATATGACGCATGATTCCTTGCTGTGGGACCTCTCTCCTCTGTCTGTGTGCTGGGCCTAAATAAATGAGAGTGACATTCTCCGGTGGTGGGTGATATGACGCATGATTCCATGCTGTGGGACCTGTATCCTCTGTCTGGGTGCTGGTCCAAAATACATGAGAGTGGCCTTCTCCGGTGGTGGGTGATATGACGCATGATTCCATGCTGTGGGACCTGTATCCTCTGTCTGGGTGCTGGTCCAAAATACATGAGAGTGGCCTTCTCCGGTGGTGGGTGATATGACGCATGATTCCATGCTGTGGGACCTGTATCCTCTGTCTGGGTGCTGGTCCAAAATACATGAGAGTGACATTCTCCGGTGCAGGGTGATATGACGCATGATTCCTTGCTGTGGGACCTCTCTTCAATTGATATTGGTTAATTTTTATTTATTTTATTTAATTTTAATTCATTTCCCTATCCACATTTGTTTGCAGGGGATTTTTCTACACTTTGCTGCCTTTGGCAGCCCTCTAGCCCTTTCCTGGACTATTTTACAGCCTTTTTTGTGCCTAAAAGTTCGGGTCCCCATTGACTTCAATGGGGTTCGGGTTCGGGATAAAGTTCGGATCGAGTTCGAATCCCGAACCCGAACATTTCCGGGAAGTTCGGCCGAACTTCTCGAACCCGAACATCCAGGTGTTCGCTCATCTCTAGTCTTCTTCTTCTCTCTGTGTTTAGTTCAATTGTTGAACATAAAGTGTATTGATGAGATACAATTTGGACTATTGTACTAATGTTATGTTTCTTGTCTCATTGTTTTAGAACTTGGAAAAGGACGCACAAGTGGATGGGAATTGACATGACAGTGTACTATACTCCTGGAATTGCCCTGATTATTCACTGCACCCTATTATTGTTTATTGTGAATTGTTGTGTGGTGGCTATAGATAATGATTATTTTATGCAGTATATGCTTCTTATTATATTGCCTGTCAGCAATCGGCACAGCGGAGAATCCCGCAATCGGACCGAACCCGATAGTGATTGGTATTGCTTGCTCCTGAGGATAGTGACGGCGTTTTGCCGCCGGACTACTATTGGTAGGGAGCAGGTTTTAACTGGGGGTTTCACCTCCATGATGGTGGGTGTCCCTTAGTCACGCCCTCACTGGGTTAAATAGGTCCTTTTTCTTTTTTCTTACTACTTAAGTCCCGATATTGAATGCTGGCAAGTTTGCCAGTTACTGGCATGGACGTTGCTTTTCTTCCTATGACATGCGCGTGCGCGCTAATCAACAGTTGTTCTGCCCTTAACTAATATGGCCACCATCGCAACTTCAGCGTAGTACGTATGACCGGTAGTGAGGTCTTCACTTCCGGCATAGCGCGGGTGCGTTTGAATGACCGGGCCTATTTCTAGGTGACGTATTGATTGTGTCCACTTGTTATCATGCCGTTCCAACCCCCTTGGAGGCGGTCCTTGTTTTTAACCTCACTGGGGCACTCACTTTATTATGAATACAACACATTTATTGATTGACATATGTTTTGTCATATATATAGTAGTTGTTTGGGTGTTAATAAATCCCACGATTTTTCCACGAAGTCCGGAGTGCTGCCTGTTTTCCTGTTTTCCATTTCGCTGATCCCTGGTCCGGGACCCCACAGTGATTTGCACCTGGCATCATTAGAGTGCTGCTGCATCATTAGAGTGCTGCTGTTCATAACTCTTGTTTTTATATATATATATATATATATATATATATATATATACGTATTGTAGTCATGTGATTTTGTATACCTACTGTGGGATTGCACACAAAGTTTGTTATGCATCTAGTGAGAATCGCGATTAGTTGCACGCCCAGGATATGATGTCACTTTATTGGGTGTATCCCTTTATCATTGTTTGAGTATAAAAAGTGCACTTACACTTATGTTTTTTGACTTGAGAAAGGCTTAATTGTAAAGCCGAAACGTTGTCCTTCTTTTCACATGGGTGAATAAATCGCATCTGTTTTCACGAAGATACGCTTGGAGTGCTGTCCATTTCCTTCTTTGTATTAATTTGGGTAAGGACTCACACCCTTGGACCTAGCACCCTTCTTTCATTTTGTGGACTCTCGGTGCCGCCATCATTTTCTTTTTTATATATATATATATATATATATATATATATATATATATATAATACAGATAGGTATTGGGAGACAGTTAGTGTAGGTTAGATTGTGATATAGTGTAGCTGGTTCCAGTGCAGGGTGTTAGGTAGTGTGATAGGTTCTGGTGTCCATACATACATGCTACAGACATAGTGCTGTGATGTCACAAGTTCACAACAATAAGAAATGCCAACGCTACACACTCATAATACGATGCGTGACTATACTAATGTTCACCAAATAACCATAAAGGGACACGCATTACAATTTAACAAACTTTATTAGTTGATAAAAGACCAACAGCATACACGATATCAATATAAAAATAATTATATATGGCAGCAATACAGATAGTGGCCAAGACATGTGGCTCCCCTCCCACACACAGAAAAACACCGATAGTTCTCCTATATAAGGTAAAAAACCTTCTACAAAAATGCTGACATAGACAGACACATCCCCAATACAACAATTGTATAACAGAACAAGGCCCCACTTAAGCTAATATAGTGGAGAAACCACACGAACACTGCAACAAGGAGGCATGTATGTTCCATAAATGTATACCTGAGGGACACTTGCAGAGGAGAACACGGGTTTCTATTGCAGAGAGGAGAGCCCACCCCGACGTACGTTTCGCTCCGCTTTCTCAAGGGGCGTGTTTGCATTTATGGAACATACATGCCTCCTTGTTGCAGTGTTCGTGTGGTTTGTCCACTATATTAGCTTAAGTGGGGCCTTGTTCTGTTATACAATTGTTGTATTGGGGATGTGTCTGTCTATGTCAGCATTTTTGTAGAAGGTTTTTTACCTTATATAGGAGAACTATCGGTGTTTTTCTGTGTGTGGGAGGGGAGCCACATGTCTTGGCCACTATCTGTATTGCTGCCATATATAATTATTTTTATATTGATATCGTGTATGCTGTTGGTCTTTATCAACTAATAAAGTTTGTTAAATTGTAATGCGTGTCCCTTTATGGTTATTTGGTGAACAAGTTCACAACAATACTTGCATAAATCACTAATATGTAGTCAGACCGGCTTAAATGTGAAGTTGCACATATTGCGCAAAAAAATGTGCATCATTAATTGCCGATTTGCCCAATCGCGAATATATAGGAGCACTCTATCTGCATATAAAGCTATTGTAATGTTCTGCCTTGCTAACCATTTTCTCCAGTCTCAGGAAACTTCTAGCAGCTTGAAAAATGTAGCAATAGTGACCCAAGCCTGTATTGCGTGCGCAATATGTGAATATTACATTGCCGATTTTTGCAATCAAGAAAATAATCGCGAATTCTCAAATTGATGAATATTCGCCCAAATATTCGTGAAATATCACGAATTCGAATATTGCCCCTGCTGCTCATCACTATGCCACACTGGGTAATAACGCCATAAGCAAGATGGCAGGCAATGGTATAATAAAACTCAGAAACAACAAAAAATGGTGATCATCATGCCTTGTAAACAAATATTGATAGATAAAAGGGGTTTTCCGGGACTTCGATATTGACGGTCTATGATCAGTATATCAATATCAGAATGGTGGGGTCCAAAATCCAGAACCCCCACAATTGGCTGCGTTAGGCAGCCGCCAGTGTCAGAAACTATGCAGTGGTGTCACAAACTTATCTGTCTGGGTTCCAGCAGCGAGATCTCCAGCTTTGGCGCAATTGTGCTGTGAGAGATGCCCTGTTAAGCCACACCCGCTGGTGATACGACAGCATCCTTAGCAACAGGAAGCATTGCTTGTTATCCCCACAGAGGGCATGTGCTCGAGGAGACAAGAAGTGGGCTGGTTGCTCAGCTGTTCTATTCCTGTGTGCTAGTTTTCTGACTAATGAAGCACTGAGACTCGGTGCTCTAGTTAACCACTTCAGCCCCCCTAGCTTAAACACCCTTAATGACCAGGCCACTTTTTACAATTCCGCACTACACTACTTTCACCGTTTATTGCTCCGTCATGCAACTTACCACCCAAATGAATTTTACCTCCTTTTCTTCTCACTAATAGAGCTTTCATTTGGTGGTATTTCATTGTTGCTGACATTTTTACTTTTTTTGCCATTAATACAAATTTAACGACATTTTTGCAAAAAAATGACATTTTTCACTTTCTGTTGTAATTTTTTTTTTTAAAACTACATTTCTATATAAATTTTTCTCTAAATTTATTGTTCTACATGTCTTTGATAAAAAAAAAGTCCAATAAGTGTATATTTATTGGTTTGGGTAAAAGTTATAGCGTTTACAAACTATGGTGCAAAAAAGTGAATTTCGGCATTTTGAAGCAGCTTTGACTTTCTGAGCGCCTGTCATGTTTCTTCAGGTGCTAGAATGTCAGGATAGTATAAATACCCCCCAAATCACACCATTTTAGATAGAAGAAACCCCAAAGTATTCGCGGAGGGGCATGGTGAGTTCATGTATCATTTCATTTTTTTTCACAAGTTAGAGGAAAATGACACTTTCTGAGAAAAAAAAAAAAAAGTTTCAATTTCTGATAACTTCTGGCAAAAAAAAAAAAACTCTCAGACGGACTCACTATGCCCCTCAGTGAATACCTTGGGGTGTCTACTTTCCGAAATGGGGTCATTTGTGGGGTGTGTTTACTGTTCTGGCATTTTGGGCGGGGCTAAATTGTGAGCCGCCATGTAAAACCTAAAGGTACTCGTTGGAATTTTGGCCCCTTTGCGCACCCAGGCTGCAAAAAAGCGTCACTTATGTGGTATCGACGTACTCAGGAGAAGTAGGGCAATGTGTTTTGGGGTGTATTTTTACATATACCCATGTTGGGAGAGAAATATCTCTGTAAATTGTCAACTTTGTATAAAAAAATTTAAAAGTTGTCGTTTACAGAGATATTTTTCACACAAAGTATGGGTATATATAAAAATACACCCCAAAACACATTGCCCTACTTCTCCTGAGTACGGCGATACCACATGTGTGCCACTTTTTTGCAGCCTGCGTGCGCAAAGGGGCCCTAAAACCAATGAGTACCTTTAGGATTTCACACAGCATTTTTACGCATTTGGATTCCAGACTTCTTCTCACGCTTTAGGAGCCCCTAAAATGCCAGGACAGTATAAATACCCCACATGTGACCCCATTTTGGAAAGAAGACACCCCAAGGTATTCCGTGAGGGGTATGGTGAGTTCATGTAAAATTTTATTTTTTGTCACAAGTTAGTGGAATATGAGACTTTGTAAAAAACAAAATAAAAAAAATAAAAAATATCAATTTCCGCTAACTTGTGCCAAAAGATAAAAAATCTGTGGACTCGCCATGCCCCTCACGGAATACCTTGGGGTGTCTTCTTTCCAAAATGGGGTCACATGTGGGGTATTTATACTCACTTGGCGTTTTAGGGGCCCCTAAAGCGTGAGAATCCAAATGCATAAAAATGCCCTGTGAAATCCTAAAGGTACTCATTGGTTTTAGGGCCCCTTTGCGCACCCAGGCTGCAAAAAAGTGTCACTCATGTGGTATCCCCGTACTCAGGAGAAGTAGGGCAATGTGTTTTGGGGTGTATTTTTACATATACCCATGCTGCGTGTGAGAAATATCGCTGTAAACGACAACTTTTTACATTTTTTTATTCAAAGTTGTCAATTTACAGAGATATTTCTCTCACCCAGCATGGGTATATGTAAAAATACACCCCAAAACACATTGCCCTACTTCTCCTGAGTACGGCGATACACATGAGTGACACTTTTGCAGCCAAGATGCGCAAAGGGCCCAAATTCCAATGAGTACCTTTTAGAGGGCATTTTTACGCATTTTTCTTCTCACGCTTTAGGGCCTCAAAATGCCAGGGCAGTGAAATACCCACATGTGACCCCATTTTGGAAAGAAGACATCCCAAGGTATTCCATGAGGGGCATGGCGAGTTCATAGAAGATTTTTTTTTGGCACAAGTTAGTGGAAATTGATTTTTTATTGTTTTTTCTCACAAAGTCTCCCTTTCCGCTAACTTTTGACAAAAAGTTTAATTTTTCATAGACTCATTATGCCCCTCAGCGAATACCTTGGGGTGTCTTCTTTCCAAAATGGGGTCACATGTGGGGTATTTATACTGCCCTGGCACTTTAGGGGCCCTAAAGCGTGAGAAGAAAAATGCGTAAAAATGCCCTCCTAAAAGGTACTCATTAGAATTTGGGCCCCTTTGCGCATCTTAGCTGCAAAAAAGTGGCACACATGTGGTATCGCCGTACTCAGGAGAAGTAGGGCAATGTGTTTTGTGGTGTATTTTTACATATACCCATGCTGGGTGAGAGAAATATCTCTGTAAATTGACAACTTTGAATGAAAAAATTTAAAAAGTTGTCGTTTACAGCAATATTTCTCACACACAGTATTGGTATATGTAAAAATACACCCCAAAACACATTGACCTACTTCTCCTGAGTACGGCGATACCACATGAGTGACACTTTTTTGCAGCCAAGATGCGCAAAGGGGCCCTAAAACCAATGAGTACCTTTAGGATTTCACAGGCCATTTTTACGCATTTGGATTCTCACGCTTTAGGACCCCTAAAATGCCAGGACAGTATAAATACCCCACATGTGACCCCATTGTGGAAAGAAGACACCCCAAGGTATTCTGTGAGGGGTATGGCGAGTTCACAGAAAAAAAAAAATTTGGCACAAGTTAGCGGAAATAGATTTTTTTTTTTTACAGTCTCATATTCCACTAACTTGTGACAAAAATTTTTTCTTTGCATGAACTCGCCATACCCCTTAGCGAATACCTTGGGGTGTCTTCTTTCTAAAATGGGGTCACATGTGGGGTATTTATACTGTCCTGGCATTTGAGGGTC
This sequence comes from Bufotes viridis, assembly GCA_033119425.1. Taxonomy (NCBI): domain Eukaryota; kingdom Metazoa; phylum Chordata; class Amphibia; order Anura; family Bufonidae; genus Bufotes; species Bufotes viridis. The sequence continues at coordinate 237,301,467 of CM065591.1, read as the reverse complement.
TCCGCAATCATTACACGTATGGCCAGCATTAGGAGTATCTGTGATTTCCCTTATATTGAGCATACGGGTAATAAGATTTTTTTTTTCCGTTCAGCCTCTGCGCTGAAAAAAAAAAATGAACGCCATAGATTTTTTCATTCGCATCGGTCAATGTGGATGAAAAAATCTGTGCCAAAATCAGTGACTGCGGTGCGGTGGGCTGGGCGCTAGCTACCTAACAAGTAGCTAACTAACTGGCGGTGATAGGGGACCCTTATGCCCCGTTCACACGTCCGAAATTCTGTTTGCGGAACGGAATTGCGGACCCATTCATTTCTATGGGGACAGACTTTGTACCGCTCGGATCCGGAATTACGGATCCGCGCTTCCGGGTCTGCACTTCCGTTCCGCAAAAATACAGAACATGTCCTATTCTTGTCCGCAATTGCGGACAAGAAAAAGCATTTTCTATATAGTTCTGGCAATGTGCGGATCTGCAAAATGCGGAAAGCACATTGCCCGTGTCCGTGTTTTGAGGATCTGCGGATCGGATCTGCGTATCGGATCTGCGGATCGGATCTGCGTATCGGATCTGCGGATCGGATCTGCCTATCAGATCCGCGGATCGGATCCGCGGATCCGTGAATCTACGTATCCGCAAAACACATATGGACGTCTGAATGGAGCCTTACAAGGGGTGTGATCAATGACAGGGGGGTGATCAGGGGGTCTAGATGGGGTGATCAAGGGGTTAATAGGTGAGGGGGGTGGGGGGTTAGTGTAGTGTTTGGTGCAACTTTACAGTGTTACCTGGTCCTCTGGTGGTCGATCCCAGCAAATGGGACCACCAGAGGACCAGGTAGCAGCTATATCAGACGCTGTTCACAAAACAGCGTCTGATATAGCTGTTTGATGCGATATAATTCGCATCTACAGCCTGCCAGCGATGGATCATCGCTGGCAGGCTGTAGCCTAACTGCCGAGACGCGCTTATCTGTTCACAGGAAGTCTCGGCTCTCACGAGATGACGCGCCGACGCGTCATCTCAGAGCTACAGGACCGCCCGCAGGACGCATCCCTGCGTTAGGCGGTCCTGTACTGGTTAAAGAGGCTCTATCACCTGTTTCAAGTATACCATGCTAGATACATAGTGAGGTAGGGCTCCAAACGCTGATCGCAAACATACCTTTATTTCCCTTATTTCAGGTCCGATCACACTGTAAAATCCACTCATATGTTAATGAGCAAACGGAGCACTTGGAGTCTTGCTTATTGTTTCTGAACACTGTATCTCCGATGTCCTCCTGCCTGTTAGTGCCGCCCTGTATGTAATAAAAACACCCCCCGTTCATTTGATTGACAGAGCTAGACTCACTGGTCTAGCACTGAGATCCCGTGCATGCGCACTCCAACGCTGTCAATCAAATGAATGGGGGGCGTTTTTATTACATACAGGGCGGCACTAACAGGAAGGAGGGCGTCTGAGATGCAGTGCTCAGAAGCAATAAGCACGCCTCCGAGTGCTCTGTTTGCTCAAGTCATTAGCATATTTTTTAAAGTGGATTTTACAGTTTGATCGAACCGGAAATAAGGGAAATAAAGCTATGTCAGTGATCAGCATTTGGAGCCCTAACTCACTATATATCTAGCATGGTATACTTGAAACAGATGACAGAGCCTCTAGAAACCCCTTCCTGGCCGTATACCAGTGCCAGTGATAGTCTTGTTTTGGCTTACTAATTAATTTAGATTTGCTTGTGCTTTTGACTTCGGCTCGTCTTTTGACCACCTTCAGTCTCACTTGATTTGTACGGTGCATACTGTCTGGTGTTTGATCTTGGCTTGTCTTTTCACTACTCTCTGTCTATAGTTTTTGTACTTTGTCCACCTGGTTCTGGCCCATTTTCATACAACTATCCCTATGTGTTGTTTTTGTCTCTTGGTATTTGTTTGTCTCTGCACCTTAGTAGCATAGGGACTGCCGACCAGTTGCAGTCTTGCTACCTAGGGCTTGTACTGCAAGTAGGTGGGGAAAGCGGGCTGGGTTCTAGGTCAGGGCTCACTGTTCGCATCTGTCCCTACCTACAGACATTAGAAGTGGACAAACGCTGAATAAACTGTGTAATTTTCAGTGCCATTCTGGGAGCTGAACTCCAGTCCCTTGGTACAGTCACCACACTACACCTTGTGCTTTCAGTTAGGCCATCATATCTAAAAAGCTAAAGACCCCATTAAGCTCTGCAATATTATCATCGATTTTGGATAATTCTGCTGCAGTTCCAATGCTTTGGATGATTTCTTTTTTTTTCCTTCAATGGTTTACGTCTTCGTAGTTTTATGGGAATGGTGCCATCCATTCAAAAATGTGTAGTTGTCACTCTGCCAGTCTTTTTCTACGTGTACCAACTACATTTTTACACATATTTAAATCAAAAGCCAGAACTTCCCAAATATAGATTACTACATGTACATACATTCTCTTCTTCTTCCCCTTCTCTGTGTGTCCTCAAATCTGTCAGTGGCAACAGAGGAAGATTTGTGTCTGGCATAGTGTGTCATAATTTAATTTATAAAGTGGTTGCTGCCCAGGTACATGAGAATTCCTGTGGTCTGGAAATATCACCTGTGTACCAATTCCAGGTTGTTAATATATCTTTTCACACTGCCAATGTTTGTGCTCCACAGGCCATAAAATACAAGAGGCCAATGTGATTGGTATGACTTTCTTAGGTTTGTGAGGCAACACAGATAGATAAAAGAAACGTAAAAGAGGTTTGATTAATAACTCTTTAGCATACATGACAAAGGTGAAATTTCAAAGTTTCCAGTTAATAAAAGCTCAGATTTTTATGCCTGATTTCACTCATTAAATGAAATATAAGAAACAGTGATCTCTCTGTGTAATAGAATGCTACAGATAATGAGCCTACTGGGCAAAGCATTATATGGCACATTGATGACACTGCTGTTATTAAGGAAATAAGGCATCCCATTGTTTCATACTTTATTACAGTTGATAATTTTATTCAGAGAGAACCAAAAATGACCATGACCATTCAAAAATGATGAGCAAAAATTCTGTACACCTTGCTGACAAGGTGTTAAAAACATGAAAATGAACGTCATGTACACTATGTAGCTCAAGGTGAAAACTTATTGCCATAAGGTTTTTTTTTTTTTTTTTTTTTTAAATAATTGTTTTTAAAAGTCCCATATTCTTCACTTGAAGAATTAGTAGATTGAAGAAAAAAAAATATATATGGTGCCGTCGTTGACCATTTGTTTAAAACATAAAGTATCGGATTTATCTCAATTAATTACAAAAATATCTCTTTAATAACTAGCACATCTACTGCTGTCACCAGGCTTGGCTTGCAGAAGTGACACATGGCACAGCACACTGACTGCACTACATATAGATAGGCACCATACAGTACCTCAACCAGCCTATGTGATCATATAAAAACTGGGTAGATTATTTAACCCCTTAGTGACCACTCCAGCCTGTTTTGGTCCTTACTGACCCAGTGTTCTTCTTTCTTTTTTCATCGACGCGTTCCAAGAGCTATAACTTTTATTTTTCCATCTATATAGCTTTATGAGGGCTTTTTTTTGGGGGACAAGTTGTAGTTTTTTAATGGCATCATTTTGGGGTACACATAACTTTCGGATTAACTTTTATTAACTTTTTCTGGGAGGGAGATGGGAAAAACTGCAATACTGCCACTGCGTTTTTACGTTATAAATTTTACGCTGTTCATTTTTCGGTATAGATAACATAATATCTTTATTCTCTGGGCGCAGGCGCGGGATTTGGCACTTGAGGAGGAGTACAAGCAGAAGACACTGGGCGGGCTGCCTGGGTGAAAGACAGCATGGACAGTTAGGAAGATGAGCGCGCGGCCTGGGCACCAGCCGTTATGACGCCGCCCCTTGGCACCTTCAGCTGTGACTGACAGCTGCAATAAAAGTGATTTTATAAAGATAGGTAAGCGGTACAGAAATGGGATAAGAGGCTTTTTAATGGGGGGGGGGCAATTTAGCACAGGAAGATGTGAGTGCTGAAAAATGGGGTTTGGGGGTGAAAGACTCCCTTTAAATGCTAAACGTGATAGGTTCCTAGAGTGACAGGTTCCCTTTAAATGCTGAAAGCTTCCTTACAGGTGATGATGATGGTTAATAGTTACCGGTTCCAATAACATGTGGTGCTAGTGTTATGGCTCTTATGAATTAACAATACACATTATCTGTCTTATGTATTACGGATGGCAGCCATTAGGCAAGGCTTGGTTATGTCCCATTGACCTAAGTTAAAAATGTACTGCCAAAACTGAATGAGCAAGATGTATACTAAAGGCTGTATCAGACCTGCAGATAGTTGACCAGTTCATCACTAATGAGCGTTCGTAGGAATGCTCGTCAATGATGATTTGCCTGTGTAAAAGTACAGCCAATTAACGGATGAATAAGCAAGCAATCGTTCATTGTGCAATCACATTTTTATGCAGGATAAAAAATCGTTATTTGCCAGCAGCAGATCGAGTCATCTAATCACACTCTGCTGTCGGCAAACAATGAATCTGTATGGGGATGAGTGATTGCATCAGCGATCACTCCTTCCCATACTGTGGAGGGGATCGCTGCATGTCATAGCTGCAGTTTCCTCCACTTGATGAGAAGGTGATTGCTGGAAAGTAACGCTTCCTTCCTGCCAATTGAAATACTGATCAGCAGGTCTAATACAGCCCTAAGGCCTCATGCACACGACCGTATGTGTTTTGCGGTCCACAAACCACGGATCCGCAAACCACGGAAGCTGCTCCGCATTGTAGAAATGCCTATTCTTGTCCGCAAAACAGACAAGAATAGGACATGCTCTATTTTTTTGTGGGGCCACGGAACAGAGCAACGGAGGCAGACAGCACACGGAGTGCTGTCCACATCTTTTGCGGCCCCATTGAAGTGAATGGATCCGCATATTTTGCTGCTCGGACGCGGACCAAACATACGGTCGTGTGTATGAGGCCTTAGACAGAGAGGTTTCCGGACAGAAGTGATTGCTTATGAATGAATACCCAATTTGGTAATTGTTATTGATGTGTATATATAACACTACCAGCTTTGGCAAATGTGAAAATTCTTATAGCGGTTTTCCTCCACTTAATTTGGCCACATTTCTGTATGTACAGATCAATTAGTGGATGCTTGCACAGCCGAGCAATTCTGGTCATTTGCTAATCTCTTCATTTTCTGCTCTCGGCATGACTCCTACTATCAATCAGAGAATACAGTGATTAAAATGGACACGGGCGTGGGTGTAATAAAGTGACTGAATCTGTATTATAAGAGTAAAATTAGAATACTTGTTCCATCAAGTCTGGAGATGTTCTGTAGTGTCATTTTTTTCTTTCATAAGAACAATCACTTTTTATCTATTTTTCAGCAGCACCATGATTATCACAAGCACAACAGCTAGGCACAGGCAATGGCAGTAACAGCGAGGTTGTAGAACTACTAACCTCAGATAAGCAAAACAACAAGACAAAGCCCGTCACAAAGCTTTTACCTATTTCTGCTATATTACTATAGATTTCTAAACTGCCCTTGGTTTAACATTATCGTTATGTTAATGAAATGTAATGGCAAAAAAGTTATTGGTATCTAATAAAGATTTTAGGACACATAAGAGAACATTCCCAAATATTCCTACAGATATTGATACTGTTTTATCTGCAGGCAATGAAACATCACACAAACAACAAGATATGTAAAGGAAACTGTTTATATAGTGATTTAAAATGGAATCTGTGCGCAGTAAATTCACTGTTAAAGCAAGCATACTGCCTTGTAGGGCTAGCTCCACTGAATGTAATGATAGCTTTTACTTCCAGACACACGAATGAGTTGAATGCTCAAGTACACGACCGTGGTTTTTGTCCGCATCCAATCCACATTTTTTGTGGGTCAGATGCGGACCCATTCGCTTCAATAGGGTGCTGTCGTGTGCTGCCCGCATCTGTATGTCTGTTCTGAGGCCCTGCAAAAAAATAGAACATGTCCTATTCTTGCCCATTTTGTGGACATGGAAAAGGATAGGACAGTTCTACAGAGGGCAGGACGTTCCGTTGCGTATATCAAAAGCATAGGGCCGGTATCTGTGTTTTGCAGATCCGCAAATTGTGGACTGCAAAATCGGCAATGGCTATGTGCATGAGACCTTTTACTGATTTATAAGGCCTCTTTCAGACGGGCGTTGCGGGTGCACTCCGTCAAACAGTGCGGGTGCGTTGCGGGAATTGCCGCGATTTTTCCCTGCGAGTGCAAAGCGCTGTCATGCGTTTTGCACGCGCGGGAGAAAAATCGGCACTTTTGGTACCCAGACCCGAACCTGCACTTCTTCACAGAAGTGCATGTTTGGGTCAGAAATTGTCCCGCTGGTATTATTTCACATTATAACATAGTTATAATGTAAAATAATACCCTTGGCCATCTCCCTAATGTTGAACCCGGTGCAGAATGGGTTAAAAATAATAAACTAATCTTAACTTACCTGGTCCATTTGATCGCGAAGCCCGGCCTCCTCTCCGTTAGCTTGAAAGATGTAAAGGACCTGTAATGATGTCACAGCATCACATGGCCCAATCACCTGCTCCATCACTATGTTGATGGAGCATGTGATTGGTCCATGTGACCACGTGACATCATCCAAGGTCCTAAGCACTATCCACAGCCTGAGGATAGTGATTAAGGACCTTGGATGATGTCACATGGTCACATGGACCAATCACATGCTCCATCACCATAGTGATGGAGCAGGTGATTGGGCCATGTGATGTGACGTCATCACAGGTCCTTTAGATCATCGATGCTGCAGGGAAAGAGAGGACAGATCGCGACTACGCGATCAAGTGGCTAAGGTAAGTTAACTTTTATTATTTTTAACCCCTTCCTCATCATTTAACAATGGATTCTTTATTAAGAATGCTATTATTTCCCTTATAACCATGTTATAAGGGGAAATAATAGAGATTGGGTCCCGTTGCTAAGCAACAATGCGGAAAATCGCAACGCATCCGCACTTGGTTGCGGATGCTTGCGATTTTCCCGCATCCCCATTCACTTCTATGGGGCCTGCGTTGCGTGAAAAACGCAGAATATAGAACATGCTGCGATTTTCACGCAACGCAGAAGTGATGCGTGAAAATCACCGCTCATGTGCACAGCCCCATAGAAATGTATGGGTCCGGATTCAGTGCGGGTGCAATGCGTCCTCCTCACGCATTGCACCCGCGCGGAAAACTCGCCCGTGTGAAAGGGGCCTAATGCTGTGTAACCCTTAAAAGAGTCCTGAAACTACTGAATTACACAGACATTATGCTGTCAGTGTAATTCAGTGCATTATAGGACCCTCGCGGTTACAAAGCATTGTACGGCTACATGCACACGACCGTATGTGTTTTGCGTTCCGCCATATGCCATCCGTTTTTTTTTGGGCGGATCCATCGTAACAATGCCTAAAATAGACAAGAATAGGACATGTTCTATTTTTTTTGCGGGGCTACAGGACAGACATACCCATGCGGACAGTACACAGTATGCTGTCCGCATTTTTTGCGGACCCATTGAAATGAACGGACACAGAAACAAACAACATTCGTGTGCATGTAGCCTAAATCAATATAATGCTGTGTGATTCTGTCAGAGGAGCAGAGGTCAGAATGGGACCTCTCACTGTCACACTCTGAGTTTATCGCATTCAACTCGCTCGTGTGTCTGGCCTAAGGCCCATTTAACACGGGCGTTGCGGATTGCGGCTGGGAAATCGTGTGAGTGCGCACGCAATTTCAGTCAGTTTTGACTGCAATTGCGTTGCGTGGTTCAGTTTTTTCCCGCGCGAGTGCAAAGTGTTTTGAAAGTGTGTGAGAAAAAACTGAATGTGGTACCCAGACCCGAACTTCTTCAATGAAGTTCAGATTTGGGTTAGTTGTAGTGTAGATTTTGTTATTTTCCCTAAAACATGATTATAAGTGAAAATAATAGCATTTGTAATACAGAATGCAAAGCAAATTAGGGATGGAAGGGTTAAAAAATAACAAACAGTTAATAAACTCACCTTAATCCACTTGAACGCGATGTCGGCATGTGTAAATGGCTAAAGGACCTGTGGTGATGTCAATGCACCATGTGATTTGACCATGTGACGCAGTCATCACATGTCCTTTTCATTCCAGATCTGCAAAGAATAAGAATGAAGATGAGTCGGGCTTTGTGAACAATTGGATAAGGTGAGTTTTATTTTATTTTTTTATTTTTTAACCCCTACATATTTTTAACCCCTGCTGGAAAAAAAGTCTGCTGGAAAAACACATAGCATAAATGTAGAGATGCTGCTGCAAGAAAATGCACACTTTTTATGCTTTTTTTGCTGCATCCAAAAAGCACCAGCACAGCAATGTGTGGAAACACCCTCAGTGATCTATTGTTTCATTTAGGAGAAAAATAGATTTTAAGACTCATGCACATGAGCAGTGAAGAACTGGACCAAGCCCCTCTATGCACCCTTGCTCTTCCTGGTGTCTCTCTGTTTCTTGATTGACACGTTCCTGCATAGTCATCTTACCTTGCCTGTCAGTAAATCAGAGGGAGGGTCTGCCAGAGGAAACAGGAGGAGCAGGTACGTGCACTTGGTGCACTTAACTGCTCCTTTATATATAGAAAATAACTTTTTTTTATAGAATGACGCAACAGATCTCTATGTGAAAGGTATTTATTAGAAGAGTCTAACTGCTGGGATCTCCAACGATCACAATAATAGGGTGACACTATTTCCTCACTCGTGTTGGTAAGAAAGCAGAGTGAGGAATGGAATCTATAACTTAACGTGGGTCCCAGTGTTTGGACCCTAAACGATCTAAGGCCGGGTTCACATCACCATTTATTTTTCTAATCCTGTAATCTGTTAGAAGAACAGAAAAATAAAGAAAAAATGGATTCTGTATTTTAAGCATCTGTTATGATCATTAATGCACATTTGGCATCTGGTTTAGCCATTTCTGCCTAAGATCCCTTATGTTAGATGGAAACAAAAGTCCTGCATGCAGGAAGAAGATCAGTTCTATTACAAAAATCATGAGTCATGTTGATTGGGCTGCTACCTGCTACATCCAGTGGGAGCCATATCAATTTATATGGAATAAATTTCCCCTTTAGTGATGGCTGTTGACTGATATTTAAATCAGTGGAATAAAAGAGAGGGAGCAGGGGATTTGGAGCCCTGTTGGCTTTAATTCTTGTTCCTGTATGGGTGCTTGAATTAAATGGGGCACTAATGTTTTGAAGAAATGAATGAGGAAAAAAGATGAGCGAATTTATGGAAAGTTCGATTCGGCTGATTCGCCGAATTTTACAAAAAAATTCGCTTAGTGACGAATAACTTCGTCACGAAGCACATTTTTTTGTAAGTAGCAGGTGCAATGACAGGGAGCAGCGATAGCGCCGCCCCCCATCATTGTACCCCTCGGATGCTGCGCGCGACAAGAGATGAATCAAAGCCAATGAAGTGGAATTCGATCCGAATTTCAAGAAAAATTTGATTTGCACCGAATGCGAATTTCCTCGAGCTTCGTAGTAACTAATCGCATTTTTTCCTAAAATGGCTGCTACACGTGTGAGGACATGGGGCAAGGAACTCTGGGAAGGCGGGATCTCCCATACTGACATGCATTCCGTCAATCAGCAGCCAGCCAGCCCTGTGATGTCACAGCCCTATAAATAGCGTCAGCCATCTTAGATTCTGCCATTCACCAGCGTGTTTAGTGCGGGGAGAAATGTGTATGCAGGCACTAGGGACAGTGATAGGAAAGACTTGATTGTGGTGAAAAAAAAAACGATTTACAAGTGCAGGGAAAGATTCCTCAAGGTGTAGGGAAAGGATAGGGAGGAATCATTCCACAGCATTTGTGTTCAATAGGGTTCAGTTGGGGAGGTGACAGCCTGGGTAATAGGAACAATCCAATTACACCTTGCTGCACTGACTGGGGATCCAAATTGCCATTATACAGCTCTGTAATTCCAGCAAACCGTTCTAATTAGGGTGCTAGTGCTGTTTGATACAGGCATTAACAGGGTTTATTACAAGGAAATGTTTCTACGTTTTATTTGCTCTTGTGCGTTGCAGTTATATGTTCTAAAGCATTTTTTGGCTTGTATTAGTGGGAAAAAAGGGCTTATTAGCCGTTGTGTGGTGAAGTATGAAAATTACAGCCCTTTTTGTCGTGTATTAGTGGCAAAAGTAAAATATATTTGCCGATCAGCGGTGCAGTTGTTCTAAAGCCCTTTTTTCCATGTATTAGTGGAAAAAGAAAAAATATATTTGCCGCTCTGCAGGGAAGTTATCTATTTTAAAACCCCTTTTTTCCATGCATTAGTGGAAAAAGAAAAAAAATATTTTCCGCTCAGTGGTGCAGTTATCTGTTTTAAAGCCCTTTTTTGTGTGTATTAGTGGAAAAATATCTTTGTCGCTCAGCAGTGCAGTTATCTGTTTTAAAGCCCTTTTTTGCATGTATTAGTGGAAAAATATCTTTGCTGCTCAGCAGTGCAGTTATCTGTTTTAAAACCCTTTTTTGCGTGTATTAGTGGAAAAAGGAAAAATATATTTGCCGCTCAGCGGTGCAGTTATCTGTTTTAAAGCCCTTTTTTGCATGTATTAGTGGAAAAAGGAAAAATATCTTTGCTGCTCAGTGGTGCAGTTATCTGTTTTAAAGCCAGCTTTTGCGTGTATTGGTGGAAAAAGAAAAAAATATCTTTGCCGCTCAGCGGTGCAGTGATATATTACGAAGCCCTGTTTACCGTTTATAAGTGTCGAAATAAAATAAAAAATCGACCTTCATCGTTGCAGTTATCTGTTGAAAAGCCATTTGTGTAAAAGTAGAAAATAATTAGGGCCTAATTGCCATTGTGTTGTGCAGTGATATATTCGGAAGCCCTGTTTGCCGTGTATTAGTGGCGAAATAAAAATATATTTGACCTTCATCGTTGCACTTATCTGTTGAAAAGCCTTTTGTGTAAAAGTGGAAAAAAAAATTGGGCCTAATTGCCGGTCAGCGGTGCAGTGAAATATTGTGAAGCCCAGTTTTCCATGTATTAGTGGCAAAATAAAAATATATTCGCCATTCAGTGTTGCACTTATCTGTTGAAAAGGCTTTTGTGTAAAAGTGGAAAAAAATGGGGGCCTAATTGCCGCTCTGCGGTGCAGTGATATAGTCTGAAGCACTGTTTGCGTCAATTAGTGGAAGAAAAAAAAATTATAATCGCCATTCATCGTTGCATTTATCGGTTGAAAAGCCTCTTGTGTAAAAGTAGTAAAAAATGTGAGCCTAATTGCCATTCTGCGGTGCAGTGGTATATTTGGGAGCCTGTGCCTGTTCTAGCTGGCTACCTGTGAGCCTGTGCCTGTTCTAGCTGGCAACCTGTGAGCCTGTGCCTGTTCTAGCTGGCTACCTGTGAGCCTGTGGCTGTTCTAGCTGGCTACCTGTGAGCTTGTGCCTGTTCTAGCTGGCTACCTGTGAGCCTGTGCCTGTTCTAGCTGGCTACCTGTGAGCCTGTGCCTGTTCTGGCTGGCTGCCTTTGAGCCTGTGCCTGTCTGACTGGCTGCCTTTGAGCCTGTGCCTGTCTGACTGGCTGCCTTTGAGCCTGTGCCTGTCTGACTGGCTGCCTTTGAGCCTGTGACTGTCTGGAGGGCTGCCTTGCGGACTGTGCCTGTCTGGGTAGTTGTCTTTGAGCCTGTACCTGTTTGGCTGGTTGACTGCCTTTTTTCTTTTTCAGTTAATGCTGTGACTGTCTGTTTGACTGCTTTGGAATCTGTACCTGGCAGGCTGGCTACATTTTAGTATTTTCCCGATTTGCCTCATGTACCTAGGGAGCTGATTGCTTCTGTTTTTATTATTGCTAGGATGACGGCTTTTGCTGTCTCCTTCTGCTGCTAAATTGATATAGTGCAGTTGGTTGATCAGTGGGCAGTTCCTCAGGGCTGACTGCTTCTACGGATTTGTCTGCATGAGGTACGGCTCCTGACAGCTGAGTCTGCATGGCTGTCAGGAGCTGTGTCTTCGGTTGCCATGTCTAAATAGTTGACCGCTCATGCTACAGGGTCTGGACGAATGAACTTGGCTTTGAGTGGGTGTGACCAGCGGTGCCTGGGGTGCTGCCATGTCTTTGTGGCATTCTATCTTGGTGGCTATATATGCAGTGAACTAGTCATGTGCCTATGTTTGGTTTTCAATTTGTAGTTTTCTAGTCTATAATAGGCATAGCACTCCAACAAAGCCCTATAATACTCTTGATGAGGAGTGAGAAGATGGGCAGGACTATATTGCTTGAATAGCCTACAGCATGAATGGCATATCAACAGAGCCCTATATGGCTCCTGGTGGAAAGTAATAAAATTAACTGGAACTGGAATTTGTTCCGGATGGCCTATTGGAGGTAGGGCACACCAGAAAACTCTATAAATACTTGCCGCTGACGTAGAATTCCAAGACTAAAGGGTCCAGTGTACTCTTTGGACCTACTGCAGCAGACTCGTGAGCTCCCTTGGGGGATGGAGGCCACAGTAGTTCACCATCATGGATGCCAGATTGCGAGGAAGGAGATTTGAAGTGTAGAGTTCTTATGGTAAATGTAACACAAAGCCATCAGTGCATCTTGGATCAAAGCATCTGTCTCGCAATATATTCTGCACCAAAGGAATCAGTGTTTAGCAATCACCTTCAGTTGTCAAGATAAGTACTTCTCTAAGATGTTTTGTTAAAATCTGTTACGATTATTTTGATAAACACTTTTATAAGGTTAGGCTAGATTTAAGTATAATGTCCGGTAATAAAATTTCCTAGGGGCTTATTGATCCGACCCTTTTTTCCTTAAGTTTGGATCTCTAGTTAGCTTTCATATCCTTATGTTTCTATCACCTTCGATTACTTTTTTAGCAAAAGAAATAAGCGACCACTGTCTGGACATTTGAATATGCCTTATATGTTACCTAGGGGTAACTAAGGATTGGAAAAAGTCCTCCGTGCTTTTTGTTCCCTCTTTTCTGGCATATATAAGGTTAAGGCGGCCTTGAGGAGTTCTCTAGCCAGATAGCTTAGGTCATTTTTTCTCTGGCTTACATCTCTTCGGGTAACTTTTCAATTTGCTCAGTCTACCTCTTGAGAGAGGAGAGGGCTAATGTTTCTATTGTGCAAACTTGTAAGGCTGCCACGTGGTCATCTCCTACCTTACTGTGTCTATCGACTCCAGCTAAATTCTACCTCTGTTTTTTTTTTCGGTAAGAAGTTTTGCAACTGGTGGTCCTCCCGTAAGGAAGGGGTATTCTTCTCTGTAAATCCTCTCTGTGGTGCTGTCGTGGGGGAAGGGAAAAAGAATGATTACACTTACAGATAATCGGATTTTCCAGACCCCACAACAGCACCCTTCCTTATTCCCTCCCTGGTGTTTCTGGTTTCTTGTCTTAAGTTGCACAGGGTGTAAAAAATAAACAAATAAATCAATAAATAAATATATACATAATTAGATGAACTAACCTGGGTCGGAGTCGCTCTCATGCTCTGTAAACCACTGAGGTTGGAGAGAGGCTCCACCTTTTTATTCTGCAGGTTTCCTGTCCCTGGGGGCGAATCCTCTCTCTGTGGTGCTGTCATGTGGTCTGGAAAATCCGATTACCAGTAAGTGTAACCATACTTTTTTCTTGTAGTACAGAAATACGTCACTACACACTTTTAACCCAAAATAACTGCAGAAGTGAACTGCGTATATATTTTTCTTTTTGTAATGAAATAGGCCACTAAACGCTTTTACCGCAACTAACGGCAACAGTGAACTGCATATATATTTTTCTTGTAGTACAGAAATACGTCACTACGTGCACATACAGCTGCACAAGTGAACTGCGTTTATATTTTTCTTTTTGTAATGAAGTAGGCCACTAAACGCTTTTACCGCAAATAAAGGCAACAGTGAACTGCATATATATTTTTCTTGTAGTACAGAAATACGTCACTAAACGGTTTCACCACACATAGCTACAGAAGTGAACTGCGTATATATTTTTGTTTTTGTACTGAAATAGGCCACTAAACGCTTTTACTGCAAATAATGGCAACAGTGAACTGCGTATATATTTTTCTTTTATTTCTGAAATATGCAACTAAACGCTTTAACCACATATAACTGCAAAAGTGAATTGAGTATATATTTTTCTTTTTCCACAGATATAAGCCACTAAAGACTTTTGCTGGAATGACAGAGCTGTATAATGGCTATTTGGATCCCCAAATTATCTTTCCCTCCACTTGAAAATCGTTTTTCTAGCACTGTCCATAGCACCTTCTGACGTCTCTACCTGCACTAAGATGCTGTAAAAAGATTCCTCCCTATCCTTTCCCTGCACTTATAAATCGTTTTTTTCTTTTTTTTTTTTCACATTTAGCTTTTTCCAATTGCTGTCCCAAGCGCTTTCTCACGTCTGTCCCTGCACTCAGAATGCTGGAAAATGGCAGAATCTAAAAGGAAATTCACATTTGTTGCGAATCTAATTTTTCCTGAAGTTCGGATCGATTTCCACTTCGTCTGATTCGATTCGCTAATCTCTAATCGCAACCATGTCTTCGAATAAACAGAAGACTGGTCGATTCTCTCCTGTCTTAGGCAACACTTTATTGAGTAATCGTGGAAAGTCAAAATACAGTTGTCCACTGCCCCATAAAGGCCTTTCCGTTCCGGGTTAACCACAGATAAGTCATTACAAGGACTGCCGCCAATTATCAGATCGAATTGTCCCCATTCTTCAATCTGTTTCCTGGTTATATTCTGTATGTCGCCCACATATACAATCTACACTGGATGGTGTACCCGTCCTATCCTGATGGTGTCCTCACACACCTCTGATGCCATTTATTTTTATTTTTTTAGAATCAACGTTGATTCTAAGCTTTTTCCATGATGACCGGGAACTTGTGATGTTTTCCCCGACAAAGAGACCAGGGGCTGGAAGTTAGGGTTTGAATCTTGATTAACTTTGCAACTCTTTTGAGCCCAAGCAATCTTAAAGCTTTGTCTTCTCATTGTCTGTAGCTACTAGAGGCCTGTTCATGCCAGGCAGGTTCCCCAGAAGTATCTGGTTCAATCAGCAGCTGATACCACACTTGCATCAATCTTGACAGGATTCGTCTCCAGGTGGAGAGAAATTGTTATTTGGAATGCTTTCTCCATCACAATTACTTTGTTATATAAACAGAAGACTGTCCGATTCTCTCCTTAAGCAACACTTAATTTGCTTTATTAAATATTTAATATTAAGTTCAACCAAAACTTGATTAGAATTATAAGAAAGTAAACTTAAATTTGCCAATATATTATCCCAATCTTCGAGGGAAATTGCCGGACAAGTCTTTTGTGCCGGAGAACGTGTATTATTAAATCGTATTTTAAGCAACAGTTTATAAAGTTGAGAAACTTTAACCTTCTGTTCTGTCCCATATTCCCTATAAATGAATAGACGGCCGCTCTGTGGCATCCTCATGCTGCTGCCCGTGCCGCTCTGTGACCTCCTCATGCTGCTGCCACCTCCGCAATCTCTCGTGGTCATGCCACTCTGTGGCCTCCTCATGCTGCCTCCACCTCCACACTCTGTCATTGTGCCACTTTGTGGCCTCCTCATGCCTCCGCCAGCTCCACACTGTCATTGGACCAATCTGTGGTATCCTCATGCTGCTTCCACCTCACAATTTGGTCATAGGGCCACTCTGTGGACTTCTCATGCTCCCACCCTCCCAACTTCATGACTGGGCCACTATTTTGCCTTTTTGCCTTGACTGACAT
Source organism: Bufotes viridis (assembly GCA_033119425.1). Lineage (NCBI taxonomy): Eukaryota > Metazoa > Chordata > Amphibia > Anura > Bufonidae > Bufotes > Bufotes viridis. Next base: position 237,285,612 of record CM065591.1, on the reverse strand, counting down.
CATCTTTTTTTTTACCCTTTTCTGATCTGTCAGAAGGAAGGAAAAATTAGATGCACGACAGATCTTCTCTGTGTAGCAGCTGTAAGGCCTTTATGGTCCCATCAGAATTGGCTTGTGATTTGGTAGCCAAATGCAGGAGTGGGTACAAAATACAGAAGACATGCAAATATTCCATTCACGTGTCATCTCTGTTTTGGATCCACTCTTGTTTTTTGTTTTTTTTTTGGCATTAGCAATACTGATGGATTACTGACCAAATGCTGATCGAGTGAAGGCGGATGCTCAACAGACAGGATTTGTTTTTTGGGGGTTATTGTTCTGATGGATCAGAAGAAGGGCAAAATAATCAGTGATGTCGACACAAACTTATTGCTGACACCCTCTCCACTCGGGGGGCTCTACTTGTATAAGCGTTTAATAGAACAGGTTCTGCAGACATCTATGTGGAATTAGCTGACAATGGTGTAAAAGGGGTGCGCTTCATCTTGGCGCTAACATAAACCTGTAAGGCTGAGTTCATGCTTGAGTTATTTGGTCAGTTTTGGCCCTGTGACTGCCCAAATAAGTGAAGTGTGCAGTGATTAAAAGAGCGATGCCTGTCATCTGCATATCATACAGACTCACAGTATTATTTCACTAGCAGACTCCCTAGAGTAAAAAAGTTTTACATGCTATGGAGAAAATATGCTAACTAAAAGTGTAAAAGTTTTATTGGACAGTACTTCTTACTTACTTCGTCATGTTGCATGGTACACCTAATCTTTGATGTAGTAGTAACCCAAACTAAACTGTAACATAATTTTATTTCAAATGTATACAGACATATTGTCTGTACATTTAAGGGTACTTTCACACTTGCGGCAGGACGGATCCAGCAGGCTATTCAGCCCGCCCGTCCTGCCGCAAGTGGCCGTGCACTGCCGTGCTGCCGCTCTGTCCCTATTGACTATAATGTGGCGGGGGCGGAGCTACGGCACAGCACAGCACTGCACGGCCGGAGATCGCCGGACGAAAAGTCGGACATGCAGTACTTTTCGTCCGATCTCCGGGCGTGCAGTGCTGTGCTGCGCTCTAGCCCCGACCTCCGCCCCATTATAGTCAATGGGGAAGGAGCGGCAGCACGGCAGTGCACGGCCACTTGCGGCAGGATGGATCCGGCAGGCTGAATAGCCTGCTGGATCCGTCCTGCCGCAAGCGTGAAAGTACCCTAATATCTATGTTATAATTGTCTGGAATGTGAACACTGTGACAATTCATCACAAAGGCGTCCAAAGCGTCTGGCAGACTACGCTTCTGTGAAGAATCTTGATGTTTCTTCAAACCTATTAATGCTTCTCGCTGTCAGAGTATAAACTTCTAAATGTAGCACAGGCCTGACTGATTACTGACAGTTGAGATCTCCTTTCATCTGTGAAAAGTTGAAAAGTTACTCTGACCTTCAGCTTCTCCATAATGTTTTTTCTATTATCCATACATTCAGGGAAGATGTATATGTTTCATACTCTGAAGATGCTAATCCTTTATAAGTAAAACCAACCTAATCAATGAGGGAGCATTTTGTACATGACTGATTTAAGCATCAGTAAGAATAACTGTGAATAGAGATGAGCGAACACCTGGATGTTCGGGTTCGAGAGGTTCGGCCGAACTTCCGGAAAATGTCCGGGTTCGTGATCCTAACTCAACCCAAACTTCATCCCGAACCCCATAGAAGTCAATGGGGACCCGAACTTTTGGGCACTAAAAAGCCTGTAAAAGACTCCCGGAAAGGGCTAGAGGGCTGCAAAAGGCGGCAAAATGTAGGTAAATCCCCTGCAAACAAATGTAGATAGGGAAATGAATTAAAATAAAATAAAATAAATAAAAATTAACCAATATCAATTGGAGAGAGGTCCCACAGCAAGGAATCATGCGTCATATCATCCACCACTGGAGAAGGCCACTCTCATTTATTTGGGACCAGCACCCAGACACAGGATACAGGTCCCACAGCAAGGAATCATGCTTCATATCAACCACCACCGGAGAAGGCCACTCTCATGTATTTTGGACCAGCACCCAGACAGAGCATACAGGTCCCACAGCAAGGAATAAGGCGTCATATCAACCACCACCTTAGAAGGCCACTCTCATGTATTTTGGACCAGCACCCAGACAGAGGATACAGGTCCCACAGCAAGGAATAAGGCGTCATATCAACCACCACCGGAGAAGGCCACTCTCATTTATTTTGGACCAGCACCCAGACAGAGGATACAGGTCCCACATCAAGGAATCATGCGTCATATCAACCACCACCGGAGAAGGCCACTCTCATTTATTTTGGACCAGCACCCAGACAGAGGATACAGGTCCCACAGCAAGGAATCATGCGTCATATCATCCACCACTGGAGAAGGTCACTCTCATTTATTTGGGACCAGCACCCAGACAGAGGATACAGGTCCCATAGCAAGGAATCATGCGTCATATCATCCACCACTGGAGAAGGCCACTCTCATTTATTTGGGACCAGCACCCAGACAGAGGATACAGGTCCCACAGCAAGGAATCATGCGTCATATTGTTATAGTAATTTCCCTTACCCCGCGCTCCCAAGCACGTGTATCAGCTCCTTTGTGTAAGGAAAGGCCGCACTATTCCAGTAATGCTTTAAGATGTTTCATGGTTGAGATCTGTAGAGAGACTGCCCTCTCAGACCCTTTCTTTATTTACATAGACCAAGGGATAACAAATGGGAAGTGGGCGGGCCCAACACCTGACCACTCCCTTCAGGTACAGTACAGACATACAGGAAGTGATGACACACACACCCACAGAAAGAATACCACAACATGTCTCTTAGTCACCACTAGGGAGAGTCTTGTTCAGCACCGATCAGTGATCAATGCTCAACAAGGCTCACCAGGATTCTTATGTGGGCCTACTTATAAGAACAGCGTCACCATCTCCAGCGGTTGATCAGGCACACTGGAAATAACGAATGCACGTTCCTTTCCGTATATTGTTCTCTTAATAAATGCATACACGCCAAGCCAATAAATCCGCCTTTTGGGCGGAGGGCCCCAGTCGGCATCTATCCATTCGCCAAGAAAACACTGCTTGCTGCGCCTCTATATCCGCAGCAAGATATCCACTTCCAGTGGTTTACACACTGAGAGACACGATGACAATATTAGAAAACACATCATAATAATTTCCACAACAATATCAACCACCAACGGAGAAGGCCACTCTCATTTATTTCGGACCAGCACCCAGACAGAGGATACAGGTCCCACAGCAAGGAATCATGCGTCATATCATCCACCACTGGAGAAGGCCACTCTCATTTATTTTGGACCAGCACCCAGACAGAGGAGAGAGGTTTTCACAGCAGAGATTCAGGCATTTATATAAGCCAGCACAGGAGAAGGCCGCTTTCAGTGACTTAGGCCTTAGCACCGACACAGAGGAGACAGGTCAGATAGCACAAGCACCAGTTTCACATCAACCACCACAGGAGAAGGGCACTTTTAGAGACTTTGACCCCTGCACCCAGAAAGAGGAGAGAGGTCCCACAGCAGAGATTCAGGCATTTATATCAGCCAGCACAGGAGAAGGCCGCTTTCAGTGACTTAGGCCTTAGCACCGACACAGAGGAGACAGGTCAGATAGCACAAGCATCAGTTTCACATCAACCACCACAGGAGAAGGGCACTTTTAGAGACTTTGACCCCTGCACCCAGAAAGAGGAGAGAGGTCCCACAGCAGAGATTCAGGCATTTATATCAGCCAGCACAGGAGAAGGCCGCTTTCAGTGACTTAGGCCTTAGCACCGACACAGAGGAGACAGGTCAGATAGCACAAGCATCAGTTTTACATCAACCACCACAGGAGAAGGGCACTTTTAGAGACCTTGACCCCTGCAGCCACACGGAGGAGAGAGGTCCCACAGCAGAGAATCAGGCATTTCGATCACCCACCACAGGAGAAGGCCGCTTTCAGTGACTTTGGCCCCCTGCACCCACACAAAGGAGACATGTCAGACAGCACAAGTATAACATTCATATCACCCAGCACAGGAGAAGGACACTTTCATGTACTTTGACCCCTGCATCCAGACGGACTAGAGAGGTTTCACAGCAGAGAATCAGGCATTTAGATCACCCACCACAGGAGTAGGCCATCATTTAATGGGACCCCGGCAACCATGTCAGATGGCACAAACATCAGTTTCACATCACCCAGCAAAATAGAAGGCCACTTTGAGAGACTTTGACCCCTGCACCCAGACGGAGGAGAGAGGTCCCACAGCAGAGATTCAGGCATTTATATCAGCCAGCACAGGAGAAGGCCGCTTTCAGTGACTTAGGCCTTAGCACCGACACAGAGGAGACAGGTCAGATAGCACAAGCATCAGTTTCACATCAACCACCACAGGAGAAGGGCACTTTTAGAGACTTTGACCCCTGCAGCCACACGGAGGAGAGAGGTCCCACAGCAGAGATTCAGGCATTTATATCAGCCAGCACAGGAGAAGGCCGCTTTCAGTGACTTAGGCCTTAGCACCGACACAGAGGAGACAGGTCAGATAGCACAAGCATCAGTTTCACATCAACCACCACAGGAGAAGGGCACTTTTAGAGACTTTGACCCCTGCACCCAGTAAGAGGAGAGAGGTCCAACAGCAGAGATTCAGGCATTTATATCAGCCAGCACAGGAGAAGGCTGCTTTCAGTGACTTAGGCCTTAGCACCGACACAGAGGAGACAGGTCAGATAGCACAAGCATCAGTTTTACATCAACCACCACAGGAGAAGGGCACTTTTAGAGACCTTGACCCCTGCAGCCACACGGAGGAGAGAGGTCCCACAGCAGAGAATCAGGCATTTCGATCACCCACCACAGGAGAAGGCCTCTTTCAGTGACTTAGGCCTTAGCACCGACACAGAGGAGACAGGTCAGATAGCACAAGCATCAGTTTCACATCAACCACCACAGGAGAAGGGCACTTTTAACCCCTTAAGGACCGGGGGTTTTGGGATTTTTGCGTTTTTGTTTTGCGCTCCCTGCCTTCCAAAAGCCATAACATTTTTATATTTCCGCTCACATAGCCATATGACGGCTTGTTTTTTGCGGGACAAGTTGTACTTTTTAACGCTACCATTTATTTTTGCATGTGATGTAGTGGGAAACGGGAAAAAAATTCCAAATGGGGTGAAATTGCAAAAAAAAAGCAATTTCACCACAGTTTTACGGGTTTTTAAATTACAACGTTCGATTTGTGATAAAACTGACTGGTTAATTTTATTCTTCAGGTCAGTATGAATCCGGCAATACCTAATATGTATAGTTTTTCTTGCGTTTTGATAGTGAAAAAAAAATTAAAAGTGGGAATTTTTATTTCATTTTTTGTCGCCATGTTTTGACCCCTATAACTTTTTTGTAATTATGCATACGGAGCAGTGTAGGGGCTCATTTTTTGCGGGGCAATCTGAACTTTTAATTGATACCATTATGGGGTGCGTATGATGTTTTGATCACTTTTTATTCTTTTTTTTTTAGGAAATGAAGCGTCCAAAAATGGCGAATTAGCCATTTGGACGCTTTCTTTCCGTTTTTATGTTTACCGTATGGTGAATAGTTTTTTAATATTATTATAGTATGGGCGTTTTTGCACATTGTGAAACCCATTATGTGTAATTTTTTCATTTTTTTATTTATTTTATTTTCATTTTGGGGAAAGGGGGGTGATTTGAATTTTTATATTTTTTTAATTTTTTTTTTATTTTTTAAACTTTTTTTTTTTTACCACTTTCTTATAGTTCCCATAGGGAACTATAAGATGCAATCATCAGATTGCTATTCTCATATATTCCAATGCAATAGCATTGGAATATATGAGAAAATCACATATTTCCTATGGAGCCTATTACAGTCATAGGCTCCATAGGAATACTAGTAGTAACCTAGGTTTCATTCACAGAAACCTAGGGTACTAAATGCATGCTCGGCTCCCCTTGTGGCCATCAGGAGCCGGGCAAAACCGAAAGTGAAACTTTCGGTTTTTGCGCGATCAGATGCCGTGGTCAGGATTGACCACGGCATCTGAGGGGTTAAATGTCCGCGATCGGCATCGCTGCCGGTCGCGGACATGAGCTGCGGGTGTCAGCGGGCGCCATCTTTAAAGTCCGGACGAAGGGCGTACATGTACGCCCTTCGTCCTTAAGGGGTTAAAGACTTTGACCCCTGCACCCAGAAAGAGGAAAGAGGTCCCACAGCAGAGATTCAGGCATTTATATCAGCCACCACAGGAGAAGGCCGCTTTCAGTGACTTTGGCCCCCTGCACCCACACAAAGGAGACATGTCAGACAGCACAAGTATAACATTCATATCACCCAGCACAGGAGAAGGACACTTTCATGTACTTTGGCCCCGGCACCCAGACAGACGGAAGGTTCATTCAACTCTGGGTTGCACCCCAAGATCCTACTTAATTTCAAAAATTGATTTTTCAATGAAGAAGTGGCCAGGAGTACAAGACAACATGGTTTAAGGCAGTTATTAAGGACTACTCTGCACAAGGGAGGGTCAGGTCTTGTGGGATCCATGCCTGGTTCATTTTTATAAACGTCAGCTTGTCCACGTTGGCTGGGGACAGGCGGCTGCGTTTGTCAGTAATGACGCCCCCTGCTGTGCTGAATACACGTTCAGATAAAACGCTGGCCGCCGGGCAGGCCAGCACCTCCAAGGCATAACATGCTAATTCTGGCCACGTGGACAATTTGGAAACCCAGAAGTTGAATGGGGCCGAACCATCCGTCAGTACGTGGAGTTGTGTGCAGATGTACTGTTCAACCATGTTAGTGAAATGTTGCCTCCTGCTAACACGTTCCGTATCAGGTGGTGGGGCAGTTAGCTGTGGCGTGGAGACAAAACTTTTCCACATTTCTGCCATGCTAACCTTGCCCTCAGAGGAGCTGGCCGTGACACTGCTGCGTGGGCGACCTCTAGCTCCTCCTCTGCCTTGGCCTTGGCCTTCCACCTGTTCCCCTGTGACAGTTGGGAATGCTCTCAGGAGCGCGTCTACCAGTGTGCGCTTGTACTCGCGCATCTTCCTATCACGCTCCAGTGCAGGAAGTAAAGTGGGCACATTGTCTTTGTACCGTGGATCCAGCAGGGTGGCCACCCAGTAGTCAGCACACATTAAAATGTGGGCAACTCTGCTGTCGTTGCGCAGGCACTGCAGCATGTAATCGCTCATGTGTGCCAGGCTCCCCAGAGGTAAGGACAAGCTGTCCTCTGTGGGAGGCGTATCGTCATCATCCTCTGTATCCCCCAGCCACGCACCAGGGATGTGCCTGCGCTGTGCTGGGTCCCACCCCGCTGTGAACCTGCTTCATCCTCATCCTCCTCCACCTCCTCCTCATCCTCCTCGTCCTCCAGTAGTGGTCCCTGGCTGGCCACATTTGTACCTGCCCTCTGCTGTTGCAAAAAACCTCCCTCTGAGCCACTTCTAACACACTGGCCTGAAAGTGCTAAAAACGACCCGTCATCCTCCTCCTCCTCCTCCTGGCCCTGGCCCACCTCCTCTTCCATCATCGCCCTAAGCGTTTTCTCTAGGAGACATAGAATTGGTATCGTCACGCTGATAACAGTGGCATCGCCACTGGCCATGTTGGTGGCGTACTCTAAACAGCGCAACAGGGCATCGCATGGAGGCCCAATCATTGGTGGTGAAGTGGTGCTGTTCCGCAATGCGACTGACCCGTGCGTGCTGCAGCTGAAACTCCACTATGGCCTGCTGCTGCTCGCACAGTCTCTCCAGTATGTGCAAGATGGAGTTCCACCGGGTGGGCACGTCGCATATTCGGCGGTGAGCGGGAAGGCCGAAGTTCCGCTGTAGCGCTGACAGGCGAGCAGTGGCAGGATGTGAACGCCGGAAGCGCGCACAGACGGCCCGCACTTTATGCAGCAGCTCTGACATGTCTGAGTAGTTGTGAATGAACTTTTGCACCACCAAATTCAGCACATGCGCCAGGCAAGGGATGTGCGTCAAACCGGCTAGTCCCAGAGCTGCCACGAGATTTCGCCCATTATCGCACACCACCAGGCCGGGCTTGAGGCCCACCGCCAGCAACCACTGGTCGGTCTGTTGTTCAATACCCCGCCACAACTCCTGCGCGGTGTGGGGCCTGTCCCCCAAACATATGAGTTTCAGAATGGCCTGCTGACGTTTACCCCGGGCTGTGCTGAAGTTGGTGGTGAAGGTGTGTGGCTGACTGGATGAGCTGGTGGAAGCAGAGGAGGAGGAGGAGGAAGCCGAGTAGGAGGAGGAGGCTACAGGAGGCAAAGAATGATGCCCTGTGATCCTTGGCGGCGGAAGGACGTGCGCCAAGGAACTCTCCGCCTGGGGACCAGCCCCCACTACATTTACCCAGTGTGCAGTTAGGGAGATATAGCGTCCCTGGCCGTGCTTACTGGTCCACGTATCTGTGGTTAGGTGGACCTTGCCACAAATGGCGTTGCGCAGTGCACACTTCATTTTATCGGACACCTGCATGTGCAGGGAAGGCACGGCTGTCTTGGAGAAGTAGTGGCGGCTGGGAACCACATACTGGGGGACAGCCATGGCCATCAGCTGTTTGAAGCTGTCTGTGTCCACCAGCCGGAATGACAGCATTTCAAAGGCCAGTAGTTTAGAAATGCTGGCATTCAGGCCAAGGGCTCGAGGGTGACTAGGTGGGAATTTGCGCTTCCTCTCAAAGGTTTGAGAGATGGAGAGCTGAACGCTGCTGTGTGAAATAGTGGAGACGCTAGGTGACGGTGGCAGTGGTGGTGGTGGTGCTCGGCAGGTGGCAACATTCCTCTCGAGGCGGAAGCCGATGCAGCAGCGGTAGAGGGAGCAGGGGGAGCCTGAGCGGGTTCCTTGTTTTTAAGGTGTGTACTCCACTGCAGTTCATGCTTTGCATGTAGATGCCTGATCATGCAGGTGGTGCTCAGGTTAAGAACGTTAGTGCCTCGCCTCAGGGTCTGATGGCACAGCGTGCAAACCACTCTGGTCTTGTCCTCAGCACATTGTTTGAAGAAGTGTCATGCCAGGGAACTCCTTGAAGATGCCTTTGGGGTGCTGGGTCCCTGTTGGCGCTGGCCAATAGCAGGCAAACTCTCTGGACGGCGGCTGTTCTGCTTTTGCCCCCTGCTCCCTCTTTGGCTTCGCTGTTGTCTCGGTCTCACCACTGCCTCTTCCTCTGAACTATTTAAGTCAGCGGCACGACCTTCAGTCCATGTGGGGTCTAAGACCTCATCGTCCTCTGCATCGTCTTCCACCCAGTCTTCCTCCCTGACCTCCTCCTGTTCAGTCTGCACACTGCAATAGGACGCGGCAGTGGGCACCTGTGTTTCGTCATCATCAGACACTCGGTCACTCTGCTGTGGTGGTATTCCCATGTCCTCATCATCTAGATACATAAGTGGTTGTGCGTCAGTGCATGGAATGTCTTCCACCGCTGGGGAAGGGATAGGTGGACGCCCCTGGAAAACCGTGGGAGCAGAGTCTTCAAACAGAAGAAGAGACTGCTGCATAACTTGAGGCTCAGCCAGTTTCCCTGATATGCATGGGGGTGATGTGACAGACTGATGGGCTTGGTTTTCAGGTGCCACCTGTGCGCTTTCCGCAGAAGACTGGGCGGAAGACAATGTGGTGAACGTGCTGAAAGCACTGTCGGCCACCCAATCGACTAATGCCTGTACCTGCTCAGGCCTTACCATCCTCATAACGGCATTGGGCCCCACCAAATATCGCTGTAAATTCTGCCGGCTACTTGAGGGAGTTGGTTCACTACTTTGTGCGCCTGAGGCCGAACGGCCAAGTCCTCTGCCAGCAACAGAGGCTCCACAGACACCACCACGACAGCGTCCTCGTCCCTTAATAGAATGTTTTCTCATTGTTGCGATTCAACTCGCACCACAATAAAATATATTATTTTTTAGCCCCAAAATTCCCACACTGGAAGAAATAATTCCTTTTTCCGGTATTATTTACAAGAACACTGCTGCTAATTGGAAGCCAGAATTTTTATAATGCTAGTTTTGGTACATAGATCCACACGGGGAGATATAATTCCTTTTTAGAAGAGTGAAAACGTGAGGCCTAGTTTTTCTGGTCTAACAAACACCAGATTGATTAAATTGGCCTTTTTTTCACCAAAATTACAACACTGGACAATAATGCCTTTTGGCGGTATTAATTACAAGAACACTGCTGCTAATTGGACACCAGATTTTTTATAATGCTAGTTTTGGTACATAGTTCCCAAAAGGGGGGGCATTATTCCTTTTTAGAAGAGTGAAAACGTGAGGCCTAGTTTTTCTGGTCTAACAAACACCAGATTGATTAAATTGGCCTTTTTTTCACCAAAATTACAACACTGGACAATAATGCCTTTTGGCGGTATTAATTACAAGAACACTGCTGCTAATTGGACACCAGATTTTTTATAATGCTAGTTTTGGTACATAGTTCCCACACGGGAGATATAATTCCTTTTTAGAGGAGTGAAAACGTGAGGCCTAGTTTTTCTGGTCTAACAAACACCAGATTGATTAAATTGGCCTTTTTTTCACCAAAATTACAACACTGGACAATAATGCCTTTTGGCGGTATTATTTACAAGAATACTGCTGCAAATAGGACATCTGAAGTTTTAAAATGCTAGTTTGGGTACATAGATTCCCACACGGGAAGATATAATTCATTTTTACAGGAGAAAAAACGTGAGGCCTAGTTTTTCTGGTCTACCAAACACCAGATTGATTAAATTGGCCTTTTTTTCAGCAAAATTACAATTCTGGACAATAATGCCTTTTGGCGGTATTATTTACAAGAAAACTGCTGCAAAGTGGACACCAGAATTTTTAATATGCTAGTTTTGGTACATAGATTCCCACACGGGGAGATATAATTCCTTTTTAGAGGAGTGAAAACGTGAGGCCTAGTTTTTCTGTTCTAACAAACACCAGATTGATTAAATTGGCCTTTTTTTCACCAAAATTACAACACTGGACAATAATGCCTTTTGGCGGTATTATTTACAAGAATACTGCTGCAAAGTGGACACCAGAATTTTTAATATGCTAGTTTTGGTACATAGGTTCCCACACGGGTAGATATAATTCCTTTTTAGAGGAGTGAAAACGTGAGGCCTAGTTTTTCTGGTCTAACAAACACCAGATTGATTAAATTGGCCTTTTCTTCACCAAAATTACAACACTGGACAATAATGCCTTTTGGCGGTATTAATTACAAGAACACTGCTGCTAATTGGACACCAGAATTTTTATAATGCTAGTTTTGGTACATAGATTCCACATGGGGAGATATAATTCCTTTTTAGAGGAGTGAAAACGTGAGGCCTAGTTTTTCTGGTCTAACAAACACCAGATTGATTAAATTGGCCTTTTTTTCACCAAAATTACAACACTGGACAATAATGCCTTTTGGCGGTATTAATTACAAGAACACTGCTGCTAATTGGACATCAGATTTTTTATAATTCTAGTTTTGGTACATAGTTCCCACACGGGGAGATATAATTCCTTTTTAGAGGAGTGAAAACGTGAGGCCTAGTTTTTCTGGTCTAACAAACACCAGATTGATTAAATTGGCCTTTTTTTCACCAAAATTACAACACTGGACAATAATGCCTTTTGGCGGTATTATTTACAAGAATACTGCTGCAAATAGGACATCTGAAGTTTTAAAATGCTAGTTTGGGTACATAGATTCCCACACGGGAAGATATAATTCCTTTTTACAGGAGTAAAAACGTGAGGCCTAGTTTTTCTGGTCTACCAAACACCAGATTGATTAAATTGGCCTTTTTTTCAGCAAAATTACAACTCTGGACAATAATGCCTTTTGGCGGTATTATTTACAAGAAAACTACTGCAAAGTGGACACCAGAATTTTTAATATGCTAGTTTTGGTACATAGTTCCCACACGGGGAGATATAATTCCTTTTTAGAGGAGTGAAAACGTGAGGCCTAGTTTTTCTGGTCTAACAAACACCAGATTGATTAAATTGGCCTTTTTTTCAGCAAAATTACAACTCTGGACAATAATGCCTTTTGGCGGTATTATTTAAAAGAAAAATGCTGCAAAGTGGACACCAGAATTTTTAATATGCTAGTTTTGGTACATAGATTCCCACTTGGGGAGATATAATTCCTTTTTAGATGAGTGAAAACGTGAGGCCTAGTTTTTCTGGACTAACACACACCAGATTGATTAAATTGGCCTTTTTTTCAGCAAAATTACAACACTGGACAATAATGCCTTTTGGCGGTATTATTTACAAGAATACTGCTGCAAAGTGGACACCAAAATTTGTAATATGCTAGTTTTGGTACATAGATTCCCACACGGGGAGATATGATTCCATTTTTCCGGTATTAATTACAAGAACACTGCTGCTAATTGGACACCAGATTTTTTATAATGCTAGTTTTGGTACATAGATTCCCACACGGGGAGATATGATTCCTTTTTAGAGGAGTGAAAACGTGAGGCCTAGTTTTTCTGGTCTAACAAACACCAGATTGATTAAATTGGCCTTTTTTTCACCAAAATTACAACACTGGACAATAATGCCTTTTGGCGTTATTAATTACAAGAACACTGCTGCTAATTGGACACCAGATTTTTTATAATGCTAGTTTTGGTACATAGATTCCCACACGGGGAGATATAATTCCTTTTTAGAGTAGTGAAAACGTGAGGCCTAGTTTTTCTGGTCTAACAAACACCAGATTGATTAAATTGGCCTTTTTTTCACCAAAATTACAACACTGGACAATAATGCCTTTTGGCGGTATTATTTACAAGAATACTGCTGCAAATAGGACATCTGAAGTTTTAGAATGCTAGTTTGGGTACATAGTTTCCCACACGGGAAGATATAATTCTTTTTTACAGGAGTAAAAACGTGAGGCCTAGTTTTTCTGGTCTACCAAACACCAGATTGATTAAATTGGCCTTTTTTTCAGCAAAATTACAACTCTGGACAATAATGCCTTTTGGCGGTATTATTTACAAGAAAACTGCTGCAAAGTGGACACCAGAATTTTTAATATGCTAGTTTTGGTACATAGATTCCCTCACGGGGAGATATAATTCCTTTTTAGAGGAGTGAAAACGTGAGGCCTAGTTTTTCTGTTCTAACAAACACCAGATTGATTAAATTGGCCTTTTTTTAGGCAAAATTACAACACTGGACAATAATGCCTTTTGGCGGTATTATTTACAAGAATACTGCTGCAAATAGGACATCTGAAGTTTTAAAATGCTAGTTTGGGTACATAGCTTCCCACACGGGGAGATATAATTCCTTTTTAGAGGAGTGAAAACGTGAGGCCTAGTTTTTCTGGTCTACCAAACACCAGATTGATATAATTGGCCTTTTTTTCAGCAAAATTACAACACTGGACAATAATGCCTTTTGGCGGTATTATTTACAAGAAAACTGCTGCAAAGTGGACACCAGAATTTTTAATATGCTAGTTTTGGTACATAGATTCCAACACGGGGAGATATAATTCCTTTTTAGAGGAGTGAAAACGTGAGGCCTAGTTTTTCTGGTCTAACAAACACCAGATTGATTAAATTGGCCTTTTTTTCAGCAAAATTACAACACTGGACAATAATGCCTTTTGGCGGTATTATTTACAAGAAAACTGCTGCAAAGTGGACACCAGAATTTTTAATATGCTAGTTTTGGTACATAGATTCCAACACGGGGAGATATAATTCCATTTTACAGGAGTAAAAACGTGAGGCCTAGTGTTTCTGGTCTAACAAACACCAGATTGATTAAATTGGCCTTTTTTTCACCAAAATTACAACACTGGACAATAATGCCTTTTGGCGGTATTATTTACAAGAATACTGCTGCAAATAGGACATCTGAAGTTTTAAAATGCTAGTTTGGGTACATAGGTTCCCACACGGGGAGATATAATTCCTTTTTACAGGAGTAAAAACGTGAGGCCTAGTTTTTCTGGTCTACCAAACACCAGATTGATTAAATTGGCCTTTTTTTAAGCAAAATTACAACACTGGACAATAATGCCTTTTGGCGGTATTATTTACAAGAAAACTGCTGCAAAGTGGACACCAGAATTTTTAATATGCTAGTTTTGGTACATAGATTCCAACACGGGAAGATATAATTCCTTTTTAGAGGAGTGAAAACGTGAGGCCTAGTTTTTCTGGTCTAACAAACACCAGATTGATTAAATTGGCCTTTTTTTCACCAAAATTACAACACTGGACAATAATGCCTTTTGGCGGTATTATTTACAAGAATACTGCTGCAAAGTGGACACCAGAATTTTTAATATGCTAGTTTTGGTACATAGATTCCCACACGGGGAGATATAATTCCTTTTTCCGGTATTAATTACAAGAACACTGCTGCTAATTGGACACCAGATTTTTTATAATGCTAGTTTTGGTACATAGATTCCACACGGGGAGATATAATTCCTTTTTAGAGGAGTGAAAACGTGAGACCTAGTTTTTCTGGTCTAACAAACACCAGATTGATTAAATTGGCCTTTTTTTCACCAAAATTACAACACTGGACAATAATGCCTTTTGGCGTTATTAATTACAAGAACACTGCTGCTAATTGGACACCAGATTTTTTATAATGCTAGTTTTGGTACATAGTTCCCACACGGGGAGATATAATTCCTTTTTAGAGGAGTGAAAACGTGAGGCCTAGTTTTTCTGGTCTAACAAACACCAGATTGATTAAATTGGCCTTTTTTTCACCAAAATTACAACACTGGACAATAATGCCTTTTGGCGTTATTAATTACAAGAACACTGCTGCTAATTGGACACCAGATTTTTTATAATGCTAGTTTTGGTACATAGATTCCACACGGGGAGATATAATTCCTTTTTAGAGGAGTGAAAACGTGAGACCTAGTTTTTCTGGTCTAACAAACACCAGATTGATTAAATTGGCCTTTTTTTCACCAAAATTACAACACTGGACAATAATGCCTTTTAGCGTTATTAATTACAAGAACACTGCTGCTAATTGGACACCAGATTTTTTATAATGCTAGTTTTGGTACATAGATTCCCACACGGGGAGATATAATTCCTTTTTAGAGTAGTGAAAACGTGAGGCCTAGTTTTTCTGGTCTAACAAACACCAGATTGATTAAATTGGCCTTTTTTTCACCAAAATTACAACACTGGACAATAATGCCTTTTTAGGCGTTATGTCTAAGAACACTGCTGCTGATTGGACACCTAGATTTTTATAAATGCTGGTTCTGGTACATAGATTCCCACACGGGGAGATATGATTCCCTTTTAGAGTAGTGGCGTGGCCTAGTTTTTCTGGTCTGGCAAGCGCAGATTGATTAAATTATTTTTCTCAAATTACAGCACTGGACAATAATGCCTTTTAGGCGGTGGTATTTACAAGAATACTGCTGCAAATAGGACATCTGAAGTTTTAAAATGCTAGTTTGGGTACATAGGTTCCCACACGGGAAGATATAATTCTTTTTTACAGGAGTAAAAACGTGAGGCCTAGTTTTTCTGGTCTACCAAACACCAGATTGATTAAATTGGCCTTTTTTTCAGCAAAATTACAACTCTGGACAATAATGCTTTTTGGCGGTATTATTTACAAGAAAACTGCTGCAAAGTGGACACCAGAATTTTTAATATGCTAGTTTTGGTACATAGATTCCCACACGGGGAGATATAATTCCTTTTTAGAGGAGTGAAAACGTGAGGCCTAGTTTTTCTGTTCTAACAAACACCAGATTGATTAAATTGGCCTTTTTTTAGGCAAAATTACAACACTGGACAATAATGCCTTTTGGCGTTATTATTTACAAGAATACTGCTGTAAATAGGACATCTGAAGTTTTAAAATGCTAGTTTGGGTACATAGCTTCCCACACGGGGAGATATAATTCCTTTTTAGAGGAGTGAAAACGTGAGGCCTAGTTTTTCTGGTCTACCAAACACCAGATTGATATAATTGGCCTTTTTTTCAGCAAAATTACAACACTGGACAATAATGCCTTTTGGCGGTATTATTTACAAGAAAACTGCTGCAAAGTGGACACCAGAATTTTTAATATGCTAGTTTTGGTACATAGATTCCAACACGGGGAGATATAATTCCTTTTTAGAGGAGTGAAAACGTGAGGCCTAGTTTTTCTGGTCTAACAAACACCAGATTGATTAAATTGGCCTTTTTTTCAGCAAAATTACAACACTGGACAATAATGCCTTTTGGCGGTATTATTTACAAGAATACTGCTGCAAAGTGGACACCAGAATTTTTAATATGCTAGTTTTGGTACATAGATTCCCACACGGGGAGATATGATTCCTTTTTCCGGTATTAATTACAAGAACACTGCTGCTAATTGGACACCAGATTTTTTATAATGCTAGTTTTGGTACATAGATTACCACACGGGGAGATATAATTCCTTTTTAGAGGAGTGAAAACGTGAGGCCTAGTTTTTCTGGTCTAACACCAGATTGATTAAATTGGCCTTTTTTTCACCAAAATTACAACACTGGACAATAATGCCTTTTGGCGGTATTAATTACAAGAACACTGCTGCTAATTGGACACCAGATTTTTTATAATGCTAGTTTTGGTACATAGATTCCACACGGGGAGATATAATTCCTTTTTAGAGGATTGAAAACGTGAGGCCTAGTTTTTCTGGTCTACCAAACACCAGATTGATTAAATTGGCCTTTTTTTCACCAAAATTACAACACTGGACAATAATTCCTTTTGGCGGTATTAATTACAAGAACACTGCTGCTAATTGGACACCAGATTTTTTATAATGCTAGTTTTGGTACATAGTTCCCACACGGGGAGATATAATTCCTTTTTAGAGGAGTGAAAACGTGAGGCCTAGTTTTTCTGGTCTAACAAACACCAGATTGATTAAATTGGCCTTTTTTTCACCAAAATTACAACACTGGACAATAATGCCTTTTGGCAGTATTAATTACAAGAACACTGCTGCTAATTGGACACCAGATTTTTTATAATGCTAGTTTTGGTACATAGTTCCCACACGGGGAGATATAATTCCTTTTTAGAGGAGTGAAAACGTGAGGCCTAGTATTTCTGGTCTAACAAACACCAGATTGATTAACTTGGCCTTTTTTTCACCAAAATTACAACACTGGACAATAATGCCTTTTGGCGGTATTATTTACAAGAATACTGCTGCAAATAGGACATCTGAAGTTTTAAAATGCTAGTTTGGGTACATAGATTCCCACAAGGGGAGATATAATTCCTTTTTACAGGAGTAAAAACGTGAGGCCTAGTTTTTCTGGTCTACCAAACACCAGATTGATTAAATTGGCCTTTTTTTCAGCAAAATTACAACACTGGACAATAATGCCTTTTGGCGGTATTATTTACAAGAAAACTGCTGCAAAGTGGACACCAGAATTTTTAATATGCTAGTTTTGGTACATAGATTCCCACACGGGGAGATATAATTCCTTTTTCCGGTATTAATTACAAGAACACTGCTGCTAATTGGACACCAGAATTTTTATAATGCTAGTTTTGGTACATAGATTCCCACACTGGGAGATATAATTCCTTTTTACAGGAGTAAAAACGTGATGCCTAGTGTTTTTGGTCTACCAAACACCAGATTGATTAAATTGGCCTTTTTTTCACCAAAATTACAACACTGGACGATATAATGCCTTTTGGCGGTATTAATTACAAGAGGACTGCTGGTATTTCAGAACACCGGAATTGTTAAAATGCTAGTTTTGCTAGATACATTTCCCACACTGGGAGAAATATTGCCTAAGCCTTTTTACAGTATTAATTACAACAGGAGTGCTTCTTCTGGTCTAACACCAGAATAATTTTATTATTACGGTGAAAGCTTTTTCTAATTTATATTTCTGGCACATAAAAAAAAAAAAAATATTTCTGGCTGACAGTATTGGACAAACTAGTGGCACTGGCTAGCCTAGCTGGAACAGCACATTCATGGGATTTGCTATCCAAGTGGGTTACTTTCAGTTTCACCACTGATATATTAAATATCTTTGCAGTTAGTATGGGTGACACAAGCACAGCCAAACCCCTGATGTAGTATATCTATGAAAAAATCGACTATTACATGAGATTAATGGACGTTGTGGCAGCTTTTGCTGTAGCACCACAAGTCCCAAAATGGCCGCCGCCTATCAGCCCAGTAACATGTGCCAGAAAACAGTCTGCCCAGCCAGAAAAAAAATTGACTTTGACTGAGCAGCTGAATCGCTGTTGTTCTGATTCACAGGTGTAGATTTTTAACTTCTTTGGAGCTTTGGTTTACACTCTGTGGCAGCAACTGCTGGCGCACCACAAGTCCCAAAATGGCCACCGCCGGTCAGCCCAGTTATATGTGCCAGTAAAAATCGCTCTGGCCAGTCTCAACAAAATAGTGACTTTCAGTGAACAGCTCAGCTGAGTTGTTCTGATGCACAGGTGTAGAAAGGTAGATCATTCAATCACTTCTTTATCCCTGCCTATCTCGCCCTCACAGAAGCTGCATCCTCTCCCTACACTAATCAGAGCAGTGTGACGTGCGGCGCTATGTGACTCCAGCTTAAATAGAGGCTGGGTCACATGCTGCACTTGGCCAATCACAGCCATGCCATTAGTAGGCATGGCTGTGATGGGCTCTTAGGGCAAGAAGTAAAACGCTAGCTGATTGGCTGCTGTGCAGCCCTTCAGAAAGCGGGAAGAAATCGACGAACACCGGACCCGAACCCGAATTTTTTTGAAAATGTCCGGGTTCGGGTCCGTGTCACGGACACCCCAATATTCGGTACGGACCCGAACGATGCTCGAACTGTTCGCTCAACACTAACTGTGAATAATTCATATGATACACAATCAAAATACAGGATGTAAATTTTCTACATCACTCCTCACAATATAAAAAGTGCCACATTTTTTTTTTCTTTGCACAAACGGCACCACTCTTGGCCAATTGACTGTGTCTGGTATTGCAATTCAACCCGATTCACTTGAACACTAGAATGTCCTAACTAACCTAATACAATCACTTGGGATATCATGACACCGAACATTCTGATATAGAGCATCTAGCCAGACAACAAGCATAGGATGAAGCTCAATGTAGCATATTATTTAACAGGTTTTGGTCCACTTGCCAAATATTTAGGGTGGTTTGTCCAGGTCCGTAAAGTCCATGCCATAGTAAATAGTCCATGTAATATATCAATCTTTGTGGTTGACTGTGTTGAATGCAAAATATACTGTATTTAAGGGTACTACTACATCACCAAAAAATTGCTATAATATAAAAAAGCATATTTTCACAATTTTTTTGAACCATAATCATAAAGATTGGTAAAAAAAAAAACTATAAAATATGTGTATACAAATGCTATACCCCTGCATTAATAAAAAAAAATTCCCAGTAAATCACTGGCCACAAAAACAGTAGCCTAACAAATAAAAAAAGGTATAGCTTTAAAACTGACTTATGAAAAAAACAGCTAAAATATGCCTGTTTGTAGATTGCTACAATCTGCTACAGAAAGCAGTTAAACAAATTTCCTGCAGTCTCCATCTTTGGCTGGAGACCGACAATGTGCACTAGCATGAGCTCACAGGCAAACAGGAAGTCTGGGAAAGGGACAGGGCTTAATGTTGTATTCACTTAATAGACACTTACAGCACTGTGAGAAGCTTCTTACAAAACCTTCCCCTGTATGTGTGCAGGGATACTACACAGTACCAGGCAACTGACACTACAGAAGTGCTACCAAGCTTCCCAGGTGCCAAAATGTCAAGTTCAACCATATAGCCACTCAATGTTCGAGACCTGGATCACAAGTCTTGTGGAGCTGTAAACACTGAACACAAAATGTTACCCTTACGTTTTGCAAGCAACCCAGCTTTCCCAGGACCCTTAAAACAAAATCTGCCTGGCTATGGCAAAATGACACTATTTAGGAGTGAGGACGGGATGTCTGCCTCTGGAAATCTGTTCCATTTCACTGAATGCGGCTTGTATAAATCAATTAGTTGTTGCTGGCTTATCCACCTGGAACAAAAAGTTTGGGCATGTTGAAGCTCAACTCTATTCTCACCAACCCTGAAATCTGCCATTGAGAGAGAGTTGGTAGATTAGATGTTTGGCCCATCCAGCTTTATTCAGAAAGCCATGGGATCCCAGCTTTCTGAGCAGTTTTTTTTTTTTTTTACAGATTTAGTGTTCTTATGAGGTAAACATTTGGAATGCACTTTTTTCAGAGAGACTCAAAGAGCAGGGATAATTGTGTGGCTGGAGCAACTCCCTGGTTGTTAGTTAGTGGCTGCCATATTGGTGCTCAACCCCAACACACACTAGGCTCAATTTCATAGGGAACCAGATTGCTTATTTGTATATTTTTGGAGAGTGGGAGGAAACCGGTGTACACAGAGGAAACCCATGCATCCACTGGAAGAACATAAAAACATAGATGATTTCCATAATTGAATTTGAACTCAGAACCCCAGGACTGCAAGGCACCAGTGCTAACCACTGAGCCACCGGAACATGAACTTAGACTAAAAACCAATGTTATTTACTAGGCAAAAGGCTGCCTCATTCTAAAGGTGTAGGGTTTTCTGCCAAGACTAGTGGTTCAGAGATGGCAGCAGAGATTAGCATGGTTGGTGTTGCCTGAAAAGGATTGGTGGGTACATGTATATACACAAATGTGTTGGATTGTGCAAAAAGAAAAGTGCACAATGCACAAACCTAAACCAATGAACCTCTCCTTTGTCATATATTTGGCCTGGATAGTCAGGGTCCCATAGTCATACTGTATTTTACTGCACTCTGTAACCTTTTTCCTTACATGGGCTTAACTGAATGTCCAAGATGAACAAGTGATACATGGAGTGGACTCACGAGGTGGACTCGCTCTATATAAAGTGGGTATCAGCTGTGTAATACAACTGACAGGTAGCTACAGTGACAGAGATCAGAGTTATCTCAGTTAATCCCTCAGATGCAGTGGTCAATAGCGATCCCTGTTTCCTCCAATCTAAACCCCAAAGCAAAATTGTGGGGTTTCGATTGGTCACTATGGCAGCTTGGGGCCTTCTAATTGCTCCCAGGCCTGCCAAAGATAGCTATTAATTTCTGCCTGCTGCAGACCTTAATAGAATGCCTGTCAAAATCCCATGGACCACAACAGCATTCTATTGCAATGTATGGTATATGTGAAAATTGCAAGTTCAAGTCCCCTAAAAATATTACAATAAAGTTTTCACAAATATTACAAAACAAAAATAAAATTGCCCCCCTTTCCAAAATGTACATATAAAAATAAACAATAAAAAAATATATAATTGGTATTGCCATGTCTTAAAAAAAAAAATCATAAAAAGTGATCAAATAGTCAAAGTGGCAATGCAATTGTTTTTTTTTAAATAGTAACACATAAAAGAAACTATAACATTTAATATTGCCATATATAGTTATACTGACCCACATATAAGTCATCATGTAATTTTTACACATTGAGCGCCATTGAAGCAAAACTCAAAAAACCTTGGCGGAATTGGTTTAAAATGTTTTTCTTCCAATACAAGATATGGTAAATAAAATTATGCCATTCCATTACAAAACACAACTTGTCCTGCAAAAATAAAGACCTCATGCGTCTATGTGAAGGAAAAATTCAAAAAGTTATAGCTTTTGGCAAGCAGGAAAGAAAAAATTAAAGCTCAAAAATTAAAATTGGCCCAGTCCTAAAGGAGTTAACACAACTGTACCAAAAGAAAATTATACAGATCGGGCCTCTGACATAACGCCTTTTATTTGTTTTTTATATTTGTTCACACAATGCATGTTTTAATATTTTTTGGCCAAAAGAAAAGATTTGTTATATCAAGAAGAACTTAAGTTTTTATTTCAATCATCTCAAAGAACACAATTACAAAAAAATCTCCCCATTCCTCCCACCCCCCCTTAACCCACCCCCCAATCCTGCAGGGAAGAGAAAAAAAAAAATAATATCCTCAACCATCCCAGTCTCTCCAAACATTGGCCCATTTCACATAGGACCCTCTTTGTCTGTACATAATTCTCTCATAGATTTTCACCTTATCCACTAAACATAGCCAGTTATTGCAGTCTGGAGCAGAGGGGGAAAACCATTCTCTGGCTACAAGAAGCCGGGCCAAAAAAAAAAAATCAAGAAGAACTTAATTATATTATCCTTCCAATACACATAAAGGGGTTATCCAACACCTATAATGCCCCACAAAATGCCCGGGCACCTCATACAGGTTTTACTTACCCTGCTCCCTGGCATCTCCCCGTTGTGCTGATCAAAACATCCGACAGGGGGGATCAGCCAATAGTAGGCCTCTATGGGGACGAGCCACGCTAGCATCGCTGGTAACGCTAGGGAGGCTTATTCTAGTAGTGCCTGCTATTGTCTGTTGGCAGACAGGCAGCAGCATGATTAAGGCAGCAGCAGCCTTAGGAAAAATGATGGTAGGCAGGCAACAGAAGTGGCATGAAGGTGACAGTGGCATTAGGGGTCAAGTCCTGCGAAAAAAAGTGTGGGAAGTCACCCAAGTGCCTCCGTGTGACGTCACCGCGTGTGGCGTACGCAAAGGGCAGGGGAGGTCGGGAGGAGGAGCAAGCAAGTACCATATTTTTCTCCCTATAAGATGCACCTAGGTTTTAGAGGGGGGCAATAAGAAAAAAATATTTTTCATTACACCTCAGGTCAGACCACCAATCAGACCCCCAATGTTAATCAGACATCAGCTAACAGCCCCAATAAGATCCCCAATGTTAATAAGACCCCAATAAGACCTCAGATCACACCTCAGCTCAGCCCCCAATATGAATGACCCCCAATCAGACCTCAGATAAGAGCCCCATGCCTTATAGCAGCCCCCAGTAGCCATATATCAGCCCCCAGTATCCTCATAGAAGCCCCCCAGTGCCTCTCCATCAGCCCCCAGTGCCTCTCCATCAGCCGTTAGTGCCTCTTAATCAGCCCCAGTGCCCCCTCCATCAGCCCCCAGTGCCTCTCACCACACCCCAGTGCCCCCTCCATCAGCCCCCCCAGTGCCCTTCTATTAGCCCCCAGTGCCATTAGTCCCCAGAGCCTCTCACCAGCCCCCAGTCAGTGCCTCTCACCAGCCCATAAAATATATAAAAAAAAATAAAACACTTACCCTCTCCTGCCCCTGGATGCCACCGCTCCTCTCTTCCTGCTGTCGGTTGTGCTGTGAAGGCTGCGCACAGCAAGAGGTCACAGAGCACCTCATGCCTGTGCGCAGCCCTGCACAGCCGACAACCGAGGACCAGGAAGCGGTGAGTACAAAGCCTTCACCGCTTCCTGGTCCTTTTGCCCTGAAAGGGAACGGCGTTCCTGCTATGAAAAAAGTGCAGGAACGCCGTTCCCACAGGACTCGAGCCCTGAGTGGCATGATGGAGGTAGCAGCAGCCCTAAGGAAGATGATGGTAGGCAGGCAGCAGCAGTGGCATGAAGGTGGTAGTGGCATGATGGTGGCAGCAAGCAGCATCTTCCTTACGGAATATGATGATAGGCAGACCGCAACAGTGGCATGATGATACCCGCTGCATGATAGTGCATCTATCATGCAGTGGGTGCCATCATGCCACTGCTGCGGCCAGCCTATCATCATGTTCAGTAAGGATGATGCAGCAGCAGCATTGCAGAACATGTTGGTAGTCAGGCAGCAGTAAGAAGGATGATGGTGGCAGCAGCAGCCATCCGAATCATGGTAGGTAGGCAGCAACAGTGGCATGATGGAGGCAGGAGCAGAAGCCTTCTGGAACATGATGGTAGACAGGACAGCAAGCAAGAAGACAGCAGCAGTGGCAAGATGGGGCAGTGTCAGCAAGGCCAGATTTTTTCTTCAGCCTCAGCTGGAGGAGTGTGAAAGTCCTCCCCAATCCAGGCTTGGTTCATTTTGCCAAAAGTGTTTTGACTGGGACAGGACAACTTGGTCTTCTTTCGTATCATCATGCCCCCTGCAGCACTGAAGACCCTCTCCAAGATGACATGAGACCGGGCAAGAAAAAGAGTGCATAATGCCAGTTCTGGCTGCAGCTGTGGCTTCTGATACTTGTGGCAGCTGGTGTGGGGTGACTGTTTGTGTGTGTGTGTGTGTGTGGAGAGGGGCCTCCATTTCAGACATGCTGGTGGAAGGCATCTGCTCGCCAAAAGCTACAACAAGCTGTTTACATTTTCCTTCCTGGTTATAACATTATTTGGCCTGGTTGCTGCTCCAACTCCGACTCCTCCAGTGGCAGCACTTCATTCTCCTCCTCCCCCATGGAAGTTTCTCATTGTATGTCCCAACAGCTACAGGGTGGGCAGCAAGATGCATTAGCTGTTTTTCTTCCTTCTCTGTTGCCAGTATAAGGGACAACTGCAACATGCATGGCATGAGATGCCTGACCTGGAAACGACAAATGCTCCCTGCTGAGGTGGTCTGGTGCATAACAAAATCGTTCATGGCTTTCCGGTGCTTGTACAGACATTCTAGGATGTGCAATGTTAAATTCCAGTGACTTGGAACATTGCGGATTAAGCGGTGTAGCTGCAGACCATTCTGACACTGATGGCTAAAAAGAAGGAACAGTCTACTGGACATTGCCAACACCTTGAACAATCCAGTGCAGTTTTTTAAAAAAAAAGTCACACAAGGAGCATGTTGCTGGGGAGCTTCTTCGCTGCTGCAAAATACATTGACCCAGTGGGGCGTGAAAAACATGTAAAGTCCCTGCCTGTAACAGCTGCTCCAGTTATCCACAGTGGAGAAACAGCAAGAATTGCAAGGAGCAGCCTGCATTCTCCGCCACGTGAGAGTACAAGTCTCTACACATTTTAATGGCAATTATATTCTAACATTGACCAGCAGGTTGTGCCAGAGAGGCGCATCCTGCTGGAAATTGCTGAATCCCCAGGCAGCCTCCACACACATTGGCACCACGCAATCGAATTTGCAGGGTGCCGATGGGAGACAGAGGGAGTCCGCTCCCTCTGTCAGCACTTTACATGTGGCGGGTGCCATTGCCTGCGGCATGTAAAGTGTTAAACAGCCTGGATCGGGCTTTTGGAGCAGGGCCGCGGCTCTCATGAGAGCTGGATCCCTGCTGCACAGAGGACCCGTGCAACGCTTAGACTGGGCTGCCATAAAAAAGCGGCGGCCCAGCCTAAGGCCCCTTATTGACCACCTTAAAAACACATATGGGTAGTCACTAAGGGGTTTATGTCCAAAAGACATTAGGCTCAAATCTGTTAGTGGCTCCAATGCTGCATTATATCCAAAGTCAACTGTCAGTAGCTGTGTCTTCAGTTTGTTTGTGGAAAGGGAAGGACATCATATTGCGCCTCCCTGTCTTTAAGTTCTAGAATAATGGGAATAAATGAAATAAAAAAAAAGGGGGGGTGGGTGGAAGACCACTCTCGAGCGCCAAGCCTGGACTGGCTGGATGGTATCGTATTATGATTCAGCTCATGTATGTAGTATCATTAGTGGATTAGTCGAAACACTATTCATAAAAATTAAAACATACCATTTATAAAAAAGCTCAAATAAGATGTCAGATATAAAATGCAAGCATATAGCATTTCCATGTAGTAAAAGGATTATCATCCACTAACTTCACTAGGGGGGATTGCCACAGGATAAACTCAAGAAACCTGTGGCGGACCTATCCCCCCCGGCCGGGATCGCCTGTAGTATTGTAATAAGTTAAGGTCAGCCTTGCGGTCATGTAGCGTAGATGGTATACAGCTCACAGACATACGCCCCACCTCTTGTATAAATATACCCACCTCAGTGGATCTGTAGCCACCTCCCTGGCCCCCATAAGAAACATATTTTTGAAACTTGGGACATCCACCCAAGTATCCAACTGGTTACTCTAACCCCTCTTTTTTGGAATTTTCTCTCTTTAAGTTCTAGAAAGCAGATTTGCAAACTGTTCCATACTTTGTGTGACTGTGTATATTTGGGCCCAAAAATGTCAATGATATGGAAGAGTTCCAAACTAAAGACCTAGGTTCAGAATGTCGGTAGTAGCAGAACCTGCTATTTGGCTAGAAGTGGTAGTAATAGTAGGCCACAGTTGTACCTTTGGAGAAATAAAACTGGCCAGCATGCCAATCAGAACAAGTCTGTCCTCCTTCCCCTGGTCCTCTTTGTTGTAGCAAACCTGTATCCCATAGTAATACAATGTCCTTGTCATCATCATCTTCTCCTGCTATTGTGAGACATCTTTAATAGAATGTTTGGACATGAAAAAGGTTTCTCCACCAGCAATTAGCTTGTCTACAAGCTGAAACCCCACCTGTCCACGTTGTTGGTGGTGCGGTGGTTGCCGTACCATTGTTAGGCAGACTAGATGGGCCAAATTGTTCTTATCTGCCGACAAATTTTATGTTTCTATGTTTCTAAAATGCAATGCACTATAGGGATATTGCATTGCATTTTAAAAGCAGTCAAAAAGCTGTCTGTTAAGTGGTAAAAAAGTTTAAAAAAAAAACTCATTTATTCAATTAAAAAAATCCCATTAAAATATGCTTTTTTTTCCATTGAAAGTATGCTTTTCAATGAAAAAAATGTAGAAAAAAATCTTCCCCATATGTTTAGTATTGCCGCGTCTATAATGACCCGGACTACATAAATATCATGTAAATTATCTCCTACGGTGAACGCTGTAAAAAAAAAAAAAAAGAAGACAGAACTGCTAATTTATTCTTAGTTGCCACCGAAAAAACTTAATAACAAGCGATCAAAAAGCGCTGTTTACTCCAAAATGATACTAATGAAAACTACAAGTTGTCCCACAAAAATCAAGCCTCACACAACTCCATAGAAAGAAAAACAAAAAAGTTATGGGTCTTGGGAAGCAGCAATTGAAAAACATTTTTTTCTTTAAAAAAGGGTTTTATTGCAAAAAAGTAGTAAAATGTAAAAAAAAAAACTATATGTATTTGGTATCACTGTAATAGTACTGACCCAAAGAATAAATATATTAGGTTATTTATACCCAAAATGAACGCCGTAAAATTTATAACGTAAAAATGCGGTGGCAGCATTGCTGTTTTTCCCATCTCCCTCCCAGAAAGAGTTAATAAATGTTAATCAGGAAGCTATGTGAACCCCAAAATGGCGCCATTAAAAACTACAACTTGTCTCGCAAAAAGCAAGCCCTCATAAATCCACAGTGGACCGGGTGGGAGACAATGTGAAGGTACTGTAGGCACAATCAGCCACCCAATCTACTAGCGCCTGTACGTGCTCTGGCCTCACCATTCGTAGGGCGGCATTCGGGCCTACTAAATAATGTGGAAGGCCCTGTCGTCAACGCGAACCTGAGGAAGGTGTTTCATTTAGGCATGTAGCTGGCACAGATCCACCACGTCCTCTCCCTGCAACAGGAGCCCCACCAACACCAGCAGCACCACGACCATGGCCACGTCCCTTATTTGACGCTCTCCTCATTCTTTTCGGTAACCCAACGAAGTAACAGACAGATTTAATAAAACTTGTTACCTGTCAGATATGCCGTGCCCGTGTCATAAACAGAAAAGATTGATTTTGGTCACACTTCTATATGACAGATGAATTTATTACACTTTCTGCCCTGCCTAATATGCCCTGGCAGTGTGATAAGGATAAAAGATATTTCTTGGTCACACCACAATATGAGAAACTAATTTATCACACTGTGTGGCCTTCCCAATAGGCCCTGGCAACGAGTTAAAGATAAGAGATTGGTTAAGGTCACAAATTACTTTGAAAGATATGAGGGCACAGATCCCCCAACAATCGGTAGTACGCCACCTGATTTACTGAATAAAAGTCAGGTATGCAGTGCCGCAGGAACACCAACGCAGGCCGCAGGGGTACTTTATGAGCAAAAATTGTTTTTGTTTTCAACCACAATGTCCTAGTGGAATTTACAGATTTTATATGATTTACAGTACAAGGCAATAAGGTACTTTATGGGAAAAAAAGAGGATTTTTTTCACCCCCAGTAAAAAAGATAAATTTACTGATTATTTTTCAGTATTAGATTGCCTGTGCAGGCAGAAGCTGGAATTTATTTCAACAAAATATATGATTTCTTCACCCACCAATGAACCTGACGGATGAAAGTGAAATTCTTTCACTACACTAACAGTGGTACAAAGCAGGCCACAAATTTACTTTGTGCCAAAAATTACGTGTTTTTTCCACGCACAATGTCCCAGTGGAGTTTACTGATTTTATTTGATTTGCAGTACAAGGCAAAAAGGTCCTTTATAGGAAAAAAGAGGATTTTTCCTACACTAGTGAAACAGGTGAATTGACAGATCATTGTTTACTATCAGATTGCCTGTGCAGGCAGAGGATGGAATTTATTTCAACAAAATATATGATTTCTTCACCCACCAATGAAACTGACGGATGCAAGTGAAATTCTTTCACTAGCCAAATTCACTTTGTGCAAAAAGTTACGTGTTTTTTTCACCCACAATGTCTCAGTGGAATTCACTGATTTTATTTGATTTCCAGTACAAGGCAATAAAGTACTTTATAGGAAAAAGGAGGATTTTTTTCACCCACAGTGAAACAGATGGATTTACTGATTATATTTTCCACAATCACAAATGTAGTGCACAGAGCAAATGTACTTTTTAGCACACAAAAAAGAAGCCCAGAATCTGATGTATTTAGAGAATTAATGACAAGGATATATGCAGCACAGGGGTACTTTACAGAACAAAATGTGAAAATATCACCCCCTAGGTCCTTAAAATCACAAACGGAGTAACAGTATTATTTTTCCCTTCCCCTGGCAGATATGCAGTGCAGGTGCACTTAAAAATGGGTACATTTTGCCAAATGAAGTAAAAAGACTGGATTCTATTACTGTCCCTGGCACATATGCAGCTGCAAGTGCACGTCACTTGCTCAAAATGGCCGCCAACACCAACCACTCACAGAAATATAAAAGTCTTTGTCACTGGCCTCATAAAAAAAAAAAAAAAAACTGCCATTGCACCCACAAGAACAAAAAGTTTGTAGATTGCTGGGTGAACACAATTCTGATATCCAATATTATTCAGCAAAGCTTGTTTCCTATTCTCTCCCTGAGAGCCCCAGCAGCAACCTGTCCCTACACTAATAACAGCAGCCATTAGTAGGCATGGCTGTGATGGCTTCTAAGGGCAAAGTAGTTAGACCCTTGTTGATTGGCTGCCCAGCAGCTTTTCAACAAGCTCCATAAAATCTGCCAAACACCGAACCCGAACTATTATGAAAATGTCCGGGTTCGGGTCCGGGTGCCAAAAATCCTAAAATTCGTTACGAACCTGAACTTCGGGTTAAATCAACTCTACTAGTAGTGTAATCTCATAAATTATATGTAGATTTTTGGTGCAGTTAAAATCTTGTATCCTGTAACTTGTCTTCCGAAGTCAGGTGAAAATGCCCTGTATGCCAGCAGCAAGGAGTAATGATTAACACAAAACCAGCTTAAACAGCCCAGAGTGAAATCTTAGGCTTAGGTTTGCTGAACAAATGTCAGTTTCAGCTATATATATACTAAATCTAAAAGGTAGAAAGATCTCTAATTGCTTCAAAGGGCAGCTCCTTACTGTGAGGACTGTACTAATTAAAGCAAGAAAGCTGGTTCATTCCTGGAATAATGAGGGTTAGCAAACATCAATCACACTAGAACTAAATATAATACCCCAAAACACACTAATGGTAATATTGCATAACAAGTTGATCTGACTCAAAGCCTTGCTGCATGCTGCTTCACCCTCTTATAATTTAATTAGAGATCCCTCATATAAATCACCATATACCATATCATATTTCATAAACATGTATCACTTGTCAGCTGCCCTGGATCTGTGTTGTACACACCCTATATTATATTCTAACTATAAAGAGATATCACACAAGGCAGATGGTGTGTAAAAACATTTTTGCCTGAACACTGACTTGAATTATATTACCATTTATTTACAATGCAGATTATCTGCTATATGGAAATTTTCAACAGCCTGTTCAAATGTAAACAATTTCTGACATTTACAACTTTTTGTTTTAAAGTTTCAGGTAAATAACAGCGAAGAGCGAGCATGCTCGGCCGAGTGTTGGTTCGGTTCGAGCATCGCTATGCTCGGCGCTCGGCTTAACTTGGCCGAGCACCACATGTGTTCGTCGCATTGCTCGAGTATCCTGCCCACACGTTTGGCACTTCTTAGGCAGCCAATCAAGGTCCAGGTAAGTAATTCTCTTCAGTGTAAGGCCATAGCCATGTTAGCTGTAAGCCTTACACTGATTGGCTGGCCGGAACACGTGATACAAGTTGATATAGGAGCTGAGGTCCGGCACTCGTCAGGGAGAGCAGACAGTAGGCAGGGACAGATAGCGTTTTGCTGTAAACTTACAGATTTTACTCCAAAAACCTTATCAAAAGACCAAATAGTCCAGTGTGTTGGGCAGACATTATAAAAAGGGGCTTATTCACTACAGTGTGCCTGCTAGTCAAATATACACAGCACCATCACATAAATTACTTTTTCTGGGGAAATTAACCTAATTTGTGCCACATCTGTGTGTGCGTTTAGGCCGCAACCGTATATACAGTATTCCAGCAGAGAATACATTTTATTTGGGACAAATTTGTATCCAATATAGAATTACATCTGAATACAGTGTCTATATTACAAATTCCATTATCTTTGGCCTAGTATACTGTCCGACATCTGTTGAATTTTTCTCTCAGTACTGAACTACATCTGAATACAGTGTGTATATTACAAATCCCATTATCTTGGGCCTAGTATACTAGCCGACATCTGTTGTATTTTGCTTCCAATACTGAACTACATCTAAATACAGTGTGTATATTACAAATTCCATTATCTTTGGCCTAGTATATTGGCCGACATCTGTTGTATTTTGCATCCAATACTGAACTACATCTGAATACAGTGTGTATATTACAAATTACATTATCTTTGGCCTAGTATACTGGCCGACATCTGTTGTATCATGCTTCCAATACGTAGCTACATCTAAATACAGTGTGTATATGACAAATTCCATTCATCTGGACTTTGTAAAGTGTCTACAACCTGTGGTTTTTTGTATCCCATACTAAACTGTATCTGAAAACACTGTGTCTATTACAACTTCCATTCATCTGGGCCTTGTAAAGTGTCCACAACCTGTGGGTTTTTGTATCTAATACTGTTCTGCATCAGAAAACTGTGTCTTTAGCGGACAGTAACACAATCTGCACCACATCTACAGACAAAACCATTAATATGAAGAAGGCGCACACAAAGGGAGGGCAAAGTGGGTGTGAGGCTGATGGTTCACACAGAGGCTTTGGCCCTGGGCTCAATGAAACAGAGTTAAAATAATGTAGCAGAGGGCCTCCAGGTGCGCTAACGCTCTAAAACAGTGAAGGTGATGGCGACCCTTTTAGAGACTGATTGCCCAAACTGCAACCACAAACACACTTATTTATCGCAAAGTGCCCACATAATCATTTACCCTGAATACTACAGTCCAATATAGTATATCTTCCATGTTCCTTATTATTTAGCTATAGTAGCCTGCCTACAGTTAATTTTCTGCCTGTGCCATTCATGTGCCTGACTCTGATGATTGGCAGGAGGAGTGTAAGGCATATTGGTGCACCACAGACTTTTTCAAGGGTAAGGGTGCCCACAGAGAGGACTCTGAGTGTCACCTCTGGCACCTGTGCAAGATGTTCGCTGACTCTATAAAACATTACTTTGCCAGGGCAGCTTAAAAAGCTTTTTCATATGATGGAGGAGAAGGACGATAAAAAGAAGATGGAACCATATAACCTTTTTAGTGGTGGCAGAGGTGCATGTGAATACAGTGTATTCAGTACATTACAAACAACACATTTAAAATGCCTTTATGTTCAACCGCTTTCATCCGGTGGAGTAGAGAAGTCAGGGGCAATCCTGGCCCAGTTCATTTTTAAAATAGTCAACCTGTCAGAATTTTCAGTTGACAGGTGCATGCGCTTATCTGTTATTATGGCCTCAGCAGCACTAAATACCCGCTGTGCCAAACTGCTGGTGGCAGGGCAGGCCAGCACCGCTCTGAGGCGTAAAGAAGACAAACTGAGGGTGGTCTGGCTATCACCCTGTGTACTGTGTTTGACTTTTTGTTGTTTATGGTTAAAGTTATAGTTTATGACTAGTCTGTAAGATATGTTATTATTGTTATTTATTTTGTTATTTAGGAGTTAGTCAACATGCCATGCCATTGTTTTACCATTACTGTTGTATGTTATGTTTGTATTTTATAGTAATGTGTACGTTTTGGATGAGGTTTTAGTGAATACAGTGTACAGGCCAGCCCCTCAAAGGCATAGAGTGCAAGTTTGTGCCACGTGTCCAGCTTGGACACCCAATAGTTGTAAGGCACAGAGGAATCACTGAGGACGCTGACACGGTCTGCTATGTACTCCTTCACTATCTTTCAAAATGTTTCCCTCCTTGTGACAGTAGGCCATGCATCAGGGTGAGGGTGCTGGCAGGCCTTGTAGAGTATTATCCTGCCTCTGTTGGTACTGCGGTGTGTGTCCCTCATCTCCCCTCTTGGGTTGCCCAATGAACTATGTACTCTGCCGCCAGCGTTGTCAGTTGTAATTATTTCTACAATGACATTCTGTTCTGTTATTATAATATTTTTTTGTTCGTATTATAGTTGGTATTGGTATTATGGTTTATGGTTGCAAATATAAAAGGTTACAATCTGTTTAGAAAGGATCGTCAAAACCGGAGAGGTGGAGGGGTCTGCCTCTATGTGAAGTCCTGTCTAAATCCCGTAATTCGAGAATACATCTCTGAGGGAAATGAACATGTGGAGTCACTGTGGGTAGAAATACATGGAGCAAAAAACAATAATAAATTACTAATAGGAGTGTATTATAAACCACCTAATATACCAGAGTCCACAGAAAATCTATTACTAAACGAGATAGACGAGGCCCGCAAATCATAATGAAGTCGTTATTATGGGGGACTTCAACTACCCAGATATAGACTGGGAAACTGAAAGCTGTACATCCCAAAAAGGAAACAGGTTCTTGGCAATAACCAAAGACAATTACCTTTCCCAACTGGTTCAGGACCCCACTAGAGGGACGGCCATACTGGACTTAGTATTAACCAATAGACCTGATAGAACAACAGATGTGCAGGTCGGGGGACACCTAGGAAATAGTGACCATAAAGTAATAACCTTCCAATTATCCCTCAAACGAGAGTTTCTAAAGGAAGGAACAAAAATACCAAACTTCAAAAAAGCAAAATTTAGCCAACTAAGCGAGGCCATAGGCCTAACTAACTGGGACAAAGTCCTCAAAAATAAAAATACAACCATAAAATGGGAGATTTTTAAAAGCATTGTAACATCAAATTGTGAAAGGTACATACCTTAAAGGAATAAAAGGCTAAGGAACAATAAGAAACCAATGTGGATAAATGGAACCGTAAAGAAGGCAATAAATGACAAAAAGAAAGCATATAAATCACTAAAACAGGAGGGGAGCCATGAAGCACTGACAAACTATAAGGAAAAAAATAGAATATCTAAAAAACTAATAAAATTTGCCAAACTAAAGACCGAGAGATTAATTGCCAAAGAGAGTAAAACTAACGCTAAAATGTTCTTCAATTATATACATAGTAAAAAATATAAATCTGAAGGAGTTGGCCCTCTACATAGCAATGAGGGGGGTGTTGCAGAGAGCAACGAGGATAAAGCAAAACTATTAAATATTTTTTTCTCCACTATATTCACTGAGGAAAATAAACTGTCAGATGAAATGCAGAATGTAAAAGTAAATTCCCCATTAAAAGTGCCCTGTCTGACCCAGGAAGAAGTACAACAGCGACTTAAAAAGATTAAAATAGACAAATCGCCAGGACCGGATGGCATACACCTCTGTGTCCTAAGGGAATTAAGTGATGTCATAGCCAGACCTTTATTTCTGATATTTACGGACTCTATACTGACAGGGAATGTTCCACAGGATTGGCGCATAGCAAATGTGGTGCCAATATTCAAAAAGGGTCCAAAAACAGAGCCTGGAAATTATAGGCCGGTAAGTTTAACATCTATTGTTGGTAAACTGTTTGAAGGGTTTCTAAGAGATGCAATTTTGGAGTATCTCAATGAAAATAAGCAAATAACGCCATATCAGCATGGCTTCATGAGGGATCGGTCATGCCAAACAAATTTAATCAGCTTCTATGAGGAGGTAAGTTCTAGACTTGACAGCGGCGAATCAATGGATGTCATATATCTGGACTTCTCCAAAGCATTTGACACTGTACCTCATAAAAGGTTAGTATATAAAATGAGGATGCTCGGACTGGGAGAAAATGTCTGTATGTGGGTAAGTAACTGGGTGACAGAAAACAGAGGGTGGTTATTAATGGTAGATACTGTCACTAGTGGGGTACCTCAGGGGTCAGTATTGGGCCCTATTCTTTTCAATATATTTATTAATGATCTTGTAGAAGGCCTGCACAGTAAAATATCTATTTTTGCAGATGACACTAAACTGTGTAAAGTAATTAACACTGAAGAGGACAGTTTTCTGCTACAGAGGGATCTGGATAGATTGGAGGCTTGGGCAGAAAAATGGCAGATGAGGTTTAACACTGACAAATGTAAAGTTATGCACATGGGAAGGAATAATGCAAGTCACCCGTACATATTAAATGGTAAAACACTCGGTAACACTGACATGGAAAAGGATCTAGGAATTTTAATAAACAGCAAATTAAGTGTCAGGCAGCTACTGCCAAGGCCAATAAGATAATGGGTTGCATCAAAAGGGGCATAGACGCCCGTGATGAGAACATAGTCCTACCACTTTACAAATCACTGGTTAGACCACACATGGAGTACTGTGTACAGTTCTGGGCTCCTGTGAACAAGACAGACATAGCAGAGCTGGAGAGGGTTCAGAGGAGGGCAACTAAAGTAATAACTGGAATGAGGGATCTACAGTACCCTGAAAGGTTATCAAAATTAGGGTTATTTACTATTTATCCCCAGGACTGTGACTGTGATGAGGGGACATCCTCTGCGTCTGGAGGAAAGAAGGTTTGTACACAAACATAGAAAAGGATTCTTCACTGTAAGAGCAGTGAAACTATGAAACTCTCTGCCTGAGGAGGAGGTGATGGTGAGTACAATAAAGAAATTCAAGAGGAGACTGGATGTATTTCTGGAGTGTAATAATATTACAGGCTACAGCTACTAGAGAGGGGTCGTTGATCCAGGGAGTTATTTTGATTGCCTGATTGGAGTCGGGAAGGAATTTGTTCCTCTTAAGTGGGGAAAATTGGCTTCTGCCTCACGGGGTTTTTTGCCTTACTCTGGATCAACTTGTAGGAAACAGGCCGAACTGGATGGACAAATGTCCTTTTTCGGTATTATATACTATGTTACTATGTTACTATGTAAAATATGTTATGGTTATTTGGTTATTTATGAGTTCTTAAAAAGTTAATGCCATTGGTTTAACTCCACTCTTGTTTGTTAGGTTTTTAGTTATATTAATGTATCAGTTTGGGATGTTTGTTGTGCATGGTACATATATGCTGTATGACTCCCATGTGTGTGAGCTTGCCGAGCTACAAAGATGCCAACAAGTTATGGCCATTATCAGACACAGCCAACCTGGTCCCTTATACCCTGCCACATCTCTGCGGCGGTATGCTTTTTGTCACCCAAGCAAATGAATTTCAGCAAGGCCTGTTACCGCTTCCCCATGAAAATTCAGAGTTTGCAGTGGAGGAGGAGGTGGAGGTGGAGGAGAAGATGGGGGGGGGGGGTTGCAGCCACAAATGTAGGTGGTGGCAGAAATCCTCACAGAAGTAGTGCCTGCAATCCTTGGCGTTGGTGGCACCTGTGCCATCCCAGGGTACGACTCGCTAACGGCCTACACAAGGTTCACCCAGTGTGCCGTCACGGAAATGTAGCGTCCCTGGCCAAAAGCACTTGTCCATGTGTCTGTCGTTAAGTGGACCTTCCCAATAACTCTGTTGGTCAGGGCACGGGTGATGTTATGGGACACACACAATTGCTGGTGTAATGTGGGGACGGGACACCAGGAACAATATTGGCGGCTGGGGTCTGAGTAACGAAGGACGGCCGTCGCCATGAGGCTGAGGAAAGCCTCAGTGTCCACAGGACTAAATGGTAACATTTCCATGGCCATAAATTTTGAAAGGGGCCTGTTTAATGCTATATCCTGTGGGTCGGTGGCTTGCTATTTATGCTTATGATCAAAGGCCTGGGGTAAGGACATCTGTACACTGTGCTTGGGCACAGAAAGGGGTGTGCTAGCAGATTGTGCTTGTGAAGGCCCAGCTGCAGGGTGGGAGTCATCCAGGCCAGCGTCTAGGACAGAGGATTGGCCAGCACATAACACAGGGGAGGAAGAGGAGGCGGTGGTGTGACCCACAGACACTGATTGTGGACCCAACCCTACTCATTTAGCCTCCAGTGCACAGTCTTCCCCCATTAAGTTTCTGTGTTTGAGTGTTTATTGTTATGGTTTGAGTTTGTTTATTAAAGGATGAAAAGTATGTTATGGTTATTGTTATTTATGAAAAGTTCTTATTTAGGTATAATACAGTTACAGTTAACAAATTGCAATTCTTTAATCGTCCACCACTTTCTTTTTATTGTCCCCCACTTTCCTCAAAAAAGCCCCAGACTGCATAACACCTACCCCTTGTCAAGGGAGATTTGCACAAGGGGGAACAATTGCGGGCCTGTTTATTGTGGCCTAATCTCCCTTTTGCCACCACACAGCCTCTTCCAGCCTATTGCGGTGCTGTGGATCCCTTCCCCTCTGTCCTGCTGTACTCGCTCTGCTTTCCACCTTCCCAGGTTGGGTCAGTGATGTCATCATCCCCCATCTCCTCTTCCACTTACTCACTCTGGTCATCCTCCTCACTTGTGTTGACCTAACAAGACACTAACTTCTTGACAACTGTGTCTCATCCGCATCATTCACCATTCTTCTGACTGTGGATACTGAAGAGTTTGGGGATCAGTGTATTAGATATCCTCATGTCCCTCTTCAGGGAGGGTCAGCTGACCTGCAGGCCCTCACCTACAATTTTTTGGGGGTCAGCTTACATTGTATATTCTTTCAGACTTGGAAGGAAACATAATTTGCTTTCCTTCGGTGGTGAATCTTTCATCCATGTGTCTT
Source organism: Bufotes viridis (assembly GCA_033119425.1). Taxonomy (NCBI): domain Eukaryota; kingdom Metazoa; phylum Chordata; class Amphibia; order Anura; family Bufonidae; genus Bufotes; species Bufotes viridis. Next base: position 237,248,224 of record CM065591.1, on the reverse strand, counting down.
TTACAGGATTCTGGTTCTTATATAGTGGCACGGGGGTAAATAAATATTTCAAGGTTTTTAAAAAAAAAATATGTCAGGCTTGACTCCATTTTCTCCTCTCAACTTTGAAGATGCCTTTTCAGAAGATATTAGACCCTTTTGCATTTTGGGCCTTGAGAAATTACAATTATCAGCAGACACTTGAAAGCATGTCGGTTTCCAGGGGGGAATGACCATTCAGGAATTCTCTTTTATCCTGGATTTGTCCTTTTAAGGATTGACCATGTTTCTTTCTATTGTGGAGAACATTACAGGTAATACAGTCAAATATTGATATCCCTGGTTGGAAAACTAAAGCTTTTATAACATCTACTGTATTCCTTTTTTTCATTGTATGTGCCACTTTCCCTAAATCTTTCTTTGGGGTAGACAATAAAATTCCAAGATAGTCAGATAGCAGCTTCTAATTGTGGTATAGTTCCGGTAATGACTTTCCATAATGTAAAGAGGCAACAAATGCTGACCGCCATTCCCTGCGCTAACTCTGCTATGTGAAGTTATCTGGAACCCAAACGAAAATTAAGCTTAGAAATTGGTCATTCTTTCTTGGTAGCCTCTGCTGACCGCCATTCCATTTGCTAACTCTGCTATGTGACGTTATCTGGAACCCAAATGAAAATTAAGATTAGAAATTGGTCATTCTTTCTTGGTAGCCTGTGCTGACCAGGTCAATTAACATCTTAGGTGGTCAGATCAGCAGGCCCTTGCTCTGAATGTTTTGGAGGGTCACCAGCAGGCCATTAAATATAATTTTTCAAGGGTGTGTATGATGCCCTCCTTTATGTGTAATAAAAGGTGTATTGGAGTGCTGGTTCCTTGTAATTTTTGGCAGCCCTATCACTTAGTGCATAGGCTTTATGAGTGTAGCAGTGTACTTGAACAATTGCGGCACCATGTGAATGAGGCCTTCCTTTATGTGATATACAGGCTGTGTCGACTGTGACAACATGGTTCCCAGCAGCGACATTGGAGTCCAAGATGCACCGAGACATCGTCCCAATGCTGTTCTAGATCCAATTCGGTGGTGACCTTTTCCAATGGACCAGGCACCCTCCCCTCATCCGAGCAGGGGGTGCCGGGTTTTCTCCCATTGACTTCCATTATACTCGGTTGCTTGGCCGAGCACACGAATATTGCTATGTGTTTGGACCGAGTAGCCGAAAACCCGAACACTTTGGTGCTCGCTCATCACTAGTAAATAACAAAATCCTGCAGCTATCCAAGAGTGTAGTTTTAAATGTTTGTATTCCGCACAAACAGTTATGATAGACAGCAAATAAAAATTAAATCTATAGGTTTAAAAATGTCTGATTAGATAGGTTTCATCAAAATCTGCTGACAATCAAATGTCTACTGTGGGTGTCAGCAAAATTTTGCCAAGTGTTCAATTTCAGGAGGAATAAAACTTTTCTTTTTTTAAATACATCCGATGCTTTATTTTTTGATTGCACAGTAACTAAGACTAGGTTCACACCACATTTTAGCACCCTATTGAAATGTATTGTGTTTAGTACATAGAAGAATGCAGGTAAACCAGATGGACCGCATGTTCCATCCGGTCTACTCTTATATTATTTGTTTTTATATTAGGATTATACCGTACTCTGCAAAGGATTTAAGCAAGTGTGTGAAAAATGCTGCAACGTAAGAATGCTTTCAAAAATAGAAGTGTTAATAGTTTAAATTTATTCTGCACCAGGACAATGACCCAAAACATAAAGCCAATGTCACTATCTTGAGTGTAAAGAAGTGATGATATGGCTCCAACTAGAGATGAGCGAATCGAATTTGACAAAGTGGAATTCGATCCAAATTTCAGGATATATTCGATTCGCATCGCATCTGAATTTCCTCACTATTCGTGCCTGAATGGCTGCTGCACGTGTTAAGACATGAAGCAAAGAACTCTGGGAACGAGGGATCACCCACAATGCCATGCATACAGACAATCAGCAGCCAGCCCTTGTGATGTCACAGCCCAATAAATAGCCTCAGCCATCTTGGATTCAGCCATTTTCCAGTGTACTTAGTGCAGGGAGAGACATTAGCAGGCGCTAGGGGAAATGGTAGAAAATACTTTAAAACTTTTTTTGGCTGAATAGAAGTTCAAGGAAAGATCCTTAGAAGTGTAGGGAAAGGATAGGGGGGAATTATTCAACACAAAAATAGCAGAACAGGGTCTAATAGGTAGTGTACAGCCTGGGTAATAGGAACAATCCTATTACACCTTGCTGCAATGACTGGGGATCCAAATTGTCATTATACTGCTGCTTTTAGGTTCGCAATAGATGATGCCTCTGTAATTCCAGAAAACCTTGATTGTTATTGGGGTGCAAGTGCTGTGTGATACGGCCATTAACAGGGTCAGTGCAGTTATATGTTCTAAAGCATTTTTTGGGGTGTATTATTAAAAAAAAGTGCTTATTAGCCATTCAGCTGTACAGTTATATGTTCTAAAGCCTTTTTTGGGGTGTATTAGTGGAAAAAAAGGCTTATTTGCCATTCAGCTGTGCAGTTATATGTTCTAAAGCCTTTTTTGGGGTGTATTAGTGGAAAAAAGGCTTACTGTATTAGCCATTGTGTGGTGAAGTGACAAAATTACAGCCTTTTTTGGGGTGTATTAGTGGAAAAAAAGGCTTATTTGCCATTCATCGGTGCAGTTAAATGTTCTAAAGCCTTTTTTGGGGTGTATTAGTGGAAAAAAGGGCTTATTTGCCTTTCAGCAGTGATGTTATATGTTCTAAATTCCTTTTTGGGGTGTATTAGTGGAAAAAAAGTATTACTTGCTGTTCAGTGGTGCAGTTATATGTTCTAAAGTCTTTTTTGTGGTGCATTAGTTGAAAAAAAAAGGCTTTTAGCTGTTGCGGGGAGAAGTGACAAAATTACAGCCTTTTTTGGGGTGTATTAGTGGAAAAAAGTATTATTTGTCGTTCATTGGTGCAGTTATATGTTCTAAAGACTTTTTTGTGGTATATTAGTGGATAGTGTTGAACAAATCCGAACTGTAATAGTTCGGGTTCGAGTTCGGTGTTCGGCCATTTAATAAAGCTTGTTGAAAGGCTGCAGGGCAGCCAATCAACAAGTGTTTAAGATGTGTGCCCTTAGAAGCCATTACAGCTATGCCTACTAATGGCATGGCTGTGATTGGCCAGTGCAACATCTGACCCAGCCTCAATATAAGCTGGAGTCCCATAGCGCCGCACGTCACGCCAGCTCTTACTAGTGTAGGGATAGGATGCTGCTGCTGTGAGGGAGAGATTAGGAAATAATCTGTTATCAGAGCTTGGTGTTAAGTCTGCAATCTACAGCGATTTATTTATTTTTATTTTTTTGTGGGTGAAATGCAACATTTTTGTACCCTGCCCTGAGCCCATTGACACAGAAAAATATGTTTTTATCAGTCTGTTAGTTATGTGGGCATCAGTGGCCATTTTGTGCAAGTGCAGTGCAATTACAGCTGCATATGTGCCAGGGACAATAATTGAATCCTGTTCTTATAGTTCAGTGGGCAACATATACCCATTTTTTAAGTGCACCTGCACTGCATATGTGCTAGGGGACGATAAAATAATATAGGTAATCCATCTGTGAGTTCAAGGACCAAGAGGTTGACATATTCACAGGGCTGCATATGTGACAGTATAATAAATTCCGTAAATCCATCTGTTAGATTCTGGAGGGGCAAATGCATTTTTTTTTACTAAAAAGTACGATCGCAGACCGTGCTGTATTTGTGATAGTGAAAGAAAATCAGTTTCATTGTATGTGAAAAAAATCACCATTTTTTTTTGCTAGAAAGTAACATTGCGGCCTGCACTGAATTTGTGATAGAGAAAATCAGTAAATCCATCTGTTTCCTTCTGGATGAAAAAATTACTTTTTTTTGGCCATAAAGTACCTTTGCGGCCTGTACTGCATTTCTGATAGTAAAATATAATCAGTAAATACAACTGGGACATTGTGGGTGAAACAAAATCACCTTTTTTTTTTGCTAGAAAGTACCTTTGCGGCCTGCACTGCATTTGTGATAGAGAAAGAAAATCAGTAAATCTACCTGTTCTATTGGGGGTGAAAAAATTATCTTTTTTTTTGCCAGAAAGTATCTTTGCAGCCTGCACTGCATTTCTGATATAAAATATAATCAGTAAATATAACGGGGACATTGTGGGTGAAAAAAAAAACACTTTTTGTTTTTGTCTTAAAGTATCTTTGCGGCCTGCACTGTATTTGTAAAAGTGAAAGAAAATCAGTAAATCCAGCTCTTAGATTGTGGGTGGACATTTTCACGGTTTTCAGGCGAGTCATTCACAAGTGGCTTGGAGGGTGTGTTCCTGCTGCACTGCATACCTAACAGGGAAATATATTTAGTAAATTTGGCGGCGTTTAGATTGTTGGGTGATCTGTACCCCTTTTTCCTTTCAAACTACCCCTGCTCTGCATACCTGACTGGGAAATATATTCTGTAAATTGGGCGGCGTTTAGATTGTTGGGTGATCTATGCCCCTTTTGTCTTTCAAACTACCCCTGCTCTGCATACCTGACTGGGAAATATATTTTGTAAATTTGGCGGCGTATAGATTGTTCGGTGATCTATACCCCTTTTTTCTTTCAAAGTACCCCTGCACTGCATACCTGAATGGCATATATATTCTGTAAATTTGGCGGCGTTTAGATTGATGTGTGATCTGTACCCCTTTTTTGTTTCAAACTGCCCCTGCACTGCATACCTGACAGGGGAATATATTCTGTAAATTCGGCGGCGTTTAGATTGTTGGGTGATCTATACCAATTTTTTCTTTCAAACTACCACTGCACTGCATACATGACTGGGAAATATTTTCTGTAAATTCGGCGGCGTTAAGATTGCTGGGTAATCTATACCAATTTTTTCTTTCAAACTACCCCTACACTGCATACTTGACTGGGAAATACATTTTGTAAATCCGTCTGTTAGCTTAGTGGGTTTGGTGGGCCCTGGTCGTGGTGCTGCTGGTGTTGATGGAGCTCCTGTTGCAGGGAGAGGACGTGGTCTATCTGTGCCAGCTACATGCACAAATTAAACACCTTCCTCAGGTGCGCATAGGTGACGTTCAGCGTTATTTTGTAGGCCCGAATGCCGCTCTACGAATGGTGAGGCCAGAACACGTACAGGTGATAGTAGCTTGGGTGGCTGACAGTGCCTCCAGTTCCTTCACATTGTCTTCCACCCGGTCCACTGCTAAAAGCTCAGAGTTGGCACCTGCAGCCCATGGGCATCTGTCTTTCAGCTCACCCCCTTGCAAATCAGCCAAGCAGTCTGATCCCCAAGTCATGTAGCAGTCTCTTATGCTTTTTGATGACTCTGTTGGCAGGGTTTCCGTGTGCCATCCACATAGCCCTGCCCCAGAAGTGGAAACGATTGAGTTCACCGATGCCCAACCACTTATATTTTTAACGATGAGGACATGGGAAAACCACCGCAGCACGTCTCTGATGATGACAAAACACAGGTGCCAACTGCTGTAGCTTTCTGCAGTGTGCAGACTGACAAGGAAGGCAGGGGTTAAGAGTGGGTGGAAGATGATGTGAAGGATGATTGATGAGGTCCTAGACCCCACATGAAATCAAGGTCACGTGACGAGTGACGTGTGCAGTTCGGAGGAAGAGGTGGTGGTCGCACAGAGCCACTAGCACAGCAAAAGAGGGAGCAGGGCGCAAAAGCAGATCGGCCGTCCCCTAGACAGTACACCCGTACCCTAGACAGTATGCCTGCTACTGCCCACCGCACCCAGGGAACGAGCACACCAAAGCCAGCTCCAGGGAGTTCCCTGGCGTAGCAGTTCTTCAGACAATGTGCTGATGACAAGATACGAGTGGGTTGCACGCTGTGCAATCAGAGCCTGAAGCGAGGCATAACCACCCAAAAATGACCCCATTTTAGAAACGACACCCCTCAAGGTATTCAAAACTGATTTTACAAACATTGTTAACCCTTTAGGTGTTCCACAAGAGTTAATGGAATATGGAAATTAAATTTCAGGATTTCTATTTTTTGGCAAATTTTACATTTTAATCCATTTTTTCCAGTAACAAAGCAAGGGTTAACAGCTAAACAAAACTCAATATTTATTGCCCTGATTCTGTAGTTTACAGAAACACCCCATATGTGGTCATAAACTGCTGTACGGGCACACAACAGGGCGCAGAAGAAATGGAGGGCCATGTGGTTTTTGGAAGGCAGATTTTGCTGGACTGGTTTTTTGACATCATGTACTATTTGAAGACCCCCTGATGCACCCCTAGTGTAGAAACTTCTAAACAGTTACCCCATTTAAGAAACTACACCCCTCAAGGTATTAAAAACAGATTTTACAAACTTTATTAACCCTTAAGGTGTTCCACAAGAATTAATGGAAAATGGAGATGAAATTTCAGAATTTCACTTTTTTGGCAAATTTTCCATTTAATCAATTTTTCCAGTAACAAAGCAAGGGTTGACAGCCAAACAAAAATCAATAATTATTGCCCTGATTCTGTAGTTTACAGAAGCACCCCATATGTGGTCGTAAACTGCTGTACGGGCACACGACAGGGCGCAGAAGGAAAGGAGCGCAAAAAAAGTCACCCAGTTTGGAAACTACAGGATAAGATGGCAGTTTTGTTGGTACTATTTTAGGGTGCATATGATTTTTGGTTGCTCTATATTACACTTTTTGTGAGGCAAGGTAACAAAAAAATAGCTGTTTTGGCACTGTTTTTATTTTTTGTTATTTACAATGTTCATCTGACAGGTTAGATTATGTGACAGTTTTATAGAGCATGTTGTTACAGACGCGACAGTACAAAATATGACAACTTTTTTTGGTTGTTTGTTACAGATTTACATAATAAAGCATTTTTGAAAAAAAAAATTTTTTTGTGTCTCCACATTCTGAAAGCCATAGTTTTTTGTTTTTGTTTTTGGGCAACTTTCTTATGTAGGGGCTAATATTTTTCAGTATCAGATGACGGTTTGATTGGTACTATTTTAGGGTGCATATGACTTTTTGATTGCTTGGTATTACACTTTTTGTGATGTAAGGCATTTTTACCCACTTTATTTTTGTACGGTGTTCATCTGAGGGGTTAGGTAATGTGATATTTTTATACACTTCAGCCGACTAGATAAGGTAAACACACTGCCTTCTGCGTGTCTGCTGCTCATTCCTCCCCCTTCAGTCTCCGACTTGCCTTCTCAACCTTCTCAAGCACATGGACACAGTGGATCTCTTATCTCACCTTTACCTTTACAAAAAAATGCAGTCTCACAGCGCTGAGAAATCAGATGTCACATAGAGCTCTGTTCTGTATCTGGCCGTCCTGAAGGTCACGTGCAGGACGGATTTGTAAGAGAAGCCATTATAGCATCCTCACTGATTGTCCCCTAGCCTAAATGAGGCATTATAAATAATTAATGGCATTTAAAAAAAATGTTTGTAATAACATGTATTTTCAGTATTTTCATTGTTACATTTCCCGGAGAACCCGTTTAAGTCCAGAGTCAATGCAGCCATCTACCAGGATATTTTGGAGCACTTCGTGCTTCCTTCCGCAGATGAGCAGCAGGACTTGGCATCTGCCCACACTGCCAAAAGTACCAAAACCTGGTTCAATGAACATGGGATTACTGTGCTTGATTGGCCAGCAAACTCGCCTGAACTGAATCCCAAAGAGAATCTATGGGGCACTGTCAAGACAAAGATCAGAGACATGAGACCGAACAATGCAGAAGAGCTGAAGGCTGCTATTGAAGCATCCTGGTCTTTCATAACACCTCGGCAGTGCCATAGACTGATAGCATCCATGCCACGCCACATTGAGGTAGTAATTGATGCATAAGGGGCCCAAACCAAGTACTGAGTACATATGCATGATTATACTTCTTAGAGGTCCTACATTTTTCTATTTAACATCTTTTTTTTTATTGATTTCATGTAATATTCTGATTTTCAGAGATTGCGAATTTGGGGTTTTCATAAGCTGTAAGCCATAATCATCCAAATTATAACAAATAAAGGCTTGAAATATCTCGCTTTGTATGTAATGAGTCTATCTCATATATTAGTTTCACCTTTTAAGTTGCATTACTGAAATAAGTGAACTTTTGCACAATATTCAAATTTTTCGAGTTTAACCTGTAGCTCGGGGACTGGACACTGATCCAAAAATCTGATTGGTCCAGCGTCCAACTGATAGGTCGACCAGCAGGAGCTTGGCTGGTCAGCATGGCAATCCACCTGACACAGCCAAGCATAGTACTGTAAAGGCATGCTGTCTTGGGTCCAACAATTTGTTGGTTTTGATGGTTGATTATCCTTTTGTTCAGCATAGTTTTCATTATATTTACTACTACAGATGTCAAACTTACTGGCTCATACAGATTATAAGCAAAACATAATTTCTATCTCACCGTTCTCTCCAGTGCTCGAAACAGATCGGACAAATTCCTTGTATACGAAAGAAGAAAGAAAAAAGTTCCAGCATTCAGGTGTCCGAGTATTACTTTATCTTTGTCTTTATTGCATCTTCAGTAATCCATAACATTCTGTGGAACCCTCCACCCACCACCGCAGGTTGACATGTTTCGAACCTCACTGGTTCTTACTCGTAACCAAGGTGCAATAAAGACAAAGATAAAGTAATACTCGGACACCTGAGCTGGAACTTTTTTCTTTCTTCTTACTGGCTCATAGTTTCCAGCTTCTTCTCTACTAAGCTTCTTATGGATGGTGTAACACTGTATATGGTGAAGTACTGGAGGGAGTGTATGTCTCACCCAGATTGCTCAACTGGATGAGATAAAAGAATTCAGAAAGCTTTATTCATTTCAGCAAATTGTAGTTTGCTGGATCTGTGTATTCAGACTTTGTTTTTGGGCTGGATTTTCCTGTAGCCTGATGCAATCCCAAGTGTGGCTAGTGGGATCAATAATGGAGAATAAATAGAGGCCTCAAAGCTTTGGTTAGGGTCAGAGTATGGTGGCTATTTGACTGTGTGGCTGTGCAAAGCCTGATCTCTCTGACATGCTGAAGACATAGATGAGAGAGAGAAGTCTCTGCATAGTTAGTTCCCAGACCGGCAGGTGTTTCTTTAATGTTTCATTATGCTTTATCTGCTGTGGCTTCACCCAAGTGACGATTAATTTGGATGCCCCGTATGGTGTTGGTTTAAAAATAAACATGTTTGGACTTTTAACTCACAAAGTCTGAGAGTCTGTCATTGCCAATCCCACCATAAGTACACAAACCATGGGTACAAGGTTGTAGTTTCAGTTGCAAGTTGTCTCATACCTTTTTAGAACTTTTTTTTTATATGCAGAATTTATGTATGCAGGTGTGTAAATGTTTATTTGTATAACCAACGTAGCTTTTTCAATGATTACTTGTTTTGGTCCTTGAGTTAGTAGAAAGAGGCTGAATATATTATTGATTCACAAGAGATTGTGCACAGAATGAATTAGCGGTGTAGGCCACTGTGTCATCAGGGATTTTCACATTCGCTAATGGATCACTATGAACACAAAAGTGTAGATACCACTTAGAGCGTCATGGGGGGATCTCCCTGTGTAGCATTGTACTGTAGGTGAATCTAAAGACTAGCAATACTGTTCATTAACTCGTAATGCACTTTACATGGTAAACATGTGTAGCAATCCATGGAGCTGTAAGCAGGCATTATGATAGTTTTGCCTTGCCACAAAACCACTTTAAACCAGCTTCACATTACTGGATACCAGCTTAAAGGGCTTGGCCACTATCTATTACTAGCTGCACATGTACTGGTAAGGGCACATACATGCAGCTAGTAACCTGCATTACTAAACCATTGGCTTCCATATCCAATAGTTTAATATGAATAAATTATCCTAAGGTCTGCTCACCTGCTTCTCTGCACTCAGAAAATGGCTGCTGATACAGTTTTCCATCCATCAACGCCTCCATTCACATACATTGGTAATGGACTGTGCAACCTGTACTTCCCCTGTTCATCCCCAGAGTAAGTGAACAGAGATGGTTAATGGATGAGACCCTCCTTCAGGGGTCATTTGGAGAGCGCAGGGCCAAGAAACAGTTAAGCGCATAAATTATGCATATTAAACCACTGGACATTGGCACCAATGATTTCATAATGCTTATTTAGAGCTGCATAAAACAGATCCTTACTTGGTTTTATTCTCAAAATACATGTAGATGCCTTTGTGCGTTAATTCTCACTTTACCATTATATAAATGTATATAACTGTTGGCTCTGCAGGTTGGTATACAATGCAGATATTAAGAGTAATATATATTTTAACAGCATAAAGCAATATCCTCTATTACCTTAACCTATTGCTTAGAAAATAATGGGCCCTAAAACAGATGAAGACTGGCGACTTTAATGTTGTTTTGAATTATTAGAGATTTACAATTCAGATTATGTGAAACTATGAACCTATTAAATAATGCAGATAAACAAATCTCCAAGATACTGTTGAAGTTTTATATAAATTTCAGAAAGGAGCAAATAATGGCTGTGAATAGCATACATTTTATTACAGCCATTCGCTGACATCCTGACAGTTCATTAACATTGCAACTAATAAAAAGAGAAAAAACTATGAGATAAAGTGGGCAGGAAGAGGCAGTTTTTTTTTTATCAACGGCTAAGTGAGATAAATAGCAATGTACATCAAATTCATCTCCAGCTTTCTACCTCTGTGCTCAGAGAACAATGTAAACCTGTACTCATTGCTACGTGTTTGAAAGTGATAGTGTTAAAAACTGAATAGTATAAGTACAAGGCTCAAGCTGGTCCTACACCATAAATAATTGTTGGCCAAAGCTTTAATATTTGTCCTAACTGCACCTTGAAAATTCACACTCGACTGGACAAGTTCTATCTAATCTGCATGGGTACTATGACACATGGATAGTGAACTATTCAATGTCTGTGTGTAGGAGGGGAGGAGATTTACTGAATGTGTGTCATCTGACACACTATATAAACCACAAAATATTAGGACTAGTGTTGAGCGAACAGTTCGCGCATCGTTCGGGTTCGTACCGAATTTTGGGGTGTCCGGGACCCGGACCTGAACCCGGACATTTTCAAAAAAGTTCGGGTTCGGGTTCGGTGTTCGTCGATTTCTTACCGCTTTCTGAAGGGCTGCACAGCAGCCAATCAGCTAGCGTCTTACTTCTTGCCCTAAGAAGCCATCACAGCCATGCCTACTAATGGCATGGCTGTGATTGGCCAAGTGCAGCATGTGACCCAGCCTCTATTTAAGCTGGAGTCACGTAGCGCCGCACGTCACACTGCTCTGACTAGTGTAGGGAGAGGATGCAGCTTCTGTGAGGGCGAGATAGGCAGGAAAAGTCAGCAACAGCACCTAATGAACGGATCGATCTGCAGCTGAGAATCAGTGAACTTCTGCTATTTACTTGATTGCTGGTTTTTGGCTGCACAGAGCGTTTTCTGTCACTTATTTTCTGGGTTGATCGGCGGCCATTTTGTGACTTGTGGTGCTCCAGAACAAGCTGCCACACATCCATCAATGCTTCAATACTATTTTTTTTTTGCTATATCCTCCATCAGGGGCTTGGCTGTGCTAATTGTCACCCCTAGAAACTCAGGATAGCAATTTCTATATTTTATTAAGGGGTTAAATACAATTGCCCAAATACCAATCCCCTAAATCTGGTGTTCCAGCTTTGGCTAGACAAGCATAATACTGTCTGCTGTCTGGCAAAGGATAGATTATTTTCTGGGGTGAAATTCAATTGGCAAAATAGCAAAACCATACATCAGTGGTTTCAGCAGTGGCTGGCAAAATATAATAGTGTCCGCCAAAACAGATATTTTGGTTTGGGGTTAAATTCAATTGCCAAAATAGCAACACCCTAAATCTGGTGTCACAGCTGAGCCTGGCAAACTATATTAGTATCCGCAAAAACATATATTTTGTTCTGGGGTGAAATTCACTTGCCAAAATAGCAATCCTCTAAATCTGGTGTCACAGCTGAGCCTGGCAAACTATATTAGTATCCGCAAAAACATATATTTTCTTCTGGGGTGAAATTCACTTGCCAAAATAGCAACACCCTAAATCTGGTGTCACAGCTGAGCCTGGCAAACTATATTAGTATCCGTAAAAACATATATTTTGTTCTGGGGTGAAATTCACTTGCCAAAATAGCAATCCACTAAATCTGGTGTCACAGCTGAGCCTGGCAAACTATATTAGTATCCGCAAAAACATATATTTTGTTCTGGGGTGAAATTCACTTGCCAAAATAGCAATCACTCTAAATCTGGTGTCACAGCTGAGCCTGGCAAACTATATTAGTATCCATAAAAACATATATTTTCTTCTGGGGGTGAAATTCACTTGCCAAAATAGCAATCACCTAAATCTGGTGTCACAGCTGAGCCTGGCAAACTATATTAGTATCCGTAAAAACATATATTTTGTTCTGGGGTGAAATTCACTTGCCAAAATAGCAATCCTCTAAATCTGGTGTCACAGCTGAGCCTGGCAAACTATATTAGTATCCGCAAAAACATATATTTTCTTCTGGGGTGAAATTCACTTGCCAAAATAGCAACACCCTAAATCTGGTGTCACAGCTGAGCCTGGCAAACTATATTAGTATCCGTAAAAACATATATTTTGTTCTGGGGTGAAATTCACTTGCCAAAATAGCAATCCACTAAATCTGGTGTCACAGCTGAGCCTGGCAAACTATATTAGTATCCGCAAAAACATATATTTTCTTCTGGGGTGAAATTCACTTGCCAAAATAGCAACACCCTAAATCTGGTGTCACAGCTGAGCCTGGCAAACTATATTAGTATCCGTAAAAACATATATTTTGTTCTGGGGTGAAATTCACTTGCCAAAATAGCAATCCACTAAATCTGGTGTCACAGCTGAGCCTGGCAAACTATATTAGTATCCGCAAAAACATATATTTTGTTCTGGGGTGAAATTCACTTGCCAAAATAGCAATCCTCTAAATCTGGTGTCACAGCTGAGCCTGGCAAACTATATTAGTATCCGTAAAAACATATATTTTCTTCTGGGGTGAAATTCACTTGCCAAAATAGCAATCACTCTAAATCTGGTGTCACAGCTGAGCCTGGCAAACTATATTAGTATCCGCAAAAACATATATTTTCTTCTGGGGTGAAATTCACTTGCCAAAATAGCAATCACTCTAAATCTGGTGTCACAGCTGAGCCTGGCAAACTATATTAGTATCCGCAAAAACATATATTTTCTTCTGGGGTGAAATTCACTTGCCAAAATAGCAATCACACTAAATCTGGTGTCACAGCTGAGCCTGGCAAACTATATTAGTATCCGCAAAAACATATATTTTGTTCTGGGGTGAAATTCACTTGCCAAAATAGCAATCCACTAAATCTGGTGTCACAGCTGAGCCTGGCAAACTATATTAGTATCCGTAAAAACATATATTTTGTTCTGGGGTGAAATTCACTTGCCAAAATAGCAATCCTCTAAATCTGGTGTCACAGCTGAGCCTGGCAAACTATATTAGTATCCGCAAAAACATATATTTTCTTCTGGGGTGAAATTCACTTGCCAAAATAGCAATCCCCTAAATCTGGTGTCACAGCTGAGCCTGGCAAACTATATTAGTATCCGTAAAAACATATATTTTCTTCTGGGGTGAAATTCACTTGCCAAAATAGCAATCCCCTAAATCTGGTGTCACAGCTGAGCCTGGCAAACTATATTAGTATCCGCAAAAACATATATTTTGTTCTGGGGTGAAATTCACTTGCCAAAATAGCAATCCTCTAAATCTGGTGTCACAGCTGAGCCTGGCAAACTATATTAGTATCCATAAAAACATATATTTTCTTCTGGGGTGAAATTCACTTGCCAAAATAGCAACACCCTAAATCTGGTGTCACAGCTGAGCCTGGCAAACTATATTAGTATCCGTAAAAACATATATTTTCTTCTGGGGTGAAATTCACTTGCCAAAATAGCAATCCACTAAATCTGGTGTCACAGCTGAGCCTGGCAAACTATATTAGTATCCGCAAAAACATATATTTTCTTCTGGGGTGAAATTCACTTGCCAAAATAGCAATCCTCTAAATCTGGTGTCACAGCTGAGCCTGGCAAACTATATTAGTATCCGTAAAAACATATATTTTCTTCTGGGGTGAAATTCACTTGCCAAAATAGCAATCACTCTAAATCTGGTGTCACAGCTGAGCCTGGCAAACTATATTAGTATCCGCAAAAACATATATTTTCTTCTGGGGTGAAATTCACTTGCCAAAATAGCAATCCACTAAATCTGGTGTCACAGCTGAGCCTGGCAAACTATATTAGTATCCGTAAAAACATATATTTTGTTCTGGGGTGAAATTCACTTGCCAAAATAGCAATCCTCTAAATCTGGTGTCACAGCTGAGCCTGGCAAACTATATTAGTATCCACAAAAACATATATTTTCTTCTGGGGTGAAATTCACTTGCCAAAATAGCAATCACTCTAAATCTGGTGTCACAGCTGAGCCTGGCAAACTATATTAGTATCCGCAAAAACATATATTTTCTTCTGGGGTGAAATTCACTTGCCAAAATAGCAATCCTCTAAATCTGGTGTCACAGCTGAGCCTGGCAAACTATATTAGTATCCGCAAAAACATATATTTTCTTCTGGGGTGAAATTCACTTGCCAAAATAGCAACACCACTAAATCTGGTGTCACAGCTGAGCCTGGCAAACTATATTAGTATCCGCAAAAACATATATTTTGTTCTGGGGTGAAATTCACTTGCCAAAATAGCAATCCTCTAAATCTGGTGTCACAGCTGAGCCTGGCAAACTATATTAGTATCCACAAAAACATATATTTTCTTCTGGGGTGAAATTCACTTGCCAAAATAGCAACACCCTAAATCTGGTGTCACAGCTGAGCCTGGCAAACTATATTAGTATCCGTAAAAACATATATTTTGTTCTGGGGTGAAATTCACTTGCCAAAATAGCAATCCTCTAAATCTGGTGTCACAGCTGAGCCTGGCAAACTATATTAGTATCCGCAAAAACATATATTTTCTTCTGGGGTGAAATTCACTTGCCAAAATAGCAATCACCCTAAATCTGGTGTCACAGCTGAGCCTGGCAAACTATATTAGTATCCGCAAAAACATATATTTTGTTCTGGGGTGAAATTCACTTGCCAAAATAGCAATCCTCTAAATCTGGTGTCACAGCTGAGCCTGGCAAACTATATTAGTATCCGCAAAAACATATATTTTCTTCTGGGGTGAAATTCACTTGCCAAAATAGCAACACTCTAAATCTGGTGTCACAGCTGAGCCTGGCAAACTATATTAGTATCCGTAAAAACATATATTTTCTTCTGGGGTGAAATTCACTTGCCAAAATAGCAATCCACTAAATCTGGTGTCACAGCTGAGCCTGGCAAACTATATTATTATCCGCAAAAACATATATTTTGTTCTGGGGTGAAATTCACTTGCCAAAATAGCAATCCTCTAAATCTGGTGTCACAGCTGAGCCTGGCAAACTATATTAGTATCCGCAAAAACATATATTTTCTTCTGGGGTGAAATTCACTTGCCAAAATAGCAATCCTCTAAATCTGGTGTCACAGCTGAGCCTGGCAAACTATATTAGTATCCGCAAAAACATATATTTTCTTCTGGGGTGAAATTCACTTGCCAAAATAGCAATCACCCTAAATCTGGTGTCACAGCTGAGCCTGGCAAACTATATTAGTATCCGTAAAAACATATATTTTCTTCTGGGGTGAAATTCACTTGCCAAAATAGCAATCCACTAAATCTGGTGTCACAGCTGAGCCTGGCAAACTATATTAGTATCCGCAAAAACATATATTTTCTTCTGGGGTGAAATTCACTTGCCAAAATAGCAATCACCCTAAATCTGGTGTCACAGCTGAGCCTGGCAAACTATATTAGTATCCGCAAAAACATATATTTTCTTCTGGGGTGAAATTCACTTGCCAAAATAGCAATCCTCTAAATCTGGTGTCACAGCTGAGCCTGGCAAACTATATTAGTATCCGCAAAAACATATATTTTCTTCTGGGGTGAAATTCACTTGCCAAAATAGCAATCACCCTAAATCTGGTGTCACAGCTGAGCCTGGCAAACTATATTAGTATCCGCAAAAACATATATTTTGTTCTGGGGTGAAATTCACTTGCCAAAATAGCAATCCTCTAAATCTGGTGTCACAGCTGAGCCTGGCAAACTATATTAGTATCCGTAAAAACATATATTTTCTTCTGGGGTGAAATTCACTTGCCAAAATAGCAACACCCTAAATCTGGTGTCACAGCTGAGCCTGGCAAACTATATTAGTATCCGCAAAAACATATATTTTGTTCTGGGGTGAAATTCACTTGCCAAAATAGCAATCCTCTAAATCTGGTGTCACAGCTGAGCCTGGCAAACTATATTAGTATCCGCAAAAACATATATTTTCTTCTGGGGTGAAATTCACTTGCCAAAATAGCAATCACTCTAAATCTGGTGTCACAGCTGAGCCTGGCAAACTATATTAGTATCCGCAAAAACATATATTTTGTTCTGGGGTGAAATTCACTTGCCAAAATAGCAATCCTCTAAATCTGGTGTCACAGCTGAGCCTGGCAAACTATATTAGTATCCGCAAAAACATATATTTTCTTCTGGGGTGAAATTCACTTGCCAAAATAGCAACACCTCTAAATCTGGTGTCACAGCTGAGCCTGGCAAACTATATTAGTATCCGTAAAAACATATATTTTCTTCTGGGGTGAAATTCACTTGCCAAAATAGCAATCCTCTAAATCTGGTGTCACAGCTGAGCCTGGCAAACTATATTAGTATCCGCAAAAACATATATTTTGTTCTGGGGTGAAATTCACTTGCCAAAATAGCAATCCTCTAAATCTGGTGTCACAGCTGAGCCTGGCAAACTATATTAGTATCCGCAAAAACATATATTTTCTTCTGGGGTGAAATTCACTTGCCAAAATAGCAACACCCTAAATCTGGTGTCACAGCTGAGCCTGGCAAACTATATTAGTATCCGTAAAAACATATATTTTGTTCTGGGGTGAAATTCACTTGCCAAAATAGCAATCCTCTAAATCTGGTGTCACAGCTGAGCCTGGCAAACTATATTAGTATCCGCAAAAACATATATTTTCTTCTGGGGTGAAATTCACTTGCCAAAATAGCAATCACCCTAAATCTGGTGTCACAGCTGAGCCTGGCAAACTATATTATTATCCGCAAAAACATATATTTTGTTCTGGGGTGAAATTCACTTGCCAAAATAGCAATCCTCTAAATCTGGTGTCACAGCTGAGCCTGGCAAACTATATTAGTATCCGCAAAAACATATATTTTCTTCTGGGGTGAAATTCACTTGCCAAAATAGCAACACCCTAAATCTGGTGTCACAGCTGAGCCTGGCAAACTATATTAGTATCCGTAAAAACATATATTTTCTTCTGGGGTGAAATTCACTTGCCAAAATAGCAATCCACTAAATCTGGTGTCACAGCTGAGCCTGGCAAACTATATTAGTATCCGCAAAAACATATATTTTGTTCTGGGGTGAAATTCACTTGCCAAAATAGCAATCCTCTAAATCTGGTGTCACAGCTGAGCCTGGCAAACTATATTAGTATCCGCAAAAACATATATTTTCTTCTGGGGTGAAATTCACTTGCCAAAATAGCAATCCTCTAAATCTGGTGTCACAGCTGAGCCTGGCAAACTATATTAGTATCCGCAAAAACATATATTTTCTTCTGGGGTGAAATTCACTTGCCAAAATAGCAACACCCTAAATCTGGTGTCACAGCTGAGCCTGGCAAACTATATTAGTATCCGTAAAAACATATATTTTCTTCTGGGGTGAAATTCACTTGCCAAAATAGCAATCCACTAAATCTGGTGTCACAGCTGAGCCTGGCAAACTATATTATTATCCGCAAAAACATATATTTTGTTCTGGGGTGAAATTCACTTGCCAAAATAGCAATCCTCTAAATCTGGTGTCACAGCTGAGCCTGGCAAACTATATTAGTATCCGCAAAAACATATATTTTCTTCTGGGGTGAAATTCACTTGCCAAAATAGCAACACCCTAAATCTGGTGTCACAGCTGAGCCTGGCAAACTATATTAGTATCCGCAAAAACATATATTTTGTTCTGGGGTGAAATTCACTTGCCAAAATAGCAATCCTCTAAATCTGGTGTCACAGCTGAGCCTGGCAAACTATATTAGTATCCGCAAAAACATATATTTTCTTCTGGGGTGAAATTCACTTGCCAAAATAGCAATCCACTAAATCTGGTGTCACAGCTGAGCCTGGCAAACTATATTATTATCCGCAAAAACATATATTTTGTTCTGGGGTGAAATTCACTTGCCAAAATAGCAATCCTCTAAATCTGGTGTCACAGCTGTTGCAGGCCCATTGTAAATCTGTCCATAAAGGATACCTTTCATCCAGGGCCTAAATACTTGCCCTAAAAGAGATATTCCCCTAAATCAGTGGTTACTGCTGTGCCTGGATTAGTGTAATAAGCTACATAAACAAATAGGCAGATAGTGGTAGGTGCCTGTAAAAAAGGCCTGAATTTGAAATCAATACATTGGGCCAAATATTTTTTTCCTTATTGTGGTGCTTGGTGAACGGTAACAATGAGGAAAACATCTAGTAAGGGACGCGGACGCGGTCGTGGTGGTGTTAGTGTACCCTCTGGTGCTGGGAGAGGACGTGGCCATTCTGCCACAGCCACACATCCTAGTGAACCAACTACCTCAGGTTCCAGTACCCGCCAGAATTTACAGCGATATTTGGTGGGGCCCAATGCCGTTCTAAGGATGGTAAGGCCTGAGCAGGTACAGGCGCTAGTCAATTGGGTGGCCGACAGTGGATCCAGCATGTTCACAACATTATCTCCCACCAAGTCTTCTGCAGAAAGCGCACAGGTGGCACCTGAAAACCAAGCCCATCAGTCTGTCACATCACCCCCATGCATATCAGGGAAACTGTCTGAGCCTCAAGTTATGCAGCAGTCTCTTATGCTGTTTGAAGACTCTGCTGGCAGGGTTTCCCAAGGGAATCCACCTAGCCCTTCCCCTGTGGTGGAAGACATAGAATGCACTGATGCACAACCTCTGATGTTTACTGATGATGAGGACATGGGAATACCACCTCATCGGAGTCCGCACGTCTCTGATGATGACGAAACACAGGTGCCAACTGCTGCGTCTTTCTGCAGTGTGCAGACCGAACAGGAGGACAGGGAGGAAGACTGTGTGGAAGACGATGCAGGGGACGATGAGGTCCTAGACCCCACATGGAATGAAGGTCGTGCCACTGACTTTCATAGTTCAGAGGAAGAGGCAGTGGTGAGACCGAGCCAACAGCGTAGCAAAAGAGGGAGCAGGGGGCAAAAGCAGAACAGCCGCCGCCAAGAGAGTTCGCCTGATACAGGCCACCGCCACCAGGGACCGAGCACCCCAAAGGCAGCTTCAAGGAGTTCCCTGGCATGGCACTTCTTTAAACAATGTGCTGACGACAAGACCCGAGTGGTTTGCACGCTGTGCCATCAGATCCTGAAGCGAGGCATTAACGTTCTGAACCTTAGCACAACCTGCATGACCAGGCATCTACATGCAAAGCATGAACTGCAGTGGAGTAAACACCTTAAAAGCAAGGAACTCACTCAGGCTCCCCCTGCTCCCTCTTCTGCTGCTGCCTCGGCCTCTTCCTCCGCCTCGGGAGGAATGTTGGCACCTGCCGCCCACCAAACAGAGGATGTGCCAGCGACACCACCACCTGCGTCACCAAGCATCTCCACCATGTCACACGGCAGCGTTCAGCTCTCCATCTCACAAACCTTGGAGAGAAAGCGTAAATTCCCACCTAGCCACCCTCGAGCCCTGGGCCTGAATGCCAGCATTTCTAAACTACTGGCCTTTGAAATGCTGTCATTCAGGCTGGTGGACACAGACAGCTTCAAACAGCTGATGTCCATGGCTGTCCCACAGTATGTTGTCCCCAGCCGCCACTACTTCTCCAAGACAGCCGTGCCTTCCCTGCACATGCAAGTGTCCGATAAAATCAAGTGTGCACTGCGCAACGCCATTTGTGGCAAGGTCCACCTAACCACAGATACGTGGACCAGTAAGCACGGCCAGGGACGCTATATCTCCCTAACTGCACACTGGGTAAATGTAGTGGCGGCTGGGCCCCAGGCGGAGAGTTCCTTGGCGCACGTCCTTCCGCCGCCAAGGATCACAGGGCATCATTGTTTGCCTCCTGTAGCCTCCTCCTCCTACTCGGCTTCCTCCTCCTCTGCTTCCACCAGCTCATCCAGTCAGCCACACACCTTCACCACCAACTTCAGCACAGCCCGGGGTAACGTCAGCAGGCCATTCTGAAACTCATATGTTTGGGGGACAGGCCCCACACCGCGCAGGAGTTGTGGCGGGGTATTGAACAACAGACCGACCAGTGGTTGCTGCCGGTGGGCCTCAAGCCCGGCCTGGTGGTGTGCGATAATGGGCGAAATCTCGTCGCAGCTCTGGGACTAGCCGGTTTGGCGCACATCCCTTGCCTGGCGCATGTGCTGAATTTGGTGGTGCAGAAGTTCATTCACAACTACCCCAACATGTCAGAGCTGCTGCATAAAGTGAGGGCCGTCTGTGCGCGATTCCGGCGTTCACATCCTGCCGCTGCTCGCCTGTCTGCGCTACAGCGTAACTCGGCCTTCCCGCTCACCGCCTCATATGCGACGTGCCCACCAGGTGGAACTCCACCTTGCACATGCTGGAGAGACTGTGCGAGCAGCAGCAGGCCATAGTGGAGTTTCAGCTGCAGCACGCACGCGTCAGTCGCACTGCGGAACAGCACCACTTCACCACCAATGATTGGGCCTCCATGCGAGACCTGTGTGCCCTGTTGCGCTGTTTCGAG
The DNA here is from genome assembly GCA_033119425.1 of Bufotes viridis. Classification (NCBI taxonomy): domain Eukaryota; kingdom Metazoa; phylum Chordata; class Amphibia; order Anura; family Bufonidae; genus Bufotes; species Bufotes viridis. The sequence goes on along the minus strand of CM065591.1, from coordinate 237,227,162 downwards.
TACTCCACCAACATGGCCAGTGGCGATGACACCGTTATCAGCGTTACAATACCACTTCTATGTCTCCTTGAGAAAACGCTTAGGGCGATGATGGAAGAGGAGGTGGCCCAGGAGGAGGAGGAGGAGGAGGAGGAGGATGAGGGGTCATTTTTAGCACTTTCAGGCCAGTCTGTTAGAAGTGGCTCAGAGGGAGGTTTTTGCAACAGCAGAGGCCAGGTACAAATGTGGCCAGCCAGGGCCCACTACTGGAGGACGAGGAGGATGAGGAGGAGGTGGAGGAGGATGAGGATGAAGCAGGTTCACAGCGGGGTGGCACCCGACACAGCTCAGGCCCATCACTGGTGCGTGGCTGGGGGATACGGAGGACGATGACGATACGCCTCCCACAGAGGACAGCTTGTCCTTACCTCTGGGGAGCCTGGCACACATGAGCGACTACATGCTGCAGTGCCTGCGCAACGACAGCAGAGTTGCCCACATTTTAACGTGTGCGGACTACTGGGTTGCCACCCTGCTGGATCCCCGATACAAAGACAATGTGCCCACCTTACTTCCTGCACTGGAGCGTGATAGGAAGATGCGCGAGTTCAAGCGCACGCTGGTAGAGCGCTCCTGAGAGCATTCCCAAATGTCACAGGGGAACAGGTGGAAGCCCAAGGCGAAGGCAGAAGAGGAGCAAGAGGTCGCCAACGCAGCAGTGTCACGGCCAGCTCTTCTGAGGGCAGGGTTAGCATGGCAGAAATGTGGAAAAGTTTTGTCTCCACGCCACAGCTAACTGCACAACCACCTGATACGGAACGTGTTAGCAGGAGGCAGCATTTCACTAACATGGTTGAACAGTACGTCTGCACACCCCTCCACGTACTGACTGATGGTTCGGCCCCATTCAACTTCTGGGTCTCCAAATTGTCCACGTGGCCAGAGTTAGCATTTTATGCCTTGGAGGTGCTGGCCTGCCCGGCGGCCAGCGTTTTGTCTGAACGTGTATTCAGCACGGCAGGGGCGTCATTACTGACAAGCGCAGCCGCCTGTCCACAGCCAACGTGGACAAGCTGACGTTCATAAAAATGAACCAGGCATGGATCCCACAGGACCTGTGCCTCCCTTGTGCAGAATAGACATTTCCCTCCCCATCAACCATGTATTCTTGTACTCTGGGGCACTTCTTTATTGAATCCTCATTTTTTTACTTTACCATGATCTTGCGGTGCAACCCAAAGTTGAATGAACCTCTCCTCTGTCTGGGTGCTGGTCCAAAATACATGAGAGTGACATTCTCCGTTGGTGGTTGATATGACGCATGATTCCTTGCTGTGGGACCTCTCTCCTCTGTCTGGGTGCTGGTCCAAAATACATGAGAGTGACATTCTCCGTTGGTGGTTGATATGACGCATGATTCCTTGCTGTGGGACCTCTCTCCTCTGTCTGTGTGCTGGGCCTAAATAAATGAGAGTGACATTCTCCGGTGGTGGGTGATATGACGCATGATTCCATGCTGTGGGACCTGTATCCTCTGTCTGGGTGCTGGTCCAAAATACATGAGAGTGGCCTTCTCCGGTGGTGGGTGATATGACGCATGATTCCATGCTGTGGGACCTGTATCCTCTGTCTGGGTGCTGGTCCAAAATACATGAAGTGGCCTTCTCCGGTGGTGGGTGATATGACGCATGATTCCATGCTGTGGGACCTGTATCCTCTGTCTGGGTGCTGGTCCAAAATACATGAAGTGACATTCTCCGGTGCAGGGTGATATGACGCATGATTCCTTGCTGTGGGACCTGTATCCTCTGTCTGGGTGCTGGTCCAAAATACATGAGAGTGACATTCTCCGGTGCAGGGTGATATGACGCATGATTCCTTGCTGTGGGACCTCTCTTCAATTGATATTGGTTAATTTTTATTTATTTTATTTAATTTTAATTCATTTCCCTATCCACATTTGTTTGCAGGGGATTTTTCTACACTTTGCTGCCTTTGGCAGCCCTCTAGCCCTTTCCTGGACTATTTTACAGCCTTTTTTGTGCCTAAAAGTTCGGGTCCCCATTGACTTCAATGGGGTTCGGGTTCGGGATAAAGTTCGGATCGAGTTCGTAATCCCGAACCCGAACATTTCCGGGAAGTTCGGCCGAACTTCTCGAACCCGAACATCCAGGTGTTCGCTCATCTCTAATTAGGACTCCTTCACATTACACCTACAGGAACTTTTATGATCTCCCGTTCTAAATCCATAGGCAGTAAAATGGAGTTGTCCCCCCTTTGAAGCTAAAACAGCTCCCACTCTTTTGGAAAGTTTTTCTACAAGATTTTGAAGTGTGTTTGTCGGAATCTTTGTCTATTTATCCAAAACAACATTTGTGAGGACAGACAGTGATATTGGATAAGAGAGCCTGGCTCACAATTTTCATTCTACCTCATTTCTACCTCAAGATGTTCGATGGAATTGAAGTTAGTGCTTTGTGTTGCCAGTCAAGTTCTTCCACACCAAATTCACCCAATATGCCTTTATGGGCCTTGTTTTGTGCTCTGGCACACAGGCACATGAGAACAAAAAAAAGACCTTCCCCAAACTCTTCCCACAAATTTAGAACTTACAATTGTCCAAAATGTCTTGGTATGCTGGATTATTAAGATTTCCATTAACTGGAACTAAGGGGCCTAGGTCAACTACTGAAAAACAGCGCAATAGCATTATTCCCTCCTCCACTAAACTTAACATTTGGCACAATGTAGTCAGGCATGAAACACCATTTTGGTATTTGTCAAACCCAGAATGATTCATCAGATTGCCAGAAAATGAAGTGTGGTTTGTCACTTCACAGAACACATTTCCAGTGCTCCAGAGTCCACAGGCAGTGGGTGTGGACCCATTTCACCAACTAACTGGTTTGACTTTGGGCTATCTCTAAGGGCATTATCCTGGCAGTAAATAAATGATTAGGGGGCACACCCACTATTTGGAATAAACTGTTGGTATAGTAACATAAAATTTAATGTAGAGCTATCATAAACGCACATAAAAGCAAATGTACAAAATTGGTGACCCAGTAAGGGTAAGAGTAAAATCGCACAAAACCTGTAAAAGTAAAGTAGCAGTAAAACCGCACAAAACCTGTAAAAGTAAAATAGCACAGATCCTTGGACACAGATGATGTTAACTTAGAGTCCGGCTAACAACAAAGTGATTAAGCCCAAGCCTGTAGTGGAGTTAGAGAGTTCATCCGAAAGATTAAAAGCTCCACCGATGTGATCCTATGGAGGACAACGTAGAGGGTACAGATATATAAATGCAATAAGGGGGCTCTCTTGAAGAGAGTCACTATGTGATCAAACGTGCTTCATGATCAAACCGAACTTCATCGCTCTCGTGGGGAGCATAACATAAAAACACAGACCTGCTCAGCCAAGGTGCAGGCACTCCTCCGTTGAACCTTGCGGCAGTAGTAGGCAAACAGTCGATTCCACCTACCTCCCTCCTCGTGCATCCCACTCGCTCCTCTTGCTGAGATGTCCCCTGACACCAATGGCGTCCCACGTGGTGTCCGTCTAGCGTGGCGTCCCACGTGACTTTGCCGGGGTTAGGAGGCGCTTCGTTGCCGGGGATGGGAGGCAAACCTAGTTTCCCCCCCAGGTAGACCAATCGTCTCTGGAATAGATTCTATTTCCAGCAATCTATCCAAATATATTGATAATTGGTTACAACCTTATGTTAAATCTATATCTTCGTACATTCAAGATACCACAGACGTGGTTAAGATTCTAGAGGCGATCACCTGGAGGGAGGGGTGGATCTTGGGGACTTTAGACGTAGGGTCCTTATATACCGTGATCAACCATGATGCTGGTATGGAGGCACTCAAAAATCAACTTTCTATAAAAGGAGAAATCTATGAGGAACAACTCTTGTTTTTACTGGAAGGTGTTAAGTACATTCTAACACATAACTATTTTGCTTTTGAACAGGAGTTTTTTCTGCAGAAAACAGGGACTGCTATGGGCACCAGATTTGCCCCCAGCTATGCTAACTTGTTTTTGGCACAATGGGAGTCCGACATCATTCTACCCAGGCTGGGGGCAGGTCTGGTGCTATGGCGTCGTAATATAGACGATATTATTTTCATTTGGCAGGACACAGAAGCAGCTTTGAATGAATTTTTAAAGGAGATTAATACAAACGACAAAAATTTGATGTTCACCCCTACTATTAGTCGAGACAGTGTGGTGTTTTTAGACTTGGAGATTAAAGTCTCTGGGGATAAATTAGAGTGCAGTACGCATTTCAAAAAGGTGTCATAGTTATATAGTATATATAGTTATATTAAGTTTGACAGTTGTCACTTACCTAGATGGCTGTTAAACGTACCAAAGAGTCAGTTCAGATGGCTTAAAAGAAAATGTACCTCTGAGGCAAAATTTGAAGAGGAGGCGCAGGATTTAAAACAACAATTTATAGAAAAACTATACCCAGCAAAGATAATAGATAATGCCCTAAAAGTAGTGCAAGAAATGAACAGAGAGGAGTTTTTTAAAAAGAGAGATAAGACAGACATTCATCAAGAGGAGGTTCCTAGAATTATCCTCCCTTTTTGTTCGCAGTATAAGTCGGTTGAGAAAATTATTAGTAAACATTGGTCACATTTGCTAAAGGACAAATGGGTTGGAAATTTGTTGGGAGAACAACCCAAAATAGTTTTTACGAAAGCAAAAAATTTGGCGAATTTAGTTGCCTCTACAGTTAAAATAAGTTCTACAAAACACAAGAACAACTGGCTAGCGCCTAATGGATTTTTTAAATGCGGGCGGTGTAAATGTTGCAAAATAACAACATTCCCTAGAAAACGTGAAAGTATTGTCTCCACAGTTAACTCATTTTCCATCAAAATAAAAGAATGTCTGACATTTAATTCTACCGACGTATTGTACATTATCGAGTGTCCATGTAGGAAACAATACGTCGGTAGAACCAAAAGATCTTTGAAAAAGCGCATCTCTGAACACATGGCAAATATAAAAAAAGGCTATGAAGCCCATCCTCTCTCTCAACATTTCAAGGCCTTCCACAATAGTGATCCCACAAAAGTAGTGTTTTCCGCCATTGAAAGAATTAAGAGGCCCTGGCGAGGAGGGAATCATATTGTTAACATGTCCAAACAAGAGTCACAAAGAATTTTTGACTTACAAACTATGATCCCCAAAGGGTTAAATGCGGAGATGGAGATATTTGGTTTCCTTTATGAGTTGGTGGTTTGTTGGGGACAGGACTACAGCGTCTGGTCGCTTATCGACACTCTGTTCTCCTCTCCCTACACACCTCCTCTCCCGCCACATCTGTTAACCATCCCCATCTCCACTTTTAAGAAGTCTTTCAGTCTGGGTTCAATGTATTTACATTTTGATTCTATTTGATTTTTTATAATACAAATGTTTTTATTTCCACATTTTTTATTTATTATTTTTTATATATATTTTTTATTTTTTTATAAATTTATTGTATAATGTATTATGGCGGAGATCGTATATAGTTGCTATTAAGCTCAAATTGCTGACAAAAACCATCTTGGATCCCAATTCTGTGGACCCTTATCCATTCCAACAAAGTTCTTGCCACAGTTTATGACATACTTAATCAGCTACACAGCTATAAAAGACGTACAAATCCACAGTATTGCCACCCACTGAAGAAGGGGGCTGACCCCCGAAACGCGTTTGGGCAGTGTGCAATATCGCTTTTGTGGAGTTATCTTCTGGCCAGAAGCACATGTACAGATAACTTTATCATTCAAACAGACACTCCAACACACAGGACTCTAGGACCCTGTGGCCACCGCCTCCCATCCCCGGCAACGAAGCGCCTCCTAACCCCGGCAAAGTCACGTGGGACGCCACGCTAGACGGACACCACGTGGTACGCCATTGGTGTCAGGGGACGTCTCAGCAAGAGGAGCGAGTGTGACGCCCGAGGAGGGAGGTAGGTGGAATCGACTGTTTGCCTACTACTGCCGCAAGGTTCAACGGAGGAGTGCCTGCACCTTGGCTGAGCAGGTCTGTGTTTTTATGTTATGCTCCCCACAAGAGCGATGAAGTTCGGTTTGATCATGAAGCACGTTTGATCACATAGTGACTCTCTTCAAGAGGGCCCCCTTATTGCATTTTTATATCTGTACCCTCTACGTTGTCCTCCATAGGATCACATCGGTGGAGCTTTTAATCTTTCGGATGAACTCTCTAAATCCACTACAGGCTTTGGCTTAATCACTTTGTTGTTAGCCGGACTCTAAGTTAACATCATCTGTGTCCAAGGATTTGTGCTATTTTACTTTTACAGGTTTTGTGCGGTTTTACTGCTACTTTACTTTTCCAGGTTTTGTGCGATTTTACTCTTACCCTTACTGGGTCACCAATTTTGTACATTTGGTTTTATGTGCGTTTATGATAGCTCTACATTAAATTTTATGTTACTATACCAACAGTTTATTCCAAATAGTGGGTGTGCCCCCTAATCATTTATTTATTCCAGGTTCCTTTTTAAATCTAGGGTGAGATTCGTAGGGTGAGCACCCCTTTCATTTATCACCTGCGGGGTGTAGCCGCTTTTTTGCTGTACTACAGTGAGTTTTCCATTTCGTATTATCCTGGCAGTCCCCTGGATTTCACTCTTTAACCCTTATATAGGCATCTGGACTTCATTGCAGGGGTGCCACTATGCCACTACCTTTTGAGATAGTTCTGGAGTAGCTGAATATTGATTGATCCATGGGGGTCAGAGACACTGAAGCAAAACACCGAGGGGTCAGGAAGTATTGCAGTATGCCAGACCAACAGGGGAAAAGTCTCTGTGAGGTCACGGTGTGAGTGTAAATAGGCCGAGGGTGAAAACACAGTTTTTGGTTTACTTACAGTTTTGTTGTCCCTGGGCAGGGCTGCATAAAGTGAAGAGGAGAAATGCACAGGAATCCTCCGGGGGAACACACTCTGATGTAAGGGACACAGGCCAGATGGTGGCTAAGGTACCCTTGGTGATAACTTGACTTTACGTGCTTATGGCTAGGTCCCCTTAGTCGTGCCGCCAGTATCGTTGTGGTACAACAATGGTAGGAATAGTCATTCAGAAGTAATACAGTCTCTCATATCAATGGAGGCAGAATATAGTAAGTCCACAGTTCACAGGCTTTTTATGTGTGCAGCTGCGCATCAGGCATATCGTAAAATAAGTCAGTATTTCGGGTCTGCATATGTTGCCTGGCACTAATCCCAATAAAGGTGATGTGCAGATTCCTTAACTTCTACTTCAGTGCTTTCTAGCAGATGGCCTTTCTGCTCTCAGAATTTAAACTGGTGGTGAGGCTGCCGGAAGCTATATGTCCTACACCGAATACAAAGGTGCCTGGAAAGCCCTATAAAACGGCTGATATACTCATTTGTCTTTCTTGTATAAAATAATCCCTCCTCTTGTTACTTGTAAAACTTGTCACTGGTCACTCCACAAGAACTAACTGTAGAAGTGGATCTCACTTTTCCTTGCTTTGCCTGCTTCTTTGGCTTTTAGGATTTGGATGCCTCCTTGGTTTCTATGGACCATGGGCTCAAGAAAGCTGAGAGAGAGGGTCTCTCTCTTGCCCCCTCTCCTCTTCCCAGCTACAACATGGCTGTACTTCTTGACTCTAGACTCAAGGCTCAAAGACTCAGACTCCCCTGACTAGGCCTGAACTGGTCTATATATATATAGATCTAGTGGTGAAACTGGTGTAGTGCAGCTAATCAGCCTGTAAATGAGGATCTTACAGGATAAATCACATAAATGTATGACAAAGTACGACATGAGATAAGTGATGGCATAAAAATAAAATAAAACACTTGCAGTGCCCACGGACACTAGTGGGATGCTGCAGTATTCCTAGTCAGGAGGCAGGTCGAATTCAAGGTAGGCAGCAATGGGTCAATATGAAAAACAGGCTAAAGTCAGGGAAGACAATCAGGGTCGGTTGTCAAGCAGAAGTTTGGTGTACGGCAGGCACTCTCAGGCACTCTCTCACTGGGGAAGGTGCCTAATATACTCAGGGACAGCCAGTCATAGGATGGGGAAGAATTTGGATGCACAACAGCAGCACTTTGCGTTTGTCCTCTGTGCACTGGTCTGGTCTGATCTAGACCTGGAATGCACAGCAGCAGCACTTGCTGTAGTTCTCTGTGCACTTTCCTGCCTGTAAAGATTCCTGGCTAGGCTGAATGATGCTTGTCCATCATCAATTGTGAGCCAATCACAGAGGTGCTCAAAAAGTCCCAAGGACATAGAGGGGCAGTGGCAGCCAGTGTTGTCTGTTGGGTTAAGCCAGGGGGCTCGCTGCAGTAGCATCAACTGCTGTACTTGAACTGCTGGAGCACAGTACAAGCTACTGTGTGGTGTGGGCCTCCTTATTGTCCTACCAAGCCCATACAAAGGCGCCGCACAGATGCTAGTAGAAGTGTCTGCACAGTCGCCAGATGTAGCACCTGCCACCTGTCACGGTGGTTTATGATGCTGCATGCTGGACAAAGCCGACCACTTCCCTCCTCTTGCGCTAGTAGCAGCACAGTGTAAGGAATTGTGGCAGCGGCCACCAGGGGCGGATTTAGTGTATCGTAGGACTTGGACCCCTCCCTCCATTTGCTCCGACCTTCCCATCTTTTGCTTTGTGCCCTATGTTTATTTTTTTCTGATACATACTAAAGAAAATTATGGCATTTATATAGTGTCATTGCTCATATACCCCTGAGGATGCCAGGGATCTGGAAAAACATTTTGAGGGCAGCGTATGAAGCGATTGTAGAAGACGTCAGTGCTGACCCTAAACTGTACAATAAATGCAATTTATTATTGATAAGGAAGCAATAGAGGGACTAGTGGTGAAACCACAATCCCTGGTGCAGGAGGGAACACAGAATAATATATTACCATAGCTCGCTGGGTGTTTATTGTTCAGAGGACTAGTGGTGACAGTGCACACAACCACAATCCCTGTTGCAGGAGGGAACACACAGAATAATACACTACCATAGCTCGCAGGGTGTTTAATGGTCATAGGACTAGGGGTGACAATGCACACAACCACATTTAGAGATGAGCGAATCAAAGCTGATGAAGTGGAATTCGTTATGAATTTAATGAAAAATTTGATTCGCAACAAATGCGAATTTCCTTGCGCTTTGTGGTAACGAATCGCAATTTTTCCTAAAATGGTGGCTAAAATGGCGGCTACACGTGTGAGTACATGGGGCAAGGAACTCTAGGAAGGCATGATGGCCCATAATGCCATGCATGCAGCCAATCAGCAGCCCTCTGTGATGTGGCAGCTCTATAAATACAGTGGCCATCTGAGTGCAGGGACAAACGTGAGAAGGTGCAAGGGACAGCAATAGGAAAAATCTAATGTAAAAAAAAAACTGAAAAAACTATTAGGTGCAGGGAAAGGATAGGGAGGAATCATTTCACAGCATCTCAGTGCAGGCAGAGACGTCAGTAGGTGCTAGGGACATTGATAGGAAAGTGATTGAGAAGTGCAGGGAAAGATTATTTGGGGATCCAAATAGCCATTATACAGCTCTGTCATTCCAGCAATTTGTTCTTGTTATTGGGGTGCAAGTGCCATGTTGAAAAGCCTTTAGTGGCCTATTTCAGTACAAAAATAAAAATATATACGCACTTCACTGTGGCAGTTATTTGTAGTAAAAGTGTTAAGTGGCCTATTTCAGTACAGAAAGAAAAATGTATAACGTATGTTTCGCCCTATAAGACGCACCGACCTATAAGACGCACCTACATTTTAGAGGAAGAAAATAAGAAAAAAATATCTTTCATTTGACCTAAGGTTAAACCAGCAATCAGACCCCCAATATTAATCAGACCTCAGCTGACAGCCCCAATCAGACCAATGTAAATAAGACCCCAATAAAACCTCAGATGAGACCCCAAATTAGATCTCAGCTCAGACCCCAAGGTGTACAACCCCGAATCAAACCTCAGATAAGAGCCCCAATATAAATGAGACCCCCATTCAGACCTCAGATCAGCCTCCAGCCTCTCACCAGCCCCCCGGCCTCTTATCAGCCCCCCCCCCAGCCTCTTATCATCCCCCAGCCTTTCATCAGCCCCTTAGCCTTTCATCAGCCCCCTAGCTTTTCATCATCCCCCCAGCCTCTTATCATCCCCTTCAGCTTTTCATCATCCCCCAGCCTCTTATCATCCCCCCAGCCTCTTATCCTCCCCCCAGCATCTCATCAGCCCCCTAGCCTTTCATCATCCCCACATCCTCTCATCAGCCTCCAGCCTCTCATCGTCCCTTATATCTTGTACACTGGAGCAGACAGAGGCGGAGCATGCATGTGTGGCAGGAAAGCCTGCTCCGCCCCTCATCTGCCTCTCCCGCGCTCCCGCCAACATTGTCACTGAAATCTGCCGGCCGGTCCCTGTCAACCAACCCGAGACAGGGCCAGCCAGTCTCTACCAGCGTACACTAGCTGCCCTACACCCTGCACGCCGTGGCCAGTCCCCATTAGCAAGCCTGTGCTGCGGGCACTGGGATCTCTTTCTTCAGGCTAACTCGCAGGCTTCGTCGGGTAAACCGCAGGCTGCTGTTCCTATGTGGAGCAGCCTGCGATATACCGCGCCTAATAAACGCGGCACACATTTGCTATTTGTTTGCCCTGTATTCACCCCATAAGACATACTAGCATGTTTCCCCCATTTTAGGGGGGGGGTGCGTCTTATGAGGATGAAAAATACGGTACGCACTTCACTGTTGCAGATGTTTGTGGTAAAAGTGTATAGTGGCCTATTTCAGCACAAAAAAATATATATATATACGCACTTTACTGTTGTAGTTATTTGTGGTGAAAGCATTTAGTGGCCTATTTGAGTACAAAAAGAAAAATATATACCCATTTCAATTCTGCAGTTATATGTGGCGAAAGCATTTAGTGACCAATCAGTACAAAAATATATATATATATACACACACTTCACTGTTGCAGTTATTTGTGGTGAAAGCGTTTAGTGTCCTATTTCAGTACACAAATATATTCTCGGTTCACTTCTACAGTTATATATGTTGAAAGCATTTAGTGGCCTATTTTAGTACAAAAAGAAAAATATATATGCACTTCACTGTTGCATTTATTTGTGGTGAAAGCATTTAGTGGCCTATTTCAGTACAAAAAGAAAAATATATTTGTCGCTTTTAGGGGTGGTTTAATTTGCTTTTAATTTATTTAGTTCAGCTAAATGTATGTCAGACAGAGAAGTGCCAGGCCATGCGAAGAGGAGTGGCAGAGGCCTAAATGTTTCTGGTGCAGGCAGAGGTCACAGCAGAGTAAGGGGGCGTGGCAGCAGGAGTCGCAGCGAGAGGCCTGAGCTCCCGGTGTCATCTAGCGGTTGTGTCTTGACCAGCAATCCAGCAGTTCTTGATTGGTTAACTAGGTCATCCACTTCATCCCAAGTGACATCAGACACCCCCTGCCAACAGTCAGTGGGTCGTCAGACACAACCTTTAGTTGGCATGACCTGGGAGCAGGCCCTGTGCCCTCACCTGTTCTCAACCTGCCTCTGTCCTTTGCTGTTCCCTCAGACACAGAAGTATTGTATGCTGTGGGCTCAGCTCTACTATACAGCAAGGACAAGCTACTAGAGGCCAGTCAGCAGCTACTGCCCAGCCAAGATCTGGAGGAGATATCCGCTGCTTCCTCCGCTAGGCGGGCAAGTAGTGATGAGGAGAGTGGAGTGGGAGTTGGTGTTGCAAGCGGTCAGGCTCCTGACCCAGAGACCTTTGAGGAGGACATCAGTAACGTGCAGACACTACTCGCTAATGATGAAGCCGATCGCACTTAGGAGCTGGGTGCAGAAGGGGCTTCATCATCATCAGAAGAAGAGGGTGGCAGGTTGCCAGTGGGGCAGCGGCTTAGCCAGCAAAGTGCTAGCATGGCTGGGAGCAAGGTGGCAGCAGTGGGAGGTTAGGAGCCAAACGTGCCAGGGGTAGACCACCTGCTTCACAGCAGACTACCTGCCCGGGAAGTAGTGGTGCAGGGGTTCACGGAGGCAGCAGCGGTAGCAGTCAGTCAGTGCGGACTGTTGGGGGGAAAATCACCTACATGGCGGTGTGGCAGTTTTTTGTTAAGCCACAGGAGGAGGTGAACATGGCCATATGTAGAATCTGTGGGCAGAAGGTGAAGCATGGCCAGGGTGCCAATGTTGGCACTACGGCCCTGTGTCAACATATGCAGCATAGCCATACAGTGGCTTGGTAGAACCGTGGCTCCAATGTGGTGGTCCAGCCGGCCGCAGCAAACGGTGCATCACCCAGTGGCACGCACCCGGTTTAAGGCAGTCAAGGCTCCACCACCTCAGCCAAAGGGAGCTGTCTGTTATTCCCATCTTCTGCTGGTCCAGATGCTCTTGCTCCTCCTCCTTCTAGTCAGTCATTCCATCATCAAACGATCACCGAAGCGATTACCAAGAGACAAACTTATGCGTGTATGCATCCAACGGCGCAGAAGTGGAACGTGCTCCTATCCAAGTTGCTGCAGTCCCTCCCTTTCCAAGTTGTGGACTGCACCTTTCAGAGAACTGATGGCTTGTGCCAAGCCGAGGTGGAGAGTCCCAAGCCATAATTTCTTTGCGAAAAAGGCAGTACCAGCCCTGCACAAATATGCAGAAAAGAAGGTTGGCCAGTCCTTGAGCCTGTCGGTGTCTACCAAAGTGCACGGAAGTGCCGACATGTGGAGATGTTACTTCTGTCTGGGACAATACATGTCCTTTATGGCCCACTGGGTAAATGTGGTTCCTGCACAGCCACACAAGCAACTTGGCCAGGTCACGCCACTTCCACCTCCACGTTGTCACGCCGTTGGTTCTGCGACAATGTCTGCCTCTGCCTCTTCATTCTTCACCATGTCCTCAGCCTCCACTGCAAGGATAAGTCACAGTGCCCCTCCAGCATACCACATGTGAAGGGCACAGCAGTGTCACGCCATTCTGCACCTGGTTTGCCTTGGCAAACCGAGTCACACAGGGGAGGAACTGCTCCGTGTGATTAATCAAGAAATTGAATCCTGGCTTTCTCCGCGACAACTGAAAATCGAAACCATGGTGACAGTCAATGGGAAGTACATGGTGTCAGCTCTGCGTCAAGAAAGGGTGAGCCATGCGCCCAGCATGGCATATGTGTTCAATCTGGTTGTCAAGCGGTTCCTGAAGTCTTCCACCCATCTGCAAGACATCCTAAAAATGGCCAGGAAATGTTGCATACACTTCAGCCACTCGTACACCGCAAAGCACACTCTCCTTGAGTTGCAGCGGCAGAACGGCATTCCCCAACATAGGCTGATATGCAATGTTTCCACCTGTTGGAATTCCACCCTCCATATGTTGGACAGACTAATTATGAACAGAGAAACAGAGAAAGGCCATCAACAATTTCTTGATGATTCATCTGGATAGGAGTAATCCCCTGTGTAACTTCGATGTCACCCAGTGGTAGCTCATGTGTGACACCTGCCGTTTGCTCAGGCCCTTTGAGGACGCCATGTTAGTTGTCAGTCACCAGGAGTACGGGATGAATGACGTCATTCCACTGCTTCATGTCCTGGAACAGATGGTGGTAACAATGGCTGGTCAGGGGACAGGAGATGTGGTGCCTCGATCTCATGGCCACATGAGCCCTGTGGGGGCTGAACTGTAAGAGGAGGAGGAGGGGGAGGAGGACATTGGAACACAGGCAATGTGTAGACAAATGGATGGTTTTTCTACTCAGCTGACAGGACAGGAGAAGCAGGAGCAGCCAGAGGAGCTACAGAGGACCCCGACACTCCGTGGCAGTATGCAGTGGAGATGGAGGAAGGGAGTCCTTCCGAGTCACTTGCACAAATGGCACGATGCATGCTCACTTGCTTGCTTAGTGACAGCCGAATTGTCACCATTCGGCAGAGGGATTACTTCTGGATCTCCACCTTGTTGGACCCTTGCTACCAGTCCAAATTGGGGGTCTTTTTTTACAACCACTGAGAGGGAGGACAATCTTAATTACTACAGAGACATCCTATGTAGTCAGTTGGCCACTGCCTATCTGCGCCATTGTCCATCCTCTCGCAGGTCTGACCGGGGGGCCCTCTGCGCTCACGTTCCACTGCCATGGCTGCTGGAGAGGGGTGGGGTGGCAGGAGCAGCCATGGCACCAGCTCTATCAGCAGCAGCCTAGTATACAGACTCTGATGAGCAGCTTTCTTCACCAGCATAGTGAAGAAAGTACTCACCAGCAGCAACAGGTAGACCCGGAGCAGTACCTGAACCAGCAGGTGGACGCATACTTGCACAGCATCCTGCCAGCCATCATTGAAGATCAGCTGGACCACAAGGCATCCAAACTGGATTTGTGGACGCAACTGGCAGAGTTTGCCCTGGAAAACCTGTCCTGCCCGGCCAGTAGTGTGGCATCAGAGCAGGTGTTTAGTGCGGCAAGGGCCATAGTTGAGACCTTTGTCAAGATGAATCAGGCCTGGATCAGCCAGGATTTCCACAAACCAATGCCTGATGCATCTGATTAGATCGTCCATGCCGCCTCACCCAAACTTGACAAAAGAGACCGGTTTCTTCTGGCTACCTGCCTTAGCTACTATTCTGATGCTGCCACCCACCTGATGCCACACATCTGATGCCAAGTACTCCTTCTGTCACCCACCTTTGTCAGCGGGTACTGGTATTGCCACCCACCTCCCCACTCTGTCACCGGGTAACTTTGTGGTCTCCTGATGCTGCTGCTGCCATCTCCACACTATGTCACATTGCCACTCTGTGGTCTCCTCCTGATGCAGCTGCTGCCACCACCTCCAGACTATGTCATTGTGCCACTTGGTGTCCTTCTCCTGATGCTGCTACTGCTGCTGCCGCCACCTCCAGACTCTGTCATTGTGCCGCTCTGTGTCCTCCTGATGCTGCCGCCCCTTCCACACTGTCATTGTGCCGATCTGTGGCCTCCTCCTGATGCTTCTGCCATCTCCACAATCTGTCATTGAGCCAATCTCTGGTCTCCTCATGTTGCTTCCACCTCACCACTATGTCATAGGGCCACCCTGTTCCCACCCTCCCCACTTCATGACTAGTCCACTATTTTGCCTTTTGGCCTGGCTGACATCATCATTTATTTGACTTTTCTTCTGATCTGTCAGTAGTAAGGAAAAATGAGACCGATCCTGTCTGTGTAGCAGCTGTAAGGCCTGTATGGTCCAATCAGAATATGCTTCTGATTTGTTAGCCAAAGCAGGAGTGGGTACAAAACACAGAAGACATACAAATATTCCATTCCCGTATCATCTCTGTTTTAGATCCACTCCTGTCCTGTTTTATTTGGCATTAGCAATACTGATGGATTACTGACCAAATGCTGACCGAGTGAAGGTGGATGATCCACTGACAGGATTCGTTTTTTGCGGGTTATAGTTCTGACGGATCAGAGAAAGGGCAAAATATTCAGTGTCGTCAACACAAACTTACTGCTGACACCCTCTCCACTCTGTCAGGGGAGGTTCTACTTTTATAAGCGTTTAATAGAACAGGTTCTGTAGACATCTATGTGGAATCAGCTGCCGACGGTGTAAAAGGAATGCGCTTCTTCTTCACGCTAATATCGACCTGTAAGGCTGAGTTAATACTTGAATTATTTGGTCACTTTTGGCCACATGACTGCCCAAATAAGTGAAGTATGCAGTTATTCTAAGAGTGGCGCCTGTCATCTGCATGTGATACATTCGGCGAACCGGCCGAATCGATATTTTTTTTAATTTGCTCATCTCTTACCACAATCTCTGGTGCAGGAGGGAACACACAGAATAATACACTACCATAGCTCGCTGGGTGTTAATTGGTCAGAGGAATTTTAATTTAGTGAAATAAAGAGCGTACTTATTATAACAGGTAATGGGATAAATGTAAATTTGTAGATCAGCCGTAGGGCGGGCATTTTTTGCTTAGAAAAACTTAATACCCTTGATTTTTCCTGGTCAGATTTGTTGAATTGACGTATACAGTATAACACCCCCAGCCCCATATTGTGTATAGTGTACAACAGTATGCATGCAGTATACAATCTAATACCCCACAGATTATAACACCACCCAGTATATTCTGTATGGGTTGGGTAACACTCCACTTTTACTTGTGGATCACAGGAAAAGGTTCCCACACCAGGATGAGTTTATAAGGAATAAGGTTCCTGGACAACACTTGATGCTTCGTGATTTATTAAAGCTTGATATACAATGTGCGTTATGCCAGTTTGTAAACATATAGTTACAGTGACGTTTTGGCCGTAGCCTTCATCAGGAAACTGTAAATTATAACAAAATCAGAAAATATATTCAGCATGAAGCTATACAAATATGTCATCGTGCAATAAAGTATAGTAATTAAGAAAAATAATAACATCCTATAGGTAAAGACATCCGTATGGGTTCAATCGTGGGACCGAGTCCGTAGTCTGGAAGAGCCGATATACAGTCGGAGCAGTGTGTTCTCTGGTTATACTGTATGGTAGAATCATTTAAGGAAGAGTAACTGTGGACAATAGGAGGATCTAGGGGGTCCTATGATTCTCTAGATAATATACAGCCTGTGCTTACATAGGATATGAGCAACAAAATAGAGGAAAAACAGCGTTCATACTCAGAGGTAGATAAACAATACTCATAATAAATTCAAAACTGATATAGAAAGCCCGGAGTTCATAGAGTAATCATGCGTAGTTCAGTGCACGTAAGGGGTGGTTGGAGGTAACAAGTAAATGTCTTGGAGTCTATGAGTTCAGGGGCTGAGTATTCAGTAACGCATTGTAAAGGGTACAGACAGAGAGATGAATTACTTTTTCAAATTTTTTTTTTTATATCTTTTCCCTATTATAGTATGGTAATTATCACCCCATATCACCCCCACCTCACTTGTCCCTCCACCTTCCCCTTTCCTCCTCCTTAGAACACTGTATCAACTTGTTTCATGCTCATCCTTTTACCATCACTATCCTGCACATCCATCTTTCTTCTACATCATACTAGCTTTTCACTCCCACATACCATTTACCTTACTGTGTTGTTCCTCCAGCATCCCGCCACAATCACACACACACCCCCCGTTATAGACACATTACACATCATTAGCATCTAGCCTATTCTTCCCACTGTGTATACATCAAAACCGCGCATGCGCCTCCCAATACTAATACAGCCAGCGCCATCTTTATTTTTCCCCATGCCAGCTACTTCCCGGTCACCATCTTTGATTACACGGACATGCACAGTACGCGCTACGTCCGCCTCCCTGACATGCATGACACGCAGTCACTACCTATAAATAGCGCGCCTTCCAGCAACACAGCATGGCGGACTACAAACAGGCATACAGCCCTATTACAGACAGACTTATCCGCCCACAGGGCCATAGAGCCCTCCTATACGCCACATTGGCCATTCCTTTACATGTAGTGCGGCTCATCCAGGTAAGAAATTATTTGAAAATGTAATTCATGTCTCTGTCTGTACCCTTTACAATCCGTTACTGAATACTCAGCCCCTGAACTCATAGACTCCAAGACATTTACTTGTTACCTCCAACCACCCCTTACGTGCACTGAACTACGCATGATTACTCTATGAACTCCGGGGCTTTCTATATCAGTTTTGAATTTATTATGAGTATTGTTTATCTACCTCTGAGTATGAACGCTGTTTTTCCTCTATTTTGTTGCTCATATCCTATGTAAGCACAGGCTGTATATTATCTAGAGAATCATAGGACCCCCTAGATCCTCCTATTGTCCACAGTTACTCTTCCTTAAATGATTCTATCATACAGTATAACCAGAGAACACACTGCTCCGACTGTATATCGGCTCTTCCAGACCACGGACTCGGTCCCACGATTGAACCCATACGGATGTCTTTACCTATATGGATGTTATTATTTTTCTTAATTACTATACTTTATTGCATGATGACATATTTGTATAGCTTCATGCTGAATATATTTTCTGATTTTGTTATAATTTACAGCTTCCTGATGAAGGCTACGGCCAAAACGTCACTGTAACTATATGTTTACAAACTGGCATAACGCACATTGTATATCAAGCTTTAATAAATCACGAAGCATCAAGTGTTGTCTAGGAACCTTATTCCTTATATCCTTATACCACCCAGTATATAGTACTCCAAAGTATACAGTATATAGTATAACACCTCACAGTATACAGAACCCCGCAGTATAGCACCACACAGTATTTAACATAGCACCTACAGTATTCAGTATGGCACCACACAGTATTCAGTATAGCACCCAACATAATACAGCACCCCACAGTATATAGAACCCCACATTATTCAGTATAGCACCTACAGTATACAGTCATCACCACGCAGTATACAGCACTCCACAATACACAGCAACCCAGCGTATTCAGAATAGCACCCCACAGTATGCTGTATAGCATTCCACAGTATACAGCATCCCACAATATACAGTACCCCACAGAATACAATCAGCACCCAAAGTATTCAGTATAGCACTCCACAGGATACAGCACCGCACAGTGTACAGTCAGCACCTCACAGTATACAGTCAGCATCCCATAGTATGCTGTATCGCATTCCACAGTATACAGCACCCCACAATATACAGTACCCCACAGTATACAATCAGCACCCACAGTATATAGTATAGAACTCAACAGTATAAGGCACCCAACATTATACAGTCAGCATTCCACAGTATGCTGTATAGCGCTCCACAGTATACAGACCCCCACAATATAAAGCACCACGCAGTATACAGTCAGCACCCCACAGTATGCTGTATAGCATTCCACAGTATACAGCATCCCACAATATACAGCACCCCACAGTATACAATCAGCACCTACAGTATGCTGTATAGCACTCCACAGTATACAGCACCGCACAGTATACAGCACCCCATAGTATATAGTCAGTACCCCATAATATGCTGTATAGCACTCCACAGTATATGCGATGCACGACAACGGCCAGGAGTCCCTTAAAGTAAATGTTTTTCGTGACGCCAGTTGCAGTGAAGCATCATGGGCACAGGGCCCCTTTTTAATGATACTGTGGTAGATGGTACCCAGGTGTAGGAATGCCAGAGTGGTGTAGGGTAGCCTATAATGTCCCGTAATGTTTTGTGCACGTGTCACGGTGCTCCTACCTGGATACGCTGGACCCCAGGCGTTGTTGTCCGAAGCAGAGCAAATAAGGTGAATAATTGAGGAATTTGAAGAAATTAATTGAGTCCAGACCTTGTGATGAAGTTGAAAAGCAGCTAAAGGGTCCATTCACATGTCCTCAAAATGGGTCCGCATCTGTTTCACAATTTTGCGGAATGGGTGCGGACCCATTAATTTTCAATGGGGCCGCAAAAGATGCGGACAGCACAGTGTGCTGTTCGCATCCGCACTTCTGCTCCGCACTTCCACAAAAAATAGAACATGTCCTATTCTTGTCCACAACTGCGGACAATAATAGGCATTTTCTATGAGAGTGCCAGCCTTGTGCGTTCCATGTTTTGCGGATCTGCAATTTGTGGATCTTCAAAACACTTACAGACGTGTGAATGGACCCTTACTTTCAATAAACGTTTCTCCAAACAATCTACAGACTTTGCGTTTCAGGGCTCTCAGAAGCGTTACAAAACGGATCAGTTTGGCCCCAATGTATTCTGAATGGTGTGGTAAGGTGCAAGGTACTGTGGTCGACGGGAGGTACGTGTCACCGAGGTTCCTGGCCTCGGTGAGGTAAGAGCCAGATTTTTGGTGTGTCAGCAGCAGCTAGTGCTGCTTGCCACCTTGCTAAATAGCATGGCTGCAAAGCCGATCCGGGCCGGCTCTTACCGGGTGCAGCTAAAGTGTAGGGTGGGTGGCTGCTCCCCACGATCCAGTCCTGGTTTTGGGCTGGGTTTAAAACACAGCCAGCAGCTGGGTGTGGGGCGGTGATTGTCCTGGAGCTGCTGCTAGTCCTGTGGAGCTCTCTGGGCTGGAAGCAAAAACCCAGCAAGGAGACGTGCAGTCGACCTGGAAGCCTGAAGGAGGATTATCCCACGGCTGGGCCGACCGCCAGGTGCGAACGCGCACCTAACATCTCACAGGTGATTGAACCTGGTTTTGGACTCTTTGGTTTTGCCTTTTTTGTTTGCTGCGTGTGAATGAACACCAAGAGACTGTTTACCATTTCGTTTGTGCAAGTGTGAATAAAACACTGTTTATTGCACGTACTGGACTCCTTGTTTTGCCTCTGTACTGCACCCGCACCGTTATCTACCAGAGCAACTCCCCACATTTGGTGTCGGATGCGGGCATGCGCAGTGAGGCTGGCGTGAACGCCGAAGTTTGTTTTGCTGGGCACGACTGGATGTCCTATATTCGGCCGGCAAAGTTGCAGCCTGTGTTCCCTGACAAAATGGAGGCGGCTGTGAAAGCTCTCATAGAGGCTAACGTGCAGCAGCGGGAGACCAACCAGCTACTGCTACAGCACGTGATGGCATTGCAAGCTGCAGGAGCGTCCCACCACGCCCACGATGCCCGGAAAGCTGTCCGTGCAGCGATCCCTAAGATGACCCCTCGGATGATGTGGAGACCTATCTGGCGGTGTTCGAGAAGGTGGCCGTGAGGAGAAATTACCCGAGAACAGTGGGCAGAGGTCGTCGCTCCGTTCCTGGCGTCTGGACCCCAGCAAGTATTTTTCGACCTCCCAGATGACCAGGCTGCTGATTATCCCACGGTGAAGGGGGAGATCCTGGCCAGACTGGGGGTGAACGTGTTAGTCCGGGCTCAGCGGGTCCACCAGTGGAACTTTAATACGGCTGAACCCGCCAGGCCGCAGTATTATGAGTTGCTGCACAGGTTGCAAAAGTGGCTGCAGCCTGAGGTTCTAAGTCCGGCTGCTATGCTGGACCGTCTGCTGGCTGACATCTTCTGGAGGGCCTTGCCATACCCCCTTCAGCACTGGATCGGCCAGGTATCACCCACTAATGCCCTGGACATGGTCGACCTGGTGGAGCGCTATGAGGCCACAAAAACCTTGAAAGAAGGTGTTGTTGGGAGGGGGCCGGTCAAACCCCGGAGGTCTCCCATCCAGTCCCGACGACTGGTACCCGAGAAACCTGCTCGGGGTGTACCCCCTGTAGACCCGGCCCCGATAGTCTGCTGGCGGTGTCACGAGCCTGGCCACGTGAGGGCCGACTGTCCACAGTGGGGAGAACCCATGGAGACTAATTATGGGTACCGGGCTTCCATGTATGCCCGGAGACTGTGTGCGACCGGCACCCCGAGACAATAGACAATCGTCATCTGTGCCAGGTGCAAGTCGGTGATAATCTTGCAGTGGCGCTGCTGGACTCAGGAGCCTAGTAACCCTGGTAAGTGCTGCCCTGGTACAGCCCTCCCAGTATACGGGCCGGAAAGTTGGTGTGGTGTGCATACACGGAGACTTAAAGGACTATCCCACGGCTGTAATGTCTCTGTCCACGGCGGCCGGCACATGGACTTGTGAAGTGGCGATCTCCGCCAAGCTACCTTATGAACTAATAATTGGGAGAGACTTCCTGGTTTTCCGTCACTATGGCCTGAGGTGAAAGTGACTAATAGCCCTGAGACAGGGGTAACCCTAGCAGAGTGGCCTGGTTCCTGTGGGAGGCCAGAGCCCTGGGAGCCCGAGTCCGAAGGGCCTGCGGTAGGGGTGACCACCACTTCTGTGATAGAGGGGAGACACCCCACTGAGTGTAATGGTGGGAGACATGGAGGACTTGCCACCAGGTCCTGAGTTGGCAGACCTCCACGTCTCCGGAGATAATTTTGGGACCGCCCAACACCGGGACCAAACCCTAACCAGGGCCTGGGAGAATGTGCTGGAAATTGATGGTAAACCCCAGAAACCAGGGGCTGAGTTAATATTTCCCCGCTTTGTTGTTCACCAAGAAATGTTATATCGGGTGAACCAAATCCGGGTGAACCTGTTGAACAGTTGGTGGTGCCCACAGCGTATCGCAAGCTGGTCATGGAGCTTGCCCACCAACATGTTCTTAGGGGACACCTGGGGTGGCAGAAAACGCAGGACCGCATACTGCAGCGGTTTTATTGGCCCAGTGTGTTCAAGGAGGTAGAAAATTATTGTAAGTCCTGTCCCACCTGTCAGATAAATAGCCCCCAGCCACATTTCCGTAGTCCTCTGGTACCTCTTCCAATTATTGAGGTCCCGTTTGAGCGAATCGCTATGGATCTAATTGGGCCTGTACCAAAGTCTGCCAGGGGCCACCAACACATTCTGGTAGTTCTCGACTATGCCACTCGATATCCGGAGGCGGTGCCTCTGCGACATACCTCAGCTAAGCTCATTGCCAAAGAGTTAATGGAAATGTTTTCCCGTGTGGGCCTGCCAAAAGAGGTTCTGACAGACCAAGGGACCCCTTTTATGTCCAAAGTTATGAGGGAACTGTGTAAATTGTTGCGTATAAAGCAGTTACGGACGTCCATTTACCATCCGCAAACAGACGGTCTTGTCGAGAGGTTTAACCAAACTTTAAAAAATATGTTAAAAAGGGTGGTGTCTAGAGATGGGAAGGACTGGGATCTGCTTCTGCCCTATCTCATGTTCGCAGTGCGAGAGGTGCCCCAGTCCTCTACTGGGTTCTCGCCCTTCGAACTGCTTTATGGCAGACACCCTCGGGGCCTGTTGGATATCGCCAAGGAAGCGTGGGAACAACAGCCTGTCCCCCACAAAAGTGTCATTGAGTATGTCACCCAGATGCAGGAACGGATGGAAAGGGTGTTGCCGCTGGTCCGGGAGCATATGGAGGCAGCGCAACAAGCCCAAAGTAGGGTGTACAATCGTCAGGCTCGGGTACGGGGATTCAATCCGGGAGATCGGGTTTTGGTTCTGGTACCCACCCTTGACAGCAAATTCCTAGCTAGGTGGCAGGGCCCCTATGAGGTGATCGAGAAGGTAGGGGAAGTAAATTACAAAGTACACCAGCCAGGGCGGCGCAAGCTGGAGCAGGTGTACCACGTGAATTTACTAAAGCCGTGGAAAGATAGGGACACGGCCGACGACCACAGCCCCCGGCCAGGGCTTCTAGGTGAAAAGGGTCCAGCCCAACAGTTTGAGGCCTGTGAAGCAGTAACCACGGTAAAAATTGCAGACAGCCTGTCTTCCAAACAAGTTCAGGAAGTCAGGGAGTTCATCAGTCGGAACACGGATGTGTTCTCGGACCTCCCTGGCCGCACGTCTCTCATCCAACATGACATCGTCACTGAGCCTCAGGCCAAGATCCGGTTAAAACCATACCGGGTACCCGAGGCTCGGCGACGGGCCATCGCGGAGGAAGTACAATTAATGTTGAAGCTTGATGTCATTGAGGAGTCGAAAAGTGAGTGGGCCAGTCCCATAGTTCTAATACCCAAGCCGGATGGGACGTTGAGGTTCTGCAACGATTTTCGCAAGTTAAATGAAGTGTCCAAGTTTGATGCATATCCCATGCCCCGGGTAGACGAGCTTGTTGAGAATTTAGGACAAGCCCGTTATTTTTCTGTGCTAGACCTCACTAAAGGGTACTGGCAGGTACCCTTAACGGAGTCGGCCAAGGAAAAAACCGCTTTTGTTACCCCGCAGGGCCTGTATCACTACAAGGTGTTACCCTTTGGCCTGCATGGTGCCCCCGCCACCTTCCAAAGGTTAATGGACATAGTGCTGCGACCTCATCGTCGGTACGCCTCGGCCTACTTAGATGATGTAATCATCCACAGCACCGACTGGGAAAGCCATTTAGCCAAAGTGCAGGCGGTAGTAGATGCCCTGAGGAAAGCTGGTCTAACCGCCAATCCAAAGAAGTGTGCGATTGGGTTGGAAGAGACCAAATATCTGGGGTATGTAATTGGGCGGGAGTCATCAAGCCGCAGGTAACTAAGGTAGAAGCCATACGTAACTGGCCCCGACCGGTCACTACCAGACAGGTAAAGTCCTTCCTGGGAATTGTAGGGTACTACATGCGGTTTGTGCCCCACTTTGCCACAATAGCAGCGCCGTTGACAGACCTGTTGAAGGGGCGAAAGTCTGGGAAGGTTAGCTGGAGTGAGAAGGCGGAGGAGGCTTTCTCCGCGTTGAAGTCGGCCCTGTGTGGGTCCCCGGTTTTGGTGACACCCGACTTCAACAGGGAGTTCGTCGTACAGACCGACGCCTCGTAGGTAGGCCTCGGTGCTGTACTGTCTCAGGAGGTCAACGGGGAAGAACATCCCGTTGTCTTCCTGAGCCGCAAGCTCAGTCCCGCCGAGACCAGGTATAGCATAGTGGAGAGGGAGTGCCTGGCTATCAAGTGGGCACTCGAATCTCTCCGCTACTACCTGTTAGGGAGGAGGTTCCGTCTGGTGACCGACCATTCCCCTCTCAAGTGGATGAGCCAGGCCAAGGAGAGGAATGCTCGGGTCACCAGGTGGTTCCTATCCCTGCAGAACTTCAAGTTCTCCGTGGAACACAGGGCAGGCCGCTTGCAGGGTAACGCAGATGCCCTGTCCCGCGTCCACTGCCTCACATGTGTTCACCCCCTCAGGGTTGAACAAAGGGGGGGGGGTATGTGGTAAGGTGCAAGGTACTGTGGTCGACGAGAGGTACGTGTCACCGAGGTTCCTGGCCTCGGTGAGGTAAGAGCCGGATTTTTGGTGTGTCAGCAGCAGCTAGTGCTGCTTGACACCTTGCTAAATAGCATGGCTGCAAAGCCGATCCGGGCCGGCTCTTACCGGGAGCAGCTAAAGTGTAGGGTGGGTGGCTGCTCCCCACGATCCAGTCCTGGTTTTGGGCTGGGTTTAAAACACAGCCAGCAGCTGGGTGTGGGGCGGTGATTGTCCTGGAGCTGCTGCTAGTCCTGTGGAGCTCTCTGGGCTGAAAGCAAAAACCCAGCAAGGAGACGTGCAGTCGACCTGGAAGCCTGAAGGAGGATTATCCCACGGCTGGGCCGACCGCCAGGTGCGAACGCGCACCTAACATCTCACAGGTGATTGAACCTGGTTTTGGACTCTTTGGTTTTGCCTTTTTTTGTTTGCTGCGTGTGAATGAACACCAAGAGACTGTTTACCATTTCGTTTGTGCAAGTGTGAATAAAACACTGTTTATTGCACGCACTGGACTCCTTGTTTTGCCTCTGTACTGCACCCGCACCGTTATCTACCAGAGCAACTCCCCACAATGGATAAGGATCCATTCAGAATTCATCAGGTTAGCTCCGTTCCGCCTCCATTCCACCCTGGAGGCGGACACCAAAACGCTGCTTACAGCGTTTTGGTGTCCGCCTGACGGATACATTTTCACTGACACAATAAGGTACAATTGAAAACGGATCTGTCCCCCATTGACTTTCAATAGTGTTCAAGACAGATCCATTTTGACTTTGTTAAAGAAAATACAAACATATCCACTTTGAACGGATGCATGTGGTTGTATTATTGGTGCGGATTCGTCTGTGCAGATACATGACGGATCCACACCAGACGCAGGTGTGAAAGTAGCCTTAAATAGAGTCTCTGCTTCTGCAGGATGCTGCAACTTCTCTCTGTAGTCTGACAAGCTTAATCCAGGGAACTTTTCCTCCTGACTCCTGATGCTCCAAGCTGTGGCCTCTATATCCAGCAGAGCGTAGGGTGCTCTAGCTGGCTTGCTTTGCTTGGCTAGGGCACGTCCAACAGGGACTGCTGCACACCCTTCCCCTAGCTGGGGGTGTACTAGACTGACCCTACAAACTAGTCCCCTCCCCTACTTAGAGGGAGATTTAGAATGGAAAGAAGGGTTTAATTTTCTCTAAGTGTAGCTCTGCCATGCTTGCTGACACCTTCTGGTGAACCAGGTAAATTACATGAACAATAACAGTTACAAAATAGGAAATGCACAGTGTTTAGGACCTGACATAAATACACATGAGGACATAAGGTTAACCAATAAAGACAGTAGAGGGGTGCAAAAGTAATGCCACTCTGGGGCGTTACATATACAGCACCCTATATTGTACAGTCAGCACCCACAGTATTCCCTAACCCCACATAGGGTTGCCACCCGTCCAGTATCTCACCTGCCAAGCAGGTATTTTAGTCCCCCTGCCGGTGCCAATAAAAAAAATTTCTACCAGCAATATTAGTTGCTGGTAATTTCCTATAGTGAGAGCTTTGTGGAGCGCTTCATTGTAGAGCGCTTATTAGTACAGCTTTTAACTACCCCCCGCCCCTCCCCACTCCCCCACACCCCACACACACACACCACACACACTTGTGTTAAGGGGAAAAAAATCCCCTTAAACATTTGCTTGCTGTCCTGGAGCGCAGGTTCTGTCCTATGCACATCCAGTGAGCAGCAAGTGTTCACCACAGTGCCATCAAATGGATGAGCACTAATGGGGGCATTACTCTTACTGGGGGGCACTAATAGGGGGCATTTTTAATTCTGGGGAGCACTAATGGGTGCATTACTCTTACTGGGTGGCACTAATGGGAGCATTATTTATTCTGGGGGGCACTAATGGGGGCACTGCTCTTACTGGGGGGCACTAATTGAGGGAATTATTAATTCTGGGGCATACTAATGGGGGTATTACTATTACTAGGTGGCACTAATGGGGTTATTACTATTACTGGGGGCATTAATGGGACAATATTAATTAAAGCTATATCTTCTTGTAATGGGTGCTTTGGGTGGCGATGGGCCCCCTCCCAGGCTGGGCCCCTGTGCAGCTGAACTGGCTGCACAGGCAGTATGTCCGCCCCTGCTAAGAGTGCACCAAAAATTCTGAAAAGAACCATTCTGCTGTTAACTTTGTCTCATTATTTCCTGCATTGCTATATCGCACTAACATCCTCAGCTACAAAAGTATCCTTCCTTGCACTTCATAGCAGCCCTTAACACCAAGGCCACCCCAACCAATGCCAGGCAGGAGAACCCCAGAAGAAAGAAGTGTCCTGAAGGGAAGAAAGTTGTGCCCTTCCCATTTCTGCAAAGCCCAGGGGAGCGTTAGAGTGAGTAACCACTACAACCACCATTCTTTCTATGATCACTCCAGTCCTAAACTCTCCTCACTCCATTCTCCTGGGCTGGCTGCAGTAGCACCACATCATGATAGAGTAATACAAAAAAGAAGACTATTAACATTTTGTAAAAATCAATTAAGGATATCAAAGTAAGGATTCGCGCTTTGTTTGAACCTTCCGCCAGATATGTTCTACAGTTGTATATATCTGCCATTGACTTTTATAAGCCACTCCTGATTTTGGCTTCCAAAACTGCATAAGGCAACCTGACCGTGAGGCTGCACCCTAAAAACAAGGTGAAAAGGTGCCACTGATGACTTAATGTATTAATTCTATGTTCTTGTTTCTAATAGGGTAATATCTAATATATAGGTGTTTAAGATTATTGTTTTTTAGATACCTAGTCATAGAACGGATTTTAAAACTGAAGCTGAGCAATGGAAAACACAGGTATCCAATGTTTTTAAATATGATAACAATATCAATTTAGGGTACAACCGGAAATAACTATATTTGGTAGCATTTTTGATTAGTTAATGATTTTTCTAGGTTTTTAATGTTTACATGTTGTTGATGTGATGTAATCAATGTAGCCGAGTAAACAAAGCCTGGTGGGGAGAATCACAGCACAGGCACTCGATCTAATAGGTGAATAATGCCACTTATTAAACTGTGCAGATTTTTGTTAAAACGTCACAGCACTGTTATAACAATTCTGGAATATTGTATTTAGTAGTATTTTGTAGTGTGTCATTTCTCTGTTATTCTTCCAAGAAATGTATTTAAAAACTTATTACTGGTTATTACCATTACCCTTGTGAATGGGATGTGTTCCTCCTGTGTCTGGCGCGGTCAATATTGATCAGACAATGTCAGACTGCATAGGGACAAACCCCAAATAAAAACATCCAGCTGTCAATTTTGTTATAGTTTTTTTAAGAGTAATAACAGAGGAATAGTGCTCTGTAGAGTTCTAAAAATGCTACTTCAGAATTCTTATTTCAAGGGGAATAAAAGCATTTATGAATACAGACATATTTAAGGAGCTGACTGATCATCTTTGATCCTCTAGATACTACTTAGTATCAAGCGGATATAAAATAATTGACTAAAAACAATAAATAAATATTGCACAAAGAAGGAGTTGTTAGAATTGAATGAAACTTTATAAGAGTGACTGTAATGATGAGATATGTAAGTTATTACAATATAAGAATGAAAGCAGGCTCTAGTTACATGCTGGGCCGCCTTTAGCCTGGATACAAGATACATTTGGGCATAGTGTCATGCAGATTCTGTAAGGGTATCATGAGGCATATTTGTCCACAGAGGTTGTGGCTGGGCCAGTAGATCCTGCATATTCATAGGTTGATGAAGCTGGCGTCTCATCTGGTCCAGTAAGTGTTAGACTGGTGGAAGGAAGTGTGCAACCCTTGCTGCAGGTGAGAGAACATTATCATGGTGGACAATGCCAGCCTTGCCATGAGAGGAACACATGTGACTGTATGTATCGCTGAGCTGTTGGTTTCCCTCATATCACTAGATCATTACACCAGCTCCTCAGAAAAGGCAGGAATGAAGTGCTCACTATGAGGCCTCCATACTGAAACCCACCTGTCGTCAGATCCCAAACAGAACTTGGATCCATTACTATAGACAATATGGTTCAAATCCTTAGCAGTCCAGGTTTCTCGTTCATGACACCACTGCAAATGAAGCAAATTCTCTCTCTCTCTCTCTCTCTCTCTCTCTCTCTCTCTCTCTATATATATATATATATATATATATATATTGATAAAGTAATGGGGTTAATTTAGCAAGGGAGATATGTTCCATACTGGGTACTAAGTGGTTACCCTGGCTACTGCTCCACCCACAGGTGCAGGCAAATAAAAGCTCCCCTAGGAGCTGCTCAGGTGGAGTATATTGGATGGAGCAGGGCATGGAGATGGTGTGCTATTGACTCGGAGGACTAGGACTAGAGGACTAGTAATCCTAATCCACTAAAACATCTTTTATATTCCCTTCTAGTTTTGAGTTGTTTTTTTTTTGTATAGCTTTCTTTCCCATTTGTGTAAATGAGATGAAATACTGTAATTAGCCTACACTTCTGCTACAATTTTTCTAAAATCCTGTTACTGTGTTAAAGTAAAATAAAAAAATAAAAAAGTATACATATTAGGTATCGTCGCGTCCGTAAAAACCTGCTTTATAAAAATATTACATGATCTAACCCCTCAGGTAAATACCTTAAAAAAATTGATCAAAAACAATGTAAAACAAAAAGATTTTTGTCACCTCAAATTACAAAAACTGTAATAGCAAGCGATTAAAAAGTTATATGCACTCAAAAATAGTGCCAATCAAACAGTCATCTCATCTGGCATAAAATGATACCCCACAAAGAACAATCGCCCCAAAAAATAAAAAAAATAGGGCTCTCAGACTATGGAGATTAAAACATGATTTTTTTTGTTTCAAAAATTATATTATTGTGTAAAACTTAAATAAATAAATAAAAAGTATACATATTATGTATCGCCTTGTCCATTAAAACCTGCTCTATAAAACTAACACATGACCTAACCCCTCAGGCGAACACAGCAAAAAAAAATAATATAAATACCGTATCAAAAGCCATTTTTGTCACCTTACATCACAAAAAGTGTAATAGCAAGCAACCAAAATGTCATATGCACGCCAGGATAGTGCCAATCAAACCGTCATCTCATCCCGCAAAATATGAGCCCCTGTATAAGACAGTGGCTCAAAAAATAAAATAAAAATACGGCTTTCAGAATGTGAAGACACTAAAAAAAAAATGTTTTCAAAAATGCTTTGTTATGAAAAACTGAAACAAAACCCCCCCAAAAGTAGTCATATTTGGTATTGTTGCATCTGTAACAATCTGCTCTATAGAAATAGCACTCGATCTAACTGGTCAGATCAACTATGTAAATAACAAAAAATAAAAACGGTCCCAAAACATTTGTTTTTTTGCAAATTTTCCATTTTAATCAATTTTTCCATCAACAAAGCAAGGGTTAACAGCCAAACAAAACTCTATATTTATTACCCTTATTCTGTAGTTAGCAGAAACACCCCATATGTGGTCGTAAACTGCTGTATGGCCAAACGGAAGGGTGCATAAAGAAAGTAGTATAAACTCCAAACAAGTTATTCCATCTAAGAAACTACACCCCTCAAGGTATTCAAAACTGATTTTATGAACTTTGATAACCTTTTAGATGTTCCACAAGAATTATTGGCAAATGGAGATGAAATTTCAGAATTTCAATCTTTTGTTACCTTGACTCAAAAAAAGTGTAATATAGAGCAACGAAAAATTATATTTACCCTACAATAGTACCAACAAAACTGCTACCTTATCCCGTAGTTTCCAAAATGGGGTAAATTTTTTGAAGTTTCTACTGTAGGGGTGCATCAGGGGGCCTTCAAATGGGACATGGTGTCTAAAAACCAGTCCAGTAAAATCTGCCTTCCAAAAACCATATGGCGTTCCTTTTCTTCTGAGCCCTGCCATTTGGCCATACAGCAGTTTACGACCACATATGGGGTGTTTCTCCGAACTACAGAATCAGGGTAATAAATATTGAGTTTTGTTTGGATGTTAACCCTTGCCTTGTTACTTGAAAAAATTGTTCAAATTGGAAATTTTTTAAAAAAATTTAAATTCTGAAATGTTATCTCCATTTGCCATTAACACTTGTAGAACACCTAAAGGGTTAACGACGTTTGTAAAATCAGTTTTGAATACCTTGAGGGGTGTAGTTTCTAGAATGGGGTCATTTTGGGGTGGTTTCTATTATGTAAGCCTCACAAAGTGACTTCAGACCTGAACTGGTCCATAAAAAGTGGGTTTTTGAAAATTGCAGAAAATGTTCAAGCTTCTAAACTTCTAAGCATCTAATATCCCCCCAAAAATAAAATGGCATTCCCAAAATGATCCAAACATGAAGTCATATGGGGAATTTAAATTAATAACTTTTTTTGGCGGTATTACTATGTATTATAGAAGTAGAGAAATTGAAACTTGGAAAATTGCTAATGTAAATTTGGTATTTTTTAATAAATAAAAATGAGTTTTACCAGTGTCATGAAGTACAATATGTGACGAAAAAACAGAATGGCCTGGATAAGTAAAAGCGTTTTATAGTTATTCACACATAAAGTGACACTGGTCAAATTTGCAAAAAATGGCCTGGTCCTTCGGGTGAAAATGAGCCCGGTCCCTAAGGGGTTAAGATAAGGAATTTTTTTTTTTTATAGTGAAATTTAAACTGTAGTTTCTAAATAAGTATTGTGTTGAAAAAGAAGTAGCTGAATTTTCATTTGTTTGTTCATTATTTCTGTTATCTGTGTTACCTTTTTACGGCTGGAAATCGCCGATCTTGCCTTCTGTGTTGGCCACTAGTTTTTTCTTGCCACTTATAGCCTATCTTGTAATGCTGGTGGTCTATAGTAGTCGGTTTCTCTCTGCTTTCAGAAGCCATTGTTCCAGAATACTCACCTCGCTTGTAGCACTGTCTAGGTGGTGTTTAGTGCCACTGCCCACCAAAGGCATGTGTCTGCTCTGGTCCCATGCTGTTTCCTTTCTGCTAATTACTGCTTCCTTAGGGCATGCATGCTCATTGCTCTCTCTCTCTCTGGCTCTTAAAGGGCCACTGTCCCAAATCTGTCCCCACTGGATATTTAGGAGTGCGAGTGGTAATTACCCTGATATAGTGTCCCAGTATTTGTGTCACACAGTCCTACCTTCAGGCCGTCGCTCCCTGGGGTTGAACTCTGTTGCAAAGATTGAGTTGGGGAATAAAGGGAAGTCCAGACTTGGGAACATCTAAACCTTGTTTACTTAAATAACTTGAACTTGACAATACAATCAATGGCAAGGGTTTAGTGAAATTCTCCTTTACTTGCTTCCAGCAGGATGTAATATGATGGCAAGTTTGCTGTCTACTGCTTCCATCTGATTGGTGTCCCAAATGAGTACGGTGTCCTTAGGCCATTGTTTCCCACATAGAGTACCATCTCTTCCTACTTATAGGGCCAAGAGGATCAGGTTGCTCCACCAGCTGCTTCCTCAATCTCCTGCTGCAGGAGGGGCCAACACTTCCCCTCAAAGTGCGCTGTTCACTGTTCCACTGTCAAGCTCCAACTCACCACAGCTTCCTGAAAAACCTCTCCCATGGTGGGAAGTAAGACACCCCACTTCTGCCCAAAGGGAGAAAAAATCTGGAATGGTTAGTTCTATTCTTGTCTCTAGGACTCTGCCAGTTCTACGCCACCTGCTGGAAACCAGGCACATAGCATCAAATGCAATATAAGTTAACAGTTGCGTAAAAACAATACTTAGTAAGGAGGTGGCTTCAAAACACTGTGTGAGTGTTTCTTTTGTTACTTTCTTATGTACAGTAATTATTATTGATGGAATGAGTTTATAAAAATCTTATTTTCTTTTAAACAATAGTAAGATCATTGAGGTACAAATACACAGCGATAATACAAAAATCGGACCAATAATATGTAAACCATTGCATTATATTGTAAAAAAATCAAATTACTTGATATGTGCAATCATCTTAGAGTCAATCTGCTGTCTAGGCAACATTCATCAGAATCAATCAGTTATGATTTCTAATGATTTAGGTGATTAATTCCCACATATAAAACAATTTTATTTATTCTAAATGGCAAGGTTCAAAAACATATTAAGTTTGCAAAATGACGAAGACTTCATTAGTCTCAACAACCGTGGATTGCACATTATATTCATTCCTGCCTTCAACACTGTGCATTGACTTAGTACATCTTCCACTGAGAGCTTGAAGTGAGAACGTTAGTAAATATATTCATTCACTAGACTCAATCAAATTAATAGGTAAAATTAAATATATTGTAGACAGTGAAAACAAATTTTGACATCTATGAAATACCATTGACTACACTACTTGTATTATCACCTGATCATCAGTGGGTCACAATGTACAATCATTTCATTAATTGCTGTAAATGCCTGTCACCAGATGCCTGAATATTTATCCCTGAAAATATTCTATAATTAGCAGTTCTGTCATATAAAAATCAACTTAATAATTACAAGTGAGCAAGGGTTTTGCTAGGATACCAATTAATTTATTCAATTTGTTAGCTAATAGAAATCCAGGTCCAACTGTTTAAATAATTTTAAAAGGGTTGTACAGGATTATAAAACCTGGCTGTTTTCTTTTAAAACAGCACCACACCTGTCCACAGGTTGTGTGTGGAAGTACTGCTCTGAGATACTGTAGCAGTCATAGTCAGACCCTGATGCCTAAACACCCTGGTATTATATATGGTACAACATGGTAGTAAGGGCATTGTGTTACAGAGTTTTCATGATCTAAGAGCCTCAGTCACATCTCTGTGAAGGAGTAAATTTTTAATTCATCGAAGGCTCCAAGAGGGGTTTAAGTTTTACTATATGTGGATGCAGTGGTGGATTATACTGTGGAGTGAAGCGATGCATTCGAAGCAGAATTTGATCCGAAATTTAGGAAAACTTCGATTCGCAATTGATCCAAATTTCCTCGAGCTTTAATGTATCTAATCAGTTTTTCCTAAAATGGCAGCTGCACGTGTTACTAAGTGAAAGTAAGAAGCCCAGCAACTCAAGATCACCCATCGTGCCGAGCAGCCAGCCAATCCACAGATAGCCCTCCCCTGTGATGTCATAGCCCTATAAAACCCTCATCCTGCAGGTCTCCGCCACTGTCCGGTGAGCTGAGCATTGGGAGAGACGTGGCAAGCGCCCATGTGCTAGGAACAGTGTTGCTGAAAACGATTAATAAAAGAATATTGGAGAGGGATAGTGCAAGGAGACTTATTCTGTGTTCGATTTATTTATTCCTACATTTACTTATTCAAACGTCAACCAATAAGATGGAACACTTTATTATTCCATTGCCAGTGTGCCAACCAATACCATCCAGTCTACACCCCTTAGGGGGGGCAGGTCTTAAAGATGACCATCTTCATCTTTTGCTGGCTTTACATCGTCCTTCAAAGTCTCTATATCCTGGAGAAGTCAGTAAGATGCAGAGAGAAGAGGTGTTGGATGTTCCTGATGATATATTCGCATTGATATTAAATGATGTGGAAAAGGAGGAAAAGCAGATGGTAGAAGAGCTCCCACCTGTAGGGCAAGAGAGTGTTGGGGTTGAAGAAGAGGGTATGCCAGAGCTGATTACTATTGTGTTTATTGTCAAATAACCTTTAGGAGATTGCAGGCAAGAACAGCAATAATTTGCGTATTGTCCCCCCCAACCTAACCAGCCAAACTTCATACCAGCAACAGCCCTTGTTTAAAGGTGTATTAAAGGTGCCACACGGCCATTAACAATGAAGGACTATACAGTGTGGTTATTCATTATTAAGTGAAAGGCAGATGCAGGTTATTCACCGCAGCATGGCCGCAACCCACCCGCAGCACAGCTGTTCCGTGTGGTCGTACTTTAATGCAGAGTGGCCTGGGTATACCTGATTTATAGCGATTCATGACAAATTAATTTGTAACGAATCACATTTCTTGGATAACTTTGGCGAAGTTGATGAATCAACTTTTCTAAATTTAAAAATCTGTAGTAGATTATAATATAGACGATCAACTAGGGTTAATTGAGACTCTATGATGCCCATGGCTGTCCATACAGCCCAACATATTAAAACACTGAATATCAGTCACGAAAAGTGGCAGGTCACAGTGCTGAGGTTGGCAGCACTCACCAACCTCTGCTATTAATTTCACTATTTCTGTTGTGTCTACCATGAATGCATACAATGCATTCAGAAAGTCTTCAGGCTTTTTCACTTTTTTCACTTTTTAACACGGCGGTGTGCTAAAATAAAATAAAAAAATCAGGGTTTTCCCCATTAATCTGCACTTAACTAACCACAAGAAAGTGAAAACAGAATTCTAGTTGTTTTTTTTTTGAAAATTTATTAAAAAGGAAGAACTAAAATTTTGCATAGACATAATTATTCACACCCTTTGCTATGACACTTGAAATTTTGTTCTGGGGGCCTCCTATTTGGTAAATTCAGTTGATCTTACATGCATTGCAAGGTCTCACAGCTAACAATGCATATCAGAGCAAAAACCATGCGATGAAGAGGAAAGAACTGCCTGTAATGCTCAGAGACAGGATTGTGTGGAGGCACAGATCTGGAGAAGGGTACATATGAAAACAAATTCTACTGCACTTAAAGTTCCCATTTAATTTAATCTCTTAAAGTGAAGAAGTTTGGAACAACTAGGACTCTTAATAATGCTGATGCAATTCCCCAGACCTGGAGGTATCTGCAAATGTTTTGTAATAGAAACATACAGAAGATTGACGGAAGAAAAAGGCCGCCTGGTTCATCTAGTCTGCCGTTGTATTACTTCTTTTTATCTTCGGATATACAGTCGTGGCCAAAAGTTTTGAGAATTACATAAATATTGGAAATTGGAAAAGTTGCTGCTTAAGTTTTTATAATAGCAATTTGCATATACTCCAGAATGTTATGAAGAGTGATCAGATGAATTGCATAGTCCTTCTTTGCCATGAAAATTAACTTAATCCCAAAAAAGCCTTTCCACTGCATTTCATTGCTGTCATTAATGGACCTGCTGAGATCATTTCAGTAATCGTCTTGTTAACTCAGGTGAGAATGTTGACGAGCACAAGGCTGGAGATCATTATGTCAGGCTGATTGGGTTAAAATGGCAGACTTGACATGTTAAAAGGAGGGTGATGCTTGAAATCATTGTTCTTCCATTGTTAACCATGGTGACCTGCAAAGAAACGCGTGCAGCCATCATTGCGTTGCATAACAATGGCTTCATAGCCAAGGATATTGTGGCTACTAAGATTGCACCTCAATCAACAATTTATAGGATCATCAAGAACTTCAAGGAAAGAGGTTCAATTCTTGTTAAGAAGGCTTCAGGGCGTCCAAGAAAGTCCAGCAATCGCCAGGATCGTCCCCTAAAGAGGATTCAGCTGCGGGATCAGAGTGCCACCAGTGCAGAGCTTGCTCAGGAATGGCAGCAGGCAGGTGTGAGCGCATCTGCACGCACAGTGAGGCGAAGACTTTTGGAAGATGGCCTGGGGTCAAGAAGGGCAGCAAAGAAGCCACTTCTCTCCAAAACAAAAACATCAGGGACAGATTGATCTTCTGCAGAAAGTATGGTGAATGGACTGCTGAGGACTGAGGCAAAGTCATATTCTCCGATGAAGCCTCTTTCCGATTGTTTGGGGCATCTGGAAAAGGGCTTGTCGGGATAAGAAAAGGTGAGCGCTACCATCAGTCCTGTGTCATACCAACAGTAAAGCATCCTGAGACCATTCATGTGTGGGGTTGCTTTTCATCCAAGGGAGTGGGCTCACTCACAATTTTGCCCAAAAACACAGCTATGAATAAAGAATGGTACTAAAACACCCTCTAACAGCAACTTCTTTCCACAATCCAACAACAGTTTGGTGAAGAACAATGCATTTTCCAGCACGATGGAGCACCGTGCCATAAGGAAAAAGTGATAACTAAGTGACACGGGGACCAAAACGTTGACATTTTGGGTCCATGGCCTGGAAACTCCCCAGATCTTAATCCCATTGAGAACTTGTGGTCAATCCTCAAGAGGCGGGTGGACAAACAAAAACCCACTAATTCTGACAAACTCCAAGAAGTGATTATGAAAGAATGGGTTGCTATCAGTCAGGAATTGGCCCAGAAGTTGATTGAGAGCATGCCCAGTCTAATTGCAGAGGTCCTGAAAAGGAAGGGCTAACACTGCAAATACTGACTCTTTGCATAAATGTCATGTAATTGTCAATAAAAGCCTTTGAAACGTATGAAGTGCGTGTAATTATATTTCACTACATCACAGAAACAACTGAAACAAAGATCTAAAAGCAGTTTAGCAGCAAACTTTGTGAAAACTAATATTTGTGTCATTCTCAAAACTTTTGGCCACGACTGTACATGTGTTTATCCCAGGCATGTTTAAATTCACTTACTGTAGATTTCCCAACCACATCTGCTGGAAGTTTGTTCCAAACTTCAACCACTCTTTCAGTAAAATAATATTTCCTGACATTGCTCCTGATATTATCACTAGCTATTTTCAGATTGTGTCCCCTTGTTCTTGTGTTTGGCTTTTTATTAAGAACACTTCTCCCCTGAACCTTATTTATGCCCTTAACATATTTAATTTCAGTCACTCTTTCCCTTCTTTCCTCAAGGCTATACAGATTAAAGAGTTAGACACCCTGATGCTGCAAATGATTGTCAGGAGGGAAGAGTTCCCTCCCGGCAGTTGTCAGATAGCTAGAAGAGGACACCGCTGCTATTACATGCAGTGATGTCCTCCGCATCATGGGGAGGCGCAATCGCTATGACATCGCTCTTCCCCATTTATCATGCTGAATAGGAGGCAGTATTATACTGCCAGATGATAAATAACGAGCAGTACTCCAAAGCTAGTTAGCGATTATTGGGCAGACAGTCTGCCCCTCTAATATACCTTTAAGTCTATCACAGTATTTTTTGTGTTTATGACCCTCCTCAATTTTTGTAGCCCATCCCTGTACCTGTTCCATTTTTTCGATGTCTTTTTGTATGTAGGGTCTCCAGAACTGGACACAGTATTCCAAATATGGTCTCACTAGCGCTCTATACAGTGGGATCACAATCTCTCTCTTCCTACTGGTTATACCTCTAGCTATACAGCCAAGCATCCTACTTGCTTTCTCTGCTCCCTGTCAACACTGTGCACTCAAATTTAACATTATTATTATTATTAGAGTTGAATGAACACCTGGATGTTCGGGTTCGCCAGGTTCGGCCGAACTTCGCAAAAAAGGTCGAGTTTGGGATTCGAATTTGACCCCGAACCCCATTGAAGTCAATCGGGACCCTAAGTTTGGGGCACTAAAATGGCTCTAAAAGAGTCATGGAAAGGGCTAGAGGGCTGCAAAAGGCAGCAAAATGTGTCCATGATAAGTGCCCTGCAAACAAATGTGGATAGGGAAATCATTACTGATTTAGAATTTTCTTCATTATTTAATATAGTTTATGTTATGCGAAAAAACTTCAATTAAATATGCGCGGTAATCGTATCGCGTAAGGGCGTTAAGCAACTTTCCTAATGGGTTAGCTTGGTAGAATTGTCGAATATGTAGAATATAGTGCTATATTCGTAATTTATGAATATAGAGCTATATTCTACATATTCGACAATTCTACCAAGCCAACCCAATAGGAAAGTTGCTTAACGCCCTTACGTGATTCGATTAATGCGCATATTTAATTACCGATTTTTCGCATAATATAAATTATATTAAATAATAAAGAATATTCTAATTCACTAGATATTGCAGCCCTCTCACATTGGCCCACAAGCAAGAAAAAGGCAGGTAATGGTTTCAGATGAAAAAATATTGACGAATATTCATTTTTACAAATATATATCACTATATTCAAAATATTCATTACAATTCGCTATTTGAATATCCGCGCTCAGCACTAGCCATTAGTAGGCATGGCTGTGATGGCTTCTGGTAGGAGTGGGCTGGTCTGTCTTCCTGCCAGGATAGGGTGCAGGAGGAGATAGAGAGAGCTAGCTAGGCTAGTGAGGAGACAGTAAGCACATCCATCTGCACCTACTCAATAGGACCTAAGGACCAGAAATTGTCTTGTGTGTGAATAACACCACTAAAAGGAGACAGAAATGTCCAAGGGCTGCATATACTCATCAAACTATGGTGTTCCAGGCAGCCAAGTGACTAGCTACCACAGCTTTACAGACACTACTGCAGGGTGAGGGAGAATGTGTTAAAACATTCACCACTATGGCCAAATTCAGGCAAACTTGAAAGCCTGCATTACATAGAGGACACAGGTGCTAATCTATAGCTGCAGTGAATCAGGAATCAGGAGAGAATTACTTTGTCAGCTAGCATACTTCTGAGTGCCATTAATTGCCATCTAATCAGCCACCATACCTCATCTGGTTACAGAAACTACACCTCGTACCAACTATTGCTAGATGTATAGTAAGTTATCTTTTGCACTCAGTAAAGAAAGAGGTTTTATATTCTCTAATGTCTACCTGATTCCTTCACTCCACATTTTCATTGCACTCCATACTCAACACTTCGTCAGGGCCACTATCACTCCCATTCTCTGCACCGGCTTCTCAGGGGCTTACTGCACTGGCCACCTCACTAAACCAGGTAATCAGGGGAAAGGGTCCTTGCATCAATATAGGACAATATTATCTGGGTATATTAAGATGGAATTATTATTGCAATAGCATACTTTAAATCAGATTTTTAGGTGAAAATAGATTCCATAAAGTAGCAATCGGTAGTGTGCAAGAAGCCTTACTATAAAGCTTTAGTGTAACATTCACAGTTTTTGTCAATGCAACGCATGTTGTTTAATTTGACATTTGGCTCCATTACCATAGTTTTAAGTAGTAGAGTTGGTTTAGGTACTATATCCGCTTAGTAAACTTAGTTCAGTTATCGTAGTAAAAAAAAAAAATTGGTTCTGTTCGGTTTGGTTATGTTACCATATCTATGTAGTAAACTGTATCTAAGCAGTGTTAAGGCCCAATTAGACCAAGCTTTTTTCAGACCAATTATTGGGAGCAGGTGTTCATGGGAAAGCTTGTTCCCTGTTAGTTGTTTGGTACGGTAGCAATTCTTCCTCCCACATTCACTTTGCATCTACCTATGCAAATGAGTATCGTTCGTCTTGCCTGATAATCAGACATTCTAATAGGGCCCTTAGAATGGGAGAGGAGGGGACAAATTTTTGCGTGCAGCCCATGGTAGCCTTAGTCTGCCCTTGTCTGAATGTGACCTCTTCAGAAGGGTAATTAGTGGGATTGAATTTCCTTTATAACTCAAGACCTTAATGAAGGATAGAGATGACCTTGGCTTTAGCCATGTTAGGCTGTATTTATGGTTATTCCACCAGAACAAAGTGTTATTTCTGGGATAAACACCACTTGACACGTCTGATGTATTCATGAAACATTATCTTATTGGATCTTGTTTTGCTTTGAACTTATGATGACCTTCTGATCATATTGTTCTGTCAAATTTAGCTGATGCATTTCCCACCATTGGGATTGTACTACCTCTTTAGTGCAGTGTAGACTGTCTCCCTCACCTTTTTACAAGCAGAAACACAGCAAGTAAAGTCAAATTAATTTAGTTTAGACCAGACGCCACTGACACCACTGAAAATGTAAGAAAAGGGCACAAATCATTGTATTTAGACATAGTAAACACTGCTTGCTTTTCCTGGCTATGTATAGTACTTTTCATCTTTAAGGCAATATACTATATCATAGTAAAATTTAAAGAAAATGTGTCACTAAAACTTTTGTCTGCCAGTCAAAATCAGATAGTAGCATACATCCTTTTTTTTCTATTTTCTGATTGCAGATTTATTTCTTCTAGTTCTTGAACATGATTATGGAGGCAGCCATCTTGCCCGAGATGTTCTTAATAGTATTTGACAATCACCCATTTTGAATGATGGATCCTGTCTTATCTATACACAGAGGTGATATCATCAGAGTCAATATTACAATGAGTTGCAGTAAAGTGATCTGTATAAACCAAAAAGTGGAACCAATTATTAGACATAGTGGACAGTTGAAAAATTGCATGATTTTATATATTTTTTTAAATATATGGAATACATGAAAAATTTAAAAATCATCAAAAATTCTTCACAAATATGTTAAATATATAAAAAAGTAATTTAAACAGCAGATCATTTTCTGATGACACATTCCCTTTAAGTCTCACAGACATATTACTCTACATTTTGCAATATTGTCAGTACTAGAAAGTCAAAAACCTTTTTTTTCAAACTGTGTGATCGTGTTCAGATGATTGACTTGTTGTTCTATGAGTCACTACAGTTCACCAGCATATCAGGTAATGAATTCAAATTTATTTAAGGTTAGTTGCCATTTGTGCAAAAATCAGTCCTTACAATGTAGGGTTGCTTGCCTCTAAGTACTCCTGTACTTTTTTTTTAAGTTTACTTTTTTTTTTTAGGTTTAATTGGGCAAAAATGTTGAATCACAATGGATTGTTTTATTTATTTTTTGTTGCCATGAGGAAATCTACAGAGCATTATTACATATGATTATTGAATCCCACTGCTGTGACACATAGGGGCACATTTATTAAGACCGACGTTTTAGCCACCCGTCTTAATAAGCCCCTGCAGTGGCGGTGGATACACCGAAGTTATGTAGAGGTGCCAGCCTCTACATAACTTCAGTGTATCCACTGTTGATTATAAATGTAAGACAGCTTCCTTGCTGTTTTACATTTAGAACATTTTCTACGCCTAAACCAGGTGTAGAAAATTATGAATAAGACAGGCCTACCGCCCCCCCCTTCTCCACCCACATAAGTGACCCCCATAGTATTTACTAGGTACTGAATATTCCTTGGAGTACAGATAAGTCAAGTATGGTACTACAAATGGGAAGAATGGCAATTCTATAAATCTTACAAGAGCATTTGAATCCTCAAAAGGTTAGCAATACCTAGAAGGCAATAGTGAGAAAGGCCACAACAAAACATATCATAACCGAAGAAATTATACGTTTCCATGGCTGATATGGGAAACTGCTGCCTGGGTGCTTCACCAGCTGCAGCTTTATAGAAGATTGGTAAAGAAAAGCTGTTTTTACAAATAAAGGGGAGATTCATGAAGAATTTGATGTCACTTTGTAGTAAAAAAAAGCTTTAAATTATGGTGCACATCATATTTGTGGTATAGTTAGCAATTTTCTGCACTTAGCGGGAGGGGGCAGGACCTCCCAAGGCTCACCAAATTTACTATAATTTAAGTTAGGAACTAGGGTGGCATAGCTGGCATAGATTTGAGTTTCTGGTGCAGATATATGTGCTTCTTTATAAATTACTCTACCATACAGGAGATGAGGGCAGGCATAGAAAAGCCAATCTTGAAAAAATCTCCATCAAAAACTCTTGACAGGCATAAAGGGGACATGCATTTCTACAGTATGTTCCGATGATACCAAAACAGCTTTTGAACTACATAAAACACAATTATCCACGTTATGACATCTGGTGGAAGTATCATGCTATAGAGATGTTTCTATGCCATAGGCCTTGAAAAACTGATAATGTTAAAGGGTTATGTGAACAGAACTTGAATGTAAATCCTAGAGAAAAGACTGCTGCTGTCCAAAAAAGAGCTGCCACAAGGGAGATTATTTATTTTTCAGCAAGACAACTATAGAATACCAAAGCTTCTCAAGCATTGCTTAAAAAACACAATAATAATAATAAAAATAATAGTAGTAATAATAGTAATAATAATAATAATAATAATAATAATAATAATAATAATAATAATGATAATAATAATATCTTAATATAGCTAGGTTATAGTCCAGACATTTATCCAGCTGAAAATATTGTGTTTAACACAACTTGTGTGCTGATGAGTCCCTCTGCTAGGAACCAAATTCTCCTCTGGGGCAATACTTCTAAGGGAGATTAGCTGTATAATATGGAAAGTATGTGGATGAAATTAAAACAACAGTAAGCACAGTAAGTAGAATTTGATGGGTACCTCTTTCAGGTTCCGTATGATATCCTAAGTAGCCTCCTTCATGAGGCCTAACACATTTTTTTTACTGTTTATTATAGTAAAAGAGGAAGGTAATACTTAATGGGCAATGTATTAAACCGAAATACACCTAAATTAGGCATATTTCTGGAGCAGATTGCAGCGTAAAGGTCCTTTGCGATGCAATCTGTGACTTTTCCCCGCTCGTGCCAGGTCTAAAAAAGTGGGCATGGCATGGGCAGTTAAGGGGATGGCGCATCTCATTTACCATTCTCTACACGTGTCTTAGGTCTTATTCACACAGTCAGTGTTTCGTCAGTGATTTCCATGAGTGATTGTGAGGCAAAACCAGGAGTGGAGCCTATGCAGTGCTAAAATATACCTGTTCTGTGTTTTGGACCCACTCCTGGTTTTGGCTTACAATCACTGATGGAAATCACTGATCAAACACTGATGTGTGAATTAAGCCTTAGGCTTATAAAATGGCAGTTAGGAAGCTGCCTTACATTTAGATGCAGCGGTGGATCCGTTGAAGTTATGAAGAGGCCGGCAGCTCTAAATAACTGAGGCAGATCCACCGCCAGTGCAGAGCTTTATAAAGACCAAAGTCTAAAATGCCTACTTATTAAGTGTGCTCT
This sequence comes from Bufotes viridis, assembly GCA_033119425.1. NCBI lineage: Eukaryota > Metazoa > Chordata > Amphibia > Anura > Bufonidae > Bufotes > Bufotes viridis. The sequence continues at coordinate 237,183,772 of CM065591.1, read as the reverse complement.
TTAGTTTCTTAGAAATAAATGACAACTATACAATAACTTCCTTCACTTCCACTCGATATACAGACAAAAAGATTCCTTATCCTAAAGATGGAAGGTGAAAAGTTGTAAGGCAGCTATTTATTTATTTTTTCAAAGTGATAGTGAAAAGGTTTTTTAATAGCATATTTTCTGCACTTTTGCATTTTTAGTCATCTTTTTTGCTCCTGCGCATTTGATTTTTCTTTGCGATAAAAATGCAATCTCCAGCTGTTTCTGTCTTCCATATTTTCAAAAATGCAGCATGCTATAGCTCTGGTGTTTTTTCATCTCTTTTACTGTAGGGGAAAAAAGCCAGAACAAATGCATTTCTCACAGCCATTTAAAAAAAAAAAATACATCAAATGACTCAGCTAAAAAAAAACAGATGCCCTAAAACACATAAGCATATTCTGATGGGGGTTTTTTGGCGGTAAAAAAAAAAAACATGCATGTTGAAGAAACGCTGCAGATTTCAAGACATGATTTGAAATATGCAGCACAATCCAATCTGCTTATGCAGCACTATAAAAATAGAGAAAGAACTAACTAAACATGGGAGTTAAGGCACATTTTCCTTCAGAAAAGAGATTCATGCATGAATATAATTAGAATTCAGGTGTAAAAATGAATGTCTCATAAATGCTTTTTCAGTGGTGAAACAATTTCACAACGTAAATCCCAATGAACCCCATTAATGAACCCAATTTATTTCTCAGCCGCATTTATCGGCAATATTGTAACATATGCCAGCATGGAAACTTTTTGATTGCCGACTTGAAAATTAATAGTCTTTAACTTAATTTATGCATTCCACCATAATCATTATATGCTAAATTTTTGTTATCGGCCAGGGTATACTAGATGGATAACATCTTCTGTTTTTACAATGTGGAAATCATTAGTATTTTATAAGTCCAACAGCATTATTTTAATGAGGAAAATTATGCAGAGCATCGTTTCACTCTAAAATTTCACATATTTGCTGTTCTGGTATACCTGATACAAAAATGTGGTTGGGCTATGCAGAGGTATAAAACTTTAGTATTTGTCTATAAGATTGGCAGAATTTATGTTTCTGCATTTCAGCTAGCGCCTTTGTAACTGGGTAATTTAAGAAGAGATAGATATTGCCCAGAGGGGATTAGGAAATTTAAACATATAACTCTGGACGAGAAGATCAGCTTCAATGTGTATCCATCCCTTACTTATCTTTTTGACCGACTCCGTGCAACTGACACTCGTAGCAGGTCCATGGTGATAAAGTAGATAGGTAGCTGTGCTCACACTGTACACAGATCCCTAGCTTTACCTTAGAAAGAATCAGCTGTACTTTGTGCATAAATCTTTAAATTATACTAAAAATACAGAAGGTTTCAGATATTTTCAAACAGCATATGCAAAAAAAATCTAGTCTGTATTTTATTCCTGCAAATTGCTAATACCCTTGTATTGTGTGAACAGAATGACATGTGTATTTACGTAGGTCACGCAATGGATGGATGGACACATATGAGATAGAAGGATGATAAATAACAGATAGGTAGAAGGATAGCTAGATGACTGGATGAATAAATGGATGTACTGATGGATAGATTGATTGATAGATAATAGATGATTGGATAGATGGATAGACTGACAGACAGATATGAGATAGATAACGTGTATAATACCAAGATAGACAGATACTGGGGTTCTCCTGAGTATAGGTCATCAATATTAAAACCCGAAGAACCCGTTTTAAATAAATAGATTGGTAAAAATGAAGGTTAAGCAGTTCCGTCCTTAGAGCTGCAAGCACAGGCATTTAATCACTGAGGGACAGTGGCCAGATAGTGGCTGACTGCGCACCAAATTGTCAAAACATATACCAGTCACTTAAAGGGCTTTTCCGGGAATTAAGAAAATGAAAATACTTAAAGAAGTTTTCCGGTTCAAAAATCAAAATCCTTTTTATGTGCTCCTAACACCCCTCACCCTGCATAGATATGCCCCCAATACCTGTTTTTCATGTCCGAGCTTTCCTTTCTCCCTGGAAGACATCAGATTATCCTGGCAGATCTGATTACTTTCTTCCCTTCTTGTTTTGTTGAATACATAACTTTATTGATACACAAGCCTGGCTGAACTGCACAGAGATGAGTCACAGGATGGCCACGCCCCCCACACTGCTCTGTCCTGTGTCCATCTTTCTGAACACAGACTTGAATCTACTACTCACTCAGTGTCTAAATCCCATTACATATCATTGGCTCTTCCATCACCATCTCCAGAGTGTAATAAACATCTGAAAGCAGCAAGCACACCCAAACACATCTGTATCTAATCCTATGTGATACAGCCTGCTGAGCTGTGTATCTTAACTCATCACTGAGCTATAAGGTACCCATCCAGGAGGAGGAGGAGGAGAACTAAAAGACTTTGTCAGGGCCCCCTCAACAGTATTATACAATGAAATTATATACAGTGGCAGTATAGACAGTATAGAAAGCGGATGGAAAATTAACCCAAACAGCCTCACACCCTACACACTCAACACCCCCACCGCCCCACCCCCTTTCACTCAAACCATTAACAAACTATTTACAAATTTACTTAAAAACATATTAAAATAACTATAATGCAGCTAAAGTAACTATATAAACAAACAAAACTATATACACGCCTTATCCTTAACTTAAGGCCAACCAAATACACGTGGCTCGGAGGGTGGGTATCTGCACCAACATGGGCCCTGGCCTGGAACACAATTGTCCAGCCAAGGCGCAGTTCTGGAGGATGAGGAAGAGGAGTAGGAGGAACGCTGGGGGATACAGAGGACACAGACGATATACCTCCCTCAAACAGGATAGCTTGTCCTTGCCTCTGGGCAGCCTGGCAGACATGAGCGACAACATGTTGCAGTGCCTGCGCAACGACAGACCAGTTACTGCCACATTCTAACATGTGCTGCTTACTGGGTGGCCACCCTGCTGCATCCCCGTTACAAGGACAATGTGCTGTCCTTAATTCCCTCACTGGAGTGTGATAGGAAGATGAGCCTGCTAGTAGACACGCTGCTGATGGCATTTACACCTGACACCGTGGACTCAGTGGAAGCACAAGGTAAAGGCAGAGGAGGAGGAGGAGGAAGCATTTGCCAATGCAGCTGGGTCACCACCAACACCTCAGAAGGTAGGGTTAGCATGGTCAAAATGTGGATAAAGCTTTGTCATCATGCCACAACAACCTGCACCACCAGCAGATCTGGAACATCTTATCAGGAGGCAACATTTCAGCAACATGTTGGAACAGTACATGTACTGACTGATGGGTCTGCCTAGGGGAATAGCTGCAGTGGAAGCAGAGGAAGCAACTGCTTTGGGGCCGTGACCTAGAAAGGTCCCATCCAGGAGGAGGAGGAGGAGTAAAGGACTTTGTCAGGGCCCCCTCAACAGTATTATACAATGAAATTATATACAGTGGCAGTATAGACAGTGTAGAAAGCGAATGGAACAGCTGCTGGGCCTGGTCTGAGAGAGCCATCTTTTGTAGCCACAGGCATGGCGGCATGAAAGGAAGGGGTTGCGCAAAAATTACTGGGGGAGGGGGGCCCCATTCAAAAATTTGATGTGGTGCCCAATTATTTCTAGCTACGCCACTGGGTCTGGCCCATTCAACTTCTGGGTCTTCAAATTGGGCACATGTCCTGAGGTTGCCCTTTACGCCTTGGAGGTGCTAGCCTATCCTGCAGCCACTGTATTGTCTGAACGTGTGTTTAGCATGGCTGGGGGCATTATCACAGACAAGCGCAGACAATGTTGGCAACTAAGCTTTCGTTTATTAAAAAGAACCAGGCATGGATCCCACAGGACTTGTTTGAACCTTAAGCAGAATAGACATGTATACCGGCCTCACCCAACCATTGTTGTAAAATTAAAAAAACAGTTATTGGAGACTACCTTCACAGCCCAAAAAGGCTTCATTTCATGCAAGAATGTAACCGCCAATTGTAAGTTCCCTGTCAGTTATGCAATGCAGGGGATTGTAACTGGCAAAAATGGTAAAATTTCACCCAACAATTTAAAATCTATCCTTTGCCGGACAGTACTAAACTTGGCCAGCGACAGCTGAATACCAAGATTTACTGAATTTCTATTTTTGCAACTGATTTTCACCCAAGAAAAAAAAATATCCTTTGACGGACACTAGGGAAATTGTCCAGTCACAGCTGGAACACTAGATTCAGGGTATTGCTATTTTGGCAATTAAATTTCACCCCATAAAAAAATATACCCTTTTACGGACAGATTTAAACTAGGCCTGCAACAGCTGGAACACCAGATTTACTGTATTTCTATTTTTGCTACTGACTTTCACCCCAGAAAATAATATATCCTTTGACGGACACTAGGGAAATTGTCCATTCACAGCTGGAACACCAGATTCAGGGTATTGCTATTTTGGCAATTGAATTTCACCCCAGAACAAAATCTATCCTTTGACGGATACTATTAAACTTGTTCAGTCACAGCTGGAACACCAGATTCAGGGTATTGCTATTTTGGCAATTGAATTTCACCCCAGAACAAAATCTTTCATTTGACGGATACTATTAAACTTGTTCAGTCACAGCAGGAACACAAGATTCAGGGTATTGCTATTTTGGCAATTAAATTTCACCCCAGAAAATAATATATCCTGTGGCGGACACTATTAAACTTGGCCAGCCACAGCTGAAACCACTGATTTATGGTATTGCTATTTTGGCAATTGAATTTCACCCCAGAAAATAATATATCCTTTGACGGACACTAGGGAAATTGTCCAGTCACAGCTGGAACACCAGATTCAGGGTATTGCTATTCTGGCAATTAAATTTCACCCCAGAAAAAAATATACCCTTTTACGGACAAATTTAAACTAGGCCTACAACAGCTGGAACACCAGATTTACTGTATTTCTATTTTTGCCACTGAATTTCACCCCAGAAAATAATATATCCTTTGACGGACACTAGGGAAATTGTCCAGTCACAGCTGGAACACCAGATTCAGGGTATTGTTATTTTGGCAATTGAATTTCACCCCAGAACAAAATCTATCCTTTGACGGATACTATTGAACTTGTTCAGTCACAGCTGGAACACCAGATTTACGGTATTTCTATTTTTGCAACTGAATTTCACCCCAGAAACTAATATATCCTATGACAGACACTATTAAAGTTGGACAGCCACTGCTGGGACACCAGATTTACGGTATTGCTATTTTGGCAATTGAATTTCTCCCCAGAACAAAATATATCCTTTGCCGGACACTATGAAACTTGTCCAGTCACAGCTGGAACACCAGATTTACTGTATTTCTATTTTTGCAACTGTATTTCACCCCAGAAAAAAATATATCCTTTGATGGACACTAGGGAAATTGTGCAGTCACAGCTCGAACACCAGATTCAGAGTATTGCTATTTTGGCAATTAAATTTCACCCCAGAAAAAAATATACCCTTTTACGTACATATTTAAACTAGGCTTGCAACAGCTGGAACACCAGATTTACGGTATTTCTATTTTTGCAACTAAATTTCACCGCAGAAAATAATATATCCTATGACGGACACTATGAAACTTGTCCAGTCACAGCTGGAACACCAGATTTACAGTATTGCTATTTTGGCAATTGAATTTCAACCCAGAAAAAAAATATATCCTTTGCCGGACACTATTAAACTTTGCCAGCCACTGCTAGGATACCAGATTTAGGGGATTGCTATTTTGGCAGTTGAATTTAACTCCTTAAAAAATATAGAAATTTCTATCCTGAGTTTCTAAGGGTGACAATAGGCACAGCCAAGCCCCTGATATAGGATATAGCAAAAAAAAAAAAACTAGGATTGATGGATTGATGGACTTGGTTGCAGCTTGTGCTGGTGCACCACAAGACCCAAAATGGCCGCCGATCAAAGTGACAGAAAAGTGAGCCTAAAAACCAGTGAGCAGAAGTTGAATGATTCACAGCTGTAGATCGATCACTTCATTAGGTGTTTTTGCTGACTTTTCCCTGTCTAATCTCACCCTCACAGAAGCTGCGTCCTCTCCCTACACCAGTGCTTCTCAATTATTTTCTGTCATGCCCCCCCTAGGAAGAAGATAACATTTCGCGCCCCCCGCGCGACTGTAAATAGTATCATTTGTCTATAAAATTGTTATAAGTACACCAATCTCCCCACAGATGAGGGCCATTAACCCCCCCTCCCCCCCAAAATCATGTGCAGGCTCCATTAACCCCCCTCCCCCCCAAATCATGTGCAGGCTCCATTTAAACCCCCCCCCCCCAAATCATGTGCAGGCTCCATTAACCCCCCCCCCAATCATATGCATGCTCCATTAACCCCCCTCCCCAATCATGTGCAGGCTACATTAACCCCCCCCCCAAGTCATGTGCAGGCTCCATTCACCCCCCCTCCCCCCCAAATCATGTGCCGGCTCCATTAACCCCCCCCCCCAATCATATGCAGGCTCCATTAACCCCCCCAAAATCATGTGCAGGCTCCATTAACCCCCCAATCATATGCAGGCTCCATTAACCCCCTCCCCAATCATGTGCAGGCTACATTAACCCCTCCCCCAAATCATGTGCAGGGTTCAGGCTTCCACCTCCCCCAAATCATGTGCAGGCTCTCTCCCCCCAATAGGGTCCAGGGTCCCCCACCCACCCAATACTTACCTCCCTGGAAGCGCTGGATGCAGGCCTCTTCCGGCCTGTGTTCCGCTATGCACTCTGCTCAGGCGGCGCGATGACGTCATCGCGCCGCCTGAACCGGTCTGATAGGCTGCCGGCACAAGGCCCGCAGCCTATCAGAGGAGCAGGGGAGGGAGACGCCTCTCCCTCCCCTGCCGCACAGCACAGAGGACGGCGATACAGATCACTATGGAAATGAACGCTTCCACAGTGGAAGCGTTCATCTCCTGTCACCTGGACCCCCTTTACGGAGCCTCGCGCCCCACTATTTGAGAAACGTTGCCCTACACTAATCAGAGCAGAGTGACGTGCGGCACTACGTGACTCCAGCTTAAATAGAGGCTGGGTCACATGCTGCACTTGGGCAATCACATCTATGCCATTAGTAGGCATGGCTGTGATGGCTTCTTAGGGCAAGAAGTAAAACGTTAGCTGATTGGCTGCTGTGCAGCCCTTCAGAAAGTGTGAAGAAATCGTCGAACAACGGACCCGAACCCGAACTTTTTTGACAATGTTCGGGTCTGGGTCCGTGTCACGAACACCCCAAAATTCTGTACGAACCCAAACTATCCAGTTCAGGTTCCCTCATCCCTAATTATAATGACTCGTTTTGTCTAGGGAGCAATCATTAGGAGAAATAAAATGTCCGCCTTCCTATTAATACACACAAAACCTGTCCTAATCACACAGGAAGAAGGGTTACCTAACCCTTTTAACCCTGGGCCAGTTTTCACATTCCTGCCCGGGCCATTTTTTGCTAATTCGACATGTGTCACTTCATGTGGAAATAACTTTGGAACACTTTTAATTATCCAAGCCATTCTGAGAATGTTTTCTCGTGACACATTATACTTCATGATAGTGATACATTTGAGTCAATATATTTCACCTTTATTTATGAAAAAATCCCAAATTTACCAAAAATTTTAAAAAATTGTCAATTTTCAAAATTTCAATTTCTCTGCTTTTAAAACAGAAACTTAAACCTCATAAAATATTTATTACTTAACATTCCCCATATGTCTACTTTATGTTGGCATCATTTTATTTTTTTTCGACGGGTTGGAAGGCTTAGAATTTTAGAAGCAATTCTTAAAATGTTTAAGAAAGTTTCCAAAACCCACTTTTTAAGGGCCAGCTCAGGTCTGAAGTCATTTTGTGGAGCTTACATAGTGGAAACCCCCCATAAATTACCCGATTGTAGAAACTACACCCCTCAAGCTACTCAAAACTTATTTTACAAACTTTGTTAACCCTTTAGGTGTTCCACAAGAATTAAAGGAAAATTTAGATGAAATTTCACTTTTTTGGCAGATTTTCCATTTTAATCAATTTTTTTCTTTAACACATCGAGGGTTAACAGTTGTGTTGATCAAGCACTTTGGTGTTCTCCCGAGCATCCGAGCACAATGGAAGAACCCCAGGCACCCGATGCTCTGAAGAGAGGAGGGTGTCGGGACTCTAGTTCGGCTTAGAAGTCCCTGCTCTGACTCCATAAATAGCTATGTCCATATATAAGTCAGTGCTTGGGGACACCCCAATGTATTTAAATCTAATTTAGCCTGTATTTCAGAAAAGTTTCTGCTGGGATTCCAACTCACAATCTTCTGCTTTAGAGTCAAGGCACTTAACCACACATCTACAGTTGTGTTCAAAATTATTCAACCCCCAATGCTGTAAAGGGTTTTAGGGAATTTAGTGTACATTTGTAATTGTGTTCAGAATGAAATCTTACAAGGACTTTTTCAATTGTTTTTGTAATACAGTATTAAATGTTTTTTTTGTGATTTCTTCATGGACACAATTATTCAACCCCTTAAAGACTACCACTCTTAAGAACAGAGGTTCATTCAAGTGTCTTCGATCAGGAATTGAAAACACCTGTGGATGTCAAGGAGCAGCAATCAAGCATAATAAGCACCAATTAGGTAGATTTAAAATGACTGTGATACTCAGCTCCTTCTAGACATTTACTGGTGTGTTTACAAACATGGTGAAGTCAAGAGAATGGTCCAGGAAGACAAGAGAAGAGGTGATTTCTCTTCACAGGAAGGGCAATGGCTATAAGAAGATTGCAAAGATGTCAAACATACCAAGAGACACCATAGGAAGCATCATTCGCAAATTCAAGGCAAAGTACACTGTTGAAACGCTACCTGGTCGTGGCAGAAAGAAGATACTGACTTCGACTGCTGTGCGCTACCTGAAGCGCAAAGTGGAGAAAAGTCCCCGTGTGACTGCTGAGGAACTGAAAAAAGATTTGTCAGATGCGGGTACTGAAGTTTCAGCTCAAAAAATAAGGCGCACACAGCGTAATGAAGGCCTCCATGTCAGAACTCCCAGGCGCACCCCCTTGATGTCTCCAAAGAATAAGAAGAGTCGACTGCAGTATGCCAAAAGTCATGTGGACAAACCACATTTGTGTTCTGTGGACTGATGAAACAAAATTAGAACTGTTTGGGCCCATGGATCAACACTATGTTTGGAGGAGGAAGAACAAGGCCTATGAAGAAAAGAACACCTTGCCTACTGTGAAGCATCGCGGGTGGTCAATCATGCTTTGGGGCTGTTTTGCTTCTACAGGTACAGGGAAGCTTCAGCGTGTGCAAGGTACCATGAATTCTTTTCAGTACCAGGAGATATTGGATGAAAATGTGATGCAGTCCGTCACAATCCTGAGGCTTGGGAGACGTTGGACCTTTCAACAGGACAATGATCCCAAGCATACCTCAGTCCACTAGAGCAGTGTTTCCCAACCAGTGTGCCAACAGCTGTTGCAAAACTACAACTCCCAGCATTCCCGCACAGCCAAAGGCTGTCCGGGCATGTTGGGAGTTGTAGTTTTGCAACAGCTGGAGGCACACTGGTTAGGAAACACTGCACTAGAGCATGGTTGCAGATTAAAGGCTGGAACATTTTGAAGTGGCCATCGCAGTCACCAGATTTAAATCCGATTCAGAACCTCTGGTGGGACTTAAAGAAAGCAGTTACAGCGCGGAAGCTGGAAGCTTTTGCCCATGAAGAATGGGCAAAGATACCCGTAGATCGCTGCAAGACACTTGTGTCAAGCTATGCTTTACGTTTAAAAGCTGTTATAACTGGAAAAGGATGTTGTACCAAGTACTAAGATTGAATGTCACTTGGGGGTTGAATAAAACTGATAATGATGTGAGCACAGAAAAGACATTTGTGGTTATTTCATTATAAATGTTATGTTATATTTGTCTGACTTACAAGTGCCTCTTTGATTTAATTGTAAACAAGATGACTGAAATGATCAAAATCAATGTCAAACTGGCCAAAACACTCAATTTCAGTGGGGGTTGAATAATTTTGAACACAACTGTATAAGAGCTACATAGCTACTCACTAAAAAAAATATGACACTTCTACTGTAGACTCAGTTATAGCAGCTGTTATAGCCAGTGTACATCCATACACATGACAGCTACCCCAGCACAGTCAGCTCTGCTATATCTCTATATATGACAGCTGCCACAGCACAATCAATGCTGCTACATTCATACACATGATAGCTGCCCCAGCACACTCAGCTCTGCTATATCTCTATATATGATAGCTGCCCCCAGCACACCCAGCCCTGCTACATCTATACACATGACAGCTGCCCCAGCACACTCAGATCTGCTATATCTCTATATATGACAGCTACCCCAGCACACTCACCTCTGCTATATCTCTATATAGGACAGCTGTCCCAGCACACTCAGCTCTGCTATATCTCTAATATGTTTTTTTGTAGTTGGTCTCCCTGAGATCAGCTATTGTTGTGTTTGTGTAGTCTCCGAGGCATTGCTCCCGGTTAGCCAGAATCCTACTCCACACTGATGAGGGGCAACACCATGAATCAGCTGTCTGTGGATGGATACCTGGCTTAGGTTTTCCCCGTCATATCCGTAAAGCTTGTAAAAAAGCGGGATCTTGAGGGCCACTTAATATGGTGGATTTGGTGATCTCTGTAATGGAGACACCCCTTTGCTTGGTTTTCCTTCCTTTGAGGGATATCTGGCTTTCATTGTGTTGTAGACCCATAACTTGGGCTCCACATTTATTTTGCATATTCCTGTTTCCCAGGGAGCTTTGCACTTCAGATTGCTGTGTTGAGACTCTTAAGTGAGGCTCTGCAGTGTTTTTTTGTAGTTGGTCTCCTGGAGATCAGCTATTGTTGTGTTTACATCTATACACAAGACAGCTGCCCCAGCACACTTAGCTCTGCTATATCTCTATATATAAAAGCTGCCCTGGCACACTCAATGCTGCTACATCCATACACATGACAGCTGCCATAGCACACTCAGCTCTGCTATATCTCTAGATATGACAGCTGTCCCAGCACACTCACCTCTGCTATATCTCTATATAGGACAGCTGTCCCAGCACACTCAGCTCTGCTATATCTCTATATATGACAGCTGCCCCAGCACACTCACTGCTGCTACATCCATACATATGACAGCTACCCCAGCACACCTAGCCCTGCTATATCTCTATATATGACAGAGATATAGCAGGGCTGAGTGTGCTGGGGCAGCTGTCATATATAGGGATATAGCAGAGCTGAGTGTGATATAGCATAGCTATAACAGAGTCTACAGTCTCATATTTTTTAGTAACTGGCTATACAGCTCTTATAGCTGAGTGGCTAAGTGCCTTGCCCCTAATGCAGAATGTCATGGGTTTGAATCCCAGCACAAACTTTTCTTAAATACAGGCTAAATTAGATTTAAATACACTGGGTGTCCCCAAGCACTGACTCCATATATGGACATAGCTAGTATATGGAGTCAGAGCAGGGAATCCTAAGCCCCAGTCTCACACTGAGCGATTCGCTCAGTGTGAGATCGAGTTTGAGCACACAGGGTGTCCGTCCGAACTAGCATGCTCTCTCAACACTAGTTAACAGCCAAACAAAACTCAATATTTATTAGTTTACAGAAACGCCCCACAAGTGGTCGTAACATAGCATGGCGCAGAAGGAAAGGAACTGATGTAAGGGCACATAGCAGGGCGCAGAAGGTAAGGAACGCCGTATGGTCTTTGGAAGGCAGATTTTGCTGGACTGGTTTTTAGATGCCATGTCCAATTGTAAGCCCTCCTGATGCACTCTTACAGTAGAAACTCCCAAAAAGTGACCCCATTTTGGAAACTAGTGCATAAGGTGCCAGTTTTATTGGTACTATTTTGGGGTACATATGATTTTTAATTGCTCTATATTATGTTTTTTGTGAGTCAAGGTAACCAAAAAATGGATGTTTTGGCACCGATTTTGTTTTTTAAAACATTCATCTGACAGGGTAGATCATGTGCTATTTTTATAGAGCAGGTTTTTACGGACGCAATGATATCAAATATGTCTACTTTCTTTGTTTGTTTCAGTTTTACATAATAAAAACATTTTTGAAAAAAAATTATGTTTTTGTTTCTCCATTTTCTGAACGCACTATTTTTTTTATTTTTCTGCCAATCGTCTTGTGCAAGGGCTTGTTTTTTGCAGGAAGAGTTGACATTTTTATTGGTACCATTTTTGGGTACATATGATTTTTTGATCATTCATTATTACACTTTATGGGGCAAGGTGACAAAAAAATTGATATTTTTGGCACAGTTTTTATTTATCTATTTTTTTCAGCGCTTACCTATAAAGCAGATAGTTACGGACGTGGCAATACCTAATATGTATACTTTTTCTTGTTTAAGTTTTACACAATAATAGCATTTTTGAAACCCCAAAAAATTATGTTTTAGTGTCTTCATAGTCTGAGAGCTTCTTTATTTTTCGACCGATTGTCTTAGGTAGAGTCTCATTTTTTGTGGAAGGAGGTGACGGTTTGATTGGTACTATTTTGGGGGGAAGTTATATCCTGCAATTCGAATCGACATGCAGATGACAGTGGTCTCTATTAGAATCACTGCATACTTCACTTATTTGGGCAGTCACAGGTCCAAATAACTGAAGTATTAACTCAGCCTTACAGGTCGATGTTAGCGTCAAGAAGAAGCACAGTCCTTTTACACCTTCGTCAGTTGATTCCACCTAGATGTCTACAGAACCTGTTCTGTTAAATGCTTATACAAGTAGAGCTCCCCTGACAGAGTGGAGAGGGTATCAGCAGTAAGTTTGTGTTGACGTCACTGATTAGTTTGCCCTTCCTCTGATCCGTCAGAACAATAACCCACAAAAAATGGATTCTGTCTGTGGAGCATCCTCCTTCACTTGGTCAGCATTTGCTCAATAATCCATCAGTATTGCTAATGCCCAAAAAAAAAAGTGGATCTAAAATAGAGATGACACGTGAATGGAATATTTGCTTGTCTTTTGCGTTTTGTACCCACTCCTGCTTTTGGCTACCAAATCATAAGCCAATTCTGATGGGACCATACAGGCCTTACAGCTGCTATACAGACAGGATCCGTTGTGCAGATAATTTTTCCTTCCTTCTGACAGATCAGAAGAAAGGTCAAATAAATTATGATGTCAGCCAGGTCGAAAGCCAAAATAGTGGACCAGTCATGAAGAGGGGAGGGTGGAAAAAGCATTAGAAGTCCACAGAGTGGCTCAATGACATAGTGGTGAGGTGAAAGAAGCATGAGGAGACCAAAGAGTGACCCAATAAAAGGTTCTGGAGGCGGAAGGAGTATGAAGAGGCCACCAAGTGGCACAATGACAGAGTCTGGAGGTGGCAGCAGTATGAGTGGCACAATGACACAGTCTGGAGTTGGCAGCATCAGGAGAAGGCCACGAGTGGCAGAATGACAGTCTGGAGGTGGCAGCAGTATGAGGAGTCCACCGATTGGCACAATGACATAGTCTGGAGGTCGCAGCAGTATGAGGAGGCCACCGAGTGGCAAAACGACAGAGTCTGGAGTTGGCAGTATCAGGAGAAGGCCACTGAGTAGCACAATGACAGAGTCTGGAGTTGGCAGCATCAGGAGAAGGCCACTGAGTGGCACAATGACAGAGTGTGAAGGTGGCAGCAGCAGCATCAGGAGAAGGCCATCGAGTGGCACAATGACAGAGTCTGGAGTTGGCAGCATCAGGAGAGGGCCACTGAGTGGCACAATGACAGTTTGGAGTTGGCAGCATCAGGAGAAGGCCACCAAGCGGCACAATGACAGAGTGTGGAGGTGGTGGCAGCAGCAGCATCAGCATCAAGAGAAGGTTACTGAGTGGCATAATGACAGAGTCTGGAGTTGGTAGCAGTATGAGGAGGCCACAAAGTGGCATGACAACGAGAGATTGCAGAGGTGGCAGCAGCATGAGGAGGCCACAGAGTGGTATGACAACGAGATATTGCAGACGTGGAAGTAGAATGAGAAGGGCACAGAGTGGCATGACGATGAGAGATTGCAGAGGTGGCAGCAGCACGAGGGGGCCACAGAGTGGCACGACGACAAGAGATTGCAGAGGTGGCAGCAGCATGAGGAGGCCACAGAGTGGCACGATGACGAGAGATTGCAGAGGTGGCAACAGCATAAGGAGGCCACAGAGCGGCCGCTTCATCTATTTATTTATAGGGAATATGGGACGGAACAGAAGGTTAGAATTTCTCAATTTTATAAAGTGTTGCTTAAAACACGATTTAGTAATACATGTGCTCTGGCACAAAAGGCTTGGCAAGTTGATTATTCGGTCATTTTCCTCGAAGATTGAGATAATATATTGGCGAATTTGAGTATATTTCTCAATTTAATATTAAATATTTGATAAATTTAATGAAGTGTTGCCTAAGACAGGAGAGAATCGGACAGTCTTCTGTTTATTCGACTACATGGTTGAGATGGAGCATTCCAAAAAAGCCAATAAACAAGCCAATGTCACTACCAGAGTTTTGAGGAGTTCTCACAGCTCTGTTTCTCCGCCCCTGTGATGAGGTCTTTACTTTCATTTTCACTCTTTTCCCTCTTCCCAGCTGTTTCTTCTTTGATTGATTCCTCTTCCTTTAAATCACCCCTCTTCCTGTTTCACCTTGCGGGTTATATTTCTCATCTTGAGTTGTGTCAGCCGCTGGAGTATCTACACTGCTGTGGTCTCTTTACACTGGACGTGTATTTTGCTGAAGCAAGCAACATCGAATATTGTCTGCTGAGATTGGATCTGTCTTCACTGCTGCTGCAGTCCCTACAGATAAGTTTGCAGACATTGTTGGTTTTGTTTATTTGCTGACTGGATCCGAGGCGACCCCGGTTCCGTCCATATACTGAGCTGGGAGCCGGTGGCCGTGCCCCCCCCCCTTTATCATAGGGGTTTCAGGTCTCACTCAGCCTTAGGTACGCGGGCATGCCTCGACCCACCATCTGGGTCTGGGCATGTGCATAGCAGCGCAGGGAGAGCTCTTAGGGTCTGACAGGGGTTACCTTTTATGCTCCCTAGTTTGGGTCCGCTCAGTAGCTTGTGCAGTGATTGTACTCCTGTTGTTCGCATATTCCCGTGACATTATAACCCGCCGAAACCGTCTTTTGACATGAATCCGCTTTCTGACCTGGTTGACCGCATGCAGGGTCTTTCTTTGGAAGTAGCGGATCTCCGTCAATCTATGACTCAGCTTCAGGCATCTGGGTCTGCTAGCGTCCATGGAGTTTGTTGCGAGCCGAAGGTCTCACTTCCGGAGACGTTCTCCGGGGGCAGTGAGAATTTTTTTCGCTTAAGAGAGGCTTGCAAACTTCATTTCCGCTTGCTTCCCCATTCCTCTGGTGATGAGGAGCAGAGGGTAGGGATTATCATCTCCCTGCTCAGGGATAATGCTAAGACTTGGGCTTTTTCGCTGCCATCACTCCCCCTTCGATCGGTGGATGGATTTTTTGTGGCCCTCGGGCAGATATATGATGACCCGGATTGTGTTGCTCTGGCTGAATCTAGCTTACGTTCTTTATGCCAGAACAAACTGTCTGCTGAGCTTTATTGTTCTGAATTTCGGAGATGGGCAGCTGATTCAGGTTGGAATGATGCTGCACTCCGGAGTCAGTTCTGTCATGGTCTCTCAGAGAGATTAAAAGATGCATTTGCCATGCGTTTATGAAGTGCTCTTCTCTCTACTCGAGTGACGCCCCCTGCTCCTCCCCCCCCCCCCTATTTCTTCTTCTTACTTTTTTTTTTTTTTTATTATTATTGTACTTGTTTCACCTAAGATTTTCATTAAGGTGATATGTAATGATGTATGAGGACACAGACTAATAGTCAGACATGATGTTACTGTTTTCTCTTATGCAATGGGACAAGGGTGTAATGTGTGATGCCAGGTTGGCAGCAGGTGCCCTGGTGTCTATAGCGGTTTCCTATCTGCTTCTATGTCTTCTTCCCAGATGCCCCATCCCATGTTGCCACAATCTGGGTTGGCAATGCAAATATTTAGGATTGTCTGATATTATTGCTTATCGTTATCAGCGAATATTTTTTGCACTCTTATATTGTAATGTCAATGTCCAATTTCAACTGGTGACTGCGTTCACTTGCTTTTACTTGTTTCTTAGTCAATTTGTTATTGACTGTCTATTTCATATGTTAACTAATAAAAAACTGATTATACAAAAAAAAAAAAAAAAGATGCATTTGCTTTCCATGAGAGACCAACGTCCTTAGAGTCTGCCATGTCTCTAGCGGTACGCCTGGACAGGCGCCTTAGAGAAAGAGAGGAGACTTCTCTTCCCTGCCATTTTCAGCCTAGGGGCAGTGGGGCGGACTCATTCAATGTGCAGGGGCCTCATCCTGCCTCGGTCCCCTCTGAGGAGGAGGCTATGCAGCTGGGTCGACTTGCCCCTGATAAATGAGGATTTAGTCCTCAGAGAATGATGTGTTTCAGTTGTGGGGGCATTGGTCATTTGGTAAATGTTTGCCCCTCTAGGAGATTCATGAATTTTGCTGAGTGTGATAATAAAAGAAAAACCTCAAAAGGTAAAAAAAAAAAACTCAAGATTTGCTCCATCTGCTACCCTGGGCAAAGTTGATGTGGGGATAGATGCTTTTCCCTTGGCCTGCACTTCCTGTTTTCTCCTATCTGCCAGGGTGGCGCTAAGGAGCAAAGTCATTTCTTGTGAAATTTTTGTTGATAGTGGAGCGGCTGTCAATCTTATTGACAATCAATTTGTAGCCATGCATGGTTTTCAGGTTTGCACATTAGAAAAGGATATACCTGTTTTTGCTATTGACTCTGCTCCACTCTCGCAAAGATCCCTAAAGGGCATAGTTCACAATATCCGATTGACTGTGGGTGATGCTCATGTGGAGGATATATCTTGTTTTGTCCTTAGCGGATTGCCTAGTCCTCTAGTGTTGGGGTTACCCTGGCTCACTAGACATAACCCCACTATTGATTGGCAAGCAAGGCAAATAATTGAATGGAGTGAGTTTTGTAGAGAGAATTGTCTCACGGCGACTTTTGCAGAGGTTACTACTAAGACTATGCCATCATTTCTCTCTGAATTTTCGGACGTATTTTCCGAGAGTGGTGTTCAGGAGCTACCTCCTCACCGGGAGTATGACTGTCCCATTAATCTCATTTCCGGCGCCAAGCTACCGAAGTCACGCCTGTACAATCTCTCCCAACCAGAAAGAATCGCTATGCGTACCTATATCTCTGAGAGTCTGGGTAAGGGGCATATCCGTCCCTCAAAATCACGTGTTGCCACTGTTTTTTTTTTGTTAAAAAAAAAGATGGCTCTTTAAGACCTTGCCTAAATTTTAGGGAGCTGAACCGTATCACGATTCGTGATCCCTATCCGCTTCCTCTCATGCCGGACCTCTTCAATCAAATTGTTGGGGCGAAGGTTTTTTCCAAATTGGATTTGAGAGGCGCATACAACCTGGTCAGGGTCAGAGAGGGGGGCGAATGGAAAACGGCCTTTAATACCCCTGAGGGGCATTTCGAGAATCTCGTTGTGCCTTTTGGCTTGATGAATGCTCCAGCCGTCTTTCAGCATTTTGTTAACAGTATTTTCTACCATTTAATGGGGAAATTTGTGTTGGTGTATCTTGATGATATTTTGATTTTTTTCCCCTGATGCCAAGTCCCATCAGGGTCACCTTTGTCAAGTTTTGCGGATTCTGCAGGAAAATAAATTATACGCCAAGCTGGAGAAATGTGTTTTTATGGTATCGGAGATTCAATTTTGGGTTTTCTCCTCTCTGCTTCTGGTTTTCGCATGGACCCGGAGAAGCTCCGTGCTGTGCTTGAATGGGAGCTTCCTGAGAATCAGAAGGCACTGATGCGATTTCTGTGTTTTGCTAACTATTACAGAAAGTTCATTTTGAATTATTCCTCTGTTGTCAAGCCGCTCACTGATATGACAAAAAAGGGGGCAGATTTTTCCTCTTGGTCGGAGGAGGCGCTTACAGCTTTTTCTAAGATTAAAGAAAGTTTTGCGTCTGCACCCATCTTAGTGCATCCCGATGTCTCTTTACCTTTTATTGTTGAGGTGGATGCTTCCGAGGTGGGTGTGGGTGCGGTTTTGTCCCAAGGCCCCTCTCCTGCCAAATGGCGACCCTGTGCCTTCTTCTCTAAAAAAACTCTCCCCTGCAGAGAGAAACTATGATTAGTGTTGATCACGAATTTTCGAATTGCGAATTTTAATCACGAATATCAGCACTTCAAGAATTCGCGAATATTTAGAATATCGCATGATATATTCGCAATTGCGAATATTCGTCTTATGCAAATTTTTTATATGCAAATTTTCACAAGCAAAAAAATAATGTCATTATTTTCTCGTTTGCGAAAATTCGCATAAAAAATTGCATAAATTAGCATAAAAATGCACATAAATTAGCATAAAAATTCACATAAACTGGTATCTTTTAAATGCCAGTTTATGCGAATTTTTAATGCAAATTTATGCGAATTTTTATGCTAATGTATGCAATTTTTTATGCGAATTTTCGCAAACGAGAAAATAATGTCTGGAGATTACGAATTTTTGAATATATGGCGAATATTCGCCCAAATATTCTCGAAATATCGCGAATTCGAATATTGCCCCTGCCGCTCATCACTAACTATGATGTGGGAGATAGGGAGTTATTGGCAATCAAATTGGCTTTCGAAGAATGGCGCCATTGGTTAGAGGGGGCCAGGCACCCTATCACTGTTTTTACTGACCATAAGAATCTGGCGTACTTGGAGTCGGCCAAGCGTATGAATCGGAGACAGGCCAGATGGTCTCTGTTCTTCTCCAGATTCAATTTTGTGGACACATTCCGCCCTGGGATTAAAAATGTGAAGGCGGTTGCCCTCTCTCGCTGTTTTCCGGGAGGGGGGAACTCCGAGGACCCGGCTCCCATTTTGGCTGAGGGGGTAGTCGTTTCTGCTCTGTATCCTGATTTGGAGGCCGAGGTCCAGGCTGCCCAGGCAGAGGCACCTGCTCGTTGTCCTTCTGGGAGGTTGTTTGTGCCTCTTGAGTTACATCACAAGCTTTTTAAGGAGCATCATGATACTGTCCATGCTGGTCACCCCGGGAGTAGAGCCACTGTTGATCTCATTACTCGGAGATTCTGGTGGCCGGCTCTTCGTAAGTCAGTGGAGGGTTTTGTGGCAGCTTGTGAGACTTGCGCTCGTGCTGAGGTCCCTCGTTCACGGCCTTCAGGTCCCCTCCTCCCCTTACCCATACCTTCCCGTCCTTGGACATACCTGTCCATGGACTTTATCACGGATCTTCCTCGTTCCTCAGGGAAGTCTGTGATCCTGGTGGTGGTGGACCGTTTTAGCAAGATGGCACATTTCATATCCTTCCCTGGATTGCCCAATGCTAAGACGCTGGCGCAAGCTTTTGTCGACCACATTGTTAAATTGCATGGCATCCCTTCTGACATTGTTTTCGATAGAGGCACGCAGTTTGTGTCCAGATTCTGGAGGGCTTTCTGTTCTCGCCTGGGGGTTCGGCTGTCCTTCTCTTCTGCTTTTCACCCGCAGTCGAATGGTCAGACTGAACGCGTCAATCAGAATCTGGAGACATATTTGCGCTGTTTTGTGGCAGAGAATCAGGAGGATTGGTGTTCGTTTCTGTCTCTTGCTGAGTTTGCCTTGAATAACCGTCGTCATGACTCTTCTGATAAGTCACCTTTCTTTGGTGCATATGGGTTTCATCCGCAGTTTGGGACATTCTCGGGAGGGGGCCCTTCTGGTTTGCCTGAGGAGGAGAGATTTTCCTCCTCTTTGTCTACTATTTGGCAAAAAATTCAGAGTAATCTAAAAAAGATGAGTGAGAAATATAAGCATGTGGCTGATAAGAGATGTGTGTCTGGTCCGGACTTGCATGTGGGCGATCTGATGTGGTTGTCTACAAGAAATATTAAACTGAAGGTTCCCTCCTGGAAGTTGGGTCCTAAGTTTATTGGGCCTTATAAGATCTTATCCATCGTCAATCCTGTTGCCTTCCGTCTTGATCTTCCACAGGTTTGGAAGATACATAATGTTTTTCACAGGTCTCTCTTAAAACCATATGTCCAGCCCACGATACCCTCCCCTTTGCCTCCTCCTCCGATTTTGGTTGATGGCAATCTGGAGTTTGAGGTTTCCAGAATTTTGGACTCTCGCATTGTCCGCGGTTCTCTTCAGTACCTCGTTCATTGGGAGGGTTATGGTCCTGAGGAGAGGATGTGGGTTCTGGTGTTGGACATTAAAGCCACCCGCCTCATCAGGGCTTTTCATAGGGCTCATCCTGAGAAGGTGGGTCCTGGGTGTCCGGAGTCCACCCGTAGAGGGAGGGGTACTGTCACTACCAGAGTTTTGAGGAGTTCTCACAGCTCTGTTTCTCCGCCCCTGTGATGAGGTCTTTACTTTCATTTTCACTCCTTTCCCTCTTCCCAGATGTTCCTTCTCTGATTGATTCCTCTTCCTTCAAATCACCCCTCTTCCTGTTTCACCTTGCGGGTTATATTTCTCATCTTGAGTTGTGTCAGCCGCTGGAGTATCTACACTGCTGTGGTCTCTTTACACTGGATGTATGTTTTGCTGAAGCAACCAACATCGGATATTGTCTGCTGAGATTGGATCTGTCTTCACTGCTGCTGCAGTCCCTACAGATAAGTTTGCAGACATTGTTGGTTTTGTTTATTTGCTGACTGGATCCGAGGCGACCCCGGTTCCGTCCGTATACTGAGCTGGGAGCCGGTGGCCGTGCCCCCCCCCCTTTATCATAGGGGTTTCAGGTTTCAGTCAGCCTTAGGTACGCGGGCATGCTTCGACCCACCATCTGGGTCTGGGCATGTGCATAGCAGCGCAGGGAGAGCTCTTAGGGTCTGACAGGGGTTGCCTTTTATGCTCCCTAGTTTGGGTCTGCTCAGTAGCTTGTGCACTGATTGTACTCCTGTTGTTCGCATATTCCCGTGACAGCCAATCAACAAGTGTTTAAGATGTGTGTCCTTAGAAGCTATCACAGACATGCCTACTAATGGCATGTCTGTGATTGGCCAGTGCAGCATGTGACCCAGCCTCTATATAAGCTGGAGTCACGTAGCGCCGCATGTCACGTCAGCTCTTACTAGTGTAGGCATAGGATGCTGCTGTGAGGGAGAGATTAGGAAAGAATCTGATATCAGAGCTTAGTGTTAAGTCTGCCATCTAAAGCAATTTTTGTTGTGGATGCAATGCAACATTTTTTTTACCCTGTCTTGAGCCCAGTGACACAGAAAAATAAGTTTTAATCCGTCTGTTAGTCATATGGGCGTCGGCGGCCATTTTGTGCAAGTGCAGTGCACTTGCACCTGCATATGTGCCAGGGACAATAATTTTATCCTGTTCTTGTATTTCAGTGGGCAACATATACCCATTTTTTAAGAGCACCTGCACTGCATATGTGCCAGGGGAAGGGAAAATAATATAGGTAATCCAGCTGTGAGTTCAGGGACCCAGGGGGTGACATATTCATATATACATTTGCGGCCTGTATTCCATTTCTGAGAGTAAAATACAATCAGTAAATACAACTGGGACATTGTGGGTGAAAAAAAAATCCCTATTTTTTGCCATAAAGTACGTTTGAGGCCTGCACTCCATTTTTGAGAGTGAAAGAAAATCAGTAAATCTAGCTCTTTGTGAAAAACCCCACACCACGCAGGAGCTGTGGACGGGCATAGAACAACAGATCGATGAGTTGTTGGTGCCACTGAGCCTCAAGCCCGGCCTGGTGGTGTGCGATAATTAGTGAAATCTCGTAGCAGCTCTGCGCCTGGCGCATGTGCTGAATTTGCTGGTGCAGAAATTCCAGGAAAACTACCCCAATATGTTAGAGCTGCTGTAGAAAGTGCTCGCCTATATGCGCTATCTGCGGCCTTCCCGCTCACCTCCTCATATGTGTCGTGCCCACAAGGTGGAACTCCACCTTGCACATTTAGTATCGTTTCAGCTGCAGCACGCACGGTTAAGTCGCTCTGTGGAACTGCACCACTTCCCCACCAATGAGTGGGCCTCCATGCGAGACCTTTGTGCCATGTTGCGCTGTTTCGAGTACTCCACCAACATGGCCTGTTCCGATAACGCCGTGATAAGTGTTACTATCCCACTGCTATGTCTTCTTGAAAAAACACTTCGGGCGATGATGGAAGAGGATGTGGCGCAGGAGGAAGAGGGATCATTTCCACGGTTATCAGGCCAGTCATTCACAAGTGGCTTGGAGGGTGTGTTCCTGCTGCACTGCATACCTGACAGGGAACTATATTCTGTAAATTCGGCTGTGTTTAGATTTTTCGATGATCTGTACCCCTTTTTTCTATCAAACTACCCCTGCACTGCATACCTGACTGGGAAATATATTTTTTAAATTCGGCGGCGTTTAGATTGTTGGGTGATCTATACCCCTTTTTTCTTTCAAACTACCCCTGCACTGCATACCTGACTGGGAAATAAATTTTGTAAATCCGTCTGTTAGTTTGGTGGGTCAACGCAAAGAATGAGGAGAGCGTCAAATATGGGACATGGTCCTGTTCATGGTGCTGCTGGTGGTGGTGGAGCTCTTGTTGCAGATAGAGGACGTGGTTGATCTGTGCCAGCCACACTCACAAATGAAACACCTTCCTCAGGTGCGCGTAGGCCCGAATGCCGCTCTACGAATGATGAGGCCAGAACATGTACAGGCGATAGTAGATTAGGTGGCTGACAGTGCCTCCAGTTCCTTCATATTGTCTCCCACACGGTCCCCTGGGACCAAGAAGTGAGCCCCTAGTCATGCAGCAGTCTCTTATGCTTTTTGATGGGGCCTCCACATAGCCCTGCCCCAGAAGTGGAAGAGATTAAGCGCACCAATGCCCAACCACTTATGTTTCAGGATGTGGACATGGGAGGACCAGCACAGCACGTCTCTGATGATTGATGATGAAACATAGGTGCCAACTGCTGTGCCTTTCTGCAGTGTGCAGACCGACAAGGAGGGCAGGGGTGAGGAGTGGGTGGAAGATGATGTGGAGGATGATGAGGTCCTAGACCCCACATGGAATCACGGTTATGCGAGTGACAAGTGCAGTTTGGAGGAAGAGGTGGTGGTTTCACAGAGCCACCAGCACAGCAAAAGAGGGAGCAGGGTGCAAAAGCAGAGCGGCCATCCCCTAGACAGTACGCCTGCTACTGCCCACTGCACCCAGAGACCGAGCACACCAAAGCCAGCTCCAAGGAGTTCCTTGGCGTAGCAGTTCTTCAGACAATGTGATGATGACAAGACACGAGAGGTTTACACGCTATGCAATCAGAGCCTGAAGCGAGGCATAAACGTTCTAAACCTGAGCACAACCTGCATGACCAGGCATTTAAATGCAAAGCACAAGCTGCAGTGGAGTAAACACCTCAAAAACCAAGAAATGTCTCAGGCTCCTCCTGCTCCCTCTTCTGCTGCAGTCCCTGCCTCTTCCTCCCCCTCTGGAGTGACAGTGGCACCTGCCACCCAGCAAACAGAGGGTGTGGCAGCAATGCCACCACGTCTGTCACCGTCACCAAGCATCTGCACAATGTCCTGTGGAAGTGTTCAGCTGTACATCTCCCAAACACTGGAGAGAAAGAGGAAGTACCCCCCCTACCCATCCGCAATCCCTAGCCCTGAATGCCAGCATTTCAAAATTCCTGGCCTTTGAAATGCTGTCATTCCATCTGGTGGACACGGACACTTTCAAAAACCTTATGGTGGTGTCTGTCCCACAGTATGTGGTTCCCAGTTGCGACTACTTTTCCAGGCGAGCCATCCCTTCCCTGCACAACCGAGGGCCGGACAAAATCAGGTGTGCACTGCACAACGCTATCTGTGGCAAGGTCCACATAACAACCGATACATGGACCAGTCCTTCCGCCACTGAGGATTGCAGGGCATTTCTATTTGCCTACTGTTGGCTCCTTCTCCTACTCTGCTTCCTCCTCCTCTACCAACTCCTAATCCTTTCAGTGTAACACCTTCACCACCAACATCAGTACAGCCAGAGGGAAACGACAGCAGGCCGTTCTGATTACTCATCTGTTTGGGGGGAAAAGCTCACAACACGCAGGAGCTGTGGACGGGCATGGAAGAACAGACCGATGAGTGGTTAGTGTCACTGAGCCTCAATCCCGGCCTGGTGGTGTGCGATAATGGGCGAAATCTCGTTGCAGCTCTGGGCCTAGCCGTTTTGACATACCTCCAGAAATTCCTGAACACCTGACAGTGAAAATCAATTCAGTTAATCCAGCTCTTAGATTCTGGTGGGACAAATTCACTTTTATTTGTGCTCAAGGACCCTTGCGGCCTGAGCTGCAGATGTGACAGGCAAATAATTTTATTAAATTTGTTGGTTAGATTGTTGGGTAACATTTCCTTGGTTATCAGGACTTTTTATTATAAATCGTAACAAAAACTATACAAGGAACATTATAAAAAGAGAAAATTAACCTGACCAGACTCCCACCCTACACCCCCCCCCTCTTCACTCAAACCACTCATTAATGCCTATTCACAAACTATTTATAAATTTACCTATAAACACATTTAAATAACTTTAAGTCAGATAAACAAAATAAACAAACAAAACTATATACTGTACATGCCTTACCCTTAACATATAAGGCCAGTCATATAAAAGTGGCTCGGAGGGTGGGTTCCTGCACCAACATAGGCTAGGTACAGAATTGTCCAGCCAGGGCACAGTTCTGGAGGAGGAGGAGAAGAAACCGTGTTCACAGCAGGGTGGCACCCAAAGCAGCTCAAGGCCATCACTTGAGCATGGCTGGGGGGATACAGAGTACGCAGATGATACACCTCACACAGAGGACAGCTTGTCGGTGCCTCTGGGCAGCCTGGCAAACATGAGCGACTACATGCTGCAGTGCCTGCGCAACGACTGCCGAGTTACTCACATTCTAACTTGTACTGATTACTGGGTGGCCACCCTGCTGGATCCCCATTACAAGGACAACTGGCTGTCCTGAATTCCGTCACTGAAGTTTGATCGGAAGAAGCCAACGCTGGTAGACGCCCTGCTGATGGCATTCACACCTGACACCGAGGGCTCAGTGGAAGCACAAGGCTAAAGCAGAGGAGGAGGAAGAAGTCGCCAAAGCAGCTGTATCACCGCCCGCACCTCAGAAGGCAGGGTTAGCATGGCCAAAATGTGGAAAAGCTTTGTCACCACGCCTCAACAACCAGCACCACCAGCAGATATGGAATGTCTTAGCAAGAGGCAGCATTTCCGCAAAATGAGGGAATAGTATCTGTGCACATGCCTACACGTACTGACTGATGGGCCTGCCCAGGGTCGTAGCTACAGGGGAAGCAGGGAAAGCGGCTGATTTGGGGCCCTGACCAAGAAGGGGCCCATCCAAGAGGTGGAGGACTAAAAGACTTTGCCAGGGCCCCCTCAACAGTATTATACAATTAAATTATATACAGTGGCAGTATAGACAGTGTTGAAAACGTATGGAACAGCTGCCTGGTCTGAGAGAGCGATCTTTAGTAGCCACAGGAATGGTGGCAGCATGAAAGGAAGAGGTTGCGAAAAAATTACTGAGGGAGGGGGGCCCCATTAAAAAATTTGCTGTTGGACCCAGTCATTTCTAGCTACGCCACTGAGTCTGTCACATTCATCTTCTGAGTCTCCAAATTGGGGACATTGCCACAGCTTCACCTTTACGCATTGGAGGTGCTGGCCTGCCCTGCATCCAGTGTATTGTCTGAACGTGTGTTTAGTACGGCTGGGGGCGTTATCACAGAAAAGCTCCACAGCCAACTTGGACACCCATCCATTGTTATACTACAGCGCACTTACTCTTTGTTTTCTTTTTTATATTTCCTAATGTTTTAAGATCTACCCCAATTTATTTAAAAAAAAACATTGTTGTTGGTGACGATGTAACCGCCAATTGTAATGAACTAAGTTCCCTGTCTGTTATGCAGTGCAGGGGTATTTTGAAAGAAAGAAGGGGTACAGATCAGCCAACAATCTGAACGCCACCTAACTTACAGAATATATTTCCAAGTCAGGTATGCAATGCAGGGGTACTCTATGGCCCAAGAATGTAACATACGATTTTTAGAAATGTACCTCCATGTCACCTATGCAGAGCAGGGGTTTGTATACGGCAAAACTGGCAAAATGTGACCCAGTAATGTAACAGATGATTTTTTTGAAATTACCCGCCCTGTCACTTATGCAGAGCAGGGGTTTGTATATGGCAAAACTGGCAAAATGTTACCCACCAATGTAACAGATCATTTTTTGAAATTTACCTTCCTGTCACCTAGGCAGAGCAGGGGCTTGTAAACGGCAAAACTAGTAAAATGTCACCCACCAATGGAACAGACCATTTTTACAAATTTAAGTCGCTGTCACCTATGTAGCACAAAAAGTTTTTTTTTTTTAATAGCACCAATGTAAATGCAGTATGTTACGGTTGTATTGAACTGTCAGAAATGTAGCATAGCACACAAATTTGCTATCTAGCACAAAAAAATTTGCTTTTTTACAGCAGCAATGTAACTGCAGTATGTAACGTTTTAATTGGACTGTCAGAAATTCAGCACAGCCCGTAAATTTACTATCTTGCAAAAAAAGTGTGCTTTTTATATCAGCAAGGTTACTTCAGTATTTAGCGGTTTTATTGGACTGTCAAATATGCAGTGCCTGTGGCAGACAGATAAAAAAAATCGCTATAGGGCACAAAAAAGTATGACAGACTAATGTAATTGAGTTATTTTTTACTGCCAGGTAGGCACTGCAGGCCGCAGGGGTACTAATTTGTCCTCCACTGTGCTACCAGAACAGAATTAAAGTAATGTCCCTGGCACACTTGCAGTTCACATGCAGTTGCAAGGGCACTGCACTTGCAAAAATGGCCGCCGACGCACACCGAACTAGCAGATGGATTAAACTTATTTTTCAGTGTCACTGGGCTCATAGCACCCTCAATAATCTCTGTAGTTTAAATATTGAACACTACACCACAAAGTTCAACAGAATTCTTCCCTAATCTCTCCCTCACAGCAGCAGCAGCAGCAGCATCCTATTCCTACACGAAGAGCAGAGTGACCTATATAGAGGCTGGGTCACATGCTGCTCTTGGCCAATCACAACCATGCCATTAGTAGGCATGGCTGTGATGGCTTCTAAGGGCAGACTAGTGAAACACTTGTTGATTGGCTGCCCTGCAGCCTTTCAAAAATCACAAAGAAATCCCCAAACACCGAACTCGAACCTGAACTTTTAAGGAAATGTCCGGGTTCGGGTCCGGGTACCAAAAGCCCTAAAGATCGGTACGAACCTGAACTTTACAGTTCAGGTTCGCTCAACACTACTCATCAATCATTCCTATGGTGGAGAGGACAAGCAAAATGGTGCAATACCAGAAGGTCCTTGTGGAAAAATTGCTCCAAAAGTTTCCAGCTGACAACGCTGGCAGAAGAGTATGTGATTCCTTGGGCAATGGCGGAGGGGAACACACAGCAGTTCCAACAGAGGCAGGGCAACACTCTCCAATGCCTGGGACAGTTTCATGGCACCCCGTCAGCACCCTCACCCTGATGTGCGACCTACTGTCACAAGGAGGGAAAATTTTTGGAAGATGGTGAAGGAGTACGTAGCAGTCCGTGTCTGCATCCTCAATGATCCCTCTGTGCCTTACAACTATTGGGTGTCAAAGCTGGACACATGAAATTGACTGGCGATCTACACCTTGGAGGTGCTGGCCTGCCCTGCCGCCAGCATTTTGTCAGAGCGGGTATTTAGTGCTGCTGGGGGCATAATAACAGATAAGCGCATCTGCCGGTCAACTGAAAATGCTAACCGGTTGACTCTTATCAAAATGAACAAGGCCTGGATTGCCCTTGACTTCTGTACTCCACCAGAGGAAAGCGGCTGAACATAAAGGCACTTTAAATGTGGCTTTTATGGCGTATTGAATACACAGTATTCCCATGCACCCCCTCTACCACAAAAAAGGGTATATGGTTCAATCTTCCTTTTTTTGTCCTCCTCCTCCATCATATCAACATGCTTATTAGGCTGCCCTCGTCTCTAATGTTTTAGAGAGTCAGCTCAGCAGCAGACCCTCACCCCTAATGTTTTAGATGGTCAGCTCAGCAGCAGGCCCTCGCCTCTAATGTTTTAGATGGTCAGCTGAGCAGCAGGCCCCCGCCCCTAATGTTTTAGATGGTCAGATCAGCAGCAGGTAGTGATGGACGAACATCGGCCGGGACGGTTCGCGAACGCAAATGCGCGTTTGCGATCAAATGTTCGCGAACCACGCTTTCGCATCTCGCCCATTGACTTTAATAGCGGGTGAGTGCAGCCATCAAATACAAACTATGAGTGCACAAATAGTCCCACAACATGGACAGTGACATGCCAGGGGGGTTCATTGGCAAAAATTCCCACGAAAAATATGTATTTTAATCAGGGGCCATTTTTATGCGTCTTAAAGCGAAACTCTCAAAAACATGCCCTGCTGGAGCCTAGAAATTTTTTATTTCCCATGGGTTTTATGTATACAAATGTGCAGCACTCCACGTTTTTGTATCCTGCAGAGTCCAGTAAAAAAATGCATACGTTAACGTAAAATTTGTTTCTACCATGGAACTGTATGGTGAACGGACGCCACTGTACGGCATCAGTCTGAAGCATACATTTTTGGTATGCATTAGATGGATGGCAAAAATCGGATGTGAACCCAGCCCTTGTGTCAGAATAAGCACCAGTACACAGCGGAGCAGCGTGGCGGAGAGGGGAAGCTGCCATGTACTGACAGAGCACTACCTTGTACTGGTGGTCAGGGATGAGGACTGTGTTTCCGAAGGATCATTTTTGTACTGGGAAATACAGGGCACAGTATAATACACTACAATCTATATAATTTCAAGATATTAGCGTACCCCTGAATAATAAAACAATTAGGTGGTCATTTATTATATAGAAATACGTCCATGTTTGGCTTATTTCTGGCACAGATTGTGGCGCAAAGGTCCTTAACACTGCAATCTGCATATTTTCCCCGCTCATGCCAGGTATAAAAAAGGTGGCGTGGGCAGGGAAAGCGATACAGTTATGGCCATCCAGTTATTGGATACTACCACCATACATTGACCGGATAACACCTCTGTACATTGACTAGATAACACCGCCATACCGTGACCTGATAAAAAGGAATAAGAGGGCACAGTACAGGGAATGATTAGGGGCACGGAACAGGGTGTGGTAAGAGAGCATAATGCAGGGTATAAGGGTGCACAGTACGGGGTGAGGGGCACAGTATGGGGTGAGGGGCACAGTCACATGACCATGTGACATTAGAAGGTCCTTATGGTAAATGCGGTTCAGACGCCACCATAATGAGAGGCAAAGGAGTGAGAAAGGGGTGTGATTATGTGGCTAGAGATAAAAAATGGAACTGTCAGCCAGTACGGGCCCCAAAAATTAGCCAATAGGCATTCACCCGACAGCAAAGAACTGTAGATTCTGTGGCTGGAGGTACATTAGGCGGTCACAGGGTAAAAATATAACTGTCGGCCAGTACAGGCCCCAAAAATTAGGCAACCGATAAAAAAGGCCTTTTATGCTGCTGTATATACATAAGGCAAGCACTATTCTTTGTTCTGGGTGGTGACAGATATGTGTGGGCTGGCATGATAAAATTCAACTACACGTGGTTATCACAGTTTTTGAATTCCTCCGGGAGCCATGCCTCATTCATTTTTAGAAATGTTAGGTAATCCACACTGGTGAGCTAGATGAGTGCACTTATCGTCAGTTCATCACGATCCCCCCTGCTGCCCTGAACATCCTTTTAGACAGGACACTCGACGAGGGGCGAGCCAAGAGTTCCATGGCAAATTGTTCCAGCTCTGGCCACAGCTCAAGCCTGCACACCCAGTAGTCAAGGGGTCCCTCGCTTCTCAGAGCATCCACATCGGCCGTTAACCCGATGTAGTCAGACACCAGTCGGTTTAGGCGTTCCCTGAGGCTGGATCCGGAGGGCGGCTGTCGATGGGTTGGCTGCAAGAAAGATCTCATATACGAAGGGACCAACACATTTTCAAACCGCCTCTTTTTGCAGGCACAGCAGGATTGGTACCCGCACCTGTTTCGCTGTGGGTGGAAATTCCTCTGCCAATGCACGCAACAGCAGAATGCAGCATCAAGGCCTGGAAATGCTGCATTCTGACAGCCCTCTGTGATGCTGATAACATGTCCACTATTTTGTGTTTGTACCGGGGGTCTAAGTACATTGCCACCCAGTACAGGTCCTTGACCTTTATGCTTTTTATACGGGGGTCCCTCTTCAAACACTGGAGCATGAAGACCACCATTTGCACTAAATTGGAAGCGGAGGAGCACCCTGGCTCCTGCTCATCGCCCAGGAGAATGTCGTCCTCGGTCTCCTCCCCCCAGCCACGGACAACACCAGGGAAAGTTTAAAGCCTGCTCTTCTTGCTCCTCCTTCCCCCAGCCACCATTCTCCTCTGACTCCTCTTCAGAATCCTGCTGACTTGTTTCAGATGGAGTAGCCCCCCTGGGAATTTATTGAGTATTGCGACTTCCTCATCTTCCAGCTCCTGCTCCTCGACGGCTTGATCAATAACATCAAGCAATGCACGCTCCAGAAAGAAGACTGACCAGTTTGGTGATCTCAACATATGGCCGCAGGAGTCTGCATGCGTCGCGCATGAGCAGCCACTGGCGCGGTGAAAAGAAACCATACTCCCCAAAACCTGTCCTGCCACGGAGTTCGTACAGGTAGTCATTAACGGAATGTTTCTACTTGAGCAGCCTATCAAGCATATACAAAATGGAGTTCCAGTGCGTCGGGCAGTCACAAATCAGATGTCTGACGGGCAAGTGGTGTAGCCGATGAAGGTCAGCAAGGCGAGCCATGGCTGTGTAAGATCTTCTAAAATCGCCAGAGATTTTACTGGCCTGCCGCGAGACGTCCTGGACCCCAGGGTATTTGGCAACGAAACGCTGCCTGACTAAGTTCAGGACGTGTGCCATGCAGGGCATGTGTGTCATTTTGCCCTGTTTCAGTGCGTTCAGCAGATGACCGCAGAGCTGAAAGCAGTGCAGGACCGGTGTGGCTCTTGGTTTCCAGGCACAACAGCTGCAGCACAGCATGATAAGGTCTCACCTGGCACGTCAAATAGGTTCTGGGGAGCTTGGGGATGCAGCGGAAGAGGCGGTAGCAGTGGAAAATGAGGAGTCAGCCGAGGAGGAGACGGAGGATGGAGTAGGAGGAGGAGAAGAAAAGGCAGGCCTGCATGCAATCCGTGGCAGTAACACCAAATCCACACGGTAGCCACAGGTTACATGCTTGACGGCCGTCAGAAGGTTCACCCAGTGGACAGTAAAAGTTATGTACCTTCCCTGCCCGTGTTTGCTAGACCACATGTCTGTGGTCAGATGTATCTTGGCACCGACACTGTGTGCCAGAGATATAATAACTTGCCACTGATATATTAACTGGCCATATAGCTCAGGGATGCCCTTCTGGGAGAAATATTTCCTTCCGGGGACCTTCCATTGCAGTGTGCCAAATGGCCACAAATTTTCTAAAGGCCTACCAGTCCACCAATTTATATGGCAGTAGTTGGCAGACAAGCCGTTCCGACAAGCCAGCGGTCAGCCGTTAGGCAAAAGGATTATCCGGCGTCATCAGTTTTTTTACGCTCGAAATTTGGGCCACGGAAGCCTGCCTTGTGCCAGATGAACGCGACAACGGCGTGGTGGAGCACCGGGAGTGTGGCTTTGTGGGTTCTGAGGGTGTTGCTCCCACTGGGCTTGGTGATGGGAGGCCAGGTGCCTTCTTACGGCAGTCATTCCTAGGTGAATGTTGGGCTTACCGTGACTTATGCGTTGACAGCACAGGCTTCAGATGGCAACACTATTGTCAGCAGCTGACAAGTTTAAAAAAGCCCACACTGCAGAGCCATGTGCTGGCGTCGTGGGAGAGCCAGATGTGACCGTGCATTGTGGATGGCTCGCTCCAGATACATTTGCAGTCTGCTTTTTGCCTCCTGTGCACTGCGAGCTCTGCCTGCTTCTCCCTCCTCTTTCTCTCTTGTAGGCACCCACGTGAGGTCCATCGACACGTCATCATCGTCATCTTCACTACCACTGACATTAGAGATCTCGAAGTAGGCAGCAACAGCGGGGACCTCCCTCCTTGGGCTGATCTGGGTACTGTCGTCAGACCGCTGGGTGGCGGCCGTTGCTACCTCCTCTTCCTCATCCGATGCCTAGAATGGCTGCGCATCGGTATGGTCTGGGTATGGATGGGAAAATAATAACTCTGACTCAAGTGAAGGGGCTATGGTGGTGGTGGTGGGGGTGTCTTTGGGGGTGCACACAGCAGAGTGAGGAGGGTACAGAATCGGAAGGCTGAGTGAGCCACTCAACCAACTCTGGTGCGCCATTTGAAGTTATCGCATGCTCCTTTTCCAACTTCCCACTTAGGCTCCAGCCTGGTGCACCTGCCCAATACCTACCACCCCTGCGGAACGGCCTGCCTTATCCTCTGCCTGTCACTTTCTAAATGACCCTGTGCCTAAGTCCGTAGAGAAGAGCAGTATTTGTGGAAGCTGATATATGGAAGGCCTCAATCAGTTGTTAGTTGAAGAAGGTATATCACCCTCAAGCAGTAATTTTGTGGAAGCTAATATATGGAAGGCCTCAATCAGTTCTTAGTTGAAGAAGGTGTATCATAACACTGATTGGCTGGCCGGAACACGTGATACCATTTCATATAGGAGCTGAGGTTGCT
This sequence comes from Bufotes viridis, assembly GCA_033119425.1. Lineage (NCBI taxonomy): Eukaryota > Metazoa > Chordata > Amphibia > Anura > Bufonidae > Bufotes > Bufotes viridis. The sequence continues at coordinate 237,150,830 of CM065591.1, read as the reverse complement.
CGGCTCATTCAGCGTCAGGGAGAGCAGACAGTAGGCAGGGACAGATAGCGTTTTGCTCTAAACTTACTGATTTCACTCCAAAAAGCTTATTGAAAGACCTAACAGTCCTTTTAAGGACTAGCGTGTGTGTGACAGCAGTGCATCACCTTTTTCTTTTATGAAGGGGGTAAATTCAGCACTATCAGGGACAGGGAGGGACAGATAAGTTCAGGGCTTGAAAATCGCTTTGATGACTTTGATAAGACAGAAAGATTTCCGATTAGTGACATCTACAAAACGCCATTATTAAATCATTAAGCAGTGTGTTGGGCAGATATTATCAAAAGGGGCCTATTCACTACAGTGTTCCTTGGTACTGAGATATACACTGCACCACCATAAAGCAGTATGTTGGGCAGACATTATTAAAAGGGGCTTATTCACTACTGTGTGTCTGGTACTGAGATATACACTGTACCATCAGAGACATTATTTGTTCAGGGGAAATTAACCTAACTTGTGCCACATCTGTGTGTGCATTCAATCGGCAACTGTTATATTAATTTCTCCAACAGACAGTGATTTATATTTTGGCCATAGTTAACAAGTTTTGGGCACATCTGTGTGTGCGTTTAGGCCGCAACCATATATACAGTATTCCAGCAGAGAATACATTTTATTTGGGACAAATTTGTATCCAATATAGAACTACATCCGAATAAAGTGTGTATTGTCAAAATTACAATATCTCTGGCCTAGTGTAGTGACGAAAAATTCTATTTCTCTGTCTCCTGTACATTACAGAAAGCAAATACAGTGTTTACAGTAAAAATTACATTATCCGTGGCCTAGTGTGGTGGTGAAAAATTGTATTTCTCTGTCTCCTGTACATTACAGAAAGAAAGTAGAAAAGGAAAGTTCAGCAGCTCCCACCTGCCCCACCTTCACCTGTGAGCACTGAAGACACGTGTCAGGCCCAAGTAACACAGTGCAAAAAGGTTCAAGGAATCCAGCTCCACTTTGGTAAAGGAATATTTATTTTGCTTGCGGTAAAATCACATCCAGTTACAGGAGTGTTGTCTACATGTTTCGGGCTATCAGAAACAATTCAAACCCTTACTCATGACATAGTAAGACATTAAAAGTGGCATTATTTATAGGAGAGGCTGCACCTGTCTTCACTAATTGTGGTCACATGACTGCAAACACCCTCAAAAAGATGCCAACCTTTGAACAATAAAACAATAAACAATAAAAAAAAAGCCCATGCAAAAATAATTCACACTTTTAGAGTCCTCGTAGCTTTCCCTTCTATGAATTTGTTTTCCTTTATCTCATCATCTTCTACAGTCACTGTATATTCCGTGTATTTTTGCATGGGCTTTTTTTAATTGTTTACTGTATGTTTTTTTCTCTTTTTTCTCATGAGAAGTGTTGTTCAAAGGTGTGGCATCTTTTTGAGGGTGTTTGCAGTCATGTGACCACAATTAGTGAAGAGAGGTGCAGCCTCTCCTATAAATAATGCCACTTTTAACGTCTTACTATGTCATGAGTAAAGGCTTGAATTGTTTCTGGTAGCCCGAAACGCATAGACAAGACTCCTGTAACTGTAACTGGATGTGATTTTACCGCAAGCAAAATAATTATTCCTTTACCGAAGTGGAGCTGGATTCCTTGAACCTTTTTGCACATTACAGCAAGCCAATACAGTTTTTACTGCAAAAATAACATTATCTGTGGCCTAGTGTGGTGCCGAAAATTGTGTTTGTCTTCTGCTCATTACAGCAAGCAAATACAGTGTGTACATTAAAAAATTGATTATCTGTGGCCTAGTGTATTCCTGAAAATCTTTATTTTTCTGTGTTCAGTACATTACAGCAAGCCAATACAGTGTGTACTGTAAAAATAACATTATCTCTGGGCTAGTGTAGGGCCGAAAATCTATATTTTCTGTATCCAGTACTGTCCTGCATCAAAAAACGGAGTCTTTAGCGGACAGTAAAACAATCTGCGCCACATCTACAGAAAAAAACATTAATATGAAGATGGCGAGCAAAAAGCAAGGGGGAAGTGGGCGTGATGCTGATGGTGCAAGCAGAGGCTGTGGCCCTGGGCGTGATGCTGATGGTGCAAGCAGAGGCCGTGGCCCTGGGCGCAATGAAACTGTGCCTGCTGCCAGTGCACCAGAAAAAACAAAAAAATCCACCTTACCCAGCTTCATGTCCAACTTAACTGGGCGGCGCAGGACAACACTGTCGAAACATTGCGAACAGGTGGTCGGTTGGATTGCAGAAGATAATGCTTCCAAGAGTCTGGTCAACCGAATCCTCACTCTGATCTTCCTTCCTCCCACCATGTCGCGTCTGGGCAAACAAGTGATCCCACACTCGGATATTCACATGATGACCTCTATTCATTGCCAGTACTTGGTTTGGATCTCTCACCAAGCACGCTTGAAGAGGTACCTAAGATATTGTGCCCTGATTCCCAACCTCTTGAGCCTTCACAGTCTCAAGAAGATGACGGTGGTGAACCACAATCATTCGTTCACGAGGTGGATGACGATGAGACACAGTTGTCAATCACTGAGGTGGTGGTTAGGTCAAGTAAGAGGATGAGCAGAGTGAGGAAGTGGAAGAGGGGGTGGTGGACGATGAGGTCACTGACCCAACATGGTTAGGTGAAAAGCTGAGCGAGGACAGCAGTAAAGAGGGGGATGGATCCGTAGCACTGCAACAGACTGGAAGAGGCAGTGGGGTGGCAAAAGGGAGACGTTGGCCCACACCAAACAGGCCCACAACCGTTACACCGAGCACCCCCATGCGTAAATCTACCTTGCCAAGGGGTAGGTGTTCCGCAGTATGGCACTTTTTTGAGGAAAGCGCAGATGACAAAAGAGTGGTAGTTTGCAACCTGTGCCGTACCAAAATGAGCCGGGGTGTGAACACTAGCAACCTCACCACCACCAGCATGATCCGCCACATGGCATCCAAGAACTCTAATAAGTGCGCCGAATGTCTGGGTTAACACTCTGCGTCTGAGGGTCCCACCACTGCCTCCACTTCCCCTGTGTTACGCATTTCTGGCCAATCCCCTGTCACCACAGACACATGGGCAAGTGCTGGTGGCAAGGGATGCTACATTTCCCTGACCGCACACTGGGTAAATGTTGTGGAGGCCGGGAGTGAGTCGGATCCTAGGATGGCACAGGTTCTACCCACGCCCAGGATTGCGGGCCCTACATCCATCAGGGTCTCCGCCAGCAGCTATGTAACTGGCTCCAACCCCCACTTCTCCTCCTCCTCCACTTTCACCTCCAACAGCAGTCAGCCATCAGTTGCTAGCTGGAAGCAGTGTAGCAGTGCTGTGGGTAAGCGTCAACAGGCCATGGTGAAGCCAATCTTTTTAGGGGACAAACAGCACACCGCCGCAGAGCTGTGGCAGGGTATAAGATACCAGATCTAGAAACAGGCATGATTGTGTCCGACAATGGCCGTAACTTGGTGGTGGCTTTGGAGCTCGGCAACCTGACACACATTCAATGCCTAGCCCAAATCTTAAACTTAGTGGTTCAGCGGTTTATCAAAACCTACCCCAATTTGCAGGAGCTACTAGTGAAGGAGCGCCGCTTGTGTGCTCATTTCCGCAAGTTGTCCACAGCTTCGGCCGGTCTGTCAACGCTGCAGCAGCGCTCACTGCTTACAGCTCACCGAATAATGTGTGACATGAGCATGCGGTGGAACTCTATGTTCTACATGTTGGCCAGGCTTTGTGAGAAACAGAGGGCAGTTGTGAAATACTAGCTGCAACATGGTCATCGCCTTTCCATTCAACTGCCACTATTCACAAGCTAGGAGTGGGCATTGATGTCAGACCTATGTGAGGTTTTAAAAAACTTTGATGAATCCACACAGATGGTTAGTGGTGATAACGCTATTATCAGCGTAACCATCCCACTGCTGTGTCTACTCAAACGATCGCTGCTCACAATTAAGGAGGATGCTTTGAATGTGGCAGCCGAGGTAATGGTGGAGGAGATGTCACAGGCTGATAGCCAGGCCTCCCCCAGTTCGTCTTCTCAGTGCGAATTGGGCCATGAAGAGGAGTAGGAGCTGGAGACGCTTGCCTCTGCTACAGGGGCTAGTACCCATGGAACTTTAATTACATCTGTTCAGCGTGGATAGGCTGAAGAGGAGGAGGAGGGTATGGAGAGTCATCCGGAAGTTGACATCGACGTCTTGCCAGCTGGTACTCTGGCACACATGGCTGACGTCATGTTAGGCTGCCTTTCCCGCGACGCTCGCATTATTCGCATTTTAGGTAACACAGATTACTGGGTGTTCACACTTCTCGACCCCCGCTACAAAGAGAACTTCTCATCTCTGATTCCTGTGGTGGAGAGGACGAGTAAAACGGTGCAATACCAGAAGGTACTTGACAGATTCCTCCAAAATTTTCCTTCTGACAATGCGGCCGCCAGAGTCCGTATTTCCTTGGGCAACCTAGGAAGGAAGACAAAGGGAACACACAGTAGTTCTAACAGAGGCAGGGCAACACTTTCCAAGGCATGGGACACTTTCATGACACCCTGCCAGCAACCTCACCCTGAAGCGCGGCCTAGTGCTACAAGGAGGGAAACGTTTTGGAAGATGGTGAAGGAATACATTGCAGACTGTGTCAGCATCCTAAATGATCCCTCAGTGCCCTACAACTACTGGGTGTCCAAGCTGGACACGTGGTACGAGCTTGCGCTCTACGCCTTGGAGGTGCTGGACTGCCCTGCCGCCAGCATATTGTCTGAGCGTGTATTTAGTGCTGCTGGTGGCATTATAACAGATAAGCGTATCCACTGGTCCACTGACAATGCTGACAGGTTGACTCAGATAAAAATGAACAAGGTCTGGATTGCCCCTCACTCCTCCACTCCACCAGAGGAAAGCTGAGCTAATGAGGAACAAAAACGCAATATAAATGTATGCTTTATAATGTACTCAATCTACAAGATTCTGATTTTTTTACCCCTTTCACCGCAAAAAAAATGGTATATGTTTGAATCTTGTTTTCTCATCCGCCTCCTCCTCCGACTTCCATACAGAATATCTATGCTCTCACCTCCAATGCTTTATACTGTCTGCTCACCTGTAGGCCATCACTGCAATATTTTATGGGGTTCACTAGGCTTCAGGCCCTCACCTCCAATGCTTTATACGGTCTGCTCACCTGTAGCCCATCACTGCAATTTTTTATGGGGTTCGCTAGGCTTCCGGACCTCACCTTCAATGCTTTATACGGTCTGCTCACCTGTAGGCTATCACTGCAATGTTTATTGGGTTCACTAGGCTTCAGGCCCTCACCTCCAATGCTTTATACGTCCGCTCACATGGAGGCCATCACTGCAAAGTTTTATGGGGTTCTCTAGGCTTTAGGCCCTCACCTCCTATGCTTTAGAGGTGTGCTCACCTGTAGCCCATCACTGCAATGATTTATGGGGTTCACTAGGCTTCAGACCCTCACCTCCAATGCTTTATACCGTCTGATCACCTGTAGCCCATCACTGCAATGTTTTATGGGTTTCGCTAGGCTTCAGGCCCTCACCTCCATTGCTTTATACCGTCTGCTCACATGTAAGCCATCACTGCAATGTTTTATGGGGTTCGCTAGGCTTCAGGAACTCACCTCCAATGCTTTATACCATCTGCTCACCTGTAGCCTATCACTGAAATATTTTATGGGGTTCACTAGGCTTCAGGCCCTCACATTCAATGCTTTATACTGTCTGCTCACCTGTAGCCCATCACTGCAATGATTCATGGGGTTCGCTAGGCTTCAGGCCCTCAACTACAATGCTTTATACCGTCTGCTCACCTGTAGGCCATCACTGCAATGTTTTATGGGGTCCTCTAGGCTTCAGGCCCTCACCTCCAATGCTTTATACCGTCTTCTCACCTGTAGCCCATCACTTCAATTTTTTATGGGGTTCGCTAGACTTCAGGACCTCACCTCCAATGCTTTATAAGGTCTGCTCACCTGTAGGCTATCACTGCAATGTTTTATAGGGTTCTCTAGGCTTCAGGCCCTCACCTCTAATGCTTTATAAGGTCTGCTCACCTGTAGCCCATCACTGCAATGATTTACAGGGTTTGCTAGGCCTCAGGCCCTTACCTCGAATGCTTTATACCGTCTGCTCACCTGTAGCCTATCACTGCAATATTTTATGGGGTTCACTAGGCTTCAGGCCCTCACCTCCAATGCTTTATACCGTCTGCTCACCTGTAGCCCATCACTGCAATGTTTTATGGGGTTCTCTAGGCTTCAGGCCCTCACCTCTAATGCTTTAAAAGGTCTGCTCACCTGTAGCCCATTACTGCAATGATTTATGGGGTTCGCTAGGCTTCAGGCCCTCACCTCCAATGCTTTATACCGTCTGCTCACCTGTAGCCTATCACTGCAATATTTTATGGGGTTCACTAGGCTTCAGACCCTCACCTCTAATGTTTTATATTGTCTGCTCACCTGTAGGCCATCACTGAAATGTTGTATGAAGTTTGCTTACCTTCAGGCCACACTACAATTTTTTATTGGGTACGCTCACCTTCATGCCCTTAACTATAAAGTTGTAGGCAGTAACCAGCACGTCCTTGCTCCAAATGTTTTTGAGGGTCACCTGTAGGCCATCAATGATAATTTTTCAAGAGTGTGTATGATGCCCACCTTTATGTGCAATAAAGGGTGTATTGGAGTGCCAGTTTCTTGTAATTTTTGGCAGCCCTTTCACTTAGTGCATAGGCTTTATGAGTGTAGGAGTCCCACTACCTGAACAATTGTACCACAATGTGAATGAGTGCCTCTTCCTTGTAATTTTTGGCAGCACTTGCATTTTATATACAAGTAAATATACAGGAAAGAATGTTTCCTAACAGATTTTCCTCTAAAATCAATGTTATCTTTGGTTTTGTGCGTATTATTTTCAGTCTGTAAAATTGGCGTACTACTCGGACAACACAGTTCCCAGCAGCGACCTGGGAGTCCAAGATGCATCCAGACATCCTCCGCATGCTGTTCCTGAACCATTTCAGCGGTGTTTCCATCAATTTAAGACCTTTTCATGTGAACCAGACACCCTCCCCTCTTCAGAGCAGGGGTGTCTGGTTTAATGCTCGGGTTCTCCCATTGACTTCCATTGTGCTCGGGTGCTCACTACCCTCACTACAATTTTTTATTGGGTAAGCTCACCTTTAGGCTATTAACTATAATGTTTTAGGCAGTAACCAGCACGTCCTTGCTCCAAATGTTTTTGAGGGTCACCTGTAGGCCATCAATGATAATTTTTCAAGAGTGTGTATGATGCCCACCTTTATGTGCAATAAAGGGTGTATTGGAGTGCCGGTTCCTTGTAATTTTTGGCAGCCCTTTCACTTAGAGCATAGGCTTTATGAGTGCAGCAGTGTACCTGAACAATTGTAGCACCATGTGAATGAGGCCCTCCTTTATGTGATATACAGGCTGTATTAGAGTGCTTCTTCCTTGTAATTTTTGGCAGCATTTGCACTGTATATACAATTGAATATCCAGGAAAGAATGTTTCCTAACAATTTTACCTCTAAAAATGTCTTTTATTTTTGGAGGGGGCAGGATTTTTGGCAGGATTTTGTCGCTATATAAAAGTGGCGGACATCTGGGACAATATGGTTCCCAGCAGCGACATTGGAGTCCAAGATGCACCCAGACATCGTCCCCACGCTGTTTCAGATCCATTTTAGTGGTGTTTCTGTCACTTTCTGACCTTTTCCAATGGACCAGTAACCCTCCCCTCATCCAAGCAGGGGGTGCCTGGTTGTCTCCCATTTACTTCCATTATACTCGGGTGCTCGGCCGAGCGCACGAATATCACTATGTGTTCGGACTGAGTACCCGAACACCCAAACACTTTGGTGCTCGCTCATCACTAACAGTGACCCAATCTGAGTGTGTACCGTTTATAACCACCCTCTGTTTTCTCTCTCTCAGCCAGTTACTTACCCACTTACGGACATTTTCTCCCAGTCCGAGCATCCTCATTTTATATACAGTCGTGGCCAAAAGTTTTGAGAATGACACAAATATTAGTTTTCACAAAGTTATCTTTTAAACTGCTTTTAGATCTTTCTTTCAGTTGTTTCTGTGATGTAGTGAAATATAATTACACGCACTTCATAAGTTTCAAAGGCTTTTATCGACAATTACATGACATTTATGCAAAGAGTCAGTGTGTGCAGTGTTGGCCCTTCTTTTTCAGGACCTCTGCAATTCTACTGGGCATGCTCTCAATCAACTTCTGGGCCAATTCCTGACTGATAGCAACCAATTGTTTCATAATCACTTTTTAGAGTTTGTCAGAATTAGTGGGTTTTTGTTTGTCCACCCACCTCTTGAGGATTGACCACAAGTTCTCAATGGGATTAAGATCTGGGGAGTTTCCAGGCCATGGACCCAAAATGTCAACGTTTTGTTCCCCGAGCCACTTAGTTATCACTTTTGCCTTATGGCACGGTGCTCCATCGTGCTGGAAAATGCATTGTTCTTCACCAAACTGTTGTTGGATTGTTGGAAGAAGTTGCTGTTGGAGGGTGTTTTGGTACCATTCTTTATTCATGGCTGTGTTTTTGGGCAAAATTGTGAGTGAGCCCATTCCCTTGGATGAGAAGCAACCCCACACATGAATGGTCTAAGGATGCTTTACTGTTGGCATGACACAGGACTGATGGTAGCGCTCACCTTTTCGGACAAGCCTTTTTCTTGATGCCCCAAACAATCGGAAAGAGGCTTCATCAGAGAATATGACTTTGCCCCAGTCCTCAGCAGTCCATTCACCATACTTTCTGCAGAAGATCAATATGTCACTGATGTTTTTTTGGAGAGAAGTGGCTTCTTTGCTGCCCTTCTTGACACCAGGCCATCTTCCAAAAGTCTTCGCCTCACTGTGCATGCAGATGCACTCACGCCTGCCTGCTGCCATTCCTAATCAAGCTCTGCATTGGTGGTACTCCGATCTCGCAGCTGAATCCTCTTTAGGAGACGATCCTGGCGCTTGCTGGACTTTCTTGGACGCCCAGAAGCCTTCCTAACAAGAATTGAACCTCTTTCCTTGAAGTTCTTGATGATTCTATAAATTGTTGATTGAGGTGCAATCTTAGTAGCCACAATATCCTTGCCTGTGAAGCCATTTGTATGCAACGCAATGATGGCTGCACGCGTTTCTTTGCAGGTCACCATGGTTAACAATGGAAGAACAATGATTTCAAGCATCACCCTCCTTTGAAGATCAAGTCTGCCATTTTAACCCAACCAGCCTGACATATTGATCTCCAGCCTTGTGCTCATCAACATTCTCACCTGAGTTAACAAGACGATTACTGAAATGATCTCAGCAGGTCCTTTAATGACAGCAATAAAATGCAGTGGAAAGGCATTGCTGGCACATTATGGGGACACTATGGTGTTGGAGGTGAGAAGAATACTATGGGGGTATATTATATAGGCACATTATGGGGGCACTAAGAAGGGGCATTTAATACTGGCACATTCTGGGGGACACTATGGGGGAATCTTATACTGGCACATTATGGGGGCACTATGGGGAAGAGGAGAGGAGCACTATGTGGGCATTTACTAGGGGCATTATATAGGGGTATTTTATACTTGCACACATTATGGGGACATTAGCTCAGCTAGCGGCACTGGGGGAGTTTTTCTGCACTGGCACACAGAATGGGAACACTTTTGAATTAGTGCACATTATTATTTTTATTATTGAAGGTGGCAGGTGAGTTGTTAATAAGGTAGGAGGATGATGGAAAAGTAGGAACCTAAGATGTCTTTTGTCAAACTACAGAGACGAGAGATGGGTGAAAAATCATCGTGGCGGTCTGGTCTGAAAGGAGAAGATGAGGAAAGAAGTATGCAAATATGTGTGTGTGTGTGGAGGTGCTAAGCAGACAGAAGACAGATAGCCGGGGGTTGGGGGCCTGTTGGGGGTGCTAGAATTTGAACCCAAGCGATAACATGGATGGGGGTTTATATAGTAAACAGACAGCTGACGTGGGGGGGCTAAGCTGACAGATCGCCGCCGACAGGGGGGGGGGGGTGTTGTGCTTGGGGGGGGGGGTGACACCATTTTCTACTGCACCGGGTGACACCAGCCCTAGCAACTCCAGTGGGTAATAGAGAGTTGCTGGCCATTAAGTTGGCTTTTGAGGAATGGCATCATTGATTGGAAGGAGCAATTCATCCTATTACGGTGATTACTGATCACAAAAATCTGGCTTACCTGGAGTCAGCTAAATGACTGAACACAAGGCAGGCCAGATGGTCGTGGTTTTTCACCAGATTTAACTTTATTGTCACCTACCACCCTGGGGTTAAAAACGTAAAGGCGGATGCTTTGTAGAGCAGCTTTCCTGGGGGGGTGATTCTAAAGATCCTAGTCCTATTTTGTCTAAAGGGGTAGTTATATCCGTCCTATATCCTGACCCTTAGGCAAAGGTGTTAGAGACCCAGGAAGATGCACCGGACTTTTGTCCTCCGGGGAAGTTGTTTGTTCCTTCCGAATTATGTCACAAGGTATTAGAGAAACATCACTGTACAGTGCTTGCTGGACACCCTGGGAGCAGACCCACTGTCAATCTCATCTCTCATAGATTTTTGTGGCCGGGGTTGCATAAGTGTGTTGAGGACTATGTGTCAGCCTGTAGTACCTCTGCACGTGCTAAGGTAACAGATACTCGACCTTCCCAATCTCTTCTTCTGTTACCCATCCCGTACAGACCTTGGACTCATTTGTCCATGGATTTTATCACGGTTTTACCGAATGCTTTTGAAAAAAATTTGATTCTGGTGGTAGTTAATCGTTTTAGTAAAATAGCACACTTTATAGCATTATCAGCTCTACCTAATACCAAAACTCTTGCACAGGTGTTTGTCCATAACATTGTGAAACTACGTGGCATTCCCTCTGATATGGTGTCTGACCAGGGGACTCAGTTTGTTTCCAGATTCTGGAAAGCGTTCTGTACTCGACTAGGGGTACAATTGTCCTTCTCTTTGGCTTTTCATCCTCAGTCGAATGGACAGATTGAGCGCACTAATCAGAATCTGGAGAATTACTTGAAATGTTTTGTTTCAGAGAACCAGGAGGAGTGGTCTTCATTTTTGTCGTTAGCTGAGTTTGCCATTAATAGCTGTAAACAGGAGTCCACTGATAAGTCACCTTTTTGGGGGGCATATGGGTTTCATCCGCAGTTTGGCACATTTTCTGGTTCTCAGACTTCTTGTATTCCTGAAAAGCTATGATTTTCCACTTCTTTGTCATCTATTTGGCGGAAAATTCAAAAAAACCTGAAAAAGATTGGCAACAAGTATAAACGTGTGGCTGACAGGAGACGTATGAATGGTCCGGACCTGAGAGTGGGTGATTCTGTGTGGCTATCCACAAGAAACATTAAGCTTAAGGTTCCTTCTTGGAAGTTGGGCCCAAGATTTATTGGTCCATATAAGATCACTGCCATTATTAACCATGTAGCCTTCCGTCTTGAACTTCCTCAGGCTTTGAAAATTCATAATGTATTTCATAAGTCATTGTTGAAGAAATGTGTCAAACCTGTTGAGCTGTCCTCCTTACCTCCCGCTCCTGTCATGATGGGCGGTAAGTTAGAATTTCAGATCAACAGGATTGTGGACTCCTGAGTTCTCCGTAGATCCCTCCAGGATCTCGTTCACTGGAAAGGTTACGGACCAGAAGAGAGGATGTGGATTCCAGCGGCCGATGTTAATGCTAATCGTCTAGTGAAAGCCTTTCACAGAGCTCATCCTGATAAGGTCGGTCCTGGGTGCCTGGAGGTCACCCGTAGAAGGAGGGGGGGTACTGTCAGGGTCCCTCCCATGACAGATCTCAGAAGATCGAAGAGACTGGCTACACGTGAAGGGATCTAACAGCCTCCTTGGTTACTTTTGCTTCAGTGTTGTTGATGTTAATGACCACACCCCTTGTGTTGTGTCAGGTGTAGCTTAGTGGAGTAGTCATTACACCTCCCCTATATAGTCTGACCTCACCCTTCTGGCTATGCGGTCAATAGCTTAATTTGTTTTTGGAACAGCTGGTGTGTTGTACTCTCTGGAGTTCCTGCTCGTCCATCTCACTACAGAAGTTAAGTATCTTGTTCCTTTGCGTTTTATTGTCCCTCCCCGTGTCTGTTGTTACTAGGCCTCAGAGAGACGCTGGTTTGTTAATCTGGGAAGGATCGGGTTGTCTCAAGCCCTACCAATACCCATAGGGCTATTTAGGGTCTCCAGGTCCTCCAGGTTCCGGTGTATTGCCATTCCTACCTTCAAGTTGTGCCCATACGGATAGGAGTCAGGCCAAGGAGTAGGGTTCTATAGAAGGTGACCCTTTCCCTTGGGTTGAGGCCTAGTGGCTTTTCCCTTCCCTTCTGTTGTCGGTGTGGTATTCTATACCTCATCCATGACAGATAGCTGCCAGTCACTGATAAGATGCCCCACATGTACAACTGAAGTCAGAAAAAGCAGAGACTAAATTTATAAATTACAATTTTTACTGAATGCTTTCCCACAAAACTATATATCAATCTGCTCAGCTCCTTCTGCTCTGTAATATGGTGCTAGTAGTTTGGACTGCATTTCGTGGTAATAGGTTCCTTTAAAATAAATCCATAAGATTATTCTTTTCAGGTTCATATTGACCTATACTAGAAAAAGGTTCAGTATTGTTAAATGGCACAATACCCTTTATCTTGTAGTGGTTAGTGGAAACAGTTCTCATTTTCAACAGTCTAAAGTGTTTTCTATCGTCCATAATAAACCTGAGCTCTTTAAAATGATCCATTACTCATCTCATGCTGTGAATTGTTGTCCTCTGAAATCCACTTAGCGTGTGGTGTGCCTGGTGTGCCCAGCTGCAAATTACTCCTAAAATATTATTCAAATGTTGGCATTCATGGGAAAATGAAGAAGATATAAAAAAGGTAAAAAAAGCAAATGTGATGCATTTCTGAAACAAAGTGCCAGTATGATATATAGGTAGTTTTTGATGTGCTAAAGGAGAGTACAATTTGGATGATAGGATGCTGTTAGGCCATCTGGATTTTTTAATCGCTTGCAGCACTTCCTCTGCTGTGATTAGTGCATTCAATGTTCTTGTTGTGTTTTTAATAAAGATAAAGGAATTTGTCTGTAGAAATTAGGCTATTGTTTTCACTGTAAAGCTGATCTGATTATAAAGTACATACCAAAACTACTGCAATCTATTTGGAAATACATTACAAATAGAAGGTGAGGTGCCCTTGGTCCAAATGAGTTTATTGAAAAGGTTGTTTTCCAATCTAGCATCTGTTTTATTAGCCCTTGAAAATATATTTGTCAGTTTAACTATTTGCCATCTAACACTTGAAAAATGAATGCCCAGGAAATTGCTCTAAAAGACATTACCATTAGGACATGTTAAATGCAAAATCTTCATTAATCCGCAAGAAGTCTCATTCACTCACAAATGAGATTTCATTCAAAGGGACTACAGATGGAGCAAACATTAACTTGACACCAAATGCACAAAATACACAGTTGCTCCAAACTTTAACTTGACATTTTTCAGGGCTTTTGTTGAACTACAAACATATCTATTTAAAGTTTGCTGCAATAGAATATTTAAAATGTTTAGTGTCAAGTTAACATTTGCTACATCCCTTTTTTAGTGCAATACTTGACATTATTTGTAATAATAACATCATTGGATGTTACAATAACATCATTGGAGATGATCAAAATGATTCAAAACAAAACGAGTTTGATGCTATTTTTTTGTAAAAATTCAAGTTGCATCAGAATTGGAATTTTGGGTGATTTAGGAGAGCGACAGAAAGAAAGAGAGAGAAAAAAAAAAGTATCTTAGGAGTCCTTGGAGACCTCAGTGTCATACACAATTTTAGGCCAATTGGAGCACTTTCGATTTGGGTACAATCGATTTGGACCCATATTGAATTTCAAGCAATTCACTCATCTGTACTGATCTTGAATGCATGGTTCAAGATTTTCGTTCTTTAATAGAAAATGGGACTTGTAAGGCCAAAATGCAACTTACAAGATGTAGTAGAGTTAACACACATGCTTTATGGAATGTGTTATCTTAACTAAATGTGTTGAGCAAACACCTGTAATTGCTTTTCAATGGCTTTTGTTTCAAGATAACTCAGATTTCTTAACTCATCACATTAAGAGTTTGTGTGTTAACCCTGATACATCTGTACCTTCACCATAAACCACATTTGCACGGGAGACCTACCCATATTATGACTCTTTAGATTGATCTAACTTTTTATAAATAAATCCAGTCTAGTGACTGTCGGAATAGTGAAAAGAGGGTGCGAGTGAGGGAGACATGGGGCTTGTATGGAAGTTCATCTGGATCCTCAATACACTCCCTCACTCGCTGCATCCAGTGTCCGACAGCACTTGGTCGTCTACAGGTTATATCATAATAAATATTATTTCTAATGCTTGTTGTTAGTTTTATAATGTATGAAGTAGATCTTTATTACTGTGCCCAGCACAAGCACAGGGTACGTCATCGTGGTCAGTACTGTTACAAACTGTATCACTGCAGGTAACAGCATATATACACAAAGGTGTTACATAACACTACTACAACCCCCGCCGTCTAAATGGACAACAGCTGTGCTTTACGACCCTCTCACACCCATCATCATCATACTGGTCATTCAAAAAACATACTTCCCTAAAATCTTCCTTTTAGTTTGCTGGAATGATTATCTAGAAGATTCTAGACTGGTCAGCCAGGAAAACTCTGGAAATTTCCTTAACTATCACCTGACTCCATTTTGTCTGCATTAAACCTCACATCTCTTCCTCCTACAGTGACAACTAAATAATATGTGAAATTGTCACCCAGTCAATGGTAAGGCAAAATCTATTTGGACCATTTGGATCTCTTGGTTCATTAAGCAAATTCATCAGAATACATTACATACTATTGTGAGCATTTCTGGCAACCTAATGTGATTGACTATTAACGAAATAGGTATTTTGCTACAAGTGTGAAATATGTATCAAGTAAATGTCTTTATGATTTCTAAATAGGTTCACCTAAACTAGGTATATTTCTTCACAGAATATTGACTGTATCATACCTTATAGTAATGACTGCAACTTCTTACTAAACACACAAATTACCAATCAGAGGACTAAATAAAAGCACATTCTAACAAACTTATTTTTTTTCTCAATTCTTAGGACTACAAAACCTTCTGAATAGCTTAGAGACCTCAAAATCTGGAGAGGATAGGTATCATGCTAGCTTTCAGATCTCGACTTCCTCATTAGCTCTACAGATGACCGGTTTGCAACTATAAGCCTGTCCCAGCAATTGGTTCCATGTAATGCAAGAGAGTAAAATGAGATTCATATTCTGAATAACATATTACTCAGCTAACCCCTTAGTGACCACAGATACGTGTTTTTACGGCGGTCACTAAGGGGCCTTAGGCTGGGCCACCTCTTTTTTATAGCGGCCCAGTCTAAGCGCTGCACGGGGGACCCGTGCATTGGGGAGCGGGGACCCAGCTCTCACATGAGAGCCGCAGCCCTGCTCTAACAGCGCGGACAAGCAGGAGTGCCAATCTGGGCTTTTTAACACTTTACATGCCACGGGCAATGGTGCCTGCCACATGTAAAGCAGTGACAGAGGGAACGGACTCCCTCTGTCTCCCATCGGCACCCCGCAAATGTGATCGTGGGGTGACGATGTGTGTGAAGGCTGGCTGGAGTCTATGAAGGTCCCAGACCCGCCTTCAGTAATTTCCAGCAGGTTGCGCCTCTCTGGCGCAGCCTGCTGGTCAATGTTAAAGTAGCATTGCTATTAAAATGCAATGCATTATAGGGATAATGCATTGCATTTTAAAAGCAATTAACATACCGTCTGTTATAGTCCCCTTGTGGGACTATTAAGTGGTAAAAAAAAAGGAAAAACACATTTATTAAATAAAAAAATTCCCTAAAAAAATTACACTTTTCTTTCCATTGAAAATGCGCTTTTCAATAAATAAAATTGCAGAAAAAAAAGCTCCCGCGAATATCTGGTATTGCCGCATCCGTAATGACCCGGACTACATAAATATCACAAAAATTGTCCCTATGGTGAATGCTGTAATAAAAATAAAAAATAAAAAGATAGAATTGCTAAATTATTCTTAGTTGCCACCGAAAAAGCGTACATAAAAAACACAGGTCGTCCCGCAAAAATCAAGCCCTCACGCAACTCCCTGGAAAGAAAAATAAAAAAGTTATGAGTCTTGGGAAGCTGCAATGTAAAAACATTTTTTTCTTTTAAAAAAAGGTCTTTTATTGCAGAAAAGTAGTAAAATGTAAAAAAAAACAACTATATGCATTTGGGATCACTGTAATCGTACTGACCCAGAGAATAAAGATATTATGTTATTTATACCGAAAAATTAACACCATAAAATTTATAACGTAAAAACGCATTGGCAGTATTGCTGTTTTTCCCATCTCCCTTCCAGAAAGAGTTAATAAAATAAAGTTACATGTACCCCAAAATGGCGTCATTAAAAACTACAACTTTTCCTGCAAAAAACAAGCCCTCATAAAGCTATCTAGACAGAAAGATAAAAAAAAATTATAGCTCTTGGAACGCGATGAAAAAAAAAAGAAGAAAAACGTTTGGTCAGTAAAACTAATTGTACCAAAATACCTGGTTCTGATATGCGCCTCGTGTCCACGTGCTCACTAGACCACTAAGGTCCAGAAGAGCTTCAGTACTAATTCCAGTGTGCACCTGAGTGGTGGCTTGGCCCCCGCCTAAGGTTCTTTCAGACGCATTCGGCTGCACAAAACTGATACCTGCTGTCTCTCCAGTTGGCCTTCATTGCGGTTGCACCCAATCTGGTGCAACAATACAGGTAAACAAAGCTAACTCACCTCAGCTTGAATGACTTTGTTATTCCTTTACATATTCACCATATGAGCGCCTTTCTCCCCCTGTGGAGAATAGTGGATGAGTTTAAGAGTGGACCTTTTGAGGACGGCGCTGCTGCAGAAGAAGTCAGGACCCGCTTGTTGTGAATAAATGTAGATCTTTATTTTCAGTTTAGTCGACGCATTTCAAGGGTGAACAGCCCTCTTCATCAGGACAGAAAAAGCATATGTGTACATTGTGGCTGTGTTTATTATTCTATTTATTCACTCTGTTTGGGCGCGCTGTGCACAGGCACTGGGGGGGGGGGAGGGGACAGGGGCGGGGTTGCACGAGGTCTCCGTGACCAGAGGACCCGCCCACAGTAAGTGTTCTAGATGCAGAGCCGATGTTTTTGTGCGCGGTGTCTGCTGACGCGATGTTTGCGGGCGGTGTATTATGATGCGTTCTTTGGGCTGAGTAAATATCGCATGATGCGCTTCAGGGCCGCATGTTATGTGGGCGGCATGTTATGACACGATCTTTGGGCGGAGTTAGTACTGCATGATGCGCTTCGGAGTGACATCCAGCGCCCCATGTGGTGTCAAGGTGTACACGGCAGGTGCGGGCTGTCTTTCGCTTATGCGCAGCTTCTTGGATTGTTTAAGTCGGTGAGAGGAAAGTGCGCAATGATGCTGCATGTCTATTATATATCTCAGGTGGTACATGGGGTGGTCGAGATAAAAGTAAAGATGCCAGTGACCAGTGATCACGTACAGAAGAGCCCCCGCAATCGAAAGCATTTTGGCCCCAAGTAAACCCAAGCAACATACTGAGAGACAAAAGTATACTACACACAAACCAGTGGGCAGCTACAAATGTGGAACAAAACGCTGCCTCTGTTGCAATATGATCACGCATGTAAGTACGACTTTCTCCTCCACAAAAAATGGTGCTACGTTTAAGATTAAACACCATCTGACATGCCAAAGTAGTTATGTCATATATCTAATTGAATGTGAATGTGGCCTCCAATATGTGGGCCGCACCACACAACCACTGCATTGCAGAGTCAATCAACACAGATATAATATACAGAAACAGAATGTAAAACATAGTATCTCTAGCCCCTTAAGGACACGGCCCTATTTCACCTTAAGGACCAGGCCATTTTTTACAAATCTGACCAGTGTCACTTTATGTGGTAATAACTTTAAAACGCTTTTACTTATCAAGACCATTCTGAGATTGTTTTTTCGTCACCTTTGTACTTCATGACACTGGTAACATTTTGTCAAAAAAGTTCATTTTTTTGTATAACAAAATACTAAATTTACCAAAAATTTTGAAAAATTAGCAAATTTTCAGGTTTCAATTTCTCCACTTCTAAAATACATAGTAATACCTCCAAAATAGTTATTACTTTACTTTCCCCAAATGTCTACTTCTGTTTGGATCATTTTGGGAATGCCATTTTATTTTTTGGGGACGTTACAAGGCTTTGAAGTTTAGAAGCAAATCTTGAAAATTTTTAGAAAATTTCAAAAACCCAATTTTTAAGGACCAGTTCAGGTCTGAAGTCACTTTGTGAGGCTTACAGTTGTGTTCAAAATTATTCAACCCCCACTGAAATTGAGTGTTTTGGCCAGTTTGACATTGATTTTGATCATTTCAGTCATCTTGTTTACAATTAAATCAAAGAGGCACTTGTAAGTCAGACAAATATAACATAACATTTATCATGAAATAACCACAAATGTCTTTTCTGTGCTCACAACATTATCAGTTTTATTCAACCCCCAAGTGACATTCAATCTTAGTACTTAGTACAACATCCTTTTCCAGTTATAACAGCTTTTAAACGTGAAGCATAGCTTGACACAAGTGTCTTGCAGCGATCTACGGGTATCTTCACCCATTCTTCATGGGCAAAAGCCTCCAGTTCAGTCACATTCTTAGGCTTGCGCGCTGCAACTGCTTTCTTTAAGTCCCACCAGAGGTTCTCAATCGGATTTAAGTCTGGTGACTGCGATAACCACTTCAAAATGTTCCAGCCTTTAATCTGCAACCATGCTCTAGTGGACTTGGAGGTATGCTTGGGATCATTGTCCTGTTGAAAGGTCCAACGTCTCCCAAGCCTCAGGTTTGTGACGGGCTGCATCACATTTTCATCCAATATCTCCTGGTACTGAAGAGAATTCATGGTACCTTGCACACGCTGAAGCTTCCCTGTACCTGTAGAAGCAAAACAGCCCCAAAGCATGATTGACCCCCCGCCATGCTTCACAGTAGGCAAGGTGTTCTTTTCTTCATAGGCCTTGTTCTTCCTCCTCCAAACATAGCGTTGATCCATGGGCCCAAACAGTTCTAATTTTGTTTCATCAGTCCACAGAACAATATCCCAAAACTTTTGTGGTTTGTCCACATGACTTTTGGCATACTGCAGTCGACTCTTCTTATTCTTTGGAGACAGCAAGGGGGTGCGCCTGGGAGTTCTGGCATGGAGGCCTTCATTACGCAGTGTGCGCCTTATTGTCTGAGCTGAAACTTCAGTACCCGCATCTGACAAATCTTTTTTCAGTTCCTCACTCCTCAGCAGTCACACGGGGACTTTTCAACACTTTGCGCTTCAGGTAGCGCACAACAGTCAAAGTCAGCATCTTCTTTCTGCCACGACCAGGTAGCGTTTCAACAGTGCCCTTTGCCTTGAATTTGCGAATGATGCTTCCTATGGTGTCTCTTGGTATGTTTAACATCTTTGCAATCTTCTTATAGCCATTGCCCTTTCTATGAAGAGAAATCACCTCTTCTCTTGTCTTCCTGGACCATTCTCTGGATTTCACCATGTTTGTAAACACACCAGTAAATGTATAGAAGGAGCTGAGTATCACAGTCATTTTAACCACTTGAAGACCACAGGTTTATACCCCCCTAGTGACCAGGTCCTTTTTTACAAATCCGCACTACACTAATTTCACCGTTTATTGCTCGATCATACAACTTACCACCCAAATGAATTTTACCTCTTTTTCTTCTCACTAATAGAGCTTTCATTTGGTGGTATTTCATTCTTGCTGACATTTTTACTTTTTTTGTTATTAATAAAAATGTATTATGTAATGCATATGCAAATGTATTATGTATGTAAAATGTAAGGTCTGAATTGACCTGCGGTTTGCAACGATCGCCGATACGGGGGGGGGGGGTCATAGGATCCCCCTCGGCATATGAACATGGTTCCTGCTGCACGATCGCAGCAGGAACCATGTTTCTAGCGTTTTTGTTTTTTTTTAATACGCGATTTAATTTAGGACGTATGGGTACGCGCTGTGTCCTTAAGGACTCGGACATTAGGGCGTACCCATACGTCCTATGTCCTTAAGGGGCTAGACACTGCACGACCACAACAGAAAAAAATAAACATGCGATAAAAATTACACCAATCCACTTTATACCCGAAAACCCATACAATAGATTCAGTAAACTACAGAGAAGAGAAGTTTTCTGGATATTCCAATTGGACACTTTGGTTCCCTTTGGACTGAACGAGATCAGCAAAACCATCCTGTAATATATCTCACATATTTCCCCATTCCGCCAAATCCCAGATTCATCTATTCGCATTGATATGTGCATACACATAGTTATGGGCTAACATATGCACATGTGTGTATATACATATGTGTGGGCATATGTAGCTATAAATATATGTAAAAAATATATGTACATCCCCCCAAAAAAGTGATTATTACCACCAATATGGTCACCTTTTTGGTATTTTAACCTCTTAAGGATGAAGGGCGTACTGTACGCCCTTCGTCCGCACTTTAAAGATGGCGCCCGGGCGCATGAGCTGCGGGTAAATGCTTGATTCATCAAGCTGACACCCGCAGCTCATGTCCGTGACCCGCAGTGATGCCGATCGCGGACATTTAACCCCTCAGATGCCGTGGTCAATCCTGACCACGGCATCTGATCGCGCAAAAACCGAAAGTTTCACTTTCGGTTTGTGCTCCGGCTCCCCTGATGGCCACAAGGGGAGCCGAGACATGCATGTAGTAGCCTAGGTCTCTGTGAATGAAACCTAGGTTACTACATAAGTATTCCTATGGAGCCTATGACTGTAATAGGCTCCATAAGAAATATGCGATTTTTTCATATATTCCAATGCTATTGCATTGGAATATATGAGAATAGCAATCTGATGATGGCATCTTATAGTTCCCTATATAGTTTAAAAAAAATTAAATAAAAAAAATATAAAAATTCAAATCACCCCCCTTTCCCCAAAATGAAAAAAAAAATAAAAAAAAAAATAAAAAAATTACACATAATGGGTGTCGCAATGTGCGAAAACGCCCATACTATAATAATATTAAAAAATATTTACCATACGGTAAACATAAAAACGGAAAAAAAAGCGTCCAAATGGCTAATTCGCCATTTTTGGACACTTCATTTCCTAAAAAAAATGAATAAAAAGTGATCAAAACATCATACGCACCCCATAATGGTATCAATTAAAAGTTCAGATTGCCCCGCAAAAAATGCGCCCCTACACTGCTCCGTACGCATAATTACAAAAAAGTTATAGGGGTCAAAACATGGCGACAAAAAAATAAAATTAAATAAATTCCCACTTTTAATTTTTTTTTCACTATTAAAACGCAAGAAAAACTATACATATTAGGTATTTCCGGATTCGTACTGCCCTGAAGAATAAAATTAACCAGTCAGTTTTATCACAAATCGAACGTTGTAATTTAAAAACCCGTAAAACTGTGGTGAAATTGCTTTTTTTTTGCAATTTCACCCCATTTGGAATTTTTTTCCCGTTTCCCACTACATCACATGCAAAAATAAATGGTAGCGTTAAAAAGTACAACTTGTCCCGCAAAAAACAAGCTGTCATATGGCTATGTGAGCGGAAATATAAAAATGTTATGGCTTTTGGAAGGCAGGGAGCGTAAAACAAAAACGCAAAAATCCCAAAACCCCCGGTCCTTAAGGGGTTAATACTAGTAGTAGCGTCTATATATGTATATAGAAAAAGTAGAAAATGAGATAGCAGCACACTCCACAAGTGAGAACGGGTGCAATTCCTTGCCGGGGTACACACTGGTACCCCTACTACTATTCTACTACTTTTCTACTACTATATATGTATATAGATATATATGCATACACTTATTTCCCCTGAAAAAATTCATTCCTGAGCTATAGCCAAGTTTTTTTAGGGTAAACCTCCCCTTTTATTGATATTTTTAACTACATCCAAGCCCCACATCTACTCATATATACGCTTCAAGTTCAGAAATAATGTTTGTCATAACTAAACCCCTCAACACGGCAACTCCTCCCCCCCCCCCCTTTCTTTACTTCTTAAGCACCTTTTCAAATTCTATACGCACCCACCGAAGCTGTCAAAAACTGCGCAAACATGGATAGGATTTTCCCACATAAGCGGATACCTATCCGTAATGACAAGGGCTTTCACAGTGACCCATCACAAAGGACTTACTGACTAAATAGCCCTGCAGGACCTTGACAACTACAGTCTAGAAAGAGCAAGAAAGCTCCTTTCTATTAAGGAGAACCCCATGACCTTGCGCAACTACTCTAGGAGTAGCCTCCTAAGAACCTGTGCTCCCCCTGCTAACCAACCCCTAATCTATTGCTATTAGCACTATTTTATTATATTACTACTATTATTATTATTATTATTGTTGCTGACATTTTAATATCCTCCTGTAATATTCATCATCCCCCCTCTATCTAATATGTACGGGTCCAACACTGCTCCCGCAGACACAACAAATTCAGCGTTACGTTCCTGGCACCACTGGCATCTTTACTTTTATCTCGACCACCCCAAGTACCACCTGAGATATATAATAGACATGCAGCAACATTATGCACTATCCTCTCACCGGTTCTTACAATCCAAGAATCTGCGCATAAGAAGCAAAAGACAGCCCGCCCCTGCCGTGTACACCTAGACACCACATGGGGCGCTGGATGTCACTCCGAAGCGCATCATGCAGTACTAACTCTGCCCAAAGATCATGTCATAACATGCCGCCCACAAACATCGCGGCCCTGAAGCGCATCATGCGATATTTACTCCGCCCAAAGAACGCATCATAATACACCGCCCACAAACATCGCATCAGCAGACACCGCCCACAAAAATATTGGGTCTGCATCTAGAACACTTACTGTGGGCAGGTCCTCTGGTCACGGAGACCTCGTGCATCCCCGCCCCTGTCCCCTCCCCGCCCCCCAGTGCCTGTGCACAGCGCGCCCAAACAGAGTGAATAAATAGAATAATAAACACATCCACAATGTACACACATGCTTTTTCTGTCCTGATGAAGAGGGCTGTTCGCCCTTAAAACGCGTCGACAAAAACTGAAAATAAAGATCTACTTTTATTCACAACAAGCAGGTCCTGACTTCTTCTGCAGCAGCGCCGTCCTCAAAAGGTCCACTCTTCAACTCATCCACTATTCTCCACATCCCAAAAAACCGTATCCTACAGCAACGGACAAGGGCCTTGGCAGCAGCAGCAGACACCCCCGTAAGCTGGAAGGGCTTATACCAGCAAAAAGCAATTTACAGGGGTTGTGACTCATCACAACCTGAAATGGTAAGCACAATCAGTGTATTATTTTTTAACCTGGTAAACGGCTCTACACACGAGGTGCTGCCTCCTGTCTCTCTTTTCTCCCCCTGTGGCCACATCTTTTCTGTAAACTACAGAATCAGAGCAATAAATATTGAGTTTTGTTTGGCTGTTAACCCTTGCTTTGTTAGCAGAAAAAAAATTATTAAAATGGAAAATCTGCGAAAAAAGTGAAATTCAGAAATTTAATCTCCATTTTTCATTAACTCTTGTGGAACACCTAAAGGGTTAACAATGTTTGTAAAAATCGGTTTTGAATACCGATAGTTTCTAAAATGGGGTCATTTTTGGGTGGTTTCTATTATGTAAGCTTCACAAACTGACTTTAGACCTGAACTGGTCCTTAAAAAGTTGGTTTTGAAAATTTTCAGAAAAATTTTAAAATTTGTTTCTAAACTTCTAAGCCTTGTAACGTCCCAAAAAAAGAAAATGTCATTTACAAAATGATCCATACATGAAGTTAACATGAGGGGAATGTAAAGTAATAACTATTTTCGAAGGTATTACTATCTATTATAAAAGTAGAGAAATTGAAATTTGCGAATTTTTCCACATTTTTCGTAAATTTGGTATTTAAAAAAATAAAATAAAAAATGTTTACTCAATTTTACCACTGTCATGAAGTATAATATGTGACAAGAAAACAGTCTCAGAATGGCTTGGATATGTAAAAGCGTTTTAAAGTTATTACCACATAAAGTGACACATGTCAGATTTGCTAAAAATGTCCGGGTCCTTAAAGTAAAAAATGGCAGGGTCCTTAAGGGGTTAAAGAGGTTGTTTGAGATAATTACAAATCTGGCCTAAAATAACAAATTATACTATGCTCAACTCTTTCTCCATTTCTCTCTACTGATGGTCTATTAGTCCTGCCACTGTTTGTTTACAAATGGCAGCAGTGACATGCCAGCATACAGCATGTCCCTGCTGCAACCAATCTTTGTCCTCAGTGGTCTATCAATGAGGACAATGATTAACTGCCACAACACATCTCAGCCACTTTGGTTTGCAGGTTTATGGCATGTCACTGATATGATCACTCACTGGACAGTGATTGGCTGCAGCAGTCATCTGCTATAGATAGCACACTACTATATGTAGACAAGCAGCTGCAGGAGGACCGGACCAGCACCACAGAGAAAGCAATGGAGAAGGGGTGAGTGTAATCTCATTTGTCATTTTAGGTAATTTGATCGCTTAATTGTGTCAGATAACCCCATTAATGGTTACAGTCTCACGTGGGCCAAAACATGTATGGTTACAGTCTCTCAATAATGACACAATATTAGTAAGTGGGAACAAGTTAAATATGGAAACTGTCTTTCAGTGGCAATGGGCAACTCTACACAGTCCCTTTATTGAGCAACAATTTATGTTCTCTCAACTGTATCTAAGGGTAAGGCTACGTTCACACGACGACATTTGTCGCGCGACAAAAATCGCGCGACAAATAGGGCACAACTTCACTGTAACATTTGTCGCGCGACATTTTGTCACACTATTGTCGCGTGACAATTTTTATAATGGGAGTCTATGGTGTCGCATTGCGACATGCTGCGACTGCGACGCGACAATCGCAGAAAAACCCATCTTGAATGGATTTTTCTCGACAGACGCAGAAGTGGCACTCACACTGACTCAGTAATTACATTTTTTTTTGTCCCAACTCTTAAGGCAGCCATTAGGCATCAAGCACATTTTCCCCCTCCATGGGCCTGGGCTTGCAGCAGCACATCTCGACTCTCCCCCCTCCATGGTACATTTGGCAGTCATTACTAGCTGTGGCAGACAAATACAGAAGTGGCACTCACTGACTCAGTAATACATTAGGCTAGCCTATCTTAATGTGTTACTGAGTCAGTGAGTGCCACTTCAGCGTCTATCTGCCACAGTTAGTAATGACTGCCATCATGGAGGGCCAGGGAGTGGAGGGAAAAACGTACCATGGGGGGGGACGGGGGACAGATGTTCTGCTGCCAGCCCAGACCCATGGAGGTAGAAAATGTGCCCCTGCTTGATGCATCTACCACCTCCATGATGGCAGTCATTACTAACTGTTAGCTGTGACAGACAGACGCAGGCAGTAGTGGCACTCACTAACTTTACTTTACTCTAGAATACATAGGATAGGCATCAAGCAGAGGTGCTGGGCACATTTTCTCCCCCCCATGGTACATTTTTCCCGCCACTACCCCCTCCATGATGGCAGTCATTACTAGCTGGGGCAGACAGATGCAGAAGTGGTGCACACTGACTCAGTAATACATTTGGCTAGCCTATCTTAATATGTTACTGAGTCAGTGAGTGCCACTTCAGCGTCTGTCTGTCACAGCTAGTAATGACTGCCATCATGGAGGGCCAGGAGGGCGGGAAAACGTACCATGGAGATGTTCTGCTGCCAGTCCAGGCCCATGGAGGTAGAAAATGTGCCCCTGCTTGATGCATCAAGCAGGGGCACATTTTCCACCGCCATGGGCCTGGGCTGGCAGGAGAACATCCCCCCCCCATGGTACGTTTTTCCTGCCACTACTACCACCTGCATGATGGCAGTGATTAATATAGCTGACAGACCCAGGCACTCACTCACTCACTTTACTTTATAACAGCCACAGCCAGGATAACGGAATAGCACTGACAGGCGGTGCGGTGAAGTGCAGGTCGCTCTGCACACCGGACTGGACAACTGGATAGATTGCCCGGAGGCCGGCGGTGATGATTGAAGTCTGATGACGCAGCAGTCCCGCACACTCGCACTGCAGGCAGCTCTTCTCTGCTCTAGAAGACTGCCTGCGCGATGCGCGCCGCACCACGTGACTTGCTGCTGTGAGTGACTACTGTGTGGATGCGCCGCACGGCAGCGCATTTTAAAAAAAAAAGTGCAAACTGTCTGTGACAGGCTGCCGCTGCTTGCCTGGCTTGGGGGACAAAAAAAAAGGGCATTAAAGGGACAGGGGCAGAAGGGGGCAGGGGCTCAAGCCCCCTTTTAGCCCTATGTGTGCACGTCCCTGGTTACCACCCAAACAGTGCATTTTAAATGTAATGCCTATCAAAATCCTGCCCAAAGTGTAATTCTGCCACTATAGGCTCACTAATGCATATCCTGCTCTGCTTTACTTTACACAGGGCAATCCACCCACATTAGTGCACATCGTACAGTATATTTTTACCTTGCTGGTGCTTCATTAGCTTAAAGGCAATTACATGGCACACATCAGTGTGTAGAGATATAGTAATGTGCATAAACATGACATTTACATGCTGGTATGTTTTCACTAGAAATTCGCATTAGGTGATATTCCCTCGACAACAGGGTCAACAGTAATTCATATCAATAGAGCTTCTTCTTATAAGAGGGGTAAGCCTTGTAGAAGTGTCATTTAAATTCAAGCAGTTGGAGTCAGACCAGTGCAAATATAATTGTGTTGGTTAGAAATATGTGTAGCAGTGTCCAATAAGTTACAGACTTCATTGTTTCTTATGTGTAATTGTAGCTGTCTCACATTAGCATAAATTAGGATAAAGACATTGGATGGTGTCAGCGGTCACTTTGATGGGAATGTTGCAGCCCTGAGACCAGAGGGTACTGTAGGTTCGGAATGGCAGAGCTGGAGCAGTGGGTGATTTAACAGGTAACCAATGCATTTTTCATTTTACATAACGTTTGTCTGTGCCCCAATTTTGCTAATCTCGGGCAACCCCTTCAAATATGCTTTTTAATAGAACACGTTCTCTTTAAGAAGAGCAAACTTCAGAGGGTTCAGAGACAGGAATAGGGTTAATGAATGGAATGAGATGTTGAGATCTGAAATCTGCAAAAGACAAGGGACAATGACCCACATTTACTAATCTGAGTGTGTCTAGATATGACATAAAATGTACCAAAATATGACCTAGTTATGAGCTGTGTCATTTTCCCCATTCACAACTATACACATTTTCAGGCACTTTTTTGTTTGATTTTATAAATCCTTATTGTGTTGGGGGATGATGTATGGGGCTTTATTTTTATGTCATCATTTTTATTTTTATTTTTTATACCTTTTTTTTTTAATAACACCTAGTGCAACTAAAATACTTTATAAAATGATGCCCCTTTTCCATTGCGGTTGTTTTTATTAGAGGATATATAGTATGGTACTGAGGGTTGGGGAGGGGCTTTAAACAGCAATAAGGGCTTGTAATGGTGGATTTCATTTTTTTTTCTTTCTTTCCTTTTATTTTACACATTATATCTCCATTTGAAGGGTGTTTTAATATTACATTTTTTTTTCTTCCAAATACAGTCTCAGGAGCCTCACTGCAGCTCATGTAACTATTCGAAACCTGACAAATACCTGATCATCATAACAGAAGCAGGAAGCGTCATGGTCGCTCTCTGAACCATATATATGGTGCACATTGAGTGCAGTGTATACCTTAATCAGGAAGGCGGGGATGGTGTGAAACTGCTGCTCTGACAAACAGTTCCCCACTGCAAGGACGTTCACAAACATCTTAGCTAGTTACATGGTTAAACCAGATTAGTAAATCTGCCCACTGTGTATACAAATGCTGCTGAAATCTACTACATCTTGTGTGCCTATCATTAATATCTTACTACTTAGTTGCTCCTTAAAGACAAAAGTAAATTATATGTGTAAACAAAAACAGAGGGAATATAGAGTCATCATTATCATTCATAATGACCGTTCATGAGTTATAACATGAAGTTTTAGCATATATTGTACTCCAGAGCTGTATTCTCAATTCTGCAGGCCTCAGAGCAAAAATATTTCAGCATTCAATGTATGTTCAACTTCTGACGATAACCTGTTCTAATGAATTATATTCTGATTACATTCAGAGGCACAGTTCATTCATCCCACTAGAGTACATTCACACGGCCGTATATATTTTCCGTTCCACAAAAAATATGGATGACGTTCATGTGACATCCATGTTGCATCCTTTTGCGGATCCATTGTATCAATGCCAATCCTTGTCTGCAAAACGGACAAGAATAGAACATGCTCTCTCTCTTTTACAGGGCTAAGGACTCCACCTACGGTTGCAGAAAGCACACAGTGTATCCCCATC
This sequence comes from Bufotes viridis, assembly GCA_033119425.1. NCBI lineage: Eukaryota > Metazoa > Chordata > Amphibia > Anura > Bufonidae > Bufotes > Bufotes viridis. Next base: position 237,122,115 of record CM065591.1, on the reverse strand, counting down.
TTGTTCCACAAAAAAAAAAGAAAGGGTGATCGGATGCAGACCTAAAATACGGTTTGTTGTCTGCATGTTAGCTTTATGGATGTACACCTGGGACTTTGGAAGTGCTAGTCTAAATTTTCTTGCACTTTATATAAACTATTGATTGACTTACTTTAAGATAAAGTGTTATGGCAGAATTGTGGTGCAATTTGGATGTCTTAGGCCACACCCATTTCAGAGGAGCCACACAAATTTTAGCCAATTTATACCACTTTTAAGACATATTCTAGGTTCAGACAGTTTTTTTAAATCTGGACCAATGAATATAAAACATGATGTAACTTTTTATGTAATGTTATAGGTTTTAAATTCTTCTACTTGACTTTTAAACTGTAAAATTCAAGATTGCCTTCAATATATGACCAAATGAAAGCTTTTTGCAAAATAATCTACTTTCACACAGTTAGTTCTTATTATAACTAAATAGCCTAAGGCCTCTTTCAGACGGGCGTTGCGGGTGCACTCCGTCAAACAGTGCGGGTGCGTTGCGGGAATCGCCGCGATTTTTCCCTGCGAGTGCAAAGCGCTGTCATGCGTTTTGCACGCACGGGAGAAAAATCGGCACTTTTGGTACCCAGACCCGAACCTGCACTTCTTCACAGAAGTGCATGTTTGGGTCAGAAATTGTCCCGCTGGTATTATTTCACATTATAACATAGTTATAATGTAAAATAATACCCTTGGCCATCTTCCTAATGTTTAAACTGGTGCAGAATGAGTTAAAATAATAAACTAATAATTACTTACCTGTTCCATTTGATCGCGAAGCCCGGCCTCCTCTCCGTTAGCTTGAAAGATGTAAAGGACCTGTGATGATGTCACAGCATCACATGGCTCAATCACCTGCTCCATCACTATGGTGATGGAGCATGATTGGTCCATGTGACCATGTGACATCATCCAAGGTCCTCAACCACTATCCACAGCATGAGGATAGTGTTTATGACCTTGGATGATGTCACATGGTCACATGGATCATCACATGCTCCATCACCATAGTGATGGAGCATGTGATTGGGCCATGTGATGTGACGTCATCACAGGTCCTTTAGATCATAGATGCTGCAGGGAAAGAGAGGACAGATCGCGACTACGCGATCAAGTGGCTAAGGTAAGTTAACTTTATTATTTTTAACCCTTCCTCATCATTTAACAATGCATTCTTTATTAAGAATGCTATTATTTCCCTTATAACCATGTTATAAGGGGAAATAATAGAGATTGGGTCCCGTTGCTAAGCAACAATGCGGAAAATCGCAACGCATCCACACTTGGTTGCGGATGCTTGCGATTTTCCCGCATCCCCATTCACTTCTATGGGGCCTGCGTTGCGTGAAAAACGCAGAATATAGAACATGCTGCGATTTTCACGCAACGCAGAAGTGATGCGTGAAAATCACCGCTCATGTGCACAGCCCCATAGAAATGAATGGGTCCGGATTCAGTGCGCGTGCAATGCGTCCTCCTCACGCATTGCACCCGCGCGGAAAACTCGCCCGTGTGAAAGGGGCCTAAAAGCTTGATGGTGGGTGGGTCGTGGCCATGCTGCGGTGAAGACCCGCGGGGCCAATTACCCTGCAGCCACCTTTCATTTAATAATGAAGACTCACTGTATAGTCCATCTTCATTGTTAATGGCCACGCTGCACCTGTTGTTGGTATGGGGTTTGGCTGGTTAGGTGGGGGGACAATATGCATATTATTGCTGTTCTTACCTGCAATCTCCTGCAGGTTGTTTAACAGTAAACACAGAATATTAATCAGCTCTGGTATACCCACTTCTCCAACCCCAGCGCTCTCCTGCCCTACAGACGGGAACCCTTCTTCTGCCCTCTGCTTTTACTCCTTTTCCACATCATCTAATATCGATGAGAATATGTCATCAAGAACATCCAGCTCCTCCTCTCTCTGAATTTTGCTGACTTTTCTAGGACATGCAAAAGATGAGGATGGTCATCATTAAGACTTGGTCCCCTCTAAAGGGTGCAAACTGAATGGTATAGGTTGGCACACTGGAACTGGAATAATAAAGTTTTCCACCCATTAATTATTTTCAGCCACACTGTCACTAGAGCATGAGCGCTTGCCACATCTCTCCCTATGCTCAGCTCACAGGACAATGGCGGCGACCTGCAGGATGATGGTTTTAGAGGGCTGTGACATCACTGGTTATGACAATCTATGAATTGGCTGGCTGCGCAGTATTATGGTGATCTTGTTCCCAGGCTTCATACTTTCACTTTGTAACACATACAGCCGCCGTTTTAGGAAAAACTGATTCATTACCATGAAGCGCAAGGAAATTTAGATTCGTTGTGGGTCTAAGTTTTCCTAAACTCCGGACCGAATTCTGCTTCGAATGCTTCACTTCGCTGAGCACTAATCAAGAGTATAGGTGAACGTAAGAGACTTTGTAATATATCTTAATATAGAAAAAAAAGCTTCTGTCTCCACTTATCCAGTTGCATTCTTTCTTCCCCTATTTATTTTGCTGAATTTTCTGTTAAATCCACATTCGTTTCCAAAGGCAGAATGTTAGATCACTGAAGGATCACATTACATGCCACCCATATAATTCGATGGAGAAGGGAGGGATGAGCTGATAAAAGCAGAGAGACACATACAGACTAGTGTTGATTCTATTTTTTTTCTTTTCATCAGTACTACTGCTTCTTGCTTGTGGGCCAATGAGAAGGCTGCAATATCTTTGTCAAAATAAGTAGTATCTACTCAGACCTGATAAAATGTGAAGTTGCACGTATTGCGCAAAAAATGCGCATGATTAGTGAAGATTTGCGCAATCACGAAAATAATGACTGGAGATCACGAATTCTAAAATTCGTGTATTTATTGCAAATATTATGCAAAAAATTTGCAAAATATCGCGAAAACGAATATTGTTTATGCCGCTCATCACTAATACAGACATGCTGCTACAGCTAATAGGTTTGTATCTCACATCAATACTGCTCAACATTTCTGTGTTATGTTCTATATGGTGCTTCTGAGTGACAGAGTTAGAGATCAGAATTATTATTATTATTTGCATGTCCATTGTATGGATATATTTTGTATCCAGTATACGATATCATAATCTGTGCAGTGTGTAGTACATGGCAGTACTATTTTGTGTAGAGAATATGGTATCATCTGTGAATAAAGCATATTGTGGCATTTTCATTGTGCAATAGAAGATAGTGGCAATAGTTGTGTACATTGTACATGGTAGTACTATTTTTTTTCATGGTGTAAAGTATGCTATCATATGTATCCTAAAATGGTACCAGTAAAAATGAATGAATTAAAAATGTATTGCGCTCAGAAGGCACGGAGGGAAAAACAAAAGCACAAAGATGAAAGTTGTCCTGGTCCCAAAGGGTTAAGGAATTAAAGCTAATGTTTGGAGATATGACTGTGCAAACAGTTCCCAATATATCCTCCAAAAAGTTATAAAAGGGTTCATTTGTCACACAAAACCTTCTGAACTAATGTTGCCAGAATATGAATGTGTATGTTTTCCTTTTCAGCAAGTAAATAAAAAAGATTCTATTTGCATGATTTTTTTCCTAATGTAAATTATATTTCCCTGATGCAAAATACAGAAAAATATTAGTAAGGGTGCCTGACAGCCGCTGTGCACAGAGGACTCCCATTTATCCAGGTGTTTTATCTTCTGTCACCAAGCTGTCATAAAGGATTTTAGGTAGGATGCGATGACATAATCTGGATCAGTTGTGAGAAAACATGAAAGCACTTGGAATGATTCAGAAAAAAAATAAAACATGAATATCAGACCTGCTTATCTCAAATTATTCCTTATTTTAAATATTCGTCTAAGGCCATAGATACAGAAGTCCTGTAATGAGGCAGCCTCAGTCAGAAAGCTTTAGAGCAAAAGTAGGTCATTTTGTTCAATAAAAATCAAATGTGCATGGTAAAAAGCCTAAATTATTGGTTCTTGTTTTTTTTTTTTTTGTGGTTACTAGTGCTTAAGATTCAAAATGCATACCCCACTGAAAACTAGTAATGAGTGAGCACCAAAGTATTCGGGTGTTTGGTTGTTCGGGCCGAACACATTGCTATGCTCGAGTGCTCGGCCGAGCACCCAAGTATAATGGAAGTCAATAGGAGACAACCAGGCACCCCCTGCTCTGAAGAGGGGAGGGTGCCTGGTCTATTGGAAAAGGTCAGAAAGTGACAGAAACACCACCAAAATGAATTCCTGCTCCATTTCGGTGGTGTTTCTGTCAATTTCTGACCCTTTCAAATGGACCAGGCACCCTCCCCTCTTCAGAGCAGGGGGTGCCTGGTTGTCTCCCATTGACTTCCATTATACTCGGGTGCTGGGCCGAGCACACGAACATAGCAATGAGTTCAGCCCGAACATCCGAATACTTTGGTGCTCGCTCATCACTAGTTTTCGGTGAGGTATGCATTTTGAATCTTAAGCACTAGTAACCACAAAAAAAAAACAAGAACCAATAATTTAGGCTTTTTACAATGCACATTTGATTTTTATTGAACAAAATGACCTACAGCATGGGGGCGATGTCTGGATGCATCTTGGACTACCAGGTCGCTGCTGGGAACCATGCAATGCCACTTTTACAGACTGACAAAAATACGCACAAACTCCCCCCCCCCAAACAAAAAAAAATCAATTTCACAGGAAAATTTTTTAGAAAACATTCTTTCCTGTATATTTAATTGTATGTTAGGAAACATTCATTCCTGTATATTCAATTGTATGTAAAGTGCAAGTGCTGCCAAAAATTTAGTTTTTTTCCAGAATTGGAGCTATGATTAAAATGGATGGCCGGAGGTATCTGTTTTGCCCTGCTATTTGATTGGCGCCAAAGAACCACACTGAAAGCATTTGCCAAGAATGTTTTCATTAATCTAAGATTACATTTGTAGCTTGGTTTTAAAATGATCTGACACACGATCCGGCGGCATTATTCCCATTATGCACAGAGCATTTTCCTGGAAACCAAAGACTTTTGGTTCCGAGGGGAGTATAGTTGCAAAGCAAAACATGGGAAACCTCACCCGGCCCGGACACTGAAAGGATTGACAGATTGATATCTCTTTCTCGATTCTGTGGGTGGTGGTGCATGGCCGTTGTGAGTGGGTGGCGCAATTTGTCTGCTTCATTCCGATAACCAACGAGATTCTTCCGTGCTAAGAGTTACGTCACCCCCGGCTGCCAGTGCAAGGAAATTGTAGAGATATTATCAAAAACAGTGGCCACGATAAAATATTATAAAAACTTTAACAATATTTTTTGATTGAGATAATGTTACATTTCAGAGTTAGCGCAGGGAATGGCGGCCAGCAACGGCTTGAGAGATATTATCAAAAACAGTGGCCACGATAAAATATTATAAAAAATGTTAACAATATTTTTTGATTGCCCTGTAAAAGATTGTAGGTGTGGGCCTGCAGGTGAGCTGACCCTCTCTGAAGAGGGACATGAGGAGATCTTGTGCACTGATCCCCAAACTCATCAGCATCCACAGTCAGAAGAAGAGGACGGTGGGGAATGGCAATTAGTGTTTCATGAGGTGGATGATGCGGATGAGACACAGTTGTCAATGAGTGAGGGTCTTGTTAGGTCAACACAAGTCAGGAGGATGACCAGAGTGAGGAAGTGGAGATGGGGGACAATTACATCACTGAACCAAACTGGAAAGGTGGCAAGCCAAGCGAGGAGAGCAGGACAGAGGGGGAGGGATCCATAGCACCGCAACAGGATGGAAGAGGTTGTGGGGTGGCAAAAGGGAAAGGCGGGCCACACCGAATAGGCCCGCAACTGTTCCCCCTTGCAGAAATCTCCCTTGCCAAGGGGTAGGTGTTCCGCAGTCTGGCGCTTTTTTGAAGAAAGTGCGGACGATAAAAGAATTGTAATTTGCTAACTGTGCTATACTAAAATAAGAACTCATAAATAAAAAAAATAACCATAACATATCTTACATCCTATTCATTAACTCTAACTCAAACCATAACAATAAAAACTCAAACCCGTAAACATAATAGGGGAAGACAGTACACTGGAGGCAAAATGAGTAGGGGTTGTGAACACTAGCAACCACCACCGGCATGATCCGCCGCATGGCATCAAAGCACCCTAACAGGTGGCCCGAACCCCTGGGTCCACAAATCAGTGTCCGTGGGTCACACCACTGCCTTCTCTTCTCTTCCTCCCCTGTGTTACATGCTGGGCTGGCCAATCCTCTGCCCTAGACGCATGCCTGGAAGACTCCCGCCCTGCAGCTGGGCCTTCTCAAGCACCATCAGCTAGCACACCCACTTCTGTGTCCAAGCACAGCGTACAGATGTCCATCCTTACCCCAGGCCTTTGAACGTAAGCGCAAAACCCAGCCACCCACCTACAGGCCATAGCACTAAATGTGTACTTTTCACAATTTCTGGCCCTGGAAATGTTGCCATTTAGGCCTGTGGACACTGAGTCTCTCCTCAGACTCATGGTGGCGGCCGTCCTTCATTACTCAGTCCCCAGCCGCGACTATTTTTATCTGTGTGCCGTCCCGGCATTACACCGGCAATTGTGTCACTTAACATCACCCGTGCCCTGACCAACGCAGTTATTGTGAAGGTCCACTTAACGACAGACACATGGACAATTGCTTTTGGCCAGGGATGATACATTTCCATGGCGCACACTGGGTGAACCTTGTGGAGGCCAGTAGCGAGTCGTACCATGGGATGGCACAGGTGCTGCCGATGCCAAGGATTGCAGGCCCTACTTCCATTAGGATTTCTGCCACCACCTACATTAGTGGCTGTAACCCCCCCCCCTTTCTCCTCCTCTGCGTCCACCTCCTCCTCCACTGCAAACTCAGAATTCTCATCTTGCAGCAGCTGTCAACCATCAGTCAGTAGCTGGAAACAGTGTGGCACGGCAGGGGGGGAATCGGCAACAAGCCGTACTGAAACTAATTTGCTTGGGTGACAAGCAGAGCTGTGGCAGGGTATAAGGGACCAGGTTGGTTGTGTCTGATAATGGCCATAACTTGTTGGCAGCTTTGTAGCTCGGCAAGCTCACACACATGGCAATCATACAGCATATATGTACAATTCACAACAAACATCCAAAACGTATACATTAATATATAAAAAAACATAACACACGAGAGTGGAGGTAAACTAATGGCATGGCCTGTTTAACCCCTTAAGGACACGGCCCTATTTCACCTTAAGGACCAGGCCATTTTTTCAAAATCTGACCATTGTCACTTTATGTGGTGATAACTTTAAAACGCTTTTTCTTATCCAGTCCATTCTGAGATTGTTTTTTCATCACATATTGTACTTCATGACAGTGGTAAAATGAAGTCGAAAAATTTCATTTTTATTTATAAAAAAATAACAAATTTACCAAAAATTTTGAAAAATTTGCAATTTTCAATTACTCTACTTCTATAATACATAGTAATACCGCCAAAAAAAGTTATTGATTTACATTCCCCATATGTCTACTTCATGTATCGATCATTTTGGGAATGCTATTTCATTTTTTGGGGACGTTACAAGGCTTAGAAGTTTAGAAGCAAATCTTGAAATTTTTCAGAAATTTTCAAAAACCCACTTTTTAGGGACCAGTTCAGGTCTGAAGTCACTTTGTGAGGCTTACATAATAGAAACCACCCAAAAATTACCCCATTCTAGAAACTACACCCCTCAAGGTATTCAAAACTGATTTTACAAACGTCATTAACCCTTTAGGTTTTCCACAAGAGTTAATGGCAAATAAAGATAAAATTTCAGAATTTCGATTTTTTGAAAAATTTTCCGTTTGAATCCATTTTTCCAGTAACAAAGCAAGGGTTAACAGCCAAACAAAACTCAATTTTTATTGCCCTGATTCTGTAGTTTTCAGAAACACCCTATATGTGGTCGTAAACTGCTGTATGGCCAAACTGCAGGGCGCAGAAGGAAAGGAGCGCCATATGGTTTTGAAGGCAGATTTTGCTGGACTGGTTTTTGACACCATGTCCCATTTGAAGCCCCCGATGCACCCCTAGAGTAGAAACTCCATAAAAGTGACTCCATCTAAGAAACTACACCCCTCAAGGTATTCAAAACCAGTTTTACAAACTTTGTTAACCCTTTAGGTGTTCCACAAGAGTTATTGGCAAATGGAGATGAAATTTCTGAATTTCTATTTTTTGTTACCTTGTCTCAAAAAAAGTGTAATATAGAGCAACCAAAAATCATGTTTACCCTAGAATAGTACCAACAAAACTGACACCTTATCCCGTAGTTTCCAAAATGGGGTCACTTTTTTGGAGTTTCTACTGTAGGGGTGCATCAGGGGGCTTCAAATGGGACATAGTGTCAAAAAACCAGTCCAGCAAAATCTGCCTTCCAAAAACCATATGGCGTTCCCTTCCTTCTGTGCCCTGCCGTTTGGCCATACAGTAGTTTACGACCACATATGGGGTGTTTTTGCAAACAAGAGAATCAGGGCAATAAATATTGAGTTTTGCTTGGCTGTTAACCCTTGCTTTGTTACTGCAAAAATGGATTAAAATGGAAAATTTGCAAAAAAATAGCTGTTTTGGGACTGTTTTTATTTTTTGTTATTTACATAGTTGAACTGACAGGTTAGATTGTGTGCTATTTCTATAGAGCAGGTTGTTACGGACGCGACAATACCAAATATGACTACTTTTGGGGTTTTTTGTTTCAGTTTTACATAATAAAGCCTTTTTGAAAATATTTTTTTAGTGTCTCCACATTCTGAAAGCCATAGTTTTATTTTATTTTTTGGGCGACTGTGTTATGTAGGGGCTCATTTTTTGCGGGATGAGATGGCGGTTTGATTGGCACCATCTTGGGGTGCATATGACATTTTGGTCGCTTGCTATGACACTTTTTGTGATGTAAGGTGACAAAAATGGCTCTTGACACCGTATTTTATTTTTTTTTTGCTGTGTTCAGCTGAGGGGTTAGGTCATGTGTTATTTATATAGATCAGGTTGTGACGGACGCGGCGATACATAATATGTATACTTTTTATTTATTTATATAAGTTTTACACAATAATATAATTTTTAAAACAAAAAAATCATGTTTTAGTGTCTCCATAGTTTGAGAGCCATATATATATTTTTTTTGGGCGATTGTCCTATGTAGGGGCTCATTTTTTGCGGGATGAGATGGCGGTTTGATTGGCACCATCTTGGGGTGCATATGACTTTTGATCGCTTACTATTACACTTTTGTGATGTAAGGTGACAAAAAAATGGCTTGTTTGACAACGTTTTTATTTTTATGTTTACGGCGTTCATCTGAGGGGTTAGGTCATGTTATATTTTTATAGAGCAGGTCCTTACGGACGCGGCGATACATAATATGTATACCTTTTTTATTTATTTTGGTTTTACACAATAATATCCTTTTGAATGAAAAAAAAACATGTTTTAGTATCTCCATAGTCTGAGAGCCATATATTTTTCAGTTTTTAGGCAATTGTCTCAGGTTGGGTATCATTTTTGCGGGAGGAGGTGACGGTTAGATTGGCACTATTTGGGGGTCATATGACTTTTTGATCGCTTGCTATTACACTTTTTGTGATGTAAGGTGGCAAAAAAATGGCTTTTGACAAAGTTTTTATTATTTTTTTTACAGTGTTTACTTGAGGGGTTAGGTCATGTGATATTTTTATAGAGCAGATTCTTACGGACGTGTAGATACCAAATATGTCTACTTTTTAATTTTTTTTACATTTAACACTAAAAGCATTTTTGAAACAAAAAAATCATGTTTTAGTCTGAGAGGCATAGTTTTTATTTTTGGCCAATTGTTTTAGGTAGGGGCTCGTTTTTGCGGGATGAGATGGCGGTTTGATTGGTACTATTTTGGGAGGCAAACGCCTTTTTGATCGCTTTGTATTACACTTTTAGTGATGTAATGTGCCAAAAAATGGCTTATTTACACCATTTTTTGGGTTTTTTTATGGCGTTCACCTGAGGAGTTCAGTCATGTGATATTTTTATAGAGCAGGTTTTTACGGACGTGGCGATACCTAATATGTGTAGTGTATTTTATTTTTTTAGTTTTTATTCAGTGTTATGTGTTTTTTCATTTTTACTTTTTTTCACTTTTTACATTTTTTGACCCAGACCCACTTGGTTCTGAAAGATCCAGTGGATCTGGTGTCTGTATAATACAGTACAGTACACTATATAGTGCACTGTACTGTATTTTGTACTTTAGAAAGTCTGAATAGACCTTTAGCAGGTCTATTCAGACTTTCAGCACCATGGAGAGCAGGACGGCTTCTGAAGCGTCCTATCTCCATGGCAGCCATCACCCCCTGCCATAACTGGGCAGGGGGTGATGGATAGGAGAGGAGTGGAGCACCCTCCCTCTTCGATCCCCATCCTGTTGGGGGGCTGCAAAGGCACAGCAGCCCCCGATGGGAGAGGGAGGAGCGCTCCCTCCCTGTTAACCCTTCCATACCGCGGTCCGTACGGACCGCGGTGCGAAGGAGTTAAGCGGCTGGCATCTGCAGCACAGATGCCAGCCGTTTCTATCAGAGTGTCAGCAATGTGCTGACACTCTGATAGAACCACTAGACACCAGGGATAGATTACAGGGAGGCGGGCGGGGATCGCAATCGCGATCCCGCCCGCCGCACCGCCCGCCTCCCGCCCGCCTCGCGCCGCCGCAACCACCCCCTGCACCCCGCAGCCACAGTATGATTGGGGGCTGCAGGGGGTTAAAAACTGTTTGGGGGCATTAACTCTCTGATCCCCGCGGTCATAGACCGCGGGATCAGAGACTGCAGAAGCGCTGCAAACCGCAGGTCTGAATTGACCTGCGGTTTGCAGCGATCGCCCATATGGGGGGGTCACAGGACCCCCCTGGGCATTGTAACAAGGTACCTGCTGAATGATTTCAGCAGGTACCTTGTTCCGATCACTGCCAGCTGAGCAGCAGTGATCGGAACAACTCATGACGTACCGGTACGTCATGTGTCCTTAAGGACTCGGGAAACATGCCGTACCGGTACGTCATGTGTCCCAAAGGGGTTAAGAACTCATAAATAACCAAGTAACCAAAACATATTTTACAGCGTATTCATAAACTCAAACTCAAACCATAACAATAACAACTCAAGCACTGGAACATAACAGGGCCAGCCCTCAGGCAAGCACAGCCCTCACCAGGCAGAATGACAACTCTGCCAGTGACCACAGCAAAACGTCGGGAAATCGTCCCTCAAAAACCTGTCCTAATAATATAATCTTAATCAGTGGGCAGAAAACAACCTCTGCCCAGTGAAGAAGGCAAACTTTTAAATGGGACAAATGCTGATATGGCCATGTGGATCCCTCCTTAATGTCCGAGATCCGGCCATACCATGCCTAGCCCACGTGTTCTCTATTTTCTCCAAACCTACCCCAATTTGCCTGAGCTACTGGTGAGGGTGCGCCATGTGTGTTCCCATTTTAGAAAGTCATCTATAGCTGCCGACGGTTTGGCAATGCTGCTGCAGCACTTGTATTTGCCAGCTAACCGACTGTTGTGCGAAGTGAACACACGCTGGAATTCCACATTACACATGTTAGCCATGCTTTGTGAGCAGCAGAAGGCAGTAGTGGAATACCAGCTGCAACATGGTCTAGTATGTCTGATGTCTGTGAGGTTTTATGCAACTTTGAAGGATAAACAAAGATGGTGAGTGGTGATGCCGCTATTATCAGCCTAACCATCCCACTTCTGAGTCTACTGAAACGCTGGCTGCTAACAATGAAGGTGGATGCTCTACATGGAAGAGGTGGAACTAGGGGTAAGACATTACACAGGGTGATAGCCAGACCACACTCAGTTCGTCTTGTCAGTGTGAATTGGATGATGATGATGAGGAGGAGCAAGAGACGATTTCCTCCGCTACAGAGAGTAGTAACCATAGCAGCTTTATTCCATCTGTTCAGCATAGATGGGCAGGAGAGGAGGAAGAGGATAAGGAGATTGAAAGTCATCATCCTGATGAGGACAGCAAAGTCTTTTCTCTTGGGACTCTGACACACATTGCTGACTTTATGTTATGCTGCGTTTCCTGTGACCCTCGCATTCTACGCATTTTGCACAACAGCGATTACTGGTTGTTCAGTTCACCCTTCTCGACCCCCGCTACAAAGAGAACTTCTCATCTTTAATTCCTGTGGTGGAGAGGGCTAGAAAAATAGTGCAATACCAGAAGGCCTTTCTTTAAAAATTTCATACAAAAATTGAACCGCCACTCTCAATCTGAGTCTATAGAAAAATTTATTATAAAGGTATACACTTTAAAACAATAATTTAATATTCCATCACAAAATAAAAGGGAGCAATGTGAGTGTTAGTATGACCAATCACACCACATAGTATCTCTGATCACCTTATTAAAAAAAAATATTAATAATTAAAGGAAAAATCCTACTGGTATTCACAGCAAGAATTTTGTGCACTGTTCAGACTTAGCAGAAATATTAGTGATGCGTTTTTTCTTGAAAGGGAAAAAAAAACATTTGAAATTATGGAGATGGTAAGTATACGGGTCACAGCAGATGTTGCGATCTTTTGAATATTATATTGTCCACGGTATTCCGATCAATGCAATATCTCATATACTTAAAGTCTTGTACAGTGTAACAAAAGATAGATAGCTGTTTGAAGTTAATGGATCACTTCCTTTAGTTTGCTATTCACCGCTCTCTCTCAGAGACCCCAGCCTATTTACTCGGTACTACACACAGTGAATACACACAGCGTATATTTTGTAACTCACTGTTAGTTGCTGAGGGACTTCACCGAATTCGGCCGATCGTGGCGTCCCACGTGGCAAACGGCGCAAGTGGTCCAGCCTCAGTGTCAGTTTCTTCGTGTAATCGGAGGGCCGGTCTCCTGCAGCGCTAGAAAGAGGATGGTGTCCACAGCAAGGTAAAATTTGGAGTAGGCGCGCGTTGTTCCTTTTTAGTCGACTGTAAATTTCGTATGGTTCCAAGGAGCGGCACTTTTCAGACCATATGCGTTTTGGGACTGTGCTTTGTCCCTTCTTCAGTGGTGGTTCGGTGAAGTCCCTCAGCAACTAACAGTGAGTTACAAAATATACACTGTGTGTATTCACTGTGTAGTACGGAGTAAATAGGCTGGGGTCTCTGAGAGAGCGCGGGGAATAGCAAACTAAAGGAAGTGATCTATTAACTTCAAACAGCTATCTTTTGTTATACTGTACAAGACTTTAAAGGGAGTCTTTCACCCCAAATGTGCTAACACCATTGCGTCGATAACAGTCCCCACATTAAAATCCTACTTACCATAAGGTTGTCAGTTGCATAGTTCGTCTAAAAAATACTTTTATTGTATATCTAAATCGGGGTCTGAAGGTGCCCAGGGGCGGCGTTCCAACGGCCGGTGCCCAGGCCCCGTGCTGATTTCCATGTGCAACAACTCCCCTTTCACCCATTTGGCCCGCCCTTTCTCTGGCTGATCACCTCCTTCTCTTCTTTTGAAATCCAGCGCCTGTGCCGATGACAGCCCTCTGATGCAGCGTCGGCTGGAGCATGACGTATGGACCGGCGCATGCGCACTGTACTACCCATTAGTGGCAGATGCCTCAGAGTATCCAGTGCGCATGCGCCGGCCTGTACGTCACGCTCCAGCCGATGCTGCATCAGAGGGCTGTCATCGGCGCAGCGCTGCATTTAGAAGAAGAGGGGTAATCAGCCAGAGAAGGCGGGCAAATGCGTGAAGGGGAGTTGTTGCACATGGAATCAGCACGAGGCCTGGGCACCGGTCATTGGAACGCCGCCCCTGGGCACCTTCAGACCCTGATTTACATATACAATAAAAGTATTTTTTAGACGAAGTATGCAACTGACAACCTTATGGTAAGTAGGATTTTAATGTGGAGACTGTTATCGACGCAATGGTGTTAGTGTGAGATAGTGCACATTTGGGGTGAAAGACTCCCTTTAAGTATATGAGATATTACACTGGTTGGAATACCGTGGACAATATAATATTCAAAAGATCGCAACATCTGCTGTGAACCGGATACTTACCATCTCCATAAATTCAAATGGGTTTTTTTCCTTTCAAGAAAAAATGCATCACTAATATTTCTGCTAAGTCTGAACAGTGCACAAAATTCTTGCTGTGAATACCAGTAGGATTTTTCCTTTAATTATTATTATTTTTTTAATAAGGTGATCAGAGATACTATGTGGTGTGATTGGGCATACTAACACTCACATTGCTCCCTTTAATTTTGTGATGGAATATTAAATTTTAGTTTTAAAGTGTATACCCTTATAATAAATTTTTCTATAGACTCAGATTGAGAGTGCCGGTTCAATTTTTGTATGAAATTGTTTGCATTATTATTTGGGTGGAATTATATGAACCGTGCACCTCATCCATATAATTTAAGAAGGTGAGCCACCAAACTCCTGGTTACATACATTTCTTTAAAAATTGCTTAATAAATTTCCATCTGACAATGCTGGCGGCAGAGTACGTAGATTCTTTGGGCAACCCTGAGTGAAGATGAGGGGAACACACAGCAGTTCCAACAGAGGCAGGACAACACTCTCCAAGGCCTTGGACAGTTTCATAACACCCCGCCAGCATCCTCACCTTGATGCGCGGCCAAGTGTCACAAGGATGGAAAAAAATGTGGAAGATGGTGAAGGAGTACATAGCAGCGTCCTCAGTGATCTCTCTGTGCTTTACAACTACTGGGTGTCCAAACAGGACACGTGGCATGAACTGGCACTCCACAGCTATAGCTAAATGATAAGGAACATGGAAGATATACTATATTGGACTGTAAGTGAAAAAACAGGAAAATCCAGCTTCTTAAAAGTTTCAAACTTTATTCCATGTTCGTTGAGTCCATTTCCTGTATTGAAGATTTTAACCTGATGGAATAAAATTTTCAACTTTTAAGAAGCTGGATTTTCCTGTTTTTTCACTTGAAGTTTCACAGTCCAGTCCTGACTGCATCCGTGCTTCTCCGTTAAGTCACGACAGGTGAGAGCTGCTTCTGTTGGTTTTGCCCGTATATTGGACTGTAGTATTCAGGGTAAATGACAATGTGGGCACTTTGCGATAAATAAGTGGGTTTTGGGTTGCAGTTTCGGCACGCAGTCTCTACAAGGTTCGCCATCGACATCACTGTTTAAAAGGGTTAGCACACCTGTAGGTCCTCAGCTACAATCTTTTACTCAGTTTCATTGCAACCAGGGCCACGGCCGTTGCATGCACCATCAGCATCACGGCCACTTGCATGTCCCTTACTGGCCGCATTCTTAATATTAAATGTCATATATGCTTAAAAGTATGTCACACGTACAGTAGCATAGGATTTGTAAGTGTATGCTCCAATAAATTAAAACAGGTATTTGGAATGCGCACACTTTACACAGGAGATGTAGCCCTGATAGTGTCACAGAGTAGCATACACCGTCTTCAGATAAAGTACAGTATATGTCAATGATATGTATGAAATGCAAACACACTAGATGTTGCACAAATAATGTACATTTCCCCAAAATACCCTGTTTTCAACAGTTATACAGTATTCGACAAAGAGAGCCACACGCTGTGGACACTAAATGTTGCACAAATAATGTACATTTCCCCAAAATACACTGGTTTCACCTGTGGTACAGTATTCGACAAAGAGAGCCACACGCTGTGGACACTAAATGTTGCACAAATAATGTACATTTCCCCAAAATACACTGGTTTCACCTGTGGTACAGTATTTGACACAGAGAGGCACACGCTGTGGACACTAAATGTTGCACAAATAATGTACATTTCCCCAAAATACACTGGTTTTACCTGTGGTACAGTATTTGACACAGAGAGGAACATGCTGTGGACATTAAATGTTGCACAAATAATGTACATTTCCCCAAAATACACTGGTTTTACCTGTGGTACAGTATTTGACACAGAGAGGAACATGCTGTGGACATTAAATGTTGCACAAATAATGTACATTTCCCCAAAATACACTGGTTTCACCTGTGGTACAGTATTTGACACAGAGGAACACGCTGTGGACACTAAATGTTGCACAAATAATGTACATTTCCCCAAAATACACTGGTTTCACCTGTGGTACAGTATTTGACACAGAGAGCTACACGCTGTGGACACTAAATGTTGCACAAATAATGTACATTTCCCCAAAATACACTGGTTTCACCTGTGGTACAGTATTTGACACAGAGAGGAACATGCTGTGGACATTAAATGTTGCACAAATAATGTACATTTCCCCAAAATACACTGGTTTTACCTGTGGTACAGTATTTGACACAGAGAGGAACATGCTGTGGACACTAAATGTTGCACAAATAATGTACATTTCCCCAAAATACACTGGTTTTACCTGTGGTACAGTATTTGACACAGAGAGGAAAATGCTGTGGACACTAAATGTTGCACAAATAATGTACATTTCCCCAAAATACACTGGTTTCACCTGTGGTACAGTATTTGACACATAGGAACACGCTGTGGACACTAAATGTTGCACAAATAATGTACATTTCCCCAAAATACACTGGTTTCACCTGTGGTACAGTATTTGACACAGAGAGCTACACGCTGTGGACACTAAATGTTGCACAAATAATATACATTTCCACAAAATACACTGGTTTCACCTGTGGTACAGTATTTGACACAGAGCCACACGCTATGGACACTAAATGTTGCACAAATAATGTACATTTCCCCAAAATACACGGATTTCAACAGTTATACAGTTTTTGACACAGAGAGGCACACGCTGTGGACACTAGATTAGGCCCAGATTATTTAGATTTAAGCATCAGACAGTCTTTTCGGATATGTTAGACCCAGATTGTTGCAATTTGAAATAAAGACACTTTTTTCGTATGCCGGACGGTGTATGTCAAATAAACCCACAGAATAGACACTATATTATGCCCAGATTATTGTAATTTCAAATACAGAAACAGTTTTCGGATGCCGGACACTATCTAACATAAACCCCCAGAATATGGACAGTATATTATGCCCAGATTAATGTTATTTGAAATACAGAAACTGTTTGGGGAGGGCAGACAGTATATGTCACATAAATCCACAGAATATGGACACAATTAGACCCAGATTAATGGAAGTTGCGCTACAGACACTGTTTGCTGATGTAGTACTGTATTTTTTACACAAAGCCACACTCTATGGTCACTAGATGTGAGCCAGATTATTAAAGACACAGTCTGCGGATGATGTACACGATATGTCACTAATAGATACAAAATAAAAATATCTTGCTGCTGTGAAACACACCCAGCAGTCATTAAAAGGCATTGTGGGGTCTTTTAAAAGCTTTTGGAAAGCAAATTTCTCTCCCTGCATCTGTCCCTTCCTTAGCACAGATGTCCCTGACACTGCTGTTAAATATATTGTTGATCTAAAAAACCACACACACACACACACACACAGTAGTCCTTAAAAGGGTTTTTGGATCATTGAAAAACTTTTTTTAACTAAAATCGCTGAAATTTACTCCCTGCTCTGTCTTTCCCTTCCTACCCGAGGCTCTTCCTGACTATGACTGGTGTTCTCCAAGCTCCCATGTAAGCCTCACAAAACTTGTAATTTCCACCTTTCCCAACATACACACACTCACACACTCTTTGTATAATGTACTGGACACATGATGTGACATAGCTGCCATGGGGACACACTTGCTGTCCCTACTTGTCCATGTCTGGTCTGGTTCATGTCTTGTCTGGTCCCAGTGGAGACACACTTGCTGTCCACACCTGTCCATGTTTGGTCTGGTCCATGAGGCTAAAAAAAATGGGAGTGAGGCTAAAAAAAGTTCCCATCGTAGATACACCCCCCCCCCCCCCCAAAGCAAAAAGTGTGTGTTAAAACATAACTTTTATTTAAAGCATACAAAAATAAACACTATATATATATATATATATATATATATATATATATATATATATTATATATATATATATATATATATATATTTATATATATATATATATATATATATATATATTTATATATATACTAAAACAGGTCAACCACTAGATACTAAGTTGTATAAGTTGTGTTAAAGGTGGTTCATTAGGTGACAGTCTCTGCTATTTCATGGGGGAAACCTCTATCCATATCAATCAACACTCTATCCTCAATAAATGTGGGGATACACTTCAACGTAACCA
Source organism: Bufotes viridis (assembly GCA_033119425.1). Lineage (NCBI taxonomy): Eukaryota > Metazoa > Chordata > Amphibia > Anura > Bufonidae > Bufotes > Bufotes viridis. The sequence goes on along the minus strand of CM065591.1, from coordinate 237,103,832 downwards.
CTCAAGAGTGAGTTGATATACTTATGACACACTGTTGCTAATTTGCACGACATATGATTAAGAGTGTTCAAGAAGATCCTGTATTGTCAGGTCTTAATATATATTTCCGAATGGTGCTCAGCTTTATTTGAAACTTTTGTGTTTTTATCAATAATTGTACAGTTAATTTCACCCAGAATCCCTCAGTACTTAAAGGGAATCTGTCACCTGCCTATCATCATTTTTTTCTGTCACATTATCTATGTGTAATAAAGTACCTTATATCCGGATCTGTTCTTCTTTTTTCTTTGTCACTTGTCATTTTGATAAAAAAACAAATTTTCCTTTATGCTAATTAGGGTCCAAGGTGCCCAGAGGGGCATTTTTTCCCAGCGCCGAGCCCAGTGATGTTTTCAGAGCGCTGTTGCCCTCAGTTGGCTTAGGATCGCGCAGGCGCAGGCAATCGGCGGCACCACGCCTGCGTGAGAATTCCGGCGGCCGGCGAGATGAAGATCGCGGCGTTATTGTGGCCTGAAAGGGGAGGTCGCCGGGGGCGGAGCCATTAGCCTCGCCTCTGGGAAGCGGTTTCTGCAGCTGTAGGCGTGCTTGGGAATTCAAATTTAGGCGGGCTGGGCACATTAGAGGGGCGTTTCTGGGCTCCTGAGCTGGGAAAAAACACCCCTTTGGGCACCTTGGACCCTAATTAGCATAAATAAAAATTTGTTGTTTATCAAAATGACAAGTGACAAAGAAAAAAGAAGAACAGATCCGGATATAAGGCACTTTATTACACATAGATAATGTGACAGAAAAAAATGATGATAGGCAGGTGACAGATTCCCCTTAAGCAGTTAAGAACTGATGCTGTGATCAGGCCGTTATGCCTTCTGCCCAATCTGGAAGGGATATCCCCCTTTTGAAAGCACCTGACCACTCATACATTAGCCCCTCCCCCCCCCCCACACACACACATATTCCAAAAGATTTGTATGGCTTGTGCCCTATCTCAGTGGTAGACTGTCTAAAATAGTAAGCGCAAGCCTCCTCCTGACATGTTTTGCTGTCATGCAGCTTCCTCAGGGGACAGCAGGTTGTAATGCCAGAATACCAAAGCCCAGATCTTATAACTTACATGGCCTCTTCTGTGACCCTCATTCAGATACAACTTTTACAAAAGAGACTTACTTTTACATTCCAATAGCTGATTTCCTTAGGGGATTGAATAATATTTTAAAAAAAGCAAAAGGTGTAGTACTAATGAGGAATATGAGTATCTGTATAATAAGAACCCAACTGTGACCAACTTCTATGCCCTGCCGAAGGTGCATTAGAAGAAACTACCAATGCCAGGAAGACCGATAGTTTTTGGTAATGACTCTCTGACTCAACCTATTAGCGAATACATCAACAAAATATTGAGACCTTTTGTCACCACCGTCCCATTCTATATTGGTCACAATGGGGATGCCGTCACCAGGATCTGTGATATAGTTTTAATGGAGAATACATAGCTAGTCTAGATGTCAAATCTATTTACAGCAAGTTGAACTGGGACGTAAAGCGTTTTTTCGGGAGAACATCTTTTCAGCCACACAATAATTTTACATTGACGCTACTTAAGTTAATATTTACCAACAATTTTTTTCTTTTTAAAGAGGAATATTACCATCAAACAAAAGTTACCGCTATGGGTCCGCCTTGTGCACCAACTTACACAAATTTATTTCTAGGGTGGTGGGGGGACCAGATAGTTTTCACTGAGGAATATTTAATTTATACTAGTCACATTTTGTTTTGGGGCAGGTTTATCAACAATATTGTTATATTTTGGGAAGGAGACAAACACCTTTTTCTTAATTTTGTGGTAAAGCTCATTTGGAAAGACACCTGAATGCATACTCTTGAAATACATCGCAATAGAATCTACTATTTAAACTTGAAAATAATGAAGGATCCAGGTGGCCGCATCTTCACTGATAAATAGTGAATAAAAATAAAAAGTGGAATTCCGCCAGACAATATCTCTGGGCATGAAGAAAGTGTGCCATTAATAAGGTGTTTGAGAAGGAATTTGAAGAATTATACCACCGGTTTAGATCAAGGGGTTTTCCTGTAAAAACACTGAAAAAAGTTTATAGCAGGGACAAAGGAGAGAAAAGGGAGACCTTACGGATGACTAAGAGGAACATGAGGATAGTGGATCAGAAGAGAATCATCAGCCACTACCAGAAGATCAATAAAAACACTGAAAACACTGGCACATACTCACCTCTGACTCTAAATTGAGGGAACACCATATTCAAGTCTGATGTATCAGATAGGGCTGAACTTAAAAGACCATCTGGTGCATAGTGAGTTATCTGTAAAAGAAGAAAATGCAACATGGCTGAGATCCAATTTCAAGAGATTCTTCCCTTGGGGAACTTGTTAGTTTTGCAAATACTTACCTAAAATAAAAGAGTTTACAAATCCTGTTGATAGGCGTGCTTATGAGATCAGGGAAATAGTCTACATCGCCTCATGTACATGTCCAAAACTATAAGTGGGCAAAACAATCCAGGAATCTAGAAGGAGACTTTCTGGCCATTTAATATGCCCAGGTCTAAAAAAGGGGACATGGTGTGGACGGGAAAGTATATATTGTTATTAAATTCCTGCCTTAAAAATCCTTTTCCCTACGATATAGAAATTAATTTAAAGGGAACCTGTCACTTCCAAAAACCATCCCAAGCCGCCATCAGTACCTGAGAATAGACAAAACATTTTCAGAGCTTTAGCCGCATCTGCCTTCAGGAAGAAAATAATCATCAGAAACACACTGCTGGCTACTCTCGAGTACTGCTGGCGGCTTGGGATGTTTTTTGGAGGGTGACAGGTTCCCTTTAATATTATGTAATCTCTTCTTGTGCTTGGCATGATTCATCAATTTATTTTATTTTCTCCCCCACCTTTATCATATTGGCATCCACCTTAAGGAAGATAAAAAGTGGAGATATTTAGAGATCAACAATGTACTTGTCATAATAAATAAATGCTATAATATAAAAGAAATGTTGGTCAAATTGACTATAGTGTGAGCAATATCCGACAGTTTTAATGATGGGAATGATCTGACAAGTACAGCACAAGTAAGGATGCGATTCAATGCAAACCATCCTGAAATTGTAGCCGGCATTTGTATTGTGTAGATGTATCTAAGAAGATTTATTCTACCCTGATGCCGTAGCCACAAACGTAACACGTATGCGTGGAGGGATTGAGACAATTAACCTGATAGAGCTCACGCCGCAACCCCAAGAGCAACATGCATGCGTGGATGGAATGAAACAGCGAGCTGGATAGAGCTGGATACTTTAGATTTGCTCTAGACGATGAGGATGGGCTGGATATTGTGACGTGTGTCACATCATTGATAATTCACTTCGTATCAGCGTTTCATCACTAGCAATTATCATTGTCCATCATAGGCTAGCGAATCCCATAGGGCAAAAAGAAATAGGCAGTTTCTTGTAGGTTATAAAAGACTTGGGTTTTAGTATTCTGGTATTAGAACCCTTTAATACTAAATATATATTGTGGCGGTCATTTATTTTTTGTTGTAGGCCACTTTTTTGGCGTATTTAGGTTGCAGATTTTTTCGCAAAAGTGTTTTACTTTACCCTGCTCACAGCACTTTTGCAAAGTACCTGGAAAAAGGGGTCGTGGTGTGGATGGGGAAGAGGGCCAACCGGCCTGTCTGAGTTATCATTTTCCACGCCGGTTTATGGCGTAGAAAATGGCCTTAAACTATGCCAGCAAGGGAGCTGACATAGATTAAAGCACATCGCACGGCCAGTGGCAGCAACTGCCAAAGTTATGGAGAGGCCTGCGTCTCTACATAACTTTGACGCAACCGCCGGCAGCACAGAGGGATTAAGATTGGCGTATAAATCGCCGGTCTTAATAAATGTCCCCCTGTATCTTCCCTGGATGCCCAGTGCCCATGGCTGCTAGGTCAATCAAATGTTTAAATCACCTATATAAAACATATAGTGTACTTTTCAGTTGTGACAATTACAGTTTTATTTACTTGTGCTTATACTGACCCATATTGACTCCTGATTTCTCCGACTCTGACCTATTTGTATCTTTCCAGCTTGAAGACTGTTCAGGTCTGTGCGTCTAGTCTGCAAAAGATAGGACATGTCATATCTTTTGCCGTATCTTGCAGATCATGGCACTAATCAAGTCAATGGGTCGGCACCACAGCACAGAGTGCACATGGCCGGTGCCCATGTTTTGCAGACCGTTATTTGCACTGCAGCCATACGTTGATCTGAATGTTAAGATGTTTTTACCAATTCCTATTACCTATTTCTTACTGTCTTGAAAAACATTATTACAGTCTGATTTTGGCTTATAAATTGCAAGCTGTGTGGATTGTGATGGAGGAAAGTCAATGGTTTGTTTTAGACAAGATGTCATTTGACTTAAGCCCTTTTTAAAAAAAAGTATTATTGTGACGGTGGCATTAGCATTAAAACAGTATTAAATTGCAGAGTTCTTCTAAAATTGCTTTTCCATGAATTCTCCCTATACAACCCGATAACTCTAGCACTATCATACTTTTAGAGGAAGTTGGTGAACCTCTTTAAATAGTTTCCAGAGGTATTTCTCTATAAACATAAATAGTGCCCCACAGTACCATAAACATCTGTACACCTAAAACTCCACTCTCTGCCAGAAATCTGTCCACAAATCATGTTTGATGAAGAAAGTGACATTTAGTTTTGGGGGGCTTGTAGAGGGCATATTTTTTATACCAATTTAGCTAATATAAATTCAAGCTCCCACCACCCTGTTAAAGTTGCTTGCATGTTATTCTTGATGTCTTTTTGGAAGGAAGGTGGAAAAATGATCTGTAGCATGAGTGTGAATGTGTAGTGTATCTTGGCTTAAATAGAGTCCTGAAAAGCATAATCTATAAATCTGGCCCAAGATCAGAGGCGAGACATGTTTCTGAGGGACCGCAGAAAGAATTTGCATCTTTTAAGCAACTCTAAATACTAATAAAAAGAACATTCTACAGTTCAAACGACTGAAAGATAAAAACGCAGGTTGAAATAACAGGTTAATATTTTCTGTCCTGAGGCAAAAAGAGAGTCCAATGTTAAGCAATGCTACACTATAACCTCTTTCATCACAGCTAGTCATAGATCTTCCCTCTTCTACTGTAGAATTTCCAAGAACTCACATTACATATGTGGTCAAATATTCCTGAATCAGAAAATGAGAGAAAACGTAAACATCACCAATCTACACATTTTCATTCCCCATTATCATCCTATGTCATTCTAGACCTAAGTTTTCCCATCACTAATATAAAGATCTCAGCAGTTTACTCTCCATCATGATCACCCTGAAGTCTGATCCCTATGAAAACCCTGTTTGAAAACCGCCCGTGAACAATCGTTGGTGATGGTCAACAGTAAACTGCTAAAAATGTAATTTTCCAGGCTGGAAAATTTTGGCTGTTGTTGGCCGAAACGACTTGGTTTAGCATTGTTTGTACGAACATAGATCTCTCCATTCATTACTTCAAAAGCTCTGCTAGATTTATTTCAGTCTGGCAGCTCAGTGGTTGTGTCCTTTCTCAGGGTACTGTACTTCTCTTTTCTTGCAGCTATTTCTCTTTAGCTCCTTGACAAAAGTGTTCAGAACCAGGGGCTGACTTGAAAAAAGGAAGGACGTTTCTAATGAGATAACCTCCTTAAGGGCTTGATGGGGTGGTACATGTCACATGTACATGTACAATATCACGAAAGAGTATAGCCTTGTACTACCCCTATTAGGCCCTGCCAGGTGCATAACGCAATGTATACATTTTGAGTGTTCCTTTAAAGGGGTTATTCCATGGGTCATGTAAAAAATGGAAATCAGATATCATATAGTACATGGAAGTCTCATTTTAACACCCTTAGAACCAACCCTGTACCTCACATGTATCCAGAGATATCCTCATTCATTGCTCCAGTTGTTCTTCTAGATTTATTTCAATCTGGCAGCTCAGGGGGCCTGCACTTTTAAGGGAGCATATCCTTCCTGCTGCAGGTGGTGGCAGTCGAAAGATGGAACTGAGCATGTCTGTCAACCTGGACAGACAATTTAGAAAAAGGGCAAACAGCAGATGGAGCTATACAGATAGATTTCAGTAAATAGCTAAATTTTTAATTACATGCAGTAATAAAAGTTTTCAGATCCAGGTGATGGTTTGACAAATGTAGAATATTTTCAGTGGGGCAACCCCTTTAATTGTTTTTCTGAGAAAAATTAATTAAAAAATGAATAACGTACCAGACTATCTAGGACTGATGCAAAGCAGAAATATATGCTCCATGTAGTAGGAGGGATAGGAAATAGTAATTACAATAACTGGATAATTCATGTCGTTTCGGGAATCTAGAAATGCATGACCCCTTTCAATATCTCTTCTGTCAAGTCTAAAGGACTGAATAATAAATGAGCAAGCATTAATAAATTGATGATTTAAGACCAAGCCAAATGCATTAAAAAATAAATCTAATAATGCTGTAAGATAGAAACATGTAGCTTAGATGGAAATGTGGTTTCTTCAACACAGTGGTAAACATTATCAACATGCTGCCATGTAAAACGTTTTAAGCTGAGCAATTGTCTGCATAGTGATGAGAAATGTCTCTGTTTCTAGAGGTTTGTAGAAGAAAAGGAAGAGAAGTCATTAGATATTGTAAAGCTGAGACTTAAAGGGATTGTCTCAGCATCACCGCTGGGACCTGCACCTATACTGGGAACGGAGCCCCGCAAGTGAAAGAGGGCGCACTACAAATGCGCAGCCTCCCTCTATTCATTTTCTATGGGGCTGCCGAAAATAAACTTGCTCGGTTATTTCCGTCAGCCCAATAGAAATGAATAGGAGTGGGGGGCGCACATGCGCGGTATGCTCCCATTCACTTCTAGGGGGAGCCAGCTTGGTGGTGGCCGGACTAAAGTCCTCCAGCCACCACCTTGTGGGGCTCCGTTCTCGATATAGGTGCGGGTCCCAGCGGTAGGACATCTGTCAGAAGATCTGTAAATATTAAACTGGTTGACTTGTTTCATGTGTGCTTTACAGCTGAAGGCATCGGTGCTGGTCCCATGTTCATATATGCCTGCATTGCTGAGAAAAATTATGTTTGTATATATTCAAATGAGCCTCTAGGAGCAACGGGGGTGTTGCTGTGCCATTGCAGCCCCCGACAGGATGGGATCGCAGAGGGAGGGGGCCCCCCCTCCCTCCCCATCACCCGCTGCTCTGTTCTGGCAGCGGGTGATGGTTAACATGGCAGCAGGACGCCTTCAGAGGTGACCTGCTTGCCATGGTAATGGCAAGTCTGATCTGACTTCTGCTAAAGACGGGCGTAGCTACAGGGGGTGCAGAGGTAGCAGTCGCTACCGGGCCCAGGAGCCTGAGGGGGCCCAAAGACTATTGTGCCACATAAGAAGACACCAGTACTATAGAAAATATGCAGGTCAAGTTACACCTCCAGCTGGAGTGGAAGGGTTAGGTCAAGAATTTGGCATGGGGGGTGGGGGTGCCGTTTCAATTTGTGTCAGGCAGCACGAAGGCCACAAACCACTAAGGGAAGGGGGGCCCAAGCCCAATGCCTTCAGCTACACCCCTGCTACTGGACAAGCATTCAGCCGACAGCTATCTCATGTTTGGCTGGCATTATTTCAGATGCACACAAGAGCTATGTACAGTGCATGTAAAGAGCCCCCTCTGGTAACAAGAGATAGATATATCTGACACCTTTCACCCTACACCCCTGTTTTTAATTAAGGTAATATGTCTCCAAAGAAACAAGGGTGAGACTGGTTGGAAAGAAGTCTATCCAATCCTTTACATAAGTAGTGTCAGAGGTGTCATCAGTTGTTTATCTACATCAGTGTTCCTCAACCCCAGTCCTCAGGGCCCACCTGCTGGTCATGTTTTCAGGATTTCCTTTGTATTGAGTAGGTGATATAATTAGTGTCAATGCACCAGGACTTACCACAGGTAAGGTGGGCTATGAGGACTGGAGGACTGCAGGTGGGCCATCATTTGGCCAAATCGAATTGGACATTTGGGAATATAGTTGGCTGAATGATCATTGGGGCAACGGCAAACTTTGAAAACAATATCTAATGTGTGTGATAAATATATATAAACCTGAACCTTTACTAGTATGGCTGCACCTTTAAGTTCTCAAAACCCTCTTTTTCCAGAACTCGCACAACAATCCATCAATACATTTTAGGGTACTTTCACACTTGCGTTGGTGCGGATCCATCTGTTATTTGCACAGACGGATCCGCACCTATAATGCAAACGTTTGTATCCGTTCAAAACTGATCCGTTTACATTAGTTCAAAGAAAAAGTCCAAAACGGATCAGTTTTGAATTACATTGAAAGTCAATGGGGAACGGATCCGTTTTCAAATGCACCATATTGTGTCATTGAAAATGGATCCGTCCTCATTGACTTACATTGTAATTAAAAACGGATCCGTTAGGCTCCGCCTCTTCAGAGGGACACCAAAATGTTGCATGCTGCGTTTTGGTGTCCACCTTCAAAACAGAATAGAAGTGGAACGGAGCCTAACTGATGCATTCTGAATGGATCCTTATCCATTCAGAATGCATTGGGGCTTAACTGATCCATTTTGGACCATTTGTGAGATCCCTGATACGGATCTCACAAACGGAATCCAAAACGCTAGTGTGAAAGTACCCTTAACTGCTCAATATATAATATATTTTAATTTATAGTAGGTAAGTTGTGTCATTTCAATGATCGTTAGGAAAAGAAGAACTGTTTGGAAACAAACAGACTGGTTCTTGCTTCTATTTGTGGCCATGCTTAGATGATTCACCTGAGAATGTCAAATGTAATGCTTTGAAGAGTGAGGAACATCAGTTGTAATATTTGTGGTCATGGCATTGGATAATATCCAATCTGTGGTTAGCCTGCCGGCTTCCAACCACTTTTCAATGTCAATCAACTAAATTCTGGGCAAAGTGGCACTGTTACCCTGCGGATATTTCCATGACCAGATCAGAACCAGTTACATCCTGCCAAAATAACCATATTATTTTGGATAGTGCTGTTTCACATATACCCACAAACCATTGTAATTAAATCAAGAGTAAGCCAAGCTCTGTCATCATAGGCATGTGAAGCAAGGACTACACGTAGCTGAGTCATCTATTTAGACCTCAAACACTGAAGGTGGTTTCAAATGTAAAATAAATGGCACAGTCAGCACTCAAATAGTGATTTTTGCAATTTATTCATTATATTGAATGTGAAAAATTAACATTGACATACTTTTCAGGCTTTTTTGTTGAATTTTGTGACATATACTTTTTGTTATGTTATTATTACATGCATTTTTAGTGGTGTCTTTTCTAGGCAGTTTGTAGTTCTACTGAGAAAAGGGTATAAAACCCCCAGTACCTTCACCATATTGCATTAAAAAAAAAAAACGCCCAAATCAAAATACTATGTATGTTGACTTAAATATTCTAACTTACATTTGCACTTACAATGTATACTACAATACTTAAATAAAGTATTTTAATTAACATGTGGCCACATCATTTTAGCCCCCACCCCCCAGAAGAAAAAAAAAAAGAGTACTGCTAAAACACTAGATAGGACGTTTTTGAATAAACATTAGCCAGCTGGTTAGCCATGTATCTCTCCTGTTGCCCCCTTACCCGATACACATGCATATTAGGCTCAGCTGGGTATGCATGTGTTCTTAATGCTTCCAGATACTTTGGTGGTAACTTATATCTCCTAAGAACAAGAGGATTGGGTACGTTGCACTACAACAGCCTGATCTTTCTTTTAATTAGGCATCTGCAGTCAAGAGAAGGCTTCAAAGCCCCATACACATTATTAGCATAGTGCAGAAGCAATCGAGATGACTGCTACATTTGCATATCTGTCCACTGTCTAACATTTGATGTCAAGAGTTACATTGCTGAGAATAAAGACCTCATTTTAGTTTCACAGGGATCTGCTCCCCTTAGCTTTAGAGCCATCTACCCGAATTGTACAAACAAGAAAACTAAAACAGATTAGGGAAAAAAGTTAATACTATATGATGAATTTATTACTGAAACAGTTCATTTGTATTGGAAGGTTTCTTAGTGGGCTAATTGCCTTAGGAAATACTCTGCAAAACGATGTAAAAATCTGATTTTAGTGCAGATGTGCGGAGAGTTTGGCAATTAATGAATATGAAATGAAGACAACATGAGCTTGAAAAGCTAGAATTTGAAAAATGTTTAAGAATGGCATTTCAATCAGTTTGCAATCTAGTGACATGTGGGCTATTTTCCAATATCGGCAAACACTGTATTATTTATAATGCTCCTTTAAGCATGTCTTTACTCTTTTTAGGAGAGATTTTCCTCTTATGCTGCAGCAACACACAGGGGAAGTTGACAAAGATCGGGTATCACTATAATGAGTGTGGTTCTCCCACGTGATTCTTGGAAACAGTCCCGTCCTCACTGCAACGATGCCAAGCTGCTGTTTCCATTCAAAATATTATCCTTATGGGAGGGAACGGCATCTACTTTGGCTTCATTGCCAAATAGGCAAAAGCCATGAGCTTGTTGTCAATCATGTAGTTGTGGAAACAGTAAACATTTATCATTACACTGAGTAGGTATTGATAGAAGCTGAGGAGCTCATTTGCCTAATGCCAGCATTCAGAGTGACAATTATACTAATATGTTTTTAAAAAAACATGTTGCAGTCCTTAGAAAAGTCATGAAAAATTGTGTATTGGCTGTTCTTCACATCTAATTTATTTAACGCAAGTTGGCTGCCAAGCTGGTGTTCCTCAAATTAATTCTCTTTCAATGCGAACTGCCTTTCTAAATTAGGTAGCAAGCAGATAACAAGAATAAGATAGAAAGCATAGTAATATGCCAAGCTGATTGGAACAGTAAACTAAGGAAAAACAAAAAAACAACCATAATGTTAAACAGACGATCCATATCCTACCAAAAACGTACACTGATTGTTTACTTTTACATCATTTGTCTTATTTACCAAACTATCTTTGTCTTTTGTGTATAAATATTTGATTCTTCAGATATTGTCTTATGAAGAAATCCAAGTAGTCATAAAAATTTGCTAATTTTACTATCTATTCAGTAAGCCATTAAACGGTACCAATGACTGAAGACTCTCAATTTTTATCCGCTCTATCTACTTGCTAACTATGTAAATAGAGCTTCTGGTGTCGCCATGAGTAGAGATGAGTGAATCAGTTTGTAACAAACTGGGTTCACTATGAACTTCCCAAAATTTTCTTGCCAGATGAACCCGAAGCTTTTTAGGTTTGTTTTGGACAAATTCAGTAAAACAGTGCCATTTTACTGCACATGTCTACAAGAAAAATCACTAGGAAAGAAGAAGGATGCGCGCATGACCCTGAGAGGAAGTTGGGGGGGGGAGTGGGGGGTGGCTTGCGCTGATTGGCCCACATGCTGATTGACAGCTTGGATGAACCAATCAGTGCTGCAGCAGGCAGGGAGGAGCCCTTGCAGAACGAGCAGAACGTCATTATGTGTTGGGCTACGAATGAGAGTGGATGGGTGTAGCAGTGTCTGCCAGAAAACAATCTTAGTGGGATTGTACAGTCACAATCAAGCTTCTATTCTAGTGTCAGGGACAGTTTAGGGAAAGCAGAAGAATTGTGTAGAATAGGGACAGGCAGGAAAAGCTTTCAGCCAGGGAGTGAGAAGTAAGGCGCTGAGGCTGGGTGTGCCTCCTAGTACAGCTGAACCTCAAAAGCAGCTACCTGCAAGAACATTTGTTTTTTTCCATTTAAACAGAAATACAGCTTTTTTCAAGTGTTTGTGTGTGTGTGTGTGTGTGGGGGGGAGGGGGATAAGCTCAATAGTCCACTATACAACACATATTTTACAATCCAGAGGGTTGCACTTTCACTCTCAGTGAAAACACCTGACATAATAGTTCAAAATCTGGAACAGAGTATCTCCAGACAGTTTGAGTTTTTTTTTTTTTTTTGCTAAAAACAGCAATATATGGGTACAACACATGTTTTACAATCCAGGGAGTAGCGTTTTAAATCTCGGTGAAAACACAGTAAATAGTAGTTCAAAATCTGGGACAGGGCATTAACAGACAGTTCAAGTGATTGTTTTTTTAAGTGTGCAATTTATGTTTTTTTTAATCCAGAGGGTAGCATTTTAAATCTGAGTAGTAGGCCAAACTATTTTACAGGACATCTCCATACAGTTGAAGTGTTTTCAACCCGGTGTGTTATGAACAGATTTTGCTCATCTCTGGAGTGCACCAATCCAGCATGGAAAAGATCTGCCTTCACTCACTCAATCTTGCACGGACCTTCTAGTTTAGGCTGCAAATCTTACATAAATCATACCCCAAATACACACTGCCGCCACCAGACTTTAAAACAAGCCAGTCAATTAACATACAAGAACACACTGACACACACTGCTTTCAGACATCACTCTTTAAAAAACTATTATTTAGAGCTACAAGGACTACACATTAAAGTTTTGAAACCTTTAATACAAAAAGGTACAGTGCTTACAAAAGAGGTCAAATTAAATGACATGCAAAAGGACGGTATAAAATAGAAGGGAGAAAATAACCTAGCAATTACAATACAAGTCTTCTGCGCCTTGAACGTAGGCAGAGCAAATTGATTCATACCTCAATGCCGCATGCCCTCAGCAAAAAATGAACACTGATTTAGGATTTCAAACGTTTCATACCTTTCTTCTGTTGTTCAGGGTTCAGATCCTCACAGTATCTTATTATTCAAAAAGCTTAGGTTATTACTGGATAGTAGCTTAAATAGCCGATTGTAATGTAACTGTTCCACTATAGTAGATGGAAGGATGTCCACTTTAGACTAGGAGAGGTCCATTCGCTTTGAAGGAAGCAGAATACAGGCTTGGCTTTAATATCTCACACTGTAAGGCTGCTTTGACACTAGCGTTTTTGCTGGATCCGGCAGGGTTCAGCAAAAACGCTTCCGTTACTGATAATACAACCATCTACATTCGTTATTAACGGATTCGGTTGTATTATTTGTAACATTGCCAAGACAGATCCGTCATGAACTCCATTAACCACTACCCGACCGCCTAACGCAGGGATGCGTCCTGCGGGCGGCCGGGTTATTCCTCATTGACGCGAGAGCCGAGATTTCCTGTGAACGCGCGCGCTCACAGGATCGCATTGGGAGGAAGTTAAACTACAGCCTGCCAGCGCTGATCATGCGCTGGCAGGCTGTAGTAGTTTAAAAAAATCGCATATCAGATGCTGTTTTGTTACCAGCGTCTGATATGCCTGCTGCTTGCTCCTCTGGTGGTCCCTTTTGCTTGGGACCACCAGAGTAAACCTATGTAAGTGCACCAATCACCACACAGACCCACCCCATCCACTCCCCCCCCCCGGTCACTGATTAACCCCTGATTAACCCCCGATTAACCCCTGATTAACCCCTGATCACCCCATGTCACCCCCCTGATCACCCCCTGTCACCCCCCCTGTCACTAATCACCCCCCTGTAAGGCTCATTTAGACATCCGTATGTGTTTTGCGGATCCGCAAATTCGCAAAACACGGACACCGGCAATGTGCTTTCTGCATTTTGCGGATCCGCACATTGCCAGAACTATCTAGAAAATGCCTTTTCTTGTCCGCAATTGCAGACAAGAATAGGACATGCTCTATCTTTTGCAGAGCTGAGGCCAGATGTTTCGGGGCCAAAACCCAGAAGTTCGCGGCCGCAGCTCCGCAAATGCTGATGCGGCGAGCACATAGTGTGCTCTCCGCATCACCGCTGGCGCCATTCACACTGAATGGGTCCGCATGTATTCCGCAGAATTGCAGAATAGATGCGGACATTTTTGCGGACGTGTGAATGGGGCCTTACTTCTATTTTTTTTTTGCACATTTTTTGGCAGAGATTTTTTCATCCACATTGATTGATGTGAATTAAGAAATCTGTGCCATTCATTATTTTTTTTCAGCCCAGGGGCTGAACGGAAAAAAAAAATCTCATTACCCGTATGCTCAATATCAGGAGAATAGCAGAAACTCCTAATGCTGGCCATACATGTAATGATTGCGGAGACCCTCAAATGCCAGGGCAGTACAAACACCTCACATGTGACTCCATTTTAGAAAGAAGACACCCCAAGGTATTCCGTGAGGGGTATGGTGAGTTCATGTAAAATGTTATTTTTTGTCACAAGTTAGTGGAATATGAGACTTTGTAAGAAAAAAAAAAAAAAAAAGTAAATTTCCGCTAACTTGCGCCAAAAAAAAAATCTTTTATGAACTCGCCATGCCCCTCATGGAATACCTTGGAGTGTCTTCTTTCCAAAATGGGGTCACTTGTGGGGTATTTATACTGTCCTGGCATTTTAGAGGCCCTAAAGCGTGAGAAGAAGTCTGGAATCCAAATGCATAATAATGCCCTCCTAAAAGGTACTCATTGGAATTTGGGCCCCTTTGCACATCTTGGCTGCAAAAAAGTGTCACACATGTGGTATCGCCGTACTCAGGAGAAGTAGGGCAATGTGTTTTTGGGTGAATTTTTACAGTAAATTTCTCTCCTGCAAACTTCTGTGAGGGAGACATCTCAGCTGGCTTACCTGACAGTTCACACATTGTTCACACACTGCTTTTACCTGATCAGGTTTTGTGCCTATTTCCTGAAACAAAGGCAGGTTAGACATAGTATGCAACATCGCATTACTGTTTCCACATAACCGTTGTGTCTCTTTTTCATCAGACACCTTTTCATTTAACCCATTGTTGTCCATGAGACCATTAGACTTTTTAAGTCCATGTTGCACTGTCTCAACTGAAACTAGCATGGACCCACCATGCTCAGGATGCTTTACTAGCAACTTCTCTGATTGCATTTTTGTCTGGTCACAATTTAGACTGTCCTATAGTGAGACTCCTCCCGCGATCACCTCACGGACTTTTGTCTCAGAATCCTCTGGAGTTTCACTTTTAGGCCCCTTGCAGACAAGCGTTTTTCACGCTGCGAGTCTGCAGCGCAGCTCCCGGCCTGACCTCCCAGCACAGACGGGGTCACATAGCATTATAGTGATTTATGATGCTATGTAACCCTTACTGTTCTGGAATGTATTGTTTAACACTGGCAGCATTATTTCAGAGTTACAATACATTACAGAACTGTAAGGGTTACATAGCATCATAAATCAATATAATGCTATGTGACCCCTTCAGTGCTGGGAGGTCAGGCTGGGAGCTGTCCTGTGGACTGTGTAGCAGTGTGACAAACGCTCGTCTGAAAGGGGCCGTAGGTAGTTGAGCTTCATACTCTGCAGCTGGATCTGGTACCTTGTCTCCCTCCCACAATTACCAGAAATATGGGAAGTCTCTGCCCAGTATGAGCTCCACTTTAAACTCAACACACTTTAACAGTTCATTTTGTACACTTCCATGCTCAGTCACAAAAGAAATACAATCTTACCAGTCTCTGGACCCAACCAAAGGAACATCAGTACCTCTGGAAGTACCCGTGACACTCTTTGGTGACAATCCAGATCAACCAATAGTGGGATTCCACCCACCAACAACTTTCATGTCTTCTTCTATAATTCAGCTGGCCTCCAGGAACATTAACGACCTTTACAAAGTGTCCAATCAGCTTTGAAGACTTTTTCTCCAGGGCAAAGTTAATTTTGGAAATTTTAAAAAATTGCTTCTAAAACTCTAAACCTTATAACTTCCTAAAAGATAAAATAACATCACCAAAATGATGCCAACATAAAGTAGACATATGGTGAAGGTTAAGTAATGACTATTTTATGAGGTAACAGTATCTGTCTTAAGAGCAGAGAGTTTCAAATTTAAAAAATAGTAAAAGCATTCCAAAGTTATTACCACATAAAGTGACACATGTAAGATTTTTAGAATTAGGCTTGGTCAGGGAGAGGGGTAAATGGCCTAGTCTGGAAGTGGTTTAATGTACAGTAACCCACCGACCCTCACCCCTGGAGACAACTGTCGGAGACCCGTACCCGGAACCCTAAGGAATAGAAGCCAAGTCATGCTACCTCAACAAATAGACCTATACAAGGCCTGTCAAAGCACCCACAAGCGCTCAGTTCTCTCTGCAACTTCCGCGCTCTCTCCACTTTGATTGACAGAGCCAGGCAGTAAATGTCATCACACCTGGCCCTATCAATCAAAGTGCAGAGGCAGCAGTAGTTGCAGAGAGAACTAAACCTCTAGTAGTAACGGCCATGGCCCCATTGCTCCTAAATGGCGATTTATATATATTACAACCTCATTTCTCAGCAATGCAGGCACATATGAACATGGGACCAACACAGATGCTTTCAGCTGCCAAGTGCACGTGTAACAGGTCAGCCAGTTTCATAGGGACAAATCTGCTGACGGTGCCCTTTAAATAATAATGCAGTGTAAACTTTCTTGATGTCTCTTGGTCTGCTTATTTGCACCATTATTTCCTTCCCTATTTTAGCATATATATATATATATATATATATATATATATAATTCCCATTCACTCCCTTGCAGAAGCTAACTGCGAAATGCGTGTCAGGGTATCTTGGAGGTGGTGGTATGTGGTCGTGCTATTTTGGTCCCTTAGGGGTTTTTACATTATCTATTTGCACTTTTTTGATGCACTTGCATTTATCTAAAATATTTTCATGTGGATATATATGAATATGGTATACCTCCTAGACATGTGGTTGTGTCTTTTATTGGCCCATACATTATTTCTAGTTTTTTATTACCCTTTTATAGTTTTGTTAAATGACACCTATTTATTCTATATCTTTATTCATGATTTTTGAATATTGTATATAGTACTTTGTATAGTACTTTGTAGTGAATAGTCATGAAATGACTTTTTAACACATGTGTACAGTGCTGTCTTTGCAGGAAAAAGAATAGTGCACACCAAAACCTAGTCTCCACTGTGAAGCACAGTGGAGGAAGCATCATGGCTTGGGGCTGTTTTGCTGCCTCAGGGCCTGGATGCCTCATTGAGGGAGCAATGGATTCTAAACTGTATCAAAACATTTTACAGGAGAATATAAGGGCAGCAGTCCATGACCTCAAGCTGAAGAGACATTGGGTTAAGCAGAAAGACAATGTCCCAAAGGACACAAGCAGGGGTGGGATTCAAATTTTTAACAACAGGTTCCCAACTCAACGGCAGACACATATACACATAAATACACCATATACATGGTACACATACATAAATACACTATATATACACTGCACACACATACCACCGAACTATGGAGCTAAACTATCAACAGCACGCAAAGCAACGGAAGCAAACATCTCCAGCTGCCCTGACGCCACCAGAGCACTGAATCGGGACTCAGCCGATAATACTGTTCTCTGATCCAGTTGAAATTTTAACTACCGAATCTGGAGAACTGGAGGGAACTGGCTGAACCCCTTGCCTGGACACAAGTAAGTGTGCTTTGGAATGGCCATGTCAGAGTTCTGTACTTAACCCTATTGAGGTGTTGTGGTGACCTGATGAGGGCTGTAGACATGGCATCCCAGAAACACTTGTGAACTGAAACACATTTTCATGGAAGAATGGTCCATAGTTCCTCCTAAACATTGTACAAATCTTATTTGCCACAACAGAAAATATTTTGTGGAGGTGATTGCAGGTTATTAAATCCCTGCACTGTGGATGTTTACTCAATGTGCTCAATGACATGAATGGTATCATTGTTTGGGCCCAAGCCCACGGCAGATTAGGTCACCAGAATTTTGGTGTGAACCCTGTCCCAAAATTCCAGTGGGTGCCATGTGGTTTCTGTCTCACATTGTTTTGAAAGTATGGTGGTGCTCCACTTCGCACAGCCATTGGTTTAATGCCGCAACTATGTGTAAACATACCCTTTATGTGCTATTAATGTAGTTAGAATGTGTTTGTCCGTACTGTTACTTATATATCAATTAGACCACATTTAATCCAGGTGGATCCAAAGGGTTCACTTACTTTTTCCTATAACTATACATCTTTAGTACCACACAATTAAAAATTTACTGAAATCATTGGAATTATCAGTAAAATGTATAGAATTGTTTTATTGTTCTGAATTATTGATCACAATTGGGTTATGTGTTCTGCAATTTGATGAGCTGTGAATCTATATGAGCCATATCGAACAAGTGTGTAGGAAATCATTGTGATTAATTTTCCATTTTATGGGTAGTTTGTTCATTTGAACTTTGTGTACTAATAAACACAATTGGGGGACATTAATTAAAGGGTTTTTGTCACCACAATTGCTATTCTTTTTATTTTTCAGTTTGCCCCCGTTTTTGTGCAATTATAACTTTTATTATATGCAAATTAGCCTCTAGGAGCTGGGGGGGCATTGCACGTGCTTCTAGAGGCTCAGTTTGCCCACTTCATTCCACGCCCTTCTACTCTTGATTGACAGGGCCAGGCCAGTGTTGGTCTCCTGCTGCCGGTCCTGTCTGCCAGGGTAATCTTGCGCCTGCACCGCCCCGTTCAGTATTCTGCGCAGGCGCAGTGAGGAAGCTGTCAGCTGGCGAGCGTCCTTCCCTCAATGCGCCTGCAGCTGACAGAAACCCTTCAACTCATACAGTATATGCCATATTAAAGTTGCAGATTTTTCCCTGCTCACACCACTTTTCCAGAGTGATAAGAAAAGGGTGTGTGGTGTGGGTGGGGAAGCAGGTGGGCCACGAGGCCTGACTCATTTATTATTTTCCATGTCAGTTTGACATGGAAAATGGCTTAAATCAACACCAGCAAGGGAGCTAGGGTAGAGTTAAGGATGTTGAATGGACTGCTGGCCAGCGCCTCTGGATAACTTTGGAGCTTTCTCTGGCAGCACAGTGGGTCTGTCGTGAAAATGCCGGACTAAAATAACATTATGACTTTGTGTACTTAACGTATAACTGAAGACAAACCTGCCAAATGTACAATATAAAAATCCCTTTGTGTTCACAACCCATTTTCTAATATCTTATGCCTATGGTGAGTTGCATACTCTCATCCATTCTTTCCCTCCTTCTTTCACAAGATGAATAGGAGAAGCACTTCTACAATTCCATACCCACCAGGGTCATTTATCAAACTGGTGTAAAGTAGAACTAGCTTAGTTTCCCACAGCAATCAATCAGATTCCACCTTTCATTTTTTACTGCTCATTGGAAAATGAAAGGTGGAATCTGATTGGTTCATATGGGCAACTAAGCCAGCTCTACTTCATACCAGTTTGATAAATGACTTCAAACGCTGGAGCTAAGCTATATCAATTCAACTTCTCTTGCTTCTTACTCCCCTTTACTTCATCTTTCCTCCCTCCCCAATTCTATAATTTTTTTCTTTCCCTTCTTCCCCCACTTTGTTGATGAACTCTCTTCCCTCCTTTCTCCTCTACCCTTTATAGGTAGACTACACACATGCAAATAGCTATTTGGTGCTATAATACATGCACTGTGGCTTGCTTTACATATTTGCTTTAAAGTTAGAAACAAAATTTAACATTTTACCATGTGCATTTTCATGCATATGTATAATGAACTGAAATATTGATCTGACTTCGTGACAATGCCCAACAGTTTTTTTTAACTCAATATTCATATAATCTTATTAAATAACTTATGGCTGTTTTAAAAATTTCAGTAGTACAATATAATTGGAAACAATTAAAAATTAAATACAAAATAATGCTCTTCTGTAGCAGCTAGCACAGAAAGATAAAACTTACTATATAGGTGGAGATGCCACTCTTAGTTTACTACTGTAAGGGAAAGATGTTGTCTGTTAGTATAATAGTATAAAAATAGAATTGGGATAACAGTATAACAGTTCTGTTGTTGTAACGTATGATCCTCTAATTCCATTTCCCCTCGCTGCAGTGAATGGTCTGACTCAGAAAGTCAAGGGGGGCTGTTTAAACAAAGGAGAAAAGAGGAAAGAACCAGGACAGGAAGTAGAATGAGTGGAGTGACTTCAAAATGTTATCTAGAAAACCACCCACCTTTTTGTGTATATATATATATATTTTTTTTTTTTTCACATATACTGTTTGCTGTTAATATGTGATAAAAACTCATGAATGTAGCACTTCTTTAAAGCTTAAAGCCTGTGAAAATGCATTACTTTAGGCTTAATATAGCATTATAGCATATCGCTAAATATAACGTTGTGCATGTTCATAAGAACCAGTAATAGTTTGTTGGCTGCGGTGTTCTGGCTTGAAGTCACTTTAAAGATAATATATAGAACATAATAATAAAAGTAAATTGAATATCTTAAAGACATTAAAAAAATCTGCCACATTTAGTTGAATTTAAACATGTGGTCTACAACCAGTAATATCACCCAATACCAACCAAGCACTGGGAAAACTTGCTACGGTGAACAGAACTAGGGCTATACTATGACAGGAGGACCTGTGAATAACAAACAAAGAGGAAATGTTATTCTGCGAGGTGAAATTGTGCGCCATGACTGCATCAACAAAATCTGTTCTGTTAAAGGGAGCCTGTCACCATGAAAATGCAGTTTAATCTACCAGCAGCATAGAGCAGGAGGAGCTGAGCAGATTGATATACAGTTTAATAGAAAAGCATCAGCATAACTTGTAATTATTCATTTAAATTCCTGCTTATTCTTGGCCATGAAGTCAAGGAGGTGGTCTTATCGGTGATTGACAACTATCTGTGCATGCCCAGTTATAGATGGAAGGCTGTCAATTACTGATAGGCCACAGCCTTGACTTCAAAGGTAGAATGCAAACTTATGGGCATGTCCAAGCTTTTATGGCACAAAAGAATAGCACAATCGGGTAGTAAATCCCAAATTCGTTAGGTAGCTAAAGCAAAATTGAGGCTCACCTTCTAGGGTTGTTCTAAAGATAGGCACAACCCTATTGTAGACTTATTTGATGAAGAATATCCAAGTGTCGGGTATGCTGCCCAGGAACACATTCTTTATGGAGAGAGAAGCCTAGTCCCTCAAAGAAATATAATTGTAGTAGCGGGTTCACATGAATCTACTTACCTGACGAAAGGAGCTTTAGTTTCCCCGAAACTCGTTGTTTTTTTGGACATGTCAAATACTCTATAAGAAAGAAGAAACTTCTGATATACAATCCATCTGTACCGTTGTTCTTTGCGCCAAATCCAGGACAACTCACTACTACTTCAAAGGTAGAATGGGCAGAAATTTAAGACTGGTTTTACACTAGCGAGTTCAATGTGTTTAACTCACAGCATGTGTCTGCGAGAGCTCCCGTCCTGACCTACATAGCACTGATAGGATCACATAGGATTGTGTTGATTTATGATGCTATGTAACTCTTACAGTTCTGGAATGTATTGCATAACACTGACAGCATTATGTCATTGTTATGCAATACATTCCGAAAATTCTCTGAGGGTTACATAGCATCTTAAAGGGCTTTTGTCACCCCCAAAATGCATTTTTCATCAGCTGACATTAGTTATTTGCTAATGTCAGCTGATCTTAAACATACTTTTCTTACATTCCCCTGTGATTTCGTTCTTTTAAAATTCTTTTTCTTTTATTATATGCAAATATCTCCACTACCAGCAAGTTGGGCAGTAACTTGCTGGTAGCCGCCGCATCCTCCAGTTGCCGACACGCCCCCTCTCCTCTTGATAGACAGGGCCAGCGAGTGCTCTCCTGCCGCAGGCCCTGTCTTCTTATTAAGTCCCACGCCTGCGCCGTAACTTTCTTCAATCGGCGCAAGCGTACTGAGTGAAGGACGCCAGCTCCGTCCTCAGAGTGCCTGCGCCAATTATGTCACAGTACATACATGACGTAATTGGCGCAGGCGCACTGAGGACGTGGATGAATGGGTCTTGATCCATCCCGGCCGCCGCATAGATATTGCCCGTGCATTGGGGCCTCACATTGCGGTCCCCAATGCACAGAACAGAACCATTACGTTCGTGTGAAAGAGGCCTCAGGGTGACAAGTTCCCTTGAAAACTATAATCCTCACTTGAATATTCTTCTACCATATAAATAGTAGTAATAGGTCTACCCTCAGTGGGTCCAAAGATCTAGGAGAAGTACTCAAAATAAATCACAGAAAACTAAAAAAAATCCCCTAAAATGTAACCTTTATTATGACAACCAATTAAAAAGATCCCCAAAATTTAACCAAGGAAAACCCCAGAAAAAACCCTACAAAGTCCCTATTCCACCCTACCTAAGGGCCAAACTGTCGCCCTGACAAGGGTGATCTCTTTGTCTTCTTTGTTGTCCCAAGAAAACCTTGTGAATACTGGGGTATCGAGGTAAAGAAGTGGGATCACAAAAAAGTACTTGTATTTATGTATACTAATATACCTATGTACACATGAAATGGGACAGTAGGATTTCAATTGTTCTGATGTCTCAGGATAATAGTTATTGTCCCAACGCGTTTCTCCCAAGGTGATCTTATTCTGGGGTTCATTTTTTTGTTTTGTACTGTATAAATGGTAGTCAGAACAAAGTTAACAGGAGCTGCAGAAGGTATTCTGCAAAAACTGCAATGTAACACACTATAGGCATATGGTACAGGGTCCCAAAAAGGCACAATGATAAACATTCAGATAAATGAGTGAAACAAATAACACAATATATAAAGAGAAACAAGTGAAAATATATTAGATACTGTAATATCTAAAAGTTACAAATATTGTAAAGCACAAAGGGCTAAACAAATTAAATGTTAAAATGATGCACAAAATGATGGTACACAAAAATCTAAAGAAATAAGCGATGTGGGAGGAGAACATGGAGAAAACAGTTTCTGATTAAATAAAAAATGTTATTTATGCCTGTGGTTAAACCTTTCATACACCACCCAAAACCTATTTGTTCTATATTTACAGTTGAAGATCAATGAGCACCATGATGCCCCCTCCAAGCCCTGGGCACTTGTATTGTACCTCCTATCTATTTCTCTTTCATCGTGGCCTTATCAGAAAGTATAGGATTATACAATTTCTCTCACAAACAGAGCTAAAATTCTAAAATCTGACTTCAAAACTGTGCCTCCAGTTACTAGTAAATAGAACAAGGAACAATAGGGGAGATTTATTAATACCATCTCTCCCACAGCACAGAGTACGACAGATTCATCCACAAGGTACTGTTTTCTGACACTTTTCTTTGATAAATCTTTTCTTTGAGTTGCAACTCTGAAACCTTCCTGTCTCGACACCTTCATATGTGGGAATAAGTGGTGCAGGGACTTCATAAATATGGCATTCTGCCCGAAAACCGTTGGAAGTATGGTGACAAATCTATCCCTGCGCATATGTCGGATAGTGTGATCATTTCTATTTCGCCTGCCTGCCTATGAATCAGGTTTTCAGAGGAGAGGAAGAGAAACCCATGTGTCTCTCAGGGCATTCTGGGTGAATTGGTATGTCTGCCATATCTGATGTGTTGGCAACAATTTTGTAGAAAAAATCTCTGTATTGAATAGTTACGTTATGTTTTGGGAAAGCAGAAAACAAGGAAAATGTGTTTCTGTTGATTACAACTGTCAGGCAAAAGTTTTACACATGGATGTGTCTAATGTACAACATACAGATTTATTGCATGTTTTAGTAAAATTGAGCAACAAATATTATGTTCTATGTCATCAAATATATTTAGAATTTTGCAGGCAGATAGGAAAGGAACGCCTTCCCTGCACTGAATATGGCCCTTTATTGGAGGTACAGAATGTTCTCAACTGGGACTTAACACTTAATCCATTACTGTCATTTCCTGAATTCGCTAATTTTGACATGCGCTGGAATTACTGCTATTAGCAAAACATAAAATGTCAGAGAAAGTAGAGACAAACTGTATTTTCGGTGAAAATGGTGTACCACGGTCTTGAAAACAAAGGGGTAACTATCAATGTAGCAGACCTAGTTTCCACTATGATCGTTAACAGCTAAGAAGGCTGTCTCAACTGTTAAAAGAGCATCAGACATGAGGGATACTTCAAGATTACACATAGGAGAAAATGAAAAATGCGGCAATGATCACTTGCTAAAATCTATGTTATACTTAAAGGGGTTGCCCCATGAAAAATATTTTAGTTTTCAAACCAGCACCTGGATCTAAATACTTTTGTAACTGCAAGTAATTAAAAATTTAGCATTGCCATTATTCAATAAAATAACTGCATAGTGCCACCTGTTTAGCGCTGTTTGTTTTTTTTTTATTTCTTTGTTCTGCTGATAGAGATGGCCGCACATGCTCAGTTTCATCCATTGGCTGCCTCATGAGCTGTGATAGGGAGGGCCTGGACACGCCTCCCTTAGCTACAGCGGCAAAGACACTCCCCTTGAGCTGTCAGCTTGATATTAAACTACCAGAGTAATAAACAGGGAGATCTTTGGATCAATTTGAGGTACAGGGTGTCACGGGTAGTATGTGAGAGGAAAGACAACTAAAGGAACCACAGTAAAACTACAGCAGACTAGGCCCGAAACCTAAGTAACAGGGAGGTCAGCACCTAGAAATCCCTGATACTCTCCCTAACTGCTGACAGCATGTGCAAATCTCAATGGTAGATATGCACATGCGCGGGAACCTAAGACTGCTGAAACACTGCACCAAACCCTCAATTTAGGGAACAGGGAAAGAGGCAGCCAGCTCCGTCCACACTGAAGGAGTTAGTGTCTCTCTGAGGCCTAGTCAGAACAAACACACCAGGAAAAGATGAAAAAGGACTTAGCTTGAGAAGCAACTGGATAAAGAGAACCACCAAACAAGCAGAGCACTCCACTGAGGAAATATCAGCCGCAGAGTAACAAGTGAGAGGCGGAACATATATACTGTAGAGCTTCCTAACTTGATAATGAGCAGCATCTGCAAAGGTGTGGAAACCGGTCTGCAACAATGAAAACAAGAGAGATCTGTCAGATAGACTCCTGAGCCTTCCGTCTATCTGAACTTCTAAGAACTCTCCCAGGGCCGGCGATTACACAGGGCTGGTTCTAGCTTTGTTAGAAGAGTTTGTGGTGCACTAGTACATTACTATCTCTGATTTACATTTTTTACGTTAGTCATGGTATAACCCCTTTAACATTAAAAGTGAGGGCTTACAGAGGATGCAGCATGCAATCTAAGCTGAGGTGACAGTCGTTTCTCGTCACTACGCTTCTTTGGGCCCAGAAACGTAAAGACGCAGGCATGCAAATATTTACACATGCCAGCTCCCTGTTGGTCCTATTGTCTACCCAAACGCCAACATTGCAGAATACACAGCCTCTGCACAGCAGCACCTTTTCTAATGGCGCTCTCTCAAAGCCACAGGCCCAAATTCTATAGGGCCCACCAGTCACACAACATCAGTCAGGGCGTTCTGTGTGGGCCTTAAACCTGGCACCAGCCCCTCGATCTTCCCATGCTGCTGCTTCTCCACACCACCACACATCCAGATGGGCACCTTTTTCTCCTCACATCCTGTGTCCTTCCCCTTCCCTTGTAAATGAAAGTTCTTTCTGGCAGGGTTCTTTCCCCCCTGTACCAGTCTGTTAAAATTTTGATGTTTATTGTATTTATATTTTTTTTAATATTATGTATGTGTAAGCCATCTCTTGATGTACAGCGCCGTTAATTCCATGGCGCTTTCAAATAAATAATAATAACTAACTTTAAATTGTAATAATAATAATATATTAACAGTTTAACAACATAGAAACATAATTCTGATAAAAAAGTAAATATTACAAAACACACAAAGATTAATTTTATCATTGAGACCCAATGGTCCCATAGCATTGGGACAAATAATCCAGCCTGCTTCTTTTTTTAAGCAAAATTTTGTTTAGATCTCCACCCTTTGGAGATATCGGACCATTTTCAATCCTTGCAAATTGCAACACTTTACCCTGGGTTCACACCTGAGCCTTTTTTCAGTGCGTTCAAACGCGCTGTAAAACGCTCAACACATGAAAACCAATGCTTTCCTATGGCCCTGATTCTCACTTGAGCGTTTTACAGCGCGTTTGAACGCGCTGTAAAATGCCCGACGCATAAACAAGTACTTGAGCTTTTTTTGGGGAGTTTGTCACGCGTTTTGTGATTGACACCACAGTAGTTAATCACAAGAACGCGCGTACGAACGCGCGTTTCCTATTTCAAGAACGCTCAGGTCTGAACCCAGGGTTAGGGTTATACCCATGAATCTGTCTCACATGTTATATCAATTGGGGTGAACCCTTCCCATAACTAATGAAATTAAAATGCTCCCTGACACTCTCAAACAGACCTCTGATAGTTTTGCCCATGTAAAAACGTGTATTTTAAAAAGTCAGTATATGGACTACAAACTTTTGACTAACGGCAATTAATAAACTGTCACTAGAGATGAGCGAATCGAAGTTGACGAAGTGGAATTCGATCTGAATTTCAGTAGAAATTTTATTCGCACAGAATCCGAATTTCCTCATGCTTTGTGGTAATGACTTGCATTTTTTAATAAAATGACTGCTGCACGCGATAGGTCATAGAGCAAGGAACTCTGAGAACGAGGGATCACCCACAATGCCATGCATGCAGCCAATCAGCAGCCAGCCAGAACTGCGATGTTAAAGCCCTATAAATAGCCTCAGCCTTCTTGGATTCATCCATTTTCCAGTGTACTTAGTGCAGGGAGAGATGTCAGCAGGCGCTAGGGACAGTGGTAGAAGTTCAGGGAAAGGATAGGGAGGAATCATTCCACAGTATTAAAGCAGAACAGGATTCAGTAGGGGAATTTACAGCCTGGGTAATAGGAACAAAAACATTTTGCACCTTGCTGCACGGACTAGGGATCCAAATTGCCATTATACAGCTCTGTAATTCCAGCAAACCATTCTTGTTATTAGGGTGCAAGTGCTGTTTGATACAGCCATTAACAGGGTTTATTACAAGGAAATATTTCTACGTCTTATTTAACCTTGTGCGGTGCAGTTATACGGATGTATTAGGGCTAACACTCATGCTTTATGAGACGTATTATCTAAACTAAATGCAACTAAACACGTTTAGCAATTGTTTTTCAATGGCTTTTGTTTCAAGATAACGCGATGAGTTAAGAAATTTGAGTTAAGGGTTTGAGTGTTACCCCTGCTACATCTGTATGTTCTAAAGCATTTTTTGGCTTGTATTAGTGGGAAAAAAGAGCCTATTAGTCATTGTGTGGTGAAGTGAGAAAATGATATATTAGTGGCAAAAAAATATACAGTATATTATTTGCTGTTCAGCGGTGCAGTTCTATGTTCTAAAGCCCTTTTTGGCATGTATTAGTGGCAAAAAAATATATATTATTTGCCGTTCTAAAGTATTTTGTGGCATGTATTAGTGGAAAAAAGTAAAGTAAAAAAAAAGTATTTGCTGTTGTGTGGTGAAGTGAGAAAATTACAGACTTTTTTCCGGTGTATTAATTTCCTATTTATTTATTTGATCTAACAGTATGTCAGACAGAGAAGTGCCAGGCCCTGGACAGGGGAGTGGCAGAGGCCTAAATGTTTCTGGCACAGGCACAGCTCGCAGCAGAGTAAGGGGGCGTAGCAGCAGGAGTCGCAGTGAGAGGCCTGAGCTCCCGGTGTCATCCAGCGGTCGTGTCTTGATCAGCAACCCAGCGGTTCTTGAATGGTTGACTTGGTCATCCACTTCGTCCCAAGTGACATCAGACACCCCCAGCCAAGAGTCGGTGAGTTCGTCAGACACAACCTCTAGTTGGCATGGTCTGGGAGCAGGCCCTGTGCCCTCACCTGTCCTAAACCTGCCTCTGTCCTTTTCTGTTCCCTCAGCCAGAGAAGTATTATATGCTGTGGGCTTAGCTCAATTATACAGCGAGAACGAGCTACTAGAGGACAGTCAGCAGCTACTGGCCAGCCAAGATGTGGAGGAGACTTCTGCTGCTTCCTCCAGTAGGCGAGCAAGTAGTGATGGGTAAAGTGGCGTGGGAGCTGGTGTTTCGAGCAGTCAGGCTCCTGACCCAGAGACTGCTGAAGAGGACATAAGTGACATGCAGAAAGCACTAAGGGCTTCATCATCATCATCATCAGGAGAAGACAGTGGCAATTTGCTGTGGAGCCAGCAAGTCGCTAGCGTGGCGGGGAGTCAGCAGGGTTGCAGCAGTGGGAGGTCATGAGCCAAACGTGCCCGGGGTAGGCCACCTGCTTCGCAGGAGCCTACCTGGCCGGAAAGTAGTGGTGCAGGGGTTCATGGAAACAGCGGCGGTAGCAGTAAGTCAGTGCGGATTGTTGGGGGTAAAATCACCTACTCGGTGGTGTGGCAGTTTTTTGTTAAACCGCCGGATGTGAACATGGCCATTTGTAGAATCTGTGGGCAGAAGATGAAGCGTGGCCAGGGTGCCAAAGTTGGCAGCACTGCCCTGCATCAACATATGCAGTATCAAAATAAAGTGGACTGGAAGAACCGTGGCTTCGATGTGGTGGTCCAGCCTGCCGCAACAACTGCTGCATTACCCAGTGACACGCAGCCGATTTCAGGCAGTCAAGGCTCCACCACCTCACCCGAAGGGAGCTGCACAGCCACAACAGCAACTTGGCCAGCTAACGCCGCCTCTGCCTCCACGTTCTCACCCCATTGGTCCTGAGACAATGTCTGCCTCTGCCTTCTCATCCTCCACCATGTCCTCAACCTCCACTACAGGGACAATTCCCAGTGCCCCTCCAGTATACCACATGTGCAGGGCATGGCGGTGTCACGCTGGTTTGCACCTATTCTGCCTGGGCGAACAGAGTCACACAGGGGAGGAACTGCTCCGTGTCCTTCATCAAGAAATCAAATCCTGGCTTTCTCCGTGACAACTCAAAATCAGAACCATGGCGATAGACAACAGGAATAACATGGTGTCGGCGCTGAGTCAAGGAGAGCTAAACCATGCGCCCTGCATGGCACACGTGTTCAATCTGGTTGTCAAGCGGTTCCTGAAGTCTTCCACCCATCTGCAAGACATCCTAAAAATGACCAGGAAACTTTGCATGCACGTCAGCCACTCGTACATCGCAAAGCACACCCTCCTTGAGCTGTAGCGGCACAATGGCTTCCCCTGACATAGGCTGATATGCGACGTTTCCACCCGTTGGAATTTCAGCCTCCATATTGGATTAATTGGATCAACTATACGAACAAAGAAAAGCCATCAACGATTTCTTGATGAAACTTCTATGTCAGCCAGTGGCAGCTCATGCGTGTCATCTGCCATTTGCTCAGGTCCTTTAAGGAGGCCACGTTATTTGTCAGTTGTCTGGACTACGGGATGAACAGCGTCATTCCACTGCTTCATGTCCTGGAACAGATGCTGGTAAATCTGGCTGGTCAGGGGACTGGAGACGTGGTGCCTAGACCTCACGGTCACATGAGCCCTGTGAGGGCTGAACTGGAGGAGGAGGAGCAGGACATTGGAGCACAAGCAATGTGTAACAAAATGGTTGATTGTCACCATTCGCCAGAGGGATGATTTCTGCTCTCCACCTTGTTTGACCCTCGCTACCGGTCCAAAATGGGGGCCTTTTTTACACCCATTGAGAGGGAGGACAAACTGAACTACTATAGAGACATCCTATGTAGTCAGTTGGCCGCTGCCTATATGCGCCATCGTCCATCCTCTCATAGGTCTGATGGGGGGTGCCCTCTGCGCTCACGTTCCTCTGCCATGTTTGCTGTGGCGGGGGGGGGGGGGGTAGGAGCAGTTCCTGCTCCATCAGCAGCAACTTGAGTCTAGAGTCTCTGAGGAGCAGCTTTCTTCACCCGCCTAGTGAAGAAACTACTCACCAGCAGCACCATCTAGACCTGGAGCAGGACCTGAACCAGCAGTTGGTGGCACTCTTGGACAGTACCCTGCCACCACACATTGAATATCCGCTGGACTACTGGGCAGCCAAACTGGATTTGTGCCCGCAACTGGCAGAGTTTGCCCTGGATAAGCTGTCCTGCCAGTAGTGTGGCATCAGATTGGGTGTTTAGTGTGGCGGGGGTCATAGTTACCCCAAGAAGAACTCACCTGTCTTTGAGAGAGACTGAAATTTGTCAAGATGAATCAGGCGTGGATCAGCCAGGATTTCCACCCTCCAATGCCTGATGCATCAGACTAGATCATCCATGGTCCCACACCAACACTTTGACAAAAGAGACCGGTTTCTTCTGGCTAGCTGACTCAGTTACTCTTCTGATGCTGCCACTAGCGTTTATTGCGAATATTCTAAATGCTAATTTTTATAGCGAATATTGGCACTTTGAGAATTCGTGAATATCTAGAATATAGTGCTATATCTTCATAATCGCGTATATACTAGATTTTTTTTCATCAGTACCGATGATCCCTCTGCAATATCTTTGACTTTAGGAGTTGTGTAGATCGCGAATTTTCCGATAGCTGATTGATGCAATCAAGAAA
This sequence comes from Bufotes viridis, assembly GCA_033119425.1. NCBI lineage: Eukaryota > Metazoa > Chordata > Amphibia > Anura > Bufonidae > Bufotes > Bufotes viridis. The sequence goes on along the minus strand of CM065591.1, from coordinate 237,073,331 downwards.
ATAATGACTGGAGATCACAAATTCTCAAATTCGCAAATATATGATGAATATTCGACCAAATATTCGCGAAATATCGCAAATTTGAATATTGTCCCTGCCGCTCACCAATGGCTGCAACCCGCCTGATGCCACACATCCGATGCCAAGTGCTCCTTCTTTCACCCACCTTCTTCAGCTGGTACTGTTTATGCCAACCACCTCTCCACTCTGTCACCGGGTCACTCTGTGGTCTCCTGATGCTGCCGCCACCTCCACACTATGTCACCTTGCCTCTCTGTGGTCTCCTAATGCTGCTGCCTCTTCCACACTATGTCACCTTGCAACTCTGTGGTCTCCTGATTCTGCTGCTACCTCAACACTATGTCACCTTGCCACACTGTGGCCTCCTGATTCTGCTGCTACCTCAACACTATGTCACCTTGCCACACTGGCCTCCTGATGCTGCTGCCACCTCCACACTGTCATTGTGCCACCCTGTGGCCTCCTTCTGATGCTTCTGCTGCCGCAAGCTCCACACTCTGCCATTGTGCCACTCCGTGGTTTTCTCATGCTGCTGCTGCCACCTCCACACTGTCATTGTGCCACTCTGTGGCCTCCCAATGCTGCTGACGCCACGCCCACACACTGCCATTGTGCCACTCTGTGGCCTCCTGATGCTGCTGCCGCCTCCACACTGTCATTGTGCCATTCTGTGGCCTGCTGCTGATGCTGCTGCCACTTCCAGCCTCTGTCATTTAGCCACTTTGTGTTCTCCTCCTGCTCCTTCCAGCATGGGAAACAGCATGGGGACCATGTCTGGATGCATCTTGGACTCCCAGGTCGCTTCTGGCAACCATGTTGTCAGAGTTGTCACCACTATATCATAGCGTCACTCTGTGGGCTTCTCATGCTGTTCCCACCCTCCCCACTTTATGACTGGGCCACTATTTTGCCTGTCGGTCTGGCTGACATCATCATTTATTTGACACTAAAGTTTGATTATAGCAAGAGTTAAGTGCCACAATTTTCATCTTCTCGTAGGTAAATACCATATTTCACACCTGAAATGCACCGTTCCTGTGAAGAATGGCTATCTCTGGAAGTCCATCCTTTAATGCCAGATTTGTAGACCACATAAGGTAGTGCTGACTTTTGCTTCTTTATTTTTGCATATTTCAAGATTTATTATATCACACATAAAGAATTGTCTTTTGACGGCAATCCCTGTCCACATCTCCTATTAGGACGTATAGCTATCATACGTGTGCACACACAGAAAATACAAAAGAAAAGACAATTTAACCTTCTTGAATTCACTTGCTGCTTGTGGCGATTTTGGTCAAATGGCACCCTACTTCCTCAACAGACTTGTCTTACAAAAAAGATGGGTTCTATAGTAATTACTTAGCAAGACATTGAAGATTATATATCATAGATTTTCATCTGACATCCATAGCTTCAATCAGCTGTGCTAGGCTCCCAAAATTCCCAGTAAATAGCTGTTCTTTCATGAGAAAGCTGTGGACATACAGTATTATCATTAGTGATAAGCGAGTACCACAGTATACAGGTGTTCGGCCCGAACACATTGCTATATTAGTGTGCTCGGCCGAGTATAATGGAAGTCAATGGGAGACAACCAGGCACCCAATGCTCTGAAGAGGGGAGGGTGCCTGGTCCATTGGAAAAGGTCAGAAAGTGACAAAAACACAACCGAAAAGGACAGGAAACAGCATGGGGACCATGTCTGGATGCATCTTGGACTCCCAGGTCGCTTCTGGCAACCATGTTGTCAGAGTTGTACGCCACTTTTACAGACTGACAAAAATACGCACAAAACCCATAAAAAAAAATCACTGGAAAAATTGTTAGGAAACATTCTTTCCTGTATATTCAATTGTATATAAAGTGCAAGTGCTGCCAAAAATTACAAGCAAGAGGCACTCTGAAACAGTCTGTATATTATATAAAGGAGGGCCTTTCACATTGTGGTACAATTGCTCAGGTAGTGGGACTCCAACAATCATAAAGCCTATGCACCAAGTGAAAGGGCTGCCGAAAATTACAAAGAACCGCCACTCCAATACACCCTTTATTACACATAAAGGAGGGCATCATACACACCCTTGAAATATTATAATTGGTGACCTGCTAGTGACCCTCTAAAACATTAGGGACAAGGGCCTGCTGGTGAGCTGAAGCTCTAAAACATTATATGCGAGTGCCTGCTGGTGAGCTGACGCTCTAAAACATTATATGCTAGTGCCTGCATATGAGCTGACGCTCTAAAACGTTATATGCGAGTGCCTGCAGGTGAGCTGACACTCTAAAACATTATATGCGAGTGAATGCTGTTTACCTGATGCTCTATAACATTATATGTGAGTGCCTGCAGGTGAGTTTACACTCTAAAACATTATATGCAAGTGCACGCTGTTCACCTGATGCTCTAAAACAATATATGCGAGTGCATGCTGTTCAGCTGACGCTGTAAAACATTGTATGCCAGTGCATGCTGTTCAAATGACGCTCTAAAACATTATATGCGAGTGCATGCTGTACAGCTGACGCTCTAAAACTTTATATGCGAGTGTATGCTGTTCAGCTGACCCTATAAAAATTTTTTGAGTAGAGGGCGTGCAGTTAAGCTGACCCTATAAAAAACTTAGAGTGGGAGGAATATATACAATCTGGATGAGGAGGAGGAGAAAACAAGAGTCAACCATTCTCTTTTTTGTGGTGGAAAAGGTGCATGGGAATACACTACAGTAGACCGAGTACATTATAAATGATAGATTGAAATTGCCTTTACGTTCATCATCATCTCAGCTCTTCTCTGGTGGAGTTCAGAAGTCAGGGGCAATCCAGGCCTTGTTCATTTTTATCTGAGTCAACCTGTCAGCATTGCCAGTGGACAAGCGGATACGCTTATCTGCTATAATGCCACCAACAGCACTAAATACACCCTCAGATAAAATGCTGTTGGCAGGGCAGGCCAGCACCTACAAGGCATAGAGCACAAGTTCGTGCAACGTGTCCAGTAGTTGTAAGGCACTGAGGGATCATTTTGGACGCTGACATGGTCTGCCATGTATTATTTCACCATCTTCCAAAACTTTTCCTTCCTTGTAGCACTAGGCCGCGCTTCAGGGTGAGGTTGCTGGCGGGTGTCATGAGAGTGTCCCATGCCTTGGAGAGTGTTGCCCTGCCTTTGTTGGAACTTCTGTGTCTCCCTTGTCTCCCTTTCTCGGTTGCCTAAGGAAGTACAGACTCTGCCGGACGCGTTGTCAGAAAATTTTGGAGAAATCTCTCAACAAGTACCTTCTGGTATTGCACCGTTTTACTCATCCTCTCCACCACAGGAATGAGAGATGAGAAGTTCTTTTTGTAGCGGGGGTCGAGAGGGGTGAACACCCAGTAATCCATGTTATCTAAAATTCGTATAACGCGAGGGTCGTGGGAAAGGCAGCCTAACATGAAGCCAGTCATGTGTGCCAGAGTACCAACAGGCAAGACGACGATGTCAACATCAGGATGACTCTCCATCTCCTCATTCTCCTCTTCTGCCCATCCACGCTGAACAGATGGAATTAAAATAGCAGAGGCAACTGTCTCCAGCTCCTTCTCTTCATGGTCTAATTCACGCTGAGAAGATGAATTGTGGGTGGTCTGGCTATCACCCTGTGTAATGTCCTCCCCCATTTCCTCGTCTGCCACATTTAGAGTTTTCTCCTTAATTGTGAGCAGCGATCGTTTGAGTAGACACAGGAGTGGGGTGGTTACGCTTATAAAAGCTTTATCACCACTAACCATCTGTGTGGATTCATAAAAGTTTCTTAAAACCTCACAGAGCTCTGACATCATTGCCCACTCCTCGCTTGTGAATAGTGGCAGTGGACTGGAAAGGTGACGACCATGTTGCAGCTGGTATTTCACAACTGTACTCTGCTACTCACAAAGCCTGGCCAACATGTAGAACTTAGAGTTCCAGTGTGTGCTCAAGTCGCAAAACAGTCGGTGAGCTGGAAGTCGCAAGTGCTGCCCCAGCCATGACAGACCGGCTGAAGCTGTGGACGACTTGCGGAAATGCACACACACGCGGCGCGCCATCATTAGTAGCTCTTGCAAATTGGGGTAGGTTTTGAGAAACCGGTGAACCACTAAGTTTAAAACGGGGGCTAGGCATGGGATGTGTGTCAGGTTGCCGAGCTCCAAAGTCACCACAAATTTATGGCTATTGTCAAACACAACCAAGCCTGGTTGTAGGTTGAGTGGTAAGAGCCACAGTACGGTCTGGTCCCTTATACCCTGCCAGAGCTCTGCGGCGGTGTGCTGTTTGTCCTCTAAGCAGATCAACTTCAGCACGGCCTGTTGACGCTTACCCACAGCAGTGCTACACTGCTTCCAACTAGCAACTAAAGCTGACTGCTGCTGGAGGTGGAAGTGGAGGAGGAGGCAGCAGAGGAGGAGAAGTGGGGGTTGGAGCCAGTAGCAAAGCTTCTGGTGGAGACCCTGATGGATGTAGGGCCCACAATCCTGGGTGTGGGTAGCACATGTGCCATCCCAGGGTACGACTCTCTCCCGACCTCCACAACATTCACCCAGTGTGTGCTCAGCGAAATGTAGCGTCCCTGGCTATCAGCACTTGTCCATGTACCCATGGAGAAGTGGACCTTCCTAGTAATTGCGTTGGTCAGTGCACAGGTGATGTTTTGGGACACATGCTGTTGTAAGGCGGGCACACCACACAGTAAAAAATAGTGGCAGCTGGGAACTGCGTACCGAGGGACGGCTGCTGACATCAGGCTGCAGAAGGCCGCAGTGTCCACAAGCCTAAATGGCACCATTTCAAGGGCCAGTAATTTCGAAACTTGCGCATTTAGTTCTATGGCCTGTGGGTGGGTGGGTATTTGTGCTTGCATTCAAATGCCTGTGTTATCGATATTTGGACGCTGCACTTGGACAGGGAAGTGGATGTTGTTGCTGACGGTTCATGCGAAGGTCCGGGTGCAGGGCGAGGGCCATCCGGGCCTGCGCCTTCAACAGGGGATTGGCCAGCAGTGCGTAACACAGTGGAAGAGGAGGCAGTGGTGTGACCCGCAGACCCAGATTGTGGACCCAGGCGTTCAGCCCACTTATTAGTGTGCTTGGATGCCATGTGGCAGATTATGCTGGTGGTGGTGACGTTGCTAGTGTTCACGCCCCGGCTTATTTTGGTATGGCCCAGGTTAAAAACTACCACTCTTTTGTCGTCTGCACTTTCTTAAAAAAAAGCGCCATATTGCGAAACACCTACCCCTTGGCGAGGTACATTTATGCATGGAGGTGCTGGGTGTAACGGTTCTCCCTTTTGCAACCCCACTGCCTCTTCCAGACTGTTGTGGCGCTGCGGATCCCTCCCCCTCTGTACTGCTGTCCTCACTCTGCTTTTCACCTTCCCATGTTGGGTCAGTGACCTCATCGTCCACCACCTACTCTTCAGCTTCCTCACTCTGCTCATCCTCCGGACTTGACCTAACCACAACCTCAGTGACAACTGTGTCTCATCATCATCCACCTCGTGAATGAATGATTGCCATTCACCACCGTCATCTTTTTGAGACTGTGAAGGCTAAAGAGGTTGGGAATCAGGGCACAATATCTCAGGTACCTCTTCAAGCGTACTGGGCGCGAGGGCCAAATCTAATAGTGGCACTGGAAAGAGCTCCTCGGAATATCCGAGTGTGGGATCACTCGTTTGTCAAGCCTCTCCATGGTGGGAGGAAGGATGATCAGAGTGAGGATTCGGTTGACCAGACTCTTGGCTATAGAGACTGGATGAGAGGGTGGTGCTTAACCGACTGGAAGCATTATCTTCAGCAATGCAACCGACCAACTGTTCGCACTGGTCTGACTCGGACAGTGTTGTCCTCCGCTGCCCAACTAAATTGGACATGAATCTGGGTACGGTGGATGTTTTTTTTTTTTTTCAGGTGCACTGGCAGCAGGCACAGTTTCATTGCGCCCAGGGCCATGGCCTCTGAGTGCACCATCAGCATCACACCCATCCCCATCCCTTAGTGCTCGCCTTTTTATATTAATGGTTTTGTCACTATATGTGGTGCAGATTGTCTTACTGTCCGCTATAGATACAGTTTTCGGATGCAGGACATTATAAGTCACAGAAACCCACAGAATATGGACACTATATTAGGCCCAGATTATTGGAATTTGTAATACAAACACTGTTTGCAGATGTTCTACAGTATTAGTTACAGAACACCACAGATTATGGACACTTTATTAAACCCAGATTATTAGAATGAGAATTTAAACTAGATATGGCCCAGATTATGAAAGACAGTCTGCGGATAATGTACAGTATATGTCACTAATAGGTATAAAATAAAAATATCTTGGCACTGTCAAACACACACAGTAGTCCTTAAAAGGACTTTGGCGTTCTTGAAAAGCTTTTGGTAGTAAAAACAGCGAATGTCTCTCCCTGCACTATCTGTCCCTTCGGAAGCACTGTCCCTGAGACTGCAGATTGCTGCTCTAAAACACACACACACACAGTAGTCCTTAAAAGGACTTTTGTGTCTTGGAAAAGCTTTCTCTGAATAAAAACTGTGAAAATCTCTCCCTACACTGTCTTTCTCTTCCTACGATCTGCTCTCCCTGACTACGCCTGAGCCGAACATGCGTCATCGGGTGCTATATAGCACCCGATGACGTGTTCCGGAGAGCCAATCACTGTAATGCCAGCAGCCAACATAGCTACTGGCATTACAGTGAGGGCAGTACTTACCTGCACCTTATTTGGCTGATTAAAACCCGCTTAACGTGCGGGGCAGAGACTCGAGCATTGCGCTCGAGCACATGCGGCACTCTCGAGTACCACTATGTGCCGAGCATAGCGATGCTCGAGCCAAACAGATATTCTGCCGAGCATGCTAGCTCATTACTAATTATCATCATGTAACATTACATGTTGGCTATTCATATCTTCTACTAATTTAGCAGCTCTGCTCTGTTGCACATTGAGGGGAGTCTGGACACCGCAATGACATTTATGTGCCCTAATAAGTGGACAATGGTTGTCTTCTTTACATGTGATATAATCTACTAATTATTTTATACTTCACTGTTCATCGAAACAATTATTTTTTGGCATAAATAATGTGAACAGGAAAAATCTATAAAATTCAACTTTCATATTTTTTTTACTTAACTGAGGTTGTCGAGTCCATTCAGGACTATCATCTGTTAGAGCAGAATTTAGCTATAACTAGTACTTAATGCTTTGAATAAATGTCATGTATTACACAGGCAGCATATTACTTTTAATAGGAACTATGTAATTCCTTACTTTCCCTGCAGTGGTGCTGTAGAGAAATCTAACACTTGGTTAAGGGATCTCTTAGAAACAAGAGGTCTTTAAACCATACTGTTATGGGACATTATTAACAAAAGAGTAGTTGAAAGCGAACAACCCTTTTAACTTGCAGATGCTCATAAAAAGCATAACTTACAAACATAACAGTTGAATCGGCTTGGTCTACAGCAGGTTAAAATCCTGCTTCTTGCCAAACTTACATTGTGCACCTGTTACTTGTAATTTCTTACTGTGATTTGCAGTCTTCAGTAGTGTGAAACCAAGATGTGGCATAATTAGCAACAGAATTAGACTGAACAGTAAAACAAAATCTTTAATATTATAGCATATACCAGTGGTCTGCCAAGTGAATGTTTCTAAAGTATGAGTAAGATTCAGTCTGTACTAAAAAGTACAAGTGAGTGAAAGATAGAATAAAGAACCTCTCTCTCTCTCTCTCTCTCTCTCTCTATATATATATATATATATATATATATATATATATATATATATATATATATATATATATATATATATATATATATATTAGAGATGGTATGCCTGGTATTTTGTTTTTTCAAAAAATCAAGTGAGAATGGGTTAAAAAATAAATAAAAGGAGTCACCAATCTGTCACTGCTCTGATTTCAAAACTTTGTGTTCTTCTTGGTCTCTACTTTCTGGTACACAGAAAAGTGAACATTCAGCCAGTCACCAGCTGAGATGGGTCACCACTGTGGTCAGTGATTGGCTGAGTGGCAATGTTTCCTGTCAAGAGGGAGAAGAAAGAAAACAGCAACGGGGGACCCGGAGAAAAAAAAAAATCTAATTCTATGCAGATGCTGTCCTGAAATATAATCTACATGCAGTTTGTGACACTTATACTCTGAGAATGCAGACCCTAGAGGGTTTTTTGCAAGCATGGCTAGATTAAGGGTTCCTGGAGTATGGAGCACTCCATTCATTGAAGCCCCCTAACTAAGGGTACTTTAACACTAGCGCCATAGCTATCTGGCAGGCTGTTCCGGCGGGGGAACAGACTGCCGGATCTGCCATGCCGCAAGTACCCGTGCACTCCCGTATCTGCCGCTCCGTCCCCATTGACTATAATTGGGAGGGGGCGGAGCTACGGTGCAGCACGGCAGTGCACGGCCGGAGATCGCTGGAATAAAAGTACTGCAGGTCCAACTTTTTAGTTCGGCGATCTTTGCCGTGCACAGACGCGCTGCGCCTTAGCTCTGCCCAGTACAGGTATGCTGCCTACCACCCATAATCAGCTGTAGATCGTCCAGCTGTCATCATATGCAGTCAGTGGCAGGATAAACACTTGCATTTAGTGACTTCCATGTGACATCTCCTTCTGAGTTCTTCTCCATCAGGTTCAGACTACCATGATGACACCTCCCTGCCACTATTTATCTTTTGCAGATTTTAAAGCTTATCGCTTCACCAGCACATCGGTACCCTGTATGCTAAGACAAACTCCTCTTACTGAAACTGGCATGGCCATAAATATAATAACAGCACACACAGTGCCCTAGAATACAGTCATGCCCCTAATGTTAGTGCCACCCGCTCAGTATATAGTGCCACATGCTCTGTGTCCCCTGTATATAGTGTAACACAATCTGTGCCCTTAACAGTGATTTCCACAACACCCCATCCCCTTAACAGTGGCCTCTACATCAATCTGCCTCTTAACACTGACCTCCATAGCGGACAGTCCCCTTAACTGTAAACTCCACAGTAGCCTTCCCTTAGGATGGCCAGAGGTCCGGCTTTCGGACTTCCCGTTCTCCATCGGGCACAGGGCCTAGACGGACACAGGGATATCCCTTTAAACAGCTCACTCTCAAACAGCAGAACTGGGCTGTCTGAGCGTGAGCTGCAGGGAGAAAGTCACCCCCCATCCCACCACTGCATCTGACAGAAGTTGATTTTTACTTTCATTTTTTTAAATCCCCGTCGGCTGTGGAGTCGGAGGGGTAATGGCCTAACCGGGGCGGGGTTTTTAGGTCCGCCTTTTAAGTCTTAATGGCCACCTGCCCCCTAAACTGTGACCTCCACAGCCTCTGCTCCCTTAACAGTGTCATCCACAGCGCCCTGCCCTTTTAAAGCTGACCTGCAGCAGTGAAGAAAAATGGCTGGGTTGCTATGGAAACCTGGTGTAAAACTGTGTGAATGTGGTGTCTAAGGGCCTGTTAGCTTCTATTGGCTGATAAGGGTCATGTGACCAGGATTCTATTGGCTAATGCATTTTTTTGGGAATATCTCAGGAGAGCTAGAGAGCTGAAATCCAGTCTAAAACCTTCCCGGACACCTGATATACCTGTGTGCCAAATTTCGTGATTGTAAATGCGGCAATGCGGATCCCTTTAGTGGACATACATACACACATACATACACTCAGCTTTATATATTAGATATATCCTCCTTAATGCACAAAACCTCATATGTGCCCTCTTTATGTATAGCGCCTCTTATACAGTATGTGCATCCTTTATATATAGCACCTCATATATGCCCCCTTTATGTATAGTGCCTTTTATATATGCTCCCTTTATGTATAGTGCCTCTTGCATGTGTCCCCTCTATGTATAGTGTATCTTATATGTGCCCCTTTATGTATAGTGTTACTTATATATGCTTCTTTTATGTATAGTGCCTCTTTGCTGTGTCCCTTGAATAGAGTACAAACACTGTATTATAATACTCGGTTGAAGCAAGTGGGTAACAGAAGGTGTGATGTAACAGGTTAAATGTTGCCTATGGTCACATGGTAAAAGGTATAATAAATGCAGTAGGTATATATAGTATATACAGCAGTGTACACTTCTATATATAACATATATTTGTACACATTGCATTTATTATACACTGTATTGATATGTCAGGAACGAGGTATAATGGATGCAGTGGGTACAGATATATAGCAAATACAGCATCGTACTGACATGTGAGGTACAAAGTATGAATTATACTTCACACCTCACAGCAGTACACTGCTGTATATACTGTATATCTGTACCCACTGTTATACCTCGTACCTGACGTACAGCATATACAGCAGTGTATTGATACATCAGGTACTAGGTATAAAGGATGCAGTGGGTACAGATATATCTGTACACTTATGTATATACTATATATCTGTACACGCTGCATCTATTATACCTCATACCTGACGTATCAGTACACTGTGTGTATACTAAGTGTCAGGTACGAGGTATAACAGATGCAGTGTGTACAGATATATGTGGACAGTCATATATTATGGTCACTATGTCAGGTGCATGAGGTATTGGGGGTTGCAGTTAAGGTTAGGTCAGTATTAGGGTTAGGACAGTGTTTAAGTATTAGCGTTAGGGTCAGTATTAAGGTTAGGGAGGGTTTTAGGGTTAAAGATTTGTATTAGGGCTAGTTTATTATGGACATTAGGGTTAGGGTCATTATTACGGTTAGGATTAATATTAGGGTCAGTAAGAGGATTATGGTCATTATTAGGATTAAAGATAGTATTACCTTAAGGAGTCAGTATTAGGGTTAGAATTTGTATTAGTTTTAGGAATAGTAATAGGGTTAGGATCAGTATTAGGTTAGGGTCAGTATTAGGATTAGTATTAGGATCAGTATTAGGATAGGTATAAGGGTTAGGGTCAGTATTAGGGTAAGGGGTCAGTATTAGAGTTTGGTTCAGTATTAGGGTTATGATTAGTATTAGGAGGAATGGTCACTATTAGGCTAGGTTCATTATTAGGGGCCAGTATTATTGTCAGAGGTCAGTTAAGAGGCACTATTAGGTCAGGGGTCAGTTAGGGGGCAGTATTAAGGTCAGGGATCAGAAAGGGGGCAGGATTACGGTTAGAAGTCAGTCCTAGGGGCCATTATTAGGGTTAGGAGTCAATATTAGGGGCAGGAGTCATTGTTAGTGGCCAGTATTAGGGTCAGGAGTCAGTGTTAGGGGCCAGTATTAGGGTCAAGACTCAGTGTTAGGGGCCAGTATTCGGGTTAGGGGGTCAGTTTAAGTTTTAGGGGCAACGTTAGGGTCAGAAGTCATTGTTAGGGCTCATGAACAGAAAAAGGGAGGGCACTTTCTACTCACCTGTCCCAATCTGGTCCCACGATGAGCATTCAGCCAAGCAGACAGGCCTCTTCTACCAGGTCTGCAGTGGTAGAACGTTACAGAGAAGTGCCTGGAATGGAGGGGCAGCGAACCAATGGTTCCCTTGTTCCGCCGGCACTGCCAGATGCTCAATTGTAGCTGTGTCCAGTGCACATAGATACAATTGAGTGCTGGGGCTCCAGAAACCAGGTGAATTCATCTGGTGCCCCCTAGTAATCGTGCACTGTCAGCAGGGCCTGGAGCAGTTGTTCCTCATACACCATGGCTAATCCGACCATGGTTGCAAGGTCGGTCAGTACAACACTGGTACTTCTCAGAATACAGAAGGCTATAGAACGGCGCTGAGATTGCACACAGGGTTCTTGAATTATTCTGTTCTACTCTTCTGTAGTAAATGAATCACTACCACTGCTCAACAAGCAATTTGGATAATAGGCGTATATTATGAAATTGTTCATTGTGTAATGTACTGTAATGGATTATTTATCTCAAATAGTGTTACCTCTAATGGTAAAGGTTCACTCTAAAACTATATTATGAATAAGTATAGAACATCTTATAGGTGTAAAAAGTCCCAGATTCAAGAATTTATATGTCGAGTAAGTAATGTTTTTTATGAAGCTCTACTGAAAATAGTTCTTGGAAAACATGTTAGTGATGAGTAAGTGAGATGAATAAATATAGATCTGACAAGAAGAGACAACGCAGATTCCACAGTACTGACAGGATGCCTTGACATATTATCTTAACATATCCTATATAATAAAAGCGCTGTGTAAGTCCACTGAGTCTGTGTGTGTGTACCCAGTTTAGAACTGGGCATGCGCAGAGGGGCGACCAATCAGGAGACAGTGCTCCACACGCAGCCGCACCGCCCACACCACTCACAGGGTCTGCCAGAGGCCAGAGGCAATCAGCACTTCTATCAATACAGATGGAAGCGCTCATTGCTGGAGCGCAGGGAGCTGGGTCCTGTCACTCACCACTCAGCTGCCCGTGCTCCTCCCCTCCTTCAGTTCAGCGGTGCTCTGAATGGTAAAACAGGAAGACTACTTCCCACTCCACCATTCAGCCTGCAGACACGGATTGCGCTGCTGGCATGTGTGGGTGGAGCCTGCAGAACGTGAATCTGCATAAGCTCCGCCCACACAGGGCTGCAGCGCGATCTGTGCCTGCAGGGAAGAGAGGATTGTAGCTTAAGGAATGGGAGAAGGTGAGTAGTTAGTGTTTATTTTTATTTTATTTTAAATACAGAAGGGGCACAGAGGACTTTATTATTATGGAAGGGGCACAGAGGACTTTATTACTATGGAGGGGGCACAGAGGGAATCACTAATGTGAAGGGGGCACAATGGGCATTATTACTGTAAAGGGGGACAAAGTGGGCTTTATTATGGTGAAGGGGCACAATGGAGATTTCTACTATGGAGGGGCATAGAGAGCATTACTAGCACAGTGGGCATTACTACTATTAAGGGGGCACAATGGGGATTATTACTGGGAAGTAGACACAAAGAGGGCATTACAACTGTAAAAGGGGCACATAGAGGGCATAATTACTGTGAGAGGGGAGAATGTGGGCATAACTACTGTGAGGGGGCACACATCTGTAAAAAACTACTGTGAGGGGGTACAATTTTTTAAAAGTATTAGATACTTTTGAACCCTAGTTCGATAAGAAGTCATGGCCTAGGAGAGGGATGGGAAAACTGCAGGTCTCCAGCTTGCAAAACTACAACTCCCAGCATGCAAAGACTGCTTACAGCTAGCAGCCTACAGCAGGGTATGGTGGGAATTGTAGTTTCACAACAGCTGTAGAGCCGCAGTTTGCCCATCAATGTCCTAGCAGAAAAGGGCCATGGTTTTATGGGAAATGAGTGTGGCTAAAGATATGATTTATGATTGTGTGAACAGTGCAAATTTTAATAATAGCACATTTCTGTTCTTTAGAAGAAAGTACAAAATAGGCCAGGGACCATTATTTAAAAGGCTTGAAATGTTTTTTGTTTTACTACAATGTGGATGATGATGACAATTATACAAAAGGCTTTAAATGTTTTATTTGGGGACTGCAACATTGATGATGACCTATAGATCAGGATAGGTCACCAATATTTGATTGTGGGGGTCTGAACCCTGGCACCCCAAGCAATCAGCTGTTGGAAGTGGCCCAGCAGTGAGTGCTGAGGCCCCTTCACAGTTTTCCAAGCATACTGCCATATATTGTATAGAAGACAAGCTTAATATTGCAGTCTAGGTGTTAGGCTGGCGGCCCATGTCCGTCGCTGTCCTGCTGTCCCGAGCAGTTACAGGCATCACTCCACTCTGTGTGTATTGGGACTAGTCCTCAGAGAACTTTCCTTCAGCACTGCGAGAGTTAATCCTTTTCTCCTGCCTCTATCCAGGTGCTGATCAGTCTCCCTATTTAGCTGGGCAGTGGATCCACCCCCTCGCCTGAGCTTTGAGGTTTTCTAGTTGCTAGTAACCAGTGAAGGAGATCTCTTGTCTGAATACCCATATACTGAACCATATCTGTCTACCGATTCTGCTCTCTGCTCCCTGCCCCGACCTTGGAACTGTGACCTGGACAACACATGTTCTCTGCCTGTCTTGAATACATTTTTTGGCTAAGTCCTTTGTAACTGGCCAGCTAAGACCTGTTCTAGGTTGCTAATATGACTTACATGTATATACAGCTAGACCTGCTAATAATCTTAATACAGTTCATATGTTTAGATGTTAAAGACAAAAGCAGAGTTATTTACTGTGACTTCATGTTTTTGGATGTCATGTAACAGTTAGATATTGTGTTCACAAAAGCATAAAAGATTTATTATATGACTGTAAGATAAGCTCAATGACACAGCACAATTATTAACAGAAAGCATAGAGTTAAGCTGTTGTTATTGAGCAGGTGTCTTGGCCAATCACAGCCAATCTCACACTAAGCAGGAGTCTTCGCCAATCACAGCCAGTCTCACACTCAGCCTGTGTGGGATATTCCCTAGCAGGAGCTGCTAGAATTCATTACACCAGAGGAGAGAAGCTGAATACACTTTCACTCCAGTCAGAGCTGAGTTTTATGGAAGCAAAGAGGCCAAAATAGGTATTTAGAACAGTTATATAATCTTCCTATTGTTAATGTAGTGATTAGAACTGTATACTGAACCAGTTGTGTATGTTTACTTATAGTTCCATCAATCTGCGAACTGCTCATACCTGATTATATAGAGCAAAAACCAAACCAAGTAGAGCAAGTATAACTATTGGTTAAACCTCAGATATACCTCTCAGAGAGATCATAAAGTGCTTAAATAACATAAAGTGAGAGTACAGGTACTGAAGAGAGAAATATATCCACCATTTTATGTTGAATGACAAGATTGAACAGTTGAACCGCAATTTTGTTTTGTACATGGACTATCTGCTGCTGAGGTGGCAGTGTTATATATGAAGAAAATTTGAAGTTAGTAAAGAAGTTATCTTAAGCATTTGGTGTGCTCTTTAAGCCTACTTTTTCCATAGAACGGCACTAGGAGAATTAAATCAGAGTAACAGTCTAACAGTCTGGTTGGACTAAAAAGTTAGAGATATCAAAATTCAACAAGCTTTTAAGCCATGGGCACTTAGAAGCCATCACAGCCATGCCTTATAATTAGTATCTCACATTATAATGGCATGGCTGTGACTGGCCGGTGCATCATGTGACCCAGCCTTTATACAAGCTGGATCATGTGTAGCACCGCCCATCAGCTCTAAGTAGTGCAGGGACAGGAAGCAGGCAGCTGAAGTGAGGGAGAGTGTTAGGAATTTCATCTGGCTATTTATTCTGTGGGTGACCTATAGTGATTTCTTTGTGGGTGCAATACACCAGCTTTGCACCCCTTACACAGAAACATAACAATTAATCTAGCTGTTTATTCTGTGGGTGACCTATAGCGATTTTTCGTGGGTGCAATGCACCATCTTTGTACCCCTGACACAAAAATATAATAGTTAATCTATCTGTTAGTTCGGTGGGTGACATATACCCATTTTTGGTGTGAGATACACATGCACTTTATAAGTGACAGGGAAATTAATCTAGTTAATCTGTCCGTTAAGGTCCATTCACACGTCCGCAAAATGGGTCCCCATCCGTTCTGCAATTTTGCGGAACTGGTGCAGACCCATTTATTTTCAATGGGGCTGCAAATATGTGCTGTCCGCATCTGCACTTCCGTTAAGCGGCCCCGCAAAAAAATAGAACATGTCTAGTGTTGATTGAGCACCCAAGTGCTCGGGTGCTTGGGCCAAACACATCGGGATGCTCGGGTGCTCTACAGAGCACCCGTGTATAATGGAAGTCAATGGGAGAACCCGAGCATTAAACCAGGCACCCCCTGCTCTGAAGAGGGGAGGGTGCCTGGTTTATAGGAAAAGGTCAGAAATTGATGGAAACACCACCGAAATGGTTAGGGAACAGCATGGGGAGGATGTCTGGATCCATCTTGGACTCCCAGGTCACTGCTGGGAACGATGTTGTCCGAGTAGTACACCATTTTTATAGACTCACAATAATAGGTACAAAACCAAAGAGAAAATCGATTTTAGAGGAAAAATTGTTAGGAAAAATTCTTTCCTATATTTACTTGTATATAAAGTGCAAGTGCTGCCAAAAAGTACAAACACGAGGCACTCTGATACAACCTGTATATCACATAAAGGAGGGCCTCATTCACACTGTGGTACAATTGTTCATGTAGTGGGACTCCTACACTCATAAAGCCTATGCACTAAGTGAAAGGGCTGCCAAAAATTACAAGGGACCGGCACTCCAATACACCCTTTGTTACACATAAAGGAGGGCATCATACACACCCTTAAGAATTATGATTGATGGCCTACTGGTGACCCTCAAAAGCATTTGGAGCAAGGGCCTGCTGAGCTGACCATCGAAAAAATCATGGTTGAGGGCCTGCTGCTGAGCTGACCATCGAAAAAATTATGGTTGAGGGCCTGCTGCTGAGCTGAACATCGAAAGATTTAGGGGACGAGGGCCTGCTGCTGACCTGACCATCTAAAAAAATTATGGTTGAGGGCCTGCTGCTGAGCTGACCATTCAAAAAATTATGGGCTAGTGCCTGCTGCTTAGCTGACCATTCAAAAAATTATGGGATTGTGCCTGTTGCTTAGCTGACCATTCAAAAAATGATGGGCAAGTGCCTGCTGGTGATCTGACCATTAAAAACATTATGGTCGAGCGAGGGCCTGCTGCCGCTTTGGTGACTCTAAATAACCTCGGGCCAATCGCACATCCCCGTGACGGCGATGATCCATTCAGATGTCCGCCCTATCAACTTTCGATGTTATTTTCTGCGTCATGGTGACCACAGGTAACGGGAATCAGGGTTTGAGTCCGGAGAGGGAGCCTGAAAATTAGCGACCACATCCAAGGAAGGCAGCAGGCGCGCAAATTGCTCACTCCCGACTCAGGGAGGTAGCAACGAAAAATAACAATACAGGACTCTTTCTAGGCCCTGTAATTGGAATGAGTAAACTTTAAATACTTTATCGAGGATCTATTGAAAGGTAAGTCTAGTGCCACCAACCGACTTGCTCCCGGCCTCCACAACGTTCACCCAATGTGCCGTCAGGGTGAGGATTGTGTTGACCAGACTCTTGGATAGTGAGACTGGACTTGTAGGTGAGGTCCTGCAGGTAAGCTGAGCCTATAAAACATCATATGCGAAGGCCTGCAGGTGAGCTGACCCTGTAAATGATAGTAGGTGAGGGCCTGCTGGTAAGCTGACCCTCTAAAAGGTTGTAGGTGAGGGCCTGCAGGTGAGCTGACCCTGTAAAACATTACAAGCGAGGGCCTGCAGGTGAGCTGACCTTGTAAAAGATTGTAAGTGAGGGCCTGCTCGTGAGCTGACCCTCTAAAAAGTTGTAGGTGAGGGTCTACAGGTGAGATGACCCTGTAAAACATTATATGTGAGGGCCTGTAGGTGAGTTGATCCTATAATAGATTGTAGGTGAGGGTCTGCTGGTAAGCTGACCCTCTAAATGGTTGTACAGAAGGGCCTGCAGGTTAGCTGACCCTGTAAAACATTAATGTGAGGGCATATATGTGAGGGCATTATATGCGACGAATAAGCATGTTGAATGTTGATATGATGGAAGAGGAGGAGGAGGATGAGAAAAGGAAGATTCAACCATATACCCTTTTTTGTGGTGGAAGGGGTGCATGGTAATGCAGTGTATTCAGTACATTATAAACAACACATTTAAAGTGCCTTTATGTTCATCAGCTTTCCTCAGGTGGAGTCAAGAAGTCAGGGGCAATGCAGGCCTTGTTCAATTTTATAAGAGTTAACCTGTCAGCATTTTCAGTTGACAGGCGGATGCGCTTATCTGTTATAATGCCACCAGCAGCACTAAATACCCTCTCAGACAAAATGCTGGCGGCAGGGCAGGCCAGCACCGCCAGTTCGTACCAAGTGTCCAGCTTGGACATCCAGTAGTTGTAAGGCACTGAGGGATCATTGCGGACACTGACACGGTCTGCTATGTACTCCTTCATTATCTCCCAAAATTTTCCCTCCTTGTGACAGTAGTCCGCGCATCAGGGTGAGGGTGCTGGCGGGGGGTCATGAAACTCTTCCAGGCTTTGGAGAGTGTTTCCTTGCCTCTGTTGGAACTGCTGTGTGTTCCCCTTGTCTCCCCTCCTCGGTTGCCCAAGGAACTACGTAATCTGCTGCCAGCATTGTCAGATGGAAATTTTTGGAGCAATTTTTCAACAAGAACCTTCTAGTATTGCACAGTTTTGCTCGTCCTCTACACCAGAGAATTGAGAGATGAGAAGTCCTCTTTGTAGCGGTGGTCGAGAAGGGTGAACAACCAGTAGTCCGTGTTGTCTAAAATGTGTATAATGCGCGGGTCGCGGGAAAGGCAGCGTAACATGAAGTCAGCCATGTGTGCCAGACTACCAACAGGCAAGAGTTCGCTGTCATCATCAGGAAGATAACCCAGCAAAACGTGACTTGATGCTCATTTAGGAATTTATTGCAAAAGAAACAGTATGTCCCATATCCAAGACGCGTTTCAGCTAGCAAGCCTTTTTCAACAGGTAAGTATCCATGATTACACACAGGTATATATACACACAAATGCATGAGAATAGGGAACCTCCCCGTGACAACCGCCGCCCACCAGGGGCGGATTCAAGATCAGGTGTCCAAAATCAGAACGCAGCACAGGAACAATCAATGTATAATATAGTAGATACCATCTCAGTAGTGAAGTCCTTCATTGAGTGGTGAATGTCTAAAAGAAAAAATGATAAATTAAGTGTCCAATAATTTGCAGAAATTATGCACCAATAAACAAATACGGAAACCAATTTGATCTCAAATATGCATAATCTCATAGTCTCTATTGAGACCTCTTGGATGCAAAGTGTCCAGGGTATGGATCCAGTAAGCCTCACGACGTAATAATAATTTCTTGATGTCACCTCCCCCTCTAGGTCTGACAACTCGTTCTATTACCTGAAACTTCAATTGTATGATTGTATTTTTCAAAATGAGTGGGAATTGGTAACATCAAATTCTTAGTCCTAATGGTGGACTTGTGCTTTCCACTGCGATCTCTAACAGTCTGTATTGTTTCCCCAATATATAATAATCCACATGGGCATTTTATTAGGTATATTACATTTGTAGACTCGCAGGTGAAAAAACCATCCACCGGATATGCCTGTCCACTATGTGGGTAATAGATATTGGATCCTTTGATGATGTTAGAGCACTGGAAGCAATGCAGACAGGGAAAAGTACCTCTTCGCTGTGTAGCAAGTACACTTTGTTTCAAGGCACCCTTGGTGCTCCCCAGATCTGCTCGGACTAATTTATCCTTGTAACTCGGGTTCTTCTTATTACAAATAAGCAGAGGATTTTTAAATTCATCAATCTGGGGGTACGCTTTTCCTAGCAAGTGCCAGTGCTTCCTCACAACGTTATCTAATTTATGGTTAAAAGGGTGATACTTATGAATCAATGCCACTCTGGGGCCCTTTTCTTTGTCAGACTTACAGGAATTGTCCAAGCTATTCAGGGTTTCCCTTAAAACTCGTAGGGGATATCCCCTTTCTTGAAACCTCGTGGTCATTTCACTGATTCGAAGTCCCTGTATCACAGGGTTCGAGATTATCCATCTCATCCTCTGGTACTGTGACTTAGGGATAGCCCTTTTTAGGGATGGTGGATGAGGACTGGAAAAGTGGAGGATACTATTCCTGTCTGTCTCTTTTCAGAACAAATCAGTAGAGGTTACCATCCGGATCCATAATTACACTTGTATCAAGGAAACTCACATTACAATCATCACTAGTTAATATAAATTGCAGACCAATGCATGCATGGTTCAGATGTGAGAGGAAAGACGCAAGGGTCTCCTGTGGCCCCGCCCATATGCAAAAAATGTTGTCAATGAATCTTTTCCACAATACAATGTGGTTTCTGTACCAGTCAGTATTAGATACAAATGTATCCTCAAATTTTGACATATACGCATTTGCATAGGGCGGGGCCACATTCGACCCCATTGCGGTCCCTCGTTTCTGCAAATAGTAGGCATCTTCAAACAGGAAATAGTTTTCATACAGAACAAGATGAAGCAATTGTATGAAAAATTCGCATTCATTAGGAGAATATTCACTTTTTTCCAGAAATGACTTGACAGCCTGTATGCCTCCACTGTGATCAATCGAGGTGTATAGGCTCACCACATCAATCGTCACCAAAAAACTGTCTGGTGGAATAGAACCTAGTTGGGCAATAGTGCTTAAAAAATGTTGCGTATCTGCCAGAAAGGATGGAGTATCCTTTATAAGGGGTGTAAGAATCTTCTCAAGCACTATTGCCAATGGTGATAAGATTGATCCTACTGAGGCCACAATCGGGCATCCTGGGGGGTCAATCAAGGTCTTCTTAGACGTCAATCTTAGGGAGCACGTAAAATACAGGTGTTATAGGTGTATGGTTGATCAAAAAGATATACATATTTTTATCAAAAACCCCTAAAGCAGCAAAGTGGTCGACTGTCTGCAAGATTTTCCTTTTGATAAGAAATACCGGATCCCCGGTTAATAGTTCATATCTATTATTGTAGGCCAGCTGTCATTTAATTTCTGCTGCATATTTTATTCTGTCCATGAGCACAATAGCGCCACCTTTATCCGCGGGTTTCAAGATTAAATTTTTATCATCCATTAAAGACTGAATGCCTGTCCTTTCTTGTGTCTTGTGGTCCCACGGATTTGCTTCCGGAGCTGGAGGTAAAGGATCCGGGTCTTGTATGCCTTCTGTAACCCGGCTTCTGGCGCCATGAGGGATTCTGCCATTTGTATACCCGGTTTGTATGGTAGTCTTCTGTGTCGCGTAAGAACTTAGAACTTTTCTTTTTCTCCGTTTCTTTCTTGTAAGTGGCGATGTAAGTATCCACAGACTCCTTCAATTTCCCAAATTCTTCAGAAGTTAGGGAATCTCTAAGTTTTTGTTCGGTTGCTGAAATCTGTGTCTGCAATTCATTAACCGCCGTATGTATGCGATTAATAGTTAATTAGATGAGGTCATATGAACATTTGTTAATTATCTTCTCAAAGTCTCTACTGTATTCAGGATCGTTGGGAAAGAAAGTAGGCCGGAAGTGTACCCTTAAGCCTCTCGGGATCCTTTTGACCTTGAAATATTCTGCCAAAGTAATCGCATGTAGTTCATACGAGGTGAGTCTTCTTCGTTCACGTTCCCAGTGCCGTTTCTGGAACTCGCTTGTAGGGATATTCAAAAACTCAGATGTGGATGTCACTTGGGAGAGTATCCTCTCAGCATCGGCATCTGCAAAGCTCAATGTTGAAATATCAGAAGTCATCTGGAAGTAGCGGTGCACGTTCCTTCAATCGAATTTAAGAAAAAAATGGTCAGCACTCGCTTCGTTGCACGTTTGAATGGGATAGGACAAATACCACGTTCAAAAACTGAAGAAATCCAAGCAAAACGTGACTTGATGCTCATTTAGGAATTTATTGCAAAAGAAACAGTATGTCCCATATCCAGGACGCGTTTCGGCTAGCAAGCCTTTTTCAACAGGTAAGTATCCATGATTACACACAGGTATATATACACACAAATGCATGAGAATAGGGAACCTCCCCGTGACAACCGCCGCCCACCAGGGGCGGATTCAAGATCAGGTGTCCAAAATCAGAACGCAGCACAGGAACAATCAATGTATAATATAGTAGATACCATCTCAGTAGTGACGTCCTTCATTGAGTGGTGAATGTCTAAAAGAAAAAATGATAAATTAATAATAATTTCTTGATGTCACCTCCCCTTCTAGGTCTGACAACTCGTTCTATTACCTGAAACTTCAATTGGGCAATAGTATGATTGTATTTTTCAAAATGAGCGGGAATTGGTAACATCAAATTCTTAGTCCTAATGGTGGACTTGTGCTTTCCACTGCGATCTCTAACAATCTGTATTGTTTCCCCAATATATAGTAATCCACATGGGCATTTTAAAAGTTAAGGCTGGCTTCTCTGTCTGTATTTGTGGGAGGGGCCTCTACTATTTAACCCCCCCACGGGATTGTCGTACCTAGGCTCCGCTGAGCTGCACGGTCGTTTCCGGTCCCAGCCGCGCGTGCGTCTTGCGCTGTCTCCCAGGACGCGTCTTCACACTGCAGAGAAGGTTCATCCTCTGAACTCTGGACCACATCTCAAGGGCCTCACCTGGACCTTCCAGGCACACTGGTACGCCCAAGCATGCTTTTTACGAGTCAAGCTAGTCAGGTTGCGGGTGCTCCTGCACCTCCTGGGTCCCAGGTCCTGTGCCTCCTGAGGTTCTGTGCCTCTTGGATCGCCCAGGTTCTGTGTCTCCTGGATCGCCCAGGTTCTGTGTCTCCTGGATCGCCCAGGTTCTGTGTCTCCTGGATCGCCCAGGTTCTGTGTCTCCTGGATCGCCCAGGTTCTGTGTCTCCTGGTCCGTCCAGGTTCTGTGTCTCCTGGTTCGGCCAGGTTCCGTGTCTCCTGGTTCGGCCAGGTTACGTGTCTCCTGGTTCGCCCAGGTTCTGTGTCTCCTGGTCCGCCCAGGTTCTGTGTCTCCTGGTTCGCCCAGGTTCTGTCTCCTGGTTCGCCCAGGTTCTGTGTCTCCTGGTCCGCCCAGGTTCTGGGTCTCCTGGTTCGCCCAGGCTCTGCGTCTCACGTTTCACCCAGGTTCTGCGTCTCATGTTTCACCTAGGTTCGCTCTCCGGCATCGCCAGTTTCTACGCCTCCTGGTTCGGTCAGGTTCGGTGTTGGCACCACCCGAATCACGCCCACCCTGGTCACTGGTTCAGTTCACTGGTTCCGGGTTCGACGGCCTTCACCTGAGTTTCCCGGTTCGCCCGGGTCCTGTGTTTGGGTCCATCCAGTCTCCGTGTCATCAGTCGGATTTGGTTTGGCTCGGTAGCAGTTTCCGGTTGCTGGTGCTCTGCTTCTGGGTCATTCCTTGTTCCAACTGCCCAATTACCCCCGACGGGGTTAGTCGGGTCTACTGGTCCGACCGGATTCCGCTTGCATCTTTTATTTCACCGCCCGTGTCTTCCATACCTGTGCACAAGTTATCTAGTCTATTTTGGGGCTGCCGAGACAGCTTGCCAGGCTTGGTGGCTTTTTCCTGCTAGTCCTCTAGCCGACCATCCTGCACAGGCAGGGGGGTCTGGGTTGCGAAACCAGCTGATTCACTGTTCACCCTCGGTTCTGTTCTTCACTGGGTCAGGTCACTTCTCGTCCATCACCATCCTTCTGCTCACTTATTTTAGTATTATTCTGTCTGCCCCTCGCAGGTAGTAGTCCCCGGTAGGTAAGTTACGCATAACCTTGGCCGCTGAAGAGGTCCTCCAAGCTTTGTCCGAACCTAAGGTTTTTTTCAGGTCCTGGTCTTGCAAGTTCTCGTTGTCCCAGTGGAGAGTTGTTGTTAAGGTTCAGGTAAGAAGTTAGTCAGAGACCGTTGGCTCCGTGTTAGTATTTCCTCGTAGTATTTAGGGTATTTTCTTTTGTAGGCCCAAGATGTCTCACGCTTCAGAAGTTGAGGATAATTTATCCCTGCCCGGAACCTCGGTGTCTGGTCGTGCCAGCTGCTCATCTCTTAGGAACTGGACCGTTGCCAGATTAATAGCCGAACTGAATCGCTGGGGAATTCCCCATCCCGCATCCGCACGGAAGGCGGAGCTGTATCGCCTATTGATGTCCACCCCTAGTTTGCCTGAGGAACAGCCGTATAGGGACTCGGTTCAGCAAACCCCGTCGCAAATACAGGCCTCCATTAGTGATTTGGCGAATACCATGGGCGACATTCAGGCCAGGGTTACGGTTCTAGAAACTAGGTCCTCCCCACCAGTGGCCCCGCCGGCTCCTGCATTATCTCCACTTCCGGCACCTGAAGCCTCAGGTAGGCTGGCTATCACACCACAGGTCGCCCCCGCACATTTCGTCCCCGAGCATATCAAAAAAGATATTCTCGCCGGGAGGGATGTCAATTTAGCATCTATTCTGATTGCGTCCCAGGACGTCTCCGAAAATCGCATCATTAGTTGCGGGGAAGTGTCAGTGGTCTTGCGGGCCAAAGACGCGCGCCTTAACCGGAAATTGTGGTTGGCAGAATTCATCTTGGCCTTCAGCCTATACCGGGATGTCATCTGTTCCGTAAACCCGGCTCGGAGGGAAGAGCTGGATACTTATATATACAGGGTCACTGATTTGTGTCATAAATACGGAGGTACCGCTTTTTATGACTATAATCGGTCTTTTTCCGCCAAAGCAGCGGCTGCTTTGTCGCAATTTCAGCATGTCACCAACTGGGCAGAGCTCGATGTCGAACCATTTTGCCGCCATTTTGCGGGGCTTCGGGCCCCTTCCTGTTCGACATGTCAGTCTGTTCTGCACACGTCCGAATGGTGTCCCAATTTATCTCTTCCCCCCCAGGCCGGCTCTTCCCCCAGCACCTCAGGTCTAAAGGATCGGCTACGGTTGATAAGCTCGGCAGGCCCATCTCTTACTTGGGGAGCAGTCAAATCTGTAATAATTTCAATGCCGGCGGCTGTGCTTTCAACGCATGCCGAGCCTTACACGTCTGCTCCTCCTGCTTCCGGGCTCACCCACGCGCTTCTTGTCCTAGGAAAAGGAAGAGCTGACTAGCCGACATTAACGTCGACTTGCTCCAAGCTCTGTTGGCAAACCACCCGGACCAAACTTTCGTAGCTTTCCTGCTGACAGGTTTTAAAGAGGGCTTTCATACGGGTCTCATCACTCTGCCCCAGGGCTCGTGGGAGGGCCCCAATCTCCTGTCAGCTTACAGTGATCCGGAAGCAGTGGATGAATTGCTAAATTCAGAGTTGGATAAGGGTTTCATAATTGGTCCTTTCAAAGAAAGCCCCTTCCAGCCTTGGAGGGTAAGCCCCATTGGCCTTGTCTCAAAACAGTCGTCAAATAAAAAACGTCTGATATATGACCTTTCCGCGCCTCATATGTCGCCAGTTCCCAGTCTAAATTCTCTTATACCGTCCGAGGAATATGCTTTGCAATATTCCTCGGTTGATGAGGCCATTCAACTCATCATCCAATCAGGTGTCAGGTGTTGGCTAGCAAAAGTCGACAACTCCGACGCATTCAAGCTCCTGCCGGTGCACCCGAGTCTGTGGGGGTTCTATGGCATCAGATGGTCGGGCAAGCTTTACTTTGCCAACCGCTTAACTTTCGGCTCCAAGAGCAGCCCGTGGTTGTTCGACCAGCTGGCTAAGGCCCTCCACTGGGTTCTGGTGCTCCACGGCGGCCTCGACACGGTACTGCACTACCTCGATGATTTCCTGCTGATTGAACGGCCTCATCAAACTCCCACAATTCCGTTAGCCCTCCTGGAAATATTCAACCACCTACAAATTCCAGTTGCCACGCACAAAACAGAAGGACCGGCTACCAAGATCACTTTTCTGGGGATTACCTTAGACTCGGTCAAGATGGAAGCAAGTCTGCCTCCGGAAAAACTCCAAAAATCCGTCTAGCCATTTCCAAGGCCACCGTGACGCGCTTTCTATCTAAGTCTGAGCTTCAATCTCTACTGGGTTTGTTGAATCACGCCACCCGGATCATGCCCCAAGGTCGTACCTTTCTGTCTAGGTTGCTGCAGCTGTTACCATCCGCACCGAAGCAGGACTCTGTGGTACGCCTGGATAGCCACGCAGTGGCGGACCTAGCCATGTGGAATTCCTTCCTTGATTCCTGGAATGGCTGCTCTCTCTTCGTCCCGCAGTGGAACTCGTCGTCCCCCATGGTCTACTCCGATGCCGCCGGTTCCACCGGGTTTGCAGCCTTATTCAGGTCACACTGGCTGGCTGCCAGGTGGCCCCCAGAGGTCTCTTCCGATAGTGCGGCGCTCAGCTCTTCCCCATTACTCGAATTATACCCCATCGTGGCGGCTGCCCTGGCCTGGGGACATGATTGGGCAAATTCATCAGTGCTGTTCATCTCCGATAGTCATGCACTGGTGGATATCATCAACAATGGCAGAGCCAGATCACCTAAGATCATGGCCCTGTTACGGAAATTAGTGTGGCTATCTTTGAAACTTAATTTTCATATCCGATGTTGTCATATCCCGGGGAGTCTAATAGGGCAGCGGATGCCCTCTCTCGTTTTAATTTTACGTTTTTTTCCAGGAGGTTCCAGAAGCGGACCGGACAGGGTTCCAGGTTCCCCCTTCAACCAGTTCACCCTGGATTAACTACCTTGGTGGCCCGGGCCGGGCCCTGGCAGAGAGGGCGCTGTCACAAAATACCGCCAGGAACTACCACACTGGTATTAGAGCCTTCAGCAAATTTAGGGGGAAGTTCCCACAAGGGGATCTCGATGACATCACTTATGTCTTAGTTTTCATTGCCTACTGTCACACAGAACTGGCTTTGTCCTTTTCTTCCATTAAAATTTATTTGGCTGGGCTACAACACCACCGCATGTTGTCCAACCCGGACGGCAGGTCAATATTATCGAATCAGGCAGTCAAAGCTACGTTACGGGGTATTCAGAAAGGTGGGTCGCTTTCTCGCATTTAGCGTCAACCGGTTTCGGGGGAATTATTTCGGTCATTATCGGCAGCTTTAGACAACTGCCCTTTTGGCCCTTTACCTAGTTTGGTTCTGAAATCAGCCGGGGTTCTATCTCGGGTTCTATGGCTTCCTTAGGCCTGGAGAATTCTCGGTGGGTGGGGGGCAACAGCATTTTCCCCAGAAACAACATCTGGTTTGGAGCGGGGATCATTTCACATTACTGTTACCAATAACCAAAACCAGTCAGCACGGTCCGCCTACAAGGGTCAACTTCTATGCCACCGGGAATCAATGGTGCCCCGTTGCGGTCCTGAGCCAGTTGATTCTCAATCTGCGCTCGCAGCCTCCAGATGGCCCGCTGCTGCCATTTAACGACAGACCGTTGACTACCTCCAAGTTCATAGCTCACATACGCATCCTCGTACAAAGCTTAGGGTTGGACCCACGTTCCATCTCTGGTCATTCGTTCAGGATAGGGGCAGCCTCCGCTGCATCCCGGCATCAGGTCCCTGTTCACGTAATCCGCTTCATGGGTCGCTGGAGGTCCGCTTGTTTCACCAGGTATATTCCCAACCCGCAGACAGAAGTTTCGCGAGCTTTTGTAAACTGGTTTTGTAAATAATAAAGGTTTCTCATCTACATATGGTCTTTTGCCCCCTTTTTCTGGCGTGACCACGTTCATGGCTCCCGGCATACCACAGCCATTTGGTAAGTTATACTCAGGACTATTCTCCCTCTTCGAGCTAGCCCCGACCATAAGTAGTTAAGGCTGGCTTCCCAGCCTGTATTTGTGGGAGGGGCCTCTACTATTTAACCCCCCCACGGGATTGTCGTACCTAGGCTCCGCTGAGCTGCACCCCACCCTCCCGCCCCTTTTTATTACTATTTGCTAAACAGGTGTGCCCCCTTTTTCTGGCGTCACCACGTTCATGGCTCCCGGCATACCACAGCCATTTGGTAAGTTGTACTCAGGACTTTTCTCCCTCTTCGAGCTAGCCCCGACCATAATTAGGTATATTACATTTGTAGACTCGCAGGTGAAAAAACCATCCACCGGATATGCCTGTCCACTATGTGGGTGATAGATATTGGGTCCTTTGATGATGTTGGAGCACTGGAAGCAATGCAGAAAGGGAAAAGTAAGAGTGCTGACCATTTTTTTCTTACATTCGATTGAAGGAACGTGCACCGCTACTTCCAGATGACTTCTGATATTTCAACATTGAGCTTTGCAGATGCCGATGCTGAGAGGATACTCTCCCAAGTGACATCCACATCTGAGTTTTTGAATATCCCTACAAGCGAGTTCCAGAAACGGCACTGGGAACGTGAACGAAGAAGACTCACCTCGTATGAACTACATGCGATTACTTTGGCAGAATATTTCAAGGTCAAAAGGATCCCGAGAGGCTTAAGGGTACACTTCCGGCCTACTTTCTTTCCCATTGATCCTGAATACAGTAGAGACTTTGAGAAGATAATTAACAAATGTTCATATGACCTCATCTAATTAACTATTAATCGCATACATACGGCGGTTAATGAATTGCAGACACAGATTTCAGCAACCGAACAAAAACTTAGAGATTCCCTAACTTCTGAAGAATTTGGGAAATTGAAGGAGTCTGTGGATACTTACATCGCCACTTACAAGAAAGAAACGGAGGAAAAGAAAAGATCTAAGTTCTTACACGACACAGAAGACTACCATACAAACCGGGTATACAAATGGCAGGATCCCTCATGGCGCCAGAAACCGGGTTACAGAAGGCATACAAGACCCGGATCCTTTACCTCCAGCTCCGGAAGCAAATCCGTGGGACCACAAGACACCCATACTTTTTTACGGAGAGGCAGTCGGCGTCCACGAGGAGCAGGAGGCGCGCGGGGCGCAAACATCGCAAATGCTATGGCAGTGCCGGAACCGAGCCAGATGATTCAAACCCATTCTCAGGTAGGCACCCGTCGCTGGTGATCAATCTTTCCTCCAAAATCTTGAACTCTACACAAATGTCTCATCTTCAGAAAGGACTCTCGTTCAGTCCATCTACCAAGTTTAATACATTTCAATATGACATTGATTAAAACCATTTTTTTTCGCAAACTGCGACTTAAAGCACACTTCTCTGATTCAGGAGACAGAACAAGTGATTCAGATGATGGTGGGGTGGGGCCCAGCGGCCTGCGTTTGGCAGATCTAGGGCTGAAGAATATTAGTGGGTTCATGCCCCCTAAATTACACCACCCAATTGAAACCTATATACAACTGGTTACTAAGGACATGAACAGACATTTAGATGAAATTAAGAAAGGTGAATTACGGTTTACGCAGAATGTGACACCACAAGAAAGGACAGCCATTCAGTCTTTAATGGATGATAAAAATTCAATCTTGAAACCCACGGATAAAGGTGGCGCTATTGTGCTCATGGACAGAATAAAATATACAGCAGAAATTAAACGACAGCTGGCCTACAATAATAGATATGAACTATTGACCGGGGATCCGGTATTTCTTATCAAAAGGAAAATCTTGCAGACAGTCGACCACTTTGCTGCTTTAGGGGTTTTTGATAAAAATATGTATATCTTTTTGATCAACCATACACCTATAACACCTGTATTTTACGTGCTCCCTAAGATTGACGTCTAAGAAGACCTTGATTGACCCCCCAGGATGCCCGATTGTGGCCTCAGTAGGATCAATCTTATCACCATTGGCAATAGTGCTTGAGAAGATTCTTACACCCCTTATAAAGGATACTCCATCCTTTCTGGCAGATACGCAACATTTTTTAAGCACTATTGCCCAACTAGGTTCTATTCCACCAGACAGTTTTTTGGTGACGATTGATGTGGTGAGCCTATACACCTCGATTGATCACAGTGGAGGCATACAGGCTGTCAAGTCATTTCTGGAAAAAAGTGAATATTCTCCTAATGAATGCAAATTTTTCATACAATTTCTTCATCTTGTTCTGTATGAAAACTATTTCATGTTTGAAGATGCCTACTATTTGCAGAAGCGCGGGACCGCGATGGGGTCTAATGTGGCCCCACCCTATGCAAATGCGTATATGTCAAAATTTGAGGATACATTTGTATATAATACTGACTGGTACAGAAACCACATTGTATTGTGGAAAAGATTCATTGACGACATTTTTTGCATATGGGCGGGGCCACAGGAGACCCTTGCGTCCTTCCTCTCACATCTGAACCATGCATGCATTGGTCTGCAATTTACATTAACCAGTGATGAATGTAATGTGAGTTTCCTTGATACAAGGGTAATTAAGGATCCGGATGGTAACCTCTCTACTGATTTGTTCCGAAAAGAGACAGACAGGAATAGTATCCTCCACTTTTCCAGTGCTCATCCACCATCCCTAAAAGGGCTATCCCTAAGTCACAGTACCAGAGGGTGAGACGGATAATCTCGAACCCTGTGATACAGGGACTTCAAATCGATGAAATGACCACGAGGCTTGAAGAATGGGATATCCCCTACCAATTTTAAGGGAAACCCTGAATAGCTTGGGCAATTCCTGTAAGTCTGACAAAGAAAAGGGCCCCAGAGTGGCATTGATTCATAAGTATCACCCTTTTAACCATAAATTAGATAACGTTGTGAGGAAGCACTGGCACTTGCTAGGAAAAGCATACCCCCAGATTGATGAATTTAAAAATCCTCTGCTTATTTGTAATAAGAAGAACCCGAGTTACAAGGATAAATTAGTCCGAGCAGATCTGGGGAGCACCAAGGGTGCCTTGAAACAAAGTGTACTTGCTACACAGCGAAGAGGTACTTTTCCCTGTCTGCATTGCTTCCAGTGCTCTAACATCATCAAAGGACCCAATATCTATCACCCACATAGTGGACAGGCATAATATACCTAATAAAATGCCCATGTGGATTACTATATATTGGGGAAACAATACAGACTGTTAGAGATCGCATTGGAAAGCACAAGTCCACCATTAGGACTAAGAATTTGATGTTACCAATTCCCGCTCATTTTGAAAAATACAATCATACTATTGCCCAATTGAAGTTTCAGGTAATAGAACGAGTTGACAGACCTAGAAGGGGAGGTGACATCAAGAAATTATTATTACGTCGTGAGGCTTACTGGATCCATACCCTGGACACTTTGCATCCAAGAGGTCTCAATAGAGACTATGAGATTATGCATATTTGAGATCAAATTGGTTTCTGTTTTTGTTTACTGGTGCATAATTTCTGTAAATTATTGGACACTTAATTTATCATTTTTTCTTTTAGACATTTACCACTCAATGAAGGACTTCACTACTGAGATGGTATCTACTATATTATACATTGATTGTTCCTGTGCTGCGTTCTGATTTTGGACACCTGATCTTGAATCCGCCCCTGGTGGGCGGCGGTTGTCACGGGGAGGTTCCCTATTCTCATGCATTTGTGTGTATATATACCTGTGTGTAATCATGGATACTTACCTGTTGAAAAAGGCTTGCTAGCCGAAATGCGTCCTGGATATGGGACATACTGTTTCTTTTGCAATAAATCAGGACTCTCAATCTCCTCATCCTCTTCCTCCACTTCTGCTCACCCACGCTGAACAGATGGAATTAACCTTCCATGAGTAGTACCCTATGTAATGGAGGCAACCGTCTCCTGCTCCTCCTCTTCATTGTCCAATTCAGGCTGAGAATACGAACTGAGGGTGGCCCGACTTTCACCCTGTGTAATGTCTTCCCCCATTTTCACCTCTTCCACATGCAAAGCGGTGTCCTTAATTTTGAGCAGCGAGCATTTAAGGAGACACAGAAGTGGAATGGTTCCGCTGATAATAGCGTTATCGCCGCTAACCATCTGTGTTCATTCCGCAAAGTTTCTTAAAACAGAGGTCAGACATCTATGCCCACTCCTCGCTTGTGAATAACAGAAGCTGACTGGAAAGGTGACAACCATATTGCAGCGCGTGCTCACGTCACACAACAGCCGCTGCACAGACTATTTCAAGCACTGCTACAGCGTTGACAGACCGGCTGAAGTTGTCGATGACTTGAGGAAATGTGCACACATGCTGCGCACCTTCACCAGTAGCTCAGGCAAGTTGGGGTAGGTATTGAGAAACCGCTGAACCACTAAGTTTAAGACGTGAGCTAGGCATGGGATGCGTGTGAGCTTGCTGAGCTCCAAAGCCGCCACCAAGTTACGGCCATTAACAGACACAACCATGCCTGGTTGCAGGCTGAGTGGCGAGAGCCAAAGCTCAGTCTGGTCCCTTATACACTGCCACAGCTCTGCGGTAGTGTGCTGTTTGTCACCTAAGCAAATAAGTTTCAGCACGGCCTGTTGCTGCTTCCCTCTGCAGTGCTACAATGCTTCCAGCTACTGACTGATTGCTGACTGGTGCTGCAAGATGAGGATTCAGAGGTGGAAGTGGAGGAGGAAGTGAAGGAGGAGAAGGGGGTTGCAGGCACTAATGTAGATGGTGGCGGAAATCCTATTGGAAGTAGTGCCCGCCATCCTTGGCGTCGGTAACACCTGTGACATCCCAGGGTAAAACTCACTCCCAGCCTCTACAATGTTCACCCAGTGTGCCGTCAGGGAAATGTAGCGCCCCTGGCCGAATGCACTTGTTTATGTGTCCGTGGTTAAGTGGACCTTCCCAGTAGCTGCATTGGTCAGGGCACGTGTGATGTTACGGGACACATGGTGTAAGGTGGGCACGGCAGACCTTGAAAAATAATGGCGGCTGGGGACTGCTTATCGCGGGATGACCGCGACATTAGGCTGCAGAAGGCCGCAGTGTCCAAAAGCCTAAATAGCAACAGTTCTAGGGCCAGTAATTTGGAAAGCTGCGCATTTAGTGCTATGGCCTGTGGGTGGATGGCTGGGTATTTGCGCTTCCGTTTAAAGGCTTGGGGTAAGTACATCTGGAGGCTGCGCTGGGACGTGGAAGTGGAGGTGGTCGCTAATGGTGCTTGCGAAGGTCCAGGTGCGGCTTCAACAGGCCAGTGTATTGGCCAGCGCATAATATAAATGACCATAAAGGGACACGCATTTACAATTTCACAAACTTTATTAGTTGATAAAAGAAGAATCACAAAAATAAACGTGGCCTAAATGGGTGGGACTGCTCCAGACCCCAAACACTGTGGCGTGTTTCTAACTGGGGGGGCAGTTCCTCCGCATGTGGTTCGCAGCGAACGGCTATCCCCAGCAAAAATTGCATACAATGGAGGATGCCGGCGCGAACCACAAGCACCACACAAACATCCTACACAAAATAAAACATGTGCGGATGAAAATATATAAACACATAACTCACAGAAAAAAGATGCACCACATGGATAAGCAACTGACAACACTGGCTAATCCCTCACTCTGGTGTTAAAAGCTGAGAGATTCGCCAATATTTCCAATCAGGAACACATCGGAGCCCCCTAGGCACCACTACACGGTATCTCAGCATGACATGGGGTCCTACCACTAGACTACCTATGGTGTGTGAACAAGGTCTGAACAGGTATTAAGTAGCCTACAGCCCCATCCCACTCACCTGCACTGCAGGACCAACAATGCAATGGGGAACACATGAGGCCGCAAGCTACACCTACAACAGACCATGTGACACCGGCTTCCAGGTGCAACAGAATGTCTACAAGCCATATGCAATGGCACATTCAATACATATAAAACAAGAATCACAAAAATAAACGTGGCCTAAATGGGTGGGACTGCTCCAGACCCCAAACACTGTGGCGTGTTTCTAACTGGGGGCAGTTCCTCCGCATGTGGTTCGCAGCGAACGGCTATCCCCAGCAAAAATTGCATACAATGGAGGATGCCGGCGCGAACCACAAGCACCACACAAACATCCTACACAAAATAAAACATGTGCGGATGAAAATATATAAACACATAACTCACAGAAAAAGATGCACCACATGGATAAGCAACTGACAACACTGGCTAATCCCTCACTCTGGTGTTAAAAGCTGAGAGATTCGCCAATATTTCCAATCAGGAACATATCGGAGCCCCTTTAGGCACCACTACACGGTATCTCAGCATGACATGGGGTCCTACCACTAGACTACCTATGGTGTGTGAACAAGGTCTGAACAGGTATTAAGTAGCCTACAGCCCCATCCCACTCACCTGCACTGCAGGACCAACAATGCAATGGGGAACACATGAGGCCGCAAGCTACACCTACAACAGACCATGTGACACCGGCTTCCAGGTGCAACAGAATGTTTACAAGCCATATGCAATGGCACATTCAATACATATAAAACAAGAATCACAAAAATAAACGTGGCCTAAATGGGTGGGACTGCTCCAGACCCCAAACACTGTGGCGTGTTTCTAACTGGGGGGGCAGTTCCTCCGCATGTGGTTCGCAGCGAATGTGCCATTGCATATGGCTTGTAGACATTCTGTTGCACCTGGAAGCCGGTGTCACATGGTCTGTTGTAGGTGTAGCTTGCGGCCTCATGTGTTCCCCATTGCATTGTTGGTCCTGCAGTGCAGGTGAGTGGGATGGGGCTGTAGGCTACTTAATACCTGTTCAGACCTTGTTCACACACCATAGGTAGTCTAGTGGTAGGACCCCATGTCATGCTGAGATACCGTGTAGTGGTGCCTGGGGGGGCTCCGATGTGTTCCTGATTGGAAATATTGGCGAATCTCTCAGCTTTTAACACCAGAGTGAGGGATTAGCCAGTGTTGTCAGTTGCTTATCCATGTGGTGCATCTTTTTTCTGTGAGTTATGTGTTTATATATTTTCATCCGCACATGTTTTATTTTGTGTAGGATGTTTTGTGTGGTGCTTGTGGTTCGCGCCGGCATCCTCCATTGTATGCAATTTTTGCTGGGGATAGCCGTTCGCAAGTAACCACATGCGGAGGAACTGCCCCCCAGTTAGAAACACGCCACAGTGTTTGGGGTCTGGAGCAGTCCCACCCATTTA
This sequence comes from Bufotes viridis, assembly GCA_033119425.1. NCBI lineage: Eukaryota > Metazoa > Chordata > Amphibia > Anura > Bufonidae > Bufotes > Bufotes viridis. Next base: position 237,038,779 of record CM065591.1, on the reverse strand, counting down.
GGCCACGCTTATTTTTGTGATTCTTGTTTTATATGTATTGAATGTGCCATTGCATATGGCTTGTAGACATTCTGTTGCACCTGGAAGCCGGTGTCACATGGTCTGTTGTAGGTGTAGCTTGCGGCCTCATGTGTTCCCCATTGCATTGTTGGTCCTGCAGTGCAGGTGAGTGGGATGGGGCTGTAGGCTACTTAATACCTGTTCAGACCTTGTTCACACACCATAGGTAGTCCAGTGGTAGGACCCCATGTCATGCTGAGATACCGTGTAGTGGTGCCTGGGGGGGCTCCGATGTGTTCCTGATTGGAAATATTGGCGAATCTCTCAGCTTTTAACACCAGAGTGAGGGATTAGCCAGTGTTGTCAGTTGCTTATCCATGTGGTGCATCTTTTTTCTGTGAGTTATGTGTTTATATATTTTCATCCGCACATGTTTTATTTTGTGTAGGATGTTTGTGTGGTGCTTGTGGTTCGCGCCGGCATCCTCCATTGTATGCAATTTTTGCTGGGGATAGCCGTCGCTGCGTAACCACATGCGGAGGAACTGCCCCCAGTTAGAAACACGCCACAGTGTTTGGGGGTCTGGAGCAGTCCCACCCATTTAGGCCACGTTTATTTTTGTGATTCTTGTTTTATATGTATTGAATGTGCCATTGCATATGGCTTGTAGACATTCTGTTGCACCTGGAAGCCGGTGTCACATGGTCTGTTGTAGGTGTAGCTTGCGGCCTCATGTGTTCCCCATTGCATTGTTGGTCCTGCAGTGCAGGTGAGTGGGATGGGGCTGTAGGCTACTTAATACCTGTTCAGACCTTGTTCACACACCATAGGTAGTCTAGTGGTAGGACCCCATGTCATGCTGAGATACCGTGTAGTGGTGCCTGGGGGGGCTCCAATGTGTTCCTGATTGGAAATATTGGCGAATCTCTCAGCTTTTAACACCAGAGTGAGGGATTAGCCAGTGTTGTCAGTTGCTTATCCATGTGGTGCATCTTTTTTCTGTGAGTTATGTGTTTATATATTTTCATCCGCACATGTTTTATTTTGTGTAGGATGTTTGTGTGGTGCTTGTGGTTCGCGCCGGCATCCTCCATTGTATGCAATTTTTGCTGGGGATAGCCGTTCGCTGCGAACCACATGCGGAGGAACTGCCCCCCCAGTTAGAAACACGCCACAGTGTTTGGGGTCTGGAGCAGTCCCACCCATTTAGGCCACGTTTATTTTTGTGATTCTTGTTTTATATGTATTGAATGTGCCATTGCATATGGCTTGTAGACATTCTGTTGCACCTGGAAGCCGGTGTCACATGGTCTGTTGTAGGTGTAGCTTGCGGCCTCATGTGTTCCCCATTGCATTGTTGGTCCTGCAGTGCAGGTGAGTGGGATGGGGCTGTAGGCTACTTAATACCTGTTCAGACCTTGTTCACACACCATAGGTAGTCTAGTGGTAGGACCCCATGTCATGCTGAGATACCGTGTAGTGGTGCCTGGGGGGGCTCCGATGTGTTCCTGATTGGAAATATTGGCGAATCTCTCAGCTTTTAACACCAGAGTGAGGGATTAGCCAGTGTTGTCAGTTGCTTATCCATGTGGTGCATCTTTTTTCTGTGAGTTATGTAGTTGATAAAAGACCAACGACATACACAATATAAATATAAAAATAATTATATATAGCAGCAATACAGGTAGTAGCCAAGACATGTGGCTCCCCTCCCACACCTAGAAAACACCGATAGTTCACCTATATGAAGTAAAGACCTTTTACAAAGGTACTGGCATAGATAAACACATCCCCAATATAACAATTATATGATAGAACCAAGCCCCACTAAAAATAGTATAGTGGATAAACCACACAAACACTACAGCAAAGAGGCATATATATTCCATAAATGTATACCTGAGGGACACTTAGAGAGGAGAACACGGGTTTTCAATTGCAGAGAGGAGAGCCCACCCCGACGTACGTTTCGCTCCGCTTTCTCAAGGGCGTGTTTGAATCAATCTCTCTAACCTCTATATATATCCATGTTCATCAGGTATAATGTAAAATACATGTGTGTGCTGATAATTATAAACTGACCTCCCCATCGCAAAACACGCTGGGAGCGCGTCACATCTCCGCGCCGTCGCGCCGCCTCTGACATCACAAACTCGCGAGACAGTGCATAGCAGGTAACCGGTCAGCCGCATGATCTCGCGGCATCATGACGCAAACGGGAGTCACAAAAACAACGCCCACCAGACATCCATCAAGCCGCGGGATCATGCGAAAAGACAGCAACACTAGAGCACGTATCTGGAGATAAGTCACGTGGTGCGGCATTACGTCGCATTCGCGACATACAAGGACAGTATCCCTTCCTCAAAATAATGTATGGTCGCAAGACTTTATCAGTACACAAGTATATGGGACAGATAATACTCGCAAGAATGCTATCTACAATCATGTAGGACACACAGCAAGAAATGAAAAACAGAAAAAGGATTAGGACAAAAGGAGTTTAACAATAATAAAACTAATGAGTACTCCATTACCTAAAATGGGGTACGGTCACCAAAAAGCGGATACAAGATGTAAGATACATGTATATATATTATTGTGAAAACCTGTGTTACACGGTCATCCGATCCTATCTTGATCGAGTGACCTACATATAATGTGATAATAACCTCTTATAAATAACAAACATAAAGTGATGGTGACTAAAGTGCTCAGTGCAATGTGAACATGCAGGTGCCAAAATAAATAATAAATTATATATATATATAAAAATATATAAAGTTGTTACAGAAGTACCCTAATAAAAGTGATAATTCATTTTCAATACAGTTATAAACAGCCAACTGGCTAGTACATAATAAATAGATACAAAAATATAAAATTTAAAATTTGTGCATAATTCATGTATCCATTCATATATCATGTAACCCCATCTACATATCCAAAGCTACCCCACACTAGCTAAGAATATATCCAAAATTCCTCCTTCTCTCATATAATAGGATAAATTAAATAAAATAATTAAATAAATAATAAATGACAATTTTGCCCGACTGCATAGTCCAAAAAGAAAGAGTCCATAAGAAAAAAGTCCATCACATGTCCAAAACGAATCTCCAGCCTGCCATTTCATCTATACCCAACATGATCTAAAAAACATGAATATAAAAAGTTAGAGCAATGCAATATATATTATATAATAATTAAAAAAAAAATTTCAATTAAAAACAATAATCCGTAAGCATCAGTGAATTACCAGGCCACAGGAGCACGAGAGAGAAAGAGAGGAAAGCAGAAATCTATATGGAACTGCTTATCCGACAGATTTCACAACGTACATGTATATTCTTTAAATAAATTGTCATTTATTATTTATTTAATTATTTTATTTAATTTATCCTATTATATGAGAGAAGGAGGAATTTTGGATATATTCTTAGCTAGTGTGGGGTAGCTTTGGATATGTAGATGGGGTTACATGATATATGAATGGATACATGAATTATGCACAAATTTTAAATTTTATATTTTTGTATCTATTTATTATGTACTAGCCAGTTGGCTATTTATAACTGTATTGAAAATGAATTATCACTTTTATCAGGGTACTTCTGTAACAACTTTATATATTTTTATATATATATATAATTTATTATTTATTTTTGGCACCTGCATGTTCACATTGCACTGAGCACTTTAGTCACCATCACTTTATGTTTGTTATTTATAAGAGGTTATTATCACATTATATGTAGGTCACTCGATCAAGATAGGATCGGATGACCGTGTAACACAGGTTTTCACAATAATATATATACATGTATCTTACATCTTGTATCCGCTTTTTGGTGACCGTACCCCATTTTAGGTAATGGAGTACTCATTAGTTTTATTATTGTTAAACTCCTTTTGTCCTAATCCTTTTTCTGTTTTTTCATTTCTTGCTGTGTGTCCTACATGATTGTAGATAGCATTCTTGCGAGTATTATCTGTCCCATATACTTGTGTACTGATAAAGTCTTGCGACCATACATTATTTTGAGGAAGGGATACTGTCCTTGTATGTCGCGAATGCGACGTAATGCCGCACCACGTGACTTATCTCCAGATACGTGCTCTAGTGTTGCTGTCTTTTCGCATGATCCCGCGGCTTGATGGATGTCTGGTGGGCGTTGTTTTTGTGACTCCCGTTTGCGTCATGATGCCGCGAGATCATGCGGCTGACCGGTTACCTGCTATGCACTGTCTCGCGAGTTTGTGATGTCAGAGGCGGCGCGACGGCGCGGAGATGTGACGCGCTCCCAGCGTGTTTTGCGATGGGGAGGTCAGTTTATAATTATCAGCACACACATGTATTTTACATTATACCTGATGAACATGGATATATATAGAGGTTAGAGAGATTGATTCAAACACGCCCTTGAGAAAGCGGAGCGAAACGTACGTCGGGGTGGGCTCTCCTCTCTGCAATTGAAAACCCGTGTTCTCCTCTCTAAGTGTCCCTCAGGTATACATTTATGGAATATATATGCCTCTTTGCTGTAGTGTTTGTGTGGTTTATCCACTATACTATTTTTAGTGGGGCTTGGTTCTATCATATAATTGTTATATTGGGGATGTGTTTATCTATGCCAGTACCTTTGTAAAAGGTCTTTACTTCATATAGGTGAACTATCGGTGTTTTCTAGGTGTGGGAGGGGAGCCACATGTCTTGGCTACTACCTGTATTGCTGCTATATATAATTATTTTTATATTTATATTGTGTATGTCGTTGGTCTTTTATCAACTAATAAAGTTTGTGAAATTGTAAATGCGTGTCCCTTTATGGTCATTTGGTTAACATTATTGTAGTCACGCATCATATTATGTGTGTGTAGCGTTGGCATTACCAGCGCATAATATAGTGGAACAGGACGTAGTGGTGTGACCCGCAGACACAGATTGTGGACCCAGGCATTCGTCCCACTTATTAGGGTGCTTGGATGCCATGTGGCGGATTATGCTGGTGGTGGTGAGGTTGCTAGTGTTCACGCCCCGACTCATTTTGGTACGGCACAGGTTGCAAACTACTATTCTTTTGCTGTCCGCACTTTCCTCAAATAGGTGCTGCAGAACACCTACACCTTGGCAAGGAAGATTTTCACAGGGGGGTGCTCCGTGGAACAGTTGCGGGCCTGTTTGGTGTGGCCCGCCTTCTCCCTTTTGCCACCCCACTGCCTCTTCCAGCCTGTTGCGGTGCTGCAGATCCCTTACCCTCTGCACTGCTGTCCTCGCTCGGCTTTCCACCTTCCCAGGTTGGGTCAGTGACTTCATCGTCCACCACCTCCTCTTCCACTTCCTCACTCTGCTCATCTTCCTGACTTGTTGACCTAACCACAACCTCAGTGATTGACAACTGTGTCTCATCCTCTTCATCAACCTCTTGAGACAGTAATTGCTTTTGACTTATTGGAAACTGTGTCTCATCATCATCCACCTCATTGAACAGTAATTGCCGTTCCCCACCGTCATCTTCTTGTGACTGTGGATGCTCAAGAGGTTTGGAATCAGGGCACAAGATCAGTCCCTCTTCAAGCTTGCTTGGTGAGAGGGCCAAATGAAGGAATGGTGATGAAAAGAGGTCCTCGGAATATCCGAGTGTGGGATCACTTATTTGCCCAGACTCTCCATGCTGGGAGGAAGGAGGATCAGGGAGAGAACTGTGTTGAACAGACTCCTGGCTACTGAGACTGGACTTGGTGGAAGACAGGGTGGTGCTTAACCGACTGGAAGCATTATCTGCTGCAATCCAACCGACCTCCTGGTCGCACTGGTCTGACTTCAAGAGTGGTGTCCTGCGCCGCCCTGAAAACATGAAGCTAGGTATCGTGGATGATTGTTTTTCTTGTGCTCCGAATTTCCTCTCACTTTGTTGTAATGTATCAATTTTTCCTAAAATAGCAGCTACACGTGTTGCAAAATGAAAGTAGGAAGCCCGGGAAGGAGATATGACCCATAATGTCGTGCAGCCAGCCAATCAACAGATAACCATCCCCTGTGATTTCACAGTCCTATAAAAAGCCTAATCCTGCCCGCTTTCCATCATTTTATAGTAAACTGAGCATAGGGACAGATGTGCCAAGTGCTAGGGACAGCGTTTAAAAAAGCTTTAATTGTAGAATCTTGGACAGCGATAGTGCAAGTGCAGGAACAGTGTAGAAAGATCCTAGGGAGAGTTTTTAGACACTGTAGGGAGAGCATAGGGAGAGCATAAGGAGAGCATAGGGAGACTACCAGGACAGTGCAGGCTCTGTGTAATCGCCCTGTGCATCTTGATCCACTGCTGCACGATTCATTCCTAATCTGTTCAGTTTTATATACACTGCGTATCAGAATTAGTGTCAACAACCGGTCTAATATATAAGCGCGTGTACCTAGTTAATCTGCTACGCCATTAATAATTAATCTGTTCAGTTATGCATAGATGTATGGTGCATCAGACTCATTGTCAACAGGCGGTGTAATATAGGCACGTTTATATAGTTCATCTGCTGCGCCATTTATATTTAATCTGTTCTGTTACACATACACTGATGTTATCTTTGTTTTGGACCCACTCCTGTTTTTGCCTTACCAATACTGATCAAATATTGACCAAATACTGTCGTAGGTGAAAGCAGATGCTCAAACTTCAGGATCTGCTTTTTTTGAGCTGTTCTTCTGATGGATCAGAAGAATGGAAAAATAAACAGTAATGTGAACACAGCCTTACTAAGTCCACGCCGATAAATTAGACCTGACACTAACATTGATCTGTAAGGTGGAGTTTCCACATCTGTTCTGGTGATTTGGTCAATTATTTCCATCACTTACTGTATGGCAAATTTAGGAGCCAAGCCTACTCTCTGATCTGCACCTGTTCTGTGGGTTTGACAAGCACCTGCTTCGGGAAGACAATTACCGACCAAATAAGTGAAGTGTGAACTAAGCCTAATAGTGACGCACAGTTATGTTTCAGCTAACAAGGGATTCAAACGCGTGTGTTTGCACTAACACAACATGGATTAAAAAGAACTTTTTTTTTCTCTATTACTTTATTGGCGCTGCCTTCTTGTCCTTATTTTGTTCCACTAAAGAGTCATTGGGACATCTGCAGGGGAGCGAAACATTTGTTTTTGTTTTTTTGCTTTACTGTAGGATGCTGTATCTTTTTTTATTGTTAAACTAGGGGTTAGCTATGAATGTTGGTGGCCTGCACAATAATGTGCACTGTCATATATGTGACCTGTGTCATTCAGATGCACAGTAACTATTTCGCTACCAGAAAGGATCAGCCATGTCTGTTATTGCACTGCGCAGTGATCTAAAAGATAGATTCTCCCTGCAGTTTAACTGCAGGCCGTGATAGACCTGATTTAACGGACTTTGTGACTAATTAATTCGGATTGAAACAAATTTTGGGGAAAAATTCACCAAAACGACCGAATCGAATATTTGAAAATGTTGCTCATCTCTAGTTATATGTAGTGTAGTTATCTTAAAATGCTGAAGCACACATTTTACTCACATAATATAGCAAATGGGGAATGACTAATACATCATTTCTATCATTCCCATCAGATGATCATACATAGTGTTGAGCGAACAGTTCGAGCATAGTTCGGGTTCGTACCGAATTTTGGGGTGTTCGAGACACAGACCAAACCCGAACATTTTCAAAAAAGTTCGGGTTCGGGTTCGTTGTTCGGCGATTTCTTCCCGCTTTCTGAAGGGCTGCACAGCAGCCAATCAGCTAGCGTTTTACTTCTTGCCCTAAGAGCCCATCACAGCCATGGAAACTAATGGCATGGCTGTGATTGGCCAAGTACAGCATGTGACCCAGCCTCTATTTAAGCTGGAGTCACGTAGCGCCGCACGTCACACTGCTCTGATTAGTGTAGGGAGAGGACGCAGCTGCTGTGAGGGCGAGATTAGGCAGGGAAAAGTCTGCAAAAGCACCTAATGAAGTGATCGATCTACAGCTGTGAATGATTGAACTTCTGCTAGATACTTGCTCACTGGTTTTTAGGCTGCACAGAGCGTTTTTCTGTCACTTATTTTCTGGGGTGATCGGCGGCCATTTTGTGACTTGTGGTGCACCAGAACAAGCTGCCACCAAGTCCATCAATCCATCAATACTAGTTTTTTTTTTTTATATCCTACATCAGGGGATTGGCTGGGCTAATTGTCACCCCTAGAAACTCAGAATAGCAATTTCTATATTTTATTAAGGGGTTAAATACAATTGCCAAAATGCCAATCCCCTAAATCTGGTGTTCCAGCTTTGGCTAGCCAAGTATAATACTGTCTGCTGTTTGGCAAAGGATAGATTATTTTCTGTGGTGAAATTCAATTGTCAAAATAGCAATCCCCTAAATCTGGTGTCCCAGCACTGGCTAGCAAACTATAATAGTGTCCGCCAAAACATATATTTTGTTCTGGGGTGAAATTCAATTGCCAAAATAGCAATACCATAAATCTGGTGTCACAGCTGTGGCTGGCAAACTATAATAGTGTCCGCAAAAACATATTTTTGGTCTGGGGTAAAATTCAATTGCCAAAATAGCAATACCATAAATCTGGTGTCACAGCTGTGGCTGGCAAACTATAATAGTGGTTTTAGCTGTGGCTGGCCAAGTTTCATAGTGTCCTGCAAAGGATATATTTTGTTCTGGGTTGAAATTCAATTGCCAAAATAGCAATACCCTGAATCTGGTGTTCCAGCTGTTGCAGGCCTAGTTTAAATCTGTCCGTAACATGGTATATTTTGTTCTGGGGTGAAAATCAATTGCCAAAATAGCAATACCATAAATCAGTGGTTTCAGCTGTGGCTGGCAAACTATAATAGTGTCCGCCAAAACATATATTTTGTTCTGGGGTGAAATTCAACTGCCAAAATAGCAATACCATAAATAAGTGGTTTCAGCTGTGGCTAGCCAAGATTCATAGTGTCCTGCAAAGGATATATTTTGTTCTGGGGTGAAATTCAATTGCCAAACTAGCAATACCATAAATCTGTGGTTTCAGCTGTGGCTGGCCAAGTTTCATAGTGTCCTGCAAAGGATATATTTTGTTCTGGGGTGAAATTCAATTGCCAAAATAGCAATACCCTGAAACTGGTGTTCCAGCTGTTGCAGGCCTAGTTTAAATCTGTCCGTAACAGGGTATATTTTGTTCTGGGGTGAAATTCAATTGCCAAAATAGCAATACCATAAATCAGTGGTTTCAGCTGTGGCTGGCAAACTATAATAGTGTCTGCCAAAACATATATTTTGTTCTGGGGTGAAATTCAATTGCCAAAATAGCAATACCATAAATCAGTGGTTTCAGCTGTGGCTGGCCAAGTTTCATAGTGTCCTGCAAAGGATATATTTTGTTCTGGGGTGAAATTCAATTGCCAAAATAGCAATACCCTGAATCTGGTGTTCCAGCTGTTGCAGGCCTAGTTTAAATCTGTCTGTAACATGGTATATTTTGTTCTGGGGTGAAATTCAATTGCCAAAATAGCAATACCATAAATCTGGTGTCACAGCTGAGGCTGGCAAACTATAATAGTGTCCACAAAAACATATATTTTGTTCTGGGGTGAAATTTAACTGCCAAAATAGCAATCCCCTAAATCTGGTGTCCCAGCACTGGCTGGCAAACTATAATAGTGTCCCCCAAAACATACATTTTGTTCTGGGGTGAAATTCAACTGCCAAAATAGCAATCCCCTAAATCTGGTGTTCCAGCACTGGCTGGCAAACTATAACAGTGTCCACCTAAACATAAATTTTGTTCTGGGGTGAAATTCAATTGCCAAAATAGCAATACCATAAATCAGTGGTTTCAACTGTGGCTGGCCAAGTTTCATAGTGTCCTGCAAAGGATATATTTTGTTCTGGGGTGAAATTCAATTGCCAAAATAGTAATACCCTTAATCTGGTGTTCCAGCTGTTGCAGGCCTAGTTTAAATCTGTCTGTAACAAGGTATATTTTGTTCTGGGGTGAAATTCAATTGCCAAAATAACAATACCATAAATCAGTGGTTTCAGCTGTGGCTGGCAAAGTTTCATAGTGTCCTGCAAAGGATATATTTTGTTCTGGGGTGAAATTCAATTGCCAAAATAGCAATACCATAAATCTGGTATTACAGCTGTTGCTGGCAAACTATAATAGTGTCCGCCAAAACATATATTTTGTTCTGGGGTGAAATTCAATTGCCAAAATAGCAATACCATAAATCAGTGGTTTCAGCTGTGGCTGGCCAAGTTTCATAGTGTCCGGCAAATTATATATTTTGTTCTGGGGTGAAATTCAATTGCCAAAATAGCAATACCCTGAATCTGGTGTTCCAGCTGTTGCAGGCCTAGTTTAAATCTGTCCATAAAAGGATACCTTTCATCCAGAGCCTAAATACTAGCCCTAAAAGAGATATTCCCCTAAATCAGTGGTTACTGCTGTGCCTGGATTAGTGTAATAAGCTACATAAATAAATAGGCAGATAGTGTTAGGTGCCTGTAAAAAAAGGCATGAATTTGAAATCAATACATTGGGCCAAATATTTTTTTTCTTATTGTGGTGCTTGGTGAACGGTAACAATGAGGAAAACATCTAGTAAGGGACGCGGTCGTGGTGGTGTTAGTGTACCCTCTTGTGCTGGGAGAGGACGTGGCCATTCTGCCACAGCCACACGTCCTAGTGAACCAACTACCTCAGGTTCCAGTACCCGCCAGAATTTACAGCGATATTTGGTGGGGCCCAATGCCGTTCTAAGGATGGTAAGGCCTGAGCAGGTACAGGCGCTAGTCAATTGGGTGGCCAACAGTGGATCCAGCACGTTCACAACATCATCTCCCACCCAGTCTTCTGCAGAAAGCGCACAGGTGGCGCCTGAAAACCAAGCCCATCAGTCTGTCACATCACCCCCAAGCATATCAGGGAAACTGTCAGAGCCTCAAGTTATGCAGCAGTTTCTTATGCTGTTTGAAGACTCTGCTGGCAGGGTTTCCCAAGGGAATCCACCTAGCCCTTCCCCAGTGGCGGAAGACATAGAATGCACTGATGCACAACCACTGATGTTTCCTGATGATGAGGACATGGGAATACCATCTCATCGCAGTCCGCACGTCTCTGATGATGACGAAACACAAGTGCCGACTGCTGAGTCTTTCTGCAGTGTGCAGACTGAACAGGAGGTCAGGTAGGAAGACTGTGTGGAAGACGATGCAGGGGACGATGAGGTCCTAGACCCCACATGGAATGAAGGTCGTGCCACTGACTTTCATAGTTCAGAGAAAGAGGCAGTGGTGAGTCCGAGCCAACAGTGTAGCAAAAGAGGGAGCAGGGGGCAAAAGCAGAACAGCCGCCTCCAAGAGAGTTCGCCTGCTACTGGCCACCGCCACCAGGGGCCGAGCACCCCAAAGGTAGCTTCAAGGAGTTCCTTGGCATGGCACTTCTTCAAACAATGTGCTGATGACAAGACCTGAGTGGTTTGCACGCTGTGCCATCAAAGCCTGAAGCGAGGCATTAACGTTCTGAACCTTAGCACAACCTGCATGACCAGGCATCTACATGCAAAGCATGAACTGCAGTGGAGTAAACACCTTAAAAGCAAGGAACTCACTCTGGCTCCCCCTGCTCCCTCTTCTGCTGCTGACTCGGCCTCTTCCTCCGCCTCGGGAAGAATGTTGGCACCTGCCGCCCACCAAACAGAGGATGTGCCATCGACACCACCACCTGCACTCACCAAGCATCTCCACCATGTCACACGGCAGCGTTCAGCTCTCCATCTCACAAACCTTGGAGAGAAAGCGTAAATTCCCACCTAGCCACCCTCGAGCCCTGGGCCTGAATGCCAGCATTTCTAAACTACTGGCCTTTGAAATGCTGTCATTCAGGCTGGTGGACACAGACAGCTTCAAACAGCTGATGTCCATGGCTGTCCCACAGTATGTTGTTCCCAGCCGCCACTACTTCTCCAAGAGAGCCGTGCCTTCCCTGCACAAACAAGTATGCGATAAAATCAAGTGTGCACTGCGCAACGCCATCAGTGGCAAGGTCCACCTAACCACAGATACGTGGACCAGTAAGCACGGCCAGGGACGCTATATCTCCCTAACTGCACACTGGGTAAAAGTAGTGGCGGCTGGGCCCCAGGCGGAGAGTTCCTTGGCGCACGTCCTTCCGCCGCCAAGGATCGCAGGGCATCATTCTTTGCCTCCTGTAGCCTCCTCCTCCTCTGCTTCCACCAGCTCATCCAGTCAGCCACACACCTTCACCACCAACTTCAGCACAACCCGGGGTAAACCTCAGCAGGCCATTCTGAAACTCATATGTTTGGGGGACAGGCCCCACACCGCGCAGGAGTTGTGGCGGGGTATTGAACAACAGACCGACCAGTGGTTTCTGCCGGTGGGCCTCAAGCACGGCCTGGTGGTGTGCGATAATGGGCGAAATCTCGTCGCAGCTCTGGGACTAGCCGGTTTGACGCACATCCCTTGCCTGGCGCATGTGCTGAATTTGGTGGTGCAGAAGTTTATTCACAACTACCCCGACATGTCAGAGCTGCTGCATAAAGTGCGGGCCGTCTGTGCGCGCTTCCGTCGTTCACATCCTGCTGCTGCTTGCCTGTCTGCGCTACAGCGTAACTTCGGCCTTCCCGCTCACTGCCTCATATGCGACGTGCCCACCAGGTAGAACTCCACCTTGCACATGCTGGAGAGACTGTGCGAGCAGCAGCAGGCCATAGCGGAGTTTCAGCAACAGCATGCACGCGTCAGTCGAACTGCTGAACAGAACCACTTCACCACCAATGATTGGGCCTCCATGCGAGACCTGTGTGCCCTGTTGCGCTGTTTCGAGTACTCCACCAACATGGCCAGTGTCGATGATACCGTTATCAGCGTTACAATACCACTTCTCTGTCTCCTTGAGAAAACGATTAGGGCGATGATGGAAGAGGAGGTGGCCCAGGAGGAGGAGGAGGAGAATGAGGGGTCATTTTTAGCACTTTCAGGCCAGTCTGTTAGAAGTGGCTCAGAGGGAGGTTTTTTGCAACAGCAGAGGCCAGGTACAAATGTGGCCAGCCAGGGCCCACTACTGGAGGACAAGGAGGATGAAGAGGAGGTAGAGTAGGATGAGGATGAAGCAGGTTCACAGTGGGGTGGCACCCGACACAGCTCAGGCCAATCATTGGTGCGTGGCTGGGGGGATACGGAGGACGATGGCGATACGCCTTCCACAGAGGACATCTTGTCCTTACCTCTAGGGAGCCTGTCACACATGAGCGACTACATGCTGCAGTGCCTGCGCAACGTCAGCAGAGTTGCGCACATTTTAACGTGTGTGGACTACTCGGTTGCCACCCTGCTGGATCCCCGGTACAAAGACAATATGCCCACCTTACTTCCTGCACTGGAGAGTGATAGGAAGATGCGCGAGTACAAGCGCACGCTGGCAGAGGCGCTTCTGAGAGCATTCCCAAATGTCACAGGGGAACAGGTGGAAGCCCAAGGCGAAGGCAGAGGAGGAGCAAGAGGTCGCCAACACAGCAGTGTCACGGCCAGCTCCTCTGAGGGCAGGGTTAGCATGGCAGAAATGTGAAAAAGTTTTGTCTCCACACCACAGCTAACTGCACCACCACCTGATACGGAACGTGTTAGCAGGAGGCAGCATTTCACTAACATGGTTGAACAGTACATCTGCACACCCCTCCACGTACTGACTGATGGTTCGGCCCCATTCAACTTCTGGGTCTCCAAATTGTCCACGTGGCCAGAGTTAGCATTTTATGCCTTGGAGGTGCTGGCCTGCCCGGCGGCCAGCGATTTGTCTGAACGTATATTCAGCACGGCAGGGGGCGTCATTACTGACAAACGCAGCTGCCTGTCCACAGCCAATGTGGACAAGCTGACGTTCATAAAAATGAACCAGGCATGGATCCCACAGGACCTGTGCCTCCCTTGTGCAGAATAGACATTTATAACTGCCTCCCCCTTAACCAGGTATTCTTGTGCTTCGGAGCACTTCTTTATTGAATCCTCATTTTTTTAACTTTACCATGATCTTGCGGTGCAACCCAAAGTTTAATTAACCTCTCCTCTGTCTGGGTGCTGGGCCGAAATAACTAAACGTGACCTTCTCCAGTGGTGGGTGATATGACGCATGATTCCTTGCTGTGGGACCTGTATCCTCGGTCTGGGTGCTGGGCTGAAATAACTGAAAGTGGCCTTCTCCAGTGGTGGGTGATATGACGCATGATTCCTTGCTGTGGGACCTGTATCCTCTGTCTGGGTGCTGGGGTCGAAATAGCTGAAAGTGGCCTTCTCCAGTGGTGGGCGATATGACGCATGATTCCTTGCTGTGGGACCTGTATCCTCGGTCTGGGTGGTGGGCCGAAATAACTGAAAGTGGCCTTCTCCAGTGGTGGGTGATATGACGCATGATTCCTTGCTGTGGGACCTGTATCCTCTGTCTGGGTGCTGGGCCGAAATAACTAAACGTGACCTTCTCCAGTGGTGGGTGATATGACGCATGATTCCTTGCTGTGGGACCTGTATCCTCGGTCTGGGTGCTGGGCTGAAATAACTGAAAGTGGCCTTCTCCAGTGGTGGGTGATATGACGCATGATTCCTTGCTGTGGGACCTGTATCCTCTGTCTGGGTGCTGGGGCCGAAATAGCTGAAAGTGGCCTTCTCCAGTGGTGGGTGATATGACGCATGATTCCTTGCTGTGGGACCTGTATCCTCGGTCTGGGTGGTGGGCCGAAATAACTGAAAGTGGCCTTCTCCAGTGGTGGGTGATATGACGCATGATTCCTTGCTGTGGGGCCTCTCTCCTCTGTCTGGGTGCTGGGGCCGAAATAACTGAGTGTCCTTCTCCAGTGGTGGGTGATATGACGCATGATTCCTTGCTGTGGGACCTGTATCCTCGGTCTGGGTGCTGGGCCGAAATAACTGAAAGTGGCCTTCTCCAGTGGTGGGTGATATGACGCATGATTCCTTGCTGTGGGACCTGTATCCTCGGTCTGGGTGGTGGGCCGAGATAACTGAAAGTGGCCTTCTCCAGTGGTGGGTGATATGACGCATGATTCCTTGCTGTGGGACCTCTCTCCTCTGTCTGGGTGCTGGGGCCGAAATAACTTAAAGTGGCCTCCTCCAGTGGTGTGTGATATGACGCATGATTCCTTGCTGTGGGGCCTCTCTCCTCTGTCTGGGTGCTGGGTCCGAAATAACTGAGTGGCCTTCTCCAGTGGTGGGTGATATGACGCATGATTCCTTGCTGTGGGGCCTCTCTCCTCTGTCTGGGTGCTGGGGCCGAAATAACTGAGTGGCCTTCTCCAGTGGTGGGTGATATGACGCATGATTCTTTGCTGTGGGACCTGTATCCTCGGTCTGGGTGCTGGGCCGAAATAACTGAAAGTGGCCTTCTCCAGTGGTGGGTGATATGACGCATGATTCCTTGCTGTGGGACCTCTCTCCTCTGTCTGGGTGCTGGGGACGAAATAACTGAAAGTGGCCTTCTTCAGTGGTGGGTGATATGACGCATGATTCCTTGCTGTGGGACCTGTATCCTCGGTCTGGGTGGTGGGCCGAAATAACTGAAAGTGTCCTTCTCCAGTGGTGGGTGATATGACGCATGATTCCTTGCTGTGGCACCTGTATCCTCGGTCTGGGTGCTGGGCCGAAATAACTGAAAGTGGCCTTCTCCAGTGGTGGGTGATATGACGCATGATTCCTTGCTGTGGGGCCTCTCTCCTCTGTCTGGGTGCTGGGTCCGAAATAACTGAGTGGCCTTCTCCAGTGGTGGGTGATATGACGCATGATTCCTTGCTGTGGGGCCTCTCTCCTCTGTCTGGGTGCTGGGGCCGAAATAACTGAGTGGCCTTCTCCAGTGGTGGGTGATATGATGCATGATTCTTTGCTGTGGGACCTGTATCCTCGGTCTGGGTGCTGGGCCGAAATAACTGAAAGTGGCCTTCTCCAGTGGTGGGTGATATGACGCATGATTCCTTGCTGTGGGACCTCTCTCCTCTGTCAGGGTGCTGGGGACGAAATAACTGAAAGTGGCCTTCTTCAGTGGTGGGTGATATGACGCATGATTCCTTGCTGTGGGGCCTCTCTCCTCTGTCTGGGTGCTGGGGCCGAAATAACTGAGTGGCCTTCTCCAGTGGTGGGTGATATGACGCATGATTCCTTGCTGTGGGACCTGTATCCTCGGTCTGGGTGCTGTGCCGAAATAACTGAAAGTGGCCTTCTCCAGTGGTGGGTGATATGACGCATGATTCCTTGCTGTGGGACCTCTCTCCTCTGTCTGGGTGCTGGGGCCGAAATAACTGAAAGTGGCCTTCTCCAGTGGTGGGTGATATGACGCTTGATTCCTTGCTGTGGGACCTCTCTCCTCTGTCTGGGTGCTGGGGCCGAAATAACTGAGTGGCTTTCTCCAGTGGTGGGTGATATGATGCATGATTTCTTGCTGTGGGACCTCTCTCCTCTGTCTGGGTGCTGGGTCCGAAATAACTGAGTGGCCTTCTCCAGTGGTGGGTGATATGACGCATGAATCCTTGCTGTGGGACCTGTATCCTCGGTCTGGGTGCTGGGCCGAAATAACTGAAAGTGGCCTTCTCCAGTGGTGGGTGATATGACGCATGATTCCTTGCTGTGGGACCTCTCTCCTCTGTCTGGGTGCTGGGGCCGAAATAACTGAAAGTGGCCTTCTCCAGTGTTGGGTGATATGACGCATGATTCCTTGCAGTGGGACCTCTCTCCTCTGTCTGGGTGCTGGGTCGAAATAACTGAGTGGCCTTCTCCAGTGGTGGGTGATATGACGCATGATTCCTTGCTGTGGGACCTGTATCCTCTGTCTGGGTGCTGGGTCCGAAATAACTGAGTGGCCTTCTCCAGTGGTGGGTGATATGACGCATGATTCCTTGCTGTGGGACCTGTATCCTCGGTCTGGGTGCTGGGCCGAAATAACTGAAAGTGGCCTTCTCCAGTGGTGGGTGATATGACGCATGATTCCTTGCTGTGGGACCTCTCTCCTCTGTCTGGGTGCTGGGGCCGAAATAACTGAAAGTGGCCTTCTTCAGTGGTGGGTGATATGACGCATGATTCCTTGCTGTGGGACCTGTATCCTCGGTCTGGGTGGTGGGCCGAAATAACTGAAAGTGTCCTTCTCCAGTGGTGGGTGATATGACGCATGATTCCTTGCTGTGGCACCTGTATCCTCGGTCTGGGTGCTGGGCCGAAATAACTGAAAGTGGCCTTCTCCAGTGGTGGGTGATATGACGCATGATTCCTTGCTGTGGGGCCTCTCTCCTCTGTCTGGGTGCTGGGTCCGAAATAACTGAGTGGCCTTCTCCAGTGGTGGGTGATATGACGCATGATTCCTTGCTGTGGGGCCTCTCTCCTCTGTCTGGGTGCTGGGGCCGAAATAACTGAGTGGCCTTCTCCAGTGGTGGGTGATATGATGCATGATTCTTTGCTGTGGGACCTGTATCCTCGGTCTGGGTGCTGGGCCGAAATAACTGAAAGTGGCCTTCTCCAGTGGTGGGTGATATGACGCATGATTCCTTGCTGTGGGACCTCTCTCCTCTGTCTGGGTGCTGGGGCCGAAATAACTGAAAGTGGCCTTCTTCAGTGGTGGGTGATATGACGCATGATTCCTTGCTGTGGCACCTGTATCCTCGGTCTGGGTGCTGGGCCGAAATAACTGAAAGTGGCCTTCTCCAGTGGTGGGTGATATGACGCATGATTCCTTGCTGTGGGACCTCTCTCCTCTGTCTGGGTGCTGGGGACGAAATAACTGAAAGTGGCCTTCTTCAGTGGTGGGTGATATGACGCATGATTCCTTGCTGTGGGGCCTCTCTCCTCTGTCTGGGTGCTGGGGCCGAAATAACTGAGTGGCCTTCTCCAGTGGTGGGTGATATGACGCGTGATTCCTTGCTGTGGGACCTGTATCCTCGGTCTGGGTGCTGGGCCGAAATAACTGAAAGTGGCCTTCTCCAGTGGTGGGTGATATGACGCATGATTCCTTGCTGTGGGACCTCTCTCCTCTGTCTGGGTGCTGGGGTCGAAATAACTGAAAGTGGCCTTCTCCAGTGGTGGGTGATATGACGCATGATTCCTTGCTGTGGGACCTCTCTCCTCTGTCTGGGTGCTGGGGCCGAAATAACTGAGTGGCTTTCTCCAGTGGTGGGTGATATGATGCATGATTTCTTGCTGTGGGACCTCTCTCCTCTGTCTGGGTGCTGGGTCCGAAATAACTGAGTGGCCTTCTCCAGTGGTGGGTGATATGACGCATGAATCCTTGCTGTGGGACCTGTATCCTCGGTCTGGGTGCTGGGCCGAAATAACTGAAAGTGGCCTTCTCCAGTGGTGGGTGATATGACGCATGATTCCTTGCTGTGGGACCTCTCTCCTCTGTCTGGGTGCTGGGGCCGAAATAACTGAAAGTGGCTTTCTCCAGTGTTGGGTGATATGACGCATGATTCCTTGCAGTGGGACCTCTCTCCTCTGTCTGGGTGCTGGGTCCGAAATAACTGAGTGGCCTTCTCCAGTGGTGGGTGATATGACGCATGATTCCTTGCTGTGGGACCTGTATCCTCTGTCTGGGTGCTGGGTCCGAAATAACTGAGTGGCCTTCTCCAGTGGTGGGTGATATGACGCATGATTCCTTGCTGTGGGACCTGTATCCTCGGTCTGGGTGCTGGGCCGAAATAACTGAAAGTGGCCTTCTCCAGTGGTGGGTGATATGACGCATGATTCCTTGCTGTGGGACCTCTCTCCTCTGTCTGGGTGCTGGGGCCGAAATAACTGAGTGGCTTTCTCCAGTGGTGGGTGATATGATGCATGATTCCTTGCTGTGGGACCTCTCTCCTCTGTCTGGGTGCTGGGTCCGAATTAACTGAGTGGCCTTCTCCAGTGTTGGGTGATATGACGCATGATTCCTTGCAGTGGGACCTCTCTCCAATTGATATTGGTTAATTTTTATTTATTTTATTTTATTTTAATTCATTTCCCTATCCACATTTGTTTGCAGTGCATTTACCTACATTTTGTTGCCTTTTGCAGCCCTCTAGCCCTTTCCTGGACTATTTTACAGCCTTTTTAGCGCCCAAAAGTTCGGGTCCCCATTGACTTCAATGGGGTTTGGGTTCGGGATAAAGTTCGGGTCGAGTTCGGATACCGAACCCGAACATTTTCGGGAAGTTCGGCCGAACTTCTCGAACCTGAACATCCAGGTGTTCACTCATCTCTAATCATACATCTTCATAGCCTGGCAGATTGTCACACCGTCCCAGGACATAATTTTTTTCTTTTGCCATTGTAGAGATACTCCAGAAATTTCTACAAAACTCTCCTTTATAAGTCAGTAGCATCCCCTCATGTTTATGTCTATGATCAATGTGGGTTTAAACAAGAAGTCTTGGCATGCTATCTTGACATATTATATAATTGCTACCTTACTGAGTATTGCCAAATATTGGAAGGACTCCACTAGAAGAAATCATCAGTGTACAGTATGTGTGATAATTGCCTACTTGAGAAAACTATTGTCCTCAGCTTTAATAAAATTTCAGAATTCAATCTTAAATGGGATGTATGGTTGAAATAATTGCATAATAGAATTACTCTTCTTTAAAGAATGAATATGCATTAAGGTCTCTAGATTTTATTCTTAGTGTTGAGCGTGAATATACGAATAGTGAATTTTTTTTAACGAATATCGGCACTTCGCTAATTCGCGAATATTTAGAATACAGTGCTATATATTCGTAGAAAATAAAAATTTCATTTTTTTTCAATCTGAACCCAAGATACCACTAACGATGATAGAGAATATAGCGCTATGTTCTCTATCTTCGTTAATTCTAGCAAGCCAACCAATAGAAAAGTTATACCCCAAAGTTCCACTCGCGTACTGCGAATGAAACTTTGAACGGGGTATAACTTTCCTATGGACTTGTTAGAATTAACGAAGATAAAGAATAAAGCGCTATATTCGTATTCCTTATCTTTGTTAATTCTAGCAAGCCAAGTAAACTTGCCTATACACAGCTCTAAGTTGGATGCGCAATGCGAGAATATTAAGTGATGTTACTCGCATTGCGCACCTAACTTAGAGCGGGGTATATGCAACTTACTTATTGCTTGGCTGGGTAGAAAGAATATGACGAATACAGCACTATATTCTCTATATTTGCTAATTCTAGCAAGCCAATAGGAAAGTTGCCTATAGACAGCTCTAAGTTGGATGCGCAATGCGAGAATATTACTTTGCCTATTTTTTGCAATAAATAACATACTGACTCATTATTCTATTTATTGCAAAAAATAGGCAAAGTAATATTCTCGCATTGCTTATCCAACTTAGAGCTGGGTAAAGTCAACTTTCCTATTGGCTTGCTAGAATTAGTGAATATATAGATTATAGCGCTATATTCGTATACGTCATTCGTTAATTCTACCCAGCCAAACAATAGTAAAGATTTTTGTTGACATGTTATTAGCAAAATAATTGTTGATATATTATTAGCAGGTCAATTTATGATAGCACCTTCCTTTGTACAAAAATTACAATTTTTCATGAGAATGTCCATTTATACACATAAAGGTTAACAAAGGTGCCTTGCTCTCACAGAAACAGGGGATCCCTTACTCCCTGAAGAGTCAGCAAACCTTCCAGATATTGCATATATTCACCACTCCCTGTTCCTGCGCTTTTGTCCGTTCCCAAGCACCACTACAGAAAATGTCTTCAGCACGTTGGATGAGGAAAAGCCTGGGATCAGCAAAAAGCACAGTATCAGAGAGAGTATCTGAACATTTGGTCTGTAGGTAGCTGTCATGTAATGTGAAAAGATTTTACAAGATAAAGGGTTTAGGAGTAGTGTTGGGCGAACAGTTCGAGCATAGTTCGGGTTCGTACAGAATTTTGGAGTGTCCGGGACACGGACCCGAACCCGGACATTTTCAAAAAAGTTCGGGTTTGGGTTCGTTGTTCGGCGATTACTTCCCGCTTTCTGAAGGGCTGCACAGCAGCCAATCATCTAGCGTTTTACTTCTTGCCCTAAGAGCCCATCACAGCCATATCATGGAAAAATGCCAGCAGCACTCCGGTGTCTTCAAAAAAGTGTAAAATTTATTCACCCATTCGTCTAACAGCGACGTTTCAACCGCTCCTTGCGGTCTTTCTCAAGCTATGCATACAAGTGCTCCATACGTGTCATATAAAGACCAAACAATTAAACATCATAATTGCATTAATTATCAAAAAGTGCATAATATTGTATCAAATTGGTGACATAAATAATTTCTCTTATTAAAATTCATTCCATCTCATAAATCTCATCAGTTCATGTATAATAATAAAGTGCTTGTGCATATACATAAGTGTTATAGATCCACATAAGTGTATAACAATACATAATTAGTCATATCATGTGCTCAGGTGTAACAGTGTTGGTGATTAAAAACCTGCAATCACTAGGGGTAACCCTCATGGCGAGTCCAGGAAGACAGGGATCCCACGGCGTCATATAATCCACATTGCGCTTGCGCGCGTTGACAATTAACTCCCTTCACTATACCATAACAAAGATGGCTCAGTCAGTCAGCACTCCTCACTGCGCATGTCTAACCTGCGTCATCGCTGACACAGCCATCACATGTTGTTAACTATATCACATGATCAATTCCCTATACGTCATATCAGATGACTTAATCAGCTCCTTTGTTTATATCTCAAAATCAACTTATACCTAATATGGACATCTCAATTTGGGGTGGCATTATTATCGCTATCTCAATCCCTTGATTTAGCGATCTATACCCGGGATGGTTCATACGTCATCAGTGATCATCACTATGAATCGTGCTCACCATACCCTTTACCCTCATTTTATCCACTTTTAGTATTATCACATTCAACTCACTATCTTGCAAAAGGAGAATGTAGGGATATATTGTCATGTGACCAATTAAAAATCACTATAAAGAGAGGTGCCGACCAGCTGAGCCACATCTGTATAGATATAGGAATTATTTAATAATTAATTCACCATCAACATTATTCTTATTAATCATCCAAGTATTTATAAAAATAAAGAAAATTATAAAAATATATCTCTACGCCTTCTGGGATTCCCGGTGTTCCTGAAGTCTCCTAGATTGCAGAAGGAATTTGTAGCTTGGATCCATCTATAAAAAATCACACAAGGACACAATTATTATCTCATACAAATGTGCACTTGCTACATGACATATATCAAATAGGAGGAGCAAAGGAACAGCGGAAATACCATGAGCAACAACCTCATACAATCCTAAAGTCTACATTAAGTCCCATAGGTCTCAGTGTTCTCAATGTAAAAATCCAGTATAGTTCTCGCTTTTTAACACCTTACTTCTATCTCCACCACGTCTGCCCAGTTGTATTTGTTCCAGAATCCTGAATCTGAGATCTCCCTCAGTATGTCCTGCCTCCTTAAAATGTTTTGAGACAGGTAAGTTCATTTTTCTTTTCTTATCGAGTATCTATGTTGGTTAAGTCTTGTTTTAACATCCCACGTGGTCTCCCCACATACCATAAGCCACAAGGGCAGGTCAGTAGGTAGACCACGTACGATGAATCACAGGTTAGGTACTGTTTTATCTTAAAGGTCTTCTTGACCACAGGGCTATAAAATGTATTACCCTTCAATAATAAACAACAATTAACACAATTGTGGCAAGGGTAACATCCAGTCCGAGTGGACCCACAAAATGATCTAATGTCTTTCTTATTACTCCCCACATCTGATTTTACTATTCTGTCTCCTATATTTCTATTCCTTTGGTAGGAGAACAATGGAGGTACCTGAAATTCCATAATCTGTGGAAAGCTATTGGAGAGAATTCTCCAATGTCTTCTCACAATAGATGCAATTGCAGGACTCTCAGCTGAATATTGTGAAATATATGGAAGACGTGGATTAGATGTCTTTTTTTGTCTTTGGGTATCTTGTGCAGCTTTAGCTTGACTTTCATAAATCAATTTTTTGGGGTATCCACGGGCAGTGAATTTCTGTCCCATCTCTGTCATCCTATTCTTCCTCTTACACTCATCCCCCACTATTCTTTTTACTCTTAAAAGTTGGCTAAAGGGTAAAGACCTCACCATAGGGCGTGGGTGATAGCTATCATACCTTAATAGCGTGTTTTTGTCGGTTGGTTTCACATATAGATCTGTCCTTGTGTGATTTTTTATAGATGGATCCAAGCTACAAATTCCTTCTGCAATCTAGGAGACTTCAGGAACACCGGGAATCCCAGAAGGCGTAGAGATATATTTTTATAATTTTCTTTATTTTTATAAATACTTGGATGATTAATAAGAATAATGTTGATGGTGAATTAATTATTAAATAATTCCTATATCTATACAGATGTGGCTCAGCTGGTCGGCACCTCTCTTTATAGTGATTTTTAATTGGTCACATGACAATATATCCCTACATTCTCCTTTTGCAAGATAGTGAGTTGAATGTGATAATACTAAAAGTGGATAAAATGAGGGTAAAGGGTATGGTGAGCACGATTCATAGTGATGATCACTGATGACGTATGAACCATCCCGGGTATAGATCGCTAAATCAAGGGATTGAGATAGCGATAATAATGCCACCCCAAATTGAGATGTCCATATTAGGTATAAGTTGATTTTGAGATATAAACAAAGGAGCTGATTAAGTCATCTGATATGACGTATAGGGAATTGATCATGTGATATAGTTAACAACATGTGATGGCTGTGTCAGCGATGACGCAGGTTAGACATGCGCAGTGAGGAGTGCTGACTGACTGAGCCATCTTTGTTATGGTATAGTGAAGGGAGTTAATTGTCAACGCGCGCAAGCGCAATGTGGATTATATGACGCCGTGGGATCCCTGTCTTCCTGGACTCGCCATGAGGGTTACCCCTAGTGATTGCAGGTTTTTAATCACCAACACTGTTACACCTGAGCACATGATATGACTAATTATGTATTGTTATACACTTATGTGGATCTATAACACTTATGTATATGCACAAGCACTTTATTATTATACATGAACTGATGAGATTTATGAGATGGAATGAATTTTAATAAGAGAAATTATTTATGTCACCAATTTGATACAATATTATGCACTTTTTGATAATTAATGCAATTATGATGTTTAATTGTTTGGTCTTTATATGACACGTATGGAGCACTTGTATGCATAGCTTGAGAAAGACCGCAAGGAGCGGTTGAAACGTCGCTGTTAGACGAATGGGTGAATAAATTTTACACTTTTTTGAAGACACCGGAGTGCTGCTGGCATTTTTCCATGATATTATTGTCAGACCGAGTGCTGGTCGAATAGCCGGAGTTGCACCCACTTGTGATTGTGTGCTGCCTTCCTACCTTCCCTACTCTATCTGAAGCACCTGGAGGCCTTGCACCTGAACCATGGAATTTACGGGAGAGGATTCGCACCCAAATGTCTTTACATATACCAAAGAGGATGAGCAGAGGATTTTGAGGGGTACGGTGAGTGACACCACTTTTCTATTTACCCCATCACTTGTAGAAGCTAAAAAGCAATATGAACTTGAATCAAAACGTTTGATAAATGTGGATTTACATCTATCCACGTTATGTGAATACTATCGAACACAACGGATACCAAGAGGGATGAGGCCTCAATTAAGGCCAGACCTATTTCCAGAGAATGCTGAGTTCTGTTTAAAGTTTTCTCAGATTGCAAATAAATTTGCTTTTGATATGATTCTGCTTAATGTAGAGTATCTACAAAAAGAACAGTTGGTGATACAGGATAATTTACAAAAATGTGTGGAATTATTACAACAACTACTACCAGCTGAGGAGTATGTTAATTATACATCCACCTGCTCTACATTCCTTCAAAAAACAAGGGAGGAGTTACAGGAGAAGAAAAGGAGGAAATGGTTACGAGACATGGAGGATTACACAAAGGGTTACGTTTATGTGTGGCAAGGAGACATAAAGAAAAATCGACGTGGTGGTGATAGAAGGGGGCCAGCAAGTCGACCATTTGATATTATGAGATCGGGACCCAAGATTACATCACAGGAAAATGCAACGGATTCTTTTTTAGATCCAAATCGGGACATCCCAGAACCAGGCGGGGAGGTAGACGTCACCATAGGTGGAGAAAACAAAAGGAACAAGAGAACACAACGGCAGAAGCTGGCAACAAGGAAGAAAACACAATGGTAAATATTTCATCTACTGTATTGACTCAGTCACAATGTTCAGTGTTAAACAAAGGACTTTCTTTTTGTCCTGTTTCCCGGACTGATTGGTTCAGAACTGAAATTGATTTATGCAATTTTATGAGATCAATTAAATTAAAGATCTGGTTCTCTGGGCAAGAGAGTTCGTGGTCTTCCAGTCATACTGGAACCTCTGAGCTTTCGTTACGTAATACTGGGTTATTTTTAAAGAGTAATTTCAATCCAGAAATAGAACACCCTGCAATTGAAACTTTCAGGCTAGCAGTCAAACGGGATCTTGAGGGTCTAAGAGCAGATACGGAGGATAAACCTTTGAGAAAGAGCAATATGACTAGTGATGAGATTGCTGCGCTTCAGTCACTGGCTTCCGACCACAGCCTTACCATCAAATCAGCTGATAAAGGTGGTGGGGTTGTGGTCATGGATACTGGTGACTATGTGCAGGAAATTCAGGGACAATTGGGTGATACACAGGTATATAAATTGGTGAAACATGATCCGAAATATGAACTCTTGAAAGAGTTGCGAGATATTCTGAATGATGCACGAATGGGGGGCATCATTGATGACAAGTTATTTACCTACTTGTATTGTGAGAAGCCATGTACGCCAATTTTATATACACTCCCGAAGATTCACAAGAATTTAGAATCTCCCCTGGACGCCTGATTGTGTCTGGCAGGGGTTCTCTTTCTTGCAATGTAGCAATATTCCTAGACAAAATCCTGAGGAGATATGCTATGTCTGCTAAATCCTTCATTAGAGATACGGGGATTTTTAACTAAAATCAGGGGGTTACGTGTACCTGAGGGTTCCGTCCTTGTATCTTTCGATGTGTGTAGTTTATACACCTCGATAGATCATGGGCGGGGCCTTCAGGCTGTACGGGATTGTTTAAGTGGATCTGATTATACCCAGGAATGCCAGAACTTTATTCTAAATTTATTGCAGTTTGTATTGACCAAAAATTATTTTTTGTTTCAGGACGATTTTTACATTCAGATGCGTGGTGTGGCGATGGGGTCTAACGTGGCGCCGACTTATGCTAACATCTACATGTCCCACCTGGAGGAGAGGTTTGTGTATGGCAGCCCCCACTCCAGACATGTTCTGGGGTGGTGGCGCTATATAGATGACATCTTCCTGGTGTGGACCGGCGCCACGTTGGACCTCCTCGCCTTCCACGCATATCTGAATGAGATCGATCCTACAGTAAAATTTACAGTAGTGTACTCGACTCAAACAATGCAGTTTCTTGATACAGAGATTCAAATACATGATGATACCTTATCAACAGATCTATATGTGAAACCAACCGACAAAAACACGCTATTAAGGTATGATAGCTATCACCCACGCCCTATGGTGAGGTCTTTACCCTTTAGCCAACTTTTAAGAGTAAAAAGAATAGTGGGGGATGAGTGTAAGAGGAAGAATAGGATGACAGAGATGGGACAGAAATTCACTGCCCGTGGATACCCCAAAAAATTGATTTATGAAAGTCAAGCTAAAGCTGCACAAGATACCCAAAGACAAAAAAGACATCTAATCCACGTCTTCCATATATTTCACAATATTCAGCTGAGAGTCCTGCAATTGCATCTATTGTGAGAAGACATTGGAGAATTCTCTCCAATAGCTTTCCACAGATTATGGAATTTCAGGTACCTCCATTGTTCTCCTACCAAAGGAATAGAAATATAGGAGACAGAATAGTAAAATCAGATGTGGGGAGTAATAAGAAAGACATTAGATCATTTTGTGGGTCCACTCGGACTGGATGTTACCCTTGCCACAATTGTGTTAATTGTTGTTTATTATTGAAGGGTAATACATTTTATAGCCCTGTGGTCAAGAAGACCTTTAAGATAAAACAGTACCTAACCTGTGATTCATCGTACGTGGTCTACCTACTGACCTGCCCTTGTGGCTTATGGTATGTGGGGAGACCACGTGGGATGTTAAAACAAGACTTAACCAACATAGATACTCGATAAGAAAAGAAAAATGAACTTACCTGTCTCAAAACATTTTAAGGAGGCAGGACATACTGAGGGAGATCTCAGATTCAGGATTCTGGAACAAATACAACTGGGCAGACGTGGTGGAGATAGAAGTAAGGTGTTAAAAAGCGAGAACTATACTGGATTTTTACATTGAGAACACTGAGACCTATGGGACTTAATGTAGACTTTAGGATTGTATGAGGTTGTTGCTCATGGTATTTCCGCTGTTCCTTTGCTCCTCCTATTTGATATATGTCATGTAGCAAGTGCACATTTGTATGAGATAATAATTGTGTCCTTGTGTGATTTTTTATAGATGGATCCAAGCTACAAATTCCTTCTGCAATCTAGGAGACTTCAGGAACACCGGGAATCCCAGAAGGCGTAGAGATATATTTTTATAATTTTCTTTATTTTTATAAATACTTGGATGATTAATAAGAATAATGTTGATGGTGAATTAATTATTAAATAATTCCTATATCTATACAGATGTGGCTCAGCTGGTCGGCACCTCTCTTTATAGTGATTTTTAATTGGTCACATGACAATATATCCCTACATTCTCCTTTTGCAAGATAGTGAGTTGAATGTGATAATACTAAAAGTGGATAAAATGAGGGTAAAGGGTATGGTGAGCACGATTCATAGTGATGATCACTGATGACGTATGAACCATCCCGGGTATAGATCGCTAAATCAAGGGATTGAGATAGCGATAATAATGCCACCCCAAATTGAGATGTCCATATTAGGTATAAGTTGATTTTGAGATATAAACAAAGGAGCTGATTAAGTCATCTGATATGACGTATAGGGAATTGATCATGTGATATAGTTAACAACATGTGATGGCTGTGTCAGCGATGACGCAGGTTAGACATGCGCAGTGAGGAGTGCTGACTGACTGAGCCATCTTTGTTATGGTATAGTGAAGGGAGTTAATTGTCAACGCGCGCAAGCGCAATGTGGATTATATGACGCCGTGGGATCCCTGTCTTCCTGGACTCGCCATGAGGGTTACCCCTAGTGATTGCAGGTTTTTAATCACCAACACTGTTACACCTGAGCACATGATATGACTAATTATGTATTGTTATACACTTATGTGGATCTATAACACTTATGTATATGCACAAGCACTTTATTATTATACATGAACTGATGAGATTTATGAGATGGAATGAATTTTAATAAGAGAAATTATTTATGTCACCAATTTGATACAATATTATGCACTTTTTGATAATTAATGCAATTATGATGTTTAATTGTTTGGTCTTTATATGACACGTATGGAGCACTTGTATGCATAGCTTGAGAAAGACCGCAAGGAGCGGTTGAAACGTCGCTGTTAGACGAATGGGTGAATAAATTTTACACTTTTTTGAAGACACCGGAGTGCTGCTGGCATTTTTCCATGATATTATTGTCAGACCGAGTGCTGGTCGAATAGCCGGAGTTGCACCCACTTGTGATTGTGTGCTGCCTTCCTACCTTCCCTACTCCATCACAGCCATAGCTACTAATAGCATGGCTGTGATTGGCCAAGTGCAGCATGTGACCCAGCCTCTATTTAAGCTGGAGTCACGTAGCGCCGCACATCACACTGCTCTGATTAGTGTAGGGAGAGGACGCAGCTTCTGTGAGGGCGAGATTAGGCAGGGAAAAGTCAGCAACAGCACTGAATGAACGGATCGATCTACAGCTGTGAATGATTGAACTTCTGCTAGTTACTTGCTCACTGGTTTTTAGGCTGCACAGAGCGTTTTTCTGTCACTTATTTTCTGGGATGATCGGCGGCCATATTATGACTTGTGGTGCACCAGAACAAGCTGCCACCAAGTCCATCAATCCATCAATACTAGTTGTTTTTTTTTGCTATATCCTACATCAGGGGCTTGGCTGTGCTAATTGTCACCCCTAGAAACTCAGGATAGCAATTTCTATATTTTATTAAGGGGTTAAATACAATTGCACAAATACCAATCCCCTAAATCTGGTGTTCCAGCTTTGGCTAGCCAAGAATAAAACTGTCTGCTGTCTGGCACAGGATAGATTATTTTATGTGGTGAAATTAAATTGCCAAAATAGCAATACCATAAATCAGTGGTTTCAGCTGTGGTTGGCAAAGTATAATAGTGTCCGCCAAAACATATATTTTGTTCTGGGGTGAAATTCAATTGCCAAAATAGCAATACCCTGAATCTGGTGTCCCAGCTGTTGCAGGCCAAGATTCATATTGTCCGCCAAAACATATATTTTGTTCTGGGGTGAAATTCAATTGCCAAAATAGCAATACCCTGAATCTGGTGTCCCAGCTGTTGCAGGCCAAGATTCATAGTGTCCACAAAAACATATATTTTGTTCTGGGGTGAAATTCAATTGCCAAAATAGCAATACCCTGAATCTGGTGTCCCAGCTGTTGCAGGCCAAGATTCTTAGTGTCCGCCAAAACATATATTTTGTTCTAGGGAGAAATTCAATTGCCAAAAGAGCAATACCATAAATCAGTGGTTTAAGATGTGGCTGGCAAAGTATAATAGTGTCTGCCAAAACATATATTTTGTTCTGGGGTGAAATTCAATTGCCAAAATAGCAATATCATAAATCAGTGGCTTCAGCTGTGGCTGGCAAAGTATAATAGTGTCCGCCAAAACATATATTTTGTTCTGGGGTGAAATTCAATTGCCAAAATAGCAATACCCTGAATCTAGTGTCCCAGCTGTTGCAGGCCAAGATTCATAGTGTCCACAAAAACATATATTTTGTTCTGGGGAGAAATTCAATTGCCAAAAGAGCAATACCATAAATCAGTGGTTTAAGATGTGGCTGGCAAAGTATAATAGTGTCTGCCAAAACATATATTTTGTTCTGGGGTGAAATTCAATTGCCAAAATAGCAGTACCCTGAA
This sequence comes from Bufotes viridis, assembly GCA_033119425.1. NCBI lineage: Eukaryota > Metazoa > Chordata > Amphibia > Anura > Bufonidae > Bufotes > Bufotes viridis. The sequence continues at coordinate 237,008,568 of CM065591.1, read as the reverse complement.
TCTGGTGTCCCAGCTGTTGCAGGCCAAGATTCATAGTGTCCGCCAAAACATATATTTTGTTCTGGGGAGAAATTCAATTGCCAAAAGAGCAATACCATAAATCAGTGGTTTAAGATGTGGCTGGCAAAGTATAATAGTGTCTGCCAAAACATATATTTTGTTCTGGGGTGAAATTCAATTGCCAAAATAGCAATACCCTGAATCTGGTGTCCCAGCTGTTGCAGGCCAAGATTCATAGTGTCCGCCAAAACATATATTTTATTCTGGGGTGAAATTAAATTGCCAAAATATCAATACCCGGAATCTGGTGTTCCATCTGTTGCAGGCCTAGTTTAAATCTGTCCATAAAAGGATACCTTTCATCCAGAGCCTAAATAATAGCCCTAAAAGAGATATTCCCCTAAATCAGTGGTTACTGCTGTGCCTGGATTAGTGTAATACGCTACATAAATAAATAGGCAGATAGTGTTAGGTGCCTGTAAAAAAAGGCCTGAATTTGAAAGCAATACATTGGGCCAAATATTTTTTTTCTTATTGTGGTGTTTGGTGAATGGTAACAATTAGGAAAACATCTAGTAACGGATGCGGACGCGGTCGTGGTGGTGTTAGTGTACCCTCTTGTGCTGGGAGAGGACGTGGCCATTCTGCCACAGCCACATGTCCTAGTGAACCAACTACCTCAGGTTCCAGTACCCGCCAGAATTTACAGCAATATTTGGTGGGGCCCAATGCCGTTCTAAGGGTGGTAAGGCCTGAGCAGGTACAGGCGCTAGTCAATTGGGTGGCCGACAGTGGATCCAGCACGTTCACAACATTATCTCCCACCCAGTCTTCTGCAGAAAGCGCACAGGTGGCACCTGAAAACCAAGCCCATCAGTCTGTCACATCACCCCCATGCATATCAGGGAAACTGTCAGAGCCTCAAGTTATGCAGCAGTCTCTTATGCTGTTTGAAGATTCTGCTGGCAGGGTTTCCAAAGGGAATCCACCTAGCCCTTCCCCAGTGGTGGAAGACATAGAATGCACTGATGCACAACCACTGATGTTTCCTGATGATGAGGACATGGTAATACCACCTCATCGGAGTCCGCACGTCTCTGATGATGACGAAACACAAGTGCCGAATGCTGCGTCTTTCTGCAGTGTGCAGACCGAAGAGGAGGTCAGGGAGGAAGACTGTGTGGAAAACGATGCAGGGGACGATGAGGTCCTAGACCCCACATGGAATGAAGGTCGTGCTACTGACTTTCATAGTTCAGAGGAAGAGGCAGTGGTGAGACCGAGCCAACAGCGTAGCAAAAGAGAGAGCAGGGGGCAAAAGCAGAACAGCCGCCTCCAAGAGAGTTCGCCTGCTACTGGCCACCGCCACCCGGGACCGAGCACCCCAAAGGCAGCTTCAAGGAGTTCCCTGGCATGGCACTTCTTTAAACAATGTGCTGATGACAAGACCCGAGTGGTTTGCACGCTGTGCCATCAGAGCCTGAAGCGAGGCATTAACGTTCTGAACCTTAGCACAACCTGCATGACCAGGCATCTACATGCAAAGCATGAACTGCAGTGGAGTAAACACCTTAAAAGCAAGGAACTCACTCTGGCTCCCCCTGCTCCCTCTTCTGCTGCTGCCTTGGCCTCTTCCTCCGCCTCGGGAGGAATGTTGGCACCTGCCGCCCACCAAACAGAGGATGTGCCACCGAAAACACCACCTGCGTCACCAAGCATCTCCACCATGTCACACGGCAGCGTTCAGCTCTCCATCTCACAAACCTTGGAGAGAAAGTGAAAATTCCCACCTAGCCACCCCCGAGCCCTGGGCCTGAATGCCAGCATCTCTAAACTACTGGCCTTTGAAATGCTGTCATTCAGGCTGGTGGACACAGACAGCTTCAAACAGCTGATGTCCATAGCTTTCCAACAGTATGTTGTTCCCAGCCGCCACTACTTCTCCAAGACAGTCATGCCTTCCCTGCACAACCAAGTATGCGATAAAATCAAGTGTGCACTGCGCAACGCCATCTGTGGCAAGGTCCACCTAACCACAGATACGTGGACCAGTAAGCACGGCCAGGGACGCTATATCTCCCTAACTGCACACTGGGTAAATGTAGTGGTGGCTGGGCTGCAGGCGGAGAGTTCCTTGGCGCACGTCCTTCCGCCGCCAGGGATCGCAGGGCATCATTCTTTGTCTCCTGTAGCCTCCTCCTCCTACTCGGCTTCCTCCTCCTCTGCTTCCACCAGCTCATCCAGTCAGCCACACACCTTCACCACCAACTTCAGCAAAGCCTGGGGTAAACATCAGCAGGCCATTCTGAAACTCATATGTTTGGGGGACAGGCCCCACACTGCGCAGGAGTTGTGGCGGGGTATTGAACAACAGACCGACCAGTGGTTTCTGCCAGTGGGCCTCAAGCACGGCCTGGTGGTGTGCGATAATGGGCGAATTCTCCTCGCAGCTCTGGGACTAGCCGGTTTGACGTACATCCCTTGCCTGGCGCATGTGCTGAATTTGGTGGTGCAGAAGTTCATTCACAACTACCCCGACATGTCAGAGCTGCTGCATAAAGTGAGGGCCGTCTGTGCGCGCTTCCGGCGTTCACATCCTGCCGCTGCTCGCCTGTCTGCACTACAGCAGAACTTCGGCCTTCCAGCTCACCGCCTCATATACGACGTGCCCACCAGGTGGAACTCCACCTTGCACATGCTGGAGAGACTGTGAGAGCAGCAGCAGGCCATAGTGGAGTTTCAGTTGCAGCACGCACGCGTCAGTCGCACTGCGGAACAGCACCACTTCACCACCAATGATTGGGCCTCCATGCGAGACCTGTGTGCCCTGTTGCGCTGTTTCGAGTACTCCACCAACATGGCCAGTGGCGATGACACCGTTATCAGCGTTACAATACCACTTCTATGTCTCCTTGAGAAAACGCTTAGTGCGATGATGGAATAGGAGGTGGCCCAGGAGGAGGAGGAGGATGAGGGGTCATTTTTAGCACTTTCAGGCCAGTCTGTTAGAAGTGGCTCAGAGGGAGGTTTTTTGCAACAGCAGAGGCCAGGTACAAATGTGGCCAGCCAGGGCCCACTACTGGAGGACGAGGAGAATGAGGAGGAGGTGGAGGAGGATGAGGATGAAGCAGGTTCAAATCGGGGTGGCACCCGACACAGCTCAGACCCATCACTGGTGCGTGGCTGGGGGGATACGGAGGACGATGACGATACGCCTCCCACAGAGGACAGCTTGTCCTTACCTCTGGGGAGCCTGGCACACATGAGCGACTACATGCTGCAGTGCCTGCGCAACAACAGCAGAGTTGCCCACATTTTAACGTGTGTGGACTACTGGGTTGCCACCCTGCTGGATCCCCGGTACAAAGACAATGTGCCCACCTTACTTCCTGCACTGGAGCGTGATAGGAAGATGCACGAGTACAAGCGCACGCTGGTAGACGCGCTCCTGAGAGCATTCCCAAATGTCACAGGGGAACAGGTGGAAGCCCAAGGCGAAGGCAGAGGAGGAGCAAGAGGTCGCCAACACAGCTGTGTCACGGCCAGCTCCTCTGAGGGCAGGGTTAGCATGGCAGAAATGTGGAAAAGTTTTGTCTCCACGCCACAGCTAACTGCACCACCAACTGATACGGAACGTGTTAGCAGGAGGCAGCATTTCACTAACATGGTTGAACAGTACGTCTGCACACCCCTCCACATACTGACTGATGGTTCGGCCCCATTCAACTTCTGGGTCTCCAAATTGTCCACGTGGCCAGAGTTAGCATTTTATGCCTTGGAGGTGCTGGCCTGCCCGGCGGCCAGCGTTTTGTCTGAACATGTATTCAGCACGGCAGGGGGCGTCATTACTGACAAACGCAGCCGCCTGTCCACAGCCAACGTGGACAAGCTGACGTTCATAAAAATGAACCAGGCATGGATCCCACAGGACCTGTGCCTCCCTTGTGCAGAATAGACATTTATAACTGCCTCCCCCTCAACCATGTATTCTTGTACTCTGGGGCACTTCTTTATTGAATCCTCATTTTTTTAACTTTACCATGATCTTGTGGTGCAACCCAAAGTTGAATGAACCTATCCTCTGTCTGGGTGGTGGGGCTGAAATAACTGAAAGTGGCCTTCTCCAGTGGTGAGTGATATGACGCATGATTCCTTGCTGTGGGACCTCTCTCCTCTGTCTGGGTGGTGGGGCATAAATAACTGAAAGTGGCCTTCTCCGGTGGTGGGTGATGACGCATGATTCCTTGCTGTGGGACCTCTCTCCTCTGTCTGGGTGCTGGGGCCGAAATAACTGAAAGTGGCCTTCTTCAGTGGTGGGTGATATGACGCACGATTCCTTGCTGTGGGACCTGTATCCTCGGTCTGGGTGGTGGGGCATAAATAACTGAAAGTGGCCTTCTCCGGTGGTGGGTGATATGACGTATGATTCCTTGCTGTGGGACCTGTATCCTCGGTCTGGGTGTTGGGTCCGAAATAACTGAAACTGGCCTTCTCCAGTGTTGGGTGATATGACGCATGATTCCTTGCAGTGGGACCTCTCTTCAATTGATATTGGTTAAATTTTATTTTATTTTAATTAATTTCCCTATCCACATTTGTTTGCAGGGGATTTACCTACATTTTGCTGCCTTTTTAGTGCCTAAAAGTTCGGGTCCCCATTGACTTCAATGGGGTTCGGGTTCGGGATAAAGTTCGGGTCGAGTTCGGATCCCGAACCCGAACATTTTCCGGAAGTTCAGCTGAACTTCCCGAACCCGAACTTCCAGGTGTTCGCTCATCTCTATTTAGGAGAGGATAAATAGCTTGAAACAAGGGGTTAGATCCTAGAAATTAGATGCACACTGCCTGCACTTAGATACATGTACACTACTCATTCTACTGCCACTACTAGAAATGAACGAATCGAAGTTGACACAAAGTGGAATTTGATCTGAATTTAAGGAGAAATTTGATTTGCACCGAATCTGAATTTCCTCATTCTTTGTGGTAACGAATCACATTTTTCTTTTCTAAAATGGCTGCTGCACATGTTAGGACATGGAACAAAGAACTCGAGGAACGAGGGATTACCCACAATGCCATGCATGCAGCCAGTTAGCCCCTTTGATGTCACAGCCCTATAAATAGCCATTTTGGATTCTGCCATTTCCCAGTATGCTTAGTGCAGGGAGAGATGTCAGCAGGCGCTAGGGACATGGATTAGGAAAGACTTAATTGTGCTAAAAAGACGATTTACAAGTTCAGCGAAAGATTAGTCAAGGTGTAGGGAAAGGATAGGGAGGCATCATCTATACTATAAAAGGAGAACAGGGTGCAATAGGAGAGTATACAGCCTGCGTAGTAGGTGTGATTCTATTATACCTTGCTGCACTAATTGGGGATCCAAATTGGTGTTTAGAGATGTCCCAAACTATTCTCCGGCGAACAGTTCCCGGCGAACATATCTTGTTCGCGTTCGCCGCGATGGGCGAACATATGCGATGTTCGGTCCGCCCCCTATACATTATCATTGAGCAAACTTTGACCCTGTAACTCCTAGTCAGCAGACACATTCCAGCCAATCAGCACCCTCCCTCCCACACCTTACCACCTCCTATAAAAAGGGCAGCCATTTTAGATTCAGTCTGAAGCTGCATGTTAGTGAGAGCAGGGAGACTGCAGCTGCTGCTGTGCTGATGATTCTGAATTCATAGGGAAAGCGTTAGCTAGGCCAGTGTGCTGTGTCCACAGACTCATCTGCTGTAAGGACAGCGTCAGAGCACTCCAAAAAACCCTTTTTAGGGCTGCTACATTAGTCTGCTTTTATTTTATTTTTTCTCCATATATATTGCAGTTGCCTGGCCTGCCCGTGTGTGAGGAGCTGCAGGCCCACAGACTGTAGTTTTCCCACTGCCAGTGCCCACCAACACATACCGGGTGGCACAGGACTTTGCATAAAAAAGGTATTTAATTTTTATCCTTTAATCTACGGTTAGTTGCCTGCCAGTGTGTGTCAGGCCGACTTCCACTGACTGTAGTGTGCCCACTGCCAGTGCCCACCACTCATACTGGGTGGCACAGGACTTTGCATAAAAAAGCCATTACATTTTTACCCTTTAATCTAAGGTTAGTTGCCTGCCATTGTGTGTCAGGCCGACTTCCACTGACTGTAGTGTGCCCACTCCCAGTGCCCACCACTCATACCGGGTGGCACAGTAGCTTGCAGATAAATAAGGCATATCATTTTTACCCTTTAATCTAAGGTTAGTTGCCTGCCAGTGTTTGTCAGGCCGACTTCCACTGACTGTAGTGTGCCCACTGCCAGTGCCCACCACTCATACCAGGTTGCACAGTAGCTTGCCGATAAATAAGGCATTTCATTTTTACCCTTTAATCTAGGGTTAGTTGCCTGCCAGTGTTTGTCAGGCCGACTTCTACTGACTGTAGTGTGCCCACTGCCAGTGCCCACCACTCATACCGGGTGGCACAGTAGCTTGCCGATAATTAAGGCATTTAATTTTTACACTTTAATCTAATTTCAGTTGCTTGCCTGCTGCCAGTGTGTGTCAGGCCCACTTCCACTGACTGTAGTGTGCCCACTGCCAGTGCCCACCACACAGGGACCCTCGTATATACCGGAAGTCGGAAAGGATGCAGCAGTTTCAAAACAAGTTAAAAAGTATGCTTTACACAGCGTATAAGGGTGATGTCAGAGCACAACAGGAATCTAACAGGGGAAGAGGTGAAAGTAATTCTCCTCCTACCTTGACCACGCCGGAAAGGACAGGACGCTTCACAGACGTGTTGTTGATGGAGGACATGCAGAGCTTTTTAAGTCCTACGCACCGCAACAGCCCTTCAGGGTCCACCCTCAGAGAACGACTCGACCGACAGGTAGCAGACTACCTCGCCTTAACTGCAGATATCGACACTCTGAGGAGCGATGAACCCCTTGACTACTGGGTGTGCAGGCTTGACCTGTGGCCTGAGCTATTCCAATTTGCGATAGAACTTCTGGCCTGCCCCGCTTTAAGTGTCCTGTCATAAAGGACTTTCAGCGCAGCAGGAGGTATTGTCACTGACAAGAGAAGTCGCCTAGGTCAAAAATGTCTAGATTACCTCACCTTTATTAAGATGAATGAGGTGTGGATACCGAAGGGACTGAAAGTGGGGGATACATTTGACTAAAAAATGCCTGATGAGATGCCTTGGGCTAAAAATGGTCCCCACGCTGCTGTATTTAATCTCTGCATGCCGGATGACTTGCGTGACTTCTCCGCCACCAACTAGGGTTCAAGCCGCAATATTTTAGGACACTTTCTGGCTGAAAAACATCAATTTTTCCGGCCGCTACTACAGCGGCTGAAACAATACCTAGTTTTTCAGGCATGTGTACATGCCTAATTTTTCTGGCCTCTGGTGCTGCACTGTGGCTGCAAAAACAAAAACAAAAAAAAAGGCACATACATGTGTCAATTCCCCTTCGTGATCGTTACCTTGTTGTGGTGAAGGGGCTTGCGTATCACAATGAAGCGATCACCTCTATGATTGTGTTGGCAATGTTGGCACACCCCAGATGATAAGGTCGTTGCTTCATTGTGAACAGACCAAAAGCGATCTGCTGGATAATTTTTCATAGAAAAAACATTAATTTTCTTTGTGATCATCTAAGGTGATCATTAAAGCCTACTAGGCCAACAATGGGCCCACACTGCAGAATTATTGTTTTCTGGGTGTGGTAAGGTGCAAGGTGTCATATGTGATGGCAGGTACGTGTCACCGAGGTTGCTGGCCTCGGTGAGGTGAGAGCCAGGTTTTTGTCTGCAGCAGCTAGTGCTGTTTGACTTTGTTAAATAGCATGGCTGCAAAGCCGATCCGGGCCGGCTCTTACTGGGAGCAGCTAAAGAGTAGGGTGGGTGGCTGCTCCCCACGGTCCAGTCCATGTTTTGGGCTGGATATAAAACGCAGCCAGCAGCTGTGTCTGGGGAGTGTGATTATCCTGGAGCTGCTAACAGGGCTGGGAGTTCTCTGTCCAGGAGGAAAGAGCTCAGCAAGGAGGTATTTTGTTCCTGGCTACCTGAAGCTGGATTCTCCTGCGGCTGGGCCGACAGCGTGGTGCGAACCTGCACCTACACCTCCCAGGTGACTGAACCTGTGTTGGACTGTTTTTGTTTGGCTACGTTATTTCCGTTGTGTTAACTGTCACCAAGAGACTGTTTTTCATTTTGTGTGCAAGTGTGAATAAAACACTGTTTGTTGCACAATCTGGACTCCTTGTTTTGCCTCTAAACTGCACCCGCACCGCTGTCTACCAGAGCGACTCCCACATTTGGTGTCGGATGCGGGCATGCGCAGTGAGGCTGGCGTGAACGCCGAAGTTTTGTTTTTCTAAAGTGTATGGAATATATTAAGCCAGCAAAGCTGCAAGCAGGAGTTTCTGGCAACATGGAGGCTGCTGTGAAGGCTCTCATAGAGGCTAACGTGCAGCAGCGGGAGACCAACCAACTACTGCTACAACATGTGATGGCGTTACAGGCGGCAGGAGCGTCCCACCACGTCCAAGATGCCCGGAAAGCGGTCCGTGCGGCGATCCCAAAATGACCCCGCAGACGACGTTGAGACGTACCTGGCGGTTTTTGAGAAGGTCGCCGTGAGGGAAAAGTTACCCCGTGACCAGTGGGCTGAGGTGGTCGCTCCGTTCCTGGCTTCCGGACCCCAGCAGGTGTTTTTCGACTTGTCGGATGACCAAGCGGCAGATTATGACACTGTGAAAGGAGAGGTCCTAGCCAGACTGGGCGTGAACGTGCTGGTCCGCGCCCAAAGAGTCCACCAGTGGGACTTTAAAACGACTGAACCCGCTAGGCCGCAGTTCTACGATCTGCTGCACAGGCTGCAAAAGTGGCTGCAGCCCGATCTACTAAGTCCCACTGCCATGCTGGATCGACTGTTGGCGGACATCTTTTGGAGGGCCCTGCCTTATCCCCTCCAGCACTGGATCGGCCAGGTATCGCCCACCAATGCCCTGGAGATGGTCGACCTGGTGGAGCGCTACGAGGCCACCAGAAACCTGCAGGGGACTCTTGCGGGAAGGGGTCAGTCAAACCCCGGAGGCCTCTGCCCCAGTTCCGACGTCCGCGACAGAGCGGCCTGCCCGGAATATACCCCCTGCGAGTCCGCCTCCCGTGGTATGCTGGAGGTGTCAGGAGCCAGGCCACATCAGGGCCGACTGTCCGCATCGGGATGAGCCGATGGATATGAGCTACGGGGTCGTCACTCCCTGTATGCACGGAAGCTGTGCGCAACTGGCACCCGTGAGGTGCAGGACCATAACCACCTGTGTCAGGTAGAGGTGGGAGACTCTCTGGCGGTGGCTCTGCTGGACTCCGGGAGTTTAGTCTCCCTGGTAAGGGCTGCACTTGTACGGCCTCGCGGAGTATACTGGCCGTAAAGTCGGGGTCCTGTGCATCCACGGAGACCTGAAAGACTATCCCACTGCACTAGTGACTTTGTCCACAGCGGCTGGTAGGTGGACCCACGAGGTGGCTGTCGCTACTAAACTCCCACACGAACTAATACTTGGGAGGGACTTCCCGGTTTTCCGGCGCTGTGGCCGGCAATAAAGGTATCTGAGGGACCCGAGACAGGGGTGACCCTAGTAGAGTGGCCTGATACCGCTGGAAGGCCAGAACCCTGGGAGCCCGAGTCTGAAGGGCCGGCGGTAGGGGTGACCACTGCTCCAGCGGTAGAGGGGGAGACAACCCCACTGAGTGTAATGGTGGGAGACACGGAGGACTTGCCACCGGGACCTGAGTTGGCAGACCTCAATGTCTCCGGGAAAATTTTGGGACCGCACAACACCGGGACCAAACCCTAACCAGGGCCTGGGAGAATGTGCTGAAATTGATGGGAAACCCCAGAAACCAGGGGCTGAATTAATGTTCCCACGGTTTATTGTTCTGCAGGATATGTTGTATCGGGTGAACCAAATCCGAGGCGAACCTGTTGAACAGTTGGTGGTGCCCACAGCGTATCGCAAGCTTGTCATGGAGCTTGCCCACCAACATGTTCTTGGGGGACACCTGGGGTGGCAGAAAACCCAGGACCGCATACTGCAGCGATTTTATTGGCCCAGTGTGTTCAAGGAGGTAGAGAATTATTGTAAGTCCTGTCCGACCTGTCAGATAACTAGCCCCCAGCCACATTTCCGTAGTCCCCTGGTACCTCTGCCAATTATTGAAGTACCGTTTGAGCGAATCGCGATGGATTTAATTGGGCCTGTACCAAAGTCTGCCAGGGGCCACCAACACATTCTGGTAGTTCTCGACTATGCCACTCGGTATCCGGAGGCGGTGCCTCTGCGACATACCTCAGCTAAGCTCATTGCCAAAGAGTTAATGGAGATGTTTTCCCGTGTGGGCCTGCCAAAAGAGGTTCTGACAGACCAAGGGACCCCTTTATGTCCAAAGTAATGAGGGAACTGTGTAAATTGTTGCGTATAAAGCAGTTACGGACGTCCGTTTACCATCCGCAAACAGACGGTCTTGTGGAGAGGTTTAACCAAACTCTAAAAAATATGTTAAAGAGGGTGGTGTCTAGAGATGGGAAGGACTGGGATCTGCTTCTGCCCTATCTCATGTTCGCAGTGCGAGAGGTGCCCCAGGCCTCTACTGGGTTCTCGCCCTTCGAACTGCTTTATGGCAGACACCCTCGGGGCCTGTTGGATATCGCCAAGGAAGCGTGGGAACAACAGCCTGTCCCCCACAAAAGTGTCATTGAGTATGTCGCCCAAATGCAGGACCGGATGGAAAGGGTGTTGCCCTTGGTCCGGGAGCATATGGAGGCAGCGCAACAAGCCCAGAGTAGGGTGTACAATCGTCAGGCTCGGGTACGGGACTTCAATCCGGAGATCGGGTTTTGGTTCTGGTACCCACCCTTGACAGCAAATTCCTAGCTAGGTGGCAGGGCCCCTATGAGGTGATCGAGAAGGTAGGGAAGTAATTACAAAGTACACCAGCCAGGCGGCGCAAGCCGGAGCAGGTGTACCACGTGAATTTACTTAAGCCGTGGAAAGATAGGGACACAGCCGACGACCACAGCCCCGGCCAGGGCTTCTAGGTGAAAAGGGTCCAGCCCCACAGTTCGAGGCCTGTGAAGCAGTAACCACGGTAAAATTGCAGACAGCCTGTCTTCCAAACAAGTTCAGGAAGTCAGGAGTTCATCAGTCGGAACACGGATGTGTTCTCGGACCTCCTGGCCGCACGTCTCTCATCCAACATGACATCGTCACTGAGCCTCAGGCCAAGATCCGGTTAAAACCATACCGGGTACCCGAGGCTCGGCGACGGGCCATCGCGGAGGAAGTACAGTTAATGTTGAAGCTCGAGGTCATTGAGGAGTCGAAAGTGAGTGGGCCAGTCCCATAGTCCTAATACCTAAGCCGGATGGGACGCTGCGGTTCTGCAACGACTTTCGCAAGTTAAATGAAGTATCCAAGTTTGACGCGTATCCCATGCCCGAGTAGACGAGCTGGTTGAAAGTTTAGGACAAGCCCGTTATTTTTCTGTGCTGGACCTCACTAAAGGGTACTGGCAGGTACCCTTAACGGAGTCGGCTAAGGAAAAACCGCATTTGTTACCCGCAGGGCCTGTATCACTACAAGGTGTTACCCTTTGGCCTGCATGGCGCCCCGCCACTTTCCAAAGGTTAATGGACATAGTGCTGCGACCACATCGTCGGTACGCCTCGGCCTACTTGGATGATGTAGTCATCCACAGCACCGACTGGGAAAGCCATTTACCCAAGGTGCAGGCGGTAGTGGATGCCCTGAGGAAAGCCGGACTGACCGCTAACCCAAAGAAGTGCTCCATAGGGTTAGAGGAGACAAAATATCTGGGATATGTAATTGGGCGGGAGTCATCAAACCTCAGGTAACTAAGGTAGAGGCCATTCAGTAACTGGCCCCGACCGGTCACCACCAGGCAGGTAAAGTCGTTCCTGGGGATTGTAGGTTACTACATGAGGTTTGTGCCCCACTTTGCCACAATAGCAGCGCCATTGACAGACCTGTTGAAGGGGCGAAAGTCTGGGAGGGTTAGCTGGAGTGAGAAGGCGGAGGAGGCTTTCTCCGCGTTGAAGTCGGCCCTGTGTGGGTCCCCGGTTTTGGTGACACCCGACTTCAACAAGGAGTTTGTCGTACAGACCGACGCCTCGGAGGTAGGCCTCGGTGCGGTACTGTCGCAGGAGGTCAACGGGGAAGAACATCCCGTTGTCTTCCTGAGCCGTAAGCTCAGTCCCGCCGAGTCCAGGTATAGTATAGTGGAGAGGGAGTGCCTGGCTATCAAGTGGGCACTCGAATCTCTCCGCTACTACCTGTTAGGGAGGAGGTTCTGTCTGGTGACCGACCATTCCCCTCAAATGGATGAGTCAGGCCAAGGAGAGGAATGCTCGGGTCACCAGGTGGTTCCTATCTCTTCAAAATTTCAAGTTTTCCGTGGAACACAGGGCAGGCCGCTTGCAGGGCAACGCAGATGCCCTGTCCCGCGTCCACTGCCTTCACGTGTGTTCACCCCCTCAGGGTTGAACAAAGGGGGGTATGTGGTAAGGTGCAAGGTGTCATATGTGATGGCAGGTACGTGTCACCGAGGTTGCTGGCCTCGGTGAGGTGAGAGCCGGTTTTTGTCTGCAGCAGCTAGTGCTGTTTGACTTTGTTAAATAGCATGGCTGCAAAGCCGATCCGGGCCGGCTCTTACTGGGAGCAGCTAAAGAGTAGGGTGGGTGGCTGCTCCCACGGTCCAGTCCATGTTTTGGGCTGGATATAAAACGCAGCCAGCAGCTGTGTCTGGGGAGTGTGATTATCCTGGAGCTGCTAACAGGGCTGGGAGTTCTCTGTCCAGGAGGAAAGAGCTCAGCAAGGAGGTATTTTGTTCCTGGCTACCTGAAGCTGGATTCTCCTGCGGCTGGGCCGACAGCGTGGTGCGAACCTGCACCTACACCTCCCAGGTGACTGAACCTGTGTTGGACTGTTTTTGTTTGGCTACGTTATTTCCGTTGTGTTAACTGTCACCAAGAGACTGTTTTTCATTTTGTGTGCAAGTGTGAATAAAACACTGTTTGTTGCACAATCTGGACTCCTTGTTTTGCCTCTAAACTGCACCCGCACCGCTGTCTACCAGAGCGACTCCCCACATGGGTCACTTAACTGTCACTGAACTACCTCAGTATGACCATAGGCTTTGAAAAACCGCCATCGCCTGCAATCTCCCAAACGTGCGCACGAGCACAGTCATCACTACACCAAGATTGACGCATAGAGGAATAAAATTTATGTCATGAGTGTGTCAACTTTTGACAACTCTTTGCTGTTGTTTGCGGTGCGTTAAAAGGGGAGTTTGGTCTGTCAGAGTTTGGTCTGTCACTGTGAAGCGGGCGTTACCCTTACACTACCTGATCGATACAACATCATACCTGATCGTATACACACACTGGATGTTTTAAAGCACGTTATTCCAAACAATTTAGGAATTTTAGGTGATTTATGCCCTTTATGGATTAAAACCCGACTCTGCATCCACTACGTAATTTTCCATGGGAGCTTTGCCATGGATCCCCCGCCGGAAAGCCACAGTCCAAGTGTTAGTCCCCTTGAAACAACTTTTCCATCATTACTGTGGCCATAAAGAGTCCTTGTGGGTTTTAAAATTCGCCTGCCTATTAAAGTCTATGGCGGTTCGCCCAGTTCGCCCGTTCGCGAACATTTGCGGATGTTCACGTTTGCCGTTCGCAAACGGAAAATTTTATGTTCGCGACATCTCTATTGGTGTTATACTGCTGCTTTTAGGTTGTTTGCACTATATGATGCATCACTAATTCCAGCAAACTTTGCTCGTGATTGGGGTGCAAGTTCTTTGTGATACAGCCATTTACAGGGTGCATTAATAGGAAAGATACATACTTCCTATTAGCCGTTCTGCATTGATTTTGCATTATTTTCCTTTTTTTGGGAGGGTGTATTAATAGGGAAAAAAAGGAAATAATATACAGGTGAAACTCGAAAAATTTGAGTATTATGCAAAAGTTCATTTAAGTATTTAAGTAATGTAACTTAAAAAGGAGTTGCATTAATGCAACTTAAAATTAGAATATTGTGAAAAGTTTCAATATTCTAGGCTCATGGTGTCACACTCTAGTCAGCTAATTAATCCATACTCCATGAGCAAAGGGTACCTGAGATTGTGACTTTGGGGTTTTCATAAGCTGTAGGCCATAATCATCCAAATTATAACAAATAAAGGCTTGAAATATCTCGCTTTGCATGTAATGAGTCTATCTTATATATTAGTTTCATCTGTTATTTGCATTACTGAAATAAATAAACTTTGCACGATACTCTAATTTTTCGAGTTTCACCTGTATGTCATAATTAACTTTCAGAGGTGAAGATACATTGTACTACAGCAATTTAACGGGTATATTAAAGGGAAATAAACCTACTTCCTATTATCTGATCTGCAATGCCCCCCCAAAAAAAAAAAAATGAAAAAAAATAACAATCACAATTCACCGCAGAACAGATAATAGGAAGTAGGTTTATTTCCCTTCAATATACCCCGTAAATGGCTTTAGTACAATGTAACTCCACCACTGAATGGCACTTATGACATATATTTCTTCTTTTTTCTTTTCCTATTAATACACCCCCCTCCAAGAAAAAAAAAAATCTGAAAAAAAACCTATATGTCTTAATTGCCGTTCAGCAGTGAAGTTACATTGTACTACAGCCATTTATGAGGTGTATTAAAAGGAAATATATGAACGTCCCATTAGCCGTTCTTTTTTGGGGGTTAGAAATAGGAATAATACATTCTTAATTGACGTTCTGCTATGAATTGTGATTATTTTTTTGGGGGATGGGAGTTTATTAATTAGAAAAAAAAGCAGTACCAGCTCAATCAGCAGCAACTTAAGTCTAGAGTCACTGATGAGCGGTTTTCTTCATCCGCCTACTGAAGAAACTACTCACCAGCAGCTGCAAATAGACATAGAGCAGAACCTGAACCAGCAGGTTGTGGCATACTTGGAGTGTATGCTGCCACCCCACATCTAAGATCCTCTGGGCTACTGGGCAGCCAAACTCGATTTGTAGCAGCAACTGGACGAGTTTGCCCTGGACAAGTCTTACTGAACGGCCAGCAGTGTGGCATCAGAACAGGTGTTTAGTGCGGCAGGGGCCATAGTTACCCCAAGAAGAAGTCGCCTGTCCACCCAAAATGTGGAGAAAATGACCTTCGTGAAGATGAATCAGGTGTGGATCAGCCAGGATTGGGCCACTCTGTGGTCTCCTCATGATGCTGCCACCTCAACACTATGTGGTCTCCTCATGTTCTTGCCACATCACCACTCTGGTCTCCTCATTCTGCTGCCAGCTCACCACTATGTCACTGGGCCACTCTGTGGTCTCCTCATGCTGCTGCCACCTAACCACTATGTCACTGGGCCACTTTGTGGTCTACTCATGCTGCTGCCACCTTAACACTATGTCACTGGGCCACTCTGTGGTCTCCTCATGCTACTGCCATCTCACCACTCTGTGGTCTCCTCATGCTGCTGCCACATCACCACTCTGTCATCTCCTCATGCTGCTGCCACCTCACCACTATGTCACTAGGCCACTCTGTTGACTTTTCATGCTGTTGCCACCCTCTCCACTCCATGACTGGGCCACTTTTTCTCCTTTTTGGCCTGGTTGACAATCATTTATTTGACCCTTCTTGTGATCTGTCAGAAGGAAGGAAAATGAGATGCACAATGGATCCAGTCTATGTAGCAGCTGTAAGGCCTGTATGACATGGTCCCTATTTTGCATCAGAATTGGCTTATGATTTGGTAGCCAAAATCAGAAGTGGGTACAAAACACAGAAGATATGCAAAGATTCCATTCACGTGTCATCTCTGTTTTGGATCCACTCCTGTTTTTTTTTGGCTTTAGCAATACTGTTGGATTACTGACCAAATACTGACTGAATGAAGGCGGATGCTCAACAGACAGGATCCGTTTTGTTGGGGTTATTGTCACAGATCAGAGGAAGGATAAAATAATCAGTGACGTCAGAACAAACTTACTGCTGACACCCTCTCCACCCTCTCCCTCTACTTGTATAATCGCTTAATAAAACAGGTTCTGTAGACATCTATGTGGAATCGACTGAAGACGACGGTGTGAAAGGAGTGACCTCTTTCACGCTATAGTAGGATCTTGGGCCTCTGCATGGTTCTTTATACCTGGCGCCAACATTAACCTGTAAGGCTGAGTTCACATTTGAGTTATTTGGTCAGTTTTGGCCCCGTAATTGACCAAATGAGTAAAGTGTGAAGTGATTCTAAAAGCAACGACTGTCATCTGCGTGTCATACTGACTCACAGTATTGTTTCACTACCACAGCAGACTCCCTATGCGTGTTACTGTAAGACACAGTGTTCTACAACACTTTACAGGCTCTCTACAGCCAGGAAATAGCTGTTTTTTAATGTGATTGGTTTTTGAGAAATTCACTCATCTTTAGCCACTACCATTATCCCTACACAGCTGCACAACTACTGCTTTGCCATTACTACAACCAACCCTACACAGCAACACATCTATTGATTTATCTATTGCAGGCAGTGCTGCTACTCCTGCTGCTATTATTGCTGCCACTATTACCTCTAGACAGCTTACTCCTTCCAAACTGTACTGCTGTTGACCCCCCTCCCTCCAAATAAAAGGGAAACATTTTCAAGGTTTGTTTAGAACAAGCCACTGCTTTTTCTGACATTAACATTTGTGTGTATAAACAGGGGCAGGCATCTATTTTATTTCCATTAAGGCATCATTTTTAACGCATCTTCAGAATAGAACAAGTAGCATGTTTGTGTATAAACAGGGATGGGCATCTACCTTTATTAAAGGGGTTGTCCACTTTTTTTCTTTTTTAGTTCCTAGTGAGTTTCTAATTCTAACTAAAAAATTTAAGAGATTTTCAGTTCACTTACTTCATCTATAATGGCCCGTTCTCCTAGTTAGCTGAGCGTCACATCACCTGTAACATCAGCTTCCCTGCTCTAATGACAGTCCATGCACAAGCATGAGGTAGCAGGTCTGCCTCTTTGCACGGAACATCACTGTCACTGTGAAGGCTGTACCCACCTGCACTGCCGGTCTGCTGGCTTAGCTGTCTGCCCTGTGTCTCCCCTCCCACTAGATTTTTCAGCAATGTTTGATTTTAAAGGGTGTGTCTGGTGTGTGTATTTATCTTAGAGTATGCTGAAGCGGGTCACACTATTAGCATTCAAATTCTGTATGTTGGGGGGGGGCGGGGTGTCCTACGTAAATTGCCTGGGCATAAATATATTTATTTGCCCAGATTTACTAAAGATGCCACAAGCAAAAACACATTGTCTAGACCTGCATCAGATTTATCACTAGTGGCTCATGGATGATAAATCTGGTTCAGGGACAGACACTTTTCTCTCACTCTATGCCAACTATCAGTTGGCTTATTTTATGCCAGAATTGTGGCACAACTTTG
This sequence comes from Bufotes viridis, assembly GCA_033119425.1. Lineage (NCBI taxonomy): Eukaryota > Metazoa > Chordata > Amphibia > Anura > Bufonidae > Bufotes > Bufotes viridis. Next base: position 236,991,025 of record CM065591.1, on the reverse strand, counting down.
GGGCAAAATGATATGTCTTAAACCGGCCTTGCTCCTGCAAACCTCTGCCCTTTCCTCTATGCTGGGCCCCTTGTCAAGCATGATGGAAAAAGTATAGAAACCCTAGATGCTCCACATTGTGCCAGTTTGCACCTCTTCTTAAAACAGCTTTTTTGGCACAGACACCTTAGTAATTCAGAGCCACTGTTTTGTATATTCAGACTTTTTTTGTGAGCTACTATTTCTTTAAAAAAGCATAAGATATTGGGAGGCAAACATTTTCTCCCAGCAGCCTTCAACCCTAATCCAGTCCTATGCATGCATTTACTAAACCAGTAAACATGCTAAATGTATTTTCCTAATGTACATAATCCAAAAAGTAGAGGTTTTCCTCTGTACATAGAATTCTTATCACTGAAATGCACATTAGAAATGTAGAAAATCATTAAGCAACTGTGTTCCTCATTTTAATTTCAAGGTTACAGTATAATGACGGGCCTTAGAGAAAAAAATTGATGAAACTTTGATTTTTCTATAGCATACTAGACAGTCAGTCGTCTGTGTCTGCAATTAATTTTCTTCAATTATATACTATTGTCAGTGTGGTATAAATTAAAGAAGATTTTTACATTCATCACCTTAGCAACCTCGACTAGTTACGAAAGCCGGTATATATGTATGCATATTTTTATTCCCATTTTTTAAGCATTGCATGTGCAAAGGTACAGCACTTTCATGGACTCCATACAGAAGTAAAAGTATAAAGTTTGGAATTACGGTAGGCTTGAAATACACAAGAAGTTGAGGGCATGATTTTTTTTTAAGCAGTTTTTTGGGCAGTCATATTTTAGGCAAAGCCAGGAGTGGATCCAAAAAAGAGAATAAGTATAAGGACTCATGCAAACAGATAAAGAGCCTGTATGGCCCTGGAATGAAGCTGCATGGCTCCATGGTAAAGAACCCCACAGTCTCCCTGCACTCTGTATAGGCTCTATCAAGCACCATATGTACAGAGATTTTCCCTTATAAGTAGAGTTGAGCGAACACCTGGATGTTCGGGTTCGAGAAGTTCGGCAGAACTTCACGAAAATGTTCGGGTTCGGGATCCGAACTTCATCCCGAACCCGAACCCCATTGAAGTCAATGGGGACCCGAACTTTTGGGCACTTAAATGGTTGTAAAATAGCCCTGAAAGGGGCTAGAGGGCTGCAAAAGGCAGCACAATGTAGGTAAATACCCTGCAAACATATGTGAATAGGGAAATGACTTAAAGTATAACTGTCCAATTAATTTTTTTTTTACTATTGGATTTTGGTGATTAATATCACCTTGTTGGCCCTGTTTTAATTTCTGATTGTTTAATAAATAACCCCTAAAAGCCACCTAAAAGTCCCCAGTATTGGCTATTGTTACCTGAGATTAAAATCAGGTTGCTGCCTTGACCCTGGGAGCCCACTAGGGACTGTATCTGGTTAGAACGTTCTGGTTTCTCAGGGATATCTCCCATAATATCTTAAGGGAATGATTGTCTGATAATGTTCGTTTCGTTAGACTTCTGTTACTATCCGTATGCTCATGGAAAAGGCAATTGACAAATAATTTTGCACTTGTACAAATGGATATTATTGATGGCAGTGCGACATTGCTCTTGTTTATATGTCTATTCTTCAAACATTTTGAAAACTTAATAAAAACAGTTTAAAAAAAAAAATCAGGTTGCTATGCTCCTTCCGTCTACCAGATGAGGACGGAGCACGCTGTGTGCACTGGGAACTGATAGTCAGTCAACATTGTAAGGGAATGTATAAAAAGCCAGGTTCTTCCTGACAGGAGATAACAGTGCTGGGCTGTGTGTGTGAACTTCTCCACATGCTTGTGCTTGGGGACACTCCCTTAGCAGTGCTGGAGAATGTAGAGCCCAGGGAGATATGGGCTGCTCAGTGTATAAATGAAAGCCTTATCTGATAAGAAAAGAGCTTGTAGGAAGACTATAGGCTTCAGCCAGACCTAGAAATTTAACTGCAAGACCCCCCTATACAGAGCTGGTCTTCACTAACTTCACTGCAGGCGTCCTATGGATTAGCCTCAGGGCTGAGGGACGCCATTTTAACAGAATAGTGAAGTTGTAGTTTTATGCAGACTGGTTGCTAAGGGCTGAATCTTATTAAATAAGGGGTAAGTAAGTCTAATAGTTATTGATTATCATATTAGTAACTACGTATATGAAAACTGAAATTAGGGTCTAAATGTGACAGTTATCCTTTAAAATAAAATACAGAAAAATAATAAATAAACATTCTAAACTTGAGCCCAAGTGAGTGACAGTGGCACCTGTCACCCAGCAAACAGAGGATGTGGCAGCAATGCCACCACATCTGTCATTGTCACCAAGCATCTCCACCAAATCCCATGGAAGTGTTCAGCTATCAGCTGTCCATCTCCCAAAAACTGGAGAGAAAAAGAAATAGAAAGAGGAAGTACCCCCCTACCCATGGCTCTGAATGCCTTTTTTCAAACTTCCTGGTCCTTTGAAATGCTGTCATTCTGTCTGGTGGACAGTTTTAAAAACCTTATGGCGGTAGCTATCCCACAGTACGTGTATCCCAGCCACCGCTACTTTTGCAGGCGAGCCATCCCTTCCCTGCACAACTAAGTGGCGGACAAAATCAAGTGTGCACTGCGAAACGCTATCTGTGGCAATGTCCACATAACCAACAACACAGTGGGTAAATGTAGCGGCTGGACCAAAGGCGGATAGCATTTTTGCGAATGTCCTTTCGCCCCCGAGGACTGCTGGGCATTTCTCTTTGTATCCTGTTACCTTCTCCTCCTACTCGGCTTCCTCCTCCTCATCCACTCAGCATAACACCTTCACCACGCACAGCAGCACAGCCAGGGGGAAACAACAGCAGGTTGTTTTAAAACTTGTGTGTTTGTGGGACAAACCCCGCACCGCGCAGGAGCTGTGGACAGGCATGGAACAACAGACCGAACATTGGTTGGTGCCACTGAGCCTCCAGCCCGGCCCAGTGTTGTGCGCTAATGGGTGAAATATACTAGCAGGTCTGGGCCTAGCCGGTTTGACACACATCCCCTGCCTGCCACATGTGCTGAATTTGGGGTGCAGAAATTCCTAAACACCAGACAGTGAAAATCAATTCAGTTAATCGAACACACACAACACCCCCACCCCCCCTTTCACTCAAACCATTAACAAACTATTTACAATTTTTTTTAAAAACATATTAAAATAACTATAATGCAGCTAAACTTACTATATAAACCAAAAAAGCTATATACATGCCTTATCCTTAACTTAAGGCCAGTGACATCCAAGTGGCTAGAAGGGTGGGGTCCTGCACCAACATAGACCCTGGCCTGGAACACAATTGTCCAGACAGGGCACAGTTCTGGAGGATGAGGAGGATACAGTAAGTAGGATGAGGAGGATGAGGAGGAACCATGTTCTCAGCAGGGTGGCACCCAAGCCAGCTCACGGGCAGCTGGGTCACCATCAGCACCTCAGATGGCTGGGTTAGCATTAGCGAAATGTGTGAAAGCTTTGTCATCACGGCACAACAACATGCACCACCAGCAGATCTAGAACGTGTTAGCAGGAGGCAGCAGTTCAGCAACATGGTGGAAGAGTACTTACTGATGGGTTTGCCCATGGGCGTAGCCACAGGGAAGCTCGGGAAGTACACTGTTTTGGGTCCCTGACCTAGAAGGGGCCCATCCAGGAGGAGGAGGAGGACTAAAAGACTTTGTCAGGGCACCCTCAACAGTATTATACAATGAAATTAGATACAGTGGCAGTATAGACAGTGTAGAAAGCGGATGGAAAATAAACCCAAACAGCCTCACACCCTACACATTCAACACACCCCCCCCTTCACTCAAACCATTAACAAACTATTTAAAAATTTACTTAAAAACATATTAAAATAACTATAAGACAGCTAAACTTACCATATAAAGAAACAAAACTATATACACGCCTTATCCTTAACTTAAGGCCAACCAAATACAAGTGGCTCAGAGGGTGGGTATCTGCACCAACATAGGCCCTGGCCTGGAACACAATTGTCCAGCCAGGGCACAGTTCTGGAGGATGAGGAAGAGGAGTAGGAGGAACGCTGGGGAATACAGAGGACACAGACGATATACCTCCCTCAAAGAGGATAGCTTGTCCTTGCCTCTGGGTAGCCTGGCAGACATGAGCGACTACATGCTGCTTCTATCTTCATTCTAACTTTTGCTAATTACTGGGTGGCCACCCTGCTGCATCCCCATTACAAGGACAATGTGCCGTCTTTAATTCCCTTGACTGGAGTGTAATAGGAAGATGAGCCCTCTAGTAGACACGCTGCTGATGGCATTCACACCTGACACCGGGGACTCAGTGGAAGCACAAGGTGAAGGCAGAGGAGGAGGAAGAATTTGCCAATGCAGCTTGGTCACCAGCAACACCTCAGAAGGCAGGGTTAGCATGGACAAAATGTGGAAAAGCTTTGTCATCACGGCACAACAACCTGCACCACCAGCAGATCTGGAACATCTTAGCAAGAGGCAGCATTTCAGCAACATGGTGGAACAGTACACGTACTGACTGATGGGTCTGCCTAGGGGAATAGCTAAAGGGGAAGCAGGGGAAGCAACTGCTTTGGGTCCCTGACCTAGAAAAGTCGCATCCAGGAGGAGGACTAACAGTATTATACAATGAAATTATATACAGTGGCAGTATAGACAGTGTAGAAAGAGAATGGAACAGCTGCTGGGCCTGGTCTGAGAGAGCGATCTTTAGTAGCGGCATGAAAGGAAGGAGTTTGCGCAGAAATTACTGGGGGAGGGGGGCCCCATTCAAAAATTTGCTGTGGTGCCCAATCATTTCTAGCTACTCCACTGGGTCTGCCCCATTCAACTTCTGGGTTATCAAATTGTGCACATGTCCTGAGGTTGCCCTTTACACCTTGGAGGTGCTGGCCTACCCTGCAGCCACTGTATTGTCTAAACGTATGTTTAGCATGGCTGGTGGCATTTTCACAGACAAGCGCAGTCGCCTGTCCGCAGACAATGTGGGCAAGCTTTGGTTTATTAAAAAGAACCATGCATGGATGCCACAGGATTTGTTTGTTCCTTATGCAGAATAGACATGTATATCGGCCTCACCCAACCACTGTTATACAACCGTGCACTTACACTTTGTTTTATTTTTTATATTTTCCCAATGTTTTGGGGTCTACACTAATTAATTTAGAAAAAATAAAAAATAAAAACACAGTTATTGGCGACTACCTTTGGCTAACCGCCAATTGTAAGTTCCCTGTCAGTTATGCAGTGCAGGTGTTTGTACCTGGCAAAAATGGTAATATTTCACCCAACAATTTAAAATCTATCATTTGCCGGACAGTATTAAACTTGGCCAGCCACAGCTGGAACCACTGATTAACGGTACTGCTATTTTGGCAATTGAATTTCACGCCAGAACAAAATCTATCCTTTGCCGGACACTATTAAACTTGGCCAGACACTGCTGGGACACCAGATTTAGGGGATTGCTATTTTGGCAATATAATTTCACCCCAGAACAAAATCTACCCTTTACCGGACACTATTAACCGCTTCAGCCCCCCTAGCTTAAACACCCTTAATGACCAGGCCACTTTTTACAATTCCGCACTACACTATTTTCACAGTTTATTGCTCCGTCATGCAACTTACCACCCAAATGAATTTTACCTCCTTTTCTTCTCACTAATCGAGCTTTCTTTTGGTGGTATTTCATTGTTGCTGACATTTTTACTTTTTTTGCCATTAATACAAATTTAACGACATTTTTGCAAAAAAATTATAATTTTCACTTTCTGTTGTAAATTTAAAAAAAAAAAATACATTTCTATATAAATGTTTCTCTAAATTTATTGTTCTACATGTCTTTGATAAAAAAAAAAGTCCAATAAGTGTATATTTATTGGTTTGGGTAAAAGTTATAGCGTTTACAAACTATGGTGCAAAAAAGTGAATTTCGGCATTTTGAAGCAGCTCTGACTTTCTGAGTGCCTGTCATGTTTCTTCAGGTGCTAGAATGTCAGGATAGTATAAATACCCCCCAAATCACACCATTTTAGATAGAAGACACCCCAAAGTATTCGCGGAGGGGCATGGTGAGTTCATGTATCATTTCATTTTTTTTCACAAGTTAGCGGAAAATGACACTTTTTGAGTAAAAAAAAAAAAAAAGTTTCAATTTCTGCTAACTTCTGGCAAAAAAAAATAAAAAATCTCAGACGGACTCACTATGCCCCTCAGTGAATACCTTGGGATGTCTACTTTCCGAAATGGGGTCATTTGTGGGGTGTGTTTACTGTTCTGGCATTTTGGGCGGGGAGCCGCCATGTAAAACCTAAAGGTACTCGTTGGAATTTGGGCCCCTTTGCGCACCCAGGCTGCAAAAAAGTGTCACTTATGTGGTATCGCCGTACTCAGGAGATGTAGGGCAATGTGTTTTGGGGTGTATTTTTACATATACCCATGTTGGGTGAGAGAAATATCTCTGTAAATTGTCAACTTTGTATAAAATTTTTTAAAAGTTGTCGTTTACAGAGATATTTCTCACACACAGTATGGGTATATGTAAAAATACACCCCAAAACACATTGCCCTACTTCTCCTGAGTACGGCGATACCCCATGTGTGCCACTTTTTTGCAGGCTGAGTGCGCAAAGGGCCCTAAAACCAATGAGTACCTTTAGGATTTCACAGGCCATTTTTACGCATTTGGATTCTCACGTTTTAGGACCCCTAAAATGCCAGGACAGTATAAATACCCCACATGTGACCCCATTGTGGAAAGAAGACACCCCAAGGTATTCTGTGAGGGGTATGGCGAGTTCACAGAAAAAAAAAATTTGGCACAAGTTAGCGGAAATTGATTTTTTTTTTTTACAGTCTCATATTCCACTAACTTGTGACAAAAAATAAAATTTTGCATGAACTCACCATACCCCTCAGCGAATACCTTGGGGTGTCTTCTTTCTAAAATGGGGTCACATGTGGGGTATTTATACTGTCCTGGCATTTGAGGGTCTCCGCAATCATTACACGTATGGCCAGCATTAGGAGTATCTGCGATTCTCCTTATATTGAGCATACGGGTAATGAGATTTTTTTTTTCCGTTCAGCCTCTGCGCTGAAATAAAAAAAAAAATTAACGGCACAGATTTTTTCATTCGCATCGGTCAATGTGGATGAAAAAATCTGTGCCAAAATCAGTGACTGCGGTGCGGTGGGCTGGGCGCTAGCTACCTAACAAGTAGCTAACTAACTGGCGGTGATAGGGGACCCTTATGCCCCATTCACACGTCCGAAATTCTGTTTGCGGAACGGAATTGCGGACCCATTCATTTCTATGAGGACAGACTTTGTCCCGCTGGGATCCGGAATTACGGATCCGCGCTTCCAGGTCTGCACTTCCGTTCCGCAAAAATATAGAACATGTCCTTTTCTTGTCCGCAATTGCGGACAAGAAAAAGCATTTTCTATATAGTTCTGGCAATGTGCGGATCTGCAAAATGCGGAAAGAACATTGCCGGTGTCCGTGTTTTGAGGATCTGCGGATCGGATCTGCGGACCGGATCCGCGGACCGGATCCGCGGATCGGATCCGCGAATCCACGGATCCTCAAAACACATATGGACGTCTGAATGGAGCCTTACAAGGGGTGTGATCAATGACAGGGGGGTGATCAGGGGGTCTAGATGGGGTGATCAAGGGGTTAATAGGTGAGGGGTGGGTGGGGGGGGGTTAGTGTAGTGTTTGGTGCAACTTTACGTAGTTACCTGGTCCTCTGGTGGTCGATCCCAGCAAATGGGACCACCAGAGGACCAGGTAGCAGCTATATCAGACGCTGTTCACAAAACAGCGTCTGATATAGCATTTTGATGCGATTTTATTCGCATCTACAGCCTGGCAGCGATGGATCATCGCTGGCAGGCTGTAGCCTAACTGCTGAGACGCGCTTCTCTGTGAACGCGTGCGCGCACGCGCGCGCGTTCACAGGAAGTCTCGGCTCTCACGAGATGACGCGCCAACGCGTCATCTCAGAGCTACAGGACCGCCCGCAGGACGCATCCCTGCGTTAGGCGGTCCTGTACTGGTTAAACTTGGCAAGGCACAGCTAAAAACCCTGATTTACAGTATTGCTATTTTGGCAATTGAATTTCACCCCAGAAAATAATATATCCTTTGACGGACACTATGAAAATTGTCCAGTTACAACTGGAACACCAGATTTACGGTATTGCTATTTTGGTAATTGAATTTCACCCCTGGACAAAAGCTATCCATTGACGGACACAATAAAACTTGTCCTGCCACAGCAGAAACCACAGATTTAGGGTATTGCTATTTTGGCAATTGAATTTCACCCCAGAAAATAATATATCCTTTGAAGGACACTTTGAAACTTGGCCAGTCACAGCTGGAACAACAGATTTACGGTATTTCTATTTTTGCAACTGAATTTCACCCCAGAAAATAATATATTCTTTGATGGACACTATGAAACTTGTCCAGTCACAGCTGGAACACCAGATTTAAGGTATTTCTATTTTTGCAACTGAATTTCACCCCAAAAAAATATATATCATTTGCCGGACACTATTAAACTTGGCCAGCCACAACTGAAACCACTGATTTACGGTATTGCTATTTTGGCAATTGAATTTTACCCCAGAACAAATTCTATCCTTCGCTGGACCCTGATAAACTTGGCCAGCCACTGCTGGGACACCAAATTTAGGGGATTGCTATTTTAGCAATTGAATTTCACCGCAGAACAAAATATATCCTTTGCCGGACAATATTAAACTTGACCAGCCACTGCTGGAACACCAGATTTACGGTATTTCTATTTTTGCAACTGAATTTCACCCCCCAAAAAAATATCTCCTTTGCCGGACACTATTGAACTTGGCCAGCCACAGCTGAAACCACAGATTTACGGTATTGCTATTTTGGCAATTGAATTTCACCCCAGAACAAATTCTATACTTTGCTGGACCCTATTAAACTTGGCCGGACACTGCTGGGACACCAGATTTAGGGGATTGCTATTTTGGCAATTGAATTTCACCCCAGAACAAAATATATCCTTTGCCGGACAATATTAAACTTGGCCAGCCACTACTGGGACATCAGATTGACGGTATTTCTATTTTTACAACTGAATTTCACCCCAGAAAAAAATAAATCCTTTGCCGGAAACTATTGAACTTGGCAAGCCACAGCTGAAACCACTGATTTACGGTATTGCTATTTTGGCAATTGAATTTTACCCAAGAACAAATTCTATCCTTTGCTGGACACTATTAAACTTGACCAGCCACTTCTGGGACACCATATTTAGGGGATTGCTATTTTGGCAATTGAATTTCACCCCAGAACAAAATATAACCTTTGCATGACACTATTAAACTTGGCCAGCCACTGCTGGTACACCAGATTTATGGTATTGCTATTTTTGCAATTGAATTTCAACCCAGAACAAAATATATCCTTTGCCGGACACTATTAAACTTGGCAAGCCATAGCTGAAACCACTGATTTATGGTATTGCTATTTTGGCAATTGAATTTCACCCCAGAAAAAAATATATCCTTTGCCGGACACTATTAAACTTGGCCAGCCACTGCTGGGACACTAGATTTAGGAGATTGCTATTTTGGCAATTGAATTTCACCCCAGAAAATTATCCATCATTTGCTGGACACTATTAGACTTGGTCAGCCACTGCTGGGACACCAGATTTATGGTATTGCTATTTTTGCAATTGAATTTCACCCCAGAACAAAATATATCCTTTGCCGGACACTATTAAACTTGGCAAGCCATAGCTGAAACCACTGATTTATGGTATTGCTATTTTGGCAATTGAATTTTACCCCAGAAAAAAATATATCCTTTGCCGGACACTATTAAACTTGGCCAGCCACAGCTGGGACACCAGATTTAAGGGATTGCCATTTTTGCAATTGAATTTCACCCCAGAACAAAATATATCCTTTGCCGGTCACCATTAAACTTGGCCAGCCACTGCTGGGACACTAGATTTAGGAGATTGCTATTTTGGCAATTGAATTTCACCCAAGAAAATTATATATACTTTGCTGGATATTATTAAACTTGGCCAGCCACTGCTGGGACACCAGATTCATGGTACTGCTATTTTGACAATTGAATTTCACACCAGAAAATTATCTATACTTTGCCGGACACTATTAAACTTGGCCAGCCACAGCTGAAACCACTGATTTACGGTATTTCTATTTTGGCAATTGAATTTCACCCAAGAAAATTATATATTCTTTGCCGGACACTAATAAACTTGGCCAGCCACTGCTGGGACACCAGATTTACGGTACTGCTATTTTGGCAATTGAATTTCACCCCAGAAAATAATCTATACTTTGCCGGACACTATTAAACTTGGCCAGCCACAGCTGAAACCCCTGATTTACGGTATTGATATTTTGGCAATTGAATTTCACCTCAGAAAATTATCTATCCTTTTACGGACACTATTAATCTTGGCCAGCCACAGCTGAAATCACTGATTTACGGTATTGCTATTTTGGCAATTGAATTTCACCCCAGAAAATTATCTATCCTTTGCCGGACACTATTGAACTTGGCCAGCCACAGCTGAAACCACTGATTTACGGTATTGCTATATGGGCAACTGAATTTCATCCCAGAAAATTATCTATCCTTTGCCGGACACTATTAAACTTGGCCAGCCACAGCTGGGACACCAGATTTAAGCGATTGCCATTTTTGCAATTGAATTTCACCCCAGAACAAAATATATCCTTTGCCGGTCACCATTAAACTTGGCCAGCCTCTGCTGGGACACTAGATTTAGGAGATTGCTATTTTGGCAATTGAATTTCACCCCAGAAAATTATCCATCATTTGCTGGACACTATTAAACTTGGCCAGCCACTGCTGGGACACCAGATTTACGGTATTTCTATTTTGGCAATTGAATTTCACCCAAGAAAATTATATATACTTTGCCGGACATTATTAAACTTGGCCAGCCACTGCTGGGACACCAGATTTACGGTACTGCTATTTTGACAATTGAATTTCACACCAGAAAATTATCTATACTTTGCCGGACACTATTAAACTTGGCCAGCCACAGCTGAAACCCCTGATTTACGGTATTTCTATTTTGGCAATTGAATTTCACCCAAGAAAATTATATATTCTTTGCCGGGCACTAATAAACTTGGCCAGCCACTGCTGGGACACCAGATTTACGGTACTGCTATTTTGACAATTGAATTTCACCCCAGAAAATAATCTATACTTTGCCGAACACTATTAAACTTGGCCAGCCACAGCTGAAACCCCTGATTTACGGTATTGCTATTTTGGCAATTGAATTTCACCCCAGAAAATTATCTATCCTTTTACAGACACTATTAATCTTGGCCAGCCACAGCTGAAATCACTGATTTACGGTATTGCTATTTTGGCAACTGAATTTCATCCCAGAAAATTATCTATCCTTTGCCGGACACTATTAAACTTGGCCAGCCACAGCTGGGACACCAGATTTAGGGGACTGCTATTTTGGCTATTGAATTTCACCCCAGAAAATTATCTATCCTTTGCCGGACACTATTACACTTGGCCAGCCACTGCTGGGACACCAGATTTACGGTATTGCTATTTTGGCAATTGAATTTCACCCCAGAAAATTATCTATCCTTTGCCGGACACTATTGAACTTGGCCAGCCACAGCTGAAACCACTGATTTACGGTATTTCTATTTTGGCAATTGAATTTCACCGCAGAAAATTATCTGTCCTTTGCCGGACACTATTAAACTTGGCCAGCCACTGCTGGAACACCAGATTTAGGGGATTGCTATTTTGGCTATTGAATTTCACCCCAGAACAAAATATATCCTTTGCCGGACACTATTAAACTTGGCCAGCCAAAGAGAAATCACTGATTTACGGTATTGCTATTTTGGCAATTGAATTTCACCCCAGAAAATTATCTATCCTTTGCCGGACACTATTGAACTTGGCCAGCCACAGCTGAAACCACTGATTTACGGTATTGCTATTTTGGCAACTGAATTTCACCCCAGAAAATTATCTATCCTTTTCCGGACACTATTAAACTTTGCTAGCCACAGCTGGGACACCAGATTTAGGGGATTGCTATTTTGGCTATTGAATTTCACCCCTGAAAATTATCTATCCTTTGCCGAACACTATTAAACTTGGCCAGCCATTGCTAGGACACCAGATTTACGGTATTGCTATTTTGGCAATTGAATTTAACCCCAGAGCAAAATATATCCTTTGCCGGACACTATTAAACTTGGCCAGCCACAGCTGAAACCACTGATTTACGCTATTGCTATTTTGGCAATTGAATTTCACGCCAGAAAATTATCTATCCTTTGACGGACACTATTAAACTTGGCCAGCCACTGCTGGGACATCAGATTTAGGGGATTGCTATTTTGGCTATTGAATTTCACCCCAGAACAAAATATATCCTTTGCCGGACACTATTAAACTTGGCCAGCCACTGCTGGGACACCAGATTTAGGGGACTGCAATTTTGGCAATTGAATTGCACCCCAGAAAATTATCTATCCTTTGCTGGACACTATTGAACTTGGCCAGCCACAGCTGAAACCACTGATTTGCGGTATTGCTATTTTGGCAACTGAATTTCTCCCCAGAAAATTATCTATCCTTTTCCGGACACTATTAAACTTGGCCAGCCGCTTCTGGGACACCAGATTTACTTTATTGCTATTTTGGCAATTGAATTTCACCACAGAAAAAAATCTATCCTTTGCCAGACAGCAAGCAGTATTACACTTGGCTAGCCACAGCTGGAACACCAGATTTACGGGATTGCAATTTTGGCAATTGAATTTAACCCCTTAATAAAATATAGAAATTTCTATCCTGAGTTTCTAGGGGTGACAATAAGCACAGCCAAGCCCCTGATGTAGGATATAATTTAAAAAAAACCTAGTATTGATGGATTGATGGACTTGGTGGCAGCTTGTGCTGGTACACCACAAGACACAAAATGGCCACCGATCACCCCAGAAAAAAGTGACAAAAAAACACTCTGTGCAGCCTAAAAACCAGTGAGCAATTAACTAGCAGAAGTTGAATGATTCACAGCTGTAGATCGATCTCTTCATTAGGTGTTTTTGCTGAGTTTTCCCTGCCTAATCTCGCCCTCACAGCAGCTGCGTCCTATCCCTACACTAATCAGAGCAGAGTGGCGTGCGGCGCTACGTGACTCCAGCATAAATAGAGGCTGGGTTACATGCTGCACTTGGTCAATCACAGCCATGCCATTAGTAGGCATGGCTGTGATGGCTTCTTAGGGCAAGAAGTAAAACGCTAGCTGATTGGCTGCTGTTCAGCCCTTCAGAAAGCGGGAAGAAATCACTGAACAACAAACCCGAACCCAAACTTTTTTTAAAATGTTCGGGTCCGGGTCCGTGTCCCGAACACCCCAAAATTCGGTACGAACCCGAACTATACAGTTCGGGTTCGCTCATCCCTACTTATAAGCAATGCTTCTAGGGCAGAATACATCCATATAAAAATGACCTTAAATAAAGTTGTAAATGTCCAGACAATTTTTACATGAGTTTGATTCATTACAGCTATTTTTTAAGTTTCTTTTTAAGTTGAAAACCTTATGGTGTGTCATCATGCTATATTACATCTGTAATGTAGAAAGGGGGGGGCCCTTTCACCCCGCAAAAAAAATAAAAAAACTGCCACTAATATGCAGCACGCAGTGGATATGGTATTTTTTCTGTCATTACTGACATTACCGCCTAAATATTTTTTTAAAAACACTGATAAAATTATAAAATAGCATGTAGAAGGAGGCCTTGAGGTGCTGTTTATGACGTTATTTTAACCACTTCAGCCCCCCTAGCTTAAACACCCTTAATGACCAGGCCACTTTTTACAATTCTGCACTACACTACTTTCACCGTTTATTGCACCGTCATGCAATTTACCACCCAAATGAATTTTGCCTCCTTTTCTTCTCACTAATAGAGCTTTCATTTGGTGGTATTTCATTGCTGCTGACATTTCAACTTTTTTGCTATTAATCAAAAATGACCGAAATTTTTGCAAAAAAATGACATTTTTCACTTTCTGTTGTAATTTTTTTTTTAAAAACTACATTTCTATATAAATTTTTCACAAAATTTATTGTTCTACATGTCTTTGATAAAAAAAAATTACAATAAGTGTATATTTATTGGTTTGGGTAAAAGTTATAGCGTTTACAAACTATGGTGCAAAAAAGTGAATTTCCGCATTTTGAAGCAGCTCTGACTTTCTGAGCATCTGTCATGTTTCTTCAGGTGCTAGTATGTCAGGATAGTATAAATACCCCCCAAATGACACCATTTTAGAAAGAAGACACCCCAAAGTATTCGCGGAGGGGCATGATGAGTTCATGTATCATTTCATTTTTTTCACAAGTTAGCGGAAAATGACACTTTCTGAGAAAAAAAAAAAAAAGTTTCAATTTCTGATAACTTCTGGCAAAAAAAAAAAAAATCTCAGACGGACTCACTATGCCCCTCAGTGAATACCTTGGGGTGTCTACTTTCTGAAATGGGGTCATTTGTGGGGTGTGTTTACTGTTCTGGCATTTTGGGCGGCTAAATTGTGAGCAACCTCGTAATCCTAGTAGTACTCGTTGACTTTGGGCCCTTTGCGCACCCAGGTTGCAAAGGTCACCATGTGGTATGCCGTACCAGAAGAAGTAGGGCATGTGTTTGGGGTGTATTTTACATATACCCATGTTGGGTGAGAGAAATATCTCTGTAAACTGACAACTTCGTATAAAAAATTTAAAAAGTTGTCATTTACAGAGATATTTCTCACACCCAGCATGGGTATATGTAAAATACACCCTAAAACACATTGCCCTACTTCTCCTGAGTACGGCGATACCACATGTGTAACACTTTTTGCAGCCTGGATGAGCAAAGGGCCCAAATTCCAATGAGTACCTTTAGGATTTCACAGGGCATTTTTACGCATTTGGATTCTCACGCTTTAGGGCCCTCTAGTTCCAGGGCAGTATAAATACCACAAGTGACCCCATTTTAGAGAAGACACTCTAAGGTATCCCGTGAGGGTATGGTGAGTTCATGTAAAATTTTATTTTTTGTCACAAGTCAAGTAAAAAAAAAAAAGCCAATTTCCGCTAACTTGTGCCAAAAAAAAAAAAATCTTCTATGAACTCGCCATGCCCCTCACGGAATACCTTGGGGTGTCTTCTTTCCAAAATGGGGTCACATGTGGGGTATTTATACTGCTCTGGCATTTTAGGGGCCCTAAAGCATGAGAAGAAGTCTGGAATCCAAATGCGTAAAAATGCCCTACTACAGGTACTCATTGAATTTGGGCCTCTTGCGCACCTAGGCTGCCAGTAGCACACATGTGGTATCGCCGTACTCAGAAGAAGTAGGGCAATGTGTTTTGGTTTGTATTTTTACATATACCCATGTTGGGTGAGAGAAATATCTCTGTAAATGACAACTTTTTAAAAAAATGTATACAACGTTGCCAATTTACAGAGATATTTCTCTCACCCAGCATGGGTATATGTAAAAATACACCCAAAAACACATTGCCCTACTTCTCCTGAGTACGGCGATACCACATGTGTGACACTTTTTTGCAGCCTGGGTGCGCAATGGGGCCCAAATTCCAATGAATACCTTTTAGGAGGGCATTTTTACGCATTTTTCTTCTCACGCTTTAGGGCCCCTAAAATGCCAGGGCAGTATAAATACCCCACATGTGACCCCATTTTGGAAAGAAGACACCCCAAGGTATTCTGCGAGGGGCATGGTGAGTTCATAGAATATTTTTTTTTTTTGCAGAAGTTAGTGGAAATTGACTTTTTTTTTTTCTTAAAAGTCTCATATTTCACTAACTTGTGACAAAAAATAAAATTTTACATAAACTCACCATACCCCTCACGGAATACCTTGGGGTGTCTTCTTTCTAAAATGGGGTCAGATGTAGGGTATATATACTGCCCTGGCATTTTAGTGGTCTCCGCAATCATTACATGTATGGCCAGCATTAGGAGTTTCTGCTATTCTCCTGATATTGAGCATACGGGTAATGAGATTTTTTTTTTCCGTTCAGCCTCTGGTCTGAAAAAAAAAATTTATGGCACAGATTTCTTCATTCGCATCAATCAATGCAATTTTGCCAAAAAATGTGCAAAAAAAAAAAAAAAAGAAGTAAGGCCCCATTCACACGTCCGCAAAAATGTCTGCATCTATTCCACAATTAACAAAACAGCGTCTGATATGCGATTTTTTTTAACTTCTACAGCCTGCCAGCACATGATCAGCGCTGGCAGGCTGTAGTTTAACTTCTCCCCGACACGATGCTGTAAGCGCGCGTGCGCGCGCGTTCACAGGGAATCTCGCGTCTCGCGAGATGACGCGCGGATGCGTCCAGGAAGAGTAAACCAGCCGCCGCCTGGACGCATCCGTGCGCACAGCGGTCCGGGGCTGGTTAAATAATGTCTTTTGTACATTTTTTTTTTAATGTTTTTCTGAGGTATACCATCACCTTCACACACAGTTTTGGTCCTGGAATTTTTTGGGCCTAAAAAATGGCCACAGCAAATGCTTGCCCTGATCAGTGCCATTACCAAAAAACCATCAAGGGTCAAAAAAAAAAAAATGCTGCAACAAAAACACTTGTATTTCCTGATTTTAATATTTCCCATAGACTTCCATGCGATGTCTGTAACTAGCATTGTCTTTTCAATAAAATTGGCCAGAAAAAAATGCACTAAAACCCCTTAAAAAATCCAATAAAAACCAAAGTGACGCCAACCTAACCAGAGCATACTGCCTATAAATAAAATGACATTTACTAATAACATTACCAAAAATAGGAATGTCAGATTACTGCAAACATTTGGCATGGAGTTGTTTCTCAGGCAAATATATAAATGATTACAGGTGAGGTCTGATTAGACACTGGATCTTGCCACAAGAGAGTGTAAAAGTGCTTCACCCACTGTCCTATAAAAAGGCTCTCAGAGACTACTTTTGGGTAGCGTACCTCTTGGTGAGAGATCGTTAACTGGTAGAAACATCTCTACGACAGACTCAAAGAAATTTTGCCCAGTTGGCAGACTTTGAGAGGAAGCGCACCATTGGATTGAGAGAAGCAGGATGGTTGTTTTGACGAATTGCCAGCTAGGTCAGTACTGACCTAGCTGTTAGAAGGTTTTGGGAACAGCTCACTCACATGGCGAATAGGCTCTAGGTTGCTTAGACAGACCATGAGAAGAAAGGACCATTTGATCAGTTGACAAGCCCCAGCAGCTCCCACAGTTTTATTGCCTACCATCCAGACACAGGTGGATTACACACCTGTCTCTGCCCAAACTTTTTCCATTTCCTGGCACTTAGAAGAAAGAAATTTGGCATCATGGTGTCCATTACATGTTCAGCCATTGACTGCCAGCCAGCATTGCCTTTGTTTCAACCATATCTTCTATAGTGAGGAATCCACGGTTTGTTTGAGATCCAACAACGGTCAGGTTCAAGCATGGAGGCCTTATAATAAGCGCTTTCAGTCTGCTTTTGCTGTAGTGCGACACTCTGCCCCATTATCCGGTGCGATAGTATAGGGAGCCATCTCTTATGACAGTCAGTCACTCCTAGTAGTGAGGAACACTAACAGCAAAGTGATATTAGTAGGACATCCTGCGGCCACATGTATTGTCTCTTATGGGAGGGTTTGCCAGGAATTTGTCCGCTGTATTGCAACACTTCCTTTGCCTGCCTGCTTGCAAGATTTATCGTCATACGAGCATTTATGGGACCAGCTGGAGCGCCAGCTTTGGCAACCTACGAGTGTGCAGAATCTACATGTCCAGTTGCAACATCTGTGGTTAAATGTGCCACAGAATATGCCGCAGGATAACATACAGGACCTGTATCCCACTGTGGCCTACTGTATCTCATCTTGTGTCCAGTCTACAGGCTATTATTATGATACTATAGACTTGAGTCACAGAAAATAGGATCCAAATTACGGTACTTAATTTCATTGAAAAAAGGTCACCTTAAGACTCATACACAGTGGCTCTGATTTGTATGGAAATGTAATAGGACTACCATAGAGATGTATGATCCTTCTACAGTACCTCAGTCTGTCTCCAATTCATGTTGAGGCATAGTGAAATTTTTCTCTGTCAGATTCTGTATGTAAATTTTTTTATCTAATCAGTTGAGCTTTGTATGTAGGTTGTGTTGAGTATCCATTTTGAATGGATGTTGAATTTAATCCTTAGTCTTGCTGAACCTGTGTGTGTACCTACCACCTATTACAAAATAGTTTTTGCTTGCTGCAATGCTTGAAGTGCGGAATTTAGGTGTGCAGCGAGCCCAGGAGGAGCCATAGTGGAGGATGGGAGTGGCAGTGGCTCTGGCTGTCAGTCAATTACGATGGGTTTCCTCACACAGAGCCCAGGAGGAGTCATAGTCGTAGTGGAGGATGGGTGTGGTAGTGGCTCTGGCTATCACAGTCATTTACGATGGCTTTCCTCACGCCGTTGCTCCCTAGGGCTGTGCAGTAAAAGGAGATTCTGGTGTAAATAATACCTAGTCTTGCGGAGCGCAGAGGCTAAGCCCCTTCCCACAAAGGCCTGCCACTTTTCTTGACACTTTAGAAAAGTGACGAGAAGCATAAAAAGTCCCAAATTATGCTGCAAATAAAGCTGCATATTATGCTGCAATATAATTTGGGAGTTTTTAACGCCACAAATGTGATGCTAAAGCTTTGGAATCTTTTCATTGTATACATAATGCTGTCTTGCTGTAGAATAGTCTGTTGGTCTCATCATGATCCAGTTCGCTGGCATTAAAACACAGACTTTGAATTTCTTTTCTTTTAGACAGACCTAAAAATGATTAAAAACATGAAACATAATAAGTGGCAAAGTCTGAAGATACACTAAATTTAATAAGAGGCCTGGAAATATTTTTTTCAGACTTTTTTTCATAGGCTTCTTTATAGAACAAGTCTCGAAAAACACATACTATTGTATATTACACAAATGAAAAAACACCACTAAAGACAATAACATCTAGGTACTAGGACATGTCGTCACTTTATAATGAGTGGGGGTGCAACTTTTGGTGCCACATCAAAATTAAAAAAGGAACTGCAGTGCTGCTCCTCCTGATATAATTGCAAAAATTATAGATTTCTTTTCTATGCAGGCAATGTTAAGCAAAGGTGTAGCTTCACTGTATCCTGCATATACAAGAGAATGAGTTTAGATTATTAACTAGATCCAGTGATTTTTATTTACTTCTTGGCTCCTGTGCTGCGTCAGGAATGGCTAATTTATTTACGTAGTCTGCCTGGACAACATCTCTTTGACAGACACAGGAACAGCAGCATGAGCCAGAGGAAAAATTAGCTAGTGGTTGCCACAAGCAAAAACAACCTGGAGCTGTCAATATATTACAATAATTTCTTCTCTTTGCAGTACTGTGTTGTTTTAAAATATGTTTGAAAACTATCATGACAAGAATAGAATCTGAGAGGTAGGTTTAAGAAGGCGATCACAAAAATGTGCAATGCAAGCATCGTAGGACTGGCCCACCTGAGTACTGGAAAATCCTTCTGTGGGCCCAGTCCCTGATACTATAGTGGTAATCTAAGGACAGGGGTGAACCACTGATGAAGCCAGGTGAGGCGATCAGCAAGCACCAGGAAGGGGCAAGAGAGGGGGGTAGCGGAAGGGCCATGGACAATGAGTGCTTTCATTGTGGCAAAGGGGTTAGGTTAAGAAATTGGCACTGGGGGGGGGGGGGCATATCACCTAAGGCAGCAGAAAGGCTAGGTGCAACCCTGCCTAAGGTCTAGGAGAGCTGCCTTTGGAGCCAATCATTTTCTCTGATGGATCCAAGGAACACCAGTCGCACCCTGCCCATATTTATTTTCTAGTCGTTGTGGTTTAAATTTGCCATTGCTTTTAATGTACCACCAAGCAATCACATAGTATCATATTTTAATGTAATGTAATGTAGAATAATAAAAAAAAAGTTTAGATAGCTGTACAGTATAGATAAATACACAGCAGCTCATAAAAGTTCTTTACCTCTTTTAATCAAGGGCCATATAAGACATTATACCTGTCTATCTATAGAAAGAAGTGAGAAGCAACAATAGTGTTTGGTATTGTTATACAAGGTCTATCATTGTGATGTCATGGAATGCTTTGATGTCATGTGCTCATTTACATATGCAGTTGCAATTAGCTGTGGAAAGTCACATAAATAATTGCCTCCCAGACTGAAAAATTCCCACTCATTGGATCATGTGTAGAGATGAGCGAATCGAAGCTGACCAAGTGGAATTTGCTTAGAATTTCAGGAAAAATTGCAAATTTCCTCGCGATTCGTGATAACGAATAGTAATTTTTCCTAACATGGCGGCTACAATGGCGGCTAAAATGGTGGCTACATGTGTGAGGACATGGGGCAAGGAACTCTGGGAAGGTGGGATGACCCATAATGCCATGCATGCAGCCAATCAGCAGCCAGCCAGCCCGGTGATGTCACAGCCTTATAAATACGGCGGCCATTTTAGATTTTGCCATTCACAATCGTACTTTGTTCAGGGACAGATGTGTATGCAGGCGCTAGGGAGATTATTAGAAAAATGAATTGTTAGACGTGTGCAGATGCTAGGGAGAGTCATAGGAAAATCCTCATTGTGAAAAAAGCGATTTACAAGTGTATGGAAACATTACTTGGGAATCCATATAGTCTCATTATACAGCTCTGTCATTCCAGCAATTAGTTATTGGGGTTCAAGTGCTATGTTGAAAAGCCTTTGGCTTTTATCAGTGGAAAAAAATATATATATACGCAGGTCACTTTTGTTGTTATTTACGCTAAAATCAGTTGCACGAAAAATATAAACGCACTGCACATTTGCAGTCATTTCTGGTGAAATTATAGGGCGGTATTTCAGTAATACACAAAAAATATAAACGCACTGCACGTTTGCAGTCATTTATGGTGAAAGAGTATAGGGCGGTATTTCAGTAATACACAAAAAATATAAACGCACTGCACGTTTGCAGTCATTTCTGGAGAAAGAGCAAAGGGTGGTATTTCAGTAATGCACGAAAAATATAAACGCACTGCACATTTGCAGTCATTTCTGGTGAAATTATAGGGCGGTATTTCAGTAATACACAAAAAATATAAACGCACTGCACGTTTGCAGTCATTTATGGTGAAAGAGTATAGGGCGGTATTTCAGTAATACACAAAAAATATAAACGCACTGCACGTTTGCAGTCATTTCTGGAGAAAGAGCAAAGGGTGGTATTTCAGTAATGCACGAAAAATATAAACGCACTGCACTTTTGCAGTCATTTCTGGTGAAAGTATAGGGCGGTATTTCAGTAATACATGAAAAATATAAACGCACTGCACGTTTGCAGTCATTTCTGGAGAAAGAGCATAGGGCGGTATTTCAGTAATACACAAAAAATGTGAATGCACTACACGTTTGCAGTCATTTATGCTGAAAGAGCATAGGGCGGTATTTCAGTAATGCACGAAAAATGTAAATGCACTGCACGTTTGCAGTCATTTCTGGAGAAAGTATAGGGCGGTCTCAGTTCAGGCGGGTTCCTATGCTAACCTATTCATGCTGTGGCGCATTTTTCAGGAGCACAGTCCCCGCACATATGATGTGCTGCCCCTTGTTACCTCCATGTGCATCAGCAACCAGTGGGAGGAGAGACACACACACCTATATGTACCACCTTAATCAAGGTCACGGGACCTTGATTAAGGTGGTACATATAGGTGTGGGTGTCTCTCCTCCCACCGGTTGCTGATGCACATGGAGGTAACAAGGGGCAGCACACCATATGTGCGGGGAAGGTGCTCCTGAAAAATGCGCCACAGCATGAATAGGTTAGCATAGGAACCCGCCTGAACTGAGACCACCTTGTCGCCGGTAGGTGGGCTTAGATGTATTTTGATCAAAATGTATTGACCAAGTGTCTCAGTTTTTTATCAAGAGTGAGGGCCTAGTCCATATGTTGTGCTTGCAACTAATTTTATAGCGCATTATTTTCTGTTATTTTGTAAATGCAGCCATATACAGCCGCACATTTAATACCATAGCGTGCAGGATGGTTTATATATAGTTTTTTTCTGAGAAAGTATAGGGCGGTATTTCAGTAATACACGAAACATTTAAACGCGTTGCACGTTCGTAGTCTTTTCTGGTGAGAGTATACGGCAGTATTTCAGTAATTGACTAAACATTTAAACGTATAGGGGCATATTTCAGTCAAAAAAGAAAGATATAAATGCACTGCACTGTTGCAGTTATTTCTGGTGAAAGCGTATAGGGTCGTATTTCAGTACTACAAGAAAAATATATATGAACTTCACTCTTTAATTGTTTTCTGGTTAAAGCATTTAGTGGCCTTTTTCCAACCAACAAGAAATATATATTCTCGGGTCACTTCTGCAGTCATTTCTGGTGAAAGGGTATAGGGGCGTATTACAGTAAAAAAAAAAAAGAACTATATATACGCACTGCACTGTTGCAGTGATTTCTGTTGAAAGTGTATAGGGGCGTATTTCAGTCAAAAAAAGAAAAATATATACCCACTGCACTATTGGTTATTTCAGGTGAAAGCATATAGGGGGGGTATTTCAGTAAAAGAAAAATATATGCGCGCTGCACTGTTGCAGTTATTTCTGTTGGAAGCGTATAGGGGTGTATTTCAGTACTTCAAGAAATATATATATATATATATATATATATATTGTGGTAAGGTGCAAGGTGTCATTTGCGATGGCAGGTACGTGTCACCGAGGTTGCTGGCCTCGGTGAGGTGAGAGCCGGGTTTTTGTCTGCAGCAGCTAGTGCTGTTTGACTCTTTTAAATAGCATGGCTGCAAAGCCGATCCGGGCCGGCTCTTACTGGGAGCAGCTAAAGAGTAGGGTGGGTGGCTGCTCCCCACGGTCCAGTCCGAGTTTTGGGCTGGGTATAAAACACAGCCATCAGCTGTGTCTGTGTGTGATTATCCTGGAGCCTGCTAACAGGACTGAGGAGTTCTCTGTGCTGGAGGACGGAGCTCAGCAAGGTGGTGTTTCCCTGCAAACTGAAGGAGGAATCGCCTGCGGCTGAACCGACTGCTAGGTGTGAACCGCACTTAAACCACCCAAGGTGACTGGACCCTGTGTTGGCCTGTTTTTGGTTTTGCCACATGATTTCTGTTGTGTGTGAACTGTCACCAAGAGACTGTTTTCATTTCTGGTGTGCAAGTGTGAATAAAACACTGTTTGATGCACAATCTGGACTCCTTGTTTTGCCTCTAAACTGCACCCGCACCGCTGTCTACCAGAGCGACTCCCCACATTATATATATATATATATACACTTCACTCTAATTTTTTTCTGGTCAAAGTGTATAGTGGCCAATTTCAGTGCAACAAGAAATATATATTCTCAGTGCACTGCTGCAGTGTTCTCTGTTGAAAGCGTATAGGGGATTATTTCAGTACTTCAAGAAATAAATATACGCAGTTTACTCTTTAATTTTTTTTCTAGTCAAAGCGTATAGTATCCTATTTTAGTACAAGAAAACTATATTATCAGTGCATTTTCGCAGTTAATTGTGGTGAAAGCGTTTAGTGGCCTATTTCAGTACAAAAAGAAAAATATATTCGTTGCTTTTAGGGGTGCTTTCATTTCCTTTTGATTTGTTCAGTTCAGCTACAAGTATGTCAGGCCGAGAAGTGCCAGGCCATGCACAGAGTAGTGGCAGAGGCCTGAATGTTTCTGACGCAAGCAGAGGTCGCAGCAGAGTAAGGGGTCTTGGCAGCCGTAGTCGCAGCGAGAGGCCTGAGCTCCCGGTGTTATCTACCGGCCGTGTCTTGACCAGCAACCCAGAGGTTCTTGATTGGTTAACTCGGTCACCCACGTCATCCCAAGTGACAGACACCCCCAGCCAACAGTCAGTGGGTTCGTCAGACACAACCCTTAGTTGGCATGGCCGGGGAGCAGGCCTGTGCCTCAACTGCCTTTTCTGTACCCTCTCTGGAGGAGACATCCGCCGCTTCCTCCGATAGGCGGGAAAGTAGTGATGAGGAGAGTGGCATGGCAGATTGTGTTGCAAGTGATCTGGCTCCTGACCCAGAGGCCGTTGAGGAGGACATTAGGAATATGCAGACACTACTCGATGATTAAGCCGATCGTAATGAATGGGCTTCGTCATCATCAGGAGAAGAGGCTGGCAGCTTGCTCGTCAGGCAGCAAGTTGCTAGCGTGGATGGGAGTCAGCAGGGTGGCAGCAGTGGGAGGTTGGGAGCCAAATGGGCACGGGGTAGACCAGTGTCGGACTGGAGTACCTAGGGCCCATCAGTAAAATTTATTTTGGGGGCCCACCATACAGATACATTCAAATATAATAAATAATCTAACAAGCTTTTATGTGAACATAGGCTGGTTGTGGTTCTGTACATTGAATATATGTATGTAGTGCAGTAAGTCTACTGTGTTATGTGCCACTTGTGCAGGGTGTGAGAGTCTAGGGGCCCACTTTGCTCAGGGGCCCACCGGGTAATTCCCCTGTACCCATGTGGGCCAGTCCGAGCCTGGTAGACCACCCACTTTGCAGCAGCTTAACTGCCTGGAAAAGAGTGGTGCATGGGTTCATGGAAGCAGTGGCGTTAGCAGTCAGCTAGTGAGTAGTGTTGGGGGGAAAATCAGGTACTCAGCGGTGTGGCAGTTTTTTGTGAAGCCACCGGAGGAGGTTAACATGGCCATATGTAGAATATGTGGGCACAAGGTGAAGCATGGCCAGGGTGCTGATGTTGGCACCACGGCCCTGCGCCAACATATGCAGCGTTACCATCAAGTGGCCTGGGAGAACCGTGGCTCTGATGTGGTAGTCCAGCCTGCCACAGCTACATCACCCAGTGGCATGCACCCAGTTTCAGCCAGTCAAGGCTCCACCACCTCAGCCGAATGGAGCTCTGTCAATTCCATCTTCTGCTGGTCCAGATGCTCCTGCTCCTACTCCTCGTCAGTCATTCCGTCAGCAATCGATCACTGAAGCGATTGCCAAGAAACAATAGTATGCGTGCATGCATCCAATGGTGCAGAAGCTGAACGTGCTCCTGTCCAAGTTGCTGGTGCTTTATTCCCTTGCTTTCCATGTGGTGGACTCTGCACCTTTCAGAGAACTGCTGGCTTGTGCCAAGTCGAGGTGGAGAGTCCCAAGCCGTCATTTCTTTGAGAAAAAGGCAGTACCAGCCCTGCACACACATGTAAAACAGAAAGTGGACCAGTCCTTGAGCCTGTCGTTGTCTGCCAAAGTGCACGGCAGCGCTGACGTGTGGAGCTGTAACTACGGTCAGGGACAATACATGTCCTTTACGGCCCACTGGGTGAATGTAGTTCCTGCACAGCCACACCAGCAACTTGGATAGGTCACACCGCTTCCGCCTCCACGTTGTCACGCCGTTGGTCCTGCGACCATGTCCGCCTCTGCCTCCTCATCCTCCACCATGTCCTCAGCCTCCACTGCAGGGACAAGTCACAGTGCCCCTACAGCATACCACATGTGCAGGGCTCGGTGGTGTCACGCTGTTCTGTTGCCTGGGCGAACGGAGTTACACAGGGGAGGAACTGCTCCATGTGATGCATCAAGAAAACGAATACTGGCTTTCTCCGTGACAACTAAAAATCAGAACCATGCTGATCGACAACGGGAAGAACATGGTGTCGGTGCTGCCTCAAGGAAAGCTGAGCCATGCGCCCTGCATGGCACACATGTTCAATCTGGTTGTCAAGCGGTTCCTGAAGTCTTCCAACCATGTGCAAGACATCCTAAAAATGGCCAGGAAACTTTGCATGCACTTCAGCCACTCATACACTGCAAAACACACCCTCCTTGAGCTGCAGAACGGCATCCCCAAACATAGGCTGATATGCAATGTTTCCACCCGTTGGAATTCCACCCTCAATATGTTGGACCGACTATACGAACAGAGAAAGGCCATCAATGATTTATTAATGAGGCAAAAGGATAGGAGTACTCCCCTGTGTAACTTCGATGTCAGCCAGTGGCAGCTCATGCGTGACACCTGCCGTTTGCTCAGGCCCTTTGAGGGCACTACATTATTTGTCAGTCGCCAGGACTACGGTATAAACGACGTCATTCCACTGCTTCATGTTCTGGAACAGATGGTGGTAACAATTGCTGGTCAGGGGACAGGAGATGTGGTGCCTCGATCTCATGGCCACATGAGCCCTGTGGGGGCTAAACTGGAAAAGGAAGAGGAGGGGGAGGAGGACATTGGAGCACAGGCAATATGTAGCCAAATGGGTGGTTTTTCTACTCAGTTGACAGGACAGGAGAAGCAGCAGCAGCCAGAGGAGCTACAGGGCGATGAGGAAGACGAGACAGAGGACCCAGACACACCGTGGCAGTATGCAGTGGAGATGGAGGAAGGGAGTCCTTCCGAGTCACTTGCACAAATAACACGATGCATGCTCACTTGCTTGCGTAGTGACAGCCGAATTGTCACCATTTGGCAGAGGGATGATTTCTGGTTCTCCACCTTGTTGGACCCTCGCTACTGGTCCAGAATGGGGGCCTTTTTTACACCCACCGAGAGGGAGGACAAACTGAACTACTACAGAGACATCCTATGTAGTCAGTTGGCCTCTGCTTATCTGCGCCATCATCCATCCTCTCGTAGGTCTGACCGGGGGGCCCTCTGCGCTCATGTTCTACTGCCATGGCTGATGGTGAGGGGTGGGGTGGCAGGAGCAGTACTAGCTCCACCAGCAGAAGCCTGAGTCTACAGTCGCTTATGAGTAGCTTTCTTCACCCGCATAGTGAAAAAATTACTCACCAGAAGCAGCAGCAGGTAGACCTGGAGCAGGACCTGAACCAGCAGCTGGTAGCATACTTGGAATGCACCCTGCCACCCCACATCAAAGATCAGCTGGACTACTGGGTAGCCAAACTGGATTTGTGGCCACAACTAGCAGAGTTTGCCCTGGAAAAACTGTCATGCCCGGCCGTTAGTATGGCATCAGAGCAGGCGTTTAGTGTGGCGGAGGCCATAGTTATCCCAAGAAGAACTCGCCTGTCCACCCAAAATGTGGAGAGATTGACCTATGTCAAGATGAATCAGGCGTGAATCAGCGAGGATTTCCAACCACCAATTTCTGATGCGTCAGACTAGATCATCCATGGTGCCACAGCAACACTTTGATACAAGAGACCAGTTTCTGCAGACTACCTGCCTCAGCCACTACTTTGATGCTGCAACCCGCCTGATGCCACACATCTGATGCAATTATGTCCCCTTGCCATCTGTGGCCTCCTGATGCTACTGCCACCTCCAAACTATGTCCCCTTGCCACTCTGCGGTCTCCTCCTGCTGCTGCTGCCATCTCCACACTATTTCACCTTGCCACTATGTGGTATCCTCCTGATGCTGCTGCTGCCATCTCCACACTATGTCACCTTGCCACTCTGTGATATCCTGCTGCTGCTGCCATCTCCACACTATGTCACCTTGCCACTCTGTGGTATCCTCCTGATGATGCTGCTGCTACTGCCATCTCCACATTATGTCACCTTGCCACTCTGTGGCCTCCTCATGCTGCTGCCATATCCACACAATGGCACCTTGCCACTCTGTGGTATCCTGCTGCTGCCGCCACCTCCACACTCTGTCATTGTGCCACTCTGTGGTTTCCTCATGCTGCTGCCACCTGCAGACTCAGTCATTGTGCCGCTCTGTGGTCTCCTCATGCTGCCGCCAAATGCAAACTCGTCAGTGTGCCATTCTGTGGTCTCCTCATGCTGCTTGGTCACCACTATGTCATGGGTCCACTCTGTGGACTTCTCATGCTGTTCCCACCCTCCCCACTTCATGACTGGGCCACTATTTTGCCTTTCGGTCTGGCTGGCATCATCATTTATTCTTAACTGTCAGAAAGAAGAAAAAACGAGACGCACAACGGATCCTGTCTGTGTAGCAGCTTTAAGGCCTGTATGGTTCCAATTGGCTTATGATTTGATAGCCAAAAGAAGGAGTGAGTAGAAGCTCAGAAATATTCCATTCACATGTCATTTCTGTTTTAGATCCACTCCGTTTTTTGTTTTTTTTCCTTTAGCAATACTGATGGATTATTGAGCAAATGCTGACCGAGTGAAGGCGTATGCTCCACGACAGGATCCATTTTTTATGGGTTATTGTTCTGACGGTTTAATGGAAGTGCAAAATAATCTGTGACCTCAAAAGAAACTTACTGCTGACACCCTCTCTACTCTGTCAGGGGGGCTCTACTTGTAGAAGCATTTAATAGAACAGGTTCTGTAGTCATCTATGTGGAATCAGCTGAAGAGTGTGGAAAAGGAGTGAGCTTCCTATTGACGCTAACATCTACCTGTAAGGCTGAGTTGATACTTCAATTATTTGGGGGTTCATGGGTCCAAAACTGACCAAAGAACTCAAGTATACAGTGATTCTAAGAGTGACACCTGTCATCTGCATCTCATATGGACTCACAGTATTATTTCACTACCAAAGCAGTTACTGCAAGGCACAGTGTTCTACACCGCTATAAAGTATCTCAGCAGCCAGGAAATAGACATTTTTTAATGTAATTCACCACGAATATATTCGGATCGAATCAAGTTTTTCCTCTCTAATCACGTGGATGCAATTTGAAGAGAGTCCAAGATCAGCTTTTAGCAACAAGATCATTTGTAGCAACTCTAATAAAGTGACTGTATGGTTTGTCTATCTGTCTGTCTGTCTATCTATCTATCCATCTATCCAGTGTGTCCTGTGTGCTGGAGATCCTCCATACATAATCTGCTGTAGACTCTGACCACACAGGTTGCACTCCTGCAAAGCAATGAGCAGCCCCAATAGTGTCTGGTGTTCTTATCAAAGGGTTATTATTGTGATGTCATGGAGTGTCGTGATGTCATTGAATGCTGTGGTGTTAAGTAATGCCGTCATGACATGCTCTTTTGCATATGCAGCTTTCAATCTGCTGCCTTTTAAACTGTAAAAAAAAAACTTTAATTACCTCTCAGACTGAAAACTTCCCACTCAGTGGATTCTGTGGACACCGTGTGAAAATAGGCCAGCTATTAAAGAGGCTTCAAAATGAAAAATATTCCTCAGTTTTCAAATCAGCACCTGGATTTGAATACTTTTGTAATTGCATGTAGTTAAACATTTAGTATAGTTACCAAGCAATTCAATAAAATGTATCTGTATAGCGCTACCTGCAGTTTGTTTTCTTCTTAGTTCTTTGTCTGGCTCACTGGGGGAGGCCGTACATGCTCAGTTTCTTCCTTCAACTGCTTTCTGAGCTATGAGAGAAGAGAGCTCCAGCAGAATGGACACGCCCCCTTAACTGCAACAGAAAAGACACTGACTTGAGCTTTCAGCTTGATTTAAATCTAGCAGAGGAATTAATGTGGAGATCTATGGCTCCATGTGAGGTACAGGTATGGTTCTAGCTTTGTAATAAAGAGGTTGTCATTTCCTATATGATGTCTGATTTTTATTTTTTACATTACCTAACTTTCATTGCCTAACCAATTTAACTTTAAGCTGAGCATCTGAAATAAAGTGTCCATACAGTGCACTTCATATCTATCTATCTTAGTGTTGAGCAAGCATACTCGGCCGAACACCGCGTGTGCTCGAGTCAGTGTATTTAAATCTAATGTAGCCTCTATTTCTATGCAGAAGATCGCTGTACAGTGGGGGAATCCTCCATTGTGAGTCCGCGGCTTTGGAGTCCCTGCTCTGACTCCATATATAGCCATGTCCATGTGTATTTAAATCTAATTTAGTCTGTATTTCAGAAATGTTTCTGCCAGGATTTGAACTCACGACCTTCTGCATCTTAACCACTGGGCTATACACCTCATAGTAGCTTCTGTATTAGTATACTTACTACTTTAGAAACTACTATGAGGTTTTTCCAGCACAGTTTATCATTGGGTTGTATAGCCCAGTGGTTAATATTATTGCCTCTAATGCATAAGGTTGTGAGTTCAAATCCTGGCAAATACATTTCAGAAAAAGAGATAAAATGAATATGTTTTTTTAGTAATTGTAAAACATGTATGGCACGAAATAAATGTTTAATTACAAAAAAAAATACCATATCTTTAGATTTTGGGGTAGATGCTTCTTGAGATAGGAGTGAACTTGTAACTTTGACTTAGTATATTTTGAGAGCTGTTGAGCATCCACTTCTTGTAACCCAATAACCACAATCTATCCTTGGTTTCCTGACTCTGTAGAACAAAAGTGCATTTTTCTGAGCAAGCGCTTCTTGTTCTAGTGTATTCACCCAAAGGAATAGCAGAAATATGTCAGGGATGGTATTTTGTGCCATTGGCTTCCTACGCAGGAAAGTGCGAACACAACCTAGTTCACAGTCCCAATATAGAGCTAGATATAGTTAGAATATGCACTTCATTTTCATGGGTAACACCCGTGAACCTGAGATTGTATTTGTTATCAAAAAATCCTGACACAAGCACCACATGTCCTTGCTAAACAATGAGCTCATCATCAATATAGCGTCCATACTATGCAATTGCCCTGCCAAAGGGGTCAAATGGAGAAAAAAAATGTAAAAAATTCCTCACAAAATGTTAGCTATGGAAGGTGAGAATTTGGAGCCCATGGGGACTCCCTCTCTTTGTAGAAAAAATACCCCATCAAACATTTAAAAAAAACTATGAGAGAGAAGGAATTCAAGAGCCATGATGAATTGAGATAAATGTGCAGTGTAACCACTATATTGCAGGGTGGTCAGACCGTATTCTCTTCAATACATTTATTAATAATCTTGTAGAAGGCTTGCACAGTAAAAAAAAAATTTTTAAGATGACACTAAACTGTGTAAAGTAATTAAAACGGTAGAGGACAGTATACTGCTACAGAGGAATCTGGAAAGATTAGAGGGTTGAGCAGAGAAGTGGCAGATGTGTTCCTTTTAGGACATGGTCAGATATCATAGTTAAGTATCAAAATAATGCCAGTGTGACACCTGGCCCTCACATCTGACCCTGACACCTGACCCCTGAGTTTGAATTATGCTTTACATTGGTCATGGTCAAAGTGAGAATGAGTTATAGATATACTATGTATCTGTCTGCAAAATCACATAGATGAATAAAATCATAGGTTAACCCTAAGTAAGCTTATAACTCTGTTGTAATGCCCTTGCCTTGAGTTCAGTGGGCCTGGGTTCAAGACCCTTTTCAGCCGCTAAGAAATTTAAAAAATTTACCATTTTATTAAGCCCTAGATATGAGGCAAATTCAAGTCATGTGTGACGCTGATATCTGACTACTGACCTAAGTCAGGCGTCAGCCTCACTATTATTTTAGGTTCATTCTACTTTTTATATGCTGAATGGCATAGATGAATAAAATTGCATGCTAACCCTAAGTATGTTTATATCTCTGGGGTAATGCACTTGCCTTGAGTCCAGTGGGCCTGGGTTCAAGCTCCCTTTCAGCCTTTAAAAAATTTAACATTTTATTAAAGGGAATCTGTCACCTGGAAAATCAATATTAAACCAAACATAGGTCCATATAGCTCTTCATACCTTCTTTCCATGGGTGTTCTTTTCACTTGGATCTGGCTTTCTATCTTCATAAAAATCCACTTTTATCTTTATGCTAAACTTACCTCCTCATAGAAACTGATTAAATTAGTTTGACATGACTGATCCCTCCTGAAGCCATGCTGATATGGCGTTATTTGCTTATTTTAATTGAGGTACTCCAAGATAGCATCTCTTAGAAAACCTTCAAACAGTTTACCAACAACAGATGTTGAATTTACCAGCCTATAATTTCCAGGCTCTGTTTTTGGACACTTGTTGAATATTGGCACCACATTTGCTATGCGCCAATCCTGTGGAACATTCCCTGTCAGTATAGAGTCCGTAAATATCAGAAATAAAGGTCTGGCTATGACATCACTTAACCACTTCAGCCCCCCTAGCTTAAACACCCTTAATGACCAGGCCACTTTTTACAATTCCGCACTACACTAGTTTACCCGTTTATTGCTCCGTCATGCAACTTACCACCCAAATGAATTTTACCTCCTTTTCTTCTCACTAATAGAGCTTTCATTTGGTGGTATTTCATTGCTGCTGACATTTTTACTTTTTTTGCTATTAATCAAAAATTACCGAAATTTTTGCAAAAAAATGACATTTTTCACTTTCTGTTGTAAAATTTTTAAAAAAAAACTACATTTCTATATAAATTTTTCTCTAAATTTATTGTTCTACATGTCTTTGATAAAAAAATCCAATAAGTGTATATTTATTGGTTTGGGTAAAAGTTATAAGCGTTTACAAACTATGGTGCAAAAAAGTGAATTTCGGCATTTTGAAGCAGCTCTGACTTTCTGAGCACCTGTCATGTTTCTTCAGGTGCTAGAATGCCAGGATAGTATAAATATCCCCCAAATTACACCATTTTAGAAAGAAGACACCCCAAAGTATTCGTGGAGGGGCTTGGTGAGTTCATGTATCATTTCATTTTTTTTCACAAGTTAGCGGAAAATGACACTTTCTGAGAAAAAAAAAAAAAAAGTTTCAATTTCTGATAACTTCTGGCAAAAAAAATAAAAAATCTCAGACGGACTCACTATGCCTCTCAGTGAATACCTTGGGGTGTCTACTTTCCGAAATGGAGTCATTTGTGGGGTGTGTTTACTGTTCTGGCATTTTGGGCGGGGCTAAATTGTGAGCCGCCATGTAAAACCTAAAGGTACTCGTTGGAATTTGGGCCCCTTTGCGCACCTAGGCTGCAAAAAAGCGGCACTTATGTGGTATCGCCGTACTCAGGAGAAGTAGGGCAATGTGTTTTGGGGTGTATTTTTACATATACCCATGTTGGGTGAGAGAAATAACTCTGTAAATTGTCAACTTTGTATAAAAAATTTTAAAAGTTGTCGTTTACAGAGATATTTTTCACACAAAGTATGGGTATATATAAAAATACACCCTAAAACACATTGCCCTACTTCTCCTGAGTACGGCGATACCACATGTGTGCCATTTTTTTGCAGCCTGGGTGCGCAAAGGGGCCCTAAAACCAAAGAGTACCTTTAGGATTTCACAGGGCATTTTTACGCATTTGGATTCCAGACTTCTTCTCACCCTTTAGGGGCCCCTAAAATGCCAGGACAGTATAAATACCCCACATGTGACCCCATTTTGGAAAGCAGACACCCCAAGGTATTCTGTGAGGGGTATGGTGAGTTCATGTAAAATTTTATTTTTTGTCACAAGTTAGTGGAATATGAGACTTTGTAAAAACAAAATAAAAAAAAAAATTTCCGCTGACTTGTGCCAAAAAATAAAAATTCTGTGGACTCACCATGCCCCTCACGGAATACCTTGGGGTGTCTTCTTTCCAAAATGGGGTCACATGTGGGGTATTTATACTCACCTGGCATTTTAGGGGCCCCTAAAGGGTGAGAAGAAGTCTGGAATCCAAATGCGTAAAAATGCCCTGTGAAATCCTAAAGGTACTCTTTGGTTTTAGGGTCCCTTTGCGCATCTTGGCTGCAAAAAAGTGTCACTCATGTGGTATCGCCGTACTCAGGAGAAGTAGGGCATGTGTTGGGGTGTATTTTACATATACCCATGCTGCGTGTGAGAAATATCGCTGTAAACGACAACTTTTTACATTTTTTATTCAAAGTTGTCAATATACAGAGATATTTCTCTCACCCAGCATGGGTATATGTAAAAATACACTCTAAAACACATCGCCCTACTTCTCCTGAGTACGGCGATACCACATGTGTGACACTTTTTGCAGGCAAGATGCGCAAAGGGGCCCAAATTCCAATGAGTACCTTTTAGGAGGGCATTTTACGCATTTTTCTTCTCACGCTTTAGGGCCCTAAAATGCCAGGGCAGTAGAAATACCCCACGTGTGACCCCATTTTTGAAAGAAGACACCCCAAGGTATTCCATGAGGGGCATGGCGAGTTCATAGAATATTTTTTTTTTGGCACAAGTTAGTGGAAATTGATTTTTTATTGTTTTTTCTCACAAAGTCTCCCTTTCCGCTAACTTTTGACAAAAGTTTAATTTTTCATGAACTCATTAGGCCCCTCAGCGAATACCTTGGGGTGTCTTCTTTCCAAAATGGGGTCACATGTGGGGTATTTATACTGCCCTGGCATTTTAGGGGCCCTAAAGCGTGAGAAGAAAAATGCGTAAAAATACCCTCCTAAAAGGTACTCGTTGGAATTTGGGCCCTTTGGCATCTTGGCTGCAAAAGTGTCACACATGTGGCATCGCCGTACTCAGGAGAAGTAGGGCGATGTGTTTGGGTGTATTTTTACATATACCCATGCTGAGTGAGAGAAATATCTCTGTATATTGACAACTTTGAATAAAAAATGTAAAAGTTGTCGCTTACAGAGATATTTCTACACCCAGTATGGGTATATGTAAAATACACCCCAAAACACATTGCCCTGCTTCTCCTGAGTACGGCGATACCACATGAGTGACACTTTTTGCAGCCAAGATGCGCAAAGGGCCCTAAAACCAATGAGTATCTTTAGGATTTCACAGGCCATTTTTACGCATTTGGATTCTCACGCTTTAGGACCCCTAAAATGCCAGGGCAGTATAAATACCCCACATGTGACCCCATTGTGGAAAGAAGACACCCTAAGGTATTCTGTGAGGGGTATGGCGAGTTCACAGAAAAAAAAATTTGGCACAAGTTAGCGGAAATTTTTTTTTTTTTTTTTTTACAGTCTCATATTCCACTAACTTGTGACAAAAATTAAATTTTCCATGAACTCGCCATACCCCTCACGGAATACCTTGGGGTGTCTTCTTTCTAAAATGGGGTCACATGTGAGGTTTTTGTACTGCCCTGGCATTTGAGGGTCTCCGCAGTCATTACACGTATGGCCAGCATTAGGAGTTTCTGCGATTCTCCGTATATTGAGCATACGGGTAATGAGATTTTTTTCGCTCAGCCTCTGCGCTGAAAAAAAAAAAAATGAACGGCACAGATTTTTTCATTCGCATCGATCAATGTGGATGAAAAATCTCTGCCAAAATCAGTGACTGCGGTGCGGTGGGCTGGGCGCTAGCTACCTAACAAGTAGCTAACTAACTGGCGGTGATAGGGGACACTTATGCCCCATTCACACGTCCGAAATTCTGTTTGCGGAACGGAATTGCGGACCCATTCATTTCTATGGGGACAGACTTTGTCCCGCTCGGATCCGAATTAAGGATCCGCGCTTCCGAGTCTGCACTTCCGTTCCGCAAAAATATAGAACATGTCCTATTCTTGTCCGCAATTGCGGACAAGAAAGCATTTTCTATATAGTTCTGGCAATGTGCGGATCTGCAAAATGCGGAAAGCACATTGCCGGCACATTGCACATTGCGAGACGCGAGTTCCTGTGAGCGCGCGTGCAGCGTTCACAGTGAAGCGTCTCGAGTTGGACTACAGCCTGCCAGCGATTAATCATCGCTGGCAGGCTGTAGTCCAACTCTCGAGACGCGCTTCACTGTGAACGCGCGCGCGCGCGTTCACAGGAACTCTCGCGTCACGCCCCGGCGCGTCCAAACAGAAGATCCCGGCCGCCCGCAGGACGCAATCCTGCGTACGGCGGTCGGGGACTGGTTAATTCCCTTAGGATACGGGGGTGTATGCCATCCGGTCCTGGCGATTTGTCTATTTTAATCTTTTTAAGTCGCTGTTGTACTTCTTCCTGGGTCAGACGGGGCACTTTTAATGGGGAATTTACTTTTACATTCTGCATTTCATCTGACAGTTTATTTTCCTCAGTGAACATGGAAAAAGTGTAGAAAAAAATATTTAATAGTTTTGCTTTATCCTCGTCACTCTCTGCAGCACCTCCCTCATTGGTGTGTAGAGGGCTGACTCCTTCAGATTTATATTTTTTACCATTTATATGATTGAAGAACATTTTAGCGTTAGTTTTACTCTTTAGCAATTAATCTCTCGGTCTCTAGTTTGGCAGTTTGTATTAGTTTTTTACATATTCTATTTTTTTCCTCATAGTTTATCAGTGCTTCCTGGCTCCCCTCCTGTTTTAGTGACTTATATGCTTTCTTTTTGTCATTTATTGCTTTCTTTACGGTTCTATTTATCCACATTGGTTTCTTATTGTTTCTTAGTAGTGTTGAGCGAACAGTTCGAGAATAGTTCGGGTTCGTACCGAATTTTGGGGTGTCCGGGACCCGGACCCGAACCCTGACATTTTCAAAAAAGTTCGGGTTCGGGTTCGGGTTCGGTGTTCGTCGATTACTTCCCGCTTTCTGAAGGGCTGCACAGCAGCCAATCAGCTAGCGTTTTAATTCTTGCCCTAAGAGCCCATCACAGCCATGCCTACTAATGGCATGGCTGTGATTGGCCAAGTGCAGCATGTGACCCAGCCTCTATTTAAGCTGGAGTCACGTAGCGCCGCACGTCACACTGCTCTGATTAGTGTAGGGAGAGGACGCAGCTTCTTTCAGGGCGAGATTAGGCAGGTTAAAGTCAGCAACAGCACCTAATGAACGGATCAATTTACAGCTGAGAATCATTGAACTTCTGATAGTTACTTGCTCGCTGGTTTTTAGGTTGCACAGAGCGTTTTTCTGTCACTTATTTTCTGGGTTGATCGGCGGCCATTTTGTGACTTGTGGTGCGCCAGAAGAAGCTGCCACCAAGTCCATCAATCCATCAATACTAGTTTTTTTTTTGCTATATCTCTACATCAGGGGCTTGGCTGTGCTAATTGTCACCCCTAGAAACTCAGGAAAGAAATTTCTATATTTTATTAAGGGGTTAAATACAATTGCCCAAATACCAATCCCCTAAATCTGGTGTTCCAGCTTTGGTTAGACAAGTATAATACTGTCTGCTGTCTGGCAAAGGATAGATTATTTTCTGGGGTTAAATTCAATTGCCAAAATAGCAATACCATAAATCAGTGGTTTCAGCTGTGGCTGGCAAAATAGAATAGTGTCCGAGGTAACGCACACACGTACAGACGCACGTACACGATTCTTGAATAGTTGTATTATCGCGATAATAAAACTAACAGTGTAAAGTTGACTGTATTGCTCTAAGTTATATTCGCGTACGAATGTAACTTCTATTACAGCACACCAATACTAAAACTGACTAAGAGACAGCTTTAAGTTCTATTCGAACGCGATTGCAACTTTGGAACTTAAAGTGGTGTACGATTTTAAAAGTTGAGTACTAAAAGTTGGAATCGCAATGCGATTCTTATGTA
This sequence comes from Bufotes viridis, assembly GCA_033119425.1. Taxonomy (NCBI): domain Eukaryota; kingdom Metazoa; phylum Chordata; class Amphibia; order Anura; family Bufonidae; genus Bufotes; species Bufotes viridis. Next base: position 236,953,538 of record CM065591.1, on the reverse strand, counting down.
TTTAGTAATCGCATTACGATTACAACTTTGAGCTACCGATCACCATGGGAACACCTCCTCCAGTAGAATGTACTGTCGGATGTGAGAATTAAGTTGAAATCGCAATGCGATTATTATATATCTGCTTAATCGCATTGCCGTTTCAACTTAGCATTGCTAAATAATTCCATCCATATTCGTTAACTTACTGACTCAGTAATTTAACGATATGGATGGAATCATTTAGCAATGCTAAGTTGAAATCGCAATGCGATTAAGCAAATATATAAGAATCGCATTGCGATTTCAACTTAATTCTCAGATCCGACAGTACATTCTACTGGAGGAGGCGTTCCCATGGTGATAGTTAGCTCAAAGTTGTAATCGCAATGCGTTTATTGCGGTATATTATCCCTCTGGGTGTCTTTTACAGGTTAATTTTTATTTATTTTATTTTATTTTTATTCATTTCCCTATCTACATTTGTTTGCAGGGGATTTACCTACATTTTGCTGCCTTTTGCAGCCCTCTAGCCCTTTCCGGGAGTCTTTTACAGGCTTTTTAGTGCCCAAAAGTTCGGGTCCCCATTGACTTCTATGGGGTTCGGGTTCGGGATGAAGTTCGGGTTGAGTTCGGATCACGAACCCGGACATTTTCCGGAAGTTCGGCCGAACCTCTCGAACCCGAACATCCAGGTGTTCGCTCATCTCTTAGCCTTTTATTCCTATAAGGTATGTACCTCTCACAATTAGATGTTACAATGCTTTTAAAAACCTCCCATTTTGTGGTTGTATTTTTATTTTTGAGGACTTTGTCTGTTAGTTAGGCCCATGGCCTCTCTTAGTTGGCTAAATTTTGCTTTTTTGAAGTTTGGTATTTTTGTTCCTCCCTTTAGAAACTCTCATTGAAGGATAATTGGAAGGTTATAACTTTATGGTCACTATTTCCCAGGTGTCCCCCAACCTGCACATCTGTTGTTCTGTCAGTTCTATTGGTTAATACTAAGTCCAGTATGGCCGTCCCTCTAGTGGGGTCCTGAACCAGTTGGGAAAGGTAATTGTCTTTGGCTATTGGCAAGAACTTGTTTCCTTTATGCGATGTACAGCTTTCAGTTTCCCAGTCTATATCTGGGTAGTTGAAGTCCCCCATAATACCAACTTCATTATGATTTGCCGCCTCATCTATCTAGTTTAGTAATAGATTTTCTGTGGACTCTGGTATATTAGGTGGTTTAAAATACACTCCTATTAGTAATTTATTATTGTTTTTGCCTCCATGTATTTCTACCCACAGTAACTCTACATGTTCATGTCCCTCACTTATATCTTCCCTGAGTGGGGGCTTTAGATAGGACTTTACATAAAGGCAGACCCCTCCCCCTCTCCGGTATTTGCGATCCTTTCTAAACAGATTGTAACCTTTTATATTAACTGCCCAGTCATAGTGTTTTTTCTTCTTTTTGTTATAAATTGGGGTGGACCCCAAAACATTGGGAAATATAAAAAAGAAAACAAAGAGTAAGTGCGCTGTAGTATAACAATGGTTGAGTGAGGTCGGTATACATGTCTATTCTGCATAAGGCACGAACAAGTCCTGTGGGATCCATGCCTGGTTCTTTTTAATGAACGTGAGATTGTCCAAGTTGGCTGTGGACAGGCGGCTGCGCTTGTCTGTGATAACGCCACCAGCCGTGCTAAACACGGGTTCAGACAATACACTGGCTGAAGGGCAGGCCAGCACCTCCAAGGCGTAAAGGTGAAGCTGGGGCCATGTCCCCACTTTGGAGACCCAGAAGTTGAATGCGGCAGACCCAGTGGCGTAGCTAGAAATGACTGGGCCCAAAAGCAAATTTTTGAATGGGGCCCCCCTCCCCCAGTAATTTTTTCACAACCCCTTCCTTTCATGTTGCCCCCATTCCTGTGGCTACTAAAGATCGCTCTCTCAGACCAGGCAGCTGTTCCATCCGTTTTCAACACTGTCTATACTGCCACTGGATATAATTTCATTGTATAATACAAATGAGGGGGCCCTGACAAAGTCTTTTAGTCCTCCTCCTCCTGGGTGGGCCCCTTCTTGTTCAGGCCCCCAAAGCAGCCACTTTCCCTGCTTCCCCTGTAGCTACGACCCTCGGCAGACCCATCAGTTAGTACGTGTAGGCGTGCGCACAGATACTATTCCACCATTTTGCGGAAATGCTACCTCTTGCTAAGACGTTCCATATCTGCTGGTGGTGCTGGTTGTTGTGGCGTGGTGACAAAGCTTTTCCACATTTTGGCCATGCTAACCCTGCCTTCTGAGGTGCGGGCGGTGACCCAGCTGCGTTGGCGACTTCTTCCTCCTCTGCTTTAGCCTTGTGCTTCCACTGAGCCCCCAGTGTCAGGTGTGAATGCCATCAGCAGCGCGTCTACCAGCGTTGGCTTCTTCCGATCACGTTTCAGTGACGGAATTAAGGACGGCACATTGTCCTTGTAACAGGGATCAAGCAGGGTGGCCTCCCAGTAATCTGCACAAGTTAGAATTTTGGCAACTCGGCAGTCGTTGCGCAGGCACTGCAGCATGTAGTCGCTTATGTTTGCAGGCTGCCCAGAGGCAACAACAAGCTGTCCTCTGTGGGAGGTGTATCATCTGTGTCCTCCATATCCCCCCAGCCATGCTCAAGTGATGGCCATGAGCTGCTTTGGGTGCCACCCTGCTGTGAACACGGTTTCTTCTCCTCCAGAACTGTGCCCTGGCTGGACAATTGTGTACCTGGCCTATGTTGGTGCAGGAACCCACCCTCCGAGCCACTTGTATATGACTGGCCTTATAAGTTAAGGGTAAGGCATGTATATAGTTTTGTTTGTTTATTTCATTTATCTGACTTATAGTTATTTAACTCCTCCAGGACCTAGGACGAGAATGCTCGTCCTAACTTGTGGCTACTTAATGCACTAGGACAAGCATTTTCGTCCTAGGGTTAATGCACCCCCCCACATGCACTGCCACGATCAGCAGCAGGGGCCCATGCTGTACTGACAGCTGGGCCCCTGCTGTATCTGCCTCCGCCAGCATCGGTGAAAACACCAATGTCGGCGGATTAACCCCCTGAATCCCGTGGTCGCACTGATCGCAGCATACAGGAGGTTTTCGGCAGTTTGTACATTCCCATCGGTCCCCGCGCTGCGGTGACGGGGACCTAATGGTTGCTATGGCAGCCCCTATGTTTTAAACAGGCATTGGGACTGCCAGCTACGGAAGCCCAGGAGATCTAGCTCCAGGGCTGGGTCTCCTAGGCAACTGTTAGCGTCTTACAGTATAAGACACTGACAGTTCAATACAGCACACTACAGATGTATTTTACCACTGTCATGAAGTACAATATGTGACAAGAAAACAATCTCAGAATGGCCTGGATAAGTAAAAGTGTTTTAAAGTTATTACTACATATAGTGACACACGTCAGATTTGCTAAAAATGGCCTGGTCCTTAAGGGGTTCAATATCTATAAGTAAATTTGTAAATAGTTTGTGAATGGGCATTAATGAGTAGTTTAAGTGAAAGGGAGGGGGGGTTGTAGAGTGGGAGTCTGGTCGGGTTACTTTTCTCTTTTTGAAATGTTCCTTGCATAGTTTTTGTTCCGATTTATAATAAAAAGTCCGGATACCCGTGGATATGTTACCCAACAATCTAACCGACAAATTGAATAAAATGATTTGCCTGTCACATCTGCGGTCCTTGAGCACCAATGAAAGTGTATTTGTCCCACCAGAATCTAAGAGCTGGATTAACTGAATTGATTTTTGCTGTCAGGTGTTCAGGAACTTCTGCAGCACCAAATTCAGCACATGTGCAAGGCAAGGGATGTGTGACAAACCGGCTAGGCCCATAGCTGCTACGAGATTTCGGCCATTATCGCACACCACCAGGCCGGGCTTGAGGCTCAGTGACACCAACCACTCATCGGTCTGTTGTTCCATGCCCGTCCACAGCTCCTGCGCGGTGTGGGATCTGTCTCCCAAACAGATGAGTTTCAGAACAGCCTGCTGTCGTTTCACCCTGGCTGTGCTGATGTTGGTGGTGAAGGTGTTACGCTGAAAGGATGAGGAGGTGGTAGAGGGGGAGGAAGCGGAGTAGGAGGAGGAGGTAACAGGAGGCAAATAGAAATGCTCTGCAATCTTCGGGGGTGGAAGGACATGCGCCAAACTGCTATCCGCCTCTGGCCCAGCCGCCACTACATTTACCCAGTGTGCTGTTAGGGAGATGTAACTGCCCTGCCCATGCTTACCGGTCCACGTATTGGTGGTTATGTGGACCTTGCCACAGATGGCATTGCGCAGTGCACACCTGATTTTGTCCGCCACTTGGTTGTGCAGGGAAGGGATGGCTCGCCTGGAAATGTAGTGGTGGCTGGGAACCACATACTGTAGGACAGCCACCGCCATAAGTTTTTTTAAAAGTCTCCATCCATCTCCACCAGACAGAATGACAGCATTTCAAAGGACCAGGAATTTTGAAATCCTGGCATTCAGGGCAAGGGATCGTGGGGAGGTAGGGTGATACTTCCTCTTTCTACTTCTTTTTCTAATTGGGAGATAGACAGCTGAACACTTCCATGGGATAGTGTGGAGATGCTTGGTGAAAGATGTGGTGGCGTTGCTGCCACATTCTCTGTTTGCAGGGTGGCAGGTGCCACTGTCACTCACTTGTTCTCAGGTTTAGAACGTTTATTTTAAATTTTTATGTATTTTATGTTATTTTAAAGTTATTTCCCTATCCAAATTTGTTTGCAGGGCACTTGTCCTACTCTTACCGCCATTGTGCTTCAATTTCCAGCCCTCTAGCTCTTTCCAGGACTTTAGAGCCATTTTAGTGCCCCAAAGTTCGGGTCCCCATTGACTTCAATGCAGTTTGGGGTCAACTTCGGGTCAACTTCGGGTCCCAAACTCGAACTTTGCGGTGAAGTTTGGCCGAACCTGGCGAACCCGAACTTCTAGGTGTTCGCTTAACTCTAGTGGAGATCTCACAGGCCAGATCAGGAGAAATAGCAAAAACCACAATACCTGCAAGTAAAATTAGAGCAGGCTCAGACTTCAGTGCTTGAGTGGCACAAAAGCTTCTGGATTATGTTTTTGGAAAAAGTAACTAAAAAGCCCATCATTCCTGTCCAGGGTTAAGTCTTTTGGTAGACTTCAGAAACATCAAATTCTTATGGTCAGTAAGGACCACTACCGGGTGTCTAGCCCCCTCCAGGAAATGAAGCCATTTCTCAAAAGCCCACTTGATAGCCAAAAGCTCACAATTGCCAGTGTCATAGTTACTGTACTGTAAATTCAGCAGCAGAACATTTTCTAGAGAAATATGCATATGGCTTCATACCGGTGACGGTAGATGTGCCCTGAGACAGAACCACTTCCACTCCCACCTCAGAAGCGTTGACCTCCACAATGAATTCTGATCAAGTGGGTAAGAATTGGAGTTTTGACAAAACATGTTTTCAGTGTCTCAAATGCAATCATAGCTTCCAGCTTCCAGTTACCAACATCTGCACCTTTCTTGGTTAGATCTGTGAGATGTTTGGCAATAACAGCCTTCACTTGAAGAACATGAGAATCCAAATCGGAAGAGTACACTAAAATATCATCTAAATAGACAACCAAAGTTTGCCTACAAATTCCCGAAACAAATCGTTCACCAAATACTTAAAGTGTCCCTCCGGAGTATTAAAGGCTGTTTTCCACTCATTACCCTCCTAGATGCAAATGAGGTTGTGGCATGCTGGCAGTGTAATAATAAAGGCTTGTATCTTATTGGTACTGAATTGCATATCTTAGCTCACGGTTGTTGTAGGAATAAGTAAATGTAGAAATAAAAAAATTAAATTGACGCAGAATAAGTCTCCCTGCACTCTCCCTCTCCAATATTCTTCAGCAACACTGATCCTAGTGCATGAGTGCTTGCCACATCTCTCCCTATGCTCAGGACAGAACGTGCAGAATGAGTGTTTTATAGGGCTATGACATCACAGGGAATGGCTATCTGCAGTAATCTTGTGTCCCCGTTCTTGTCTCCTCTACTCTTAGTTTTCACTTTGTAACCGGAGCAGCCGCCATTTTAGGAAAACCTGATTTGTTACCACAAAGAGTAAAAAAATTTGGATTAGTTGCAAATCAAAGTTTTCATAAACTTCGGACCGCATTCCACTTTGAATGCTTCACTTCAGTCAACACTATATTTAGCACCCTGATCTGATATAAAAGGTCAGGTATCAAAGGATAGCGATTCTTGACTGATCTTATTAAGCTCCCTCTGGTCAATACATGGTCTGAGACCCCCATTCTTTTTTTTAAACCAAAGAATCCCACCCCCACAGGAGAAACAGATGATGAGATATGACCCATTTACCAGACTTTCTTTAATGTAGTCATTCATGGTCTGATTTTTTTGGACCCAACAAATTAAAATTTTGCCTTTTTGGAAATTTGTCGCCCAGAATGAACTCAGTCACGCAGTCGTAGATTCTGTGGGGGTGGAAAGAATTAGACAGGGGTATTGCTAGGGTCTAAAAAGATTAGGGGCACAAGTCCCAAGGCATGCATACCCCCGGAAAACAATTATAATATACTGTAATATATACTGTGTGTGTGTGTGTATATATATATATATATATATATGTTCTTCAAGCGCCAAGACCTCCCCTTAGCCCATAATACTAACACCACCACTACAAAATGTCACAATACAGCATAAATTAGACCACTACAGCTATATTACAGTTCCCCCTATAATACATACACATTTCTCCTATAATACACAAAGAACATACACAGCCCCTCCGCTCACAGTATATACACAGCTCCTTCATTCACAGTATATACTGAATGCGCAACTCTTCCGCTCACAGTATACACACAGCATCTCCTCCGCTTACAGTATATACACAGCAGCTCTTCAGCTCACAGTATATACATAAGCTCTCCTAGCAGTATATACACAGCCCCTCCTAGCAGTATATACATAGGCTCTCCTAGCAGTATATGCATAGTTTTTTTGGGGGGCTGGCAGAGGCCATTTTCATAAGACCTTTCCAGCTGTGGAGGCCTGGACAGCTGGAGCAGGGCAGACAGCAGTAGCTATGGAATCTGCTTGTCCTGTCTGATTGAGGGGCAGGGCTAAACACAAGCCCTGCTTCTGCTCTGATACTAAGACACCAGTGCCGGGCTGCTATCCGGTCTCACTGTACTTCAGCCGGGTGCACAATGGACCCGCTCCTTACAGGTTTAATGTGTGCATGGCTGATGTCATTTGGGGCCCCACTGCTGCCCCTCACTGGTGGCTCAATATAACCGTAAAAATCAGATGCCAGAGCAGTGAAAAATACAGCTATCGGCCAGAGATTCGGGGCAGTTTGCTTGTAGTTCGGGGCCCAAGCCCCGAATCTACATGCCTAGCGACTCCCCTGGAATTAGACCTAGGTTCAACAAACACATCCTGAAACTCATTAATGAGGTTAAATCATTAAAGAGGAATCATTTGCAATGAAGCCATGGATAAAGTAGAGAGATGATCCAAACAATGTCTACCTCAACTCTCTTATTCCCCTGTTTCCCAGGATTATGAACTTGTAACAGATGTTGTAGCAAGACAACAACAGATACTTTTCTCATAACCAAAAATGAACAAATTTCAGAATGAAGGATTCCCACTATGACATAGTGATCTCAGGAGTATAGAATTTAGGCTAGGGCGACAGTTTTTTTATAATATTAGTCATGGTGTCACACTGCGACATGCGACAAGCTGCGACCCAGCAGTCGCAAAAAATCCATCTAAGCATATCACTGTGTGACACCATTGACCATTATTGTAAAATATCATACTTGACATTGGTGTGACATGAATGTCACACGACATGTCGCAATGTAGTTGTACAATTTTTGTCAGATGACACATGTCACCTTTCCCCAGGATAGTAGAATCAATTGCTGTCACCTGAGCAGGAGAAAGCAATGGAGATAAAGAAAGACCTAAGGACAACACAAATTTTTGACTAATGAATGAGGTTTACAAAGGCCTCTCCCATTATTTTTTTTTATTCTCAAACTGAATACAAATAGGTAACATAATCCTCTTAGAGACATTACTAAATACCTATTTTCCTGGAGTATCTTTTCCCAAACTCTCTCAGCTTCGTTCCATATCCCGCAAAGAGTATTTGGGCCATGACTTGACCCAGTGATTGGTAGCACTAATAGAAACATCGTCCCAGACGTCTACTGAGTGTTCTTTGTTCCATAGAGAGAGAGGTGGCACAAAGCTGCATAGGTTCTTCCAGGTCAGAAATCGTTACAAGGGTAACTTTAACCGGATCTGGAGGATACCTGGGATCCTCATTTTGTTCTCTAAGCCGACAATGCAAAAATACTACAACCGTCATAGTCTTGTCTAAAGAGTCGGGGGTAGGATAGATGACAAGTAAATATTTTAAGGCCTAAGAAAGACCCCAGTAAAACTGACACTTCAATGCAGGGTCATTACATCCAGAAGCAATACACCACTTTCTAAACTCCACACAAAACTCCTTTACTACCTTCTTTCAAACACCAGATTACTTTCAGTGTATGCTGCTTTGTCCGATCCATCATACAACAGACGCAGAGCCAAAAAGAAATTGTCAACAGAGGCCAAAACAGGTGAATCAGAAGGAAGAGAGAATGCCCTCTCCTGGGGGTCTCCCTGTAACAATGAAATAACAATTCCTACTTGTTGCTGCTCAGAACCCAAAGAAAAAGGCCTGAGTCTGAAGTAAAGTTTACAGCCTTCCTTAAAGGCAAAAAATTATTTTCTGTCACCCGCAAACTTTTCAGGAAGTTTAATTTTAGATTCCATAGGCGTGGAAGTTGAGGTACTGCCCGGCGACCCCTGAATTGTTTCTTCATTATGGACCCTCTGTGCTAAATCCTGGATTGTAAGGGATGTGCTCTGCATTTGTTTCATTAAATCACAGGATTCATGATGTGAAACAAATGACAGTGTTAGTTTTAGGCCGTTGAATATGTCAGGATAAGGTGACTATTGTAACACACAAACAGGTATGGTGCAGCCCTAAAACTTTAAGGACCCACTGTTCCTGGACCCACTGGCAGTGACAACACAAATGGGCAGCAGTCCCTATACCGAAATAAATGCGAGGACAACACACAAACAGGGAACAACAAACAGACGTTCAGAGAGTAATTGTACAGTAAAGGATCAAAAAGAAATACAAAAAACACCAGAAGCAAATAAGAAAACCAACACGCCAAAAAGTCACAAACCAGGAGATCAATACAATACTACCCGAAGCCAAAATTATACTCACAATACCAATCCAGAAATCCTAAAGCCAGAGAAGTCTTCAATACCATAAGGGAACAGCAGGGGAGCCAGAGGAGAAGAAATTCACAAAGCACATGCAGGTGCCAGCCTTATATTGTGAGTAAAGAACAGCTACTCGCTGGCGTCACTGCACACCTGGTGGAGCTGCTGGCTGAGCGTCCTGATGCTCTAGAGCCCCTGCACACCTCATCATTGGCCCGGGGCTTCGATGCCAGAGTTGCCCACCTCCTTGATCTGGTTCCATAGCAATACATTGCTCGTTTCCAGGGGTTACGACTACACTACAATCCAGCATCGGTGGCCTTGCTTGCACACTCTAGGAAAAAAGAAACAGCCAGTCTAGAAGTTGGGGCCGCGGGAGTGCACATAGGCTAGCATTTTTTCTTATAGTATGCAAGCACGGCCAACAAGTGTTGGACTACAGGGTGGTCATAACCCCTGGAAATGAGCAATGTGTAATGGGATAGAAAAATTAATCAAGCCAGCAAAGCAGGCAATATGGACAATCACAATACATTAGTAAGTGCCTTGTATTTACTTTGCCTACTTAATAAATGCCATTTACTGAAACGAGACATTTTAAGTAATTCACCCATTGGTTGCCCATCTCATAATGGGGTGCCCAAAAAATAACTTTTTTCCCCTTCATAAAATGTGTTTTTGTGCTCGTAGCAAAACATAAAAAAGCTGACTTAAATTATACCCAAAATGTACCCCAGCTCCTAGTTTAGGTATATTTTAATTGTGGCATGTGAAGCTGCCAGGCTGCACCGCAATTACTAAGAGCAATGCCTCTTAATAATTGTGGTGCATCTGCAGCAAACCCTTGAGAAGTCAGGAAATCAGGTCAGAGGTAGAAGAATAAATATATTTTTTTTTTTTACTTAAGTACAAAATAGGAGTTGTAGTACATTTAACAATAATCTGCACACATTGCAAATCCTTTTCCCACATGGTGAGGTATGAAGGCTGAAGTGGCAAATAGGGGCACTCTTGGTATGCTATCTTGCTAAAGTATCTCTCTCTCTAGAATCTCTGGCTCGCAAATGTAATCTGACAATTGTGGCTGTAGTGTCCATTACTGGATACAGGTTTTAGGGACATATCTGGCCAGGCTGTGGTTAAGTGTTGTGGGTGTCTTTACTGTAGTCCCTCATAAGCAGCAACATTGGAATAGCTGTAATTTTATGTTATCTTGCTGACTTTTATGATTTAGCCAAAGGAGTTCCTGCCTTTCCTTCCTTCTTATCTTCTTGCTGTAGCAAAAGCGGTAAATCTCATGAGGGGGTAATGTATCAATATGCAGATTTTTGGCATTTTCTGCTTGGTTTGAAACTAGTTTTTTTAGACAGATTTACAAAATGTTAGTACTTGAGCTGGATGCTAGATCTCATCCCCTAATGACTGTTCCACATATCCATGAATCAGCAGTTATAGCAAAAGGGGGAGCTTAATCTTCTTCTGTGTAATATTGACTTGTGCATTCTGCAGTAGCTGAGGTGTATATTGTGAGGTACTGCAGCAGCTAAGGTGTGTAGTATGAGTTAAACAGTAATAAAGACATTTTTATTTGCACTGATCTAATTAGGAGCATGCAAAGAGGAATATGTCAAGAGAATCACCGGACAGAACACACCTCTGACCAGAAGCTATTACATACTACATTGAATATTCATATAGTGGGATGCATCACTAATAGGCTCCCATATCCAAAAACTGAATACTGCACCAGAGCTAAAACAGCTGATTGGGAAAGGAGTGCAGGTTGTTGGACCCCTGCCAACCAGATGTTTATAGCATAGGCCTGTGATGGTTAACGTCCAGCACTCCAGCTGTGGTAAAACTACGACTCCCAAGATGCTACCTTGCTTGGCTGTTCTCAGAACTCCATAAAAATGAATAGTGATGAGCGGCATCGGCTATATTCGATTTCGCGATATTTGATGAATATATGGGCGAATATTTGTCAAATTCGCTATATTCGCAATGTAAAAATTGCATGCGAGAAAGGAGCGTGGTGCAGTTTTCAAACTAAGAAGGGAGGGATCAGTGAAGTGCCAATATTCGCATGGCAATAAAAAATCATGTTACGATTATTTGCGTTCCACTCACTGTAAGTGGAGCGTGAATATTCGTAACGCGATTTTTTATTGGGCTGCGATTATCAGCACTTCACTGTAATGTGCATTGTGATGTGCACTGTGTAAAAAAAAAATATATATTCATGATTACGAATATATACACTGATATTCGAAATATTTGCAAAATCGCCAAGTGCCGATAAAAATTTGCTATTCGAATAGTCGCACTCAACACTAGAAATTAATGGAGCATGCCGGAAGTGGTAGCTTTACCACAGCTGGAGTGCCGGAAGTTAGCCATCAATGTAAAAGAACCAGAAAACCCCTTTAACACACGTCAAGATTTCATACTGTGCCTCAAAAAATTAGAATAAGCTACTAGTTAAAAAAAAAAAAAATGACATATGAGGAAGTTGTGGGTACATCAAGAATAATGTGCATTATACTTGGTTGTGGTTGTACATACAAAAACTTCTCTTTTTAGTGGTTGATGCGGATGATGGCATCTCAACTATCAGAACAATCCAGTATGATACAACAACATATACTGTATGAGCAAGCTGAGCTGCATTAAAGTAGGTGAGGCATACTGAAAGCAGAAAAAGTAGTATGGAAGTCTACAGAGACTGTATATTGCTCTTGCACTTGGAAGAACTCTTATTACATGACGCAGTCTCATTTTTCTTGAATTTCCTTCATGTACAATGATGCACTCATTCAGATGTTTTGACCCAAGCAGAGGAATTCATTAAGCCGAAATACCATAATGAAGAAACAAGGGGATTCTGTATATAACGACTGCCCAACTGCATAGAATCCTGGATGTGCAGATGTACAGAACCCAAACTGTCACACCCAAGATGTTCTCATGCTCTTCCTACATAAAGATGGAAGGTATGTTACCTGTAATCCAGCCAGAGTTAGCTTCATTCACACTTGGAGGACAAGTCGTTGATTGAGAGAGTCTTCCAAGGTCTGATGGATGTTTTTTACTAAACAAACAACCATGTAGCTCTCCGGCATTCAGCTATTTCCTACCACACTGATCAGTCATTACCCACCTCAGGAGCAGAGGAATGTGCAGATTCCACTTACACAGAGACCTCACTCATCTACAAAAGTCATACTACAGCCTGAAGTATGTGGCTTCAACACAAGAAGGTTCTGTCTGCAGCTGTGACAGAAAAAATATATGTCCACTTAGAATGTCCGGACAGAAAAGTTCTGCATCGGACTTAATAGTTCTCAATGAGCTGGAACATCAATAATTTACAGCTTTTCTCATATAGTTGTATGTACTGTACATAAATCATCCATAACATCAATACCTTATACAGTCCATACAACATTTTTTAATATCATGCCATTAATTACAGTTCACAAGAATGAAAAGTGATAATTTTTGCGCCTTCCCACAATCAATCACAGAAATTTATGATCAGTTGCCATATTAAAGGGGTTGTCCAGGTTCAGAGCTGAACCCGGACATATCCCCATGTTCACCCAGGCCGTGCCCCTGACTTGAGCATCGGAGCAGTTCATGCTCCGATGCTCTCCTTTGTTCTGCGCTGAATCGTGCAGGGCAAAGGCGTTTTCTGGAGTTCCGGTGACAAACCGGGCTCTCCTTAGGGCTGCCAGGTGGAGGCTTCCGTCCAACAGTGAGCCGGGTGACGTCACCGGCACTGATGGGCGGGCTTTAGCGCTGCCCTAGACCGCCCATCAGAGCCGGTGACGTCAACGAACACATTGCTGGGCAAAGGCCTCCGCCCGGCAGTGTGTTATTGTAAATAAAAGAGCCCTTGCCCTGCGCTATCCAGCGCAGGGCAAGGGAGAGCATCGGAGCATGAAATGCTCCGATGATCTAGTTAGTGGGGCTGGCTGGGTGAAATTATGGGTATGTCCGGGTTCAGCTCTGAACCGGGACAACCCCTTTAATTGTGATCAACGGCAGAGAGTAAGAAGATGCTATTTATGGTGGTGGATGCTGATTTATGCCGGCCACAGACGTGACATAAGCTGTCTCATCCATTTATCTAGACTTCTGTCTAGAGAAGCCTTTTCTGGTCATAGCTTCTGCTCATTACACCCAGAATTTTGCCTTTTTTAGACCTGGCATGAGTGGGGAAAAGTTATCTTTATAGTATAAAAATTCTAGTATATTATACTGTGATGTGAACCTACTGGGGGGTTTGTACAAAAATTTGCTGTGGGGCCCAGTCAGTTCAAGCTAGTGAAGGCCTCTTACACAGTATAATGACCCCAGTGCCCCCTCCATACAGTATAAGCCCCAGTGTGGGGGCCACTGGGGGTCATTATTCTGAATGGAGGGCCACTGGGGGGTCATTATACTGTATGGGGACCACTGGGGGTCATTATATGGCGTGAGAGCCACAGGGGTACATGTAAGTGTAAAAAAATGCCACAAGGGGGCCCACTGAGATTTATTACCCAAGGGCCCACAGTGTCCCTACCAAGTCTTATACTGTTAGCATTGTTTGGACAATGGTAGGCTGTCTGGCAACATACCACCAATGGCAACAACCAGTTGTCAATTCATTCATTTATTTCCAGGAGGAAACAAGAAGAATGGAACAATGCAGCATTTCATACAGCTGTCACTGTACATTACAGAAACATATATGGATGTATAGTACGTCCATGGATAGAATGGGCACATTTCTTGCAATATTCAGCCGGGGATTCTTTGCAATGTTCAACATTAGCGCTAACTCCCATAATGATTGTTAAGCTCTTAGATGCTACAGTCAATACTGACTGCAGCACCTAGATGGTTTGACACCCTTATCAGCCACTTGCTACAACAATTCAGGGTGCTGATGGATTGCAGTCATCTTAGTACCCCTATTAGGTCCCAATAGAGGCCGGGCTTAATCAGATATCTGTCAGTATTTCTAAACAGTCATAATACACTGCAGTATGTTATAGGGGAGTGATAAGCTGCTTCAGGGGAGTGATAAGCTGCTGCCAGAGGTGTCTAACAGTGGCTTACTCCACTTTATCCAAAGGCACGCTTAGTTTAGTAGGAAAAGTTATCTATTAGCCAAACAAGTGTTCAGCTGATAGCAATTTAACCACTTCAGCCCCCCTAGCTTAAACACCCTTAATGACCAGGCCACTTTTTACAAATCCGCACTACACTACTTTCACCGTTTATTGCTCCGTCATGCAACTTACCACCCAAATGAATTTTACCTCCTTTTCTTCTCACTAATAGAGCTTTCATTTGGTGGTATTTCATTGTTGCTGACATTTTTACTTTTTTTGCTATTAATAAAAATTTAACGACATTTTTGCAAAAAAATGACATTTTTCACTTTCTGTTGTAAAATTTTTCAAAAAAACTACATTTCTATATACATTTTTCTCTAAATTTATTGTTCTACATGTCTTTGATAAAAAAGTCCAATAAGTGTATATTTATTGGTTTGGGTAAAAGTTATAGCGTTTACAAACTATGGTGCAAAAAGTGAATTTCGGCATTTTGAAGCAGCTCTGACTTTCTGAGCACCTGTCATGTTTCTTCAGGTGCTAGAATGCCAGGATAGTATAAATAACCCCAAATCACACCATTTTAGAAAGAAGACACCCCAAAGTATTCGCGGAGGGGCATGGTGAGTTCATGTATCATTTCATTTTTTTCACAAGTTAGCGGAAAATGACACTTTCTGAGGAAAAAATAAAAATAATAAAGTTTCCATTTCTGCTAACTTCTGGCAAAAAAAAAAAATCTCAGACGGACTCACTATGCCCCTCAGTGAATACCTTGGGGTGTCTACTATTCGAAATGGGGTCATTTGTGGCGTGTTTACTGTTCTGGCATTTTGGGCGGGGCTAAATTGTGAGCAGCCCTGTAAAACCTAAAGGTACTCGTTGGAATTTGGGCCCCTTTAGCACTCAGGCTGCAAAAGTGTCACTCATGTGGTATCGCCGTACTCAGAAGAAGTAGGGCAATGTGTTTTGGGGTGTATTTTTACATATACCCATGTTGGGTGAGAGAAATATCTCTGTAAACTGACAACTTTGTATAAATTTTTTTAAAAGTTGTCGTTTACAGCGATATTTCTCACACACAGTATGGGTATATATAAAAATACACTCCAAAACACATTGCCCTACTTCTCCTGAGTACGGCGATACCACATGTGTGACACTTTTGCAGCCAAGATGCGCAAAGGGGCCCTAAAACCAATGAGTACCTTTAGGATTTCACAGGGCATTTTTACGCATTTGGATTCCAGACCTCTTCTCACGCTTTAGGGGCCCCTAAAATGCCAGGACAGTATAAATACCCCACATGTGACCCCATTTTAGAAAGAAGACACCCCAAGGTATTCTGTGAGGGGTATGGTGAGTTCATGTAAAATTTTATTTTTGTCACAAGTTAGTGAAATAAGAGACTTTGTAAAAAAAAACAAAAAAAAAAATATATAAATTTCCGCTAACTTGTGCCCAAAAATAAAAATTCTGTAAACTCGCCATGCCCCTCACGGAATACCTTGGGGTGTCTTATTTCCAAAATGGGGTCACTTGTGGGTATTTATACTGACCTGGCATTTTAGGGGCCTAAAGCGTGAGAATTCAAATGCGTAAAAATGCCCTGTGAAATCCTAAAGGTACTCATTGGTTTTAGGGCCCTTTGCGCACCCAGGCTGCAAAAGTTGCACACATGTGGTATCGCCGTACTCAGGAGAAGTAGGGCAATGTGTTTTGGGGTGTATTTTTACATATACCCATGCTGAGTGTGAGAAATATCGCTGTAAACGACAACTTTTACATTTTTTATTCAAAGTTGTCAATTTACAGAGATATTTCTCTCACCCAGCATGGGTATATGTAAAAATACACCCCAAAACACATTGTCCTACTTCTCCTGAGTACGGCGATACCACATGTGTGCCACTTTTTGCAGCCAAGATGCGCAAAGGGGCCCTAAACCAATGAGTACCTTTTAGGATGGCATTTTTACGCATTTTTCTTCTCACGCTTTAGGGCTCCTAAAATGCCAGGGCAGTATAAATACCCACATGTGACCCCATTTTGGAAAGAAGACACCCCAAGGTATTCCATGAGGGGCATGGCGAGTTCATAGAAGATTTTTTTTTGGCACGAGTTAGCGGAAATAGATTTTTATAGTTTTTCTCATAAAGTCTCCCTTTCTGCTAACTTTTGACAAAAAGTTAAATTTTTCACGGACTCACTATGCCCCTCAGTGAATACCTTGGGGTGTCTTCTTCCAAAATGGGGTCACTTGTGGGTGTTTGTACTGTTCTGGCATTTTGGGCGGGGCTAAACTGTGAGCAGTCATGTAAAAGCTAAAGGTACTCGTTGGAATTTGGGCCCCTTTGCGCACCCAGGCTGCAAAAAAGTGTCATACATGTGGTATCGCCGTATTTAGAAGAAGTAGGGCAATGTGTTTGGGGTGTATTTTACATATACCCATACTTTGTGTGAAAAATATCGCTGTAAATTGACAACCTTGTATAAAAAAAATTAAAAAGTTGTCATTTACAGAGATATTTCTCTCACCCAGTATGGGTATATGTAAAAATACACCCCAAAACACATTGCCCCACTTCTCCTGAGTACGGCGATACCACATGAGTGACACTTTTTTTCAGGCAAGATGCGCAAAGGGGCCCAAATTCCCATGTGTACCTTTAGGATTTCACAGGACATTTTTACGCATTTGGATTCTCACGCTTTAGGGGCCTCTAAAATGCCAGGGCAGTATAGATACCCACATGTGACCCCATTGTGGAAAGAAGACACCTCAAGGTATTCTGTGAGGGGCATGGCGAGTTCACAGAAAAAATAAAAATTTGGCACAAGTTAGCGGAAATTGATTTTTTTTTTTTTTTTACAAAGTCTCATATTCCACTAACTTGTGACAAAAAATAAAATTTTGCATGAACTCACTATACCCCTCACGGAATACCTTGGGGTGTCTTCTTTCTAAAATGGGGTCACATGTGAGGTTTTTGTACTGCCCTGGCATTTGAGGGCCTCCGCAATCATTACACGTATGGCCAGCATTAGGAGTTTCTGCGATTCTCCGTATATTGAGCAGACGGGTAATGAGATTTTTTTTTTCCGTTCAGCCTCTGCGCTGAAAAAAAAAAAAAATGAACTGCACAGATTTTTTCATTCGCATCAATCAATGTGGATGAAAAAATCTCGGCCAAAATCAGTGACTGCGGTGCGGTGGGCTGGGCGCTAGCTACCTAACAAGTAGCTAGCTAACTGGTGGTGATAAGGGACCCTTATGCTCCATTCACACGTCCGAAATTCTGTTTGCGGAACGGAATTGCGGACCCATTCATTTCTATGGGGACAGACTTTGTCCCGCTCGGATCCGGAATTGCGAATCCGCACTTACGGGTCTGCACTTCCGTTCCGCAAAAATATAGAACATGTCCTTTTCTTGTCCGCAATTGCGTACAAGAAAAAGCATTTTCTATATAGTTCTGGCAATGTGCGGATCTGCAAAATGCGTAAAGCACATTGCCGGTGTCCTTGTTTTGCGGATCCGCGTCGCGGATCCGCAAAACACATATGGACATGTGAATAGAGCCTTACAGGGGGTGATCAGTGACAGGGGGTGATCAGGAAGTCTATATGGGGTGATCAGGGGTTAACAAAGGGTTAATAGTAGTTATAAAGTGAGGGGGGTGGGGGGTTAGTGTAGTGTTTGGTGCAACTTTACATTAGTTACCTGGTCCTCTGGTGGTCGATCCCAGTAAATGGGACCACCAGAGGACCAGGTATTAGGTATATCAGACGCTGTTAGCAACACAGCGTCTGATATACCACTTTGATCTCATTTATTTTACATTTACAGCCTGCCAGCGATTGATCATCGCTGGCAGGCTGTAGTACAACTGCAGAGCCGCGCTCTGCTGTGAACGCGCGTGCGCGCGTTCACAGCAGATCTCGGCTCTCGCGAGATGACGCACGGATGCGTCCAGGAGGAATAAACCTGCCGCCGCCTGGACGCATCCGTGCGTTCGGCGGTCGGGAAGAAGATAATGTATGGCCAGCTTTAGACTACTGTATTGCTTCCAATTTGGAATATAAAACTATATAAGTAGAAATGGCCTTGCAGTTCGCCTGGCGGTCGTTTCGCATTGAACTTTGCGCGTTCGCGATTCGCCGAACATGCGAACATATGGCGATGTCCGCCCGCACCATATTCTTTTGCATTGCGCAGAACCTTGACCCATAACACATCCATCAGGTGGGATGGGACAGCCAATTGAGAGGTTTAAGCACATGGACACACCACCACCATATAACAGAACCCCAATCTAGCAGCCATTTTACATTTTGCGTTTTGCCAGTGTAGGGAGAGGTTGCTTTGTGGAGCAGGGACAGGCTGTTAGGGACGCCAAACGCTAGCTAATAGGGCCACAAAAGTCCTTTTAAAGACTGGTATAGGTGTGCTATCGATAGGTGTGATATACTGAGGGGTGTGATATACTTATAATATACTTTCTAACATAGAAAGTATATTATAGTGCACTTGTATTGTGAAGCTGTTGTGTGCGGTTCTGCTGCGATACCGCACCTATATAGAGGGACAAGCGCTATTGGAATAACTATTTGCAATGGGTATGATATACCTGTTGCCCCAAAAAAACTGATTGAGGGGTGTGATATCCCTGTTGCCTCAAATAAACAGGGTGGTGTGATATAATTGTTGTGGCAAAAAAAATTAGAGGCGTGTGATGTACCTGCTTCCGCAAAATACTGATTAAGGGGTTCGATATACCTGCTTCCACCAAATATTGATTGAGGTCTGCATTATACCTGCTTCCACAAAATCCTGATTGAGGGCTATGATATACCTGCTTCCACAAAATACTGTATATACATAAGACAAGGACCATTCTTTGTTCTGGGTAGTGGTGGATATGTGTGGGCTGGCATGAGGAAATTCAATTACACGTGGTCGTCACAGGTGTTGAATTCCTCCGAGATCCGTGCCTCATTCATTTTTAGAAATGTGAGGTAGTCCACATTGTCGTGAGCTAGGCGAGTGCGCTTACCGGTCACAATCCCCCATGCTGCACTGAACGTCCTTTCGGACAGGACACTCGACGAGGGGCAAGCCAAGAGTTCCATGGCAAATTGTGCCAGCTCTGGCCACAGGTCAAGCCTGCACACTAATAGTCCAGCGGTTCCTCGCTTCTCAGAGTGTCCACATCGACCGTTAACCCAATGTAGTTGGACACCTGTCGGTCTAGGCGTTCCCTGAGGCTGGATCCGGAGGGCAGCTGTCGATGGGTTGGCTGCAAGAATAATCTCATATCTGAAGTGACCAACACATCTTCAAACCGTCCTCTTCTTGCAGGCACAGTGGGATTGGTACCTGCACCTGTTTCGCTGTGGGTGGAAATTCCTCTGCCAGTGCGCAACAGCAGAGTGCAGCATCTCTCGCAGCAAGGCCTGTAAATGCTGCATTGTGATGCTCTCTGTGATGCTGGTAACATGTCTACCATTTTGTGTTTGTACCAGGGGTCTAAGTAAGTTGCCACCCAGTACTGGTAGTTGCCCTGTATGCTTTTTTACGGGGGTCCCTCTACAAACACTGGAGCATGAAGGCCCCCATTTTCACTAAGTTGGAAGCGGTTCAGCACCCTGGCTCCTGTTTGTCGCCCAGGAGAATGTCATCCTCGGCCTCCTCCCCCCAGCCACAGACAACACCAGGGATCCCTGAAAAGTTAAAAGTCCCCGTCAAAGCCTGCTCTTCTTGCTCCTCCTCCCCCCAGCCACCATCCTTCCCTGACTCATCTCAGATGGAGTAGCCCCCCCGGGAATTAAATCAGCATTGCGACTTCCTCATCTTCCAGCTCCTGCTCCTCGACGGCTTGATCAATGACACGAAGCAATGCACGCACCAGAAAGAAGGCGTAAAGTACAATGTCACTGATGGCGCCCTAGCTGCGACTGACCAATTTCGTGATCTTATCATTGGTCGCAGAAATTTGCATGCGCCGCGCATGAGCAGCCACTGGCGCGGTGAAAAGAAACCAAGCTCCCCAGAACCTGTCCTGCTGTAAGGTTTGTACAGGTAGTCGTTAACAGCACATTGCTGCTGGAGAAGCCTAGCAAACATAAATAAGGTGAAGTTGCAGCGCATCGGGCTGTTACAAGTCAGACATCTGACGGGCAAGTGGTGTCACCGCTAAAAGTCAGCAAGGTGAGCCATGGCCGTGTAAGATCTTCTAAAATGGCCAGAGATTTTCCTGGCCTGCCACAAGACATCCTGGACCCCGGGGTATTTGGCAACGAATTGCTGCATGACTAAGTTCAGGACGTGTGCCATGCACTGCACGTGTGTCTTTTTGCCCTGTTTCAGCATGCTCAGCAGATTGGCATCGTTGCCGCACACCACTTTACCAATTGTCAAATTGAGCGGGGTTAGCCACTGATCGGCTTGTGACAGCAGAGCTGAAAACGGCGCAGGACCGGTGTGGCTCTTGGCTTCCAGGCACAACAGCAGCACAGCATGGCAACGTCTCACCTGGGACGTCGAAGAGGTTCTAGGGAGCTTCGGGGGGCGCAGCGGAAGAGGCGGTAGCAGTGGAAAAGGAGGAGTCAGCCGAGGAGGAGATGGAGGATGGAGTAGGAGGAGGAGAAGAAGAAGCAGGCCTGCATGCAATCCTTGGCGGTAACACCAAATCCACATGGGAGCCAGAGGTTACATGCTTGATGGCCGTCAGAAGGTTCACCCAGTGGGCAGTAAAAGTTATGTATCTTCCCTGCCCATATTTGCTATACCACGTGTCTGTGGTCAGATGTATCTTGGCACCGGCACTGTGTCCCAAAGATATATTCACTTGCCGCTGAACGTGGCCATATAGTTCTAGGATGCCCTTCTGGGAAAAATATTTCCTTCAGGGGACATTCAATTGTGGTGTGCCAGTGGCCACAAATTCTCTAAAGGCCTCTGAGTCCACCAGTTTATATGTCAGTAGTTGGCGGGCTAGCAGTTCCGACAGGCCGTCAGCCATTGGGCAAGAGGGTTATCAACTTTTTACGCTCGAACATTTGGGCCTGCCATCTGCCAGATGAACGCGACGACGGCACTGTGGAAGGTGGAGTAGAGGACAAATGGGAGGAGAGAGGAGAAGGAAAAAAGGCAGGACGTAGAGCGCCGGGAGTGTGGCTTTGTGGGTTCTGACGGCATTTCTCCCACTGTGCTCTGTGATGGGAGGCCAGGTGCCTTCTTAAGGCGGTCACCCCTAGGTGAGTGTTGGGCTTACCACAACTTATGCGTTGACAGCACAGGCTGCAGATAGCAATACTATTGTCAGCAGCTGACACGTAAAAAAAAACACAAACACTGCGGAGCCGTGTACTGGCGTCCTGGGAGCGCTAGAAGTGACCGTGCATGGTGGATGGCTCGCTCCAGATACAATTGCAGTCTGCTTTTTGCCTCCTGTGCCCTGCGAGCTCTGCCTGCTTCTACTTCTTCTCCCTCTCTGCTGCTCCGTCTCTCCCTCTACCCTCCCCTACTCTTCATCTCTATCAACATGTCGTCAACATCATCACCTTCACCACCTCTGACATTTAAGATCTCGGAGTAGGCAGCAACAGCTGCCCCCCTTTAGTATAATGATCCCCAATGACCCTCCATTCAGTATGATGACCATCAGAGCCTCCATTCAATATAATGACCCCCAGTGACCACCATACAGTATAATGACCCCCAGTGCCCCCTACATACAGTATAACACCCAGTGTGGGGGCCACTGGGGGTTATTATTTTGAATTGAGGGCCACTGCAGGGTCATTATACTGCGTGTGGGGCCACTGGGGGCCATTATACTGTGTTTGGGGGCATTGGGGGTCATTATACTGTGTGAAGGGCCACTAGTGGTCATTATACTGTATAGGGGCCACTGGTGGTCATTATACCATGTGGGAGCCACAGAGGGACATGTAAATGTATAAAAATGCCTCAAGGGGGCCTACTGGGACTTATCGCCCCAAGGACCCACATGAACCTAGATCCGGCCCTGCCTCCAGCCACATAATCACAAGTTCTATTCTGTCAGGTGAATGCCTAATTTTGGGGGCCTGTACTCCCATGGCCTAAAATAAAACTTTTCTAGGCTCCAGCAGAGCACATTTTTGAGAGTTTCCCTTTAAGATGCATAAAAATGGCCCCTGATTAAAATACATATTTTTTGTGGGAATTTTTGCCAATGATCCCCATCTGGTATGTCACTGTCCATGTTGTGGGACTATTTGTGCACTTATAGTAGGTATTTGGTGGCTGCAAATATGACCTGAAGCTTTTTCAGGTTCGCCTGCCATTAAAGTCAATGGGGCCCACCACGACTGTCCCGGCCGATGTTCGTCTATCACTATATACAAGTACAGTTTATGATATATGTGAGCTGATCATATGAAAGCTGTACAAGGCAAAAAATACATGAAGTTACCCAAGCTACAGGTCACAGAAATCTGGGTTAATCTTTTTAAAAAAGCAACTTTGACTGGGTTCACATCTTTTTATGCCAGATCCAGACACAACTGATAACATTTTTGTGCACTATTTTTACTTGTCCATCATTAATTAATGGAGAGGAAAAACTGCATGCCAGAACGGATGCCAAAACTGTACTGACTCGATATAAACGAACCAGTCGAGATTCGTTTCGGGTCCAGTTTGCCGAATTTTTGAAAAAGTTCAGTTCAGGGCAAACCAAAGTTGGTCCAATTGCCCTGAAAGTTGGTATATAACCCCCTCTAGCCTTCTAGGGCTCAGAATTTTTAAGGAAAACTTACTATCTATTTTTGTTTATTTTTTATGATTTTATTTTACCTTCCCCTCTCCCCAAGCTCTGAAGCACAATGACAGCAATAGTAAATGATGTCTGAGTGACACTGACATAAATAACTATAGATAAACACACATTTGATGACGTTAACATACAGTGTGCTTAAAAAAACACTGTGCGGGCGCATTTGTAATGCTTTTTCATATTCCAAACCTTCCAAAAATTATCCCTTATTGTAGCTGGCCAGCAAAGACCTGCCCTAGGTTGCTAATATGGCTTATATATTTATACAGCGAGACCTGCCAATAACTTTAATACAGTTCATAGGTTTATATGTTAAAGACAGAAAGAGAGTTATTTACAGTGACTTCATGTTTTGGATGTCATAACAGTTATACATTGTGTTCACAGAAGCAGAAAGATAATATGCCTTTAAGATTCATTAAAATAAGTGTAAGGTAAGCTCAATGACACAGCAGAATTAACAACAGAAAGCATAGAGTTAAACTGTTGTTACTGCCCAGGAGTCTTGACCAATCACAGCCAGCCTCAGACTGAGCAGGAGTCTTGACCAATCACAACCAGCCTCACACTGAGCCTGTGTGGAAAATCCCCTAGCTGATTCTCCTCAGTATATACCAGGAGAGGAGCTGAACAGACATTCACTTCACTAAGAGCTGAGTTTTTTGGAAGCAAAGAGGCCAAAATAGGTATTTAGAATGGTTATGATATGTTCCTATTGTTAGTATTGTGATTAGAGCTGTATACTGAGACTAGTTATATGTGTTTACTTACAGTTCCACCGAACTGCTCATACCAGATTATACGGAGCCATAAAAAGCAACCAATTTGCAAATAGTTACTGCTAACTGCAAACCGCAAACCAAGTTGTGCAACTAAAACTATTGGTTAAACCTCAGAAATGCCTCTCAGAGAGATCATAAAGTGCTTTAATAACTTAAAGAGAGAGTACAGATACTGAAGAGAGAAATATATCCACCATTTTATGTTGAATGACAAGATTGAACAGTTGAACCACTATTTTGTGATACTTTATTCAACACGTGTTTTATACATGGACTATCTGCTGCGGAGGTGGCAGTGTTATATATGAAGAAAAGTTGACGTTAATAAAGATGTTATCTTAAGCATTTGGTGTGCTCTTTAAGCCTACTGTTTCCATGGAACGGCGCTAGAAGAATTTAAGCAGAGTGACAGTCTGGTTGGACTAAAAAGTTAGAGATATCAAAATTCTTCTAATGCCACAGCGCATAAGGGACTTCATTCTGCTACGACTGCTACACTTATCGGAGGCAGATGAAGTTTAAACACACATGGTGTTATAGGATAAAAATAATAAAGTGTCTTGGGGGACCAAGCTTCCAAAAATTATACCTTGACAAGGTTGAAATGCCTGCCATACAACACACACAAATGTTGATTGTCAGAAGAAAAAGTGGCTCATTGTGAACGAGCCTATAAAAATTCTCAATTTTAATTGGGAGCAGCAGCAGTGCAGTGTGGATGTGGAAATGGCTATAGTGGCATGATATGGCTATAGTGGCATGAGACCACAAAAGCAGCGGCAACAAAAGCAGCATAGTATGGAACATAAAAGGCTGTCTATGAGTAGTAGCAATAGTAGTACTAGGAGTAGAGATAGTGGTGGCAGATGTTTTGCGTTAATGGTGGTGCAAGTAGAGGATTAGTAGCAGCAGCAACCATATGGTACATGTTGGCTGAAAGGCAAAGCATGATGGAGGCAGCAGCAGGCTTATGGGGATAATGGTTAGAAGTGCACAGCAGTGGCATGATGATAAAGATATGAGGTTCGAAACATCACTATGTAAGCTGCCTACCTACTAAATAAAACACCATTGACTGAATTGGATGAGTGCTGCGGATTTCCGTTTATTGCTATTGGTGGCATGAAGGACACGGCGGCAGCAGCCATTCAAAACATGATGGTAGGCAGGTTGTATTAGTGGCATTATGGAGGTGGCAGCAGCAGTCGTACAGCACGTGATGGTTGGCAGGTTGCATTAGTAGCATGATGGTGGCAGTGGCATGATGGAGGCAGCAGCAGCCTTACAGAAAATGATGGTTAGCAGGCAGACAGCAACAGCGACAAGAAGGGGCACCGCCAGCAACGCCAGATCTATTCATCGGCCTCAATCAGAAGAGTGTTAAAATCCTCCCCAATCCAGACTTGTTTCATTTTGAAAAAAAATATGTTTTAGACACTGGTGGAGGATAACTTGGTCCGTTTGGGTGCCACCGCACAATCCTTCATGACAACCCCCCGCCCTCCCCAAGATGACACTGGAGACTGGGGAAGAAAGAATGCTGTGCGAGTTCGGGTC
Organism: Bufotes viridis; assembly: GCA_033119425.1. Classification (NCBI taxonomy): domain Eukaryota; kingdom Metazoa; phylum Chordata; class Amphibia; order Anura; family Bufonidae; genus Bufotes; species Bufotes viridis. The sequence goes on along the minus strand of CM065591.1, from coordinate 236,927,951 downwards.
ACTGTTGCAGTCTGCCTGCCCTGCCTGTAATTACATGGGGTCAGGGAACAGGATATGCACCAGAGACTAGCCAGAGTCAAGATAGGTCTGAACCTGGGTGTTGAGGCGGGAGCTGTCAGCTTGCTTACTGGTCTCAGCCTGGCTGAGGCCAGTCAATTAAATTAATTAAATGTAATCCCCAAATGTAACAATCCCCCCACCCCCCCAACAGAAAATGTAAAGGATGTGGAAATGGAATTCATGGAAATGGACGATTAAGGCCTGATGCTCAGATTCTCATTACAACTAACAGGTAGATTGCTGCCCTATCCTGTGTTTTGCTGTAGTAATCACATATATGTGCTTGTTTAGTTAAACTTAACAATCCTCCAAAAAATGTAATTCCAGCCATGGGGAAATGGACATGGGGAAATTTACTGAAATGGACAATTGAGGCTTGATGCTCAATTTCACGTTAACACTCACAGGTAGCTTGCTGCCTTACCGTGTGTATTGCTGCAGTAATAACATATAGTGCTTTTTTTCCCCCACCAACGCAACATTTTAGTGGAATTGTGCACAATTAACCTGAAAATATTTGGATTTGTCTGCTGTCCGAAAAATAGCAAAGTTTGGACCGAACCAGTTCAGTCTGAGCCAACAAATGACTAGAAGTATAATAATAAAATATTAATGTTACCTTTAGAGATGAGCGAATTTCTTAAAAGTTCGATTCAGCTGATTCGCCGAATAAAAAAAATAAATTTGCTTTGTGACGAATTACTTTAGATTACCGAGATAGTGCCGCCCCCATCATTGTACCCCTCAGATGCCGCATTCATACATGATCGTGGCATCTGAGTGTAAGATTAAAAATAAAAAAATAAATAAAACTTGCTCGCGAAGGGACGGCCGCTGCCATCTTGCTTGAAGATCTCGGCTGAAATTCTGTGCGGCGCGAGATTACGTCATCACACTGGCTGGCGTGGTGACGTATGACGTCATCACGCCGGCCGGTGTGATGATGTAATATCACTCCGCACAGGATTTCGGTCGAGATCTTCAAGCAAGATGGAGGCTAGCAGCCTGTCGCGAGCAAATGGGGGAGGTAAGCTTTAATTTTTTAGTTTTTTATGCTATGTCAGGTTAAATCGATTCGCTGACACGAAGCACAAGGAAATTCGGCTTCTATGCAAATTGAATTTATCCTGAAATTCGGATCGAATTCCTCTTCGTGGGATTCGATTCTCTCATCTCTAGTTACCTTATACTGTAGATAAAATTATTTTTTGTTATATTGTTATATATGTTATATAACCAAAGTCAAAAGTTATGTAGGCTTGTGCAGTGTGACGGAAATAATCACAAATGTCATATTAAATGAAAATAAGCATAAACTTACAATATAGTTAAAGACAAGTTCACAGAGGCAAATGCACATAACTGATACTAATGAAGACTGGCACTTTTTGTCTATTGAATGAAGATTTCGGTAGGCTAATTTGCCACAAATCTGCATATGCATTTTACTTTTCACTGTATTATACTGCAAAATAGCAAAATTACTGAAAACTTTCAAAGTAATATCAAGTTATAATTGTCTAACTTCTTTTTCTGAGTTGTTCTTCAGCTAACCACAAGCAACGTTAACAGTGAAGGCTTACACAGCTTTAATTTGAATATAGTAATAATTGATATGCACAGTCTTGAATACTGCAAGTTCTTTAAAGAGAACCTGTCAGTTCCCCTGACATCTGATAATGTTTGTTTTAGAAAATGCTTGTATTGAAAATTAAAAAAACAATTCTGATACTTTTCTTAGTTGTGCCGTTCCCTGTGTAACCCCTAGAAATTTATGAATACATTCACAACTGGGCAATACTATTCACATTGTCAAAGGGATGTGTCACTATGCATTCTGGTTCTGTCAGCAATTATTGGACAGTGTGAGAGTGGGTAGGAACACACCACAACTGATAATACCGCATAGTCAATTTAGTTACTGTATTTTACAACCAGGAGCTGATTTGCTGCTGAATCGTCCTCTCCCAATTATGACTTTGTTTTCAACTGTCTGGTACTGTCATCCATTACTATGAGCCAGCTGATCACTGATGCAGGCTAGTCTCTGTGTCCAGACTCACAGATAGGTCAACCAGCCGGGGTTTGGCTAGTCAGCAAGACAACCCTCTGGTATCTGAGTACTGGGAGACATTGTTAGTACCAAGGAAGGGCAATTGCTATAGGTGAAGTCCAGTTCTGCAGTCTTGTTAACAACTGGTATTGTTACAATTCATAACTTTGTAGGAGGAATAACTGAGAGAAACAGCATAAAGCATAGTCTTAAGTTTACAAGATGCTTCAGAATTACCAAACGGACATATCTACAGAGCTGGTAGATCATCTTTAATAATGGTTCTCATGCAAGGAGTCCAGGAGGAGCTGGAGTGGAGGGTGGAAGTGGTAGTGGCTCTGGCTGTCATAGTCAATCACCATGGCTTTCCTCCCACCATTGCTGTTTAGGGCTGTGCAATGAAAGGAGGATGGCAGATGGGGTGCCTGTATGGGTGCAGGCAGGGCGTGTAGAGTGCAATAGCCACCATATGGTGTAGCAGTCATAAAAGCAGGCCAAAGGTAGAAGAATACATGTCCCTCTATATTGTAGTACAAAATGGGGTTTGTACTGCATCCAACTATACTAAAAGCACAGTGCAATTCTCTCCCAAACAGTAATGTATGAATTTAGGCAAGGATGGGAGTTATGGCCCCCTTTGTACACCATCTAGCTAAATTCTCTCTCAGTATCTATAGTTGGCAGCAGTACCTTGAGAAGAACAGCTGTAATGTCTGCTGTGGAATGCAGGGTTTTAGTATTCACAGTTTAGACATGAGGAAATCGGTTTTAATCAATCAATTTATTCCATTACCAACAGTTCTTCACCTGAGAGGGGCTCCTCTGCCTTCGCCCTGGGCTTTCAATTGCTCCCCTGTGACATTTGGGAATGCTCTCAGGAGGGCGTCTACCAGTCATCCTTTGTACCGGGGATCCAGCAGGGTGGCAACCCAGTAGTCCGCACACGTTAAAATGTGGGCAACTCTGCTGTTGTTGCGCAGGCACTGCAGCATGTAGTCGCTCATGTGTGCCAGGCTCCCCAGAGGTAAGGACAAGCTGTCCTCTGTGGGAGGCATATCGTCCTCCGTTTCCCCCCAGCCACGCACCAGTGATGGGCTCGAGCTGCATTGGGTGCCACCCCACTGTGAACATGCTTCATCCTCATCCTCCTTCACCTCCTCCTCGTCCTCCAGTAGTGGGCCCTGGCTGGCCAAATTTGTACCTGGCCTCTGCTGTTGCAAAAAACCTCCCTCTGAGCCACTTCTAAGAGACTTGCCTGAAAGTGCTAAAAATGACCCCACTTCCTCCTCCTCCTCCTGGGCCACATCCTCTTCCATCATCGCCCCAAGTGTTTTATCAAGGAGACATAGAAGTGGTATTGTAACTATGATAACGGTGCATCGCCACTATCCATGTTGGTGGAGTACTCGAAACAGCGCAACAGGGCACACGGGTCTCACATGGAGGCGCAGTCATTGGTGGTGAAGTGGTGCTGTTCCACAGTGCAACTGACCCGTGCGTGCTGCAGCTGAAACTCCACTATCGCCTGCTGCTGCTCGCACAGACTCTCCAGCATGTGCAAGGTGGAGTTCCACCTGGTGGGCACGTCGCATAATGAGGCAGTGAGCGGGAAGGCTGAAGTTACACTGCAGGGATCTCTTTTATGAGATCCCTGTCCTGTTTAAATAAGCCCCTATAGGAGGAGTGAAGCCCCTATAGGAGGAGACAAGAGGCAATAGACTTTACATTGCCGACCATGAATATTAGGGGAGTTGTAGATAACTTGTGTCGGCTACATTATAAAAGAAAAACCGTGCATTTATACTGATAGCTTTACCATTTCACACATCTTAACTCATGTGTAAAACAGCATGAACACAGGAAGGAAGTTGGTTTAAGGCTTCGCCTTTACAGTAAATTCCTTCATGTCTTATAAACAGTGACCCAGCAGAAACTACAACTAGCAACATGACACCAGAACAAATCAAAGCAACAGCCAAACCCAGAGGCGTACAGGTCCAATCACCGGCTTTTATGATGGCCATATATCATTTGGTGAGTAATTGATTTTCTACTTGGGCCTTTTTTTACAATCAATGTAGACAACCAGAATCAAACAATTATAATCATTAAAATATCAGGCTGTCACATTTTCTGAAAAATATCTATTGAGTGTGGAAACTTTTTTGACATTTTTGTATTTTTCCTTTACAATATTTCTTAAACTGTAAACTATCTGTGTCCTTCTACCCGATTATCTTCAGGGTTTCTATTTCTGTTTCTGAAAAAGTGTCTATTTTATTATAAAAGTCAACTTGTTACACCAAGACTTTGACATAGTATATTTGACGTAATACTATTATTCTAAGGGAACGGCTACAAGGTCAGGTTTCTGCATGCAGCTTTGAAAGCCAAAACTGGTAGTGAATAAAAAAAAAAAAAGGAGAAATTGTGGTTTTCCTTTACACTTTCTCTCCTTTAATGATCTACTCCTGATTATGGCTTCCAGAGAAACCTGACCGCATGACCATACCGTAATTCTCATGCACACGACAACGCCATATTTTGCGGTCTGAAAATTGCGGATCTGCAAAACATGGATGCCGCCCGTGTGCGTTCCGCAATTTGCAGAACGGGCCGCCCATAATAGAAATGCCTATTCTTGTATGCAAAACGGACAATAGGACATGTTTTATATTTTTTTTTTGCGGCTCCACGGAACGGAGCGACGGATGCGGACAGCACACGGAGTGCTGTCGGCATCTTTTGCAGCCCCATTCTAGTGAATGGATAATTTTTTGCGGCTCAGATGCAGAACCAAACCAAGTTAGTGTGCATGAGCCCTTAAGATCCAAAAAATGTTCCCTCTGACTGTTCCGTTTAGGACTTATTTAGATTAGGCCTCTTTCACACTAGCGTTTTAGCTTTCCGTCCTAGAGATCCGTCCTCGGGTCTCTAGGCCGGAAAGCTACTGATCAGGATTATCCCCATGCATCCTGAATGGAGAGAAATCCGTTCAGGATGCATCAGGATGTCTTCCGTTCACTATGTGAACGTTTTTTGGACGTTGACAAAAGCGCAGCAAAAATCCTGAAAGCATGCCGGAAGGACGGATCCGGAATTAATGCCCATTGAAAGGCATTAGTCCGGATCCGGCCTTTAGCTAAACGTCGTTTCCGCGCATCGCCGGATCCGGCGTTTAGCTTTTGTCAATGAGTTACTATGGCAGCCAGGACGCTAAAGTCCTGGTTGCCATAGTAAGAAATAGAGGGAGCGACATTCCGTGCGGCTCCCGGGGCGCTCCAGGATGACGTCAGGGCGCCCCAGTGCATAGATCACGTGATCGCATGGATCACGTGATCCATGCGCGCAGGGCGCTCTGACGTCATTCAGGAGCGCCCCGGGAGCCGCACGGAATGTAAGTATGCCGCTCCCCACTGCTACTATGGCAACCAGGACGCTAGTAGCGTCCTGGCTGCCATAGTAACACTGAAAGCATTTTGAAGACAGTCTTCAAATGCTTTCAGTTCACTTGCGTTGTGCCGGATTCCGGCGACGGAAGTGCACGCCGGATATTCACAATGCAAGTGTGAAAGAGGCATTAGCAATGTAAAATTTTTGCATGTGCCATCTGCTAAAAATGGACGATTTTCCACGTGTACGCCATCAATATTGTCTGTAGCAGCATTCCGTTTCTCCATGTTTTCCATCCGTATGGCAGCAGAACGTTATCTGTTTTTCATGACCATCAAAAATATGAAGCATGCCCACTATATGCTTCCCAGAACTATTTGTGAAAAATGGACCATGTGGCCCACAGATATTAATATGCTTTTTTTTCACACACGCTCTGATTTGAATGGGTGACTCTAGCATGAAAAAGTCTAAAAAAGTGGGTGTCTAAAACGCCCTTAATCAATGTGCCCCTTAGGCCCCTTTCACATGGTGAATGCATTGCACCCGCACTGGTCCGGACCCATTCATTTCAATGGGGCTGTGTACATGAGCGGTGATTTTCCTGCATCACTTTTGCGTTGTGTGAAAATCGCAGCATGTTCTATATTCAAAGTTTTTCACGCAACGCAGGCCACATTGAAGTGAATAGGGCTGCGGTAAAATCGCAAGCAAGTGCGGATGCGGTGCGATTTTCCCGCATGGTTGCTAGGAGACGATCGGGATGGGGACCCGATCTTTATTATTTTCCCTTATAACATGTTTACAAGGGAAAATAATAGCATTCTAAATACAGAATGCAAAGTAAAATGGGTAATTGAGGGTTAAAATAAAGCAAAACAAAAAACTCACCCCCTCCAATTGAGCCCGTAGCTGCCGGTCTCCTGTTCTGTCTTTAGCTGGGGGGTAAAGGACCTTCCATTATGTCACTGGGTCACATGGGTCGCATGGTCGGGTCTGGGTTCCAAACATGCCGATTTATTTCACCCGCGGCAAAACGCATTACAACAGTTTGCACACGCGCGGAAAAATCGCGCACCCGCCTCTTATCCGGGCGTCAAACATGACACCCGTGTGAAAAAGGCCTTAGAGTTGTCATATAGACTGGTTATAGACTGTCTTTTCTGCCAAATATCATCTGAATTTCCAAGATTATTGTATGTTGAGAGGTTACTCAGTACAACAGAATATATTAAATATATTGATTGCATTTGTCTAATTAATTTAACCACATTTTGTAATAAGAAAATATCTCATGACACTTAGAAAATGAAAGAGAGTGGCGCTCTGCTTATGAGTATTTTATTCATATGAAGTGGAAGGAAAGATGACAGATATCATCTTTCTAAGAACAGAGGTACTGGGGAAATTTTAACTCTAGATAAGGTCTTAGGCTTAGATGACATTATAGAACCTGAAACCGGGTTCAAAGGGGGAGATTCATCAAACTGGTGTAAAGTAGAACTGGCTTATTTGCCCATAGCAACCAATCAGATTCCACCTTTCATTTTGCAAAGGAGCTGTGAAAAATGGAAGGTGGAATCTGATTGGTTGCTATAGGCAACTAAGCCAGTTCTACTTTACACTAGTTTGATAAATCCCCCACAAAGTGGTTTTGTTTGGCTTTTAATATTGAGTCCAGTTGTAAATGATTGGAAGTGATTTATGATGTTGCAGTACTGGCCACAATTATAGGCTATTGTATGGAGTAAAGTAAGCAAAGGAATCATCATGCTAATAATCCATATATAATTCAGTCAGGTTGGTGGAGGCCCCTGGGTGAAAACTCTGGTGTGGGCTCCATAACTATAATATTTTTAACAGTAGGTCACAAACGGCAGCATTTAGATATACAAAACCATGAACATATATCTTATCTTATAGTTAGACTACATGTAATTGTTTAACCTCTTAAGGACCCAGTGATTTTCCATTTTATACCATAGCTTATTTACCTTTCTGCTCACATAGCCGTATGAGGACTTGTTATTTGCAAAACAAGTTGTACTTTCTACTAGCACAAGCTGAAAAAAAATTCCAAATGGGGTAGAATTTGAAAAAATACTGCAATTCCCCCACAGTTTTATGGGTTTTGTTTTTATAGCGTTTCCTATTCAGTAAAACTGGCCTGTTACCTTTATTCTGCAGGTCAGTATGATTACATTTGTGTGTTTTAATACTTTAAAAAATTAAAAACTTTGAAAAACAGATTTTTTGGCATCAGTATATTCATAACTTCTTATATTTATGTCTATGGAGCTGTGTGAGGGTTCATTTTGGAGACGGAATGGCTCCCTCAATCTCATCACATCTCGGTAGTGCAGTGCTCAAGGGGTTTCACCACTCAGATGCAGTGTTCACAACTAACCACACCTTCTGAGGGTTAAATGTTCATGATCTGCATTATTGCTGATCATGGACATTGCTTCCGAGTGTCTGCTGTGTAAAACAGCAGACACTTGGTGGCTATGACGCCCTCCCAGCTTCAGAGCGGGTGTCAACATATATGGCAGAGGTTGTGAAGGGGTTGAAACACTTTAGACTGATTTCACCCTGCTCTTTAGCCCCTGTAGGGTCTTCCATCAGGGGTATATGTCTGAATAACTGAAAACGGTTATCAAACATATACCATATACATTTGATCATCATTTTCTGATATACACCTCGATGGAAAGCTCTGTGGAGCACTAAAAAGCAGGAACAGACACAGCTGAACCACAGTGACCAGCAGTCCGAATATATGCACCAGCTCAGGCTAGGTCTAGGGGTGAAGAACAGGCTGGACCTGAACTTGGACTGGAGAGTGGAGTCTGGAGAAGTAACGTGCTAAGGTGGCCAAGGCAACAAAGACGGGCAAACCCTGACCGACTAAGGCAAGGTGGTCACAAAAGCTCATGTGCACTTAAATCTCCTGGGTGCACTCGCCTTTCTCTGGGTGCATGGGAACATGAAAAAAGCAGAGCAAAGCCTATTATAGGGCTTTGTTTCACACTGGCAGTCTGTATGTCTTCCTCTTAAAGCTCTCAGAGTGATCATGCGACATCATAAAACTGGGAATGTCAGGTCCTGCTGCATCTGCCTTCCCGCTGAGCTTGCTTCCCAAAGGTCCTCCAGCACCATCCTCCATACAGCTTACTGACTCCTCTCCTGAGTCAATGAGATGTATGTTCCAGTGCTTAACTACACATGACACCCAGAGGCAGAAACTCTCTGCAGCTGGTGAAGGCCCCATCTTTTAACTCAGTGGTTGAGGCCCCTGAGCATGAGTCCTGGGTGCCCCGCGTTTAATTTAGCCCTAAATTCAGTTAAAAGGTTTCCCTGTTAGACAACCCTCTCTCTAAAGGAAGCCATCCAAGCAATGATCTGCTCATCGCAGGCCTAGTGAAAGCTGTAGGAAGCCTGCAACTATAGTATTAAATGGTGCCCATATTTGATGCATATGTCTTTTTTCAACTATGTATCTTCTCCTAAGAAAAGCTTTGATATTCTGATGTCAAGAGCAGAGATAGTTTTTTTGTATTTCCTTCTTTCTAGTTGTAATGTACTGACTTAAAGGATAATTAAATTCAATCAACTTTCCATAACAACGCATCTGCTTTTATTACCAATCTTGGCAATGTATGAAAGCTTTGCTTGTGATTTCTTCAGTTACTGCATTTTCCAATTACTAAAGTAAAATTAGATAATTGATATTAACTTGCTTTTAACACTAATACATTTATTCAAGGTTAGTTTTTGAAATGGCAGAAACAGAAATCTTCCTTCTCCTAATTATTTTTCAGAACCTATTTTTTCTGCTTCTTTTGAAATTGTCAGATTTGTAAACGGCACAGTAGTCATTTCTAAACGCTGTTGCGAAAATTATATATACAGTATATCATCCATTTAGGGTGAGAGAATATGGAGCAGCTTGTAAAAGGGAATCTGTCACCTCATTTTTACAAATATAACTACCAGCATTGCTCCACAGAAGATTGCAAATACTTTTTTAACATCCCTGTGTACTTTGGGTCTTTAAAATGCCCAGAAAAAATGCTTTTATTCTGTTGAAAAACTTATTCCAACTGCCCAGATGTGCTGGCTTTGCTGTTTCAAGTGCCCAAAGCAAAGCAGACTTAAGACGGAGGGGAGGGCTGCTTCCCTGCTACATTGCTTTGCCTTTAGTTATATAAAATGGATGTAGCTGACATTCCCTTTAATGCACTAAAACCACAGATGAGGTAAATCACATTGAATATCTCATTACAATACCACCTGTCAAGGGTAAGGATATGCTAGGCAACACATGAATAGTCATTTCTTAAAGGCTATGTACATCTATGGGGACAATTATATTTTATGTTTGCATTGTACTTATGTTGAGCTAAAAATCATTTTTTCATTTGGTCTTTATTAACAATATGGAGTCCTTTTTTGTTTACATAGCTAACATGCTCTACTAGCTGCCTGTGGATTTTTTCTTTTCCGTCATCTGGGGTGCAGATGGACTCCTTATCTCTGTTCTCTCTTTATAAACACTCATTCTAGCTCAGTTCTTATTGATCTTACTGATAAGAATGTGGCTTAAATAAGTGTTTTTGACTTCTTAGTAGTTTAGAGATAAGGGTTATTAGATGAACTGCACAAAGTGAAAGTACCAGTCACACAGAAAAACAGTTAACCCTTTGTGATAGAGTGGCTCAATATTTGTTAATAAAGGACAATTGAAAATATGACTTTTAGCCAAAAATGAGTAAAATGCAATCATAAACAAAAATTGCCTCCAAAGCTGTACATGGCCTTTAAAGCTGAAGTTTTAGAAGCCAGAAAAATGAAGCATAAGGATGTGACCTGCCGATATTGGTCCAAATAAGAAGGACTGATGAACCAGAGACATTGTCATGGGAACGCATCATTCATTGATGGGGGAATGAAGGCTACTCTGTCTGGACTATTCCCACAGAAGAGTTGCTACTGTAGCAAAAAAAAAAAGTTAATGCTGGCTATGATAAAAAGTGTCAGAACACACAGTACTATACAGCTCGCAGAGTACGGGAAAACACAGCCACAAACCAGTCAGAGTGTCCATGCTTACCCCTCTTCGAAAGCACCTACAATGGGTTTTTGAGCGCAAAACTGGGCCATGGAGCAATGGAAGAAGGTGGCATGATATAATGAAGGTTTTTTATTGCATTGTAATCACTGAGCTGAAAAAAAAAATTCAATTTGTTTTTATTTTTAAATTTGTATTTCCTGTCAGCTGATGGCTCATGTGAAGCTTATCGCTGATCTCCTGAGAGCTCATAAACATTCATTATAGCTCACTTCTTATCATACTGATAAGAATATGGCTCATCAGTAGTTCAAAGATAAAAGAAAGTAAAAGTGAAAGTAAGAGGCTAAAACTTAACCCTTTAAAACAACTGCTGAACATTTTTAATAAAGACCAATAGAAAAAAGTGATTTTTAGCCCAAATTGGGTAAAATGAAATTAAAATAATTGCCTCTGAATGTGTTCACAGCCTTTGAATTATCAAGACAAATAGATTGATGGGCTTCTTCAGAAAGCTGTTTCATGTGCCCATTTGTTAACCTAGAAATAAACTTAAATAACAAATACACTTCTTATCTTGAGTAATTGAATAGGTTTCCCAAAATATACAGTGCATACTAATAACCTGGTCATCAATATATGAATTTTTAAAGGTAGAGGTCAGACTACTTGCATCTCCATCAATCAGTTGTTGGAAGGGGCGTTAAAAAAAAAATCTTACTGCAGAGGTATTGCTACATATAGGGTTTGATTGCTTTTGTCATGTATAACTTCCAGAAAGGGTCCTTTCACACGACCATGTCTGTTCTTCAAAGTGCAAACTGGCGATCTGCAAAACACAGACACCCGGAATCATGAAGCAGACCTATTGACTTTAATGGGTTTGCGATCCGCAAGATGCAGCAAGGAATAGAATATGTAAAGAGTAACCTATTTATTTGCACCAACTGGCCTGGTCACCGATTCCAACACCATTTGCTGGCCATTGCACCTGCATCTACACTACTGCCTTGCACATGACAAAACAGCTAACACTAGGGGCAACCCCAATCTTCATCAGACAGGAGCCCAACATTAGGGTGTGCCCTGAAAGAAAGGGTCTGCCTTCCTGTCACTGAATGGCCCTGGAGGATATCACTGTGAGGCTCGCTACTGTGATGTGTGGGTCAGAGCCACTACTATTCCCATCCTTCACACGCTCCCCCAGGCTGGCATTGCAAATGTACTTGGACTATTCAGCTTGCCAGTATAATTTTAGAATAACCTCATAGGTAAATTTTGATAGAAACTATTTATGGAACTTTTTGAAATTATTTTTTGGTTGTGTAGTATCTCTATCTGGGTAGGTTGTATTATAAACAATGACCTAGTGTCTTCCTTTTTTTTCCATTTACAGAATTGAATTGTTTAATTAAACATCCATCTACATATGCTGTATAATAAAAATAGATAATACAGATCCCATTTATCAACAGGTACCAGCATATCTTGCACAGCTAAGAAATTATTATACAACTTGATGTAGATGTGTTATTTTGAACACATATAGTGCCCATCATTTGGGAAAAATGTATCTAGGAAAAAAAGAGATACAGTATATTACAGTTGCTCTTACAAATACCCTACATGTTCTAAATGTGATTAAAGTACATTTTTACCCAGAAATCAAGGTTGCCAAATATTAATACATCAGAAAAAGAGCAGCTAAACATATTACAGTTTAAGCTTCTCTTTCCTTTCAGATATTGGACCCTAGTATACATATTGGACCTTAGTATTCACAAAATAATTAGTTACTGAATTAAATCAAGTATTTTCAAGCAAAAAAAAAAGAATAGCTGTAGCTACATAGCATAAAAATCCCTAGGGGCAGGAAGAGATTAAAGCAAATCAGTCACCACTGCCTGCCCTACTATTAGCCTAAGGCCTCTTGCACACAAACGTATTTTTTTTTCAGTGTTTTGCGGTCCGTTTATAACGGATCCGTTTTTCAGTTTTTTGCTTCCGTTTTGTTTCCGTTTCGGTTCCGTTGTTCCGTTCCGTTTTTCTGTTTGGCATATACAGTATACATTAATTCCATAATGAAAATTGGGCTGGTCTTAAAATTTTCAATAGATTGTTCAGCAAAAACGGAACAGATACGGAAGACATACGGATGCCTTTCCGTATGCTTTCCGTTTTTTTTGCGGACCCATTGACTTGAATGGAGCCACTGAACGTGATTTGCGGACAAGAATAGGACATGGTCTATATTTAAACGGAACAGAAAAAACGGAAAAACGGAAATGGAAGGCATACGGAGACACTTCAGTATTTTTTGCAGACCCATTGAAGTGAATGGTTCAGTATACTGTCAGTCTACTGAACTGAAAAAACTGCCAGTATACAGTACTGTCGTGTGCAAGAGGCCTAAGGCTGGATTCACACGTCCGTTTAACATGGACGTGAACTGTCAGTGGTAACCTGGGTTGGATTCCTGTCTAGAGGAGGAGCTCACGGCATCATTAGTTGCTATGACGCCGTGCGCTTCCTGCCACCGCTGCTGTACAGTAATACACTGGTATGATCTATATAAGTGTATTACCGTACTGCAGCGGCGGCAAAGAGCGCATGGCATCATAGCAACCAATGATGCCGTGTCCTCCTGCTCCAAGCAGGAATCCAGCCTAGGTTACCACGGACAGTTCACGTCCGTGTTAAACGGACGTGTGAATCCAGCCTAACAGTGCAAACAATATTTTGTTAGTTAACTGGCTATACTTACAGCAGACGGTCCAAGTCTCTAAACGCACTCCAGCACAGCCTTAATGGGCATATTACCCCCAAACTGGGTCTGCTGTGCAAGCGGAAGAGTAGAGTGTAAAACTAAAATATAAAAATAAATCTCTTTTCTAATCTTTAAGGGGCCTACAAAGTATAAAAGATAAAATAGGGGTTATAAAAAAAAATACACAAAAAACAGTCCTCTCCGCTCAAAAATAAATAAATAACAAATAAAAAACAACATTCTCCACCCTAATCATTGTCAAAGTGCTAGCAAAATCCGGGTAATACTATATCATTAACTATTACTCAAAACAAGGAGAGAAAGCCTAAAGACCCATGCCTTCCCAAGTGATTGCAGGTGAGCTGAGCCCTTTACTGCTGTTAATTTTAAATGATTAACTATTACTGCATATTTGCAGCATCATTTTTTGCTATTTCTTCAAACTATAAGCCTAAAAATTCTGAAAAAGCACAAATTACACATCTAATATATGAAAAGAAACCTGCATTATTCATGAAAATAAGAAAGAAAATATGAAAAAGTTAAGGCTTTTAAACTAACAAATGTGAAATATGGACAAAATGTGTAAAAACGCCCTGGTACTCAACTGGTTAATATCTGGAGTACTCATAGAATACAGTGGGCTCATAATTATCAGCCTGCTGTCATTTTGAGAGTATCATTTCTCCACCATCCTCACAGGAATATATAACTGTTTGTACAAATACACAGTATATGGCTCGAATACTGTGCCTCAGACCCATAAAGTATATACTGGATGTTTTATAGTCACTGAGGTGTATGTAGTATAAGATGAGTCAATGTACATTGCAATACGACAGTGTAAAGTGGAAAAAATTGCAGTTTCTGTGAAATACAATAGCAACAGAAGCTGTAAATACTGATATTGCTGTGCCAGTCATAAATATAGACATAGCTGGGCATGTAATAAATAGGCATAGCGGGCATGTGGCAGCTGCTGCTGTCTGTGGTTACATTAGTGATTGCAGGTGCTGTCTTGCAGATGAGCATCTTGGCTCACAGATTACGTATTTATTTCCCATGGGGAGCCCAAGTTTAAATCGAGAAAGGAAACTTATCTTACCACTGAAACGGAAGGTGAAAACATTTCGAGTTAATGAGGAGCTATGCGCATGAGTGCAGAAAATAGCCAAATGAAAGCCTCCCATACTCATTCGACCATCTTCACTGGGGCAGGCCATCAATCTAATGTGCATGGGCTTTGGGTTTTAAATGGTGTCTGACAGTGGCATTCTCCTCCCTCCCCACTGAAAACACATACACGCTAGGCGATTGTGTATATGTATAGTGCAGTCAGAAGAGATAAAGTAGTCAGTCGACAGCTACTGTAGTTACGTTGTATGGTCATTCTTGGGGTACATTTACATGACTGTATGAATGGGTCCACATCCGTTCTGCAATTTTGCAGAATGGGCGTGGACCCATTCATTTCAATGCAAAAATGCAGAGAAATATATAGGACATGTCCTATTCTTGTCCATAATCGAAGACAAGAATAGGCATTTTCTACATAGCGCCAGCCATGTATACACACACTGCATATATAATAAACACATATACATATAATAAGTGCAGTGGCTATAGATATATAGTAATTTATACCTCACATATCACTGTTGTACACTGCTGTATATGCTATATAACTGTAAATACTGCATATAAGTATGTGTTATAAATGTAGTGTGTGTGTATATATATATATATTTTTTGTATTTTATATGATAATCATGTAGATATCACTAATTAACTGATAATCATGTGACTGAGCTATAAATGATTCACTGAGCACTAAGTTTGACATGGCTTGAGAAAGATTGTAATGAACAATTGAAACGTTGCTGCACTGGGCTGAATAAACACCTGTTCGTTTTGAAGAGTGGAGTGCTGCTGTGCATTTTCTGAACTACTATATATATATATGTATATATAGAGCAGTGTACTGAGGCATACAAGGTATAATCGATGCCGTGTGTACAGAAATATGTGGTCAGTTACCCCTTATGGCCACTGTGTGTGAGGTTAATGAGGTAGTGGTCATTGTATCTGTCTGTAGTATTATATATCAGTAAGCAATGAGTAAAAACAGGGCATGTGTGTGTGGGGGGGGGGGGGGGGGATGGGGGGAATGAAGAGAAAAGTGGTGGACCTCCTCTTACTACTCCAGTCTCAATGGATCAATGCACAGCACACTGTTTCCTTCTAATCCTTGCTGTTAGGGGTTGAAGGACCTGTAAGTGTGGTCATCACAGGTCCTGGCAGATATACCAGGACCTGTGACACAATTCTTGGTACAGTTCCTTTTCTAGATCCTGCAGGACCTGTGATGCTGAAGATGATGTCCTCACAGGTCCTGGCAAATGCATTGTTCTAACCTGGGAACTACATTATACTGATGACATCAAAGGTCCTTTTGCTTTCTCCACTGACGATAAGAATTCCTGACTGAAGCTGGGCAGGAGCCAATATTAAAGTTAATTAGGGGGCAGGATCTATCATCCACAGAGGGCTCACCTTCCAAAGCAGCTGCATGGTCTGCCTCTATGGGAGGTTCGCCACTGCCTGAGAGAACCTTGTTATAATAGGAGCATGGAATCAGTGGTAGAAGGTAAGCAGAGGTGTAAAATAAGACAGCTACTGATTGACAGCTATATAGTTTGCCTTTAAATAGCCTCTCCCCGTATATTTTAGTAACTACTCTCATCCCCATGTAATAACAATTCTGGATCTTCTATTCTTATGGCTCTACGTTGTGCTATTTCTCTATTAGTCCTGTTAGGAGTTAAGAATGAATTGCTAGCAGTTTGCAATGAAGGTCCAAATGGGTGTTAACAGTTGAGGGTGTGTCACTGACAGCACTGATTGGGTAGGGACACACTGTGCTGGGACCTCCCCCCCCCTCCCAACTGGTAGCACCCAGCTGGACCTTCATTGCAAACTGTTAGCAATTCATAACTTCTAGCAACAATAATAATTAACCGCCTGCTGACCGCCTAACGCACGGATGCGTCCAGGCGGCGGCAGGTTTGTCCCTCCTTGACGCGTCGGCGAGAGGCGAGATTTGCTGTGAACGCGCGCGCTGGTAGGCTGTAGATGTAAAATAAAAAGCATCAAAGAGGTATATCAGACGCTGTTTTGTTAACTGCGTCTGATATACCTGCTACCTGGTCCTCTGGTGGTCCCATTTGCTGGGATCGACCACCAGAGGACCAGGTAGCTATGTAAAGTAGCACCAAGCACCACACTACCCTCCCCCCCTATCACAAATCCAAAAGGTACTCATGGGAATTTGGGCCCCTTTGCGCATCTTGGCTGCAAAAAAGTGTCACTCATGTGGTATCGCCGGACTCAGGAGATATAGGGCAATGAGTTTTGGGGTGTATTTTTATATATATACCCATACTTTGTGTGAGAAATATCGCTGTAAACGCCAACTTTTTAATTTTTTTTATACAAAGTTGTCAATTTACAGAGATATTTCTCACACCCAGCATGGGTATATGTAAAAATACACCCCAAAACACATTGCCCTACTTTTCCTGATTACGGCGATACCACATGAGTGACACTTTTTTGCAGCCTGGGTGCGCAAAGGGGCCCAAATTCCAACGAGTACCTTTAGGTTTTACAGGGAGGGCTGCTCACAATTTAGCCCCGCCCAAAATGCCAGAACAGTACAAACACCCCACAAATGACCCCATTTTGGAAAGAAGACACCCCAAGGTATTCGCTGAGGGGCATAGTGAGTCCATGAAAAATTGAATTTTTTGTCACAAGTTAGCGGAAAGGGAGACTTTGTGAGAAAAAATAATAAAAAATCGATTTCCGCTAACTTGTGCCAAAAAAAAAATCTATGAACTCGCCATGCCCCTCACGGAATACCTTGGGGTGTCTTCTCTCCAAAATGGGGTTACATGTGGGGTATTTATACTGCCCTGGCATTTTAGGGGCCCTAAAGCGTAAGAAGAAAAATGCACAAAAATGCCCTCCTAAAAGGTACTCATTGGAATTTGGGCCCCTTTGCGCAGCTTGGCTGCAAAAAAGTGTCACACATGTGGTATTACCGTACTCAGGAGAAGTAGGGCAATGGGTTTTGGGGTGTATTTTTTACATATACCCATGCTGGGTGAGAGAAATATCTCTGTAAATTGACAACTTTGTATAAAAAAAAATTTAAAAAGTTGTCATTTACAGAGATATTTCTCACACACAGTATGGGTATATATAAAAATACACCCTAAAACACATTGTCCTACTTCTCCTGAGTACGGCGATACCACATGAGTGACACTTTTTTGCAGCCAAGATGCGCAAAGGGGCCCTAAAACCAATGAGTACCTTTAGGATTTCACAGGGCATTTTTACACATTTGGATTCTCGCGCTTTAGGGCCCCAAAAATGCCAGGGCAGTATAAATACCCCACAAGTGACCCCATTTTGAAAAGAAGACACCCCAAGGTATTCCGTGAGGGGCATGTCTAATTCACAGAAAAAATAATTTTTTGGCACAATATGCGGAAATTTATATATTTTTTTTTTTATTTTTGTTTTTTACAAAGTCTCATATTTCACTAACTTGTGACAAAAAAATAAAATTTTACATGAACTCACCATGCCCCATGCAAATACTTTGGGGTGTCTTCTTTCTAAAATGGTGTAATTTGGGGGGTATTTATACTATCCTGGCATTCTAGCACCTGAAGAATCATGACAGATGCTTCAAAATGCGGAAATTCACTTTTTTGCACCATAGTTTCATACCACTCATGGAATACCTTGGGGTGTCTTCTTTCTAAAATGGGGTCACTTGTGGGGTATTTATAGTGCCCTGGCATTTTAGGGGTCTCTAAAGCGTGAGAAGAAGTCTGGAATCTAAATGCGTAAAAATGCCCTGTGAAATCCAAATGGTACTCATTGGAATTTGGGCCCCTTTGCGCACCCAGGCTGCAAAAAAGTGTCACACATGTGGTATCGCCGTACTCAGGAGAAGTAGGGCAATGTGTTTTGGGGTGTATTTTTACATATACCCATGCTCGGTGTGAGAAATATCTCTGTAAATGACAACTTTTTAAATTTTTTTATAAAAAGTTGTCAGTTTACAGAGATATTTCTCTCACCCAACATGGGTATATGTAAAAATACACCCCAAAACACATTGCCCTACTTCTCCTGAGAACGGCGATACCACATAAGTGACACTTTTTTGCAGCCTGGGTGCGCAAAAGGGGCCCAAATTCCAACGAATACCTTTAGGTTTTACAGGGATGCTCACAATTTAGCCCTGCCCAAAATGCCAGAACAGTAAACACACCCCACAAATGACCCCATTTCGGAAAGTAGACACCCCAAGGTATTCACTGAGGGGCAAAGTGAGTCCGTGGGAGATTTTTATTTTTTTTTTTTGTCAGAAGTTAGCAGAAATGGAAACTTTATTATTATTTTTTTCCTCAGAAAGTGTCATTTTCTGCTAACTTGTGAAAAAAATGAAATGATACATGAACTCACCATGCCCCTCCGCGAATACTTTGGGGTGTTTTCTTTCTAAAATGGTGTAATTTGGGGGGTATTTATACTATCCTGGCATTCTAGCACCTGAAGAAACATGACAGGTGCTCAGAAAGTCAGAGCTGCTTCAAAATGCGGAAATTCACTTTTTTGCACCATAGTTTGTAAACGCTATAACTTTTACCCAAACCAATAAATATATACTTATTGCATTTTTTTTTATCAAAGACATGTGGAACAATAAATTTAGAGAAATACCACCAAATGAAAGCTCTATTACTGAGAAGAAAAGGAGGTAAAATTCATTTGGGTGGTAAGTTGTATGACGGAGCAATAAACGGTGAAAGTAGTGTAGTGCAGAATTGTAAAAAGTGGCCTGGTCATTAAGGGTGTTTAAGCTAAGGGGGCTGAAGTGGTTAAACTGAACCCTATATGTACCAAAAATAGAAAATTACTGATACTGCGATGATGGCAAAATATCTGGTCTGAGGCAGCTCAGCCTGATAGATGTGAATAGGGTTCTGCTATAATACCTTACGAAGCTCATGGATAACACTAACATTGTTTCTGGATAAGTCTCAGACCAATGTTTCTGTCTGCAGTTATGTTTAATGCAATATTATCTCAATCAATCAAGTGGTATACAATATTAAATACTACATTGTAATTCGTACATGGTATTGAGCCTGTATTTCTATGTTACAGATAGTCAGCATTATACTCTTTATCGAATACTCAATGGAGATGGACAGAAGGAACAACATAAAGCTTTGTAATGTCCGCCTCATTGGTGAGTTTATGAGTATTTTCTAAAACACAACAGTCATTCGATTGCCTTTTTTATGAATGTAGTAAATTGCATGACTGATTGCAAGCCTATGCTTATTACAGGTAGGAATGAAATGGTATGTTGCGTTATTATGTCCTTCCCTTTTACATTAATATCCATGGATGGTTTGAATCACTGATGCAAACATTTTATAAATTGTTTAATCTGTTCTGCTCATAATAAGCTGCAAAAAAGATGGATTCCTGAAAGTACAGGAATTTACATTCTTTTCAAGACTTTATTAGTATGCCTTAGCAACCAATTATGATGTACAATAAAATTGTTGTAGGAATTTATCAATCACTGTAGTCCAGAATTCTGGCTTTAAAAAGTTGCATAATAGGTCCTTTGTGACCATTTTGATTTAATGCAAAAATGTGTGACTTTTTCCATTTTAACACCATTCTATCCAATTTTGAAAACTGGGTGGGAAGTGAATGGGGTTAGCTATGCTAATTAGTTTCAATTAGTTTCTGTCTATTTTCAAAAAGTTGCAAACTTTGGCGGGGAAAAGGGGGTATAAAGAAAACAGAGTAGCACAAAAATGTTAAGATTAAAAATGCACCAAATTTAACAAATGCCAAAAATAATTTCTCCCTATATACTTTGTCCATTCAAAAACACAAGAAACAGGAGAAATCTTTACCATAAAAAACAGGCAAAAAAGTTGATTCACAGTACTTGTGTAACTAACAGGTGGCCATACACATAAAAGAAATGTCGATTAAGCGGGAGTGGTCTGCCATTTAATATAGATGGTGTCTTCTGACTAGTGTTGAGCGAACAGTTCGAGCATCGTTCGGGTTCGTACCGAATTTTGGGGTGTCCGGGACCCGGACCCGAACCCGGACATTTTCAAAAAAGTTCGGGTTCGGGTTCGTCGTTCGGCATGTATTTAGGCGCATTTTGAAAGGCTGCAAAGCAGCCAATCAACATGCATCATACTACTTGCCCTAAGATGCCATCGCAGCCATGCCTACTATTGGCAAGGCTGTGATTGGCCGAGTGCAGCATGTGACTCAGCCTCTTTATAAGCTTGTGCGCACGTCGGGACGTGCTCACTCCCGATGTGAATAGAACAGGGATAGACGCAGCTGATGCTAGGGCGAGAATAGGCAGGGATAATTGAATAACTGGAAGCAAATTTCTCTCCTCCACCTGTGATTCATCTGAACAACTGCAGCTGAGCTGCTTTTTTGATAGGGATTGGCTATTTTTAGAGTGGCCAGAGTGATTTTTCCATCCACATGTACCTGGGCTGACCGCCGGCCGCCATTTTGCGACTTGTAGTGCTGCAGCAGAAGCTGCCACAGTGTGCATTCCAAAGCTCCAAACAAGTCAGACATCTACACCTGGGATTCAGACCAATAGCGATTTAGCAGCACAGTCCAAGGCTATTTTTTTAAAGGTTGTGCAGACCATTTTGTGGCACATGTTACTGGGCTGATAGGCGGCGGCCATCTTGGGACTAGTGCTGCAGCACAATCTCTCCCAACGTCCATTAATCACTTGTAATAGTGGTCTGTGCCATAGAAATCCTACATCAGGGACTTGGGTGTGCTTGTGTCACCCCTACTAATACCAGTCCACCTGTAATCCATACAGTCAAAAGACTGAAAGTATTCCAGTGAGGGAATTTTTTTTTATTTAAAAAGGCCAAGTTAGTTTATCTGGCGTTCAATATACTAGATACAGTTAGGCCTGCGTTTCATACATCTGGAATTAGCAAACTAATGTGCTGGGGTTGGGAAAACATATATGTACCCATACTAGAATCTGTCAAAGAAAGCGGTACTCACATATAACAGTCATTCCATCTGTAATCCATACAGTCAAAAGACTGAAAGTATTCCAGTGAGGGAATTTTTTTATTTAAAAAAGGCCAAGTTAGTTTATCTGGCGTTCAATATACTAGATACAGTTAGGCCTGCGTTTCATACATCTGGAATTAGCAAACTAATGTGCTGGGGTTGGGAAAACATATATGTACCCATACTAGAATCTGTCAAAGAAAGCGGTACTCACATATAACAGTCATTCCATCTGTAATCCATACAGTCAAAAGACTGAAAGTATTCCAGTGAGGGAATTTTTTTATTTAAAAAGGCCAAGTTAGTTTATCTGGCACGGCAGGGGCGTCATTACTGACAAGCGCAGCCGCCTGTCCACAGCCAACGTGGACAAGCTGACCTTCATAAAGATGAACCAGGCATGGATCCCACAGGACCTGTCCCTCCCTTGTGCAGAGTAGTCCTTATTAACTGCCTAAAACATGTCTTGTTGTGCTACGGGCCACTTCTTTATTTGATACAAATTTTATGAAACCCACAGTTGAATGAAACTCTTCTCTGTCTGGGCGCCGGGCCTAACCAGATGAAAGTGGCCGGTTAAACTAACGGGTGACATGAAGCCATAACCTCTGCCATGCTACCTCTGTCTTCTGTCTGGGTGCTGAGGCCTAAGTCAAATAAAGCGGTCTTCTGCTGTGCTGGGGGATATGAAGCTAATCTCTGACCTCTCTCCTCTGTCTGGGTCCAAAGGCCTAAATCACTGAAAGAGGCCTTCTCCTGTGGTGTGTGATATGATGCCAGAATATGTGCTGTGGGGCCTCTCTCCTCTTCCTGGGTGCAGGGGTCAAATAAACTAAATTGTGGCCTACTCCTGTGGTGGTTGATATGATGCCTGATTCTCTGATATGGAACCTCTCTCCTCTTCCTGGGTGCAGGGGTCAAAGTAACTCAATGGTGGCTTCTCCTGTGGTGGCTGATATGATGCCAGAATATGTGCTGTGGGGCCTCTCTCCTCTTCCTGGGTGCAGGGGTCAAAGTAACTCAATGGTGGCTTCTCCTGTGGTGGTTAGTATGATGCCAGAATATGTGCTGTGGGGCCTCTCTCCTCTTCCTGGGTGCAGGGGTCAAAGTAACTAAATGGTGGCTTCTCCTGTGGTGGTTGATATGATGCCTGATTCTCTGCTGTGAAACCTCTCTCCTCCATCTGGGTGTAGGGGTCAAAGTCTTTCAAAGTCGCCTTCTCCTGTGCTGATTGATATAAAGCTGATGGTTGTGCCATCTGACATGGTTGCCAGGGTCTGATTCAATGGGGCTCTACTCCTGTGGTGGGTGATCTAAATGCCTGATTCTCTGCTGTGAAACCTCTCTCCTCCGTCTGGGTGTAGGGGTCAAAGTCTTTCAAAGTCGCCTTCTCCTGTGCTGATTGATATGAAGCTGATGGTTGTGCCATCTGACATGGTTGCCGGGGTCCCATTAAATTGGGGCCTACTCCTGTGGTGGGTGATCTAAATGCCTGATTCTCTGCTTTGAAACCTCTCTCCTCCGTCCGGGTGTAGGGGTCAAAGTCTGTCAAAGTCGCCTTCTCCTGTGCTGATTGATATAAAGCTTATGCTTGTGCCATCTGACATGGTTGCCGGGGTCTGATTCAATGGTGGCCTACTCCTGTGGTGGGTGATCTAAATGCCTGATTCTCTGCTGTGTAACCTCTCTCCTCCGTCTGGGTGTAGGGGTCAAAGTAACTAAATGGTGGCCTACTCCTGTGGTGGGTGATATGATGCCAGAATATGTGCTGTGGGGCCTCTCTCCTCTTCCTGGGTGCAGGGGTCAAAGTAACTCAATGGTGGCTTCTCCTGTGGTGGCTGATATGATGCCAGAATATGTGCTGTGGTGCCTCTCTCCTCTGTCTGGGTCCAAAGGCCTAAATCACTGAAAGAGGCCTTCTCCTGTGGTGTGTGATATGATGCCAGAATATGTGCTGTGGTGCCTCTCTCCTCTTCCTGGGTGCGGGGTCAAAGTAACTCAATGGTGGCTTCTCCTGTGGTGGCTGATATGATGCCAGAATATGTGCTGTGGGGCCTCTCTCCTCTTCCTGGGTGCAGGGGTCAAAGTAACTCAATGGTGGCTTCTCCTGTGGTGGCTGATATGATGCCAGAATATGTGCTGTGGGGCCTCTCTCCTCTTCCTGGGTGCAGGGGTCAAAGTAACTCAATGGTGGCTTCTCCTGTGGTGGCTGATATGATGCCAGAATATGTGCTGTGGGGCCTCTCTCCTCTTCCTGGGTGCAGGGGTCAAAGTAACTAAATGGTGGCTTCTCCTGTGGTGGTTGATATGATGCCTGATTCTCTGCTGTGTAACCTCTCTCCTCCGTCTGGGTGTAGGGGTCAAAGTAACTAAATGGTGGCCTACTCCTGTGGTGGGTGATATGATGCCTGGTTCTCTGCTGTGGGACCTCTCTCCTTTGTCTGGGTGCTGTGGTCAAAATAATAGTAAGTGACCTTCTCCATTGGTGGGTGACTTGAAGCCTGATTCTGTGCTATGGGACCTCACTCCAATTAATATTGTTTAATTTTTATTTATTTTATGTTAACTCATCATTTCCCTATCTACATTTGTTTGCAGGGGATTTAACTACATTTTGCTGCCTTTTGCAGCCCTCTAGCCCTTTCCGGGTGTGTTTTACAGCCTTTTTAGTGCCCAAAAGTTCGGGTCCCCATTGACTTCTATGGGGTTCGGGTTCGGGATGAAGTTCGGGTCGAGTTCGGATCCCGAACCCGAACATTTTTCGAAAGTTCGGCCGAACTCGTCGAACCCGAACATCCAGGTGTTCGCTCAACTCTACTTCTGACATCTACCACTGGGGGAGAGTCAGGAAACCACCATACAAATTAGATGGTAGGCTGGTCAATCCAAAAGTATAATCGAGCATGTTGGATTTAACCCCTTAAGGACATGGCCCTATTTCACCTTAAAGACCAGGACATTTTTTGCAAATCTGACATCTACCACTTTAAGGCTACATGCACACGACCGTTGCCTGCCTCCGCGTCCGCTTCTCCTGCAAATTTTGCGTCCGTCAAAAAAAAACGGATGACGGACCGTTTTTTTTTGACGGATCCGATTTTTATTGCAGATCCATTGTAAAAATGCCTATCCTTGTCCGCAAACGTGAAAAAAATAGGACATGCACTATATTTTTGACGGAATGAAAACACGGATCACGGATGCGGAACAAAAACGGTTGACCATCCGCATTTTTTTTGACGGACCCATTGAAATAAATGGGGAAGCATCCTATCCGTGAAAAAAAACAGAACGACACTGAAACAAACAACGGTCGTGTGCATGGGGCCTAAGTGTGAATAACTTTAAAACGCTTTTACTTACCCAGGCCGTTCTGAGAGTCTTTTTTCGACACATATTGTACTTCATGAAACTGCTAAAAAAAAAAAATTATAATAATAATTTTTTGTATAAAAAAATACCAAATTTACCAAAAATTTGCAAATTTAAATTTTTTTTAAATTCTCTACTTCTAAAATACATAGCAATACCCCCGAAAATAGTTATTACTTTACATTCCCCATATGTCTACTTCATGTTTGGAGCATTTTGGGAATGCCATTTTATTTTTTGGGGATGTTACAAGCCTTAGAAGTTTAGAAGTAAATTTTGAAATTTTTCAGAAATTTTCCAAAACCCACTTTTTAAGGATCAGTTCAGGTCTGAAGTCACTTTGGGAGGCTTACATAATAGAAACCACCCAAAAATTACCCAATTTTAAAAACTGCACCCCTCAAAGTATTCAAAACTGATTTTACAGACTTTGTTAACCCTTTAGATGTTCCACAAGAATTAATGGAAAATAGAGATAACATTTTAGAATTTCGATTTTTTGGATAATTTTCCATTTGAATCCATTTTTTCCAGGAATAAAGCAAGGGTTAACTGCCAACCAAAACTCAA
The DNA here is from genome assembly GCA_033119425.1 of Bufotes viridis. Classification (NCBI taxonomy): domain Eukaryota; kingdom Metazoa; phylum Chordata; class Amphibia; order Anura; family Bufonidae; genus Bufotes; species Bufotes viridis. The sequence continues at coordinate 236,902,481 of CM065591.1, read as the reverse complement.
TATGGGTTGCCCTGATTCTGTACTTTGCATAAACACCCCATATGTAGTCGTAAACTACTGTTTGGCCAAACGGCAGGTCATAGAAGGAGAGGAACACCATATGGTTTTTGGAAGGCAGATTTTGCAGGACTGTTTTTTTTACACCATGTCCCATTTCAAGCCCCCTTGATGCACCCCTAAAATAGAAATTCCAAAAAAGTGACTCCATCTAAGAAAGTACTCCCCTCAAGGTATTCAAAACGGGTTTTATAAACTTTGTTAACCCTTTAGGTGTTCCACAAGAGTTAATGGCAGATGGAGAAACAATTTTAGAATTTCGATTTTTTTGGGGAAAATCTTCCATTTGAATCCTTTTTTTCAAGGAATAAAGCAAGGGTTAAATGCCAAACAAAACTCAATATGGGTTGCCCTGATTCTGTACTTTGCAGAAACACCTCTGCACTTTTTTTTCTTTCTGGGGGACCACACCTGGAAAGTGTTGGCCAGGGACGACCCAGGCGCCTCCAGTTCCTGAGGTACTCCGACCTGCTCTTTCCAGGTCAGAAAAGATCAGGGCCTTGAGGACTGCCTCATAGAACTGAAGGAAAGTCTCTGTGCTGCCAGCGCTTTGGGATAGTACAAAAGCGTTGTACATGGCAACCTGTACCAAGTAAACCGCAACTTTTTTGTACCATACCCGGGTTTTCCGCATGGCATTATATGGCTTGAGGACTTGATCAGAGAGATCAACTTCTCCCATATACCGACTGTAGTCGACGATACAATCGGGCTTGAGGACCGTTGCCGTGGTACCTCGCACAGAGACAGGGGTGACGCCGTTACCATGGATTGTGGTCAGTATAAGGACAACCCTCTTGTCCTTCTATCTGACCAGCAACAGGTTGTCACTGGTAAGGGCACGTGTCTGACCCCTGGGGATAGGTTCCTGGAGGGGGGAGGTAGGGAGGCCGCTCTGATTTTTCCGCATGGTTCCACAAGCAAACATGGATCTGGCGGAGAGGGCTTGAAACAAGGGAATACTGGTATAAAAGTTATCCACGTACAAGTGATAACCCTTATCCAGCGGTGGATGCAAAAGGTCCCACACGTGTTTCCTGCTAACACCCAGAGTGGGGGGACATTCTCGGGGTTCAATACGGGAATCTCGCCCCTCGTAAACACGAAATTTGTAAGTGTACCCTGAGGTACTCTCACAAATTTTGTACATTTTGACACCATACCTCGCACGCTTAGAGGGAATGCATTGGTGGAAACTGAGTCTCCCCTTGAAAGCAACGAGAGACTCATCAACCGCGACCTCCCTTCCAGGGACGTAGGCCTCCACAAATTTGGCCCCAAAGTGATCAATGACCGGCCGTATTTTATACAGCTGGTCATAGGCAGGATCAACTCGGGGGGGGACATGCTGCATTATCTGCATAATGCAGGCATTTCCGGATGGCCTCAAACCACGAAGTGTCATGGCAGTATTGTACAGTGGGGTCTGGTAGAGGACGTCCCCACTCCAGTAATGCCTGACACTTGGTTTTTTGACCAGGCCCATGTGAAGCACGAGGCCCCAAAATGTCCTCATCTCGGGTGCACTGACCGAGGTTCAGCCACCAAGCCTAGCCAAAAAGGAGCCTGGGTGTTGAGCAACGAACTGTTGGGCGTACAGATTCGTCTGCTCCACCATCAGATTCACAAGTGGGTCACTGAAAAAAAAACTAGAAAAGTCAGTTTCAGTAAATCCCACTGTGGGAATCTGGATTCCTGGATTGCCAACAAACTCAGAAATCTCTGGCTCAAAGTCTTCTGGGGTGCACCAGACTCGTTCACCTGTAGGGGGCTCAGGTGCACTTGGCTGGTGGGCTGGAAAACTAGTACGAGCCCCAGAGCTTCTCGTTTTAGTGCTGGCCATGGGGTCCCTAGCATGGGGTTCCTCTGTCTTCGCCGCCTTGGGGGCTCATCATCATCAAATGATGATGAGGATGCAGATTACAGGAGGAACGTGGGGTCATCCTCATCCTCACTTGCGGTCTCGGTGTCGGAGTGCATCTGGGAGTATGCTTACTCCACCGAGAAGATCCTGCGGACCATGGAAGTGTGTGTGTGTTGTGCGAGTGTGTGTGCGTGCGTGTAAAATAAACTTTATTGAAGTGTGCGTGTGTGGGGCCGGGTGTTCGCGTTAAAAAGCTAACAAAAAAAAAACTAAAAAAAGGAAATGTAAAAGTGAAAAAAATATCAAACTCGCTGATCAGCGGTAGGAAGCTGAACAGCGGTGGGGCGGGCGATGTGCTAACAGTGGCCGGACGTTAGAGAGCCAGCCACAGTCAGCGCACGAACGCAAAAAGAAAAAAAAAAAGCTCCCCCAAAAAACGTGTGTGGGGGGTGGAGGCGGGGGGTGGGACCCCTGGGGGGGTCTAGGGTCGCACAGCTAAGTGCTGTGTACCCTAGACACCAAAACCAGGACATAGGTTAAAAAAAAAAAAAAACTTTTTCCTAATTAACTTTCCCTTACTATCCCTGCCTAAATAACCTCTCCCTTACTGACCCTACCCTACCTTTAGGGGATGCTGCTGCTGAGGATGATGCTGCTGCTGGGGATGCAGGTCCGGCGGTTGGCTCCTCTCCCCTCTGCGACGCTGGAAACTGTGGGAGGAAAGAGGAAGCAGCGGAAGTTTGAACTTCAAGCCGCTCGCCCCCGCCGGCCAATCAGAGGCAGCAACTGTAAGCGACGCTGCCACTGGCCAAATCTAAGGACGGTGATTGGTGGTGTGTTTTCACACCACCGATCACCGTTCTTTTCCGGTTCATCGGGTCACCGGGGACCCGAATGGACCGGAATGCAGCAAACCGCAGGTCTGAATTGACCTGCGGTTTGCTGTGATCACCGATACGGTGCGGTCACAGGACCCCCCTCGGCATTAGAACATGTTTCCTGCTTAACTATATCAGCAGGAACCATGTTGCTATCATACCCGGATCGGGCGCAATAGCAATTAATACACAGTACACACCGGTACGTCCTGTGTCCTTAAGGATTCGGACATCAGGACGTACCGGTACTTCCTGGGTTCTTAGGAGGTTAAAGATGTTTTCATAGGTGATAAACTGCCATCAGAGGTGTCTGGCACAGACTTACTCTCCAGATATCTAAAGTGTATGGCCATCTTAAAAGCTGTGGACACCTTTGCATAATGGACACCTTTTTATGAGTTGTTTTTTTTAACTGCATGTATTTTGTGGTATAAAATATATATATATATATATATATATATATATATATATATATAACATTATAAATTATGCTTTGTTTGGCTTCTGCAGCAGATAAAACAAGTCTGTGGATGATAGATAGTCTAAATTTGCTTACCAAAATGTATCTTTCCTTGAGTCCAAAGGCAGCACAACACAAAGGGTTAATGTGTTGCTCCTTCCGTTTGACAGAAGATAAATCATTATTAAATCAGACTAATTATCCCCCCTATAAAAGGAGGACACACCCGCTAGGTAGATGTGTTTTTTCCAAGCAATGTCTCTTTCAGGGAGGTATATTTGTGCTGCCTTTGGACTCAAGAAAAGATAAATTTCGGTAAGCAAATTTAGACTTTCCTTATCGTCCTACAGGCAGCACAACACAAAGTGATCTAAAAAGCAGTATTAAACGGGGGGATGGGGGGGGGTTCGAAATCATAGCCTTAATAATCACTTGTCTGTCAAAGGCTGAAACGCAGGCACCAAATACATCCAACTTATATTGTTTTGTAAAGATGCATGGAGAAGACCATGTAGTGGGCTCTGCATAATTGATCCAATGTTTTTTGTTTTTTTTTCCGCTCTTTCCTCTGCCCAAGCGACTAAGTGGACTGAGTTGAATGTGTTGTAACTGTGTTGGTAACTGGAGTACTTGGAATTTAGAAGCAGACTTTAATAGTATTCTTAATCCAAGCAGTGTAGCTTGCTGGCTTTTATACTATTCTCTATAACCAGCTGGTCAGCCGACCTGAAGGACCCTGGTTCTCCAATGACTAGTAGATGAAGCTTGTCTTGTTCAGCTGATTGGGGATTTTGACAGATTAATTTCTTAACTTATGTTCCTGTCAAATGAGAGCTTTAATGTATTTTGATGTCTTTTCAGTATGGCCCTTGCAAAGTCTGCACATGCCACCAGAAATAAAACCATCCAAGATACCAACCTTACTGGTGCTTCTATAAGAGGCTGAAATAGAGATTCAACCAGGGTCTTGAGGAGAACAGCCTAATCCCAGGCTGGAAAAGGAGGCTTAACCGATTAAATTAAATTGAATAAAGAACTTACAAAAAAAAAATGCAGTGGGGGTCGTGAAATGCACTCTTGCAGTGTTTTAACCCAAACTGTAAACCTTCCTTGTAAAAAAAAAAAAAAGTAAGACTTCAGAACAATCAGGGTTCTGCAAAGTTTCCTCCACCACATCTTACAAGCCCTTGTACAGTCCTGAACAGTCAGATTCAAGGCTATCAGCTGAAACATTCTGTAGGCCTGCTTGAAACAGTTGTATCTCCAATAATTTCCTCTGGAAAGTTGTAGTCAGTGAGGTATGCCCTCTTGGCCAGATGAGCACTATGGCTATGGCTGAGACTCTTGTCTTATTTTCCTGAGCACTCAGGATACGAGAGGAAATGGAGGAAAATTTGGATGAAAAATTCCTTCCCAACTGAAAGACAGGCCATCTATTCTTTCTGGTGGATCCGCTGGATTCAGGGAGCAGAACTTCTTTAGCTTTGTATAGGAGGCTTTCACCTTAGCATCTAAATGGGGTTACCCCATCCACACACAATCTGTTAAAAATACAGTCGTTGAGACTTCAACTGTGACCTACTTAACAGATCCGTCTGAATATTCAGAATACCTTAAAGGTAGATGGCTGTCAAAATTTGACTGCATTGACTGTACTGTGGATCAGAGCGAGTCATGTGCCAATTGTTGAAATTGCACATGGTGAAGATTATATGTTTTCTCCACTACTGACTGATTCTTGGGCCTCCCCTTAATAAAGAGCTAGATATATTGCTCCCAGGTCTCCGCTATTGGATCACAGATACATCTCTTGAGGAGACCACCAGCCCTGAACTCAAAGAATGTGGAAGTGTACTTCCCGACCAGAGTTATCGGAATGGACAGAAAAATCGATTTTGTTCAGTATTTCTTGGACAAAGCTATCAATACAGGTGTTCGAGTTTCTGGCTTGATCACCACAAGATGAACCAGACTTCCTGAAACAATGATGGTTTACAATGTACACTAATGCCCATTTTACGGCTTCTATCTAAGAGGTCAGGAAAGTATATATTTGTAGACAGAGCCTGGTGTCCTACATTTGATGTTTCCCTGTTCCAACTTTCTACTTTCTAGAGCTTGAAGAGCCTTAACACTTAAAACCTACTCTTCTGTATCTGTCCCTTCTAAGCCCCTCTTAGGTGATCTATGGAATGAAAATGACAAGAATGAAGGTAGACCTAGAGGTATATTGTGGAAAGGAGACCCCTCTATAACAATTGATTCTAAATAGAATTAATTTGGTGAGGAACAAAATGGTGCTAACAGAAAGTCCCTCTACACAGAGTGTCTTTGCAGATCACATAAACTGAAAGGGACATTCAGGGCCCATTCACATGAAAGATTTTTTTCATTCCAACACGTCCCGCAATTTGCAGATCCCATGTGGACCCATTATTACAATGGGACTGTACCTGTGCCTTCCACATCCACACATCCATTTAGCAGCCCTGAAAGAGATTTACCACCCTTTTCCATACTGCGGATAAGAATGGGCATTAACATATAGGGCAGGCAGGAAGTTCTTAACCGCAAATGCAGAATGCACACACCGGATCTGTGTCCTATGGATCCACAACTTGTGGTCCGCAAAATAGGATATGGTTCTTTGAATGGACCCCCAATCTTAATGACTAAGCTAGACTTCATGGGGAAGCGATCCCTATGACACTAGGAAACTGAAGCCAAAGAAACTTTGCTCTCCACCGTAGACAAGGAATTTGTATGTTTCAGAAGGAAACAATCTATCTGACCATAGGGATAACCTGACAGGCAGAAAAAAGTCTTCCCAGACAGAGCGGCCGCTGGAATATTACCTTGGGGGGGGGGGGGGGGTTACCCCGCTGAGCTGAAACTGCAGGATCTGTAACACATGGCTTTAATCTAGCTCCCACATAGTGTTACCTGTCTGGCTGAAACCACACTCCTGTAAAGGACGCTATCATGAAACAAAGGTAGAGAGAGAGAGTCCACATTCAGGTGAGTTGAGACAGGAGATAAGGTAAAGGAGTTGTAGATAGGTGAGTTCTTATAGATATATGAGCAGAATGAGAAATTTTCTGACCGCTGAGAAGTAAACCATTCCACAATCTCTGCACCATTTCTGCTATGGAGACGTTCAGCTGGGAGGCACTAGTGCAGACATCTCCTACATTGTCCACAGTTGGTGCAGACATCTCCTACATTGTCCACAGTTGGTGCAGACATCTCCTTCATTGTCCACAGTTGGTGCAGACATCTCCTACATTGTCCACAGTTGGTGCAGACCTCTCCAACTTTGTCCAAAGTTGGTGCAGACTTCTCCTACATTATCCACAGTTGGTGCAGACATCTCCTACATTGTCCACAGTTGGTGCAGAAATCTCCTACATTGTCCACAGTTGGTGCAGACATCTCCTACATTGTCCACAGTTGGTGCAGAAATCTCCTACATTGTCCACAGTTGGAGCGAACATCTCCTACATTGTCCACAGTTGGTGCAGAAATCTCCTACATTGTCCACAGTTGGAGCGAACATCTCCTACACTGTCCGCAGTTGGTGCAGACATCTCCTACACTGTCCGCAGTTGTTGCAGACATCTCCTACATTGTCCGCAGTTGGTGCAGACATCTCCTACATTGTCCGCAGTTGGTGCAGACATCTCCTACATTGTCCACAGTTGGTGCAGACATCTCCTACATTGTCCACAGTTGGTGCAGACATCTCCTACATTGTGCACAGTTGGTGCAGGCATATCATTCATTGTCCACAGTTGGTGCACATACTACCATTAGCTTTATGGATTCTCTGCAGAGTTCTGTATCTGTAACACATGAATTCGCTCACACATACATCTCAAGCTACATATGAGACATTCCAGGACACAGGATCCTTAAAGCTGCTGTGATTCCGCTGTTGCAGTAATATCTCATACTATGCAGAGCCACAGATGTAGCTGAGCTAAAAATGACTCTGATAAAACATGGCACAGAATTATTTCATAACATTTTGACAAACTATTGAAATACATTGAAAAAGTTAGTTATCCTCTTGTACCATTTTTACTTAACATGTTACCCATCAAGCTTACCTTAGCTCAGCTGCACTACTTCTATTCCAAAATGGCTCCTGAGATGGAGACAATGGGCCAGATTTATCATTACACTTACATCTTACTCCACTTTTACATCTGCCCAAAGTCACTTTTAGTTAGTCAGATTTATTAATGGTCCTTTAATACTGTGATGAATGTGGATTGACGGCAGCAGTTTATCCTTCAGTAAGCGTCTTTACAAAAGTCGCACGTCTTTACAAAAAAGTCGCATGTTCTAATAAAAATTCGCATAAGATAAGCATGGTCCCCCCTGGAGTGAAATTGCGCATTTTTTTGCGACTTTTTAAATGGTTGCAATAGTAAATCTGTCTAGAGATTCATTTACATAAGACAACATGCCCACTTTCACAAAACTGGAGAGCTTAGTGCAGAGCTTGAAAAAGTCGCAAAAAAATTCGCAATTTTACCGATTGCGCATTTTTTTGCGACTTTTTCACTCTATTAAAGTGACTTTAGCTAATAATAAATCTGGCCCTATGCCTGCAGGCCTGAAGGTAATAACAGTGCTTGTAAGATCCAAACCAGCACTTCTCACAGGGACACACCCTGAAACATACATTGATAGTTTGCAGGGAACACCCGATGCATATGAGAAACTCACCAGGAACTTCCAAGCTAAATCTCAGCTCAATCCTCCCATGTAAATCCCCGATGAGAAAAATAAATCATGGAAACAACTTCTAGATCAGTAATGTTATACAGTTAATTCTGGAGCAACCCTTCAGCTCTATTACATACATATAACTCTGGAACCCACTTCCAGTTCAGTAATGACCTGCAATTAACTTTGGAGCACACCTCCAGCTATATAACATGCATATAATAATGGACTCTCTTCCAGCACTTCATATGATATTCTGGAAACCACTTCCAGCTATAAAATATCAGGCTTAACAACCATACTGACCTTCAAAGCAGCAGGAGCCTCTGTATATGTAAGCTTCATTGTCCTAGACAGAATATATATATATATATATATATATATATATATATATATATATATATACACACACACACACACACATCTACCTAGTCGGTGTGTCCTCCTTTATAGGGGGGTTAATTAGTCTGATTTACTAATGATTTATCTTCTGTTCTAGACAGGAGGAGCAAGACATTAACCCTTTGTGTTGTGCTATCTGTAGGATGATAAGGAAAGATAGATAGATAGATAGATAGATAGATAGATAGACAGACAGATAGATAGATAGATAGATCGATCGTAGTGATGAGCGGCATAGGCAATATTATTTTTCATGATATTTCAGGAACTTTTCGCATAATATTCGTAATAAATTCACGAAATCTAGAATTCATGATCTCCAGTCATTTTTTTCGCGATTACGCCAATCGGCACTAATGATGTGCATATTTTTTGCGCAATACATGCAACTTCACAACATGCAATCTATGTTATCTATCTATTATCTATAGATAGATAGATAGATAGATAGATAGATTTAAAAAAAAAACTGCAGAAAATGGATGCTGGGGAGTTTCCTGCAGAAAATGGCTTCTGGGAGGTTCTTATATAGTAAGGGGTAGGAAACTTTCCTATTGGTTGCTAGGGATGCTGCTAAGCTCAGATAAAGATATTGCTGCCTTCTCATTAGCCCACAAGCAAGAAGGTAGGTTACTAATGAAAAAAAAGAATATTCCCGATTAGAGTTGAGCGGACACCTGGAAGTTCGGGTTTGACGGGTTCAGCCGAACTTCACAAAAAAGTTAGGGTTTGTGATCTGAACGTTACCCGAACTTTACCTCGAATCCGAACCCCATTGAAGTCAATGGGGACCCGAACCTTTGGGCATTAAAATGGCCCTAAAAATGTAATGGAAAGGGCTAGAGGGCTGCAAAAGGCAGCAAAATGTGCTTAAGAACATGGCAAGTGTTCTGAAAACAAATATGGATAGGGAAATAACTTAAAATAAAATAATTTAAATAAAAATGTAAAATGTTTAACCTTCAACTCGGAGGAGGAGGTGGATGTGGAGTCGGGGGTTGAGGAGGCGGTGAATGTGGTGTTATAGGTGGAAGCGGCAATGGAGGAGGAGATAGCTAATTTTTTATTTTTTTTTATAAATTGGGGTAGCCCCCATAATAATGTGAGAAATCAAAGAATAAGTGCACTTGAGTACAAGAATGTATGGTTGAGGTGGGTATAAATGTCTATTCTGCACAAGGTACAGAGAAGTCTTGAGGGATCCAAGCCTGGTTCATTTTAATGAACGTGAGCTTGTCCACGTTGGCTGTGGACAGGTGGCTGTGTTTGTCTGCAATAACTCCCACTGCCGTGCTAAACACATGTTCAGACAATACACTGCCTGCAGGGCAGGCCAGCACCTACAAGGCGTAAAGGGCAAGCTCAGGCCATGTGGACAATTTGGAGACCCAGAAGTTGAATGGGCGTGTAGGCGTGTGCACATTTACTGTTCCACCATGCTGTTCAAATGGTGCCTCCTGCTGAGACGAACAAAAAACCATAAAATATGAGCCCAGAAAAGACCAGGTGTCAAAAAATATAAACTTTATTAATACATTATATTGTCCAATAAATACCGTCTAAAAAGGAGAAAGGTGACAGAAGAAAGGCACCATCTGGGCATATCACATCCACATGATTCGATTCAATAAAAATAGCACAAATAATATCCAATTAAACAATTAGACCTAAGTAACACAGAATACCTTAGCCGATGCCCAAAGAAATGGTCCATCAGTGCTGCTATATCACAGATAACATACATCAAACTCGATAGTACATACTGTAATTGTCAGTATGACCAGGACCAAAATCCCAAACAATTGCATAAGTACTGCAGGTCACTGTAATCTTACTTACCAGCTTAGAGGGAGATGTGTGTGCCGGGATGGCGCTACCCCAATGCACGTTTCGGCGTGCCTTCGTCCAGCTCCTGCTAAGACGTTCCATATCAGCTGGTGGTGCCAGTTGCTGTGGTGTGGTGACAAAGCTTTTCCACATATCGGCCATGCTAACCCTGTCTTCTGAGGTACTGGCCATGAGCCAGCTGCATTGGCGACCTCTTCCTCCTCCTCCTCTGCCTTAGCCTTGTGCTTCCACTTGTCCCCTGGTGTCAGTTGGGAATGCCCTCAGGAGCGCGTCTACCAGCATACGCTTGTAGTCGTGCATCTTCCTATCACGCTCCAGTGAGGGAATTAGAGACGGCACGCTGTCTTTGTGACAGGGATCCAGCAGGGTGGCCATCCAGTAGTGAGCACAAGTTAAAATGTGGGCAACTCTTTGGTCGTTGCGCAGGCACTGCAGCATGTAGTCGCTCATGTGTGCCAGGCAGCCCAGAGGTAAGGATAAGCTGTCCTCAGTAGGTGGTGTATCGTCTGTGCCCTCCGTATCTGCCCAGCCATGCTCCAGTGATGGCCATGAGCTGCGTTGGGTGCCACCCTGCTGTGAACCCGATTCCTCCTCCTCCTCTAGCTCATCCTCCTCTTCCATAACTGTGCCCTGGCTGGCCAAATGTGTACCTGGCCTCTGCTGGTGCCAGAACCCACCCTCTGAGCCACTTCTGAATGACTGGCCTGAAACTATGTGAAATGCCCCCTCTTCCTCCTCCTCTTCTTCCTGTGCCACATCCTATTCCATCATCGCCCTAAGTGTTTGTTCAAGGGGAAATAGAATTGGTATTGTAACACTAAGAACAGCGTCATCAGCACTGGCCATGTTGGTTGAGTACTCGAAACACCGCAACAAGGCACACAGGTCTCGCATGGAGGCCCACTCATTGGTGGTGAAGAGGTACTGTTTGCGACTGACCCGTGCGTGCTGCAGCTGAAACTCCACTATCTCCTGCTGCTGCTCTCTCCAGCATATGCAAGGTGGAGTTCCACCTGGTGGGCACATCGCATATGAGGAGGTGAGCGGGAAGGCCGGAGTTACGCTGCAGCGCAGTCAGGCGAGCAGAAGCAGGGTGAGAATTCCGAAAGTGCGCATAGATGGACCACACTTTCTGCAGCAGCTCTATCATGTCTGGGTAGTTTTTAAGGAAGTTCTGCACCACCAAATTCGGCACATGCACCAGGCCAATGATTTTACCCATTAAGGCCGGGCTTGAGGCTCATTGGCAGCAACCACTCATCGGTCTGTTCTTCTATGCCCCTCCAAACACATGAGTTTTAAAACCACCTGCTGACGTTTACCCCGGGCTGTACTGAAGTTGGTGGTGAAGGTCTTTCGCTGACCCGAATAGGAGGTTATAGAAGAGGAGAAGGAGGAAGCGGAGTAGGAAGAGGAGGCAACAGGAGGCAAAGAATAATGCCCTGTGATCCTCGGTGGTGGAAGGACATGTGCCAAACCGCTATCCACCTCGGGCCCAGCCACCACTACATTTACCCAGTGTGCAGTTAGGGAGATATAGCATCTCTGCCCGGGCTTACTGGTCCATGTATCTGTGGTTATGTGGACCTTGTCACAGATGGCGTTGCGCAGTGCACACTTGATTTTATCCTCCTCTTGGTTGTGCAGGGAAGGGACGGCTCGCCTGGAAAAGTAGTGGCGGCTGGGAACAATGTACTGTGGGACAGCCACCGCCATCAGCTGTTTAAAACAGTCCGTCTCCACCAGACAGGATGACATCATTTCAAAAGCCAGTAATTTTGAAATGCTGGCATTCAGGGCCAGCAATCGAGGGTGGGTAGGTGGGTATTTCCTCTTTCTCTAGAATGTTTGGGAGATGGACAGCTGAACGCTTGCATGTGGCATGGTGGAGATGCTTGGTGATGATGACGGAGGTGGTGGTGTTGGTGGAGCATCCTCTGTTTGCTGGGTGGCAGGTTCCACTGTGCCTCTTCCTCAGAACTGCACACGTCACTAGCATGAACTTGAGTTCAGTCGGGGTCTAGGACCTCATCATCCTCCACATCATCTTCCACCCATTCTTGACCCTCGCCCTCCTCATCGGTCTGCACACTGCAGAAAGCCACAGCAGTTGGCACCTGTGTTTCGTCATCATCAGAGACGTGCTGAGGTGGTATTCTTATGTCCTCATCCTGCAACATAAGTGGTTGGGCATCAGTGCATTCAATGTCTTCCACTTCTGGGGCAGGGCTATGTGGATGGCCCGGGGAAACCCTGCTAGTAGAATCATCAAAAAGCATAAGAGTCTGTTGCATGACTTGGAGCTCTGACTGCTTGGCTAATATGCAAGGGGGTGAGGTGAAAGACTGATGGGCATGGGCTGCAGGTGCCATCTCTGAGCTTTCTGCAGAGGACTGGATGGGAGATACTGTGAAGAAACTGGAGCCACTGTCAGCCACCCAATCTACTATCGACTGTACTTATTCTGGCCTCCCCATCCATGGAGCGGCATTCTGGCCTACCAAATAACGCTGCAGGTTCTGTCGCCTACTCACACCTGAGGAAGGTGCTTCACTTAGGCCTTTAGCTGGCGCAGAATGGCCACGTCCTCTCCCAGCAACAGGAGCTCCACCAACACCATCACGACCATGTCCACATCCCTTATTTGATGTTCTCCTCATTATTTGCTTTCACTCACCAAACTAACAGATGGTTTATCTCAGGTGTCAATTTAACTGCTAAAAGTCAACAATTAAGTTCACTAACAGTAAGGCAGTGCCGTGTCATAAACAGAATAAATGTATTTAGGTCACACAACAGTGTAACAGAGCAATTAGATACAATTACTTCACTATCAACAAAATTTTTATTTTTCAAACCAACAATGTAACAGCAGAGGTTAATGGTTTAATTTGACTGTCAGAAATGCAGCATTCACCGCAAATGTGCTCTCTACCACAAACCTGGTGTTTTTGCAACCAAATATGTAAATGCGGAGTTCCACAGGTTACTTAAAATTACTGAAATACATGGTAGGCCTTAGATCTGCTATGTACCACAAAACCAGTGTTTATTGAACAAACTACAGAAATGCAGTATGTTAGCCCAAAAATGATTAAACAGGTTTTTCAGCATTGTATGAAAACGTGCTCTGCGGCACAACAGTGCGGGTTTATTCACCCAACTACAGAAATGCAGTTTTTCACCGCAAAATTTTAAAACAGTTTTTTCAGCGTTCTATGCAAAACTGCTCTGTGGCATAACAGTACGGGTTTATTCTCCCAAATACAGAAATGCAGTATGTCACTCCAAAAATTATAAAACAGGTTTTTCAGCGTTGTATGCAAACGTGCTCTGTGGCTCAACAGTACGGATTTATTCACCCAACTACAGAAATGCAATTTTTCACCGCAAAATTTTAAAACAGTTTTTTCAGAGTTCTATGCAAAAGTGCTCTGTGGTAAAACAGTACGGGTTTATTCCCCCAACTACAGAAATGCACTATGTCACCCCTAAATTATAAAATAGATAATGTAGGGGGACTTGACCTGCCAGAAAAAAAAAAAATTTCCTCCACTGAGCTACCAAAAAATAATTAGACTGATGTTCTTGGCAGGCTGGCACACATGCAGGGCACATGCAGTTCCAATGACACTGCAGTTGGTAAAATGGCCGCCGACCCCCACCTCAGTAACAGATGGATTAAAAATTATTTTGCAGTATCACTGGGCTCAGGGCTGGGTACAAATATGTAGCATAGCACCCTCAATAATTGCTGTAGTTTGAAGAGTTAACACCACCAAGTTCAACAGATTTCTTCCATAATCTCTCCCTCAAAGCAGCAGCAGCAACCTGTCCCTGCACTAAGAGCAGCAGAGTGACGTGAGGCACTACGTGACTCCAGCTCATATAGAGGCTGGGTCACATGCTGCACTTAGCCAATCACAGCCATGCCAATAGTAGGCATGGCTGTGGTGGCTTCTTAGGGCAAAGTAGTGAAACGCTTGTTGATTGGCTGCCCTGCAGCCTTTCAAAAAGCGGGAAGAAATGGCCAAACAACGAACCTGAACTTTTACGGAAATGTTCGGGTTCAGGTCCAGGTGCAGAAAAACGGAAAGCTCAGCTCTATTCACAATTACAAATATATAGCACTATATTCTACATCTTCGTGAATTCTCAATGTGCCGATATTTGCGATAAAAAATTGTGATTAGACTATTTGAGATCAACAACACTAATAGATAGATAGATAGATAGATAGATAGATAGATAGATAGATACTGTAGATAGATACTGTAGATAGATAGATAGATAGATAGATACTGTAGATAGATAGATAGATAGATAGATAGATAGATACTGTAGATAGATACTGTAGATAGATACTGTAGATAGATAGATAGATAGATAGATAGATAGATAGATAGATAGATAGAAATAGCTAGGAAGAGATTTAGACAGAGAGATAAATAGAATGAATTATAGATTTTTGTACATTTTATGGAATCAATTTATATTCTGTTCATAAAAATACTCATGCTTTATATCAGATTAATCTTTCAGCTCACGCAGGAACTTTTCTCAAGCTGCAATATGTAAAACGCTATGATTCCTCATACTCATTATAAAAAAATGTGACTTCAAAGTAACCACTTTATGTGGATTGTGATTTAAAGCTATTTCTGTAAACTTAATTGAAAAACAATTACAAATAGAATACGACTAACTAAATAAAAACAATTTTTAATGAGATAAAGCAAATCTTATTTAACATTACCCAACTTACAATCATGCTTTTATTACCCAAATCAATGACAAGAATCTTTATTGTCTAAAATCAATGGAAAATGTGCTTGAAGCTGTTATATGTGGAAACTATTTTCTACTCCAGACACAATCTCTCTTGCTAGATCATTATTATCATAATAACTGTTTACAGGAATAATTATATAACATGCACAGACAGTTGGTGCTACAATCACCACATCCTTATTAAAGACAGAGAATAAAACAGCATATAAGAAATAGCGCATACTCAGGCCAAGAAAAAGGGAATCACAGGCTTTTACCCAAATACATGGATTTAATTTTTGCGTAATCACACTTCCTTCCAGAAAAATGTCCTACACTATGTTGAAACAATAGGCCTCAATGAAAAATAAAGATAATGATGCCAAAAAGTGTGGCTCATTACACAATCTCTATTCTCATTAGTCTTGGAATGCAGAACAGCTTCACCAATACATATCGAAATGTCAGATTTTTCTACAATACACAGTAGCAATTGCAATCAATGTCAGAAAAGATCTACAGATCTATCCACCCTTAAATAGTCACTAACAGGGATGAGTGAAACAATTCTTATTTTAATTAGATTCAAAACATATTTTTGGTGATTTCAATCAGACATATTTTGTAGAGAGAGAAGGAGCTGAGGAGACAGAGAAGCCAGAGAGACTTAACAACTAATTAGAGAGTTTCTATCTCAGCCCAAGTAGTTTTTTTTTTTCACATTGGTACAGGTCAGTACTTCTCCAAAAGGTCCTCCCTGATCCTGGGTCTGATTCTGAATCAAGGTTAGGAAGCAGATTATCCTCTACTTTCTGTCTGCATGGGAGCTAGACTCCACCCACCAGATCTAGTATGGGGACTCATCATTGGTAAAGGTTTAATACCAGGTTCACTGCTAAAGGGTTAATGTTATGTTTCACACTTTAAAAGCTGCTAAAATGTTTACTGAGATAATATGTATACTATGTATTCTAAACAACTTTGTATGGGTACAAAATAGTTATCTGGCATCGTTAGTTAAAGTTGCCAGGTAGTTGGCTGCCCCCTTGAACCTGTGGTTAGTTAGTTCCGAGTGGGTTGATAAATAGGCAAGAATAAAAACTTGCTTTGGTGTGTTATACTAAGTAAGCCATGAAAAAGAACTCTTGTCTAAGACAACACAATTCCTGAGGGTAGAACACTGCCAGAAAATCAACTTTGTTAAGGATTATCCCCTGAGAATAGAAAACACTGAATATTTACAGTAGATTTATAACCAATTTAAAGACCATAATGGACAAAGACAGTAAGGTGGACTCACATTTCTGGCAATTGACTTTACTGTATGTGGAAAGGTTCTGGCCCCACCACACTTCTGAGAGTGACTAGTCTTACGATTTAGGACTGCACCCTGCAACTGAGTACTGCAGAAAGTATATTTAGAGTGATTGAATGCCTATTGTCAATTTGGGAAGATTACTAGTACCTATAGAAAGAGAATCAGAAAGGACCATCATTACAGTCACCTCTTATATACAGGAAAAGCCTACTCTGTTCAGTAAAGAGAGAGTCTCTATTTGTTTTAAGCAAAGAGGCCCAGTCATTGCCTCCACCAGCCCCTCTGCATTGCACCCCCTAGCATGCAACACCAAGGGCACCCCAGCCACCACCAGGCAGGAGACGCCCAATCCAGGGTACGCTTTGAGTTCCACCTCTCCATTCACTACCTGCATGTATCAGGAAAGAATTAGAGCCAAGATTAGCCACTTCACAGACTACAACTACCCTCATTGTCTCAAGCTAGCATGCAGCACTAGAATAACTGCAAACTAAAGATATAGCATACAGATGAGAAAACTAGTAAAACTAGTAAAAAAAAAAAAGCTGGGTACAAGTCATATAATGCTCATAATAATCTTAGTCCTTAAAGAGGTCTTACTTCAACTAATGGCATTTATCATATAGACAAAGTTAATATAAGGCATTTACTAATGTATTGTGATTATCCATATTGTTTCCTGTGCTGGCTTGATTCATTTTTCCATCACATTATACATTACTCAATTCCATGGGTATGACCACCCTGTAAATCCAGCAGCAGTGGACGTGCTTGTCCACTATAGGAAAAGGCGCTGGCCTCTCTGGTGGTTGGGACCATAGGAGTGTGTATAGACCAAAACTTTTTCCTTTAGTGTGCAAGCACGGCCACTGCACCTGGATTGCAGGGTGGTCATAACCATGGAAACGAGCAGTGTATAATGTGATGGAAGCCAGCAAAGGAGGCAATATGGACAATCACAATACATTAGTAAGTGCCTGTTATTAACTTTATCTACATGATAAATGCCATTTACTGAAGTGAGACAACCCCTTTAAATTCACATACTTTACTATTGATTAATGTAAAGTTTGTTGACAGGGTAGGTACACTTTAACGTTTATGAATTTCCTTAAGGACTCCAATTTATCAAGATATAATACTGATACAATCTTGAACCATTTAGTAAAAAAGTTTACAAGTTAAACTTATACATCTTTTAAAACATTGAAGCCTGTGGGTGACAACTGCCAGCATAAATCCATCACAGCCTTCCAATAAAAAACACATGTTAAATGTAAAAATTATATATATCTAATGAAAGAGCTAAAAAGAGCTACAAATATTAATAACCCCTTCCTGACATCTGCCATACATGTACGGAGGATGTCGGGTCATTAAAAATGGCACCTGCTCCGGAGCGAGTGCCATAGCTAACGGTTGCTTGCTGTTTCATACAGCAGACACCTGCAGCTAATGTCCGCAATTGGTGGTAATGCTGATCGCGGACAGCATTATGCAACTACAGTATCTGAGAGGCTGGAAACCCAAAGGAATGCCTCCCCTGGGCGGAGATGGGGGAAGGCATTCGTTGTATGTAATGAGCCTGAGCCTATACTAGGTTTCCAGGCTCATTACTTCTATATCACAATTCAGACCAGCAGGTACCAGCACTGAATATATATAGTGATCTATGTGTAGGGTAATGGAGAAAATTCCATTACTCTATACAAATTGCAATCTGATGATTGCATGTTGTGTTCTACTTGGGGACCTAAAGAAAAGTAAAAAAAAAAAAGTTTTCAAAAAAAGTTTTGAAAAATATAGCAAAAAATACATAACAATTCAAATCACGCTCAAAATAAAAATAATAATACATAAGCAACAAAAAAATCCACATCATGGGCATCACTGTGTGCAAAACCCCCGTACTATTAAAATATAAAAAAAAGCTTATCCCATATGGGGAATGGTGTAACGGAAAAAAAAATGGCTGATTCAATTTTTTCATAACTAAAAACTACAGATCATCCTGCAAAAAATGAGCCCCCCACACAGAACTATTAAAAACATATGGGTGTCAGCATATGGCAATGAAAAGAAAAAAATATTTTTTCAAAAGTTTTTATTTTTTTCAGTATTACAAAACAAAAAAACCTATACATATGTGGTATTGCTGTAATCATACTGATCTAAAAAATGAAGAGCACAAGTCAGTTTTACCGCATAGTGAATGCCATAGAAAGAAAACCCTTAAAACGTTGATAGAATTGCGTTTTTTTTCCCAATTCCACCCCATTTGGAATTTTTTGACTGCTTCCCACTACATTCCATGCAATATTAAATGGAACTATTAGAAAGTACAAATTGTTCTGCAAAACACAAGTACTCATATGGCTATGGGAACGGAAAAATAAAAGAAGTTATGGCTATGAGAAGGCACGGAGCTGAAACCGAAAATGGTAAAACGGAAAATTTCTGCATCAGAAAGGGGTTAAAAATCACCGCTCATTAATCCCACATCGATCCAGTGGAGATGCTCCAGCAAGTCGCCTGCTCTTTGTTGACAAGTGGCCAGCATATTACCATTGCAGTCAGTGGAATTTGTGGTCACATGTCATACTACTAGCCAATAAGTTATGTATTTGTCTTTAAGAAGCAGATGTTACAACAGCAATTAAGCATGAGGCTCATTGCACCATTGGGTTTCTAATTAGAAAATAAAAGCAGGCCACATAAAAATAACATAAGTGCCAAAGAATGTGATAACACAGGGCAAAGTATTGGCAGCCTTACCTGTAATATCATCTAACATAAGTTGATCTTTTACGTTACGCAGTACCATGGCTATGGTGTGGAGGTTGGTTGGGGAATGTGTGTTTAAAGAGGGGACAGCACACTACCTTCTGCCCTTTGATAAGATGATGACAACAGCTTTGTGCAGACATTACTGTCTCCCTTATTCCAAATATTCTAGGGCTTTAACAGTTCTACAGTTACTTACGAGAAACGCTGCCCTGGTATTTCCTTTTATATCGAGGAGAGACTGTAATTGGGGAATGAATCATAAAATATATCACAATGATTGCTGAGAAGCACATTACAAATATCGAGAACATAATTCACCCATTCTTTTCTTACATCTTTAATGCTAACAATTAGACTTTAAATTCTATGCAAATGATTAATTTTACCAGAACTGCACTATGTGGATTTCAGATGAATAGGAACCAAATGCAAACATAAAGCAAAGTTGATTTAGCTGCATGCACTGACTCACTTCTCATTAAATCTTATTTATTATTAACTTTACTAAATTTCTTTTGATCTCTAATTAACTTTATTTTACTAGCACAATTACATTGATGATTATAATTATGACAAATGAGTTTATTAATTCTAGTGGAATGTCAGGACAATGAAAAATAAACTTTAATATGTACTTTAGATGTCTGTTCCTATTTTTCAGCAGACCAAATATCAAGCTATCTCCTTCTCGTGGTCCTGTTTCTAATCAGCGTCTCATTGCTGACTGGTGTCATGATGGTAGGTGGCATGTTCAGTATAAGCACAATAATTTAGAAGAGATGCAAGTCAGCATATAGAAAAGCCAAAGCACCATGCCGACTCTTGGGAATTTTTGGAGGAGTGATAATTATTATAATTATTTTTAGAGATGGAATTATACTGAAAATACTTGACAAGGTAGACTGTCTCCTTTATTAACCACTAACTAGTGATGAGCGGCAGGGGCAATGTTCGAATTCGCGATATTTCGCGAATATTTGGGGGAATATTTGCCATATATTCGAAAATTCTCAGATTCGTAATCTCCAGTCATTATTTTCTTCATTGCGAAAATTCGCATATAAAAATTCGCATAAAATTTGCATAAAAATTCACATAAACTGGTATTTAAATGATACGTCATGACCTATCTTTTAAATACCAGTTTATGCGAATTTTGATGCAAATTTTTATATGCGAATTTTCACATTTAAGAAAATAATGATATTATAAAATTAAAAAATTCTAAAAATTCGCATAAAAATTCGCATTTAAAAAAAATGAATATTCGCAATTGCGAATATATTTCACGATATTCTAAATATTCGCAAATTCTCGAAGTCCCGATATTCGCGATTAGAATTCGCAATTCGAAAATTCGTGATCAACACTATCACTAACCTGAACACTTAGCCATATGAGGGCTTGTTTTTAATGGCACAATTCAAGTTACCATACATTGTAAAATGGGAAACAATTCTTTGTGGGGGAAATTGAAGGGAAATGGTTTTTATAGTATTCACTGTGCAATTAAAATGACATATTACCTTTTGTGTTGGTCAGTGCCATTACAGTGATACCAAATTTATATTGTTTTACTTCTTAAAATTAAAAAAAAAATGCTTTGCATTTCTATACTCTGACAGACTTTTTTTTTTTAAATATTTCTAAAGAATTGTTTGAGGGTTTGTATTTTGTGGAGTGAGCTGCCAATTTTATTGGTATCTACCAACCTTTTCATCACTTTAAAAAACATTTTTTTTGTGCAAGGGGCAAGGTCTGTTGAATCAATTTGGGTTTTATTTTTCTAATTATGGCGATTACCACGCAACATGATTAACTTTCTATTTTAATAGTTCAGATATTTCACAAGTGCCATAACATTTTTTGGGGTTTATTTTTACATGTAAATGGGGTTATTTTATTTTTTTAAACAACGTTTTACTTTTTTGAATTTTTATTTTAGTTCCCCTAGGGGTCTTCAACATGCTATTGTTGAATTAGCATTTCAGTCTATGGTGACTGTGATGTCTTCCTATTAAGTCCTGACACATATAGGGCCTAAAGAGGCTCTTTCACTAGGATCAGCCCTATTAAACCAGACATACTGCGTGGTAGGGCTCTTTATGCTGATTAAAAACTATACCTTTGTTTTGTCTGTATGCTAAATTGCTGCAGGTATATCTGCATTTTTATTTATATGCAAATGAGAAGTTCAAGCACCAGGAGGCAGGCTGAATCCTTTGAGCACTGCTTTGTAACTCCCCCTGTCCTCAACATACTCTGCCCGCCCTTTGATTGACAGGTTAATACATCAGTATGCTGAGGGCTCAGCTGTGTCCTATCATCTAAGTATCATATACACTATGTACTGTAGCTTTACCACACTGAGATATGTTCAGAAATCTAATTACTGCTTTACTCACAAGCACAATATATGATTATAATAACACCAGTAATGTGTGTTAGCTTCTAAGTATAGAAAAAACATGCATCACTATGTGGTAATGTTATAGCTTGGTAATAAGTGCTTAGTTTTGTATACAATAAATCTTAAAATTTAAGTTCCAAGTGAAACTTCCATAAACTTATTTGTCTGTTGTTATTTTTTTCTCTCGCTCATTTAAACTATAATAAAAGTGTATACTATAATAAATAATATATAATCATATAACAATAAAAGGGCTTACTATATTGAGAAAAGTGTTTTTCCTGGACATCCTATGGCAGCACAGTCACAAATGGGTTAAAGCTCCCCTAGATACAACTAGACAGAGACAGGTTCATAAGCAGTAATGATCGATCAATTAACCGCTACAGGACCGCCTAACGCAGGGATGCGTCCTGCGGGCGGTCCTGTAGCTCTGAGACGACGCATCGGCGCGTCATCTCGCGAGAGCCGTGACTTCCTGTGAACGCGCGTCTCGGCAGTTCAGCTACAGCCTGCCAGCGATGATCCATCGCTCGCAGGCTGTAGATGCGAATTAAATCGCATCAAACAGCTATATTAGACGCTGTTTTGTGAACAGCGTCTGATATAGCTGCTACCTGGTCCTCTGGTGGTCCCATTTACTGGGATCGACCACCAGAGGACCAGGTAACACTGTAAAGTTGCACCAAACACTACACTAACCCCCCACCCCCTTCCTCACCTATTAACCCCTTGATCAACCCATCTAGACCCCTGATCACCCCCCTGTCATTGATCACACCCCTTGTAAGGCTCCATTCAGACGTCCATATGTGTTTTGCGGATCCGTGGATTCACGGATCCGCGGATCGGATGCGCGGATCCTCAAAACACGGACACCGGCAATGTGCTTTCCGCATTTTGCAGATCTGCACATTGCCAGAACTATATAGAAAATGCTTTTTCTTGTCCGCAATTGCGGACAAGAATAGGACATGTTCTATATTTTTGCGGAACGGAAGTGCAGACCCGGAAGCGCGGATCCGTAATTCCGGATCCGAGCGGGACAAAGTCTGTCCCCATAGAAATGAATGGGTCCACAATTTCGTTCCGCAAACAGAATTTCGGACGTGTGAATGGGGCATAAGGGTCTCTTATCACCGCCAGTTAGTTAGCTACTTGTTAGGTAGCTAGCCCCCAGCCCACCGCACCGCAGTCACTGATTTTGGCAGAGATTTTTTCATCCACATTGATCGATGCGAATGAAAAAATCTGTGCCGTTCTTTTTTTTTTTTTTTTCAGCGCAGAGGCTGAACGGAAAAAAAAAATCTCATTACCCGTATGCTCAATATAAGGAGAATCGCAGAAACTCCTAATGCTGGCCATACGTGTAATGATTGCGGAGACCTTCAAATGCCAGAGCAGTACAAAAACCTCACATGTGACCCCATTTTAGAAAGAAGACACCCCAAAGTATTCTGTGAGGGGTATGGTGAGTTCATGCAAAATTTTATTTTTTGTCACAAGTTAGTGGAATATGAGACTGTAAAAAAAAAAAAAAAAAAAAAAATCAATTTCCGCTAACTTGTGCCAAATTTTTTTCTGTGAACTCATCATACCCCTCACAGAATACCTTGGGTGTCTTCTTCCACAATGAGGTCACATGTGGTATTTATACTGTCCTGGCATTTTAGGAGCCCTAAAGCGTGAGAATCCAAATGCGTAAAAATGCCCTGTGAAATCCTAAAGGTACTCATTGGTTTTAGGACCCCTTTGCATCTTGGCTGCAAAAAGTGTCACACATGTGGTATCGCCGTACTCAGGAGAAGTAGGGCAATGTGTTTTAGGGTGTATTTTTACATATACCCATACTGTGTGTGAGAAATATCGCTGTAAACTGACAACTTTTTAAATTTTTTATTCAAAGTTGTCAATTTACAGAGATATTTCTCTCACTCAGCATGGTATATGTAAAAATACACCCCAAAACACATTGCCCTACTTCTCCTGAGTATGGCGATACCACATGAGTGACACTTTTTTGCAGCCAAGATGCGCGAAGGGGCCCAAATTCTAATGAGTACCGTTTAGGAGGGCATTTTTACGCATTTTTCTTCTCACGCTTTAGGGCCCTTAAAATGCCAGGGCAGTATAAATACCCCACATGTGACCCCATTTTGGAAAGAAGACACCCCAAGGTATTCGCTGAGGGGCATAATGAGTCCATGAAAAATTAAACTTTTTGTCAAAAGTTAGCGGAAAGGGAGACTTTGTGTGAAAAAAACAATAAAAAAATCAATTTCCACTAACTTATGCCAAAAAAAAATCTTCTATGAACTCGCCATGCCCCTCATGGAATACCTTGGGGTGTCTTCTTTCCAAAATGGGGTCACATGTGGGGTATTTCTACTGCCCTGGCATTTTAGGGGCCCTAAAGCGTGAGAAGAAAAATGCGTAAAAATGCCCTCCTAAAAGGTACTCATTGGAATTTGGGCCCCTTTGCGCATCTTGGCTGCAAAAAAGTGTCACTCATGGGATATCGCCGTACTCAAGAGAAGTAGGGCTATGTGTTTTGTGGTGTATTTTTACATATACCCATGCTGGGTGACAGAAATATCTCTGTAAATTGACAACTTTGAATAAAAAAAATGTAAAAAGTTGTCGTTTACAGCAATATTTCTCACACGCAGCATGGGTATATGTAAAAATACACCCCAAATCACATTGCCCTACTTCTCCTGAGTACGGCGATACCACATGAGTGACACTTTTTTGCAGCCTGCGTGCGCAAAGGGGCCCTAAAACCAATGAGTACCTTTAGGATTTCACAGGCCATTTTTGCGCATTTGGATTCTCACGCTTTAGACCTCTTTCACACGGGCGTCATGTTTGACGCCCGGATAAGAGGCGGGTGCGTTGCGGGAATATGTGCGTTTTTCCCGCGCGGGTGCAAACGTTTGCAACACGTTTTGCACGCGCGTGAGAAAAACGCCATGTTTGGTACCCAACCCGAAGCGGACTTCATCACTGAAGTCGGTTTGAGTCTACTGGAAAGTGATTATTTCCCTTATAACATGGTTATAAGGGGAAATAATAGCATTCTTAATAAAGAATGCATTGTTAAATGAAGAGGAAGGGGTAAAAAATAATAAAAGTTAACTTACCTTTGCCACTTGATCGCGTAGTCGCGATCTCTCCTCTCTTTCCCTGCAGCATCTATGATCTAAAGGACCTGTGATGACGCCACATCACATGGTCCAATCACATGGTCCATCTTACCATGGTGATGGACCATGTGTTTTACTCATTGGTTTTAGGGCCCCTTTGCGCACCCAGGCTGCAAAAAAGTGTCACTCATGTGGTATCGCCGTACTCAGGAGAAATAGGGCAATGTGTTTTGGGGTGTATTTTTATATATACCCATACTTTGTGTGAAAAATATCTCTGTAAACGACAACTTTTAAAAATTTTTATACAAAGTTGACAATTTACAGAGATATTTCTCTCACCCAACATGGGTATATGTAAAAATACACCCCAAAACACATTGCCCTACTTCTCCTGAGTACGGCGATACCACATAAGTGACACTTTTTTGCAGCCTGGGTGCGCAAAGGGGCCCAAATTCCAACGAGTACCTTTAGGTTTTACATGGCGGCTCGAAATTTAGCCCCGCCCAAAATGCCAGAACAGTAAACACACCCCACAAATGACCCCATTTCGGAAAGTAGACACCCCAAGGTATTCACTGAGGGGCATAGTGAGTCCGTCTGAGATTTTTTTTTTTTTTGCCAGAAGTTAGCAGAAATTGAAACTTTTTTTTTTTTGTCAGAAAGTGTCATTTTCCGCTAACTTGTGAAAAAAAATGAAATGATACATGAACTCACCATGCCCCTCCGTGAATATTTTGGGGTGTCTTATTTCTAAAATGGTGTCATTTGGGGGGTATTTATACTTTCCTGGCATTCTAGCACCTGAAGAAACTTGACAGGCGCTCAGAAAGTCAGAGCTGCTTCAAAATGCCGAAATTCACTTTTTTGCACCATAGTTTGTAAACGCTATAACTTTTACCCAAACCAATAAATATACACTTATTGGACTTTTTTTTATCAAAGACATGTAGAACAATAAATTTAGAGAAAAATTTATATAGAAATGTATTTTTTTTAAAAATAAATTACAACAGAAAGTGAAAAATGTCATTTTTTTTGCCAAAATGTCGTTAAATTTGTATTAATGGCAAAAAAAGTAAAAATGTCAGCAAGAATGAAATACCACCAAATGAAAGCTCTATTAGTGAGAAGAAAAGGAGGTAAAAATCATTTGGGTGGTAAGTTGTATGACGGAGCAATAAACGGTGAAAGTAGTGTAGTGCGGAATTGTAAAAAGTGGCCTGGTCATTAAGGGTGTTTAAGCTAGGGGGGTTGAAGCGGTTAACCAATCACCATGAACCCTACAATGCTGAACAGGAAGAAGAATCCAGTGTATTTTATTTTTCTCTAGGTCATGAATGATGAAGACAAGTTCTTACTACATTACGCCTTTGACAGACATTTGTCCAGCACTCTCAAAGCCTTTCTGGGCTCCCTGTCTGCCTCCCTTCTCTGAGAGTTAGGTGCGGTACTGCGAGTGTGATACGGTGTGGAGTTGTGATGATGCATCTTACCCAGCAAATAGCCCTTGGCCGGCCTTTCCCCGATGGGGAATTCTTCTCAGCACAATGTGGTGTCCAGACAGGGGGAAAAGATTGAGCACCAAGACTCCAGGTCAGTGCACTCCTTAAAACTGTCTTTGCTCTGAATGAGCCTGGATAGCTCAGCTATTAGAGCATCTGACTTTGTTCTGAGGAACAAGGATTCACATTCCTGTTGTGTTCATTCATGCTCTGTGCGCTACCTGGTTTTGTTATTTGACTTTTTAGTCCAGTATACAGCATACACCCAGCAATGGCACCCTCTACTTACCCTAGATAAGTATGGCACTCTTTGTCAGTATATTTATCACAGCTTTGTTCACTCTGCTGCTCACTCTGCCGTATGTTTCCTGGTACACTATGGCTACTGTTCTCAAGGGGATGTTTTGGCTATGTTAAGGTCACCTCCAGAGTTCTCATACTGTGTACGTTCTCTTCTTATATGTCTGGCTATCATAAAGCTTCAAGGAAGAAGTCTAGGTAATCCAGAGACTGCAGAGAATGACAGCAGTCTTTACCAGAGATCTTTGCTTCTGGTCCTTGCATTACCTGTTCATCACATAGACTTCATTCTCTACAGAAATCAATCCAGGGAATGTTTTGTCTTGGTGTTAAGATAGTTAAGTCTTGTCTCTGCAGCCTCTTAATCATGAACACATCCAGCTCTGGCCTATATTGGAAGCTAAGCAGAATTGAGCTTAGTTCTGGCCTGGATGGCAGGCAACCTAATCTTCTATTCAGCAGGTGCTTTCCTAATGGAGGGAAATTTCCTTGCCATTTTAATATTTTCTCATGTGTAAAGACAGTCTGGAGGATGTATTTTAGTCGGTTAAAGATGCCATAAAAAAGAATAATGTGCAGAAAGAGCTTAAATATGAGATACTTTCTTCCTCGGTTGAACCAAAGAAAGTTTTCCTGGTCATCCAGCCCTGGATGAATGATTGAAACAAAAGATTAGGTGGTGAATCTCTAAGTATAGGATGCTGTCCCAAATACTGATTCAGCAGTGGCTGTGTTTCCCTCAGAGAAGTTATCACAACAGAGGGTTGTCTAGGGTAGAGATCCTACAGAACCTACCCTTGCTTAAGTCTACACTTAAGTTCCTCTGTGATGCTCCCATGGTCATTAAGAAATCCCTCTGCATTCTTGGCAGATAAGCAATTAAGATGTATCCACCACAATGTCATTGAATAATTAGATATTTTAACTAAAGATGTATTTTATAGGGCACTATACAATGGCGTATTTAACTCAGCTACGTGATGAAGGCATTACTCTTGTCAAAGGGAGTGTGTACCTTGAAACATCACAGATAGTGAAGGCAGCATGCTGCTCTGATTGCTTGTGAACTGCTCAACCTACAGGCCAAGCTGAGTGCACAGTGGACATTAAATGCACGGCAAAGCAAGTGGTTTGACGATCCATATAGTCTTCAGTCATTGTACCGATGTAAGGTCTCTTTTACAATTTTTTATGGTGAATGTATTTTTCACAACACCTAGTAAATAAAGAAGAAAGGATATATGTTTCATGTGAACACAGCTGATTGATGGACTGCAGATATACAGTACCATTCAAGACCCATTTTCATAACCTGTTGAAAAACCAGGTTCCGAGAATTTCTTCCAGATAACTTTTTCCTAAAACAATCAAGAATCCAGTTCTTCAGCTACTCCATGGATTGTTGGAAAATGCAATATTAGATGTGCCATCTTCAGAAAGAGAAAATTCATACTGAGGACTTTTTCCGCAGTCATGCATTTGGAAGGAAATATTTTTATGGCCACATAAAGTCACTTTTCTGCCCTTTAACATTTCTACTGCTCCCAGGGTGTTACCAAGAGTGCAGTGTTCCTGACAGGCTCCCTAAGAATGCAAGGTGTAACAGACATCCCATACTTAATGATTGGCAGGTAAAGGCATCCTTCAAATAACTACTTCTGATGGATCTGTACACAACCAAGCAGCTGTTACAAGATAATGGCTCCTTGATCAATTGCAAGGTGTTACAGCAAGCCCCAACTCAGGAGCTGAAATACCTGGTTTCATCATAAACTCTCATCAGCAAATAATAAACTTGTCTTCAGAGAAGAGAGACGCAAGCATAAAGCAGACAAGTCTCCTCTTTCCTCACCCCAAAATGTCTATTTGCTATGTCATGAAAGTGTTGGACCTCCTATATTCATAGTAGATGTAATACTAGGGGCCACTTCCTCCAAGACAATATACACTCCTTAGAACAGATGACAGAATAGCTTAGATAAGAAACTTTTTTATATATCCTTCCATTCACCAAGAGTTGAAGTGGTGGCTAAAACCCAGTCATCTGCTACGTGGCAACTTCCTGATTCCCCAGCCTCAGAAAAGTCTTCACTACGGATTTCTCCGCCTGTGAATCGGGTACACATGTTGACAGTTTGTGGCAGGTCCACAAAATGTGGCATAGGAAGAAGAGATGGTCATCCGACTGGAAAGATATCAGGATTGTCAGACTGGCCTTAGCTCACTTTGACCATTACCCTCACAACCACCACATGCTTTTTCAGTCAAGCAAATTTACCTCTTTCTCTTGGATACTGAAGTGAGAAAAAAGAAAGATTTATCAATCAGTTGGGAGGAGAAGCGGGTGTATACATGTATATTTCCATAGCGTTCATTACTGCGGATAGTGCTCAGGAAGAGTCTGGAGAAGCAGGCAGAAGTCATAGCCATTATAACCATTCTCCTATGATGGCCTTACATGTCCTGGTTCCTGTTTTTGTGGGCACAATCGAAGGACAGTTACAAAAGATAAGAGACCTTATCTTCCAGAAGGGGCGTCTTCTTCATTTATACCGGTTGCATCTCATGGCGTGGAAGCTGGCAGGACAACCTGCTATACCGAGGACCTCCATTGAGGTTGTTAATTCTATGTTAGGATGCACGATCATAAAGATAGTGTTGCAAAGCAAGATTTATAACTGCCATCTTGTCAAGTTTTTTCTTCAGAGACTCAAAGAATCTTAGTCTAGCATTTTATTGCCTGCAGATTTTTGTGGTTGTCTACAGTGTTAGCTGAGCTGATTAAACATCAGTAGAGGATTCTTCTCTCAGGTTCATAATTTTAAAGATCTTTTTGATAGTTGTCATCACCTCTACAACTCATATTGGTGATCTGCAAGATTTGTCATACAAGGGGCCTTATTTCAGAGATCTGAGATACACAAGGTCAGAAGAAGGAATGGCACCACCCTGATGTCAGAAGGACTGTCTTAATATAGCTAAATATATAAATATCTTCAGAAAGTTTGAGGGCCTGTTTCTTCAGCATCAGGGTCCCAATAAGGGTCAGAGAGCAAGTAGTACCACTAGAACGTTGAATCAGGGGATCTACTGAGAAGTTCTGTCAGTTTCATTAGTCACTCTACCTGCTCCACTGCCATCTCCTGCACTGAACTGGGGCACATACCAATGGATCAAATGTGCAACACTCCTGCATGGTCAACATTTTCACTCTTGTTGGGAAATTATAGGCTGGATATTCTCGCTCCATAGGTCTCTATTTACCATAGAATATTAAATGTAGTCCTTTGTCCAACACACACTGCTTTGAAAGTCCCATTCGTGACTGTGCTCCAGGAAAATGAAAATTTATTTACCTGAAATTTTCCATTCCTGCAGTATGTAGGCAGCACAGCTTTCCCGCCCTTTAATAAATGTAATATTGCTTTAAAAAAAATATACTGGCTCCTTCCTCCTGTTCATCCTTTTAGGGTTCACAGTGATTAGTTAATTGATTGATTGATCAAAATTATCATTTTGTGTGTTAAAATTTTGGGTAAATAAATGTTGTTTTTTTGCTTAGAAACCTAAAAACTATTACTGACTTATTCACAGACACAATATATGATTATAAAGTAATATTTATTAACTTTTTAAGCCTAAAAACTTTAGGGGGGAGGGGGAATGTGCAGAGCACAGGGGGTGTTACAAAGCAGTACTAAAATGATTCAACCCTGCCCCCAACTGAATTATTTTGCCAAGGGGAACGGGTAATTGAAGGACAGAGGGAGCCTCCTCCCTTTGTCTAACTGCTCAGATGGCACGGTCACTATTGACATTTGAGGAGTTAATTAGTTATATTTGTACAATACTGATAAACTGCTGCCACAACAGAACAGTTACCCCTTTGAGTGACTGTCACACGTAGAAAAGAAGACAAGTCTTAACCTTCCATTTACCCCTCAGTGATCAGCCTGTTTTGGGCCTTAATGATCAAATGATTTTATTTTATTTTTTCTTTGTCGTATCTCAAGATATAGAACTTTTTTATTTTTTCTTCAATATTGCTGCATTAGGGCTTGTTTTTAAGTTAAGTTGTAGTTTTAATGGCACCATTTTGGAGTGCACATTACTTATTAACTTTTAACTCTTTCTGGGGGGAATAACAAAAAATAGCAATACTGCCACTGTTTTTACATTATAAATTCATTTTTCAGCATAAACATGATAACTTTACTCTCTTGGTCACTACGATTACAAAGATACTGAATATATATATATATATATATATATATATATATATATTACATTTTATTACTTTTGCACAATAAAACCCTTATTTTTTGAAAAAAAATTTGCATTGACACATCCCAAGACCAATAATTTATTTATTTTTTTCTTTCTATGGATCTGTGTAAGGGCTTGATTTTTCGAGCTAGAGTTTGAAAAACAGATTTGTCATTGAGATTTCACTGCTGCACCTACATTATATGCACAATACAATACGGTAGATCTATGAAAACTGGTGTAAAGGAAAATAATGTTCAGTAGTATAAACTGTATAGCCAAACCTAATAAAATAATGTTAGCGTCAATGTTGGATAGGCCTAGAGTTTAGAGGTTAGTGGATGGAAATATGTAATATAACGCATCATTGTATATTTTAATTTCTTAAGCCACTTTTTGGTCTTTTCACTAAGTTCCAGAATGGTGGCTTTTGCTTTGGCTATTTATATGATATGTATGTAATGCATTAGGATGTGCTGGGTTCACAATTTGTGCTGTATTACATTTTTTAATAAATCTCAGTGTTCTTTAACAATGTCCATATTTTATCCTGATCCTGAATAGTAGCTTCACATCCTGTAATGAAAACCTATTCCTTTTATATTGCATTCATAGCTTATTCATTTTTAACACCTGGATTTACATTTGTACAAAATTTTAGAACCGTGTATACCAGCAGTAAAAAATGATGAATGCACTTGTAAGTGAAACTAGAAACGTGGCTATGTCATTATTCTACTTTATATTTTATTTTTTTTTCCCTTTTTTTCTATATTCTAGAATCAAGGAAGGTTTGTTATGCCATTTTTGGCTTTGCAGATCATGGATTTCATCCTGAGTTTTCTGATGTTCTTTACCAGTTATAGTGAGATATCTTCAATGAAAGAAACATTAAAACAAAACAACATGGTAAGTTACCAACTTTCTTTAGCTATTGCATGGCTCTTTTAAAGACCTTGTATGGGATTAAAAAAAAATTAAAAAAACAGCACCACCCTTGCCCATGGGCTGTGTCTAGAATCACATTGAATGCAGTACAATTTGCCATAGGGCAACTAGAGTACCTTATTTCACCCTATAAAAAAGCACAACTTTCATTAATTTACATTTTAGTATAAGGTGATACAAAGGACTAGTTGCCCTAGGGCAAATCATGTTGCATTGATCTAACCACAATAACTCTTTTGGGTCAGTCTCTCCTGTTCTAATATGGAACTGCTGTGGAGTGGCACTATTTCTGAAAAAGAACTAACCCTTTTTTATATTCTTGTAAATGCCCTTGTGCATGACATTTTTTTTATATCTTCCAGGCAGTATTCAAGCTGGATACCCAGGCAACAGAATGGAGATATCTTCAGATGAGCCTTAGATTGGTGATAACTTGTAGTTGTTATGGTGAAGTCCCCATCTACTTAAACTTGAAGCCTACAGATTACATGGTAATGGTCAGTGGTATTATTTGTATGTAAACTAATGGTTTATATTATTTGTACTGTCCATCATTTCATATGAAGACAAAATACAATGTTCAAAATGCACCATGTGCTATAAGTAGTAACCCAGATACCAAAGAAAATATGTAAAAAAAAACTCTTATTTTTGTAACTAAGATATGGTCATACAATACACTATGTCTATTGGATCAATGCTGATCAGTCTGTGCACTTAAATCTGTACTATCAAGTGTGTGACTAAACATTTGTAAACAGAGGGTGGTTTTTAACGGTAAATATTCAGGTTCGCCGTTATTAGTGGAGTACCTCAGGGGCCCTACTCTCTTCATTATATTTATCAAAGATTTTTTAGAGGGGTTAACCTGAGAAATATCAATTTGTCCTGACGATACTAAACTTTGTAAAGTAATGAAAACTAAAGTGGACGGTATACTGCTACATATGGATCTGGATAGATTGGATAGATGTTAGAAATCTGTACTAATTTATTGAAAAAGAAAAACTAAAATATTGCATTGATATAAGAAGCACTTTTGGCAGTGATTACAGTCTCCAATCTCCTTGGGTATGATGCCACAAAGTTTGCACAACTCAATTTAGAGATTTTTAGCCACTCTTTTCTGCAGATCCTTAAGCTCTTATCAGGTTTGATGGAGACATTTGGTGGATAGCCATTTTTAGGTATCTCAAGAGATGTTGGATTGGGTTCAAGTATGGACTCTGGCTGGGCCAATCACAGACATTCACAGAGTTATCGCTTAGTCACTCCCATGTTGTCTTGGCTGTGTGCTTAGGGTCATTCTTTTGTTAGAAGGTGAACCTTCAGCCAGCCCACAACAGTCAGGTTTTCATTAAGAATATTTCTATACTTTGCTCCATTCAGCTTTCTCTCAACCCTGACCAGTCTCCTAGTCCCAGCTGCTGAAAAAAAAAAAAAATAGGATATGAGGCTAACACCACCATTTATCACTATATGGATGGTATTTGCCAGTTGATGACCAGTGCCTGGTTTTCCACAGACATGATGCTTAGAATTGAAGCCAAATAGTTCAATCTTGGTTTCATCAGACCAGAAAATCTCTAACAGTCTGAAATTCCTTTAGGTGATTTTTTGCAAACTCCATTGAAGGTTTCGCATGTCTTTTATATTTTGCGAATTTTGGGCCAAATATTTGCCATAAATTAGCAAATTCGAGGATTTTTGATCTCCAGTCATTATTTACTTGATTGCGAAAATCTGCAATGTAATATATTCGCAATACAAAAGGGGTAAGGGGCCTAGAGTTAGGGGTAGGCAACTTTCCTATTGGTTGCTAAGTGCCGATATTTACGATAAATTTCCGATTATAATATTCGCGATCAACACTAAGGGGTAGGCAACTTTCCTATTGGTTACTAAGTGCCGATATTCACGATAAATTCGCAATTAGAATATTCGCGATCAACACTATTAGTGAATACGAATATATAGCACTATATTCTAAATATTCGCAAATTCTCGAAGTGGCGATATTCGCGATTAAAATTCTTGATTCGAATATTCGAGCTCAATACTAGTCTTTTATTGAGAAGAGCTTTTTTCTAAACACTCTGTTATAAAGCCCAGATTAGTAGAATGCCGCAGTAATGGTTGACCTTCCTATCTGCTTACAGGATCTTTGGAGATCAGCCAGAGTGACCATTAGGTTCTTGGTCACCTCTTTAACCAAGGCTCTTCTCCCCCAATTACTTAGTTTGGTGGGGGGCTGTCACGCCGGGAAGGGTACAAGACAAGATACAATAGATACACAAGAAACAACAAACAAGCGTCTAGGCAAAAGCTAGGGATAATGGTCACCTCCTGACAAGATCCTATCAGCTGACCCTAGACTGCTGTGCACACGTTTAGACCCCAAAGGTGGGAATAAATGTGCCCCCGTGCCTAAGACTGAATTAACCCTATAGCCCCTGAGATAGTGGACAAGGGGGGAAAAAGGCAGCCTGCTTCCTCTAATCCTGGAGGAAGCAGGTGTCTACCTAACAGCCTAGACAGTTCACAAATGGAAACCAAAAACACACTTATCTTAGAAGCAGAACAGAAACAGCAATCCACCTTTCCTCAGAGTGAGAAAGAAGCTATAACCTGCAAGGAACACTGGGTAGGTGCTTGATTTAAACTTACACAAACGACCTCACCCAGTGCACCTGAAGGGAGGCAGGTACAGCTCACTCTAAGTACACAAAAAACTACACACGTGCTGCCAACCTGACAGACCTCCGCACCTCACCAGAGCAGGTCATGACAGGTGCTTAGCTCTAAGAACGGTCCCGGTTCTTCCAAATGTCTTCCATTTAAAATTTGTGGATGCTTCTGTGCTCTTGGGAACTTTCAGTGCAACAGAAATTTTTGGTACCGTTTCCTAGAACTGGGCTTCCACACAATCCAATCTCTGAGATATGCAGGCAGTTCTTTCCTCCTCATGGCCAATCAACTGAATTTGCCACAGGTGGAAAAAAGTTATACGAGAAACATCTCAAAGATGATCAAGAGAAATGGGAGGCTCAAATAGCTAAATTTCAAGGGTGATTGCAAAGGGTCTGAATAATAATGTCCATGTAAAATTTTAATTTTTCCTTTTTAATAAATTTGCAAAAATATCTAAAATTCTTTTTTCACTTTCTCTTGAATGCTGATTGATGGAGGGGAAACTTGATCTTATTTTTTTATGTTAGCATAAAGCTGTAAAGTGAAAGGGTCTGAAGACTTTCCAAATGCATAAATGCATGATATATATATATATATATATATATATATATATATATTTAATGTCTTGAACTTTTCCACATTTTTTCATATTAGACCCACAAACTGGTTTATATTGGAATTTTATGTGATAGGCCAACAAAAAGTAACAAGTACGTGTGAAGTGAAGAGAAAATGATACCTGGTTTTAAAAATCTTTAATGAATAAAAATCTGGAAAGTGTGCCGTGCATTTGTATTCAGCCCCCCTTGAGTCAATACTTTGTAGAACCACCTTTCACTACAATTACAGAGGCAAGTCTTTTAGGGTATGTCTCTATCAGCTTTGCACATCTAGAGGCTTAAGGTTTTGCTCATTATTCTTTGCAAAATAGCTCAAGCTCAGTCGGATTGCAAGGAGAACATCTGTAAACAGCAATTTTCAAGTCTTGCCACATATTCTCAATGGGATTTAGTTCTGGACTTTTATCTAAACCATTCCATTGTAGCTCTCGCTGTATGTTTAGGGTCGTTTTGCTGCTGGTACGTGAACCTCTGCATCAGTCTTAATTCTTTTGCATCTTCTAACAGGTTTTTCTCCAGGATTGCCCTGTATTTAACTCCTTCATCTTCCCATCAACCATGTTTCACAGTGGGAATTAGTGTTCAGGGTGAAGTGCAGTGCACACACCACCACACATAGTGCTTTGCATTTAGGCCAAAAAGTTCCACTTTGGTGTTATTTCACCAGAGCACCTTTTTTCACGTGTTTGCTGTGTCTCCTATATGGCTTGTGGAACCCCTTTAAATAGTAATATTGTGCACTAATGATTTTAATGCACACTTTATCAATTAGCAAATCTAGATCACACATGTAACCTTTTTATTTGAAAATATGCTTACAATGTTTCTGAATGTTTCTGAATATCTTTATGCACTGTAGTCTGTAGATTAAAGGGGTTATCCAAACTATAAAACATGCCGGCCCCTCATATAGGTTATATGCCCATATTTAGCCCATTCCCTTGCATTCGTGTTGCTCCTGATCCCCGCACGGCTGCCGCTGCATCTCCGCAGCGATGCAATGGTGGCAGTCGGAACAGCCAATAGCAGGCCACGATGGGACAAGCCTCCCTAGCCTCACGGGTGAGGCTAGGGAGGCTTATCTCTGTCACAGCCTGTGGGGTAACTATATACCTATATGAGGGTCCCATGCATTGGGGGGCATGTTTTATAGTTTGGATAACCCCTTTAACTCTTAACTACAGATTTGCTTCATGCATGAAATTAAGGATAACAAATGTGTACAATGCATACAATGATTTGCTTTGCTCAGACATACAGATGTAGCAGAGCTGAAAGGTTTATTTTGCATACAGTGATAAGTAATTTTAGTCATTTTATGCAGTCGCGGCAGCGATATTTTTCTCCTGAACAATCTTTTATTAAACTGACATATTTTTATTTGAGTTTATTTTATTTGGTTGTAAAGATGTCATCTTCAAAGATCCTTCAGGAGACAAGAGATAAGGGCTACAGAGTAAGTTGTCATATAGCCCATCTGATGGATTTCGCTCTGAGCAGTTTGCAACGTGTGTAAACACATGGCGGCTGCTGAAGACAAATGGTTGAGAATTTTTAATTAAAACCAATTACAAAATGATTTTATCACAGATGAAATCCCAAAAAATGTGATGTGAAGGTGTCCATAACCCTTAAGGTCTGATGTGCACAAAAACGTTTTGTAGCATTGCTGATTGATTTTAACATTTATCAAGTTACTGCTGCAGTCCAAAGAAACCCATCCCGCAATATATAATCTGCAGCTGCCACTCAATAATTAATGTTATAGGGACATAGAAGTCTAACAGCAGAAAGGGCCATATGGTCCATCTAGTCTGCCTTTATATTATTACTTCCAGCAGCCCTACAAAAAGTCTCTGTGCAGCCCTGGCATAAAAGCTCTGGTGTTAGAGAATCACTTGTGAATCCTATTTGATGTTGAATACAGATTGTGTATCACCTTTCTAAGTTATTCTTCACTACCCTATACCACCAAATATACTGCCATTAACCCCCTTAATGTGCTATACTGGGGATCAGCAACCAACGGGACTCCAGCTGTTGTGAAACTACAACTCCCAGCATGCAACCTTGTTCGGCTAGTCTTAGCACTCCCACAGAAGTGAATGGAGCTTACTGAGAGTTGTAGTTTCACAATCCCTGGAGTGCCAGAGGTTTCTGATCCTTGTGCTTAGACCATCAGGTACTGACATTAACTTTTTCACTGCCCTACACCACCAGGGATGTTGACACTAACGCTTTTCACTGCTCTAGACTACTAGAGATACTAACACTAACCCCTTCACAGCCCTACACCACCAGGGATGTTGACACTAACACTTTTCACTGCTCTAGACTACTAGAGATACTAACACTAACCCCTTCACAGCCCTACACCACCAGGGATGTTGACACTAATGCTTTTCACTGCTCTAGACTACTAGAGATACTGACACTAACCCCTTCACAGCCCTACACCACCAGGGATGTTGACATTAATGCTTTTCACTACACTAGACCACCAGGGATACTGACAGCAACCCCGTAACTGCACCAGACTTCCAGGAATTTTTACATTAACCCCCTCACTGCTTAAGACCAGCAGAGATGCACACAATAACCTTCAATGCCCGAATTCTATGCTATTATTTACCCATATGCTATGTGGTTCTGCTGTGTGACTGTTGCAAAGATAATTGTTCAGGTGCTATATATTTGACATTGATCTGTATTGCTGGCATTGATAGAACAGTAGACAAATCTCTAACTGTCCCACTCACTAGCTGCAAAGGCTTAGAGGCATACTGTCTATCACTTGATCCACCCAAAATGTCTTTCTCTACATTTCCCTGGCAATCTTAATAAGCAAGTTATCATGTTTTCATTCCTTTCACTGCCACCTATCTCTATCTCTATCTCAGTCCAATAGAGAATGATTGAAGCAGCAGCGCACATGCTCAACCTGATTAGGGAACAGGACAACTATTCACTGGAATAGTGGGGGTCCCAGCAGTCGGACCCCAACCGATCAGATAGTTGTCACCTATCCTGTGTATAAGAAATAAGGTTTAAACTTGCCACAACACCTTTTGAAGGTGGGTTCTATGACAATGTGTATGTTTTTTTCTTATTTTGTTTACAGGGCATGCTGGGAAATGTAGTTTAGTATTAACCCCTTAATGACCGGGCCATTTTGCACCTTTGTGACCAGACTGATTTTTGCCAATCTGACATGTGTCACTTTATGTAGTAATAACTTTGAAATGCTTTTACTTATCCAAGCCATTCTGAGATTGTTTTCTTGTGACACATTGTACTTCATGTTAGTGGTAAATTTGAGTCAATATGTTTCACCTTTATTTATTAAAAAAAATCAAAAATTTACAGAAAATTTAGAAAAAATTTTAATTTTCAAAATTAGAATTTCCCTGCTTCTAAGGCAAATAGCGATACCTCACAAAATAGTTATTTCTTTACAATTGCCATATGTCTACTTTATGTTGGCATTATTTTGTAAATGTAATTTTTATTTTTTTAGGACATGAGAAGGCTTAAAAGGCTTAGCAAATCTGAATTTTCTAAAGAAAATTTCCAAAACCCACTTTTTTAAGGGCCAGTTCAGTTATAAAGTCACTTTGTGGCTTAACATAGTAGAAACCACCCAAAAATAAACCCATTTTAGAAACTACACCCCTTAAGTTATTCAAAACTGATTTTGCAAACTTTTTTTTTAACCCTTCAGGTTGGAGCATGATATGGCTTCTAGAGGGCAGATTTTACTGGAATAATTTTCAGGTGCCATGTCACAATTGAGATCACAAAACACCTGGAGCTTTAGGCGCATGATCTCGGCCGTGGAGCATTTAAATGAATGCCGTGCTTGTACGGCGGAATGCGGTCTGGCACAGCATTCCTAGCCGTACATGCACGGCATAATGCGTTAAGGGGTTAATATAAGAAAGTAATAAAGCAGTTAGTGTTCACTCATGCTTTCAATACAAATGGATTTAAATGCTTAGAAATGTAATACATGACATACAGGACATGTAATTTGAACAAATAGAGCAATAATTGTGGACCCTGACACATAGCTTGTGCCAAATGAGACTTTGCAACACTGACAAATTCAACCCTGCTGCATCTGAAAGTACATTAAAGCATAAATACTCTGTTCATGTGGCTTCTAATTCCGTGCAAAGCAATCTAAAGGTAAAGATGATCTAAATTTGAACTCCATATTGCTTCCAGAATAAATCAATATTCCAGCTGCTTTAGAAGATGTGAAACGTATGCTCTTTATTATCTGTCTTAAATCTATGGGATTATAAAATGCATTAGCAATTCTGTTTATGGGGCGAAATAGTAATAAACACTGCTCTTTATCTTAGACTTATTTTTCAGCAAGCATGTCTTCTGAGAAATACATCAAGAAAATGATCATCTTCTCAGTGCTCTATACTGCTGTGATCTTATATAAGGTAACATTTTCAATTCTGAACATACATTTCTAAACTTTACAGTGAGCTGTATAATTAAAGTGAGTAGAAGAGAGAGAAAGATGATTCAGCAATTCAGAGCAATGCAATTAGCAAGAGGAATATGTACCATGTCCGCTCCATAAACTCCCTTACTTAGCACCAGCAGAGCACAATGAACTGGTAGAAATAAACACGGCATCATTTCCAGAGATATGGTACTAAGAGGCTGATAGCAAACAGGTAAAGTTTGCTAAATCTTAGAATATTATTTGCAGCAATCTGTAAATTTCTGCAACAATATATTTACTATGAAATTTGAACCAACATCTACATGGAGTCTGTATGTTGACTCTATGTTCGCATGCATTCCCTGGCAAACTCCAAAAAACATGCAGATACAGTAGACACATAACTTCCAGTACAAATTGTCACTAGTGTATGTGTTTGTGTTTAAGATATAGAAATGAGATTGTGAGTCCCCTGTGGACAGGGATTGAGCGATGACAATCCCGGCAAAGTGCTGCAGAATATGACGGCAGAAAATACATAAGTGCTGAAAGAGGTTCTTTTAGTATAGGAAATCACTAGAAAATATCAAACTACATTGTTTCTAAGGCACCATTAAAATGATTTAAAAACAAATTCACGGTATAGCAATCGTTGGAAAGGACTATGACTGTTTGATATGACTGATTTGCAATTCATTATTCATAGGATTAGGTGACTGCAAAGCCTTTATTTTCAATGTGTACAGTGCATTGCTAAAGCTTGAAAAAATGGCCAAAATGAAAAGACTTTTTTGTCTTAAAGCACAGAGAGCAAACTGAACGAAGAACTGGAAATGAGGATATGAAAGAGGCTTTCATGCAGTGATAATGGTGCCAGCAGGTAGCATTCTCTGGTTTAAAGGGGTTGTCTCATCTCATACAATGGGGGCATATTGCTACATTAAGAACGGAGTCCCACAAATTGTGGAGGGCGTGATGTGCAGACGCAGCCGCCCTCCATCCATTCCTATGGGGCCGCCTTAAATAGCCTAGCGCTGGCTCGACTATTTCCGTCTGGCCCATGGAATTGAGTAGGAGTGGTGGACGGTCATGTGTGGTGCGCTCACATATCCTAAAAATATGCCCCCATTGCCTGAGATGAGATAACCCCTTTAAGTAGGAGGATTGCGTTATGTGACATTAAAGGGGTTTGTTAAAAGAAAAAGAAAAAAGGTCAGAATGGGTTAACTGTAAAAAAAAAAAAATCACTATTCACCTTATTTGTCTCCAGGCTGTTGGTCAGAACTAGATCTGGACCCGCTGCTCTCTACTTCCTGGTCCCCTCTCAACACACAGAGAATAGTTTGGACTGTAATTTCAGCCAATCACAAGCTGAAGCAGGTCACTACAGCGGCCAGCGATTGGCTGGGCAGGCAATACAAACCATTTGCTGAGGGAGTGAGGACCAGGAAGTGGAGAGAAGCTTGGACCGTAGCAGTGCCATAAGAGCAGTGGCAGGGATCAGTGAGGTGAATAATGTTTATGTTTTTACTGTTAATACGTTTTGCTCTTTTTAATAATTACCTGGAAAATACCTTTAATATCTCCTGACTGGCAATTGAGTTTCAAGTAATTCACCAGCAGAAGATATCATCATACAATACACACAATGTCATTCAGTGCCTTATAATACAAACATGGCTATGTAATAAATATACAGTATATGCAGTACCTACCTGCTCACAAGAGACCAACACACTTAAAGGGGTTCTCCGAGAATTAAGAAAATGAAAATACTTACTGTAAATATTACTTTATTATAAATATATTCTCAAATGCCTTTCATTAGTTAATGGCTCCTTTGTCTAGGGAACAATCATTAGAAGAAATAAAATGAACGCCGTGCTATTAGTACACACAAAACCTGTCCTAATCACACAGCAGGACAAGTTACTTCACAACACTGAGGTAAAGTGCTGCCTCATCCTCCTCTCTGCTCTGCTTGTCAGGGATTATCATCTAATGTACTAATAGGACGGCGGCCATTTTATTTCTCCTAATGATTGCTCCCTAGACAAAATGAGCCATTAAAACCAATGAAAGGTATTTAGGAATGTATTTTTAATAAAGTAATATTTCAGTATTTTCATTTTCTTAAGTCCCGGAAAAACCCAATAATATTGCTCTCTCTTTCTCTGGATAGCTTTTTGCTTTGTGTACAGGAAGAATGCCCATTATATTAAAAAATAGAATAGAGGACCACTTAAATGGTTACTTTGAAATTCTCAAATGTTATGTATATACCACAGGAAAAATGTAGTATTTCACAGCAGACATTCAAGTGAAGGGTCTTTTGTGTAATGTATACATATTCCACTGAAACTTATGGTATCTCATAGAGGGGGGGGGGGGGGGAGCGCTGCTAACATGATATATGCAAATAGCATTATAAAGTGATTAGAAAACTATTAAAATAAGGCACCTGAAAAAGGACTTCTTTAACTGTTAAATAATTTATGTCGCATGTGGCTACCATATAAGTCAATATCAGACCCACAGAGCCTCGAAACATCAGCCAAATCATTCAACCATCTGCAGGCAGCTGTTTCAGGGTTCCTGCCCCTTAAAGTACAAAGTAGGGTACTGGTTAGATGAGATGCCTTTTCT
Organism: Bufotes viridis; assembly: GCA_033119425.1. Taxonomy (NCBI): domain Eukaryota; kingdom Metazoa; phylum Chordata; class Amphibia; order Anura; family Bufonidae; genus Bufotes; species Bufotes viridis. Next base: position 236,860,363 of record CM065591.1, on the reverse strand, counting down.
GTGGGGTACTAGATTCAACTAAGGTGTGGAGTTTTACAGACAATGCTTCATGAGAAAAAAATATGCCAATTAGCTCTCTTCCAGAAGGATGAAAGATGCCTTGCTAGTGGCAAAGTAAATTTCTGACTCATAAGAGAGCTTTCAAACATTAACCTTTTAGAGGAGAGCTACTTTGAATATTTTTCCCAATGAAGCATTACCTGTAAGACCCTGATGGATCTCTCCAATGAGAGTCAGTACCCCTGGGCTACAAGTAAGAAATACAGAAGATACTTCCTTTAGAAAGCGGTCTAAACTGTTTATAGATAATGAGCTTGCCCATTCGATTGACCTGTGATTGCCGGTGAATTAAATGCTGATGTTGCTTTTATAATGACTGACAGCATTAATGACAAAATATTTGCTCAACCACATAATATATTTCAGTGTGCTCTGGACATAGAGGTTTCTGTTCCAAAGACCAAATTATTTATTGGGTCAAATAAACTACCTACATTTAATTGGATATAAAAGTTGTTTACGGGCAAAGTAGCACAAATCTTCCATTTCTGTTACTGTATCTGTCAACAGTGAGTCTTGGAGCATCTCTGTTAGAATCTACCTGGAGTTCATAAATAGGATTAGCGTTCATATCCTGTATTCATCTCGTTTTTTTAGACACTACAAAGGGTAACGGGACACTTGGCCTTTAAAAAAAATATGGCTTCTTTTCTGGCTTTGATTATATCTTAATGAAAACCAGGTTTTTCATCCTGACTGTATGGTAGTATCAATCATGCCTCACAACATCTCTAAGTATAAAGTGTTCTACACATAGGATACACAAAAAGTGTAAAAAATAGTGTATCACATGTATGACAGATGTATAAATGTTTTATCTCTAGGCACTGATGATCTGCTGTGCCTGGAGAGTCTGCAAGGGTTCGAATGATTTAGCAAAGAATCAATCAAAAGACAAGTTTCTGCTGAAAGAAATCTCAAAGGTAATATCCACTAAATCCATCCCCAGGATTTAACACATAGTGTATATTTAAAAATAGTCCAAGAAATTCAGGAATCAAGAAGACGCAAATTCATTCATATAGTTAAAAGTACCGCACTGAGAATACAAGTACAGTACATGTTGATAAGAATGGTTTCATTAAGGAGGCTTTAGATCTAACAGCATTTCGGTCTCCTTATTAGTCCATAAAAAATATGTGCTTGATAGGGCACGTTAGGGTCCTTAGCAGTTGTACAGTGGCTGGAGATATTCCCGACCCACTGTCTGCCATTGAAGCATGCATACACCTCAACACTGCGTCATGCATGGTAAATAAGTCAATTCTACATCATCTTCAGATGTTGCACAGATATGCCCGGTAATTGCCTATGCCTAAAGATCTTCACCTTCAGGTATATGTGTTGACATGCATTGAATGCCATTTAATATATCCATTCTTTAAGTGTGTGATATTACTATTGTTCTGTTTGGATTTTGGCCATGTAGTATTATCTACCTTGCCTAGATGTTCCAGTCTATACGAAGTAAAAAATGAAGCAAGTTTGTGTTGATTAAAAATCTCCTACCATTTTGTGTTTACTACTCCTATGAGGCCTATGTGTCTCCATTACAGAAAAATCTTGTGTTATCTAATCATGCAGTCAAGTATTTCTACTGTCCACTGTCTGCAGAAGCAGGAGTGAGATGGAAGAGAGAAACATATGACTGCAGAATCTGACTATAGGTCCTCATAGGTCAAGAACATTTCCAGCTGCTGATTTCCTTTAAAACAGGCTGGTATTGGTATAAAATAAATATGTGATACTCACTCACATTGCCACACAGGAAATGACTGCTCAAGCAGTTACTGGCTGAGGTAGGTCACCAGTGCAGCCAGTATTATTTTACACCAATTCCAACCCAATAATACCTACTGGAGTGATTAGGGTAAGTTCACACACAGCGGAATTGTTGCAAAAATTTTGTAGACCAGAAATCTATTCTATACATATATAAAGGATTGTTTCTGCATGTGTAAGCATTTTACGATCCCAAAGTCCCATATGGATCTATGGCACAGTAATAGAAATTTCCACAAAAATGTCCAGAGTGTACATAATAAATCAGACATCATATAGTACCTGACAATCTGTTTCTAACAAAGCTAGAACCAGCCCTGTACCTCACATGGATCCAGAGATCTCCCCATTTATTTCAAGCTGGCAGCTTTAGGGTGTGTTCTTGCTCAGGGGTGTATCCTTTCTGCTGTAACTTTCTTCCTGTAGCTGTCACATCTTCTAAGAGACAATATGGCTGATGGTAGATGAAGGATGGGTATGTACATCCAACTCAGCAAGGTGGACAGAGAGATGAAGAAAAGAACAAACAGCAGGGGCGTGATACTGATATAGTTTATTGAATAACTCAGTGGCTATACAAAATTTTAATTATATGCAATCACAAAAGTATTCAATTTTTGAAAAATGTGGAAAATTTTTTGTGGGACAAACTATTCTACATGCAAGGGCTATTAAAAAATATGCAGTATACATATAAAAGACATTTTATATTGTGATATTGTAGCTTTCCCACGTTTTATTCATATTTCCGTAAACGTGTATATTTCAGCTAAATCCTATTTTGTGCCTTACAGGCAGCACTTCCATCCTACAAGGAGGCGACTAAAATGGAACTCAAAGATTTACCGCCCCCCTACTCCACTCTTTAACTAAAAGTCTACAAAAATTCTGCTTCTGTGCTAAATGCATCCTTTCATCTGATATGTGATACAGAAAAAGGTGAGGTGCCTCACCCACAGCAACCAAGCATTAAAGAAAGTAAGAGCATGTGGTGACTGTTTCTTTAAAGAAAAGACAGAAATAAATTCATGGAAAAGCCTGGAGAAGTGGAAAACATATTCGGTCCAAAGACCAAGTCATAATGTACAAGGAATATTAACGGACCTTAATCTGCCATTAAGTAAAAGCATTTACTCATTTCTATATGTATGTGGAATTGCTAGTACTCTATTTTCTGGCGTATAAGACTACTTTTTAACACATGAAAATCTTCTCAAAAGTCGGGGGTCGTCTTAAATGCCGGTATACTGCGTGCTGAAACTTAAGAGGACCTTTCACTGGTCCAACGATTGTTAGATAATGATATGTATGTGTAGAGTGGCGCCCAGGGATCTCCCTGCACTTACTATTATCCCTGGGCACCACTCTACACATATGGTATATATTATTATCTAACAATTGTTGGACTAGTGAAAGGTCCTCTTTACTTCCAAGCCGGACTGGAGAACCTGTCCTTCTCCAGCTTCAGGGACAGGCGCCCTCTAGCTAAGCCACCGTGCGCTGCATCCCGGCCAGTGGCTACTAAAGCAGCCCCCTCTCCCTGCTCTCAGTGGTTTTCTCATGCTCGGATCGTCTGTTTAATTTTTATTTGTGTGCGGTGGAAGAGGGGTAGTCTTATACGGCGAGTATAGCCCAAACCCCATATTTTAACAGAAAAAGTAGGGGGTTGTCTTATATGCCCAGTCGATAAATACTATGGATGGAGGGGGCACACCAAATAACAAATAAATAATACAAGGAGTGCAAAAGGGTGGTTAGAAATATGATAAAGACACAAATAGACTCACTGAAGAGTCAAAAGAACCACCTTAAAAATCCACATCCAACAATAACCATGAATAAAAATGTATATAAAGTTTATTAAACAACACAGACAAACAGACATATTGTATACAATATGAACACCGTGTCGGTAATGAATAAGACCGACAATACAAGATCCACTGAACGTCCACAAGATCAGGACATAAAATGTATTTCAGCTATACACAATATATAAGCAACATAGAGAGAATATTAAATAAAGTATGACCACAAATAAATGGAAACAGACCGCAATAAGGACTGAGAATAAGAGTCAAAACCTGTGAAAACATCTGATACAGTGGATCTGGACAAAAATGAGAGACGCCCAACTCATATCGCTGGCGCAGTCCGGCTTCCTCAAGGGAATATATTCCTCAGTCGTCTTATACGCCAGAAAATACGGTATTAGTATTTTCCAAAAACCTGTTCTGATCATAAAGGATATATTTACATGTCACTGATTCATTCCTGCAACTGAAAATCATGTGAACTAGCAGGGGCCTAATAAGAAGCCTATGGGCTAGATTTTTTGAGCTGCCTCCCCTAGCGTGTTGCGTGAATGTGTAGGCATTGCTAGGGTCAGTAAAAATATATGTCCCCCCTTTAAAAAAATGAATATATACAGTATGCATATATATATATATCAAAGGCAAATAGGCATACAAGCCAAAATCATGTACCACTTATCCACTGTAAAAAGAATCACATGCTCCCCCAGACTTCTCCTAGCTGTGAATATACAGCTGAGACCAAGAACAAGAAAACACCTTTAATGTTAAGAGTAGACATTGGTGTGTTTATATCATAATAGTTTGATCATCTTCATGAAGGAAGACCACCTTTGCAATGATAACTTTAAAGCTTGAACATAGATTTTTTTGTAACAATTGGTATTATACTTTGCCATTAACATTCATTGCTAAAAATGTATTTTTTTTTTTTTAAACTGCTTAAAGGGTTTTTTCCTTGTTCTTACTGCTATTAAAACTTACCCTGTTATAATTCACTATTGTGTATAATGCAACGAACCTCATATGGAAGTGGAGAGGATATAGTGCAGGTGGGAGTTTTATTAGGCTACATTCACACCAGCATTTTTCCTGGATCCGCCATGGATCAGCAAAAACTCTTCCGTCATAATAATACAACCGTCTGCATCCGTTCTGAATAGACAAAGTTGTATTATCTCTAAAATAGCCATGACGGATCAGTCATGAACACCATTGAAAGTCAATGGGGAACAAATCAGTTTTCTTTTGTGTCCATTGACTTACATTGTGTGTCATGACGATTCCGTCTTGCTCCGCACCACATTGTGGACAGAAAAATGCTGCTAGCAGCGTTATTCTGTCCGCAATGTGGACACAACCAAACGGAACGGAAAGCATTCTGGTGCATTCCATTTCATTCAGTTTAGTTATGTCCCCATTGACAATGAATGGGGGCAAAACTGAAGCATTTTCCCCGCTATTGAAATCCTATGATGGATCTCAATAGCGGAAAGGGAAAGTACAGATGTAGAAGTAGCCTAAGTCACAATGTTTGTCCTCTCCAGGCCATGCAGCGAAAATAATGGAGTAGACTGTAGTGTGGTGCGGTATAATGACGAGACTGGTTTTGGTGTGACAGATTCACAGCACTTTACTGAAGCAGGTCAACAGGTGATCCTCACAAGCACTATTCACATAAAATGCAGTCTTTACTTCAGTAATTCCTAAAGGTTGTATATGGAGGCTAGTTTCTCTCTCTTACAATCAGACTGTTCATTCTCTCCTTTTTATGGCCTAAAGGGATGCACTTTCTCTATCATCAAATATATATAGATATATAGGGGAGAATTTATCATGAGGAGAATATTTGAAGTCAGTTTGGCTTGAGTGTGTTGGAGTACTTTGTGCCATATTTATTAAATGTCACAGGTTGTTTGATAAATTTGGCTTGTCCTTAAACCTAACACTTCTGTCTAGAGCAGTGTTTCCCAACTAGTGTGCCTCCAGCTGTTGCAAAACTACAACTCCCAGCATGCCCGCGCAGCCAAAGGCTGTTCGGGCATGCTGGGAGTTGTAGTTTTGCAACAGCTGGAGGCACACTGGTTGGGAAACACTGGTCTAGAGAAGCTACTCCAGTTTTCCTACTCCACCCTCCTCCTGGCGTGAGATTGTGACTTTTTTAAAAAAGTCGCAATGATAAATCTGGAGTGAAAGTCATTAACATAGCTAACCACACCCACTTTTCTACCCATATTACAAAACTGGAGTGTGTAGTGTAAAGATGCAAAAAGTCACAAGTGTTTGCGCAAGTTTTAAATTTTGTGCAAGTGCAAAAAAGTTGCAAAGGCCCTATTTTGCGACTTATTGATGCAAGAATTCTGGAATGAAGGTATGATAAATCAGGGCCATAGTGTTCTTAACGGAACACAGTCTCTGAACAGGGGCAGATTGTAGTTTATAGTGTTCCTACCACATGCAGAGGAGGCTATGAGGCCAAATTACCATTTACCTTCTTTGCCAAGCAAGTCCGCAATCTCTTTTTGTGACAGATAAACTTTCTGTAGATCTTTTCCTTTCCAAGTGCTAGAACATAAACAGGTTGTAGCAGGGGCGGACTGTGAACTTAATATGGCCCTGGAAAAAAAAACCAAATGTAGGCAAGTCCAAATTGACAGAAGGTAGGGCAACACAAGTAGGCAGAGCCAACACAAACCTCAAGTAGGCAGGGCCAACAGAAGTAGGTAGGTTCAGCAATACTGCAGTGCATAAAATACTGCCCTATCACCATTTTGAGATGATACAGTTGAATTCAGGAGAATTCAGCATTAATTAATGATGAGAGCGTCAGATCGTTATGTACCTGGCCATCAGCCGTGAGGATGGCTTAGGTGGCCCTCTGGAGAATTTCCCTGTAGGGTATGTGGCTAGTCCGCCCCAGGCTTGTAGTCTGTAAGGGAGTTGAATCTCCCTCCAAGATCTGTTCCTTGCTGCTCTGAGGTGACAGCCATAGACTCTTCTACACACTTCCTACTAGGGAGGAAGGGTAAAGCAAGCCCAGCCTAGTCAGTTGGAACCTCCCACTCCCTATACAACCTTATTGGATAGTAGCAAATGCATGTTATACATGTGGTGCCCTGGAGCAGGGGTACTTTGAAGTCTGGGCATTTGTGAATATTTGCCCTCTTTCCTCTATAAAAGACATCAACTTCTTACTTTATTTCACTTGAAAGGGTTAACTTGCATTGACTTATACAGTATCTCACAAAAGTGAGTACGTTTTTCACATTTTTTGGAAATATATTATATCTTTTTATGGGACAACACTGAAGATATGACACTTTGATACAATATAAAGTAGTCAGTGTACAGCTTGTCAAACAGTGTAAATTTTGTGTGCCCTCAAAATAACTCAACACACAGCCATTAATGTCTAAACCGCTGGCAACAAAAGTGAATACACCACCAAGTGAAAATGGCCAAATTGTGGCCAATTAGCCATTTTCCCTCCCGGGTGTCATGTGACATTAGTATTACAAGGTCTTAGGTGTGTTAAATTTGGTGTTATCACTCTCACACTCTCTCATACTGGTCACTGGAAGTTCAACATGGCGCCACATGGTAAAGAACTCTCTGAGGATCTGAACACAAGAATTGTTGCTCTATATAAAGATGGCCTAGGCTACAAGAAGATTGCTACCACTCTGAAACTGAGCTGCAGTGCAGTGGCCAAGACCATACAGAGTCAAGACAGGTTCCACTCAGAACAGGCCTCGCCATGGTCGACCAAAGAAGTTGAGTGAAGTTCAGCGTCATATCCAGAAGTTGTCTTTTCAAAATCGATATATGAGTGCTGCCAGCATTGCTGCAGAGCTTAAAGGGGGACGGGGGGACAGGGTATTAGCCTGTCAGTACTCAGACTATATGCTGCACACTGCATCAAATTGGTCTGCATGGCTGTGGTCCCAGAAGGAAGCCTCTGCTAAAGATGATGTTCAAGAAAGCCCATAAACAGTTTGCTGAAGACAAGCAGAATAAGGACATGGATTACTGGAACCATGTCCTGTGGTCTCATGAAGATAAACTTATTTGGTTCAGATGGTGTCAAACATGTGTGGTGGCAGCCAGGTGAGGAGCACAAATACAAGTGTGTCTTGCCTACTGTCAAGCATGGTGGTGGGAGTGTCATGGTTTGGGGCTGCATGAGTGCTGCCAGCTGTGGGGAGCTACAGTTCATTGAGGGAACCATGAATGCCAACATGTACTATGATACACTGAAGCAGAGAATGATCCCCTCCCTTTAGAAACTGGGCCACAGGGCAGTATTCCACATGATAACAACCCAACACACCTCCACTGCCTTGCTATAGAGACTGAGGATAATGGTGCTGGACTGGCCAAGCATGTCTAACCCCTATTGAGCATCTCTCAGGCATGTTCAACTAGAAGGTGGAGAAGTGCAAGGTTCGAACATCCACCAGCTCCGTGATGTCAAGCTCTAGTGAACTCCATGCCCAAGAGGGTTAAGGTAGTGCTGGAAAATAATGGTGGCCATGCAAAATATTGACACTTTGGCCATTTTCACTTAGAGGAGTGTTGCCAGCGGTTTAGACATTAATAACTGTGTGTTACACTGTTATACAAGCTGTACAGACTACTTTACATTGTATCAAAGTGTCATATCTTCAGTGTTCTCCCAGGAGAAGATATAATAAAATATTCACAAAAATGTGAGGGGTGTACTCACTTCTGTGAAATACTGTACTGTGTAACTGCATTTTATATGTTTGCTGTGATATATATCCTCTTCATTTGCACTGTATTTGCGAGTCTCTGTGGAAAGGGTTAGGCCTCTTTCACACGGGCGTCATGTTTGATGCCCGGATAAGAGGCGGGTGCGTTGCGGGAATCGCCACGATTTTTCCGCGCGTGTGCTAACGTTTGTAGTACGTTTAGCACGCGCGTGAAAAAATCCGCATGCTTGGTACCCAGACCCGAAGTCAGACTTCATCACTGAAGTCTGGTTTCGGGATGAGTATTCTGTATATGTAATTATTTTCCTTTATAACATAGTTATAAGGGAAAATAATTCTAATTACAGAATGCAATGTTCCCCGGGCTATAGAGGGTTAAAAATAATAAAGAGTTAACTTAGGCCTCTTGCACACGGGCGTCATGTTTGACGCCCGGATAAGAGGCGGGTGCGTTGCGGGAATATGTGCGTTTTTCCCGCGCAGGTGCAAACGTTTGCAACACGTTTTGCACGCGCGTGAGAAAAAACGCCATGTTTGGTACCCAACCCGAAGCCGGACTTCATCACTGAAGTCCGGTTTCGGGTCTACTGGAGAATTGATTATTTCCCCTTATAACATGGTTATAAGGGGAAATAATAGCATTCTTAATAAAGAATGCATTGTTAAATGAAGAGGAAGGGTTAAAAATAATAAAAGTTAACTACCTTAGCCACTTGATCGCGTAGTCGCGATCTGTCCTCTCTTTCCTGCAGCATCTATGATCTAAAGGACCTGTGATGACGTCACATCACATGGTCCAATCACATGGACCATCACCATGGTAAGATGGACCATGTGATTGGACCATGTGATGTGACGTCATCACAGGTCCTTTAGATCATAGATGCTGCAGGAAAGAGAGGACAGATCGCGACTACGCGATCAAGTGGCTAAGGTAAGTTAACTTTATTATTTTTAACCCCTTCCTCATCATTTAACAATGCATTCTTTATTAAGAATGCTATTATTTCCCTTATAACCATGTTATAAGGGAAATAATAGAGATTGGGTCCCGTTGCTAAGCAACAATGCGGGAAAATCGCAACGCATCCGCACTTGCTTGCGGATGCTTGCGATTTTCCCGCAGCCCCATTCACTTCTATGGGGCCTGCGTTGCGTGAAAAACGCAGAATATAGAACATGCTGCGATTTTCACGCAACGCACAAGTGATGCGTGAAAATCACCGCTCATGTGCACAGCCCCATAGAAATGAATGGGTCCGGATTCAGTGCGGGTGCAATGCGTCCTTCTCACGCATTGCACCCGCGCGGAAAACTCGCCCGTGTGAAAGGGGCCTTACCTTCTCCCAACAGATGTTGGATGAAGGACCTGCTGTGATGTCACAGGATCACATGGGTCACATGGTCCACTCAAATGCTTCTATGATTGGACCATGTGACCCTGTGACGTCACCACAGGTCCTCAAGCATCCCAACCATCAAGAGAGAAGACGTTCTGGGGCTCTGCGCGTACAATGGGAGAAGGTAAGTTAACTCTTTATTATTTTTAACCCTCTATAGCCCGGGGAACATTGCATTCTGTAATTAGAATGTGATGATTTTCCCTTATAACTATGTTATAAAGGAAAATAATAACGATCGGGTCCCCATCCCGATCGTATCCTAGCAACCATGCGGGAAAATCGCAACGCATCCGCACATGATTGCGGATGCTTGCGATTTTCCCGCATCCCCATTCACTTCTATGGGGCCTGCGTTGCGTGAAAATCGCAGAATATAGAACATGCTGCGATTTTCACGCACTGCAAAAGTGATGCATGAAAATCACCGCTCATGTGCACAGCACCATAGAAGTGAATGGGTCAGTATTCAGTGCGGGTGCAATGCGTTCACTTCACGCATTGCACCCGCGCGGAAAACTCGCCCGTGTGAAAGGGGCCTTAATGATTAGAGACTTTTGGGACTTCGAATAAGAAGCTGATAATTTTCCACAGCTACCATAAGGTTTAAAGAAGAGCATGTTTTGAGGTCTGGGTTAGCTATGTTGTTATGTCTGAAAACCTGTTTGTGTCTGTAAAAACTGATGTTTTTGCCATTTAGTATCATTGAAGCTCGAATGCAAGTCCATGAAAGAAGAAAGTTGTTACTAGTGTTCTGCAGTTAGGGAACAGTGCTTGGATGGTTAGAGTCTGCCAGTCTGCATGAGTGACCAGAAGAAGGTGCTGAGAGGGGGACGCTGGGCCACAGACCATGGGTCACCAGCCCTGTGACCTTGGAGCCACACGGACTACTAAGCTACAGACCCCGGGCTTTAAGCCTTCCGTCAGGGTACCAGCCTTCTGAAAAACAAAGGGGCAGCTAGCTCAGGCCTCTCCTCATCATCAAACCCTTTTTCTGCCAGGGAGGTGACTGGAGAAGCCAGCCCTATGCCTCACCTGTATTGTTTTGTACCTGAATTCCTCCAGTAAAGAAGTACACAGGTTTACTGCAGACTCTGACTCTCTGGACTTATTTCCTATTGGGGTGCACCACGCCTTACCAAGCATGGGCTTGGGTAGCCCCCTGTACATTGTCGGGCCCTAGTTGAAAATCCCTTTAAGGAAGGACATATACTTACTTTTCTTCTTTACTAGATCCTAATAAAAAGAAAAAAATGCAATTTGCAATAGAACTGTACTGCGTTAAACAAAAGTTCAGAGATCATGTCTAACAGTCATATATTATCTGTGCACTTGTGTTGATTGAGCACCAAAGTGCTCGGGTTCTCGAGTAGAACACCTCGGGATGCTCGGGTGCTCTACCGAGCACCCAAGCACAATGGAAGTCACTGGGAGAACCCGAGCATTAAACCAGACAGCCCCTGCTCTGAAGAGGCGAGTGTGTCTGGTTCAGATGAAAAGGTCAGAAATTGATGGAAACACCACTGAAATGGTTTGGGAACAGCATGGGGAGGATGTCTGGATGCATCTTGGACTCCCAGGTCGCTGTTGGGAACGATGTTGTCTGAGTAGTATGCCAATTTTACAGACTGACAATAATACGCACAAAACCGAAGATAAAATCGATTTTAGAGGAAAAATTGTTAGGAAACATTCTTTCCTGTATATTTACTTGTATATAAAGTGCAAGTGCTGCCAAAAATTGCAAGGAAGAGGCACTCAGATACAACCTGTATATCACATAATGGAGGGCCTCATTCACATTGTGGTACAATTGTTCAGGCAGTGGGACTCCTATACTCATAAAGCCTATGCACTAAGTCAGGGATGGGCAAACTGCTGCTCTCCAGCTGTTGCAAAACTACAACTCCCAGCATGCCCAAACTGCCTACAGCTATAAACCTACAGCAGGGCATGGTGGGAAATGTAGTTTTACAACAGCTGTAGAGCCGCAGTTTGCCCATCCCAGCACGAAGTGAAAGGGCTGCCAGAAATTACAAGGAACCGTCACTCCAATACACCCTTTATTACACATAAAGGAGGGCATCATACACACCCTCGAAAAATTATGATTGATGGCCTTCTGGTGACCCTCAAAAACATTAGAAGCAAGGGCCTGCTGGTGACCCTGTAAAACATTAGGGGCGAGGGCCTTCTGCTGATCTGACCATCTAAAACATTAGGGACGAGGGTCTGCTGCTGAGCTGACCATCTAAAACATTAGGGGTAATGGTCTGCTGCTGAGCTGACTCTAAAACATTAGGGGTGAGTGCCTGCTGCTTATCTGACCATCTAAAACATTAGGGGCGATGGCCTTCTGCTAAGCAGACCATGCAAAAATTATGGTTGAGGGCCTGCTGCTGAGCTGACTCTCTAAAAAATTATGGGCGAGGGCCTTCTGCTGAGCTGACCATCGAAAAAATTATGGTTGAGGGTCTGCCGCTGAGCTGACTTTCTAAAACATTAGGGGCGAGTGCCTGCTGCTGATCTGATCATGGAAACAAATTATGGGCGAGGGCCTGCTGCTGAGCTGACCATATAAAACATTCGGAGTGAGGGTCCGCTGCTGAGCTGACCATCTAGAACAGGCATCCTCAAACTGCGGCCCTCCAGATGTTGTAAAACTACAACTCCCACAATGCCCTGCTGTAGGCGGATACCTGTAGGCTGTTCGGGCATGCTGGGAGTTGTAGTTTTGCAACAGCTGGAGGGCCGCAGTTTGAGGATGCCTGATCTAGAACATTAGGGGCAGGTGCCTGCTGCTGATCTGATCATGGAAAAAATTATGGGTGAGGGCCTGCTTCTGAGGTGACCATCAAAAACATTAGGGGTGAGGGTCTGCTGCTGAGCTGACCATCTAAAACATTAGGGGTGAGGCTCTGCTGCTGAGTTGACTCTCTAAAACATTAGGGGCGAGTGCCTGTTGCTGATATGACCATCTAAAACATTATGGATGAAGGCCTGCTGCTGAGATGACTATCTAAAACATTAGGGGCGAGGGCCTGCTGCTGAGCTGACCATCTAAAACATTAGGGGTGAGGGCCTGCTGCTGATCTGACCATAGAAAAAATGATGGGCGAGGTCCTGCTGTTGAGCTGACCATCTAAAACATTAAGGGTGAGGGTCTGCTGCTGAGCTGACTCTCTAAAACATTAGGGGTGAGTGCCTGCTGTTGAGCTGACCATAGAGAAAATTATGGTTGAGGGCCTGCTGCTGAGCTGACCATCGAAAAAAGTATGGTTGAAGGTCTGCTGCTGAGCTGACCCTCTAAAGCAGGCATGCTCAACCTGCGGCCCTCCAGCTGTTGTAAAACTACAACTCCCACAATACCCTTCTATAGTATAATAGCTGTAGGCTGTCAGGGAATGATGGGAGTTGCGGTTTTGCAACAGCTGGAGGGCCGCAGGTTGAGCATGCCTGCTCTAAAGCATTAGGAGCGAGGGCAGCTTAATAAACATGTTGATATGATGGAGGAGGAGAAGGAGGATGAGAAAAGGAAGATTGAACCATATAACCTTTTTTTGTGGTGGAAGGGGTGCATGGGAATACAGTGTATTCAATACAACATAAAAGCCACATTTAAAGTGCCTTTATGTTCAGCCGCTTTCCTCTGGGGGGAGTAGAGAAGTCAGAGGCAATCCAGGCCTTTTTCATTTTTATAACAATCGGTCAGCATTTTCAGTTGACAGGCGGATGCGCTAAATACCCGCTCTGACAAGACGCTGGCGTCAGGGCAGGCCAGCACCTCCAAGGCGTAGAGCGCAAGTTTGTGCTGCGTGTCATAGCTTGGGCACCCAATAGTTGAAAGGCACAGGGGGATCATTAAGGGCGCAGACATGGTCTGCTACGTACTCCTTCACCATCTTCCAAAATGTTTCCCTTCTTGAGACAGTAGGCCGCGCATCAGGGTAAGGGTGCTGGCGGGGTGAAACTGTCCCAAGCCTTCAAGAGTGTTGCCCTTCCTCTGTTGGAACTGCTGTGTGTTCCCCTCATCACCCCTCCTCGGTTGCCCAAGGAACTACGTACTCTGCTGCTAGCATTGTCAGCTGGAAATTTTTGGAGCAATTTTTCCACAACGACCTTCTGGTATTGCACCATTTTGCTAGTCTTCATCACCACAGGAATGAGAGAATAGAAGTTCTCTTTGTAGCGGGGGTCGAGAAGGGTGAACAACCAGTAATTGGTATTGGCCAAAATGCGTATAGCGCGTGGGTCACAGGGAAGGCAGCATAACATAAAGTCAGCCAGTGAGCCAGAGTCCCAACAGACAAGACTTCGCTGTCCTCATTAGGAGGATGACTCTCAATCTCCTCATCCTCTTCCTCCTACTCTGCCCATCCACGCTGAACAGATAGAATAAACCTGCTATGGGTACTACCCTCTGTAGCGGCGGCAACAGTCTTCTGCTCCTCCTCCTCAATATCATCCAATTTAACCACCTCAGCCCCCCTAGCTTAAACACCCTTACTGACCAAGCCACTTTTTACAATTCTGCACTACACTATTTTCACGGTTTATTGCTCGGCCATACAACTTACCACCCAAATGAATTTTACCTCCTTTTCTTCTCACTAATAGAGCTTTCATTTGGTGCTATTTCATTCTTGCTGACATTTTAACTTTTTTCGATATTTTACTTTTTTGGAAAATTTGTCAAATAAAACTACATTTCTCTAAAAAATTTTCTCTAAATTTATTGTTCTACATGTCTTTGATAAAAAAAAATGCAATAAGTGTATATTTATTGGTTTGGGTAAAAGTTATAGCGTTTACAAACTATGGTGCAAAAAAGTGAATTTCCGCACTTTGACTTTCTGAGCACCTGTCCTGTTTCCTGACGTACTACAATGCCCAGACAGTAGAAAAACCCCACAAGTGACCCCATTTCAGAAAGTAGACACCCTAAGGTATTCGCTAATGGGCATAGTGAGTTTATGAAAGTTTTTATTTTTTGTCACAAGTTTTTTTCTTACAAAGTCTCATATTCCACTAACTTGTGACAAAAAATAAAATTTTACATGAACTCACCATACCCCTCACAGAATACCTTGGGGTGTCTGCTTTCTAAAATGGGGTCACTTGTGTGGTATTTTTACTGCCCTGGCATTCTAGGGGCCCCTAAACGTGAGAAGTGGTTTGGAATCTAAATGCGTAAAAATGTCCTGTGAAATCCTAAAGGTACTCATTGGATTTAGGGCCCCTTTGCGCATCTTAGCTGCAAAAAAGTGGCACACATGTGGTATCGCCGTACTCGGGAGAAGTACGGCGATAAGTATTGAAAAAGTTGTCATTTACAGAGATATTTCTCTCACCCAGCATGGGTATATGTAAAAATACACCCCAAAACACATTGCCCTACTTCTCCTGAGTACGGCGATACCACATAAGTGACATTTTTTTGCAGCCAAGATGCGCGAAGGGGCCCTAAATCCAATACCTTTAGGATTTCACAGGGCATTTTTACGCATTTGGATTCCAAACTCCTTCTCACACTTTAGGGGCTCCTAAAATGCCAGAGAAAAGGAAGATTGAACCATATAACCTTTTTTTGTGGTGGAAGGGGTGCATGGGAATACAGTGTATTCAATACAACATAAAAGCCACATTTAAAGTGCCTTTATGTTCAGCCGCTTTCCTCTGGGGGGAGTAGAGAAGTCTGAGGCAATCCAGGCCTTTTTCATTTTTATAACAGTCAATCGGTCAGCATTTTCAGTTGACAGGCGGATGCGCTAAATACCCGCTCTGACAAGACGCTGGCGTCAGGGCAGGCCAGCGCCTCCAAGGCGTAGAGCGCAAGTTTGCGCTGCGTGTCATAGCTTGGGCACCCAATAGTTGAAAGGCACAGGGGGATCATTAACCGCTTCAGCCCCCCTAGCTTAAACACCCTTAATGACCAGGCCACTTTTTACAATTCCGCACTACACTACTTTCACCGTTTATTGCTCCGTCATACAACTTACCACCCAAATGAATTTTACCTCCTTTTTTTCTCACTAATAGAGTTTTCATTTGGTGGTATTTCATTGCTGCTGACATTTTTACTTTTTTTGCTATTTATCAAAAATTACCGAAATTTTTGCAAAAAAATTACATTTTTAATTTTCTGTTGTAAAATTTTTCAAAAAAAACTACATTTCTATATAAATTTTTCTCTAAATTTATTGTTCTATATGTCTTTGATAAAAAAAAGTCCAATAAGTGTATATTTATTGGTTTGGGTAAAAGTTATAGCATTTACAAACTATGGTGCAAAAAAGTGAATTTCGGCATTTTGAAGCAGCTCTGACTTTCTGAGCGCCTGTCATGTTTCTTCAGGTGCTAGAATGCCAGGAAAGTATAAATACCCCCCAAATCACACCTTTTTAGAAAGAAGACACCCCAAAGTATTCGCGGAGGGGCATGGTGAGTTCATGTATCATTTCATTTTTTTTCACAAGTTAGCGGAAAATGACACTTTCTGAGAAAAAAAAAAAAAAAAGTTTCAATTTCTGATAACTTCTGGCAAAAAAAAAATCTCAGACGGACTCACTATTCCCCTCAGTGAATACCTTGGGGTGTCTACTTTCCGAAATGGGGTCATTTGTGGGGTGTGTTTACTGTTCTGGCATTTTGGGCGGGGCTAATTGTGAGCCGCCATGTAAAACCTAAAGGTACTCATTGAATTTGGGCCCCTTTGTGCACCCAGGCTGCAAAAAGTGTCACTCATGTGGTATCGCCGTACTCAGGAGAAGTAGAGCAATGTGTTTTAGGGTGTATTTTTACATATACCCATGTTGGGTGAGAGAAATATCTCTGTAAATTGTCAACTTTGTATAAAAATTTTAAAAGTTGTCGTTTACAGAGATATTTTTCACACAAAGTATGGGTATATATATAAAAATACACCCCAAAACACATTGCCCTACTTCTCCTGAGTACGGTGATACCACATGTGTGCCACTTTTTGCAGCCTGAGTGCGCAAAGGCCCTAAAACCAATGAGTACCTTTAGGATTTCACAGGGCATTTTACGCATTTGGATTCCAGACTTCTTCTCACGCTTTAGGGGCCCCTAAAATGCCAGGACAGTATAAATACCCCACATGTGACCTCATTTTGGAAAGAAGACACCCCAAGGTATTCTGTGAGGGGTATGGTGAGTTCATGTTAAATTTTATTTTTGTCACAAGTTAGTGGAATATGAGACTTTGTAAAAAAAAAAAAACTATTTCCGCTGACTTGTGCCAAAAATAAAAATTCTGTGGACTCACCATGCCCCTCACGGAATACCTTGGGGTGTCTTCTTTCCAAAATGGGGTCACATGTGGGGTATTTATACTCACCTGGCATTTTAGGGGCTCCTAAATTGTGAGAATCCAAATGCATAAAAATGGCCTGAGAAATCCAAAAGGTACTAATTGGTTTTAGGGCCCTTTGCACTCAGGCTGCAAAAAGTGTCACTCATGTGGTATCGCCGTACTCAGGAGAAGTAGGGCAATGTGTTTGGGGTGTATTTTACATATACCCATGCTGCGTGTGAGAAATATCGCTGTAAACGACAACTTTTTACATTTTTTTATTCAAAGTTGTCAATTTACAGAGATATTTCTCTCACCCAGTATGGGTATATGTAAAAATACACCCCAAAACACATTGCCCTACTTCTCCTGAGTACGGCGATACCACATGTGTGACACTTTTTTGCAGCCAAGATGCGCAAAGGGGCCCAAATTCCAATGATTACCTTTTAGGAGGGCATTTTTACGCATTTTTCTTCTCACGCTTTAGGGCCCCTAAAATGCCAGGACAGTAGAAATACCCCACATGTGACCCCATTTTGGAAAGAAGACACCCCAAGGTATTCCATGAGGGGCATGGCGAGTTCATAGAAGATTTTTTTTTTGGCACAAGTTAGTGGAAATTGATTTTTTATTGTTTTTTCTCACAAAGTCTCCCTTTCCGCTTACTTGTGACAAAAAGTTTAATCTTTCATGGACTCAATATGCCCCTCAGCGAATACCTTGTGGTGTCTTCTTTCCAAAATGGGGTTATATGTGAGGTTTTTGTACTGCTCTGGCATTTGAGGGTCTCCGCAATCATTACCTGTATGGCCAGCATTAGGAGTTTCTGCTATTCTCCTTATATTGAGTATACAGGTAATGAGATTTTTTTTCCGTTCAGCCTCTGGGCTGAAAGAAAAAATGAACGGCACAGATTTCCTCATTCGCATCGATCGATGTGGATGAAAAAATCTCTGTCAAAAAATATGCAAGAAAAAAAAGAGGGGCCTGGCGAAAGCCAGAACATAGGGGCTCCGCCCAAACATCCATACCCACTTCAGCTCCTATGTCCTGGCAAACGTGATTTCTTCATTCACATCGATCAATCGATCGTTGTGGAGGAAGACATCTTTGCCAGATTTTTGATACAAAGTGTTTGCCAAAGCATATGAACTCCAACAGCTCTCCTCAGCTCATATGCCTGGGCAAACGTACCTGTACTGAAATCTCGTCTTGCAGCACCACATACACCGACTTCACGTGTCTTTTGACAGCAGCGCAATGCTTCTCTCAGAATGCACATCAGTGCTGCATTGTTTTCGTCGGTTGGTCCGTTGGTCTACCTGGAAAATAAAGGGTGGTTAGGGGGGAAAAAAAAAAGAAGAAAAAACAGGCAGCAGGCTCATAAACTTGAACGTTACAAACTTTATAAAACCTGAACATCAAAACTTTTAAAACATGAACTAACTCAAGATTTCTTTTTCTTGCTACCTGTTTTTTTTTTTTCTTTTCACTTTTTCTTTTCCTTGCAGAAACCTCTCCTCTCCCATAGGACAATTTGTAAAGTGTAAATCACACAGAGATGGTGCAAAGTACATTATGCACTTTATCCCAAGTGAAAGGAGACGTTTCTACCATTTCACATTTCTGCTGTAGCATACCAGCACCCCTATGTGTTAGGGTCTCTCAAAACCTAATATCCTGAGAGACCCTAGAGCCTGATTGTAAAAACTACCTGTGTCGTGCTGTCCCTATGTCCCTAAGTGTACCTGAGTGTGGTACTTCCGGAAACACTCCCCTAGGCATAGGGCAGGGTGGTCAGGACAGTCAGAACAGAAATAACGGGTGTCACGCGGTGTTATTCCACTCCTGCTACAGACACGACATCTTTTTTCTGGGTGGTGGTTGGGTTGAGGTATTAGCAACGACATTGGGGAAATGTCGCTCGTGTAGACGGCTCACTACACTGGTGGTTGGGGCCACGGAACCTCCTGAATACAGTAGGTTCTCGATGATCTCTTCCTGAAATTTGAGGAAGGATCCTGTTCTCCCAGCCTTACTGTAGAGAACAAAACTATTATACATAGCCAATTGAAATAAATATACAGACACCTTCTTATACCAGCGTCTGGTGCGGCGGGAAATCAGATACGGGGCCAACGTCTGGTCATTGAAGTCCACCCCTCCCATGTGGAGGTTATAGTCGTGGACTGAGAGGGGGTTGCCCGTTCAATTTGTATTGTCATGTCTGCGTGAGGAGAGCATGTAAACGTCACGCTTGTCTCTCCATTTCACCGCGAGCAGTTCTTGGTTACACAAGGCAGCCCTCTTCCCCCTTGCAAGACGGGTAGTAACGAGTCGTTGGGGGAAGCCCCGGCGACTAGGTCGCACGGTGCCACAGCAGCCAATCTGTTCTAAGAACAAATGCCTGAAGAGTGCCACACTTGTGTAGACATTGTCCACATAAAGATGCTACCCCTTGCCGAATAAGGGTGACACCAAGTCCCAGACTATCTTCCCACTGCTCCCCAGGTAGTCAGGGCAACCGACTGGCTCCAGGGTCTGATCTTTTCCCTCATAGATCCGAAATTTGTGTGTATAGCCTGTGGCCCTTTCACAGAGCTTATACAATTTGACCCCAGCTTGCTTGGGATGTACTGTTTGAAGCCAAGGCGCCCGGTAAAATGTATCAGGGACTCGTCTACGCAGATGTTTTGTGCGAGGGTATACAAATCTGCAAATTTCAGGTTGAAGTGGTCTATGAGGGGCCGAATTTTGTGGAGCCGGTCAAAAGCTGGGTGGCCTCTGGGACGGGAGGTGGTGTTGTCGCTAAAGTGCAGGAAACGCAGGATGGTCTCAAATCGTGTCCTGGACATGGCAGCAGAGTACATGGGCATGTGATGAATTGGGAACGTGGACCAATATGACCGCAATTCATGTTTTTTTGTCAGGCCCATGTTGAGGAGAAGGTCCAGAAAAGTTTTGCATTCGGAAACTTGGAGTGGTTTCTACCGGAAAGGCTGGGCATGGAAGCTTTCCGGGTTGGCGGTAATAAATTGAGTGGCATACCGATTTGTTTCTGCCACGACTAAGTCATAGAGCTCTGCAGTGAAGAACAGCTCAAAAAACCCCAGTGCCGATCCGACCTGAGCTGTTTCCACCCGAACTCCTGACTGGGCGGTGAAAGGGGGAACTAATGGTGCGGCTGAAGATGGGCGCTGCCAATCAGGGTTTGCCAGCCCCTCAGGGATTCTAGGGGCTCTACGGGCCTGTCTGCGCGGTGGCTGCGACGGGGGAATTACTGCAAGTGCCACCGTACCAGCTTCAACTGCCTTTCTGGTGCTCGCCACTTCACCATGTTGTACGGCAGTGCTGGTAGTAGGTACAGGATGGGCTGCGCTGCTGGTGTATGCCTCACCACGTAATCCGGCAGCGCCAGCCCCACTCTGCTGCCCTTGAAACGGATCCTGCGCTAGTTGTAGTCTAGTGACATGAGGCCAGGTACGCCTGGTGGTATCAGGGACCTCAACCTCCTCGTCCGAACTTTGGGTCAGACTGCCACTGCTTTCTACAGGTTCATATTCTGACCCGCTAGATTCGTCAGATAAGGATTCCCATCCCTCATCCGACTGGGTCAGAATCCTGTAGGCCTCTTCAGGAGAATACCCCTTATTTGACATTTGGACGACTAAATTTAGGGGGTATTCCCTGAGACTACCCAAGAAAAAGAGCAAGCCTGTCTTACAAATGGGAGGGTAGCGAAGTACAGAAGCTGCTGCGATTGATAAAAAAGATCAAAACTGATTTTTTTATCGCCGCAGCGCTTGTGAAGTGATTGTGCAGTGATTACAAAAAAAAAAAAATTTTTGTCACTGTGGCGGGGCGGGCGTGGGTGGGGGGCGAACTAAGGTGACACTAATACCATTATAGATCTGACCGTGATCAGTTCTGATCACTTACAGATACTATAAAAGTACAAATGCTGATTAGCGCTACGCTAATCAGCGAATCAGTGACTGCGGTGCGGTGGGCTGGCCGCTAACGCTAACTACCTACCAAAGGGGGCCTAAACTAATCTAAACCTAAAAGTCAATCCTGGTGAAAAAAAAAAAAGTGACAGTTTACACTGATCACTTTTTTCCCTTTCACTAGATGATTGACAGGTGACTGAGAGGGGTGATCAAGTGGTTAATTGGGGTGATAGGGGGTGATCAGGGCCTGGAAGTGTCGTGCTTGGTGTACTCACTGTAGAGATGTGCTCTCTCCTGGGTCCAACCGACAAAAAGGACCCAGGAGAGGGCACAGAAGCCATTTAATGCATTATATTTATAAATATAATGCATTACATGGCTCTTGATTTGTTTTTTTTTAAATCACCAGCCTGCCAGCGACGATCATTGGCTGGCAGGCTGGTGACGAACTTCCCCTGTGCCGATCCCGATAGTCTGTGCGCCCGTTCAGGCGTCAACGAGGAACAGAAGGACCGCCGAGATCACGCGTATCTGCTTGCGGCGGTCCTAAAGAGGTTAACATAGTATTTAAGACCGAAAAAAGACATTTGTCCATCCAGTTCGGCCTCTTAATTTGCCTTATTTTGCGCTGAGGAGACGCATTTCCACCTCGTCCTCATGAAAAGTGTCCGCCTTCATTGTGAGTAGCGAACGTTTCAGTAGACACAGTAGTGGGATGGTTACGCTGATAATAGTGACATTGCCGCTCACCATCTGTGTTGATTCCTCAAAGTTGCATAAAGTCTCACAGAGGTTCAGAGATCCATGCCCACTTTTCGCTTGTGAAGAGCGGAAGCTGACTGGAAAGGCGATGACCATGTTGCAGCTGATATTCCATTACTGTCCTCTGCTGCTCACAAAGCCTGGCCAACATGTGGAACGTGGAGTTCCAGCATGTGCTCACGTCGCACAACAGTCAGTGAGCTGGCAATTGCAAGTGCTGCTGAAGCGTTGCCAGACCGGCGGCAGCTGTAGATGACTTTCGGAAATGGGCACACATATGGCGCACCTTCACCAGTAGCTCAGGCAAATTGGAGTAGGTTTTGAGAAACTGCTAGACCACTAAGTTTAAGACGTGGGCTAGGCATAGTATGTGTGTGAGCTTGCCGAGCTCCAAAGCCGCTACCAAGTTACGGCCATTATCAGACATAACCATGCCTGGTTGTAGGTTGAGTGTCGAGAGCCAAAGCTCAGTCTGGTCCCTTATACCCTGCCACAGCTCTGCGGCGGTGTGCTGTTTGTCACCTAAGCAAATATGCTTCAGCAAGGCCTGTTGCCGCTTCCCCACTGCAGTGCTACACTGCTTCCAGCTACTGACTGATGGCTGACTGGTGCTGTAAGATGACAATTCAGAGGTGGAAGTGGAGGAGGAGGGGGAGAAGGGGAGTTGCAGCCACTAATGTAGGTAGTGGCGGAAATCCTGATAGAAGTAGGGTCCGCAAACCTTGGCGTCGATAGCACCTGTGCCATCCCAGGCTAAGAATCGTACACAACGTTCACCCAGTGTGCTGTCAGGGAAATGTAGTGTCCCTGGCCACATGCACTTGTCCATGTGTCAGTCGTAAGGGAAAATTCCCAATAACTGCGTTGGTCAGGGCACGGGTGATATTATAGGACATATGCTGGTATAAGGTGGGGACCCAAAAACTAACGGACTAATTTTGGGAGATCAGGTTTTTTCCATATTTTACACAAAGGCCTCGTAAGGCATAACCTATTTAATTCCCAAAATATTTTTAAAAAGATAAACTTTATTGATACACTTTAAAACTAATGAGCATAACACTTTTAAAAAACTAGTGATGCTGTGCCTTCGCTGAAGTAACTGTATTTGCAACCAATAGATTTAGGAGATGTGCACTATCCCTCAAAATTGGTGCATTCAAAGCAGTGGGGGACTTATGATCGTGAAAAAAGTGACATTGAGCACTTTGGTTTTTAATATGAATTTCTGGATAGAGAATTGCTAGCACGCTGTGCTGTCACTATTGAGGTGCTGCCTGTAATCCGGTGCTCTGAACACTCTCAAATGCCAAAATCACTCCCTGATTGAACTACTGATCGTCACCACCACACTCACACACTCCGCATTGACGTGCTTATACACTTGCTAATATTGCACCAAGGTATCAGCATACACTACATACTAAAACATTTACTGCCCCCCGACATGTTTCGCCATTTCCATGGCTTCCTAAGGGGAAAAAATGGGCAGCATTGTTTGCCCCAGGTGCGCTGGAACCTATTATACCGTATCTGCTGAGATCGACAGTGTCTAGCACCAATCACTAAGTTAGAAATCATCACCAGGTCCTCCCTCATTTCAGGGAGCGTACCTATCCGATTTCATTACATGCTCTGACGTGTTGCGCGAAATCGAGCTGCGCTCATACTTATCTATTGTTGGTGCGATGTCCGATTTATCGCGCATGCGCTACGAGCATTTCTATGCCCGGCAGATAGTTGATGTTAGTCGCTGCGCATATTGAATATGCGCCGGCACTTAGTCGGTACTGGCCTCTACACTTCAGACTGCGCATGTCCTGCGCACACTAGTGCCACTCCGACACTTCAACAAAAATTGGGTGAGACCTGTGTAACGCACTCCCGCTGCGCAGGCATCTCTGCGCTAGAACTTAGGTTTCAAAAGATTATGCCGAGTCGCAGATGACATGCGCTCGGACTTAGTAATTATCGAATTTGTCAGGGCCGGCTCTTATCACATATGGTATATGGCATATATACACCCCAAAAAAGGCTTTTATTATGTCAGATTTTATTGACATATGAGGCTATATACAGTTATTAAGGCCTCATTTGCATACCCTACTAGGTTTAATGGGCTACGGATCATAACATTGTATTACATCAGATGCCAACATTATACCAGTGCCCCCTCATAATATTATATTATGTCAGATTCCAGCATTATACCAGTACCCCCTCAATTCCACAATTAATAATCACATAATAATCAGTTTCCACCCAAAACCGCTTAAAAAGGGCATACCTACAGGACAGTATGTTAGAGCGCGCAGGAATTGTTCCAGTGAAATGGCGTTTGAGAAGGAGAGTCAGCTGCTGTATAAACGATTTAGAGATAGGGGATACCCCAAGCGGGTCTTACATCAGGCCTATGCTAAGGCAAAAAGCATGAAGAGAACTGATCTCTTAACAACTGGCAGGGGAGACGACCGGGCACGGGTCGTCAGGTGTATAGGGACTTATGACGCCCGCAACAATCAGATATTCCGGATCCTTAATAGGCACTGGCATATTTTATGGGCAGATAATGATTTGAGAAATGTGATTACAGAACGACCTTCAGTGACGTATCGTAGGGGGCAAAATCTCAAGGACCTTTTGGTCCATAGTTTTTTCCAGACAAAAAAATTAGATACATGGTTAAAATCTAGCATCACAGGCACTTACCCTTGTGGTGATTGTATGTACTGTCTATTGGTCCAAAGATGCAAGTCATTCCAGAATCCTGTAGATGGGAAAGAGTACGAAATTAGAGACTATATAAACTGCAAAACGAAAGGTGTTATATACGTTGCAAAGTGCCCATGTCCCAAGTTATATGTGGGAAAAACATCTCAGGAGCTAAGGAGACGTATAGGCCAACACCTAAGTAAAATTAACACTAAGACGGATACGACACTTTCACGTCATGTTAGGTTGTTTCATGGGAACAATAGCAAATGCCTTCGCTTTTGGGGCATATGCAAAAAAACGTTAGGTGCCAGAAGGGGTGATTTGGATGCCATCTTGCTACGCGAAGAAACAAAATGGATATATAGACTGGACAGCCTAAGTCCAAAGGGACTGAATGAAGGTTTCACATATGCGTCTTTTCTATAAATACAGTTGTGACAGTTTGGACAAGCAAGCAATTATTATCGATTCAGTATCTAATTCATTGAGCATAACGGTATTTTCTAGTAGTTTACCCTAGGTAGTGAAACCACGCTTCCCGCTTTTGCGGGTTAATGTATACAAAAATTATAAGTTTTGATTGGTATGTCAATTATGATAAGTGATTATTAATTGTGGAATTGAGGGGGTACTGGTATAATGCTGGAATCTGACATAATATAATATAATATAATGAGGGGCATTGGTATAATGTTGGCATCTGATGTAATACAATGTTATGATCCGTAGCCCATTAAACCTAGTAGGGTATGCCAATGAGGCCTTAATAATTGTATATAGCCTCATATGTCAATAAAATCTGACATAATAAAAACCTTTTTGGGGTGTATATATGCCATATGTGATAAGAGCCGGCCCTGACAAATGTGACCACAACAATGATATGGATTATAAGCATATTCCCCTGTCTTTCCTACTGTTCGATAATTACTAAGTCTGAGCGCATGTCATCTGCGACTCGGCATAATCTTTTGAAACCTAAGTTCTAGCGCAGAGATGCCTGCGCAGCGGAGTGCGTTACACAGGTCTCACCCAAATTTTGTTGAAGTGTCGGAGTGGCACTAGTGTGCACAGGACATGCGCAGTCTGAAGTGTAGAGGCCAGTACCGGCTAAGTGCCGGCGCATATTCAATATGCGCAGCGACTAACATCAACTATCTGCCGGGCATAGAAATGCTCGTAGCGCATGCGCGATAAATCGGACATCGCACCAACAATAGATAAGTATGAGCGCAGCTCGATTTCGCGCAACACGTCAGAGCATGTAATGAAATCGGATAGGTACGCTCCCTGAAATGAGGGAGGCCCTGGTGATGACTTCTAACTTAGTGATTGGTGCTAGACACTGTCGATCTCAGCAGATACGGTATAATAGGTTCAAGCGCACCTGGGGCAAACAATGCTGCCCATTTTTTCCCCTGAGGAAGCCATGGAAATGGCGAAACATGTCGGGGGGGCAGTAAATGTTTTAGTATGTAGTGTATGCTGATACCTTGGTGCAATATTAGCAAGTGTATAAGCACGTCAATGCAGAGTGTGTGAGTGTGGTGGTGACGATCAGTAGTTCAATCAGGGAGTGATTTTGGCATTTGAGAGTGTTCAGAGCACCGGATTACAGGCAGCACGTCAATAGTGACAGCACAGCGTGCTAGCAATTCTCTATCCAGAAATTCATATTAAACACCAAAGTGCTCAATGTCACTTTTTTCACGATCATAAGTCCCCCACTGCTTTGAATGCACCAATTTTGGGGGATAGTGCACATCTCCTAAATCTATTGGTTGCAAATACAGTTACTTCAGCGAAGGCACAGCATCACTAGTTTTTTAAAAGTGTTATGCTCATTAGTTTTAAAGTATAAGGTGGGGACGGCACACTGGACAAAATAGTGGCGGCTGGGGACTGAGTAACGAGTAATGGCCGCCGCCATCAGGCCGCGGAAAGCCTCAGTGCCCACAAGCCTAAATGGCAACATTTCCAGGGCCAGCAATATGGAAAGGTGCGCATTTAGTGCTATGGGTGGGTGGCTGGGTATTTGCGCTTTTGTTCTAAGGCCCGGGGTATGGACATCTGTACACCGTGCTAGGACACAGAAGTGGATGTGCTAGCTGATGGTGCTTGCAAAAGTCCAGGTGCAGGGCCTGCGTATTGGACAGGGGATTGGCTAGCATGTAACACAGGGGGAGAGGATTCAGTGGTGTGACCCGCAGACATTAATTGTGGACCCAGGCGTTCGGCCCACCAAGCGGATCATGCTGGTGGTGGTGAGGTTACTAGTATTCACTCCCCTGCTCATTTTGGTATGGCACAGGTTGCATATGACAATTCTTTTATCGTCCTCATTTTCATTAAAAAAGCACCAGACTGAGGAACACCTACCCCTTGGCAAGGGAGATTTCCTTAAGGGGGTGCTCCAGGGAACAGTTGCGGGCCTGTTTGGTGTGGCCCGCCTTCTCCCTTTTACCACCCCACTGCCTCTTTCACCCTGTTGCGGTTGCTGCGGATCCCTCCCCCTCTATACTGCTGCCCTTGCTCAGCTTGCCACCTTCCCAGGTAGGGTCAGTGATTTAATCGTCCTCCACCTCCTCTTCCACTTCCTGGTATATATGCTTGCAAGTATGTCACATGTACAGTAGCGCAGTTTTTTTAAGTGTATGCGCAAATAAATTACAGTCAATGTTACAGATATTTATGATCCGCAAACGTTATACAGGAGATGTAGCACAGATAATGTCGCTGTCCGCAGCGTCTACGGAAAAAGTATACTGGATGTCACACATATTTTTAGGATGCGCAAACGTTATACAGGAGATGTAGCGCATGTAATGTAACTGTCTTCAGCGGACACCGTCTACCGAAAAAGTACACTGGATGTCACAGATAATTTTAGTATGCGCACACGTTAAACAGGAGATGTAGCGCAGATAATGTCGCTGTCACCAGCGTCTATGGAAAAAGTACACTGGATGTCACAGATATTTTTAGTATGCACACACGTTAAACAGGAGATGTAGCGCAGATAATGTCGCTGTCAGCAGCGTCTACGGAAAAAGTATACTGGATGTCACAGATATTTTTAGGGTGCGCAAACATTATAGAGGAGATGTAGCGCAGGTAATGTAGCTGTCCGCAGAGGACACCGTCTACGGAAAAAGTACACTGGATGTCACCGATATTTTTAGTATGCGCACACATTAAACAGGAGATGAAGCGTATATAATGTCGCTGTCCGCAGCGTCTATGGAAAAAGTACACTGGATGTCACAGATATTTTTAGTATGTGCAAACGTTATACAGGAGATGTAACGCAGATAATGTCGCTGTCTGCAGCGGCCAAACAACTGCAGCTATTTAGCGCAGGTTGCGCTAATAATATTTATTGCTGCCAGATGCAACAATAGTGCTTAAAAGGACTTTTGGGTCTCTACAATTGCACACCATTTAGTGCAGTTTGTGCTAAAAATATTTATTGCTGCCAGACACAACAATAGTCCTTAAAAGGACTTTTGGGTCTCTAACACCAACCCTGCCTAACAAAAAAATGTAATTCAATTCCCTGCACTATCTGCTACAGAGTGATCTTAGCTGTCCTGCAACAGCTTTTCTGCAACCAAGGATTACAGAGGGGCAGTGCAGCAATAGAAATAAGTGGGGTCGTCTGTAGTTTTTGTGGGAATCACAATGCAATGCCAAGCTGCTGCAAAGGAACACCAATAAAGTTTTTGATTTCGTATTCCAAAGGACCTCTGAAAAATGACAGCTGAAATTTGGATAACTAATCCCTTTTTGCACCAGTTTTGATACATTTTTCCTAGGTGAATCGATGCCGTGCCCACAATGGGCATCACAGTGTGCATGCCCTCGGTCAAACCTAGCGATGACGTAAGGGACTTGGAGGGCGGGCAAAGGCAGTGGCTGGGGAGGAGTAAAGTGAAAAGAAAGCAGAGCAGCCTGGGCTCCTACACAGGGAACACCGCCCCTGGGCACTTGTGAGTGCTCATTTGCATATGAATAAAACTCAGTTTTTCCTGCTTGTGCAAATCTAAAGAAAAGAACAAAGTTACAAAGGTACAGTTACAATCCTGTATAGATTGTGCTACATAGCCATGTAAGTGCTCCGTATGGAGGAGACAGACTCCCTTTAAGTCACGTTGAGATATATATACAGTACTGTGCAAACGCTTTAGGCAGGATGTGGAAAAAATGATGCAAAATTAGTTTTACAGATAAGTGAGTGTGGACCCACTGTACCAACCAATCGATTTGACTTTGGGCTAACCCTAAGGGCATTGCTCTGGAGCTCCTGCAGTATTCATCCTTTAGCCTCTGTACAGGGATCTGGACTTTGCTGCAGAGAACCAGACCGCTTCCTCCCGGGATAGATCTGTTGTGGTTGGCAGCTTAGGCTACTTCTACACTAGCGTTTTTTGCGGATCCGTCATGGATCTGCAAAAACCGCTTCTGTTACAATAATACAACCACATGCATCCGTCATGAAAGGATCCGGTTGTATTATGTCTTATACAGCCATGACGGATCCGTCTTGAACACCATTGAAAGTCAATGGGGGACGGATCGGTTTTCTATTGTGTCAGAGAAAACGGATCCGTCCCCATTGACTTACATTGTGTGTCAGGATGGATCCATCTTGCTCCGCATCACATCGCGGGCAGAAAAACGCTGTTTGCAGCGCTATTCTGTCCACGATGGGGACGCAGCCAAACAGAACGGAATGCATGTTGGTGCATTTCGTTTTGTCCAGTTCAGTTTTGTCCCTATTGACAATGAATGGGGACAAAACAAGTGTTTTCATCCGCTATTGAGATCCTATGATGGATCTCAATAGCGGAATTAAAAACTCTAGAGTGAAAGTAGCCTTACACACTGGGGTCAGGGACTCCGGTGCAAAAACCAGGAGCTCAGGATACAGAAAACACAGCAAAACCACAGGAGAACTGCAGTAGCAATCTGAACAGTCACTAAGGCTTGAATGCAAGATTAGAGATCTAGACAGCACACTTCTAGCACAGAATAAACTAGCAGGCAGAGCGGTAGTGAAGACATAGACAAGACAGTCGGGCTGGATACATAAAAGGCAGATGGACAGGGTTAAACTTGAACAGAACGCAAACTGAACCTGGAAGTGGAGGAACACTCAGGCAGCGTAGGTACATGATGGAGCACACACAGGAACAAATGCAGGTTAAACACAGGAAAAAAAAAGTATCACAGAAGCCTTCAACACCTTTGCTTGTCACCAGAGAACCATAAAGCTGAGGGACCCTCTGCTTGGGGAGAGCAGGACAGTGGTGGCCATGGACAGTTGTCCTAACAGTTATAGTAAGAATCCTTTCAAAAATAGAAATGTATTCTGCAGCAGGACTATGACTGGAAATATATAGCCAACATCATTAAGTACTATCTTGAGGGTAAAGAAGGACAAAGAGACCTGTAAGTGATAATATAGCCCCCTGACCTCAACATCTTCGAGTCTGTCTAGTATTATCTGAAGAAACAGAAGAATTTAAGCAAGCCAACATCCTTCAAAAGCTGGCTTGTTTTGAAGGCTGTTTTGATTATATTTCTCTTTGGTTTATTCACTTTGCCTTTTATTAATTGATAAAAATAAACGATTCATTTTAACACTTCTGTATTATTTTTGAAAGCATTTTTATGTTGCTGGATTTTTTCCACACCTGTCTAAAATTTGGCACAGTATTGTATATATGAGTAGAGATATACTAGATGCACGTTTTCATCAGTTAAGTAACCAGATTGTTACTGGAGACTTAGCAATAAGACTTACTATATATATATTAAAATTAAGAAATTGAAATATCTGTGCGTGACTTCATTTTGAACATGTTGGCATAAATTGCCATTATGAGACATCTAGCATTCACAGACCAGTAAGCTGTTAATAAGAGCTAGCTGTCTTGTGTCTAGTATAATTTGAAGCATAAGTTGTTAAGCACAGCATTATACACATAATTTCGTTTCAGGCCACTATGGTATATCACCTTTTACTCTGCTTTCAGGAACACACCTATAATTCCCTTTTTTGCAGTACTTTTGGACTTTATTTTCACTGCTTGCAATAGTTCTATTCTGGGGATGGCAGAATTCTATATAGGACGCACTTATATGAGGAGGAAACCTAACAATCTAGAGATTGCTTACTGATTGACTCAGGAGAAAGGAAGACTTGTACCATACACAGCTTACAGAACATACGAACAGTTACAGTTTTGTTGGGACGTCAAATAAAAGTAAAGAACTACACTGCAGACATTCAGTAATATTAAGTGTTTCCGAAATACTTCTTTAACTCCCTGTGTGCCATACCTCCAGACACTTTATAAACACCTACTAGGAACTACTTGCATATTCTAGCTGGCAGTAAGTTATTACACAGCACCACAGCAGTACTGAATTGTGGTGTGTAGAGCTATGGAGATACTTTGTGTGTAAAGACTGGAGTTAGCTCTGCAGCTGAACAGAGACCTTTATGTCTTCTCTACAGACACAGGCCTTCTTTTATAAGTCACACTGAAAGGATCTCATTTAGGTAGCTTTCACCTGATTAACCCAATAATAGCAGAACCACTGGTTACAACGTTCAGACATTTCATTCCTCCTCTAATCATAGACCAGTGATTAGCATAACCGACATCTGGTCCCTTGGGTGTCCTAACCAGCTCAGCTGTTCAGCCAAAAGCTTCAGTGCTGGAGAGATGACCAGCCACTTCTATTAATCTATATCTTATATGGTTACATGAAGGTTATCTCCGCCAGTGCTAGACATAATGTCTTGTCTGGAAACTTCATATTATATCGAATGTCCTGTTATATGAAACTTTTTCCACGTCATAAAAAGGAATTAACAGTAATGTTTTGAAAGTCAATATTTTTAAAGCACAACTATCCTTCCACTGATCCTTTCCCCCTATATATATAACTCCCTGGTGCCAATCTCCACCCACCCCACCCCTTTTTCTGTCACTTAACTGGGAGGTTCACCTGGAGGTGTGTAGGTAGGATACCTTGAACACAAATTACCCATTCCATCATTCTCACTCTGCTTTCTGACTCCTCTCCAGACACCATGAAGACCCTTCTATGTCTACTTTCCACTCTCCTATTCTTCAGCTGCTATAGCTATGTTGCAGTGGGAGCAGTGCCACAGCAACAGCTAAGAGGTGAGTGATTTCTACTTATGACCTGTATAATATGTCCTTAAACTCAGACATAAAACATAAATTAATAATGTACGTTCATATTAATTCACACTTTGGAGTATATCTGTAGTCTTGTTGTAGTAACAAGGTTGGTATTACTGAACTAAGGACGTGAAACTAGTCAAAACTACATGAGATAGAGGATGCAAACTATACCTGATGTATACGTGGCTATCATAGCATAGTGACTTAATCTATATATTTACTTATTTCTTTTTGCAACAAATATTGGCTAAAAACTGAAGAATGATAAAGTGAAAAAAAAGAATCTTGGCTTCAGAGCTGTCCAGCGTAAAGTCTCCATGTGGTGGCTTTTCAACCATGACAGCACGCATAAACATTCAAACAAAGTTTCATTTGCAAAATATTAATCAGCTCATTTTTATGGTTTCCTCTTCTTTCAAAAGTTTATACAACCTGAAAATATATTATGGATTTAATGTAAAGAGATCTAAGTAATTAGTAAATTGCAAAACTTTCAGGGTGAATTTAAATGTATCAGTTTTGTTGAAAAAAATGTCTGTGACTATCCCAATCATCTGAATTGGGCTTGCAGAAATCCATAAGTTTGACACCATAGCAACCCAATTCTGATATATCAAAAAGATTTTCGGTCACAGATGTAGGTGAATATGCCCTAATTCTTCTCTGAATTTGGTCTATCTTACTGAAATTCAAATAGATAATGTTGATGATATTTCTATATCATCACAAAAAGGTGTTGTGTGAACGTGGGAGTAGTGGCTAAGCTTTCCTTCACCCAGGGCAAAGTTTAAGTTTGCTCCCCTTGTCCCTGGTCATAGCAGAATGGCTTCTACAAGTATCTAGTTGCCCAGCCTGTTTGATAGCAACCTGTGCCATCAAAAACTTCTTTCAAGCATGGAAAATGATAACATAATATAGTAAGGACACAATACAGAAAATAGGCATAACAATAATGTATTTATCGTTATTAAGATCAATTGTAAGATATTTTATTTAAAAAAAAATTATATCTGTCAGTGCAGCCAATATGCTGAAACTCATGCATCAGACCAGGAAAAAACTTCAAGCAACCAACTGTTGCTGAATAGAGTCGGAAAACATTTTTGGTTTGGTAATGATTCAAACTAAACAAGCTACTGACATGTGCCAGATTTCTGGATCTACGTGCCAATTACGGAGATCAGGCTTATAAGTCTAGTCCACAAAAACTGAATGTAATTTTTACCATAGAAACACATGAATTATGAGTATGACTAAAGATGAGCAAATTGCTTAAAATTTGATTATATCTTTATTCACCTGAATCTGATATCTGATTCAGGTCCAAAATAAATTTGAAATGAATCACAAGTGCCCTAATCTCCTGGATCAAATTCCTTCATTTTAAAATCGATTTGCTCATCTCTAACTATAACATCTTCAAGTCAAATTTTATACACAGTATGTACATACATGTATACATACAGTATATTGATCAGCTACTGAAATCAAAATAATGATGTAATAAACTAGAAGATGCCACTCTCCAGTCAAACCCACATAGTGTTGGCTTTGAGACTCTAAACATAGAAATTGGATTATATTATTAACACCGTCTCTCTGTCAAATTGCTTCTTCTAGCCATCTGTTCTAATGCATCATCCATGAAAAATTACATTACTTATTATGCTGGAGTAATACAATTAGAAAACTTCTAAAAGACAGAAAAGTACTGTTAAGTTGTGTCCTGTTGATCATAGACTTAGAGTCAATGCAGATCACTAACTGCTTCACCGAAATAATGAGTGCTGTTAAACGTGCTAACTGCTTTTACATAGACTTGCACTGATTTTTTATTTCTCTCCCAAAAAGGTCCCAATTGCAGGACACGTCCCACAGACTTGGTATTCATCATAGACAGTTCTCGTAGTGTAAGACCCTCTGAATTCGAACAGGTCAAGGTTTTCTTGTCTCAGGTCATTGAATCTCTGGATGTCGGCCTAAATAACACAAGAGTCGGTCTTCTGAATTATGCCAGCTCTGTCAAAAATGAGTTCTCCCTCAAAACCCACAAAACTAAGGCTGCTTTACTTCAGGCAGTCAAAAAGGTTCAGCCTCTATCTACTGGAACGATGACAGGCCTTGCTATTCAATATGCCATAAACCACGCCTTCACTGAGGGAGAAGGAGCAAGGCTCAGATCTCCAGGTGTGAAGAAGGTGAGCAATATGAAGTATGTTATTTTTACAGGTTGCCAAGGGACTTTGTCAGGCTAGAATGGTGGAGAGGCAAATGAGAAGGGGCAGAGGGGACAGCACTCCTGTTTTACACCTTATTGGGTTGAGTGGTAGCATAGCTGTGAAGACAGCAATGTTTTATAGTTTTTGGGGAGGTGTTATTCTTGCTAATACAACCAAGTCTTATAGGCGGGACAATCTGAATAGCAAATATTCACTGGCTCAATCTTGACTTTAAAGGGAACCAGTCAACTTGCTCATGCTATCACAACCACCTGCAGCACAATTTAGTGACAGGTCCCACCACCAAAATAAGCTATGCTTAACTCTAAAATGCTGTTGCCTGTTCGATAAAATGTAGCTTTAACACTTATTTGTGGTCCATTATCGTGAGCCAGGCACAGAAAACTGGAGGGGAACTACAACTACCCAGCAGACACCTCTACCCAAGACCTGCACATAATTTTAGCTGCCGTCTACTGTTAAAGCTGATTTCTCTAAAATCCAGTTACAGGCAGCTTATTATGATCAATACATCATGCAGCCTAGTGTTAGGGCAGTATGATCTTGCCAACAGGTCTCTTTACAGATACTTAAATGAGGCTCCTTCAGAATTTGGAACAGAGCATTATTAGGTCATGGTAAAATTTCCTATTCTCATAACAGCATTGTTTTGATAAATAGCAGCCACTCATATCCTAATGTTCCCATACTTGTTATGGGTTTGGCCGACAACCTAATGTGAATGGAGAGCTCCAGTCTCTCCTCTAACAGGAGAGAGAAGAATGATTTTGCTTCAACCTTTTGTTCTCCCTGAGGTGTTTGGCAGTGGCTTTCTCCTCTCATTTCGATGAATGTGCATACACTTTTGGCTGAATTGAACATATATATATACAGGGAGTCAGGGGAAATATAGCTGTCGTTGGCCAAATGATTGATTGGCTGACAGCTGTTGAATGTGTATATCAAGCTCTACCAAAGGACTTGATACCAAAGACATAATTAACCACCTCTGGTCTCTGGTTCCTCCGGCTGTTGCCAGATCTTTCTCATGCCTCATGCTAGAAGCTTGACATTATTCAAATCACTGCCACTAGCTCTTTGACGTAATAATGATACCAAATAACAAAAATTGTTCCCATGCACCTCTATGACATTTGTACATTCCTGAACCAGGTAGTAAAATGTCTTGTAAACTTCTTGTATTTCATTAAGAGTGATATCTTCCTACCTGTAGATCAGACAGAGGAAGAATGCAGCTTTGATAAAGTGAAACCGAGACGTGTCAGTGGTGTTATCAGCTAGAACTGTGAAGGGATGGTGAGAGGGCCCCTCTCCAGGTCTAGCATTACTGGATTGAGGAACACACAAAGCTTTGTCAAGCGGTAGCTGTCATTGATGCATCATAATTAAAAGAAATGTCATTTCTGCACCTTTAGTGTTATCAGAAAGTATATGTTCAGCAATTGGTAATGTAAGGATAGTGCAAGAAAAGAATACAAATGAATAGTAGCATGCCATTTCTAGATGATATTATCTGACAAGGAAGGAAGGCATCAACAGGTATCCTTATGTATGCAAGATATGTGTGTGTAGATATGGTGTTGTTGTTGTAGTGTCTTACAAACTCTAACGAAATTGTTAGTATCTCTACAGCTTTAAGTATCACCATATTTACAATACAGTAGGCCACTGACCTATGTAGATCAGTAAAATATAGTGAATAATTCTTTTATTAGCAGTCAAAAGGTAGCACGTAGTATTGAAATAATTGAAATATCAGTAATATTGATTCAGTTATCAGTAATTGGACATATATTTACTATTTAACTACTTTCAGGTAGGCATTGTAGTAACTGATGGTCGACCTCAGGACGGTGTAAAGGATGTTTCAGCCAGGGTACGAGAAAGTGGATTGGAACTGTTTGCCATTGGAGTAGGACGTGTTGATATGACCACCCTTCGTCAGATTGCAAGTGAGCCCCTGGACGAACATGTGGACTATGTGGAGAGCTACAGTGTGATCGAGAAACTCAGCAAGAAATTCCAGGAAGCATTTTGTGGTAGGTCATTCAGCCTTATTTTGTGTCTCTAATAATGCACTGTTGTTTGCACGGCAGTATGAGGCTAGAGATATTTCCTGACAATTATGCCATCCCAAAGACTGGACCCTGAGATGTGATCATGAAGGCCTCATGTGGCATTTAGTAATATGAATAGGAGCTTATTCATTTTCCAATATACTTTCCATATCAATTTAGTTAGTAGGGTCCTTCATTGCGGATAAAAATCCGTCCCGGTCATATTAACATAGTTACACAGCTTGCTATAGCACAGTAATGGTAAGGCTAAATGGTCCATCTGCAGGCCACTCCCAGTCATGGCGGCCATTGAGTGAAGTAACCTGCCGCGTGTGGTGGCCAGAGAATCTGGCCTTACACTATTGACAGCTCTTGTAATGATCCATGCACCTATGTGATCATCACATGACCAGGTCAGGCCAAAACTCTGATCCACAATGACAGAGCTGGTCAAATCTGTAGGAATTAATACAAAAAGTCTCTTGGAACACCAGGCATTGTACCTACTCATTTGTTGCAACCAAAACAGTCTGTCAAACTTTCTATTTAAAGGGGTTATGCCATTATTAATGTAAAAAATGTAAATCAGACATCACAATCTCTAAAAAGTCTGGTACCTCACATGGATCCAAAGCTCTCCCCATTCATTGCTCCAATTGCTCTGCTAGATTGATTTCAGGCTGGTAGCTCAAGGGGAGTGTTCTTTCTGCTGCAGCTCTCTCCCTCTATCGCAGTTCAGTGGGTGTTTCCTTTGTGTTGCGGCTCTCTACCTGCCACAGCTCAGGGGGGTGGGAGTTAAAGGATGGGACCTCCAGCAGGGCCAGTGCAAGGATTTTTGCTGCCCTAGGCAAAAGAAAAGTTTGCGACCCCCCCCCATGTGACATCACAATGCCCCACCCATATGATCTGCCATATTAAAGGGTTTCTGCAGTTTATTTAAACTGATCAGCAGGGGTCCGACACCTGGGACCCCCGCCAATTAGCTGTTTTAAAAGGCAGCGGTGCTGGCAGTAGCGCCTCAGCCTTCTCGCAGTGACTTCACGATTAGTATCATTGGCTTGGGCGGGGCTAAGCTTCATTCAAGTGAACAGAGCTTAACCCCGCCAAGGCCAGTGATATTAGTCGTGACATCACTGCGCCTGCGGTAAACAGCGAGAAGGCCGAGGCGCTACTGCCAGCGCCGCTGCCTTCTCAAACAGCTGATCGGCGAGGGTCCCGGGTGCCCTGCCGATCAGATGCTGATGATCTATCCAGAGGATAGATTATCAGTTTTAAATAAACTGCAGAACCTCTTTAAATAATGCCAGTTCTCTCTCTCATTCTCTCCACTCCCCCCATGTCATTCTCTTTCCCAATCCCCCACCTACCTCAGGTGTAGCGTGGCCAAGCTCTGTATGATCCACGGGTACAGGCGCTTTTGTTTCCTGTACCCGAGCGGACTGACAGGAAGTACACACTGTGTGCGCACTTCCTGTCAGTCCGGCCGGGTACAAGAGACAGATGCTTCCTGTACCATACAGGGCTTGGCCACGCTACAATGAGGGAGTGACAGGAGAGAGCGCTGAGCGCTTCCCTCCTGTCAGTTCTTCTCCCCTTGCTGCGCCCGGGCAGTGCGCTCTCATGGACGCGCCAGCCCGGGCAGTGCTGCAGCCGCCAGAGGCTCTATACAGAGTGCTCAGGCGGCTGCATCTTGAGGCGGGGTCGGCATTCCTAGCAGCGCCCCTTCCCAAGGGGCGCTCTACGCGGTTGCCCAGTCAGCTTATAGGACGCGCCAGCCCTGACCTCCAGCGATGTTGCTGAGCTGAACAGAAAAAAGAAGGAGAGGGACAAACAGCAGAAGACGCTATACAGATACATTTTTTTGAAAATCTCACTGGATATACTAAATTTTAAATTACACTTAATTAGAAAAGTATTTTGATCCTGATGCTGGTTTGAAGCTTTAAAGGGGTTGTCCCACGAAAAATATTCTACAGTTTTGTAAACGAGCACCTGCATCTGAATTCTTTTGTAATTGCATGTAATTACAAATTTAACATAGCCACTGAGTTATTCACTAAATTTTATCTGTATAGCGCCACCTGCTGTTTGTATTTTTTATTATTTCTTTGACCTGCTCACTGAGATGGCCGCACATGCTCAGTTTTATCCATCAACTGCCTCCTGAGCTTTGATAGGGAGAGCTGAGAGACGCTCCCTTAGCTGTAGCAGAAAAGACATTCCCTTTGAGCTGTCAGCTTGATATAAATCTAGCAGAGCAATGAATGAGGAGATCTCTGGATCCATGTGAGGTACAGGGATGATTCTGGCTTTGTTAGAAAGAGGGTGTTTAATTTTTTACATTAGTCATGGGATAACCTCTTTAAATTTTCTTTTTCTCTGCATCTGTGAACGTTCCAGCAGTCAGACCTTTACCAATTGCAGTTTTATGGTCTGTCAGAGGTCCTGTTCACACAAAATTTTTTGCAAATCATTTAACCCCTTAGTGACCAACCTGTTTTGGGCCTTACTGACCAAGCGTTTTTCTTCCTTTTTTCATCGTCGCGTTCCAAGAGCTATAACTTTTTATTTTTCTATCTATATAGCTTTATGAGGGCTTGTTTTTTGCGGTACATGTTGTAATTGTTAATGGCACCATTTTGGGGTACACAAAACTTTCTGATTAACTTTTATTAACTCTTTCTGGGAGGGAGATGGGAAAAACAGCAATACTGCCACAGGGTTTTTACGTTATTAATTTTACAGAGTTCATTTTTTGGTAATAATAACATAATATATTTATTCTCTGGGTCAGTACGATTACAGTGATACCAAATACATATAGTTTTTTTTACATTTTACTACTTTTTTGCAATAAAACCCCTTTTTTTTTTTAAGAAAATTATTTTTTGCATTGCCGCTTCCCAAGACCTATAACTTTTTTATTTTTCTTTCTATGGAGTTGTGTGAGTGCTTGATTTTTGCGGGACGACTTGAATTTTTCATTTTGGAGTAAATGGCGCTTTTGTTCGTTTGTTATTACTTTTTTTTGGTGGCAAATAAGAATAAATTAGCAATTAGCAGTTCACCATAGGGGATCATTTACATGATATTTATGTAGTCCGGGTCGTTACAGACACGGAAATACCAAACATATGGGGAAGATTTTTTTTTGCAATTTTTTTCATTGAAAAGTGTATTTTCAATGGAACAAAGCGTAATATTTTTTATTGGGATTTTTTTATTGAATAAATGAGTTTTTTATTTTACTTTTTGTTACCACTTAATAGTCCCACAAGGGGACTATAACAGACAGCTTTTTAATTGCTTTCAAAATGCAATGCACTATCCCTATAGTGCATTGCATTTTATTGGCAATGTTTTTCTGACATTGACCAGCAGGCTGCGCCAAAGAGGCGCAGCCTGCTGGAAATTACTAAAGGCTGGTCTGGGGCCTACATCACACTACAGGCAGCCTTCACACACATAGGCACCCCACAAACGCATTTGCGGGGTGCCGATGGGAGACAGAGGGAGTCCGCTCCCTCTGTCAACACTTTACATGCGGCGGGCGCCATTGCCCACGGTATGTAAAATGTTAAACAGCCCATATCGGCACTCCTGCAGAGCTTAGACTGGGCCGCCGTAAAAAAAACGACAGCCCGGCCTAAGGCCCCTTAGTGACCGCCATAAAAACATGTATGGTGGTCACTAAGGGGTTAACCTCTTAAGGACGAAGGGCGTACATGTACGCCCTTCGTCCGCACTTTAAAGATGGCGCCCGCTCCCGCACGGAGCGGGCGCATGAGCTGCGGGTAAACGCTTGATTCATCAAGCTGACACCCGCAGCTCATGTCCGTGACCGGCAACGATGCCGATCGCGGACATTTAACCCCTCAGATGCCGTGGTCAATCCTGACCACGGCATCTGATCGCGCAAAAACCGAAAGTTTCACTTTCGGTTTTGCTCCGGCTCCCTGATGGCCACAAGGGGAGCCGGAGCATGCATGTAGTAGCCTAGGTTTCTGTGAATGAAACCTAGGTTACTACATAGTATTCCTATGGAGCCTATGACTGTAATAGGCTCCATAGGAAATATCGTATTTTCTCATATATTCCAATGCTATTGCATTGGAATATATGAGAATAGCAATCTGATGATTGCATCTTATAGTTCCCTATGGGAACTATAAGAAAGTGGTAAAAAAAAAAAGTTTAAAAAATAAAAATAAAATAAAAAAATATAAAAATTCAAATCACCCCCTTTCCCCAAAATGAAAATAAAATAAATAAAAAAATAAAAAAATTACACATAATGGGTGTCGCAATGTGCGAAAACGCCCATACTATAATAGTATTAAAAAGTATTCACCATACGGTAAACATAAAAACGGAAAAAAAGCATCCAAATGGCTAATTCGCCATTTTGTGGACGCTTCATTTCCTAAAAAAAAATGAATAAAAAGTGATCAAAACATCATACGCACCCAATAATGGTATCAATTAAAAGTTCAGATTGCCCCGCAAAAAATGAGCCCCTACACTGCTCCGTACGCATAATTACAAAAAAGTTATAGGGGTCAAAACATGGCGACAAAAAAATAAAATAAAAAAAATTCCCACTTTTAATTTTTTTTTCACTATCAAAACGCAAGAAAAACTATACATATTAGGTATTTCCGGATTCGTACTGACCTGAAGAATAAAATTAACCAGTCAGTTTTATCGCAAATCGAACGTTGTAATTTAAAAACC
The DNA here is from genome assembly GCA_033119425.1 of Bufotes viridis. Classification (NCBI taxonomy): domain Eukaryota; kingdom Metazoa; phylum Chordata; class Amphibia; order Anura; family Bufonidae; genus Bufotes; species Bufotes viridis. The sequence continues at coordinate 236,819,575 of CM065591.1, read as the reverse complement.
CGTAAAACTGTGGTGAAATAGCTTTTTTTTGCAATTTCACCCCATTTGGAATTTTTTTCCCGTTTCCCACTACATCATATGCAAAAATAAATGGTAGCGTTAAAAAGTACAACTTGTCCCGCAAAAAATAAGCCATCATATGGCTATGTGAGCGGAAATATAAAAATGTTATGGCTTTTGGAAGGCAGGGAGCGCAAAACAAAAACGCAAAAATCCCAAAACCCCCGGTCCTTAAGGGGTTAAAGGTGCTGGTGTAGCAATCACTAACTTGACACTTAGCATATTAAATACAAAACTGCAGCAAACTTTAACTTAACTTTTTCAAAGGAACCACGTGTGCGTCCATATTCGAAATAACAATGCATACAGGCTTTAAGCGCTTTTACAGGTTCTTAATCATATCTCTTTACTGGTTCATATTCATGGCTAAAATGAATAATGAAACCTAAATAAAATTGGATTTTAATTTGAAATATTGCTGCTACTGGAATTCACCATATTGTGCTATGTTCTGGATACCTGGGGACCTGCCGAGACTTTTGGACTGCAATGATGGCATGGTAGTAAGCTGATACTTATTTCCTTAGAAGAGAATAGTACCTTTCAAAAGATTTGCAAAGATGTGGTGTAAACCGAACATGCTTGACGGAGCTTACAGCTAAAATGTGCTTATTTACGTGATAATGCATTTAAAACAATTGTCTCATAAGAGATACACACTCCATATGCCCTATTTAGCTGTATGAATGTAAGAGAGATGTGGCCACCGTTACTTTTCGGCAAATTTCAATAAGAACTTCAATTTCTGATAAAAATTCAACACATTATGATAGAATGCCTACAAGAGCCCTGTAGGGCTGTCATTCACATCACAACCACTGGGTGGCTGCATACAGATATATATATAGCATAAACAACGCCCTACAGAGTATCGCAATGCCATGTTTTTTTTTCAAAGCTGGTTATTTTGTGCCACTGATGTTGGGATATATTGACTCAATCGGAAAGGTATGTTATCTCACACTGTCCACTACAACTTACCACATAAAATTTGTTAATGCACACTAAGCTAGATAGACTTTCTTGGAGGAGGGATACTCTTGACCTTTCTGGCCCCTTTCCCAAGAGCCCCCATCACCAATCCCTACTACAATTCCATTAAGTCCACTATGCTACAAGACAAAATCATCCAGACCAAATCACAGGCCTCAGGACAGCCATTGTTCCTCTAATATGTAGGTTGAGACCTCCTTTATCTTCTCACATGGATCATCTGCACTGTCCTCATTATGGCAGCAAAACACTCCCAGCAGGCTCGGACTTGCAATAACTGGGCCTGCTCAGGCTACCCTGGAAGTACTGGTGGCTTCAGCCACATACTGACACAATTTCATGCGACCAGCTTTTTATATAATGTCTCTAGTTTCTGCAAAGACAGTGACATCTAGTGACAACAGTTAGTATTACAGTTTTAACTCATACTTTGAATCACATATAAACAGGATAAGAGAGTATACACCGCATTTGCCCAACACACAACATTTATATAAGGATAGCAGTAAAATACCAATAATTAATCTGATATCCTTACAGTCTCATATGTAGGGGGAACATATGAGAGCCGCCCCCCCCCCCCACACACACACACACAGATACACATACACACTTTACACTCTGTCAGCATGCTCTATTTTTTGCTCATTGTTGACAAGACAGCATTGTGCTGGGATGTTCTTTGGGGTCAAATAAGTAACACACAACCCTTAGGTTGGTTCTGCCCATACGTATGTTTATATATGAGCATACAGTTAATAATTCTCATTTCAGCATGTAATCATCTTTATTTACATCTTTTCTTTCCCAGAAATGGCTGATCTCTGCTCTACTGGAGATCATGACTGTCAGCAAATTTGTGTTAGCACTCCAGGGTCCTACACTTGTGCCTGCAGGGATGGATATACATTAAATGATGATGGAAAGACCTGCAATGGTATGAATTAAATAAAACATGCCTAAGTAATACAGAATTTTTTTAGCTCTGGTAGCTCATGATGTTTGTGATATTTTTTTTAGCCTGTGGTGCCTCAGCTATTGACCTTGTGTTCCTAATTGATGGCTCTAAGAGTGTTCGCCCAGAGAACTTTGAACTTGTCAAGCAATTTATCAATCAGATTGTGGAGTCTGTGGATGTTGGTAACAACAAGGCACATGTTGGTCTAGTCCAGTACTCCAGTGCAGTAAGGCAAGAGTTCCCCTTGGGCAGATATACCAACAAGAGAGACATTAAGACAGCAGTAAAAAAGATGTCATACATGGAGAAAGGAACCATGACCGGTCAAGCCCTCAAGTATCTAATTGATAACACCTTTGCCATCTCCAACGGAGGAAGACCAGGAGTGTCTAAAGTTGGCATTGTCTTTACTGATGGTCGTTCCCAGGACTATATCAATGATGCTGCACTGAAGGCTAAGGAACTGGGTAAGGAAAATTAACCAATAATTATGCTATAAATTTCTTAATCTACAGTAGATTAGCAAGGTAATAAATAACAAAAAGTTGGCCACCACCCATTTCTCCATAGTCATTTAACTTTTTGTTATTTTGAACATGTTAGTAATGCAATAAAGATGAAATACTTCCTTTTGTACACTCATAAAAAAAACATTACTTAATATAATGCCTAACTTTAATTTATTTTATGCCTGATATACAGGTTACAAGATGTATGCAGTTGGTGTGGGCAATGCTGTGGAGGATGAGCTGCGGATGATTGCCTCTGAACCAGTGAATGAGCACTATTTCTACACGGCTGATTTCAAGGCCATGAAAGAAATTGGCAAAAAACTTCAGATGAAGATCTGTGTTGGTAAGTGCCATGCTACTTTTACTTAAACTCATGGTACAGACTATTGCAACGACAACTAACACTATTTCTCTCTTTAAACTAATAGAAGAAAACCCCTGTGAATGTGAGGCTATTGTCAAGTTCCAGACCAAGGTGGAAGAGCTCATCCAGGCCTTAACAAGAAAGAATATCCTTTTTCATAGTTTTTATTTCAAATTATGGTACTCCTAATAATATTTCCTGGGCTAGTTTAGGAAAAAATAGAACTCTTTTGCAAAAAAAAAATAAATAAATCAGTACCCTCATCCATAATAATACTACTAAACATGCATATAATGTTCCCAAATAGTGCAAATATTACTCGCAAACAGTAAGTACATAACACCACTATATAATGCCCAAGCAATATGTTGCATACAAATATTATTTAAAGGGGGTCTGCCAGCAGTTTTGATCATGCATAACTGCTGACAGAGCTAGGTATGGTCGGGAGAGAACAGAGAAAACATACCTTTTATTATCAGGAGTAGTGTGAATATGAATTTTTATTCTGCCAAACACTGCTCTTGCAATTGTCCAAAAGGTAGTCCTTCACTGTGAAGTGCTCTTTGTATTGAGAGGCTTTATAACCTCTTTTCTCCTGGTTATATGCCACAGCTGTCATTAAGAGCAGAGATAAGGGAAACTGAAGCAGCTCAATGCACAGAGCACTTCTCAGTGAAGCTCCACCTCGAGTGTACTTGCCAGAGCAGTGCCTGGCAGAATAAAAGTTTATATTCACACTACTCCTGATAATAAAACCTCCCTAGATGGTATGTTTGTCTTGCTCTCCCTGGCTCCTACTTAATGCTGTCAGCAGTTTTTCTTAATTGTACACTTCTATATTATTATCATTATTCCTACATAATACTGCAATTCAATACTTAAATAATACAGCCATGCATCAATACATAATGGATCCCTGTAGAGCAGTGATCCCCAATCCGTAGCTCATAAGCCACATGCATGTCTTGATATGTGGCTTGTGCGCTGCATCCTTCTATGCTTGCTCACAGGATCCATCAGGGGGGTTACAGCTAGTACCCCAGTAAGGGGCCCGGCAGGTCCTTAGCCTTTTTTTTGTGGTCATGCGCTGGCTCTGCTGGGAGGGGGCCCGCGGCGGCGGCAGGTCACAGTGAGATGAACGCTTCCATTGTGAAAGCGTTCCTCTTCATAGTCATCTGTATTGCCGTCCTCAGGACAGCGATACAGATGGCTGTGCTGCGGCAGGGAAAAGGAGGGAGAGGCGTCTTCCTTCCCTCTTCCTCTGATAGGCTGACTGATCCGTACAGCGCGGGACACAGGCCGGAAGAGAGGAGGTAAGTATGAGTGATATATATATTTTTTTTTTTTAAATATAGTCACACATGGGGGATTGGGGGGAGCAGGAGGCACCTTATACTGCTCCTGTGTCCATGATACAGCCCTGCTCCTGTGTCCATGTTCTAGTCTTGCTCCAATGGCATAGCTAAAGGCTATTGGCACTTGGTTTAAATTACAGTTTGGGGGAAACATGGGGGGAGCAGGAGGCACTTGATACTGGCACATGGGGGGTGCATTGGCACTTGATACTGGCAAATGGGGGGTTGGCACTTGATACTGGCACATGGGGGGAGGCACGTGATACTGGCACATGGGAGGGTTTGGCACTTGATACTGCCACATGGGGGAAAGAGGCACTTGTTACTGGCACATTATTATGTGGCACTATGGGGCCTTCTACTGAGGCCACAAAGAAGGGGTATTTGATATGGGGGGCTCTATGTTGTACTAGTATTATCAGGGGTATTATCTGCAGTATAGTATTGGGGACCACAGGGGCACAGTATTGGGGGTAGTAGGATGAGTTGTCCAGAAGATGGGAGGATGATGGAAAAGTAGTAAACTGAGATTTTTTTTTATTGTCAAACTGCAGACATGGACATGGTTGTCTAGTCTGAAGGACTGAAAGGAGAAGGCGAGGACAGACAACATCTACATCAAAGGAGACATCACTGGATGTAAGAGGCATGTCGGGCTGTATTACTGTAGTGATGGGATCAGGGGCGTAATGATCGCGGTGTGACTGGGGGGGATGGAGGTGGGTTATGGGTGGGACCTGGAAGGGGGCCCTTAATTTATTTTGCCCGGGGGCCCTGAGGGTTCTCAGTCCGCCCCTGACTTGTGTTGCTGATCTGATCCTGTACTCACAGGCTGAGCGGGAATCTGAGTTCAGCGTGACTGAGTTCAGTCACTTCGGCGTGCTATCCCGCGTGACCTGTGACCTCTGGTGGGTCTCGCGGGATAACGTGCCGCAGGACAGAGGGGCCCTGTGATCTTCTATTGCCCTTTCCGAGACTAGGCTCTGGATTCGCCACTGGGGCGGGGGGGGGGGGGCCCAGGCCCTGAGCTGTGTAAGGTGCCCAAAGATTTCTGATGGCAGCCCTGAAGAGCACTACAGAGGGTGTTATACCTACTGAGGGCTCTATGGGGGGCATGTTACCTATTTGGGACACTTAAGGGGGCATTATATCTACCGGGGCACTACTAGGGGTCATTATAACTTTCAGGGACATTACAGGGGACACTGTACCGACTGGGAGCACTATAGTGGGAATTATACCTACTGGGGCATTAGGATGGCATTATAATTACTTGGAGTACTACAAAGGGCATTATAATTACTAGGGGCACTACAGGGTACATTCTATTTGCTAGGGGCACTATAGAATGCATATATCTACTGGTGGTACTAGAGGGGCATTATAGCTACTAGTGCACTATAGAGGACATTATATCTATTGGTGGTACTAGGGTACAAGGTGGTACAAGAGCTTTAAAACTACTGGGAGCACTATAGAGGGCATTATAACTGCTAAGGGCACTATAGGGGCATTTTAACTACTGGGGGCACTACAGGGAGAATTTGGATTCTCAACCATAAAAATATTGATCTAAATACGGAACCACCTTGACATATGATCATCTGGGTGACTGCATGTGCATGGTTGTCACGACACTAACTATTAATCCAGATTTTCGAAGACTAGCATAAAACATGCAGTACCAGGTCCCACAAAGAACTTGTTCATTGTTATTTGGAACAGTTGTCAACTGTTTCCTATTCTTTACATTGTTTCTACAATCTCTTTGTGCTAAGTGTTACTTGCAATGATCTCTCTGCACCAAATGTTGCTCTTGCCTGAAGCAGACATAGAAAATAGTCAATGCCTGGCATGAACGGGGAAAAGTCACATATGCCACAGTTGCAGTTGCGGCACAAATAACCTTTGCTCCACAATCTGCACCAGAGATACGCCTAATATAGGCGTATTTCTGATAGTAAATGACCCCCTAAGTGTTAAGAATGAGCAACCCCTTTAAGGAAACACAATATTAACACAATTTAACACAATATTGCAATATGCACATATAAGAAAGACATCTTGACACAATATTGCTAGATCTAGGGGCATGTTGAGCCAAAAGGAAGGACATTCCTCTATATAACGACAAACCACTTGAATGCAGGAATGTTTAATTGCAATTAGTTGTACTGTAATCTTTTTTAAGAATTATTATCAGTCTACATTTCCTTAACTCCTATCTCACTCGAAGCTGTGTCCAAGAGACTCACTTCTCTGGAGAATAAAATCACTGTTTGAAGAAACCTGTCCTCTCTCTCCTTTAATGTTCAGAATTCATCTCAGCGCATCTGAACCCTTTTCCCTTTATTTTCTCGAGGCTAATAAAGATCATTCCCCACTTCTCGTCTACATAAAGAAAGCCTCTATCCCTGAACTGTCACATGGATGATGAAACACCATGGGTTGCTGGCGACATGTATTGGATTCTAACTGTATTGTCACACGTCCCTAGTGATGATGGGCATACTGCATCCTGTGAACAATGGCAAACAGATACCACCTAATTGTAAAAAGTGCCTAGACACACACGTATATAAAGTTATATAATGATAGATATATACACCTATATATACAGTATGTATATAGATATATATTTCTATACTTAAGATAAATTTATGTACGTGTATGTAAAAAAAAAATTACATTTATATATATGTCTATACATAAGTAAGTGTGTGTATATACCTAAGCAACTTTGCTACTCAAGACATTATATGTATCAAGCAGGGCTCAAAGATTAACCCAACAAAAAGCTCTAGTACTAACCTATGGTGTATGGGTTGGAAGGTAAGTAGCTTCAAAATGCCTTTACGTCTACAACCCAGAGGCTGAGCTAGCCAACAATGCCAAACGACAATTAAACACACACAGTAGCGCTCTACTTACCTCCAGAATATGGGTTGCAAAAGTATCCATATTGTTTAGTATTCTAACACACATTAATTTACCGTTCATTCCCTTATTGAACAGGCTTTGGAGCAGAAATATAAAATATCGCACAGTATTTGTGATGTCACATTACTATTTCTTATGTGATGTCACAATTTTTCCATTCAGATATTTATAACTATATCCATACATACATTGTTAAATGTGTGTATATCTAGTTTCAGAAAGAATATTTGCTTTTCCTTGTTAAAAAAAATAATAATATATATATAATGTATATATAATATAAATATTTGTTTTTTATATTAAACACTCATGTCTTCATGAATCCTACACTCTGCTTGTTAAAACTGAGTTAATTTAAAATGTTAAACCGATTTCACTGCCAAAATAAAAAGTAAATTAAAACGACTGTACGTGTCTTGTTGTTTAACAGTCTTCTCATTGAGGCTCTCCTGTTAACCTTTTGGTTGAATTTGTGAAAGTACTCTGCTGTGATGGAATATGAGACATGGACGCGTATAAATCCACGGTTTTGGACTGTCCTTTATGTAGAAATTTGTCCCAAGAATTGTAACTTAGCTGCTATCCGCTGTACAAGTACTGTACATCTGTCTTAGAAAGTTGGAACAATTTTTATTAATTAATTAGGTTCTCCATGATCTTAGACAGTGCTGTCAGACATTGTAGCCTTGAATGGCCATCACACTACCCAAGCCAGAGCTGAGATGTGGCCAAAGACTGCGGGTCTGTGTGGTTAGGTTAGGTAATGAAAAATGTTAAGTGTTGACTGCTCAATGTGTGTTAATGGGACAGTACCTATTTCATTACTAAGATGCAAGGATCTGAAACTCCTGGCCACATTGCAGCCATGTTTTAGGTGCGGGGGTCACCCCATAGTAATTTTTTTGTTAAACCAGTGGGCCTAACCTCTGGGACTTCCTCCAATTGCATCCTACTGACAATAAATATTGGTGGCTAGAAAACCTCTTTAAGAGGAAAAAAAAACGTAACTTAACTCATTCTCAATGACAAATGTAGTGGTATTGTAGTGCTAAGTTGATTTCCTAGATGTAGTAAGTGTTATACTTAGATGAGCTGGCTAAGGAACAGAGAGATGCTTGAATTTCTATTTAAGTAACAGGATCAGATTAGCTGAGATTTACTAGGACATTCTAGTGGATTGCTTCTATGCTGGTTCCTAGCAAATGTGAACAAATGTTACTGCTACATTTACTACTAGGCCAATAACCTATTATTGTTTTCATTTCTTAGAGGGGTTGTCCAGCCTAGATTCCGACTAACCCAATACTCAGAACTTGTGTCCAATAAAAAAAAAAAAAACACACTCACCTGTTCCAGCACCTTGGTGTGTTCCCAGCTGCTTCAAGTCTCCACCAGACCCGATGTGGCTTGATCCATTGATCACTGTGGCTAATTGCTGGGCTCAGTGGTCACATGTGCTAGAACTACCTGTTACATGCCGTTTTTGCACATAAGACATTTAAGCCCAGTGTTTGACCCGAAAAGTCAATTGGGCACAGGTCTGAAACAAGTAGGGCCTGCGATGTACAAAACCTCCTCATAAGTTCCATCTATGCCTATATCTACATGCACATATTATCACCTTTTCACCAGAACCCAATAGAACAAAAGTGTGATTCAGATACTAGCAAATATTTAGAAGTCCCCATACACATCAGATTATTGTCAGCCAAATAGGCAAGTTAGCCAGTTCTTGCAGACTATCCAATATGTATGGGGGCCTCCGAACTGTACCCTGACAGATGAGTTGAAAGAATGATCAGGTAAGTTGAATGTCAAAGCCCGATCCTTTTTTTCTGGCAGGAGGTAGGGCACCACCCCTCTTGCCAAGTCAAACACTTTTATGCGTGGACAAACCCAAACATGCATGTGTATGGGGGAGTCAGAAGGAAGAGATATCAGCCAAACTAAACGCTCGTTCATCAGATCATTCATGCAGACACAAAAATAATCATTTGTCGGCAGCAGATCGTGCTGTGTAAATACTCTCTGCTGTCGGCAAACAACGGATCTGTATGTGGATAATGATGGCATTAGTGATCACTCTCCACATACTGTGGAGGAGATCACTGCATGTAAATACATTGGTCTACTCCGCTGACGAGCAGGTGATTGTTGGGAAGGAATGCTTTTGTAAATATAAACTGTCTTAGTTGCCTATAGCTAGAATATTTATTAATTATTTGTACCTACACCTCTTCTTACAATCTGACCCTCTGCTGCCTGCCCTGGCTTCTGCCTGTTTACCGTATTGACCCTCAGCTGCCTGCCCTGACATCAAGCTTTTTCGAACAGTTTCCTCTGAGGGATGTAGTCTCTTCTTTCAAATAGCCAGTCTGTCACAAGTATGCCAGGGTTCAATTTCTCCCAGGCAAAGTGCTATGGAGTCCAACAGCTAGATGCAGATTTAACTCCACAGTTTTTAGTCATGTACCTCTTCTCACACAGGCTGATACACTCCAAAATTACTCAACTGCTTCCTCAGAACCTTTGTTTGTGGCTCTATCTCCAGCTCGCTAAATATGTTTTGGTCGGGACTGCGTCAAGCTCTTTCGACTCTCACTGCTTTCTGTAAACTAATTGCATTTGCCAATCTAAGCCACTCTCTGTGGAGATGCGGTAGCAGCCCCACCTTGAAACTTAATCTGTAAGATCAATTAACCTTTTTGCAGTCTGTAGACAGGAAACTACACATTACATAATTTCACACATTTTTAACCTTTTTAGCAGTGCAGCACTGCATAGCAGTGGGACATTACATATCTACCCTTGTAGTGGGCGCCATTGTAGTGGGCGCCCGCAGCAGAGCGGGTGGATATATGCAATCAGCCCTAAGGCTGATTGCATACATTTAACCCCTCAGATGCCATGGTCAATTGTGACCATGGCATCTGAGCGGTGGGGACTCTGGAGCTGCACGCTCCAATGTCCGGAGCAACGTTCCCTAGCTGCTATTGTGGAACCTGTTATTGCCTGTAATAGCTCAGAGTCTCAAGAAGGCTTCGATAGCTAATACTGGAATATATGAATACAGGTCAGCAGGTGGCAGCACGGTATTGTTATATAATAAATTGTGTGTTCTATGATGGCTATATAGCCATCACAGAACACAATGGGCAATCTAATGATTGCCATATATAGTCACCCAGGGTGACTTAAAAAAAAGTAAAAAAAGTAAAAAAAGTTTTTAAAAATGTTCAAATCACTCCCCTTTCCCAAAACTAAAAATCAAAATACATAATCAATAAAAAATACACATCATTGGCATCTCTGCAGGCATTAAAATATAACAATATTTATCCCATACAAAAAAATACAATAACAGAAAACAAATTCAAAATGGCCAATTCGCCATTTTTTGTTACTCCACCTCCCCCCAAAAATTTAATAAACAGTGGTCAAAAACTAGAATTTTGAACTTCTAAGGCCTCTTTCACACAGGCGAGTTTTCCGCGCGGGTGCAATGCGTGAGGAGGACGCATTGCACCCGCACTGAATCCGGACCCATTCATTTCTATGGGGCTGTGCACATGAGTGGTGATTTTCACGCATCACTTCTGCGTTGCGTGAAAATCGCAGCATGCTCTATATTGTGCGTTTTTCACGCAACGCAGGCCCCATAGAAGTGAATGGGGCTGCGGGAAAATCGCAAGCATCCGCAAGCAAGTGCGGATGCAGTGCGATTTTCCCGCATGGTTGCTTAGCAACGGGACCAGATCTTTATTATTTTCCCTTATAACATGGTTATAAGGGAAAATAATAGCATTCTTAATAAAGAATGCTTAGTAAAATGAAGAGGAAGGGGTTAAAAATAATAAAAGTTAACTTACCTTAGCCACTTGATCGCGTAGTTGCGATCTGTCTTCTCTTTTCCAGCATCAGCTAACAACTAAAGGACCTGTGATGACGTCACATCACATGGTCCAATCACATGGTCCATCTTACTATGGTGATGGAAGATCATGAGCATCCTGTTGCACACCTAATGAATTAACACAGGTGTGGTTGGGCGGGGGGTAAAATTTTTATTTAACCTTTTGCCTACTGCCGCACTACTTTATACGTCGCGGCAGTAGGCTCCTATCTGTAACCCGACGTATAAATGCACCGGGTTACATTGCGATCTGCCGGCTGCCAAACAGTTGCGGGAGTCACAGGGAGAACTCCCAAAGTCAGCAGGAGCAATCAGGTCGTGATAGATCCTTATAAAAGGAAAGATGATTGAGCCAAAAATTGCTAGTCACAAAAATGTCTTAATTAATAGTAACATGAATAAAAGGATACCATTAAAAACATTAGGAAGAGGGACAATGAAAAAAAGCACCATTCTGGAGGTGCACCACACGGCAAAGATTAAATACATGTAAGTCCACTAATGGATAAACAAATTAAATGACATGGAGTCAGAAATTCATAAAATGCAGTATCTATTAAAACCTCAAACGGTTACATCCACCCATAGGAAGTGAGGAGTATATAGTACCAGTATATCAAATAATTATAATAAACAAATATAGCAGCAAATAGGCTAAAACAGGGCCAAAATTGGCAGCATATAGGTGGATGGAACCTTATAGAGCACATGTTATAGATACTATCTATCCGGCCACAAAACTGTAGGTATATTGACTCACCAAGGTGGCAGGACTCACACAAGACCATGATGGCGCTACCTCGATGCACGTTTCCGCGTGCCTTTGTCTGCCGCCATGGTATAGAGCAGGGTGTGGAACAGAGCACCCTTACATTCGTATCCTATAAATGTACAGACATATCATTTTTATCATTCAAGCCGAGACTACCCAATGCTTGGGTACGGATTATCCATCTCGACTCTGCCTGCAATAGTAACTGGTGCCTATCGCCCCCCCTAATCGGGGTATTTACAACTTCTATACCTGCAAACCTAAGACAGCGTGGATTGATCCTAGGCTTCTCCCGGACGTGGTCGATGAGGCGGGGACATCCTTGCCCCTGTTCGCACCGAGTTCACATGTTCCCTAAATCGTTCAAATAGTGGCCTGATCATCTTGCCTATATAGAAATTGTGGCAATCGCAGTATACCACGTATACAACGAACACTGTCCTGCAAGTAATGAGCTGACGAACTTTATGTGTCACCCCACCTATACACAAAATTTTGCTCTGCGGATTTTGGGGACAAAAAGAGCAGCTCCCACATTTGAAGTTACCAACTCTTGGATGCACTGAAAGCCAAGAAGGGTTTTGCAAGGGGCAGATCACACTGTGTTCTATTCGGTCCTTTAAAGTGGAACACCTTTGAATGCGATCAGTGGTTTCTGTTTTTGCACAGCATAGTCACCCTTTAAGAGGTCCCAGTTATTCCTAATTGCACTTTTTGTCTGCTGAGGGGCTATATTTGAATACAAAGAAGAACTTCTCTGGGGTCGTACTCTCCTTCCTTCCTTCCATAAGGAGTTCATGTCTCGGGCGAGTAGCAGCCCTGGACATAGCCCTGTTTACGTCCACCCGTGAGTAACCCCTAGCAACAAGTCGATCATCAAGTGATCGAGCTTGTTGCTGAAAGCCCTCATCAGTACTGTTGATCCTCCGTAATCGGATAAATTGACCGTGTTCTGTTTCAGTATCTTGCATTGTGTATTGGTATGCTCCTCTCTTCCCCCCCCCCCCTCTGTTTCTGCTTCTTGTTGGTTCAGTCTAGCCACTTCCTGTTTACCCTGTCATGCATTGCTGTTTTGTGTGCTCTAATTCTAAGGAGAATCTGAGGTGAATCTGTGTATCTCATCTTCTTATCAAGGAGAATATTAGTGGCATAATTCTTTTACCATCTGGATTCCCTGCATATCTTGTAATACAATCTCCGGATTAAAAGACTACTTGATTAACTCCTGGGTGTCTGATGCGTAAACTGTAAGTGGAGGATGTCTGATTCAACAAGTCACCTCACAGATGCGTGATTTGTATAAGGCTGACATTTCGAAACGCCACAGACTGTAAGGCACTGCCTTCATAACGGATGTTGGTTGAAAACTGGTACAGTCCCAGACAGAGAAACCCTAAAGGTCTAATTTCATTAAAAAAGACAGGGGTTGTGCCCACTACTAACAATGGAAATGAAAGCCCCAAGGAACCCGATCATCAATGCCCTATCCATGATAAACCACATAATTTAAGGAAATGCCGTGTCTTCATAGCAAAGCCCTTTGAGGAACGTAAGGAGTTCCTAAGGAGTCATAATATCTGCTTCAGATGCTGTGCATCCACTGAGCACTTCGCCAGAGACTGTAAGGTTCCAGTCAAGTGTTCTAAATGTAATAGTGATCTACACATGTCCGCTGTTTACCCGGGACCAATCAGGCGGAACCTAGAACCAGTTAACTGGCACATGCCCCATTCCAATCAAGACGGAGAGAGTCATGGCGGGGAGAGTGCCGACCGACCAACCACAACCGTCACGCCCAGATGCACAAAGGTATGTGGAGAAGGACTTGTGTGCAGTAAGTCTTGTTCTAAGATTTGCCTCGTGGATGTGTTTCCTACTGCACAACCAGAGAAGACCATAAGAATGTATGCTAGTCAAAGTAATCATTCCCTAGCTAGCCCTAAGTTCTTTGATCTGTTCAGGATAGAGGGAGAGACTACATCCTACACCCTAGGAACATGCTCTGGTCTTGTGACAACCTCAGGAAGAAGAGCTACTGGTTTCACCTTAAAGCCCATCAAAGGACATAAGAAACTCTCTCTTCCAACCCTTATTGAGTGTGACAAATTGCCGGACACAAGGGATGAGATTCTCACACCTGAAGCCGCACATCATCACCCTCATCTCAGGAACATAGCCAGAGAGATTCCTCCCCTTGAAAACCATGCCGAGATCTTACTCTTGCTAGGTAGAGACATTCTTGCTTGCTCATAAGGTCCTTGAACTTCGCAATGGCCCTTTCAACGCTCCATATGCCCAGGAACTTACAGTGGGTTGGATCATCGTGGGGGATGTATGTCTGGACAGAACCCGCAGACCCTGCTAAGTACACTCCTTCAGAACTGAAGTATTAATAGGGGGGCGAACTTCTTACTTCAGACAGTGTCCTAACCACTACTATGTGCAAGATATGCCCTGCCCAAATATTCTAAAAACATCAGAAAGCAGCTTAAATCCCAAGGAGTCAGCTGCAGAAGAATGTTCCTGGACAGAAGGGCAGCTTGTAGAAAGGCCTTCAGGGTTTCAATTGGAGCCCTCTTCAAGCCCTTCCTAGCTTTGCAGTCCTCACACAGTTTATCATAATGAATCCTATATCATCACTGACAACAAGCCTTCTGATTCATGTAGTTCTGATGAGATACAGCAGAAACTTGAGCCTTCCAGTCTACTGTTTGACAATGAGTTTAATTCTGTAAAAGAAGTATCTACTGAATGTTCTATAAATGAGGTTCCTTCAACACAGGAAGAGTTCATTTCAGATACTTTGCAAGAACCTTCAGTTCCATCTGCAGTTGTTGATTGCACTCAAGAGGATCAGAGTTCTTCCCAGTCTTCAACGGTTGAGCACCTTCATATTGCTCAGCCTTTTCTGAAAACCACAGGGAAAAGTTCTCCGCCAATGTCCATGACAAATACTGCATGTCACCAACCCAAGTCCATACGTACAAAGACAGATCCCATTTCAGTAGTGAAAAGCAGACATGAGCATTTGCATTCACGATTCATAGACAGAAAGCAATCTACATGTAAATCAGCATCACAAAATAAGCGCTCTCGCTCTAAATCGGTGACACAGACAGAGAAGTCACATTCTAAATCTTTGGTAAGATCAAGGAGAACCAAGTCTCGCTCAGCTTCTAATGAAAGCAACAGACAACCTCCTGTAGTAAGAAAGAAGAAATCCACATCTGGGGTGCATAAAAGATCACTGAAGAATAAACCAAAAAATATAGGAAATATTCCTGTGCCATCTGGCGTTTTCAAAGAGCACAACCTTTATAAGCTTAGGTGGAAGCAGGTAAAACATCTCACCAGTCAGTTCTGGAAAAGGTGGATAAGAAAGTACCTCTACCTCTAGCAAGAATGCAGAAGGTGGCAAGAACCAAGGCCCAATATGAAGGAAGGAGATTTTGTTCTGTTAAGAGACAAACAAGTTAATGGTCTCGACTGGCCTACTGGACTTTTTACTAAAGTCGTTTCCAGTTCGGATGGAAAGAACTTCCATGTTGTGATTCCTTCTACCAGAGATGCTCATGATCTTCTAGGACTGTTTCCAGTACCAGCTCTATGGTCTGAACTGAAGATATATCCTTTTTTGGTTTGAATAAATGTTCATTGCATGTTTCCTTTTCAGGTTTATGGACATTATTCATTGTTATTTATACAATTCCATTGTGTGCATATACATAGTGGTATCTACCGATACCAGACGGGGAGTGTTCTGTTTCAGTATCTTGCATTGTGTATTGGTATGCTACTCTCTTCTCCTCCCCCCTCTGTTTCTGCTTCTTGTTGGTTCAGTCTAGCCACTTCCTGTTTACCCTGTCATGCATTGCTGTTTTGTGTGCTCTAATTCTGAGGAGAATCTGAGGTGAATCTGTGTATCTCATGTTCTTATCAAGGAGAATATTAGTGGCAAAATTCTTTTACCATCTGGATTCCCTGCATATCTTGTAATACAGTCTGCAGATTAAAAGACTACTTGATTAACTCCTGGGTGTCTGATGCGTAAACTGTAAGTGGAGGATGTCTGATTCAACAAGTCACCTCACAGATGCGTGATTTGTATAAGGCTGACATTTCGAAACACCACAGACTGTAAGGCACTGCCTTCATAATGGATGTTGGTTGAAAACTGGTACGGTGCAATAAAGAGTTAGTGGCCGTGGGTTTGCGGTACCCTGTGGTGATGATATCCCCATTCACCACGGACACTCTCACATCCAGAAAATCTAGACTTTCTCCTCTAAAGTTCATTGTGAATTTCATATTCATACTATGATTCAACCTGGCGGTATTTGAGAACTATTATGTCTTCTCGGTGAACAACCCCTTCCTTCAGTACATTCAGTTGTTCCTCCGTTTCGTGGATTATGTTTTTATGATATGGTCGGGCAATGAAGAGCAATGCCGTGGGTTTGTGGACTATCTTAATATGAATTATAATGTGCGGTGGAACCCAGAGCAGGGAGGAGGGCCCCCCCTGTCCTCACCAGCAGGCAGCTCAGGAACAGGAGCAGGAAATGCGGTCTCTCCCCCCTCCTGGGAAGTAGGGAGGAACGCTCGGCAAGGGAGAGAAAGATGCAATATGGGGAACAGGTCTGTGCAGGAGGTGGCCAGCAGGGGGCACAGGCTTCATAGTTGTGACAGCCAGGAAGAAGCGGGCCATGCACATCTGGATGAAGAGGAGACATTTGGGTCAAGGCAGAGCGCACCCAGTATGGAGGAGGCTGGGGTGCAGTCCTTCAGCGGATTGTCATCAGTGGGAAGAAGTGAAGATACACCGGCACAGGACGGACGCCAGGAGCCAGGACCTTCGGTTGCGGGGTTCACAGCACCCGGGCAGCCAGGTGAGACACTGTGGGAATCCCTTTATTCACTAGTTAGCGGGCGGGTTTATCCCCATTACCAGCTTGGGGGGTAGGTGCTGAGATCAGTGGGGTAGTGGGTGGTCCATCATCTAGGGCTAGGGAATCAGTGTCGGTACAGACTCAGGCTGGGGGTGAAGATGACCCTAGGGTGGACGATGCAGTGAAAGGGGAAGTGGTGTTTGCTTTGAAGGCCAGTTAGGGGCGCATTTGAAGCAGGACGTTCATGAGCGGATATGGAAGGTGGAGTATGTCGATAATTTTTCATTACTACCACTAGAGCGTTTTAATTTGGACATTTGCCATTTTGGTGAGTTTTATTGGCGAAAAGACACCTGAGTGTTGCTTGTCCCTTTTCTGCTACCTTGATGCGGTAGGGGAAGCTTACAGGGTTTATGGGGTTTTGGGCTGGCTCTGTTATGATGAGCAATTTAGGCAGAGGAAAGCAATTTGTCCTAATATGCGGTGGAACCATAAAGATATTGCTTTATGGTTAAGAGTGACGGTGCCAGGGAGGCAGGGGCAGTCCTTTTGGGGGGATTCAGGAGGGTCCGGTCCTTTTTAACCACTTCAGCCCCCCTAGCTTAAACACCCTTAATGACCAGGCCACTTTTTACAATTCCGCACTACACTACTTTCACCGTTTATTGCTCCGTCATACAACTTACCACCCAAATGAATTTTACCTCCTTTTCTTCTCACTAATAGAGCTTTCATTTGGTGGTATTTCATTGCTGCTGACATTTTTACTTTTTTTGCTATTAATCAAAAATTACCGAAATTTTTGCAAAAAAATGACATTTTTCACTTTCTGTTGTAAAATTTAAAAAAAAAAACTACATTTCTATATAAATTTTTCTCTAAATTTATTGTTCTACATGTCTTTGATAAAAAAAAGTCCAATAAGTGTATATTTATTGGTTTGGGTAAAAGTTATAGCGTTTACAAACTATGGTGCAAAAAGTGAATTTCGGCATTTTGAAGCAGCTCTGACTTTCTGAGCGCCTGTCATGTTTCTTCAGGTGCTAGAATGCCAGGATAGTATAAATACCCCCAAATGACACCATTTTAGAAAGAAGACACCCCAAAGTATTCGCGGAGGGGCATGGTGAGTTCATGTATCATTTAATTTTTTTTCACAAGTTAGCGGAAAATGACACTTTATGAGAAAAAAAAAAAAGTTTCAATTTCTGATAACTTCTGGCAAAAAAAAAAAAATCTCAGACGGACTCACTATGCCCCTCAGTGAATACCTTGGGGTGTCTACTTTCGAAATGGGGTCATTTGTGGGGTGTGTTTACTGTTCTGGCATTTTGGGCGAGCTAAATTGTGAGTCGCCATGTAAAACCTAAAGGTACTCATTGGAATTTGGGCCCTTTGTGCACCCAGGCTGCAAAAAAGTGTCACTCATGTGGTATCGCCGTACTCAGGAGAAGTAGGGCAATGTGTTTTGGGTGTATTTTTACATATACCCATGTTGGGTGAGAGAAATATCTCTGTAAATTGTCAACTTTGTATAAAAAAATTAAAAGTTGTCGTTTACAGAGATATTTCTCACACACAGTATAGGTATATGTAACAATACACCCCAAAGCACATTGCCCTACTTCTCCTGAGTACGGCGATACCACATGTGTCCACTTTTTGCAGCCTGGAGTGCAAAGGGCCCTAAAACCAATGAGTACCTTTAGAATTTCACAGGGCATTTTTACGCATTTGGATTCCAGACTTCTTCTCACGCTTTAGGGGCCCCTAAAATGCCAGGACAGTATAAATACCCCACATGTGACCCCATTTTGGAAAGAAGACACCCCAAGGTATTCTGTGAGGGGTATGGTGAGTTCATGTAAAATTTTATTTTTGTCACAAGTTAGTGGAATATGAGACTTTGTAAAAAAAAATTTAAAAAATAAATAAATAAATTTCCGCTGACTTGTGCAAAAAATAAAAATTCTGTGGACTCACCATGCCCCTCACGGAATACCTTGGGGTGTCTTCTTTCCAAAATGGGGTCACATGTGAGGTATTTATACTCACCTGGCATTTTAGGGGCCCCTAAAGTGTGAGAATCCAAATGCATAAAAATGGCCTGTGAAATCCTAAAGGTACTCATTGGAATTTAGGGCCCCTTTAGCATCTTGGCTGCAAAAAGTGTCACTCATGTGGTATCGCCGTACTCAGGAGAAGTAGGGCAATGTGTTTTGGGGTGTATTTTTATATATACCCCTGCTGGGTGTGAGAAATATCTCTGTAAACGACAATTTTTTAATTTTTTTATACAAAGTTGTCAGTTTACAGAGATATTTCTCTCACCCAGCATGGGTATATGTAAAAATACACCCTAAAACACATTGCCCTACTTCTCCTGAGTACGGCGATACCACATGAGTGACACTTTTTGCAGCCAAGATGCGCAAAGGGGCCCAAATTCCAATGAGTACCTTTAGGAGGGCATTTTTACGCATTTTTCTTCTCACGCTTTAGGGCCCCTAAAATACCAGGGCAGTAGAAATACCCCACATGTGACCCCATTTTGGAAAGAAGACACCCCAAGGTATTCCATGAGGGCATGGCGAGTTCATAGAAGATTTTTTTGGCACAAGTTAGTGGAAATTGATTTTTATTGTTTTTCTCACAAAGTCTCCCTTTCCGCTAACTTTTGACAAAAAGTTTAATTTTTCATGGACTCATTATGCCCCTCAGCGAATACCTTGGGGTGTCTTCTTTCCAAAATGGGGTCACATGTGGGGTATTTATACTGCCCTGGCATTTTAGGGGCCCTAAAGCGTGAGAAGAAAATGGCACACATGTGGTATCGCCGTACTCAGGAGAAGTAGGGCAATGTGTTTTGGGGTGTATTTTTACATATACCCATGCTGGGTGAGAGAAATATCTCTGTAAATTGACAACTTTGAATAAAAAAATTTAAAAGTTGTCATTTACAGAGATATTTCTCACATGCAGCATGGGTATATATAAAAATACACCGCAAGACACATTGCCCTACTCTCCTGAGTTCGGCGATACCACATGAGTGACACTTTTGCAGCCAAGATGCGCAAAGGGCCCTAAAACCAATGAGTACCTTTAGGATTTCACAGGGCATTTTTACGCATTTGGATTCTCACGCTTTAGGACCCCTAAAATGCCAGGGCAGTATAAATACCCACATGTGACCCCATTGTGGAAAGAAGACACCCCAAGGTATGCCGTGAGGGGCATGGCGAGTTCACAGAAAAAAATAATTTGGCATAAGTTAGCGGAAATTGTTTTTTTTTTTTTTTTACAGTCTCATATTCCACTAACTTGTGACAAAAATAAAATTTTGCATGAACTCACCATACCCCTCACGGAATACCTTGGGGTGTCTTCTTTCTAAAATGGGGTCACATGTGGGGTTTTGTACTGCCCTGGCATTTGATGGTCTCCATAATCATTACACGTATGGCCAGCATTAGGAGTTTCTGCGATTCTCCGTATATTGAGCATACGGGTAATGAGATTTTTTTCCGTTCAGCCTCTGCGCTGAAAAAAAAATAATGAACGGCACAGATTTTTCATTCGCATCGGTCAATGTGGATGAAAAATCTCTGCCAAATCAGTGACTGCGGTGCGGTGGGCTGGGCGCTAGCTACCTAACAAGTAGCTAACTAACTGGCGGTGATAGGGGACACTTATGCCCCATTCACACGTCCGCAATTCTGTTTGCGGAACGGAATTGCGGACCCATTCATTTCTATGGGGACAGACTTTGTCCCGCTCGGATCCAGAATTACGGATCCGCGCTTCCGGGTCTGCACTTCCGTTCCGCAAAAATATAGAACATGTCCTATTCTTGTCCGCAATTGCGGACAAGAAAAAGCATTTTCTATATAGTTCTGGCAATGTGCGGATCTGCAAAATGCGGAAAGCACATTGCCGGTGTCCGTGTTTTGAGGATCTGCGGATCGGATCGGATCTGCGGATCGGATCCGCGGATCGGATCCGCGGATCGGATCCACGGATCCGTGAATCCACGGATCCGCAAAACACATATGGACACATAAAGGGGTGTGATCAATGACAGGGGGGTGATCAGGGGGTCTGGATGGGGTGATCAAGGGGTTAATAGGTGAGGGGGTGGGGGGTTAGTGTAGTGTTTGGTGCAACTGTACTGTGTTACCTGGTCCTCTGGTGGTCGATCCCAGCAAATGGGACCACCAGAGGACCAGGTAGCAGGTATACCAGACGCTGTTCACAAAACAGCGTCTGGTATACATGTTTGATGCGATTTATATCGCATCTACAGCCTGCCAGCGATTGATCATCGCTGGCAGGCTGTAGTTCAACTCTCCAGACGCGCGCTCCTGTGAACGCGCGATCGCGCCTGCGCGCACGTTCACAGGAACTCACGGGTCTCGCGAGAGGACGCGCCGAGGCGTCCACTCAGAAGATCCCGGCCGCCCGCAGGACGCAATCCTGCGTACGGCGGTCCGGGAGTGGTTAATGAAGGAAGTTGCAAGTTCGGCGCAAAATGCAAATTTAAGCATGAGTGCCCATCTTGCAGAGAGAATCATGGAGCCAATAAGTGCTTCAAAGACATTAGGCAAAAAGGGGCTAACGTCGCAGCAAAAGGGACTGACTCCAGTGTGAGTGGAAAAGATGGAGAAGCATTTAAATGGATACCCTAATTGTGAAGCAGCGGATTTATTAAAGAAGGGTTTTACCTGGGGTTTTATTATTCCGTCTAATCCTTTCCCGGTGGTTTGTTTGTGAAAAAATTTGCACTCGGCTTTAGAGCATCCGTAATAGTGTCCGAGAAATTGACTAAAGAGGTTTTGTTGGGTAGGATGGATGGTCTGTTTCCGTAGCCACCGTTAGCTAATTTGAGGGTTTTACAGTTGAGTTTAGTGCCCAAGAAAGAGCCGAACAAGTTTTGGCTGATCCACCATTTGTCGTTTTCCAAAGTCGATTAATGATGGTATTGACCCTGAACTTTGTTCGGTGGTTTATACATCATTTTGTGGATAGGTGCTTGCTGATGGGTTGCTCTGTGTCGTGCGCTTATTTTGAAGCGTTTAGTTCTTTCCTGGAATGGGTAGTGGCGGACGTGGCAGCTTGTTCGTCCATCATCCATTTTTTGGGTGATTTTCTTTGTTTAGGTCCAGCAGATTTGCGGGTTTGTTCGTTATTAATGAATTTGTTGCAGTTGATGTTTGTGTTTTTTGGGGTGCCGTTAGCGTGCCTGGCGAAAAAATGTGTGATTTACAGGTAGAAGTTGAGAAGGCGGGGGGGGCGGGGAGCTCGCCCAAAATTCGTTTGCGAAATCTACAGTCTTTATTAGGGAAACTGAACTTCGTGTTGCAAATCATGTAAATGGGCCGAATATTTTGTTGGCGGTTGGCGGCGGCTACTGCAGCGGTAGGGGCTCCACATCATTTTCTTAGGTTGAGTCAGGAATTGAGGAGAGATTTAGAAGTTTGGGCTGGTTTCCTAAAAAAATTTAGTTGGTTATGGGTTATGTGGTGGACAGTTTTGACTTTGAGCTATTTTCTGATGCAGCTGGAGGGGTTAGGTTTGGGGTTTATTGTCACAGGCAGTGGTGAGCTGATCATTGGCCGTAATTGAATGGGGAGATAAATTCAGGAACAGGAAGATTTGTTTTCATTGCCATAATCTGGGGGTTGTGCAGGGGATCAATAGTTTGACCTCCTCATCTCCTCCTGTGGTTCAGTTGTTGCAGCATCTGGTTTTACTCTGTTTATTGCTTAATGCGTGGGTGGTGGCAGTTCATGTGCTGAGGTGTCTAATTGTATTGCGGATGCCTTTTCTCGTTTGCAGTGGGAGGGGTTTCGTCATCTGGCCCTATAAGTGGAGTCCAAAGGGTTAGAGTGTCCGGGGTCCCTATGGTTGCTTTTGGAGGAACAGTAGAGGGTCTTCTGCAGGCAATAATGAGTGCAGGTACATGGGCGGCATATGATAAAGCCCAGAAGAGTTGGGAACAGTGGTGTGAGAGTATTGGGGTACAGGTAGATCGGGGGGAAGTTCTGTTTTTGTTGTTCCTGGGTCATATTAAAGAATAGGGTTGGTCAGTCGTGCAATTAAATAGATGTATGGCGGGATTGGCTTTTGGGTTCAAGTTAAGGGGTCTCCAGGACTTGACAAAAGCCTTTTTAGTTAAACAAGTTTTGTGGGGTTGGAGGAGGGGTAAGCGAACAGAGGACAGAAAGAGGCCTGTGTCATTTTCATTGTTGTTAAAAATTGGCGGGAAAGCGGAATCAGTGTGCACTTCTTTTTGGGGGATGCATTTGTTTAAGCTAGCTTTTTCACTGGCTTTTTTGGGGGGCTTTCGGTTTGAGGGAATTGGTGTGCAGAAGTGTTCGGTGTGTGGGGATCTTTATGAGGAGGATGTTGATTTGCATCAGGATAGGGTGTCTAAGACAGATAGGGAGGGAGGAGGACACAGTGTTAGCTTGTTTTCGGTTCTGGGGTGATATTTGTGTCCGGTTCAGTGTTTGTAGGATTACTGATGGGGTAAGAGTTTTGGTAGTGTCCCTCTTCTTAGACATGAGGCTGGAGAATTTTGGAGGTTGGATGGTGTTCACCTAAATGTGGTAGGCATCAACTTGTGGTCTCTGGGGCTTCAGGGGGGATTGAGGGCTTTCGGTTTGTGGAGGAACGCGCAAGCTTGATGGTAGGAAAGTGTTAAGTTTGCACTTTGTTGGCGGTGGGATGTCCTAGAAGCTGGTGGTATGGGTTGTTGCTGGAGAATGGGAGGGCCTCAATGGTGGGGCTAGATTCTCATGGTTGGGCACTTGGTCGGTTCGGTGAGGCGTCCATCAGTTGGTGTCTCCGAGCTGGTGTTCTACGGCTGGAGGCAAGGTGGATTTACCATGTGCTTGGTGGATTAATAAACTTTGGGGCTTATAGGACCTACCTCGTCTGGGTTAATTTATTGTTAGTTATGTTATGTATTTATTGTTAATAAATACTGCTGCTGTGGCCGATTCAATCAGACTCTAGTTTCTGAGTTTTATGATTTAAGTAGATGGGACATGGGGTAAAAGATATGGGATCAAGAGAACCCAAGTAATTAACCAATAATTTAATCAAGAAAGGGCGTACTGGCTTTAGACTAGGGGGAGGCCAGCATGATTGAATTTTGGTACGAGGGGCCAGGGAAGCAGGGGTTAATAATTTTAAATGAGAGGGGGTGTGGTAATGGGGGAGGGGTTTAGGTCTTTATATGGGAGGCAGTTGGAGGTTCGGAGGCCATTTTAGAAACAGGCATCAAGCTTCCACCCTCCCTCCCAGGTTGCATTAGGTCAATGTGGGCTGGGGAGGCAGTCATGGTATCACGACGAAGTGGTTGACTTTCAAGTTTTCTTGGGGGTTTTCTTTTGTTGTGGCAGTCGAGGCGGTGGGAGGTCCTAGAAGCTGGTGGTATGGGTTGGTGCTGGAGAATGAGAGGGCCTCAATGGTGGGGCTAGACTCTCATGGTTGGGCACTTGGTCGGTTCGGTGAGGCATCTATCAATTGGTGTCTCCAAACTGGTGTTCTATGGTTGGAGGCAAGGTGGATTTGCCATGTGGTTGGTGGATTCATTTAATTAATTAAACTTTGGGGCTTCTAGGACCTCCCTCATCTGGATTAATTTATTGTTATTTATGTTATGCATTAATTGTTAAAAAAAAACGGCTGCTGTGGCCGATTCAATCAGACTCTGGTTTCGAAGTTTTATTATTTAAGTAGATGGGACATGGGGTAAAAGATATGGGATCAAGAGAACCCAAGGAATTAACCAATAATTTAATCATGTGGCTAAGTTGCAATACCACCACTTACTTTTCCAGCCTGTTGTTGCCTTTGTGCCAACATTTTTGAGATGTGTCGCCTGGTTATTTTTTTCATTAAATGATAAAACATCTCACTTTCAGTCTCTGATATGTGTTCTATATGATCTATTGTGAATAAAATATGGGTTTATAAAATTAGAAAATTATTGCACTATATTTTTATTTACATTTTTCCCCAACTTTTTGAAATTAGGGTTTTATTTTCCTCACTATAGAGTTTAAACTTGATTGGTTATTGCCTGCTCATTTATGGCAGAGGCAGAAAGTCTGTACATTCACCACTCTTGCATGATGCGGAACTGAGCCACATCTGCAGGGGAAGCCATCTGTAGCATACAGCCAGGCACCTTCTGCAGCATCCAGAATAGGAGCTAGAACGCATCCTAGCCATTCAACCCTTAGATGGCATTGTCAATAGCTGCTCCAACTGCCAAGGACCAAACAATGGCCAGGCTTGCTATGTATGAAAGCCTTTTAGGCCCTGTAATGTCAACAAAATACACTAAACTACACAAGCATTGCAGTGGGATATATAAGCAATGTAATGTTTACACGTTCAAGTCCTCTAGTGGGACTATTAAATACTGTTAAAAAAAAAAAACAAGGTAAAAAAAAACACAAACATTGCTGTTTTATCAATTAAAGGGGAATTGTCATGGGTTAAAAAAAGAGAAAATGCCCCAAATTAGTACCACATGATATTTAAGAACCAGTATTATAAAATTATCTTGTCATTTATCCAGTACTGTGAGCACAGTAAAAAAGGCAAAACAACTCCTGAATTGCAGTTTTTGTTCATCCAGTATCCTAAAAAATGACAAAAAGTTATCAAAAAGCCATTCATACCTCAAAATGGTACCAATAAAAATGACAGGTTGTCTTAAAAAAAACAAATAAACTTTCACTTTACTGTAGCTCCATCAACAAAAATATAATTAATCTTGAATCCTTTCATAAAGCTCTTTTATGCTAGACCAAACTAGACCAAACTAGACCATGTTCTAAATGGAAACCTGTAATATTCTACATGCAATCCTATCTGTGAGCAGCATGCTATAGAACAGGAAGAGCTGAGCAGATTGAGTTATAGTTTTAGAAAAAAAGAGGTCTGCAAACTTGAAAACTGTGGTTGCCCATGAAGGACTATCCATAGCCAATAAATATCCACGGCACTCCCAGTAAATGTAATGCAACTCATTTATTTTTTATTGAAAATAATAAGCAAGCCACAAATTGTAGTTATGCCAAATGTTTTGGTCCACATGTAGCTTCCTCTTCAGATAATTCTACAATAGAATATAGGAAATGTATGAATATGAAAATTTGAATTCGCGATATTTTGCGAATATGTGGTAGAATATTCGTCATATATTCGCAAATATTCGTATTTGATTAATCTCTTGATTGCGAAAAATTGGCAATGTAAAAATCGCATAATGTGAATTTGTAACGCGAAATACAGGCGTGGGTCACTGGCTACATTTTTCAAGCTGCTAGAGGTTTCCTGAGTTTATCCTGAGACTGGAGAAAATGGTTGGCACTGCAGAACATTACAATAGCTTTATAGGCAGATAGATTGCTGCAATATATTCGCTGTTGCGAATCTTCACGATCTTCGCACTAGGTGCAACTTCACATTTTAGCAGGTCTGATTACATATTACTGATTGGTGCACTAAGTGCACTAAGTATTGTTATGAACTTGACATTGCTGCCTTCTCATTGGCCCACAAGCAAGAAGCAGGGAGGAATCATTTATTCAGATGGAAAAAAATGACGAATATTCGAAATTGCGAATATATTGCACTATATTCTAAATATTTGCGAATTCTTGAAGTTGCGATATTCACGATTAAAATTTGCTATTCAAATATTCGCACTCAACACTAATGTCGTTCCTGGAAAATACTTCAAAATCACATAAGCGAATCACATAAACAAATGCATATATTCCATATATTCAATATTTTCTATAAGTGATGGATAGAACCATAAATAGGAGCACACCTGTGATTATCATATCTTGGTATTCATGTTCAGGCTAAAATGCCATTCTTGATGATTGGGTAAGTATATATATAAATATATATATATATATATATATATACATATCCAAAAATTGAAGCAGCACTCCAGAGATGTGAAAAACAAGTGGATCGACCTTTATTCCCCTGCAACGTTTCAACTGCTCAATGCAGTCTTTCTCTTATGCTTGAGAAAGACTGCATTGAGCAGTTGAAACGTTGCAGGGGAATAAAGGTCGATCCACTTGTTTTTCACATCTCTGGAGTGCTGCTTCAATTTTTGGATATGTATACCTGGTAAACAGCAGAGCCAGCTGATTTGGAAGGATTGCACCCGTTTTCATTTTTTGAGTGCTGCTGTATTTTTCTTTGTTTTATATATATATATATATATATATATATATATATATATACACACACACAGGTGTAATATTAAACATTATGTCATGGAATAACTGTTAGTCCTAGAGATAACCACATAAATAATTATATGCTGGTAGATCATATGGGAGCAAAAGATAGGAGCTCCTGCAAACAAATAGAGGAAGCTAAAACAAATTATCAAACGGGGTCATTTACTATACTAAATTACATCTAAATTAGGCATATTTCAGGTGCAGATGGTGGCGCAACAGTCAGTTGTGCAGCTATGTGCGACTTCGCCATGCTTACGCCAGTTCTAAAAGTGTGGGCAGGGAAGGGGAGGGGCCAGCAGGCCCGTTTCATGCACCATTTTCTATGCCTGTTTTAGACCGCCCGGAAGGTGTCTTACATTTTGAACTGGCGATGGATGCGCTGAAGTTATGGAGAGGCATACGCCTCTTCATAACTTCGGCAGAACCACCGCCAGTTTAGGGCTTTATTGAGACCGGCATTTAAAACTGCCGCCGTACTTAATAAATGTGCCCCAAAGTCTTTACCTGGGCTGTGCCAGAAATAATGGCGCCCACGATCCTATAATGCACATGTGCCACCCCATCAGTCGTTCTGGGAACAGCCAAGCATATATGCTTGCGGGGACATTGCAGCAGAGAACGTCATAGCCAGGGAGGAAAAAAGCTCATCTTCTCCCTGAATGTGATGCGCACCGCTACGATTGGACCGTAGCACAGCTAGGGAGAAGGAGACGCCCACTGACAAACCCTAGCGTCTCCTCCTCCCAGTACTGATACTAAGTATTAACATACTGGGTGCGAAAACTGCAAGGGAGCACAGCGAGGCAAGCGAGGGGTATTTGAAAAAAAAATAACGATGGCAGCATCAGCGGAGTGTACCTCGTAAGTAAAGGTACTTAATTGAACAACAAAACTAGCACAACTGTGATCCAAGACATATTCCTCATTGCATGTTGAATGCACGGTTTCATTTTATCTTGCCTATTGCTTACTATAGAATACTGTACATGCTAGTGCTGTAGATTCCTAATTTGATAAGACTTGTAGTATTAATACACTTATTATATTAATATACATTAAAGATCTGTGTAATGATGATTAATACATGCATAGTAAAATATGTAAATGTCTACAGATGTCTAGATGTCTAAACCAGGAACATTTCTTTCATGATTGATGTGCGGATTAAGGCCCTAATTAAACCCAAAACACATAAACCCTGCAGCTGGAGTACACGGAGCTTGTCTTAATGAAACAGTCACAGCTTTTGCACAGTGGTGTAGATGAGGGCACACATGTAGCTGTAAAGTACTTACAGGGACAGTTACATTGAGAGCTTGTAAGAGGGAATTTAATTATGCCTTGGACTAAAATGCATTGTTAAACACGGTGGTAAGCTCACCGCTAGGCTATATGGTATAATAGTAAAGGTAGAAAGATAATTATGCATTCTATTAAGCCATTTAAAGGGCTATATTTTCAGATTGATTATGGTGACAATTGGTCCAATGCGAATTGACAACTATAAGAATGTAAAAGTGTAGATAATGAGCACAGCAGCCATGAAAATGCCTTCATATCCATTCCTGTAATTTTTGCACTAATGCAGTTAGCATAAGGTTGTCTTCCATATTGTTCACGTAAGGCTATTTCCGATTTGCCTTTAGTATTTTTAAGTTAATGTCATATATACCTGTTTTATTGTATTGTAGTTTTTGTTGTGGTTGCCCAAATGGCCAAAAGCTTGTGGAAGATTTACTGATGAAAATTGGGGTTTTTGCTCCTTTGTTTGTCAGGTGCAATTTCGTTTTGAACATCTTGTGTGGCTTTAAATCCCTATCTACCTCAACATCTACAGATAGGACAAGGACAGATGATCCAGATGCAGCAGACAAGTAAAATCTCCACTTGCTGTGGCCAATAGAGGCACAATTTTGAAGGTGATGAAGTCATTTTTGCTCACAAAATCGTGTGACCATTGGCCAACGCATGTGGTCGTGCTTTCAGACACTTTTAACAGCCAGACCCCCTGTTCTTACCCATACACCATTTAGCCATAACATTACAACCACTGACAGGGAAATAAATAACATTAATTATTTTGTGATAATGCAACTTGTCAAAGAGTGAGATGTAATGGGCAGCAATTAAACAATTTCTTGAAGTTAGGATGCAGACACAGTTCAGATTTTTTATGCAGTTTTTGAATCCAAAATCAGAAGTGGATTATTTAAGTAGAGAAAGTATAAAGGCCAGATACAACTTCTCTTTTTTTAATCCACTCCTGGTTTTGGCTTCAAAACTGCATCAAAAAATCTGAATATGAAGCCGCAAAAGTGTTGGAAGCAAGAAAAATGGGAAAGCATAAGGACCTGAGAAGGGTTTTCCTGGTAGTACTTACCAAAAGCACCCCAATATTTTGAATGGGATACCTTGGGTTCTGGTATTTATGTGGATGTTACTTTAACACGTACCGCCTACCAAAACATTGTTGTAGACCAACGACAAACTTTCATGGTAACAGTATTTCCTAACAGCAGTGGTCTCTTTAAGCAGTTTCCTCCTACACTGCAAAAACTGTTCAAGAATGGTTTGAGGAACATGACAAAGCATTCACAGTTCTGACTTGACTTCCAAATTTTCCAGATCTCAATCTGATCAAGTATATGTGGGAGGTGCTGGAAAAACAAGTCTGATCCATGAAGGGGGTTTCACAATTTACAGGACTTACATCATCCGTTGCTAATGTAATGGTGCCAGATACCTCAGGAAACTTTTAGAGGTCCATGCCTCAACTGGGCAGTCCTGTTTTGGTGGCACCAGGGGAACCTAAACAATACAAAGCAGGCAGTTTTAATAGCTATGGCTGATCAGTGTTTACTGATCAAGTTAGTGTGGGCATTGATGGTGTTGAGATTTAGTTGTGCACGGCTACCATAACCTTTCCGCCTGTTTATAAAAAAGTACTCAGTCATGTCAAAGCTTATCATGAGTTTTGAACAGTGGGTAGTGACTGTGCTGGCTTGAGGATGGACATGGGGATGGCATAGATATTAGAGAATATTAACCACTATCCTTTACAAGGCTACACAATAAGCTATACAAGCATATAGCAGTGAAGCTAAACACACATTCTAAAACTACTATATGCAGCAAGCTATATGAAGAATTCCTCATCATGAAGCCTTAACCCAAGAGAACTTTAAAATCAGTATTAAAAAAATTGGCCAGTTTGGCAAGGGAGCTTATCCACGTCTGCGATAATCATTTTCATTCTTCTCCATCAGAGAAACAGCGAAATGATGGAAGTGCAAAATCATCAAATAAAGGACACCGGTGGTGACTTACAGACTCCATTGACTACAGTGAGTTCTGTTGGGTTTCTGTTCATTCTACATGATTAAAAAAAAAGAAAAGAGAATTAGATCGCACATCCACAAGCTTTGCTTTGATCTATAGTTGCTTCTCAGCACAATCAACATCGCTTCTCAGCGCAATATTTAGTGTGCTGCTGTGCCGTGCTGTGCCTATTTTAGAGTAGGTCCCACTCTTAGAGGCAAACTTGACGTGGTGAGTGGGCTTATGCCTTCCTTTTGATCAAAATGTACACCAATGCCACTTTTACAGCATGCAGTATTGGGGGATCAAGAGATCAAAGCATAGCATGTGGATGTGTGATCTAGTTCTGTTTTTCTCCCCTTGATATATGTTGTTCATTCTACCAGACAAAATAGGGCAGCTAACAGAGCATCCAGTGCAGATGTAAACACCTCCTTCAAGTCTTTTCAGAGATGTTCAGTATGCTATTGGAGCTTGCACTATTGTGGGGTGCAGGTGGAGGGGTAATAAGCAGACTAAAGGTCTTTTTACAACTTCTCATAACCAGGACAATTATTGGGTAGTGTTTGTAGTAATGCTTGTTCTTGACAATTGGCCTGTGTAAGGGCCACACAGGTTTCCTAATGCAATTTTGGAAGCTAAAATATGGGAGTGGATCATAAAAAGAGAGACAATATAAAGAACAAATACAGTGTTTCCTCTTTTTTTAATTCACTCCTGGTTTTGGCTTCCAAAACTGCATTAGACTACCTGACTGTGTGGCATTATCATCACTTAAAATCATTGTTTATGTGCAACAGATTATGCTGTGTAAACAGTAATCTGCTGCCCAGTAACATTGATTTTCTATGGGGACAAGCAGCTGCTACAGCCATACCCCCATATAGTGAATGTAATTGCTGTATGTAAATGCAGTTCTCATCTCCTCTGACCATTAGGCAATTATCATGAACATTTCATTCGTTCTCGATAATTGTCTGAAACATTGGTTCATGTAAAGGGACCTTTAGACTGGATTGCGATTAACATTTTCTTTACTAAAGATGATGGGGTAAACAGATTTAAACTGTGTCAGCTGTAACTTGTATATGTATAGAATATATGGCTCAGAACGCAATCAGGATAATATGATGCTTGATGAGTTTCTCCAATTTGATGCTGACATTCAGACATTCATTCTTGATTGTCTCTTTAAACAGCTTGAGTACAGTTTCCCAAGTATTCCTCTTTAGATGGTTTTGAACTCTGGCTGCTCTGATACTTGGACTTGGTCTGTAACTAAGCTACACACCTTGTCTCTGCGCGCACATGCACACACTGGAACAGTATTCCCTGCCCAGTTTCTGTCCAAGATGACTCTCCTTCCCTGTCTTTTCTGACCAACTATATGGTGACTTCAGCAGCTTCTCAGGGTGTTATACCTTCAATCTTGCATGTGATGCTAGAAGCTTTGGAGAGGCAGATGAACGGGATGCAGCTTCATTCCTAGTCTAATGAGTACTCTTTAGGCAGCTGAGAGTGGTTGGCCTCTGTATTCCCCAGTGAGAATGTCTATCCACCAAAAAACGTGTTGTTAGCATCTAGATGTCCCATAAATGTACTATGAGCTATAGATATGATTTTGTTCTGATAAACCATTTTCCATATATAAAACTAAACAATTTGCTTATAAACTACTATAGCATATGTGCAAGTAACTATGCAGGTAGATATACTCATTGACAAAAAAGTAATACACCCAGATAGAAATGCCAGATTGGTACAACACTGAGTATGCAGTGATATCTCAGGCACATGTGTAAATGATTATAGCTCTCAGAGGCTGCTCATTACATGTCCTGCCATTTATAGCCAGCCATCATAACCATTTCTAGCAGTGGTGTCACTAATGAGAAACTTTTGACTGCTACAAACTGAAGCCATATTGTCTTTAGTGACTAATCCAGGTTCTGTTTGGGATCCTATGACAGTTGGGTTCCAGTATGAAGGCCTCATGCCAGTGGCGTACCGCCAATATAGGCAGGGAACGCCACTGCTATGGGGCCCGCGGCACAGGGGGGCCCGGAGCGCAAGGTAGGCCCCGCCCCCGTCAGGACTCGGGAATGCAGGCTCTGGAGGACCGCAGGGCAGCAGCATTATACGTCAGCAGGCATGCTGAGCCAATGAGGAGCCGGCTCTACACACGTGCCTGCTGACGTTGATTGATGCTGCCAGGTCCGTGCGCTCGGAAGGAAGCATGCAGAGGTCAGGTAGAAAAAACCTCTGCATGCCATCAGCGGTGCTCCCCCTCCTCCTACGTGCCTCCTCCTGACTGCTCCTCTCCTGCAGCCTCCATGTAGAAAGGTAAGTGACCAATCTATGTTTGTTATGTGTGTGTATATACAGTATAGCTATTAATGCATGTGTGTATGTATATATGTGTCTCTCTCTCTCTCTCTCTATATATATATATATATATATATATATATATATATATCTATGTATGCATGTGTGTATATGTGTCCATATTTATCTATGTATGTGTGTTTATATGTGTCTATATATATCTATGTATGGGTGTTGTGTGTATGTGTGTGTATATATATGTATCTGTATGAATGCATGTGTCTATATATTGTGGTAAGGTGCAAGGTGTCATATGCGATGGCAGGTACGTGTCACCGAGGTTGCTGGCCTCGGTGAGGTGAGAGCCGGGTTTTTGTCTGCAGCAGCTAGTGCTGTTTTGACTCTTTTAAATAGCATGGCTGCAAAGCCGATCCGGGCCGGCTCTTACTGGGAGCAGCTAAAGAGTAGGGTGGGTGGCTGCTCCCCACGGTCCAGTCCGAGTTTTGGGCTGGGTTTAAAAGCTCAGCCAGCACCAGCTGCTGGGAGGGTGTGATTATCCTGGAGCCTGCAAACAGGGCTGAGGAATTCTCTGTCCTGGAGGAAGGAGCTCAGCAAGGTGGTGTTTCCCTGCGACCTGAAGGTGGAATCGCCTGCGGCTGAGCCGACTGCTAGGTGTGAACCCGCACCTAAACCACCCAAGGTGACTGGACCCTGTGTTGGCCTGTTTTTGTTTTGCCACAGTATTTCCGTTGTGTGTGAACTGTCACCAAGAGACTGCTTTTCTTTATGGCGTGCAAGTGTGAATAAAACACTGTTTGATGCACCATCTGGACTCCTTGTTTTGCCTCTAAACTGCACCCGCACCGCTGTCTACCAGAGCGACTCCCCACAATATATATATATATATATATATTTATAATATGTGTATCTATTGTCTATGCCTATGCATGTATTTGTCTTTCTGTCTTTCTCTCTCTCTCAAAAAAAAAAAAAAAAAAAAAAAAAAAAAATATATGTATATATATATATATATATATATATATATAAAATATGTTGGTGATCCTATTTATTATATGTGTGTGTGTCTGTGTTCCTGTGTGTGTGTGTGTGTGTGTCTGTGTCTGTGTCCCTGTCTGTGTGTCACTATCATCATGCCCACATGTTCCTATGTCTTCACGCAGCTACATCAGGACATTCTGTGCAGGGCAAGAAGAAAATGGAAGAGGAGGCAGCGCTGCCAGCATGGAGTCCGTGGGAGGCACACTAATGACGTAGGTAACACTATTACATGATCTACACTAGTGTTATCTGCAGTTTTACATAGGACTGCAGATAACACTACCACATGATCTACACTAGTGTTATCTGTGGTTTTACATAGGACTGCAGATAACACTACCACATTATCAGCACTAGTGTTATCTGTGGTTTTACATAGGACTGCAGATAACACTACCACATGATCTACACTAGTGTTATCTGTGGTTTTACATAGGACTGCAGATAACACTACCACATTATCAGCACTAGTGTTATCTGTGGTTTTACATAGGACTGCAGATAACACTACCACATGAGCTACACTAGTGTTATCTGTGGTTTTACATAGGACTGCAGATAACACTACTACATTTTCGGCAATCAGAGTGCCATCACTGTGTTATGTGTAGGAACGTATGTATACATTTCCTTATTGAAAAATGGGAGTGTGGCAGCGGAGGAGCCAGGACAGGAGGTGCGATGGGCCAGGGGTGGGTAGTGGGCGGGGTTAGGGGGCCCAATTAGAATCTTGCTATGGGGCCCAGTGACTTCTATGTACTTCCCTGCGTCATGCTGAGCGACATACTGTCTTATCTGCTGGTGTGATGATCTGGGGAGTGATCGCATACCCCTAATAGGGACACTAACAGCTCAGTTATATGTGCAGGACATCCTGCAGCCACATGTGTTGCCTCTTATGGTACGGCTTTCAGCTGCCATTTTTCAGCAGGATGCTCGCCCAAACAAGGGTTTCCCAGGAATGTCTCCATCAGATTGCAACACTTGGCCTGTCTGGTCACCAGATATTTTGCCAATTCATCATTTATAGGATCAGCTGGGATGCCAGCTTTGGCAACTTAGGACTGTGCAGGATCTACAGGCCGCAACATCTGCAGGCAAACATGCTGCAGAGGTGGGTCAACAGGATGCTAGAGACTTTTTCTCTAATATTCATTTCATTACAACAACTTTTTCTTGGTGCAGTATTTTTTTATTTTATTTTTTTGTCAATGAGTATATATTGGAGAATCGTGAGAATAAAAAGCCATGAATGCATTTTGGGTGTCTTTAAACCAGTGTGATCACTTAACAAATATACTATTATTCACACTAATGGAAACCAAACCATTTGCGTTTGCCAATCGCAGTTGTTTAGTAACATAAGTGAAGTGTGGCATCACAGGAGGAGTAGCGTATAACCTTTACCTGCCACGTAGCAGCTCTGCAGAACATGTCAATGTAAAGCGATCACTGTCAGACTCCTGTAGAGTACAACATTATCATTCACATTTCCAATGCCTTGAGGGAGGAACAATATTTACGCTCTACAGCTAAATACATTGAGGAGAATCGGAAAACACAGGCTGGAAAAGAGCAAGGGAATTTTTAATTAGATCTTAATGGCTCTCTAATTACTCTGCACACAGTGAAGGAGAACGAGTGTTTATTCTACACTGTCAGCTGTAAGTGGGAGGCTATAATTTTAAGAGATCTTCAAGGCAGGAGCCTATAATGTTTAATTGCGATTCCCAGCATGACTCTCCCATTGGGTGGGAAGGGGTATCCCAAGACCGAATGCATTATAAGGTACACAATGTAATCAAGATTGTGATGGCTTTAATGGCACAGTGTTATACCGTTCAGATATCATTATGCCATACTGTTGAGATAGCAATAGTAACAGAGATGTGTTATTGTTCCTGATGTATTACTCTATGTTAAAAAATACCAAAATTATGACTTTCCTGATGATTTCAAACATTGCCTAATATGATGTACTTAAAATGATTACTGCCCTGTTGCTTTTGCATGAACTTCTTAAAGCAGTTGTCCAGGTTCAGAGCCGAACACGGAAATATGTCCTCCTTCTCCCACTCAGCCCCTCTGACATGAGCATTGGAACATCCGATGCCCTCCCTTGCGCTGTGCTGCATTTTTTTTATTTTTATACTGCAAGGCGAGGGCTTCCACCTAGCTGTTTTCCTGGTGACATCACCGGCACTGATGGGCGGATTTTAGTTCTACCCTAGCCGTTTTACAGGCTAGGGCAGTGCTAAAGCCTGCCCATTAGTGTCGGTGACATCACCGGGCTCGCTTAGCTTACCCATGGAGAGGCTGGTTTGTCACCGGATCTCCAGAAAAAGCTTCCAATTCAGAGCAGAGCAAGGGAGAGCATAGGAGCATAAAATGCTCCAATGCTCATGTCAGAGGGGATGAGTGGGGGAATAAGTATTGTCTGGGTTCAGCTCTGAACCCAGACAACCCCTTTAAGAGTTGTGATGAACGGGAGGTGCCATATTCGATTTTGCGATATTTCGCGAATATTCCTTTGAATATTTGTTATATATTCATCGAAATAGAATATTCGTCATCATTCTATATATTGCAAATGTTAAATGAATATATATTCGTGTATTGCGATTTGAACTTTGAATAGGCAAATTTCCTATTGGGTTAGCTTAGTAGAATCAACAAAGATATCGAATATAGCACTATATTCTCAATCTTCGTTATATTCTAGCAAGCCAACCATTAGGAACTTAGTTCTAAGTTGAATTCGCAATGCGAGTATATGTTCGCATTGCGAGTTCAACTTAGAAATGAGTTCCTAATGGTTGGCTTGCTAGAATATAACGAAGATTGAGAATATAGTGCTATATTCGATATTCATTATCTTCGTTACATTCTAGCAATACAACCATTAGGAACTCAGCTCTAAGTTAAATTCGCAATGCGAACATATACTCGCATTGCGAATTCAACTTAGAACTGAGATCCTAATGGTTGGCTTGCTAGAATATAACGAAGATAACAAATATCGATATAGCACTATACTCAATCTCGTTATATTCTAGCAGACAACCATTAGAACTTAGTTCTAGTTGAATGCAATGCGATATATGTTCGCATTGCAGTTCAACTTAGAGCTGGGTTCCTAATGGTTGGCTTGTTAGAATATAACGAAGATTGAGAATATAGTGCTATATTCGATATTCATTATCTGTTACATTCTAGCAATACAACATTAGAACTCAGCTGTTAAATTGCAATGCGAACATATACCGCATTGCGAATCACTTCAAGCAATATAACGAAGATAACAAATATCGAATATAGCACTATATTCTCAATCTTCGTTATATTCTAGCAAGACAACCATTAGGAACTTAGTTCTAAGTTGAATTGCAATGCAGTATATGTTCGCATTGCAGTTCAACTTAGAGCTGGGTTCCTAATGGTTGGCTTGCTAGAATATAACGAAGATTGAGAATATAGTGCTATATTCGATATTCATTATCTTCGTTACATTCTAGCAATACAACCATTAGGAACTCAGCTCTAAGTTAAATTCGCAATGCGAACATATACTCGCATTGCGAATTCAACTTAGAACTGAGATCCTAATGGTTGGCTTGCTAGAATATAACGAAGATAACAAATATCGAATATAGCACTATATTCTCAATCTTCGTTATATTCTAGCAAGACAACCATTAGGAACCCAGCTCTAAGTTAAATTCGCAATGTGAACATATACTCACATTGCAAATTCAACTTAGAACTGAGTTCCTAATGGTTGTATTTCTAGAATATAACGAAGATTGAGAATATAGTGCTATATTCAATATCTTCGTTATCTTCATCAATTCTAGCAATCCAACCATAAGGGACCCAGCTCTAAGTTGAATTCGCAATGCGAACATACTCTCGCATTGAGAATTCAACTTAGAGCTGAGTTCCTAATGGTTGTATTGCTAGAATATAACGAAGATTAATTTAAGAATATAGTACTATATTCTCAATATTAGTTAATTCTACACAGATGCAAGTTGAATGTGCAATGCGAGTAATACAGGCTATATTAATCGCATTGCGAATACAACTTTGTCAAATTTGTGAGATCATGATTCTTACATCCGACAGTACATTTTAGCATGGTGGCATTCCCATTGTGATGGGGATGCTCCATGCACACGGGAACTCGGCAAAAGAGCGGGCAGGGAGCCAGGAATCCTCCGGACAGGTAAGAACAGCTTTTGGGAAGTGGGAAGACAACCAGAGAGCAACAAGGATTAACAACTTAAAAAAAATAAATAGTATTCGAAATAGCGAATATATAGTGCTATATTCGAAATATTTGAGTATTTGCGAAGTGCCAAAATTCTCTAAAAAAAATTCGCTATTCGAATATTTGCGATTAATAATATTTAGGAGTAATACCAATCGGTGCAAAGGAAAATGGTGATATATTTAGGATGTATTGCACTTGTATAAAAATAACCACTTCAAATCCTCTGCCAAGATCTTATAAACAAGATTAAAAAACTACTTAAAAAATCACTTCAGCATTTTTTGCCTATATACTGCAGCATACATTATTATTGTAGAAAAATGTAATCCTCCTGTTTATGACTTCTGTATAGCTG
This sequence comes from Bufotes viridis, assembly GCA_033119425.1. Lineage (NCBI taxonomy): Eukaryota > Metazoa > Chordata > Amphibia > Anura > Bufonidae > Bufotes > Bufotes viridis. The sequence goes on along the minus strand of CM065591.1, from coordinate 236,781,194 downwards.
TTATAGCTGTATACTTGACATGCCACTATTATAGAAAATGGATATCATTCAATCAAGATGGCTGCCATATCCTGCTTTACCTCTGGGACAGCGCCCTGCTGCATGGCATTTTAGAACGAAGAAACTAAAGCTTATGCCCATACATGGATATGTTTAAAAGTTGCTTCCAGTGTATGAGAGTATGCAGATATACACTCTTATATTATTCTCTAATTGGAGTAGTCCAAATATGGCCCTCCACTCAACTGAGGATATAGAATGTTTGTAACTTCATAATAAAGTTAAGTTATGCTTTGGCCTGATACAGGTCAGTGTAGTAGGGGAACAAAACTAAGCTCTGGTTGTGAGCATCATTATCAATTGCTGCCCAACATGGGGCTCGAGAGAAAGTAACATCGGTAGCCGAAGGTTTTTATTCCCGGAGCATGGTGGATGACACTTGAGGATGGGGACTGGAGCCCCAAGAAGAAGGTAAGAAAACTGGTTATCTTACATATCTCTTGTTGTACTCCACTGTGCTATGGTAATCTTTTCTGCTGGTTGATCGTTACGTTGTAAGTATCAGCCCTCAGATGATGTTGAAATCTCAAGATAAGTGTCCTCTCTGAGAAAGGGTGGAAAGGGAGAAAAGGAGCGACCTGACAGTGGGACGAGTGAGAGGATTATAAGTTCCTGTACTGGCTTTCCCAAGGTGTGAAGGTCAGGGACAGAAAGGATAATCCTGTGCTAGCAGACCAGACGTGGGAGCTAGTGGTCAAACCTGCACTGTGAAAGGTTGAGTCCAGTTGTGACTGTCCCTTACCATCAGAGAATGTTGTGTGTGTGTGTGTGTGTCTAGTGTTTCCACATTATGGGGAATAACGTGTATTTGTTGCCTGGTGAATATACTGCTCCGCAGTTATTGACCGAAGGGAAAGGGAAAAAGCATGTGAAAAATTGTAAGAAGCTGATGGAGATAGCAAGTTGTAAAAAAGGTGGCAAGTTGGCACCAGAATTATGGAAGAAAGTTGTGAGAGATAGATTAAAGATTTTGAGTGATGAAACATTGTTAGGAGCCACACAAGCTTGGTACTGTATGGCGTGCGGCGTCGCAACTGAGACTTGTTTTGCATGTGGCGCTCCACGCCCATCAGTGGGGATAGAAGGAGGAGCGGAGGGAGACGCTGCATGGATTAGAGAAGGCAGGGATGAAGTACAAAAAAAACAGTTTTTGTGTTTTTGTCCATGAATCTGAGCCAGTTAAACTAAAGATAAAAGACAAGTGGTTGTTACCCAATTGTTAGTTAAAGAAAACCTGCCAGAACCTCTTTTAGGATCTGATGTTTTGCAAGCACTGGGAGCCCACATACACTTTGACCCCGATTGCACTGCCCGTGCAGATTTTGGGTCCCTTAATAGTGACACTGGCTCTGCCTGAGACTTAACCATCAGAATTAACCCTTGTAGACCAGGTTGTTCTTGAGGTGGTACCGAAGGATTTATGGGCAACATCAAAAACAGACATAGGGAAACTCCCCGTGTCTCCGGTCACTGTGCATCTTAAGCCAGGATGTCAGCCCCCTTAAAGTGAAACAGTACTCCCTCAGTCCTGCCCAGAAGATGGCACTGGCTAGTCAAATTGATGCTTTCCGTCAAGCCGGTGTGTTGATAAAAACAGTATCTCCCGCTAATACCCATCTGTTCCCAATAAAGAAAAAAAAACAGTTAAGGGACAGCCTGTCAGTTACAGGATGGTTCACGATCTTAGAGAAGTTAACAAGCTGACAGTATTACAAACTCCAATAGTGCCAAATCCACATACCTTACTGTCACAAGTTCCATCCACTCCACTGCTACTTGTTTTACAGTGATAGGCAAATGCTTTCTTTAGTGTCCCGCTGCACCAAGACTGTCAATATCTCTTTGCCTTTACATTCAAGGGTAACCAGTATACTGTACTTGGACCGTCCTGCCTCAGGGAGCTCAGAACTCCCCGATCATGTATACACAGGCTCTGCAATCTGTCCTTACAAACTGGGCCCTGCTCGGCTCAGTAGTCCTGTTACAGTACGTGGATGATATGCTCCTGTGTGCTGAAACCAATTACATTTGCTGTGAAGCAACTATATCTCTTTAAATTTTCCTACATCAGAACGGGTGTAAATCCTCAAAACGGAAGCTGCAGTTTTGTAAAAACAAGGTTGTATTTCTAAGACACTGCCTCTCTCATGGAGCTCGCACCTAACCCCAGAAAGAAAGGAGGCTGTTGAATCCTTACAAGTGCCCAAAGGAGTACAAAGCCTAAGGCCTCTTTCACACGAGCGTGTCTGGATTAGGTCTGGATGCGTTGCGGATGCATTCATTGAAAACTGTGCCATTTCACAGGCAAAGCCATTCAGTTTTGCCTGCGATTGTGTTAAGTTGTTCAGTTTTTTCCTCGCGGGTGCAATGCGTTTTACAAATAACATCTCCTAGCAACCATCAGTGAAAAACGCAGCGCACCCGCACTTGATTGCGGATGCAATGCGTTTTTCACGCAAGCCCCATTCACTTCTATGGCCTCTTTCATACGGGCGTCACTTTTGACTCCCGGATAAGAGGCGGGTGCTTTGCGGGAAAATGCGCAATTTTTCTGTGCGAGTGCAAAGCGTTTTAATGCGTTTTGCACACGTGTGCGAAAAATCGGCATGTTTGGAACCTAGACCTGAAGCCGGACTTCATCACTGAAGTCTGGTTTTAGGTTGAGTATTCTGTTTTTTTTATTATTTTCCCTTATAACATAGTTATAAAGGAGAATAATAGCTTTCGCAATAGAGAATGCAAAGTAAAAAGGGCAATAGAGGGTTAAAAATAATAACAAAATAAACTCACCACCTCCATTTGATCGCGTAGCTGCCAGTGTTTTGTTCTGTCTTCAGCAGGATGGGGATGAAGGACCTTCAGTGACGTCACTGGGTCACATGGTCCAATCACAGAATATAGAACATGCTGCGATTTTCACGCATTGCTCCTGTACACAGACCCATTGAAATGAATGGGTCAGGATTCAGTGCAGGTTCATTGTTCACGCATGCACGGAGGGGCTGTTAGTAAGCAACCAGTACCAAGGACAAACAATGAGTGGTGTTCATTCTGGCTTGATGTGTGGATAAACACTGGGGATGATTGGGGTTATAAACTAGCAGAAGGCTTATGCAAGAAAGATACCAAAGGGAGATCTCTGTTGGCTCGAATACCCCTGATAGATAGAGATAAATGTCCTACACCCTACTGGTTGTTAGTGATGTCGCGAACATAAAATTTTCAGTTCGCGAACAGCGAACGCGAACTTCTGCAAATGTTCGCGAACGGGCGAACCGGGCGAACCGCCATAGACTTCAATTGGCAGGCGAATTTTAAAACCCACAGGGACTCTTTCTGGCCACAATAGTGATGAGAAAGTTGTTTCAAGGGGTCTAACACCTGGACTGTGGCATGCCGGAGGGGGATCTATGGCAAAACTCCCATGGAAAATTACGTAGTGGACGCAGAGTCGGGTTTTAATCCATAAAGGGCATAAATCAACTAACATTCCTAAATTGTTTGGAATAACGTGCTTTAAAACATCCAGTGTGTGTATACGATCAGGTATGATGTTGTATCGATCAGGTAGTGTAAGGGTTACGCCCGCTTCACTGACATTGACAGACCAAACTCCCCTTTAATGCACCGCAAACAGTTCATTTGCACAACCGCAAACTCCCCATTTGCACAAGGTTGGATACCAAGCTAGCCACGTCCCGGTGATGTCATTGAAGGTTTCTTCCTCCACCCAGCCACGCACAACACCAAGGGTCCCCAAAAGATGAATTGAATTGATTTTTCGAACGGTGAGATGGTTAAAAACGCTGGCTCCCTCCACTCTGTTTTAAACCACGGTGACTGCGTCTGCGCCGTGCAATTTACTGTCACACCCGATATGAGTGGTATTTTCTGTAGTACTATTCTCATCAGTTTAATCCTCTAACGTCCCCAATCTGGGGGCCATTTATTGAATAGATTTTTCGAACGGGAGATGGTTAAAAACGCTGGCTCCCTCCACTCTGTTTTAAACCACGGTGACTGCGCCTGCGCCGTGCAATTTACTGTCACACCCGATATGAGTGGTATTTTCTGTAGTACTATTCTCATCAGTTTAATCCTCTAACGTCCCCAATCTGGGTGCCATTTATTGAATAGATTTTTCGAACGGGGAGATGGTTAAAAACGCTGGCTCCCTCCACTCTGTTTTAAACCACGGTGACTGCGTCTGCGCCGTGCAATTTACTGTCACACCCGATATGAGTGGTATTTTCTGTAGTACTATTCTCATCAGTTTAATCCCTCTAACGTCCCCAATCTGGGTGCCATTTATTGAATAGATTTTTCGAACGGGAGATGGTTAAAAACGCTGGCTCCCTCCACTCTGTTTTAAACCACGGTGACTGCGTCTGCGCCGTGCAATTTACTGTCACACCCGATATGAGTGGTATTTTCTGTAGTACTATTCTCATCAGTTTAATCCCTCTAACGTCCCCAATCTGGGTGCCATTTATTGAATAGATTTTTCGAACGGGAGATGGTTAAAAACGCTGGCTCCCTCCACTCTGTTTTAAACCACGGTGACTGCGTCTGCGCCGTGCAATTTACTGTCACACCCGATATGAGTGGTATTTTCTGTAGTACTATTCTCATCAGTTTAATCCCTCTAACGTCCCCAATCTGGGTGCCATTTATTGAATAGATTTTTCGAACGGGAGATGGTTAAAAAACGCTGGCTCCCTCCACTCTGTTTTAAACCACGGTGACTGCGTCTGCGCCGTGCAATTTACTGTCACACCCGATATGAGTGGTATTTTCTGTAGTACTATTCTCATCAGTTTAATCCTCTAACGTCCCCAATCTGGGTGCCATTTATTGAATAGATTTTTCGAACGGGAGATGGTTAAAAACGCTGGCTCCTCCACTCTGTTTTAAACCACGGTGACTGCGTCTGCGCCGTGCAATTTACTGTCACACCCGATATGAGTGGTATTTTCTGTAGTACTATTCTCATCAGTTTAATCCTCTAACGTCCCCAATCTGGGTGCCATTTATTGAATAGATTTTTCGAACGGGGAGATGGTTAAAAACGCTGGCTCCCTCCACTCTGTTTTAAACCACGGTGACTGCGTCTGCGCCGTGCAATTTACTGTCACACCCGATATGAGTGGTATTTTCTGTAGTACTATTCTCATCAGTTTAATCCTCTAACGTCCCCAATCTGGGTGCCATTTATTGAATAGATTTTTCGAACGGGAGATGGTTAAAAACGCTGGCTCCCTCCACTCTGTTTTAAACCACGGTGACTGCGTCTGCGCCGTGCAATTTACTGTCACACCCGATATGAGTGGTATTTTCTGTAGTACTATTCTCATCAGTTTAATCCCTCTAACGTCCCCAATCTGGGTGCCATTTATTGAATAGATTTTTCGAACGGGGAGATGGTTAAAAACGCTGGCTCCCTCCACTCTGTTTTAAACCACGGTGACTGCGTCTGCGCCGTGCAATTTACTGTCACACCCGATATGAGTGGTATTTTCTGTAGTACTATTCTCATCAGTTTAATCCCTCTAACGTCCCCAATCTGGGTGCCATTTATTGAATAGATTTTTCGAACGGGAGATGGTTAAAAACGCTGGCTCCCTCCACTCTGTTTTAAACCACGGTCACTGCGTCTGCGCCGTGCAATTTACTGTCACACCCGATATGAGTGGTATTTTCTGTAGTACTATTCTCATCAGTTTAATCCCTCTAACGTCCCCAATCTGGGTGCCATTTATTGAATAGATTTTTCGAACGGGAGATGGTTAAAAACGCTGGCTCCCTCCACTCTGTTTTAAACCACGGTCACTGCGTCTGCGCCGTGCAATTTACTGTCACACCCGATATGAGTGGTATTTTCTGTAGTACTATTCTCATCAGTTTAATCCTCTAACGTCCCCAATCTGGGTGCCATTTATTGAATAGATTTTTCGAACGGGGAGATGGTTAAAAACGCTGGCTCCTCCACTCTGTTTTAAACCACGGTCACTGCGCCTGCGCCGTGCAATTTACTGTCACACCCGATATGAGTGGTATTTTCTGTAGTACTATTCTCATCAGTTTAATCCCTGTTACGTCCCATATCAGGGATTGCCTTTTGTGAAAAAAAATTTAGGCCGGGTACCTTCGACTGCCTTCACAGTGACAGACCAAACTCTCGTACACTAAACTGAATTGATTTCAGGAACCGGGAGATGGAAAAAGCAGCTTGGTCGGTCCTCTTACTCCCAAATTGGGGCACTGCGCGTGCACAGAGCAATGTGCTGTGACACCCTATATGAGTGGTGTCTTAACTAGTACTATTGCTATCAGTTTAATCCCTGTTACGGACCCTATCCGGTCGAATTGATTAACCATTGTCGAATCCCCCATTGACATCCCCTTATAAGCTGTGTAAAGCATATTTTTTAGTTTGGTTTTGAACTGCTGCATCCTTTCCGACTTTCGGTAATTTGGTAACATTTCTGCCACTTTCTGCTTATACCGGGGTCTAGTAGCGTGGCCACCCGATCGCTTTTGGTCTGATCATAATGAAGCAACGGCCTTATCATCTGGGGTGTGGCAACATTGCCAACACACTTATAGAGGTGATGATGATTGCTTCATTGTGATACGCAAGCCCCTTCACCACAACAAGGTAACGATCACGAAGGGGAATTGACACTTGTATGTGCCTTTTTTTTTGGTTTGTTTTTGCAGCCACAGTGCTGCACCATAGGACAGAAAAATTAGGCATGTACACATGCCTGAAAAATAATTGCACTGTTGCAGCCGCTATTGTAGCAGCGGCCGGAAAAATTTATGTTTTCCAGGCAGAAAAGTGACTAAAACATTGCGGCTTGAACCCTAGTTGGTGGTGGAGAATTCACGAAAGTCATCCGGTATGCAGACATTAAATACAGCAGCGTGGGGACCATTTTAAGGCCATGGCATGTAATCAGGCCTTTTGTTAGTCAAACGTATCCCCACTGTCAGTCCCTTCGGGATCCATGCCTCATTCATCTTTATGAAGGTGAGGTAATCAACACTTTTTGACCGAGGCGACTTCTCTTGTCAGTGACAATGCCTCCTGCTGCACTGAAGGTCCTTTCTGACAGGACACTTGAAGCAGGGCAGGCCAGAAGTTCTATCGCAAACTGGGATAGCTCAGGCCACAGGTCAAGCCTGCACACCCAGTAGTGAAGGGGTTCATTGCTCCTCAGAGTGTCGATATCTGCTGTTAAGGCGAGGTAGTCTGCTACCTGTCGGTCGAGTCGTTCTCTAAGGCTGGATCCCGAAGGGCTGTGGCGATGAGTAGGACTGAAAAAGCTCCGCATGTCCTCCATCAACAACACATCTGTAAATCGTCCAGTCCTTGCCGCCGTGGTAGGAGGAGGATTACACTCACCTCTTCCCTGTTAGATTCCCGTTGTGCTGTGACATTCCCCTTATAAGCTGTGTAAAGCATATTTTTAGTTTGGTTTTGAACTGCTGCATCCTTTCCGACTTTCGGTAATTTGGTAACATTTCTGCCACTTTCTGCTTATACCGGGGTCTAGTAGCGTGGCCACCCGATCGCTTTTGGTCTGATCATAATGAAGCAACGGCCTTATCATCTGGGGTGTGGCAACATTGCCAACACACTTATAGAGGTGATGATGATTGCTTCATTGTGATACGCAAGCCCCTTCACCACAACAAGGTAACGATCACGAAGGGGAATTGACACTTGTATGTGCCTTTTTTTTGGTTTGTTTTTGCAGCCACAGTGCTGCACCATAGGACAGAAAAATTAGGCATGTACACATGCCTGAAAAATAATGGCACTGTTGCAGCCGCTATTGTAGCAGCGGCCGGAAAAATTTATGTTTTCCAGGCAGAAAAGTGACTAAAACATTGCGGCTTGAACCCTAGTTGGTGGTGGAGAATTCACGAAAGTCATCCGGTATGCAGACATTAAATACAGCAGCGTGGGGACCATTTTGAGGCCATGGCATGTAATCAGGCCTTTGTTAGTCAAACGTATCCCCCACTGTCAGTCCCTTCGGGATCCATGCCTCATTCATCTTTATGAAGGTGAGGTAATCAACACTTTTTGACCGAGGCGACTTCTCTTGTCAGTGACAATGCCTCCTGCTGCACTGAAGGTCCTTTCTGACAGGACACTTGAAGCAGGGCAGGCCAGAAGTTCTATCGCAAACTGGGATAGCTCAGGCCACAGGTCAAGCCTGCACACCCAGTAGTGAAGGGGTTCATTGCTCCTCAGAGTGTCGATATCTGCTGTTAAGGCGAGGTAGTCTGCTACCTGTCGGTCGAGTCGTTCTCTAAGGCTGGATCCCGAAGGGCTGTGGCGATGAGTAGGACTGAAAAAGCTCCGCATGTCCTCCATCAACAACACATCTGTAAATCGTCCAGTCCTTGCCGCCGTGGTAGGAGGAGGATTACACTCACCTCTTCCCCTGTTAGATTCCCGCTGTGCTGTGACATTCCCCTTATAAGCTGTGTAAAGCATATTTTTTAGTTTGGTTTTGAACTGCTGCATCCTTTCCGACTTTCGGTAATTTGGTAACATTTCTGCCACTTTCTGCTTATACCGGGGTCTAGTAGCGTGGCCACCCAGTACAGATCGTTCTCCTTTATCCTTTTTATACGTGGGTCCCTCAACAGACATGACAGCATGAAAGACCCCATTTGAACAAGGTTGATGCAGAGCTACTCATTTCCCGCCTCGTCCTCACTGATGTCATTGACGGTCTGTTCTTCCCCAGCCACGTACAACACCATGGGTCCCAGATAGGTGACAACAACGAGCACCCTGGGGTGCCTGCTGTGGTTGGTCTTCCTCCTCCTCAAAGCCACCACATTCCTCCTCTGACTCCTCTTCCTCATACTCCTCTTCCAGCGTTGCTGCAGGTCCGGCAAGCGATGATGACAAGGCTGTTTCTGGTGGTGATGGTGACCACAACTCTTCCTCTTCCTCTTCACGCTCATCTACAGCCTGATCCAGAACTCTTCGCAGGGCACGCTCCAGGAAGAAAACAAATGGGATGAGGTCGCTGATGGTGCCTTCGGTGCGACTGACTAGGTTTGTCACCTCCTCAAAAGGACGCATAAGCCTACAGGCATTGCGCATGAGTGTCCAGTAACGTGGCAAAAGATTCCCAGCTCCGCAGAGGCTGTCCTAGCACCCCGGTCATACAAATACTGTTGACGGCTTTTTCTTGTTGGAGCAGGCGGTCGAACATTAGGAGTGTTGAATTCCAACGTGTCGGGCTGTCGATATCAAGCGCCTCACTGGCATGTTGTTTCGCCGCTGAATATCGGAAAAGTGCGCCATGGCCGTGTAGGAACGCCTGAAATGGCCACACACCTTCCTGGCCTGCTTGAGGACGTCCTGTAAGCCTGGGTACTTAGACACAAAACGTTGTACGATGAGATTCAACACATGTGCCATGCACGGCACATGTGACAACTTGCCCAAATTTAATGCCGACAACAGATTGCTTCCATTGTCACACACCACTTTGCCGATCTCCAGTTGGTGCGGGGTCAGCCACTGATCCACCTGTGCGCTCAGGGCGGACAGGAGTGCTGGTCCTGTGTGGCTCTCTGCTTTCAGGCAAGTCAACCCCAAGATAGCGTGACACTGTCGTATCCGGGATGTGGAATAGCCCCTGGGGAGCTGGGGGAATCAGTTGATGTGCAGCCAGACGCCGCAGCAGAAGAGGACTCAGCCGAGGAGGATATTGAAGAGGATGGAGTAGGAGTAGAGGAGGTGGCAGTAGGTCTGCCTGCAAGTCGTGGTGGTGTCACCAACTCCGCTGCGGAGCCACGCATTCCATGCTTGTCAGCCGTCAGCAGGTTGACCCAATGCGCAGTATACGTGATATACCTGCCCTGACCGTGCTTTGCAGACCAGGTATCAGTGGTCAGATGGACCCTTGCCCCAACACTGTATGCCAGAGATGCCATGACTTCCTTTTCAATGACATGGTAGAGGTTTGGGATTGCCTTTTTGAAAAAAATTTCGTCCGGGTACCTTCCACTGTGGTGTCCCAATAGCGACAAATTTTTTGAAGGTCCTCAGACTCTACCAGCTGGTATGGTAAAAGCTGGCGGGCTAAGAGTTCCGCTCAAGCCAGCTGTCAGTCGCCGGGCAAGGGGGTGACTTTGTGACATTGGCTTCTTATGCTCAAACATGTCCTTGACAGACACCTGACTGTGGGCAGATGAGCAGGAACTGCTGAAGGTGAGAGATGGAGTGGCGGGTGGTTGAGAGGGGGCAGGGAGGACAGCAGTGGTTGACGTGGCTGAAGATGCTGGACCAGGAGGAGCATGGTGGCTTTGAGTTTGTGTGCTGCTTGTACTCATGTGTTGATCCCATAGGCGCTTGTGATGTGAGATCATGTGCCTTCGCAAAGCAGTTGTACCAAGGTGGGTGTTGGACTTCCCACGACTCAGTTTCTTTTGGCACAGGTTGCAAATGGCATTGCTTTTATCAGAGGCAGACACACAAAAAATGCCACACTGCTGAGCTTTGCAATGACGGCATTCTAGTGGTGGCAACAGCATGCGTTGACTGGCGTGCTGTCTGGCTGACCCCAGGTGCCGATACATGCTGTCTGACTGTGCCACTAACTCCTTGCGACGACCTCCCCTGCTTCCAACTCGTCTCCTCATTCTCTCTGTCTCCCCTTCAGAACTTTCCCCTCTTCTTCTCTTCGAGCAGGCACCCACGTGGCATCCGTGGACACATCGTCATCATCAACCGCTTCACTTGTATCTGACACCTCAGCAAAGGAAGCAGCAGCGGGTACAACATCATCATCATCATCATCACACTGTACGTCCATGTGTGTAATCCTGCCTGACTGAGACATATCCCCGTAATCTACATCATCTGGCAATAATGGTTGCGCATCACTAATTGCATCCAACTGATGTGTAAATAACTCCTCTGACGGATCAAGTGAAGCGGCTGTGGTGGCTGTGGTGGTAGTGGTGGTGGTGGCGACGGGCGGGTGCGTGGTAACTTGAGAGCAGGTGACCGAAGCTGAGCTGGAGGAGGATGGTGCGTCAAGGTTCTTAGCGGAAGCTGTTGAAGATTGGGTGTCCTGTCTAAGCCAGTCAACTACGTCCTCTGAATTTTTCGGGTTCAGGGTACGTGGCCTCTGAAAACTGGGCATTATTCCAGGGACAGTGGAAATCACAGCACCACGACCACGACGGCCCCTGCGGGGTGGCCTGCCTCTGCCTGTCATTTTTTTTAGATAAGTGGTACTACGCGTGCTAGGTACTGTGCCACCCGGTATGAGTGGTTGGCACTGGCAGTGGGCACACTACAGTCAGTGGAAGTGGGCCTGACACACACTGGCAGCAGGCAAGCAACTGAATTTAGACTACTGTCTAAAAATTAAATGCCTTATTTATCGGCAAGCTACTGTGCCACCCGGTATCAGTGGTTGGCACTGGCAGTGGGCACACTACAGTCAGTGGAAGAGGGCCTGACACACACTGGCAGCAGGCAAGCAACTGAATTTAGACTACTGTCTAAAAATTAAATGCCTTATTTATCGGCAAGCTACTGTGCCACCCGGTATCAGTGGTTGGCACTGGCAGTGGGCACACTACAGTCAGTGGAAGAGGGCCTGACACACACTGGCAGCAGGCAAGCAACTGAATTTAGACTACTGTCTAAAAATTAAATGCCTTATTTATCGGCAAGCTACTGTGCCACCCGGTATCAGTGGTTGGCACTGGCAGTGGGCACACTACAGTCAGTGGAAGAGGGCCTGACACACACTGGCAGCAGGCAAGCAACTGAATTTAGACTACTGTCTAAAAATTAAATGCCTTATTTATCGGCAAGCTACTGTGCCACCCGGTATCAGTGGTTGGCACTGGCAGTGGGCACACTACAGTCAGTGGAAGTGGGCCTGACACACACTGGCAGCAGGCAAGCAACTGAATTTAGACTACTGTCTAAAAATTAAATGCCTTATTTATCGGCAAGCTACTGTGCCACCCGGTATCAGTGGTTGGCACTGGCAGTGGGCACACTACAGTCAGTGGAAGAGGGCCTGACACACACTGGCAGCAGGCAAGCAACTGAATTTAGACTACTGTCTAAAAATTAAATGCCTTATTTATCGGCAAGCTACTGTGCCACCCGGTATCAGTGGTTGGCACTGGCAGTGGGCACACTACAGTCAGTGGAAGAGGGCCTGACACACACTGGCAGCAGGCAAGCAACTGAATTTAGACTACTGTCTAAAAATTAAATGCCTTATTTATCGGCAAGCTACTGTGCCACCCGGTATCAGTGGTTGGCACTGGCAGTGGGCACACTACAGTCAGTGGAAGAGGGCCTGACACACACTGGCAGCAGGCAAGCAACTGAATTTAGACTACTGTCTAAAAATTAAATGCCTTATTTATCGGCAAGCTACTGTGCCACCCGGTATCAGTGGTTGGCACTGGCAGTGGGCACACTACAGTCAGTGGAAGAGGGCCTGACACACACTGGCAGCAGGCAAGCAACTGAATTTAGACTACTGTCTAAAAATTAAATGCCTTATTTATCGGCAAGCTACTGTGCCACCCGGTATCAGTGGTTGGCACTGGCAGTGGGCACACTACAGTCAGTGGAAGTGGGCCTGACACACACTGGCAGCAGGCAAGCAACTGAATTTAGACTACTGTCTAAAAATTAAATGCCTTATTTATCGGCAAAGCTACTGTGCCACCCGGTATCAGTGGTTGGCACTGGCAGTGGGCACACTACAGTCAGTGGAAGTCGGCCTGACACACACTGGCAGCAGGCAAGCTAACTGAACTTAGACTAAAGTGTAAAAATTAAATGCCTTTTTTATCGGCAAAGTCCTGTGCCACACGGTATGACAGTGGTGGGCACTGGCAGTGGGCACACTACAGTCAGTGGAAGTCGGCCTGACACACACTGGCAGGCAACTAACCTTAGATTAAAGTGTAAAAATTAAGTGCCTTTTTTTAAGCAAAGTCCTGTGCCACACGGGATGACAGGGGTGGGCACTGGCAGTGGGCACACTACAGTCAGTTGAAGTCGGCCTGACACACACTAGCAGCAGGCAAGCAGCTGAAATTACACTAAAGTGTAAAAATTAAATGCCTTTTTATGCAAAGTCCTGTGCCAGCCGGTATGAGTGGTGGACACTGGCAGTGGGCACACTACAGTCAGTGGAAGTCAGCCTGACACACACTGGCAGGCAACTAACCTTAGATTAAAGTGTAAAAATTAAGTGCCTTTTTTTGATGCAAAGTCCTGTGCCACACGGGATGACAGGGGTGGGCACTGGCAGTGGGCACACTACAGTCAGTTGAAGTCGGCCTGACACACACTAGCAGCAGGCAAGCAGCTGAAATTACACTAAAGTGTAAAAATTAAATGCCTTTTTATGCAAAGTCCTGTGCCAGCCGGTATGAGTGGTGGACACTGGCAGTGGGCACACTACAGTCAGTGGAAGTCAGCCTGACACACACTGGCAGGCAACTAACCTTAGATTAAAGTGTAAAAATTAAGTGCCTTTTTTTAAGCAAAGTCCTGTGCCACACGGGATGACAGGGGTGGAGCACTGGCAGTGGGCACACTACAGTCAGTTGAAGTCGGCCTGACACACACTAGCAGCAGGCAAGCAGCTGAAATTACACTAAAGTGTAAAAATTAAATGCCTTTTTATGCAAAGTCCTGTGCCAGCCGGTATGAGTGGTGGGCACTGGCAGTGGGCACACTACAGTCAGTGGAAGTCAGCCTGACACACACTGGCAGGCAACTAACCTTAGATTAAAGTGTAAAAATTAAATGCCTTTTTTGATGCAAAGTCCTGTACCACACGGAATGACAGGGGTGGGCACTGGCAGTGGGCACACTACAGTCTGTGGGCCTGCAGCTCCTCACACACAGGCAGGCCAGGCAACTGCAATATGTATATAAAGGAAAAAAAAGCAGACTAATGTTGCAGCCCTAAAAGGGCTTTTGGGGTGCTGTCAGGACGCTGTCCTTACAGCAGAGATCAGATGAGTCTTTCAGGACTGGAGTGGACACTGAATTCACTAGCCTAGCTATCGATTTCCCTATTAAATCAGCAGCAACTACACTCTCCCTCCTCTCACTAAGACTGCAGCTTCAGAATGAATCTAAAATGGATGCTGTTCAGGAGGTGGGAGGGTCTGGGAGGGAGGGTATGCTGCTGATTGGCTGGAATGTGTCTGCTGACTGTGAGGTACAGGGTCAAAGTTTGCTCAATGATGATGTATAGGGGGCGGACCGAACATCGCATATGTTCGCCCGGCAGAGGCGAACGCGAACAAGCTATGTTCGCCGGGAACTGTTCGCCGGCGGATAGTTCGGGCCATCTCTACTGGTTGTATGCGAGATAAAAAGAGAGGGTGTAGGGGGTGCCACCCCCTTATACTCACCATTGAAAATCCCCAACCAACAGATCTTGGTTTATATGTCCTAGGGAGATATCAAAAGACTAGTCATCCAAATCCACCATTGATTCAGTTCAGATTGAAGGATCTTAAAGATAAACCTGTAAAAGAATCTACCAGGAAGGAGAAGGAGACAAACCCCCCTTCTCCCAGCAACTAGAGAAAGTGAAGCCAGAGCCCCTTATACCATGGAGGAGACCCTAGCTGCTGAAAATTGGTTTTCAGACCATAACTTGTGGTTAGAATGGGTTGTTTACAGCTTCTTAACCCCTTAAGGACACGGCCCTATTTCACCTTAAGGACCAGGCCATTTTTTCAAAATCTGACCAGTGTCACTTTATGTGGTGATAACTTTAAAACGCTTTTTCTTATCCAGGCCATTCTGAGATTGTTTTTTCGTCACATATTGTACTTCATGACAGTGGTTAAATGAAGTCGAAAAATTTCATTTTTATTTATAAAAAAATACCAAATTTACCAAAAATTTTGAAAAATTTGCAATTTTCCAAGTTTCAATTACTCTACTTCTATAATACATAGTAATACTGCCAAAAAAGTTATTGATTTACATTCCCCATATGTCTACTTCATGTATCGATCATTTTGGGAATGCCATTTTATTTTTGGGGACGTTACAAGGCTTAGAAGTTTAGAAGCAAATCTTGAAATTTTTCAGAAATTTTCAAAAACCCACTTTTAGGGACCAGTTCAGGTCTGAAGTCACTTTGTGAGGCTTACATAATAAAACCACCCAAAAATGACCCCATTCTAGAAACTACACCCCTCAAGGTATTCAAAACTGATTTTACAAACATCATTAACCCTTTAGGTTTTCCACAAGAGTTAATGGCAAATGGAGATAAAATTTCAGAATTTCAATTTTTGTAAAATTTTCCATTTTAATCCATTTTTCCAGTAACAAAGCAAGGGTTAATAGCCAAACAAAACTTAATATTTATTCCCCGATTCTGCAGTTTGCACGAACACCCTATATGTGGTCGTAAACTGCTGTATGGCCAAACTGCAGGGCGCAGAAGGAAAGGAGCGCCATATGGTTTTTGGAACGCAGATTTTGCTGGGCTGGTTTTTGACACCATGTCCCATTTGAAGCCCCCGATGCACCCCTAGAGTAGAAACTCCATAAAAGTGACTCCATCTAAGAAACTACACCCCTCAAGGTATTCAAAACCAGTTTTACAAACTTTGTTAACCCTTTAGGTGTTCCACAAGAGTTATTGGCAAATGGAGATGAAATTTACGAATTTCTATTTTTGTTACCTTGTCTCAAAAAAGTGTAATATAGAGCAACCAAAAATCATGTTTACCCTAAAATAGTACCAACAAAACTGACACCTTATCCCGTAGTTTCCAAAATGGGGTCACTTTTTTGGAGTTTCTACTGTAGGGGTGCATCAGGGGGCTTCAAATGGGACATAGTGTCAAAAAACCAGTCCAGCAAAATCTGCCTTCCAAAAACCATATGGCGTTCCCTTCCTTCTGTGCCCTGCCGTTTGGCCATACAGTAGTTTACGACCACATATGGGGTGTTTGTGCAAACAAGAGAATCAGGGCAATAAATATTGAGTTTTGTTTGGCTGTTAACCCTTGCTTTGTTACTGGAAAAATGGATTAAAATGGAAAATTTGCAAAAAAATAGCTGTTTTGGGACTGTTTTTATTTTTGTTATTTACATAGTTGAACTGACAGGTTAGATTGTGTGCTATTTCTATAGAGCAGGTTGTTACGGACGCGACAATACCAAATATGACTACTTTTTGGGGTTTTTGTTTCAGTTTTACATAATAAAGCATTTTTGAAAAAAATTTTTTAGTGTCTCCACATTCTGAAAGCCATAGTTTTATTTTATTTTTTGGGCGACTGTCTTATGTAGGGGCTCATTTTTGCGGGATGAGATGGCGGTTTGATTGGCACTATCTTGGGGTGCATATGACATTTTGGTCGCTTGCTATTACACTTTTTGTGATGTAAGGTGACAAAAATGGCTTTTGACACCGTATTTTTTTATTTTTTGCTGTGTTCAGCTGATGGGTTAGGTCATGTGTTATTTTTATAGATCAGGATGTGACGGACGCGGCGATACATAATATGTATACTTTTTATTTATTTATATAAGTTTTACACAATAATATCATTTTTAAAACAAAAAAAATCATGTTTTAGTGTCTCCATAGTTTGAGAGCCATATATTTTTTTTTTTTTGGGCGATTGTCCTATGTAGGGGCTCATTTTTGCGGGATGAGATGGCGGTTCGAATGGTACTATCTTGGGGTGCATATGACTTTTTGATTGCTTACTATTACACTTTTGTGATGTAAGGTGACAAAAAAATGGCTTGTTTGACAACGTTTTTATTTTTATGTTTACGGCGTTCATCTGAGGGGTTAGGTCATGATATATTTTTATAGAGCAGGTCCTTACGGACGCGACGATACATAATATGTATACCTTTTTTACTTATTTTGGTTTTACACAATAATATCCTTTTTGAATGAAAAAAAACATGTTTTAGTATCTCCATAGTCTGAGAGCCATATATTTTTCAGTTTTTAGGCAATTGTCTCAGGTTGGGTATCATTTTTGCGGGATGAGGTGATGGTTAGATTGGCACTATTTGGGGGTCATATGACTTTTTGATCGCTTGCTATTACACTTTTTGTGATGTAAGGTGGCAAAAAATGGCTTTTGACAAAGTTTTTATTTAATTTTTTACAGTGTTTACTTGAGGGGTTAGGTCAGGTGATATTTTTATAGAGCAGATTCTTACGGACGTGGAGATACCCAATATGTCTACTTTTTTTTTTTTTACATTTAACACTAAAAGCATTTTTGAAACAAAAAAATCATGTTTTAGTCTAAGAGGCATTGTTTTTTTATTTTTTGGCCAATTGTTTTAGGTAGGGGCTCGTTTTTGCGGGATGAGATGGCGGTTTGATTGGTACTATTTTGGGAGGAAAACACCTTTTTGATCGCTTTGTATTACACTTTTAGTGATGTAAGGTGCCAAAAAATGGCTTATTTACACCATTTTTTGGGGGTTTTTTTTATGGCGTTCACCTGAGGAGTTCAGTCATGTGATATTTTTATAGAGCAGGTTTTTACGGACGCGGCGATAACTAATATGTGTAGTGTATTTTTTTTTTTTTTTTTTATTCAGTGATATGTGTTTTTTTCATTTTTACTTTTTTTTCACTTTTTTACATATTTTTTTTTACCCAGACCCACTTGGTTCTGAAAGATCCAGTGGATCTGGTGTCTGTATAATACAGTACAGTACACTATATAGTGCACTGTACTGTATTTTGTACTTTAGACAGTCTGAATAGACCTTTAGCAGGTCTATTCAGACTTTCAGCACCATGGAGAGCAGGACGCTTCTGAAAGCGTCCTGTCTCCATGGCAACCATCACCCGCTGCCATAACTGGGCAGGGGGTGATGGATGGGGAGGGAGTGGAGCTCCCTCCCTCTGTGATCCCATACTGTTGGGGGGCTGCAAAGGCACAGCAGCCCCCGATGGGAGAGGGAGGAGCTCCTCCTGTTAACCCTTCCATACCGGGTCCGTGACGGACCGCGGTACGGAAGAGGTTAAACGGCTGGCATCTGATCAAGCACAGATGCCAGCCGTTTCTATCAGAGTGTCAGCAATGTGCTGACACTCTGATAGACCCACTAGACACCAGGAAACTTATCAGAGGAGGCGGGCGGGGATCGCATCGCGATCCCGCCCGCCGCACCGCCCGCCTCCCGCATCGCCTCCGGCCGCCCGCAACCACCCCCTGCACCCCGCAGCCACAATATGATTGGGGGTTAAAAATAAACAGTTTGGGAGCATTAACTCTTCTGATCCCCGCGGTCACCGCGGAGATCAGAGATCGCACTGAAGCGCTGCAAACCGCAGGTCTGAATTGACCTGCGGTTTGCAGCGATCGCCCATATGGGGGGGTCACAGGACCCCCCTGGGCATTGTAGCAAGGTACCTGCTGAATGATTTCAGCAGGTACCTTGTTCTGATCACTGCCAGCTGAGCAGCAGTGATCGGAACAACTCATGACGTACCGGTACGTCATGTGTCCTTAAGGACTCGGGAAACATGCCGTACCGGTACGTCATGTGTCCCAAAGGGGTTAAGTAAACAGATCTGGGTGTATTACTTGCTCTTCAGCTAGGTACCATCTTGGCATTGTACCCCTTCACCTCGATCCAGATCATTATTCTTGTTTCTTAAGTATATATGCTAACAAAAACAGTAATGCATCAGCCTGCGAGATATGGAAGAGGCAGCACCCTCTGATGAGGAAAATACAAAACCCTGGAGCAGGAATGACTATCTACAGTACAAAGGAAATTACATATTTTTCGAAGTGGAGAGGGAGGAAGGAAAGAATATGGGCAAATTCCCAGACAGTAAATATTTCCAGCAAAGAGTATCTTACATATCTAATGAACCAGACCCAAGCACTAGGAGATGTAGTGTGGCTGTGTGCAGACATGAAGTTGAGAGCAAAAATAGAGGTTATTTGGTACAGTCAGTGCACCCTGGCACTCATACTAATGCCCTTCCACATCTTCAACCCTCTGGATTGGGAAAAGACCCTAATGCACCTCAGAACACCCACTGATAACTCTGCAGACCAATCTGAATCTCCCAAAAGAAGGACAAATGTGAAGCGGCCCCAGGGGGAGTCTTGACTCCCATGTGTACATAGATGCTATATCATCAAATGGGTCAGTCCATTACATCAGTGTGACGAGTGCTCTTTGTAATACCCCCTCCACAGCAGCAAAGTCTTTTGCCATAAATGAGCATACCTTTGCTAACACGCATGGCCTTATGATCCCAGACAGTCTTTGGGTATCTGTTCTCTTTCCCCCAGGGCTGTTCTCCAGGTACAATTGCTGTTCTCTGGCAGCTTTACACTCCACAGGAATTATGTATTTTTCCTAAGAGAACCTGCTCTTTTCTGACTTTAGCGTCACACAGGCTCACAGACATTGGTGTGTCTCACAAGCAGAGCCAGACTTAACTGGCTGATGCAATCCAACTATAGAGCTCCTCCTTCAGGGAAGGCACGGTCAGCCTGCCTCTGCAGAGTTAGGGCATAAGAACTAAACAGTGCTACCTACACAGCCTTTGAGATCACAACAGAGCATAACACAAAGCTGTAACCCTTTTAGCACCAAATTAACTTTTTTGCAGTAATTTGGGTCCCTGCAAGTGCAGGGCTTGAATAATTTCCCCCAATTATATTTCTATAAGATTCAGCTTCAGCCTACCTTCTCTTTTATTTTGCTTGTGATAGGTTTCTCCCTGTCAGTTCTACCAAGCAAGAGGGAGTGAAAAAGTGTGTGCATCTCATTGAAATACATTGGAGGTTCTTCACACAGTACACAGATATAGTATAAACAGATAGGTTTGATCATCTCGAATCTTGATACAAGTTTGATAAGTCTACAACTAATCAATGTAGGGATGCCATTATATCTGCACTGCACTCCTGGTCCATGAGATAGGGCTAACATCTTCAGCAGAACTCTATACATGGAAAGCCATACAGGGAGGGCACAGCTAGCTGGGGAGGGGTCTAAGAACTGCTTAGATAGATCTGATATGACACTATAGTTCACAAGATGTTCGGCACAAATGACCTAGATGCCCATAATGAAAGCACTGAAAGAGTCACTGAGTTTTGAAAAAACATTTGATATGTCATAGAGTCGAGACACATCATATGGTTTGATTTGTGGAGTTCTGAGTGCTAAGCCCCCCACTGATCACTAGAACGTCGATAGAGAAGCATCCACATATCACGCTCTTTCTTGACACTGCAGGAGAAGTTAGACCGACTCAACAGAAAGTCTGTGGGCTTGTCTTGATTCCGTCACCTGCAGTGAAGACAACACAACATATGCAGGCAGTGGGGGGCAAAGCACTCAGACCCACACAAATAAAAAAATTTGATACGTCTCTATGACATATCAAAGGTTTTCTCAAAACTCAGTTTCCCATTAAAATGTATTGGTGCAACTGGGCTACAAGAAAACAAACGACAGTGTTAAAAGATTGCTTCTAACAGGCAAAGTTTATATAAATATGAAGGAAAGTCAAAAATATGGAACTTGATAAGCTGTGATCGACCTAGCCTGATTGAATGCAATCTGAAAATCTTCACATGACTAGATCTTGATTTCCAAGTGAGTTTTTCATGCTCCTTAAGGCTCATGCACACGACCGTATGTATTTTCTGTTTACGTTCCCTTTTTTTGCGTTCTGTATACGGACTGTATACGGAACCATTCATTTCAATGGATCGGCAAAAATAACAGAAGGTACTTTGTATCCCTTCCATTTCCGTTTTTCCGTTCCGTTCAAAGATAGAACATGTCCTATTATTGTCCGCATAATGGACAAGGATAGTACTGTTCTATCAGGGGCCAGCTGTTCCGTTCCGTAAAAAACAGAATGCACACAGACGTCATCCATATTTTTTGCGAATCCGTTTTTTGCGGACCGCAAAATACTGAAAAAGCCATACAGTCGTGTGCATGAGCCCTAAAAGCTACATGCATACGAACATATTTTGTTTCCGTGTCCATTTTTTTGGTGGATCCATTCATTTCAATGGGTCCGCAAAAAATGCTGACAGCACACCGTGTACTATCCGCATCTGTATGTCCGTCCCGTAGCCCTGCAAAAAAATAGAGCATGTCCTATTCTTGTCCTTTTTGCAGACAAGGATAGGCATTATAACAATGGATCCGCAAAAAAAAAAATGGATCCGAGAAAAAAAACGGATGCCATATGGAAGGTCATCCTTTTTTTGCGTATCCGTAATTTGCGGACCACAAAACACATACGTTCGTGTGCATGTAGCCTTAGGCTCCATTCACACGTCCGCAATACTGTTCCGCATTTTGCGTAACGGAATTGCGGATCCATTCATTTCTATGGGGACACACTATGTTCCGCCCGGATCCGGAATTGCGGATCCGCACTTCCGGGTCCGCACTTCCGTTCCGCAAAAAAATAGAATATAGTCAATAAGATTTGCAAGACTTCCATCACGCTATCTCCAGCTTCGATATTACTCTGGCTCCCATCCGATACGTGGTCTCCCAAGAGATATGATCTGCCAACCTATTTAATACAGGTAGCTAGATCACTAATCCCCTTGCATTGGCTTGAACGTAACCCGCCTAATGTGGGACAGTGGAGAGAGAAGGTAGACCAATTATTCCTCATGGAGGAACTAGCTAGTTGGGCAACCAGATCCCATGCCAAATTTGTGAAACTTTGGGCCCCCTGGAGAGATTACAGGCATGTGGATTGGAGCAAGAACTCTTCTAAACCTTGAGCACATACCTCCTGATGTTTGTTTGATCCCTGACGTTGACCTTGTTACTTGTTTAATTATGTCTTCTTTTCGGAGGGACGGCCCCCTGATGTTCCTAGGGGTCTCCCACAACAGCTGATAGAGACTCCATCCCAGAGAATTCGGGGGTAGGTCCCAGGTGCAGACGGCCTACTTAGCTGCCTTTGGCAACCTTAAGGTACTTCCAGGTGCTTGACTTGGGAACCCTTATTTCTTCCTGGTCGCCCCGATGCTTTGCATACAATCTATGGTGGTTTTCTTTTTGTTCTGTTCTTGTAATTCAGTTTTTTTTTTCCCTATGTCCCCCCTCTTTCCCCCCCCCTACCCTCTGGACCCTACATCCCCCCCCCTCCTCTCCTTACCCTCCCCTCCTCCCTTCCCCACCCTCTCTCCCTTTCCCATATTTGCCTTTTTCTTTTTCACTTGCATATGATACCATATCTCTATTTTATTGATTGTTCTCAACGCTCTTTGTTTGCTCATGATGAGGTAATAACCCTTTGTCTATTCTTGATTGTCAATTACGTTTTTGTACAACGTATAACAAAACTTAATAAACAGAAAATTGTTAAAAAAGAAAAAAAAAAAAAAAAAATAGAATATGTCCTGTTCTTGTCCGCAATTGCAGACAAGAACAGGCAGTTTCTATGAGAGTGCCGGCGATGTGCGGTCCGCAAAATGCAGAACGCACATTGCTGATGTCCGTGTTTTGCGGATCCCAAGAACCTACTGTAGCGTGAAATAACGCACTCCTTTTACACCGTCGTCAGCTGATTCCACATAGATGTCTACAGAGCCTGTTCTATTAAACGCTTATACAACACTAATAGAGTGGAGAGGGTGTCAGCAGTAAGTTTGTGTTGACGTCACTGATTATTTTGCCCTTCCTCTGATCTATCAGAACAATAACCCCCAAAAAATGTATCCTGTCTGTTGAGCATCCACCTTCATTTGGTCAGCATTTGGTCGGAAATCCATCAGTATTGCTAAAGCCAAAAAAAAAACAGGAGTGGATCCAAAACAGAGAGGACACATGAATGGAATATTTGCATGTCTTCTGTGTTTTGTTCCCAATCCTGCTTTTGGCTACCAAGTCATAAGCCAATTCTGATAGGACCATACAGGCCTTAAAGCTGCTACACAGACAGAATCCGTTGTGCGTCTCATTTTTCCTTCCTTCTGACAGATCAGAAGTAGGGTCAAAGAAATGACGATGTCAACAAGGCCAAAAAGGCAAAATAGTGGCCCAGTCATGGAGTGGGGAGGGGGGAGAATAGCTTGAGAAGTCCACAGAGTGGCCCAATGACATAGTGTTGAGGTAACAGTAGCATGAGGAGACCGCAGAGTGACCCAGTGACATAGTGGGGAGGTGGCAGCAGCAGCAGCATAAGGAGACCACAGAGTGGCCCATTTACATAGTGTTGAGGTGGCAGCAGCATGAGGAAGCCACGGAGTGGACGAGTGACATCTTTGAGAAGGCCACAGACTGGCAAGGTGACATAGTGTGGAGGTGGCAGCAGCAGCATGAGGAGGCCACAGAGTGGCCCGGTGACATAGTGTTGAGTTAGCAGAAGCATGAGGAGGCCACAGAGTGGCCCAATGACAGAGTCTGGTGGTGGCAGCAGAATGAGTAGGCCACAAAGTGGCACAATCACAGAGTCTGGAGGGGTCGGCAGCAGCAGCATCAGGAGGAGGCCACAGAGTTGTACAATGACCGAGTGAGAAGGTGGCAGCAGCATGAGGAGACCACAGAGTGGCACAATGACAGAGTCTGGAGGTGGCAGCAGCATGACTAGGCAACAGAGTGGCACAATGACAGAGTGTGGAGGTGGCAGAAGCATGAGTAGGCCACCGAGTGGCACAGTGACCAAATCCGGAGGTGTCGACAGCATTAGCAGGCCAAAGAGTGGCACAATGACAGAGTGTGGAGGTGTCGACAGCAGCAGCATCAGGAGGAGGCCACAAAGTGGCACAATGACCGAGTGAGGAGGTGGCAGCAGCATAAGGAGACCACAGATCGGCGCAATGACAGAGTCTGGAGGTGGCAGCAGCATGAGTAGGCCAAAGAGTGGCACAATGACAGAGTCTGGAGGTGTCAGCAGAAGCATCATGAGGAGGCCACAGAGTGGCACAATGACCGAGTGAGGAGGTGGCAGCATCATGAGTAGGCCACAGAGTGGTACAATGACAGTCTGGAGGTGGCAGCAGCATCAGGAGGAGGCCACAAAGTGGCACAATGACAGAGTCTGGAGGTGGCAGGAGCATGAGTAGGCCACAGAGTGGCACAATGACAGAGACTGGAGTTGTCGGCAGCATGAGTAGGCCACAGAGTGGCACAATGACCGAGTTTGGTGGTATCGGCAGCATGGGTAGGCCACAGAGTGGCACAATGACAGAGTGTAGAGGTGGCAGAAGCATGAGTAGGCCACCGAGTGGCACAGTGACCAAATCTAGAGGTGTCGACAGCATTAGCAGGCCAAAGAGTGGCACAATGACAGAGTGTGGAGGTGTCAACAGCAGCAGCATCAGGAGGAGGCCACAAGGTGGAACAATGACCGAGTGAGGAGGTGGCAGCAGCATAACGAGACCACAGATCGGCGCAATGACAGAGTCTGGAGGTGGCAGCAGCATGAGTAGGCCAAAGAGTGGCACAATGACAGAGTCTGGAGGTGTCAGCAGCAGCATCATGAGGAGGCCACAGAGTGGCACAATGACCGAGTGAGGAGGTGGCAGCAGCATGAGTAGGCCACAGAGTGGTACAATGACCGAGTTTGGTGGTATCAGCAGCATGGGTAGGCCACAGAGTGGCACAATGACAGAGTCTGGAGGTGTTGGCAGCAGCAACATCAGGAGGAGACCACAAAGTGGCACAATGACTGAGTCTGGAGGTGGCTGCAGCTTGAGGAGACCACAGAGCAGCACAATGACAGAGTCTGGAGGTGGCAGCAGCATGAGTATGGCACAGAGTGTGACAATGACCGAGTCTGGAGGTGTAGGCAACATGAGTAGGCCACATAGCGGCACAATGACAGAGTCTGAAGGTGTCGACAACAGCAGCATCAGGAGGAGGCCACAGAGTGGCACAATGACTGAGTCTGGAGGTGGCGGCAGCATGAGAATACCACAGAGCGGCACAATGACAGAGTCTGTAAGTGGCAGCAGCATGAGTAGGCCACAGAATGGCACAATTACAGAGTGTGGAGGTGGCAGCAGCATGAGTAGGCCACCAAGTGGCACAATGACAGAGTCTGGAGGTGGAAGCAGCATGAGGAGACCACAGAGCGGCACAGTGACCAAGTCTGGAGGTGGCAGAAGCTTGAATAGGCCACAGAGTGGCATAATGACCGAGTCTGGAGATGGCGGCAACATCAGGAAGCCTAGAGTGGCACAATAACAGAGTGTGGTGGTGGCAGCAGCATGCGAAAGCCACAGAATGGCACAATGACAGAGTGTCGATCAACCAAGGGGAACCTGCCTGGCATGAACAGGGCTCTAGTAGCTACAGACAATGAGAAGACAAAGAGTCAAGATAGCTTAGAGCTCGGAAGAGTCGCAAAGTTCATCAAGATACGTCACTAAAGATTTTACCGCATATAACTGCAGCGCTGAACTCTAAATATAATTTGTTTTCCCACCGAAATACATCACAAAAGATTTTATCACATTAAACTGCAGTGCTGAACGTCTTTTTCAAAATTAAGTCATAAAAGATTTTACCACATATAACTGCAGCGCTGAACGCTGAATACAATTTTTTTTCCTCCGAAATAAGTCACAAAAGGTTTTGCCACAGATACCTGCAACAGTGAACGCTGAATATATTTTGTTTTTCTACCAAAATACGTCACTAAACATTTTACCACACATGACTGCAAAAGTGAACGCTGAATATATTTAGTTTTTGTACTAATATAATAACTGTAGACGTGAAATGCGTATATATTTTTAGTTTTGTAATGAAATAGGCCACCAAACTCTTTTACCACAAATAAATACAACAGTGATGAGCGTACATTTTTTCCCTTTTTGGACTGAAATAGGACACCGAACGTTTTCACCACATATAACTGCAGAAGTGAACTGAGAATATATTTTTCTTTTTGTACTCAAATAGGCCAGTAAACGCATTTACCAGAAATAAATGCACCAGTGAAGTGTGTATATATTTTTCTTTTTGTACTGAAATATGTCACTAAACGTTTTCACCACATATAACTGCAGAAGTAAACTGCGTATATATTTTTCTTTTTGTAATTAAATACTCCACTGAACTCTTTCACCACATATAGCTGCAGAAGTGAACTGCGTATATATTTTTCTTTTTCTACTGAGATACGCCACTAAACGCTTTCACGACATATGGCTGCAGAAGTGAACTGAGAATATATTTTTCTTTTTGTAATGAAATATGCCACTAAATGCTTTCAACACATATAGCTGCAGAAGTGAACTGGGTATATATTTTTCTTTTTCCACAGATATAAGCCACTAAAGACCTTTCAACATAGCACTTGCACCCCAAGAACAAATTGCTGGAATGACAGAGCTGTATAATGGCTATTTGGATCCCCAAATTATTTTTCCCTGCACTTGTAAATTGCTTTTCTAGCGCCTTCTGACATCTGTCCCTGCACTAAGATGCTGTGAATTGATTCCTCCCTACCCTTTCCCTGCACTTATAAATAGTTTTTTAATTTTTTTTTTAATAGTGAGGTTTTTCCAATTGCTGTCCCTAGCGCTTTCTCACGTCTGTCCCTGCACACAGAACGCTGGAAAATCTCTGATTCTAAGATGACTGCTGTATTTTTGGGGTGTGACTTCACAGGGCTCGCTGGCTGCTGATTGGCTGTATGCAAGTATGTCAATCTGGGTGATCCCGACTTCCTTGCTTACCCTTCTTCTGGTGTGTTTATTCGATGCTGGGAATAATAATTAGTACATATGTGGCTTTCTCCTGTATGGCTGTTCCCCTCTAAAAACGTTGGATCTCACAGTTAGTCTGTGCGCTAGTGACAGCACTTTAGTTTTAGTGCATGCGGATTAGGGATATCAGGACGCCAACTTTGCTCCGTAAAACGTGTTTTATTCTTTCATAGAGGATCTTTGTTTTTTTCTCTGTGTTGCCGCTATCTTGCATTTGTATTTCTTTGCCAAACACGTTTCCAAACCTGACTGGTTTCTTCTTCAGTGGTCAGATATATGATATAAAATGAGGGACAAATCACTCCTTATATTGAGTCAGTATGATCAATGTCACCAATTAGGTTTGTCAAGATCCCTAATCAAGATCGAAAGAGCAAGGTACCAAACAAACATGAACTAAATTTAACAAATAATACCTTTTAAAATATAGAAACACAAAAGGGGGTCAGTCAGCACTCCCTGTATGCAGGTGCACGTAGCTATGGCAATTATACATACAAACAAAAAAATGCAACAGCACTCTGCAACCAGTTGGTTGCAGAGTGCAGTTGCATTTTTTTGTTTGCACTTTTAAAATATAACATTTAATACATCCTCAAAAGGAAATATATGACCCCCAATTGTAATACAAAAAAAGATGCTCAAAGCCCCCAGAAGACATAAAAGAAACAGGATAGATGAAGGGAAAGAACGTCGGGACTATGCCCCTAACAGCTCCTGTTATATGTAAATTGTTGTTCCCTGAGTGTCCCTGCCGACAGGATAGGGACTGCCCAACTTCGTCGAGACAAAAAGATATGGAAACGTAGATAGTCAGGGAATCACAATAATAACATGATATATTATAATTGAACGAGGAACAGATATCCCATGTAAATAGATCCCAACGCGTTTCCTTAGCATACAGCTAATTCATCAGGGGATCAAATCTCAATGGATGGACGTAATTATCGATATACCATAAACAACTGTAATATTAAACCGTGATACTTATCAGTCAGGTGAAATACACAAGAAGGAGGAACTGATGTCGGCCAGCCTTTGTAGGAAGCAGCCAGGTAGATGTGAAGATTTAGGCTGCATCCCGCGCCCAAAGATGTTGGCAAGTCAGCAATTAGAAGTACATAGCCCAGAGCAGATGACAGCCCTGGCTAGGTCCTAATGGTCCAGGCAATAACACATGGACAAGAGGGTATGGCGTGCATGTAATAGCAATGGCAGCACCTGCACCAGGTTTGCCTCATTTAAAAAGGCCGCGGGTAGCTAAAAGTACCACCCCTAAGGCTGCGTCAGGTGTCACGTGATCTACTGTGACGCTCGAATGCCGATCACGTGACCCTGAAGCCGTGCCCCCTCAGGAGGCAAGAAGGATACGTCACTCTCCACCTGATCAAGCACAGGGGAGTGGCCAAAGGTCCTTCAGCCTAGAGTGGTGATATTGGGCGAGTATTAAAGGGCATATATGGAGGGAGGAACCAAACCTCTCCAAATTTCTTAAGCCCCGATAAATAAACTTATTGATAGATGATGCCAGTTTAAAATAAATCAGCAATACGGCATCTTTTTAGCTGAGGCTTAAGAGGCAGGTCAATTGATACTCGCAAGAAAGAGGTACCTACATAGGGAGGATATATATGTTATAGATACATTATGTCCATCAGAAGAAATAAATTGATTAAATGGATGAAGAAAGACACACATGATGGCCTGTACGGGCTGATAAGTCATATTATAGCCTGTAAGCCAAGATTGAACACATATGACTGTGCTGATACCAGTTTAAAGGGTCATTTGATTAGATGCAGAGTACATATGCATAAACACAATCATCCCCCCCTTTTTTTTTATCCCCCTTGTATAGAAGGAGGCCAGGGTAGTGGCAGATTAACATAATATAACCATTCACAGGGGCTCCACCGATGAAGGTGGTGGCAAATAGATTGCCACACACATTGGCCCCACGAATATTAGTATGACGCCCTGTCTGATTAGTATTGTACTCTGCACCAGAGGATTAGGCCACAACATTGGTAATTAGATATAGCAACCAAAAAGGAGCTGGTCATTTAGACCACTGGGAGCCATGGTATGTAGTTCATATATCCACCATGTTTCGCGTTGGAGGATCTTACGGTTCCAGTCTCCTCCTCTTGCTGGAACCGGGATTAATTCAATTCCAATGAATCTGACCCCCTTGTAAGAGCCTCCATGGTGGATCGTAACATGACTCGCCAGTCATGTCTCTCTTTGATGTTTCAGATCACCTAAATGTTCTCCTACTCGGCGTCTGAATTCCCTTGCGGTTTTACCGATATACTCCAAACCGCAAGTACATGTTGCTTTGTATATCACCCCTTGAGAGCGGCAATTAATGAATTGTCGGATGATATACTCTTTTTTGGTGACCCCACTTCTAAACGAACGGCATTGTGTAATATGGGGGCATGCTATACAGCCGCTACAGCGGTAACACCCAACCACGGGTTTGATCCACCTCTTCTCCTCTGGTGTTGTGTTGGGACGCTGATAGTGGCTGTGTATCAAGGAGTCACGAAGATTCCTCCCCCTGCGATAAGTGAACTGAGGTTTAGTTGGAAGTACCTCCTTCAGGTCCGGATCCAGATGGAGGATACTCCAATGTCTATTAAGGATCTCTCGAACCTCTTTTGCTAGACTGTCTTAAGTCGCAATAAGGCGAACTTGTCTTTCTTTGTCCCCTTCATTATGTCCCTCTGATGTAAGTGGAGGGGATAGCAAATTTGTGCGATCACTCATTAAGGTCCTTTGAAATGCTCAATTCAGGATCTTCCTGGGGTACCCTCTTTCCAGGAACCGTTTTTGTAAATCCTTCGCCTGTTCCTTAAATGCATCCAAGGAGGAGCAGTTCCTCCTCAGTCGGAGGTACTGCCCCATCGGTATGCCTCATCCTGTTTCTTTTATGTCTTCTGGGGGCTTTGAGCCTCTTTTTTTGTGTTACAATTTGGGGTCAATTGATATAGCCACATTAGCCCCCTCTGACTTTCAAATACAGCAGTGGTGAGGACCAGTGACCCTGGTGTAGCCACTAGCTACGGGGTTTTCTCTAAGCCCGTTGAGCCGTGTATTACTACTATTATCATTTGTCACTTTGGGAGTAATTCCCTGCTATATATCATTATTTTGATGTGTTCCCAATGTGATCCGATTATTTCTGTTGCCCTAATTATTGGCCCGATGGTTGCGCCCCCCTGATGATGTGGAGCCACCGCTGACACGGTCTGCACATTCGGCGTAATGTTTCAGCCTGCAGAGTGTGGCTCCGCCTTGTAGGTGTGACGTTTCACTGACAGCCTTGACGCTCGGTCTCCTTGGTTGTCTCGCGATGGTTTGCCTCGGCATGGCCTGCCACATGACCAATTCATGTCATGTGACATGTCCGGTGCCTTGGTGGACGTCGCCTGACGTCAGAACGATTGAGCGTCTTGTTGCTTGGCACCGGAGCATGCGCATTTGCCAATAGCAGACGCTGACTTTGGCGCCGTACCTCCTCATCTAGTGTGTAAGTTTGTTTACTATACTAAGTTGCTACGGCTGATTTAAATGTTCACTTTATTACACAGGTGGGTAATACACCTATTGATTTACACGTTTAGGTGGATACCGATATTTACTAGTATTCCACACTGGTGGATTTTTTCACATTAACACAAGTTTTGTATTCCTTATGATCACGATATTTTTTGTAATTGTACATGTAATCGTAAGCACTGTATGATTTATTTTCCTGCTTTATTGGCAATTAATTATCACTTTGCATGATGGGTATATATATGCCCAGTTGACACTGTTGGCTTATGCTTGATAAAGACCACATTGAGTGGTTGAAACGTCGCTGAACAGTGAATAAAGGGTCCACTTTCTTCACTATTCTTGGAGTGCTGCCTTGTTTTTGATGATTATACATTTGACCATTTGGCCCATGGTTTGAGGATTTGCACCGTTGAATCACCTGTTTTTGAGTGCTGAAGTGCCTTTTTGGTTTACTATATATATATATACAATAGGGTCTATTATTAAAAAACATTGGCCCATTTTGGGAAAATCCATTAGAGACGTGCCTGAGTTTAGTAGTCCCCCTTTATTCTCCTACCGGCGATCCAAAAGCCTCAAGGATCAACTGATCAGGGCTGACCTTGGACCAAAGAAAATAGTGAGACAGACGACTCTTACACAGCCAGGCATGGGATGTTTCCCATGCCTGGGGTGTGTCAATTGTAAATACATAAAAAGGAGTCAAGAATTTGTACATCCCATTACGGGAAATGCATACCCCATCAGATATCATTTAACTTGCAACTCGGAATATGTGGTTTATGTATTATCATGTCCGTGTGAGGTTTTATATGTCGGCGAGACGTCCACGGACTTGAAAACTCGTCTTAATAATCACAGGAATACGATTCGAAAAAACAGACTTGATTTACCAGTATCAAGACATTTTCATGATGCAAAGCATAGAGAAAGGGATCTTCAATGCTGGATAATTGACCATGTACCAATACCCAGACGGGGTGGCAATAGAGTTGCCCTTTTTAAAAAAAGGGAACTCCACTGGATATATACACTGGGTACCTTGTCCCCGCAGGGGTTAAATATAGATTAACGATTGGGTTTGTATTGAGGGAAATACTTGCCCTGTCCCCGGAGGGTCTGCACTGTGACCATTGTGAAGTGGGATGACTGTACAGTAGATTTTCAAAAAAACATTATTGTTATATATTAAATATTTGATCCCAAAAAATTTTTTCTTTCTCCTTTTTTCTTCACAGGGAGACGGCTGATTTCCAGTTACTTATTGCCCCCAGAAGTGAGGTGACAGGCGACTCTTTAGGACATCGTATGAATATCTATGGAAATCCCGATTTGTCTCTGCAATATTCTCTGTGGTGCCTGGTGATGATGTGTGTTTTGTCCCATGGAGGAGAACCCTCCTTCTGCCAATATTGCACTAGGGGTCAGGAGCCTGTAGGCACGGGCGCTTGATGCTTGGTGCCCTGTTGTTGGGGGTTGACGTGTGAAATATCACGCCGGCCACTGATACAGGACTTTAATAGGCAGAGTATTTTATGGGTGAGTTATGTATGAGTTGGACTGCCATCATTGTGTGTTTGGGTACCAGGTACGGTTTCCCACACTTAAGATGGCGGCCCTAGTCTTGTGTGTGGCACTGCGCAGACTCGGGAAATACCAGGACGTCAGGATTGTAATAACGTTTGTGCGTATCTCTCAGTAGCGGGTGATGTCATGTCGCACGCTCTGTCTGACATGCGCAGTGTTGTACTTCCGGACGCCGGCATGTACGACATTGAATGATTGTCCTGAGGTCGCTGTGAAACTTCCGGATAGGGGGTATGTGTCTGGAATATCGTCATCTCCCTGTGACGATTGGAATTATTAACCGATTATGCACCAGCACTTTTCTTAACGGATGGACTTTTTATGGAATCACTTATGAATTAATTTGAATCATGTTTGTACTACACGTATTTTTGAAATTGTATATTGCACATCAACTTTTGTATCAACTATTTGATGTCACTTTGTGGAGCTTGTTACATGATTGACTCAATGACACATATGTGAAGGGTTAATGAACTTGGATGACGCTTGATGATGATGCCACTATTCACTGACTATATAATGCCTGTATGCACTGCACAGTTTGCTTGAGAAAGGCTCCGATATAGGAGCGGAAACGTTGCCATGCCTTCTGGGTGAATAAAGAAACACTTTTGCTTTTTATCAATTTTTGGAGTGCTGCTCTATTTTTATCACTATATATTTATATATATATATTCATGGATGTTTTGGAGGCAGTGGGAGGAAGCAGGTCATGTTGATGCATATTTCAAACTTGATGCATTACTGGCATGGTGTATCTTAAAGTGATTAGTGTTGAGCGGGAATATTTCAATTTCGAATCTTTATCGCGAATATTGGCACTTTGAAAATTCACGAATATTTCGAATATAGTGATATATATTCGTGAAAACTAAGATTTGATTTTTTTTGTTTTTTATCTGAACCCATTACCTAGTATACCTACCTGCTTCTTGCTTGTGGGCCAATGTGAGAAGGCTGCAATAGTGTAGTCTGTAGTGAATTAGAATATTCTTCATTATTAAATATTTTTTTTCTCTTATGCGAAAAATCAGCAATGAAATATTCGCGTAATGCGACTATTCTAACACCCGAATATATAGCACTATAGAATATAGTGCTATATTTTTGTTTTTTAGAATATTCGTTATTTTTTTCCATCTGAAGTCATGATTCCTCCCTGCTTAAGTTGCTTTTGGGCCAATAACTGTGACAAATAAAAATGACAAATATTCTAAAAAAAAGAATATATAGCACTATATTCTTTACTGCCTGGGGAGGTGGTGATGGTGAGTACAATAAAGGAATTCAAGAGGGGCCTGGATGTATTTCTGGAGCGTAATAATATTTCAGGCTAAAGCTACTAGAAATAGGTCGTTAATCCAGGGAGTTGTTCTGACTGCCTGATTGGAGTCGGGAAGGAATTTTTTCCCCTTAAGTGGGGAAAATTGGCTCTACCTCACAGGGGTTTTTTGCCTTCCTCTGGATCAACTTGCAGGAAACAGGTCGAACTGGATGGACAAATGTCTTTTTTCGGCCTTATATACTATGTTACTATGCTACTATGTTGATCCAAAAGAATGATATCAGAGTCAAAAAATGAAGGAATATAAATAACAATGCGTCTTTATTAGAACAATTTATGAAACATGATTGGTACAAAAAGTGTTAAAAAACAAGTAAAAACAATTACACAAAGAGCGACACACCACATAGCATAATCAGAGTATAACTGGTGAAAATTGATAACAACTATGCGCAAATATCCTCAGTCAGTGCACACACCAAATAGATAATGGGACCCAACAAAACAAACAGTTGCTAGTTTGGGCTAAGTAGCCGGTCACCATAGATGTTTTAACCACAGTAAACACGAGGATAGTCGCACAAGATAAACAACATAGTAATATACACACCAGCAATGGGTCACAGCAGTGTCGCCAAACAAACGCGCCCCGACGCGCGTTTCGCCGTCAGCTTTCTCAAGGGGCGATAAGAGAGTGTACCAGCATCAAGGTTTAAATAAGGAGGATACCTGATGTCACAGGCCATGTGATCCATGATCAACCAATAAGGACTAAGGACAACCCACCAACCTGATTAAGATATAAATCACATCCAGCTGAGTGCCGGTGTCACTTCCGCTCTATACCTGGCGCACAAATATCTGTCATGAATGCCGGCATCCGCATGCGCCATGGCTGTGGGGGAAGGCGGTCACGCACATATGGCGTGAGACGCCTCATCCCAAAAACCAGGACGCCGCGGCATACTGGAGCATGCTCAGAAAATCGCGCGCACCGCGGAGCCATATTGGAAAAGGGCATTCGCCCAAATAGTCAGGAAGATAGATGTCACGATAGTATGCCTTTTATAACAATGCCCAGTATACTGCATAAATCCTTACTTAAGCGAAATTTATTAGACCGTTAAAAGCCATTATACCAGTGTTAGCATGATGGTCATATATAAATATAGAAGGGTCGACATATATGGCAATGGTTTATGACAATATATGACAACTCAATACTGTGTAAAACGTGTTGAAAGTGAACAAGATGGTAACCATGATTGCAAGATTAAGTGATATATGAATAAAAGTGTATAAAATACGAAATCGGTGACCGCAATTACAAAAAGGATAAAAAAAACAAACATGATTCACTAATAATGAAAGTAATTTCAATAAAAATAATTGAACGTGAATACAAAATCAGTGACCGCAATTACAAATGTGGAATAAAAAAGGGATAAAAAAAACCAACATGATTCACTAATTGTGGAAATAGTTCCAATAGAGATAATTAACGTGAATATACATAATTAGATAGTATGTGAAAAAATAAGATACCGTGAATGAATGTGCCAAAATTAAAAAGTGTAAATAATTGATAACCATGATAAAAGGTAGCGTATAAGTGATGAACAAACGAGTAATGTAAGTGTAAGGAACTGTCAGGTAACGCGTGAAAGGAAAAAAATAAAAATAAATTGGAATTAAAAAAAAATAAAAAATTAAAAAAAATAAAAATATTAAAATAAAAAATACTGGCCTATTCTACAGTCCGATTGGGACCTTAATAAGATCTTGTCCTCGGATCCCCTTTTTGTTGCTAAGCGCAGCAAAAATCTTGGTGATATTCTGGTACGTAGTCATTACAATCCACCGAGATCGACCTTTTTGTTTGAATCTAAGGGTCCAACATGGGGCAGTGTTCCTTGTGGACATTGTTCCACATGCAAATTTGTGGTGAAAACCAGCACCTTCACTGACTCATCTGGCTATAAAGAGTACAATATAGTACACTTTATTAATTGTAGCACCACGGGGGTGGTCTATTATGCCACATGCCCTTGCGGGCAAATTTATGTTGGCATGACAACCAGGGAGCTACGAGTTAGGATACAAGAACATCAGAAAGATATCCGCGCGGCTTCACGTATTGATGACAATGACAAGGACAAACTGGCCAAGCTTAAACCTATAGCCAGACATTTCCGGGCAATGCAAACAACTCGTGGCAGGAACTCAAATTTTGTGGCATTGATAAAATCCTGTCAGGGATTAGAGGTGGCCATGTTTTCCGTCGCTTGGAACAGTTGGAATGCAAATGGATTATCAAATTAAGGACTCAAGCCCCATACGGTTTAAATGACAAAGTGCCTGTAGCATCCTTTTTGTGAATGAGCATTTCATCCTTAATATTCTGGTGACCTGTATATATTACTATATGTTATATGTAGTCTTGTTATGTATATATATTTTTTGGTCGAGTGAATATCAGCATCATTGTACCATTGGAGTGGGTCTTTGACCCTGTGTTTCTATTATATATCAGTATACTAATTATTATTCTCTCTTTTTTTAGACCTTATATTCCATGCTGTTTCACATTTTCTGTGTAACATGAAGGGTTCAATGTCATCCATCGTCTGGAACATGTTGCGGCTTTGTTTAATACATGTATTTCCATACATTTAACACAAAAATTTTATTTTTTTTATTTTAATATTTATTTATTTTTTTAAATTTTTTATTTTTTTTTAATTCCAATTTTTTATTTTTTTTTTTCCTTTCACGTTACCTGACAGTTCCTTAAACTTACATTACTAATTTGTTCATCACTTATACGCTACCTTTTATCATGGTTATCAATTATTTACACTTTTTAATTTTGGCACATTCATTCACGGTATCTTATTTTTTCACATACTATCTAATTATGTATATTCACGTTAATTATCTCTATTGGAACTATTTCCACAATTAGTGAATCATGTTGGTTTTTTTATCCCTTTTTTATTCCACATTTGTAATTGCGGTCACTGATTTTGTATTTTATTCACGTTCAATTATTTTTATTGAAATTACTTTCATTATTAGTGAATCATGTTTGTTTTTTTATCCTTTTTGTAATTGCGGTCACCGATTTAGTATTTTATACACTTTTATTCATATATCACTTAATCTTGCAATCATGGTTACCATCTTGTTCATTTTTAACACGTTTTACACAGTATTGAGTTGTCATATATTGTCATAAACCATTGCCATATATGTCGACCCTTCTATATTTATATATGACCATCATGCTAACACTGGTATAATGGCTTTTAACGGTCTAATAAATTTCGCTTAAGTAAGGATTTATGCAGTATACTGGGCATTGTTATAAAAGGCATACTATCGTGACATCTATCTTCCTGACTATTTGGGCGAATGCCCTTTTCCAATATGGCTCCCGCGGTGCGCGCGATTTTCTGAGCATGCTCCAGTATGCCGCGGCGTCCTGGTTTTTGGGATGAGGCGTCTCACGCCATATGTGCGTGACCGCCTTCCCCCACAGCCATGGCGCATGCGGATGCCGGCATTCATGACAGATATTCGTGCTCCAGGTATAGAGCGGAAGTGACACCGGCACTCAGCTGGATGTGATTTATATCTTAATCAGGTTGGTGGGTTGTCCTTAGTCCTTATTGGTTGATCATGGATCACATGGCCTGTGACATCAGGTATCCTCCTTATTTAAACCTTGATGCTGGTACACTCTCTTATCGCCCCTTGAGAAAGCTGACGGCGAAACGCGCGTCGGGGCGCGTTTGTTTGGCGACACTGCTGTGACCCATTGCTGGTGTGTATATTACTATGTTGTTTATCTTGTGCGACTATCCTCGTGTTTACTGTGGTTAAAACATCTATGGTGACCGGCTACTTAGCCCAAACTAGCAACTGTTTGTTTTGTTGGGTCCCATTATCTATTTGGTGTGTGCACTGACTGAGGATATTTGCGCATAGTTGTTATCAATTTTCATCAGTTATACTCTGATTATGCTATGTGGTGTGTCGCTCTTTGTGTAATTGTTTTTACTTGTTTTTTAACACTTTTTGTACCAATCATGTTTCATAAATTGTTCTAATAAAGACGCATTGTTATTTATATTCCTTCATTTTTTGACTCTGATATCATTCTTTTGGATCTCTATGTTTCAGATATTGGGTCTTGTACCAGTGGGAATCATTGTTGGTTAACCGATATGTTACTATGTTATTCCATAGTGCTATATATTCGGGTGTTAGAATATTCGCATTTGTTGCAATCAATAGAATACTCTCAAATACGAATATTCACAAATAAATGACGAATATTCTGACAAAGTATCGCGGAAATATCGCGAATTCGAATATTACACCTGCCGCTCATCAGTCATCACTAATAATAAAGTGTGTTTCTCATATCCTTTCTTAATATTATTAATATGTTCTGACACTCTAGTTTTAAACATTCTTGTGTGGCCTATGCCAGTACTTATTTATCATGGCTGATATTTTTTTACATTCTACATTGAAAGGCATTGTATACGGCCCGGGGTGATCAATTTGAGATAGAAGCAGAATCTATGAAAATTCAGTTCCTTGAGAAACAATATCCACCATCCCTATTAGATGACTCATTAAATAAAGTAAGAAAACTAGACAGACAAACATTTTTTAAGACAAAAGAAAAAAAAAGTGATGGAATAGGGGAGTCATCTAAATTAGTATTGCCTTTCAATGTAGAATCTGAAAAAATATCAGCCATTATAAATAAGTACTGGCATCTATTACAAGTGGATAAAAGCTTGGCAGCAATTCTTCCCAAAAAGAAATCACCCATAGTATATACAAAAGCTCCAAATCTAGAACTACAGGTAGCTCCAACTATAAGAAAACAAGAAGAATGCTGCGTTGATTTTTTGTGGATATATATATATATATATATATATATATATATATATATTATATTATATATTTTTTCCATCAAACCATTTTTCTTATAGTTTATAGTCATATATGGATATATAATATATCTTTATATATGGTTATTTGTGAAGATGTTTTACCACTATATAGCAATAAAATAATAGAGAAAAGCATTAAAGGAGTATTCCCATCTTTAAGATCATATCTAAAAGGTTTACCCTAGTGACATAGATTATTTTTGTAATTAGGTTCTATTATTTGTATTGCTGCCATTTTGAGAAATCCCTTCCCTCTTACCTCATTGTTTACTTTTGGAAACCCATAGATATGGCAACCGCTCCACGGCTGCATCTATGGGCCGTGCTTGCGCAGACCACACTTTCTTTTCACCCAGGCGGCCAGTCATTCAGCCGCGCATGCGCACATGTAGTTTCTCCTCTGCCGCGTCTGATACAGAGCTGCGCATGCTCTTTATGCAGCGGGGCCTTCCAGGCGAGCAACGGAGAGAGGACGTGCCCATAGGAGCGAGCGGCAGTACAGAGGACATTCACTGCTAGAAGACAGCATATGTAATGCCAGGATAATATCATCCACTAAACCACCAACGATTTTATTGATTATTACCATCAAAGGGGGTTACCTATTTGGTGCAGGGCACGCTGGGGACAATGTTATTCAGTGCAGTGACGCTGGGGACAATCTAATTTAGTGCAGGGACGCTGGGGATAATGGTTTATTTATTGCTGGGACGCTGGGGACAATGGTTTATTTATTGCTGGGACGCTGGGGACAATAGTATTATACTATCCACATGAACGAGCACGCAGGACTCAGCTCTCAGTGTGATGTCATAAAGAGGCGTGGCCAGCCTTCACTCTAGCTGCCTAAGCCAGCCCAGCTTTAGAAGCCTCAAACCAGGAAGTGAATTCTGCTGTAACTGCAGCTCAGAATGATTTAGCAAGATGGGAATACCCCTTTAAGAGTAAGTAAAGATATAGCAATATGTAAATAAGATATAAATAGCAAGTTTTTAGTTACTACACTAGCCCGATATAGTCTGGTCCGAGTTTTTAACCACTTAAGCCCCCCTAGCTTAAACACCCTTAATGACCAGGCCACTTTTTACAATTCCGCACTACACTACTTTCACCGTTTATTGCTCCATCATGCAACTTACCACCCAAATGAATTTTACCTCCTTTTCTTCTCACTAATAGAGCTTTCATTTGGTGGTATTTCATTGTTGCTGACATTTTTACTTTTTTTGCCATTAATACAAATTTAACGAAATTTTTGCAAAAAAATGACATTTTTCACTTTCTGTTGTAAAATTTTTCAAAAAAAACTACATTTCTATATAAATTTTTCTCTAAATTTATTGTTCTACATGTCTTTGATAAAAAAAGTCCAATAAGTGTATATTTATTGGTTTGGGTAAAAGTTATAGCGTTTACAAACTATGGTGCAAAAAGTGAATTTCGGCATTTTGAAGCAGCTCTGACTTTCTGAGCGCCTGTCATGTTTCTTCAGGTGCTAGAATGTCAGGATAGTATAAATACCCCCAAATCACACCATTTTAGAAAGAAGACACCCCAAAGTATTTGCGGAGGGGCATGGTGAGTTCATGTATCATTTCATTTTTTTCACAAGTTAGCGGAAAATGACACTTTCTGAGAAAAAAAAAAAAAAAGTTTCAATTTCTGCTAACTTCTGGCAAAAAAAGAAATCTCAGACGGACTCACTATGCCCTCAGTGAATACCTTGGGGTGTCTACTTTCCAAAATGGGGTCATTTGTGGGTGTTTGTACTGTTCTGGCATTTTGGGCGGGGCTAAATTGTGAGCCGCCATGTAAAACCTAAAGGTACTCATTGAATTTGGGCCCTTTGCACCCAGGCTGCAAAAAGTGTCACTTATGTGGTATCGCCGTACTCAGGAGAAGTAGGGCAATGTGTTTAGGGTGTATTTTTACATATA
This sequence comes from Bufotes viridis, assembly GCA_033119425.1. Classification (NCBI taxonomy): domain Eukaryota; kingdom Metazoa; phylum Chordata; class Amphibia; order Anura; family Bufonidae; genus Bufotes; species Bufotes viridis. The sequence continues at coordinate 236,740,998 of CM065591.1, read as the reverse complement.
CCCATGTTGGGTGAGAGAAATATCTCTGTAAACTGACAACTTTGTATAAAAATTTTTAAAAGTTGTCGTTTACAGAGATATTTTCACACACAGTATAGGTATATATAAAATACACCCCAAAGCACATTGCCCTACTTCTCCTGAGTACGGCGATACCACATGTGCCACTTTTTGCAGCCTGGGTGCAAAGAGGCCCTAAAACCAATGAGTACCTTTAGGATTTCACAGGGCATTTTTACGCATTTGGATTCCAGACTTCTTCTCACGCTTTAGGGGCCCCTAAAATGCCAGGACAGTATAAATACCCCACATGTGACCCCATTTTGGAAAGAAGACACCCCAAGGTATTCCGTGAGGGGCATGGCGAGTTCATGTAAAATTTTATTTTTGTCACAAGTTAGTGGAATATGAGACTTTGTAAAAAAACAAAATAAAAAAAATATATATCAATTTCCGCTAACTTGTGCCAAAAATAAAAATTCTGTGAACTCGCCATGCCCCTCACGGAATACCTTGGAGTGTCTTCTTTCCAAAATGGGGTCACATGTGGGGTATTTATACTGCCCTGGCATTTTAGGGGCCCTAAAGCGTGAGAATCCAAATGCGTAAAATGGCCTGTGAAATCCTAAAGGTACTCATTGGTTTTAGGGCCCTTTGTGCACCTTGGCTGCAAAAAGTGCCACTCATGTGGTATCGCCGAACTCAGAGAAGTAGGGCAATGTGTTTTGGGGTGTATTTTTACATATACCCATGCTGCGTGTGAGAAATATTGCTGTAAACGACAACTTTTACATTTTTATTCAAAGTTGTCAATTTACAGAGATATTTCTCACACAAAGTATGGGTATATGTAAAAATACACCCCAAAACACATTGCCCCACTTCTCCTGAGTACGGCAATACCACATGTGTGCCACTTTTGCAGCCAAGATGCAAAGGGGCCCTAAAACCAATGAGTACCTTTTAGGAGGGCATTTTTACGCATTTTTCTTCTCACGCTTTAGGGCCCCTAAAATGCCAGGGCAGTAGAAATACCCCACATGTGACCCCATTTTGGAAAGAAGACACCCCAAGGTATTCTGTGAGGGGCATGGCGAGTTCATAGAAGATTTTTTTTTTGGCACAAGTTAGCGGAAATTGATTTTTTATTGTTTTTTCTCATAAAGTCTACCTTTCTGCTAACTTTTGACAAAAAGTTAAATTGTTCATGGACTCACTATGCCCCTCAGCGAATAAAAAAATGCGTAAAAATGCGTAAAAATGCCCTCCTAAAAGGTACTCATTGGTTTTAGGGCCCCTTTGCGCATCTTGGCTGCAAAAAAGTGGCACACATGTGGTATTGCCGTACTCAGGAGAAGTCGGGCAATGTGTTTTGGGGTGTATTTTTACATATACCCATACTTTGTGTGAGAAATATCTCTGTAAATTGACAACTTTGAATAAAAAAATGTAAAAAGTTGTCGTTTACAGAGATATTTCTCACACCCAGCATGGGTATATATAAAAATACACCCCAAACACATTGCCCTACTTCTCCTGAGTACGGCGATACCACATGAGTGACACTTTTTGCAGCCAAGATGCGCAAGGGGCCCTAAAACCAATGAGTACCTTTAGGATTTCACAGGCCATTTTACGCATTTGGATTCTCACACTTTAGGACCCCTAAAATGCCAGGGCAGTATAAATACCCCACAAGTGACCCCATTGTGGAAAGAAGACACCCCAAGGTATTCTGTGAGGGGCATGGCGAGTTCACAGAAAAAAAAAATTTGGCACAAGTTAGCGGAAATTGATTTTTTTTTTTTTTACAGTCTCATATTTCACTAACTTGTGACAAAAATAAAATTTTGCATGAACTCGCCATGCCCCTCACGGAATACCTTGGGGTGTCTTCTCTCTAAAATGGGGTCACATGTGAGGTGTTTGTACTGCCCTGGCATTTGAGGGTCTCCATAATCATTACACGTATGGCCAGCATTAGGAGTTTCTGCGATTCTCCGTATATTGAGCATACGGGTAATGAGATTTTTCCCGTTCAGCCTCTGGGCTGAAAAGAAAAAAAATGAACGGCACAGATTTCTTCATTCGCATCAATCAATGTGGATGAAAAAATCTCTGCCCAAAAATGTGCAAAAAAACAAAACGGCACAGATTTCCTCATTCGCATCGATCAATGTGGATGAATAAATCTCTGCCAAAAATGTGCAAAAAAAAGTAGTAAGGCCCCATTCACACGTCCGCAAAAATGTCCGCATCTATTCCGCAATTCTGCGGAATAGATGCGGACCCATTCAGTGTGAATGGGGCTGGCGGTGATGCGGAGAGCACACTATGCGCTCGCCGCATCAGCATTTGCGAGCTGCGGCCGCAAACTTCCGGGTTTCGGCCCCAAGCATCCGGCCGCAGCTCCGCAAAAGATAGAGCATGTCCTATTCTTGTCCGCAATTGCGGACAAGAAAAGGCATTTTCTATATAGTTCTGGCAATGTGCGGATCCGCAAAATGCGGAAAGCACATTGCTGGTGTCCGTGTTTTGCGGATCCGTGGATCCATGGATCCGCAAAACACATACGGACATCTGAATGAACCTTACAGTGGGGTAATTAGTGTCAGGGGGTGACATGGGGTGATCGAGGGTTAATCAGGGGTTAATCAGGGGTTAATCAGTGGGGGGTGGGGTGGATGGGTGGGGGGTCTGTGTGGTGTTTTGGTGCACTTATAAAAGTTTCTTTGGTGGTCCCAAGCAAATGGGACCACCAAAGGAACGATCAGCAAGCATATCAGACGCTGTTAACAAAACAGCGTCTGATATGCCATTTTTTTAACTTAACGATCAGCGCTGGCAGGCTGTAGCTTACCTTGTCCCCGACGTGATCCTGTGAACGCGCGCACGCGCGCGCGCGCGTTTACAGGAAATCTCGCCTCTCGCGAGATGACGCGCGGGCGCGTCAAGGAGGAACAGACCGACCGCCCGCAGGACGCAATCCTGCGTGAGGCGGTCGGCAAGAGGTTAAGGATCATAAGGAGTGATTTGTCCCTCATTTTAAATCATATATATCTGACCACTGAAAAATAAATCAGTCAGGTTTCGAAACGCGTTTGGAAAAGAAATACAAAGGCAAGATAGCGGCAATACAGAGAAAAAAAACTAAGATCCTCTATGAAAGAATAAAACACATGCCACGGAGCAAAGTTGGCGTCCTGATATCCCTAATCCGCATGCGCTAAAACGAAAAGTGCTGGCACTAGCGAGCAGACTAACTGCGAGATCCAGCGTTTTTGGAGGTGAACAGCCATACAGGAGAAAGCCACATATGTACTAATTATTATTCCCAGCATCGAATAAACACACCAGAATACGGGTAAGCAAGATAAATACTGTATCTGGCCCAAGTGTGCACGAAGTATGCTGCATATGGAAAAGTAAAACAAAGTGGCAACAAGATTATATTGCATCAATACAAAACTATACATTATAGAGAAATATGATAATTGGTGACAATTTATATTTATAAGACCGCTCTATATCAACAAAGGTTCCAAAAGTTGCTTGAGCTCCGCAATAGGAACCAACAGAGGGACTGATTACAATTGCTAAATTACACGCTATTAAGAGATATATATTGTATATGTATTTTTTTTTTGTTTGTTTTTCATTACTTCCTTTTTTAGATTGTATAGTTGGAATTTTTATGTGAATTATTTTTAAAATAAAATGGTATGCATGTTATATAGAGCCAGCCATTGATTGAAAATTATAGTATTTATAGCTAGGTGGTTATAGCAGGCTGTGCTGTATTCCAGTGAGCTCTTCACAATAATTGTATGCTTATCTTTAGTGTTGCGTGCGAATATTCGATTCGAGAATTTTAATCGTGAATATCGCAACTTCGAGAATTCGTGAATATTTATAATATAGTGATATATTCGTATTTTCGAATATTCTACTTTTATTTTTCATCAGTAACCTCCCTTTTTGCTTCTGGGTCAATGAGAAGGCTGCAATGTCTTTGTCTGAGCTTAGCAACATGCCTAGCAACCAAGAGGAAAGTTGCCTACCCCTTACTATATAAGAACCTTCCCACAGCCATTTTCTGCAGTTTATTACAGTAGTTAGTGGGTGATGTCAGTGTAAGTTAGACAGTGATAGTGTAGGTTCTGTAGTCCATACCTACATGCTACATACATAGTTCTGTATGTATGTATGCTACATACATACATACATACATAGTGCTGTGATGTCACAAGTTCACAACAATACTTAGGCCTCTTTCACACGGGCGTTGCGGGTGCACTCCGTCAAATAGTGCGGGTGCGTTGCGGGAATCGCTGCGATTTTTCCCTGCGAGTGCAAAGCGCTGTCATGCGTTTTGCACGCGCGGGAGAAAAATCGGCACTTTTGGTACCCAGACCCGAACCTGCACTTCTTCACAGAAGTGCATGTTTGGGTCAGAAATTCTCCCGCTGGTATTATTTCACATTATAACATAGTTATAATGTAAAATAATACCCTTGGCCATCTCCTAATGTTTAAACCGGTGCAGAATGGGTTAAAAATAATAAACTAATAATAACTTACCTGGTCCATTTGATCGCAGCCGGCATCCTCTCCGTTAGCTTGCTAGTAGGAAAGGACCTGTGATGATGTCACAGCATCACATGGCCCAATCACATGCTCCATCACCATAGTGATGGAGCATGTGATTGGGCCATGTGACATCATCACAGGTCCTTTTCCTACTAGCAAGCTAACGGAGAGGATGCCGGGCTTCGCGATCAAATGGACCAGGTAAGTTATTATTAGTTTATTATTTTTAACCCATTCTGCACCGGTTTAAACATTAGGAAGATGGCCAAGGGTATTATTTTACATTATAACTATGTTATAATGTGAAATACAGAACCGGTTACACATCCCGATGGTTGCATAGCAACCATGCGGGAACATCGCAAAGCATCCGCACTTGCTTGAGGATGCTTGCGATTTTCCCGCAGCCCCATTCACTTCTATGGGGCCTGCGTTCCATTAAAAACGCAGAAGATATAGAGCATGCTGCGATTTTCACGCATCGCAAAAGTGATGCGTGAAAATCAACTGTCATGTGCACAGCCCCATAGAAGTGAATGGGTCCGGATTCAGTGCGGATGCAATGCGTCCTCCTCACGCATTGCACCCGCGCGGAAAACTCGCCCGTGTGAAAGGGGCCTTAGTGCACCAATCGCTGATATGTAGTCAGACCTGTTAAAATGTGAAGTTGCACGTATTGCACCAAAATATTTGCATAATTAGCACTCTGTAATGTTCTGCCATGCCAACCATTTTCTCCAGTCTTAGTGAACTTCGGTCTATTTGAAAAATGTAGCTATAGTGACCCATGCCTGTATTTCACGCGCATTACGCAAATATTACATTGCTGATTTTTGCAATCGAGAACATAATAGCGAATTCTCGAATTTGCGAATATATGATGAATATTCTACGAAATATTTGCGAAATTTCGCAAATTCGGATATTGCCTCTGCCGCTCATCACTACTCATCTTCTTTGATCTAGGATGGACAGAGATCTCACTTGTATTCTTAGCTCTATTGTAAGCCTTCTTTATAGATCTCTTACTGTATCCCCTTTCTCGGAAACGTTTCCTCAAGATATCTGCCTGATGTTCAAAATCATCATTGTTTGAATAAATCCTCCTGATTCTGATAAATTGGCCAATTGGAATTCCTCTAATCATCTGTACAGGATGAGAAGATGTCGCATGCAACAATGCATTCACAGAAGTCTCTTTCCGGTATACATCTGTCTGCAAAAAAACAAAATCATCACATTTGATCATAACGTCCAGGAAGTCAATCCTCTTCAGATCATAATTGATACGATCAAATATGATGTTGTTTTTTGTAGACTTGAATCTTACTGTTCTGTCCTCCTTATGTCTGAAGGTACATAGCTCGACAGACAGCTAAACCTTATCCCGGCAATCAATTGACAATGGAGTATCGTCCAACTTTATCTTTATTGCAAGGATGTAAATGCGCAGTAAAACTGGGGAACAGAAAGTATAGTACACTTAATAATGGGGTCTGATATATTACAATGCATCTCATAACATTACTGTGCATAGGAATGCACATACAAACAGATATAGATATAGCAGGAGCATGGTATCCTATCTGCATGACAAGCATAGTCCCTAGCTGCTAATTGAAGCTACTATACAGGAGCAGGAGAAAAGACATGCAAATACGTTATACAAACAGATGCAAACAGGCTGTATTGTGGCATACCAGCGATGCTACCGTTGGCTTAGATGTAGAGGATGACTCCAGAGACTTCCACACCATGTGCTACCTCAGGCAGGGATGACTGTGAATGAGGAAAATGGCTTCTGTGTGCAGGGATGATGATGTCACTAAGGTATGGGAGCTGAAATATACCAAACTTCTAATATGAATGGTTGTTGTGTATGTAAACAGCTACTAGAGGGTGCTGTTACACAATCAACAGAGAATTATACATAAAGCAAATTGACCATGCATGAAAACTATGAATAAATTAACAATAAACTTGCTGAAGGCATGAAACTAACAATTAGACATTCATAGACACTTTATATTTCGTCTAAGTTCTAAGTCCACTTTCAGTGGCTCTTTTCACTACACTTATTCATTAATTACTTAATTAGGCCTTTCACATTTTACTCTTTGCATACACTTCACATAATTCACATATTTATTATGTCACATGCTCACTTTTACTGCTAGGGTAGTTTAGGTTGCACTTCTTATTTTTTAGCGTTTCTTTCTTTGGCTGTTCTTATTGGTCACTCTATTTGCTTTACATTTGTTTGCATGCACATTCATATATATTCATATTGATAACATGTCTATATAATGATGTAATTTATAATGAATTTGTTTTATTTTATTCTTTTTTAATCATGCTATATCTATGTATACATGTGATGTTTGAATCATATTATGGTGAGACATAATAAATTATTAATGATGCGATATCAGACCTACATCTATATTTCCTCTGTTTATACCTAGTCTCCGTATGTATTTGTCTATATGATATTTTATTAATATAAGTTATAAAATGATTTGATCTTAGTTATTTTAATATTTATATTATCACATTCTACAAACAATATTTGCTCTGCTGCACTTGCACTTTAGTACCTCAAACTTGCATAATATAACATTTAATTGTGCTGTCTTTATCCTTGTGAGGGCCTTTACCCGTGTGGACTGCCACCTCTCTGCGTGTACCCGTATCTTAGAGATCTAGTGACGCGGTCGGTCACATGACTGGCCATTACGTGCCTGCCGCGCGTCTTCGAGACTGTGTTGCGTAGGCGATCTTGTGACTGGCCATCACGTGTTCGCCGTGCATTTTCGGTCCGATGCAGGAGGCGCGCAGAGATGATGACAGACCCAGATGCGCACCATGACGTGATTTGTGCACCGGGATCTATTTATTCTATTATTACATTAGCACTAAGCCGATTGCACTTAAATAGCGCACATTTTCAAGGAGAGCCGCACCCCCAGATGAAGGTGTTGCTGAAACGCGCGTCGGGGTGTGCGGTTCCCTGAGGTGATTGTCCCACTCATCGGTATGTAAGGACTGGTTTTACATATTGTGTGTTGTCTCTTTGAGAGAGTGGTTAAATGCATTTGATTATATAGAGACAGGTCTTTGCGCTTTTATATACCTCATTTGTTTCCATTGACTATCATTTAATGGTTAAGTGATGTATAGCTTTTGTACTCCCCTCTGCATTGAGAGCCCTACTATATTTTCTCTCAGGTGTATACCGCAGTTTCATTTTTGATGTGTTTTGTCTCTATTTTTATCATGTTTTATATATTTATTATTTTTGAGCCATTTTAGACTTAGTTTCTTTGGTATAGGTTTAAAAGCCAAATGATGCAACTTTTTAAATAAAAAACAACACATCTGAATGAAACATTTAAAAACTGTCTCCAAAGGTGATCATAGTCTTTAAACAGTAAACTAAACTTTTATTAAACTGTATTTAAAAAATGTTCTAAATGGCCTTAAAGGATAACTGTCATATATATATATATTTTTTTTTTTCCCCTAAAGTGTACGGCTAGTAAAAGGTAACATTTTTGCAATAGACTTTATTTAGCCAAAACGTTTATTTTTTATAGAAAACTGGGGCTGAAATGGCCCTTAGCAGCACTCTCTGAAATGAGCGTTGCTAAGGGCCATCCGTCTCCTTTAAGAAAAGGGGAGACGGGCTGTGCAGGCGCTGTGCTTCTGCCTCCCATGCTTCCCTGGGAGGTAGAAGGCTGGGCACAGTCTAAGGAGTTAAAATCACATTTATATTCCCCCTTTCTATGCAATCTAATGCTCCGTTACATTCACTGACCTGCGATCCCTCTGATAATAAGTCATGAAGCAGCCCCTGGCTCACTGCGCACAGTGCTTCTACTTCCTGCCGCTGCTTCATTTTTGTTATATACTTTATTAATTGATTTTGCCATTTTACTAGGCAGATAGACACCCTGGGTGCCTATGTATGCATTCCACTGTAGTGGAAGAATGGCGACTGCAACAATCACTGTACAGGCAGGAGAACAAATCTCCTCCCCTGCCTGTGCTTGTATAGGGTGCCAGTGTGCTATACCAGCATTTAGCCAAGTTGAGGGGGCACAGGCAGGAGCAATGATGTGTGCTACTGCCCATACAACATTTGCTGCGGCCCCCATTGCTCCAGTACAGTGAAATCCGTACACCACTGACAAGTCATTGATGGACAAAGACTGAATCTAAAGTACGATAGACACCCAGGACTTTGTCGCTGAAAACCCCTTTAAGCCTATACACTCTGCAAAATATTTAACATAGCGACATATGGGTTATATGGGCAGTAAAGGCTAAATTTTCACATAAGACATTAATAATTGATCAATAAATCCAGTTGTGCATATGGACTATTATATTGGTAAATGTTATTTTAGAATATTATAAAAGTATTTTATGTGCATGAAATATCTCATAATTCACTACACATATTTATTGCAGTGTCACACACATTGGGGGAGACTTATCAAACTGGTGTAAAGTAGAACTGGCTTAGGTCTCATGCACACTGCCGTTGTTGTTTTGCGGTACGCAAACCGCGGATCCGCAAAACACGGAAGCTGGGCCGCATTCCATTCCGCAATTTGCGGAACGGAACGCGGCCCTTTATAGAGATGCCTATTCTTGTCCGCATAACGGACAAGAATAGGACATGCTCTATTTTTTTTGCGGGGGCACAGAACAGAGCAACAGATGCGGACAGCACACGGAGTGCTGTCCGCATCTTTTGCGGCCCCATTGAAGTGAATGGGTCCGCGGCCGAGCCGCGAAATATGCGGCTCGGACGCGGATCCAAACAACGGCCGTGTGCATGAGGCCTTAGATTCCACCTTTCATTTACCCAAGGAGCTGTCAAAAATGAAAGGAGGAATCTGATGGCTGCTATGGGTAACTAAGCCAGTTCTACGTTACACCAATTTGATAAATCTGCCCATTGTTCATAAGTCAAACTCTAAATGACAAGCACTCACGAGCAGGTAAATGTTCATTTAGATTTTACATCCAAAGTGCAGACAGAACATCCTAATATCTATTTTATTCAGTCCCATTTTCCATAATTCGTATGCGAGTGTAACAGCACACTATGCACCATGCAGTGATGCTCTTCAATGGCCATAGCTATTTGTGCTCTTCAATCCTCTCAGAGGGAAGGGATTACTCTGCCTATATACATGAGCTTTACTTTGAAAGGGACAGATCACAGCATGTACAGAGCAGATCACATGCATTGATGTCAGCGCATAGATACCTGTTTTATTTCCCTTCATTTCATCAATATATTCCACTTACAGTAAATTACATTCATAATACCCTTTTTCACAGAAATTCACAAGTGCACAGTAATAAAAAAGCTAAAAATACACCTCCTACCTAAGGCTAGAGATCATTAGGTATTAAATGAAGAATTTACTGCATATGCTGTCAATAAGCTACATCAGACTCGGCTAAGGATTGTTCCCACCTTTGATCCTGAACCGCTAGGCAGCAACATTTAATAATCTTTACAGGAAAATATACAGTATACCATAAAACTGGATTTATGCAGCAGGTGCTGCTGGTGGTACAATGTACCAATATGCTTGGGAGCTTACATAAAAACCACAAATAATCATCACAATTGGGTTGCCAGACTGGTATTGGTTCATACTGGGCTCTGTGCATTGGTGGAGCCAACAGTTAGTACATAGCAGCACACCCATAACACTTTCCGGAAGACTCTCCAACGAATAATTGCAAAGGTAAACTCTATTTGTTTTGGAGCCTAACTTATAAAATCTATCACTTCTAGTGGTATACTGTATGGTAGACACAGGTAATCAGTGGCACTGCTTTTTGTTGCATCAAGGTACCTGCACCAGGTCAAGTCAAAAATGGCAGCTGTCATTAAGCTAAGAGCAAACCAAAGTATAAATGGTATTTTCCAAGTGCCAGTCCAAGGGAAAGTTAGAAAGAATGCTCAAAATTCTATGGTTTATATGTTCTTTCATCCTGAAGTTAGGGTTATTTTTGCTTGTCCCCCTTCTCCCCAGCAGTAGAAGACAGTCTTAGTATGGGAAGTCAAGCAGATGGCACTTAGAGGATCCCATGTGAACAACCAAGCTTTGTTTTGCTGTTGCCTTATCCGACAGTTATTGGGGGAAGCTGATGATGTGTACACATTTGCCAGAATGAATGGGCAATATATTGTGTTCCGTTATGCAGAGCAGAGGACCCCGTTATAATGTTGTTTCTATGATAATCATAAAAAGATTAAAAGATTAGAAACTAGGGGTCTTCTGAGAGCAGAGTAAATGGCCAAAGGGAGGAAAGAGAATACCTAAAGAACCATTAACTGATAGATCCTCCACCGCCAGTTGAGTGCAATGGTGTAGCAGGGAGCTGTCATGTGTGTTCTATTTGCCAGGGAAACAGGGCGAGGTGAGTGTTATTTTTTATTGTATTAACAATTCAGAGGTGGGCACTACTATAATGGGCATTCTACTGTAAGGGGGGATTCAATTTTGTTGGGACCAAAGGGGACTGGGTGGAATTGGGACATGTATAGATAGACATTAAGGGTAAGAGGAATGGCTTAGTGTTAAAAAAAATTGCTGCTGTATGGTATACGTGCCACTGATAATAACCGTCGCTGGGCTTTTTTAAGGTTGAGAGTTATGACCATCTACTAGATTATCTGTATTTAGAAAGTTAACACTGTGCTATTTGTAGTGTTATATAGGACTGGAGGTGACATCTACTACATTATCTGTACTCAGAGAATTATCACTGTGCTATTTGTAGTGTTAAATAGGACTGCAGGTAAGACTTTTATGGTATATCCACAAGAGTCCGATAGATCCAGATAACATGGGTCTCCCATAGAAATAAATGGAGGAAGCCATACATATGGAGCCACAGAAAAGTTAGAGATTGGAATACTCCTTTAAATGATGTCCGTACTGTATTGCAGGTTTACCGTTTGGTTGCTATATGGGAATGCACCTTTAGTAAAAGATTGCCCACCTTCTATGGTGTATTGCTCAGCTACCAAACTGCTCCGCTCAGCAACTGCAGAGGCTCAGAGGGAATATTGCTGACTTCAACTGTACCTCTGGTACCCTGCTTTGGTATCCCCTGGTGCGCCTGGACCAGCTGCTTCATGTTTCAATCCACCTCAAGAGGTAGCGACCTGGTGTTCCCCTCGGGAAAGTCTATCCCCACCATCTGGGGTACTGTGAAGAATGAGGGGTTCACTTAGACAACGCCCTTAGAGGAGGTTGGTCATGTGGCACAGTGGGTTCACACCCACTATTCGTGACAGATTGGCTGTGGTGGTCATGAGACTGCAATGGTTACTGCTGCAAGAAAATTAATAAAGCCTGTTGGGGGCACTGGAGCTTAAGCGACAGAGGATTTATCAGGTGACTAAGGGTCCATTTGTTATTTTATGCCAATCGCTCCCTATGACCATTTTTTTCGACCAATACGTAACGGCAGTCATGATCACTTTGCACTTAGATACTGCAATAAATATACAGTATGTTGTTTTTTTGTTGTATGGTTAGCATTATTTTACTGGAAATAACTTGAAAATGTCCACTCAGACATAAATCTACGCTGGTTTACCCAGTGGTATTTGTATGTCGATTAAAAAACACTTTCTCCAGATTTACACTCTACAAAGTTCTGATTGTATATAATTGCAGATTCTGAAACACTTACCAATGAATCCATAAAGCAGCTTTAGGCATTTCAAGCTTGCAGTTGTAATTTAGGGTTAGATGTTATTTTTTACAAAATTCATATTTCTGGTAAGGCTGCTTTCAGTATGTCTGGTGTTTTTGTACATTCTATGACTGAACACATTGCTTTCTTCAAAGCCTAGTCTGCAATCAATGCAAATTTACAACTTTTCCCATATCCATCTTATCTTCTTGGTGTCACTTGCTTCGGATTACTCAGAAATATATTTGCTTGTGTTACTATGTGTTGTGCCGCCTGTGCCGTTGAGAACATTCCAAAAGTGGAAGGGGCCTACTGACAAAAACTCAAGGAATACCCTCCCCTAGTACCAGTTTACTTCCAGTCACTCCCATCCAAGGAAATAGAGCTTGACTGGTTTCTATACTTTCAACCTTAAGGCCAAAGCAGGTTACTATAGTGTCCATATTGGCTGCCTCATAGTTGGGTACTTAAAGTATAGTAACCTAAAAAGCTTGGACTCCATCTTTTTACATACACTGGCTCATTGAAGAAAATCAGAAAAGGACAGAGATTTGCGCTGCTGACATATTTGGCTAAAGGCTGTTCAACATTTGAAAGTCCGGTCAAATTCTGAGATGTTATAGTTAATGGGTTTTTTGGGAACGTCTGGCAAAGCCAGACCCAGAGAGCTCCAGCAGGCTATTGTCTGCCGTTAGAGCCTACAGAACTCCTGCTGCAAATGTGAAACAGACCTAGGGAGATTGTCTAGCTGAACCCTGTAGCAAATGCTCAACTATAAAAAGTATAGACCACCAGTATTCTGGTACACATCACACCAAAAATTGGCATATACTGTATGCCACACAGCAAATTTCATATGAGATAAATGGATTACCTCTTTCATTTGCCAGCCTAAATAAAAACAAGGAGTGAATTGCACCAAATTTATTAAAAGACACACGTCAACTACTAATAAATTTGGCATATTTTGTCATCTACGTCTGATATAAGCAAGTGTGAATTTGCGTCAAGATTTGTACCTCCAGTTCAGCCTGTTTTCCTGCAAGTTGATCCTCATTTTAATGGAGAAAATTCCTTCCCGACTCCAATCAGGCAATCAGAATAACTCCCTGGATCAACGACCCCTCTCTAGTAGCTGTAGCCTGTAATATTATTACACTCCAGAAATACATCCAGGTCCCTCTTGAATTCCTTTATTGTACTCACCATCACCACCTCCTCAGGCAGAGAGTTCCATAGTCTCACTGCTCTTACAGTGAAGAATCCTTTTCTATGTTTGTGTACAAACCTTCTTTCCTCCAGATGCAGAGGATGTCCCCTCATCACAGTCACAGTCCTGGGGATGAATAGATGATGGGATAGATCTCTGTACTAACCCTGATATATTTATACATAGTTATTAGATCTCCCCTTAGTCATTTTTTTCTGAAGTGAATAACCCTAATTTTGATAATCTTTTAGGGTACTGTAATCGCTCCATTCCAGTTATTACTTTAGTTGCCCTCCTCTGAACCCTCTCCAGCTCTGCTATGTCTGCCTTGTTCAAAGGAGCCCAGAACTGTACACAGTACTCCATGTGTGGTCTGACTAGTGATTTGTAAAGTGGCAGGACTATGTTCTCATCATGGGCATATATGCCCCTTTTGATGCAATCCATTAACTTATTGGCCTTGGCAGCATCTGCCTGACACTGGTTTCTACAGCTTAGTTTGCTGTCCACTAAAATTTCCATGTCAGTGTTACCCAGTGTTTTACCATTTAGTATGTACTGGTGACTTGCATTATTCCTTCCCATGTGCATAACCTTACATTTGTCAGTGTTAAGCTCATCTGCCACTTCTCTGCACAAGCCTCCAATCTATCCAGATCCATCTATAGCAGTATACTGTCCTCTTGTGTGTTAATTACTTTACACAGTTTAGTGTCATCTGCAAAAATTTATATTTGACTGTGCAAGCCTTCTACAAGATCATTATTAAATAAATTTAAGAGAATAGGGCCCAATACTGACCCCTGAGGTACCCCACTAGTGACAGTGACACAATCTGAGTGTGTACCGTTAATAACCACCCTCTGTTTTCTATCACTGAGCCAGTTACTTACTTAGTTACTTACATGCAGACATTTTTCCCACATACACATAAAATGCACCAAATATATTAATGGTGTGTGTTATTATTTTGCTACTATATATTATAATATATAGGTATCCAGCTAACAGGTGACAAATGGAAGTGAAAAAGTGTATAAGATAATAACTAGTAAGATGTTTTAAATATGTCATACAGCATCCATAACGGTGATAAGTTTTACATACAGTGATTACGTTTTATGTGCATAAAAACATCGAAATAAATGAACTTGTGATGAGTCTATGTTGTAAAGAATCTTGCTTTATATCAATTTAAGTATGCAATGTGTAGAGTACATTAGCAGTGCATTAAAGAGTGTATATTAAAGCACTTTGCTCATAGTACTTTCAATTAGCTGCCGAAAAGCAGGCAGGAATATGATAATGGAAGGATCAAGGTGTAATGATGTAAGCAGGCAGTAAAACAGATGAATGAGATTGAAGCACTTCATGCAAAGTTCATCTGATATCTAGTTGGTACTAATGGTATGATTAGCCACAAGGTCTATATAATCAGTTACAGGAATGCTCATGACCACCACTGGAGGTATTCTCCATACTTTGATTAGTCATATGTAGATGCCTGACCCCACTCCTCACAATCATCCAATTCAAAGATTTATATATAAATAATGTATGATTTTTTTTACTATTCTCACTGTTGGATGAATGTTACTTATCCTTAAAATGCAAAAATGTAATGTTCTTTATAGGACCCAAAAATGTTTTAGAATTGGTAGACTTCAGATACCCATACTGTAAATACCACAGATGGGCTGACTGGGAAACACTCATTAAGGACCTGGTAGGCTGTCACAGATATCTGGAGTTATGCTGACTACAGTGCATCCCACAGCTGATGGAGGATACATGAAGGAGAATCCATAGATTGATAACCATTGAAGTGGTCCCACAGATGCTCAATTGGGTTCAGGTCTGAGGAATTAGGGGTCTAGGGTAGTACGTGGAAGTCTTGGTCATGCTGTTCCAACCAATATCGTATATTTCTAGCCGTGTTGCATGTTGCATTGTCTTGCTCGAAAATCCCATCCG
Organism: Bufotes viridis; assembly: GCA_033119425.1. NCBI lineage: Eukaryota > Metazoa > Chordata > Amphibia > Anura > Bufonidae > Bufotes > Bufotes viridis. Next base: position 236,725,487 of record CM065591.1, on the reverse strand, counting down.
CTGCAGGGAAGACAATCTGCATGTATTGGTGTATGTGATCTTCAAGAATGGATTCATACCCAAATCAGTTGATAGTGCCTTCCAAATGGATGAGTGGGCCCGGACAATGCCACAAAAACATTCCCCACAACATAATGCTGACACCACCAGCTTGTGTTCTTCAAGCAATGGTTACAGGGTATCTGTTCTCTGACATTTTTTGCCTGACACATCAACGTCCATCTGTTCAATGAAGCAGAAGACGTGATTTATCCAAGAAGGCAACCCTTTTCCAATTAGCAGGGATCGAATTCCAATACTGCAGAGAAAATAAAAAACCTTTTCCACAGATGCAACTTTGTTAGCAGAGGTGCAGTGACCGACCGTCTGCTTTGGAGCCTCATTCACAGTAAGGTTCTCTGAACTGTCGTTTTAGACACATGCTTGGTAGCTCCCTGGATTATTTTGACGCTGAGCTTCTCCACTGTAGCGTGTCAATCCGTTCTCGCGCACCTTCGGAGTTGACATTCACTTCTCACATCAATAGCACATGGTGCTCAGCAGTGGTAATTTGCAGTGGTGCCATTTGTCCACTCACAATAAACTTTCACCACAGTAGCACGCGAACAGTTCACAAACTGCACAGTTTCTGAAATACGGCCACCCTTGGACCGAAAGCCAATTATCATCCCTTTTTGAAACTCTGATAAATCTTCCCCTACCTATGACAGCAACAAGTGATATGTGTGCAGACAGCGTCTCCTATATCTTATATACCCACCAAGCCATCTCATGACACGTGACTTCCTTCACCAGCTACACACTGAAACCAAGAGCAAGAAGTGGTCATAATAATAAGACTTTACTGTGTAGATAGATAGACAAACCGATGTATGGATGGACAAACATAGATTAGATAGACAGACAGATAGATTAGAAAAATGCTAGTACCATTGTGTGATATACATATTTCTTTTGGTTGCCTTTTACAATCTTTTTAAGATAAATTATTATTCATTTAATTCATTATTACAGCCATTAATTTGCATTTAGTTATAACAGGCTTTATAATTACCTAGGTCACACCAGTTGCTTGTTATCAATTAAAGTCATATCTGTAAGAGCATTCATTAGTTCAGCTCAACACACGCACTGTATATTGATTTCTATCGTACACATACAGTAGATGACACAGATATTTCATTGCTAATAAGGCCTTTTCATTCGAAGGTCTCTAGAAGAATTGCTACCTGGGAACTATAACCTGTTATGATAGCCATCCAGTTTATAGTTCCTTTGACTCCCCCGTAAACCGGCACACTCACAACGACTGAACATGAGTGTTTACTGCCATAGGGAAAAAGACAAACTATGAACATTTGCTTCTGGGCATGTTAGAATCAAGTATGCTCAAATTCGTCTTTCTGCTGGCAGTGGACATTGGGTGAAGGTTGAACTGCCTAGAGATTAGATTGTCAGCGAGGTCCACAGGCCAGGCTTAAAGAGGTCTTCCAAGATGTTTTAACTGATGACCTATGCTCTGGATAGGTTATCAGTATCTGATCAGTGGGGGTCTGACACCTGGGACCCCCCATGATCAGCTGTCTGAGAAGGCACAGTGCTCATACTTCTTGCAGCTTTGCTTAGGCCAAGAGACTGATGAATGTGATGTCATATGACCTGGGTGCCGCTCAGGCACATTTAAGTGAAAGGCGCTGCAATATCAAGCACCGTCACTGTACAATGTATGGCACTGTGTTTGGTGAGGTGAGAGACACCCACCGATCAGATACTAATAACCTATCCAGAAGATATACAAAAGCTTTCTTCACTGGCGCTAAACTTTAATTACAAGCTGCGATATCTTGAGGCGGCCGTGCCCGCATCAGATGAAGCAAATCAGTATATATAAAATGGTTGATATCGCGCTATTTTGTACCTGTTCAGACTGCGAGTACACACCAGTACCAGTGTTTAAAATAAGACGGTAGAGTTGCCTACCTTCTCTATCTTCCCAGTCTTTGTATTTTTTACAGTATCAGCGGTCCTGTGGTACACCAGACATGCAAGGGTAATCCCTGACGAAGAACGACACTAATCGTTCGAAACGCGTTGGATCAAAGGCACAGGTGTTTTGCCTCTCCTCTAACCCCGTAGCTCCTCGGTAGTGACGTCACTCGCTCCTAGCCGGAGCGTGAGCACAGGGGATCGGAGTTTGTGCCACCGGCCGGGGCACACTCCAGAGCTTAATAGAAACCCTTGCATGTCTGGTGTACCACAGGACCGCTGATACTGTAAAAAATACAAAGACTGGGAAGATAGAGAAGGTAGGCAACTCTACCGTCTTATTTTAAACACTGGTACTGGATTGGCAGAATTTAGTGTGTATTCGCAGTCTGAACAGGTACAAAATAGCGCGATATCAACCATTTTATATATACTATCCAGAAGATAGTTCATGAGTTAAAAAAAAATCTCAGAAGACCCCTTTAAGGCCTTGTTCACAGAGTATAAATGCTTTCACCTATTGTTTTGTGCCAGGCTTAGAGCAAAGAGGCATAACTTACTGATTGAGGGGGCTTCATTCAATCCACAATGCATTTCTGAATGGGCAATCACATTGTACATGTCATTTCTCTAACCTTTTGCAATATTCACTGCATTTAGTATATAGCCACAGACTGGCAGAACTCCCTACTGGGTTTTCTAACCATACCCAGCATGCTTTGCCATGTAATGTTTCTCAGGGCTTGCTCCATCTTGTTAAAATGAAGAGGGGAAGTGTAGGGGTCATGACTATGACCACTGGCGTAACTAGAAATGACTGGGCCCCACAGCAAATTTTTGAATGGGGCCCCCTCCCTCAGTAATTTTTTTACAACCCCTTCCTTTCATGCCGCTCCCTTTCCTGTGGCTAGTATAGATCGCTCTCTCAGACCAGGCCCGGCAGCTGTTCCATCTGTTTTTTACACTTCTACACATACTGCCACTGTATATAATTTTATTGTGTAATAATGTTGATGGGCCCTGACAAAATCTTTTAGTACTTCTCCTCCTCCTCTTGGGTGGGCCCCTTCTGGGTCAGGGCCCCAAAGCAGCCGCATCCCCTGCTTCCCCTATAGTTACGCCCCTGACTATGACAGAGAGAACATTCTAGAAAGGAGGAGCAAGTTTTGAGAAACATTAGGGAACAAAGTATGCTCGGTTTGGTTAGAAAACCCAGTAGGAAGCTGAAAAAATAGGTAGTTCTGCAACAGGGGAAGGAAATGCTGACATGAAAAACAGGTACATGGTGCAAATATATATATATGGGGGTCATTTATCAAACTAGTGTAAAGTAGAACTGGCTTAGTTGCCCATAGCAACCATTTAGATTCCACCTTTCATTTTCCAAAGTAGCTGTGAAAAATGAAATGTGGAATCTGATTGGTTGCTATGGGCAACTATGCCAGTTCTACTTTACACCAGTTTGATAAATGACCCCTTAGTGTTTGGACAAAAAAAAAATCATTATGAAACCAGAGAACCCCTTTAAGAAGATTGTGAAGTTTCAAGTAAATAAGTCTCATATGACTGAGCACTTAAAGGGAACCTGCCCTGTTGTACATGGTGTCCATTCTGCCAGTAGCAGCAGACCTTTATAGAACAGAAGAACCTGAGAAGATTGACATATTGTTCGCAGGGAAAAAATTACTAGAGTGTGTAACTCATTGATGGAATCCCTGATCATTCTGTGTTTAGGAGTCCAGTGGGTGGTCCTATTTAGTGACTGACAGCTATCTCTATATGTAAGACCCCCAATGGACTCTTAAGCATAGAAAGAACAGGGTTTCAATGAATAAAGAACATTTTATACTGAATCTTTCTCTACAAAACAACCTGCTAAACTCTTTCTGTTCCATAATCTGATGGGGATAGATGGGAAGGCATTTTCATAGTGATAAGTTCCCTTTAAAGAGCACAGGGTTGAAATACACATCAAATCAAAATTTAATTGAGGTATCTTCTGCAATTCAATTTGACAATGTGGCCATCAGACCATTAAATTACTTTGGGACACATTTGGAGCCTAAACTGGTGGTGGATCCGCCGCAGTTAGGTAGAGGTGCCGGCTTCTCCCTCATTTCGGCGCATCCAGCGCCATTTCTAAATGTAAGACAGCTTCCGAGCTGTCTTGCATTTAGACCATTTTCAAGCCCTGAAACAGACATAGAAAATGCCCACGCCACACCCACGATTTTAGACCTGGTGTGAACGGGTCAAAGTCGTAGAAAGCGGCGCAACTGAACATTGTGCCACTATCTGCGCCTGAAAGACGCCTAATTTAGGCGTATTTTAGCATAGTAAATGACCCCCTTGGTGTACCCCTGGTTGTCTAGGAGGACAAGACAATGCACAATGCTTGCTCCGGGTAGAACACCATTCTTAGCTCTCTATTCGGAGTGTACCTGCAGACAGTGTAAAGAATCAGCAACCGCACATCACCCTGCATAGAGAATACAACTTTGATATAGTAAGTCTCAAAGCCTTCAATGGCTCCCAGAAGACATATGACTCCCTTTTTGTCTCCATCACTTTATGATTCTGTTTACTGTGATAGTGATTAATGTTTCATTTTCGTTTTACAGGAACACTGGAAAAGGGAACTACTCTGTCATAATCATTTTCCATACGAAACAGGTTAAAGGAGAATATACACCCAAACCTATTCAGGTCAGAGCCCAGCATCAAGCTATTCATTCAGTGTCATATTCACATATGCTGCTTAATTAGGGAACAAACTGAACGATGGATGCATTGCTTTCATGTAGTGTGGAGCTGCTGCCCTCCAAGTATATACATATTTCCTCATCCCCAATAGCTGTAATTCCACTAGTGGCCACTTGATGGACACAAAGAACCACAATCCCAAAATATAATCTTCACTCTCCACAATGTCCACTGCACCTATTCCCCATAATCTTTTTCTATCCTAACTACATTATCTTCTCACATCCTATATAATCCCTCCAATTTTTGAGATAAGTCTTTGGTGGAATTTATTATTTTTCATAGATTGGTGGACAGATAGACAGAAGGCTATAAAATATGACGACATTATGAAATAATTGAAAAAAAATGTACCAGGTACTTACATTATTAGAGCCTAAAAATCTAATTCTGAAAAGGGCAGCCATATCCCTTTCATATGGACGATGCACTGTGCTTCCTCCTATCTATTTTTATAACGAACCCGTACATTGTGCCCCATGCAGATGACACTACTCCTCTCATCTACACATAAAACTGCTCTTCTCAGTTCCTCTTTCTATCTCTGCACAATTCTTTCACATAATTCTTCCTATTTTTCTATGGAACTGCAGTACTGCCTACAATATTTCTGTTCTTGCCCTATGTCTGTGACCTATGCATTTTAACAGCGAAAAAACTGCTGAGTTTTTGAGTTTCACATTATCTCCAAAACTCTTCAGAGAGACATTGCTGTGAACTGTGCAACCCGAGATCTCCCAGAATCCTCTCTTTGAGCAGTTCAGGAAAAGCCGGCGGGTGAATTTTGGGTTATATTTGTTCCCCTAGCAAAATCCCATAAGCGTACAGCAATCAAGCTATAGACACAGCAATAAAAAAAGCCTGTGTGTGTGTAAAGGGTGGCGTCGGATCATTAGGATCTGACCCCTATTTGTGCTGTAGGCGCTAAAATTTATATGAGAGAAACACAATCAAGGCATACAATGAGGAGAAGAGGCGCCAGAGAGAGGAGAGCAATCACTGTCGGGAGGAGGAAAGAAAGCAGGGAGAAAAATTGATGTAATAAAAGGGAAGACAATTATTTTCACTGTCATGTAAATCAGTAATTACACCTAATTAATAGGGAGCTAAACTCTTAATTGCAAGCTGCATCCGCAGCAGTCACAGGGCAATATTTAACCCCAGAACTGCTAACCTAAGATGCTTTAAGACTACTACCCTCGTTAACACGTCGGCTGTTTTTCTTTTTTTTCTTTTTAGACTTAAAAAAGCACACCAGCTGCCCTCCCATACAGCTTTACCTTACAGAAAGCAGCTGCCCTATCATTCCCGGAATCTTACAAATACCAAATGCCCAACTTCTATTGGAAGCCCCTCTCGCATAAACACCAGCTGACCTCAAATATTCCTGCGGCAGGCATGGTCTAATTGTAGCCCCAGGCCTCTTAAAAATTGCAGTTCCTGGCCTCTGACTCCCATTAAAGTGAGCCCAGCTCTTTCCAAAACTCTCATCATCCCTCCCAGTTCTAAAGATTTGTGGAACAGTTGGGTTAACAGCTGTAATGTTAAACAAGTTTCTGGCTCAGTCGCCGCTCGTTCAGATGCAATGAGTGTTGAAATATGGAGTAGATTTCATAGCAAAATTAAACAGCATGTGTTTAAAAAAAAGCTATTTTCAAAATGGCTGTAAAATATGAGAAGGAGTCATTTTGGGAAGAAGTGCCATTTTCTCTAAATAGCAATTCTTTGTGCTGATTTGCTGTGTTTCCGCAGTCAGTATACCCTCTAACTGTACTTTTTGGCAGCTATTTTTCTGATGAGTTGGAACTGGAAGAAATGACAGTCATTTGAACACTAGTTTCATATGTGATAGGATTTTTGCCATTGACTGTATATAATTTAACTGCAGCACTGTTTGCAGTACATTATGTAATATGTTCAACCATTTGGATAACTTCCATTAACTAACCCCTAAAATTACAAAATCAACAGTAAATATCAATCCTCAAGTCACCGTCTTCTGCCATCTGTTCATTTGTTTCTTAGTTAATCTGTGTTTAGGAAAAGTATGTAAATGGGAGGCCATCATGACAACCTGAACCTTGAAAGCAGGGGCCGATTGGCCATAGACCTTACAGGAAAATTTCCCAGTGGGCCGGCCAGTGGAAGTTTTTGGGGAAGTATTTTGTGCTGCTGGCGACAGTATTTTGTGATGGTCTGTGGTATTTGGCTCTGTTGGGGGGTATAATGTGCCCCAATATGGTATTGCTGGCTCTGCCTTCCAACAAGTTACACCCAACTACAAAACAGGGCGACTTTTTGTATTTTTACCAGGGCCACTTTAAGTTTCCAGTCCGCCCTGCTAGGAAGGCAAATCGGCCTAGTTGTGCAGTGGTACATTCTCGGTTCCTATACTGCTACATAGATGGATTTACCATTCAGGACTCTGGAAAACTGGTCAGCAAGACCAACTGGTCCAAGATTGGAAATGTGTTGGTTGTCTTGTAGCTTTCCTAGACGAACAACTCTAGGAGTTATTATTACAGGCGACTTTTTAGGTGAAATTCCTTTTTAATTGTTATGTTGGATGACAAAAATTTCTCCTGATCTCTAGTAACAAATTAATCTGCTTGGCTAAAATTCACGGTATCAAGGGTAGGATAAGCATTTTTGGTAACCAAGACAGACATTTTAATGCCCAAATCCTGCCCCCCACAACCACTAAGGCCCCTTGCAGATGAGCGTGTCCGGATTATGTCCAGATGCGTTGCAGATGCGTTGATTTCAAAATCATTCAGCTTTGTTTGTGATCGCGTTTAGTTGTTCAGATTTTATTGCACGGGCGCAATGCGATTCACTGCGTCTTGCACGCGCGTGATAAAAAACTGAATGTGTACAAACAACATCTCTTAGCAACAATCCGTGAAAATTGCATCGCATCCGCACTTGCTTGCGGATGCGATGCGATTTTCACACAGCCCCATTCACTTCTATGGGGCCAGTGTTGCGTGAAAAACGCAAAATATAAAGCATGCTGCGATTTTCACACAATGCAAAAATGATGCGTTAAAACCAAATGAAGAGGTCAGGATTCCGTGCGGGTGCAATGCGTTCACATCACGCATTGCACTCACGCAGAATTCTCGCTCGTGTGAAGGAGGCCTTACTGCTTTGTCTATAGAAATTCTACATGATAACTGAAAATGGAAAGTATGTGTTATAAACAGTAGAGACTGTTAAGAAGGGGACAACAAAAGACAATAGAATTGTAGTTTCCTCTTCTTCTTCTATAAAATGATCCTCCCTTACCAACACAGTCTAAGATAGGCAAGGCTACTCTCACACTAGCGTTTTTACTGGATCCGGCAGGGTTCAGCAAAACGCTTCCGTTACTGATAATACAACAATCTGCATCAGTGATGAATGGATCCGGTTGTATTATCTTTAATATTGCCAAGACAGATCCATCATGAACTCCACTGAAAGTCAATGGGGGACGGATCCGTTTTCGATTGTGTCAGAGAAAACTGATCCATCCCCATTGACTTGCATTGTGGGTCATGATGGATCCGTCTTGCTTCGCATCTCAGGACTAAAAGCAAACCGCAGAATGCTGCGGTTTGCTCTCCTGTATGAGAACGGAATGCATTTTGGAGCATTCCGTTCTGTTCAGTTACGTTTTGTCCCCATTGATAATGAATGGGGACAAAACAGAAGCGTTTTTTTTCCGGTATTGAGCCCCTGTGACGTATCTCAATACCGGAATACTAAAACTCTAGTGTTAAAGTAGCCTAACATGGTTATGGTAAGAAGAGCTAATCAAACCAACACCTTTTCCCTCATGGCCATTTTGTAGTCTAGATATGATATAGTTCTGAGTACTACAAGAGTAGACTTATAGATATAAAAGGAAAAGTAAAAGAAGTAAACTGTATAAATAAATTCAAGAGTGGCATTCCAGTGCTCTAAATTTAAATGAACATGGAATTGGAAAAGGCAAAAATAAAAAATGTGAACTTAACAGTAAACTTAATGTACAGATCCCTCCTTCTGCCCCCCCCCCCCAATACCTCCGCTGTCAGCACTCAAAGCTGTGCTGAAATACTATGCTAATATAATAGAGAGGACTCCTGAGCGCATGCACAACAGTCCTGACAATGTATTTGAATGCAGCTTTGACCCTGGGTTCAGACCTGAGCGTTCCAGAAACGCGCGTTTTACGCGCGTTTTTGACGCGCGTTTTTTTGCGCGTTTTTGCAAATAGGAAACGCGCGTTCGTACGCGCGTTCTTGTGATTGACTACTGTGGTGTCAATCACAAAACGCGCGTCAAACGCCCCAAAAGAAGCTCAAGTACTTGTTTATGCGTTGGGCGTTTTACAGCGCGTTCAAACGCGCTGTAAAACGCTCAAGTGTGAACCACTCCCATAGGGATGCATTGGTTTTAATCTGTTGAGCGTTTTACAGCGCGTTTGAACGCGCTGTAAAACGCTCAGGTGTGAACCCAGGGTAAGGGCTGACAGCAGGGGAACAGAGGGCAGTAGGAAAATAGAAAATTGTGATCTGGACTCCATATCTGCAGTACTATTGATGTATTACTGCAGATAATAGTCCAAGATTGTGGTGACTGATTCACTTCAATTGCATTATTAGTCCCAGTGGACATCCTGGCAACAGGTGCAGTCTACTAATACCTACGTAGTAGCATAGTTTAATTTTTGATTTAATCAAGAGCGATAAGCAGGTGGCACAAACACAGGCTATAAGATTGATGTTAGATGAATATATTCAGAATAGGTTTGCTTCTTGAGCAAGATTAAAGGCATTCAATATAATTATTGCAGTTATTATTCTCCTTACAAACAGAAACAGCAGCACCGCACTTATTAGCTAGCACTGCCATAAGGCAGCCCACCCCTTGCCGTGCACCACTCATCATCAGCCCTCAGCAGTCTGCGGCTCCTGGCACACTACTATTATCTCTGGACCCACACAGAAGTGGTTAATAAAAATCTCCTTTTCCCTATAAAACCTTATTTAATCTCTTCTCCTCCACTTTTAATAGCCCATCAAAAATCTCTTTATTATAAGATTTTGTCGGGATTGATATAATAAAACTGTAGGTCTGTGGGCAGGGAAGATAATATCACTTATTTAATGCGAGGATCATAAATCAAAGTCAGCAGGATTCTCCTTACTCTGACAGGCACCTTGGAGAGAGAGAAATCCTATTTGGGATTAATTTAGTGGTGGCCATAATGTTTATGATTCACATGCATCCTGTGGACATAATAAGAGGCAGGGTAATGATTTGAAATTGAGATTTTGTGTCACTGGAATTCAGTTTTGCTTTTTAATATATAGCAATCCCTAAAGTATACTCCTGACAACATGGAACAGGGAAGCTGAAGAAACCAAGGGGAGAAGATGAAAATGCCTTGCTTTGCTGAGTTGCTAGAATGAGAGTCTTCAGTTATTGGAAAGATTTTGAAAGCATTTTACCTAAAATTATGAGGGCTGCGGATGTGTGTTGAGGCAAGCAGCTATCTGCAAGACTTGCTTTGATGAGCATGCTTAAATGATAGAACTACTGTGATTATTGTAGGGACATAATATTATACTAGAGTATAAAAATGAAGAGTAATGGATCTTTTACATCATAATTACTAATATAGCAATTCCCTAATGAAGGGATTTTCAGAATTCTTCAGCTGTAAAAGTACAAAGATTTTAAATGACTTTGTCTTGGCTGGCAAGTCCAACTACAGACTATGTGAAACAGCCTGCATTCTGCTAACAGAGTCATAAGGCAAAGTATGGAGTTTGACATCCTCATAAGTCCAGTTGTCACCATTTTTTATACTGTAAACCCAATGTGCTTATCATTTATGGGTCTGTAAATTTCATGGCTTTCCAGATTTACTGCTGCCGTACAATGCATGTGGATTCTTAGAACCAATCTGGCGTAAAGTAAGTGGCATTTATCATGTAGAGAAAGTGAATACAAGGCACTTACTAATATATTGTGATTGTCCATATTGCCTCCTTTTCTGGCTGGATTCATTATACACTGCTCAGTGGTGGCCATTCTTGCCAGACTCTCTGGTGACTGGGTCCATGGGAGCTCACATAGGCTGGTACTTTTTTTTAATAGTATGCAAGCATAGCCACGCTGATGAATTTAGCCTGCTTACAAAATGCCTGCTTACAAAATGGCAGCAGAAAAGTGTCCTTGGGGAACATGCTGGTTGGCACGTGGCATAAGTGGCATGATGCAGGCTGCAGATACAGTCGCCGAATAGCACATGGTTGTTGGAAAGTGGCATGATACAGGCCACAGCAGCATCCATACAGAACATGATGGTGGGTAGGCAGACAGACAGCAAGATGGGGCACCTGCAACAAGTAGAGGTCTATAGATTGCATACAGCCTGCCTGGACTGTGAGGAAATTTCAGCCGTGTTAACCACCGCCGCCACTGCGTCCCCCTCCCAGTTTTTGAATTTCAACGATGTTAGCCCCCCCCCCCCCCGCCCCCACCCCCAAAAAAAAAGGTAAAGAGAACTTTTCACCACGTCTGACATTCCTGTTTTAATAGCTACATGCATTCCCCATGTAATAACAATTATGGAGCCTCTATTCTTACAGCTCTGTGTTGTGCCATTCCTTTATTATTTCTAGTAGAAATCATGAATGAATTGCTATTAGCAAGTAAGGGTATAGAGGGGTGGGAACCAGTTGGGGGTGTGTTTTTCAGACAGGTACACCCTGTGCAGGTACACCCCCAAACTGGTAACCTCCCCTCTGTACCCTTACTGAGGGATAATAGCAAATAATAAAGGAATGGCACAACCTAGAGTCATAAGAATAGAGGCTCCAGAATTGTTATTACATGGGGATGCATGAAGCTATTAAAACAGGCAGGTCAGGAGCGGTGACAGGGCCTCTTTAAGTTTAAGCTGTGTGGAAAGTGAGTACATGGAAGCTGACCCTAAGGCCTCTTTCACACGGGCATCACGTTTGACGCCCGGATAAGAGGCGGGTGCATTGCGGGAAAATGCGCGATTTTTCCGTGCAAGTGCAAAGCGTTTCAATGCGTTTTGCACCCGCATGCGAAAAATCGGCATGTTTGGTACCCAGACCAGAAGCCGGACTTTATCACTGAAGTCCCGTTTCGGGTAGAGTATTCTGTATATTTTATTATTTTCCCTTATAACATAGTTATAAAGGAAAATAATAGCATTCTAAATACAGAATGCAAAGTAAAAAGGGCAATAGAGGGTTAAAAATAATACACAAATAAACTCACCTCCTCCATTTGATCGCGTAGCTGCCAGTGTTCTGTTCTGTCTTCAGCAGGAGGGGGATGAAGGACCTTCAGTGATGTCACTGGGTCACATAGTCCAATCACCAGAATATAGAGCATGCTGCGATTTTCACGCAACGCAAAAGTGATGCGGGAAAATCACCGCTCATGTGCACAGCCCCATTGAAATTAATGGGTCCGGATTCAGTGCGGGTGCAATGCGTTCACCTCACGCGTTGCACCGGCGCAGAAATCACACCCGTGTGAAAGGGGCCTAAGGCTGCATTCAGCACCCGCACTGAATCCTGACCCATTCATTTCAATGGCTCTGTGTACATGAGCATTTTTTTCATGCATCACTTGTGCGTTGCGTGAAAATCGCAGCATGTTCTATATTCTGCGTTTTTCACACATCCCTGTCCACATAGAAGTGAATGGGGCTGCGTGAAAAACGCAATGCATCCGCAAGCAAGTGCGGGTGCGTTGCGTTTTTCACTGATGGTTGCTAGGAGATGTTGTTTGTAAACCTTCCGTTTTTTATCACGCGCATGAAAAACGCATCAAAACGCATTGCACCAGCGCATAAAAAAACTGAACAACTGAACGCAATCGCAGGCATAACTGAATGGCTTTGCCTGTGAAATCGCACAGTTTTTACTGAACACATCCGCAACGCATCCGGACCTAATCCGGACACGCTCGTGTGAACCCAGCCTAAGGCCCCTCCGCGAATACTTTGGGGTGTCTTCTTTCTAAAATGGTATAATTTGGGGGGTATTTGTACTATCCTGGCATTCTAGCACCTCAAGAAACATGACAGGTGCTCAGAAAGTCAGAGCTGCTTCAAAATGCGGAAATTCACTTTTTTGCACCATAGTTTGTAAACGCTATAACTTTTGCGCAAACCAATAAATATACACTTATTGGAGTGTGATTGGACTTTGATACACTTTTTTATCAAAGACATGTAGCACAATAAATTCTGACACAAACTTGTATAGAAATGTAATTATATTTGAACAATTTTACCAGAAAAAGTTAAAAATACACTTTTTTGAGAAAATTGCGGTCTTTTTTGATTAATATCAGAAAATCGAAAAATCTCAGCAGCAATCAAATACCATCAAAAGAAAGCTGTATTTGTGAGAAGAAAAGTAGGTAAAATTCATTTGGGTGGTAAGTTGTATGACCAAGCAATAAACTGAAAATAGTGTAGTGCAGAATTGTAAAAAGTGGTCTGTCCTTAAGGGGGTTTAAGCTAGGGGGGCTGAAGTGGTTAAGCGGTGTAGCGGCAGGTACAGAAGAGAGTTCCATGCCACGTAAGAGTGTATAAAGAGCTTGGACAGTCTTCTGGACTTTGCCAACACCTTGCGCAAGCCAGTGTACTTATTTAGAAAGCACTGCAACACTAGGTTGACGACGTGCGTCATGCAGGAAGCATGTGTTATTTTGCCCATGTTCAAGGCGGTCATGATGTTGCGCCCACTGTTGCCATACCCTTGTGCAGCGGAGCGGCAATGGCCAGGGCACCTTTTGTTATGTCTGTGGTACCCAGGTGTAGGAATGGCCGAGTGGTATAGAGTGGCCTAAAATGTCCCTTTATGTTGTATGAGTGTCACGGTGCTCCTACCTGGACACGACTGGACCCCAGGCGTTGGTCCGAAGCAATAAAATAGGGGGGAATAATTTAGGGATAAAAGAATCCAGACCTTGTGATGAAGTTGAATAGCAGCTTTACTTTGATAAACTTTCATCAGACACAATCTTCAAACTTTGTCTTGGTCCCAGCAAGCTTTAGCATGAAAACTTGGCAGGAAAACTCATCTCTACTACATCTGTTGCTCTCTGGCTCTGCCATACTGACAGGCTGACTGTATATCTTTGCTTTTTCTTTATGCTGCAACTTCTCTCTTTGTAGTCAGTCTCTTGATTATGCCAGGGAACTCTCCTCCTAGCTTCTGAGGCTCCAAGCTGTGGCCTCCACATCCAAGGTGCTCTGGGTGGCTTGGCTTGGCCTTGGGCACGTCCAGCAGAGACGTGCCCAGCACACCCTCCTTCCCCTAGCAGGGGGTGAGCTAGACTGCCTAAAACTGGTCCCCACCCTTCCTGCAGGAAATGGGACTCGCCCACTCCTCCACAGAGGGGGGTTAGAATGGAATGGAAATAAATACACAAGATGACATGATATTAGCGCTCACAGATAGAAGCAGGGCGTAGGAGTGGTAATGCCACTCTGGGGCATTAGATTTGCCCAGTTGGATACGGCGGGTTGACAGCCAGTCGGATGTTTGCTGATTGATGTACTTGAGCAACTGCTCGCCAGTGTGACTACTCTCCCAGGCCGATCAGCTCCAACACGTCGTATCAATACTTGACCTGACACGTGATAGGAAGGAGGGGTAGTGTGAGCAACCCTGTGCCCAGCTGCTGTTTTGGGGACGGAATGCGTCCATTGAGGAGGAGGAAGTGGATAAGTGTCTGGTGTGAGAACCAGGCCGACACAATTGTGGAGGGGGTCAAAATAACCTGGCCTTGATTGACACCGTGGGCCATGAAAGACATGTAGTGTCCCTGCCCATAAGAGCTGCTCCAGTTGTCCACAGTGGCGTAAAACTTGCCGCACAGTGAGAATTGCAGGGAGCGGACCATGTTGTCCGCCACGTGAGAGTACAAGGCAGGGATGGCTTTTTAGGAGAAATAATGCCAGGTAGGAATCTTCCAGCAAAGCTGAGAGCACACTATTAACTCCCTAAAGGCAGCAGACTCGACTAAATGGTACGGCAGTAACTGCACCTCTGGCAACTTGGCCAGGTGGAAATCAAAGCTGAACCCGAACATATCCCCATCTTCACCCCTCCCGGCCCCCTGACATGAGCATTGAAACATTTCATGCTCCGATGCCCTCCCTTGCCCAGCACTATATCACGCAGGGTGAGGGCTTTTTTGTTTACAACAGAACACTGCTAGGCGGAGGATGTAGTAATCATGTATATATGCTGCTAATTTGAATATAATCAACCCCCCCCCCCAAAAAAAAAAAAAGTGAAATAGGGAAACGGATTGATTTGTGCCTAAATTCGTTATAACTCCCAGATACTTTTGTGTGCTACCATGTCAATTGGTGTAGTAATCACATATATATGCTGCTAGCTTGAATATAATAAACAAACTCCCAAAAAATAAAAATTGATTAAAAACATGTGAAATAGAGAAGTGGATTTGGGCCTTAAATTCATTATCTTTCCCAGATACTTTTGTGTGCTTGCCTGTTTATTGGTGTATTAATTACGTATATTTATTAATGCTTAATTTTAACTTAATACACACAGGTAGATTGCTGCCACACCGTGGGTATTGCTCCAGTAATCACTGATATATGATGCTTAATTAAACGGACACCCCCCCCCCCCAAAAAAAAAAAAAGACAGATGACTGAGGGTTGACACTCAATTTCAACTTAATGCAAACAGATAGATTGCTGCCACACCGTCAATACTGCTGCAGTAAGCATATGCATATATACTGCTTAATTATATTGAACCACACAAAAAAAAGAAACAAAATTAAAGTTTTTGCTTGCAGGTAGCTTCTTTTTAGGTGCACCTGCACTTCTGATAGCAGGCACAGCTACAGGTCCTGTCTCCATTCTCTCTCTCTGCCTGTCAGCTGATTCTCTCTATTGTACACCGCACACACAAGTCTTCTTTGGAGTTCCAGCCTTCCCCTTCATTGTCCCTGGCAATAAGCTTGATTGATTAACTTTTGACTGTCCCTGACTAATTTTTGACTGTCTCTGTCTCCCTAAGATCGTTTTTCTGGCAAACACCGTAACACGCAACCACTCTCTGTCTCTCACAGCCCAGCACAGTATGGCATTCTGCTAGGGCACCTCCCTACCTGCTGCAGCACTGATTGGCTCATCCAGGCTGCCTCAGTGTCATGTGAGAATCCTTCTCCTTCTTCCCTTTTGCTTTTTCCTGCCATGTGCACTAAAATAATGCTACACGCCGTTTTAGTGGATTCCTCCAAAAAGAACCCGGAAAGATTCAGGTTTGTCTGTTGTCCAAAACATAGAAAAATTTGGACCAAAAACTCAGTTCCCAATATTGTTTAAGTGCACCCCATCACATCTACGAAATTCCCAAGGTGGAGATGTCAACTCCTTATGGCGCACCACAATGCAACCATTACTAGATACAAAATTATGCACCTCCCTATATAACCTTAACCTGCCTTATCTAGCCTGTCACCTTCTCTCCCGGCACATTTGGATAACAGTCTCAATATACAGTATATAAAACTTGATATCCCAAATCAGCTCCCTAGAAGACCATAAACATAAACCATTCCCTCTGACATGCAGCACCAGCACATCAACTGGGGAGTCTATTTGGCAATAATAATTAAAGCACTCATCTCTAGATCATCCCACGTACTCCCATTTACCACACTATCACAGATTCATGACGCAACCCTAGCTAGCGACCCTTGGGGTGAATGTCTGCAAACCCCAAAACATGTATAAATGGCCAAAATGATCAGCAAACAAAAAGGACCAAATACTCTCTGGGGTGAACACATGAGTGACACATTTGACCTCTACAGCCCTATTAGCCATGCATCCAAACTAATCAAGGAATATTAATCATCACCCCTGCCTAACTACTCAGATATAGAGCTGAGGACATACATATAGCCTACCTGGATATCACCATGGCAGCACTTATCCAAAAGGAACATAAAGCTGATTTCCTGGCTGTTCTCCCAGCATGGACAACCTTTTGAAAAATAGCCACAAACTGATAAAGGGATAATGCTTTGCCATCAGCATGCCATAAAAAGAGGCCTGGCATCCGTCCCTGAACTAGTAGATTTTGGGAGACACTGGCTACTGGGCTAGTGGCTGACCTGGGCACAGCATACAATGTCACTAAGCACCGTGCCCCCACTGATCTGTCTTAGAATGACCCACACAACTATCCATCCTATCTTTATGTAGACTTAACTCATCCAGTTGTAGCTCATCCCTTCATCACCTAGTGTACCAAAAAATTATTGGTAGTATCCTGGCCACCCTGTATCTGGAACATAAATGCTAATGCGGATAACTTTTGGGAAACCACTGTTCGTGACAAACCATGCACAAAATCCACACTTCAGCCTCAACACCTGCACTAGACAATCCTCCGATGAACTCCGAAACAATCACCCTGTCCCATTCGTTCCAAACCTGCTGGTACCATTAGCGCCATGACCTGATAGACACTGACCTCTGCAGTAACTGAATCACCACACCTCCACTAAGGTCTACAGGTTTCGAGGACACACAGCACTGACCTCACCTGCATTAGGTTCCAGATTACTAAAACTGTGGAAGTGAAAGCGGAACAAAGTGCCAGCCACCAAATTCCTTGCACCCGGAATCTGCTTGGAAACACACAAGTAGAGTTGAGTGAACACCTGTTCAGGTTCGGCCGAACTTAACAAAAAAGTTTGGGTTTGTGATCCGAACTTGACCCGAACCCCGAACTTTTGGGCACTAAAATGGCTGTAAAATAGCCCTGAAAAGGGCTAGAGGGCTGGAAAAAGCAGCAAAATGTGCCTAAGAGCATGGTAACTGCTTTGCAAACAAATGTGGATCAGGAAATTACTTAAAATAACATAAAATACAGAAAAATAATAAATAAACGTTCTAAACTTGAGTCCAAGTGAGTCACAGTGGCATCTGCCACCCAGCAAACAACGGATGTGGCAGCAACGCCACCACATCTTTCAAAGTCACCAAGCATCTCCACAGAATCCCATGGAAGCGTTCAGCTGTCCATCTCCCAAACACTGGAGAGAAAGAGGAAGTACCCCCCTTCCCACCCGCGATCCCTGGCTCAAAATGCCTGGATTTCAAAATTTCTGATCCTTTGAAATGCTGTCATTCTGTCTGGTGGAGAGTTTTAAAAACCTTATGGCGGTGGCTGTCCCACAGTACGTGGTTCCCAGCCGCCACTACTTTTGCAGGTGAGCCATCCCTTCCCTCAGGGGTCGAGTCGAGGGGGAACGCTTGGGAACGTTTTCACGGCAGGAACGCCGTTCCCTTTCAGGGCGAAAGGACCAGGAAGCACTTCCTGGTCTTCGGCTGTCGGCTGTAAAGGCTGCGCACAGGAGTGAGTCGCTCTGTGACGTCACTCCGTGCGCAGCCTTCACAGCCGACAGCAGTAGAAGAGGAGCGTCTGCGTCCAGGAGCAGGAGAGGTAAGTGTTTTTTTTTTCTTCATATTTTATGGGCTGAATGGAGAGGAACTGACTGGAGGCTGGTGGATGGGGCACTGGGGGCTGGTGGATGGGGCCCTGGGGGCTGGTAAGAGGCTCTGGGGGCTGATGAGATCTGCTGGGGGCTGATGAGATCTGCTGGGGGCTGATAAGAGGCACTAGGGGCAGATTAGAGACACTAGGGGCAGATTAGAGGCACTGGGGGCTGATTAGGGGCACTAGGGGCAGATTAGAGGCACTGGGGGCTGATTAGAGGCACTGGGGCTGATGAGATCTGCTGGGGGATGATATAGAGGCACTGGGGGGCTGATGAGAGGTACTGGGGGCTGATGAGAGGCACTGGGGGCTAATGTAGAGGCACTGGGGGCTGATGAGATCTGCTGGGGGCTGATGAGAGGTACTGGGGACTGATGAGAGGCACTGGGGGCTAATGTAGAGGCACTAGGGGCTGATGAGATCTGTTGGGGGCTGATATAGAGGCACTGGGGGGCTGATGAGAGGTACTGGGGGCAGATGAGAGGCACTGGGGGCTGATGAGAGGCACTGGGGGCTGATGAGAGGCACTGGGGGGTTGATGAGAGGCACTGGGGGCTGATGAGATCTGTTGGGGGCTGATATAGAGGCACTGGGGGGCTAATGAGAGGTACTGGCGGTCTGATGAGAGGCACTGGGGGCTGATGAGAGGCACTGGGGGCTGATGAGAGGCACTGGGGGGCTGATGAGAGGCACTGGGGGCTGATGACATCTGTTGGGGGCTGATATAGAGGCACTGGGGGGCTAATGAGAGGTACTGGGGGTCTGATGAGAGGCACTGGGGGGCTGATGAGAGGTACTGGGGGCTGATGAGAGGTACTGGGGGCTGCTATGAGGCTACTGGGGGCTGCTATGAGGCATGGGGCTATTATCTGAGGTCTGATTGAGGGTCATTCATATTGGGGTCTGATCTGAGGTCTTATTGGGGTCTTATTAACATTGGGGATCTTATTGGGGCTGTTAGCTGAGGTCTGATTAACACTGGGGGTCTGACCTGAGGTGTAATGAAAAATATTTTTTTCTTATTGTCCCCCTCTAAAACCTAGGTGCGTCTTATCTGCCGGTGCGTCAAATAGGGAAAAAAATACAGTACTTGCTCCAGCCGACCTCCTCTGCCCTTTGCGAACACCCCGCGCTGTGACATCATGCGGAGGCCCTTGGGTGAGTTCCCACACTTTTTTTCCCAGGACTTGACCCCTGCCTTCCCTGCACAACCAAGTGGCAGACAAAATCAAGTGTGCACTGCGCAATGTTCACATAATGTTCACATAACCACCAATACGTTGACCGTTAAGCATGGGCAAGAAAGTAATATCTCCCTAACAACACACTGGGTAAATGTAGTGGCGGCTGGCCCAGAGGCGGATAGCATTTTTGCGAATGTCCTTCCGCCCCCAAGGATTGCAGGGCATTTCTCTTTTCCTCCTGTTGCCTCCTCCTCCTACTCGGCTTCCTCCTCCTCTACCACCTCCTTATCCGCTCAGCGTAACACCTTCACCACCAACACCAGCACAGCCAGGGGGAAACTACAGCAGGCTGTTTTAAAACGTGTGTGTTTGTGGGATAAACCCCACACCGCGCAGGAGCTGTGGATGGGCATGGAACAACAGACCAATGATTGGTTGGTGCCACTGAGCCTCCAGCCCGGCCTGATGTTGTGCGATAAAGGGTGAAATATCATAGCAGCTCTGGGCCTAGCCGGTTTGACCCACATCCCCTGCCTGCCACATATACTGAATTTGGTGGTGCAGAAATTCCTGAACAGCAGACAGTGAAAATCAATTCAGTTAATCCAACACTTATATTCTGGTGGCACAAATTCACTTTTATTGTTGCTCAAGGACCCCTGCGGCCTGAGCTGCGGATGTGACAAATAATTTTATTAAATTTGCTGGTTAGATTGTCGGTTAACATTTCCCCGGCTATCAGGACTTTTTATTATATATTGGAACAAAAACTATACAAGGAACATTTTAACAAGAGAAAATTAACCTGAACAGCATCACACCCCCCCATTACACCCCCGCCCCTTTCACTCAACCATTGACACACAATTTACAAATTTACTTAAAAACATATTAAAATAACTATAATGCAGCTAAACTAACTATATAAATAAACAAAACTATATACACGCCTTATCCTTAACTTAAGACCAGCCAAATACAAATGGCTCGGAGGGTGGGTTCCTGAACCAACATAGGCCCTGGACTGGAACATAATTGTCCAGCTAGGGCACAGTTCTGGAGGAGGAGGAGTAGGAGGAACCGTGTTCTCAGCAGGGTGGCACCCAAGCCAGCTCACGGGCATCACTGGAGAGTGGCTGGGGGATACAGAGGACACAGACGATACATCTTCCTCAAAGAGGACAGCTTGTCCTTGCTTCTGGGCAGCCTGGCACACATCAGCGACTACGTGGTGCAGTGCCTGCGCAACGACCACTAATTTACAGCCACATTCTAACTTGTGCTGATTACTGGGTGGCCACCCTGCTGGATCCCCATTAAAAGGACAAGGTGCCGTCCTTAATTCCCTCACTGGAGTGTGATAGGAAGATGAGCCCGCTAGAAGACACGCTGCTGATGGCATTCACACCTGACACCGGGGACTCAGTGTAAGGACAAGGTGAAGGCAGAGGAGGAGGAGGAGGAGGAAGAAGTCGCCAACGCAGTTGGGTCACCACCAGCAACTCAGAAGGCACGGTTAGCATGGGCGAAATGTGGAAAAGCTTTGTCATCACGCCACAACAACCAGCACCACCAGCAGATATGGAACGTCTTAGAAGGAGGCAGCATTTCAGCAACATGGTGGAACAGTACACATACTGACTGATGGGTCTGCCCAGGGGCATAGCAACAGGGGAAGCAGGGGAAGCTACTGTTTTGTGGCCCTGACCTAGAAGGGGCTCATTCAGGAGGAGGAGGACTAAAAAACTTTGTCAGGGCCCCCTCAACATTATTAAACAATGAAATTATATACAGTGGCAGTAGAGACAGTGTAGAAAACGGATGGAGCAGCTGCCGGGCCTGGTCTGAGAGAGTGATCTTTAGTAGCCACAGGAATGGCGGCATGAAAGCAAGGGGTTGGGCAAAATTTACTGGGGGAGGGGGGCCCCATTCAAAAATTTGATGTGGTGCCCAATCATTTTTAGCTACGCCACTGGGTCTGCCCTATTCAACTTCTGGGTCTTCAAATTGAGCACATGGCCTGAGGTTGCCCTTTACGCCTTGGAGGTGCTGGCCTAACCTGCAGCCATTGTATTGTCTGAACATTAGCATGTCCGCAGCCAATGTGGGCAAGCTTTCATTTATTAAAAAGAACCAGGCATGGATCCCACAGGACTTGTTTGTACCTTAAGCAGAATAGACATGTATGCCGGCCTCACCCAACCATTGTTATACTACAGTGCACTTACACTTTGTTTTATTTTTTATATTTCTCAATGTTTTGGGGTCTACCCCAATTTATTTAAAAATAATAATAATAAAAAACCTGTTGTTGGCGACTACCTTTGGCTTCACAGCCAAAAAAGGCTTTATGTCATGCAACAATGTAACCGCCAATTCTAAGTTTCCTGTCAGTTATCCAGTGTAGGGGTTTGTACCTGGCAAAAATGGTAATATTTCACCCAACAATTTAAAAGAGGATTATTCAAATTTTTGGTCCCTGTCACCTATGCAGAGCAGGGGTTTGTACCCAGGGAAAATGGTAATATTGCACCCAACAATTTAAAAGAGGATTATTCAAATTTTCGGTACCTGTCACCTATGCAGAGCAGGGGTTTGTACCCGGGAAAAAATGGTAATATTGCACCCAACAAGTTAATACACTAATTTCACTGCTGAAATTTAAAAGTAGGTATTTGTGCGGTGTATGGACAAGTGCTCTGTGGACCAACAATACGGGTTTCTTTCCCCAAAATACACTAATGCAGTATTTCACTGCTGAAATTTAAAATAGGTATTTGTGCGGTGTATGCAAAACTGCTCTGTGGACCAAGAATATGGGTTTCTTTCCCCAAAGTACACTAATGCAGTATTTCACTGCTGAAATTTAAACGTAGGTATTTGTGCGGTGTATGCACAAGTGCTCTGTGAACCAAGAATATGGGTTTCTTTCCCCAAAATACACAAATGCAGTATTTCACTGCTGAAATTTAAAATAGGAATCTGTGCGGTGTATGCACAAGTGCTCTGTGAACCAACAATACGGGTTTCTTTCCCCAAAATACACTAATGCAGTAATTCACTGCTGAAATTTAAAATAGGTATTTGTGCAGTGTATGCAAAACTGCTCTGTGAACCAACAATACACTATACAGGTTTCTTTCCCCAAAATAAACTAATGCAGTAGTTCACTGCTGAAATTTAAAAAACATTTTTGTGTGTTGTATGCACAAGTGCTCTATAGCACCACAATACAGGTTTTTGCCCCCAACTACAGAAATGTCACCACTAAATTCTAAAATAGGTAATGTAGGGGACTTGACCTGCCAGAAAAAAGGAAATTTTCCGTCACTGAGCCACCAAAAAAAGGATTAGACTGATGTCCCTGGCAGGCTGGCAGACATGCAGTTCCATGGACACTGCAATTGCTAAAATGGCCTCTGACCCCCACCTCAGTAACAGATGGATTTTTAAAAAAAATATTTTGCAGCATCACTGGGCTCAGGGAAAAGTACAAAAATGTAGGATAGCAGTAGCACCCTCCCTCAATAATTGCTGTAGCTTGAAGATTTCACACCACCAAGTGATTTCACACCACCAACAAATTTCTTTCCTAGTTTCTCCGAGAGCACCGTCAGCAACCTGTCAAAACCTCCTACATTAAGATCAGCAGAGGGACGTGGGTCACATGCTGCACTCAGCCAATCACAGCCATGCCATTAGTAGGCATGGCTGTAATGGCATTTTAGGGCAAAGTAGTGAAATGCTTACTGATTGGCTGGCCTGCAGCCTTTCAAAAAGCGAGAAGAAATCGCCGAACAACGAACCCGAACCTGAACTTTTACGGAAATGTTCTGGTTCGGGTCCTGGTGCGAAAATCGTATGTAAACCCTACACACAAGCATTCAGCTTCAAGCAACTCAATACCAAATGCTCAGATTGGCTGCAACAGGGGTGAGGAGAAGCAGACATATTAAAAATGGCATGTACCAAACTATGGTTAACACAATGAAAACATACCCGCTTGTTGGAGAAATCATGGCCCCACAGATTCACTGCCACTAGAATGGGAAACAATTTCAGTAGTGCTAAATTCTTAACCAGTCGGCGGCTGATGGCTCCATGCCTTTCCTGAGCCACTTCAGTTGTGATGCAACAATGGATTACATGATTGTTTGGCTGTCCATTTCCCATAGCACCAAGTAAAACTATTCAACAAATGCTGTTTTTGTAGTGTATAATCTTCAATTGTTAAATCAATTTATTGTGGATATTAATCAAATAAGATACTATAGTACTGCTGTAGTTTTTGGGAGATTGTGACACTGAAATATGAGCCTTTTCTTCACAATACAGAATACTTCATAAATAAAATCCTTGGACTAAAATCCCAGATTTTATTCAAAAAGTCCAGCTTTAAAGAGTTAATGTATGTTTCAATCATAAGCAAATCAGAATAGTCTGTGATAATGCGCGCAGTTTCCCACTTAAACTAAGATATTTCATTACTTACTGATTGCTGGGAGGTCCAATCTTTGGGACACATACAACCACTTATGCCTCATTCACACAGTCAGTGTTTTGCTCAGTGATTTTCATCAGTGATTGTGAGACAAAACCAGTTGCAGCTCTAAACACAGAACAGGAGCAGATCTTTCCCTTAGGGCTCATGCCCATGGCAATACATGGGGCACCGGCCGTGTGCATTCCCCATCACGGATGCTGACCCATTCACTTGAATGGGTTCGCAAATCCTGAGATGTGGTGCGGAATGGAACGGAATCACAGAACTGTAGCTCTACAGAGCGCTTCCGTGGTGTTCCGTTTCGTGCTTCCATTCCGCAAAAAAGTAGTGCATGCACTACTTTTTTGCGATGCGTACCCTCGGATGCAGATCGCGCACCCCATTCAAGTGAATGGGTCCGCGATCCACATGCGGCTGGCCCACGACCGTACCCGTGCATTGCGGACTGCAATTTGCGGTCCGCAGCATGGGCCCGGCCGGCACACGGCCGTGAGCCCTTATACTGTCTGAGGAGGCTTCACTCCTGGTTTTGGCTCAAAATCACTGATGAAAATCACTGACCAAAACACTGACATGTGAATAAGGCCTCATGCACACGGCCGTTGTTGTGGTCCGCGTCCGAGCCGCATATTTTGTGGCTCGGGCGTGGACCCATTCACTTCAATGGGGCTGCAAAAGATGCGGACAGCACTCCGTTCCATGCCCCCGCAAAAAAAATAGAGCATGTCCTATTCTTGTCTGTTTTGCGGACAAGAATAGGCATTTCTATAATAGGCCGTGTTCCGTTCCGCAAATTGCGTAATGGAACGCGGAGCAGCTTCCGTGTTTTGCTGATCCGCGGACCGCAAAACACCAACGGACGTGTGCATGTAGCCTTAGGCTTTACGTTGAGCTGAATACGGTGCAATGTCTATTACAATGCTGCTGTATTATGCAGTGGAAATGTCCAAAATGCCTCAACCATTTCATTCTCGATCTATTTGACTTGAGCAAGCAATGGAATTTTATTGTGTATTGAGGAGAACATAGTAACTCTTCAGGTATTGCTATATCATGTATTGTAATTGAGTCCCATAGAGAGTAGATCTTGTGGACTGTAGCTACAGGCAACCTCTGCTTGCTTATATCATATGGAGCATATCATTGTGAACAGAAGTTACCTGCTTAGAGCTACAGTCCTGAAGATCAGAGCTTACGAACAGGATTGCACACACATGAGTCTGTGCCATATTCTCTTCGGTAAACTATTTATACAGGTCCAGAGAGCATTTTCTTTTGCCTCTCGGCTCCAGTGCAAGTTTTTGTAACTTTGCGCACAATCCATCTTTCCTCTGTAAGGCTTGTTGCACATACTAAAATACAAATCAGATAAATGATTTACAAACAAGGCCCTTTGTTTTCTGCCATAAGAGGAAAACTATGGAAAAGGCACAAATTCCTGTTTTATCACGGGCTGCAGAACATTTTTCTTTCAACAAAGAGACTTGTATCTCCATGTCTCTTGAGATCTGGCAATGAAGCAGTGGCATATATTTCAGGTTAGACATCTTTTGATCCTTCCAGTTGAACTTTATTCTGGAAATCAATTTTATTCTGACAAATTAAATCATTAAAACTAATGTAGTGTGTAGTTTTAGCGTGGCCTTAGAATTCCACTGAGTATATCCAATTGCATCTGCAACCTCTGAAAATTGGGTGTACGTTCATTTTCTGTTGGCATTTAATAAAAATGGTCTTCTTGTCCCGAAATATATGAATGCTCGACGTGGAAAATTACATGCTGGCTGCTACACAGATATAGAGATACAGTAATAGCAGAAAGCAGCACAATCTCAGTATATTTTTACTTTACTGTAGCTTGTCGTTAAAGAAGCAGTTCAGCATTTTATATAGTGCAGTATAGGCCATTGTTAAAGAACAATGTAGAGGCTCTTGTGTATGGCTTGTGTATACCTGTTTTAGTTGATTTTCTATTTGTGGTGTGTTTGCCATCTTGGTTCCTTTCTTGTGCAGCAAGCAGTAAAGCAGTGAAATATAACTCATACTGCAGAGTCTCGTTGTATTCCTATGTGAAGCAGCTTCACTCTAGATCCGCTGCCTCTTGATAGATAACTATCTGTCAACTCCTATGATACATCTCATAAAATTACACTGGAGATTCTGCAAACAGAGCACACAGATTGTAAAAAAAGTGTGAGTGAGGGGCAATCACCCCGAAACAGCTGTCTGCAGATGAGGTGCTGGCTTATTTAATATCCAAGTCATGTCTCAAGGCCTATTTAAAGGGTTGAACATTGACTTATAGGATAGCTGCCTTACATCTGGAGGCATCAGAGGCAGAGTTTGTTAAGAACTTATTTGCATCCCTTTCTTCCCAGAATTTCAGAGGAGCTTGTATGGTCTATAAGTCTCCTCACGCCGATTAAGGCGCTCTCTCCCCAAGGAAAGATAGTAGCCCCCCAAAAAATCAGGGGAGTTTTGTAACACTGCAGCTAATCATTGCTCACCTACACAACAAACAACACCCCTAGTTTCTTAGATAAGACAGAAATGATTTCTTCAGTAGGACTGTATATATAGAGCAGGCATCCTCAAACTGCGGCCCTCCAGATGTTGTAAAACTACAACTCCCAGCATGCCCAGACAATCTACAGCTATTAGGCTACAGCTGGGCATAGTGGGAATTGTAGTTTTACAACATCTGGAGGGCCGCAGTTTGAGGATGCCTGATATAGAGGATTATGCTAAGGAACAAGTAGGGTGGAGCTTGGTGGAGAAGACATCGGTCTGAAAGCTGCCAGGATGGAATTGATACGTGCTATTGTAATCCTGTAGTACACAGGAAGTCAACTACACATGGGAGACTGACATCCTATCTACACAAGAGATCAAGCTCTGGAATAGTGGTCAGAATGGTAATCACACGACCCAGCTGCCCACAATAAAACAGCTCAAGATGTATGGATGCAACTGAGCTAACAGAAATAGAGCTACAGTAGGAGAATATTGCTGGTGAGTAAACATTTGTTGGAGTGCTCCTTTAAGAGTTCTGTTACAGTATAAAAAAAATACTAGGACCTATATATTAATTATAGAAGGTTTCAAGCTATCCAAAGTCTTCCCATGGCTCTTTGAGTGGATGCTTTAATGTGGGTAATATTATTTATATGCTGTACTGCCCTATGGCGTTCATTGAAGCTAGCCGACTTGTTTCTAAGCTGCAGAACTAGAAATACTATACAGCAGCTAAAGGCCTTGCTATTTCATTTCTCTATTGCTGATTCCTTCAGTTCTGTGTTAAGCGTGAACCTTCACCACCTGATGATCTCATAGTGGTCCTTTATCTCTCGGATTACAAGAGAACTATGAGAGAGCTATTTTTTGTATTTTTTATCAGTTTTCTCATAACAGTATCACAAGGTCCTACACACAAAGCCTGCGTCTACAAAGCAAAATATTCCATAGTAAAAAAAAAAGAAGCTACTATGTAAGTGGGCCACACAGGGAAAATGTTATTATCAAAAACACAATTTTCTTCTTACAATTAATGAAACCAAAGCTCATGCAACAATGCCATTTTTTCTGAGATAAAAAAAGATGAAACAATTCGTTGCCGAATAAAGGAGGTTCATAATTGTGACTGAGTGTTGAAAAAAGCCAAGGCAATAATATAACATTCCATCAATTCATTTTATCTAAAAATCAAAGAATCAAAAAACGTTCAACAAGCACTTTTAAATATGATCCAAGGACTTCATTATATTAACCGCTTCCTGACGCAGCAATTTTCCATTTTTGCATTTCTGTTTTCCGCTCCATGCCTTCCCGGAGACATAACTTTTTTATTTGTCCAGTCACATAGC
This sequence comes from Bufotes viridis, assembly GCA_033119425.1. Lineage (NCBI taxonomy): Eukaryota > Metazoa > Chordata > Amphibia > Anura > Bufonidae > Bufotes > Bufotes viridis. Next base: position 236,697,604 of record CM065591.1, on the reverse strand, counting down.
CGTATGAGGGCTTGTTAGTTGTACTTTCTAATGCCACTATTTAATTTGGCATACAAACTAGAGGAAAGATGGAAAATTCCAAATGGTGTGGAATTGGAAAAAGAACGCAAATTTGCCACAGTTTTATGAGTTTTGTTTTTACGTTGTTCACTATGCTGTAAAACTGACTTGTACTCTTCATTCTCTAGGCCAGTACATTTATGGCGATACCACACTTCTATAGTTTTTCTTGTGTTTTAACGCTGAAAAAAATAAAAATTTTGGAAATTTTTTTTTTTTTTCTTGTCATCACCCTATTCTGACCCCCATAACTTTTTAATAGTTATGGCTAAGGAGATGTGTGAGCACTATTTTTTAGCAGGATGATCTGTAGTTTTTGTAAATACCATTTTGGGACTTTGACAACTTTTTTTTAATTTTTTGGGAAGTAAAGTGATGGAAAAAGTCTAATCAAGTAATCAGCCATTTTTATTTTTTTCCCTAGGGCCTTTCACCGTATGGGAGTAATGTTTTTTTACATTTTAATAGTACATCCGTTTTCGCATGTGGCAATGCCCATAATATTGTTTTTTTTTTTTTTTGTTGTTGTTTATTTATTTTGATTTGAGGGAAAGGGGTTGATTTGAATTTTTATATTTTTCAAAGCTTTTTGTACTTTTTTTTTATGTCCCCAAGTGGACTCCAACTTGCAATCATCAGAATCCAATTTGTATAGAATAATGTACATGTGTACCCTAATAAGCCTATTAGTTAGGCCCCTTTCACACGTGAGGAGGACGCATTGCACCCGCACTGAATCCGGACCCATTCATTTCTATGGGGCTGTGCACATGAACGGTGATTTTCACGCAAAACTTCTGCGTTGCGTGAAAATCGCAGCATGTTCTATATTCTGCGTTTTTCACGCAACGCAGGCCCCATAGAAGTGAATGGGTCTGCGGGAAAATCGCAAGCATCCGCAACCAAGTGCGGATGCTTGGCGATTTTCCCGAAATGTTGCTTAGCAACGGGACCCAATCTCTATTATTTCCCCTTACAACATGGTTATAAGGGGAAATAATAGCATTCTTAATAAAGAATGCATTGTTAAATGAAGAGGGAGGGGTTAAAAATAATAAAAGTTAACTTACCTTTGCCACTTGATCGCGTAGTCGCGATCTGTCCTCTCTTTCCCTGCAGCATCTATGATCTAAAGGACCTGTGATGACGTCACATCACATGGTCCAATCACATGGTCCATCTTACCATGGTGATGGACCATGTGTTTTACAATGCATTCTTTATTAAGAATGCTATTATTTCCCCTTATAACCATGTTATAAGGGGAAATAATCAATTCTCCAGTAGACCCGAAACCGGACTTCAGTGATGAAGTCCGGCTTCGGGTTGGGTACCAAACATGGCGTTTTTTCTCACGTGCGTGCAAAACGTGTTGCAAACGTTTGCACCCGCGCGGGAAAAACGCACATATTCCCGCAACGCACCCGCCTCTTATCCGGGCGTCAAACATGAAGCCCGTGTGCAAGAGGCCTTAGTGTCATTGTGAATTCTTTGGTGCAGGTAATTATGTATTGTCTCTCTATGATTATGTTATTTATTTGTCCGTTTACTGATTAACAACACTTTTTAGCTAATATAGAAGCTAAATTCATGAGGATAATATGAAATGAAGAATAACTATGTGGTGTTTTTGTAATGATTTTATTAATGTGTTAGATGTAATATATTTGTGTTTGCGTGGGTTTAGTTGGATAAGGTTTGTTGAATCCTTATTCCAGGTATTTGACAAGGCATGGGGGACCAACATGTGATTTAAACTGCCCAGCATAGTCAGTCTCACTCAGTCACACAAAGGGTCAACGGATGCTATTATGGCTTGTTTTGTTCCTGTGATGTATATTGCTACGAATAATTAATAAAGCTCAACGAGGATTTTTAAACAAGTGCTGGATTTCCTCCTTGCTATATAGAATAATGTAATTTGCTCAATTATTTAATGGCTTGAACTGTAATATACAGGTAATGAGCCTAGTAGCCTATTACAGGCTCAGGCACATTACCAGCATAGAACGTTTTCCCCAATCTCTGCTGGGGGGAAGCATTCTTGCCCTGGAAGCACACACTTCCAGGTTTTAGCCCTCTCAGAAACTGTGGTGACATTTGACCAGGGCATTAGATGGGTTAAATGTCCGCTGACGGCATTACCACCTGTCGCAAACGTTAGCCGCGAGTGTCTGCTGTATAAAACAGCAGGCATCCGGTGGCTATGTAGCTCATTCCATTCCGGAGCAGGCACCATCTTAAAAGTCCTGTCAGCCACCGTACCGGGATGCGGTTAAATAGAAAACACAAATATAAAAGGGTAAGGCTATGTGGATATATAGTGCATTCAGAAAATCTACAGATCATTTCACTTTTTTTTTACATTTTGTTATGTTGTGACCTTGTGATTAGAGGCTATGTACAATTTTGGATGCCATTTTTTTTAGTATTGCATTTTACTCATTTCTGGCTAAAAATAATTTTTTTCAATTGGCCTTAATGAAAAAATATTGAGCCGTTCTGATTTTTAGCTCAAAATGAGTACAATGCAATAATGCACCCAAAGGTGTACATAACCTTTAAGTTTTAATGTTTTCCCCCATCAATCTGCACTCACCCTCTTTAATAAAAAAAAAAAAAAAAAGAAAACAATTTTTGACATTTTTTCCAACTTATTAAGAAGCAAAAACTATAATTTTGCATGAACATACGTATCGAGACCCTTTGCTATAAGGCTAGGTTCACACGACAACATTTGTCGCACAACAAAAAGTCGCACAACAAAAAGTCGCGCGACAATTTTTATAATAGGAGTCTATGGTGTTGCATTGCGACATGCAACATGCTGCGACTGCGCCGTGACAGTCGCAAAAAATCCATTCAAGATGGGTTTTTCTGCGACTGTCGTGTTGCAGTCGTAGGATGTAGCATGTCGCAATGCGACACCATAGACTCCCATTTTAAAAATTGTCGCGCGACAAATGTTGCAGTGAAGTTGTGCCCTATTTGTCGCCCGACTTTTTGTCGCGCGACAAATGTCGTCATGTGAACGTAGCCTAATACTTGAAATTTAGCCCTGGGGGCCTCCCATTTCTCTTGACCATCTATGAAATGTTTCTGCTCCTTGATTGAAGTCTTCCTGTAGTAAATTCAGTTGACTAGGCTTGATTTGGAAAGAGACACCCCTATCTATATAAAGTCTCACTGTATATATGCAGTGCCCCAGAGCAGGGGGTATCTGCAAATGATTTGTTATGTATTGTTATGTAATGTTATGCCATGTATTGTACTGTTATGTCATGTATTGTAACCAGTGTATCTATGTATGGATGGCAAAGTCTGTGAATCAGACACTTTCGGCTGAATCAAGTGAATAGATCTGCCATTGCTGAGGGTGACTATTAATCGCCAGCCCCACCATGCTACTGTTACTGTTTGCCTGCCTACCATCATGTTCCATACTGTGTGGCTGCTACTGCTACTCTTTTTACTGTCAGGGACAGGCAACACCTCATTATGACATAAGTTGTGAATACTTGTGCAGAACAAGCTACTCTTTTTTCTGACATTAACATTTGTGTATATTTATAAACATGGGCAGACACCTGCACCATATGCCCCCAATAAGGGACAATTTTGGGAACATTTCAAATATTAAAAAGTATAACAAACGCAACTGTACATTGTGTGTTAAAATGTGCTGTTTGCTAATGCATTTACCCATAGCTATATATGTCAGTGTCACTCTGACATTATTTTCTATTGCTGTCAATGCTTTAAAGATCTTGAAAGGGGAAAGAGAAAAGAAAGAGCAAAAAATCGAGTCCTTGGTAGTCATATACCAATTTTCAGGTCAATCAGAGCACATTTGATTTGGGTACAATCAATTTAGATGCAAATCAAATTTTTTGAAAGATTTCATTAATCAGACACAATAGAAATGTCAAGTAATTCACTCTTCACTACCATCAACCTTTTGCTGCCTGCCTGGTTTGCTCGATTTTCCAGGCAAAATCAGGACTGCTGGCAAGTATGGTCTTTCTAGAACTTTGTTCTCATGAAACACTGCCTGCTGTCATAGATTACCAAGAAAGAAAAAAGAACCCTTTATGTGTCCTATTCTTTAATATAGTGAAATACAATAATCATTAGTCCTAGCTGAACCTATCGAGACAAGCTTTAACTTTAACGTTTGTGCCATATGGGGGCCTATAGTTCTATGTTTGTGGCATGGTGTGGTTCAGAGTCAAGGGTGTTTAGCACGGCAGCAGGGGTGCTGTTGGGCTGCAGGCACTGTGTTGCGACATCATCATCACTCACCATGCAGTGCTGCATCCCATAGAGGCAATTGGGCTCATGATCAAAATGTATAAGAACCTCTAGCTTATTTTGATAAATTTAACTTAGAAGTAGTATATCAATGTATAATATGAGATGTGCTATAATTGTAGAGTTAAAGGGAGTCAGTCACCCAGAACTTCGCTGTTAAAACCAGGCACAATACCTTGTAGATCTAGCTCACTTCACGATCTGTTTCATTCTGAATAAAAAGTACTTTTAATTCATATGCAAATGAGCAGATAAGTGCACTGAGAGTGGACCCAAGCCTCTCTGTGCACCATTATTCCTTTTGCATCCTCCCTTTCCTTAACAGGGCTCAGTTCCTGCACAATGATCTCACCTTGCCCTGTCAATCAAGATAGTCTACAATATTTTCCTGCATAGACACTGTTGCACCCTTATGGATAAGCTTCATGACGTGATGTACAAAGATTAGAAATGAGCTTACATATATACATATTTTTTTTCCAATTAAACAATAACCTGCTATACTACCTAGATATTGCTTCCAGAGGATAGTCGAGTAGAATGAAAATTTAGGAGCACAGTTAATTTTGTGTTGATGTAGACATTTTACTAGTCTTCAGACCTCAGAAAAAGGTTACACAGAGTGCAGAAATAGTTATCCGATTTGCAATAAGACCTCGCTCACTAACGACTCCTAATTAATTGACTCCCTTCATTTCTCTGTCATTATCTGCACTGTGCAGCAGTCAGCTCTCTCTGCCCCAGATTTACATTCTGTCTTCCCTAATGATCTGCTACATCTAACCTGTGTTATACCCCTAGACCAGACTGCAGTGCCCAGCAACAAGAGGACATATTTGGAGAGACTATTTGTCAGAGTGATAAAAGGGTGTACGCAGCGGACTTCATTGATCAGATAATCTAGCACACCTAGAGAAAAAAGTATACCCAAGATTCATGGCTCAGTCAATATGGATCTAAACCAATGATTATCTTCTAAATGCAGTCACAATCCATCTATATATTGATTACATTCTCCTTACTTAAGATATATGGAAGCAACAAATGTCCTTTGTCCTTGCTCCTACAGTATTCTGCGGCTTGAAAATGTCAAATACTCAATTTTGCGCCATAATCAAAGATCATGTGTTAGTTTTGATGCCTCAGAAACACTTTACATGGTATTAAAAAAGGTATTTTCTGTATAAACTATTGAAACCCAATCCAGTACAATGTTAATCCAGTACAATGACAGTCCAGTGACCATACACAACATTGTGGGATAATTCTAGTCGTCGAAATTGTACCTGTACTGATGAATAAGGTTCAATGGCAATTCTGGGCAACAAGATTATTTTTTTTTTTTTACAAGCCTCAAGCCTTTTTTTTTTTATATATATATAAAAAAAAAAAAAATACAAAAGAAACTTCCAGAATGGATTGTTCAAACCATGAAAAGTTTGCATCTGAGACCGCAATGGCCCACAATTACTATGATAAGTGCACCACATACTTCGTATCAGACTGGTACTGGCTCACAAGAGTACAGGTGAATCCACCGGTGGGCCCCTGAGCAAGGTGGTCCCCTAGTCTCTCACCCACTGCACAAGTGGCACATAACACAGTAGACTTACTGCACTACATACATATATTTAATGTACAGCACCTCAACCAGCCTATGTTCATATAAAAAACGTGATAGATTATTACAGAAACTACCCAGTTTATTATTATAGATACGATCAGGGCTGATCGTGTATAGATAAAAGCTAGCCAGTGTCTTCTTTTCCCCAGGACCTACCTTCTCAAAGTTGCTGCAGGCACCCCCATATTCAATCATCTGGTAGCATCTTGCTGCTGTGTGAGGAGGAAATATTTAAATGTATCCATATGATGGGACCCCCAAATAAATGCCTTTTAATGGCTTCCATTTTGCATTCCATCATAATACAAGTCTATGGGCAGAAGAACGGATCAGTCCTTCGGTCTTATGGATTCGGTTATAACCATGTTGTAACGGAAAGCCATAACGGAATCCCTAACCCTAGTGTGAAACCACCCTTACTGTATTATTCAGATGCACCAAAAATAATGACTTTTTCTAACATCCTCATCATTTCCTGTTTTAAACTACCTTCTAGACACCTTCATGATTATGGTGCATAAAGGTGGTGCAGATTAGACCAATTTAGAGATGGTGTAAAGTTTTTGGTGGACAGAAGTTTGTCACGTTGGGACATATTTTTGGCGCAGAGAAGGAATTTTAGTACATTGAGACAGATTTTCCGTGCATTCCGGACACATTTTCAGCATAAGTTAAGCCAAAAAATACAGTAGGTGGTATAAACTAGACTAGAAGGTCCAAAGATACCCCTGATTTATCATTCAGCATAAGCCACTGTGTTAAATTTGGCACATTTTCTGACTGTCTACATTTACTCTGTCTACCAATTAGACAGAAATAGTAAATGTGGGCCAATTAATTTACTAATAATGAGATATGATTATTGTAGTGAAAAAAACAAAAACATTTCACAACATCCTGATTTCCATTATTAGAGAATATTTCTTTAAATTGTTTTCACATTGGCAGCCAAATTCTCATATTAGATCATAAGAAACTTTCATTTTAATTTATTTAATACATCGTACAGGGCTGGTTTTAGCTTTGTTAGAAAGAGACTGTCACATGGTATATGATATCTGATTTTCATTTAAATTAATCATGGGATAACTGCTTTAATCTCAAAATTGGAACAGAAGTCACCAATCTCTAAAATGTAACTTAACAAAAATTACTTTATTTTTACCCTCTTTACCTTCTTTCCTTTTTTACCCCCTTTAAACAATCAATAGTACCCATTGTACCTGTTAATGTGTGCTGTGAGATGTACTGTGGTCTAATTCAAATTATTATCCATCCTGTTACTAGTTGCTACTCCCTATGGAGCATATTGACTGTCCTGCCACCAGTGGCAACCACCAGTGGAGTATAGATAGAGGTTGTCCTGTTACCAGTGACAACTGCTTGTGGGGTGTGGGGACTATCCTGTTACTAGTGGCAACCTCCTGGAAAGTATACAGACAGTATTGTTACTGTTGGCAATGCCCTGTGGATATATTTGGCAAACTGCATGTAGGGGCTGTTCTGTTGAGACTGATAACCATCAAGCTCTGTACTACAATACTGTATTCAACCAAAAAGCCTGTGGCCCCTATGAGAGGCTTTAACCATAATTATCTCAATCTGAGCAAACCACTGTTCAAGTTTTACCTTGCCGAGTCATGGGCATCCCTTGTCCATCCTTGAGTGGGTACCATGTAAAAGTCAATCGCCACAGTTACAGTATACGTTTCTAACCGTTTAACTTGACCAGATACATAGTTGGGAGGTCTAGTAGTTGGGTTAAAACCAAATACAGAATTAGGCAAAAATGGGTAAAACACAGTTAACCCCTTAAGGACCGGAGTTTTTTTGTTTTGTTTTTTGCGTGTTCGTTTCGCGCTCCCTGCCTTACCAGAGCCATAACTTTTTTAGTTATGGGGTCACATAGCCATATGAGGGCTTGTTTTTTGTGGGACAAGTTGTACTTTCCAATGCCACCATTTAATATTGCATTTGATGTAGCGGGAAGCAGGAAAAAAATTCCAAATGGGGTGAAATTGCAAAAATGAAACAACTCCACCACAGTTTTACGGGATTTAAAATTACAACGTTCGATGTGTGATGAAACTGACCAGTTCATTTTATTCTACAGGTCAGTATGAATCCATCGATACCTAATATGTATAGTTTTTCTCATGTTTTGATAGTGAAAACAAAATTCAAAAGTGGGAAAAATCAGTTTTACTTTTTTGTCGCCATATTCTGACCCCTATAACTTTTTTGTAATTATGTGTACGGAGATGTGTGGGGGCTAATTTTTTGCTACGCAATCTGATCTTTTTATTGATACCATTCTGGGGTGTGTATGACTTTTTGATCAGCTTTTATTTAATTTAATTTATATGAGGAAATGAAGAGTCCAAAAATGGCGAATCGGCCATTTGGACGCTTTTTTCCATTTTTCTGTTTGCCATATGGGGAATATTTTTTTTATTTTTATAGTATGGGCACCCATGATGTGTATTTTTATTTATTTTTTTCATTTTGGCAAAAGGGGGGTGATTTGAATTTTTAGGTTATTTTTAATTTTCTTTTCTTTAACTTTTTTTTTTTATATTTTCCAATAGTTCCCATAGGGAACTATAACATGCAATCATTAGATTGCTATTCTCATACATTACAATGCAATAGCATTGGAATATATGAGGAAATCGCATATTTCCTATAGAGCCTATTAAAGGCTATGGTTCCATAGCGAATATTATGCAGCAGCCTGGGTTTCATTCATAGAGACCCAGGCTGCTGCAGGCACGCTCCAGATCCTCCAATCGCCACACGGGGAGCCGGAGCACAAACCGAAAGTGGTCAGGATTAATTGGCATTATTGCCGGTCGTGGACATGAGCCGCGGGTGTCTGCTTGAAGACACCGCAGGATGATGTATAATCTCATATATATTCTTAAATACACGCAATCCTACCCATAGGGCCTCGATGCTCTTAGCTGGCAGAAAAAAAGGCATAACACTTGACCATAGGCCACAAGGCCCATTTCACCGCCAACCACCTAACACATATCAAATGGAGAAACAAGAAAGGGAGAAGAAGAAGAGGGTCCCAGAGGTTTTAATGGGATGTAGAAATGTGAGGTGCAAATGAATAAGCAGGCGCCATCTTTAAACACCAGCACAGGGCGTACATGTATGCCCTGTGTCCTTAACAGGTTGAACCAGGCAAGGTAAGGAACAATGTTCAGGGTATAAAAAACTAGATCTGCCAACTAGTGAAAGAGAACAGAGAGTTTAATTATTGTGGTGTGATTGAAGCGTAACTAAAGTGGAGTTCAAACTGCCTATGTACTGCTATGCATCCCAACAAAAACCTGTGTGACTCACCTCTTCAGATCAGACACGTTCCAACACTGAGCCCCCTTTTCCCAAACTACTGGTCCCAGCAAGAATGGAAACATTATTTATCATCTACACACCACCACGGCTGGCCAATGAATGGCCCCAGTGGTCACAAGTTGTTACAGACACATTACCATTGAGACCATTGATTGGCCAGCAGGAGTGACATAGTAGTGGAGACTTGGAGCTTAACCGGGAAAAATCTGAAGAGGTAAAAAATTTTTTACTTTACATACTCAACCCCCTGGAGATAACTTTATAGTCTTGGACAATCCCTTTAGGCCTGTTACAGACTAGGCAACTAAAGTGATAACTGGAATGGGTGGACTGCAATAATTATCGGAATTAGGGTTATTTTGTTTTGAAAAAAGACAACTGAGGGGACATCTGATAACCGTGTATAAATATATTAAGGGTCAGTGCAGAGATCCATCCCGTTATCTGTTTAAACACAGGACTGTAACGGTGACGAGGTAACATCTTGTGTGTCTAGAGGAAAGGTTTCTACACAAACATAGATGTCTGGAGTGTAGTATTATTACAGGTTATAGTTACTAGAATTCTAGAGTCGTTGATCCAGGGAGTTATTCTGATTTTCGGATTTGAAGTCAGGAAGGATGTGGTAAACTGGCTTCTATATTCAGTACCTCATGGGTCTTTTTGCCATACTTCCTGCAGGATATAAGACTAAACTTTATGGACCTACAGTACATGTTTTTCAGCCACAAGCTATAGTATGCTAAGGTCTGCACTCTTTTATATGTAGAGTATGTGTCCAGTCTGCCATGTTTTATACATTATGTATTCCTTTCATTTAAAGGTAAATTCATAATTGAATTTCAAAAATGTGCTAAATCATTTTCTCTGCAGGCTGCACATGAAGCTTAGAAATAATAATAATGGTAATTTGCATTAATACAAAGTTTAAAGCACAGATGAGCTTGATCAGGTAGGATCATTATTGTTCAATATATCTTAACCACTTCAGCCCTCCTAGCTTAAACACCCTTAATGACCAGGCCACTTTTTACAATTCTGTACTACACTACTTTCATGGTTTATTGCTCGGTCATACAACTTACCAGCCAAATTAATTTTACCTCCTTTTCTTCTCACCAATAGAGCTTTCATTTGGTGGTATTTCATTGCTGCTGACATTTTTACTTTTTTTGCTATTAATCAAAAATGACCGAAATTTTTGCAAAAAAAATTCGTTTTTCATTTTCTGTTGTAAAATTTTTCAAAAAAAACTACATTTCTATAAAAAAAATTCTCAAAATTTGTTGTTCTACAAGTCTTTGATAAAAAAAAATCCAATAAGTGTATATTTTGATGGTTTGGGTAAAAGTTATAGCGTTTACAAACTATGGTGCAAAAAAGTGAATTTCCGCATTTTGAAGCAGCTCTGACTTTCTGAGCACCTGTCATGTTTCTTCAGGTGCTAGAATGCCAGGATAGTATAAATACCCCCCAAATGACACCATTTTAGAAAAAAGACCCCCCAAAGTATTCGCAGAGGGGCATGGTGAGTTCATGTGTTAATTTTTTTTTTTACAAGTTAGTGGAAAATGACACTTTCTGAGGAAAAAAATAATAATAAAGTTTCCATTTCTGATAACTTCTGGCAAAAAAAATAAAATCTCCCACGGACTCACTATGCCCCTCAGTGAATACCTTGGGTTGTCTACTTTCCGAAATGGGGTCATTTGTGGGGTGTGTTTTCTGCTCTGGCATTTTGGGCGGGGCTAAATTGTGAGCAGCCCTGTAAAACCTAAAGGTACTCATTGGAATTTGGGCCCCTTTGCGCATCTTGGCTGCAAAAAAGTGTCACTCATGTGGTATCGCCGTACTCAGGAGAAGTAGGGCATAGGTACATATACCCATGCTGGGTGAGAGAAATATCTCTGTACATTGACAACTTTGTATACATTTTCTCACAAAAAGTATGGGTATATGTAAAAATACACCCCAAAACACATTGCCCTACTTCTCCTAAGTACGGCGATACCACATTTGTAACACTTTTTTCCAGCCTGGGTGCGCAAAGGGGCCCAAATTCCAATGAGCACCTTTAGGATTTAACAGGGCATTTTTACGCATTTGGATTCCAGACTTCTTCTCACGCTTTAGAGACCCCTAAAATGCCAGGGCAGTAAAAATACCCCACAAGTGACCCCATTTTAGAAAGTAGACACCCTAAGGTATTCCGTGAGGGGTATGGTGAGTTCATGTAAAATTTTATTTTTTGTCACAAGTTAGTGGAATATGAGACTTTGCAAAAAAAAAATCTATTTCCGCTAACTTGTGCCAAACAAAACATTTTTCTGTGAACTCGCCATGCCCCTCACAGAATACATTGGGGTGTCTTCTTTTCAAAATGGGGTCACTTGTGGGGTATTTATACTGCCCTGGCATTTTAGGGGCCCTAAAGCGTGAGAATCCAAATGCGTAAAAATGCCCTGTGAAATCCTAAAGGTACTCATTGGAATTAGGGCTCCTCTGCGCATCTTAGCTGCAAAAAAGTGTCACACATGTGGTATCGCGTACTCAGGAGAAGTAGGGCAATGTGTTTTGGGGTGTATTTTTACATATACCCATACTGTGTGTGAGAAATATCTCTATAAATGACAACTTTTTAAAAATTTTAATACAAAGTTGTCAATTTACAGAGATATTTCTCTCACCCAGCATGTCCCGAAATACATTTTGGATCATGGCCCAGACCCTTGGCAAGAGACCGAATGTAGGAAATGAAAACAGAGGTAGAGAGGGGTTTCCCTGCGAGTGGCAATAAAGGGCTGTCGGCCGGGGCATCCTGTAGATGCAGGGATAACTGCTGCAGCACTTTGACCGGGCACCACTCGTTTGCTGTGGGATAATATCTGATCTCGGTAGGTGGGCCTGTCTGACTGGTTTTGGTGGAAGGCAATGTGAGGGTGAAATGGCCCTGGCCCCAGGACAGCTGACGCTTGCGGGGATGGTGTTGCCGCTGGGAACCTACGGTGATTTCCCCGGGTCTAAGGAAACCGTAAAAGGCTAGGTACATAGTAGCTTTGACAATAAGACTAGTGGAGGGGCCAAAAGGACAGCCGTCCAAAGCCGAAGAAAGCCCTCTGAACAAAACGCCAGACACGGGTTTCCTTGAACACTTTGACCCCCCGCTTTGTTTCTGGATTCCCCGAAGCGCCGCTTTGACGGCTTGAATCGCGAAAATGAACCCGCGTTGCGGGTCAGCCAACATACGATGATGTTGAAGGCCCGCTAGATAAAGTTTGATGGTATTATGTGACAGGAACAGGCGGGAATGGCAATAGGCGATAAAAGCCAAGATGTAGGAAGTCTCGTTGAGGTCCCCACGGGGGTAAATATTAGAAAACGTAGCGAAGGCCTTCAACCCGGCTTGGTAGTTTCTCGCGGTGTTTCGAGACAGAGATTTGGAAACCAGGAGCTTGGCCTCCCGAATGAGGGAATCTAGTCCAGGGTGAACCTGTGCAGTGGTGGAACCGTGACTCCCGTGGGGTCTGCTTCGGGCATCTCCTGAAAGAATAGTGGAAAGTTAAACCGTGAGAGAGCGTCGGCCGCCCTATTCTGTTCACCCGAAATGTGTATGCTGCGCATGTGGAAATTATGTTTCAAGGAGACCCAGACTAACCTGCGCAATAAGGCCATGACCCTGCCTGAATTAGCTCTACCATTGTTAATGATTTCTGACAGGGATTGGCTGTCTGTCACAAATGTGACGGGAGCGTTAGCCCAGCGATGACCCCAAACTAAAGCTGCAGCTACGATGGGGTAAAGCTCCAGCAGAGGGGAAGATTTGAGAGCCGTTGGGTCCGATGAGACAACCACAGGCCAACTGGCAGCCAGCCAGTGAGACTCAAAGATGGCCGCGAAACCGGTGGAACCAGCTGCATCGGAAAACACCATGGGGGGCGATGAATCCCACTGGGGAACGAATAAGGAGATGCCATTCCAAGCAGAGAGAAAAGATTCCCACATGGTGAGCTCCGATACGGCCTGCCTGTCGAGATGGACGATGGCATCCTGATCTGGAGCCGAGGGCAATAGACGAAGGAGCCCAGACAAAAAGGTCCTACCCTGAGGCATAATCCTGGTAGCAAAATTCAGAAGACCCAAGAGGGACTGCAATTGAACTTTAGGAAGTGACAGCGAGCGGAGTGCTTGGACAATAGCGGAACGGAGTTTGTCCAACTTCTCTGGAGGAAGACTGGCTTCCATGCTGATGGTGTCCAGGGTTATGCCCAGGAATGTGACCCTGGTGGCTGGGCCTTCGGTTTTGTTGACAGCTACCGGCACTTGCAAGCTGGAAAAAACTCCCAAAGCTTTATGGGGAATGGATGGAGGCCGACCGGATTTCTCGATTAGAAGGAAGTCGTCCAGGTAGTGGACTATCGCCCGGGGCCCCACCGTGATGTAATAAGATCCAAACCAAAGCTCTGGCGAGTTGTTCGAATAGCCAGGGGCTACTTTTCGAGCCGAAGGTGAGTCGGTTGGCGAAGTAGAACTTGCCAGCCCAGTGAATACCATAATACTGCCAAAGCTGGGGGTGGATAGGGAGCAGCTTAAAGGCATCCGCAATGTCTATCTTCGCCAACCAAGCACCGGGTCCCGCTTGAAGGATGAACTGAATGGCCTCATCCACTGAAGAATACCGCATAGAATACTCCTCTGAAGGGATGAGGGCATTCAGGCTGGGGCTAGAGGACATATGAGGCGCTGACAAATCGTAGATGAGGCGCTTTTTATTTGACGATTGCTTAGTCACCAAACCAATCGGATTGACACGCCAGGTGGAAAAAGGAATCCTGTCGAAGGGGCCGATAATAAAACCCTTAACTAATTCTGCCTGAATCAAGGTGTGCACAGCCTCAGGATCGCTGGCTGCGGAGCGCAAGTTGGGACCTTCCCAGCAATCCTGAGGTAGCGTGACAAGACCAGTGTGAAAACCATCCTTGAAGCCGCGCAACAGGAACCCCACGAAAGGCCGGTCAGGATGGTCTTGCAGGAGAACTTCGAGAAGATCCACATTGAGGTCGGCTAGTCAGGAATCTTTAGCGGATTTTCTGGGGCAGGACGAGCGTGGGTGGGCCCGAAAACCGATAGAACAAATGTGGAGGGCTCTGCAGGCATTGAATGCGCAACCTTTAGCATTGAAATTATTGCATACCTGGCTGCTACCCAGGTACACAATTGGTCTGCCTAACTTATCTACTGAAGAAGATGAATGGGACGAACCCGAGGGTCCTGGCGTTGGACCTGCCTGATTGGACTGCAACGGATCCGGACACCATTCCGACGAGTGGAAAATGGATTGGCAGATCGAGCATAGCGGAGCCTTGAGGCCAGCAAAATGGCGGCAAAAGAGTTCCATGTCTAAATCAGCCCAATTCGTTACGAATTGGAACTGATTCAGAGCCTTGGCTGCCTTGGCTGAAAAAGAGCGATGATAATCATAGAAAGCGGACACGCCATACTTATGTGCCAGATCCAAAATGCGGTATAGGTACATGTCAAGCTCTTCCCTGCGTTCGGGATGGGCCGAGCAGATGACATCCCTAAAGATGCTGAAAGCAATGCCAAATTCGGTCACTGACAGTTTCCGATTAAGCCGGGCATCCTTAGCCTTAAGGACCACGGAAACTTCCCCACAGTTAATCACACGATTTTCAGAGACATCCTGGGAGGCAATGAGGATCGCCGCAAGATTGACGTCCTTGCCTGCCAGAATTTAAGGTGGTCAGGAATAAAGTGGGAAGGAGCTACTTGAGGGGTAGACAAAAGCCTACCCGCCACATCCTGGGGCATGGCAGGAGGGCCTGCCGCACCCGGAGCAGGCACAGCGACCATGGCTGCCGAACTGTTTTCCAAAGACGAGACCCTGGACTGCATAGCAGACATGTTAGCAGAGAGGTTGCTGATGGAGGCCTGGATCTGGGCTAGGGCTTGGTGCACTGAGCTAAGATCTGACTGCTCGGCCGTTGGACTGGGGGCTGTCATAAGCAAGCGATATAGCTCTGCTTTACGAGCAGAGGCGGGATGCCGAATTCCCCGTCGATTAAGTTCCGCGATTAGCTTAGGCACAGTCCATTTGGTGAGTTAAGCGTTGCTAGCCCGGCCTGAGACGGAAGATCCTGGCAAGGAAGCGTTGTCGTCCATCCCCGAACTGAAAGACATGCCAATCCTGACCAAAAACCGGGGTGCCTACTGCTCTAGACAAAAGCAAAAGGAGAAGGAATACTAAATAACGAATTGGGCTACCAACCCCACCCCCCCTATTCTGAACCAATAACTTACCTGAATACACACGAGGTACCCTAAAGTGAGGCTGGATGTAGCGCCAGAAAAATGGCCGTCTAAAACAAACTGAACAAAAACAAGACATGCGCCTGCCCTTACCTGTGTTTTTTTTTTTTTTTTGAACCCGAACAAAGTGCCGAAAGAAGCCAGGGAAGAACCCAAGAATCATAGAAAAGCGAACCCCCAGGGACCAGGGGAATCGGGAAGCACAAACGGCCTGGACGGACCAGGAGACGCAGACGGCCTGGGCGGACCAGGAGACACAGACGGCCTGGGCGGACCAGGAGACACAGACGGCCTGGGCGGACCAGGAGACACAGACGGCCTGGGAGGACCAGGAGACACAGACGGCCTGGGCAGACCAGGAGACACAGACGGCCTGGGCGGACCAGGAGACACAGACGGCCTGGGAGGACCAGGAGACACAGACGGCCTGGGCGAACCAGGAGACACAGACGGCCTGGGCGGACCAGGAGACGCAGACGGCCTGGGCGGACCAGGAGACGCAGACGGCCTGGGAGGACCAGGAGACGCAGACGGCCTGGGCGGACCAGGAGACGTGAGACGGCCTGGGCGGACCAGGAGACTCCAGACGGCCTGGGCGGACCAGGAGACACAGACGGCCTGGGCGGACCAGGAGACGCAGACGGCCTGGGCGGACCAGGAGACGCAGACGGCCTGGGCGGACCAGGAGACACAGACGGCCTGGGCGGACCAGGAGACACAGACGGCCTGGGCGGACCAGGAGACACAGACGGCCTGGGCGGACCAGGAGACACAGACGGCCTGGGAGGACCAGGAGACACAGACGGCCTGGGCGAACCAGGAGACACAGACGGCCTGGGCGGACCAGGAGACGCAGACGGCCTGGGCGGACCAGGAGACGCAGACGGCCTGGGAGGACCAGGAGACACAGACGGCCTGGGCGGACCAGGAGACACAGACGGCCTGGGCGGACCAGGAGACACAGACGGCCTGGGAGGACCAGGAGACACAGACGGCCTGGGCGAACCAGGAGACACAGACGGCCTGGGCGGACCAGGAGACGCAGACGGCCTGGGCGGACCAGGAGACGCAGACGGCCTGGGAGGACCAGGAGACGCAGACGGCCTGGGCGGACCAGGAGACGCAGACGGCCTGGGCGGACCAGGAGACTCAGACGGCCTGGGCGGACCAGGAGACACAGACGGCCTGGGCGGACCAGGAGACACAGACGGCCTGGGCGGACCAGGAGACACAGACGGCCTGGGCGGACCAGGAGACACAGACGGCCTGGGCGAACCAGGAGACACAGACAGTCTGGGCGGACCAGGAGACACAGACGGCCTGGGCGGACCAGGAGACACAGACGGCCTGGGCGGACCAGGAGACACAGACGGCCTGGGCGGACCAGGAGACACAGACGGCCTGGGCGGACCAGGAGACACAGACGGCCTGGGCGGACCAGGAGACAGAGACGGCCTGGGCGGACCAGGAGACACAGAATAAACCTGGGCGATCCAGGAGACACAGAACAAACCTGGGCAATCCAGGAGACACAGAACAACCTGGGCGATCCAGGAGACACAGAACAAACCTGGGCGATCCAGGAAACACCGAATACACCTGGGCGATCCAGGAAACACCGAATACACCTGGGCGATCCAGGAAACACAGAATACAGCTGGGCGATCCAGGAAACACAGAATACACCTGGGCGATCCAGGAGACACAGAATACACCTGGGCGATCCAGGAGACACAGAATAAACCTGGGCGGTTCCGAAGGATACACCTGAGTGAACCATACACATGAACCAGAATGCACCCCTGAGCCCCGGAGAGACACCAGACCCAAGAACGGAAGGAGAGGTGAGTGGTGAGCTGAATAAGAGCAGGCGTTTGGACCCAGGAGGAAGAATAACCCAAGAGAGAAGGCAAAAGGTGAGAATTAACGAAGGTAATAGTAGGGCAGGATAATGGCGCGGATCCTAAGTCCAACAAAGAGACCTGAAGCGGGACGGAGAGGGACAACTCGCTTGGAGCAGAGCGCGAGCTCACCAGCACCGCGCATGCGTCGGGAAGAACGCGTCCAGAAGGCTGACAGGCGTACTGCCGGAAGAGCAGCCAGAAGACAGAGCGGGCGTGCGCACGGAGCGGGCGTCTGGCCGTGGTCACCAGACGGGGAATAAATAGCCAGACGCCCCTCCCACAAATACAGGCTGCAAGCAGCCTTAACTACATGTGAGGTGTTTGTACTGCCCTGGCATTTGAGGGTCTCCGCAATCATTACATGTATGGCCAGCATTAGGAGTTTCTGCTATTCTCCTTATATTTAGCATACGGGTAATGAGATTTTATTTTTCCGTTCAGCCTCTGGGCTGAAAAAAAAAAAAAAATGAACGGCACAGATTTCTTCATTCGCATCAATCATCGTGGATGAAAAAATTTCTGCCAAAATCAGTGACTGCGGTGCGGTGGGCTGGGCGCTAACTACCTAACAAGTAGCTAACTAACTGGCCTTGATAAGGGACCCTTATGCCCCATTCACACGTCCGCAATTCTGTTTGCGGAACGGAATTGCGGACCCATTCATTTCTATGGGGACAGAGTTTGTCCCGCTCGGATCCGGCATTGCGGATCCGCACTTCCGGGTCTGCACTTCCGTTCCGCAAAAATATAGAACATGTCCTATTCTTGTCCGCAATTGCGGACAAGAAAAGGCATTTTCTATATAGTTCTGGCAACGTGCGGATCTGCAAAATGCGGTAAGCACATTGCTGGTGTCCGTATTTTGCGGATCCGCGGATTCGCGGATCCTCCAAACACATATGGATGTCTGAATGGAGCCATACACGGAGGTGATCAATGACAGGGGGGTGATCAGGGAGTCTATATGGGGTGATCAGGGGTTAATAAGGGGTTAATAAGTGACAGGGGGGGTGTAGTGTGGTGCTTGGTGCTACTTTACATAGCTACCTGGTCCTCTGGTGGTCGATCCCAACAAATGGGACCAGAGGACCAGGTAGCAGGTATATCAGACGCTGTTAACAAAACAGCGTCTGATATACCTGTTTGATGCGATTTATTTAACTTCTACAGCCTGCCAGCGATTGATCATCGCTGGCAGGCTGTAGTATGATTGCCGAGCTGCGAGCTGCTGTGAACGCGCGTGCGTTCACAGCAAATCTCGCCTCTCGCGAGATGACGCGCCAAGGAGGAACATCCCGGCCGCCCGCAGGACGCAGCCCTGCGTTCGGCGTTCGGGATGAGGTTAAAGATACCAAAGATGACCAGTCAACTCTCCCCTGAAATGCTGTTATAAGGAAATACTTTGAGTTGGCATGATATTACCATATACTCTACACCAGGGTCGACGTCAGAACCCGTCAAACCCTGGCAAGTGCCCGGGCCCCCTGCTTCCAGGTGGGCCCACTGGGCTGCTATAAGCACTTCCATCAATGACACTGCTGTCATTTCACTTACGCAGTACCCCTTCTGGTGGGCCCTCTGATAGTCACATGAGGCCAGCTACTACAGAGCTTCAGACATGCCCCCTCTACACAAGACGTGCTGCCTGAGGATAGAGACAGCAGGGCTGGAGCAGAAGTGTGAACACAGTCTGTGAGTGAGTCTGCACTGTGACTGTCTTTTCTCTGGGGGACAGGAGGGGACTGGGGGTCAGGGAACTCTCCCAGCTGCTGCTGGATTCTGTAGACCAGCAGCTTCATGCTATTTAGTTGTTTTACTGCCTCATTAAGCAGTTTTCCTCCATGACACCTGCCCCCCCCATATCCTGTCCTATCTCATCCTCATGGATCCCCTTCTGTCTCCTTTCCTCCCTCAAGTATCCAGAGCTCCACCCTCCTATCTCCAATTGCTGCCCTGCACAGACCTCCTGCTAATACTTCTTGTATGAATCCCCCTCAGAGCCCCTTCCACCTACTTGCTGTATTCACCCCTCTTGTCCATCCAGGGCCTCGGGCCCCTGTCTCACTCTTTTGCCTCTCATTATGGTGGCGTCTAAACCACATTCACCATAAGGACCTTCTAACGTCACAGGGTCATGTGACTGTGGCTCCCCACCCCTTACTGTGCCCCTCACCCCTTATACCCTGCTTACCACACCCTGTACAGTGCCCCTAGTCATTCCCTGTACTGTCTCCCCTTATACCCTTTTATCTGGTCACTGTATGGCGGTGTTATCTGGTCACTGTACTGAGGTGTTATCCGGTCAATGTATGGCGGTGGTATCCAATAACTGTATGGCAATAACTGCATCCCTTTCCCTGCCCACGACACCTTTTTTAGACCTGGCATGAGTGGGGAAAAGTTGCAGATTGCGGTGCTAAGAACCTTTGCGCCACAATCTGTGTCAGAAATACACTTAACATAGACATATTTCTATTTAATAAATGACCCCCTAATTGTATTATTATTCCAGGGTTGGGCTAATATCTTTAAAGTATATAGATTCTCGTGTATTATACTGTGCCCTGTATTTCCCAGTAGATAAATCATCCTTGGGAAATACAGACCTCACCCCTGACCACCAGGCCAGGTAGCGCTCTGTCATTACATGGTGACCTCCCCTCTCCACCCGCTGCTCTGCTGTGTACTGGTGCTTATTCTGACACTAGGGCTGGGTTCACATCCCATTTTTGCCATCCATTTAATGCATACCAAAAATGTATACATTACTAACAGATGTCTCAGACCGATGCCGTGCAGTAACGTCCGTTCACCATACAGTTCCATTGTAAAAAAAAAAACATATACATTAACGTTAATACAAAAACATGGAGTGCTACACATTTGTATACATCAAACTGATAGGAAAAACAAGATCTGAACCCACTGGGGGGGCGAGGTACTAAAATTTTCCGTGGGGCCCAGTCAGTTCTAGCTACATCACTGCACAGCTCCTTCTCTCCTCCAGGCCCGGCCCATCACTGATGTCATGACGTGTGTCTCACTGCTGCAGTGGACCGAAGGAGAGAAGGAGCGCAGGGAGCTGCAGTTAGTGAATGACAGGACCGCCGGCTCCCCTGTGCTCCAGCAATGATAGGTATGTAAGGGGGCCACTGGGGGGGTCATTACACTGTGAGGGCCCCTTCAAAGTATAATGACCCCCAGTGCCCCCCATCTAGTATAATGATCCCCAATGACCCTCCATTCAGTATAATGACCCCAAGAGCCCCAATTCAATATAATGACCCCCAGTGACCGCCATACAGTATAATGACCCCCAGTGCCCCCTCCATACAGTATAACCCCCAGTGTGGGGGCCACTGGAGGTCATTATTCTGAAGCGACTTGGGGTCATTATTCTGAATAGAGGGCCACTGTGGGATCATTATACTGTGTGTGGGGCCACTGGGGGATGCCCAGTCTGCGGCTCTTCAGCTGTTACAAAACTACAACTATCAGCATGCTTGGGCAGCCTACAGCTATCAGGGCATACTGGGAGTTGTAGTTTTGCAACAGCTGGAGGGCCACGGGGTGGACATCCTTGCTCTACACAATGTGATATTGTCATTACTAATTTGACAGTGCCATAGTGTCTAAGGACACATCACATTAATTAGTGGAATAGTCACACTCAGTTGTCAATTTATTCATGCATTTCCAGGGTGATTTATATAGGAACCATATGACACAGATTTATAGGAAAAGTTGTTCCAATGTTGTTACTACACATGTTTAACTAAATCAAGCATGTAAGGAAAGCTGACAGATCCTCCTTAAGTAGAGATGAGCAAATAACTGAACATTTGTTGCTGATCTGTATTGCAGTATATCAGCTTCCTTTTTTTATATTTGGCTAAATTTGTCTTCTAACTTCATGCTGACTCACTTATGTCTGATTCGAAGAATGAGTTCACACATCACATTTAGTAACAGTTTTTGCACAATTTGACTGTTCCTCATCTCTAAGGTTTTCGGATCTGACAACAGTAAATGGCAGTTTTTACAGCTCCTATTGAGGTTGCCCCCATTTTTTCCCAAACTGGTAAATCTTTCTGGTTCTGCATTGATAATAATACTTCCTTTTTGTTGCTGCAATACTTGACAGATTAGTCATTTTGGAGTCTACGACATATAAGTGACAACAACCTATACAGGAGCTGTAATGGTTGTTATTTCAGGTTGTCAAAGAAGCAAGAAAAAGTTATAGCTTGAAAGATCTTGGGCATAAAGTCATCTTAATTAAGTCAACTAGAGCTGGTTTAAGGCCTAGCATGGTTTTAAAATGCTTTATCCCAAGCAACTGCTTTCCTGCTTGACTCTGTAAGGCTGGATTCACACGAGCGTGTCCGGATTAGGTCCGGATGCGTTGCGGATGCGTTCAGTGAAAACTGAGCGTTTTCACAGGCAAAGCCATTCAGTTTTGCCTGCGATTGCGTTCAGTTGTTCAGTTTTTTCCGCACGGGTGCAATGCGTTTTGATGCGTTTTTCACGCGCGTGATAAAAAACTGAAGGTTTACAAACAACATCACCTAGCAACCATCAGTGAAAAACGCAACGCACCCGCACTTGCTTGCGGATGCAATGCGTTTTTCACGCAGCCCCATTCACTTAGGATATAGAACATGCTGCGATTTTCACTCAACGCACAAGTGATGCGTGAAAAAAAACGCTCATGTACACAGACCCATTGAAATGAATGGGTCAGGATTCAGTGCGGGTGCAATGCGTTCACGTCACGCATTGCACCCGCGCGGAAAACTCGTCCGTGTGAAAGGGGCCTAAGAGACGTGCCTGTCTGTCCAGAGCAATATGTTCAAGATATTTGCAATCTCCTGGAAGAACAAGGTTTAGAGAGAAACATTTATATCCTTTTCTAATAAGTCCCGTACGTAATGCCATAGGGTCTCCTTCAGGCTAGGCTCAAATCTGCAGTGCTTTTCCATTTTCTGTTCCAGTATAGGCAAAAAAATGAAATAAAAAAAAGGAAGACTTGCTCTGGTATATGCCAGACAGCCAATGGCACCAAATTGACTATAATGGGTTCCCTTGAGTTTCTATGATTCTGCCAGACAATATACCAGAAGTATTTGGAGGTTCTGTCACGAACCAGCGGGTGTGAACCCTCTGTGCCACGTGTCCTACCTCCTCTAAGGATGTTGTCTAAGTGAACCCCTCGTTCTTCACAGTACCCCTGATGGTGGGGATAGGCTTTCCTGAGAGGAACACCAGGTTGTTACCTCTTGAGGAGGATTGGCACATGAGGCAGCTGGTCGCTGCAGACTAAGAGATACATGAGCAAGGTACCAGAGGTACAGACATAGTCAGCAGGCCAAGTCGTAACCAGGAGCAACAGTGCAGGACCGAAGGATGAGGCAGAGGTGAGGTAAAACAGGAAATAGGTCAGGGCCGGCGGCACAGGTACAGGTCAGGCAATCCGGATCAGCAACAGGAGAGTCAAGGCAAGCAGCCCGGGATCAAACAGGTATCGGAGCCAGAAACACAAGCACGGGTCAGGTACACAGGACCACAAGCAGAGAAATCAGCGACCTTTGCAGATTGCACAAGGACCTTGACACTCACGCATCTGGGAAGGGGGCTGCTGTGGCAAGTATGCTGTGGCCAGGGCTGAAAGGAAACTGTGGAGCGGATCCCAGAAAAAAGACAGAGCTCAGGACTGCAGCGGTGAATGGGAAAGCAGTGGCAGCAGATCACCGCTGAACACGGCGCCTGGGACCGCAGCAGTAAGCAGGGGAACAGCGGCGCACAGCAGCCGCTGTTACTGGCTCCTTATGGAACTTCTGCCTCAGATGTGAACTTTGGATTAATAGACATGTAGAATTACAAAGTAGAATTTTACTGTACAATAATATAAGAAATATGATGTTATTAAAAAGTATTGTCACTAGAAGTGATGATGAATGACACAGAAAACAACATGCTATAGAGACTAGCCAGAGGGCATGAACAACATTGGCTACAAACTGGATCAATATAGCAATACGGGGGAAAAAGTGGGAGGCAGAAGAAAAGCTCTTCATATCGAGATCTGACAGGACAAGTGCAAGGCAAATAAACCAAGGACTGACACAGAGCTATAGGTACATAGCAGCAGGAAAAAACAGGGTAAAAAATGATGCCAGAAATCAAGGCAAAAGCGTCAATGAGGCTTTGTAAATGCAAGGAACTGAAAATAAGACAACTATTATCAGTTATCTACACAACTAGAAACCAAAATATCATCTTCAAAAGCACATGTTCAAAAAGACAGTGCCTGCCTCCTTAAACTTATCAGCATCACAGACCTAAGAAGTCTACCCTTAGTGGGTCCAAAGATCTGGGAGAAGTACTCAAAATATACTCAGCTGGTACCAAACCCGACTTTGTATTCCAAATTAAAAAAGTTTTTAAAGATGTAGAACTAAATACCGAATTCATTCACCACAGTCTTGCGCGACTTCAGGTGAAACAAATTTTGCCTCCACAGAGGCAATACAGTTTATTGCTGTACGGAGACAGGTCTCCGTCCAGCATTAAAACGAATTAGAACAAATCAACTTCAGATCTACACTACTTCGCTGATCTCTACTGATGATGATCCAGTAATCATCCTGGTAGATAGGGGTTTCCCTGGTAGCAGGGACGTCTGCCCAAGGAAAACTCAACTCAATGTGAGGAGCCAGTCTGCCTAGGAATGCATGTATATCACACACCTACACTGGTGGCAATGTCAGTACTCTAACCGCTATGTATATCTAACATCTATTATTACTTTATCTATGTGTACATCACACATACAATCTTGCAGGATAACAGGCTGAACTGGATGGACATGATATCTTTTTTCAGCCTTATAAACTATGTTACCATGTTACTAATCTGGCATACCCCAAGTGTTTTCTGCTATGTGTACATCATATATCCACACTGGGGGCAATGTCAGCAATCTAACTGCTACGCATATCTAACATCCCACACACAATCTGATATACTTCTCTAGGGTCTCCATATTGCCCGAGTTTTTTTGTATATGCCATATACATACGTGTCTCGCTCCATCTAGCCCTTGAGATATTTTTCTTGGGGGGGGGGGGGGGGTGATATCTAAGATTGTCCAAATTACCTACTATCCCCTGTTTGTTTCTCTTTAATGAGCCCCTGATAAACCCCAGGATAAGACCCCCCTGTGGAGAAACACGTTGGATCAATGACTTATATCCTCAGGCATTAGAACAATTAAAATCCTACCCATTTCATGTGTATATAGGTATATACAAGTATACATAGATACAAGTACTTTTTTGGGGATCCCACTTCTATATCTGGATACCCCAGTCTGCACAGGGTTTTTTAAAGGGGTTGTCCGGGTTCAGATCTAAACCTGAACATACCCATATTTTCACCCAGGCAGCACCCCTGATGTTTGCATCGTGCAGGGCCAGGTTTTTTTTATTTACAATAATACACTGCTGGGCGGAAGCGGCCGAGTACCGCATGTGCACGAGCAAAATGCTCGAGTCTCCACCCCGCATGTTTTTCGGGTTTTAAACAGCCAATAAAGGTGCAGGTAATTACTGCCCTCACTGTATATTCGGCTCAGACGTAGACAGGGAGAGCAGAGTGTATGAAGGGAAAGACAGTGTAGGGAGTTTTTAGTCAGAGAAAGCTTTTCCAAGAACCAAAAGTCCTTTTAAGGACTACTGTGTGTGTGTGTTTTAAAGCAGCAATCTATTTACCTCCTGCAGTCTCAGGGACAGTGCTTTGGAAGGGACAGATAGTGCAGGGAGAGACATTTGCTGTTTTTACTACCAAAAGCTTTTCAACGACCCCAATGTCTATTTATGGACTACTATGTGTGTTTCACAGCAGCAAGATATTTTTATTTTATACCTATTAGTGACATATACTTTACATCATCCGCAGACTGTGTCTTTAATAATCTGGGTCACATCTAGTGCCATAATTTGTGGTGTTCTTTAACCAATACTCTATAACATCTGCTAACAGTTTCTGTATCACAAATTCCAATAATCAGGGCCACAGCTAGTGTCCATAATCTGTGGTGTCCTTTAACCAATACTGTATAACATCCGCAAACAGTTTCTGTATTACAAATTCCAATAATCTGGCCCACATCTAGTGTCCATAATCTGTGGTGTTCTGTAACCAATACTGTATAACATCTGCAAACAGTTTCTGTATTAAAAATTCCAATAAACCAGGCTACATCTAGTGTCCATAATCTGTGGTGTTTTTTAACCAATACTGTATAACATCTGCAAACAGTTTCTGTATTACAAATTCCAATTATCTGGCCCACATCTAGTGTCCATAATCTGTGTTGTTATTTACCCAATACTATATAATATCTCCAATATATTGTCCATATTCTGTGGGTTTCTGTGACATGTACTGTCCTGCATCCGAAAACGGTGTCTTTAGCGGACAATAAAACAATCTGCGCCACAACTAGTGACAAAACCATTAATATGAAGAAGACAAGCACTAAGGGACGGGGAAGTGGGTGTGATGCTGATGGTGCACGCAGAGGCTGTGGCCCTGGGCGCAATAAAACTGTGCCTGCTGCCAGTGTACCAGAAAAAAAACTTACCCTGTTTCATGTCCAATTTAGCTGGGCTGCGCAGGACAACAATGTCCAAGTTGGACCAGTGCAAACAGTTGGTCGGTTGGATTGCTGAAAATAATGCTTCCAGTCGGTTAAGCACCACCCTCTCATCCAGTCTCTGTACCCAAGAGTCTGGTCAACCGAATCCTCACTCTGATCATCCTTCCTCCCACCATGGAGAGGCTTGCCAAATGAGTGATCCCACACTCTGATATTCCGAGGAGCTCTTTCAAGTGCCACTATTCGATTTGGCCCTTGCGCCCAGCATGCTTGAAGAGGTACCTGAGATATTGTGCCCTGATTCCCAACCTCTTGAGCCTTCACAGTCTCAAGAAGATGACGGTGGTGGACAGCAATCATTCGTTCACGAGGTGGATGATGATGAAACACAGTTGTCAATCACTGAGGTTGTGGTTAGGTCAAGTCAGGAGGATGAGCAGAGTGAGGAAATGGAAGAGGAGGTGGTGGTCGATGAGGTCACTGACTGTTGTTTCATTGGCTAAAATACAAAAACAAGAAAAGAGATAATACTTGGCAGCTGCGCATTGTGCATTATTTTACAAATTTGGGTATGTAAACTATGTAAACATCTAGGTGCCAGCGCAATATTGTAATGGCTTCACATTAATATCATGACATCCTCAACAGTCTCCCCTTTTAAAGCTATGTCAATTAGCCGGACGCTGTCCCTAATTTAAATAGGTTCTACAATCTGTCCCATTGTAGATGTTTGTTGTTTTACCACTTTGGAGACAACCTATCCCTATCGGATAGGTTCCCTCTTAAAGGGAGTCTGTCACCACATTTGGCCATTATAGACTAAGTACACAGCGCATTTGCCTAACAGTAGCTGATTCTAATGGTACCTTTGTTTAGTCGTTTTGCAGTTCACTGGAAGCAAAAAGTTTAATCGGTATGTAAATTAGGGCTCGCAAGTGCCCAGGGGCGGAGTTCACATCGTTGGAGCCCAGGCTGTTCATCCTCTTTGGCTCATATCCCCGCCCCAGCCTCTGCCTGTGCCCACCCTTCTCCTGCATCCTCCATCGCGCGATCCCGCGCCTGCGCGCTCCATTGCAGGATCGGGGCATGCGCATTGCGATGCCCATTCTGGACATGACTTCACAGGAGCTTTTGCGCATGCGCAGGGTGGCTTTCCTCTTCTCCTGTGGGCCTCTGGTCCGCCTCCCATTGGCTGGCGCATGCGTAGTATCTCCAGTGAAGTCATGACCCTGCAATGGAGCATGCAGGCGCAGGATCGCGCGATGGAGGACGCAAGAAAATGGGCAAATGTGGTGACAGACTCCCTTTAATAGACTTTTACAATGGGAAGTTAGATTCTCACCTATCCCTAATACAGAATATATGGGGTTGATATTGAGTGGTGGATTCTTGGTTGGGTTTCAGTCTTCAACTTCTCGATTATTGTGAACATAATACTATTAATACTGAGAATCTTTGGGCAATACTATCAATGGATCACTGGGCTAGAAGTATCAGACTGTAACAGCTTTGTTGTTCCTTTTACACAACTTTTTCAGAAACCTATTTTTACTTTGTCATTTAGAATCCATATTCTTTGAGTCAGGATCAGCAATCACACAAGGTGGAACAAGAAACACCATCCTATCCAGTCTCCGGACTCAACGGACTTATCACATAATTTGTCAGACAACCATGTTGCATCTGGAGCTGCTGGGGGAAAAAGAATCCTGTCCTAGGGACTGGTCCAAAAAAAAAAAGGACCTCATAGGGACTAAGGCCTGTCTTACGGTTAGGGGTATATCTTACTGAAAAAAGGGCTAACGGCAGGCACTCTGTCAATGGCTTAAGAGTTTCTGCCATGGCTTTTTGAATCTTCAACTTTAGTGTCCTGTTCAGTTTTTTTCTCCTACCCTACCGCTGCTATGTGGATGGTACGAAGCATGTAAGGCCTGTTCTACACCCAGAACATTCATCATCTCCTGCATCACTTCACCTGTGAAGTGAACACCTCTGTCACTTTCAATGGTCTCAGGTACCCCATACCTTCATACAACATCGGCCATAATCTTCTTTGCTGTGGTCTAGGCTATGGCCTTAGCTATCGGTTATGCTTCTGGCCATCTTGAAAACAACTCATCACACACCAGTACATACTCATACACGCCCACCTTGGGTAGTTCAATGGAGTCTGCAATCGTAGAAACGGATACAAGGGCCGAGGTGAGTGTTCCTGGCGTACCTTAACCACCTTGCCCATGTTGTTCTGGGCACAAATCATCCATCCTTGAGTATATCTGGCTGCTGAACCCTGGGGCGTACAATGTGCTATATACTAAATGACACATAGCAGTTTTTTGACTGGTGCATCACTCCATGGGTTGCCTGTGCCATCGTGGGTTAGAGTGACCTGGGAAGGCACAGTTTTTCTTGAAACTGTATTAGGCCTTTCTCATTTGCAGTCTCTCCTTTTTACATCCACTAGTCCCTTTCCTCCTTCCTCGCCTGGTACTGTAAGGTCTTAAGAACTTCCAGGGAGACAGGAGGAGATATTTCAGGGACCTGAGATGTGGCCACTAAAGCAGGGGCCTGCCTAGGGAAATTGGCAGCCATTTTTTGCCACCTGATCTGCCCTGGCTTTTCCCTTTGCCTCCTCTGCATCTGTTTTACAGTGGGCTTTTTTTTTTTTTTTTTAATCACTGCCACTCGAGCAGTGACGACCTCACTGCTTCCCCAGTTTTAAGTCTCTGGCTTTCTAAATGGGCCCATAGTCATTTGCTATCCCAACGGCATACCTGGAATCAGTGAAATTGTTGGCTGTTTTTCTCTCAGCATATCTGCAAGCCATCTTCAGAGTCTTTAGCGCTTCTTTTTGGCAGACTTGTGTGGTGATAAGGACTATGCTTTTAGAGTGTCATGTTTAGTCACCACTGCCAAACTGTGTAGTACCTGCCATCCTGGCCATACCTTGATCCATCCACAAAGAGCACATGATCTGGATAATCTAATGGCTGATCTACCACATGGTCAAATCCCGCTGTCTCTTGTGACCTCATCTGCAAACAACCATGAGCCTCTGGATCTGGAAGAAAAGTTTTTTAAGTGCCCTAACTCTCCCCTCCCCCTTGATCCAGAGGCAACAGGGTGGCTGGGTTCAAAAGATTACACCTTTAGACAGTAACATAGTCAGGCAACAAACTGGAAAACTGCATTCTCAAATGGAGGGCAACAAAAAAGATTTTTGGCTTGTACTTGCATGAAGATCGCTGTAATATCATGAGGAGCAAGCACTGTCACTTTGTGGTTCAGGACTATCTCAGAGCTTTTATCAAGTTTGGCTTGTACAGCTACTACAGCTCTGATGCAGGAAGGGGCGCCTCTGGCGACGGGGTCAAGTCGGGCTAAATAATATGCCACAGGGCATTGTTGCTGGCCATGCAGTTAAGTGAGGACAGCTGAGACATGGCCATTCACTTCTGTACAATACAATCTAAATTTAATAATCTGACCAGTGCGGTGGAGCACATTGCCAGCTTAAGGGCATAAAAGGCATCTACCACCTCATCTGTAAAGTGGAAGGAACTAAAAGACAAATGATCATAAATAGGCTGCCACAAACTGGCGTATCCAAGGTCTGCAATAAGAAACAAGGCCCAAAAATGTCCTCAGTGCATTTATGTTTCTGGGCAAAGGGATGTCCTCCACAGCCTTCATACATTCAGGGGTGAGTTGTTTCACCCCAGGAAGGTAACAGTAATGCAACAAAACTGAAGTTTTGTTTTTGATACCTTGAAGCCATGATCAGCCAAAAGGACAAGAGTGACAGGGAAGCCTGTACACAGATATCCCTGGAGGGACAGCATAGCAATAAGTCATCAACATATTGCAGGAGAACAACCTCTGGATGTAGTAAGGTCTGCAATATATATACTGGGTAAGTTCTAGGCTCCCTGCGGCAGCACCACCCAGGTATCCTGTTTACCCTCATGTGTGAAGGAAAACAAATACCAACTGTCTGGATATAGTGGTACCAAAATGAAAACATTTGCCAAATCAATCACAGTGAAGTGGGTAGAGGTAATGGGAACATGAGCCAACAAGGTGTGTGGATTGGGCACAATGGGGGTGTTAAAAACTGTATTGATATCACGTAGGTCATGTACCATCCGGTACTGGGTGGGTGTGCCCTTCTAACTTTTCTTTTTCACAGGGAACCCCCCTCAACCCGTTTTCAAAAAGTCTCGGACTGTTTAAGATATGGCATCTGACTGTGCCATACCCAAGAAATACTGCATCTTCCTGGGAAGTGGTGCGCCAGTTTTCATCTCCCCTTCCACAGAAGGGACTGGGAATTTGCCAACATCCGTGGGTCCAGTAGCCCACAGATGGCCTGACATGCCCGCAAACAGGGCTTCCTTCTCATCTTCTGGGAGTACTGACACAAACATGAACCAGGGAGTTTTATCACTAACGGCCAACAAACAAAGTTGCTGGTCATTGAGGACACTAATACAATAGCACGATCAATCTAAACAACAGGGTGTACCCAATCAACTTTTATCAACAACAATACAGTACACGTATTCCCTTTGTGGTAAGGTGCAGGGTGCCATCGTGGATGGCAGGTACGTGTCACCGAGGTTCATAGCCTCGGTGAGGTAAGAGCCATTTTTGTTGATGTCATCAGCAGGTAGTGCTACTGACACAGTTGCTAAATAGCATGGCTGCAAAGCCGATCCGGGCCGGCTCTTACCGGGAGCGGCTAAAGTGTAGGGTGGGTGGCTGCTCCCCACGACCCAGTCCTGGTTTTGGGCTGAGTTTAAAACACAGCCAGCACCAGCAGCTGGAGAGTGTGATTGTCCTGGAGCTGCTGATGGTGCTGTGGAGCTCTCTGGGCTGGAAGCAGGAGCCCAGCAAGGAGGCGTGCAGACGGCCTAGAAGCCTTAGGTGGATTGTCTTGCGGCTGGGCTGACAGCCAGGTGCGAACCCGCACCTAAAACCTCCCAGGTGATTGGAACCTGTATTTGGACTTTCTGTTTTGCCTCACGTTTTCTGATGTGTGTGAATTAACACCAAGTGACTGTTTGCTGTTTATTTGATGCAAGTGTGAATTAAACACTGTTTGCTGCACCTTCTGGACTCCCTTTTGCCTCTATACTGCACCCGCACCGCTGTCTACCAGAGCGACTCCCCACATTTGGTGAAGGATGCGGGCATGTGCAGTGAGGCTGGCGTGAACGCCGAATTTTTTTTTGTTTTGCTGAGCACAAGTGCATGGCATATGTTAAACCGGCAAAGTTGCAAGCAGGAATTTCTGGCAACATGGAGGCGGTTGTAAAAGCTCTCATGGAGGCTAACCTGCAGCAGCGGGAGGCTAACAAGCAGCAGCAGGAGACTAATCAGCTACTTTTGCAACACGTGATGTCTTTACAAATGGCAGGAGCGTCCCAACACGTCCATGATGCCCGGAAAGCGGTCCGTGCGGCGATCCCAAAGATGACCCCCTCGGACAACGTTGAGACCTATCTGGCGGTCTTTGAAAAGGTGGCCGTGAGGGAGAAGTTACCCCGTGACCAGTGGGCCGAGGTGGTCGCTCCGTTCCTGGCATCTGGACCCCAGCAGGTTTTTTTTGATTTAGCGGATGACCAGGCTGCTGACTACCCAACGGTGAAGGGGGAGATCCTGGCCAGGCTGGGAATAAACGTGTTGGTCCGGGCTCAGCGGGTCCACCAGTGGGACTTTAAAGCGGCTGAACCCGCCAGGCCGCAGTACTACGAGTTGCTGCACAGGTTGCAAAAATGGCTGCAGCCTGATATTCTAAGTCCGACTGCTATGCTGAACTGTTTGTTGGCTGACATGTTCTGGAGGGCCTTGCCTTACCCCCTTCAGCACAGGATCGGCCAGGTATCACCCGCTAATGCCCTAGAAATGGTTGATCTGGTGGAGCGCTATGAGGCCACCAAAAA
This sequence comes from Bufotes viridis, assembly GCA_033119425.1. Lineage (NCBI taxonomy): Eukaryota > Metazoa > Chordata > Amphibia > Anura > Bufonidae > Bufotes > Bufotes viridis. The sequence goes on along the minus strand of CM065591.1, from coordinate 236,665,405 downwards.
CCTGCAAGGGGGTGTTGTTGGGAGGGGGCCGGTCAAACCCCGGAGGTCTCCCATCCAGTCCCGACGTTTGATACCTGAGAAACCTGTTCGGGGTGTACCCCCTGTAGACCCGGCTCCGATTGTCTGCTGGCGGTGTCAGGAGCCTGGCCACGTAAGGGCCGACTGTCCACACCGGAGTGAACCCATGGAGACTAATTATGGGTACCAGGCTTCCATATATGCCCGGAGACTGTGTGCAACCGGCACCCCCGAGACAATAGACAATCGTCACCTGTGCCAGGTGCAAGTGGGTGATAATCTGGCAGTGGCGCTGCTGGACTCAGGGAGCCTAGTAACCCTGGTAAGTGCTGCCCTGGTACAGCCCTCCCAGTATACGGGCTGGAAAGTTGGTGTGGTGTGCATACATGGAGACTTAAAGGACTATCCCACTGCCGTAATGTCTCTGTCCACGGTGGCCGGCACATGGACTTGTGAGGTGGCGATCTCCACAAAGCTACCTTATGAACTAATAATTGGGAGAGACTTCCCTGGTTTTCCGTCCCTATGGCCTGAGGTGAAAGTGACTAATAGCCATGAGACAGGGGTAACCCTAGCAGAGTGGCCTGGTTCCAGTGGGAGGCCAGAGCCCTGGGAGCCTGAGTCCGAAGGACCTGCCGTAGGGGTGACCACCACTTCTGTAGTAGAGGGGAGACACCCCCACTGAGTGTAATGGTGGGAGACATGGAGGACTTGCCACCAGGACCTGAGTTGGCAGACCTCCACGTCTCCGGAGAAAATTTTGGGACCGCCCAACACCGGGACCAAACCCTAACCAGGGCCTGGGAGAATGTGGTGGAAATTGATGGTAAACCCCAGAAACCAGGGGCTGAGTTAATATTTCCCGCTTTGTTGTTCACCAAGAAATGTTATATCGGGTGAACCAAATCTGGGTGAACCTGTTGAACAGTTGGTGGTGCCCACAGCGTATCGCAAGCTTGTCATGGAGCTTGCCCACCAACATGTTCTTGGGGGACACTTGGGGTGGCAGAAAACCCAAGACCGCATACTGCAGCGGTTTTATTGGCCTGGTGTGTTTAAGGAAGTAGAAGAATATTGTAAATCTTGTCCAACCTGTCAGGTAAATAGCCCCCAGCCACATTTCCGTAGTCCCCTTGTACCTCTTCCAATCATTGAGGTCCCGTTTGAGCGTATCGCTATGGATCTAATCGGGCCTGTACCAAAGTCTGCCAGGGGCCACCAACACATTCTGGTAGTTCTCGACTATGCCACTCGGTATCCGGAGGCGGTGCCTCTGCGACATACCTCAGCTAAGCTCATTGCCAAAGAATTAATGGAAATGTTTTCCCGTGTGGGCCTGCCAAAAGAGGTTCTGACAGACCAAGGGACCCCTTTTATGTCCAAAGTTATGAGGGAACTGTGTAAATTATTGCGTATAAAGCAATTGCGGACGTCCGTTTACCATCCGCAAACGGACGGTCTTGTCGAAAGGTTTAACCAAACTCTAAAAAATATGTTAAAAAGGGTGGTGTCTAGAGATGGGAAGGACTGGGACCTGCTTCTGCCCTATCTCATGTTCGCAGTGCGAGAGGTGCCCCAGGCCTCTACTGGGTTCTCGCCCTTCGAACTGCTTTATGGCAGACACCCTCGGGGCCTGTTGGATATCGCCAAGGAAGCGTGGGAACAACAGCCTGTCCCCTACAAAAGTGTCATTGAGTATGTCACCCAGATGCAGGACCGGATGGAAAGGGTGTTGCCGCTGGTCCGGGAGCATATGGAGGCAGCGCAACAAGCCCAGAGTAGGGTGTATAATCGTCAGGCTCGGGTACGGGACTTCAATCCGGGAGATCGGGTTTTGGTTCTGGTACCCACCCTTGACAGCAAGTTCCTAGCTAGGTGGCAGGGCCCCTATGAGGTGATCGAGAAGGTAGGGAAGTAAATTACAAGGTACACCAGCCAGGCGGCGCAAGCCGGAGCAGGTGTACCACGTGAATTTACTAAAGCCGTGGAAGGATAGGAACACGGCCGACGACAACAGCCCCGGCCAGGGCTTCTAGGTGAAAAGGGTCCAGCCCCACAGTTCGAGGCCTGTGAAGCCGTAACCACGGTAAAAATTGCAGACAGCCTGTCTTCCAAACAAGTTCAGGAAGTCAGGGAGTTCATCAGTCGGAACACGGATGTGTTCTCGGACCTCCCTGGCCGCACGTCTCTCATCCAACATGATATCGTCACTGAGCCTCAGGCCAAGATTCGGTTAAAACCATACCGGGTACCTGAGGCTCTGCGACGGGCCATCGCGGAGGAAGTGCAATTAATGTTGAAGCTCGATGTCATTGAGGAGTCGAAAAGTGAGTGGGCCAGTCCCATAGTCCTAATACCCAAGCCGGATGGGACGTTGCGGTTCTGCAACGATTTTCGCAAGTTAAATGAAGTGTCCAAGTTTGATGCGTATCCCATGCCCCGGGTAGACGAGCTTGTTGAGAATTTAGGACAAGCCCGTTATTTTTCTGTGCTAGACCTCACTAAAGGGTACTGGCAGGTACCCTTAACGGAGTCGGCCAAGGAAAAAACGCTTTGTTACCCCGCAGGGCCTGTATCACTACAAGGTGTTACCCTTTGGCCTGCATGGCGCCCCGCCACCTTCCAAAGGTTAATGGACATAGTGCTGCGACCTCATCGTCGGTACGCCTCGGCCTACTTAGATGATGTAATCATCCACAGCACCGACTGGGAAAGCCATTTGCCCAAAGTGCAGGCGGTAGTGGATGCCCTGAGGAAAGCTGGACTAACCGCCAATCCAAAGAAGTGTGCGATTGGGTTGGAAGAGACCAAATATCTGGGATATGTCATTGGGCGGGAGTCATCAAGCCTCAGGTAAATAAGGTAGAGGCAATACGGAGTTGGCCCCGACCGGTCACCACCAGGCAGGTAAAGTCGTTCCTGGGAATTGTGGGGTATTACATGAGGTTTGTGCCCCACTTTGCCACTATAGCTTCGCCGTTGACAGAATTGTTAAAGGGGCGTAAGACAGGGACGGTCCGTTGGAATGAGCAGGCAGAAAAGGCTTTCTCCGCCTTGAAATCGGCCCTGTGTGGGTCCCCGGTTTTGGTGACACCCGATTTCAAGAAGGAGTTCGTAGTCCAGACCGACGCCTCTGAGGTTGGCCTTGGTGCGGTACTATCGCAGGAAGTCAACGGGGAGGAGCATCCCGTTGTCTTCCTCAGCCGCAAGCTCACCCCAGCCGAGACCAGGTACAGCATAGTGGAGAGAGAGTGCCTGGCCATCAAGTGGGCACTCGAGGCCCTCCGTTATTACCTGTTGGGCAGAAGCTTCCGCCTGGTGACCGACCACTCCCCACTCAAGTGGATGAGCCAGGCCAAAGAGAGGAATGCCCGGGTCACCAGGTGGTTTCTGTCTCTACAGAATTATAAATTCACGGTGGAGCACAGAGCGGGCCGGTTGTTGAGAAATGCAGACGCCCTCTCCCGGGTACACTGTTTTTCGTGTGTCCACCCCTCAGGGTTGAACAAAGGGGGGTATGTGGTAAGGTGCAGGGTGCCGTCGTGGATGGCAGGTACGTGTCACCGAGGTTCATAGCCTCGGTGAGGTAAGAGCCATTTTGTTGATGTCAGCAGCAGGTAGTGCTACTGACACAGTTGCTAAATAGCATGGCTGCAAAGCCGATCCGGGCCGGCTCTTACCGGGAGCAGCTAAAGTGTAGGGTGGGTGGCTGCTCCCCACGACCCAGTCCTGGTTTTGGGCTGAGTTTAAAACACAGCCAGCACCAGCAGCTGGAGAGTGTGATTGTCCTGGAGCTGCTGATGGTGCTGTGGAGCTCTCTGGGCTGGAAGCAGGAGCCCAGCAAGGAGGCGTGCAGACGGCCTGGAAGCCTGAGGTGGATTGTCTTGCGGCTGGGCTGACAGCCAGGTGCGAACCCGCACCTAAAACCTCCCAGGTGATTGGAACCTGTATTTGGACTTTCTGTTTTGCCTCACGTTTTCTGATGTGTGTGAATTAACACCAAGTGACTGTTTGCTGTTTATTTGATGCAAGTGTGAATTAAACACTGTTTGCTGCACCTTCTGGACTCCCTTTTGCCTCTATACTGCACCCGCACCGCTGTCTACCAGAGCGACTCCCCACATCTTTAAAACATGATTCCTTTATTAAACAACTTAAAAATTCATCAAACGTCATATTACCCACATAAAGAGGAGAAACAAATTTCAAGCGCCATACAAACTCTGCCCGATATGTCAAATCACTGTTAGGCTACTGTAAGAGGGTGCAAGGTGTTGTTTTTGATAGCAGGTACGTGTCACCGAGGTTGCTGGCCTCGGTGAGGTAAGAGCCAGGGTTTTTGGTCTGCAGCAGCTAGTGCTGCTCTGTTAAATAGCATGGCTGCAAAGCCGATCCGGGCCGGCTCTTACTGGGAGCAGCTAAAGAGTAGGGTGGGTGGCTGCTCCCCACGGTCCAGTCCATGTTTTGGGGCTGGGTATAAAACGCAGCCAGCAGCTGTGTCTGGGTGTGTGTGATTATCCTGGAGCCTGCAAACAGGGCTGAGGTGTTCTCTGTCCTGGAGGAAGGAGCTCAGCAAGGTGGTGTTGCCCTGCGACCTGAAGGTGGAATCGCCTGCGGCTGAGCCGACTGCTAGGTGTGAACCCGCACCTAAACCACCCAAGGTGACTGGACCGTGTGTTGGCCTGTTTTTGGTTTTTCCACATGATTTCTGTTGTGTATGAACTGTCACCAAGAGACTGTTTTCATTTCTGGTGTGCAAGTGTGAATAAAACACTGTTTGATGCACAATCTGGACTCCTTGTTTTGCCTCTAAACTGCACCCGCACCGCTGTCTACCAGAGCGACTCCCCACATTTGGTGTCGGATGCGGGCATGCGCAGTGAGGCTGGCGTGAACGCCGAACTTTGTTTTTGCTGGGCAAAAGTGAATGTCCTATATTAAGCCGGCAAAGTTGCAGCCTGTGATCCCCGACAAAATGGAGGCGGCTGTGAAAGCCCTCATAGAGGCTAACGTGCAGCAGCGGGAGACCAACCAGCTACTGCTACAGCACGTGATGGCGTTGCAAGCGGCAGGAGCGTCCCACCGCGCCCACGATGCCCGGAAAGCTGTCCGTACCGCGATCCCTAAGATGACCCCCTCGGATGATGTTGAGACCTATCTGGCGGTGTTCGAGAAGGTGGCCGTGAGGGAGAAATTACCCCGAGAACAGTGGGCAGAGGTCATCGCTCCGTTCCTGGCGTCTGGACCCCAGCAAGTATTTTTTGACCTCCCAGGTGACCAAGCAGCTGACTACCCGACTGTGAAAGGTGAGATCCTGGCAAGACTGGGGGTGAATGTTTTGGTCCGGGCCCAGCGGGTGCATCAGTGGGAGTTTAACCCGGCTGAACCCGCCCGGCCACAATACTATGACTTGCTACAACGGTTGCAAAATGGCTGCAGCCAGACATACTGACTCCCACTGCTATGCTCGACCGTCTGTTAGCCGATGTCTTCTGGAGGGCTTTGCCTTACCCTCTCCAGCACTGGATCGGCCAGGTATCGCCCACCAATGCCCTGGAGATGGTCGACCTGGTGGAGCGGTACGAGGCCACCAGAAACCTGCAGGGGAGTCTTGCTGGGAAGGGGTCAGTTAAACCCCGGAGGCCTCTGCCCCAGTTCCAACGTCCGGCGACAGAGCGGCCTGCACGGAATATACCCCTGCGAGCCCGCCTCCCGTGGTATGCTGGAGGTGTCAGGAGCCAGGCCACATCAGGGCCGACTGTCCGCGTCGGGATGAGCTGATGGAGGTGAACTACGGGGGTCGCCACTCCTTGTATGCACGGAAGCTGTGCGCAACTGGCACCCGTGAGGTACAAGACCATAACCACCTGTGTCAGGTAGAGGTGGGAGATTCGCTGGCGGTGGCTCTGCTGGACTCCGGGAGTTTAGTCTCCCTGGTAAGGGCTGCCCTGGTACGGCCTGGCGGAGTATACTGGCCGTAAAGTCGGGGTCCTGTGCATCCACGGAGACCTGAAAGACTATCCCACTGCACTAGTGACTTTGTCCACAGCGGCTGGTAGGTGGACCCACGAGGTGGCTGTCGCTACTACACTCCCACACGAACTAATACTTGGGAGGGACTTCCTCGGTTTTCCCGGCGCTGTGGCCGGCAATAAAGGTATCTGAGGGACCCGAGACAGGGGTGACCCTAGCAGAGTGGCCTGATACCGCTGGAAGGCCAGAACCCTGGGAGCCCGAGTCTGAAGGGCCGGCGGTAGGGGTGACCACTGCTCCGGCGGTAGAGGGGGAAACAACCCCACTGAGTGTAATGGTGGGAGACACGGAGGACTTGCCACCGGGACCTGAGTTGGCAGACCTCAATGTCTCCGGGAAAATTTTGGGACCGCACAACACCGGGACCAAACCCTAACCAGGGCCTGGGAGAATGTGCTGAAATTGATGGTAAACCCCAGAAACCAGGGGCTGAATTAATGTTCCCACGATTTATTGTTCTACAGGATATGTTGTATCGGGTGAACCAAGTCCGAGGTGAACCTGTTGAACAGTTGGTGGTGCCCACAGCGTATCGCAAGCTTGTCATGGAGCTTGCCCACCAACATGTTCTTGGGGGACACCTGGGGTGGCAGAAAACCCAGGACCGCATACTGCAGCGGTTTTATTGGCCCGGTGTGTTCAAGGAGGTAGAAGATTATTGTAAGTCCTGTCCAACCTGTCAGATAACTAGCCCCCAGCCTCATTTCCGTAGTCCTCTGGTACCTCTGCCAATTATTGAAGTACCGCTTGAGCGAATCGCTATGGATTTAATTGGGCCTGTACCAAAGTTCTGCCAGGGGCCACCAACACATTCTGGTAGTTCTCGACTATGCCACTCGGTATCCGGAGGCGGTGCCTCTGCGACATACCTCAGCTAGGCTCATTGCCAAAGAGTTAATGGAGATGTTTTCCCGTGTGGGCCTGCCAAAAGAGGTTCTGACAGACCAAGGGACCCCTTTTATGTCCAAAGTAATGAAGGAACTGTGTAAATTGTTGCGTATAAAGCAGTTACGGACGTCCGCTTACCATCCGCAAACAGACGGTCTTGTTGAGAGGTTTAACCAAACTCTAAAAAATATGTTAAAAAGGGTGGTGTCTAGAGATGGGAAGGACTGGGACCTGCTTCTGCCCTATCTCATGTTCGCAGTGCGAGAGGTACCCCAGGCCTCTACTGGGTTCTCGCCCTTCGAACTGCTTTATGGCAGACACCCTCGGGGCCTGTTGGATATCGCCAAGGAAGCATGGGAACAACAGCCTGTCCCCCACAAAAGTGTCATTGAGTATGTCACCCAGATGCAGGAACGGATAGAAAGGGTGTTGCCGCTGGTCCGGGAGCATATGGAGGCAGCGCAACAAGCCCAGAGTAGGGTGTATAATCGTCAGGCTCGGGTACGGGGCTTCCATCCGGGAGATCGGGTTTTGGTTCTGGTACCCACCCTGACAGCAAGTTCCTAGCTAGGTGGCAGGGCCCCTATGAGGTGATCGAGAAGGTAGGGGAAGTAAATTACAAAGTACACCAGCCAGGCGGCGCAAGCCGGAGCAGGTGTACCACGTGAATTTACTTAAGCCGTGGAAAGATAGGGACACAGCCGACGACCACAGCCCCCGGCCAGGGCTTCTAGGTGAAAAGGGTCCAGCCCCACAGTTCGAGGCCTGTGAAGCAGTAACCACGGTAAAATTGCAGACAGCCTGTCTTCCAAACAAGTTCAGGAAGTCAGGGAGTTCATCAGTCGGAACACGGATGTGTTCTCGACCTCCCTGGCCGCACGCCTCTCATCCAACATGACATCGCCACTGAGCCTCAGGCCAAGATCCGGTTAAAACCATACCGGGTACCCGAGGCTCGGCGACGGGCCATCGCGGAGGAAGTACAGTTAATGTTGAAGCTCGATGTCATTGAGGAGTCGAAAAGTGAGTGGGCCAGTCCCATAGTCCTAATACCTAAGCCGGATGGGACGCTACGGTTCTGCAACGACTTTCGCAAGTTAAATGAAGTATCCAAGTTTGACGCGCATCCCATGCCCCGAGTAGACGAGCTGGTTGAAAGTTTAGGACAAGCCCGTTATTTTTCTGTGCTGGACCTCACTAAAGGGTACTGGCAGGTACCCTTAACGGAGTCGGCTAAGGAAAAACCGCATTTGTTACCCGCAGGGCCTGTATCACTACAAGGTGTTACCCTTTGGCCTGCATGGCGCCCCGCCACTTTCCAAAGGTTAATGGACATAGTGCTGCGACCACATCGTCGGTACGCCTCGGCCTACTTAGATGATGTAGTCATCCACAGCACCGACTGGGAAAGCCATTTACCCAAGGTGCAGGCGGTAGTGGATGCCCTGAGGAAAGCCGGACTGACCGCTAACCCAAAGAAGTGCTCCATAGGGTTAGAGGAGACAAAATATCTGGGATATGTAATTGGGCGGGAGTCATCAAACCTCAGGTAACCAAGGTAGAGGCCATTCGTAACTGGCCCCGACCGGTCACCACCAGGCAGGTAAAGTCGTTCCTGGGGATTGTAGGTTACTACATGAGGTTTGTGCCCCACTTTGCCACAATAGCAGCGCCGTTGACAGACCTCTTGAAGGGGCGAAAGTCTGGGAGGGTTAGCTGGAGTGAGAAGGCGGAGGAGGCTTCGCCGCGCTGAAGTCGGCCCTGTGTGGGTCCCCGGTTTTGGTGACACCCGACTTCAACAAGGAGTTTGTCGTACAGACCGACGCTCGGAGGTAGGCCTCGGTGCGGTACTGTCTCAGGAGGTCAACGGGAAGAACATCCCGTTGTCTTCCTGAGCCGTAAGCTCAATCCCGCCGAGTCCAGATATAGTATAGTGGAGAGGGAGTGCCTGGCTATCAAGTGGGCACTCGAATCTCTCCGCTACTACTTGTTAGGGAGGAGGTTCTGTCTGGTGACCGACCATTCCCCTCAAATGGATGAGTCAGGCCAAGGAGAGGAATGCTCGGGTCACCAGGTGGTTCCTATCTCTTCAGAATTTCAAATTCTTCGTGGAACACAGGGCAGGCCGCTTGCAGGGCAACGCAGATGCCCTGTCCCGCGTCCACTGCCTCACGTGTGTTCACCCCTCAGGGCTGAACAAAGGGGGTGTGTAAGAGGGTGCAAGGTGTTGTTTTTGATAGCAGGTACGTGTCACCGAGGTTGCTGGCCTCGGTGAGGTAAGAGCCGGGTTTTTGGTCTGCAGCAGCTAGTGCTGCTCTGTTAAATAGCATGGCTGCAAAGCCGATCCGGGCCGGCTCTTACTGGGAGCAGCTAAAGAGTAGGGTGGGTGGCTGCTCCCACGGTCCAGTCCATGTTTTGGGGCTGGGTATAAAACGCAGCCAGCAGCTGTGTCTGGGTGTGTGTGATTATCCTGGAGCCTGCAAACAGGGCTGAGGTGTTCTCTGTCCTGGAGGAAGGAGCTCAGCAAGGTGGTGTTGCCCTGCGACCTGAAGGTGGAATCGCCTGCGGCTGAGCCGACTGCTAGGTGTGAACCCGCACCTAAACCACCCAAGGTGACTGGACCGTGTGTTGGCCTGTTTTTGGTTTTTCCACATGATTTCTGTTGTGTATGAACTGTCACCAAGGGACTGTTTTCATTTCTGGTGTGCAAGTGTGAATAAAACACTGTTTGATGCACAATCTGGACTCCTTGTTTTGCCTCTAAACTGCACCCGCACCGCTGTCTACCAGAGCGACTCCCCACACTACATAACTGGACAGAGTACTTCACTTGACCTTGTATCAAATGCAGGACTTAACCTGACATGTTTACTTGATTCCCCTTGACCTGGAGTCCTGAACATCTGCACCAACCACAACAACCTGTTATGATTCGAGATTAGGTTTCCTCCAAGTGCTAACTTAATCCTAGTAAAGGAAAAAACCTAGAAGTTAGGGCATTTCAGCTAATGAAACAGTACTACAAGTAATAACTAATTATAGGTATATGTGTATCCTTCACTTACTGAGTTGAGTACTCTATGTGGTGCTATTTAGATCTATGTGTATTGTTTCGTGCTTGTAGCCATATCAGGAGAAAAACCAGTAACTAAGATGGCAACTTGGCAGGGATTAAAGTTTCCTCAGTTAAGATGGCTGCCAGGCAGGAAGTTCCCTCAGTTAAGATGGCCGCTGAGCAGTCCGGAAGTTGCAGGAGTTAAGATGGCAGCCAGGCTCGAAGTTGGATTAGTTAAGATGTCCGCTGTTGACGAAGTTACCTCAGTTAAGATGGCTGCTGGGGGCGCAGTAGGGTCTCTCAGCGCCATCTTGGAGGGTAGTATCGGTGGCATATAAAAATAATGACTTGCCTGTTCATCATACTTTTCTGTCGAGCCTAATTTCTTATAATTATTTTCATACTCATGCTTGCATTGTTTTTCATAATATCTAGAATAGAATGTTCTAAACTCAAGGCTGAATGGCCTGTGTTCACTCCTGTGAGAAACTTTGTAATAATTTCACTCCTTTTTGGCCTAAAACAGGAGCACACACCTCTCTGTGTCTTTGTGATAATTTCTTTCATTCTCGACTTAACTCTTAATTTGGCCTCATCATCACATCGGTAGAGCTGATTTCGCTCACAGTAAACTTAGCTGTGTGACCTTCCTCTACTAGTCAGTTTTCTATTTGGCAACACACAAGGTCTGATTTCTGGTCCACATAGAAATAACAAGTAACAGACATAACATTTAATGTAGAACAGACAAAGAAATAGACAGACCTAAAGAAACATTTCCCCTACATTAACACACACAAGTCTTTGAACTTATTAACAAATAACATTTTCTGGAGCTCCGTACACACACTCAGTACCTCACACACATTGCCTTGTTATTATTTCTTAGTATGGCACACATTGTACTCACTATTTGGAAGGGAATACAGTGGCTCTCCTGTGTGGACAATATGCAAGGTGCAGGTGTCTAAGCTGACTCATCCAGTCAGAGAAGGCAGGTGTATAGAAAAATAGGAAGACAGGCACTTTACATGAGGTTACCAGCAGATATCAACAAAAGACAAGGGATAGTGTAAATATTATAAAAACTATATTTAATTTTGTGGTAGTAGTAATAAAAACGTAATCGGTATAGATCACTCCCAGTATACATGGAGAGGAGTATAGTGGTGAAAAATTGATTAAAAAATGAAAAAATGGTACAAAGAAATGAAAAAATGAAAAAATAAAATAAAAAATGATAAAAGACCCTAAAATGGGCTATATGTCCAGGAAAATGATATGTAGAAATATTAAATATTCTAGGAGTATAGTCAATAATCTGAGATGGATTCAGTTGATTAAAATCGATAGAAGGTTGATACAAAGATCTAAATTGTGACAGGTGCTGCTTAGGTCTGGAATTAGGTCTGGAATGCTGCTGCTGTACCCTTTTCCACCTGTCACAATTTAGATCTTTGTATCAACCTTCTATCGATTTTAATCAACTGAATCTATCTCAGATTATCGACTATACTCTTATAATATTTTATATTTCTACATATCATTTTCCTGAACATATAGCCCAATTTAGGGTGTTTTATCATTTTTTATTTTATTTTTTCATTTATTTGTACTATTTCTGCGGCTGTTCTACTTGAAAGTCTCACCTTTGCCCCACATTGGGCTCAAACTGTTTTGGAGCTGCAACCCAAAACAGTGCTGTCTTATTGACTGTCTGCCCCAAATTACAAGCTGTTAGTTTATCGTGCACGGAAGAACCACACTGATACCAAGTTTCAAAGCAGAACTAATTTATTACAGAAAGTTAAGTGGTTTTTATATCATCAGGGACGGTGTTCCTCTACTGAAGCTCATGCCATTGTTTCCTTGGCTAAAATACAAAAACAAGAAAAGAGATAACACTTGGCATCTGCGTATTGTGCATTATTTTACAAACTTTGGTATGTAAACATCTAGGTGCCAGTGCCATACTGTAATGGCTTCACATTAATATCATGACATCCTTAAAATAGGTGCAACAAAGAAGACAGCGAGAGCATCCTTGTCAGGGCAACAGTTCCGCACTTAGGTAGGGTGGAATAGGGACTTTGTAATTGTAGTAATGAAGGTTACATTTTAGGGGAATACCCCTTGAACCTATCATAAAGAAATAAATAGTCAGAGCAGATACCATATCACAATGTCAAAAAAAAAAAAAAACACCAAACTGCTCCTGGTGCAACACTAAATGCAGAATAATGTACCACTAATAATGTTTGAAAACAGCAACAGCGAATCTTCAATAAATGGGAACCTGTTATAACCCTTGAGGATGACAGGACTTACCACTTATTTGTAAGCTATACCTATGAAGGGTATTTATTACATTTTTGCAGAATTAATTTTATTTCTTTGAATGCTATACCATGATTATTATGGCTAGTGTGACCCATATATACGTATGCAGTCTTTTTGAAATAAAAGTACATGTAGTACTAATAGTGAGGTGGCCTTAAATAATATAACCACTAGGTTTAACGCATTCTTCACTGAGCATGGTTTAATTCTGGGTTCCAGCAATCCAGAAGTGCTCTCCATCATTTCCCTGGTGTTACAGCTTGCTAGTAATGCACCGCCAGCCTGCTGGCCACTTGAACCACACAAATTATAGTGCCAGAGGTTCCACAAATTGGTGAGCTCCACAACATGCAGTTAAGGTTGGGTCAGCATAGGGTGAGGGCCAGTTGGCTTGTTTTATGTGTTTTTTCATTTGCAGGTTGCCATTTCTGTCCTCACCTGGATAGTTGCACTTAGTAAGGACTCCCCCCCCCACCCCCAACTACAAATATCTCCAAGTTGCGCTCAACAGCGCCACCTTCCTTTTTGTTTCGCCTTTTCAGGTTATATGGGAATATATTTGCTACTTTACCCATGTGGATTACAATAACTTTTGCTATCTCATGTGGATGACTTTATTCCCTTTGGATTACAATTGACATTATTTCCTTTGGATTATAAAATGGACACCATTGCACTTAAAGTTAAAGTTTGGTGCACTTTGTACACAAAGCACGGAAGAAAGAAGAAAAGATTCTTATGTGATTAATTTGCACTACTTCAATGCCTTATTCAATTGCATTATTAAAAATGTACTTTTACTTGTTTGCAGTAACTGTTTTACAGCAACGTTCAAGATAATGTGCCTATTATCCACAGAAAATCTATTACTAAAGGAGATAGATGAGGCCACAAATCATAATGAGGTCGTTATTATGGGGGACTTCAACTACCCAGATATAGACTGGGAAACTGAAAGCTGTACATCGCATAATAACCAAAGACAATTACCTTTCCCAACTGGTTCAGGACCCGACTAAAGGGACGGCCATACTGGACTTAGTACTAACCAATACACCTGACAGAACAACAGATGTGCAGGTTGGGGGACACCTGGGAAATATTGGAAATAACCTTCCAATTATCATTCAAAGAGCATTTCTACAGGGAGGAACAAAAATACCAAACTTCAAAAAAGCTAAATTTAGCCAACTAAGCGAGGCCAAAGGCCTAACTAACTGGGACACAGTCCTCAAAAACAAAAATACAGCCACAAAATGGGATATCTTTAAAAGCATCCTAAAATCTTATTGTGAAAGGTACATACTGTATGGTAATAAAAGGTTAAGGAACAAAAAGAAACCAATGTGGATAAATAGAAATGTAAAGAAAGCAATAAATGACAAAAAAAAGCATATAAATCACTAAAACAGGAGGGTAGCAAGGAAGCACCGAAAAACTATAAGGAACAAAATAGAACATGTAAAAAACAAATAAAAGTGGCCAAACTAGAGACCGAGAGATTAATTGCCAAAGAGAGTAAAACTAACCTTAAAATGTTCTTCAATTATATAAATGTTAAAAAGTATTAATCTGAAGGTGTCGGCCCTTTAAAGAGTAATGAGGGGGGAGTTGCAGAAAGCAAAGCTGTTAAATATTTTTATCTCCAATTTATTCACTGAGGAAAATAAACTGTCAGATGAAATGCTGAATGTAAAAATAAATCCCCCATTAAATGTGTCCTGTCTGACCCAGGAATAAGTACAACAGCGACTTAAAAATATTAACATAGACAAATCGCCAGGACCGGATGGCATACACCCCCGTATCCTGAGGGAATTAAGTGATGTCATAGCCAGACCCTTATTTCTGATATTTGTGGACTCTATACTGACAGGGAATGTTCCACAGGATTGGCGCATAGCAAATGTGGTGTCAATATTCAAAAAGTGTCCAAAAACAGAGCCCGGAAACTATGGGATGGTAAGTTTAACATCTGTTGTTGGTATACAGTTTGAAGGTTTGCTGAGAGATGTTATCTTAGAGGATCTCAATGGAAATAAGCAAATAACGCCATATCAGCATGGCTTTATGAGAGATCGGTCATGCCAAACAAATTTAATCAGCTTCTATGAAGAGGTAAGTTCTAGACTTGACAGCAGCGAATCAATGGATGTTGTATATCTGGACTTCTCCAAATCATTTGACACTGTACCACATAAAAGGTTAGTATATAAAAGGAGGATGCTCGGACTGGGAGAAAATGTCTGTAAGTGGGTAAGTACCTGGATGAGATAGAAAACAGAATGTGGTTATTAACGGTACACACTCAGATTTGGTCACTGTCACTAGTGGGGTACCTCAGGGGTCTGTAGTGGGCCCTATTCTTTTCAATATATTTATTAATGATCTTGTAGAAGGCTTGCATAGAAAAATATTAATTTTGCAGATGACACTAAACTGTGTAAAGTAATTAACACTGAAGAGGACAATATACTGCTACAGAGGAATCTGGATAGATTGGAGGCTTGGGCAGATAAGTGGCAGATGAGGTTTAACACTGACAAATGTAAAGTTATGCACATGCGAAGGAATAATGCAAGTCACCAGTACATACTAAATGGTAAAACACTTGGTAACACTGACATGGAAAAGGATCTAGGAATTTTTATAAACAGTAAACTAAGCTGCAAAAACCAGTGTCAGGCAGCTGCCGCCAAGGCCAATAAGATAATGGGTTGCATCAAAAGGGGCATAGACGCCCGTGATGAGAACATAGTCCTACCACTTTACAAATCGCTAGTCAGACCACAAATGGAGTACTGTGTACAGTTCTGGGCTCCTGTGAACAAGGCAGACATAGCAGAGCTGGAAAGGATTCAGAGGAGGGCAACTAAAGTAATAACTGGAATGGGGCAACTACAGTACCCTGAAAGATTATCAAAATTAGGGTTATTTACTTAGAAAAAAGAAGACTGAGGGGAGATCTAATTACTATGTATAAATATATAAGGGGTCAGTACAGAGATCTCTCCCATCATCTATTTATCCCCAGGACTGTTACTGTGATGAGGGGACATCCTCTGCATATGGAAGAAAGAAGGTTGGTACACAAACATAGAAGAGGATTCTTTACGGTAAGAGCAGTGAGACTATGGAACTCTCTGCCTGAGGAGGTGGTGATGGTGAGTACAAAAAAGGAATTCAAGAGGGGCCTGGATGTATTTCTGGAGTATAATAATATTACAGGCTATAGCTACTAGAGATGGGTCGTTGATCCAGGGAGTTATTTTGAATTTTTTATTCCCCTTAAGTGGGGAAAATTGACTTCTACCTCACTGGTGTTTTTTGCCTCCCTCTAGATCAACTAGCAGGAGGACAGGCCGAACTGGATGGACAGATGTCTTTTTTCGGCCTTATGTACTGTACTATGTTACTATGCATGCATTCCTTTACAGGTGCCGCAATATGTCCTATTTTATATGCAGTTATTGTATATGCATTTACTATCCTTAGCCATGTGGTCAACACTTTATGTCCTTC
This sequence comes from Bufotes viridis, assembly GCA_033119425.1. NCBI lineage: Eukaryota > Metazoa > Chordata > Amphibia > Anura > Bufonidae > Bufotes > Bufotes viridis. The sequence goes on along the minus strand of CM065591.1, from coordinate 236,649,549 downwards.
CTATATGGATTGCCTCTGAGTTCGGCTGGTATGATCCAAGCAGGTCCTTAATTTATTAATGCTCAATTGTTTGTCTCTGAGTACATTTTGAACTAATGGTTTTAACATCAAGTGGTTTGCGCTATGCATTCTAATACAATTGATAATAATGGTCTTAAGCCAATTGTTGATGTTCCAAGCAAACTTATCTGCTGCCTAACGGACTGCTTCTGAGTTCAGCTTGCCCGATCTAAGCAGGTCCTTAATCTTCTGTTTGTGGAGTCATAGTCTCCATGTGAGAGGGATTGGAGTGTGTCTTATCCTCTTGTTCTAATATCTTGCGCGCCAGGTTTAGGAAATATTTAAGCTACCTGCTAATCATCAAGGTGACAAAGCAAAAAGCATTATTAGACCTTGTTGCTAGAAAGGATTACAGGATAATGACACCTTTCTATTTGCGGGCATATTCATTACAAGTGGAAATTGATGGACAGAAGTCAACCCTACGCTTTCGTTGGTGTTCAGGGCCAGAAAAATCCAAGGTTAGTTAGTAATGGTCGCTTTGTGCACACTATTAAGGCTCTCTGGTTATACCCTACTCTTATGGGCAGAGACCCTGCGGTAGCCGTTCGAATTATGTCTTTGCAGCACTTTGTTCATTGTCACATCTTGTGAGTGTATGCTTTTCCTTAACTACACACTGAGTACAAGTCGAGGTCGACTTCTATTTTAAGTGTTGGGGAATGTAACGTCCCAGAGTGACATTACCACTCTTTTTTACACCTTTATACCACTTTCCATAAGTTATATGACTCTTACAAATATATCCTGTAATGTGCAAAATTGTGACTATTCATTTCTATGTAATGTTATGTTCATGTGTAATAACCTGGTTGACCACTTGGTGGCAGCAACACAACTGGCAGTGCTGTACAGCAGAATCTGGAAATCCCCCTTCCAGCCTCTAAGAGGAGGAGTTAGCTTAGTTAGAGACAGTGAGTCTAGCTTCCCCCCTAGTGGGGAGATGTTGTGTGGAGTTTAGTTTCCTCCCTAGTGGGAGAAGGTTGTGCAGAAGCCGTGCACCTGCCGGGCAAAGTTTCCAAGGCTTCCATTAGGCCCTATCTGGCATGCCAACTTTACAACTCGAGTTTGAGCACCTGGTTGCATCCCCTACCTTGGTTTGCATTGCCTTCCTAGTTCAAGCTGAGCCGAAGCTTGCTATATGAAAGCCAATACAGAAGCTGAAAGGATTGCTTAAGGAAAGATCATCTACTACTGACATAGCTGAGCTAACTGAGCAACAGAGAGAACACAGCAGAGATGTGTTGGTGAGCAGAGTTAGAGTTTGCCTGCCAGAAGTGTTCATGCTAATACCTGCTGGAGACCAAGATAATTCAAGTTACTGGAAACCATTTGGATTACAATTTTACTGCAAGTAAAAGCAACAGTTCAACGTTTATTCCAGTCTGGACTCAAATTAATTACTTCATCCAAATTAACCCCTTCCCCTTTGCACTGCTTCGGCCCACCGCACCTGGAATTCCAACAACCAACAAAGGTAGGAACACCGTGACAAGTGTATCCATCATCCCCCAGGAATTTTGGGGCCTATTCAACACCACTCTAGCCGACCCTATCTTTGGCACATTCCATCATACAAAGGAAGCCGTCAGCTTCTGCTGTTTACCCGCAGCTGGCATCACGTACACTTACTCTAAAAGTGGGACATATTTTGTAGATACCTCTAGAGGGGTAAGGGAATTCCCCAGGTGTGCCCAGGTGGGTACGTTGCACATACAATTATACATGAGTAGGGATGAGCAAACTTGTGTTTTACAAGTTTGAGTTTTGAAAGCATTCTTACTTTGCAGCAATTTCCCCAGGCCTCCCTAAAACTTATGCACAGTACTGTACATTATTAAATCTTGAGAGCAACCATTTTCCTTATTGTATATCAGACAGTATTTACTGTATGAAGAAACATTGTTTGATTTCTTCATTGTTGTTAGTAATGAAAATTGTATGGGCTCATTCCAATCAGTTTTGTGCAAATTTGCCCTAGTGGTCCTGGTAAATAATGTTGGTGGGCTTGGAATCATGCACCCATGTTAGAGAGGTGGTCATACTTATATTTTGCTTTGCTACCTTCACCTCATAAGGTATATCCGGAATTAACCATCATTGAGCTCCTTTCTACCACTGAATTATGTGAGTCTGATAGACATTTTTCAGCTAAATGAAGTTCATTCAACCATATTGCAGTCCATTAATGGTCTTTAAGAATGAGCTCTGAGCAATGGCAATAGGAGATCCAGACTCTGTTATCGCTAGCTGCCTGACATTGCTTTTTTAAAGCTAAGCAACAAATACAATTTTTCGTCTAAGTCAATGAAACAAGCAAAGATGTGAGAGTTACAAGCCATAACGTCTAACACAGGGCCAGCAGTTGCTTTATCTTTCCTGTCCCCGGCTGAGTTACAAAGCATAAAAACACACTGTAGACAGGTTGAGATTTCTGCAGGAAAAATGAGCGGCATTGATTCATTATATTAAGAAATACTGTATCTTTCATGAAAACATGTGGTAATGCTTTTTTTTTTTTTTTACTGATCATATCAAGCAAACCATGGGTTAGACAAAGGATATTCACAGGTGTATTGCCTGGCAGTGTCAGCTTTATGGGGAGAATCTTTGGGATTTGCATGATATACATTAGTTGAAATTAAACATATGTGACAGATGAAGATAACAATTACTGCAGTGCTTAGGCACATCCACTTCTTGGCCATTGTGCTTGCTTTCTCAATATTTCATTATCTTCTTATATATATTAGACCAGTACCTTCAGAACTTATTTACTGGAGCAAATTCGATATTATTAAGATTGGGAAGGGGAAATAAAGCTATTCGGGTCATGCCAGTGTTATTGCTGTAAAGGTGTATCTTGGCATGGTATACCGTAACATTTGAGTAATGGAACGTTTGTTCAAACGGTTGTCCATATTGAAATTTGCTAAAACAGCAGGATGGATAACTTGCTAGCATACATTAATTATCCATGGTGCGCTCCTGATCTGAAGCTAGCATGTCAAGTCCAAGCTCTGGCATCTTCACTTCATGGCTAGTACTTGACCCAGCATAGTGGTCCTGTGTCAGCACAGACAGGACATGTTCTATAACTTTCGAGACAGACATACAGTTACGCACAACACATGGATGATACCTGCATGCTTTCCTTTTTTTTTCCGACCCATGCAAAGGAATGTTATCCACAACAAATGCTGATCGGTCATGTGCATGAAGTCTAACTGTGGTGTAGTGGCAGTAATTAGGGCATACCTACATTAAAGGGGTTGCCCACTGCTTTACTATCGATCGCCTATACTCAGGATATCCAGGATAGGATATCTGATCGGCAGCAATCACACAGCTGCTGATCAGCTGTTTCACAATATATCTGGCGCTGGCAAAACACAGCTCCATCCATTTTACCGTGGATGGAGATTGTAACTACAGCAGTGCTCCCATTCACTTCAAAGGGAGTAGCGCTACAGTTTTCAGCCCTGTCCAATACACATTGGATGGAGCTGTGTACTTATGGCACTGACTTCAGGCACCAGGGCTACTCCGCAACAGTTGATCAGCAGGGATGAGGGTTACCGGACCCCCACCAATCAACTATTCATGGCCTGTCCTGAAGATAGGCTATAAGTAGTAATGGAGTGGACAATCCCTTTAAATATTATCTAACTACTGTATAGGGAAAATGGTTACAGAGGCTGCTTAAATGGATACTGAGCAGTCTGCTCTTATAAGGTATGAGAACTGATCTCATCACAGGGGTTCCTAGTGATATGATGAATGTGGGGTCATCACCCCTCTCTCAGGTTAAGGAAGCTCAAATTTCTTTAAAATCTGTATGTATGAGAGCATAAAGTAAACAAACTGCTGGATAGTAAGCATTTCCAATGTCAGTTTTACTATAGAATAAAGGGAGCACATAAAAATATCCAAGTTATAAACAAACTGTGCTACAATATCGATTCTCAGAGTTACTAGTTCATTCTCTGCTAAGTTACAAAGGTCAGAGAACTTATTAACTTGTGGCAGGGTGCCTAATCTTTTGCCCGTCTGACATTTCATTTTTACCAAGCTGTTTATTACACTTTAATACTGTTTTATATGTAACTGTATTGTTATTGAAAAACAAAAATATAATAGGTCAACGAAGAACATTAATACAGAATCAGACATTAACCTCTTCCCAACATATGACATAATAGTGACTTCCCAAAATTTGACGTACTACTATGTCATGCTAATCAGGCGGGCACTTGCTAATGCTGATGCTGACGGATTAACACCCTCCATGTCGCGGTCAGTGCTGATCGCAGCATATAAGGTGTTTGCAGTCAGTCAGGGTTTCCATGAGGTCCCCGCACTGCAGTGACCCGATGGGTGAGTAGGCAGCCTAATGCCTTGCAAAGGCATCGGGACCTGCCTTCTACAAAAGACTAGGAGATCCAGCCTCTGGCTGGGTCTCCTAGGGCAACTGTGTAATATAGTAACAGGCAATGCATTACAATACAGATGTATTTTAATGCACTGCAAAGGGGAACAGACGCAAAAAAGTCGAAGTCCCAGAGTGGGACAGAAATAAAGTAAACAAAAAAAGGGAAAAAAGTGTTTTTAGTAATAAAAAAATTAAGTTTCAAGTAAGAAAAAAACACCCCTTTTCCCTAAAGTTACGCAATGACCGGCTCTATAAAATTATCACATAATCTACCCGTCAGATGAACACCATAAATAATAAATAAAAACTGTGCGCTCCTTCCGTTCTGAGCCCTGCAGTGTGCCCATACAGCACTTTACGACCACATATGGGGTATGTCATATTCTGGAGAAAATGGATTACAAGTTGTGTGGTGATTATCCTCTGTTACCCCTTGTAAAATTGAAAAACTTGGGCCTTTCTTGTTAAAAAAAATGTAATTTTCCATTTTGACAGCCAAGGGTTTGGCAATTCTATGAATTGCCTGTTGGCCCCAGGTGCTCACTACACTCCTAAAAATTTCTTGGGGAGTGTAGTTTCCAAAATGAGGTCACTTTTTCGGGGTTTCCACTGTAGGGGTACCTCAGAGTCTCTACAAAAACAGCATGGCGCCTGAAAATTATTTGAGTGAAAAATATGCTCCAAAAACCATTGTCACAGTGTTGTTCACTGTGATACCATGTTGTTGTGTAGGCTGGCTGCCTGTGTTGTCTCATACTGGCTGCGGTTATGCTGTGTATGCTGGTTGCTTGTGTTGTACATGCTGGCTGGGAACTTCAGTAGGTTTGTGTGAACTGTTCCCTGTGACTTGTTTGCTTCCTGTGTTTATTCATTTAGGGTTTAACCCCTTCAGTACCAAGCCACTTTTCACCTTAAATCCCAGGCTGATTTTTGCAAATCTGACATGCGTCACTTTATGTGGTAATAACTTTGGAACACTTTTACTTATCCAAGCCATTCTGGAATAGTTTTTTTGTGACACATTGTACTTCATGACAGGCATAAATTTGTGTCAAAATATTTTGAACCTTTATTTTATCCCAAATTTTATTTTAAAAATTTAAATTTCTCTGCTTTTAAAACAGAACGTGATACCTCATTTACCACATGTCTGCTTTATGTTGGCATCATTTTTTAAATGGAAACCACCCATAAATTACCCCATTTTAGAAACTACACCCCTCAAATTAATCAAAACTGATGTTACAAACTTTGTTAACCCTTGAGGTGTTCCACAAGAATTAAAGGAAAATGGAGGTGAAATTTCAGTATTTCACCTTTTTGGTAGATTTTTTATGTTAATCAATTATTTCTTGCAACACTGCAAGGGTTAACAGCAAAATAAACCTCAATATACATTACTCTGATTCTGCAGTTTACAGAAATACCCCATATGTGGCGGTAAACTGCTCTATGAGCACGTGGCAGTGGTCAGAAGGAAAGAAACGCCATATGGATTTTGGAGGCAGATTTTGGAAACCCTCAAAAAGTAACCCCATTTTGGAAACTACACCCCTTAAAGAATATATTAAGGGGGTACTGAGCACTTTGACCCCCTAGGCGTTTTACAGAATTTGGGAACACTTGGCTTTGAAAATGAAAAGTTTCATTTCTTCCAATAAAATGTTGCTTTAGCCCCAAATTTTTCATTTCACAAGGGGTAACAGGAGAAAAAGCACCCCATAATTTACCCATTTTCTCCGGAATATGCTGGATGAGGTGACATTTTCATTGGTACCATTTTGGGGTAAATAAGACTTTTTGATTGTGTGGTATTACACTTTTTGTGAGGCAATGTAAAAACTTTTTACATTGTAAAACTATTTTTTTTACAACATTCACCTGAGCGGGCATATAATGCGATATTTTTATAGAGCAAGTTGTTACAGACATGGTAATACCTAATACTATGTCTATCATTTTTATTTTTGTTCAGTTTTACACAGTAAAAGCCCTTTTGAACAGAATAAAATATTATTTTTGTGTTGGCATTTTCTGATAGCCATAGTTTGCTTATTTTTTGGCCGATTGTCTAAGGCAAAGTCTCATTTTGTGTGGGATGAGATGATGGTTTGATTGGTACCATTTTGGTGCCTTTTTGATTGCTTGGTATTACACTTTTTGTGAAGCAAGGTGACCAGAAAATGGCACTGTTATTATTTTTTTATGGCGTTCACCTGATGGGGTGGATCATGTGATATTTTTATAAAGTTGGGCGATACAGACGCGGCGATACCTAATATGTCAACTTTTCTCTTTTTCCCAGTTTTTTACTATTTTTTTTTTTTTTTACTTTACTTTGGGGAAAAGACGCTTTTTTTACTTGAAACTTTAAATTTTTTATTTTGTAAACTTTTTTTCTTACTTTATTTTTTTGGGGGTCTGATCCCCTTTCAATGTATTACAATACATCTGTATTGTAATGCATTGGCTGTAAGTGTATTACTCAATGTAATACACTTACAGCCTGCTTCCTGTGAGATCCAGGGAGCTGGATCTCACAGGCTCACAGGGATGGCAGCCACAATGCCTAAGGAAGGCATCGGCTGTTGTCCAAGCCATTGGGTCACAGCATGCACGGGGACCCGATGGACATCTGGACCTGTCAGGATACCACAAGTGCGAGGGTTAGTTCTTTGGCATCTGTGTTTTCACCAATTCTAGTGCATACAGCATGGGTCCGGCTATCAGTGACTGCCGGACCCCTGCAGGTGATCGGGCGGGCGCAGCTCCTGTGCTCACCCAATCAGAGCGCCATACCAGCGCTAAGATTTCAGACCCATGTACGGAGCTGGTATATTATGGGTTAATGTTTCACTGGTCTGTGTGTCTGAACATGAGATCTTCAGGTGTCTTAATTACCCTGCTATTTAGACCTGTGAACTGAATGCCTGGGAGGTCAGTCTGTTTTCTGTACCCAAGAAAGCTGTGTGTAGGCTGCTCACGATTCTGACCAGAGTGTTTGTACTTCTGCCCTGACTCGTGTGGTCAGCCTGATTATCATTAACAATGTTGCTTAGGTCTGAAATGTCTTATAAGTCTCTGAAATGTTTTTGGTTATGACCTTGTCTGCCTGTGAACGCCATTCTTCCTCTGTGTGTTCTGATCCACATGCTTTGATGCTGATTCTCTGTCTTTGGTTTGGTCTTGTATTCCTGATTTATGTCTGTTTAGTATCGGGTTCTGGCTGTGGACAGGTCCCAGCAGTTCTTACCCCAGGTGCTTGTACTTTATCCCTGCACTTAGCATAGGGACTGTCAACCAGTTGGGGGCTATCGTTTAGGATAGATCATCTAAGTAGGTAGGAACAGTGATTGAGGGAAGATGCACTGTTCCCTATCCATATGTCCTTTTTGATTCAGATTTTTGTCTTTTATCATCATTGAATAAACTGGCCATTTTGCCTAGCCTGTGTCCTAAAGTCTTGTCTGAGTTCACTTGTGATATGTTCAGTGGTTCTCTAACCCATATGGTGCTCCTTCCCTTCTCCTTCCCTTCTGAGCCCTGCCATCTGCCCATACAGCAGTTTATTACCACATATGGGGTGCAAAAAATAGTCAAACTTAAATTTCACCTCCATTTTCCCTTAATTTTTTTGGAACAGCTAAAGGGTTAACAACATTTGTAAAAATACGTTTTAAATAATTTGAGGGGTTTAATTTCCAAAATGGTGGTTTCTATTATGTAAGCTCTACAAAGTGACTTCATAACTGAACTGGTCCTTTAAAAAGTGGGTTTTGGAAATGTTCTCAAAAATTTGTAAATGTCATTTTATTTTTATAGGATGCTAGAAGGCTTAGAATTTTAGAATCACAGAGCACCTTCACCAGTGTAAAACGTAACCTTACGACAGATAATAAAGGCTTTAATGCTCATGGTATAGCAATGCATAAAGTTAAGCTGATAATAGGAGACGCGTATCTATATACTCCATTAAAAGAACAACAATCACCACTAATGAACGGACTCCATAAAACAAGGCTATATGCATAAAGCAGATGATAAAGGTGTTAATGATAATGATGCAGAAATACATAAGCTTAAACTAAAGCTAATAATATGAGAGGCAAGTCTGTAAACTCAATTATAGGAGTCACAGAGGAAGATATGGTCATACTTCCCTTATTCCAAGTGTACTGTCAGGTCCAGGCCTAAATGGGTCCAGTGGTACTTGTAAATAAAGTATATTGCCGTCCCCCTCTTATGCAGGCCAAAAAGAAATGACATTTAGGATTGAATAAAGTGGCTTAAATGGGTATTTCCATCACAAACAATGGGGGCATATCGCTAGGATATGCCCCCATTGTCTGATTGTCTGATAGGAGGGACCCGCACCTACCACATGAACGGAGCGGGGAGAGCTGTGGCTGGAGGACCCCGGATTTCCCAGGGTCCGTCCACCACTAAGCGCTGCTGCCATAGAAGTGAATGAGAGTGCATCACGCATGCGTAGCCCCTGCTCCCATTAATTTCTATGGGGAAGACGGAAATAGCCGAGCCAGCGCTCAGCTATTTTTGGCGGCCCTATAGAAATGAATGGAGGGCAGCTGCAAATGCGCAGTTTTTCCTCTGTTCCTTTCCCCGCTCCGTTCTCATTGTAGGTGCGGGTCCCACCTCTATTAGACAATATGGGGGCATATCCTAGCGATATGCCCCCATTGTCTGTGATGGGAATACCCATTAAATAAACAGCTGAGCAATTATTCTGCAATAATAAGAGACAGTGGCTATTCATTTATATCATTATTCACATGCCCAGTGGGTTTGTCTGTTTGTCCTGCTTGAAGCAGATTTCAATAGCTGTGATCTACTTCCTGGTTTTGCGTTCCACCATGTCTTCCACCATGTCTTCCGATCACGTGACCTCTGGTTTTCTGGCGCGCGGATATTTAGAGCGACGCTGACTGCATGCTTACCTGGACAGATACCACACTTTCATCATGATGGCCACCACTGTAGCACCAATGCTGATATCTTGATTCACAAGTACCACTGGACCCATTTAGGCCTGGACCTGGCAGTACACTTAGAATAAGGGAAGTATGACTATATCTTCCTCTGTGACTCCTATAATTGAGTATGCAGACTTGCCTCCCATATTATTAGTTTTAGCTTATGTAATTCTGTATAATTATCATTAACACCATTATCATCTGCTTTATGCATATAGCCTAGTTTTATGGTCTCTGTTCATTAGTGGTGATTGGTATTCTTCCAATGGAGTATATAGGTACGCTTCTCCTATTATCAGCTTAACTTTATGCATTGCTATACCATGGGCATAAAAGGGATTCTGTCACCAGGTTTGACCCCTGTCAGCTAAACATATGCTGACACTCAGGGTCTCATCAGGAGTCCTAATGTGTGCTCATCAAAGCGATCAGTACCTTTATTTAGCCCAAAAACAGGTTTTACTAACCTGTCAATCAAATAAATAAGGTGCCCAAGGGGAGGTCCAGGGATGCAGGGTGTACACCCTACGCCGTTCGTGCCCAGCGCCGCCTCTCCCTCCCTCCCCCTCCTCCTGCTGTAAGATCTCGCGCATGCGCACTTCCTGATGCGCACACGCGGACTTCTTGGATCAGCTTCTTCAAGCGAAGTACGCATGCACCCTGTGCGCACGCGCGAGCTCTTACAGCAGGAGGAGGAGGGGGAGGGAGGGAGAGGCGGCACAGAAGAGTAGGAGGCGGCGCTGGGCACGAACGACGTTGGGTGCGGCCGGGCACCCTGCATCCCTGGACCTCCCCTTGGGCACCTTATTTATTTGATTGACAGGTTAGTAAAACCTGTTTTTGGGCTAAATAAAGGTACTGACCGCTTTGATGAGCACACATTAGGACTCCTGATGAGACCCTGAGTGTCAGCATATGTTTAGCTGACAGGGGTCAAACCTGGTGACAGAATCCCTTTAAAGCCTTTATTATCTGCCGTATGTGCACAGCCAATATAGATTGAGTTCTATCATAACTGGTGGTTGTTGTTTTTCCATTATTTTGGCCAATTAATCCGATATAATATTCTATGGGCATTGTGGATTTAGGTTGATTCACATATATATCTTTCCTTTATCGTTAAAAGTTGATAATATTTACTGTATGTTGATATGGTCCCCTGATGGACTAATTCCATTACAGGGAAATGTGTTGGGGCAAAGTAAAATACCTGAGACATATGATATGTGCTCCAGTTATCTGATGGTAATCATAAAATCTTGATGCCATTGGATACATGGGTGCAAATATAATATGTGCGTGATAACCATATATTAATTTTTTGTTTTTGAGAATGTATCTTGACCACTGGCATTTTATATTGGACAAATAGATACAGTAGGTCTCTCATTGAGTGGTGGTATCTATCCCTTGTCAGGGACATATAGGGCTAATAGCAGGTTCCTGATACGTGATCGCCCCTATTGGGGTGGCAATACGTTTTGTAGGCAGGAATATCTGCATGTAGGTCAAGTGTGAGGGCGATATTTTTTCGTTTCCTCAGCCTACCAGTCAAAAGTGTTTTATTGGCAAATTTTGTGTTTTATTTAATATTATCAGTAGAGGTTACGTTTTACACTGGTGAAGGTGCTCTGTGAATATATGTAATTTATTTACAATAGCGACTAACTTGGATTACTGATATCCTGATTCCTTATTGATCAGAACTATGATTTATTTTAGAATTTTAGAAGCAATTTTTTAAAAGGATGTCAACATAAAATGGACATACAGGGAATGTTGAGTAATTATTATTTTATGACTTTATTTTATCACTATCCGTCTTAAAATCAGAAAAATTCTAATTTAGAAAATTGCTAATTTTTCCAAATTCTCTGCAAATTTGGGATTTAGTTTATGAATAAATGTGAAACATATCCATTCAAATTTACCACTATCATGGAGTACAAAATGTCATGAGAAAACATTCCAGAATGACTTGGATAAGTAAAAGCACTCCATAGTTATTATCACATATAGTGAGACATGCCAGATTTGAAAAAAAAAAAAAAAAAAGGTCCTTAAGGTGAAAAATGGCAAGATCCTGAAGGGGTTAAATAGATGCAGTACAACTGACTATATGTGATAAGTGAATCAATTATTTTGTATCGTGAGGGCCCTGCGGTGCACATTGATCAATTAATTTTTATTTATTTTTTCATATTATGACATACTATTGCATTAATATCCAGTGTGTTAATATACAGTTTACTCTATTTTATGCAGATTAAGCTGCCAAAAAGTGAGCGTGCCAGCCTACACACATATATAGCGTTCATTATTCCAATATCGTGCAATCAGTGTCTAGAGCACCTACGATTATTCACATATCAGAAATCAGGTGAGCCACCTTTTTTTCTGCTTCGATAGTCGAAGTACCACAAATCCTATCCTTGCTGAAATCCATACATTGCTAATTGGGACAAGTTTGCACTGTGAATTGTTGGACCTGTGTTTTGATACCATTGGATGTACTTCAACTCCCATTCTGCACTTTAATGGCTCATGCTCTTTCCGCTTCCGTTCCGTTTTTTGTGTGGCACGTATGCAGAACCATTCACTTCAATGGGGCTGTAGAAAATACAGAAGTTACTCCATGTGCCACTCCATGGCCGTTCCGCAAAAAAGTAGTGCATGTTCTATTATTGTCCGCAAATCACGGTCCGAGGCCCCATTCAAGTCAATGTGTCCGCAAAAAATACAGAACGCACAAGGAACACATCCGTATGTCATCCGTATTTCATCCGTATTTTGCGGATCCATACTGTAGAAATGCTATGCCCAGGACATATTTCAACTACCATTAGGCAGGAGACACAACATCAGGGTGTGCCCTGTGGGATGAAAAGATGCACCCTACTAACACTGCCCAGTCCCTAGGGAGCATTGCTGTAAAGAGTGCCACTGTGATTGACTGTTAGGCCTCGTCCACATTTCCATTTTTCGCTGACGTGTGCTGTCTGCATTTTCTATAGACAGCACACGTATGCATTGATTTAAATGTGTCTGTTCACATTTCAGTATTTTTTTACTGACCGTGGATCAGTAAAAAAATCACAGAGACATGCACTACTTTGATCCGTGATGCGGACCAATCGTGCCCCATAGAAGTCTATTTGTCCGTGAAAATCACAGACATCCGTTTTTCACTGAACACTGATAGAAGATTCTTTGAAAATTCATTTTCAGCTGAACAACGTCAGTGAATTACGGATGACACACGGATGGTAAAAATGGACACATAGATCAACCACGGATCCTTCACGGACATCTCGGACGATTGGCCAGCTGACAGCTATTGAATGTGTATGGTCATTGTTATAAAACTACAAGTTAGCCGAAAAAGCAGACTGTTGCAGAAATGACAGGACAATTTATAAGAGCGTGCAAATGGCCACAGACTTTAGTACACTAAAATGTCATTTAGACATTCAAACACCTCAAGAAGAACAACTCTCCATACAACATTCAACAATATTAATACTGTTATTATTTTCTAGCTTATGTCAGCAGTTTCATTCCAGGCAGGAAAAGTGAAAGAAACACATTCTATGCTTCCTATGCTTTTGTGTTCAAAGAAAAAGTTCTTTATTAGGTATATTTTCTTCCCTGCTGCCTTGAAAAGGAATAATGTTGCCTCCTATCTATCACTGAAATAAAGCTGAAGGACTCTGGAGAACAATAGAGCTCTGAATCTTATCCGGTTTTACCACAGAAAGCTTACCTGGGCCATGACTGCAGAGAGCACAAAAGAAAGAGACATCTTTCAACTTGCCTTGTATGAATTCATTTGCATTGTTTTGCTTTTTTGTTAAGAATATGTTTAGATCATTGTTGAAGGTACCAACTGCAAAATCTAGTAAGACTACTCGGATTCCTACGACGTGCAGTCATGTTTTAATGTATGAGCTCGCCTTTGTGAATTGCAAAAAGTCAGACACATAAAGTTTTTTTTTTTTTATGGAGAGTTTAATGTCCTGTTTAGTCCACAAATTTGACAAAGTTGTCACATATTTTTATTTATATTTAGGCATGTTACAGGCTGCCCCAGCATATAAATATACGATGGACAAATGTATTCACACCAAGACAATGCGCAAGACTTACAAAAACGCTTGCAAATTAAAATGGTCTGATTAGACACAGCAGCCAGGCAGATTCCAACAGTGACTTGATTGGATGCTCTGGGCATAAATCACCCAAATTATAGGGACATTTATCAAACTGGTGTAAATTAGAACTGGCTTAGTTGCCCATAGCAACCAATCAGATTCCACTTTTCATTTTCCAAAGGAGCTGTCAAAAATGAAAGGTGGAATCTGATTGGTTGTTATGGGCAACTAAGCCAGTTCTATGTTACACCAGTTTGATAAATGACCCCATTAGTGTCTAGGAAAAATATACCAGCACTCTGAACCAAAAATACTGAATGTACATAAAAATACTGAACATAATGTACTGATGTGCTTTATAAAGCCATACTGTACAGTACCCAGACGTGCCTCCACTTGTACAACAGAGGTTTTCACAAAAATTCATATACAGTACACATTTTGGCATTTTCCATCACATAGTATTATTGAACTGTATTTATCTCCAATAAAGGCATTGCTTTTGGGGAGAATATGTTGCCACACAAAGGGTGCCTACAGCTCCCTAATAAAGACCTATAAGGCCTCCATTTGCTGCAATACAGGTCAATACTCACAGATTTGTGAACTTTTCCTTTTTGTAAAGAAATATAAAATTAAAAATGATTGACATGCGAAAAAAATCCATTTGACTTGAAGTGTGCTACAAAGATAGCCAATATAGAACAACAAGTCCACAAGGACTTAGAGACATAGTGTGAGAAAGGATTTACTGTGTACAGTAGATACTCCTCCAATGATACTGCAATGACTATTCCAAGGTGACACAAACGTACTTCTTACCCAAAAGTATGCCTTCATTTGTCACACAATGTCTCCCACAAGTGCAGCGAGTCCCTGAGGAGCCGATACAGAGGATGGAAGCGGTACTGGCGCTGATGAGGTGTTATTTCACTGTGTACTCCCTCAGACCATTTGTACCTGGGCATCGATGCAGTGGAATGGTGGTTTGAAGAATCAGGCCATAAGTAAACGTATAAAATTCTCTCTTTACTTGGGGCAAAATAAAACTTTTGGCACACCCAACAGTAGTAAGTAAGCAGCAGTTTCTGGCACCAGATAAGGAGGTATGGTAGCTGGATGGAATAGAACTCTGACACATGTGTCCTATCTCCTCTCTGTCTGGACTTGAATCCCCCTCCTGACAGGTAGTAGGACCAGCTCACTCCTACCAAGAGAGGAGGAATAGGGTGGTTAGCCCTGTTCCTGCCAACGGTACCTCTTCTGCTGAAACACACAGCCTAACAATGCATAATAAGACTTTTGCAGACACCCCATGTTCCCACAGACTTGAGGAAAATAGTATTAATAGTAAAACCAATATCTTATAGAGCCTGACCACAAAAGGAGAATGCACAGTAATATGGAGCCTAATATACTGCCGATGCTGAGAAGAATTAATGAACTTGATATTATGCTGGAGAGACTTTCCTCCCAGAAAAATAAGAAATAAGTTTTGTTCTTCTAATATAGTGTGACCTGGTCTCACTGGCTTTTTTATAACTCTTCTGTTCTTGGCTATTTCAGCAGTTACATTTCCATCAGGCAATCAGTGGGAGCCAAAGCCAGAACAGCTATGTATAATGTGGCTTTAGAATAGTACTCTTCATCACTTGCAATGATGGCTTGTCAAAACAGGAGCCTTGCCCAATGGACTGTTATTTCCTCCTGGCTTGATATCTGCTCAACATAAATGTTATCAGTGGAAGAGAACAATGGACTTGCTCCTAACAGGCTTGAGTCTTTCAGCAAAGAAAAGCAATTGGTAAGATATATGTATATACAGGTTAACCTTCAGAATAGTCCTTGTCTCAGTTGTTCAGATGTAAGAGTGAAGCTGCTAATATACACTCATTGACAAAAAATAAAACACCAAAGGGTTGTTGGAATTGAATAAAACTTTTGTGAATACAATGATGATATATGTAAGTGACTACAATTTTAGTGCCAAAGGATACATTTATTGGGGAAAACTTTACAACTGGAAGGTGGCTCTAGCCTGGATACAATACGAGATTTGGTTGGACATGGATTCATACAGATTCTCTATGACATCCTGCAGCATATTGCTGTGTTGGAAACAAACATTGTGCCTTTGAAAAATGCCAGTTGGCATAAGAGACAACATACTTGGCCAAAAGATGTCCAGCACATATCACTGAGCTGTTAGTGTCCCTTGTATCACTACTAGGAATGACTGTCATATGAGATGGCTACCCAGATCATGACACCAGCAGTTGGGACAGTGTGTCTCCCCCTAGCAAAGACAAGATAGAAGCACCCATGTCAAGGATCCCATATTCAAATGCAATAGTCATAAAATCCTAAACTGATATTGAATTTGTTGCTAAACACGATATGATTCCAATCCATAGCTGTTCAGGTTTTTCATTTACAACGCTACTGAAATCAATACTACTTGTACCATGAGTCACTCCAGAAAGGCAGTGGGAGATTAGGGAGGTAAACAAATGGCTAAAGAACTGGTGTAGGAAGGAGGTGTTTGGGTTCTTGGGGAACTAGGCTGACTTCTCTGTTGGCTACAGACTCTATCGTAGGGATGGGCTGAACCTGAATGGGGAAGGTGCAGCGGGGGAGAAGATGGCTAGAAGGTTGGAGGAGTGTTTAAACTAGTGCTTGGGGGGGAGGGTGACTACCTTACAGAAGGGGAATAGAGAGTGTAGACAGTGACCTGGGGTACGGGAATGGAACTGCTGGTGGAATAGAGGAAGAAACTAGAATACTTCATAAGGAAAGGTGTAGGGTAAAAATATCCCTAAACTAAGTCTAGAAGCGTGACTAAAAAAATTGTTGAACTGGAATTAGAAATGTCTGAAAGATAAGGACTCTATGACATAGTGGGAATAACTGAGACATGACTGGAAAATACAGTTGTGTTCAAAATCATTCAATTTCAATCAAGCACACTTGATTTTGATCATTTCAGTCATCTTGTTTACAATTAAATCAAAGAGGCACTTGTAAGTCAGACAAATATAACATAACATTTATAATGAAATAACCACAAATGTCTTTTCTGTGCTCACATCATTATCAGTTTTATTCAACCCCCAAGTGACATTCAATCTTAGTACTTAGTACAACATCTTTTTCCAGTTATAACAGCTTTTAAACGTGAAGCATAGCTTGACACAAGTGTCTTGCAGCGATCTACGGGTATCTTCGCCCATTCTTCATGGGCAAAAGCCTCCAGTTCAGTCACAATCTTAGGCTTGCGCTCTGCAACTGATTTCCTTAAGTCCCACCAGAGGTTCTCAATCGGATTTAAGTCTGGTGACTGCGATGGCCACTTCAAAATGTTCCAGCCTTTAATCTGCAACCATGCTCTAGTGGACTTGGCGGTATGCTTGGGATCATTGTCCTGTTGAAAGGTCCAACGTCTCCCAAGCCTCAGGTGTGTGACAGACTGCATCACATTTTCATCCAATATCTCCTGGTACTGAAGAGAATTCATGGTACCTTGCACACGCTGAAGCTTCCCTGTACCTGTAGAAGCAAAACAGCTCCAAAGCATGATTGACCCCCCGCCATGCTTCACAGTAGGCAAGGTGTTCTTTTCTTCATAGGCCTTGTTCTTCCTCCTCCAAACATAGCGTTGATCCATGGGCCCAAACAGTTCTAATTTTGTTTCATCAGTCCACAGAACACTATCCCAAAACTTTTGTGGTTTGTCCACATGACTTTTGGCATACTGCAGTCGACTCTTCTTATTCTTTGGAGACAGCAAGAGGGTGCACCTGGGAGTTCTGGCATGGAGGCCTTCATTACGCAGTGTGCGCCTTATTGTCTGAGCTGAAACTTCAGTACCCGCATCTGACAAATCTTTTTCAGTTCCTCAGCAGTCACACGGGGACTTTTCTCCACTTTGCACTTCAGGTAGCGCACAGCAGTCGAAGTCAGCATCTTCTTTCTGCCACGACCAGGTAGCGTTTCAACAGTGCCCTTTGCCTTGAATTTGCGAATGATGCTTCCTATGGTGTCTCTTGGTATGTTTAACATCTTTGCAATCTTCTTATAGCCATTGCCCTTCCTGTGAAGAGAAATCACCTCTTCTCTTGTCTTCCTGGACCATTCTCTTGACTTCACCATGTTTGTAAACACACCAGTAAATGTCTAGAAGGAGCTGAGTATCACAGTCATTTTAAATCTGCCTAATTGGGGCTTATTATGCTTGATTGCTGCTCTTTGACATCCACAGGTGTTTTCAATACCTGATCGAAAACACTTGAATGAACCTCTGTTCTTAAGAGTGGTCGTCTTTAAAGGGGTTGAATAATTGTGTCAATGAAGAAATCACAAAAAAAAACATTTAATACTGTATTACAAAAACAATTGATGTCATTTTAGTTGCATTTGGTTCTTTAAAAAGTCCTTGTAAGATTTCATTCTGAACACAATTACAAATGTACACTAAATTCCCTAAAACCCTTTACAGCATTGGGGGTTGAATAATTTTGAACACAACTGTAGCTATGACTGGGTGGTTACCGCATAGGGTTAGAGTCTGTTTAGAAAGGATCACAAAAACCAGAGAGGGTGAGGGGTTTGCCTTTATGTAAAGACCTGTCTAAAGCCCAAGCTTAGAAAATATATGAGTGAGGGACATGAAAATGTGCAGTCACTGTGAGTAGAAATACATGGTGGGAAATTTAATAATAAAATACTGATAGGAATTTGTTACAGGCCACCTAATATAAACTAATATCCACAGAAAATATACTACTGAAGAAAACAGATGGGGTCACAATGAGGTCATTATTAATGGGGACTTCAAAGAGCCAGGGAAATTGAAACCTGTGGGTCTTATAAAGGGAACAGGTTCATGGCAAAAAATAAAGATAGTTACCTTTACCAAATACAGTATCCAACTAGAGGGATAGCTATACTGGACTTAGTATTAACCAGACCTGACAGGACAACAGAAGTAGAGGTTGGGGGATACTTAGGAAATAGTGACCTGAGTGTTTTTTCAGGGAGGCATCCTAAACTCTCATTGTGAGAAATACATATTTTATGGAAATAAAAGGGTCAGCAACAAAAGAAATAAATAAATAGGAAAGTAAAGTGGGCAAAAATGACAAAAATAAATGATTTAAATTACTGACACAGGAACGTAGTGAAGTAGCACTGAAAAACTTAAACTCAAAAAATAGAATATTATATTAATAATAAAAGACAGATAAAGGCAGCCAAGCTGAAGACATCAAGGCTAATTGCCAAAAAGAATAAAACTAACCTTAAAGAGTAACTAAACTTCCCCCCCCCCCCCCCCAGATAGACTGTGAAAGTGCATAGTTAAAACTTACTAATATACTTCATTCACCAGGTGAGTGCCTTTACCTGCAAAAATTATGTCCAAAAATTATGTCACTTGTTGTAGCCCCTAAACTTGCAATCCACTGCATGTTACCACCTAAATTTCGTCTCAGTCTTTAAGGACTCTGTAGACGATTTTTAAACTAGTGTGGGTGGACCTAGCCTAAAGCACTCATCCCCGCTGCAGTCACATGGCATACCTGAGCTGTTTAAACTGCAGGCAGCTCTTTAGCTGGGTGTTCTGAAGTAACTTGTCCTGCTGTGTGATTAAGACAGTTTTGTGTGTACTAATAGAATGGCGGCTATTTATTTCCCCTGATGATTGCTCCCCAGACAAAACAAGCCATTCTATCTAATGAAAGGTATTTAGGAATATATTTATAATAAAGTAATGTTTAAGTATTTTCATTTTCGTAATTCCCAGAGAATCCCCTTAAATGTGAAGAAGTGAAACAGCACCTTAAAAAGATTAAAATAGACAAATCACTGGGTCCAGATGGCATAAACCCCCATATTCTAAGAGAATTAAGTAACGCAATAGACAGACCCTTATCTTTAAGGACTCGATAATGACAAGGCTTAGCAAATACGGTGTCAAAATTCAAAAATGAGTCAGAAACAGAGCCCGGAAACTTTAAGCTGGTAAGTCTAACATCTGTCATGGGTACTGTCACGACCGCTATCCCAGCAGCAGTCGTGTCGCACCAGACGGAGGGGAAGGGGGACCCTTATCTACGGATGGGAAATAGAACGGCCACCCCTGACAAACCCTACGCTGGCATCTGTCTGCCCTGATACCCTAGACGGGGTGTGAACCCGTGCGGCGAGCAGGATGCCTAAACCCTGAGTGACCCTTAGAAGACTAGACTGGGGAAAGGCAGATGGGAGCACTAGTCACCATCACTCATGTCTAGGAGAACAACAGGGGAAGACAGTAACAAACAAACAAACAATCTCCAGCAGAGATAGACTTATCCAGTCACGAGCAGAGAAGATGATCCCAACAACGACAGTCCACGCCAGACACGAGCACCACAGCAATACCGTCAAACGATCTCCTTCAAAGGTCAGAATAGCACTGGAAGTAAGGACTATATCTGGCAATGACTGCAAGTGAAACTGAAACTAATATAGTAGCTGGGAGTGGCAGACAGCACTCACCTGAGAAGAATGCCTACCAACTCCCAGTCAGGACAAAAAGGTTCACAAGGCAAAACCTGGATGACATACCCTGAACCATGAAGCAAACTCACAAGCTATCGCGAGTAGCAAGTCGCTGCGACCTTCTCTTCCCAGACCTATCTGGATCAGTCACAGTCGTGACAGTACCCCCTTTCTACGAGGGGCCACCGGACCCTCAAGACCAGGCCTCTCCGGGTGGGACCTATGAAAGGCCCGAATGAGTCTGTCCGCCTTTATCTCTGATGCTGGCACCCACATTCTCTCTTCGAACCATAACCTTTCCAGTGCACCAGGTACTGAAGAGAGCGGCGAACATATCGTGAATCAACAATCTTTTCTACCTGAAACTCAAGACTGCCATCAACAACCACCGGTGGAGGCGGTAGTGGCAATGGTTCAGGAGGTTCTACATATCTCTTAAGCAGAGATCTGTGGAAGACATTATGGATCCTTAGAGTCTGAGGCAGCTCCAGACGAAAAGCCACCGGGTTAATGATCTTAATTACCCTATAAGGACCAATAAATCTCGGACCTAATTTCCATGAGGGAACCTTCAACTTGATATTTCTGGTAGACAACCACACCAAGTCATTCACCCCCAGGTCCGGACCTTCAGAGCGCTTCTTATCAGCCACACGTTTGTATCTGCCACCAATTCTCTTCAAACTTTCTTGCACACTCTGCCACACTGATGAAAGTGAAGACGCAAATCGTTCCTCCTCGGGAATCCCAGACGGCCCCCTCACTAAACGTACAAAACTGAGGATGGAAACCATACGCACCAAAAAATGGTGACTTATCGGTGGATTCTTGACGACGATTATTAATGGCAAACTCGGCTAACGGTAAATAAGATGACCATTCCTCCTGATTTTCGGAAACAAAGCATCTCAAATATGTCTCTAAGTTTTGATTGGTACGTTCAGTCTGACCGTTGGACTGTGGATGGAAAGATGAAGAAAACGACAGATGAACCCCTAAACGAGAACAAAAAGCTTTCCAAAATTTAGAAACAAATTGGGTACCACGATCCGAAACAATATCGGAAGGGACCCCGTGAAGCTTCACGATGTGGTCAATAAAAACCTGAGCCAGTGTGTTAGCATTAGGCAAAGCGGTCAGAGCAATAAAGTGCACCATTTTACTGAATCTGTCAACAACAACAAGAATAACAGTCTTCCCTGCTGATACTGGTAGATCAGTAATGAAATCCATTGATAGGTGCGTCCAAGGCCTGTTGGGGATGGCCAGAGGTAAAAGACGCCCTGCCGGACGAGTATGATCCACCTTAGAACGAGCACAGGTAGGACATGCAGACACAAAATTCAACACCTCCTGGCGCCACTTAGGCCACCAGAACCGACGAGACACTAATTCAGAGGTTGCCTTACTACCTGGGTGTCCTGCCAGTGCGGAGTTATGGTGTTCCTTTAGTATCTCCAGGCGTAAATTTTCTGGCACAAACAGTTTATCCGAGGGGCAGGAGTCCGGGCGTCCCCTGAGCTTCCAACACCCTCCCTCTAAACCTGAGTGTAATGCAGAGACCACCACCCCCTTTTGCAAAATAGGCTCTGGAACATCATCATCACCCCTCCAGGAAAACTTCGAGACAATGCATCCGCCTTAGTATTTTTGCCCCGGGCGATAGGTTATTACAAAATTAAACCTAGTAAAAACAACGACCACCGAGCCTGTCTAGGGGTGAGACGCTTAGCAGACTCCAGATATACTAAGTTCTTGTGATCGGTAATCACTGTGACGGGATGAACCGCCCCTCCAAAAAATGACGCCACTCCTCTAAGGCCAACTTAATAGCCAAAAGTTCCCTGTTGCCAATGTCATAGTTCCTTTCTGCAGTAGACAATTTCTTCGAAAAGAAAGCACACGGACGCCATTCACCAGGGACGGGCCCTGAGATAGTACCGCTCCCACCCCCACCTCAGATGCGTCAACCTCTACAATAAAAGGAAGCGAGACATCTGGCTGTACGAGAATAGGAGCCGAGGTGAATCTTTCCTTCAGAGATGTAAAGGCAGTTTTGGCTGCATGTGACCATTTGGAAAAATCGGATCCCTTTCGGGTCATGTCCGTCAGTGGTTTGACCACCAAGGAATAGTTCTTTATAAACTTCCTATAAAAATTGGCAAACCCCAGGAAGCGTTGCAATGCCTTCAGGTTCTCAGGCAGATCCCAGTCCATAATTGCCCGGACTTTCTCTGGATCCATGCGGAAACCTGAATCTGACAACACATACCCCAGAAATGGCAGTTCTTTTACGGCGAACACACATTTCTCTAATTTAGCAAACAATTTGTTGGCCCTTAATATCTGCAGCACTTGTCTCACATGGATCTTATGTGTATCCAGATCCGGAGAATAGACCAGGATGTCATCAAGATATATCACAACAAATCTCCCGATAAGGTGACTAAAAATATCGTTGACAAAATGTTGGAACACCGCAGGCGCATTAGTAAGACCAAATGGCATGACCAGATTTTCATAATGCCCTTCCGGAGTATTAAAGCCGTCTTCCACTCATCCCCCTCTTTGATGCGAACCAGGTTATAGGCTCCTCTGAGATCCATTTTGGAGAACCATTTAGCACCAGCAACCTGATTAAAGAGGTCGGGAATGAGAGGAAGAGGATAGGGATCTCGGATAGTTATCCGGTTTAATTCCCGGAAATCCAGGCAAGGACGCAGGCCCCCATCTTTCTTTTTAACGAAAAAGAACCCTGCAGCCACGGGTGAAGAAGAGGGTCTGATGTGTCCCTTAGCCAAACTTTCCGAAATATAATCTTTCATAGCCTTCCTCTCCGGGCCAGAAAGATTGTATAACCGGGTTTTAGGTAGTTTTGCCCCAGGTAACAGATTAATTGGGCAATCATATGGACGATGAGGTGGTAACCCCTGACAACCCTTCTCAGAGAACACATCCATAAAATCTGACAGAAAGGAAGGTAGAGATGTTACAGAGAGTGTTGAGCACCTACTACTCAAGCAGTTGTCCTTACAATGTTCACTCCACTCCACAATCTCCCGGCCTGCCAATCCACCATGGGATTGTGAGTCACCAGCCAGGGAAGCCCCAAAACCATAGGAGCCGGAAGACCGTCCAGGACATAACAAGAGATATGCTCTTTATGGAGGTCCCCTACCTGCAGATGGATATTATGGACGATCTGAGTTAACTCTCTCTGAGTAAGAGGGGAGGAGTCGATGGCAAAAACAGGAATAGTTCTGCATACCGGTTCCGGAGTAAAACCCAGAGCCTGAGCAAACCGTGAATCCACCAAATTGACCCCCGCCCCACTGTCCAAAAAGACGGAACAGATCTCAGTCTTATTGCCCGCCACAACGGTAGCGGACAACAAAAACTGAGACATGCGTATGGAGGAAACAAATACGCCCAGACTGTTATCCTCCGCACAGTCTGGGGACTCTAGTTTTCCGGCGGTCTCCTTAGTTTGTGATCTCTTGGGTTCTGAGGGACATACCTTTACAAAATGACCCCTCCCCACAACGAAAACAAACCTCTGACCTATGGCGGACCTTAGGAGGATTCACCCGTCTAGTGGCGCCCCTATTTGCATTGGTTCGACTGGATCACAACAAACCGACCCCTGCCCTATAGAGGCCTCTGTAGAATTTAATAGTCTCTCCCTGAGTCGTCTGTCGATTCTTATGGACAGAGACATAGCAGCCTCCAGAGACCCAGGGACCTCGTATACAGCCAGCGCGTCTTTTAATTTTTCAGACAACCCCTGGCAGAACTGACTCCTAAGGGCCGAGTCGTTCCATAATGTATCCGTAGCCCACCTACGGAATTCAGAACAATATAGTTCAGCTGACCGGTTCTCCTGCCGAAGTCTACGTAGCTTAGACTCAGCCAGTGAGACCCTGTCCGGGTCATCATACACGAGACCCAAGGCTTCAAAAAACTCCTCCACTGATCGTAAGGCCGGAGAGTCAGATGGTAAAGAGAAAGCCCAAGCCTGCGGATCTCCTTGCAGGAGAGAAATTACAATGCCCACCCGTTGTTCCTCACCGCCGGAGGATCTAGGGCGTAACCTGAAGAACAATTTACAAGCTTCTCTGAAGGTTACAAATTGGTCTCTCCCTCCTGAGAACCTATCAGGAAAAGCCACTTTTGGCTCAGGAGTACCTTGGTCTCCCATAGCAACGGTGGAACCTAAGGATTGCTGCTGCTGCTGTACTGTTGCTTTTAATCCTGCCACTTCAAGGGATAACCCCTGTAATTGTTTCTCCAAAACCGTAACCGGATCCATAGTGGAACAGAAGAATACAAAGCAAAACAGCAGGCAACAAAAAAAAAAAAAAAAGGAAATGTCACTTTTTTTTTTTTTTTTTAAAAGGCCAGATATACTGTCACGACCGCTATCCCAGCAGCAGTCGTGTCGCACCAGACGGAGGGGAAGGGGACCCTTATCTACGGATGGGAAATAGAACGGCCACCCCTGACAAACCCTACGCTGGCATCTGTCTGCCCTGATACCCTAGACGGGGTGTGAACCCGTGCGGCGAGCAGGATGCCTAAACCCTGAGTGACCCTTAGAAGACTAGACTGGGGAAAGGCAGATGGGAGCACTAGTCACCATCACTCATGTCTAGGAGAACAACAGGGAAGACAGTAACAAACAAACAAACAATCTCCAGCAGAGATAGACTTATCCAGTCACGAGCAGAGAAGATGATCCCAACAACGACAGTCCACGCCAGACACGAGCACCACAGCAATACCGTCAAACGATCTCCTTCAAAGGTCAGAATAGCACTGGAAGTAAGGACTATATCTGGCAATGACTGCAAGTGAAACTGAAACTAATATAGTAGCTGGGAGTGGCAGACAGCACTCACCTGAGAAGAATGCCTACCAACTCCCAGTCAGGACAAAAAGGTTCACAAGGCAAAACCTGGATGACATACCCTGAACCATGAAGCAAACTCACAAGCTATCGCGAGTAGCAAGTCGCTGCGACCTTCTCTTCCCAGACCTATCTGGATCAGTCACAGTCGTGACAGGTACACTGGAAGTTTTCTGAGTGATGCTATTCTGGAATATCTCAATGCAAATAGATGTATAACACCATATCAGAACAGGGTGAGTCATTACCTGTCATATTCGTATTATGGCTTCTCTAAATCATTTGATACAATGCCTTATAAAAGTGAAAAAGAAAAGTTCAGCAGCTCTCACCTGCCCCACCTTCCCCTGTGAGCACAGAGGACCCATGTCAGGCCTGGGTAACAAAGTGAAAAAAGGTTCAAGAAATCCAGTTCCACTTCGGTAAAGGAACATATATGCAAAAAATGCAAACTGTAATATGTGGGTTGTACCACTAATGCCATTAAAGCCAGAATATGTAAACACATTTCCGATGTGCCCCACCATGTCAGCCGCAATATATCTGCAGCTAGTCTGTATTTTGCTGTCTGCCATGGTGGGGACACATCGGATATGATGGTACAGGGCATAGAAAGGGTTTTATTACCCAAGAGAGGTGGAGACCATAGAAGGAAGCTACTAAATAGAGAATCCTACTGGATTTTCGCATTGAATACGCGCCAACCAGATGGTCTGAATAAACGCCTAGATTTAATTTTGCAACAATAGTCCATATTTTCCTTACGGTTTCCTAATGTATGAAGTTTTCTCCGTTATTTCATCATCTCCTACAGCCACTATATATCTCATGGTTTTGTATAGGTTCTTTTATCGTTTATTGTATGGTTTTTTCCCTTTTTTTCTCATGAGAAGTGTTGTTCAAAGGTGTGGCATTTTTTGAAGGTGTTTGCAGTCATGTGACCACAATTAGTGAAGACAGGTGCAGTCTCTCCTACAAATAGTGCCACTTTTAAATGTCTTTAAACTGTGTCATGAGTAAGGGCTTAAATTGTTCTTGGTAGCCTGAAACACGTAGACAAGACCTTTGTTACCGTAACTGGATGTGATTTTACCGCAAGCAAAATAAATATTCCTTTACCGAAGTGGAGCTGGATTCCTTTAACATTTTTGCAATGCCTTATAAAAGGTTAGTACATAAAATGAGAACGCTTGGACTGGAGGGAAATGTGTGTATGTGGGTAAGTAACTGGATCGGTGAAAGAAAACAGAGGGTGGTTATTAACGGTGCACACTCAGATTGGGTCACTGTTACTAGTGTGGTACCACAGGGGTCAGTATTGGGCCCTATTATCTTCAATATATTTATTAATGATCTTGTAGAGGGGCTGCACAGTAAAATATCAATTTTATTTGTGTAAAGTAATTAATATGGAAGAGGACAGTATACTGCTACAGATGGATCTGGAAAGATTGGAGGCTTGGGCAGAGAAGTGGCAGATGAGGTTTAATACTGATAACTGTAAGGTGTTCTGTCTTCATACATGTTCTCACAATGTGCCATCTGACATTCAGCATAAAACATTCCTGTCTTCCATATAAGAGGACTGTTCTTTGTAGTCTAAGGGTACTTTAACACTTGTGTTGAAGGATTCCGTCAGGCAGTTCCGTCAACAGAACTGCCCGACGGATCCGTTAAAACGTTTGAAAACGGATTTCATTTGCAAACGGATCCGTTTGCAGATCCGTTTGACAATTGTATTGAAATAACAGATCCGTCTTTCCGTTGTCATCCATAAAAACTGATCCGTTATTTATTATTTTACCATTTTTAAAGGTCTGCGCATGCGCAGAGTGGAAGATTGGATCCGTTAATGCGTCAATTTTCAATGTCGGATCTGCCCTTAATACATTTTAATGGAAATTAATGGCGGAGCCGTCATTCCGTCAAGTGTTTCCGCATTTTTGGATGGAGATAAAAATACATGCTGCGCTTTTATCTGCCTCCAAAAAACGTGAAAGGACTGAACTGAAGACAAACTGATGCAAATTGAACAGATTGCTTTCCATTCAGAATGCATTAGGATAAAACTGATCAGTTTTTTTCCGTTATTGAGCCTCGAGGACAGAACTCAATGACGGAAAACTTTGACGCTAGTGTGAAAGTACCCTAACTTGTTTATTGGTAAAACAGGATTGTTGATTGGCAAAATGGGATTGTTTGATTGGCAAAACAGGATTGTTTGGTAAAACTAGAAGAATACAAATAGCAAGTATAAGTATAGATAGCATGTACTATAACATTTGCATTAACACTGAAAGCACATGGTAAAATGGCTGCCTATACATAGGATTACATATCTAGCTAACAGTAGTAACAACTTCTCTGAGTAACAATTACAGCTAGCTGAACAGCTCTGCATAACATATGTCCCTGAAACAAAGGTAGATCTCTTACCAGATATAATTTTACAAGGATGGTGGAGTTTGAGAAGGAGATATGCAAAAGGACAGCACTGCTGATGTGTCCTGAAGACTGGAGGCTTCTCTTTTCCAGGATGCTTTGCACTCCCACAATGCAGTGCACCACCCACAATGCAGGGGTCTTTGCAACAGGAAAAATAAAGTGTAATGCAACTTAACACCGCTAGATGGTCCTATAACCACACTAACCACTTGAGAAATACCAAGACTCTGGCAAAATGAATTGGAATCATTTTCTAACCCTGCTGAGCAGAACATAGGTTATGCACATGGGAAGAAAAAATACAGTACAAGTCACACGTACATACTTAATGGCAAATGGCAAAACACTAGGTAACATTGACATGGAAAAGGACTCAGGAAATTCTGTTGACAATAAACTCTAGCAATCAGTGTCAGGATGCTGCTGTCAAGGCCAATATTATTATGGGTGTAACAAAGAGGACGTACTGTAGATGCACGTGATGAGAACATAGTCCTGTCACTTTACTAATCACTAGTCTGACCACACATGGAGTACTGTGTACAGTTCTGGGCTCCTGTAAACAAGGCAGACATAGCAGAGCTGGAGAGGGTTCAGAGGAGGGCAAAGTAATAACTATTTTAATTATTCAATTCGCCTAGAGGCCGAATTTCTTCATGCTTCGTGTCAGTGAATCGATTAATCCTGAAATTCAAACTTACCGCATCCATTTACGCGCGAAGGGCCACCAGCGTCCATCTTGCTTGACGATCTCAGCCGAAATCCTGTGTGGCGCTAGATTACATCAGCATGTGATTTCGGCCGAGATATTCAAGCAAGATGGCAGCGGCCGGACCGTCGCAAGCAAATAGACGCGGTAAGTTTGATGTAATGTTTTTTTTAATGACAATTTCACACTGTTTATACACTCAGATGGCGCGATCATGTATGAACGCAGCATCTGAGGGGTACAATGACAGGGGTGGCGCTTACAAAAAAATGCGCTTCGTGTTGAAGTAATAAAGCGAAGTGAATTTTTTTGTGAAATTCGGCGAATCACAATCATCTCCAATCACAATCACAGCAGGAAAAAGGGCATACTCTGTTGTTCCAATTCTATATGTAAAACATGTTTAGGCCTCATTCACACAACCATATTTTTTTTACATAGCATACTGACCCAGCCGTGGGACTATGAAAACATCTTTGGTTGTTTTGCAAATTATAGAACATTTCCTATTCTGGTCCGCAAGTTTCACACATCACACTGTGAGAAGTTTTTGTGAATATGTACCTCTTTAGTCAACTTGGAAAGTAGTTTGGACCTAATAGAGAGAGAAACTCAGAGTCAGCCATCTTACTGCCTGCTATCCCATGTTCTGCCATGAAAGTACTGTGTATGTAGTCTGGATAGATTGAACTGAATGCTACCAGTGTCTTTGTTTATGAACTGCCTCAATTACCTCAGTAAACAACACTAGATTTGTTACCACAATGGTGGCCTGATTATTACCTTGCACCACCACTGCATGGCCTACAACACAAGGGAGCCCTGCCTTGCACCTCTAAATTTTACAACATCAAGGGTGCCCCACCTAACAATAGGCAAGCACCCAGAACTCTGGGAGTAGCAGAGGGAAGAAATAGTGTGCCCTCCATTCATGGACAGTTCAAGGAAGCATCAGAGTGAGGACAGCTACATGTGAACCCTTTCTGAGCAACTACTACTCCCATCTTCCTAACAGCTTTTTTAGTGGCCGGGTTTGATGTGGCACCCAAAGCTGCACTGTTTCCCCTAAAAGGGCTGATGGCCCAGGCTCTGTGGCAGAATATCCCTGTCTCAGCATCTTCTTTTGGTCACTTGTGAAGTCTGGCAGACTTATTCCTACTAAACACAGGTGCCTGGAGGGGTGAAGCTGGAGAAGCACAGCCTAACATAAACAATGTTGCAGTTTAAGGCTGCCATAGACTTGCACAGGTCAATGGGTATGACCAAGCAGTTTTCAGTCGTAAACAACAGTCTGACAGAGCTAAACCACACGTCAAAAAGTTATTGTGTCTGACTTTTCCCTCCAAAACTTAGTTCTGCATAGTCTCTTATAATAGCAGTGGAAAATTACTAGCTTATCAGTGCAGGGACTGGAATTCCACAAACTCTCTTGTTGTGTACTGGCAGTACATTAACCCTTTCCACAATTCAGTGCAAATGAACAGGATATATTGTATAAAATGCAACTCAACAGTATAGAACAGTATGAGTGCAAAGAACGGCAGCAATCATAGTGCAAGTTAACCCTTCAAAGTGCACTAAAGTAATAAGTTGATGATTTTGCATAGCAGCAATAGGGGCAAATGTCTGCAAACATCCAGACTCCAAAGTACCTTTGCTCCAGGGCACTACACTTTCCCTGACAGGTTACTGCAAAATCCGTAGCTATTATATCACTGCTAGAAGCTCCTGCCAGCTTGACTACAGTTCTAGTGCACATAGAGGTACAAACATGAAGGGTTAGGTATAAGCTGGGGCTTGAAGGTGCTCCCACTAGGTGACCATCACCTCTAAGATCAAGTGGGATTTTGAAAGCCAGGGGTCCACAAGTTATTATAGATTGCTGTGGGTAGAATTTCACTCAATGAAGGCATATGTGCTTGCTCACTTCTAAGAGAACTCCCCTTTATTCTTGCAAAGGTATTTTGCAAGGCATTAACTAGAGGCAGTTTTACCATACCAGAAAGAGTGTCATGAATGTTATTTTCATCAGGCATTGATCGTATATCACATGATTAGTTTACCAATGTCTTATTGGCGAGGGTATGTCCACTGTGACCTACACTAGTGGTAGTTGTGCTACAAAAGCACTGTGCCATTTTGTCTGCTGTAGGCTATGTCCATCTAGTTTCAGGGTGGCTGCGTGGATGGCCATTACCATAACATTCATTAACTTTCCAAGATAAATAGCAATACAGATGCAAAATATGAATATGAATGGAAAAAAAATCATAGGTGCATAGTAGCATAGTTTGTAAGGCTGAAAAAAGACATACCTCCATCCAGTTCAACCAAGGGATAGGTGGGGACGTGAATCCCAGAAGGGAGTGAGACTCAGATTTCTACACATTTTCATAAACATTAATGACATTTACTTTTAAGGATTCATCTAATCCCTTTATAAAACTGTCCACTGTTCCTGCTGTGACCACGTCCTGAGGAAGTCTATTCCACAGAGTCACAGTTCTTACAGTAAAGAAGTTTTGACGCTTCTGGAGACTGAACTTTTTCTTCTCCAGTCGAAGGCAGTGCCCCCTTGTCTTTTGAGGGGATTTTACGTGGAATATCTTTTCATCATATTTTTTGTACGGTGCATTTATATACGTGTATAGGTTAATTATGTGTCACGGAAGTTCCCGCGACAGGTGGCAGGAGATCGGTGAGAATGGCAACAGGTGGTTTAATCTGACAGGTTTTCCTTGTGGATCAATAGGCGTCTGTGTTGTTTCTGGTAATGGCCACACCCCTTGCTTCAGGTGTTGCTAATGTGGTCATTTAACCTTCCTTATTTATTGTTGCTTCTCCCACAATGCTGTGCAGTTTATAGCTTCAGTTTCAGTTGTGGTTTTACATTTACAGACATAAAGCCTAGTGAGATAGCAGTCAAGCAAACACCAAGGCACAGAATGCCAGGGCCTCTTTAACAGCAGCTGCTGTCCGCCGATGTTCTCCTGCTTACAGCCACGGTCACGGGCTCCGTGTTCAGCGGTGATCTGCTGCCGGTGTTCCCATTCATCGCTGCAGTCCTGGGCTCTGTCCTTCCAGGCATTGTTTGCTCTGGAATCCGCCTCACGGTTCCCCTCCAGCCCTGGCCACAGCATGCTTGCTGCTTATTTCTAGTGATGTCGTGAACATAAAATTTTACGTTCGCGAACAGCGAACGCGAACTTCCGCAAATGTTCGCGAACGGGCGAACCGGGCGAACCGCCATAGACTTCAATAGGCGGGCGAATTTTAAAACCCACAGGGACTCTTTCTGGCCACAATAGTGATAGAAAAGTTGTTTCAAAGGGACTAACACCTGGACTGTGGCATGTCGGAGGGGGATCCATGGCAAAACTCCCATGGAAAATTACGTAGTGGACGCAGAGTCGGGTTTTAATCCATAAAGGGCATAAATCAACTAACATTCCTAAATTGTTTGGAATAACATGCTTTAAAACATCCAGTGTGTGTATACGATCAGGTATGATGTTGTATCGATCAGGTAGTGTAAGGGTTACGCCCGCTTCACAGACATTGACAGACCAAACTCCCCTTTTAATGCACCGCAAACAACCGCAAACAGTCCATTTGCACAACCGCAAACTCCACATTTGCACAAGGTTGGATACCAAGCTAGCCACGTCCCGGTGATGTCATTGAAGGTTTCTTCCTCCACCCAGCCACTTACAACACCAAGGGTCCCCGAAAGGTGAATTGAATTGATTTTTCGAACGGGGAGATGGTTAAAAAAAAAGCTGGCTCCCTCCCCTTTGTTTTAATCCACGTTCACTGCGTCTGCGCCGTGCAATTTACTGTCACACCCGATATGAGTGGTATTTTCTGTAGTACTATTCTCATCAGTTTAATCCCTGTTACATCCCCAATCTGGGGTCCATTTATTGAATTGATTTTTCGAACGGGGAGATGGTTAAAAAACCGCTGGCTCCCTCCCCTTTGTTTTAATCCACGGTCACTGCGTCTGCGCCGTGCAAATTACACTCACTCCCGATATGAGTGGTGTCTTAACTAGTACTATTCCTATCAGTTTAATCCCTGTTACGTCCCATATCAGGGATTGCCTTTTGTGAAAAAAAATTTAGGCCGGGTACCCTCGACTGCCTTCCCAGTGACAGACGAAACTCTCATACACCAAACTAAATTGATTTTAGGAATCGGGAGATGGAAAAAGCAGCTTGGTCGGTCCTCTTACTCCCAAATTGGGGCACTGCGCGTGCACAGAGCAATGTGCTGTGACACCCTATATGAGTGGTGTCTTAACTAGTACTATTCCTATCAGTTTAATCCCTGTTACGTACCCTATCCGTGGACGTGTGTTGAATTGATTAACCACTGCCAACACAGTCATAGAGGTGATGATTGCTTCATTGTGATACGCAAGCCCCTTCACCACAACAAGGTAACGATCACGAAGGGTAATTGACACTTGTATGTGCCTTTTTTTTTTGTTTTGTTTTTGCATGCCTGAAAAATAATGGCATTGTTGCAGCCGCAGTTGTAGCAGCGGCCGGAAAAATTTATGTTTTCCAGGCAGAAAAGTGACTAAATCATTGCGGCTTGAACCCTAGTTGGTGGCGGAGAATTCACGAAAGTCATCCGGTATGCAGACATCAAATACAGCAGCGTGGGGACCATTTTGAGGCCAAGGCATGTCATCAGGCCTTTTGTTAGTCAAACGTATACCCCACTGTCAGTCCCTTAGGGATCCATGCCTCATTCATCTTTATGAAGGTGAGGTAATCAACACTTTTTTGACCGAGGCGACTTCTCTTGTCAGTGACAATGCCTCCTGCTGCACTGAAGGTCCTTTCTGACAGGACACTTGAAGCAGGGCAGGCCAGAAGTTCTATCGCAAACTGGGATAGCTCAGGCCACAGGTCAAGCCTGCACACCCAGTAGTGAAGGGGTTCATCGCTCCTCAGAGTGTCGATATCTGCTGTTAAGGCGAGGTAGTCTGCTACCTGTCGGTCGAGTCAGTCTCTAAGGCTGGATCCCGAAGGGCTGTGGCGATGTGTAGGACTGAAAAAGCTCCGCATGTCCTCCATCAACAACACATCTGTAAATCGTCCAGTCCTTGCTGCCGTGGTAGGAGGAGGATTACATTCACCTCTTCCCCTGTTAGATTCCCGTTGTGCTGTGACATCCCCCTTATAAGCTGTGTAAAGCATATTTTTTTGTTTGGTTTTAAACTGCTGCATCCTTTCCGACTTTCGGTAATTTGGTAACATTTCTACCACTTTCTGCTTATACCGGGGGTCTAGTAGCGTGGCCACCCGGTACAGGTCGTTCTCCTTCATCCTTTTTATACGAGGGTCCCTCAACAGACATGACAGCATGAAAGACCCCATTTGCACAAGGTTGGATGCAGAGCTACTCATTTCCCGTTCCTCGTCCTCACTGATGTCATTGACAGTCTGTTCTTCCCCCAAGCCATGTACAACACCATGGGTCCCAGATAGGTGACAACAACGAGCACCCTGGGGTGCCTGCTGTGGTTGGTCTTCCTCCTCCTCAAAGCCACCACATTCCTCCTCTGACTCCTCTTCCTCATACTCCTCTTCCAGCGTTGCCGCAGGTCCGGCAAGCGATGATGACAAGGCTGTTTCTGGTGGTGATGGTGACCACAACTCTTCCTCTTCACGCTCATCTACAGCCTGATCCAGCACTCTTCGCAGGGCACGCTCCAGGAAGAAAACAATTGGGATGAGGTCGCTGATGGTGCCTTCGGTGCGACTGACTAGGTTTGTCACCTCCTCAAAAGCAGGCTCGGACTGGCCCACAGGGGTACAGTGGAATCCCCCGGTGGGCCCCTGAGCAAGGTGGGCCCCTAGTCTTGCACCCCTTGCACAAGTGGCACATAACACATTAGATTTACTGCACTACATATATATATTCAATGTACAGCACCTCAACCAGCCTATGTTCATATAAAAAACTTGTTAAATTATTTATTATATTTATTATTTATTACATATATCCGTACGGTGGGCCCCCAAAATACATTTTACTGATGGGCCCCAGGTACCCCAGTCCGACACTGCTCAAAAGGACGCATGAGCCTACAGGCATTGCGCATAAGCGTCCAGTAACGTGGCAAAAAAATTCCCAGCTCCGCAGAGGCTGTCCTAGCACCCCGGTCATACAAATACTCGTTGACGGCTTTTTCTTGTTAGAGCAGGCGGTCGAACATTAGGAGTGTTGAATTCCAACGTGTCGGGCTGTCGCAAATCAAGCGCCTCACTGGCATTTTGTTTCGCCGCTGAATATCGGAAAAGTGCGCCATGGCCTTGTAGAAACGCCTGAAATGGCCACACACCTTCCTGGCCTGCTTGAGGACGTCCTGTAAGCCTGGGTACTTAGACACAAAGCGTTGTACGATGAGATTCAACACATGTGCCATGCACAGCACATGTGACAACTTGCCCAAATTCAATGCTGACAACAAATTTGTTCCATTGTCACACACCACACTCCAGTTGGTGCGGGGTCAGCCACTGATCCACCTGTGCGTTCAGGGCGGACAGGAGTGCTGGTCCTGTGTGGCTCTCTGCTTTCAGGCAAGTCAACCCCAAGACAGTGTGACACTGTCGTATTCGGGATGTGGAATAGCCCCTGGGGAGCTGGGGGGATTCAGTTGATGTGCAGCCAGACGCTGCAGCAGAAGAGGACTCAGCCGAGGAGGATATCGAAGAGGATGGAGTAGGAGTAGAGGAGGTGGCAGTAGGCCTGCCTGCAAGTCGTGGCTGTGTCACGAACTCCGCCGCGGAGCCACGCATTCCATGCTTGTCAGCCATCAGCAGGTTGACCCAATGCGCAGTGTACGTGATATACCTGCCCTGACCGTGCTTTGCAGACCAGGTATCAGTGGTCAGATGAACCCTTGCCCCAGCACTGTATGCCAGAGATGCCATGACTTCCTTTTCAATAACATAGAAGACACATAGTAGACACTGTGGTGTCCCAATAGCGACAAATTTTTTGAAGGCCTCAGACTCCACCAGCTGGTATGGTAAAAGCTGGCGGGCTAAGAGTTCCGTCAAGCCAGCTGTCAGTCGCCGGGCAAGGGGGTGACTCTGTGACATTGGCTTCTTACGCTCAAACATTTCCTTAACAGACACCTGACTGTGGGCAGATGAGCAGGAACTGCTGAAGGTGAGAGGCGGAGTGGAGGTTGGTTGAGAGGGGGCAGGGAGGACAGCAGTGGTTGACGTGGCTAAAGATGCTGGACCAGGAGGAACATGGTGGCTTTGAGTTTGTGTGCTGCTTGTACTCATGTGTTGATCTCATAGGCGTTTGTGATGTGAGATCATGTGCCTTCGCAAAGCAGTTGTACCGAGGTGGGTGTTGGACTTCCCACGACTCAGTTTCTTTTGGCACAGGTTGCAAATGGCATTGCTGTTATCAGAGGCAGACACACAAAAAAAATGCCACACTGCTGAGCTTTGCAATGACGGCATTCTGGTGGTGGCAACAGCATGCGTTGACTGGCGTGCTGTCTGGCTGACCCCAGGTGCCGATACATGCTGTCTGACTGTGCCACTAACTCCTTGCGACGACCTCCCCCTGCTTCCAACTCGTCTCCTCATTCTCTCTGTCTCCCCTTCTGACCTTTCCCCTTCTTCTTCTCTTCGAGCAGGCACCCACGTGGCATCCATGGACACATTGTCATCATCAACCGCTTCACTTGTATCTGACACGTCAGCAAAGAAGGCAGCAGCGGGTACAACATCATCATCATCATCATCACACTGTACGTCCATGTGTGTAATTCTGCCTGTCTGAGACATATCCCTGTAATCTACATCATCTGGCAATAATGGTTGCGCATCACTAATTGCATCCAACTGATGTGTAAAAAACTCCTCTGACGGATCAAGTGAAGTGGCTGTTGTGGTAGTGGTGGTGGTGGCGGCGGGCAGGAGCGTGGTAACTTGAGAGCAGGTAACCGAAGCTGAGCCTGAGGAGGATGGTGCATCAAGGTTCTTAGCGGAAGCTGTTGAAGATTGGGTGTTCTGTCTAAGCCAGTCAACTATGTCCTCAGAATTTTTCGGGTTCAGGGTACGTGGCCTCTGAACACTAGGCATTATTCCAGGGCCAGTGGAAATCACAGCAACACGACCATGACGGCCCCTGCTAGGTAATGTGCCACCCGGTATGAGTGGTAGGCACTGGCAGTGGGCACACTACAGTCTGGGGATGT
Organism: Bufotes viridis; assembly: GCA_033119425.1. Classification (NCBI taxonomy): domain Eukaryota; kingdom Metazoa; phylum Chordata; class Amphibia; order Anura; family Bufonidae; genus Bufotes; species Bufotes viridis. The sequence continues at coordinate 236,613,073 of CM065591.1, read as the reverse complement.
CGGCCTATCACACTGGCAGCAGGCAAGCAACTGAAATTACACTAAAGTGTAAAAATAAAATGCCTTATTTATCGGCAAGCTACTTTGCCACCCGGTATGAGTGGTGGGCACACTACAGTCTGTGGAAGTCGGCCTGACACACACTAGCAGGCAAGCAACTGAAATTACATTAAAGTGTAAAAATTAAATGCCTTTTTTTGATGCAAAGTCCTGTGCCACACAGAATGAGTGGTGGGCAATGGCAGTGGGCACACTACAATCAGTGGAAGTCGGCCTGACACACACTGGCAACAGGCAGGCAACTGAAATTACACTAAAGTGTAAAAATTCAATGCCTTTTTTTATGCAAAGTCCTGTGCAAGCCGGTATCAGTGGTTGGCACTGGCAGTAGGCACACTACAGTCAGTGGAAGTCGGCCTGACACACACTAGCAGGCAAGCAACTGAAATTACACTAAAGTGTAAAAATTAAATGCCTTTTTTTGATGCGAAGTACTGTGCCACACGGGATGACAGGGGTGGGCACCCCCATTGGGCACACTACAGTCTGTGGGCCTGCAGCTCCTCACACACAGGCAGGCCAGGCAAATGCAATATATATATGGAGAAAAAAAAAAGCTGACTAATGTAGCAGCCCTAAAAAGGGCTTTTTGGGGTGCTGTCAGGACGCTGTCCTTACAGCAGAGATCAGATGAGTCTTTCAGGACTGGAGTGGACACTGAATTCACTAGCCTAGCTATCGATTTCCCTATTAAATCAGCAGCAACTACACTCTCCCTCCTCTCACTAAGACTGCAGCTTCCGAATGAATCTAAAAACCCATCTAAAAACCCATGGGTTGATTGATAAAAAACAGCATGGGTTTACTTCAGGGAGATCATGTAAAACTAATCTTATTGACTTTTTTGATTGGGTGACTAAAATAATAGATGGCGGAGGTGCAGTAGACATCGCTTATCTGGACTTTAGTAAGGCTTTTGATACTGTCCCACATAGAAGGCTTATCAATAAACTGCAGTCTTTGTGCTTGGGCTAACATATTGTTGAATGGATTAGGCAGTGGCTGAAGGACAGAAAACAGAGGGTTGTAGTCAATGGAGTATATTCAGACCATGGTATTGTTACCAGTGGGGTACCTCAGGGATTTGTTCTGGGACCCATATTGTTTAATATCTTTATCAGCGAAATTGCTGAAGGCCTCAATGGTAACACTGGGTTCAGACCTGAGCGTTTAGAAGCCTAGCGTTTTATGCGCATTCAAGACAGGCGTTTAGGCGCGTTTTTTTCAAGCGTTTTGGTAAATAGTGTAGGCGCGTTTAACGCGCGTTTATGTGATTGACTGCATAGTGGGCCAATGACCAAACAGCCCTCGCTATATATAGTTTGGCCAATCAGAGTGCTTTTGAGGTGTGAAATTCCATGGTGGCTGATCTAGTGTGTGTTTTGGCCAAAATGGACTGCTACAGGAGGCGACATGTTGCAGTGGTTGTGACTGCAATCCAACTTGAGCGTTTGAGGAGAAGGAGGGACAGCAGGCGACGGTTCTGGGTCCATCCGGTCATTGCCCAGCGGCAGGAGAGGGGCCAGTTCTGGGCTCTCTACCAGAACCTGCGTGACCATGAGGACCAGTTTTTTGGCTACATGAGAATGTCCATCCCCAGGTTAGTATGTATACGTGATGTTTTATTTTTTTATTTGTTTTACAGAGAGTGTAGTAATGTAGTAATGTTTATTTTCCTGAATTTGTATCGTCTCCAGCTTTGACGAGCTCCTGGGGCTGTTGGAGAGTCGTTTGATGCACCAGGACACCTTCATGCGGGACAGCATTCCACCTGTGGAAAGACTGGTCATAACTTTGCGGTAAGTTTTATATACATCGTGCCCTTCGTGTTTTTGCATTTTAGTAGTCGTGTTGTTTCTGTGGTATGCTTGTTACTATAAATATTCAGCACATGCATCATGTAGCCACCTTTGCAAGGTGTAACCCTTCCCATGGAAAAAAGACTCCAAACATATAGTTATTATTTTTTTTATGTTTGGTGCAATAAAGAAACTCAGTACATTCCCCAGCATGTTTATACGGAGTACACAAAACTGCACATATGTGCAATACGCAACATTTGTGCAATATGCAAACAAAATATGTTAATCCTTTTAATAGAATATAACTAACGTAGTTGCCACTTCAACTACCGGCACTTTCAATCGCAGTACCATCTCTCACAGGTCCTCATAATCTTGCCCGGTTGTTTCTGGGTCCGGATCCCGCCTTGTTTGATTGTTTTGCCGCGTTTGAAGCTCGGCATTGGCCTGTGTGCTGGTGGTGGTGCTTGTGGATGTGGTCAGGCCATACTGGTGGCCATAATGTGGACCTTCTTGGGGGCCATGTTGGTCGTAATGTTGGCCATAGTATTGGCTATATTGTTGCACAGGTTCCGCAGGTTGAGAATATTGTTCAGCATATTAGGATCCCTGTGGAGCATACTGCTGTGGATATATTTGCCCATATGTTGTTGGATTTGTTGGCCCATGTTGGCTAAATTGTGGACCATGTGGGTGGCCATATTGTTGCCCATAATGGGGGTCCTGCCTAGGGGCCTGCATAGTAGGCTGCATTGGATCCGGAATTGGATGCTGCCTATGATCTGAAATTGGATGCTGCCTAGGAGGCTGCCTAGGAGCGGGGATAGGAGGCTGCCTAGGAGCGGGGATAGGAGGCTGCCTAGGAGCCGGGAGAGGAGGCTGCATAGGAGCCTGCATCGGGCCATGCATTGAAGCAATTTTTGTAGCCACTTTGGTGGTCATTTCAGTGGCCACTTCTGTTGCCATTTCAGTTGCCACTTGTTGTGCGATCTTTGTGGCCTGGTGTGGGGACAGCTGCGGGGCCTGATGTTGGGCCATTACAGGTTCAAGCTGTATGGCCAGTTGTGTGGCCAGTTGTGTGGCCAGTTGTGTGGCCAGTTGTGTGGCCAGTTGTGTGGCCAGTTGTGAGGCCTGCTGGGGTCCCGGCTGGGTTTCCTGGAACGGTAACGCAAAAGTGTCCAGCGTTCGGGTCAGCATCTCTTGGACTGTGGTGAGTTGCGGTCTGGGCACATTTTGCATTCTGTTCTCCAGACTGAGAAGGAAATACCCGTTACTGGACATTTTTGGTACCGGATGTGCCAGGGCATCCAGGCTGGCTATCAGTCGGTCCTCCTGCCGTTCACCTCTCCTCCTTTTGGCCCTTAGCTGGCGAGTGGCTTCTGGCACAGATGGGCCTGGCTGTGTGGGGCTTGTAAGCGTCGGAGGGCCGTCTGTCCCTGGTGGACTGGTTGCCGCAGAAGATGGTCCTGGCTCGCTGTCCCGAGTGTGGGCAGAGTCATCTTCCGCCTCATCTGCAGCCTGACTCTGTTCCCAGCTACTCTCTGTGCTGTTAACGAGAAATATATAGTTAAGTATCTTCGCCATATCAATGTGAATATATGTGACATTATGTAATGCCACATCCTCTCCCCAATGTGTACTACAGTGTCTTACCTCCTCATTTCAGTGCAGGGAATCAAGAAGGCCATTTGCTCCGCATGCACATAACAAGAGCGTGTGGGTGATGATCCGCTCCTCTGCTCCCTCTCTAGGCGGCGATGTCGTATGAAAGCGTCCTTGATACTTTTCCATTTTTTTAATGGTGTTGACTAAAATTATAAAAAAAACATTCATTCTAATTATTTGTTTTTCTCTTTTCAGGTACCTAGGTACAGGCCAGTCTTTGGCCAGTCTACATTATGCTTTTTGGTTGGGAAATCCACTGCAAGTGTGATCATCCGTGAGACCTGCGTGGCAATATGGGATGCGCTCCATGCAGCAGTGATGGCCCAACCGCATAAGGAGCAGTGGAAGGAAATAGCGGATGTCTTCCAGCAAACCTGCCAATTCCCCAACTGTGCCGGAGCTATAGATGGCAAACATATCCGCATAAAGAAGCCGGTTCGAAGTGGGAGCCAATAGTATAATTATAAAAATATTTTTCTTTCGTCTTATTTGCGATGTGTGATGCCAACTATAGCTTCCGGTACATTGACGTGGGCTCATATGGCAGTAGGTCCGACTCTGCGGTCTTTGCCCATTCCGATTTTGGCAAAATGCTACAGGACAAGGCTCTGGATCTCCCTGAGCACACCGCACTGCCTGGCACCACTTCACCAGCGATGCCCTTTGTCTTTGTGGGCGACGAGGCCTTTGCACTGGGCGAAAACCTGATGAGGCCGTATTCCAGCAGGGGACTCTCTCTAGCCAGGCGAGTCTTCAATTATCGGCTGACTAGAGCGCGCAGGGTTGTGGAGTGCGCTTTTGGCATACTCGCCAACAAATGGCGATTTCTCCACACACCCATTCACCTCAAATTGGAGACTGCCATATCGGCCGTTAAAGCAGCCTGCGTACTGCATAATTTCGTCCGGGCAAGAGACGGGTATAATTTTGAAGATTCCCTCACCCATTCCCTGCACAGTCATCGTCCTAGCGTTGTGCGTGGCCACAGACAAGGTGCAGCAGTGCGGGAGCAGTTTACTGCTTATTTTATGTCGCCACATGGGGCGTTACCATGGCAGTTAGACGCTATTTAAATATATTTGCGTTACTTATTTTCTGTTAATTAGCGTCATAAGTTACATTTTCTTTATCGTTTGCTGATAATTTTCGCAATTAAAAATTCTGTTTGAGCCATTTTGTCTCATCAAGTTTTTCAGATATGATGGGCCATGGAGAGTGGCCTTTAGGAGGCAATATTCCAATTACGTGTGGTAATAAGCAAATGGTGGCCGAAATTAGGTCACACCATTTGGGGGTAAAGACTCCACCATTAGATTCATTCCTAATGAGGGAGCAATTAATGTGGCCATTCATGTGCCTATAAATGCGAATGTACGAAAATATTTTCTCAACAAAATCGCGGCCCTCCAGCTGAATATAACTCACAACAAATACCATGCTAACTGTGTGTGAAGCTATGGTAGAGCATGATCACAGTAGCATGTATGAAACGGCTGGAGGGCCGAGATTCGACTGCCCTGACGTATACACCACAGAAATGTGTCCGTAAATACATAGGCCACTATCAGTCATATTGTTTTACATACGTCACCTCAGTAGCAAGTTACTATTCCGCATAACAAGGCCACAAATAGAGCAACTTCTCTGCATTGGCCAACATTAGCTTTCATACACAGCGCATACAAACACTATTCAGCTGAACCATTTCCACTTGATTGATAGTACTGGGCCATTGCACTGACCCATAATGTGCGCAGGGGCAACTACCAACTGGCCACATAACAACTGACACATCCCACATACAACTCCTACACAGACCTCACTAGAAGGGAGACATAACATGTAGGAGGAGCAACTAACCATTCTGAAAGCCGCCACAGTTTGTGCCGTTTGCTAGCATATTTACACCTATAAAACAGGTGACACACAGCAGCAGGCAATTACTACAGGCCAGAGGGTACTGTATCCAAATTGTTATGTGCCCATGAGACAAGGCTAACTATGCAAAAGAGTGCCCATATACTATAATAAGTTTGGTGATGGTGCGGCACTGTAGGTGATGGCCAAATACAGCTACATGCATGCCTGCAAGGCTCCAGCAAGTACAAGACAGCCCACCATTTGTGTAGGTGCAGTTGGACATCACCTCAAGCCGTACTGCCAGAGATGGCCAGAGCTATTACATATAATATTTTGGACACCAGTGCACACTAGATTTTGAGGTCAGAAAGTAAATCACACATACCTTTGCCTTGTCGGACACTCTTGGTAAACTGCGGCCACTCTGGCCAGATGGACTTGCAAATGTCCTCCCAGGCTTGTAGTCGGACCCTGCGGTTTTTATAATAGGGGTCTTGGGTGTCATATAGGCACCGTTTGGCCTGCACCAGCCTGATAATGTTTTCTGAATCACAGGCCTCCTCCATGGCTGCTCTCCAGCTAAACTCTGGGTGCTTTGCACATGTTGCTTTGGCCTTTTTCAGCATGTTGCAAACTAGCGTCCATAGGCGCGTTTTACGCTGCACAAACGCCCGAACAACACGCCTATGTCGTTTCCCATTGAAGTCTATTGGAACCAAACGCTCGAAAAACGCCCGAATTAACGCGAACATACTTGCCTATGCGTCGGACGTTTTTAGGCGCCTACGAACGCGCATTAAAATGCGCAAGTGTGAACCACCTCCATTGGAATGCATGGTTCCTGTACTGTTGTGCGTTTTTTTGCGCGTTCAAAAGCGGCGTTTTACGCGAAAGTGTGAACTGAGTGTAAGGCCTCATGCACACGACCGTTGTTTGATTCCGTGTCCGTTCCGTTTTTCGTGATTTTCTGCGGACCCATTGGTTTTCAATGGGTCCGTGAAAACCTCGGCAAATGCACCGTTTGTCCTCCGCGTCCGTGGTCCGTGATTCCAGTCCGTCAAAAAAATATAACCTGTCCTATTCTTGTCCGTGAAAAACGGTTCACGGACCCATTCAAGTCAATGGGTCCGTGAAAAAATGCGGATGGCCATCCGTGTGTCATCCGCGTTCCGTGTCCGTTTTTTTTGCGGATCCCTTGGCGAGGCACTTGGGAAAAATTGTCAGCCTGTCTTTTGGTAAAATCTTTTGGGTCATGTCCGCTAAAAAAGCGGAAGACACACGGAAACACAACGGAAGGCAAAAACGGACACGGATCACTGAACAGCGGAACCCCTTTTTGCGGACAGCATAAAAAAACGGTCGTGTGCATGAGGCCTAAGGTGTGTCTTTTTGCTGATGACACAAAGATTTGTAACAGGGTTGATGTTCCTGGAGGGATACACCAAATGGAAAAGGATTTAGGAAAACTAGAGGAATGGTCAAAAATCTGGCAACTAAAATTTAATGTCGATAAGTGCAAGATAATGCACCTGGGGCATAAAAACCCAAGAGCAGAATATAAAATCAGTGATACAGTACTAACCTCAGTATCTGAAGAAAGGGATTTAGGGGTCATTATATCAGACTACCTAAAGGTGGGCAGACAATGTCATAGAGCAGCAGGTAATGCCAGCAGAATGCTTGGGTGTATAGGAGAGGCATTAACAGTAGAAAGAGGGAGGTGCTCGTGCCGCTCTACAGAGCACTAGTGAGACCTCATTTGGAGTATTGTGTGCAGTACTGGAGACCATATCTGCAGAAGGATATTGAAACTTTGGAGAGAGTTCAGAGAAGAGCTACTAAACTAGTACATGGATTGCAGGACAAAACTTACCAGGAAAGGTTAAAGGACCTCAACATGTATAGCTTGGAAGCAAGAAGAGACAGAGGGATATGATAGAAAATTTTAAATACATAAAGGGAATTGCAGCGTACTCAAGTTAGGGCTCAATAGGGTTCCTGGGTGTTGTAGTGCAGTTATGACCACTAACCTGGGACAGGCCGACTCTCTGGTTCTTCTTCTAGGACAGATAGTTATAGGTAGAGTTCGTGACGCCAGTGCCAGTTGACGGTGGCACACCGTTTGTTGATAGTAGGAATAATTGAGGAACCACGTTGCAATAAAACAGAACTTGAACTTTACTGAAGTTTTGGTAATCATACATGGACATAGATGGAAGCGCAGTTCCTTAGAAGATAGTTGGTTTAGCAGGTTAAAGGTTACGGTTTACATATGGCAGTCTCTTACATAGCAAGGTGATTCACAGAGGGTAAAACACAGGACTCTTGCAGTACAGGCGGCTTGCACTCTCTACCTGTCTGATCCTGGAACATGAACACTTTCCTCCAAGGCCCCAATGCCCTATCTCTGGCGTATATCCTTGGGAACACGATAATTAAGTATCTCCTCTGGTGTCTTTAGTACCTCTTGGTTGCAAACTAGCGTCCATAGGCGCGTTTACGCTGCACAAACGCCCGAACAACACGCCTATGTCGCTTCCCATTGAAGTCTATTGGAACCAAACGCTCGAAAAACGCCCGAATTAACGCGAACATACTTGCCTATGCGTCGGACGTTTTTAGGCGCCTACGAACGCGCATTAAAATGCGCAAGTGTGAACCACCTCCATTGGAATGCATGGTTCCTGTACTGTTGTGCGTTTTTTGCGCTGTTCAAAAGCGGCGTTTTACGCGAAAGTGTGAACTGAGTGTAAGGCCTCATGCACACGACCGTTGTTTGATTCCGTGTCCGTTCCGTTTTTCGTGATTTTCTGCGGACCCATTGGTTTTCAATGGGTCCGTGAAAACCTCGGCAAATGCACCGTTTGTCCTCGCGTCCGTGGTCCGTGATTCCAGTCCGTCAAAAAATATAACCTGTCCTATTCTTGTCCGTGAAAAACGGTTCACGGACCCATTCAAGTCAATGGGTCCGTGAAAAAATGCGGATGGCCATCCGTGTGTCATCCGCGTTCCGTGTCCGTTTTTTTTGCGGATCCCTTGGCAGGCACTTGGGAAAAATTGTCAGCCTGTCTTTTGGTAAAATCTTTTGGGTCATGTCCGCTAAAAAAAACGGAAGACACACGGAAACACAACGGAAGGCAAAAACGGACACGGATCACTGAACAGCGGAACCCCTTTTTGCGGACAGCATAAAAAAACGGTCGTGTGCATGAGGCCTAAGGTGTGTCTTTTTGCTGATGACACAAAGATTTGTAACAGGGTTGATGTTCCTGGAGGGATACACCAAATGGAAAAGGATTTAGGAAAACTAGAGGAATGGTCAAAAATCTGGCAACTAAAATTTAATGTCGATAAGTGCAAGATAATGCACCTGGGGCATAAAAACCCAAGAGCAGAATATAAAATCAGTGATACAGTACTAACCTCAGTATCTGAAGAAAGGGATTTAGGGGTCATTATATCAGACTACCTAAAGGTGGGCAGACAATGTCATAGAGCAGCAGGTAATGCCAGCAGAATGCTTGGGTGTATAGGGAGAGGCATTAACAGTAGAAAGAGGGAGGTGCTCGTGCCGCTCTACAGAGCACTAGTGAGACCTCATTTGGAGTATTGTGTGCAGTACTGGAGACCATATCTGCAGAAGGATATTGAAACTTTGGAGAGAGTTCAGAGAAGAGCTACTAAACTAGTACATGGATTGCAGGACAAAACTTACCAGGAAAGGTTAAAGGACCTCAACATGTATAGCTTGGAAGCAAGAAGAGACAGAGGGGATATGATAGAAAATTTTAAATACATAAAGGGAATTGCAGCGTACTCAAGTTAGGGCTCAATAGGGTTCCTGGGTGTTGTAGTGCAGTTATGACCACTAACCTGGGACAGGCCGACTCTCTGGTTCTTCTTCTAGGACAGATAGTTATAGGTAGAGTTCGTGACGCCAGTGCCAATTAACGGTGGCACACCGTTTGTTGATAGTAGGAATAATTGAGGAACCACGTTGCAATAAAACAGAACTTGAACTTTACTGAAGTTTTGGTAATCATACATGGACATAGATGGAAGCGCAGTTCCTTAGAAGATAGTTGGTTTAGCAGGTTAAAGGTTACGGTTTACATATGGCAGTCTCTTACATAGCAAGGTGATTCACAGAGGGTAAAACACAGGACTCTTGCAGTACAGGCGGCTTGCACTCTCTACCTGTCTGATCCTGGAACATGAACACTTTCCTCCAAGGCCCCAATGCCCTATCTCTGGCGTATATCCTTGGGAACACGATAATTAAGTATCTCCTCTGGTGTCTTTAGTACCTCTTGCTTTCCTGAACTTTGCTCTGCCTTTCCTCAGCTTCCTTAGGCTGGCTAGTAATGATCCTGATTTATTTATCACTTTGTAGGTATGGACTCAGGAGGGGAACCTTTTCCTTGGATCTGGAACCCGGTTACAGGGACTGCAATGCCCTCTCCTAGTCTGCAGGCTCCAAGCCTTCACAGGCTCATGGCCTGGACTCGACTGAACAGGCTCAAGGCCTGGACTTAACTGGACAGGCTCAAGGCCTGGACTCAACTGACTTTCCCTGACTGAGCCTGAATATATATACTAGGGCTCCCTAGCTCCCTCTACTGACCTAGAGCTGGAATGACATCCCTAGCAAGCCTGCACATAGCAATATAACAGTAACAGGGAAGTACATAGCATTACATTACATTGCATTTTATGAATATGACTTATACCAACCTCCCCATAAATGAGGGGAACGACAGCACACAAGTGACCCTTCTGTAGTGACGGGCATCATAGCTCCCGTACACTACAGAATCATCACGGTAAAAGAGGAGAGAATATTTAAAAGAAGAAAAACTGCTACAAGAGGACATAGTTTTAAATTAGAGGGGCAAAGGTTTAAAAGTAATATCAGGAAGAATTACTTTACTTAGAGAGTAGTGGACGCATGGAATAGCCTTCCTGCAGAAGTGGTAGCTGCAAATACAGTGAAGGAGTTTAAGCATGCATGGGATAGGCATAAGGCCATCCTTCATATAAGATAGGGCCTGGGGCTATTCATAGTATTCAGCATATTGGGCAGACTAGATGGGCCAAATGGTTCTTATCTGCCGTCACATTCTATGTTTCTAATCTAAAATGGATGCTGTTCAGGAGATGGGAGGGTCTGGGAGGGAGGGTATGCTGCTGATTGGCTGGAATGTGTCTGCTGACTCTGACGGTTGACAGCACTGGACACCTTTAAATGAAAACGATCATGCGTCAGCAGCGCATTCACGTAGGTTTTTCAGAGTTCCCTTCCACTCTCCCCTTATATCAATTTCATTTGTTTTATCGCTTTGCTTATTGACGGGGGTTAAGTCACTCTCTGAGTAGACTTTATTTTACTATTGGTTTAAAGTTGTATGGTATGTTCTAATGAATTGGTTCTACTTAATACTTTTATTGTTAAGTAACAAGCATCGCGGCCAATAAATTTACCAGTGAGATTTAAGAAAAATAAATAAATAAAGTTAATTATTTAATTATTCATGACTCCTTTGTTTTGTTAATCGAGCCTATGGCATCATAGACAAGACACAGCCAGTAAGTTTGGGGCAAAATGTGCATATCATTATAATGTACAGGTGCAGCACTTGATTTGGAAGGCTATATATGAGTCAGAAGGCTGCCATACACATTATAATATATATTATATGCATATTACCTGCCATTACCAATACCACACACAGTGTTTGTATAGAATATATCCAGTATATATATATCTATTGTGGGGAGTCGCTCTGGTAGACAGCGGTGCGGGTGCAGTACCGAGGCAAAACAAAGAGTCCAGGATGTGCAATAAACAGTGTTTTATTCACACTGACACAAAAATACACAGCAAACAGTCTTTCGGTGGTAATTCACACATGTCAGAAACAAGGAGGCAAAACAAAACAGGCCAACATAGGTTCAGTCACCTGGGAGGTGTAGGTGCAGGTTCGCACCAGGCTGTCGGCCCAGCCGCAGGAGAATCCACCTTCAGGTAGCCAGGAACAAAAGCCACCTCCTTGCTGAGCTCTTTCCTCCAGGACAGAGAACTCCAGAGCCCTGTTAGCAGGCTCCAGGATAATCACCACACCAGACACAGCTGCTGGCTGTGTTTTATACCCAGCCCAAAACCAGGACTGGATCGTGGGGAGCAGCCACCCACCCTACACTTTAGCTGCTCCCGGTAAGAGCCGGCTCGATCGGCTTTGCAGCCATGCTATTTAACAGAGTCAAACAGCACTAGCTGCTGCAGACAAAAACCCGGCTCTTACCTCACCGAGGCCAGCAACCTCGGTGACACGTACCTGCCATCAAATATGACACCTTGCACCCTCTTACACACCCCCTTTGTTCAACCCTGAGGGGGTGAACACACGTGAGGCAGTGGACGCGGGACAGGGCATCTGCGTTACCCTGCAAGCGGCCTGCCCTGTGTTCCACGGAGAATTTGAAATTTTGAAGGGATAGGAACCACCTGGTGACCCGAGCATTCCTCTCCTTGGCCTGACTCATCCACTTGAGAGGGGAATGGTCGGTCACCAGACGGAACCTCCTCCCTAACAGGTAGTAGCGGAGAGATTCGAGTGCCCACTTGATAGCCAGGCACTCCTCTCCACTATACTATATCTGGACTCGGCGGGACTGAGCTTACGGCTCAGGAAGACAACGGGATGTTCTTCCCCGTTGACCTCCTGAGACAGTACCGCACCGAGGCCTACCTCCGAGGCATCGGTCTGTACGACAAACTCCTTGTTGAAGTCGGGTGTCACCAAAACCGGGGACCCACACAGGGCCGACTTCAACGCGGAGAAAGCCTCCTCCGCCTTCTCACTCCAGCTAACCCTCCCAGACTTTCGCCCCTTCAACAGGTCTGTCAATGGCGCTGCTATTGTGGCAAAGTGGGGCACAAACCTCATGTAGTATCCTACAATCCCCAGGAACGACTTTACCTGCCTGGTGGTGACCGGTCGGGGCCAGTTACGAATGGCCTCTACCTTAGTTACCTGAGGTTTGATGACTCCCCGCCCGATTACATATCCCAGATATTTGGTCTCTTCCAACCCAATCGCACACTTTTTGGATTGGCGGTTAGTCCAGCTTTCCTCAGGGCATCCACTACCGCCTGCACCTTGGGTAAATGGCTTTCCCAGTCGGTGCTGTGGATGACTACATCATCTAAGTAGGCCGAGGCGCACCGACGATGTGGTCGCAGCACTATGTCCATTAACCTTTGGAAAGTGGCGGGGCGCCATGCAGGCCAAAGGGTAACACCTTGTAGTGATACAGGCCCTGCGGGGTAACAAACGCGGTTTTTCCTTAGCCGACTCCATTAAGGGTACCTGCCAGTACCCTTTAGTGAGGTCCAGCACAGAAAAATAACGGGCTTGTCCTAAATTTTCAACAAGCTCGTCCACTGGGGCATGGGATACGCGACAAACTTGGATACTTCGCTTAACTTGCGAAAGTCGTTGCAGAACCGCAACGCCCCATCCGGCTTGGGTATTAGGACTATGGGACTGGCCCACTCACTTTTCGACTCCTCAATGACATCGAAGCTTCAACATTAACTGCACTTCCTCCGCGATGGCCCGCCGCGAGCCTCGGGTACCCGGTATGGTTTTAACCGGACCTTGGCCTGAGGCTCAGTGACGATGTCATGTCGGATGAGAGACGTGCGGCCAGGGAGGTCTGAGAACACATCCGTGTTCCGACTGAGGAACTCCCTGACTTCCTGAACTTGTTTGGAAGACAGGCTGTCTGCAATTTTTACCGTGGTTACGGCTTCACAGGCCTCGAACTGTGGGGCTGGACCCTTTTCACCTAGAAGCCCTGGTCGGGGGCTGTGGTCGTCGGCCTCGTCCCTATCTTTCCACGGCTTAAGTAAATTCACGTGGTACACCTGCTCCGGCTTGCGCCGCCCTGGCTGGTGTACCTTGTAATTTACTTCCCCTACCTTCTCGATCACCTCATAGGGGCCCTGCCACCTAGCTAGGAATTTGCTGTCAAGGGTGGGTACCAGAACCAAAACCCGATCTCCCGGATTGAAGTCCCGTACCCGAGCCTGACGATTGTACACCCTACTCTGGGCCTGTTGCGCTGCCTCCATATGCTCCCGGACTAAAGGCAACACCCTTTGAGAGTAAGAGGAAAGCCCTGATCCTAGGAGGCCTTTACTGAAGATAGCCTTTGCGACTGTGATTAATAGCCTGAACCACTGCTGTGACTGTATTGTAACGTGTGGAATATTCTGGAACTGTACTTACTGACTGTTCATCTATCTTCAACTACGTTCAGTAAAGTTATCCTGTTATTCAAGTATATAAAGATTACTCAATTATTCCACCTGTCACTACACGGTGTGCCACCGTTCAATTGGCACTGGCGTCACGACATTCATCACCTGCCTGTTCCAGTGCTGACCCGATTGAAGACGACAGTCAGTCCCAGGTTAGTGGGTTGCCCTGCACTGCAAAGCCCAGCATACCTAAAGCTACACTACTGACCCCCTGGGACACTGCACATGACGTACCGGTACATCATGATGCCATGGTACTTAAGGGCACATGACGTACCGGTACGTCATGTGTATTTACGATCAGCGGCGCACTCTGTGACAATGCCGAGGGGGCAGGGGCGGACTGGGCCGGGGGGCAGGGGGGCAATTGCCCCCCGGGCCTCTCTGTTGCCTCACTGTCACGGCCGGCCGGCCGGCCGGAATGATGTCAGTCTTTATCATACACTTTTAGGGCACTGCTGCCTCCGCCGCCGCTCTTACCAATCCAACCTACCTGGCCTGCGGACCTGGCCTGCGGACTGCGGAGGGAGACGGGGAGGCGTGCTGCCGGCAGCCTATCAGTGAGGCCACCGGACCGGCGCAGGCGGCGCGATGACGTCATCGCGCCGCCTGACTGAGCCGCTGCGCTACAGTAAAGAAATCAGCAGCGCTGGAGGCGGGACAGCAGTGAAGGTGCTCGATTCGCTCAGGACAGGTCCTGCTCCAGGAGGTAAGTATAAGTGTTCTGACTTTTTTTTTTTTTTTTCTGTCACTGATAGGGTGCCCTTTCTGGCTACTGGCACATTATAGGGGGCCCTATCTGGCTACTGGCACATTATAGGGGGCCCTGTCTGGCTACTGGCACATTATAGGGGCCGGGCCCTATCTGGCTACTGGCACATTATAGGGGGGCCCTATCTGGCTACTGGCACATTATAGGGGGCCCTATCTGGCTACTGGCACATTATAGGGGGGCCCTGTCTGGCTACTGGCACATTATAGGGGGGGCCCTGTCTGGCTACTGGCACATTATAATGGGGGTGCCCTATCTGGCTACTGGCACATTATAGGGGGCCCTATCTTGCTACTGGCACATTATAGGGGGCCCTATCTGGCTACTGGCACATTATAGGGGGCCCTATCTGGCTACTGGCACATTATAGGGGGCCCTGTCTGGCTACTGGCACATTATAATGGGGGGGTGCCCTATCTGGCTACTGGCACATTATAGGGGGGGGGCTATCTGGCTACTGGCACATTATAAGGGGGGGGTGCCCTATCTGGCTACTGGCACATTATAGGGGGGGGCCCTATCTGGCTACTGGCACATTATAGGGGGGGGCCCTGTCTGGCTACTGGAACATTATAATGGGGCGGTGCCCTATCTGGCTACTGGCACATTATAAGGGGGGGCCCTATCTGGCTACTGGCACATTATAGGGGGCCCTATCTGGCTACTGGCACCATATAGTGGGGGGCCTATGGCTACTTGCACATTATAGGGGGCCCTATCTGGCTACTGGCACATTATAGTGGGGGCCTATTGGCTACTGGCACATTATAGTGGGGGCTTATGGCTACTTGCACATTATAGGGGCCCTATCTGGCTACTGGCACATTATATGGGGGCCATGGCATGGCATTATAGGGGCCATTGGCTACTGACACATTATAGGGGGCTTATGGCTACTGGCACATTATAGGGGGTCCTATGGCTACTGGCACATTATATGGGGGCTATGGCTACTGGCACATTATATGGGGGCTATGGCTACTGGCACATTATAGGGGGCTATGGCTAGCAGTGTCTGGCACTTATAGGGTGGGCCCTATGGCTACTGGCATATTATGGGGGGCCTATGGCTACTGGCAGTCTGGCAATTATAGGGGGGGCTCAGGCTACTGGCACATGATAGGGGGGGGCCTATGGTTACTGGCACATGATAGGGGGGCCCTATGGCTACTGGCACATGATAGGGGGGCCCTATGGCTACTGGCACATGATAGGGGGGCCCTATGGCTACTGGCACATGATAGGGGGGCTCAGGCTACTGGCACATAATAGGGGGGCTCTGACTACTGGCACATTATTGGGGGACATCTATGGGGGCACTTATTACTGGCACATTGGGGGCACTTCTTACTGGCATATTATTGGTGGGCACTATAGGGGCATCTACTGAGGCCACAAAGTACTGTTATTTTATTTGGGGGCTCTGGATAGGGGCATTTTATACTGGGACACATAATGGTGGGTACTATTGGGAAGGTAGGAGAGGAGTACTATAGGGTCATCTACGGTGGCACTGAGAAGGGGTATTTTATACTTACAAATTATGGGGGACACTGAGGGCATTTACTGGGGCACTATATAGGGGTATTTTATACTGGCACATTATGGGGGCACTATGGGGATGTTAGCTCAACTGGGGGCATTACAAGGGGGTATTTTGTCACATTATAAGGAGAGTTATTTCTACTGGGGGGGCCATTATGGTGGGATTTATTACTCCCCCATGGTATGACCCCCTAGTAGCAGCACCAGCCTCTCCCTGCTCTGCTATCCCTCTGCCCCGTCTCCAAATCCTTATTATGAAATCTTTCTCATTAGGATAAAACACATCATCAGCTCCGCCAATCCCCCGCCAAAGTGTGGAAGACGAAGTGGTGTCAGAGGGTCAAGCCAAGTAATTGTAAGTTTTCATATAAAATATGTTTATGTCATGTTACAGTTTCTTCTGCAAAAGTCATCAAGTGTCTGGGGGGGGGGCGGGGGGTCCTTATTGTTTTTCGCCCCAGGGCCTCTTGTTGTTACTTGCCCCCGGGGCCAAAAGTTGCCAGTCAGCCCCTGCGAGGGGGGGGTCCTGTGACCCCCCCATATCGGCGATTGCTACAAACCGCAGGTCAATTCAGACCTGCGGCTTGCAGCACTTTCAGCAGTTTCTAATCCCCGGGTTCAGTGACCGCGGGGATCATAAACTTCAAAATGACTTTCTTTTTTAACCCCCTCCCCCTGCGCCCGCACCCTCTCATTTCCAGGATGGCCGAGCGGGTAAGCAGAGTGTCAATACATTGCTGACACTCTGCTTTAAACGGCTGACAGATGTCAGCCGTTTAACCCCTTCCATGCCGCGGCCCGTAGGGACCGCTGTACGGAAGGGTTTGACAGGGAGGGAGCTCACTCCCTCTGCTAAAGGCAGAAGTCTGATCAGATTGTGTAAACTGAAAATACAGTACACTATATAGTCTACTGTATTGTATTATATAGACATCAGACCCACTGGATCTTCAAGAACCAAGTGGGTCTGGGTCAAAAAAAAAAAAAGTGAAAAAATAAAAGTAAAAATAAAAAATACACTTATCACTGAATAAAAATGTAACAAATAAAATACACTACACATGTTTGATATTACCGCATAATGACCTGATCTATGAAACGGTCATGTAACTTTCCCTGCACGGTGAAAGCCATATAAAAATAAAAACTATGATGAAATAGAAATTTTGCCCACCTTACTTCCCAAAAAAGGTAATAAAAGTGATCATGTATGTATGTACGTTAAAATCGTACCAATCAAACCATCACCTCACCACGCAAAAAATGAGCCCCTAGATGAGACAATCGGCCAAAAAGTTAAAAAAAACATGGCTCTCAGACTATGGAGACACTAAAATATATTTTTTAAGCTGGTGTTGGAGTTGCTTTCCTCGTTCGTGACTTTGCTGTATCCTGGGGACTTGGGAGCCCACCCTGGTACACGTCTTACACAGGGACACACCCCTAACTAGTAACACCCTGATGGACTTTTATTGCAGACTGCTAGGCAAGGATAAGAGAACAACACAACACAGAGGTATAAGAGCTCCAGAATTTTTATTACATGGGGAATGCAGCAGTTACTAAATCAGACATGTCAGTAGAGGTGACAGGTCCTCTTTAAGCGAATGTGCTGAAAGGACACATCTGTAAATATACATACAGTGTGCCGAGAAAGAAGAAGTCATTAATAACCATACCTCTTAGTTGAGACTTGAAACACATCATGTGTAATTCCGATTGTTCCATATAAACTCCTGTGTGAGGATTTTAAAAATTAAACATAGATTGACAGATTCTAAACATACTCCCTGTCCATGAATAATGCTTACAACTTCATTCTTGCCTTGGCTTTTCTATAATCTGAGCTGGGAATAAGTGGCACCCCGGATTAAGATAAACAGTTTATTAAAATGCAGGCAAGTAGTCTATTATTATTATTCCCATGCTTCAGTGAACACCTTTCTTAGGAATAAGGAAATGATTATTGGGGTAAGTTTTATAAAAGTATCAGGAAAATCAGGTCATTTTTATAAGTCCGTAGGTATATAAAAAATGGACTAATTTCTCTTTATTCATAAACTCTGTGCCCATGTGGCGTCCACTAGTTGATGCTTTCAGGAGACAATAGTGAGGCGTTGACATTTACACCAATATGGCCTGTAATACATCCAGGAATACTTGACATATTGTTAAAATAATTAGTTTTAAATCTTCAAATAATTTATGACACAGCCCTGGATTTACCCTTTGGCACTGCTCAGAGATTTCTGTTACTGTAAATCTGACAAAGAAAAGAAATCTCTGAGCAGTGCCACAGGAGTTTAAGGGATATTCCCATCATTGACATTTATGGCATATTCAAAAAGTGTGCCATACATGTATGATAGGTCTCCAGATTGGGGGGTTCCTTAAACAGCCACTCTTTAAGAATTTACTTAAGCATTTGCCAACTACACAAATGCAGTTTTCACATTGTAGGACTCTGCATATGGTAGTATAGAATATTCTAACTCCACATGCGCAGCGACCCCCTCCCCCCCCCCTCCCACACTACCCCACCCCATGGAGCCACTGGAGAGAATAGGGATGGTAGTGGTCCTAATGAAGTGCTGTGTCACAGAGTACTCCCTTAGGATTGGCGCAACAGAAACTATAGGCCGGTAAGTTTAACATCTGTCATGGGTAAACTGTTTTCTAAGAGATGCTATCTTTGAGTACCTCAATAAAAATAAGCAAATAACACCATATCAGCATGGCTTCATGAGGGGTCGGTCATGTCAAACTAATTTAATCAGTTTCTATCAGGAGGTAAGTTCTAGACTTGACTGCGGTGAGTCAATGTATGACAAAGTGGAATTAGATCCGAATTTCAGGAAAAATTCAATTTGCACCGAATCCGAATTTTCTCACGCTTCGTGGTAACGAATCACATTTTTTCCTAAAATGGCTGTTGCACATGTTAGGACATGGAGCAAAGAACTCTGAGAACGAGGGATCACCCACAATGCCACGCATGCAGCCAATCAGCTGCCAGCCAGCCCTATGTGATGTCACAGCCCTATAAATAGCCTCAGCCTTCTTGGATTCAGCCATTTTCCAGTGTATTTTAGTGCAGGGAGAGACATTAGCAGGCGCTAGGGAAAGTGCTAGCAAAGACTTAAACTTTTATTTTACTGAATAGAAGTTCAGGGAAAGATCATTACAAGTGTACGGAAAGGATGGCAGAACAGGGTCCAATAGGGGTTTTTACAGCCTGGGTAATTGGAACAATCTTATTACACCTTGCTGCACTGACTGGGGATCCAAATTGCCATTATACTGTTGCTTTCAGGTTTGCAATAGATGATACCTCTGTAATTCCAGCAAACCGTTCTCTTTATTGGGGTGCAAGTGCTGTGTGATACAGCCATTAGAAGGGTTTATTACTAGAAAATATTTCTATGTCTTATTAGCCCTTGTGCAGTGCAGTTATATGTTGTAAAGCATTTTTGGGGTGTATTAGTGGGAAAAAAAGGGGTTGATTAGCCGTTGTGTGGTGAAGTGAGAAAATTACAGCCCTTTTTGTAACATAGTAACATAGTATATAAGACCGAAAAAAGACATTTGTCCATCCAGTTCGGCCTGTTTCCTACAAGTTGATCCAGAGGGAGGCAAATTACCCCTGTGAGGCAGAAGGCAATTTTTCCCACTTAAAGGATAACTGTCAAATTTTTTTTTTTTTTTACTATTGGATTTTGGTGATTAATATCACCTTGTTGGCCCTGTTTTAATTTCTGATTGTTTAATAAATAACCCCTAAAAGCCACCTAAAAGTCCCCAGTATTGGCTATTGTTACCTGAGATAAAATCGGGTTGCTATGCTCCTTCCGTCTACCAGATAGAGGACGGAGGCGTGCTCCGTGCACTGGGAACTGATAGTGAGTCAACATTGTAAGGGAATGTATAAAAAGCCAGGTTCTTCCTGACAGGAGATAACAGTGCTGGGCTGTGTGTGTGAACTTCTCCACATGCCTGTGCTTAGCAAACACTCCCTTAGCAGTTCTGGAGAATGTAAAGCTCAGGGAAGATATGGGGCTGCTCAGTGTATAAATGACAGCCTTATCTGATAAGAGGAGAGCTTGTAGAAGGACTACAGGCTTCAGCCAGACCTGGGAACTTCACTGCAAGACCCCCCTATACAGAGCTGGTCTTCACTAACTTCACTGCAGGCGTCCTATGGATTAGCCTCAGGGCTGAGGGCGGCCATCTTAACAGAATAGTCAAATTGCAGTTTTATGCAGACTGGTTGCTAAGGGCTGAATCTTATTAAATAAGGGGTAAGTAAGCCTAATAGTTATTGATTTAGGAATATTATCATATTAGTAACTACATATATGAAAACTGAAATTAGGGTTTAAATGTGACAGTTATCCTTTAAGGAAAAAAAATTCCTTCCCGACTCCAATCAGGCAATCAGAATAACTCCCTGGATTATCTCTCTAGTAGCTATAACCTGTAATATTATTACACTCCAGAAATACATCCAATACATTTGTCATCTATTAGTGGTAAAAAAGAGTATTATTTGCCGTTCAGCGGTGCAGTTATATGTTCTAAAGCATTTTTTGGCATGTATTAGTGGGAAAAAAGTATTATTTGCCTCTGTGTGGTAAAGTGACAAAATTACAGCTTTTTTGGGGTATTTTAATTTCCTTTTTATTTACTTATTTGATCTAAAAGTATGTCAGACAGAGAAGTGACAGGCCCTGCACAGGGGAGGGGCAAAGGCCTAAATGTTTCTGGCGCAGGCACAGGTCACAGCAAAGTAAGGGGGCGTAGCAGAAGGGGTAACTTCAAGAGGCCTGACCTCCCGGTGTCATCTAGCAGTCGTGTCTTGACTAGCAACCCAGCGGTTCTTGAATGGTTGACTCGGTCATCCACTTCATCCTAAGTGACATCAGACACTCCTAGCCAAGAGTTGGTGGGTTCACCAGACACAACCCTTAGTTGGCGTGGCCCAGGAGCAGGCCCTAACCTGTCCTCAACCTGCCTCTGTCCTTTTCTGTTCCCTCAGCCAGAGAAGTATTATATGCTGTGGGCTCAGCTCCACTATACAGCATGGATGAGATACTAGAGAACAGGCAGCAGTGGCAGTTTTTTGATAAGCCGCCGCAGGAGGTGAACATGGCCAGGGTGCCAACATACGCAACTGCTGCATCACCCGGTGGCACGCACCCGATTTTAGGCAGTCAAGGTGCCACCACCTCACCCGAAGGGAGCTGTCTGTCCTTCCCATTATCTACCAGTCCTGATGCTCCTCTCCTCACCCTCCTACTCCTCGTCTGTCATTCCATCAGCAATCGATCACCAAAGTGATTGCCAAGTGCCAACAGTATGTGTGCACTCATCCAACGGCGCAGAAGCTGAACGTGTTCCTGGCCAAGTTGCTGGTTCTGCAGTCCCTCCCTTTCTAAATGGTGGACTCTGCACCTTTCAGAAAACTGATGGCTTGTGCCGAGCCGAGGTGGAGAGTCCCAAGCCATCATTTCTTTGCCAAAAAGGCAGTACTAACCCTGCAAAAATATATGGAATAGAAGGTGGGCCAGTCCTTGAGCCTGTCGGTGTCTGCCAAAGTGCACGGTAGCGCCGACATGTGGAGCTGTAACTACAGTCAAGGACAAAATATGTCCTTTATGGCCCACTGGGTAAATATGGTTCCTGCCCAGCCAAACTTGGCCAGGTGACACCATTTCCGCCTCCACGTTCTTATGCCGTTGGTCCTGCAACAATGTCCGCCTCTGCCTCTTCATCCTCCACCATGTGCTCAGCCTCCACTGCAGCGACAAGGCACAGTGCTCCTCCAGCATACCACATGCGCAGGACAAGGCGGTATCATGCTGTTCTACACCTTATTTCCCTGGGCGAACGGAGTCACACAGGGGAGGAACTACTCCATATCTTTCATCAAGAAATCGAATCCTGGCTTTCTCCGTGACAACTCAAAATCGGAACCATGGTGACCGACAATGGGAAAAACATTGTGTCGGTGCTGCATCAAGGAGGTCTGAGTCATGCGCCCTGCATGGTGCACGTGTTCAATCTGGTTGTCAAGCGGTTCCTGAAGTCTTCCACCCATCTGCAAGACATCCTAAAAAATGGCCAGGAATCTTTGCATGCACTTCAGCCGCTCGTACATCGACAAACACATCCTCCTTGAGCTGCAGCGGCAGAACGGTGTCCCCCAACATAGGCTGATATGCGACGTTTCCACCCTTTAGAATTCCACCCTCCCTATGTTGGACCGACTATACATAGTAACATAAGGCCGAAAAAAGACATCTGTCCATCCAGTTTGGCCTGTCATCCTGCTAGTTGATCCAGAGGAATGCAAAAAAAAAAATGGGAGGTTGAAGAAAATTTTCCCTACTTAAGAGGAATAAATAGTCTTTCCCGACTCCAATCAGGCAATCAGAATAACTTCCTGGATCAACGACCCATCTCTAGTAGCTATAAACTGTAATATTATTATACTCCAGATATACATTCAGGCCCCTCTTGAATTCCTTTATTGTACTCACTGCTCTTATCGTAAAGAATTCTCTTCTATGTTTTTGTGTGCAAACCTTCTTTCCTCCAGATGCAGAGGATGTCCCCTCGTCAGTCACAGTCCTGGGGATAAATAGATGATGGGAGAGATCTCTGTACTGACCCCTGATATATTTATACATAGTAATCTCCCCTCAGTCATCTTTTTTCTAAAGTGAATAACCCAAATTTTTATAATCTTTCAGGGTACTGTCGTTGCCCCATTCCAGTTATTACTTTAGTTGCCCTCCTCTGAACCCTCTCCAGCTCTGCTATGTCTGCCTGGTTCACAGGAGCCCAGAACTATACACAGTACTCCATGTGTGGTTTGACTAGCGATTTGAAAAGTGGAGGACTACGTTCTCATCACGGGCGTCTATGCCCCTTTTGATTCAACCCATTATCTTATTGGCCTTGGCGGCAGCTGCCTGACACTGGTTTTTGCAGCATAGTTTGCTGTTTATTAAAATTCCTAAATCCCTTTCCATGTCAGTGTTACCGAGTGTTTTACCATTTAGTATGTGCAGGTGACTTGCATTATTCCTTCCCATGTGCATAACTTTACATTTTTTAGTGGTAAACCTCATCTGCCACTTATCTTCCCAAGCCTCCAATCTATCCAGATCCCTCTGTAGCAGTATAGCAGTATATTGTCCTCTTCAGTGTTAATTATTTTACACAGTTTAGTGTCCGCAGTAGAGTTGAGCGGACATCTGGATGTTCGGGTTTGAGAAGTTCGGCCGAACTTCACGAAAATGTTCGGCATCTGATCTTGACCCGAACTTGACCCTGAACCCCATTGAAGTCAAAGGAGACCCGAACTTTTGGGCACTAAAATGACTAAAGGTAAATCCCCTGAAAACAAATGTGGATAGGAAAATGACTTAAAATAAATAAAAATGAACCAATATTAATTGGCAACTTGAAGGAGGAGGTGGAATAGCAGGTTCAGGTGGCATCAGGTGGGAATGCTATGGTAGTTGAAGTTCTTCTTACAGCCATAAAGGATTCATGTCTACCTGCAGTGCCACAGGCCTCATGCACAACTTCAGGCCCCTGGCAACCATACATGGTAGTTGGAGAAGTTCTCATCGCAGCCAAAAAGGATTCATGTCTGCCAGCAGTGCCACAGGCCATATTCACAGATTCAGGCCCAAGACAACCATACATGGGAGTTGGAGAAGTTGTCGTCACAGCCAAAAAGGATTCATGCCTGCCTGCAGTGTCACAGGCCTCATGAACAGACTCAGGCCCCTGGCACCCACAAATAGAAGAGTTCAAATCATGCCAAAACAGTATTGATTTCAGCCAGCAGTGCCACAGGCAACAATGACTCATTCAGGCCCATAGCTCCTTCAAAGAGGAGAGCGGTCCCGTAACAGCAACACAGGCCTCAGGTTAACCTGCAATGGAACAGGCCATTATAATTTTGTAGGCCCTAGCACACAGACAGAGGAGAGAGGTCCCATAACAGCAAAACAGGCATCATGTCACCCACCAATGCAGCAGTGCCCTGGAGTACAAGAATGTATGGTTGAGGGCGAGGTAGTTATATATGTCTATTCTGTACAAGGTACAAGTCCTGTGGGATCCATGCCTGGTTAATTTTAATGAACGTGAGCATGTCCATGTTGGCTGTGGACAGATGGCTGCGTTTGTCTGTAATGACGCCCCCTGCCGTGCTAAGCACATGCTCAGACAATACACAATACACACCGCAGGGCAGGCCAGCACCTCTAAGGCATAAAGGGCAAGCTCTGGCCATGTGGACAATTTGGAGACCCAGAAGTTGAATGGGGCAGAGCCATCAGTCAGTATGTGGAGGCGTGTGCACACGTACTGTTCCACCATGTTGTTGAAATGCTGCCTCCTGCTAACACGTTCCCATCTCGGCCATGCTAACCCTGCTGTCTGAGAAGCTGGCCGTGACAGAGCTGCGTTGGCGACCTCTTCCTCCTCCTCCTCCGCCTCTGCCTTCGCCTTGTGCTTCCACTTGTCCCCCGTGTCAGTTGGGAATTCCCTCAGGAGCGCGTCTACCCGCTTGCGCTTGTAGTCGCGCATCTTCCTATCATGCTCCTGTGCGAGAATTAAGGTGGGCATGCTGTCCGTATACCGGGGATCCAGCAGGGTGGCAACCCAGTAGTCAGCACAAGTTAAAATATGGGCAACTCTGCTGTCGTTGCGCAGGCACTGCAGCATCTAGTCGCTCATTTGTGCCAGGCTGCCCAGAGGTAAAGATAAGTAGTGTTGAGCGCGAATATTCGCAAAGGGAACTTTAATCTCGAATATTGTGATTTCGAGATTTCGCGAATATGTCAAATACATGACCCCATATTCGCAATTAGGGATAGGGAAACTATATTGAAAATAAAAGATTCAGACATAATTCCCCCAATCTTAATTGCTTTCTATAACAATTTCCACTATTCCTGTCAGAGTAAAGACTCAATAGGTAAAAACTGCGAATGTTCGTCACTTGAATATTCGCATTAATCTATTCGCGGTTTGTATTCCCTTTCCTGCCAAGCGTTAACAGGTTGTGTCAGACTCCAGTACGCTGCATGTATTGCGAAAATTTGTATATGTCTTTTTCGCACCTATCCATTCGCACAAATGACTCCCGCCATTTCAAGCTTTCAATACATGTAAAGCTGTTTAAACGTTATTAATAACGAATAGATTCTATGCGGACGCGAATATAACTTGAAAAATAAATTGCAAGTCATGATATTGAATGTGAAATCGAGAATATAAGACAAATATGATTTGAATTATTCGTCAAATATTGCGAAATCGAATATGGGTTTTACTCTCATCACTAACGATAAGCTGTCCTCTGTAGGTGGTGTATCACCTGTGTCCTCCGTATCCTCCCAGCCACGCTGCAGTGATGGCCCTGAGCTGCGTAGGGTGCCACACTGCAGTGAAACCGTTTCCTCCTCCTCTACCTCATCCTCCTCCTCCTCGTCCTCCAGAAGTGTGCCCTGGCTGTCCACATGTGTACCTGGCATCTGCTGTTCTATGCCCCTCCAAAGCTCCTGTGCGGTGTGGGGTTTGTCACCCAAACACATGAGTTTTAAAATCGCCTGCTGACGTTTACCCCGGGTTGTGCTGAAGTTGGGGGTAAGGTTCTTTCGATGACCAGATGTGGGGGTGGTAGAAGAGAAGGAGGATGGAACAGGAGGCAACGAATAATGCCCTGCGATCCTCGGTGGTGGAAGGACATGCACCAAACCGCTAATCGCCTCGGGCCCAGCCGCCACTACTTTTACCCAGTGTGCAGTTAGGGAGATACAGTGAGCCTGGCCGTGCTTACTGGTCCATGTATCTGTGGTTATGTGAACCTTGCCACAGATGGCATTGCGTAGCGTACACTTGATTTTATCCTCCACTTGGTTGTGCAGGGAAGGGACAGTTCGCCTGGAAAAGTAGTGGCGGCTGGGAACAATGTACTGGGGGACAGCCACCGCCATCAGCTTTTTAAAACAGTCCGTCTCCACCAGACGGAATTACAGTATTTCAAAGGCCAGTAATTTTGAAATGCTGGCATTCAGGGCCAGGGCTCGAGGGTGGGTAGGTGGGTATTTCCTCCTTCTCTCCAATGTTTGGGAGATGGACAGCAGAATGCTGCCGTGTGACATGGTGGAGATGCTTGGAGATGGTGTCGTATGTGGTGGTGTGGGTGGAACATTCTCTGTTTTCTGGTCGCCAGGTGCCACGGTGACGCCAGAGGTGGAGGGAGAGGCTGAGCCAGCAGCAGGAAAGGGAGCAGCAGGAGCATGAGAGAGTTCCCTGTTTTTAAGGTGTTTACTCCACTGCAGTTCATGCTTTGCATGTAGATGCCTGGTCATGCAGGTTGTGCTCAAGTTAAGAACATTTATGCCTCGCTTCAGGCTCTGATGGCACAACATGCAAACCACTCGTGTCTTGTCGTCAGGACATTGTGTGAAGAACTGCCATGCCAATGAACTCCTCGGAGCAGGCCTTGGTGTGCTCGGTGCCTGGGTGCAGTGGACAGTAGCAGGCGTACTGTGTCTGGAACGGCCGCTGTGCTTTTGCACCCGACTCCCTCTTTTGCTGTGCTGTTGCCTCTATGCGACCACCGCCTCTTCCTCAGAACTGCACGCCTCACTAGCACTACCTTCAGTCCAGTCTGGGTCTAGGACTTCATCATCCTCCACATCATCTTCCACCCATTCATGACCCCTGCCCTCCTCGTCGGTCTGCACATTGCAGAAAGCCACAGCAGTTGGCACCTGTGTTTCGTCATCATCAGAGACATTTTGTGGCGGTATTCCCATGTCCTCATCATGCAGCAAAAGTGGTTGAGCATCAGTGCATTCAAGGTCTTCCTCTTTTGGGGCAGGGCTAGGTGGATGGGCCGGGGAAACCCTGCCAACAGAGTCATCAAAAAGCATGAGACTTTCCTGCATGATTTGGGGCTCTGACTGCTTGGCTGATTTGCAAGGGGGTGAAGTGGAAGACTGATGGGCATGGGCTTCAGGTGCCAACTCTGAGCTTTCTGCAAAGGACTGGGTGTTAGATACTGTGAAGGAATTGGAGGCACTGTCAGCCACCCAATCTACTATCGCCTGTACATGTTCTGGCTTCACCATCCGTAGAGCAGCATTTGGGCCTATCAAATAACGCTGCAGATTCTGTCACCTACTCGCACCAGAGGAAGGTGTTTGACTTGGAGCAGTAGTTGGTGCTGAACGGCCACATCCTCTCCCAGCAACAGGAGCTCCACCAACACCACCACGACCATGCCCACGTCTCTTATTTGATGTTCTCCTCATTATTTTCGTTCACCCACCAAGCTGAAAGATTGGTCTCTCTCCAGTGTCAATTTACCTGCCAATATTCGACAATTTTGTTCGCTAAGGCAGTGCCCGTGTCATAAAAATGCTCTGTGGACCCAGAAAAGTTTTTTGGGCCCAAAATACACTGATTCTCAATTTCTATGCGGAAATGTAAACATTTTTGGGGTGCGCTGTATGCACAAGTGTTTTGTGGAACAAGAACAAGTATTTTTGTAATAATATACAGAAAATTAGTATTTCACTGCTGTAAATTGAAATTAATTATTTATACGCCGGATGCACAACTGTTTTTTCGGCCTAAAACACAGCTTTTTTCAATAAAACCCCAAAATGCAGTTTTTAACTGCTGTACATTAACAGTAGATAGTTAAAATATGTATGGACACCAGATTTGGGGACCCAGAACACGGATTTGGTCACCAAAATTGACAAATGCAGTATTTGACTGCTATAAATTGAAAATAATTA
Organism: Bufotes viridis; assembly: GCA_033119425.1. Classification (NCBI taxonomy): domain Eukaryota; kingdom Metazoa; phylum Chordata; class Amphibia; order Anura; family Bufonidae; genus Bufotes; species Bufotes viridis. The sequence goes on along the minus strand of CM065591.1, from coordinate 236,585,206 downwards.
TTTAAACGATGGATGCACAACTGTTTTTTCGGCCTAAAATGTGTCTTTTTTCAATAAACCCCAAATTTACTGCTGTAAATTTAAATTAGATATTTATACTGTGTATGTACAATGGCTTTGTCAAGCAAGAATATTGCTTTTTTCTCAGCTGTAATGTGAAGTCGGTATTTAGGCAGTGTATTTCAAAATGCTTTGTGGATCAGGATTTCCACTTTTTTGTCAAATGATAACCGGATGTGGGGGTGGTAGAAGAGGAGTAGAAGGAGGAGGAGGATAAAACAGGAGGCAACGAATAATGCCCTGCGATCCTCGGTGGTTTAACCAGGGCTGTGGAGTCGGTAGATAAATTGTCCGACTCCGACTCCGACTCCGACTCCTCAGATTTTGAAACTTCCGACTCCGACTCCGACTCCTCGACTCCGACTCCTCTGTATTTAATATGCAAATACGAAGCTGTTCCACCAAGTTCTTCTAATCTCCTCTAGCACAGAGAGGTAGTTGAGCAGAAGCTGTTGCCTTCTCCTTTGTGTGCTGATCTTCTGCTGAAGATAGAGCAGTGGGAGGATCCAGGAAGGGGCAGGGGAAGGGGCATTTATTTTAAAACATGATTTTCCTAGTAGAATCCCATAGTCATGTTTAAAATTTAAGCTAACAATCTGAGTTTACATGTTTTATAGCCTTAGCTGAATGACAGCAGTTTTTCAAATGGTTTACAGCTTCAGTCTTGAACTATTGACTATCCATTCCCTTCACTTATCCAAGTGTCTCTAGTCCTTAATCAGTTATCAGTGAGAGGTGAGGATAACCATGGGTTCCCTGTAACAGCAGACCACAAGACAATGGAAAGTGTAAGTATTGCCGCTCCTTAAAGGGACACTGACAGGCTGATTTTCCAGCTAAAGATATTTATATATACTGGTATTCACCAGAGAATTAGGAATAAAACTATACTAATGTTACCCCCAGTTAAGCTGTACTTGTGTTTAAGAAACATTTTAATCTGTATGCAAATTCAATATCTTTGTGCCCAATGGGGCAGCGTCTCCTGCGGCTTTGTGCCCAGCCGCGCCCGAGTACAGCTTCCCAGCGCTGTTCCCTCGTTATTATTCACTGCACTGGCCTTTTTTTCAGGCTAGCCGACCGCTGAATTCCTGCGCAGGCGCACGTGTAGAGTGCTGGCAGCAGCCTCGTATGGCTATGCTGAGGCTGTGCCAGCTTTCTCTCTTCCTCCTCGCTACCTAGTCCTGTCTAGTGCTGCCAGTACTCTACATGTGCGCCTGCCCCTTGGGCACAAAGGTAGAGAATTTGCATATTGATTAAAACGTTTTTAAACACAAGTAAACCTCAACTGGGGGTAACAGTCGTCTAGTTGTATTCCTAATCCTCTGATGAATACCAGCAGATATATCAGCCTGTCAGTGTCCCTTTAACTGCATAGTAAAGCATATGAAAAGCATGCTTCTTCACGGTCACTTAACGTCTTTGTTTAGCGGTAACGTGACGCACTGCATGCATCGGCCTTTATTCTTACAGTAGAGAAGTAATTAATTATAACTTTATCTGAATTGGGACATTTAAACTTGCTTTTTTTTTATTCCAATTTTTTTTTATTCCAATTTAAATCTAGTAGGAGTCGGAGTCGGAGTCGGTCCATTTTTTGCCGACTCCGACTCCGACTCCAGGTACCCAAAATTGCCTCCGACTCCGACTCCTCGACTCCGACTCCGACTCCGACTCCACAGCCCTGGGTTTAACGACATGCGCCAAACCGCTATCCGCCTCGGGCCCAGCCGCCACTTATGCTGTATTTTACAGCCACAATGTAAAATAGGTGGTTGTAATGGGTATTTCAGACTCTTTGGTGGACCTTGAATAACGTTTTTTTCTATAAAAAACAAAGAAGCACTATTTCCCTGTAGAAATATTAAATAAATCGTTGGACGGTGTATGCAGAACTGTATTGTGGAGAAGGAATACGGTTTTTCCCAAAAAATTACACGGATTCTCTATTTCACCGCAGAAATGGAAAATATATATTTTGGCATGGTAAAATAGGCTTGGTGGATCAGGATGACCACTTTTCGGGTTTGCTTAACTCTAGTCACCAGCAAAAATTGATATTTCACTATGCAAGCCTTCTACAAGATCATTAATAAATATATTGAAAAGAATAGGGCCCAGTACAGACCCCTGAGGTACCCCACTAGTCATAGTGACCAAATCTGAGTGTGTACCGTTAATAACCACCTTCTGTTTTCTATCTCAGCCAGGTACTTACCCACTTACAGACATTTTCTCCCAGTCCGAGCATCCTCATTTTATATACTAACCTTTTATAAGGTACAGTGTCAAATGCTTTGGAGAAGTCCAGATATATGACATCCATTGATTCGCCGCTGTCAAGTCTAAAACTTACCTCCTCATAGAAACTGATTAAATTAGTTTGACATGACTGATCCCTCATGAAGCCATGCTGATATGGCTTATTTCCGTTGAGATCCTCTAAGATGGCATCTCTCAGAAAACCTTCAAACAGTTTACCCACAACAAATGTTGAACTTACCGGCCTATAGTTTCCGGGCTCTGTTTTTGGACCCTTTTTGAATATTGGCACCACATTTGCTATGAGTCAATCCTGTGGAACATTCGCTGTCAGTCCGCAAATATCAGAAATAAGCGTCTGGCTATGACATTACTTAATTCCCTTAGGATACAGGGATGTATGCCATCCGGTCCTGGCGATTTGTCTATTTTAATCTTTTTAAGTCGCTGTTGTACTTCTTCTTGGGTCAGACAGGACACTTTTAGTGGGGGATTTATTTTTACATTCAGCATTTTATCTGACAGTTTATTTTCCTCAGTGAATACATTGGAGAAAAAAAATATTTAACAGCTTTGCTTTCTCCTCGTCGCTCTCTGTAACTCCCCCCTTATTACTTTTTAAAGGGCTGACATCTTCAGATTTATCCTTTTTTTACATTTATATAATTGAAGAACATTTTAGGGTTAGTTTTACTCTCTTTGGGAATTAATCTCTCGGTCTCTAGTTTGGCCGCTTAAAGAGAGAAAAACCATAAATGCTTTATTGATGATCCAAGCAGACAGGAGTACTCCCCTGTGTAACTTCGATGTCAGCCAGTGGCACCTCATGCATGACATCTGCTGTTTGCTCAGGCCCTTTGAGGACGCCACGTTATTTGTCAGTCTCCAGGACTAGGGGATATACAATGATTCCACTGCTACAGATGCTGGTAAATCTTGCTGGTCAGGGGACTGGAGATGTGAGCTCTGTGGGGGAGGACATTGGAGCACAAATGGCTGGTTTTTCTACACAAGTGACAGGAGAGGAGGAGCAAGAGGGAGATGTGAAGAAGGAGTCAGGGAGTCCCTCCGAGTCACTTGCGCAAATGGCCCACTGCATGCTCAATTGCTTGGGTAGTGACAGCCGAGTTGTCACCATTCGGCAGAGGGATGACTTCTGGCTCTCCACCTTGTTGGACCCTCGCTACCGGTCCAAAATGGGGGCCTTTTGTACACCTGCTGAGTGTGAGGACAAACTGCCTATCTGAGCCATCGTCCATTCTCTCGCAGGTCTGAACGGGGGGCCCTCTACACTCTCGTTCAACTGCCATGGCTGCTGTGGCAGGGGGGTAGGAGCAATACCAGCTCCATCAGCAGCAGCTTGAGTCTGGAGTCGATGATGAGCAGCTTTCTTAACCCGCCTAGAGTAAAAACTACTCACCAGCAGCAGTAGCTAGACCTGGAACAGAATCTGCCACCCCACATTGAAGATCTGCTGGACTACTGGGCAGCCAAACTGGATTTGTGGCCGCAACTGGCCGAGTTTGCCCTGGAAAAGCTGTCCTGCCCAGCCAGTGGTGTGGCATCAGAGCGGGTGTTTAGTGCAGCGGGGTCCATAGTTACCCCAAGGAGAACTTGCCTGTCCACCCAAAATGTGGAGAGACTGACCTTTGTCAAGATGAATCAGGCATGGATCAGCCAGGATTTCCACCCACCAATGCCTGATGCATCAAATTAGATCATCCATGCTGCCTCACCCAAACCTTGACAAAAGAGACAGGTTTCTTCTGGCTACCTGCCTCAGCTACTGTTCTGATGCTGCCACCTGCCTGATGCCACACATCTGATTCCAAGTGCTCCCTCTTACACCCACTATTGTCAGCGGTTACTGTTATTGCCACCTACCTCCCCGCTCTGTCACCGGGTCACTCTGTGGTCTCCTGATGCTGCTGCCACCCCACCAATCAGGTTTCCTCATGCTGCTGTCACCTCCATACTATGTCACCTTGCCAGTCTGTGGCCTCTTTATGCTTCTGCCACCTCCATACTATGTCACCATGCCAGTCTGTGACCTCCTCATGCTGCTGCTGCCACCTCCACACTATATTGTGCCACTTTGTGGTCTCCTCATGCTGCTGCTTCCTCAACACTATGTCATTCGGTCACTCTGTGGACTTCTCAAGCTGTTCTCCCACCCTCCCCACTCCATGACTGGGCCACTTTTTTGCCTTTTTGGCCTGGTTGACATCATAATTTATTTGACCCTTTTTCTGATCTGTCAGAAGGAAAGAAAAATGAGACAGACAACAGATCCTGTCTGTGTAGCAGCTGTAAGGCCTGTATGGTCCCATCAGAATTGGCATATGATTTAATAGCCAAAAGCAGGAGAGGGTACAAAACACAGAAGACATGCAAAGATTCCATTCACGTGTCATCTGTTTTGGATCCACTCCTGTTTTTTTTTTTGCTTTAGCAATACTGATAGATTACTGACCAAATGCTGACTGAGTAAAGGCGGATGCTCAACAAACAGGATCCGGTTTTTTGGTGGGTTATTGTTCTGACAGATCACATAAAGGGCAAAATAATCAGTAACGTCAACACAAACTTACTGCTGACACCCTCTCCACTCTGTCAGGGGGGCTTTACTTGTATAAGGGTTTAATAGAACAGGTTCTGTAGACATCTATGTGGAATCAGCTGACGACGGTGTAAAAGGAAAGCGCTCTTTCACGCTACAGTAGGATCTTGTGCCTTTGCACGGTTCTTTATAACTGGCACTGACATTGAACTGTTCACAGTTGAGTTAGTTGGTCAGTTTTGGCCCCATAACTGCCCAAATAAGTGAAGTGTGCAGTGATTCTAAGAGCGACGCCTGTCATGTGCGTGTCATACTGACTCACAGTATTGTTTCACTACTACAGCAGACTCCCTATGCGTGTTACTGCAAGGCACACTGTTTTACACCACTATACAGGCTCTCTGCAGCCAGGAAATAGCTGTTTTTAAACACGATTCCCCGCGAATAAATTCGGATCGAAACAAATCTTTTAGGAAAATTCAGCGGGCCGGCCAAATCTAGTTTTTTAGAAATTCACTTCATTCTAATTTTGACTTCTCCAAAGCATTTGATACTGTGCCACATAAAAGGTTAGTATATAAAATAAGAATGCTTGGACTGGATGAAAATGTGTGTATGTGGGTAACTAACTGGCTCAGTGATAGAAAACAGAGGGTGGTTATTAACACTACAGACTCAGATTGGGTCACTGTCACTAGTGGGGTACCACAGGGGTCAGTACTGGGCCCTATTCTCCAATATATTTATTAATGATCTTGTAGAGGGGTCACACAGTAAAATATCAGTTTTGGCAGATTACACTAAACTGTGTAAAGTAATTAACATGGAAGGGGACAGTATTCTGCTACAGAGGGATCTGGATAGATTGGAGGCTTGGGCAGAGAAGTGGAACATTAGATTTAACACTGACAAATGTATGGTTATGCACATGGGAACAAATAAGTCACCAGCACATACTAAATGGTAAAACACTGGGTAACACTGACTTGCAAACTACCCTGTAGAAACCAGTGTCAGGCAGCTGCTGCCAAGGCCAATAGAATAATGGTATTCAATTAAATGTATCATGGTGGCTCACCCTTCTAAACAATATGGATAAGGTGCTATGGTCAAAAAGTCTCACCCTAGACTAGAAAATATAATGTAAATAGTAAATCGACCAGCACACTAAATCTGGAATATAAATGTTAAAATTGTGTATTTAATTACAATTGGCAATACATAGCACATTAAAAATAATACATAAAATAAGAAGGAATGGAAAAAATAAAATAAAAATAGGGTGTTAAAATATGAATAATATAACATATATTTCCCACTTATGGGACACTCCTGGTTATAGTGGCTCTCTCAGTCTCTGCACTGGAGCAGGAGGAAATTTATAACCAAATATGCCTTGCATTCAGGTCCTTCTTCATACTTATAGTATTAATGCGTTTTTTATGTACATCACTTCAGAGGCCTACCAATGTCCAAAAGTTAACCACCTCCTTCAATATTTTATGTATATCTCCAGTGATAAATCTCAGTCTTTGCTGGAATATTATACTGCCGGCAAATATAGTTGGTGGATTTCATTCATGTAATGTGTTGTTATCGGGACCTCACTTGTTATGCACCGGGTTATTTAGAGAGGAGTTCACTTACAGTTGGCTGCTGAAGGAGTACTCACGCTCCGCCGACCGTGGCGTCCCACGTGTTTTCGCGGGCACCGGAGCAGTCTCACCTCAGATGTCTGTTCCTCTCCCATGCGCCAAGGCTGCTGGTTGGTCCCCGCTTGCGTCTGGATGTGTCAGCGCTGCACTTCACGTATTGGCTTTTCTTTCTTGTTTAATTCCTCCGTCTGGATATATTCAACATTTGGGGGGCTCCCTCTCTCCCAAATGCGTTTCGGGACCTTAACTCGTCCCTTCTTCAGTGGTGAAGCCCCCCACTTACTTTGCACATATATTTAGATATCGTCAGGAGTTTATAATAAAATGTGGAGATGGATTAGTGCGGATCAGAAATTGTCACTCTATGTCCACACGATTTATGCGTATATCTCATACTATCCATCATGTATATCGTTATTCTTCCATAGTGTATGGCTGGAATATAGGATAATTCATTAATTTACATCCATTTTCAGGAATTATCACCCCACGCATAAACTATATATTTATATAGAATTAAAAAGGTCATTTTTATATCAATTAATTAATAATAAAAATAAAATAAAAAATGAATAAGATAATAAATAGAAAATGGAATATTAACAATATATTTTCACACAATCTTCTTCAATTACATAGTGCTATGCTGGCAATGACCAAGGCACATTCTGCACTCCCAATTTTTGCTCAGGCAACCCTGTGAACTACATAGCAAAAGATGGCAGGGTTATGTAAACCATGTCCAAGACTGGCCATCTTAGGGTTTTCCTGGAATGGGCCTTAAATGTCCCAATGTTGTCAATTCAAATGCTGCTAAGTATATCAGTGCCATAAAACAAATCACGTGTTATCATTACTACTGGAAAGAATTTGCAGGGTAAATTTGATTTTGTCTTTTAGGGTTTCCTTCTTCTCTAGATGAAGTTCCTTGCTCTATCCACAAAGTTATCACATGCTTTGACCGAATACAGACAATATTACCAAAGTTAGAGAAAAACTACAGCAGGGATATTAAAAGTTCTGGCTTGATCGAATTCTGTACCCTTCATGACATCAGGATTAAAAAATATATTAAGGCTAACCCAGACATCCATGAAGCACATCTAGATACAGTAGGGTTGCCACCCGTGGGCCTTGTGTTCTGTTGCTAGGCAGCTGCCAGAACATATATGGATCTGTGCTAAACAACCAGCGCGGCTAAAGAATGGTGTTGGCTCACCTTCCGCACATAATTGCTAATAAACAGGTTGCAGGGATTGAGGAGAGGTGGAACATGGAACAGATGGGAGTTGCAGGTGGCAGTGGATCGTGAAAAGGAGGGCAGTGGTTCAGAACATAGCAGAAGGACATAGGAAGTAGGCAGGGAAGGCAGATTAGAAACACTTATCCATCCTGTTACAGCAGATGCTGCTGGATAATTGTTTGGATTCATACGAAGACAATTTGGATTTCAGGAGAATCAATATTATTAATAAATATTATGAGCAGAAAGTAAACAGGCCGCTCCAAAGATTCGGAAGCACTGCAGGGATGATATAGATTTATGTGGATTTATAATGAGCCCACTGAGAATATTCTATGAGAACAGAAATGTAACCATTTATGTAGACCATAATAAAATAAACCTACAATGTGTATGTATGTCGGATCCCAAACAAAGGCAGAACAGTCAAAGAGTAGGGCATAACTATACATCCCAATTCCGGGGAATCTGCACTTACTTCCCAAGATAAAATAAACTCAGAATTTTAGCGAAGTGCTGATTCCCTGGAATTTGGGATTTATCTCCACCTGGGAACCCACCCTGCAGTGTCAAGCACCGTAATATAAAGTTGACGGTAAAGTGAGCTAAGCATTCTTATTTTTCTGTCTAAGATATAAAGAGTTGTCAAAGAGACTTTCAAAGAGCATGTCTCTTATTTAGCATTGATAATGGGATCCAAGTAGTATCATACAGCCTCTGGCCCCCATAGGACCTGCTATGGCTGCTACAGTACTAGTTATACCCCTACTCATGATGGGTCAATCAATAAAACATATAGTTACATCTTCAGAGTGAATATCACATTGAGGTGTTAAAGAGCACCTGTCAGTAGGATCACCCTGCTAAACTAGGCATACTGCCCGGTAGGGATGATCCTGCTGACTAAAGTAATAACGGCCTTAAGCTAGCTTCAGAGATCCGGCACGCTGTCCCAGCAGCAGTTTTCTTCTGGCCGATTCTCAGCATATTTGCCGGAATGAGGCCACATCTCTGCCGGTCCCAATAATAGTGAATGGCGCTGGACGGAGCCTTAAGAGGAGTCAGCCTAGCTCCTGACTGCACCTCAGCTCAGTGCTGGCCACACCCCTTTGTGCACTGATGCTCTAATTTGCATACAGAATAAAAGTATTTTTCTTGGGAATGCTACAACCGATTATCACAAGACAGATACAATTTTAATCAGCAGGATCAACCCTGCCAGGCAGTATGCCTGGTTTAGGCCTCATTCACACGGCCGTTATCTCGCCGTGCCCGTGTTGCGGACTGCAAATTACGGTCCACAATACACGGGCACCCACATGCGGATTGCAGACCCATTCACTTGAATGGGGTCCGCGATCCGTCCGTTCCGCTAAAAGATAAAACAAGTTCTATCTTTTTGCGGAACAGAACACCACGGAAGCACTACGAATGCTTCCGTTCCGTTCCTTCCGCACCGCATCTCCGGATTTGCAAACCCATTCAAGTGAATGGGTCCACATCCGTGATGCGGAATGCACACGGCCAGTCCCCCGTGTATTGTGGTCCCGCCGTGTGAAAGAGGCCTTAATGGGTTGATGCTCCTGATTAGTGTTCGTTTATTTTTTATTTTTTTTATCATCTGTGGGTAATGCTCACTTTACTGTGTTTTCTCAAAGAAAACTTGTAAGCTTTCCTATCATGTCTGTTTTAGTAACTACTTGCATTAACAATTCTGGAGCATCTTTTCCTATGACTCTATGATGGGCCATTCCTTTATTATTCCTGCTAGAAGTTATGAATGAATTGTTAGCAGTTTGTAATGAAGAGATCCACATGGGTGTTACCAGTGTCCCTGGTCACTGTCCTGGAAACCATTGCAGAGGGGTTTGTGTACTTTACTTTATGCACTGTGGGTCCTCGATGGTTGTGTATAGAGAAGCATAGGAGAGTATGAGGTTTATTATCTAGCCCCTGTCTCAGTTGCTTGACAGTTACTAGATGTGGCTGGCTCCACCCTACTTTTTCAAGCGTGAATTTATCAAAACTTGTGCAAAGGGAAAGAAAACTGAACTTAGGAAGGACTGCACAGTGGCCATTTAACCCCTTCCAGCAAAAGCCAGTTTAGACCAAATGCCTAAGCCCGATTTTTCAAATCTGACTTGTGTCACTTTATGTGGTAATAGCTTGGAACACTTTTACTTTTCGGAGCGATTCTCAGACAGTTTGTACTTAGTGGTGAATTGGAGTCAATATGTCGTACCTTTTATATAGAAAAAATTCAATTTACAAAAAATTTGGAAAAAATTAGCTATTTTCTAAATTTAAATTTCTTTGCTTTTAAGACAGACAGTGACACCCCATAAAATAGTTATTAAGTAACATTCAATTCACCATATGTATACTTTATGTTGGCATCGTTTTGTGAATGTCATTTTATTTTTTTAGGACATTAGAAGGCTTGGAATTTCAAAACCATCTTTTTTTCTTTTTTTTTTTTAAAGTTACTTTAAAGGGCGTTCATAGTAGAAACTACACCCCTCAAATTATTTAATACAGATTTTTGACCTTTTTTAACCCTTTATGTGTTCCACAGGAATTAAAGCAAAATGGAGGCGAAATTTTAAATGATTTTTTTTGTGCAGATTTCCTATTTTAATCCATTTTTCATCTAACACAACAAGGGTTAACAGCAAAAAAAAACTGAATATTTATTACCCTGATTCTGCAACTTACAGAAACCTCCTATATGTGGTCGTAAACAAGGAATTGATCGAGGGGTGCAGTCAGGGGCGGATTAAGTGCATGACAAGCCCAGGGCTGTCTACCCAGCTTGGGCCCCTCCCTCTATTTTACTTTAGTGGGGGGGTTTGTATGCAGAGGCTGCGGTGCTTCGTGAGCGCCACGTTCTCTTCCTAGGCCATATGACATCTTCAGACTAAAAAAAAATAACCCAAATTACCCCAAATTTGGTCCTAAACTGAAAAATTTGGTCACCAAATTTAAAATACATATAATTATAATAAAAAAGACATGGAGAGAAAAACAGCACCACATACCTCTTACATCCAGTGACATCTCCTGTTATGTGGACCTTCTTTTTCCTCTTCTCCTCCATTTGACCCAGACTGCCATGGCAAATTCTTTCAGCTGCATCTCGTCTCTACAGAGTTTGTAATACAGACACATTACATTTCTCAATTTTTCCATCAACCTCCCCATCCTGTTGTCCCGACAGTGTCATCCTGCTGCCACTCCCAATGCTGTGCCCATTGTGCTCCCCAATGTCCCAGGTACTATACTGCTGAAAAAATAGTGACCCGAGTAGACATGATTGGGGTCATTTATCAAACTTGTGTAAAGTAGAACTAGATTTCCAAAAGAGCTTACAAAAATGAATGGTGGAACCTGATTGGCTGCTATCGGCAACTAAGCCAGTTCTAGTTTACACTAGTTTGATAAATTACCCCAAATGTCCCAATAGTGTCCACAGCAGCTATAATGTCCCCTAGAGTACCCCCAGTAATAATACCCTCTATATTGTGCTCTAGGCAATAATCCCTGTATAGTGTCCCCAAAAATAATAGAATTGCCCCTACAGTGCTTCCCCAATAGCAAGGCCCCATATAGTAATTTCCCCCACACTGCCCATACATAGTAATCACCCCATAGTAATTTGCCCCCACACAGTAATTTCCCCCACACTGCCCCGATATAGTAATTTCTCCAACACAGTAATTTCCCCCACACTGCCCCAATACAGTAGTTTTCCCCAAATAATAATTTCCACCACACTGCCACCACATAGTAATTTCCCACACACTTCCCTCATATAGTAATTTCTCCCACATAGCAAGTTCCTCCACTCAGTAGTTTCCCCCACACTGTCTCACATAGTAATTTCCCCCACACTGCCCACACACAGTAATTTCCCCCACACTCCAGTCTCCCCCACACATTAATTGCTATAATAATTTGGCCCCACACAGCCCCCACATAGTAATCCTTCCATAATAATTTTTCCCCACATAGTAATTTGCCCCATACAGAAGCGCCAATATAGTAATTTCCACCCGATGTACTCAATGCCTCTTAATGTGTCCCCCTGTTTGTCCCCCACAGTAGGCACTTGAAATAAAATAAAAAATGTAAAAGCTAAATACTCACCTATGTCCAGGGCCAGGCACTTGCTCGCAGAGGAAGGTGGGATGAGGCAGGCGAGCACACGTCACAGTGCTGTATCCCGGCACAGGCGCGCAATGACATCATCACACCCGCCTGCGCAGGGATTTTACTACCGCATAGGCCTCAGGCCTACTAAGCCTGAAGCCTATGGCGGTGATCGGCGGCGGGGCAGGGAACTATGTGCTCCTGTGCCCCGCCACAGTATGTGGGTGTTCGGGTCGACGTTGGGGCCCCCCAGCGGTGCTGGGCCTGGGGCTGCCGACTCAAACGTCCGTATTGTAATACACTACTGGGTGCAGTGAGTGCTTTGACAGAACAAGCCTTTCACAAAATTTAGAAACGTGGCTTTGAAAATGAAAAATTACATTTTATTTCCAATAAAATGTCGCTTTAGCCCCAAATTAGTCATTTTCAAAAGGTGTAAAAAGCACCCCACAATTATTATTATGCGTTTTTTCCTGAATACAGCAACACCCCATATGTCGTCATAAACTGCTGTTTAGGGACCTGGCAGGGCTCAGAAGGGAAGGAGCGCCATCTGGATTTTCTAACATGAAATTTGCTGAATATGTTTTTAGGGGCCATAATATTTTTATTTATTTGTTGACTGAGCTTTGTCAGTTCTTGGTCTTTTTTGTACAATCTTGGGGTACCGATTATTTTTCAATTGTTTTTTATACAATTTTTTTAGGAGGTGAAGTGGGAAATTTTGTCATGGTTTATTTTATTTTATGGGGTTCTTCATGTGGCATACATGATAAGCTAATCTTATTCTGTGGGTTGTTATGGTTATACCAAATTTATACAGTTTATGTTTTACTACTTTTGCAGCATAAATTCACTTTTTATTAAAATTAATTATATTTTTCATCACTATATACTAACATCCTTAACATTTTTGTTTTTTCACCAATTACTGTGTTAGGGCTTATGTTTTGTGGAACAGGCTGTTGGTTTTATTGGTACCATTTTGGATTACATATGACTTTGTGATTGCTTTTTATACCATTTTTTTTGTTTTAGGAGGTCAGATGGGTAAAAATGGGTAAAAAAAATTCTTTCAGTGTTTTTTATTTTTATGGGGTTTCTCGTGCGGTATATATGATATGATGATTTTATTCTGAATATACCAAATTTAGGTTTTTATGTTTTACTACTTTTTGTATATATAAAAAATAACTTTTTATTAAAAATAAGTTATACTTTGCATCACCATATACTAACATCCATAAACTTTTTATTTTTAACTTATTTTAAAATGATTTTATGCTGCAGTGGGCAGAGCAGAAATCCTTATATAAGAACTGAATGTTGTAATGCCATATTTGTTACCAAGAGCTCCAGAGTTAGGCCTCTTGCACACGAAGGTTGTGCATCCGTTCCGTGCATTGGGGACCACAATTTGCCGTTCCCAATACATGGGCAACATCCGTGCAGAGGCCAAGACGGATCGAGACGCCATAGTGCTTCCATGAGGTTCCGATCCGTGCTTCTGTTCCGCATCTCCGTGATTGCGGACCCATTCAAGTATGCAGGGTGCAATACGACCACGGGCACACAACATTCGTGTGCAAGAGGCCTTATTGAATAAGAAAAAAAGCTTGCACTCCCCTGGCCATATCTGAGAAGATTGTGCTAGTTATATAGACAGAGACTATGAGAGAGCTTTATTGGCCTACTGCATCCTATGCACAACCTTGGGAACTTGAATATGCCAGCTGTAAACAGTGCATCGAATGTGATCAGTGACTGTGTGAACCGTCTATTGAGCTACCCCAGTAAAGTACAGAGGACTTGTTGCACTAAAACTTTATTATTGTATTGCACTATACCTAAAGGATGTAACATGTCGGCCGGTTTCATAGGTACAAATCTGCTGACAGATGCCCTGCAATATGCTCAGATATTCTTCTTCTGAGTCTTCTAGTTGTAGAACCAAGATTCTGCTTATTTTACGGGGGGGAAGTTTAATAAGACCATATGTGTGAAATCGCAATTAATGAAGTTTTTATGGAAAAAACTTCTCTCGTACTCCTAGCAATAACATCTTTGACACATGAATTGACATAATTTGCACCATGTGCAAACACAACAATAAGACCTATCCGTTCCATGAGGTTCCTCCTTTATCGTATTTCCTAACAGCCATATACCAAGTTTCCAATGGTAACAGCACACGAACCTCACTCTCATGGATAAAATATTCTGTAAGGTATTGTTCATAAACAAAATCTGAAGGTGTTTTTTTTTTAATCGTTACTATTTTACTTTTTGATAATACATATTGCTATATGAAATACTAAATGTTACCTCACCAATGTTTCTCAATCCTCTTTGTCTCGTCTTAGAGACAATCATTGAAATTGATGCAATTACTGTTGTAGCTTCAATTTCCAATATGCCTCTGTCTCTAACCTGTCATCATCACTGCAACATGGCCTGGCCCTAATGAACTATCTCACAGGGAGACTCCTCACCACATGCCTCGGATGTCAACTAGTAGCATGCAGAAAGAAATTCACTGCTACCGGTTTCCTGAATAAGAAACAGGAGATCTATCCTGGGATGTTATCACCATATAACATACAACAAAAAAAATGAAATATTTAATATTCAAAATTGTCACCTCCAACTGGTAACACCCATCTGGTCCTTCACTGCAAACTGCTATTAATCCATTCATAACTTCTAGCAGGAATAATAAATGAATAGCACATCATACAGTCATAAGAATAAATGTCCCAGAATGATTACAAGGGGGGAACCAAGAAGTTGCTAAAACAGACATGTCAAGAGTAGAGATGAGCGAACACCTGGATGTTCGGGTTCGAGAGGTTCGGCCGAACTTCCGGAAAATGTCCGGGTTCGTGATCCGAACTCAACCCGAACTTCATCCCGAACCCGAACCCTATAGAAGTCAATGGGGACCCGAACTTTTGGGCACTAAAAAGGCTGTAAAAGACACCCAGAGGGATAATATACCGCAATAAACGCATTGCGATTACAACTTTGAGCTAACGATCACCATGGGAACGCCTTACTGAGTCAGTAAGTTAACGAACATGGATGAAATTATTTAGCAATGCTAAGTTGAAACGGCAATGCGATTAAGCAGATATATAATAATCGCATTGCGATTTCAACTTAATTCTCACATCCGACAGTACATTCTACTGGAGGAGGCGTTCCCATGGTGATCGGTAGCTCAAAGTTGTAATCGCAATGCGATTAAGCAAATACATAAGAATCGCATTGCGATTCCAACTTTTTAGTACTCAACTTTTAAAATCGTACACCACTTTAAGTTCCAAAGTTGCAATCGCGTTCGAATAGAACTTAAAGCTGTCTCTTAGTCAGTTTTAGTATTGGTGTGCTGTAATAGAAGTTACATTCGTGCGCGAATATAACTTAGAGCAATACAGTCAACTTTACACTGTTAGTTTTATTATCGCGATAATACAACTATTCAAGAATCGTGTACGTGCGTCTGTACGTGTGTGCGTTACTCGGACACTATTCTATTTTGCCAGCCACAGCTGAAATCACTGATTTATGGTATTGCTATTTTGGCAATTGAATTTAACCCCAGAAAATAATCTATCCTTTGCCAGACAGCAGACAGTATTATACTTGTCTAACCAAAGCTGGAACACCAGATTTAGGGGATTGGTATTTGGGCAATTGTATTTAACCCTTAATAAAATATAGAAATTTCTTTCCTGAGTTTCTAGGGGTGACAATTAGCACAGCCAAGCCCCTGATGTAGAGATATAGCAAAAAAAAAACTAGTATTGATGGATTGATGGACTTGGTGGCAGCTTCTTCTGGCGCACCACAAGTCACAAAATGGCCGCCGATCAACCCAGAAAATAAGTGACAGAAAACGCTCTGTGCAGCCTAAAAACCAGCGAGCAAGTAACTAGCAGAAGTTCAATGATTCTCAGCTGTAAATTGATCCGTTCATTAGGTGCTGTTGCTGACTTTAACCTGCCTAATCTCGCCCTGACAGAAGCTGCGTCCTCTCCCTACACTAATCAGAGCAGTGTGACATGCGGCGCTACGTGACTCCAGCTTAAATAGAGGCTGGGTCACATGCTGCACTTGGCCAATCACAGCCATGCCATTAGTAGGCATGGCTGTGATGGGCTCTTAGGGCAAGAAGTAAAACGCTAGCTGATTGGCTGCTGTGCAGCCCTTCAGAAAGCGGGAAGTAATCGACGAACACCGAACCCGAACCCGAACTTTTTTGAAAATGTCCGGGTTCGGGTCCGGGTCCCGGACACCCCAAAATTCGGTACGAACCCGAACTATTCTCGAACTGTTCGCTCAACACTAGTCAAGAGGGTTATAGGTCCTCTTCAACCATTTTGATGGTGCTATGATCCATTAGAAAATTCTAACTGCTCTGCCTATTGGAAGCCTGATGTGGCATGGAATTCTTAGTTGCTGCTCTGTCCCCCATTCTTTTCACTGCAGCTATGCCTACTCAGACTGGCTGCTGTGTTTTAGTAAAAGTTCCCCAGTGTGCCACTGGATGAAGAACTGATTATCATTACAGCAAGGACAGAATAACTACTAGTCTATGTTCTGTCTTCATACACATTCACACAGTGTGCAGTCTGACATTAAGCATAAACCATTACTGTCTTCCAAATACGAGGACTGTTCTTTGTAGTCTAACTTGTTTATTGGTAAAACAGGAGTATTTGATTGGTAAAACTACAAGAATACAAATAGCAAATATAAGTATAGATAGCATGTACTATAACATTTGCATAACACTGAAGCACATGGTAAAATGGCTGCCTATACATAAGATTACATGTCTAACATCTAACAGTTATAACTCCCTGAATATCAATGATAACTAGCTGAAAAGCTCTGCATGACATAATGTCCCTGAAACAAAGGTAGATCTCTCAGCAGATATGCTTCTACAAGGATGGTAGAGTTTAAGAAGGAGATATGCAGAAGGACAGCTCTGCTGATGTGTCCTGAAGACTTGCACCACCCACAATGCAGCAGTCTTTGTAATAGGAAAAACAAAGTGCAATACAACTTAACACTGCTAGATGGTGCTATAACTACACTAATCACTACAGAGATACCAAAACTCTGGCCAACGTAATCTGTAATGATTTTCCCTAACCCTGCTGGGCAGAACAGTCTATATACAACAACTAAACCACGCATAAAAAAAAAATTGGTAACTTCAATACTTGAAAAAGTAAGTTTTGATAATGGGGCAGTTATGAGAATGGCTTTAATTCTTGGATGACAATGCATTAGGAAAGTCTTCAGACCCTTTCACTTTTTTCACATTTTGTTATGTTATGTGCTAAAATAAAAAAAAAAAACGTTTTCCCCATTCATTTGATTTGTAATGATTTTCCCTAACCTTGCTGGGCAGAACAATCCTCGTCTGGCGTCAACAGACTCCACTATTGAATCCTCTTTTCTTAGCAACCCATTTTGGTCAATGGTGGGATCAGGCTTTTTCAAAGAGCTATCTTTGGAGACTGCTTAGCCCTCGCTGAGGTAGTCTATATCTTTAGGATAACATTCATGTTGCATAGTGCGAATTATTATACTCTTGAACCTTTCCACACTGGCAGCAGTAAAGGCGTGTTTGCAATGATGCTAACCTAATGTAAACTTATAAGAGGGAGCTAGATGAACTACATAGGCTATAGCACAAACGAGCAACATCCAGGTGGAGAACATGTTGAAACGATGGGATTTGAGTTGGTGGTCCGAAGTCATCGTATGTAGAACAGATACTTCAGGTCGGATTTCTTCATCGCCATCTGGGTCTACCAATTCAAATGTGTCGGATCCGATGCTGCAAGACTTTGAACTGTACAAGAATGCAGGACCCGTAAACCATGTTGTATCCTTAGTTGTGTGGTCCGCAGGACAAGTGGTTCTCCTGATCCTTAGCACCCGATTGCTGACATAGACGTAAAAGCGTTTGGTTTCGTTGCAAATATATCCTAGGACTATCTTGATGTCCGTATAAAACTCGACTTCTTCAATTTCCAGGTTTATTCCTGTTGTAATAAGTTCAGCTAGCTTTACTGCAAGCAGAACATCTATGGTCTTTAGGTATGCTATGGCTGCAATTGCCTTGACTGAAGCATCGCAGAAGATATACAGTCTTTGCATCTTGACTTTAGTTGATGGCATGGACGCTTAGGGTCGTGCCACGTGAAGACTGGTCAAAGCTTCGAGAGTCCACTTCCAACCTGTCCACAGGTCTTTTTTCTCCTCGGGAAGCGGATCATCCCAATCAGACGTCTCTGTGGTAAAGTCTCTTATCATTTTGCCTTGGATAGTAACAGGCGCTACGAATCCTGGAGGATCATATAAGCTGTTTACGATGGACAAAACTCCTTTGCGTGTGAAGGGCTTTTCTTCCTTGCTAATTTGGAAGGTGAATGTGTCTGCCTTTAAATCCCAGAGCAAATCGAGGCTCTGCTGCATGGGAAGGGAGTTGGTGCTAAGATCCAAGTCCTTTAGATCACTTGAATGGTCTTGAGGTGAGAAGGTTTCCATTAACTCACGGCTGTTGGAGGTGATTTTGTGCAACCTCGGTTTAGATAGAGAGAGCCTCTCTTTAGACCTTTTCAAGAGACCAATTGCAGTCTCATTCATGGGTGTGGATTTCAAGCAATCGTCCACGTAGAAATCTTTTTCCACAAAAAGACCCATACTATCTGACCCAAACTTTGCTTCACCCTCTCGGGCT
The DNA here is from genome assembly GCA_033119425.1 of Bufotes viridis. Taxonomy (NCBI): domain Eukaryota; kingdom Metazoa; phylum Chordata; class Amphibia; order Anura; family Bufonidae; genus Bufotes; species Bufotes viridis. Next base: position 236,566,514 of record CM065591.1, on the reverse strand, counting down.
GAATGTCTGAGACTGTAGATAGTGACTGCAGGGGAAGGACTGTTTCCAAAGATGTGCACTTTCATTTAGTACTATACAATAAGACATTGGGATTGGTATTGCGGTACCAGAAGAACCTTTAGTAGTTTCTGTGTTCTTCCTTGATGAGGAAGCAGTGAAACATCTGTTGTATGTCGGCGATAAATGCTACAGAATCTCTGTGAAAGCGTAGAAGTACCTTCAGAAGTCTGTTGTTGAGGTCTCGACCAGACAGTAAAACATCATTTAGCGAGACGCCTTTGCACCTGGCGCTCGAGTCAAATACTACTCGTATCTGCCCTTATTTTTTAGGACCATACACGTAGAATACGGTTAAGTACCAACACTCCTCAGAGTCTTGGAGCGCAGATGCCATTTCTGCATGGTTGTTCTGAAATATTCTTTCCATGAAAGTAAAAAAAAGTTCTCTTGTCTCTGGTGTCCTCTGAAGTTCGTGTTTGAGGGAGACAAATAGACTGTAGACAAGTTCTTTGTTGTTAGGTAAGCGTTGGCTCTGGGGTTTAAACAGTAAAGGTGCGACCCAGCTTTTTGACTTGTCTATTACTTTTCCTTGATCCATGATATCCAAGAACAGCCTATCTTCTATGGACATTGCGACCATGTTGTCTTCTCTTGTCCTGTGGAAAACTGTGCACGCTAAGTGATCTTGCTCACCATCGCAGGAGTGGTCTTCACAGAAGGTATCTGCGAAAGGACAAGGCACAGGAGCACTGTGTGACAATTCTTTTATCAGGAAACTGCTGTGTGCTCCTCCTAGACAGAAGTCTCCAGGGGCATAACAATCGCGGTCACAGAGGATGTGACCGGGCCCCGCAGGGGGAGGGGGCACACTACACTTACATGTAATGGAGCGCTCTGACGGGGCCCAGCATGAACTACAATGACAATGCCGGGCCCCGTAAGAGCGCTCTTAAAACAGGGTGTCACAGAGGCATGTGGGGGGTGGGGGCATGCTCACCCGACACCCGGCAGTTTTTGTCACTGCCGGGCTTTTGTCTCCAGAGTGTGAAGCAGGGAGCCGTCTCTGCTCCCTGCTTCACCCTTCTTCTCAGCTCAGGCGCTCCCCCTGCTGGCCGTACTTGGTACTGCTGGCTGTGGGAGGAGAGCTGAATGCCCGGGAATCAGCCTCCAAGCACAGCCATCAGGCCATGAAAGTGTTGGAGTGTGTGTCATCAGAGAGGAAGGTAAGTATGAGTTTTTTTATTTTCACCATAAAGCTTGCATAATTACTGTAAGGGGACACCTATGTGGGCAAAACTACTATGAGGGGGCACATATTAAGGCATAACAACTATGAGAGGGCACATATCTGGCATAACTAATATGAGGGGGCACATATCTGGCATATGTACTGTCAGGGGGCACATATGTGGGTATAACTACTGTGAGCGTGCACATATGGGGGCATAACTACTGTGAGAGGGCACATACATGGGCATAACTACTGTGAGGGGCCACATACGTGGGCATAACTACTGTGAGTGGGCACATATGTGGGCATAACTACTGTGAGGGGGCACATATCTGGGCATAACTACTGTGAGGGGGCACATACCTGGCATAACTACTGTGAGGGGGCACATATGTGGGCATAACTACTGTAAGGGGGCACATTTCTGGCATAACTACTGTGAGCGGGCAAATATCTGGCATAACTACTGCGAGGGGGAAAATAACTGGCATAACTACTGTGAGGGGGCACATATGTGGGCATAACTACTGTGAGGAGCACATATCTGGCATAACTACTGTGAGGGGGCACATATGTGGGCATAACTACAGTGACCGGGTACATATCTGGCATAACTACTGTGAGGGGGCACATATCTGGGCATAACTACTGTGGAGGGGCATATATCTGGCATAACTACTGTGACAGGAACAAAGGTGGGTAAAACTATTGTGAAGGGGCCACAAGGTGGGCTTAATTACTGTGAAGAGCCACAGTGTGGGCATTAGTACTGTGTGGTAGCACTGCTATACATTGGCATGGCTCAGACTTACAGGCCAGCACAGCGCCCCCTGTTGGTGATTTCTCAGGGACAGTCACCATCCTTTCCTTATGTAATTATTATTTTTTTCTCTATCACCACAGGAACCTTGTTCTGGATCCAGCAGATATCACGCTGACGCCAGGGACACCCTGGATGAGGTAGGACCAGATTTTATTAGTTTATTAGTGGGGGGGGGCCCGATCAAAAGTTTGCACCGGGGCCCATAACACTCTAGTTACGCCACTGGATGTCTCCTATGATGACCCATCCTAGTTCAAGTCTCTGGGCGTATGGAGCGTCCTGGGGACCGTTAATCTCTCTTCTAGCCTTGTGAACTTGTAGTTAGAGTTGAACGGACACCTGGAGGTTCGGGTTCGACAGGGGTCAGCCGAAAATTACAAAAAAGTTTGGGTTGAGGATCCGAAATTAACCCGAACTTGAACCCGAACCCCATTGAAGTCAATGGGGACCCGAACTTTTGGGCACTAAAATGGCTGTAAAAAAGTCCTGGAAAGGGCTAGAGGGCTGAAAAAGGTAGCAAAATATGGGGTTCATATCACCCACCCATGGAACAGATGATTTTAAAAAATGTAGGCCCCTGGCACCCAGGTAGGAGGAGTTAATTCACGGCAAAATGGGGTTCATGTCACCCACCAATGGAACAGACGATTTTTAAAATTGTAGGCCCCTGGCATCCAGGCAGAGCAGGGGTTTTTCACCAACAAAACTGGGTTGATGTCACCCACCAATGGAACAGGCGATTTTTAGAAATGTAGGCCTCTGACATGCAGGCACACGCAGGCAGAGGAGGGGTTAATTCACGGCAAAACGGGGTAAATGTCACCCACCAATGCCATGTCCTCATCCTCAAACCTAAGTGGTTAGGCATCCGTGCACTCAATCTCTTCCACCTCTGGGGCAGGGCTATGGTTATGGCCCTGGAAAACCCTGCCAGCAGAGTCATCAAATAACATAAGAGACTGCTGCATGACTTGGGGCTCAGATTGCTTGGCTGATTTGCAAGGGGGTGAGCTAAAAGACTGATGGGCATGGGCTGCGGGTGCCAACTTTGAGCTTTCAGCAGTGGGAGACAATGTTAAGGTACTGGAGGCACTGTCAGCCACCCAATCTACTAGCGCCTGTACTTGTTCTGGCCTCACCATTTGTAGAGTGGCATTCGGGCCTACCAAATAACGCTGCAGGTTCTGTCGTCTACTCACACCTGAGGACAGGTGTTTAACTTGGACCTGTAGTTGTCACTGAACGGCCACGTCCTCTCCCAGCAACAGGAGCTTCACCAACACCACCACGACCATGCCCACGTCCCTTATTTGATGTTCTCCTCATTATTTGCGTTTACCCACCAAACTAACAGATGGTTTATCTCCGGTGTCAATTTAACTGCCAATAGTCAACAGTTAAGTTCACTAACAGTAAGGCATTGCCCGTGTCATAACAGAATACATTTCTTTAGGTCACACAACAGTGTAACAGAGCAATTCAATACAATTATTTCACCAAAAATTTGATTTTTCAAACCAACAATGTAAAAGCAGAAGTGAACGGTTTAATTTGACTGTCAGAAATGCAGCGTACACCGTAAATGTGCTATCTACCACAAAACCAGTGTGTTTGCAACCAACTATGTAAATGCTGAGTTCAAAGATTACTTAAAATGCCTGAAATACAGGGTAGGCCTCAGATCTACTATGTAGCACAAAACCAGTGTTTATTGCAAGAAACTACAGACATGCTGTATGTCACTGCTACATTTTAAAATACGTTTTTTGGGCGTTGTGTGCCAAACTGCTCTGTGGAATAACAATACGCGTTTATTTCCCCCAAACACAGGAATGCAGTATGTCACTGCTAAATTTTAAAATAGGTTTTTCAGCGTTGTATGCAAACGTGCTCTGTGGCACAACAGTACGGGTTTATTAACCCAACTACAGAAATGCAGTTTTCCACCGCGAAATTTTAAAATAGGTTTTTCAGCGGTGTATGCAAAGGTGCTCTGTGGTACGATAGTACGGGTTTATTCCCCCAACTACAGAAATGCACTATTTCACCCCAAAAATATAAAATAGGTAATGTAGGGGGACTTGAACTGCGAGAAAAAAGGAATTTTTCCCCCACTGAGCTACCCAAAAATAATTAGACTGATGTCCCTGGCAGGCTGGCACACATGCAGGTCACATGCTGTTCCAAGGACACTGCAGTTGGTAAAATGGCCGCCAACCCCCACCTCAGTAACAGATGGATTAAAAATTATTTGGCAGTATCACTGGGGTCAGGGCTGGGTACAAATATGTAGCATAGCACCCTCAATAATTGCTGTAGTTTGAAGATTTAACACCACCAAGTTCAACAGATTTCTTCTTATATAAAGCATTTTCCTCTCATATAAAGCATTTTCTATAGCTTCTATTGACCCATAACACATAAAGTCTTTCAGACACCATCTTTAGATCTTTGCCCGGATAGTTTGTTAATGTCTCTGATTATTTTGGCATGTTCAGCAGACTTGCTTCCAAGCCATTTTACCAAGAGATCAAACTCTTCACTACAGGAAAGATCTAAGTCCCTTATGGCGTTCTGGAAGGAAGCTTGCCATGCCCTGTAGTTCTCGAGGCGATTGATGAACTTTATAAGTCCTTTGGTAACCAGCTGCTGTTTAGCAAAGAACTTAGCGAAGTCCATGGCGGCCTGGTTAGCGCCAATACTACCCAGTGTGTTGTTGTTATGGTGCATGTGTGGTGTATCACCATACCTTTTAGGGGTTTCAGGTTTAGGGAAGTCTGTATAATACCGTTCTGTGACGAAGGTTGTCCCTTTAAGTCGAAGCGAAGGTTGTAGCTTTCGTTCTGTAGGACGGTAGTTGTGGTCAGCATTGTTTTGTCATACTGCCTGAGGTACTGCGGTTCAAGGTAGGATTTTTGTCACTCTGTATAAGCTGGCTGATATACTGGATCATAGTCGTCATCTGTCTTGGGATGCTGATGGACGTATTCTGAGACGCGCTGTGTTGGATCTTGTTTCTCGGATTTGGGGAACTCCAAGGCTTCTAGGAACTCTGCTTTGGCTACTGCAGCTCCCGCTTCTTTCTCTGCAGCTAGTTTTTCCAGTGACACTTGCAGGAGTACTCTCTCCTTTTCTATTGACGCTTGACAGTGTACTGTCTCTTCTTCCATTGACGCTCTCTCTTTTCCATTGATGCTTGCACGCATGCTCTTTCTGTTTCTTGATCTGCTTGCCTTAGCTTTAGTTGCATCTCTTGTGCAGCAAAGGAAGACCTTACTTTTGCAGCCTCAGCTTCTGCATTGGCGAGTGCAGCCTTTTCTTTTATTGAGGACTTGCTAGAGCAGCTTGCTCATGACCTGGTCCTGTATGATGATGCCAGGCTAGCGGACATTGTGTGCCTTTTGCTGGCTGCTTAGTGTCTCTGTGCAGACTCAGTCTATGTAGAAACGGACATCAGAGTGGTCTGGATCGTGCTGCACTTGCTGGGGGTTGCATTGTTACTTCTTGTGGCTGTATGGCAGCCGCTGCAATCTTGTATGCAGGACCGCGTGTGTAATGGCGGCTCCGTATAGTCAGATCCACTATCGCTGTGGACTAGCATCTGTTTTTCTGTTCTGTCTTCATACACGTTCACACAGTGTGCAGTCTGACATTCAGCATAAACCTCTCCTGTCTTCCAAATAAGAGGACTGTTCTTTGTGGACCAACGTGTTTATTGGTAAAACAGTTGTATTTTATTGGTAAAACTCCAAGAATACAAATAGCAAATATAAGTATAGATAGCATGTACTATAACATTTGCGTAACACTGAAGCTGCCTATACATAAGATTACATGTCTAACATCTAACAGTTATAACTCCCTGAATAACAATGATAACTAGCTGAACATCTCTGCATAACATAATGTCCCTGAAACAAAGGTAGATCTCTTAGCAGATATGCTTTTACAAGGATGGTGGAGTTTAAGAAGGAGATATGCAGAAGGACAGTTCTGCTGATGTGTCCTGGAATATGCAAAATAAATGTGGAGCCCCAGTATTGGGTCTACAACACAATGAAAGCCAGATATCCCTCAAAGGAAGGAAAACCAGCGCAAAGGGGTGTCTCCATTACAGAGATCACCAAATCCACCATATTAGGTGGCCCCTATGTCAAGATCCCGCTTTTTTACAAGCTTTAAGGATGTGACGGGGAAAACCTAAGCCAGTTATCCATCCACAGACAGCTGTTTCGGGGTGTTGCCCCTCATCAGTGTGGAGTAGGATTCAGGCTTACCGGGAGCAATGCCTTGGAGACTACTCAAACAAAACAATAGCTGATCTCAGGGAGACCAGCCATAAAAACATCGCGGAGCCTCAGTTAAGAGTCTCAACACAGCAATCCAAAGTGCAAATCTCCCTGGGAAACGGTAATATGCTAAATAAATGTGGAGCCCCAGTATTGGGTCTACAACACAATGAAAGCCAGGTATCCCTCAAAGGAAGGAAAACCAGTGCAAAGGGGTGTCTCCATTACAGAGATCACCAAATCCAACATATTAAGTGGCCCCTATGCCAAGATCCCACTTTTTATACAAGCTTTAAGGATGTGACAGGGAAAACCTAAGCCAGTTATTCATCCACAGACAGCTGTTTCGGGGTGTTGCCCCTCATCAGTGTGGAATAGAATTCTGGCTAACTGGGAGCAATGCCTTTGAGACTACTCAAACAAAACAATAGCTGATCTCAGGGAGACCAGCCACAAAAACACCACAGAGCCTCAGTTAAGAGTCTCAACACAGCAATCCAAAGTGCAAAGCTCCCTGGGAAACAGTAATATGCAAAATAAATGTGGAGCCCCATTTAATACAACTTATCACCGCTAGATGGTGCTATAACTACACTAATCACTACAGAAATACCAAAACTCTGGCCAACGTGATCTGTAATGAATTTCCCTAACCCTGCTGGGCAGAACAGTCTATATACAACTAAACCACACATAAGAAAAAAATTGGTAAGGGTGGGTTCACACTAGCGTTAGGGATTCCGTTATTGCTTTCCGTTATAACATGGTTATAACGGAAAATAACGGAATGCCCAGACAGAATGCATGGGCAAAAGAACTAATCCGTCCTTCCATCTTATGGATTCCGTTATGTTCTGTTATAACCACGTTATAACGGAAGGCCATAACGGAAACCATAATGCTAGTATGAACCCACCCTTACTTCAATACTTGAAAAAGTAAGTTTTGATAATGGAGCAGTTATAGAGAATGGCTTTAATTCTGGGATGATAATGCATTCGGAAAGTCTTCAGACCCTTTCACTTTTTTCACATTATGTTATGTTGCGACCTTGTGCTAAAATAAAAAAAATGTTTTCCCTATTCATCTGCACTCAATGCCCCATAATGACAATGTGAAAAAAAATTTGGAACATTTTTGCTAATTTATTGAAAAGGAAAAACTAAAATCTTGCATTGACATAAGTATTCAAACCTTTTACTCAGTACTTAGTTGAAGCAGTGATTACAGCTTCCAGTCTTTTTTGGGGATTTCCTGCCATTCTTCTCTGCAGATCCTCTCAAGCTCTGTCAGATTCATTGGAGATTGTCGGTGGATTGTATGATAGAGGTAACAAGGGGCAGCAAACCATATGTGTTGGGGACTGTGCTCCTGAAAAATGCGCTACAGCATGAATAGGTTAGCATAGGAAACCACCTGAACTGAGACCACCTTGTCGCCTGGTAGGTGGGCTTAGATGTATTTTGATCAAAATGTATTGACCAAGTGTCTCAGATTTTATCAAGAGCGAGTGCTTAGTCCATATGTTATGCTTGCATCTATTATTATAGTGCATTATTTTCTGTGATTTTGTAAATGTAGTCTTATACATCCGCACATTTAATACCATATCGTGCAGGATGGTTTATATATAGTTTTTTCTGTGATTTGTAGGGTGCTGAATAACCTTAAAGAGACCAGTCCTGTATGCAGACCTATTGGCAATGCTCCATGGGAAACAAATATGCAAAGAGGTATCTCGCAAAGAAGAGAACCATCTTGCCAGCGCTACACCTTGAAACTGGCTCCATCCGACTTTCCAACAAGCCTTGGGATCTGACAAGGGAATATAGCCAAGCCAATTATCCATCAACAGACAGCTGTTTTGGTGTGCTCTGTCATCAATGCCGCCTCCTAGTGGGAAACCTTCTTTCTTCCTAAGACGAGGCAACAAATCCCCACCACGAGCTATGGAAGATACTCAAAAGAGTCTTCCTGTTGAAGACTGTGTGAGAACAGTTTCCACCTGCATTTACATTCCCTGAAGACGCTGAATGCTCGGCAAAACATGTTGTTATGCAGGGAATAATGTGTGTTTGTGAAATGTTTTAGTTATCAGGGAAAGTCAGGAAGGGACCCAGTAACTGGGAAATTACAGCTAGTTAGAGTATATCTAGTGAACATGTATGCATGTGGTGTGGTGAACGAACGGGCTGAGTACCCTGGAGCCACAGCTATTGCTGATGTTTATGCAGCTAAGCATTCCTGAATGATTTTTTTTCCCTCCAACCTGACCTCCCTGAGAAATTTTAATCTCACTTTTTTTGTTCCAGTTAAACACTAATTGCTTTTAGAGAAGATACTAATAAAAGTTGAATTTTAATATTATTCAGTGAGGGTGAAAAAGAAACGCTATAGGTGCTTTTGACCAATAATGAAATAAAAATTTACAGTCACCGATTAGACTCCCATGCTTAGCTGTGTTGGTGGTGGTAGTAGTGGCACATGTAGCCACAGTGTTGGCAGCAGGGACAGTAGCACTTGGGGCAAATACAAAGCAGGGAATCGGGAGGGGGGCCAAAGAGCTTGTGATGACATATCAAAGTCTAATAAAATTAGTGGGAATAGTGAGGACTTTGATGATTGTTTGTTGGACAAGATCTGAGAGCCAGATGGGGGTGCTGAGGAGAAGGAGGTGATTTTATAGGAGGAGGGTGGTAGCCACGGCCACGGCAACAAAGAGCAGATGCAATGTAGGCTAAAAAAAATGACAGACTTCAGCCAAGCTCAGCTGCTGCTTGCTCTGTGGGTGTATCTCTCGTCTTGCATTTTTTCTCCACAGTGCTACAGGACAACTGCATTACCGTGTGCAAAATCTGCAGGATTAACATATGCCATGGGCATTCAAACACAAACGTAGGCACTTCGGTCCTATTGCAGCACATAAAGCTGCATCACCACTTCCCATGGGAAAATAAAAATTACCACCAGCTAGTGCAACAAGAATGTCCTTCTCCTTTCTGTCTTAGTTGTGGCACCCAAACCACATCTATGTACAGTACAGTGTCCTTGTCATCGTCATTATCAGTTAATACTTCTCCCGCACAGACTACTCCTCTGCTACATCGACAGCTGTTTATAACAGAATGCAGACCAGAAAACAACTGATGGGCTGCCTTACTACTTAATGGATTCTGCTACTTTCAGGGAACTTATGCCATATGCTCAGCCTCGCTAGAAGACGCCTGACCGCCATTATTTCTAAAAAAAAAAAGGGCATCCCTGCTTTCTACCCTCATGTCAGGGAATGTGGACTGCTCCTTCTAATTATCGCTGTGTGGTAAGGTGCACACCACCATGGATACATGGAGCAGCTGTTATGAGCAGGGGCAGTATATGTCTTTCACAGCCAACTGAGTCAATGTTTTTCATGGCAGTGGAGACAAAGCATTGAAGCAACAATGCTAGGTTCTATTGACACCTCCTAATTTGTGTCAGTCTGGTTCCCACACCAGCCGCTTATGCACCTCCTCCTGTCCCCAAAAGAAACAGGACAAAAACTTGCTCCCACTCCCCATCCTTCCTATGATATTTACATAGTGAAGCAATCTTGCAGATGATCAGTTGCTAAAGTGCATCATGCAACAAACTTTTCGTTGACTGTCTCCCCACCAACTCCGACTGGGCAATGTGGTCAACGACAATGGCAGGGACATCATGGCTACATTTGGAGGAAATAACACATGCTCCCTGCATGGTTCATGTGATAAATTTAGTTGTGCAATGCTTAATGAAAAAGTATATTTCAACCATTCTTATTAACTTCCTACTGGACTTGCAGTTACATACCAATCTGACATTGCACTGCTTGATCTGTAATGTTCCAACTCACTGGAATTCCACATTGCATATACTATTTTGTCTGTACCAACCATGAATGATTTTATTATGCACCAGACCACCTCAGCAGGGAGCACATGTTGTTTTGAGGTAAGGCAGTGGCGAAGATGCCACCAGTAGAGTTGTCAGTAGAGATAACTGTGGCATTAACCGTGTCATCCCCCTGATATTAATATATTTTTTAAAAACAGTTTTTATTGCAATTTTTAAAAATTTAGTAAACATACAAACATGGACATTAATAATTGTCAATATCCAAGCAAGACAAATATTAGGCCAGTAGACTTTTCCACCTTGTAAGGCAAAATTTGCGAACAATAAGCGTAATATTTCAGTGCGGTACAAATTGAGTTGCATTCCCAATATACAAGTACTATTCAGCACGAAAAAGTCTGGCGGAATGGGTGTAAATAAAACGCTTGGCAATGTCAAGTATGCTCAATGTTTCGATTCTGTGTCAAGTCCAAGTAATCGTCCAACCTCATTCCCTACAGTTTTAGGACTGCCAACAGGGAGAACGAAAATAGCAGGAAAGAAAAGAAAACATACAAATTTTCCACAAAATCAACGAAAACCCAAGACGCTCTGGATAAACTCGGACAACCTCTCAAACACCCCCCCCCCACCCCCCAGCTTAAGACAACAACACCGGTGTCTCGCCACAAATTGTCTGCTCCAGGAACCAAGTTGTCACTGCAAAGCACTCGTGGATAGCCTTACGAATGTGTAATAGAATATGTTAATAAAACGTTCCCACACCCGAAAGAAGTGTTCCACTTTTTCGTCTTTGTGATGAGAGGCCTCGACCTAGTCCATACGCATTATATAGGATAGTTTCTCCAGGAACAGCTTGAACGGAGGAGCTACCGGCTGTAAGCAGACTTGTAGGATTGCCTTAGTATCCGCCGCTGCAATAAAGTGTAGTAATTTCCTGCAACCCGGCGTGCAATTATAGTTGTCTTTGTCCAGGTAGCCGAACAGGGGCCCAGAGTGGATCGCGTGGAGTAAAATTAGTAAGGTGTGAGTTAGTGAATATGATGATTTTATCCCAAAACTCCCATATTTTGGGGCAGTCCCAGAGACAATGGTATAGTCCCGCATCCAGGGCTTTTTTTCTGGCGGAACGCACCGGAACGGCGTTCTGCCACCTATTTAGGATTCTGCACATTATCGGTATCGGCATGTAACTTGCCGATACACCGATAATGTGAATACTAGTGCGCGCTTCTATTATGGAAGTGCGTACTAGTATAGGAACGGGGAAGGAGCGGGGAAGCAGCGGTACTTCCCTTCCTGGTTCTCCGGCCGGCGCTGCACTGTTCTGACCCCGTACTGCGTCAGGACGTAGTGCGCGCACTATGACCTGACGCTGCACGCTGTCACATGACAGTACAGCGCAGGCCGGACATAGAGGAGCGCGACGCTGGACCCGGAGATGAAGAGGAGCCGCGGAGCTAGAGAGGTGAGAGGAGTTTATTATTTAGGGGGGCTTAACTGATCTGAGGTCTGATAAGGAGGGGTTAAGTCTCATCTGAGGTCTGATAAGGGGGGTTAAGTCTGATCTGAGGTCTGATAAGGAGGGGTTAAGTCTCATCTGAGGTCTGATAAGGGGGTTAAGTCTCATCTGAGGTCTGATAAGGGGGTTAAGTCTCATCTGAGGTCTGATAAGGGGGGTTAAGTCTAATCTGAGGTCTGATAAGGGTGGTTAAGTCTGATCTGAGGTCTGATAAGGGGGGTTAAGTCTGATCTGAGGTCTGATAAGGGGGGTTTAAGTCTAATCTGAGGTCTGATAAGGGGGGTTAATAAAGTCAGTGAAAAGGGGGGATGGTGTGGAAATTTGAAGTTGGCACTAGTGTGTGTATATAAATATATATGTTACCACGAGCTTTATTAATAATTTACATTTATAAGTGCCAAATGCAAATTTCGACACCACAACACCCCCACCTCAGTGACTACCAACTAATATTATTATATATAAAATATCGGCTATCGGCCTGAAAGTTAACAAAATATCGGTATCTCTAAAGAGGCGGTTTTATTGGGCGGTCCTAGGGATGGGTAGGGGCGTGGCCAGGGGAGGGGGGGTGAGTTCCACCACCTTTTCTATGAGAAAAAAAGCCCTGCCCGCATCCATGACCCCACATTAAAAGCAGCCCGTGGAGTCATAAATATCCATTCTGAAACCGCTTTGTGGAGTCAAATATGACCTGTGGCAGATTTTCAAGACCATCTCTAGCCGCAGGTAGGTGTTTGTAAGGAAGCTCCAGCGCCCTAAGTATTACCGACGGAGTGGCCTGCGGCACTTCTGCCTTCCATTTAGTGATAGAGGCGTTAGACATAGCATAATCAAAATTGACGTGTACAAATTTATAGTTCATTGATATTTCTTTTTTCCCTTCATTAGGGCTCGAATACCATTTTGCATAATAACTCCTTGCCTGCAGGTATGGGAAGAATGAGAAAAGTACGTTCGGGTATTCTTTCTGTAACTCCTGGAGAGATTTAACCGACCTAGTTTGCGTGTTAATAAATTTACCTATGTTGGTAATGCCCGGAGACTGCCAACCCCTAAAGCCTAAGTGTGAACGTCCATTGACCAACGTCAAATGTATTGAATATGATGGGTGCATTTTACACAGGCTTCTCGATCTGCACCATGCTCGCCATGTGGACATTAGGAGTGGGTTCCTCCTCACTGATTGGGGGAGATCCCCATATAGGATATGTAATAAATTGGGCAGTGCTATGAGTGGTACAAACGCTTGATCTAGGGCTACCGAAGCATAACGAGGCGTGGAATGCAACCAGTCCCATGCCACCCTCATCAGAACCGCAATATTATAGAGTTTGACATTGGGAAAATTTAGGCCCCCATTTAGTTTGGGTTGCTGCAAGATGTGCCAAGCTAGCCTGGGGCGTTTCTCCTTCCATATAAAAGTGCGGTAAAGGTGGTTAATTCTCTTTTCGTCTTTTGGTTTAAGGCATATGGGCAGCATTTGAAGTATGTAAAATAATTTTGGAAACTTTTAAGGAGATTTGCCCTACCCACATAAGATAATGTAAAGTGTTTCCAACTTAGCAGGGTAGACTCCAGAGATGATACATATGGTCCTACGTTGCAGGAGTATAATTGGGATGGGTTCTTGGGGATAGATACCCCTAGGTAAGTGATGATCCTCTCCTTCCATGTTTTGGCCAAGTTAATAGTGTATCCCGATAAGGCACCCACCTCTTGGAGTTCAGTAAGCAGATTACTTAATGAATTTTTTGGGTCAGACACCACCAACAAGACATCGTCCGCAAATGCGGCTACCCTCATTTCCTCATGTCCTATCATTGCCCCACGGAAACTCTGAGTGGAGTGAAGATGGAATAAGAGCGGGGCCAGAGACAGTCTAAACAGGATTGGGGACAAAGGGTAGCCCTGTCTCATCCCCCTAAAAAGATCAAAGACCTCTGAGTTTTTCCCATTAATCGTGATCCTAGTGGCTACTTCAGTATAAATATGGAGTATAAACAGTTTGAATCCACTCCCAAAACCACGAAGATCCAAAAGAGCATTCAAGAAAGCCCAGGACACCTTATCAAATGCCTTCTCAGCATCTAAGCTGAGAAGGAGTATTTGGGGTGTGTTGAATCCTGAGCCACGACCGTAGAGGCTATCAACCTACGAACATTAGTAACCGCATGTCTGCCCTGTGTGAATCCTATTTGTGTCGGATGAACTATGTTAGGGAGGAAGGTCTGCATTCAATTAGCTATGATTTTAGCTAGGAATTTGTAGTCCTGGTTCATCAGGGTGACTGGTCTATAAGACTGAAGTTGGTCATGATTTTTATTGACTTCGGGGAGCACGATTACCCTAGAGTCCGTAAGTCCGTCAACTTCCAAGCCATCCTTATAAATTTGTGTATATAAAGTTGTTAGGGTAGGCACTATCTCTGGCAGCAGCAATTTGTAATATTCCGCCGTTAGGCCATCAGGTCCCAGTGTTTTGCGGTTACGTGCCTTAGAAATGACCTGTCGCACCTCCTCCTCAGTAATATCGGCTTCTAGATACTCGCTCTGCTCCTCAGATAAGGAGGGCATAGACAAGGAATCCAGAAAAGATCAAATTTGTTCTGGGTCAGTGGGGGAGGCTCTGTACAGGTCCTCATAATATGCGTAAAAAACCTTAGTTATGTCATCAGTCGTGTGATACAGGAGGTCAGTCTCCGGGCATTTTATTCGCTTTATCAGTTTCGAACTGTTAAAGGTCTTAGTGAGAGAAGCGAGCAAAGAGCCTGCCCTGTTACCCCATCGGAAGTATTTGTTCTATACACACCGCATAAATCTCTTGAGATGTGTTAACACCTTACGCCTCTTAGTCAGCGTATTTAACCCTGCCACATTCCATGTGAACAGTTTTAAAAGTGGTGAGGTGGTGTAGGTAGACATTTTCAGGTGTGGTTCTCATCTGGCCAAGGAGGTACACGATAGTCTTCCAGCTGATCAGTCACAGTGCGATCCCCTCCCACCCGTCCCAGCAAGCGAGTAGGAGTGGTTCTATACCGTAGGAGGGGGGGGTCCCAGATCCAGAGCGTCATAACTATCAACCTGGAACAGAAAACACAACATGCAATTAATAATCGCAAGCATTAAGCAACAAAGATAACAGCCCCAGAATCGAGCCGTCAAGTGTAAACCAAATAAATAATGGATAGTACAACAACTCTAAGTTAGGGGCTCACATCCACCAGTGGAACATGTCATCAGCACACTTCCTGTTGGCCAGTAAACCTTCTAGCATCCGCCGGGTCATCGAATAGACGAGTGCGACCCCCGTGATGAACTCGCAGCTTGGCCGGATACAAAAGTTGGAAACGGATGTTCTGGTCGTCGAGGAAGCTGCAAATCCCCAAGAAAGCTTCGCGTTTCTGAGTAACCATTGTGGAAAAGTCCTGGAAAAGAAGGATTTTATGACCATCAATCACCAGCTGTTGTTGGTTACGATAAGCACAGAGGATCTTCTCCTTGGTGGCCCAGTGGACATATTTAGCAATGGTGGACCTGGGGCGGGCCCCCCCCCCTTGATCCCTGGGTGGTCCTATTCTGTGTGCCCTCTCCACTATCATGTGGTCCGCTGGCAGATCAAGATGTAGGGCTTGTGGGATTTTAATCGCAAAGAAAGCCGTCAGCACCTCCCCCGACACGGACTCCGGTATGCCAACAAAGCGGAGATTGTTTCTCCTGTCCCTGAGTTGGCCCCCGTCACCTCGCATTGTCGAATTGAGGCCAGCGCCGTTTACATCTGTGTCTCCTCCGTAACCAACCTATTTTCAAGTTCCGTGATTTTTTACGCGTTGGTGGTAATCTGGCTCATTGCTGAGTTAATGGAGGCTTGTAAAGTATCGAACCTCTTATCAAAAAGCAGCATTAGTAGACGTGTTACCTCCTGCGCCACAGCCGCAGCCTGTGTGTTGTCTACTGGTGACTGACGGGACAGGCTATGCGGAGGAGAGAGGTTAGGGGTGTAATATTTACCGATATCATCTCTGGAGAGAAACGTGGTGACTGTGGAGCCAATTTTTCAGGCCGGGAAGAGGAGGATGGTTGTTTGTTCCTCAGTGTCGCTTTGTTAGAGGCTTTAGATGGTTGAGATTTAGATGCCATTTGGCTCAGTTGGGGTTTGCGTTGTTGTCTTTGCGGCTGAGGTCCCATGAGAAATTTGTGCATTCCCAGACCCGGGTCAGAGAGGGGCAAGGCAATGTTTCAGGGGGGCCAGTTACAGAGTCCGTAGTCTTACATTGGGGAAGTGAGCTGCGCCCTTGCAGAGCTTTAATTCAACATTTGCTTGTGAGATGCAGTTCTTGAGATGAGCACAAGGCCCAAACGTATTAAAAGCAAAAGGGGCAACAGGCCCAAGAAAAGCACTTGGAGTGGTGCTCAGTGCCAGGCAAGTTGGAGGGTTATTTACTCAGGGGGACCACTGTCCCTCATTAGTTGAGTGAAGAACGCGGAGGGGGGGAGTGGCGGCTTTCCGGGAGGCTGGTCCCCTCTGCGCCACAGACATGGCAGGCACCCCACCCAAGAGTGTGTTCAGTCCCTGGGTCCCCCTCCCAGGTATAACTCGGGTTCTGGCAGCTTTTTCCCCAGGGCCCAGCGCAGGACTCCTTTGCTATGCGCATCACGGGGGTAGGCGGGCCCAAGGCCCAGAGACTCACCGCTCCTCTCTGCCTCCTGTCCTCAAGAATCGGCCGCCCCAGGGCTAGTCGCGATATTCGGGAGCTTCACCTGGTGTCTCCGGCGGTGTCGGAAGGCCGCTGGCCCAGTCTAAGTGTGTTGGTCAGCCGCGGAAGGGAAGAGGCCCTCCTCCAATGGAGGGACGGGCCTGCGGACCGATGGAGGAGCTCACCAGGTCCGCATGGCACTGCCCAGTCCTTTCAATACTGGCCGATAGAGCAGGAAGGACTCCCGGGTAACATGAGGAGTTGTCCCCGGTGTGTTTTAGGGACAGTTCTCCCTCTGATAGCTATTGATTACAGCAGTGACCGGGGGAGCGCAGTTAAAATGCGACCATGCTAGATGTCCCGCCCCCAGAAGCCCCCCCTGGATATTAATATTTAGCAGACTCTCACGCTGATCCAACAAGGGATGGTGGAAGAAAAACAGCTTACATATCTTGATGGTTGCCCTGTAGCTGTATGCTAGCAGGTGTATTATTCGCAAGATCCAATCTGATGATTACTGGATAACCATGCTTTTAGACCCTTGCTATCAAAGCAAAATGGGGGAATGTTGGGGGAAGGATGCATGATGTAGGTAGCTTGCTGCAGCTTTCAATAAGCAGATGCCTGGTGAACTCTTTACACCCCCAATAAGTTACCCAACTCCCAACGTCTCTGCTACCACAAGCAGAAGAAGCTGCAGGAGCAGCCAGTTCAGTATCATCAACATGATGGAGCAGTTTTTCCCATGTGCTGCACGTTTTCTGATGCAAATCAGCAAAGGGAGGCATACCACCTGAACAATCAGGTTCAGTCCTAACTGGACTATAGCCTTTCTCCAGCACATGCCACATTATCTGACCCCCATGGACTTCTAGGCAGCCCGATTGTAACAGTGGCCGGAAATGGCGCAGTATTTTCTCTCTGTACTGTCTGGTCCAGCCCCCAAAGTTGTTCTCCACCAGGGTACAAAACATCACTTTTGTCAAAATGAATGAAGCATGGATCCATGAGAATTTTCACACACCTCTAACTGAGGCCAATGACTAAATATGCCATTGTTAATGTGCCTCATCATGGCACTGTTGCTGTCTGCCTGCCTGTCATCATATTCCGTACCACCAACACCACAGGTTATATTCCTTGCTGCTTATCCCACTTCTGCCACTACCATTACCCTTATGCAGCTGCCACTAATACTACTATTACTCCAGCCAAGCCATACATACATCTACTTATTGACTGGTCTGTGCCAAGGTTCAGTCCTAACTGGACTATAGCCTTTCTCCAGCACATGGCACATTATCCGACCCCCATGGACTTCTAGGCAGCCCGATTGTAACAGTGGCCGGAAATGGCGCAGAATTTTCTCTCTGTACTGTCTGGTCCAGCCCCCAGTTTAATTTAAGAGAGGGTTTTTCAGCACGGCTGTGGCATCGTCAGACCCAAACGGACAAAGTTGTTCTCCACCCGGGTACAAAACATCACTTTTGTCAAAATGAATGAAGCATGGATCCGTGGGACTTTTCACACACCTCTAACTGAGGCATTTAAGAGAGGGTTTTTCAGCATGGCTGTGGCATCGTCAGACCCAAACGGACAAAGTTGTTCTCCACCCGGGTACAAAACATCACTTTTGTCAAAATGAATGAAGCATGGCCGCGTCACGTGACTGGTAGCACAACCTATTTTAAACAAACAACTGCTGACCACAGTTGTCTGTGATTGTTTTTTGGTGGGAAGATCCACACTAGCCTTTATATGCTTCTCTGCACTTTTTTGATTTTGTACCTAGTTTTGGATTCGGGCCCTGATGATTTGGACACTGACGTGACTTCCTGGTATCAAACTCTGGCTTGGTATTGTTTCTGAATATTGTTCTCTGATTTTGTCCTGTCTGTCTCTCCTGGTATTGACTTTGGCGTAGTTTGGTTACTGATTTGTGCCTCTTGATTCCATGCATTTTTGTCTCTCCTGGTTTGACCTAACTTGTCTGTTTCTGCTTTGACTTTCCTCGATTTTGGCCAATCTGTCACTAGTTTATTATTTTGTCCCCATTGCAGCTTCCCATATAGGCTCCAGCACCTAATTAAGGAGGGACTGTCAACCAGTTGTGGGCCATCAACAAGGGTGGATCGTGCAAATAGGTAGGGACAGTGGTTGGGGTAGAACAGGATCTAACTTGTCCCAAAATGACATCCATGCTGTGCTGCTACTGCTGGCACTACTATTGCTGCCACTATTACCCCTCCACACCTTACCCTTTCCACATCCACACTGTACTGCTGTTCCCAAATAAAAAGGAGAATTTTTCCATGCTTGTTCAATTTGAGAACAAGCCACTATTTCTTCTAATAATTAACACTTGTGTGTGTATAAATACGTAGATGTATAAATGCAATCAGTTTGTTAATGTCAACCACTACTGTATGTCAGTGTCACTCTCACATTATTTGTTATTGCCATCATTGAGTTCAAGTGCTAAGGAGGGGGGGAGTGGAATTGAGAAAAGTCAAAACCCCAGGGTGTCATATACTAATTTTCAGGCCAATTGGAGCATATTTGATTTGGGTAGAATCAAATCGGACACATCAAATTTTTTTTTTTATAGTCGAAGAACTGGACACAAAACGAATTTCAAGAAGTTTGTTCATCTCTACAATAGACAATTCTTAGAGGAATCTTGATCAAGGAAATACAAGGACAGGTGAACGAGTTGATATGTCTATCCATAAATAAAAAGTTTAAGTAACTTAGACTGAAATAAGATGTACAAAGAACAACAGGAATACAGTAAAGCGAAGTACAATTCATAAAGGGTGAGCTGAAACAAACCTTACAATGTGTAAGATGAAAGAGTCAAAGTAAAAGGCTAATTACTTGCATCTTCTAACATTTGCATATGTTGACAGCATGCTTATTGCCACACGCCTATCAGATTACACATATTGCATGTTCCAAAAATGAACTGATGCCAGCTAATTAAATGAAAAGAAACAAACATACCGCTCAGTAGGGTGCTGGCAGAATGCCTGTTTGAACTTTTGCTGTCAGAGGGTGCAATCAGAGAGCATATGCTTAATCCAGTCACCAAAATCTATTTTAAATGTGAGTCAGTACAGTTACTCTACATGTATACTTGCAGTTCATATATGGTACCTTTTTAAAGCATTTACGTTTCATGCCCTTCCTTAGTTTTTTCCCTATTTTGTTACATTATAACCTGGAATTGAAATAGATTTTTTTTTTTTTTGGGAGGGGGGGGGTTGTACTATACGATTTACACAACATGTCTACATGTCTACATGTCCTAAGCATAGACGGTGCAAAACATTTTTACTGTGACATAAATAATAAGACACAAAAACAGAGAACTTTAATGTGCATAAATATTCACACCCTAAAAATCAATACTTTGTGGAGCCGACTTTTTCTGCAATTACAGATGAAAGTCTCTTGGTGATGTCTCTCTTAACTTTGTGCATCAATACACTGGGATTTTTGCCCATTCTTCCAGGCAAAACTGCTCCAACTCCTTCAAGTTAAAGGGGTTGTCCAGCCATTAATATTGATAACCTGTCATCAATACCAGATTGGCGAGGGTCCGACACGAGGCATCCCTGTCCAATATGAAATGCAGTTTAATTAAGAGGAAGGAGCTCACATTGTGCGACTTCACCTCCTTATACAGCTGATCAGAGGGGGTGCTGGGTGTCAGACTCACGCCGATCAGATATTAATGTCAAGAAGATCTATGGCACACCCAAAAATTCGTTTTGCAAATTGGTACTTTAATGCATTTTGTGTATCTTCACACATTCATTATATATTTATGTCATCCAGGTGTAGAGAGTAGCTAGATTAATTGGCCATATAAAGCGTCCCAACGTTTCGGTCAAAATTACCATTTTCAAGGGATCTGTGGCCAGTGCATAGAAGGGATCATCTGGAGCCGCGGACCGGTAGTTCGGGGCCGAAGCCCGGAAGTTCGGGGCCGCGGTCCGCAAATGCGGAAGCGGAGAGCACATAGTGTGCTCTCCGCTACACGTCCGGCCCCATAAAGAATGAATGGGTATGCACCCGTTCCGCAGAATTGCGGAACGGATGCGGACCCATTTGCGGAAGTGTGAATGGGGCCTAAGTCTACACATACACACAGTTTTACTCCAGGTTTCCATAACAACCCAGCCAACCAAAGTCGCACGACACATAGGGCATACTACTACATGCATTTATCTTGGATGGATTTTTTTGCGACTGATGTGTCGAAGTTGCAGCATGTCGCAGTGCAACACCATAGACTATCATTATAAAAATTGTCGTCGTGTAGCCCTAGCCTTAAAGGGGCAGGGCCCTGTGGAGGTCACTGTTAAAAGGGCGGGCACTGTGGAGGTCACTGTTAAAGGGAAGGGCACTGTGGAGGTCATTGTTAAAGGGGAGGGCACTGTGGAGGTCACTGTTAAAGGGGCGGACCATGTGGAGGTCACTTAACCCCTTAGGGACACATGACGTACCGGTACGTCATGGTGTCCTGGTACCTAAGGACACATGACGCACCGGTACGTCATGTGCACTACCAATCACCGCTGTGCAGTGCGGGGTGATCGGAACAGAATGCCCACTCTGTCACAATGCCCGCGCATCTCGGCAATCGCAGAAAACCGCAGGTCAGTTCAGACCTGAGATTTGCTGTGTTTCCGGGTTATTCGGGTCTCTGGTGACCAGATAACCCAGAATAGGATGGCGATCGGTGGTGTGATAATACACCACCTATCACCATCCTTAGATCCTGGGAGGTGATGGTGACCTCACCTCACAGGATCAATTCTGTTTGTTTGCAGGGGCGGGGGTTAACTCCCCCCTGCTCTCCTCTGCTCCTCCATTTTGCGTCGGTGGAGTGAGGAGAGAGGAGCCTGCAGTGCATCTGGAGAGCCCAGCACCCCTAGATCTCACCCTGATCCTCCAAAGTGCCATCTGGCACTAAAAGGTAGGTTAGGGACAGGTTAGGGAAAGGTCTAGTTCAGGCAGGGAGACTTTAGGGAGAGTATAGAGTTAATTTTCAGTTTTAACAGTTGCATCACCCTCTTAGGGTGTCTCGGATCCACAGCACAGCTGTGTGACCCTAGAAACCCCCCCCCCCCCAGGGATGCTGAAGCTTGCCCCCTTGCCCCCCCCCACCCTTTTTTTTTGGGCACAAGCATTTTTTTGTTCTTGTTTTTTTGGTACGCTGACTAAAGAGTGGCGGCCACTGTTAGCGCATCGCCCACACCATCGCTGATCAGCTTCGGACGGCTCATCAGCGAGTTTGAATTTAGAAATTTTTCTCTTTTTCACATTTTTTTGGCTTTTTTTTTGTTTTTTGTTTTTTTCTCTGTTAGGTTTAGGGAAAAGTCCAGGAACACCCGTTCCCCCACACACACGCACACTGAATAAAGGTTTCCACGCACGCACACACACACTCCCCTATGGCCCGCTGGACGTTCTCAGCCCCTACCTAGGACAATCGGATAAAAACTTTAAAAAACGGACTCTTAGACAGTGTAGATACTAAAAATTTTTTATTTTGTTTCAAATAGGATAATATAGTGTTAAACCTAAATACATGTTTTAAAAAGTAGACAAATTAGGTATCGCCGTGTCCGTAATAATCTGCTCTATAAAAATTCCCCATGACCTAACTCCTCAGATTAACACGGTCAAAAAAACTAAATAGAAACAGTGCCAAAAGAGCAATTTTTTGGCAAATTTTCAGTTTTAATCAATTGGTTAACAGCCAAATAAAACTTAAAATTTATTGCCCTGATTCTGCAGTTCACAGAAACACCCCATATGTGGTAGTAAACTGCTGTACGGGCACACGGCAGGGCGTAGAAAGAAAGGAACGCCATATGGTTTCTGAAAGGCTGATTTTGATGGCCTTTTTTTAACACCATGTCCCATTTGAAGACCCCCTGATGTACCCCTAGAGTATAAATTCCATAAAAGTGACCCCATCTAATAAACTACAACCCTCAAGGTATTCAAAACTTATTTTACAAACTTTGTTAACCCTTTAGGTGTTCCTCAAGAGTTTATGGCAAATGGAGATGAAATTTCAGAATTTCTATTTTTGGTAACCTTGTGTCACAAAAATGTAATATAGAGCAACTAAAAATCATATGTACCCTAAAAATAGTCCCAACAAAACAGCCTCCTTATCCCGTAGTTTCCAAAATTGGGTCACTTTTATGGAGTTCCTACTCCAAGAGGGCATCAGGGGGGCTTCAAATGGGACATCGTGTAGATAAACCAGTCCAGCAAAATCTGCCATCCATAAACCACACGGCGCTCCGTTTCCTCTACGCCCTGACACGTGGCCATATAGTAGTTTACGACCACATATGGGGTGTTTCTGCAAACTACTGAATCAGGGCAATAAAAATTAGGTTTTGTTTGGCTGTTAACCCTTGCTTAGTTACTGGAAAAAATTGATTAAAATGGAAAATTTGCGAAAAAACTAAATTCTGAAATGTTAGCCCCATTTTCCATTAACTCTTGTAAAACACCTAAAGGGTTAACAATGTTTGTAAAATCAGTTTTGAATATCTTGGGGGGTGTCATTTCTAAAATGGGGTCACTTTTAGGGAAATACTACCGCAGGGGGCATCAGGGGGGCTTCAAATGGGACATGGTGTAGATAAACCAGTCCAGCAAAATCTGTCTTCCAAAAACCACACGGCGCTCCTTTCCCTCTACGCCCTGCCGCGTCGCCATACAGTAGTTTACGACCACATATGGGGTGTTTCTGCAAACTACAGAATCGGGGCAATAAAAATTAGGTTTTGTTTGGCTGTTAACCCTTGCTTATTTAAAGAAGGAGTCCAGCTTGAATAAATAATTTGAAACCTTTAATATTTTCCAGGGTGATAAAACCAGTTACAATTGCGTCTCCGCGTTTCAGATCAAAATACAATAGCGATCCTTACTCAGGACAAAGTTTTTGAGTAAGGATCGCTATTGTATTTTGATCCGAAACACGTAGTATTTTGATCCGAAAAACTGGTTTAATATTAAAGGTTTCAAATTATTTATTAAAGCTGGACTCCTTCTTCAAATTTGCACTTTACTCGAACACCAAGGATCCGGGCGTAGTCCGTACTTGTTCAAGCCAGGTGAGCACACCACCCTACACATATCTGCTTAACATTTGCTTAGTTACTGTAAAAAATGGATTAAAATGGAAAATTTGCAAAAAAATCTAAATTCGGAAATTTTAGCTCCATTTCCCATTAACTCTTGTGAAACACCTAAAGGGTAAACGACGTTTGTAAAATCAGTTTTGAATACCTTGAGAGGTGTAGTTTCTATAATGGGGTCATTTTTGGGTGGTTTCTATTATGTAAGCCTCACAAGAATTAGTTTCTAAACTTCTATGCCTTGTAACATCCCCAAAAAATAAAATTGCATTCCCAAAATGATCCATACATGAAGTAGACATATGGGGAATTACTATGTATTATAGAAGTAGAGCAATTGAAACTTGGAAAATTGCTAATTTTTCCAAATTTTTGTTAAATATGGTAATTTTTTTTATAAATAAAAATGATTTTTTTTAAATTCCATTTTACCAGTGACATGAAGTACAATATATGACGAGAAAACTATCTCAGAATGGCCTGGATAAGTAAAAGCGTTTTAAAGTTATTCGCACATAAAGTGACACTGGTCAGATTTGCAAAAAATGGTCCTTAAGGGGAAATATGCCTGTGTCCTTAACCTCTCAAGGACACAGGACGTACCCGTACGTCCTGTGTCCTGTCCCTAAAATTGGTGCCCGTCCCTGCTTCATGCGGGCGCCTTAACCCAGGCTACTACAGGCGTGCTCTGGCTACTTCGATCGCCTCATAGGGGAGCCGGAGCACAACCGGCTTTAGTTTGGATCACGCGCAGATGCCGTGGTCAGGATTGACCACGGCATCTGAGGGGTTAAATGTCCTCGATCGGCATTGCTGCTGATCGCTGTCATTAGCCGCGGGTGTCTGCTACAAGAACCGTGCGGACACCCTCGGCTAATGTCCGCGACCGGCAGCAATGCCGATCGCGGACATTTAACCCCTCAGATGCCGTGGTCAATCCTGACCACGGCATCTGCGCGCGATCCAAACCGAAAGTAAAACTTTCGGTTGTGCTCCCGCGTGTGGCGATCGTAGGAGCCGGAGCGCGACTGTAGTAGCCTGGGTTTCTATGAATAAAATCCAGGCAGCTTTGTAGTATTTCCTATGGAGCCTTGCCTGTAATAGGCTCAATAGGAAACATGCGATTTTTTTCATATATATGAATGCTATTGCATTGGAATGTATGATAATCATAATCAGATGATTGTATGTTATAGTTCCCTATGGGAACTATATAAAAGTCTAAAAAAATATAAAAATTAAAAAAAAAATACACATCATGGGTGTCGCAATGTGCGAAAACGCCCATACTATAAAAATATAAGAAAATATTCCCCATACGTCAAACAGCAAAAAGGAAAAAAGCATCCAAATGGTGGATTTGCCATTTTTGGTCGCTTCATTTTCCACAAAAAATAAAATAAAAGGTGATCAAAAAGTCATACACACCCCATAATGGCATCAATAAAAAGATCAGATTATGACGCAAAAAATGAACCCCCATACAGCTCCGTACATATAATTACAAAAAAGTTATAGGGGTCAAAACATGGCGACAAAAAAGTAAAACTGATTTTTTTTCACTATCAAAACGCAAGAAAACCTATACATATAGGGTATCGCCAGATTTATACTGACCTGTAGGATAAAAGTGAACTGTGAAGGTAACTGTTAAAGGGGCGGGCACTGTGGAGGTCACTGTTAAAGGGGCAGACACTGTGGAGGTCACTGTTGAAGGGGCGGACATTGTGGAGGTCACTGTTAAAGGGGCGGGCACTGTGGAGGTCACTGTTAAGGGGCAAGGGCCACTATTAAAGGGGCAGACACTGTGGAGGTCACTTAAAGGGGCAGACACTGTGGAGCTCACTTAAATGGGCGGGCACTTGGAGGTCACTGTTAAGGGGACGGCCACTGTGGAGGTCACTATTAAAGGGGCAGGGGCCACTATTAAATGGGGGGCACTGTGGAGGTCACTTAAAGGGGCAGGCACTGTGGAGATCACTTAAAGGGGTGGGCACTGTGGAGGCCACTTAAAGGGACAGGCACTGGGGAGGTCACTGTTAAAGGGGCAGACACCGTGGAGGTCACTGTTTAAGGGGCGGGTTGCTGTATAGGTCACTGTACTAACCTCAGTATCTGAGGAAAGGGATTTAGGGGTCATTATATCAGACGACCTAAAGGTGGGCAGACAATGTCATAGAGCAGCAGGTAATGCCAGCAGAATGCTTGGGTGTATAGGGAGAGGGAGGTGCTCGTGCCGCTCTACAGAGCACTAGTGAGACCTCATTTGGAGTATTGTGTGCAGTACTGGAGACCATATCTGCAGAAGGATATTGAAACTTTGGAGAGAGTTCAGAGAAGAGCTACTAAATTAGTACATGGATTGCAGAACAAAACTTACCAGGAAAGGTTAAAGGACCTTAACATGTATAGCTTGGAAGTAAGAAGAGACAGAGGGGATATGATAGAAACTTTTAAATACATAAAGGGAATCATCACGGTAAAAGAGGAGAGAATATTTAAAAGAAGAAAAATTGCTACAAGAGGACATAGTTTTAAATTAGATGGGCAAAGGTTTAAAAGTAATATCAGGAAGAATTACTTTACTGAGAGAGTAGTGGACGCATGGAATAGCCTTCCTGCAGAAGTGGTAACTGCAAATACAGTGAAGGAGTTTATGCATGGGATAGGCAAAAGGCCATCCTTCATATAAGATAGGGCCAGGGGCTATTCATAGTATTCAATATATTGGGCAGACTAGATGGGCCAAATGGTTCTTATATTCCGACACATTCTATGTTAAGGGGGCGTGCTCCTGAGAAGGTCAATGTCAAGGGAGTGAAATGCTGTGAAACTCACTTTTAAAGGGGTGTCCTGCTGGGAAGCTCAAAGTTAAGGGGACGGGCTGCTATAGAGGTCCCATTGTAAGGAGGAGGGGCACTGTGGGGGGGTCAGTGTTAAGGAGTGAGGGGCAGTGGAGTTCATTGTTAAGGGGGTGTGGTGCTATAGAGGTCACAGTTATGGGGGATACTGTCGATATCTTTTAACGACACACAGAAACATTAAATGAAATTGATGAAATATACCCGTGTGAAGCTGGGTCCTTCTGCTAGTATGCTATAAAATAGCTTTAGACTCATTAACAGGATGCAGGCTTCCATCAACAGTTACACTGCAGAATGCAGACTGTCATAAAAGAGCAGTTTGCAGGAGCAAAGGAGAGAAAGGGGCTAAAATGAGTCTTGTGGCCCACGGGATTCTAGTTACACCCCTGGTTACCTTCAGAATGCTCCAGTAGCTAATAGATTCAGTTCAGGTGATTATGTAGTCCCCTATCCCCCTCCACATGAATTTTACCAGGGAATATTTAAATGAGATATTAATAAGGCACAAACAACTCAAAGAACTGCATTTTCTAATGTGTCTTTAAGTGGAAGACACTCTGTAATAACACGACGTCTACGAGTTTCAGGGTCAGGATCTTGAAGGATGAGACTGTGACAGGATTCTGAGCACTGGGTTAAAGTGTCAGCCTCAAGTAGATGTGAAGTGACCTGTGGCTCTGATGTGTTTCATTGATTGCTAGGATCTGTCATGTTTCTGCCCAAACTGTCCTAGCGTCTCCTGCCTTGTAAGTTTAACTGAATACAAAATTAATGTATTTCCACTTCAAAAGCTGCACAAAATCAGTTTCCCATCAAAGGGATTTGAAGTTATCGATCTGAAGATGTGAAAAAAAAATCTGTTGTATCAACTAATGAAAACTGAGAAAAGCTAATTCTTGGTTTATACAACAGTGGGTTTATCTGTTCTGTGGAGACAGGGAACATATGTACAGGGAGAAATGGGTGGAGGGACTAAATAAATGGGGGTCCATCATCTTACACGCATAACAAATGGAGAATGAAGAGGTGTTAGGACACAGGGAAGTGATAAATGGGAGATGAGATAACACAGGGGGGAGATTTATTAAACTGGTGTAAAGTAGAACTGGCTTAGTTGCCCATAGCAACCAATCAGATTGCACCTTTCACTTTTGACAGCTCCTTTGGCAAATGAAAGGTGGAATCTGATTGGTTGCTTTAATTTACACCAGTTTGACAAAGGACCGGGGGCATGCAAATGCAAGAAAGCAGGGGATCTGAGGGGATAGGTCCCATCCCTCAGTGCACTGAAGCTCTAATTTGGAAATGGAATTAAAGGGGGTTCTCCTGACTGGATGTGTGCCTTGTTCAGATGCAGAGGAAGAGAACGGCACCCATCCAGTCAGGCCCACATTCTTGCTGGAGAACCCCTTTAAGCTCTGTTTTCCCTGGAATAGTGCAACAGAACTTTATCATCCAAGTATCAGTTTAATCAGCTGGACCAACCCTAATCTTAACCGCTACAGGACCGCCTAACGCAGGGATGCGTCCTGCGGGCGGTCCTGTAGCTCTGAGACGACGCATCGGCGCGTAATCTCGCGAGAGCCGAGACTTCCTGTGAACGCTGCCCCCATATTAATTAATTTGCCCCCCACACTGCCTCATATTAATTCATTTTCCACCCCCCCCCCCCATTGCTCCATAATAATTCATTTGTCCCCACACTGCCCCCATATTAATTAATTTGCCCCCACAGTAATTGTAATAAACTTACCTGCTCCTCCTGTCCTGGCTCTGTCTGGATGATGACTCTCCTGCTTTCCGGCCTCCGAGTCTCTCTCAGTTAAAGTTCTGGCGCGCACGGCGCGCGCATGTTCCCACGAGATCTGCCGCGAGAGTTCACAGGTCTCGCGGGATTGACGCCGTCCGCCGTGCTCGCTGCTGTCCGGGCCCGGCGGTGCAGATCTGATTCTGGGGTGCCGGGCTATATGTATACCACATTGCCCCGCTGGTGGGATTTGACCATGCCTGTCCCCCCCGCTTCCTACGCACATGGCCCCAGGTCTAGCGGCCACAAAAAAAATAAAAAAAGGCTCGGGACCGGCCGGGCCCCCCCAGGGTCCGGGCCCCTTACTGGGGTATGGGCTGTACCCCCCTGATGGCAGCCCTGCATGTCTCTATAGTAGTCAATTTTTTGCATCCCTCTTAGAAGGTCTGAAAAATGCACCCATTTTTGACCTGTAGCGAGGGTCTAACAATGTGGATAGCCAGGGGTCATCCCTCTGCCAAATCCTGATGATGCGGCTGTCACTAATCAAACATGACAGCATACATCTGGCCATTTGTGTGAGGGACTCAGAGGGCCTTCCTGCCTCCATCTCCACTGCATACTGCCACGATCTGTCTGGGTCATTTGTGTCGTCTTCGTTGTCGTCCTCTAGCTCCTTGTGCTCCTCATGCTCCTCTCCTGTTGTTTGGGCAGATAAACCAACTAGGTGTGTATAAAATTCCTAGGCATTTAAATCCTCGTCCTCTGCCAGTTAATTCTCCTCAGGGCTCAGGTGGCCATGAAATGTAGGCACCACGTCTTCTGTCCCCTTGCCAATCATATTTCTCAGCATCCCCTCCAGGATGTGAAGGAGTGAAATGACATGACATCATTCATCCCTTAGTTCCCAACTGACAAATAAAGTACCTCCACAAATGGCATGTGTCACGCGTGAGCTGCCACTGGCTAAGGCCTCTTTCATACGATCGACATGGATCATGTCAGGATCAATTCAGGAAAAAACTGATAGTTTGGCAAGCAGGTTCGCTCAGTTTTGTCTGCAACTGCATTCAGTGTTTCAGTTTTTTCCACACGGGTGCAATCAGTTTTTAATGCTTTTTTCACATGTGTGAAAAAAACCCGAAGAACAACAATCTACGGGTACATCTCCTAGCAACCATCAGTGAAAAAACACTTTGCATCCTGATGCCTTCCATTTTTCACTCATGAAGTGGGTCCACGCATGGGTCAACCCTTCCTGATGCAGCGCAAACAAAATGTAATTTCCATTATCAGTAAACATGGTTCCTATCACCAGTTGGAGAGAAGACAGCCAGTTTTCAATTTCTTTATTGAGGACGCGAGATGCAGAACCGCATCACAACGCCTAGCTATGATGGAGGACCACTTTGAACTGTGCCTAGAGAGGATGGTGAGGACTAAGTGGAGGATGGGAGGGCAGAGAAGGACATTGGCGCAGAAATCCCATGATTAAAATGCAGGGGCGGCATTGCCATCACCTGGCCAAGTTGCTGGTGTGCATGAGCTGGAACGACATTTACCCTGTGAGTTGTGAACGATGTATATTGTCCTTGACCATCGTTAAAGCTTCATATGTCAACGCTGGCATGAACTCTACCAGACACAGAGAAGCCAAAGGACTGGCCCACCTTCTGCTCAATATACGTGTGCAGGGCTGGTACAGCTTTATTGAAAAAGTAATGTTGGCTTGGGACTCTCCACCTTGGGTGGGCACAAGCCATCAGTTCTATGAAATGTGCAGTGTCAACTACATGGAAAGGGAGGAACTATAGTACCAGCAACTTGGCCAGGTGCACGTTCAGCTTCTGCACCAATGGAAGAGTGCAAGCATACTGTATTCTTTTTGCAATCGCCTTGGTGATCAATTGTTGTCGAAACAAGTGACGAAGAGGAGGAGGAGCATCAGGAGCAATAGACGACATTGAAGTCGATAGGAAGGAATGACAGCTTCCTTCTGCTGACGTTGACGAGCCCTGACTGTTGGAGAGGGTCTGTGGGCTGGTGGAAGATGCAGTAGTTGCTGCATTAGGCTGTACATTAGAACCATGGTTTTCCCACGCCAATTTATGGTGAATCTTCATGAGTTGCATCAGGCAACAACCTTCCAACTTTCTCTTGGTTACCAGCAGGCTTTTGCATACATTTTGGCAGGCAAACACATTCGGCACTGCTACATCTGTCACTCTCTATCTCTGCTGTGCTATCAGGATTAAATAGAAACTTCTTCTTTCTGCTGTACTTAACTTTTTGCATTCTGACTCTGTCTTTATGTTTATCTCTGTCTTTGTCTTTATCCAGAGAATCTTTTCCTCCTGGCTTTTGAGGCTCTTTGCTCTTCTCTCGTGTTCCAGCAGAGCTGATGGTGCTCTGCTGGCTGGCCATAGCAGGGCTCGTCCAGCCGGGATGAGAGCCTGCTGCCTTCCCCTTAGATGGGGTAAGCTAGACTGACTCTCACTAACTAAACTCCTTCCTCTCTAGAGAGGGCTAGAAAGGATGGAAGGTCCATTCTAGGCAAACTTGCTCTGCCAAGCTTGCTGCCACCTGCTGGTACACCAGGCACATTACACTTAAACAGTAATACAGATACACATTATGCAGGACCTGGAAATAAGTACACATGTTGACGTAAAAGCAACCATAGAAGATAGTAGAGGGGGGCAAAAAGTGGTAATGCCACTCTGGGGCGTTACATCTCTCCCTACACTCAGCTCACAGGAAAATGACAGTGCCCACGCAGGATGAGTTTTATAGGGCTCTGCTTAGTTGTGATATAAGAGGGGGGTGGCTATCTGAGGATTGGCTGGCTGCACGGCATAATGGGTGATCTTGCGTTCCTGGGCTTGTCTCTACACTTACTTTCACTTTCTAATTTGTGCAGCCGCCATTTTAGGAAAACTGATTCGTTACCAGAAAGCGCAAGAAAATTCAGATTCGTTTTGAATTGCAGTTTTCATAAACTTTGGACCGAATTTTGCTTTGAATTGCTTTGCTTCATTTTACACTAGTAACAACCATTTGTCAGTTTATTCATACGTACTGTACATTTCCTGAAGAAATAACAAAGGAATGGCATAATGCAGAATTCTAAGGGTGTGTTCACACAATGCAGCCGTGGTGCACTTTTCTAAAACGTCAGCGAAAATGCTGCAGTTTTGACATAGCTGCAGGAAAACAAACCAAAAAAATGGATTGTGTCCGTTCAGTGAAAACATACTCCAGAATTGTAATTTTTTCAGGCAATACACATGTTTAGTAAAATAAAAATGACAGGAGTGCTTTAACTGAAGCATATTCCAGGGACAGGTCCGCTATACTACTAGTCCATACCGCACAAATACTGCTAATACAGCCTAACAAAAGTCACAGTGGGCTCATAGTTATACACGCTATGTAAGATTCTCCTTGTAATAAGTCTGTATACATTATACAGTGCCGCAAAGTAAAAAGGTCAGTCTGAAGAAGTTATTAATTATTTGATCAGTATTTTTATCGGTATTTGTTAGGCAACTTTCACATAGTCAGTGTTTGGTCAGTGTCTGATCAGTGATTTCCATCAGTGATTGTAAGCCAAAACCAGGAGTGAAGCCTCCACAGAAATAAGGCATAATGAAAAGATTTGAACATGTTCTGTGTTTTTGACCTGGACCTGATTTGGGCTTACAATCAGACAAAAAACAAGGTCTGCATCCGATTTGCATTTTGCGTGGGACAGATGCATACCTATTTACTTCAATTGGGCCGCAAAAGATGCAGACAGCACACCGTGAGCTATCCGCATCTGTATGTTCGTTCCATGGCACCCACAAAAATATAGAAAGATAGGACTGTTATATAGATGGAAGGACATTGCGGACGTTTCCACCCGTTGGAATTCCACCCTCCATATGTTGGACCGACTATACGAATAGAGAAATGCGATAAACGATTTCTTAATGATCCAAGCAGACAGGAGTACTCCCCTGTGTGACTTCAATGTCAGCCAGTGGAAGCTCATGCGTGACACCTGCCGTTTGCTCAGGCCCTTTGAGGATGCCACGTTATTTGTCAGTCGCCAGGACTACGGCATGAATGATGTCATTCCACTGCTTCATGTCCTGGAACAGATGCTGGTAAATCTGGCTGGTCAGGGGACTGGAGAAGTGGTGCCTAGATCTCACGGCCACATGTGCCCTCTGGGGGCTGAACTCGAGGAGGTGGACATTGGTGCAAAAGCAATGTGTAGCGAAATGGGTGGTTTTTCTACACGTGATAGAAAAGAAGGAGCAGGAGCAGCCAGAGGAGCTACAGGGTGATGAGGAAGATGAGGCAGAGGACCCAGACACACCGTGGCAGTATGCAGTGGAGATAGAGGCAGGGAGTCCCTCTTAATCACTTGCGCAAATGGCCCGATGCATGCTCACTTGCTTGTGTAGTGACAGCCGAATTGTCACCATTCGGCAGAGGGATGACTTCTGGCTCTCCACCTTGTTGGACCCTCACTACCGGTCCAAAATGGGGACATTTTTTACACCTGCTGAGAGGGAGGACAAACTGAACTACTATAGAGACATCCTATGTAGTCAGTTGCCTATCTGTGCCATCGTCCATCCTCTCGCAGGTCCGACCCAGGGGCCCTCTGCGCTCACGTTCCACTGCCATGGCTGGTGGGGAGGGGTGGTGTGGCAGGAGCAGTACCAGCTCTATTAGCAGCAGCCTTAGTCTACAGTCGCTGATGAGCAGCTTTCCTTACCCGCATAGTTAAGAAAGTACTCACCAGCAGCAGCAGCTAGAACTGGAGCAGGACCTGAATCAGCAGGTGGTGGCATACTTGGACAGCACCCTGCCACCCAACATTAAAGATCCGCTGGACTACTGGGCAGCTAAACTGGATTTTTGGCCGCAACTGACAGAGTTTGCCCTGGAAAAGCTGTCCTGCCCGGCTAGTAGTGTGGCATCAGAGCAGGTGTTTAGTGTGGCGGGGCCATAGTTACCCCAAGAAGATCTTGCCTGCCCACCCAAAATGTGGAGAGAATGACCTTTGTCAAGATGAATCAGGCGTGGATCAGCCAAACCTTGACAAAAGAGACCGGTTTCTTCTGGCTACCTGCCTCAGCTACTATTCTGATGCGGCCACCTGCCTGATGCCACACATCTGATGCCAAGTGCTCCTTCTTACACCCACCATCGTCAGCGGGTACTATTATTGCCACCCACCTCCACACTCTGTTGTCTTGACACTCTGTGGCCTCCTCCTGATGCTGCCGCCACCTTCACACTCTGTTGTCATGCCACTCTGTGGCCTCCTCCCGATGCTGCTGCCGCCACCTCCACCCTCTATCATTGTGCCACTCTGTGGCATCCTGATGTTGCTGCTGCCACCTCCACACTCTGTCGTCGTGCCACTCTGTGGCCTCCTGATGATGCTGCTGCCACCTCCACACTCTGTGATTGTGCCACCCTGTGGGCTCCTCTTGTTGCTGCTGCCACCACCTCCAGACTCTGTCATTGTGCCACTCTCTGGTCTCCTCCTGATGCTGCCGCCACCTTCACACTCTGTCGTGGTGCCACTCTGAAGCCTCCTCCTGATGCTGCTGCCGCCACCTCCACCCTCTGTCATTGTGCCACTCTGTGGCCTCCTGATGCTGCTGTCGCCACCTCCACACTTTGTCATTGTGCCACTCTGTGACCTCCTGATGCTGCCGCCACCTCCAGACTCTGTCATTGTGCCCACTCTGTGGTCTCCTGATCGTGCTGCCACCTCCACACTCTGTCATTGTGCCACTCTGTGGTCTCCTGATGCTGCCGCCACCTCCACATTCTGTCATTGTGCCACTCTGTGGCCTCCTCATGCTGCCGCCACCTCCACACTCCACACTCTGTCATTGTGCCACTCTGTGACCTCCTGAAGCTGCCGCCACCTCCATACTCTGTCATTGTGCCACTCTGTGGCCGCCTCATGCTGCTGCCACCTCCACACTCTGTCGCCTCCTTATGCTGCTGTCACCTTCGCAATCTCTCGTCGTTGTGCCACTCTGCCTCTGCCTCATGCTGCCGCCACCTCCAGACTCTGTCATTGTGCCACTCTGTGGCCTCCTCATGCTGCTTCCACCTCATCACTATGTCATAGGGCCACTCTGTGGACTTCTCATGCTGTTCCCGTCCTCCACACTTCATGACTGGGCCACTATTTTGCCTTTTTGGCTTGGCTGACATCATCTTTTATTTGACCCTTTTTCTGATCTGTCAGAAGGAAAGAAAAATGAGACGCACAACGAATCCTCTCTGTGTAGCAGCTGTAAGGCCTGTATGGTGCCATCAGAATAGGCTTGTGATTTGGTAGCCAAAAGCAGGAGTGGGTACAAAACACAGAAGTAATGCAAATATTCCGTTCATGTCATCTCTGTTTTGGATCCATTCCTGTTTGTTTTTTTGGCATTAGCAATACTGATGGATTACTGACCAAATGCTGACCTAGTGAAGGTAAATGCTCAACAGACAGGATCGTTTTTTGTTTTGAGGGGGTTATTGTTCTGACGGATCAGACGTCGGGCAAAATAATCAGTGACGTCAACACAAACTTACTGCTGATACCCTCTCCACTCTGTCGGGGGGCTCTACTTGTATAAGCGTTTAATAGAACAGGTTCTGTAGACATCTATGTGGAATCAGCTGACGACGGTGTAAAAGAAGTGCTCTTCTTCTTGGCGCTAACATCGACCTGTAAGGCTGAGTTCATACGTGAACTATTTGGTCAGTTTTGGCCCCGTGACTGCCCAAATAAGTGAAGTGTGCTGTGATTCTAAGAGTGACACCTGTCATCTGCATGTCATAGTGACTCAGTATTATTTCACTACCACAACACACTCCCTATTTTTTTTTAAATTCGCTCATCTCTACTTACAAACATTGATGAAAAATACTGACCAAATACTGACAGTGTGGTAGTGGCCATAAGCATCTATCAGTCAGTATACTTACAGACCAGATGTAATTGTTGTGGCTACTCTTCAAAACTAAGATGTTAACCATGGCAACTCTTCTTACCCATTCCCTCCTGAATTTCTATATCAAAAAACATTTGTGATTTTACAAATCTTTTATTCCTTTATGAGTATTTAATAAAGCGTGCATGGAGAAAGAATTGTGGTGCTGAAGTAACCTCAGTATTGAAAGCATGCATTTTAACTGATCCACCCATTTGGTTATCACGTTCGGAAACAATCATTTCTTTTACAGTTAAATGTGCACATAGTCAGTAATTACATGGCAGCCGTCAGTCTCCGGTAAGAGGAATGAGCATATTCAGATGACAGAGCCACTTTAAAGAGAGATAGGATATTGTATATGAATCATTGGTAGGATTTTTTGCAGTGGTCGAAGCAGTCATAGAGATAAGCTATATGAAGAGACAGAATTATTTAATGTCATAGAAAAGAAAATACATTGGTAAAAGACGTATGTCTGGAGCACCGCAGGTTACTTCGAAATATTAATTAGTAACACACATGAAAGGTATCACGCTGGAAAACTGATGTTCTGACATACAATAAAAGTTTCACTTTAAAATCCTCTGTTATTCCTGTGGTGTGTGAATTGAGGGCTGGCTGAGCCTCCAGGCGCAGAGGAAGCGAAATTTATTTTATTTCCACGCAGGGAAGAACATCGCTCTCATTTAAAACCCATTTAGGATCAGCGGGGGAGGAAGTGAGAAATACAGAGGCAAACACTGCTCTGTAATGAAAAGATGCAGTGTGTTTATTTCCACTTCATCAGCTACATTAAGCTGCAGTCTATGCCTCCCAGTAAAGGGTAACACAGCGACTCTGAAACCGCACAGCTAGCACTACGTTCCTCCCACTTCTGGGTTTAGACTGGGGCTGGGCGTCTATTGGTGACAATGAATCTCTCCCTCTGCTACTAACGGATAGTTTATTGTCTGGGACTCATTTCCAACCAATCGGAAACAGAAGTGTGATAGTGTCTAAATTCCCTATTTATCAATACGGTGGGGCTAAATGACTAGTATTTTGTGACATTACATACATTTTCAGACAGCAGTCCACCAGTCAGGACTAACTATGGTGTGAACCTTGGTGACAGCCCGGAGAAACAAAGTGATAAAGACTCGAGTCTGTCCAACTGGACACAAGGAATAGCAAGAATACGATTATTAGACATGAAATATACCCTTCACCCCTTTATTAAGACCCAGAAATACAAGGAGATAGAATGACAAGGCAAGGTTTCCAGCCTGCAGGCTGACCAGAGAGTGAAAAACTGGGATAGACATTTATAAAAGGAGGGGTGTCAAGGAGGGAGAAAATTTGAAAGCAGAGGGAAAAAAAGAAGCTTTTGGAAGAATAGATATTAGATAGAAATGAAGCCATAACGATGAAGAACATACAGAAAAAAAATATAAAGGGAAGGTTAAGAGTTTAGGATATACTTTACCACGGAGCAAAGTGAATATACAGATAGAAGGTACTGGAGGTAAAAGAAAATGGGGAGAAGGTTAGTAGTAAAGAAAAAGGAAATTACATTGAACCAAAAATTCACCAGACAGCCTGAACAAAGAAGAGAAATCAGGAGGCACATATGGGAATGTAGCACTTAAAGGATCGACCTGGAGACAGAAAATGCAATAAAAGACGGAAAAATGGAAGTGAGAAGAGTTTTTCAAAAATGGTCCAGCAGAGAATAATGACACAGTACGCATGAAAAAAAAAAGGACAAGCAAAATGGACAGTGCAGAGGGTTAACTATTTCACTGCTGTAGGCTTCTTCCTGCACAAAACACTTAATACAATAAGACACCAGTATGTGGGTCACCATCTGCTCCCCACTCAAGAGCTGGGAGACCCGCAGGGGGAGAATACTGTCCCAGGAATATCTCTAAATAGCATTTTCCAGCTTCTTCCAGCTTAGACATAATATTACTAACTTCTTAAAACAAGGGATTCTGAAACAACAGACAAAACTTTAAGATCAAAGAAAAAAGGTTAAAGGTATCAATGTATTTTAAGCATACATATGTTCAAAGATAAAAGGAAATGAAAGACTAATGGCAAAAACTCTATAAGGCATCATGCACCCGACCGTTGTGTGTTTTGTGGTCCGCAAAAACACGGCGATCCGCAAAACACGGATGGCGTCCGTGTGCGTTCCGCATTATAGAGATGCCTATTCTTGTCCGCAAAACGTATAGGACAGTGCTGTCCGCATCCTTTGCGGCCTTATTGAAGTGAATGTGTCTGCACCCGAGCCGCAAAAACTTATTTTTTTTTTTGAAGACTTAGAAAATTTGCAAAAAAAGTAGGAAGAAATGCATAATGTAGTTAATAGCATATGTATTATCATTAGTTGAAGCTACAACAAATAAAATCATATTCTTAGGTCTAATTCTGTACTAATCTCCTACATAGACAGATTTAAAACATAATACCATAACTGCCTACATCCACCAATAGAGGTAGCTTGGGAGAATGCAATATGTACCCATGTCCCCTCTAGTGGTGATTTCAGGCAGCCAATGTATTATATTCTAAATCCTCGGGTACACATTAATAAATTATCAGCGCAGAAATTTGACTCGTAAAAAAAATTTATGGCAATTTACTTACAAACCCTACTACTTCCCATATCTAAGCAACGTTTAACCTGCTACTTCCTGACTTCTATGCTCAGATAATTTACCCTGAACTAGAATTGTTAGGGTCCTCAATGGATATTATAGTTCTTTCAAAAAGATGGTTCTTTCTGAGAGCTTCTGAGAGATATTTACCAAGTTGCATGGGCTGTTGAAGTCTAGACGGGACAAGGAGAGGTGAGTATTGTTGACTGTTGTTTTAGTTAATCCTAAAGATAACAGCCAATTTAGAAAAACAACTGATGGTGTAGTTTAGGTAGGGACGTGAGAACAATCCCAACTAATTCAGAACTTTTCATCACTATAGATGCTTTTATGAACTAAGGTAATTACAGAGGCTCTCTCTGATTATTGAGTCTTGCACCCTTCTGCAGACAATTTTTTCCCTCCCACAAGTCCATACTAACTGCACTTACACTTAGAAACTCTCATAGACGCACTCATTTGGTTCTTATTTAGTCACTCAGGTGCTCACTAGCAGTTACATTCTGCACACCATTGCCATAAAATACAGGCTATTGCCAAAAAATCCTGTGCTCCTTACTAGTGATGAGCGAGCACCAAAGTATTCGGGTGTTCAGGCCAAACACATAGCTATGTTCGTGTGCTCAGCCGAGCACCCGAGTATAATGGAAGTCAATAGGAGACATCCAGGCACCCCCTGTTCTGAAGAGGGGAGGGTGCCTGGTAGGGAACAGCATGGGGACGATGTATGGATGCATCTTGGACTCCCAGGTTGCTGCTGGGAACCATGTTGTCCGAGTTGTACGCCACTTTTAAAGACTGACAAAAATACGCCCCCTCCCCCCCAAAAAAAATATATATAATCAATTTTTCAGGAAAAAATGCTAGGAAACATTCTTTCCTGTATATTCAATTGTATATAAAGTGCAAGTGCTGCCAAAAGTTACAAGCAAGAGGCACTCCGAAACAGCCTGTATATCACATACAATTGTTCAGGTAGTGGGACTCCTACACTCATAAAGCCTATGCACTAAGTGAAAGAGCTGCCAAAAAAAATTACAAGGAACTGGCACGACAATACACCTTTATTACACACAAACGAGGGCATCATACACACCCTTGAAAAATTATGATTGGTGGCCTGCTGGTGACCCTCAAAAACATTTGGAGAAAGGGCCTGCTGGTGACCCTCTAAAACATTATGGGCTAGGGCCTGCTGCTGAGCTGACCCTCTAAAACATTAGGGGCGAGTGGCTGCTGGTGAGCTGACCCTCTAAAACATCATGGTTAAGGGCCTGCTGCTGAGCTGACCCTCTAAAACATTAGGGGCGAGGGGTTGCTGGTGAGCTGACCCTCTAAAACATTATGGTTAAGGGCCTGCTGGTGAGCTGACCCTCTATAACATTATGGTCAAGGCCTGCTCGTGAGCTGATGCTCTAAAACATTATAGTTTAGGGCCTGTTGGTGAGCTGACCCTCTAAAACATTATGGTTGAAGGTCTGCTGGTGAGCTGACCCTCTAAAACATTATAGGTGAGGGCCTGCTGGCGAGCTGACCCTCTAAAACATTGTAGGTGAGGGCCTGTTGGTGAGCTGACCCTCTAAAATATTATGGTTGAGAGCCTGCTGGTGAGCTGACCCTCTAAAATATCATGGTTGAGGGCCTGCTGATGAGCTGTCCCTCTTTAAAAATTGTAATGGAGGGAATATTTACAATCTGGATGAGGAGGAGGAGGAGAAAACAAGATTCAACCATATACACTTTTTGTGGTGAAAAAGGTGCATGGGAATACACTACAGTAGATTGAGTACATTATAAACAATGCATTGAAATTGCCTTTATGTTCATCATCAGCTCAGCTGTCCTCTGGTGGAGTTAAGAAGTCAGGGGCAATCCAGGCCTTGTTCATTTTTATCCGAGTCAATCTGACAACATTGTCAGTGGACAAGTGGATTGTGCTCTTACCTCGAAGGCGTAGAGCACAAGTTCGTACCACATGTCCAGCTTGGACACCCAGTAGTTGTAAGGCATTGAGGGATCATTTAGGACGCTCAAAGAACGTTAGGGATGAAAACAATAATTATTTATTGAACTCAAAAAATAGAGGGTATAAGATAAAATCAGGCATACAGGGAATCAGAAGTGGGGAGAGGGACTTCAGTAATATGCCATCCCACACTCTGAAGGACTGACTATAGATCTGTTGCTAGCTATCACTCAGTGTTGGAGCACACTGATATACGTGTAGTCTGTAGCACCAGGTGAATCACTCCACCTAAATCAAGGCAACCATTACTGTAGATGTGTTCCACTTTAAGTTTGCCCCTATGCTCCTGGTATGGAGACTTGGGGAGGAACAACTGCAGTGTTAACGCTGCTCAGATGAGTCCTGGTACACCGCGTGAGTGCTGCCCTGTAGGTGGGCAAGTAGAGTACTTCAGATCGCTCAAGTATGGGTAGAGGTTCTCATACGCGAACTGGCCTGCCTACTGAGCGATACATATAACAACTCGCTCAACGCGTTTCTGTATGACTTTGCTGTGTCATATTTCATCAGGAGCGAAACATGCATAGATTGGTCGTTGAATGACTGAAGTAACTGCACTGTAGCGTGCTTGTATCGGCGCTGTGATGGCCAAAATAAATCATCTATCACCCGCCCCCAACGGGGGTGTGCCTGAGTGAGCCACCAATCAGGGCGATGGTGCGTCATCCGACACGCCCCCTGACGCGGCCAACTCGAAATATGGCATAGTACACTGTGGGGGAGGAGCGCTCGGCGCTCAAAAATCTGGGGGAATATTCGGATGCGGTATATGTCGGGTGACACCGCTGTATGACGCCGGCTGGGGCACACAGTGGAGATCCAATCAGAGGGACGGGCACAATATAGTGATGGAATTGACCTGCACACTGTTAGACTCAATAGAGAAAGGCAGCAGATCATGAAGCCAAGTGAGCCCATGTATACAGCATGGAATGATATCATAACAAGTGACACAATGCACCTGTCATAACCTAGTTATACAATGATGACAGGGTGGTGGATAAAGATGTATAAGGACCATCGCAGTAATCCCATAGTTTGCTAGATAAAGCAAGAGAATGAGATCGCCTCATTTAGCCCTTTAGGATGTACAGTGTCCAACTTAAAGATCCATTCGGTTTCTTTGCGGAGCAGTGGCACGTCAATGTCCCCTCCACGAATGGATTTCACAATGTATTCGATCCCTTGGACCCTGAGCACATCTGGATTGCCGCCATGATGGTCACAGACATGGCGTGCCACAGATGTGTCATGGTTGTTTCTAATGTCAGACAGATGTTCTCCAATACGTCTCCTCAGTTTACGTCTGGTCTTACCTACATATTGCATACGCAATGACAGGTCAGTAGGTATATGACTCCTACTGATGTGCATCTAATGAACAATCTAATGGAGAATCTTTCCTTAGTCACCTGGCTGGTGAAGAAAGTCCCTTTCATGATGTTCCCACAAATGATGCACGCTCCACATGGAAAAGTCCCTGTCAAGATATTTTTTAACCATGTGTCTGATGTCGGCTGCAAGTAGGTGCTATGGACCAGACGGTCGCATATATTCGAACTGCGACGATATGTGATGGAGGGACGGTCTGACACTAGGTTACCAATGTCCAGGTCAGTCTGTAGGATCGGCCAGTGTCTCTGGAGGATCTCACGCACTTATTTCTGTGCTTTATCGTACGTGGCTATGATCCTCAGAGTGTTCTGACCTAGTGTCCTTTGCTTGGGAACCAGTAGTTGTTCACGGTTAATGCTCATAGAGTGATGGTACGCTCTTTTGAGTGTGCGTTGAGGGTAACCTCTATTTGTAAACCGGGTCCTCAGATCCCTAGCGGCCACCTTAAAATCACCCATCTATGAACAATTCCCCCTAGCCCTCAGATATTGGCCTTTAGGAATGCCACTCCT
The DNA here is from genome assembly GCA_033119425.1 of Bufotes viridis. Taxonomy (NCBI): domain Eukaryota; kingdom Metazoa; phylum Chordata; class Amphibia; order Anura; family Bufonidae; genus Bufotes; species Bufotes viridis. The sequence continues at coordinate 236,524,712 of CM065591.1, read as the reverse complement.
GAGGGCTAGAGGATGGCCGCTGTCCCAACGCACTAGGCTGTTAGTGGCAGTCTGCTTGCGGAACAGGTTTGTGGTGATCTTTTTGTCATGCCCCACAGAGACAGTCAGGTCCAGGAACGTAATTTCACGTCTGTTTATGTCTGACGTGAAAAACAGACCTAACTGATTAACATTGAGCGTGGCTACGAATTGGGTGAAACAGTCCTTGGTCCCATTCCACAGTATGAACACGTCGTCGATATATCTAAGCCAGATCGATATCGACGATGTGTACTGTTCAAAAGCTTCGCTGAAGACAACCTCTTTTTCCCACCAGCCCAGGTAGATATTTGCATAGGTTGGGGCACACGAACTGCCCATCGCAACTCTCTTTGAGCTGGTTGAAAACTTGGTGGTCAAAGAGGAACACATTGTGACTCAGGACAAAGTCCAATAATTCCATCACAAAGGCATTATGTCGATTCAGATGGTCTCCCCTTTGTTGAAGGAAGGTAGACAGCCAGTGTCATGTGGGATAGAGCTGTACAGAGCCTCCACATCTAGGCTAGCCAGCCACGTATCCTCATCACATTGGATACCCTGAAGGCGCTGTAGAACGTCCATTGTGTCCCTGGCATAGGATGGCAGACTTGTCACAAAAGGCCTCAATATCACATCAATGTATGTGCTGATGTTAGCCGTGAGGCTGCCTATGCCGGACACAATGGGTCTACCTTTCATAGGTGTGCTTTGTTTATGAAGTTTTGGTAAGCTATAAAACACTGCACGTACTGGAGCCTTCGGTAATAGGAAGTCCAGTTCAGTTTTATTAATAAGCCTATCCTTCAGGGCTTTATTGAGGATTGTGGACAATTGTTCCCAAAAGATGGTGGTTGGGTCAGAGGGGAGGCGTCTATATGTGGTGGTGTCATGTAATATTCTGAGGCACATCTCACAATATGATTCCTGGTCCGTAATGACAATATTGCCCCCTTTATCTGAGGGTTTGATGACTATACTAGAGTCACCCTCCAGATCTCCCATTGATTTCCTTTCATTGGGGCTAAGGTTGTCAGAGCCAAAGTATTGCCCCTTCAATTCCTGAAGGTCCTGGGTGACAATTGGCGTATTGTCATTCATGGGAGGAAACATTTTCAAGGGATTTCTCAGGTCTGTAAACGGACCATCCCCAATGCCTCTAGCACCCTCTTCACCTAGGTCCGCTAGTAACTGAACATCTTGAAGCTCTTCTACTCTGATCCCCAGCTCATGACAAATGCACTTGTCATGAGTTAGGAAGAACTTTCTCCATTTAAGCTTTCGTGCATACAAATGAAGGTCCTTGACCCAGTTAAATAAATTGAACTTCTGTAGAGGGACAAATGAAAGACCCTTTTTAAGAACTTCCATTTTGCAATCTCTCAACATGTACCTTCTGGTATTGCACCGTTTTACTTGTCCTCTCCACCACAGGAATGAGAAATGAGAAGTTCTCTTTGTAGCTAGGATCAAGAAGGGTGAACACCCAGTAATCTGTGTTATCTAAAATGCGTATAACGCAAGGGTCACGGAAAAGTCAGCCTAACATGAAGTCAACCATGTGTACCAGAGTACCAACAGGCAAGACGTCGATGTCGACATCAGGATGACTTTCCATCCCCTCATCCTCCTCCTCCTCTTCTGCCCATCCATGCTGAACAGATGGAATTAAAGTTCCATGGGTACTACCTTCTGTAGCAGAGGCAACTGTCTCCAGCTCCTTCTCCTATTCATGGCTCAATTCGCGCTGAGAAGACAAACTGTGGGTGGTCAGGCTATCACCCTGTGTAATGTTCTCCCACATTTTCTCATCTGACACATTCAGAGCGTCCTCCTTAATTGTGAGCAGTGATTGTTTGAGTAGACACAGCAGTGGGATGGTTATGCTGATAATGGCATTATCGCTACTAACCATCTGTGTGGATTCATGAAAGTCTTTTAAAACCTCACAGAGGTCTGACATCAATGCCCACTCCTCACTTGGCCAACATGTATAACGTAGAGTTCCAGCGCGTGCTCACGTCGCACAACAGTCGGTGAGCTGGAAGCCGCAAGCGCTGCTGCAGCATTGACAGACCAGCTGAAGCTGTGGATGACTTGTGGAAATGGGCACACACTTGGCGCGCCTTCACTAGTAGCTCTGCCAAATTGGGGTAGGTTTTAATAAACCGCTGAACCACTAAGTGAGCTAGGAATGTATGTCAGGTTGCCAAGCTCCAAAGCTGCCACCAAGTTATGACAATTGTCAGACACAACCATGCATGATTGTAGGTTGAATGGCGAGACCCACAGCTCGGTCTGGTTCCTTATACCCTGCCACAGCTCTGCGGCCGTGTGCCGTTTGTTCCCTAAGCAGATCAGCTTCAGCACGGCCTATTGAAGCTTACCCACAGCAGTGCTACACTGCTTCCAGCTAGCGACTGATGGCTGACTGCTGCTGGAGGTGGAAGCGGAGGAGGAGGCGGCGGAGGAGGAGAAGTGGGGGTTGGAGCCAGTAACATAGCTTTTGGTGGAGAGCCTGATGGACTTAGGGCCTGCAATCCTGGGCATGGGTAGCACCTGTGCCATCCCAGTGTATGACTCACTCCCAGCCTCCACAACATTCACCCAGCGTGCAGTCAGGGAAATGTAGTGTCCCTGGCCACTAGCACTTGTCCATGTGTCCGTGGTGAGGTGGACCTTCCCAGTAAGTGCATTGGTAAGGGCACGGGTGATGTTCTGGCACACATGCTGTAAGGCGGGCATGGTACACCGTCGAAAATAGTGGTGGCTGGGGACTGCGTACCGAGGGACGGCCGCCGACATCAGGCTGCGGAAGGCCTCAGTGTCCACAAGCCTAAATGGCAACATTTCAAGGGCCAGTAATTTCGAAAGTTGTGCATTTAGTGCTATGGCCTGTGGGTGGGTGGGTATTTGTGCTTGCATTAAAATGCCTGTGTTATCGACATTTGGACACTGCGCTGGGACAGGGAAGTTGATGTTGTTGCTGACGGTTCAGGAAGGTCCAGGTGCAGGACGAGGGGCATCCGGGCCTGCGCCTTCGACAGGGGATTGACCGGCAGTGCGTAACATAGGGGAAGAGGAGGCAGTAGTGTGACCTGCAGACCCAGATTGTGGACCCAGGCGTTCGGCCCACTTATTAGGGTGCTTGGATGCCATGTGGCAGATCATGCTGGTAGTGGTGAGGTTGCTAGTGTTCACGCTCCGGCTCATTTTGGTACGGCACAGGTTGCAAACTACCACTTTTTTGTCGTCTGCACTTTCCTCAAAAAAGCGCCATACGGCGGAACACCTACCCCTTGACAATGTAGATTTATGCATGGGGGTGATTGGTGTAACAGTTGCGGGCCTGTTTGGTGTGGGCTGACTTCTCCCTTTTGCAACCCCACTGCCTCTTCCAGACTTTTGCGGTGCTGCAGATCCCTCCCCCTCTGTACTGCTGTCCTCGCTCGGCTGTTCACCTTCCCATGTTGGGTCAGTGACCTCATCGTCCACCACCTCCTCTTCCACTTCCTCACTCTGCTCATCCTCCTGAATTGACCTTACCACAACCTCAGTGATTGACAACTGTGTCTCATCATCATCCACCTCGTGAATGAATGATTGCTGTTCACCACCATCTTCTTGAGACTGTGAAGGCTCAAGAGGTTGGGAATCAGGGCACAATATCTCAGGTACCTCTTCAAGAGTGCTTGGCAAGAGAGCCAAACCAAGTACTGGCGATGAAAAGAGGTCATATGAATATCCAAGTGTGGGATCACTTGTTTGACCAGACTCGACATGGTGGGAGGAAGGAGGATCAGAGTTAGGATTCGGTTGACCAGACTCTTGGCTACAGAGACTGGACTTAGTGGAAGAGAGGGTGGTGCTTAACCGACTGGAAGCATTATCTTCAGCAATCCAACGGACCACCTGTTCGCACTAGTCAGACTTGGACTTGGAAAGTGTTGTCCTGTGCCGCCTAGCTAAGTTGGACATGAAGCTGGGTAAGGTGGAATTTTTTGTTTTTTTTCTGGTGCACTGGCAGCAGGCACAGTTTCATTGCACCCAGGGCCACGGCCTCTGCTTGCACCATCAGCATCACGCCTATTTCCCCGTCCCTTTGTGCTCGCCTTCTTCATATTAATGGTTTTGTCTGTAGATGTGGCGCAGATTTTCTGATGCAGGACAGTATTGGTTACAGAACATTACATATTTTGGACACTTTACTAGGCCCAGATTAATGGAAGTTGTAATATAGACAGTGCTTTTAGATGATGTTCAGTATTGGATACAAAAACCCACAGCGTCCTGGCAAATAGTTGGCCCTTAGTTCCACCCCACCGAGTTCTGCGTCCATCATCCATGTGGCCTGAGGTGAGCTCCTGATACCCTAGCCGCCTTCTTTGCCCTGAAGGACAATATTACAGTGGAGGGTCCGCTGCTGGTGCCAGGAGGCTCACATACCATATTCTACCTTACTTCTAAGGGACTTTGAATTTGCTGATTAATTGGAGGGAAATACCTACCTCTTTCCATCATTCCTTCTAAAAAACCTAGGAGGTGTGGAAGCTGTGTTTCGGAGGCGGAAATGGGCTCCACAAGGCAGGCCAGCTTGAAGGACTATGCCAGGGAGGACTCCCAACCTGGGTCTGGCCCCCCTACACCAACACCTGGCAGAAAAACTTGGGCAGATCACCAAAAAAGGGCAAACCTTAAAACATGTCTCTGATCAACTACTTGCTGCTATACAAAGTGCTGGAGCTTCTCTATAGTAAAATAGATGAAGTTAAAGTAGATGTTGGTCTTCTTAGGCAAGATCTTCAGAATCTGAGAGGCCGATTCACCCATGCTGAAGACCGTATCTGGATGAACGTACGGCCCTCATGATATCCACGTTACAAGATTTAACATGTAAAGCTGAGTTATGGTGCCAGAAGGCTGATGATCTAGAGAACCAATCCAGGAGAATAAGTTGCATATTATTGGCTTGCCCGAGAGAGCCAAGGGCCAACAACCAAAAGATTTCTTGTAAAAAATGGTTGCGAGAACTATTCCCAGGGGCCCCTTCTCCAGGGTTTTTATCGTGGAACAAGCTCATAGAGTCTATGCAAAACACTCTATCCCAGGGGCACCTCCCAGACCCTTCTTGGCTTGCCTGCTTAAAGGGGTTTTCTGAGAATTAAGAAAATGAAAATACTTAATATTACTTTAGTATAAATATATTTTCAAATACATTTCATTAGCTATAATGGTACATTTTGTCTACGGAGCAATCATTAGGAGAAATAAAATGGCTGCCGTCCTATTAGCACACACAAAACCTGTCCTAATCACACAGAAGGACAAGTTACTTTACAACACTGAGCTAAAGAACTGCCTCATCCTCCTCTCTGCTCTGCTTGTCAGGGATTATGATCCTGAATACAGATGATAAGACCTTTAGCTGAATCTCTGTTGGAATTGAGTTCATGAGCAGATGTGGCTAATGAGCATCAGCACTTGCATGCAGTCTACATTACCACAGTCCTACATTACCATAGCCTGTCCTGTCCGTCCTCTCTGTACTTCATGTCTCCTAATGAACTCCATTCCTACAGAGATTCATATGGAGATCATATTAAACTGTATTCAGGATCATAATCCCTGACAAGTAAGAGAGGAAGATGGTGCAGATCTTTAACTTGTCCTCCTGTGTAATTAGGACAGGTTTTGTGTGGACTAGTAGGATGGCGGCCATTTTTTTCCCCTAATGACTGCTCCCCTGACAAAATGAGCCATTATAACAAATGAAAGGTATTTTGTAATATATTTATAATGAAGTAACATTTAAGTATTTTTATTTTCTTAATTCCTTTAACTACCAGGACCAGGACACCATGCTACAAGCTGCCCGAAGGCTTGGGGAAATTAAATTTTACATCGCATCAGTATCTATCTTTCTTTCTGGATTTTCCATCTGAATTGCAAAAAACAATGGGCCACTTTTGTCAGTGTCAAACGACGCCTGAGGGAGCTTCAGGTATCATACTCCATGGCATACCCAGCCTCAACGGTTCTTCAACACTCTAGCTGAAGCGGCCGCCTGGCTGACTACCTTCTGGAGATGATATTCCTATTCTGTAAGGATGCTATCTGTGACCTAATGTTTGTTTTTCTGTTCCATCTGCAGCGGGCACCAGGGCCCTTTAAGAGTACAAAAGTAATAGTTTTTCATGACGCCAGTTGCATTAAAGCAACAAGGGCACAGAGTGATGTAATAGATGGTACCCAGGTGTAGGAACGCCAGAGTGGTTTAAGGTAGCCTATAATGTCCTTTTAAGTGTACTTGTGCACATGTCACGGTGCTCCTACCTGAATACGCTGGACCCTAGGCATTGGCTCTGGAGCAATGAAAAGGGTGGTTGTTGATGAAGGGGATGGTGAAATAAAAGGAGCCCAGACCTTGTGATGAAGTTGATAACAGCTTTACTTTCAATAAACGTTTCTCCTATTTCAGGCTTTATCTTGGTTCCAGCAGGCGTTAGCATTAAATGTATCAGGCAAACTCCTCTCTGCTACATCTGTTGCTCTCTGACTCTGCTGTGCCGACAGGGTAGCTGTATGACTTAGCTTTAGCTGTCTGCTGCAACTTCTCTCTGTAGTCTGACTCTAGCTTTGTCCAGGAAAAACTTTCTCCTCCCGGCTTCTGAGGCTCCAAACTGTGGCCTCCATGTCCAGCAGAGCTGAAGGTGCTCTAGCTGGCTTGGACAAGACACGTCCAACAGGGAGGTTCTCCTGCTTCATTCCCCTAGTAGGGGGTAAGCTAGACAAACTCTAACTAGAACGCCACCTTCTCTGCAGCAAGCGGGGACATGCCCACCACACCACAAAGGGGGGTGTTAGAATGGAATGAAAGGCTGCATTCTATGGATCTGTAGCTCTGCCATGTTTTCTGCCACCTGCTGATGAGCCAGGCAAATTACAAGTGAACTGTTACATAACACGATTATGAATCCACATCGTACAGGACCTGGGAATAAATACACAGATGGCATGACACTAGCCGCTTAGAGATAGTAGAGAGGTGCAAAGGTGGTAATGCCACTCTGGGGCGTTACACATGTCCTCTTCTATTAGGCTATTAAGCATCATTTCCAACCTGCTATAATATATAGTCACATGGGAACTGCATGGACTAAAGCTCACTACTCCTCTATTGGTGCTTGCCGGTCATGGGTAGCCATGTTTTCTGATTGTATTGTGATGTGGCAAATAAAGGCCTTCTCATAGTTCATGATGAGGCGAAGTTTCCATCGTCGTTACACGGACTTCCCCTACATTCCTTTGCCAATTTTCACATATTGCTTTGTTAATCTCTGTCCATTACTTATTTAGAGGATCATTGCCTCTTTAGAGTGTTCTTGTTCATTTAGATTAGTTCTCCCTTTATTTGTTGCTGTTATGATTCCAACAGGCTTAACTAAGGCCTCTTTCACATCAGCGTTTTAGCTTTCCGTCCTAGAGATCCGTCCTCGGATCTCTAGGACGGACAGCTACTGATCAGTTTTATCCCCCTGCATCCTGAATGGAGAGAAATCCGTTCAGGATGCATCAGGATGCATCAGTTCAGTATGTCAACGTTTTTTGGACGTTGACAAAAGCGCAGCATGCTGCGGATTTGTCTCCGTCCAAAAATCCGGAAGACATGCCGCAACGCCGGATCCGGAATTAATGCCCATTGAAGGGCATTAGTCCGGATCCGGCCTTTAGCTAAAACGTCGTTTCCGCGCATCGCCGGATCCGACGTTTAGCTTTTTGTCAATGGTTACTATGGCAGCCAGGACGCTAAAGTCCTGGTTGCCATAGTAAACAGTAGGGGGAGCGGGGGAGCGGCATACTTACATTCCATGCGGCTCCCGGGACGCTCCAGGATGACGTCAGGGCGCCCCAGTGCATAGATCACGTGATCTGACATGCGCCCCGGGAGCCGCACGGAATGTAAGTATGCCGCTCCCCCGCTCCCCACTGCTACTATGGCAACCAGGATGCTAGTAGCGTCCTGGCTGCCATAGTAACACTGAAAGCATTTTGAAGACTGATCAGTCTTCAAATGCTTTCAGTTCACTTGCGTTGTGCCGTCCCGGCGTGCATTCCGGCGACGGAAGTGCATGCCGGATCTTCACAACGCAAGTGTGAAAGAGGCCTAAGTACATGTGTATACCTCCTTTTTTCCATAGGCAGATGGTACTATGGTGTTACTGGCACTATGTTGATTTTATCCTGCTTCTTTGGACTTTCCATGACAGCCATGGCTAATTTCACATGCCTTTCCTGGAATGTTAGAGGTTTGGGATCTCCCCTTAAAAGATCTATGCGGTCCTCCATGCTCCGCTCCAAGAGGCCTCATGTAGTTTGTCTACAGTAGACATATTTGGTTCATGCTACTGAGGATCGCAGTAAAAACCCATGGGCTCTAGCACTATATCAATCCTGTCAGATTTATTTTTCTAGAGGGGTATCGCGTCTCATCCATAACTCTCTAAATTGGCAACCTGAATGTGTTAGACTAGATCCTGAGGGACGCTTTGTTTTTGCTAAGAAGAAAATAATGGTATGTGTGGGGAGTCGCTCTGGTAGACAGCGGTGCGGGTGCAGTTTAGAGGCAAAACAAGGAGTCCAGATTGTGCAACAAACAGTGTTTTATTCACACTTGCACACAAAATGAAAAACAGTCTCTTGGTGACAGTTCACACACAACGGAAATAACGTAGCCAAACAAAAACAGTCTAACACAGGTTCAGTCACCTGGGAGGTGTAGGTGCAGGTTCGCACCACGCTGTCGGCCCAGCCGCAGGAGAATCCAGCTTCAGGTAGCCAGGAACAAAATACCTCCTTGCTGAGCTCTTTCCTCCTGGACAGAGAACTCCCAGCCCTGTCAGCAGCTCCAGGATAATCACACCCCTCAGACACAGCTGCTGGCTGCGTTTTATATCCAGCCCAAAACATGGACTGGACTGTGGGGAGCAGCCACCCACCCTACTCTTTAGCTGCTCCCAGTAAGAGCCGGCCCGGATCGGCTTTGCAGCCATGCTATTTAACAAAGTCAAACAGCACTAGCTGCTGCAGACAAAAACCCGGCTCTCACCTCACCGAGGCCAGCAACCTCGGTGACACGTACCTGCCATCACATATGACACCTTGCACCTTACCACATACCCCCTTTGTTCAACCCTGAGGGGTGAACACACGTGAGGCAGTGGACGCGGGACAGGGCATCTGCGTTGCCCTGCAAGCGGCCTGCCCTGTGTTCCACGGAAAACTTGAAATTTTGAAGAGATAGGAACCACCTGGTGACCCGAGCATTCCTCTCCTTGGCCTGACTCATCCATTTGAGGGGGAATGGTCGGTCACCAGACGGAACCTCCTCCCTAACAGGTAGTAGCGGAGAGATTCGAGTGCCCACTTGATAGCCAGGCACTCCTCTCCACTATACTATACCTGGACTCGGCGGGACTGAGCTTACGGCTCAGGAAGACAACGGGATGTTCTTCCCCGTTGACCTCCTGCGACAGTACCGCACCGAGGCCTACCTCCGAGGCGTCGGTCTGTACGACAAACTCCTTGTTGAAGTCGGGTGTCACCAAAACCGGGGACCCACACAGGGCCGACTTCAACGCGGAGAAAGCCTCCTCCGCCTTCTCACTCCAGCTAACCCTTCCAGACTTTCGCCCCTTCAACAGGTCTGTCAATGGCGCTGCTATTGTGGCAAAGTGGGGCACAAACCTCATGTAGTAACCTACAATCCCCAGGAACGACTTTACCTGCCTGGTGGTGACCGGTCGGGCCAGTTACGAATGGCCTCTACCTTAGTTACCTGAGGTTTGATGACTCCCGCCCAATTACATATCCCAGATATTTTGTCTCCTCTAACCCTATGGAGCACTTCTTTGGGTTAGCGGTCAGTCCGGCTTTCCTCAGGGCATCCACTACCGCCTGCACCTTGGGTAAATGGCTTTCCCAGTCGGTGCTGTGGATGACTACATCATCCAAGTAGGCCGAGGCGTACCGACGATGTGGTCGCAGCACTATGTCCATTAACCTTTGGAAAGTGGCGGGGGCGCCATGCAGGCCAAAGGGTAACACCTTGTAGTGATACAGGCCCTGCGGGGTAACAAATGCGGTTTTTCCTTAGCCGACTCCGTTAAGGGTACCTGCCAGTACCCTTTAGTGAGGTCCAGCACAGAAAAATAACGGGCTTGTCCTAAACTTTCAACCAGCTCGTCTACTCGGGGCATGGGATACGCGTCAAACTTGGATACTTCATTTAACTTACGAAAGTCGTTGCAGAACCGCAACGTCCCATCCGGCTTGGGTATTAGGACTATGGGACTGGCCCACTCACTTTTCGACTCCTCAATGACCTCGAGCTTCAACATTAACTGTACTTCCTCGCGATGGCCCGTCGCCGAGCCTCGGGTACCCGGTACGGTTTTAACCGGATCTTGGCCTGAGGCTCAGTGACGATGTCATGTTGGATGAGAGACGTGCGGCCAGGGAGGTCCGAGAACACATCCGTGTTCCGACTGATGAACTCCTGACTTCCTGAACTTGTTTGGAAGACAGGCTGTCTGCAATTTTTACCGTGGTTACTGCTTCACAGGCCTCGAACTGTGGGGCTGGACCCTTTTCACCTAGAAGCCCTGGCCGGGGGCTGTGGTCGTCGGCTGTGTCCCTATCTTTCCACGGCTTAAGTAAATTCACGTGGTACACCTGCTCGGCTTGCGCCGCCTGGCTGGTGTACTTTGTAATTTACTTCCCCTACCTTCTCGATCACCTCATAGGGGCCCTGCCACCTAGCTAGGAATTTGCTGTCAAGGGTGGGTACCAGAACCAAAACCCGATCTCCCGGATTGAAGTCCCGTGCACCGAGCCTGACGATTGTACACCCTACTCTGGGCTTGTTGCGCTGCCTCCATATGCTCCCGGACCAAGGGCAACACCCTTTCCATCCGGTCCTGCATTTGGGCGACATACTCAATGACACTTTTGTGGGGGACAGGCTGTTGTTCCCACGCTTCCTTGGCGATATCCAACAGGCCCCGAGGGTGTCTGCCATAAAGCAGTTCGAAGGGCGAGAACCCAGTAGAGGCCTGGGGCACCTCTCGCACTGCGAACATGAGATAGGGCAGAAGCAGATCCCAGTCCTTCCCATCTCTAGACACCACCCTCTTTAACATATTTTTTAGAGTTTGGTTAAACCTCTCCACAAGACCGTCTGTTTGCGGATGGTAAACGGACGTCCGTAACTGCTTTATACGCAACAATTTACACAGTTCCTCATTACTTTGGACATAAAAGGGGTCCCTTGGTCTGTCAGAACCTCTTTTGGCAGGCCCACACGGGAAAACATCTCCATTAACTCTTTGGCAATGAGCTTAGCTGAGGTATGTCGCAGAGGCACCACCTCCGGATACCGAGTGGCATAGTCGAGAACTACCAGAATGTGTTGGTGGCCCCTGGCAGACTTTGGTACAGGCCCAATTAAATCCATCGCGATTCGCTCAAACGGTACTTCAATAATTGGCAGAGGTACCAGAGGACTACGGAAATGTGGCTGGGGGCTAGTTATCTGACAGGTCGGACAGGACTTACAATAATTCTCTACCTCCTTGAACACACTGGGCCAATAAAATCGCTGCAGTATGCGGTCCTGGGTTTTCTGCCACCCCAGGTGTCCCCAAGAACATGTTGGTGGGCAAGCTCCATGACAAGCTTGCGATACGCTGTGGGCACCACCAACTGTTCAACAGGTTCGCCTCGGATTTGGTTCACCCGATACAACATATCCTGCAGAACAATAAACCGTGGGAACATTAATTCAGCCCCTGGTTTCTGGGGTTTCCCATCAATTTCCAGCACATTCTCCCAGGCCCTGGTTAGGGTTTGGTCCCGGTGTTGTGCGGTCCCAAAATTTTCCCCGGAGACATTGAGGTCTGCCAACTCAGGTCCCGGTGGCAAGTCCTCCGTGTCTCCCACCATTACACTCAGTGGGGTTGTCTCCCCCTCTACCGCTGGAGCAGTGGTCACCCCTACCGCCGGCCCTTCAGACTCGGGCTCCCAGGGTTCTGGCCTTCCAGCGGTATCAGGCCACTCTACTAGGGTCACCCCTGTCTCGGATCCCTCAGATACCTTTATTGCCGGCTACAGCGCCGGAAAACCGGGGAAGTCCCTCCCAAGTATTAGTTCGTGTGGGAGTTTAGTAGCGACAGCCACCTCGTGGGTCCACCTACCAGCCGCTGTGGACAAAGTCACTAGTGCAGTGGGATAGTCTTTCAGGTCTCCGTGGATGCACAGGACCCCGACTTTACGGCCAGTATACTCCGCAGGCCGTACAAGTGCAGCCCTTACCAGGGAGACTAAACTCCCGGAGTCCAGCAGAGCCACCGCCAGAGAGTCTCCCACCTCTACCTGACACAGGTGGTTATGGTCCTGCACCTCACGGGTGCCAGTTGCGCACAGCTTCCGTGCATACAGGGAGTGACGACCCTCGTAGTTCATATCCATCGGCTCATCCCGATGCGGACAGTCGGCCCTGATGTGGCCTGGCTCCTGACACCTCCAGCATACCACGGGAGGCGGACTCGCAGGGGGTATATTCGGGCAGGCCGCTCTGTCGCCGGACGTCGGAACTGGGGCAGAGGCCTCCGGGGTTTGACTGACCCCTTCCCGCAAGAGTCCCCTGCAGGTTTCTGGTGGCCTCGTAGCGCTCCACCAGGTCGACCATCTCCAGGGCATTGGTGGGCGATACCTGGCCGATCCAGTGCTGGAGGGGATAAGGCAGGGCCCTCCAAAAGATGTCCGCCAACAGCCGATCCAGCATGGCAGTGGGACTTAGTAGATCGGGCTGCAGCCACTTTTGCAGCCTGTGCAGCAGATCGTAGAACTGCGGCCTAGCGGGTTCAGTCATTTTAAAGTCCCACTGGTGGACTCTTTGGGCGCGGACCAGCACGTTCACGCCCAGTCTGGCTAGGACCTCTCCTTTCACAGTGTCATAATCTGCCGCTTGGTCGTCCGACAAGTCGAAAAACACCTGCTGGGGTCCGGAAGCCAGGAACGGAGCGACCACCTCAGCCCACTGGTCACGGGGTAACTTTTTCCCTCACGGCGACCTTCTCAAAACCGCCAGGTACGTCTCAACGTCGCCTGCGGGGTCATTTTTGGGATCGCCGCACGGACCGCTTCCGGGCATCTTGGACGTGGTGGGACGCTCCTGCCGCCTGTAACGCCATCACATGTTGTAGCAGTAGTTGGTTGGTCTCCCGCTGCTGCACGTTAGCCTCTATGAGAGCCTTCACAGCAGCCTCCATGTTGCCAGAAACTCCTGCTTGCAGCTTTGCTGGCTTAATATATTCCATACACTTTAGAAAAACAAAACTTCGGCGTTCACGCCAGCCTCACTGCGCATGCCCGCATCCTCCACCAAATGTGGGGAGTCGCTCTGGTAGACAGCGGTGCGGGTGCAGTTTAGAGGCAAAACAAGGAGTCCAGATTGTGCAACAAACAGTGTTTTATTCACACTTGCACACAAAATGAAAAACAGTCTCTTGGTGACAGTTCACACACAACGGAAATAACGTAGCCAAACAAAAACAGTCCAACACAGGTTCAGTCACCTGGGAGGTGTAGGTGCAGGTTCGCACCACGCTGTCGGCCCAGCCGCAGGAGAATCCAGCTTCAGGTAGCCAGGAACAAAATACCTCCTTGCTGAGCTCTTTCCTCCTGGACAGAGAACTCCCAGCCCTGTCAGCAGCTCCAGGATAATCACACCCTCAGACACAGCTGCTGGCTGCGTTTTATATCCAGCCCAAAACATGGACTGGACCGTGGGGAGCAGCCACCCACCCTACTCTTTAGCTGCTCCCAGTAAGAGCCGGCCCGGATCGGCTTTGCAGCCATGCTATTTAACAAAGTCAAACAGCACTAGCTGCTGCAGACAAAAACCCGGCTCTCACCTCACCGAGGCCAGCAACCTCGGTGACACGTACCTGCCATCACATATGACACCTTGCACCTTACCACATATGCCATATTTATTTCTCGGTATTTATAATCCGCCCCCTGCCTCCTTGGATATTATTAACAAGGGAGTATTATTTGCTCTTGCACATCTGGAGGCAGAGGTTTTATGTATGGGAGACTTTAATCTTCTTATGGACCATCCACTAGATAAATATGGAGTCCAACCCAGTGATACCGGTGCTAGGGACTTGTCCTGCTTTGCGGAGGGTAATGACAGAAGTGGGGTGGATAGATCTCTGGAGACTGAAATATTTGGATTTGTTTGCATATTCATGTCATGTGGCCCATCATCACTACCTTAGCCGGATAGACTATGGGGGTCATTTATTAAGACCAGTGTCTTAATAACCCCTATATCTGGCAGTGACTCTGGCACCTCTTCATAACTTCGGCGCATCCAGTCTAAATGCAAGCCAGCTCCCTTGCTGTCTTACATTTAGACCATTTTCTACTCCAAAAACAGGTGTAAAAATGATGAATGAGACGGGCCTGCCAGCCTATCCCCTTCCCCACCCAAACCACATAATATAAATCTCCCATAAATGACCCCATTTTAGAAACCACACCCTTTAAACTATTTAAAACTGTTTTTTGAAATGTTGTTAACCTTTTAAGTATTCCACAGGAATTAAAGCAAAATGGAGGTGAAATTTCAAAGTTTTTACTTCTTTTGCAGATTTTCCATTTTCATCAAATTTTTTTCTCCTGTAATACATCAAGGGTTAACAACAAAACAAACCTCAATATTTATTACCCTGATTTTGCAGTTTTTAGAAGCACCCCATATTTGGTCATATACCGCAGTATGGGTACACGACAGGGCTCAGAAGGGAAGGAGTGCCATATGGTTTTTGGAGGGCAGATTTTGCTGGAATGGTCTTTAGGCGCCATGAGGTATCCCCACAGTGAAAACCCCCAAAGAGTGACCACATTTTGTAAACTACACCACCCAAGGAATTTTTAAGGGGTGTAGTGAGCACATGACCCAGCAGGCATTTTTTATAGAATTTTTTATACTTGGGTGTGAAAATGAAAAATTAATTATTATTTTTTACAAGAAAATGGCTCGTTCGGCCCAAATTTACTTTTTGACAAAGGATAACAGGAGAATATCCCTCCACAATTTCCTACCCATTTACTCCTGAATACAGTAACACCCCAATTGTGGTAGTAAACTGTTATTTGGGGATACGCCAGGGCTCAGGAAGGAAGGAGCAGCATCTGGATTTTCTAACATGGAAATTTCTGACATGGTTTTTTAGAGCTATTTTTATTTGTTGACTGAGCTGCATGAGGGTTTATTTTTTGCGGACAAGCTGTAGTTTTTATTGGCATTATTTTGGGGTACATTTGGCTTTCTGATCGCCTTTTTATCTCATTTTTGGGAGGTGAAGTAACAAAAAAGCTGTTTGGTGTTATTTATCTATATTTTTTTTCACACCATTCACTTGATGGGGTAGATCATGTGATATTTGTATATATTCGATTGTTACGGACGCAACGATACCAAATATGTCTAGGTTTTTTTATTTTTAAGTTTTACAATAAGAATAAGAACATTGTTAGAAAAAAAAAACGTTATTGTGTTGTCATTTTCTTTGAGCCATATTTTTTAAATATTTCTGGCTATGGTCTTGTATGAGGGCTTGTTTTTTGCAGGATGAGGTGACGTTTTTATTGCTACCATTTTGGGGTACATACTAGTGATAAGCGAGCATGCTCGGCTGAATATCTGTTCGCCTCGAGCATTGCTATGCTCGGCACATTGCAGTACTCAACCGAGTACCGCATTGCTCCAGCACAATGCTCGAGTCTCCGCCCCGCACGTTTCACGGGTTTTAAGCAGCCAATACAGGTGCAGGTAAGGACTGCCCTCACTATAATGCCAGTAGCCATGGCTGCTGGCATTACAGTGATTGGCTGTCCGGAACGCGTCATCGGGTGCTATATAGCACCCGATGACGCATGTTCGGCTCAGACTTAGGGAGAGCAGAGTGTAGGAAGGGAAAGACAAAGTAGGGAGCAAATTTAACAGTTTTTATTCTGAGAAAGCTTTTCCAAGACCCAAAAGTCCTTTTAAGGACTACTGTGTTTGTGTGTGTGTGTGTGTTTTAGAGCAGCAATCTATTTACCTCCTGCAGTCTCAGGGACAATGCTTTGTAAAAGACAGTTAGTGCAGGGAGAGAAATTTGCTGTTTTTACTACTAAAAGCTTTTCAAAGACCCCAAAATCCTATTAAGGACTACTGTGTGTGTTTGACAGCAGCAATATATTTTTATTTTATACCAATTAGTGACATATACTACAGGGAGTGCAGAATTATTAGGCAAATGAGTATTTTGACCACATCATCCTCTTTATGCATGTTGTCTTACTCCAAGCTGTATAGGCTCGAAAGCCTACTACCAATTAAGCATATTAGGTGATGTGCATCTCTGTAATGAGAAGGGGTGTGGTCTAATGACATCAACACCCTATCTCAGGTGTGCATAATTATTAGGCAACTTCCTTTCCTTTGGCAAAATGGGTCAAATGAAGGACTTGACAGGCTCAGAAAAGTCAAAAATAGTGAGATATCTTGCAGAGGGATGCAGTACTCTTAAAATTGCAAAGCTTCTGAAGCGTGATCATCAAACAATCAAGCGTTTCATTCAAAATAGTCAACAGGGTCGCAAGAAGCGTGTGGAAAAACCAAGGCGCAAAATAACTGCCCATGAACTGAGAAAAGTCAAGCGTGCAGCTGCCAAGATGCCACTTGCCACCAGTTTGGCCATATTTCAGAGCTGCAACATTACTGGAGTGCCCAAAAGCACAAGGTGTGCAATACTCAGAGACATGGCCAAGGTAAAAAAGGCTGAAAGACGACCACCACTGAACAAGACACACAAGCTGAAACGTCAAGACTGGGCCAAGAAATATCTCAAGACTGATTATTCTAAGGTTTTATGGACTGATGAAATGAGAGTGAGTCTTGATGGGCCAGATGGATGGGCCTGTGGCTGGATTGGTAAAGGGCAGAGAGCTCCAGTCCGACTCAGACGCCAGCAAGGTGGAGGTGGAGTACTGGTTTGGGCTGGTATCATCAAAGATGAGCTTGTGGGGCCTTTTCGGGTTGAGGATGGAGTCAAGCTCAACTCCCAGTCCTACTGCCAGTTTCTGGAAGACACCTTCTTCAAGCAGTGGTACAGGAAAAGTCTGCATCCTTCAAGAAAAACATGATTTTCATGCAGGACAATGCTCCATCACACGCGTCCAAGTACTCCACAGCGTGGCTGGCAAGAAAGGGTATAAAAGAAGAAAATCTAATGACATGGCCTCCTTGTTCACCTGATCTGAACCCCATTGAGAACCTGTGGTCCATCATCAAATGTGAGATTTACAAGGAGGGAAAACAGTACACCTCTCTGAACAGTGTCTGGGAGGCTGTGGTTGCTGCTGCACGCAATGTTGATGGTGAACAGATCAAAACACTGACAGAATCCATGGATGGCAGGCTTTTGAGTGTCCTTGCAAAGAAAGGTGGCTATATTGGTCACTGACTTGTTTTTGTTTTGTTTTTGAATGTCAGAAATGTATATTTGTGAATGTTGAGATGTTATATTGGTTTCACTGGTAAAAATAAATAATTGAAATTGGTATATATTTGTTTTTTGTTAAGTTGCCTAATAATTATGCACAGTAATAGTCACCTGCACACACAGATATCCCCCTAAAATAGCTAAAACTAAAAACAAACTAAAAACTACTTCCAAAAATATTCAGCTTTGTGTTCATTGAGAACATGGTTGTTGTTCAATAATAAAATTAATCCTCAAAAATACAACTTGCCTAATAATTCTGCACTCCCTGTATACATAATCTGCAGGCTGACTCTTTAATAATCTGGGCCTAATATAGTGTCCATAATCTGTGGTGTTCTGTAACCAATACTGTACTACATCTGCAAACAGTGTCTGTATTACAAATTCCAATAATCTGGGCCTAATATAGTGTCCATAATCTGTGGTGTTCTGTAACCAATACTATACTATATCTGCAAACAGTGTCTGTATTGCAAATTCCAATAATCTGGGCCTAATATAGGGTCCATAATCTGTGGTGTTCTGTAACCAATACTGTACTACGTCATAAAACAGTGTCTGTATTACAAATTTCAATAATCTGGGCATAATATAGTGTTCATAATCTGTGGTATTCTGTAACCAATACTGTACTACATCATAAAACAGTGTCTGGATTACAAATTCCAATCCGAATACTGTGTCTTTAGAGGACAGTTAAACAATCTGCGCCACATCTAGCATCAAAACCATTAATATGAAGAAGGCGAGCACAAAGGGACAGGGACGTGGGCGTGATGATGATAGTGCACGCAGAGGCCGTGGCAGAGGCCTGGGTGCCATGAAATTGTGCCTGCTGCCAGTGCACCAGAAAAAAAAAAACACCCACCATACCCAGCTTCATGTCCAATTTAGCTGGGCGGCGCTGGACAACACTGTCCAAGTCGGACCAGTGCGAGCAGTTGGTCGGTTGAATTGCTAAAGATAATGCTTCCAGTCGGTTAAGCACCACCCTCTCATCCAGTCTCTGTAGCCAAGAGTCTGGTCAACCGAATCCTCACTCTGATCGTCCTTCCTCCCACCATGGAGAGGCTTGCCAACCGAGTGATCCCACACTCGGATATTCTGAGGAGCTCTTTCCAACGCCACTATTAGATTTGGCCCTCGCACCCAGCATGCTTGAAGAGGGACCA
The DNA here is from genome assembly GCA_033119425.1 of Bufotes viridis. Taxonomy (NCBI): domain Eukaryota; kingdom Metazoa; phylum Chordata; class Amphibia; order Anura; family Bufonidae; genus Bufotes; species Bufotes viridis. The sequence goes on along the minus strand of CM065591.1, from coordinate 236,505,901 downwards.
GAGATATTGTGCCCTTATTCCCAACTTCTTGAGCCTTCACAGTCTGACGGTGGTGAACAGCAATCATTCGTTCACGAGGTGGATGATGATGAGACACAGTTGTCAATCACTGAGGTTGTGGTTAGGTCAAGACAGGAGGCTAAACAGAGATAGGAAGTGGAAGAGGAAGTAGTGGATGATGAGGTCACTGACCCAACATGGGAAGGTGAAAAGCCGAGCGAGGACAGCAGTACAGAGGGGGAGGGATCCGCAGTCTGGAAGAGGCAGTGAGGTTGCAAAAGGGAGAAGTTGGCCCACACCAAACAGGCCTGCAACCGTTACACCGAGCACCCCCATGCGTAAATCTACCTTGCCAAGGGGTAGGTGTTCCGTAATATGGCACTTTTTTGAGGAAATTGCAGACGACAAAAGAGTGGTAGTTTGCAACCTGTGCCGTACCAAAATGAGCCGGGTGTGAACACTAGCAACCCCAACACCACCAGCATGATCCGCCACATGGCATCCAAGCACCCTAATAAGTGGTCCGAACGCTTGGGTCCCCAATATGGTTCTGCGGGTCACACTACTGCCTCCTCTTCCCCTGTGTTACCCACTGCCGGTCAATCCCCTGTCGAAGGCGCAGGCCCGGTTGCCCCTCGTGCCGCACCTGGACCTTCGCATGAACAGTCAGCAACAACATCAACTTCCCTGTCCCAGCGCAGCGTCCAAATGTCAATAACACCTGCATTTGAATGCAAGCACAAATACCCACCCACAGGCCATAGCACTAAATGCGCAACTTTCAAAATTACTGGCCCTTGCAATGTTGCCATTTAGGCTTGTGGACACTGAGGCCTTCCGTAGCCTGATGTCGTCGGACGACCCTCGTTACGCAGTCCCCAGCCGCCACTATTTTTCAGTGTCCCGTGCCCGCCTCACACCAGCATGTGTCCCAGAACATCACCAGTACCCTGACCAACGCACTTACTGGGAAGGTCCACTTCTAGAGATGTCCCGAACTATTCGCCAGTGAACAGTTCTCGGTGAACATAGCTTGTTCGTGTTCGCCGCAGCGGGCGAACATATGCGATGTTCGGTCCGCCCCCTATACATCATGATTGAGCAAACTTTGACCCTGTACCTCACAGCAGACACATTCCAGCCAATCAGCAGCATACCCTCCCTCCCAGACCATCCCATCTCCTGGACAGCATCTATTTTAGATTCATTCGGAAGCTGCAGTCTTAGTGAAAGAAGGGACAGTGTAGCTGCTGCTGATTTAATTGGGAAATCGATAGCTGGACTAGTGTATTCAGTGTCCACTCCAGTCCTGAAAGACTCATCTGATCTCTGCTGTAAGGACAGTGTCCTGATAGCACCCCAAAAAGCCCTTTTTAGGGCTGCTACATTAGTCTGCTGTCATTTATTTTTTCTCCATATATATATATTGCAGTTGCCTGGCCTGCCCGTGTGTGAGGAGCTTTAGGCCTACAGACTGTAGTGTGCCCACTGCCAGTGCCCACCACTCATAACGTGTGGCACAGGACTTTGCATCAAAAAAAGGCATTTCATTTTTACACTTTAATCTAAGGTTAGTTGCTTGCCAGTGTGTGTCAGGCCGACTTCCACTGAATGTAGTGTGCCCACTGCCAGTGCCCACCACTCATACCGGGTAGCACAGGACTTTGCATAAAAGAAGGCATTTCATTCTTACCCTTTAATCTAAGGTTAGTTGCCAGCCAGTGTGTGTCAGGCCGACTTCCACTGACTATAGTGTGCCCACTGCCAGTGCTCACCACTCATACCGGGTGGCACAGGACTTTGCATAAAAAAGGCATTTAATTTTTACCCTTTAATCTAAGGTTAGTTGCCTGCCAGGGTGTGCCAGGCCGACTTCCACTGACTGTAGTGTGCCCACTGCCAGTGCCCACCACTCATACCGGCTGGCACAGGACTTTGCATAAAAAAAAGGCATTTAATGTTTACACTTTAATCTAATTTCAGTTGCCTGCCTGCTGCCAGTGTGTGTCAGACCCACTTCCATTGACTGTAGTTTGCCCACTGCCAGTGCCGATCACTCATACCGGGTGGCACAGAAGCTTGCCGATAAATAAGGCATTTAATTTTTACCCTTTAATCTAAGGTTAGTTGCCTGCCAGTGACTGTAGTGTGCCCACTGCCAGTGCCCACCACTCATACCGTGTGGCACAGGACTTTGCATTAAAAAAAAAGCCATTTAATTTTTACACTTTAATCTAATTTCAGTTGCCTGCCTGCTGTCAGTGTGTGTCATGTCCACTTCCACTCACTGTAGTGTGCCCACTGCCAGTGCCCACCACTCATACAGGGTGACACAGTAGCGTGCCGATAAATATGGCATTTCATTTTTACACTTTAATCTAATTTCAGTTGCCTGCCTGCTTCCAGTGTGTGTCAGACCCACTTCCACTGACTGTAGTGTGCCCATTGCCAGTGCCCACCACTCATAACCGGGTGGCACAGTCGCTTGCCAATAAATAAGGCATTTCATTTTTACCCTTTCATCTAAGGTTAGTTGCCGGCCAGTGTGTGTCAGGCCCATTTCCACTGACTGTAGTGTGCCCACTTCCAGTGCCCACCACTCATACCGTGTAACACCGTAGCTTGCCGATAAATAAGGCATTTAATTTTTATACTTTTATCTAATTTCAGTTGCCTGCCTGCTGCAAGTGTGTAAGAGAAAAATGGTCAGCACTCGCTTCGTTGCACGTTTGCACGGGATAGGACCAATACCACGTATTGGTAACATCAAATTCTTAGTCCTAATGGTGGACTTGTGCTTTCCAATGCGATCTCTAACAGTCTGTATTGTTTCCCCAATATATAGTAATCCACATGGGCATTTTATTAGGTATATTACATTTGTAGACTCGCAGGTGAAAAACACATCCACCGGATATGCCTGTCCACTATGTGGGTGATAGCTATTGGGTCCTTTGATGATGTTAGAGCACTGGAAGCAATGCAGACAGGGAAAAGTACCTCTTCGCTGTTAAGCAAGTACACTTTGTTTCAAGGCACCCTTGGTGCTCCCCAGATCTGCTCGGACTAATTTATCCTTGTAACTCGGGTTCTTCTTATTACAAATAAGCGGAGGATTTTTAAATTCATCAATCTGGGGGTACGCTTTTCCTAGCAAGTGCCAGTGCTTCCTCACAACGTTATCTAATTTATGGTTAAAAGGGTGATACTTATGAATTAATGCCACTCTGGGGCCCTATTCTTTGTCAGACTTACAGGAATTGTCCAACCTATTTAGGGTTTTCCTTAAAACTGGTAGGGGATATCCCCTTTCTTCAAACCTCGTGGTCATTTCATCGATTCGAAGTCCCTGTATCACAGGGTTCGAGACTATCCGTCTCACCCTCTGGTACTGTGACTTAGGGATAGCCCTATTTAGGGATGGTGGATGAGCACTGAAAAAGTGGAGGATACTATTCCTGTCTGTCTCTTTTCGGAACAAATCAGTAGAGAGGTTACCATCCGGATCCTTAATTACCCTTGTATCAAGGAAACTCACATTACAATTGGCATTGATTTTACACTTTAATCTAATATCAGTTGCCTGCCTGCTGCCAGTGTGTGTCAGGCCCACTTCTGCTGACTGTTGTGTGTCCACTGCCAGTGCCCACCACTCATACCGGGTGGCACAGTAGCGTGCCGATAAATAAGGCATTTCATTTTTACACTTTAATCTAATTTCAGTTGCCTGCCTGCTTCCAGTGTGTGTCAGGCCCACTTCCACTGACTGTAGTGTGCCCACTGCCAGTGCCCACCATTTATATCGGGTGGCACAGTAGCTTGCCGATAAATAAGGCATTTAATTTTTACACTTTAATCTAAGGTTAGTTGCCTGCCAGTGTGTGTCAGGCCCACTTCCACTGACTGTAGTGTGCCCACTGCCAGTGCCCACCACTCATACCGTGTGGCACAGTAGCTTGCCGATAAATAAGGCATTTCATTTTTACACTTTAATCTAATTTCAGTTGCTTGCCTGCTGCCAGTGTATGTCAGGCCCACTTCTGCTGACTGTTGAGGCCCACTTCTGCTGACTGTTGTGTGCCCACTGCCAGTGCCCACCACTCATACCGTGTGGCACAGTAGCTTGCCGATAAATAAGGCATTTAATTTTTACACTTTAATTTAATTTCAGTTGCCTGCCTGCTGCCAGTGTGTGTCAGGCCCACTTCCGCTGACTGTAGTGTGCCCACTGCCAGTGCCCACCACTCATACCGGGTGGCACAGGACTTTGCATAAAAAAAGGCATTTAATTTTTACCCTTTAATCTAAGGTTAGTTGCCGGCCAGTGTGTGTCAAGCCCACTTCCACTGACTGTAGTGTTCCCACTGCCAGTGCTGTTAGGGGACGTAACAGGGATTAAACTGATAAGAATAGTACTAAGTAACACACCACTCATATAGGGTTGCACAGTACATTGCACGGCGCACGTGCAGTGCTCCAAATTGGAAGTAAGAGGACCGACCAAGCTTCTTTTTCCATCTCCCGGTTCCTAAAATCTTTTCGATACACGTCCCCTGATGGGGGACGTAACAGGGATTAAACTGATAAAAATAGTACTACTAATTACTGAACCACTCATATAGGGTGGCACAGTACATTGTGCGAGGAAGAGACCTTCAATGACGTCAGTGAGAACAAGGAACGGGACATGGTTAGCTTGGTATCCAACCTTGTGCAAATGGGGAGTTTGCGGTTGTGCAAATGGGGAGTTTGCGGTTGTGCAAATGGACTGTTTGCGGTTGTTTGTAGTGCGTTAAACGGGGAGTTTGGTCTGTCACAGTTAGGTCTGTCACTGTGAAGTGGGCGTAACCCTTACACTACCTGATCGATACAACATCATACCTGATCGTATATTGTACACACACTGGATGTGTTAAAGCACGTTATTCCAAACAATTTAGGAATGTTAGGTGATTTATGCCCTTTATGGATTAAAACCCGACTCTGCGTCCACTACGTAATTTTCCATGGGAGTTTTGCCATGGATCCCCCTCCGGCATGCCACTGTCCAGGTGTTGGTCCCCTTGAAACAACTTTTCCATCACTACTGTGGCCAGAAAGAGTCCCTGTGGGTTTTAAAATTCGCCTGCCTATTGAAGTTTATGGCCCGGTTCGTCCGTCCGCGAACGGAAAATTTTATGTTCGTGACATCACTATCCACTTCACCACGGACACATGGACAAGTGCTGGTGGCCAGGGACGCTACATTTCCCTGACCGCACACTGGGTGAATATTGTAGAGGCAGAGAGTTAGTCGTACCCTGGGATGGCACAGGTGCTACCCACGCCCAGGATTGCAGACCCTACATCCATCAGGGTCTCCACCAGCAGCTATGTTACTTACTCCAACCCCCACTTCTCCTTCTCCGCCACCTCCTCCTCCACTTCCACCTGCAGCTGCAGTCAGCCATCAGTCGCTAGCTGGAAGCAGTATAGCACTGCTGTGGGTAGGCTTCAACAGGCCGTGCTGAAGCTGATCTGCTTAGGGGACAAAGAGCACACTGCCCCAGAGCTGTGGCAGGGTATAAGGGACCAGACCGAGCTGAGGCTCTTGCTACTCAACCTACAACCATGCATGGTTGTGTCTGACAATGGCTCTAACTTGGTGGCAGCTTTGGAGCTTGGCAACCTGACACACATCCCATGACTAGCCCACATCTTAAACTTAGTGGTTCAGCGGTTTATCAAAACCTACCCCAATTGGCAAGAGCTACTAGTGAAGGCGCGCCGCTTAAGTGCCCATTTCCAGCTCACTGACTGTTGTGCGAAGTGAGCATGCGCTGGAACTCTACGTTCTACATGTTGGCCAGGCTTTGTGAGCAGCAGAGGGCAGTTGTGGAATGCCAGCTGCAAGATGGTCGTCGCCTTACGAGTCAACTGCCACTATTCACAAGTGAGGAGTGTGCACTGATGTCAGACCTCTGTGAGGTTTTAAAAAAATTGGATGAATCCACGCAGATGTTTAGTGGCGATAACGCTATTACCAGCGTAACCCTCCCATTACTGTGTCTACTCAAACGATCGCTGCTCACAATTAAATAGGACGCTCTGAATGTGCCAGACGAGGAGACGGGGGAGGACTTTACACAGGGTGATAGCCTGACCACCCACAGTTCGTCTTCTCAGCACAAATTGGACCATGAAGAGGAGGAGGAGCTGGAGACAGTTGCCTCTGCTACTACAGAGGGTAGTACCCATGGAACTTTAATTCCATCTGTTCAGCGTGGATGGGCAGAAGAAGAGGATGAGGAGATGGAGAGTCATCCTGATGTCAACATCGACATCTTGCCTGTTGGTGCTCTGACTCACATGGCTGACTTCATGTTAGGCTGCCTTTCCCGCGACCCTCGCGTTATACGCATTTTAGATAACATGGATTACTGGGTGTTCATCCTTCTCGACCTCCGCTACTAAGAGAACTTCTCATCTCTCATTCCTGTGGTGGAGAGGACGAGACGTGCAATACCAGAAGGTACTTTTTGGGAGATTGCTCCAAAATTTTCCATCTGACAACGTGCCCGCCAGAGTCCGTACTTCCTTAGGCAGGGAGACAAGGGGAAAACACAGCAGTTCCAACAAAGGCAGGGCAGGGCAACACTCTCCAAGGCAATATTTGCTTATTTACTTGTACACAGCATCAATTGAATGTGGCTCTATAGATTATGGTTTCTAATTCCGTACTGCAGCTGTAGACATATATATCCACTAGTTCACATATAGGTGAATATGAATACTAGAGTTTTTGCATGCAGGCTAAAGTCAATCCAGATGATCAAATATTTTAAGATATGGCTACGTATAACTCAGTGCCAAGAAATTATATCGCACACTTCATGTCGTTATATGTGCCCTATTAACAGCAGGCTTTTGATTAGTCTCAACTTGACACTAAATTTACAGATATGACATGTCCTTTAAAGAATAATTCAAATAAGGTAGTTAATGAAAATCACTTTACAGGATAGCTGAATCCAATTATTTAGAGGCAGTTGTTGATTTTTCAAAAAAGTGCCTCTTACCGCCTCCCGCTATACGGAAATGTCTGTTAGCCTCAACATGCACATGCAGAGGCTTTTGTAGTTTTCTTACTGCCTAGTAGTCCATCTATCCATATATAGTGTTCCCCGCCTGCTTCGGCATGTATGTCTGGTCACCTTTTGGTGCCGAATGTCTGCTTAGTGGTCCAATGGAAGAGTGGGGAGAAGAATCCTTCTTGTGAGTAAACATGATATTCCTTTGCGTTACTTATTGTGCTGGTAGCGGTATCGATGACCGATTGGACAAGGGAAAATTCCAAGTTGACGACCTTTTTGGCTGAATTCAATACCTGGGATCTTGATCTACAATTTCCGATGGTCTTATCTAAGACCATATTACAGTTTCTGGATGTACTGGTCTACAAAGAAGGTACTAACCCTTTCACTGACTTACATGTTAAACCTACAGACCGCAAAAATGTTTTAATATTTGAGAGTTTCCACACAAGGAGTATGGTTTCTGCACTACATAGGTCCCAATTATTATGTGTCGAGCGTATTGTGAGTGATGATACACAAGGTACAAAAAGTCTTGATGAAATGTGTCACATACAGTATTTTTTTAAAACGGGCTTATCCCAAAAGTCTGCTTGCAGGACATAGGAGAACTGTAGACACTGTACAGAGAGAGACTTACTGACACCTAAGAGTGAGAGCTACAATACCAGAATCTTTTTCATAAGCAAGTACTATACTCTGAATTTAGTCCCAGGATTGCAACTATTCTAAGAAAAAACTGTGATATTATACAAAGAGGCCATGCGGATATACAGGACTTTCAGGAACAACCTATCAAGCCCTATAATCATAGATGCAATCTCATGCAAGGATATTCTCACTAAATAAGTTGTGGGTCACAGAACGGACTCTAAACAGACATATTTGATACCCCCGAAAAAGTGTAATTTCTCCTTTTGGGAACTGCTGCAATTGTAATACTATTAATAAGGGCAACTCCTTCAAAAATCCAAGAACTGGCGGAAAAAAAAAAAACCTGATTAAAGTTTACATTACTTGTCTGTCAAGCTTTGTAATTTACATCCTCCAATGCCCCTGCCGGTTGTTATACATGGGGGAAACTACTGGTGAATGCAGAGAAAGAATAACCAAACACAAACCATCATAATCCATATACGGACAAGATAATCGGACCTCCCAGTACCCAAATACTTCATAGAGGTGGGGCATAACACCAGCCAGGTGAGATTCCGTATCATAGAACATATACCTAAATTACACAGAGGTGGTGATTAAGAAAAAAGGTTGAAACAGAAGAAGCTAATATGCATCTACGAGTTGGACATTCTGACCCCAAGGGGGATTTAATATTGATTTATTGTCTTTTGGTGCAGTAGTCCATGTAGCAGCTGTTGCAAGTTATATGAGAAGAGGCTCTAGGTGTTATACATAGTTGTTCCCTTTTTAACCTTTCCCCTTTCCTTAGGTACCTGGGTTTTTACTTTGGACCTTTCTTTGGAAACTTATTTACTTGGACATAGCTCTTGGACATGGGTAATGTTTGCCTCATAGTTTATTTGCCTCTATTGAATATCTATCTGAATAGTGAGGTTGGTCTTGTTGCCCTTATTTATTGTGATTTCCTATTTTTGATCACTAATAAGGCTTAGCCTGCTCTGTTAAATGAAAATTGCCTTTTTCCCTCCAGTCGCATCTCTATCCCTACCTACGGTCTTTGTCTATCAGGCACGTCATTCATTCAGAGCGTCTGCGCACAGTACTGCCTAGCACGCTCCTGTTATTGCCCTCACGTTTACATACGCTTTCCTCTGTGTTTCCAGTTGCCTTACGCTAGTATGCTTCCCTAGTACATGTAGCGACTGGCCGACCTATGAGCCTTATGCCAAGTTTGTTTTTCCTCAGTACACTTTCATCAATATGCAGGTGCAGTCTTTTTGTCACTACATCTATAATATATGGTCTGCTGTGCTTGGTTTATTTATTTGTTGACAGTCACAGGGTGTTCATGACATGCCTGTCTCACAATGATACGTCACTATACGTAGTAAGGCTGATTAGTCAGCCCGCATTTGTGGGAGGGGTGAAGGCTCTTCTTAAACAAGCCACTGCCTCACTCCTGGGCGTGTGTTCTTCAGGTGCACTGGTGCCGCTAGGTGTCATTAGTGAACTAGCTTCTCTGGTGGTAGGATTTCTTTCTTTGCAGCATGGAGCCAGAACAGAGCTTTTTATTTCGCTCGCTACTACCGTAGCATGCACGCGCTGTAGTACGTAAGTAAGTTGGGCCGTGGCCGTCTCTCCTGGCCGGTCGGAACCCGACTTCGCTAGCGAATGGGAGGCTTCACCTCAGAATCTGCTGCCTCAGGTTTGTTCGTGGGGGCTAAGTATTTATATTTCTTTCAACTTCGTTTATTTGATAATAGGAGTTAGTTCCTATATATCTTGCAAATTTTACTTCGCTTTGTTTGTCGCGTATGGAAAGTTACTTCAGCTTGTACGCAGTAAAGGAAGAGTTACCCGGGCTGCATGTGACGTCATGTTTGGAGATCAGATGCAGCTGTTGTTGTTCAGGCCTATTGGTTTAGCTGTTCCTTGCCATGTGACTCCCCCTCCCCCAGCTAAAAAAAAAAAGAAAAAAACATGATGCACTTTATGCTCTGCTCTTATCCTAAGCGGCATTTCCACGTTCGGCTTTTACTTCTGTCTTATGCCTGCTTTTGCAGCATGCTTCATATGCCTCAAACCCTCAGATGCATCGCACATCTTTTATTGTCCATCACTTTTACGCTGCTCGTTCCAAGACCGGCCTTTACATTTTGCAGTTACACATGTTTTACTCTCTGCTCACCGGAGCTGTGTCCACATGTCTGCTATTTTCATCATGCTTCATACGTCAATCACATTTGAGTTGCATTCACCCGTTGGCTGTTACATCACATTCCGTACCCAGCCGACATCTGGAACTGTAATACACGCCTACTATTAGATGTTTTTTATACTCTGCCATGGCCAGAGCTGCTACTGTTACTCCATTTTGTTCTCTGGCCGCACCAGATCGGAGTTCACACTTTGCTGTTACATCATGTTTTTTCTACTCCACTCGCAACTAGAGCTGCGTTCATGCGTCGGCTAGTATACCATGTTTGCTCTGCTTACAGTGAGAGCTGCGTTCACATGTCTGCTGTTACAACAGGTTCAGAGATGCGTTCACGTTCGCTGTCACATCATGTTCATGCTCCACTCACATTTAGAGCTGCTGTTATACCAAATTCATTCTCGGCTCACACCCAGAGGTGCATTCACACTTACCCGGTCAAACTCACGACCAGAGCTGCGTTCATACGTCTATCGGTATATCATGTTTGCTCTACTCACACCCAGAGCTGCGCTCACACGTCCACTGTTACTACAGGTTCTTTCCAGGCCCATTTCAAGAGTGGCGTTCATGTCACTGTTACATCATGTGTCATGCTCCATTCACAACCAGAGCTGCTGTTATACCAATTGTATGCTCTGCCTATACCCAGAGTTGTGTTCACACTTCTACCGTTAAAATAGGTTTTATACCCCACTCGCCAGAGCCGCTTTCCATGTCAGCTGTCACTTCAAGTTAATATTCCGTTCACATCCAAAGCTGCGTCCGCACGTCTGCTTTTACATCTTGTCCTCTACTCCATTCACTACTATTCAGTTTTGCATTCTTACGTCTGCTTTATACCATGTTTTTCATGCTCTAGTCATGCTCAGAGCCGCGCTCATACAGGTCAGGTCACATTTTCCACGTATATCATGTTTTTTTTTTTTTTTTAGGCACTACTCACATCCAGAGCGGCATTCAACCATCTGTTGTTACATCATGTGTTACACTCTGCTCCCACTCAAAGCTGCATTCTCCTGTTCCTTGCTACATCATGGTTTTTACTCACTCCGCACCCACTGCTTGGTACCACTCTCCCGGTATATTCACTCATATTCACTCATATTCACTCAAATTGGTCTCCCTTACTCCTGGTTCGCATTTACTCAGATTGGTCTCATGCCTAAGTTCACCAAAACATCATCTCAGCGGAGGCCAGTGGGCCAATAGGAGCAAGATTACCACCATGTTCACAAGTTGTTCATTTGTTTGTCGTGATAAGGTACTTCGCTTAGCAAACTTGCAAAGTATCAGGCTCTTGTTTTTATCCCATCTCTGTTAAGTGTTTTATTTATGCACGTTGTTTTTGGTTTACTAATGTCTATATTTTCAATGCCTGTTGGCAGTTATGTTTCTTTTAGGCCACTTTTAGCCAATCCAATCATCCAAGTTGCTGCCTATCCCATCAGGTCTGGCTCAAGTTTTAATTACTTCTCGTCACTGTCACGTCATTCAGATCAGTCTCTTGGCTCCACGGGCCCGATGATTACTTAATGACCGCTTTGGCCCCATGGCTTCTGGTGCCCGATGACCGCTTTCGCATCATGGCTTCTGGTGCCTGATGACCACTGTGGCCCCATGGCTTCTGGGGCCCGACGACTTCTTCGGCCCCATGGCTTCTGGGAGACCGATGACAGCTTTGGCCCCATGGCTTCGTGGGACCGATGACCGCTTCGGCACTATGGCTTTGGGGGACCAATGATGGCTTCGGCCCTATGGCTTTGGGAGACCAATGACCGCTTCGACCCTATGGCTTTGGGGGACCGATGACCGCTCCGGCCCCATGGCTTTGGAGGACCGATGACCGCTCCGGCCCCATGGCTTTGGAGGACCGATGACCGCTCCGGCCCCATGGCTTTGGAGGACCGATGACCGCTCCGGCTCCATGGCTTTGGGGGATCGATGACCACTTTGGCCCCATGGCTTCGGGGAACCGACAACCGCTTCGGTCCCATGGCTTCAGGGGACCGATGACTTGTTTTCAGTCCTGCCTGGCTGATTGCCTGGTTGGTTGACCATCCATGCTTCCAGGCTGATTGGGCCCGAATGTCTCATATTCATATCTGCTTCCCTGATCACCTGCATACGGCCCAGGTTTTTTAAACTAAAGTCTGTCACCTGCAGTGTTCAGTCAGGTTCACTTTTTACTCGCCTAAGTTTCCTGCTACATTACGTTCTTTAGGTGTTACACTTTTATTAATGTCCATTGTCTGCCATGCTCCAGCATCACACTTCAATTACTGGAGCTCAAGTCTTTAGGGTCACCTGCCATGTTGGTCAGGTCACATTTTCCAATGATATTCGCCTGTCACGGCATTCGGGCCACGTAGGTTCAGTTTAGGTTTCGCTTTCCACGTTAGTCAGGCCCACTGTTCAATTGCCAGCACGTTATTGAGGCCACATGTTAGTCATAATTTCCTGTGGTCTGCTAATTTATGTACAGTATGTTCATATGCATTCATATTCTCTTCTACTCAATTCAGGCTCCCCTGTCCGTATCACTGTACCGCTGGACAGTCCTCTTCATTTCACTCTTCATCACTGCTAGTCCCCTCGGCTAGACATGATTTATTATCGCACTGCTTCATTCTGCCGCACAGTCCTCATTTCCTTGGCTGGTCTCTCCTAATTGTTGCATAGCTTTTCTACAGGACTTTCCTTTCATGGCACCGCCCCCCCCTGCTGGTCTCTCCTCTCCGTTGCCCTGCTCCCTCTGCCATTACAGTGGTCTTATCGCACGGCTCCCTCTGCTGGAGAGTCTTTTTTCTGCACAACTCCATCCGCTGGACAGTTGGACATGCTTCCTCTGCTGGTTATTGGTCATTACTGCTCCCTCTACTGGTCAGTCTTCTTTACCATACGCTCCCTCTGTTAGACAGTGGTTTTCCGTACGGCTTATCTTCCGTTCGCTCCTCATTGCTGTGCTGCTTTCTCTGCTGTTCACTCCTCGTGGCCATTCTGCTCCCTCTGAGAGCAGCTATCACAACGGCAGGTCATGCAGGTCATGCCGGAGGAAGAACAAGTAGGGTAATTATTCCCTCTAGCATTTCAGTCCCTGTTCCTAGTGGAATATATCTCGTCACCCAAGTTCCCGCACAAAGTCTTTTTGTCTTTTACTACATCTAGGAATTCGTTCCGCCCGCTTTGTCGCAAAATTTTGTATTCCCTCACTCATGGGAGGGCATAGACAGGATCTATACCATGGCTTCCTAGCTTCTTGCCATACTAACCCCAGACTCTACAACACATCGAATCGACCATTCCCTCCCTTCTCTTTACTCATGGTAGATTCAGATACTAGATACTCAGCATTAAACTAATTCTCAGGGGTTCACATAAGAACAACGCAGGGACCATGGCAAGCAAATGATGTCTGGGGAACTATTCAAGGATTCCCCTCCTACTTCCATGGTTTCTTTTGCCCCCTCGCTTCCTGCATAGTCTAGGTAGTCAGGTTTCTCTTTCAGTTCCACAAACTCCTGAGGCCAGGGTAATTGTCAATACTTGAACAACAGTTCACCAGGTTCAGTTAATATTTCATGCTCCATTCCACAGCGTATTCCCAGTCCTTCATTCTGGTTTGGGGCAGTATCTGCAACATCGAGCATCATGCCTCCGTCTTTGTAATATGCAAGCTGTGATGTAGGTCTCCTTATGGTTTTGCCTCATCCATCCAGAACGTGCGGTCAAGATTGCTGATGCCTTGCAGTTGGTGGGGGATTTGTTTGCACATTCCATTGAGTTTCTTCTATAACCTACTTGGCTTGGTTTTTGCCCCCTTTTTATGCCTTCCCACGGCTATGGCTAAGGGCACACTTCAAGACATTAAGTTAGGTTAGCTAGCATACGTCTAGCCGGGTTAGGTTGTTCTTGATGTTTATCTCCCTAGGGTTCATCAAACATCGTCAGCTGTAGCCATGACCACAAGTAGTAAGGCTGAATAGTCAGCCTGCATTTGTGGGAGGGGAGGAGGCTCTTCTTAAGCAAGCCACTGCCTCACTCCTGGGTGTGTGTTCTTCAGGTGCCCCACCTTCCCTCCCTTCTCTTTTCATTTTCACAGGGTATGCCCCCTTTTAGGCCTACCCACGGCTATGGCTAAGGGCACACTTCAAGCCATTAAGTTAGGTTAGCTAGCATACGTCTAACCGGGTTAGGTTGTCCTTGATGTTTATCTCCCTAGGGTTCATCAAACATCATCGGCCGTAGCCATGACCACAAGTGCTAGTATATATATATGAGCACAGTCTTGGATTAACTGCTAAACTGCTAAGCTGATACTGTGCCAGGGTGTCTCTCACAGTAATAGTGCTCCACAAAGTCCCATCGATAGAAATAATCTGCCAGAGTGCACTTAGTGTTAACAGTAATGTGCATAATGTGTGTCAGTACAAAAAAAAACCTTTTAATGTGTGCCAGTACAAAAAAAAAAACCCTTACCTCTCAGATCAGAACCCCATATCAGATCCTCAGATCAGACCCCCATATCAGATTCTCAGATCAGACCCCCATATCAGATCCTCAGATTAGACCCCCATATCAGATCCTCAGATTAGACCCCCATGTCAGACACTCAGATTAGACCCCCATATCAGACCTCAGATCAAACCCCCATATCAGAACCTCAGACCCTCATATCTGATCCTCAGACCCCCATATCAAAACTCAGATGAGACCGCATCAGATCTCCATATCAGACCTCAGATCAGACCCCCATATCAGATTTCAGATCAGACCCCCATATCAGATTTCAGATCAGACCCCCATATCAGATTTCAGATCGGACACCCTTATCAGATCCTCAGACCACCATATCAGATCCTCAGACCCCCATATAAGACCTCAGAACAGACCCCATATCGGACCTCAGTTCAGACCAAAAATAAATAGGGATGAGGGAACCCGAACTGTATAGTTCGGGTTCGTACCGAATTTTGGGGTGTTCGGGACCCGGACCCGTACATTTTGAAAAAAGTTCAGGTTCGGGTCCGTTGTTCGGCGATTTCTTCCCGCTTTCTGAAGGGCTGCAAAGCAGCCAATCAGCTAGCGTTTTACTTCTTGCCCTAAGAAGCCATCACAGCCATGCCTACTAATGGCATGGCTGTGATTGGCCAAGTGCAGCATGTGACCCAACCTCTATTTAAGCTGAAGTCACGTAGCACCGCACGTCACTCTGCTCTGATTAGTGTAGGGATAGGACGCAGCTACTGTGAGGGCAAGATTAGGCAGGGAAAACTCAGCAAAAATACCTAATAAAGTAATCAATCTACAACTGTGAAACATTCAACTTCTGCTAGTTAATTGCTCACTGGTTTTTAGGCTGCACAGAGCGTTTTTCTGTCACTTTGTTATGGGGTGATCGGCGGCCATTTTGTGTCTTGTGGTGCACCAGCACAAGCTGCCACCAAGTCCTTCAATCCATCAATACTAGGTTTTTTTTTTGCTATATCCTACATCAGGGGCTTGGCTGTGCTTATTGTCACACCTAGAAACTCAGGATAGAAATTTCTATATTTTATTGAGGGGTTAAGTTCAATTGACAAAATAGCAATCCCCTAAATCTGGTGTTCCAGCTGTGGCTAGCCAAGTGTAATACTGTCTGCTGGCAAAGGATATATTTTGTTCTGGGGTGAAATTCAATTGCCAAAATAGCAATACCGTAAATCTGCTGTCCTAGCAATGGCCGGCCAAGTTTAATAGTGTCCGGCAAAGGAATTATTATTTTCTGGGGTGAAATTCAGTTGCCAAAATAGCAATACCGTAAATCTGGTGTCCCAGCAGTGGCTGGCTAAGTTTAAGAGTGTCCGTCATAGGATATATTATTTTCTGCGGTGAAATTCAGTTTCAAAAATAGAAATACAGTAAATCTGGTGTTCCAGCTGTGACTGAACAAGTTTAATAGTATCCGTCAAAGGATAGATTTTGTTCTGGGGTGAAATTCAATTGCCAAAATAGCAATACCCTGAATTTGGTGTTCCAGCTGTGACTGGACAATTTCCCTAGTGTCCGTCAAAGGATATATTATTTTCTGGGGTGAAAGTCAGTAGCAGAAATAGAAATACAGTAAATCTGGTGTTCCAGCTGTTGCAGGCCTAGTTTAAATCTGTCCATAAAAGGGTATACTTTTTTCTGGGGTGAAATTTAATTGCCAAAATAGCAATAAGCTGAATCTGGTGTTCCAGCTTTGACTGGACAATTTCCCTAGTGTCCGTCAAAGGATAGATTATTTTCTGGGTTGAAATACAGTTGCAAAAATAGAAATACAGTAAATCTGGTGTTCCAGCTGTGGCTGGACAAGTTTAATAGTGTCCGTCATAGGATATATTATTTTCTGCGGTGAAATACAGTTGCAAAAATAGAAATACAGTAAATCTGGTGTTCCAGCTGTGGCTGGACAAGTTTAATAGTGTCTGGCAAAGGATATATTTTTTTCTGGGGTAAAATTCAATTGCCAAAATAGCAATACCGTAAATCTGGAGTCCCAGCAGTGGCTGGCCAAGTTTAATAGTGTCCGGCAAAGGATATATTTTTTTATGGGGTTAAATGCAGTTGCAAAAATATAAATACAGTAAATCTAGTGTTCCAGCTGTGACTGAACAAGTTTAATAGTATCCGTCAAAGGATAGATTTTGTTCTGGGGTGAAATACAGTTGAAAAAATATAAATACAGTAAATCTGGTGTTCCAGCTGTGGCTGGACAAGTTCAATAGTGTCCGTCATAGGATATATTATTTTCTGTGGTGAAATACAGTTGCAAAAATAGAAATACAGTAAATCTGGTGTTCCAGCTGTGGCTGGACAAGTTTAATAGTATCCGTCAAAGGATAGATTTTGTTCTGGGGTGGAATTCGATTGCCAAAATAGCAATACCATAAATCAGTGGTTTCAGCTATGGCTGGCCAAGTTTAATAGTGTCCGGCAAAGGATATATTTTTTTTCTGGGGTGAAATTCAATTGCCAAAATAGCAATACCGTAAATCTGGTGTCCCAGCAGTGGCTGGCCATGTTTAATAGTGTCCGTCAAAGGATTTATTATTTTCTGCGATTAAATTCAGTTGCCAAAATAGAAATACAGAAAATCTGGTGTTCCAGCTGTGACTGGACAAGTTTAATAGTGTCTGGCAAAGGATATATTTTTTTCTGGGGTGAAATTCAATTGCCAAAACAGCAATACCGTAAATCTGGTTTCCCAGCAGTGGCTGGCCAAGTTCAATGGTGTCCGTCAAAGGATTTATTATTTTCTGCGGTGAAATTCAGTTGCCAGTTCAATTTTCATAGTGTCCGTCAAAGGATAGATTTTGTTCTGTGGTGAAATACAGTTGCAAAAATATAAATACAGTAAATCTGGTGTTCCAGCTGTGACTGGACAAGTTTAATAGTATCCGTCAAAGGATAGATTTTGTTCTGGGGTAAAATTCAATTACCAATATAGCAATACCCTGAATCTGGTGTTCTAGCTGTTGCAGGCCAAGTGTTAATCTGTCCGTAAAAGGGTATATTACACTCAGCGTGCATCTCCAAGTATATTTCTTTTTGTAAAAGGGTATATTACAAAAAGTGTTACATTACAATTGCTGAAAGCATAATTCTGTAAATCTGCACGCGCTCTTGTGCATCTCATAGTGTATTTCTGTCCGTAAAAGGGTATATTGCACTCAAGGTGTATATACAAGTGCTGAGAGGGTCATCCTCAATAACTTCACACGCTACCGTGCATCTTCAAGTGTATTTCTGTCTGTTAAAGGGTATATTACACAAAGTGTTAAAATACAATTGCTGAAGGCATAATCCTACATATTTTTTCACACGTTACTGTGCATCTCCAAGTGTAAATCTGTCCATAAAAGGATAACTTTTATCCAGGGCCTAAATACTAGGCCTACAATTGATATTCCCCTAAATCAGTTGTTACTGCTGTGCCTGGATTAGTGTAATACGATACATAAATAAATAGGCAGATAGTGTTAGGTGCCTGTAAAAAAAAAAAAAAGGCCTGAATTTGAAATAAATACATTGAGCCAAATTTTTTTTTTCTTAGGGTCCTTTCACACTTGCGTTCTGAGGATCCGGCAGCACTTCCGTCCTGCCGGATCCATCAGAACGCAAGTCACCTGAAGCATTAGAAGACTGATCAGGATCCTCATCAGTCTTCGAATTGCTTTCAGGTTACTATGGCAGCCAGGACGCTACTAGCGTCCTGGTTGCCATAGTAGGAGCGGGGGAGCGGCATACTTACATTCCGTGCGGCTCCCGGGGCGCTCCTGAATGACGTCAGAGCGCCCCATGCGCATGGATCACGTGATCCATGCGATCACGTGATCCATGCACTGGGGCGCCCTGACGTCATCCTGGAGCGTCCCGGGAGCCGCACGGAATGTAAGTATGCCGCTCCCCCGCTCCCTGCTACATTTTACCATGGTAACCAGGACTTTAGCGTCCTGGCTGCCATGGTAACCAGTTAGAAAAAGCTAAATGTCGGATCCGGCAATGCGCCGAAACGACGTTTAGCTTAAGGTCGGATCCGGATTAATGCCTTTCAATGGGCATTAATTCCGGATCCAGCCTTGCGGCAAGTGTTCCGGATTTTTGGACGGAACAAAAAGCGCAGCATGCTGCGGTATTTGCTGCGTCCAAAAAACGTTCCGGTCCTGAACTGAAGTCATCCTGATGCATCCTGAACGGATTTCTCTCCATTCAGAATGCATGGGGATGATCCTGATCAGGATTTTTCCGGCATAGAGACCCGACGACGGATCTCTATGCCGGAAAAGAAGAACGCAGGTGTGAAAGGGGCCTTATTGTGGTGCTTGGTGAACGGTAACAATGAGGAAAACATTTAGTAAGGGACGCGGTCGTGGTGGTGTTAGTGGACCCTCTGGTGATGGGAGAGGACGTGGCCATTCTGCCACAGCCACACGTCCTAGTGAACCAACTACCTCAGGTTCCAGTACCTGCCAGAATTTACAGCGATATTTGGTGGGGCCCAATGCCGTTCTAAGGATGGTAAGGCCTGGACAAGTACAGGCGCTAGTCAAATGGGTGGCCGACAGTGGATCCAGCACGTTCACAACATTATCTCCCACCCAGTCTTCTGCAGAAAGCGCACAGGTGGCGCCTAAATCCAAGCCCATCAGTCTGTCAATCACCCCCATGCATATTAGGAAAATTTTCAGAGCCTCAAGTTATGCAGCAGTCTCTTATGCTGTTTGAAGACTCTGCTGGCAGGGTTTCCCAAGGGAATCACCTACTGTAGCCCTTCCCCAGTGGTGGAAGACATAGAATGCACTGATGCACAACCACTTATGTTTCCTGATGATGAGGACATGGGAATACCACCTCATCTGAGTCCGCACGTCTCTGATGATGACGAAACACAGGTTCCAACTGCTGGGTCTTTCTGCAGTGTGCAGACCGAACAGGAGGTCAGGGAGGAAGACTGTGTGGAAGACGATGCAGGGGATGATGAGGTCCTAGACCCCACATGGAATAAAGGTCATGCCACTGACTTTCATAGTTCAGAGGAAGAGGCAGTGGTGAGACCGAGCCAACAGCGTAGCAAAAGAGGGAGCAGGGGGCAAAAGCAGAACAGCAGCCGCCAAGAGAGTTCGCCTGCTACTGGCCACCGCCACCAGGGACCGAGCACCCCAAAGGCACCTTCAAGGAGTTCCCTGACATGGCACTTCTTTAAACAATGTGCTGACGACAAGACCCGAGTGGTTTTCACGCTGTGCCATCAGAGCCTGAAGCAAGGCATTAACGTTCTGAACCTTAGCATAACCTGCATGACCAGGCATCTACATGCAAAGCATGAACTGCAGTGGAGTAAACACCTTAAAAACAAGGAACTCACTCAGGCTCCCCCTGCTCCATCTTCTGCTGCTGCCTCGGCCTCTTCCTCCGCCTCGGGAGGAATGTTGCCACCTGCCGCCCACCAAACAGAGGATGTGCCACCGACACCACCACCTGCGTCACCAAGCATCTCCACCATGTCACACGGCAGCGTTCAGGTCTACATCTCACAAACCTTGGAGAGAAAGTGTAAATTCCCACCTAGCCACCCTCGAGCCCTGGGCCTGAATGCCAGCATTTCTACACTACTGGCCTTTGAAATGCTGTCATTCAGGCTGGTGGACACAGACAGCTGATGGCGATGGCTGTCCCACAGTATGTTGTTCCCACCCGCCACTGCTTCTCCAAGAGAGCCGTGCCTTCTCTGCACAACCAAGTATCCGATAAAATCAAGTGCGCACTGCACAACGCCATCTATGGCAAGGTCCACTTAACCACAGATACGTGGACCAGTAAGCATGGCCAGGGGCGCTATATCTCCCTGACTGCACACTGGGTAAATGTAGTGGTGGCTGGGCCCTAGGCGGAGAGTTCTTTGGCGCACATCCTTCCGCCGCCAAGGATCGCAGGGCATCATTCTTTGCCTCCTGTAGCCTTCTCCTCCTACTCTGCTTCCTCCTCCTCTGCTTCCACCAACTCATCCAGTCAGCCACACACCTTCACCACCAACTTCAGCACAGCCCGGGGTAAACGTCAGCAGGCCGTTCTGAAACTCATATGTTTGGGGGACAGGCCCCAAACCGTTGTGGTGGGGTATTGAACAACAGACCGACGAGTGGTTGCTGCCGGTGGGCCTCAAGCCCAGCCTGGTGGTGTGCGATAATGGGCGAAATCTCGTCGCAGCTCTGGGACTAGCCAGTTTGACGCACGTCCCTTGCCTGGCGCATGTGCTGAATTTGGTGGTACAGAAGTTCATTCACAACTATCTCGACATGTCTGAGCTGCTGCATAAAGTGCGGTGCCGTCTGTGCGCGCTTCCGGCGTTCACATCCTGCCACTGCTCGCCTGTATGCGCTACAGCGTAACTTTGGCCTTCCCGCTCACCGCCTCATATGCGACGTGCCGACCAGGTGGAACTCCACCTTGCACATGCTGGAGAGACTGTGCGAGCAGAAGCAGGCCATAGTGGAGTTTCAGCTGCAGCACGCACAGGTCAGTTGCACTGCGGAACAGCACCACTTCACCACCAATGACTGGGCCTCCATGCGAGACCTGTGTGCCTTGTTGCGCTGTTTGAGTACTCCACCAACATGGCCAGTGGCGATGACGCCGTTATCAGCGTTACAATACCACTTCTATGTCTCCTTGAGAAAACACTTAGGTACAAAGACAATGTGCCCACCTTACTTCCTGCACTGGAGCGTGATAGGAAGATGCACGAGTACAAGCGCACGCTGGTAGACGCGCTCCTGAGAGCATTCCCAAATGTCACAGCAGAACAAGTGGAAGCCCAAGGCGAAGGCAGAGGAGGAGCAAGAGGTCGCCAACGCAGCTGTGTCACGGCCAGCTCCTCTAAGGGCAGGGTTAGCATGGAAGAAATGTGGAAAAGTTTTGTCACCACGCCACAGCTAACTGCACCACCACCTGATATGGAATGTGTTAGCAGGAGGCTGCATTTTACTAACATGGTTGAACATGGAAGACATAGAATGCACTGATGCACAACCACTTATGTTTCCTGATGATGAGGACATGGGAATACCACCTCATCGGAGTCCGCACGTCTCTGATGATGACGAAACACAGGTTCCAACTGCTGGGTCTTTCTGCAGTGTGCAGACCGAACAGGAGGTCAGGGAGTGACTGATGGTTCGGCCCCATTCAACTTCTGGGTCTCCAAATTGTCCACGTGGCCAGAGCTAGCCGTTTATGCCTTAGAGGTGCTGGCCTGCCCGGCGGCCAGCGTTTTGTCTGAACGTGTATTCAGCACGGCAGGGGGCGTCATGACTGACAAACGCAACCGCCTGTCCACAGCCAACGTGGACAAGCTGACGTTCATAAAAATGAACCAGGCATGGATCCCACAGGACCTGTCCATCCCTTGTGCAGAATATACATTTATAACTGCCTCCCCCTCAACCATATATTCTTGTACTCCGGGGCACTTCTTTATTGAATCCTCTTTTTTAAATTTTACCATTATATTGCGGTGCAACCAAAAGTTGAATGAACCTCTCCTCCGTCTAGGTGCCAGGGGGCTAATTATCTGAAAGGGGCCTGTTCCAGTGGTGGGTGACATGAAGCCTGATTATCTGCTATGCGACCTCTGTCCTCTGTCTGGGTGCCGTGGGCTAAATATCTGGAAGTGGCCTTCTCTATTGCTGGGTGACAGGAAGCCTGATTCTCTGCTATGCAACCTCTCTCCTCCGTCTGGGTGCCAGGGGCCTAATTATCTAAAAGTGGCCTTCTCCATTTTTGGGTGACATGACGCCTGATTCTCTGCTATGCGACCTCTGTCCTCTGTCTGGGTGCTGGGGCCTAAATAAATGAAATTGCCTTCTCCATTGGTGGGTGACTTGAAGCCTGATTCTCTGCTTTGGGACCTCTCTCCAATTGATATTGCTTAATTTTTATTTATTTTATTTTAATTAATTTCCCTATCCACATTTGTTTGCAGGGGATTTACCTACATTTTGCTGCCTTTTGCAGCCCTCTAGCCCTTTTCTGAACTATTTTACAGCCTTTTTAGTGCCCAAAAGTTCGGGTCCTCATTGACTTCAATGGGGTTCGGGTTCGGGATGAAGTTCGGGTTAAGTTTGGATCCCGAACAAGAACATTTTCAGGAAGTTCGGCCGAACTTCTCGAACCCGAACATCCAGGTGTTCGCTCAACTCTAAAAATAAATAACTGCTGTTCTGCTCTGCTGCTACTCTCCACATCCAGCATCCTCTCCTACAGTCCCTGCTCACTGGTCTTCTCCAGGCCCACACAGGGGTTAGTACAGTGCTTTACTCGCCGCTCCCACGGCCTCTTGCAAACTAGTGAGCGCTTCCATAAAGGAAGCGCTCACTAGTGTTCGCTTTATAAGAAGCACTGAATCTTATAAAGAAAAAGAGACGGTAATTAGCGGTGCATCGCTGTAAAGGTGGGACCTGTG
Organism: Bufotes viridis; assembly: GCA_033119425.1. Lineage (NCBI taxonomy): Eukaryota > Metazoa > Chordata > Amphibia > Anura > Bufonidae > Bufotes > Bufotes viridis. The sequence goes on along the minus strand of CM065591.1, from coordinate 236,482,989 downwards.
AGCTCCCCTTGTGTGGACTGCCACTTTACTGAACACTGCATAAAAACATCCAATATGGTATACATTTTTTATTTTCCTAGCGCTCATGCACACAACCGTAGCCTGTTTTGCCGAACGGGCTATGTGTATCCCACATTTTGCGGTGTGATGTCCGCATCTTTTGTGGCCCCATTGAAGGGGTCTGCATTTAACCAGCAGAAAACGAGCATGAGCCCTTACTGTGATATATTATTTGTGTATTGTACGTGTTTTTGGCATACAGTAGAGGCAGACATACTTTGCTTTTCTGACCAAGAAAAAAGTTGTACATTCAAAAACATGATGTGAAAGGTGCCTTTCTTGTTATTTAAATAGCACTGTACTTTCATCAGTCCCTGTCCTCTATAAAGCTTACCATCCAATTTGCCATTTCAGGCATGTATATACGCACCATGGAGCCAATTCCATAAGATGCCAATTAGCTTACAACTCGCAGCATCACAGGTGCTAGTGCCTTTAAGAGAAATGTTAGTCCTGGATTGTGGTAGCTGCATCTGTGATTCAGTAGAGTAAAAGTTACAGCTATGTAATTTTAGTTTGGGTCCCTGCTGTTTTATGTGAGAATTTAGCTCGAGTCACTACATTCCTCTCTTTTTCTATCTCTAGGGGTAGGGAAGGAAAACTGTGTTGTTCACTCAGCTCTTATGTCATACAGAGGAAGGCAGTTTTAATATTATTTGCATTTATATTTACATATTTCTTGTTGCTTTACTAAAAAAAGCACTCAAAATTTTCTTTTGTCTGCCTGTTACAAAGGTTCAAAATTTTGTCCAGGAGAGGAACCTGAACCATTTTAGGTTAGTTTAGGACGAATCCAGTAAAACAACGTTCAGTGCCATTTTACTTCACATGTGTAGTAGCTTGGACCAGGGATATACTGTATATCCCTTTCATTTGCACTGTGTTTGCACAGCACTGTGGAAAGGGTTAATAAATACTGAGAGACTTTTGGCACTTTCTAGCTAATAATGAGATAATTTTCCACAGCTACCATATATAGAGTTTGCCGTCTGTCCCACAGGCCTACACAACCTACAGTATCATCTGTGGGACAGGCGGCAAACTCTATGTGGGGGCCATCCATATGTGAATATGCATCAGTTCATCATATGGGATGCACACACGGCCTCTCTATGAACGCCTCTTAGATTCTCCATCATAAACATAAGTATCTAATATCTGTTTATTATCCATGTATTTCAATTTATATGCATCAGCCCCTTGAGGAACCCAATTCTGGGAGAAACATGTCGGTGAAATTGAGTTTCAAGGTCCGATATCAGGGAGATCCAGGGTTATTAGGGATAGGCACGGGGACGGAGTAATCCCACCACTAGGGGTTATCTCGGGGCATAGATTAAGATAGGACGGATGCACGGTATAAGCTAGGGCTGGCCTGTATCTACTATTTTATATCTCTAGGACTCCACGGTTTGACGTCCTCTGTTTCTGCCATTACATTCTTATCCCCCACAGGGTACCATTCACCACCCTAATACTCCGGTTCATGATATGATTATTGCCTAGTGAATTTGAATCTTGGTATCCTTTGGATACATTTAGACTATGATACTGTATATACGAAATATCTCTAGTGATGTAATACACCCTTATTGACTAAGGAGGCCTATAGTTAGCATCTTGAGGGGATCAACCATTTATATGATCTCCATTTTAATAGTAGACATTACTAAAAATATATGCTTTTTAGGCGTCCTATTCTTTTGAGTAATTACTTTTTATCTTGGAGAGGGTTTCACTGCTAGAAAGGGGTTTTCAGAGAGTCTTCTTTTACTAATGACCTATCCAGAGGATAAGTCATCAGTATCTGATTGGTGGGGGTCCAACACCTGGGACCTCTGCCAGTCAGATGTTAGAGAAGTGTGAGGGTTTAGTATTGCCGCATAGTGCACCTGCCTTTGCTATGGCTATGTTTTTGATTGTTCTCCACATCCACATTATCGTTATCGTATGTAGGATGGTTATTGTGGTACTTGTAGTCCGTTGCTGGCATCTTAGATTGTATGCATTTTTTGCTGTTGATTGTCCCTAGCAACGGACTACAAGTGCAGGGTGTGCTCCCCTATATACATGCACAACTGCATATGGGTTGAGCATATCCTGCTTGTTAAACACCACACCCCCTTTTCTAATGGTTTGTATAATATGTTTGGAGGTGTATAAACTCCAATTTAAATGTGCCTGCTTTTCATCTACAGGCTACATTTAGGTGCACCTGAGAGGCTCTGGGCCATATCAGTCGGTCTCGGGTGGGGCTCACAGGCACCTCCCACCTCCCATTGCAAGCATGGTTACATGCTGGAGGTCACTGGTGAGCTGTTTGTGAGTCAGGCCTTACGCTCCCGTAATGCCCAACGGCCCCTGGTATCGCCCATACGGCTCAGGTAGGTTCAGTGGTAGGGTCTCAGGCTACTTGAGAGACCTTGACGTGGTGTCCGAGCTTAAGACATGTCCTCCTAGTAGGATGTGTCGAACTAACCTCTCAATTTTAACATCAGTGTGAGGGTTTAGTATTGCCGCAGAGTGCACCTGCCTTTGCTATGGCTATGTTTTTGATTGTTCTCCACATCCACATTATCGTTATCGTATGTAGGATGGGTATTGTGGTACTTGTAGTCCGTTGCTGGCATCTTCCATTGTATGCATTTTTTGCTGTTGATTGCCCCTAGCAACGGACTGCAAGTGTAGGGTGTGCTCCCCTATATACATTCACAACTGCATATGGGTTGAGCATATCCTGCTTGTTAAACACCACACCCCATTTTCTAATGGTTTGTATAATATGTTTGGAGGTGTATAAACTCCAATTTAAATGTGCCTGCTTTTCATCTACAGGCTACATTCAGGTGCACCTAGGAGGCTCTGGGCCATATCAGTCGGTCTCGGGTGGGGCTCACAGGCACCTCCCACCTCCCATTGCAAGCATGGTTACATGCTAGAGGTCACTGGTGAGCAGTTTGTGAGTCAGGCCTTACGCTCCCGTACTGCCCAACGGCCCCTGGTATCGCCCATACGGCTCAGGTAGGTTGAGTGGTAAGGTCTCAGGCTACTTGAGAGACCTTGACGTGGTGTCCGAGCTTAAGACATGTCCTCCTAGTAGGATGTGTCGAACTAACCTCCCAATTTTAACATCAGTGTGAGGGTTTAGTATTGCCGCAGAGTGCACCTGCCTTTGCTATGACAGATGTTAGAGAAGGCAGCGGCGCTTGCAGTAGCCGAGTGAAAACACGTTCATCAGTCAAAGAGCAGGTCAGCCCCATAGAATTGAACGTGACTGAGCTGTGATACCCAGGGCCGGTGCAAGGATTTTTGCCGCCCTAGGCAAAAGAAAAGTTTTCCCCCCCCCCATGTGACATCACAATGCCCCACCCATATGATCTGCCATATTAAAGGGGTTCTGCATTTTTTTTAAACTGATCGGCAGGGGTCCGACACCCGGGACCCCCGCCAATCAGCTGTTTGAGAAGGCAACGGCGCTGGCAGTAGCGCCTCAGCCTTCTCGCAGTGACGTCACGACTAGTATCATTGGCTTCATTCAAGTGAACAGAGCTTAACCCCGCCAAGGCCAGTGATACTAGTCGTGACGTCACTGAACCTGCGGTCAACAGCAAGAAGGCTGAGGCGCTACTGCCAGGGCTGCTGCTGTCACTACCAGAGTTTTGAGGTGTTCTCACAACTCTGTTTCTCCGCCCCTGTGATGATGTCACTACCAGAGTTTTGAGGAGTTCTCACAGCTCTGTTTCTCCGCCCCTGTGATGAGGTCTTTACTTTCAGTTTCCCTCCTCCTAGCTGTCCCTCCTGTGATTGATTGCTCTTCCTATAAATCACCCCTCTTCCTGTTTAATCGTGTGGATTATATTTCTCATCTGAGTTGTGTCAGCCTCTGGAATATCTGCACATGTGTGGTCTCTTTTCACTGGACCTGTGTTCTGCTGAAGCAAGTAACATCGGATATTGTCTGCTGAGTTTGGATCTGTCTTCACTGCTGCTGCAGCTCCTACAGATAAGTTTGCAGACATTGTGTGTTTTAGTTTATTTGCTGACTGGATCCGACGCGACCCCGGTTCCGTCCGTATTCTGAGTAGGGCGCCGGTGGCCATGCCCCTCCCACTATTGTAGGGGTTTCAGCTGTCACCAGCCTTAGGTACGCGGGCATGCCTCGACCCACCATCTGGGTCTGGGCATGTGCAAAGCAGCATAGGGAGAGCTCTTAGGGTCTGACAGGGGTCACCCTTTATTCTCCCTAGTTTGGGTCCGGTCAGTAGCTTCTGCAATGTTTATGCTCCTGTTGTTCACATATACCCGTGACATTATAATCCGCCATAACCGTCATTTGACATGAATCCGCTTTCTGACCTGGTTGACCGCATGCATGGTCTTTCTTTGGAGGTAGCGGATTTCTTGTGAAATTTTTGTTGATAGTGGAGCGGCCGTCAATCTTATTGACAGTCAATTTGTAGCCATGCATGGTTTTCAGGTTTGCACATTAGAAAAGGTTATACCTGTTTTTGCTATTGACTCTGCTCCACTCTCACAGAGATCCCTGAAGGGCATTGTTCACAATATCCGGTTGGCTGTGGGTGGCGCTCATGTGGAGGATATATCTTGTTTTGTCCTTAACGGATTGCCTACTCCTCTAGTCTTGGGGTTACCCTGGCTCACTAGACATAACCCCACCATTGATTGGCAAGCAAGGCAAATAAATGAATGGAGTGATTTTTGTAGAGAGAATTGTCTCACAGCGACTTTTGCAGAGGTTACTACTAAGTCTGTGCCATCATTTCTCTCTGAATTTTCAGACGTGTTTTCCGAGAGTGGTGTTCAGGAGCTACCTCCTTACCGGGAGTATGACTGTCCCATTAACCTCATTCCCGGCGCCAAGCTGCCAAAATCACGCCTGTACAATCTCTCACAACCGGAAAGAATTGCGATGCGTACCTATATTTCTGAGAGTCTGGGTAAGGGGCATATCCGTCCCTCAAAATCACCTGTTGCTGCTGGCTTTTTCTTTGTTAAAAAAAAAAGATGGCTCTTTAAGACCTTGCCTAGATTTTAGGGAGCTGAACCGTATCACGATTCGTGATCCCTATTCCCTTCCTCTGATCCCGGACCTCTTCAATCAAATTGTTGGGGCCAAGGTTTTTTCCAAATTGGATTTGAGAGGCGCGTACAACCTGGTCAGGGTCAGAGAGGGGGACGAATGGAAAACGGCCTTTAATACCCATGAGGGGCATTTCGAGAATCTCGTTATGCCTTTTGGCTGGATGAATGCTCCGGCCGTCTTTCAGCATTTTGTTAACAGTATTTTCTACCATTTAATGGGGAAATTTGTGTTGGTGTATCTTGATGATATTTTCATTTTTTCCCCTGATGTCCAGACCCATCAGGATCATCTTTTTCAGGTTCTGCGGATTCTGCGGGAAAATAAATTGTACGCCAAGCTGGAGAAATGTGTGTTCATGGTATCGGAGATTTAATTTCTGAGTTTTCTCCTCTCTGCTTCTGGTTTTCGCATGGACCCGGAGAAGGTCCGTGCTGTGCTTGAGTGGGAGCTTCCTGAGAATCAGAAGGCATTGATGCGCTTTCTGGGTTTCGCAAACTATTACAGAAAGTTAATTTTGAATTATTCCTCTGTTGTCAAGCCACTCACTGATATGACAAAAAAGGGGGCAGATTTTTCCTCTTGGTCCGAAGAAGCGCTTACAGCTTTTTCTAAGATTAAAGAGAGTTTTGCCTCTGCTCCCATCTTGGTGCATCCCGATGTTTCTTTACATTTTATTGTTGAGGTGGATGCTTCCGAGGTGGGTGTGGGTGCGGTTTTGTCCCAGGGCCCCTCTCCTGCCAAATGGCGACCCTGTGCCTTTTTCTCTAAAAAACTCTCCCCTGCAGAGAGAAACTATGATGTGGGAGATAGGGAGATGTTGGCCATCAAGTTGGCTTTCGAGGAATGGCGCCATTGGTTAGAGGGGGCCAGGCACCCTATCACCGTTTTTACCGACCATAAGAATCTGGCGTACTTGGAGTCGGCCAAGCGTATTAATCCGAGACAGGCCAGATGGTCTCTGTTCTTCTCCAGATTCAATTTTGTGGTTACATTCCGCCCTGGGATTAAAAATGTGAAGGCGGATGCCCTCTCTCGCTGTTTTCCGGGAGGGGGAAACTCCGAGGACCTGGGTCCCATTTTGGCGGAGGGGGTAGTTGTTTCTGCTCTGTATCCTGATTTGGAGGCCGAGGTCCAGGCTGCCCAGACACAGGTACCTGCTCGTTGTCCTTCTGGGAAGTTGTTTGTACCTCTTGAGTTGCGTCACAAACTTTTCAAGGAGCATCACGATACTGTTCTTGCTGGTCACCCCGGGAGTAGAGCCACGGTAGATCTCATTACTCAGAGATTTTGGTGGCCGGCTCTTCGTAAGTCAGTGGAGGGTTTTGTGGCAGCTTGTGAGACGTGCACTCACGCTAAGGTTCCTCGTTCACGGCCTTCAGGTCCCCTTCTCCCGTTACCCATACCTTCCCGTCCTTGGACACACCTGTCCATGGACTTTATCACGGATCTTCCTCGTTCCTCAGGGAAGTCGGTGATCCTGGTGGTGGTGGACCGTTTTAGCAAGATGGCTCATTTTATACCCTTCCCTGGTTTGCTCAATGCTAAGACGTTGGCGCAAGCTTTTGTCGACCACATTGTTAAATTGCATGGCATCCCCTCTGATATTGTTTCCGATAGAGGCACGCAGTTTGTGTCCAGATTCTGGAAGGCTTTCTGTTCTCGCCTGGGGGTTCGGCTGTCCTTCTCTTCTGCTTTTAACCCGCAGTTGAATGGTCAGACTGAACGCCTTAATCATAATCTGGAGACATATTTGCGCTGTTTTGTGGCAGAGAACCAGGAGGATTGGTGTTCGTTTCTGCCTCTTGCTGAGTTTGCTTTGAACATCCGTCATCAGGAATCTTCGGATAAGTCACCATTCTTTGGCGCATATGGGTTTCATCCGCAGTTTGGGACATTCTCGGGAGGGGGTCCTTCTGGTTTGCCTGAGGAGGAGAGATTCTCCTCGTCTTTGTCTACTATTTGGCAAAAGATTCAGAGTAATCTAAGAAAGATGAGTGAGAAATATAAGCGTGTGGCTGATAAGAGACGTGTGCCTGGTCCGGACCTGAATGTGGGTGATCTGGTGTGGTTGTCTACAAGAAATATTAAACCTCCTGGAAATTGGGTCCCAAGTTTTTTGGGCCTTATAAGATCCTGTCCATCATCAATCCTGTTGCCTTCTGTCTTGATCTTCCACAGGTTTGGAAGATACATAATGTATTTCACAGGTCTCTCTCAAAACCATATGTCCAGCCCACGGTACCCTCCTCTTTGCCTCCTCCTCCGATTTTGGTTGATGGCAATCTGGAGTTTGAGGTTTCCAGAATTGTGAACTCTCGCCTTGTCCGCGGTTCTCTTCAGTACCTCATTCATTGGAAGGGTTATGGTCCTGAGGAGAGCATGTGGGTTCCGGTGTCGGACATTAAAGCCACTCGCCTCATCAGGGCTTTTCATAGGGCTCATCCTGAGAAGATGGGTCCTGGGTGTCCGGAGTCCTACCGTAGATGAGGGGGTACTGTCACTACCAGAGTTTTGAGGTGTTCTTACAACTCTGTTTCTCCGCCCCTGTGATGATGTCACTACCAGAGTTTTGAGGAGTTCTCACAGCTCTGTTTCTCCGCCCCTGTGATGAGGTCTTTACTTTCAGTTTCCCTCCTCCTAGCTGTCCCTCCTGTGATTGATTCCTCTTCCTATAAATCACCCCTCTTCCTGTTTAATCGTGCGGATTATATTTCTCATCTGAGTTGTGTCAGCCTCTGGAATATCTGCACTTGTGTGGTCTCTTTTCACTGGACCTGTGTTCTGCTGAAGCAAGTAACATCGGATATTGTCTGCTGAGTTTGGATCTGTCTTCACTGCTGCTGCAGCTCCTACAGATAAGTTTGCAGACATTGTGTGTTTTAGTTTATTTGCTGACTGGATCCGAGGCGACCCCGGTTCCGTCCGTATTCTGAGTAGGGTGCCGGTGGCAGTGCCCCTCCCACTATTGTAGGGGTTTCAGCTGTCACCAGCCTTAGGTACGCGGGCATGCCGCGACCCACCATCTGGGTCTGGGCATGTGCAAAGCAGCATAGGGAGAGCTCTTAGGGTCTGACAGGGGTCACCCTTTATTCTCCCTAGTTTGGGTCCGGTCAGTAGCTTCTGCACTGTTTATGCTCCTGTTGTTCACATATACCCGTGACAGCTGCCTTCTCAAACAGCTTGTCGGCGGGGGTCCCGGGCGTCGGACCCCTGCCGATCAGATGCTGATGATCTATCCAGAGGATAGATCATCAGTTTAAATAAACTGCAGAACCCCTTTAACTAAAGCCAGTTCTCTCTCTCCCCCCCTTGTCATTCTCTCCCTCCTCTTGTCATTCTCCCCCCCCCCTTTGTCATTCTCTCCCCCCTCTTGTCATTCTTCACACCCCCCTCTTTTGTCATTCTTCACTCCCCCCCCTTGTCATTCTTCACCCCCCTCCCTTTGTCATTCTTCACTCCCGCCCCTCCCCTTGTCATTCTCTTTCTCCCCCCCCCCCCCCACCTCTAGTGTAGCGCGGCCGAGCTCTTTATGGTCCACGGGTACAGGAGCTTTTGTTTCCTGTACCCGAGGGGACTGACAAGAAGTGCACACTGTGTGCGCACTTCATGTCTGTCCGGCCAGGTACAGGAGACAGATGCTCCTGTGCCCGCGGACCATAAAGAGCTCGGCCACGCTACAATGGAGTGACAGGAGGGAGCGCTGAGCGCTTCCCTCCTGTCAGCTCCTCTCCTCTTGGTGCGCCCGTGCGGTGTGCTCTCATGGACACGCCATCCCGGGCAGTGCTGCAGCCGCCAGGTTCAATTCAGAGCGCTCGGGCGGCTGCAGCATGAGGCGGGGCCGGCGCTCCTAGCAGAGCCCCTTCCCAAGGGGCACTCTACGCGGCTGCCTATTCCGCGTATAGGACGCGCCGGCCCTGGTGGTACCAAGCACAAACACTATACTATGTACGGCACTGTTTTTGGTGAGCAGAGAGAAGGGCGTGATGCTACTGTGAACGCCAATGCCTTCTTAAACAGTTAATCTGTGGGGCTCCCAGGTTGGACCCCCACCAATCAGATACTGATGACCTATCCAGAGGATAGGGCATCAGTAAACAACTCTCTGAAAACAACTTTATAAAGCTACTAGCAAGACAACCCGGCTTCGCACGGGTATATTTCCACTATTTCATTTAATGTTTATGTGTGAAGATAAAATATATCTATAGTGTTCCCCATGAAAGCGACCTCCACAACAGCCCACCCTCTTAACTTTAACCTCCACAGCAGCCCGCCCCTTTAACAGTGACTTACGCCGTGTCCCACCCCGTTAAGGCCTCTTTCACACTTGCATTGTGAAAATCCGGCGTGCACTTCAGTCGCCGGAATGCACGCCGGATCCGGCACAACGCAAGTGAACTGAAAGCATTTGAAGACTGATCAGTCTTCAAAATGCTTTCAGTGTTACTATGGCAGCCAGGACGCTACTAGCGTCCTGGTTGCCATAGTAGCAGTGAGAGCGGGGAGCGGCATACCTACATTCCGTGCGGCTCCCGGGCGCTCTGAATGATGTCAGAGCGCCTGCGGCGCATGGATCACGTGATCCATGCGATCACGTGATCTATGCACTGGGGCGCCCTGACGTCATCCTGGAGCGTCCCAGGAGCCGCACGGAATGTATGTATGCCGCTCCCCCGCTACTCTTTACTATGGCAACCAGGACTTTAGCGTCCTGGCTGCCATAGTAACCATTGACAAAAAGCTAAACGTCAGATCCGTTTCAATGGGCATTAATTCCGGATCCGGCGTTACGGCATGTCTTCCGGATTTTTGGACGGAGACAAATCCGCAGCATGCTGCGTTTTTGTCAACGTCCAAAAAACGTTCACATACTGAACGGAAGACATCCTGATGCATCCTGAACGGATTTCTCTCCATTCAGGATGCATGGGGATAATCCTGATCAGTAGCTCTCCGTCCTAGAGACCCAAGGACGGATCTCTAGGACGGAAAGCTAAAACGCTAGTGTGAAAGAGGCCTTACTGAGACCTTCACAGCCCTCCGCCCCCATACCAGTGTTCTCCACAGCCACCCCTTCCGTTAACACTGACCCTCCACAGCACCCTGCCTCTTAATATTGACCTCCACAGCAGCCTGCCGCTTAACAGTGACCTCCCCCTTAACCATGACATCCACAGCACCTCTCCCTTGTAACAGTTACCTCCAAAGTATGTCACTTCCTTAAGAAGGAACACCACAGCAGTCCGGCCCCTTAACAGTGACCTCCACAGAACCTCACCCCCTTAACTGTGGTTAGATAGTTCATTTTCGTATTGAATACTACTGATGGACTCAATTTCTATGCGGGGTCATGTTCTAGCTAGATACACTGTATTTTATTAGTCTATAGAGCACAAAGTTCTAGTTAGGGTATTGAAGCTTAGACAGGTTGGGGATGTCTGGGCAGGGTGGGTACAGGTCGGGAAGTTCCATTGGGTTTGATGTGCTGTATGCGTGTGTCTGTGAATGGGGCAGTGACACTGGGGTACCAGGAGGGCAAAGGCACTTGTGGAATATGAAACCATGGCGGTATGTAAGCTGATTTCCTGGAACGTCTGGGGTTTGAATGACAAGGTTAAGAGAGCATTGGTGTTTAACTATGTTAAAAAATATAACCCAGATGTTCTTATTTTTCAGGAAACCCATCTCAAGGGCTCGAAAGTCCTAGGAGTGAAACAACCATGGGTAGGAATCGGATATCATGCCACATACTCCAACCGCGCTAGGGGGGTGTCTGTATTGGTTAGTAAAACTCTTCTGTTTTCAGCTGATCTCTGTGCACATAGATCCGGCGGGGAAATATGTGTTGTTACAAGCTACTATTAGAGGCTGTTTTGGGTTCTGGCCAAAAAAAGGTATCAAATACCATACTCAATTATATGACGACGGAGTCTTTAAAAGGTTTTCGGCTTTGCAGGCAGAGTATAATCTGTCGCAGACTTCCTTTTTCAGATATTTGCAGCTGCGACATGCCTGCGAAGCACAATTTGGGAGTGGCCCTCTAAAACTGGAGTACGGTGAGGTGAAGAAGATAGCTAGAAAGGTGGCTTATTGCAAAATGGTTTTGTCCTTCTATGGGTTCCTTATCTCATCCCGACCTTCAACTGGCAGGTGGACATACCTATACGGGAGACCTCGCATGAGAAAGAGATGGCTGCCTCATGGAGAAAGTCAGTGGTTGGTGCCGAGATCAGCTGATTCAGAATAAGTGGCTACATAGAGTATACTTCACCCCTGTATGCCTTATGCGTATGTGCAGACTTGATTCAGATACTTGTACACGATGCAATGGTGGGAGGGGAACTCTGTTTCATATGATTTGGGAATGCTCAGTTATTAAGGAGTTCTGGATGGCGGTGCAAAGGTATCTTAATGCCAGGTTAGGACTCCCAGCGGTGGTTGCCCCAGAAGTTTGCCTGTTTGGTTAATGATATTCTTCAAACTAAATATGATAGGATTCTGTATAGGCTATTACTGTTCTATGCTAGGAAGTCGATGCTGTTCAACTGGAAGCCCCCCCAAGAAGCCGAGTGTGGCGCACTGGATCCAAATTATAATTTATACATAGGTAGGGCCTCAGTTAACATATGACGTAAGGGGGGTTTCCGGAGAAATTCCAGAAAATTTGGGGTGCTTGGTTAAGTGCAAATTCGGTTTTCAGAATGATGAGCTACATCAACTAGGATTGCCTGGGTGAATGTGTGTGTGATTGGTGGTTGATTGCAGGCGCAAGTTGGAGGGAACACCACTGATGGACTTGCCGATTTAATGGGTGAGCAATAATTTTGACATGTATCTTACTTGTAATGACTGAAAATTTTTCTCTTATTATGGCGGAGTTTCCTGTGTCTATGATTGGTTGTATCTATGACTTTAAAAATGAAAATAAAGCCTATTAAAAAAAGAGTGGATATGTACTTTCTGGTCATCATGTGCATTTTCCAATTAGTCCACTTGATCGACAATATGCTTTATATCAGTGCAAACTGCAGCAATCTCTGCCCTGCAAGCTCCCTTAACTTCAGATATAAGCATCCGAAAGTCCTCTTTTGTAGGGAATTGGCTGAGGTAATTTGCCCAGGGTTGTAGGGGCTCAGGAGAAGCACGAGGAGACAGAGCAGCCACTGGATGAGGGCTTAGAGAGCTGGCCCAGGCACCTGTGGAGAATGGGGCGCTGCTGCATGCATTATCCAGGGCAGGTGGGGGTCCTCAGGAGGGACAGACCAGGGGTCCCCAAAAAATGCCAAAGGTGGACTCTGTGATGAGGACAGAGGAGTTGTGTTCTGCAGGCTGAGAACTGGTACAGTACCTGCATGCTCTGATCCCTGAGGAGCGCAGTCCTCTAAGGCCGCCATGTCTACTCCCGACCTCCTGGATACGGCAGATAAAAAGTCCCGCGCTGCAAGGGAGAGCTCCTGTCCAGACTGCCCAGATGGTGAAGCCACCTCAGAGGTGGTAGGTGACATGTCCGTCTACTCTCTGGTATCTTCCCGCGCGAGCGCTTTGTCTGGGCGGTGGGAGGAAGTAATGGCGGGAGGCTCCTTGTAGCGTAGAGCGCCGTCCGGGGAGCCCGCGTCCAGCACTCCTCGAGTGTCCTGGGTGGCGAGGAAGATCGGGGAGGGGGAGAGGACCGTCGGGCACCGTTTTTTCCCCCCATCAGATCGGAGTTGTAAGTGTCGCTGGCCAGAATGCTGCATTGCAGGCAGGAGCTGAGCCCTCATGTGGCCATCTTAGTTGGCATTCGGACATGCATCCGGTCGGCCAGTTTCATAAGTACAAACCTGCTGACTGATGCCCTTTAAACTCAGCCCCTGTGACCAACTCCCTCAAAGCATCTCTAAAATCTATACAATTGTAGTTCTATTCTTTCCATATAGTTTCCCTATATTGTCCCTAATCGCACTATAACAATTGCTTGAGACTCTGTATACTGTGAAATCATTGTTTTGGCACACAATCTTCAATTTTTAATAATACGGGAGGCTCCTATTATATGCAAGTTCAAAGCTAAGATATATATATATATATATATATATATATATTGTGGTAAGGTGCAGGGTGCCGTCGTGGATGGCAGGTATGTGTCACCGAGGTTCATAGCCTCGGTGAGGTAAGAGCCGTTTTTGATGATGTCAGCAGCAGCTAGTGCTACTGACATAGTTTTAAATAGCATGGCTGCAAAGCCGATCCGGGCCGGCTCTTACCGGGAGCAGCTAAAGTGTAGGGTGGGTGGCTGCTCCCCACGACCCAGTCCTGGTTTTGGGCTGGGTTTAAAAACTTAGCCAGCACCAGCAGCTGGGGCTGTGATTGTCCTGGAGCTGCTAACAGTCCTGTGGAGTTCCATGACCTGGAGGAAAGAGCTCAGCAAGGTGGTGTTTTTCCCTGCAACTTGAAGGTGGAATCTCCTGCGGCTGGGCCGACTGCTAGGTGTGAACCCTCACCTAAACCTCCCAGGTGACTGAACCCTGTGTTGGCCTGTTTTGTTTGGCCACATTATTTCTGTTATGTGTGAATTATCACCAAGAGACTGTTTTTCATTTATGTTGTGCAAGTGTGAATAAAACACTGTTTATTGCACATTCTGGACTCCTTGTTTTGCCTCAGTACTGCACCCGCACCGCTATCTACCAGAGCGACTCCCCACAATATATATATAAACATATACAGTAAATAACACAATATGTTAAACAGATTACTTAAAGTATTAACATAGACACGTGAGTATCAGGTTTAAAATAAAAATCAGTAAAAGTGGACTCAGAAAGGGAAGCTCCCGATTTTTAATACCTTAGTTGACATTGCACCTCTAGTGGAGTGGGCTCCAAAAGTGGAAACGTTAATACCAGCCAAAAACATGGTTTGCTTAACCCACCTTGCCAGGGTGGGTGAAGAAAGCGTACGAAATGGAGTACAGTAGGATATGAGGAGTTGTGAAGATAAAGGGTCTCGAAGAGAGGAAGTTCTACGTTCATAAGATTCAAGGCATTTTACCACACAAAGGTCTTGATTATGTGGGAAAGCAGGATAAAATACTGATTGTAGATTAGTTTTTGTGCGTCTGTAAACAGTAAAACGAACCCCATGAGGAAGTAATTGTTTATGGGAAACGTCTAAAGCCCTGACGTCAGATACTCTCTTGAGAGAGATAAGACATAGAAGAACTGTAAGCTTGAAGGATAGAAATTTAAGGGATAAAGATTCGTTATCGCCCCATGACATTAGGACATTAAGTAGGATTGATACGTCCCAATTGGAGTGGTATTTGGGAACAGGAGGTCTCTTGAATCTAATACCTCTCATAAGTCTATAAACCAAGGGATGTTTCCCCATCGGTAAAGAATTGATAGAAGCATGATAAGAAGATATAGCAAAGCGATATACATTGATAGTTCTATAAGCCTTGCCCAGATCGAAAGATTCTGAAAGAAAATTTATGATGTTAGAGATAGGTACTTGTACAGGATCCAAATCCCGTTGTAAGCACCAATCAGCCCACATCTTCCAGGCTGATCTGTAAGCGGACCTGGTACCTGGAGCCCAGGCTGCTGCAAGGATTTCATTAGCTGTACCTTAAAGTTATGAATTAAATTCTGGTGACCCGAAATCAACCATGCTACTAGTGTCAGGGTTTCCGATAGGATAAAAGGGTGACAATCTCCAGAAGGATTCAGGAGGATGGATGGAAAATACGGTAGGAAACGAGGATAATCAATTACAAATTTCAAGATTTGTGGAAACCAGATTTGGGAAGGCCACCATGGGGTGATCAAAACTAGCGTCGATTTCTAAAGACGACAAAGGAGAAGGACTCTCGGAATGAGGTTGAAAGAAGGAAATGCGTATGGAGGACCCGACGGCCAGGGTTGTAGAAATGCATCTACCCTATGGCCTCGGGGTCCGGGCGCCAACTGAAAATTTTTGTTAGTTGTCGGTTGAGTTGAGAGGCAAAAAGATCGAGTTGGAGAGGACCCCAAAGTGAACTGTTTTGTTGAAAGACACAAGGATCCAGAGTCCAGTTGCTGGAATCCGATAGATAGCGGGAATTCCAATCTGCTACAGAATTAGAAAGACCCGGAATATATTCTGCTGTCAAGACAATGTTGCGATCCAAGCAAAAATGCCAGAAATCTTTTGCAATGTCTGCTAAGAGTTTCGATTTGGTTCCTCCTAAGCGGTTCACATATTGGACTGCTGAAATATTGTCCATGCGTAATAACACGCAACAATTTGATTTGTCTTTCACAAAACTCTTGAGTGTGAAAAACCCTGCTAGAAGCTCTAAACAATTGATGTGAAATAAGGTTTCTTCCGGGGACCATTTCCCTTCAGTAGAGAGAGAACCTCAACGGACGCCTCAACCTAGACGGCTTGCATCTGATTCTAATATTAAATCCGGAATGGAGTGGAAAATTGCTTTACCATTCCTTTCCTGAATATGATGCAGCCACCAGAGAAGTTCTTCCTTGGTCTCTGGTGTAAGGGATAGTTCGTCCGTGTAGGCGAGACCTTCTCTTAAATGTTGAGCTTTTAATCTTTGTAGGGCCCGATAGTGAAGGGGATCTGGGAAAATGGCCTGCATGGAGGAAGAGAGTAGACCCATGACTCTGGCAATAGTCCGTAACAATATTAAACTTTTGTTTAAGATTGAATGAATCTCCTTTCGAATCATTTTCAATTTCCTGGTAGGGAGTCTTAGAATAGCAGATTCGGAATTGATTATAAAACCCAGATATTCTATCTCTTTTGTAGGAGTCAGAATCGACTTCTGATCGTTGATCAGAAAACTAAGATCGGATAGAAGGGATAATGTCCATTGCATGTGTAGATGAATGGAAGGTAGAGACTGGGCCATGATTAGAATATCATTTGGTATATAATAAGTCGTACACCTCGGCTCCTTAATGCGGCTACCACAGGTTTCAACTGTTTGGTGAAACACCATGGGACTGAGGAGAGTCCGAATGGGAGACTGGTAAATTGCCATAGTTGGCCTTCCCAAGAAAACTAAAGATAAGTTTGTGACAACGGGTGCATAGGGACCGTGAGATATGCGTCTTTTAAGTCTATCTTCACAAGCCAATCGCCCTGTAAAAAGAGGGCTCTTAATAAGTGCATGCCCTCCATTTTGAAATGTTGGTAGGTAACATACTTGTTCAGTGTTTTCAGATTTATCACTGTTCTGTGGCCACCGTCTTTCTTGCTCACAATGAATAGATTGCTGAGAAAAACCATATCTTTGGGAGTGATTGGTATTATAGCACCTTTGGAACAGAGTTCCATGACCTCTTGAGATATAAGATCGTGATCTTCTTTGCAGAATACTATTGGTTGAGAAAATATCAACTGGGGTAGAGATGAACTCTATCTGATATCCCAGGATGGTATTTAGTATCCAAGCGTCTGAAGTTATGAGGCTCTAAGCATGGAGAAAAACCTTATCCATCCTCCCAATGGTAGCTGGGAAGAATTTTGAAGCGTTGGGCTTACTTGTAGATAGCCTGGAGCGCGGGTAGCCTCTATATCCCCTTGCCCTCCACCGTCGGCCTCTGGTGGGGAAGAACGGGGACGGCTGAAAAGCAGTGGAGGTATGTGGGGTGGCTTCTCTACGGGGGGCTCTAAATTGGGATCCCTCATGGGATTGGCGGCTGGGAAACCGGCCCCTCTGTTTTCCAGCCCTGCCAAAAACTCTGGAGTGAAAAACCTTTTTCAGAGATGTCTGAGCTCTCTCTAAAGTGGAAAAATGTCCTACATATTGGTTAATCTCTTTTATGAACGAGTCCCCTACCTTCCGTGCAGAGGCCGGGGCGCTCCTCGATGACGTCCATGTGAACCATGCGACGCAGGGACCCTGTGACGTCATCGAGGAGCGCCCCGGCCGCCGCACGGAAAGTAGTAGCTTTTCCCCCGGTTCCCCGCTTCTTTTCCATGGCAGCCGGGACTTTAGTAGTGTCCTGGCTGCCATGGTTACAATTCTTAAAAGCTAAACGTCAGATACGGCGATGCGCCGAAATGACGTTACGTTTAAAGTCTGATCCGGATTAATGCTTTTCAATAGGCATTAATTCCGGATCCGTCCTTGCGGCATGTCTTCAGGATTTTGGGCCGGAAACCAACAAACAATACAGTATACAGTACTCGCCAGATACATAGATGTGCTCACCACATACATGGACACACTCATACATGCGTTCGCCACATACATTAACACACTCATACACACACTCACCACATACATAGACTTACTCATACAGTCAGCACATACATGGATGCATTCATACACAGTCAGCACATACATGGACACACTCATACATGCGTTCACCACATACATGGATGCAGTCATACATGCGTTCACCACATACATGGACGCACTCATACACACACTCACCACTTAAATAGATGCACTGATACATGCACTCGCCAGATACATAGATGTGCTCACCACATACATGGACACACTCATACATGCGTTCGCCACATACATTAACACACTCATACACACACTCACCACATACATAGATGCACTCATACAGTCAGCACATACATGGATGCATTCATACAGTCAGCACATACATGGACACACTCATACATGCGTTCACCACATACATGGACACACTCATACATGCGTTCACCACATACATGGACGCACTCATGCACACACTCACCACTTACATAGACGCACTGATACATGCACTCACCACAAAGATGCTCTCACTACATACATGGACACACTCATACATGCGTTCACCACATATATTAACACACTCATACACACACTCACCACATACATAGACGCACTCATACAGTCAGCAGCACATACATGGATGCATTCATACAGTCAGCACATACATGGACACACTCATACATGCGTTCGCCACATACATTAACACACTCATACACACACTCTTCACATACATAGACGCACTCATACAGTCAGCACATACATGGATGCATTCATACACAGTCAGCACATACATGGACACACTCATACATGCATTCACCACATACATGGACGCACTCATACATGCGTTCACCACATACATGGACGCACTCATACACACACACTCACCACTTAAATGGATGCACTGATACATGCACTCGCCAGATACATAGATGTGCTCACCACATACATGGACACACTCATACATGCGTTCGCCACATACATTAACACACACGTACACACACTCATCACATACATAGACAAACTCATACAGTCAGCACATGCATGGATGCATTCATACAGTTAGCACATACATGGACACACTCATACATGCGTTCACCGCATACATGGACGCACTCATACACACACTCACCACTTACATGGACGCGCTGATACATGCACTCACTACATACATAGATGCGCTCACCACATACATTGACACACTCATACATGGGTTCACCACATACATGGACACACTCATACATGCGTTCACCACATACATGGATACACTCATACATGCGCTCACCACATACATGGACACACTCATACATGCACTCACCACATACATGGACACACTCATACATGCGTTCACCACATACAGGGACACACTCATACATGCGCTCACCACATACATGGACACACTCATACATGCGCTCAGCACATACATGGACACACTCATACATGCGCTCACCACATACATGGAAACACTCATACACACACTCACCACATACACAGACGCACTCATACAGTCACCACATACATGGATGCATTCATACACAGTCACCACATACATGGACACACTCATACACACACTCACCACATACACACTCATACAGTCACCACATACATGGATGCATTCATACACAGTCACCACATACACGGATGCATTCATACACATGCTCACCACATACATAGACATACTCATACAGTCACCACATACATAGGTAAATTCATACACAGTCACCACATACATGGACGCACTTATACATAAGCTCATCACATATATAAATATATATATATATACTCACACACACACATATGAACATAGTTATACACCTATTTCTACACACAGACACTTACCTTTTCTGTAGACAGCTGACGTCTGGTCCTCACAGGCAGCCTGGAGAAGTAGGTGCCATCACCCCTCTGTGCCATCCAGGGACAGCAGTGGAGGGGTTAATCAGTAACCTACTATGGGGGGGTCGGAGAACAGGACACAGAGGAGGGGGGCAGGAGTTATAAAGGTCAGTGTGCAGGAGAAACCAGCCTGCTCTACACTAGCTTCGTGCTGGGGGTGGGGCTTGAACCCATGACGCTCTGCTATTAGCGGGCAGCAAGTGTCATAGTAAGCTGCCAGCCAATAGAAAACAAAAACCCGTACTGGCAAGTGCTGTGCCAGTACTGCGGATCCCAGAGTGAGACCGGCCATAGGAGGAGGAGACAGCAATTGTACTCTTTCCTCCCCACTGAGCAAGGACCTTCAGTGGGAAGAGCTCCAGCGCTGCTGCTATATGTAGTACCGGCTTCTGTAAAGTACAGCACAGCAGTAGGTAGAGGATAGATTTAATAAAAACATTCAGTACTGCTTCGGAGCCCCTTCTAAGCTCGGGCCTGAAACAGTGGCTTACCCTGTTTCCCTGATAGCTACACCACTGCTTAGTATGATTGTCTAAACATAAATATGTAAAACAATTTTACAAGAAACAGTTTTTTCTGTCAATTTTTTTAACCTCTAAGAGGATGATCTTCTTTTGAATATACTTTCTTATTTTATGACAGCAACAGTCCAAAATTTTACGACGCTTTAACAATAATGAATGCAAGCTGTTTCTGGATATTACATGTTCTGACAATAGTCTTGATACAAGAGATACATGTAAGAGAACTATCCTCTGATACTGTCCCAAAACCAATTCTCATGTAACCCTAAAGGGGTTGTCAAGAACTTTAGAATGTATTCCTGGCCTATAATTCATCTATTATTCATCTTCCATCTGAAGGATCCAATGAAATTTGTATTGATGTGTTTTGGTTTAAAAGAGAATGTCCTCATCTTTTGCTCACTTCATCAGTCACCTGGCTGTACTAACCACATTCCTTGGGGCATTGGATTTCATACTATATGCAATTATTTTTTCATTAATTCTTTATTTGCTCTATAAATGTTGGCTCGTCTGCTAGCAATGTCATTTATGCATTGCTGACACAGTTTTCAGTTTTGGTTGGAGACTAACTTCAAAGCAAGAAAAATAAAAATATGTAATTCTAGTATTACTTTCCTTGATATACTCATGTAGCGGTTGTACATTTTTGATTAAACATTCATAAACGACACTATGTTACCACAATGGGTTCGCTGCTGTAACAACTTTCCTTCATGTTTTACAACAGCCCCCGGGTTCTAATCTGTTTTGTAACCTAAAGGTTACAGTTAGACTGGGTGTTCGGCACATGGTGGAGATACGGCCGCGGATGGTGCAGCCATCCAGGCTGCAGCTGTTTGGTATGACCTCATATGTAAGGAAATCTGCTGTGCATATATTCCTATCTGGATAGAAGCTTATTATATCCTGGCTTCTAGGGTCAAACAGAAGTTTATAACAGTATACAGAGAACACAGGGTGCCGACATGTACTGTACATATATTGTAGATTGTTACACATAATATGCATATTTATATGACAAGCAAAAGGTTGTTTTCCAGCTCACCTTCCAATTTTTGTAGCCCCATGCACGGAGTTGGTCGAGTCAGTCCATGCACTAGTTGTAACAAATTGAAGGAAGTATACTCCAGCACGGTTCCAATGTATTTGTTGATGCACTTTATTTTTCAATTCTCCAAACAGTGATAGCAAGTACAGACAAAAAACTCCACCTCCACCACAACAGTGACGCGTTTCGAACAGTCGTTCTTTTTCAAAACAGTTTTTAAAAAGAACGACTGTTCGAAACGCGTCACTATTGTGGTGGAGGTGGAGTTTTTTGTCTGTACTTGCTACCGCTGTTTGGAGAATTGAAAAATAAAGTGCATCTACAAATACATTGGAACCGTGCTGGAGTATATTTCTTTCAACATATTCATATGACCTATTGTTTCTCAGGAGGGGTGATGGCTTTGGCTCTGAAACAAATCACATCGTGAACTTATGTATAAAAATGTATTTTGTGAGAGTCTCCATAATTAACTATACTGTTATGTTTCATTAAAATGAATTGAGTAAATTTTCAAGACCCATACAGTGAACAGTCTAGGGACCAGTTTAAACTGAACCCAATGCTGATTAAGTTGCTTCATTTCAGGGGAACTATTAGAATATATTCACACATGGTAGATTTGCATCAGACATTTCTGAAACTGTCCCCAAACATCTGAATGGGGCTTGTTGAAGAAACAACTCTATTTAGATACATAGAGATGATTTTTAGTTGAAATTTCAGGAACACGTTTACATGCAGTAAACATATATTCATGCTACTGAATACTCAGCGGTCCACCACCAATGAGGCGAGGTTTGGCGATTGCCTCCGGCAGCACCAGGTAGGAGCAAGAAGAAGGGGGATTATCTGTTTCTGCAGAATAGTATTGAGAAGCACAGTGGGCACCGTATGTGGCACTGTATTAATTTGTATGTTTTGTAGCTCTGTATGTAATGTTTTCCAAGTATGCCTTTAACAGTAGGGCTGAAGGGAAGGGGTTAGGTTAAAGGGGTTGGCCACTTTCCGGGTACTTGTGACTAACATGCATGTAAGGGTACTTTCACACTTTCACGCTTGCGGCATGGCTATCTGGCAGGCTGTTCACCCGCCGGATCCGCCATGCCGCAAGTACCCGTGTGCGGCAGGTCCGACTTTTTAGTCCAGCGATCACTGCCGTGCACTGCCGTGCACTGCCGTGCTGCACCGTAGCTACGCCCCCCGCCCACATTATAGTCAGCACACGGGTACTTGCAGCATGGTGGATCCGGCGGACTGTTCACCCGCCAGAACAGCCTACTGGATAGTCATACAGCAGACGTGAAAGTACCCTAAGATGACTATATGACACTAATATAGGCTTTTTTAATGTTCTTTTCCATTTTCTAAACTATCCCCCCCTTGTACTGTTCTGTCCACGAAGAGGTCTTGTCCATAAGATGGCCGCTGATGAAGGGTCATGTGACCAGGCAAATCGCCTCCATGTGATCTCTTCTCCATTCAAACACACTGCACCTAAACTCTAAACAGAACAAGTGCAGATGGCAGGTATAGTGTATTTGAATGGATAAGACATCAGATGGAGGTAATTTGTCTGGTGCAGAATTACAACAAAACCTATATTAGTAAGTTCCATATAATCATCTTACATACACCTTAGTCAATGGTAACCAGAAAGTGGCCAACTCTTTTAAGAAAATGGTATGGGGGGGGGGGGGGGGCGTATCACTGGAGACTGACGTATCAGGATCCCGGGAAATTTCCCGGTAGGCCGCTGGCTTAACATGTGCCCTGCGGGCTGCAGATTTGACTATTGGTGACCGTCCATGTCTCCCTCTCCATGGAGACAGGCTACCGCCCGGCCACTCAGCTGATCTATGGGTCAGGAAGGCTTTCCACTGCGCGTCCTGTGCAGCGCAACCTCTCAGCCTGCTCTCGGCGATCTCCCTCGGTCACTGCCGCAGTGAACAAGGGAGATTGCTGAGCGCAAGGGAGATTGCCGGGCGCAGGCTGAGGCTGCACAGGACGCCGGGTGGAAAACCTGATGGCTGCGGGCAGACTGGATTTAAGGAAGGGGTACCTCCAGGCGGTACCGGGGAGCGAGCTGGCCGGTGTACAGGATCAGCAACACAAGTATGGGGGGGAGGGGGGACAATAATGGAGGGATGGCTGGGGGCAAAATTAACTTGTGGGGGGGCAATTTACTTAGTGGGGGGGCAGCTTGGCGGGCAAACTACATGGAGGGCCTTGTGGGGGCAAAATTACTTAGTGGCGGGCAAATTACATAATAGAATGCTATCTAGGGGCAAAATTAACTTGTGTGGGGGCAGCTTGGTGGGCAAACTACATGGAGGGCCGTGTGGTTGAAAAATTACTTAGTGGAGGGCAAATTACAAAATGGAGGGCTGTCTAGGGGCAAAATTAACTTGTGTGGGGGCAAATTACTTAGTGGTAGGTCAGTGTGGTGGGCAAACTACCTAATGGAGGGCCGTGTGGGGGCAGAAGTACTTAGTGTGGGGAAAATTATTTAGTGGGGGGCAAACTACATAATGAAGGGCTGTCTGGGGGCAAAATTTACTTGTGTGGGGGCAAAATTTACTTGTGTGGGGGAAAAATTAACTTGTGAGGGGGCAAATTACTCAGTGGGCGGCAGTGTGGTGGGCAAACTACATAATGGAGGGCCGTGTAAGGGCAAAATTACTTAGTGCGGGGGCAAATTACATAATGGAGGGCTGTCTGGGGGCAAAATTAACTTGTGTGGGGCAGTGTTGGGGCAAATTACATAATGTGGGGCAGTGTGGGGCAAATTACATAATGTGGGGCAGTGTGGGGGGCAAATTACATAATGTGGGGCAGTGTGGGGGGCAAATTACATAAAGTGGGGCAGTGAGGGGGGCAAATTACATAATGTGGGGCAGTGTGGGGGCAAATTACATAATGTGGGGCAGTGTGGGGGGCAAATTACTTAATGTGGGGCAGTATTACTAATGAGGGCATTCTAGAAGGACATTACTATTGGTGGGACTATGAGGAGCACTATTACTATGGGGGGCACTATTATTTCTTCAGGATAGTATTTGGGGGTATTGGGGAGCACAGCGAGCAGCTGGATAACACTGTGGGGACTCCAGGTTGGGGGATGATGATAGAAATGTGAGTAAGGGCTCTTTCACACTAGCGTTTTTGTTTTCCGGCATAGAGATCCGTCGTCGGGTCTCTATGCTGGAAAAATCCTGATCAGGATTATCCCAATGCATTCTGAATAGAGAGAAATCCGTTCAGGATGTCTTCAGTTCAGGATGCTGCGCTTTTTGCTCCAGCCAAAAATCCTGAACACTTGCCACAAGGCCGGATCCATTGAAAGGCATTAATCCGGATCCGGCCTTAAGCTAAACGTTGTTTTGGCGCATCGCCGGATCCGACATTTCGCTTTTTCTGAATGGTTACCATGGCAGCCAGGACGCTAAAGTCCTGGTTGCCATGGTAAAGTGTAGTGGGGAGCGGGGGAGCAGTATACTTAACGTCCGAGCGGCTCCCGGGGCGCTCCAGAGTGGCGTCAGGGCGCCCCACGCGCATGGATGACGTGATCGCATGGATCACGTGATCGATGCGCATGGGGCGCTCTGACGTCATTCTGGAGCGCCCCGGGAGCCGCACGGACTGTAAGTATACCACTCCCCCGCTCCCCACTACTACTATGGCAACCAGGACTTTATTAGCGTCCTGGCTGCCATAGTAACCTCAAAGCATTTCGAAGACTGATTAGGATCCTGATCAGTCTTCTAATGCTTTCAGGCGACTTGCGTTCTGACGGATCCGGCAGGACGGAAGTGCCTGCCGGATCCTCAGAACGCAAGTGTGAAAGAGGCCTAAGCTAATATGTCTGTGTGTCACACTCTGCAGAGAAGAGGAGCGGCTGAAAGAAGTGTCTGGACCAAATGGAGAAGATGTACATCGGAGGAGACGTCACCTGGAGGCCCTGGATGTGAGAGGTACTTGCTGCTGTATAGCAAGTACAGCAAAATGCGGGGGGAGGATGGGACTAAGAGAATTGGGCCATATTCATTGGGACTGTATATATAGCGTATTTATGTATGTGTAACATGTATATGGTGTATTTATGTGTATGTGTGTTGGATATATATGTGTTTTGATGCCGAGCATCCGCCGTTGAGTAGGGAACCTGTTCTTAAAAATTTCAAATGACGATGTGCTGGTGTAATTACGCAATAGGGCTGGTATGTAATTTTTTCCAGGGCTGGTTTTCATACCCAGTCCGGCCCTGGGGGGGGGGGGGGGGGCGCCACCATTGACCTGTGGCAGCAGAAAGGCTAGGTGCACCCCTGCGAATACTATAAAACATATAGAAACAATTTCAGATAGAAGCAAAAAAATGTAAATTCAATTTAAAACAAATGACTATTCACATGTGGCAGTATTGTAATTGAATTATTTTGATGCTTTCTGTTGTTAAAATGACAGTAAAATATGTTATTGTCGTTTGAAAGAAATAACCAAATTATCTGTGAACATCTCCATCTTTTCACTTAGCACTAATTATATAGAACATAATGTGACATCTAGATAAGCATATCCAGCAATTGAGATCATCATATGTTCAAGTATGGAATTTCTAATAGAAAGGGCAGTTGAAAGTGCTCACTCTTATGCTACTGAAGATGGTACAGTAAGTCTTCTTTTGACAGGCAGCTGACCTCTGGCCCTGTCTAGGGGCAACTGAATCAACAGTAAAATAGTGGTAAATTTGGTGCACTGACGAACTAGGCTGCCCTGTCCCCTGACACAAGGACAAATGACCAAGTATCTGTCTGTCCAATTATTTTTAATCATCCCTGCGAGGCAGAGAATAAAAACCAAGGCAGAAGTAGAGAGCTGTTGGCCCCTTCCTAACAACACTGTCACATAATGCACAATATTGTCACATCATAGCCAGTCTCATATATAATATGTAAATACAGTGTGTGTGTATATATATATATATATATATATATATATAATATTTTTTTTTTTTTGTCCCCTGGGTGGCCGTGAAGAACACACTTGTCATCTTTATCTAATGTACAGACATAAACTTTTCATCTCCTCCTAATAAACTGTGTCATGAGGGAGAGATGCTATTACCATTTAATACAAAGGCGGCAGCACTCATACCTCTCACCTCCTAGTAATGTGAAACATCGATGACATGCGTCTGATGGCTTAAATCAGCACAGAGCAGAGAAATTCCATCCTAATGAACCCAGTTTTAAGAACACAGAAGTAATAAAAACAAGCAGTTTATTCGAGTACAATAAAGCATTAAAACCCCTTCATTACTTGTGGGGTCAGTACATCCTTCACCATTATATACATATAGTGATCATGACGCTCAGTGTATACTGTGGCTTAGAGGATCACAGAGGGACATCCATTACACATATAGAGAGACACATTACTTTGCCTTTCAGCTGATGCAGTTTACCCCATTGTGGTCACCCTCCCCACCTAGTATAAGATCAACACATTGAGAGATGAAAGTTGAAGATCACTTATTTACAGCTCAGGTGTCCTTGAATACCACTGACACTGAGAAATCTCTTTGATACTTGCGCTGATTTGCATATGCAAATTTGATATGAATATACATCACAAGTAAAATATGTCATAGGCTTTAATTTCGGAGCTACACTTTCCATAATCAGGCTCATATGTACAGCTAGAAATATGTACAGGCATTGATTGGTATAACTTCCACTTCCCACAGAGAGAGCAGAGAGAAGCCCTTTTCATACTGGATTAGGAGAGGTGACTGAAGTCTTTTTTGGCCACAAAATATAAATGCATCTGATTGGCACATGTCTATTTTACATGGCACAGGCAGTAGGGCTGACACCCAAATTACTGTTTCCATGGATGCTATCTGGCATCGTGCAGTTCTAGGTATTCCAGGGCAATTTCATAGCAAAACCGGTACTGGTCCTGTCAAGAGAAAGATTGGGATTCCATAATTAGTAATAATGCTAGATTTTTCTATACCAATCATAACAAAGGGTTCAAAGTTGCCTATTTTATTGATAATTTTATAATTAGTAGCTACGGTCTTACCAGTGTTTCCACCATATTTGGCTTAATATTCCGCAAACTTTTAACAGCATAGAAAACATCAACCACATGGTGACATCGAGTCATCTCACACAGCATTGCGCAAGCACAGAATGTCCCACTCCGACCTCCGCCGTTTCTGTAAAAAGCATGGGCAGAACAAATGTCACAAAAGCAAAAAGATTGACGTAGAAACTGAAAGCTTACAGAAAATGTATGGATGCTTACAGACAGTGCACAAGGGTCCTATGCTCTCTATTCTGCTCTTGCCACTGTTCCACCATGGAAAGGAGTTGTAAGAAGGATCTTTTGGTGTCTGGAGTATCTCTGTATGGAGACCATCGTAGATACTGGAAATGTTTGACCAGGAGATGTTCATCCTACAGCAAGGATAATACAAAGGTAATTGAGTCACACTGCAATACCCCTGAAGAACATGGATCTCAATGGTGGTTCTATATAGTGGGTGAGTATGTCTGTGAGGTGAGTATGCCTTTTTTTTATATCATGCATGCCCATTTTATTTTTTTCACTGGGCAACTACTTTAAATTTTACATTTATACCATATGAAAATAGTGTGAATGAGAAACAGAACAATTAAAATTACTGGTCATTACAAATTATTGGGGACCACAGAACGATATACAATTAATTCAATATTTTTAGTTCTTAAAGGGAAGCAAACACGATGGGCCGCATATTCATAACCACTACTACCTTGTTTTTAACAAGCCAAGGTGTTTGAAATTATAGTCAATAAACTTATAATCTTGGTAATATTTATTTCTTTTTTTGTGTTTTAAATTATCATTAAGGTTGTTTTTCTGAGTAAAAAAAAATGTGTTACAACCAGCAGACTAGATAGCTACAGCTGCTGCCAATTCTCTATTATAGGTTTATTTTTTTAATTATAGCTTGTGTAAATGCCTGGAACAGCCCAGCTCATTAACCACACGATTTTTAACATTTTTATTAAAAGGAACACTAAACCTAGAAATGAATGATAAAAATAAAAAAAAGGAATATAGGTTCTGTTATACTGTATCAACCAAATAGAATTGACTTGGGAATACTCATAAGGACGATATCCTGGCAGTCCCCTGGTCTTCATCCTTTAAACCCTATGAAGGTATCTGGAGTTCGATGCAGGGGAACTACAAGGCTGCTACCTGCTAGAGCAGTCTCAAGTTGGTTGACAGCTGACCCAGGGGGATCAAGAGACACCAGTGCTGAGAAAAACTGTAGTCAGGGACTGGCCAAGGTGAGGGCAGAGTATGTGCAATTCGATAAACAGTCCAAGGTCAGGACGGGCAGCTCTGAGTCAATACAGAGATCAAGTAAAGATCAGTTCAGACAGAGAAGGTTTAATTCCCAGAGAGGGGCAGAATTAGTTACATTGGCATAAAGGCGTAAAACAGCACACATTTGCAGGACACTAGGGAAACCTATTGCTTAGGCACTTTTCCACAGGGGACAGTGCCTTAAGTACCTCAATGAGACCAGTCATTATTTTTATTCATGTTGTGTGTTTAGTATTCCAATAACTGTAGAAAATTGTAATGCTTAAATTAGGTCTTAATAACCCATATATCTGGTGGAGGATCTGAATCTTTAGTATTCCAATAACTGTAGAAAATTGAAATGCTTAAATTAGGTCTTAATAACCCATATATCTGGTGGAGGATCTGCCGAAGTTATGAAGAGGAGCAGGCCTTTACATAATTTCAGCGCATCCAGTGCTAGTGTAAATATAAGCCAGCTTCCTAGCTGGCTTACATTTAGATGATTTTCTACAATTAAACAGGCATAGAAATGATAAATGAGATGGGTCTGCCAGCCTGTGCCCTTCCCCGCCCATATTTTTAGACCTAGCGTGGGGAAAAGTCGCAGATTGCGGCGTGAATCTGCACCAGAAATACGCCTAATTTAGGCATATTTCTGTTTAATAAATGACTTCCTAAGTGTCTGATTAGCAGAGGTTCGATTACGGGGCCCCCTCCGATCACGAGAACTGGGCACTGATTTCCCCAGTTTGAAAACAACAGCAGCCATCCAATGTCCACTGCTGCTTTTTCAACTCTACAGACTGACGGAGATAGCAGAGTGCTCATACACAGTGCCTTCATTCTTATAATTGGTGGGGGCCCCAGCGATCAGACACTCATCCCCTAGGAAGATAAGTAAGATTGGGGATAAGTTTTAGTAATTAAACAATCCCTTTAAACCACGCCACTGTTATCCATGGATTGTGTCTGAAATTGGAATTCAGTCCAATTCACTTGGATAGGGCTAAGCTGCAGCTCATGGACTGGAAGGGTGTTGTTTCTAATTCCACACAAACAATATTCACTCAACCATAGTAGCAATGGTCACTGCTGTTTAATGAATGGGCAACCCAGCAAATTATAAACGAAACGATTAAAGTAGGTGACCTTATTAATACTTAACTTTTTCTAATATTACATTAAAATATAGACCCTAAATATACACAATTACTTATAGAGTGGCGCACAATATCCATACGCAGGATGCCAAACGCCGCCACATATTCACCTGCACATGAATTTCTGGATGGAGGTAGAAGATGTATCGTGCATGACCAACGCTGGACCCCTGATTTCACCCATCAGACCTAAGTCGGTAACCAATACTTGGGTTATAGTACTGTGAGTCCCCTAATGATTTGGCCAACTAGCCAATGAAACTCGTTGGGGCGTCTTGTTTTATCAATAATAGGCTCTCCCTGTTGTGCTCCCTGACGAAGCTGGGCAGTCAATGCTGCATAGGGACAGACAGGGACACCTACACTGGAAGGGAGTGTGGCTCAGAGGGGTCGCCCTTGTGAGGGTGAGTGATATTGCTCCCTGAGCACCAGGTCTTGAATATAGGTATAACAGGGCTTTGTTGGGGAAGAGACCCAGTTAGAGGATCCTCAAGACCCCAATTGCACCTTAGTTGGCTGTCCTTATTATTTATAATATATAAATTACATTTCAGGACGCCAATCTGGTAAGACCACTCATTTTGTTTTGTTTGTGCACTGGTAATAACGCACCTATATGTGATTGTGTACATTTAGTGTCTATATTTTAATGTAATATTAGTAAAAGATAAGTATTAATAAGGTCACCTACTTTAATTGTTTAGTTTATAATTCCATACAAACCAACATAACATCTCTGACATCAATGACCTGTTAAGTTTTCCAGGTTCATACTCCTGTATGGCAGATGTAAACTAAATTATATATTTTAATTCACCCACTCAGAAAATGTAAATGATCTTAAAGGAATATACTGTAGCATAGCTTGTTAACATATTTTAACCCAGTTCTAAGCTAAATTATAAAGTATTGAATAAGATCCTGAAAGACTGCAGCACCAGCGACAATTAAGCTCCTACAACAGTTGACTTCCAAAGACGCTGTATCGAAAAAAATAATCAGACACAGCCTAAAGAAAATCAATGTACAAATCGAACTTACATGTCAAACAGCCAAGAAGACAGATAAACGCAGAGAAAATCTGAAATAACAGCTACACTGGCTGCATGCAAATTTCATTTAAGTGCTACACAAACATTTGCTGAAACTGTCAATCAAGGGTGCAAATTAATGGTTTACGTGCATAAGACACAAGCCACTCTTATTAGCACAAGCCACTATCCTAGTAAGATAAAACGTATAATTGCCACTATTTTCACTTTACGCAGTAATGTAGGTGAAATATTAGTTACTCTTAGGTCAAGTGATCACACAGGGCAAAGTCCTAGAAAATGTAAATGATCTTAAAGGAGTTGCCTAGTCTTAAAGGGAATGTGCAATCAGGAAATGATCTATCGTTTAAATCAAGTTTTTATGTTAAACAATAAAACATTTTGTAAGCTTTTGTTTACATTTGTATTATATATATATATATATATATATATATATATATATATCGGAAAAAGGGGCAGCACACCAATGTAGTGAAAAAAAGGGAGTTTAATCACCCATGTGGTACAAAAAACCGCAACTTTTCGGCTCAACAATAGAGCCTTTCTCAAGCATCCAGTGCCGCCATTTTTCCATTGATATATATATATATATATATATATATATATATAAACACAGGTCCAGATATACGACTATATAAGTCCTGGAGACCCTATTTATCCCTATGCCCGGAGAAGTCACCTGATGGTGGAAACTCTCCGTCCTCGTTCCTAAGTTTCTACCATCAGGAGACTTTTCCGGGCTTAGAGATAAATAAGGTCTCTATAGGGAAAGATATTCCTTTTGGCCAACATGTAATGTCTGGCCTCTGAGTTTTTGAAAATCAACCTACTTATGCAACCACCCTATTGACAATATAGCACTCCCTCTCCTAAAGAAAGCCGTCTTTTACCAAGATTATAAAATCTGCAAGGTAACTCACCCTTGTAATGTTTTGTACTCGGAACAGACGGGTCACTACATCTTCATCCACAGACCCAGACACAAACTGAACTTCCATTGGTCCATATCTGGATATACCATTGTCTGGCCAGTACTGCAAGCAGGGCTAGGATTTAGGATACAGAACAAAGGATTTTATTCGTAAGGATTTATTCAAAGACATGTGGGGTGCTGTGGGTATGTAAGTGGCTGGGGGTAAAGATTTGTTAGTTTTAAAAATAATCTTATTGATTGCTATGGTAAACAGTGCTACTTTTGCAAACTGGTCATATATATGAGGCTCCCACACCATCAGATACATTCATTGACAAAAAAGTAATGCAAAAGTAACCTACCAAGAAGAAGTTGGAATGGAATGAAAGTTTATATGTGAGAATGTAATGATGGCATATGTAAGTGCTTACAATATTAGAGCGAAATTATATGTTTATTGGGAAAACTGTACAACTGAAAGGAGGCTCTAGTGCCCTGTCGGGCCACCTTCAGCCTCGATAGGAAATACGGTTGGGCATGGGGGGCATGTAGGTTCTGCATGGTATCCTGTGACACATGATGTTGCAGCTGGACCTGTAGCTTCTACACACTAGTAGGCTTCCAAAGCTGGTGTCTCAGTTGATCCCATAAATGCTTGATTGTCGATAAATATGGTGACTGGGCAGGTCAAGTAATTGTGCAACCAAAGTTGTATGTAGGTATGCATTATCCTGCTGAAACCCTGCCATGACACTGACATTTCTATTTATTTTTTTTTTCCTTTATACTGAATAGGACAAGGGAACAAAAGATCACAGGTTCTAGCCCCCTAAGGGGGAATAGTAGTTATTAACCCCTAAAGGACCGGGGGTTTTGGGATTTTTGCGTTTTTGTTTTGCGCTCCCTGCCTTCCAAAAGCCATAACATTTTTATATTTCTGCTCACATAGCCATATGATGGCTTGTTTTATGCAGGACAAGTTGTACTTTTTTAACGCTACCATTTATTTTTGCATGTGATGTAGTGGGAAACGGGAAAAAAATTCCAAATGGGGTGAAATTGCAAAAAAAAAGCAATTTCACCACAGTTTTA
This sequence comes from Bufotes viridis, assembly GCA_033119425.1. Lineage (NCBI taxonomy): Eukaryota > Metazoa > Chordata > Amphibia > Anura > Bufonidae > Bufotes > Bufotes viridis. Next base: position 236,450,552 of record CM065591.1, on the reverse strand, counting down.
CGGGTTTTTAAATTACAACGTTCGATTTGCGATAAAACTGACTGGTTAATTTTATTCTTCAGGTCAGTACGAATCCGGCAATACCTAATATGTATAGTTTTTCCTGCGTTTTGATAGTGAAAAAAAATTTAAAAGTGGGAATTTTTTTATTTTATTTTTTTGTCGCCATGTTTTGACCCCCTATAACTTTTTTGTAATTATGCGTACGGAGCAGTGTAGGGGCTCATTTTTTGCGGGGCAATCTGAACTTTTAATTGATACCATTATGGGGTGCGTATGATGTTTTGATCACTTTTTATTCATTTTTTTTTAAGGAAATGAAGCGTCCAAAAATGGCGAATTAGGCATTTGGATGCTTTTTTTTCGTTTTTATGTTTACCGTATGGTGAATATTTTTTAATATTATTATAGTATGGGCATTTTCGCACATTGCGACACCCATTATGTGTAATTTTTTATTTTTATTTATTTTATTTTCATTTTGGGGAAAGGGGGTGATTTGAATTTTTATATTTTTTTATTTTTTTATTTTTTAAACTTTTTTTTTTTTTTACCACTTTCTTATAGTTCCCATAGGGAACTATAAGATGCAATCATCAGATTGCTATTCTCATATATTCAATGCAATAGCATTGGAATATATGAAAAAAATCGCATATTTCCTATGGAGCCTATTACAGTCATAGGCTCCATAGGAATACTATGTAGTAACCTAGGTTTCATTCACAGAAACCTAGGGTACTAAATGCATGCTCGGCTCCCCCTTGTGGCCATCAGGGAGCCGGAGCACAAACCGAAAGTGAAACTTTTGGTTTGTGCTCCATCAGATGCCGTGGTCAGGATTGACCACGGCATCTAAGGGGTTAAATGTCCGCGATCGGCATCGCTGCCGGTCACGGACATGAGCTGCGGGTGTCAGCTTGATGAATCAAGCATTTACCCGCAGCTCATGCGCCCGCTCCGTGCGGTAGCGGGCGCCATCTTTAAAGTGCGGACGAAGGGCGTACATGTACGCCCTTCGTCCTTAAGGGGTTAAATAAAAGGTGAAAAAAAGTAAAAAAAATTTTTTTAAAACATCAAAATATAAAAAATTTAAATCACCCCGCTTTTCCAATTTTACATATAAAAATATATGAACAATAAAAAATAAATAAAATTATATATCTGCAAGTCCAAAATGTCTGAACTATTAAAATATTTTTTTACATTTCTTTTGCGTTGAATGCCGTAATGGAAAAATATATTAAAAACAAATGATTTTGGCCCCCCAAAAATTTTTATAACTGTGATCAAAAACCACAAAATGGTACCACAAAAATAGTACTAATAAAAAGTACAGTGCATTCAGCAGAAAACAAGCCCTCATACAGCTCTGTAGACTGATATATAAAAAAGTTATTGCCGTCTGAAAATGAGGGTTAAATAAAATAAGATTTTCTTGCAAAAGTTTTTATTTTATTTAAAGTAATAAAACAAAATAAAACCTACACAAGCTTGGTATTGCCATAATTGTATTGAGCTGCAGAATAAGGGCATTATGTCCTTTTTAATACACAGTGAACGCAGTGATGTCAAAACCCCAAAAACCCTGGTGGAATTGTGTTGTTTTTTTCTTCAATATTCCCCGTTTTCCCATAGTAGACATGGTGAATTAAATGGTGCCATTAAAAAAGTTTCTTGTCCCGCAAAAAAAAATTAAAATAAGCCCTCATATGGCTATATGAACATAATAATAAAAAAGTTATGGCTATTGGAATGTGGGTATGAAAAATCAAAAATGCAAAAATGAAAATAGGCCCGGTCTTTAGGCAGTTAAAAATAGTAAGGGAATTATTCTGTAAACACAAATAAAAATTTTAAAGAAGGCATATGCCATATGTCCTGCCCTAATAACTATTTTAGTAAATACTTTCCTTTCAATTCTGGAGTATCTTTTATTAGAACTTCATATTGTGCTAGTCCTCTTAAATATCTAGGAGTAATAGAGGAACAGCTCAGTATATTCTAAGAAAAGATGTTCCAGAATTGTTATTTCAAGGGGAATACCCACATTAACTAAAATAGACATGTCAGGAGAGGTGACAGACCCCGGTTAAATAAACAACACAAACAGGGCACATATACAGTATTTCCATATACTAGGCATTTTTATCAAAAGGGTTTACCGTAAGTTTGATATTGATGGCCTATCCTCTGATTGGTGAAAGTCTAATTCTGACACCCTGCTGATCAGCTGAGGTGCCTCTTCAGTGTGACTTGAAGAGGCTCACAGGAGTTCAGCACCCTGGCCCCGACCATAACATGTTGATGAACTATACTTAGGATACGCCATCAATGTTAAACTCCCAGAAAACCCTCTAAATAAGTTGGAATTTTCCAATGATAAATGTCTGATTGCTGGGTGCCCCAGCTCTGATCTCAGGAAAGGGGAGACACAAGGTCCCGGTTTCTCCTCACTGCATCACTTCTGCAAGGAATGGAGCATGCACAGTGCCACTCCTTTATGGGACTCTCAGAGAAAGATTAGTACGTTGTCCGTTGTCTTCGTCAGGCCCATGAATGGAGTGACAGGTGATTAGTGTGAGGTCCAGCGGCGGGACCCCAGTGACCACTTATCACATCCTGAATACAGCTTTCATTGTGGGACAACCACTTTAATTTCTGCTCTCTCATAAACTACCATTTGTTCATAATCGGAAGGACAATGTATAGAATTTAACATCAGGTTACTGGGACTATAACTATAATAACTGTATTCTAATTTATATGACTGGTTTCCTCTGCCTGAACCCAATGCAGCTGCAACACTACATCCAGTCTGCCTCCCACAGCGATAATCCTGCTTTCACATTAGCACATTTACCATGAAACCAGCAATAGCTGGATATATTTAATATGCAAACACAATTACGCATCCAGCACTAATACATTTATTAGTTCATGGGTAAAATACACAGTTTTCTCTTACCCAGGCAGAATTTGACTGGTTCAGCTGATTCAACATTACAATGCTAGTGCAGCCATAGTCATATACCAGCCTCCAGAAATCGGTGATTGTGGTCTGCAGAGGGTGTACTGTGACTATGACATGTGAACTTCTTTTGTAACTCTGAAAAACAGCAAGACACAATTGTGGATCTTCATGTAGGACGTGTTGCTATAAAAGTAGATCTTTTGTCAGATGGACCATTATCAGAGGTAAAAACTCAAAATGTGTCAATAGAGTGGAGAAGAGCTCAACAATCCTAATGTGACCCCTGCTGGCATCAGTTCATGAAATTACATTGTGCTATTTCTGGACTGGCAGATATTTGTTGAGGAACCATGCTGACCACTGAAGGACATGAGAATGGCCTACTCCTCACTTGCTTGCTAACATACAGTAGCTGTGATTATGGAGAGAGAAGACACAGCTTCACACAGACCGTACGAATGGGAAACAGGTCTATCCTGATGTGGTACCTCTATTTTTTATTGACCCCACAACAGTTGTTTGGTCAGCCTGAATAATACATATATGCTTGTCTGTGAACATAGAATTTGTACTTGACTGCAGGGAAATGTATCATATACCGATACAGCAAACATTAACTTGACAATTAACACGTTAAATACACAGGGGCAAATTTACCAATATTGTCTAGTTTTTAGATAGTCTAAAACTATGCCAGATTTATATAAGTGGCTGAATAACAGGCCTATGTAAAAGTACCATCAGTCACCTGATGAACAAGCAAACGCTTGTATTTCGGGTCAATGCATCCTTGATGAGGACAAAAAAAATCATAATTTCTGGGTAGCAGATTATCCCAATGCCTCTTTAAAAAAAAACTGGGGGGGAAAAGCAATCGCTTGTCCCCATACAGAGGGGATAATTGCTGCGTGTGAACACAGCGGTAACCTCCTCTGACAAGCCACCAATTATCAGGAACAAACAGTTTATTCCCAAAAATTGTCTGCACGGTCAGCCCATGTAAAGAGACCTTTCTGCACCCAAATTTTAGTGCATGTGTTGACACACACTGTTGCACCACAAGCAGTGCTGTTATTCCCTAGAACTTTTTACGTATTATCTCTCCCACCTCTTTGGTAAAACTTTGTAAAAGCATTTCCATCAGTTCAACTAAGCTATCGATAAACTTTGGAAAAAGCAAGAGACTCCCTTTTTTTAAAACAAAAAGTGAGAACACATTTTAAGCTGAAAAATACACCTATGGAAAAGTCAGTTCCCCATATTAAAGGGGTTTTCCAGGAGTTTTTAACTCCTCTGGTTAGGTCATCAGTATCTGTTTGAGAAGGCCGCAGCACTCCTGTGAGCACCGCGGCTTTCTTTCAGCTTTTCCTAGGCCAGTGACGTTCATCGTTCATGTGGCCGAGGAGCAGCTCAGCCCCATTCAAATAAATAGGGCAGAGTGCAATACCAAGCACAGCCACTATACACTCTGGCACTGTGATTGGTAAGCTGTGAGAAGGCCGCGGCGCTCACAGGAGCACCACTGCCTTCTCAAAACAGCTAATTGGTGGGGGTCCCGGGTGTCAGACTCCCACCAATCGATACTGATGACCTATCCAGAGGATAGGTTATCAGTAAAAAAAATCCTGGGAAACCCTTCTCAACTTAATGGAATTTTTTTATTAGTGCTATACTTCAGAGAGACCCTGATGTATCTTCAAATTACACTAAACAAAAAATTCCACAATTAGAGGCTTGTATTTGAAAATCAAGGACAGCAGCTTACATCGGTCAGGGCAGCATTAATGTAATTGCTGGTATCCTCTCCATGTGCGGAGAGTAATAAAGGCAGAGAACGGTCAGGGGGCAATACATCCATACTTCGGTTCTTGTCTCGGTTGTGCGGTAACAAAGCAACGCTGCACTCCTCTACACCTAGTTGCGCTGTAACTGAATTTAGTGTCTGCAGAGAAATAACACAGTAGTTAGCAAGTAAACTATGTAGATATAAATAATATGCAGTACTAAAAAAGTTGACCCACAACACAAAAAAGTTCTTAAGTGGTTTGCAAATGAAAATGAATGAAAAATGAAAACTTTATCGATAACCGATTTCAGACTCTGTTTCATAGTCCCAGAAGTGGAACGTTTGCTGTAAGCAATCACATTCCGACACATATCCCACTGGCAGGGCGAATTCTCCCACCACAAGTGATGCCTAGGAAGGAAGCTGGGAAGGAGGCTAGCTTAGCCTCCTCAACATGTCATGGACACACAGGAAGGAGAAGAAAGTTCCCCGTCACCAGAGTCTGTGTTGGAACATTATCATTTAAAGATAAAGCTCCACTTCTGCAGTGAGCCCCTGAGGAGCTGGGGCAGACGATAGGAATGGTAGTGATGCTGATGAGATGTTGTGTCATGGTGTACTCCCTCAGACCCTTGCTCCCTGGGGATCGGTGCAGTGGAAAAGCGGTTTAAAGAGCTAGGGCAGAAGTAAAAGAATAAAAATGTAAGTGCAAAAGAATGTAATTTCTATCGCCAGATGTTGAGGTATGGTGGTGGGCAAAGGGGGTATTTATTTTCACCTATTACATGTTATCTTGATGATGATAATAATATATTAGACCCCTTAGCCCATGTACTTACATTTAGTCAACTGACACTTAAACGCCTCTTTTTTACATGTGCTCTCTTCAGTTAAAACGTAACTTTTATTTCTTTAATTTTTTTAACCAGCCTACTCCCACCAAGAGGAGAGGAACAGGGTGGTTAACCCTGTCCCTGCCAACCATACCACTAAGGTTGTTGCGGGTATCGAACTTTTGATACCCAATCGATACTTTTCTCTGGTATCGAGCTCGATACCAGGATTGGTGTTTTATTGATACTAGGCTATGCTGCCGCACAGCCCAGTATCAGAGAACATGGCTGCGCCGCTCTCAGTGCGGCCATGTTCTCCACAGCAGAACGGGGAGAAGGAGGCAGTCTCTACCTCCCCCTGTGCTGCCGCTGCAACCAATAGAGGGAGAGGGGCGGAGGAGGGGCGGGCGCACTGGCCACCAATGACAAGTAACCATTCATATACAAACGCAGGCAGCGGGAATAAATTGCTGCCACCTGCCTGTCACTGAGCGCTGCGATCCGTGGCAGTTAACCCCTCAGGTGCCGCAGGTGTATTCCTGCTGTCTGCATTTGTATATGAATGGTTATACTTGTCATTGGTGGCCAGTGTGACGCCCCCATCCCCCCAGTATTAAAGACATTGGTGGCCAGTGTGCCCTCCCGTCCCCCCCCAGTATTAAAACATTGGTGCCAGTGCGCCCCCCCTGTTCCCAGTATTAAAGATAAGAGTGGCCAGTGACCCATCCCCCCTTCTTGCTCCCCCCTAGTATTGAAGTCATTGGTGGCAGTGGCTACAGGGTCCCCTCACCTCTTCCTCGTTGGTGGCAGTGATCAGAGCCCCAGCAGTGTAATGCTGGGGCTCCGATCGGTTACTATGGCAACCAGGACGCTACTGAAGTCCTGGCTGCCACAGTCAGCTCCCTGCTGCTGTGTGTACTGTGCACAGGGCAGCAGGGAGAGTGTGAGATCCTATTCACTCTAATAGAGCTCTATTAGGGTGAATAGGATGAAAATGATCCCAGGTTCTAGCCCCTAAGAGGGGAAAAGTTAATAAATAAACTGTAAAAAGAAAAACAAAAAGTATACCAAAATATTAAGTATAAATCACCGCCTTTCCCAATTTTACATATAAAATATATAAACAATAAATAAATAAAATATTACATATCACCGCGTCCGAAAGGTCCAAACTATCAAAAAAATCCTCTTTTTTGTGGTGCCGTTAAAAAAAAAATTAAATAAAAACTACACGATTTGCCATTTTCTTTTAGTCGCCTTGTCCACCCCAAAAATAGGATAGGACTGTTGCATTATGGCCCGGCCATTCCATAAAATGCGGAATGCACGTGACTTTATTTGGAGTTTTATTTTTTTCGCGTGGTATCGAATGGTATCGAGTATCGCAATACTTTTTTATGGTATCGATACCGAATCAAAATTTTGGTATCGAAACAACTCTACATACCACGTCATGCTGGTGTACATTACATAACATTGTAGAAAGTCACATAAAACTACAGACACCCCCAGGTCTGGAGTACTGCAGGCCATGTATAAAGCTTTCAGGATTAGATTATATTGGTAAATCTCATTCATTTACATTTGCAAACTCCTGATGAATTTTTGGGGTCTTCAGACAAGCCCTTTAAGGATTATCATATTACCTGGAATTCATCTCTCAGGTGTGTTGAGTTACTCTGGGTGTCAATCTGTAGCATTTCTTTGTATGTTTGCCTGAAGTCACATGCAGGAATAGCTGTGTCACCACAAAGGCAGGCCTCAAGGATGGCGTCATGGATAAAAACATATTGCTCCTGAAGCATTAAAATTAACATTGCACAAATCATTATATTACAAACCGGCAGGTAATCTCAATATGACCTTCTCCATTGAGGTTCTTTACAGCCATCTTACCTGAGTCTGCACCATGTTGATGCGTCGAGAGCACAGTGTTTTCACACAATTGTATATATCTACAACTCCTTCACACTCAGCCATGTCCAGCATCACATCCAAGACAATGTAGCAGCCCGTCCTGCCAGCTCCAGAGCTATTAGAAGACACAAGACAGGTAAAGGGTCGATCACATGAATAATTTTCAGACTAAACATCCTGAAAAAAAGTTAATGTCTGTTTTGAATTTTTTTACTGTATTTGTAGCAAAAAAAATAAATAAACTAGCAAAGTGACTGATTTGTTAGAGTGAATGATGCTGGATGATGAGAACCTTCACAGACAAAAAAAATATTTTCATTATCTTTTACATCCATGTATCTTTCTCGGAGCTGCTAAAAATTCATGCTGCCCGAGCAGGCTCTGAGCAATATCAGTCTCCTTCCTCATCTGGCAGCTGACAATATAGTCCCTTCTTACTTACCAATCCAGCTTTACAATCCTAATAAGCTGAAGAGTCTTCTCCGCTATACTGCCATGTTATTGCAGAGACTCCAGTTATTCTCAGACTGGCAGAAAGCTATCTCTATTGGCTGCTCTGCAATGAGCAGATGATGTCTATGCAGAGAATTGGCTTTGGGGAGACTGTAGGGAGAGTGACCGTGCATGCCTGTCCACCAGACCTCAGCACATTATTTGAATGTGCACACTGCTATACATTTTGAACACCAGGTGGCATCATACTATGTAAGTAATGTCATAACTCTTCACTTGGTGCCTAAATACATAATGAGGCAGATTGAATAATCTTATCTAAAATTTAGGTAGTGCAAATTTAGACTAGACTAAAGATGAATTTACATGGCCCAATTGTCAGGTATATTATTGAGAATGAACGTTCCTGCAAATGCTAATTCATGAAAATTTGCCCATCTAAATGTGCCGCTGATCACCAGATCACAAGTGAAACGCTCATTCATTGGGTGATCTTGACGTTCGTACAAGAACACCAATTATCGTTTCTGGGCAGCAGATCACGCTGTCTAAACTAGCGATTCCTCGTCCTCATACTGTGAAGGGGATCACAGCATGTAAATACAGCTTTCTCCTTCACTGAAAAAGCAGCCAACTCTTTTCTGTTCAGTTACGTTTTGTCCCCATTGACAATGAATGGGGATGGTATTGAGACCCTATGACGTATCTCAATACCGGAAAATATTAACGCTAGTGAGAAAGTAGCCTTACATTGTGCAGTGTAAACTCGCCTTAAAGGGGTTCAGTAAATGTCCTTTATTATGTAGAGAAAGGTAATACCAGGCTCTTACTAATGTATTGTGATTGTCCATATTGCTTCCTTTGCTGGCTGGATTCATTTTTCCATCACATTATACACTGCTCGTTTCCATGGTTATGACCACCCTGCAATCCAACAGTGGTGGTCGTGCTTGCACACTATAGGAAAAAGTACTGACCTATGGGCACTCCCATTGTACCTGCCTATAGTGTGAAAGTACAGCCACCATTACAGGGTGGTGGTAACCCTGGAAATGAGAAATGTATAATGTAATGGAAAAATTAATCAAGCCAGCAAATAAAGCAATATGGAAAATGATAATATATTAGCACATGTCTTGTATTAACATCCTTTGTTAAAAGAGTAAAAAAGTGTCTAAAAAACACTTAATAAATGTGATTTAATTCATGCATGCCAGTTTCTTGGTGCAAACTGCATCAGAATTTGGGTTTTGATTAGTAAATCTCCCCTACTATTCTGCATAGCATAACCACTTTAACTATCCACATATAAATAATAAGAGCACAAGACAACAAACAGGCATTTGGTATTACCGACCTGCAATGCACCACAACAGGCCCAGCATCAAGTGGTGTAGAAGACTTCACTCTTCGAATAAAAGCAAGGAGACCTGTAGCGTGGAAGGGTACTCCATGCTCAGGCCATGAGAGGAAGTGAAACTGCTTTACTTCATGTCTGGCAGTATAACCCCGCTTAAAAAAAAAAGTTCACTATATTTATTATAAAAACAGGAAAAAGGGAAGCTTTGAAACAAATTGATATAGATGAGCTATTTATTCCCTTACCCGCTCCAACGAAAGTGTTCTAACTGTATACTCTGCCAGAGTTTCTGTAGTAAGTAAGGTAATGCGTATATCTCCATATGTTTCTGTAGTATCGGGCCAGTACTTGCTGCATTTGACCTGTGCAGAGGATGATATTATACGGCACAACTGAGAAAAAACAAGCCTCCAAATGGAAAACAAAACTGGAATATTAACAACCACCTACTAAAAGACGTTGCTCTCACATACAGAAATGTAAAATGTTATTGAAGACAGTCTCTCCGCAGATCTGACCATGCCAAACTGCTGACAGCACTAAATAGGGGCAAGCATTCATTTTGTGGTGCTTTATGAGGAGTAGTGTGAATATGAAGTTTTATTCTGCCAGATTCTTCTCTCTCAGATACCTAGGAGGAGCTTTACTGTGAAGATTTCTTTGCATTTAGAAGAAGAAAATGGTTGGCACTCCAATGTAGCAATGTCGTTCTGGTGCTCAGTGGTAGGGTGTTATTCCCAAGTACATATCAGAATACACCACGGCACTCAGTAGATAATTGTAATGCAAAATTTAGTATTTATCAATCTATCCATTAGTGTTAATTTGACAAGGTCAAAGTTTTGGTCCTACCAGAAACTTGTTCACGGCCAGTAAGTCAGGAGATGCACGGAGAGTGGACGGTAGCATTCCTCGACGGGGAGAATGCTACCATCCAATCTTCATGCATCTACTGACTTACTGGCTGTGAACAAGGTCCTGGACTTAAACATTGGACATGTCAAATTACCATTATTGGATGGATCAATAAACACTAAATTTTGCATTACAATTAACTACTGAGTCCCGAGATGTATTCTTATGTGTTCTCTGCATTGAGCGGCTTTACAGGCCCTCCTCTCTGCTTTGAGTGACAGCTGTAGTGGTTGGATGCTACAGTTTCCACTCAAAGCAGCAGGGAGCTCAATGAAGAGAGTCCGTTACAGTGAAGCACCACTTCCTGGGGACTTGCAGGGTCTCAGTCATGAGGTTTAGCATTGTCAAAACTCCCTATATCTTCAGGCAACACTTAAATGGGCATAAACTGTTCCAAAGGTAGAGAATACCCAACTTTCACACTCCATGAAAGGTGGAATCCAAAATGGCGATGGAATACACTGTACACTAAAAGTCAATCATTTCTGATTTGTATAGATCATTAGGTCAGGAGAAACTATCCATAATGAAGAATAATGGGGATCATCATTATTTGAGACTAATATGCCCCATCGGAATTCAGAAGCCAAGTAGTAGCAGAGATTAAAACCAAAATATTACAAGTAAAGTCAATTCCTATTAGTTCAGCTTCTACTCTATAACAAGCTACACCGCTTCATGGATTGTGTCTGGTACTGTAGCTCAGTCCCACTGAGAAGAACTGGGCTTAACTGCAATACCACACACAACCTGTGGCAGCCATGTTTTTCTAATCTTGGCCAAACCCTTGAAAATGCAGATAAATGTCAAAGCATGTGAAATTCTAAACTCATAGGTGATGTAAATATTACATTAAGACTTAATATCTCGGGACACAGCAGGAATGGGATAACCGCAAACCCTGACTACTCCCATAGGCATAACGATCAGGGTAGCGGGCATAACAGCTAATATGGGGTCCAACAACTAAAGGAACCCATATCCACTCAAAGATAGCTAGTAGTAGTGAAGCGTATGCAAGGTGCATAAAAAACTGAATGAGACTCCATTCTGTTTTACTATAGGGCACCATGGTTACCCCTGCAGTGTGCATTATACCTTCTCTACAACATCACTTGGCATTATTCCTGTGTTGTGGCATCACTATCCTAAATTGTATATCATGCACCCATTCACCTACATGTGACATCATTATATGTTTTTTTTTTACTGTGCTGTGATGAAACGGGTACATTCTGTGTTATTCCTGTGCTATGCAATGTGGTGTGCTTTATGCCATGACATCACTGTTTGTTTAGTTCCTCTGCTGTATTATCACTAAAGAGAAGATCTCAGTATTGTGCCATCACTGTGTGCACAATCTCTATACTGTGGTATCACTGTGTACCTTACTCCTATAAGGTGACATTATTTGTACATTATCCCTGTAGTATGACATCACTGTGTGCACAATCTCTATACTGTGGTCTCACTGTGTACCCTACTCCTATAAGGTGACATTATTTGTACATTATCCCTGTAGTATGACATCACTGTGTGCACAATCTCTATACTGTGGTATCACTGTGTACCTTACTCCTATAAGGTGACATTATTTGTACATTATCCCTGTAGTATGACATCACTGTGTGCACAATCTCTATACTGTGGTATCACTGTGTACCCTACTCCTATAAGGTGACATTATTTGTACATTATCCCTGTAGTATGACATCACTGTGTGCACAATCTCTATACTGTGGTATCACTGTGTACCTTATTCCTATATGGTGACATTATTTGTACATTATCCCTGTAGTATGACATCATTGTGTGCACAATCTCTATACTGTGGTATCACTGTGTACCTTACTCCTATAAGGTGACATTATTTGTACATTATCCCTGTAGTATGACATCACTGTGTGCACAATCTCTATACTGTGGTATCACTGTGTACCTTACTCCTATAAGGTGACATTATTTGTACATTATCCCTGTAGTATGACATCACTGTGTGCACAATCTCTATACTGTGGTATCACTGTGTACCTTATTACTATAAGGTGACATTATTTGTACATTATCCCTGTAGTATGACATCATTGTGTGCACAATCTCTATACTGTGGTATCACTGTGTACCCTACTCCTATAAGGTGACATTATTTGTACATTATCCCTGTAGTATGACATCACTGTGTGCACAATCTCTATACTGTGGTCTCACTGTGTACCCTACTCCTATAAGGTGACATTATTTTATACATTATCCCTGTAGTATGACATCACTGTGTGCACAATCTCTATACTGTGGTATCACTGTGTACCTTATTCCTATAAGGTGACATTATTTGTACATTATCCCTGTAGTATGACATCACTGTGTGCACAATCTCTATACTGTGGTATCACTGTGTACCCTACTCCTATAAGGTGACATTATTTGTACATTATCCCTGTAGTATGACATCACTGTGTGCACAATCTCTATACTGTGGTATCACTGTGTACCCTACTCCTATAAGGTGACATTATTTGTACATTATCCCTGTAGTATGACATCACTGTGTGCACTATCTCTGCACTGTGCATCACTGTGCACCTTATTTCTGTATGTGTGACATTATTTGTACATTATCCCTGTAGTATGACATCAATGTGTGCACAATCTCTATACTGTGGTATCACTGTGTACCTTACTCCTATAAGGTGACATTATTTGTACATTATCCCTGTAGTATGACATCACTGTGTGCACAATCTCTATACTGTGGTATCACTGTGTACCTTACTCCTATAAGGTGACATTATTTGTACATTATCCCTGTAGTATGACATCACTGTGTGCACAATCTCTATACTGTGGTATCACTGTGTACCTTACTCCTATAAGGTGACATTATTTGTACATTATCCCTGTAGTATGACATCACTGTGTGCACAATCTCTATACTGTGGTATCACTGTGTACCCTACTCCTATAAGGTGACATTATTTGTACATTATCCCTGTAGTATGACATCACTGTGTGCACTATCCCTGCACTGCACATCACTGTGCACCTTATTTCTGTATTGTGACATTATTTGTACATTATCCCTGTAGTATGACATCACTGTGTGAACAATCTCTATACTGTGGTATCACTGTGTACCTTACTCCTATAAGGTGACATTATTTGTACATTATCCCTGTAGTATGACATCACTGTGTGCACAATCTCTATACTGTGGTATCACTGTGTACCTTACTCCTATAAGGTGACATTATTTGTACATTATCCCTGTAGTATGACATCACTGTGTGCACAATCTCTATACTGTGGTATCACTGTGTACCTTATTCCTATATGGTGACATTATTTGTACATTATCCCTGTAGTATGACATCACTGTGTGCACAATCTCTATACTGTGGTCTCACTGTGTACCCTACTCCTATAAGGTGACATTATTTGTACATTATCTCTGTAGTATGACATCACTGTGTGCACAATCTCTATACTGTGGTCTCACTGTGTACCTTACTCCTATAAGGTGACATTATTTGTACATTATCCCTGTAGTATGACATCACTGTGTGCACTATCCCTGCACTGCACATCACTGTGCACCTTATTTCTGTATTGTGACATTATTTGTACATTATCCCTGTAGTATGACATCAATGTGTGCACAATCTCTATACTGTGGTATCACTGTGTACCTTACTCCTATAAGGTGACATTATTTGTACATTATCCCTGTAGTATGACATCACTGTGTGCACAATCTCTATACTGTGGTATCACTGTGTACCTTACTCCTATAAGGTGACATTATTTTATACATTATCCCTGTAGTATGACATCACTGTGTGCACAATCTCTATACTGTGGTATCACTGTGTACCTTACTCCTATAAGGTGACATTATTTGTACATTATCCCTGTAGTATGACATCACTGTGTGCACAATCTCTATACTGTGGTATCACTGTGTACCTTACTCCTATAAGGTGACATTATTTGTACATTATCCCTGTAGTATGACATCACTGTGTGCACAATCTCTATACTGTGGTATCACTGTGTACCTTACTCCTATAAGGTGACATTATTTGTACATTATCCCTGTAGTATGACATCACTGTGTGCACAATCTCTATACTGTGGTCTCACTGTGTACCCTACTCCTATAAGGTGACATTATTTGTACATTATCCCTGTAGTATGACATCACTGTGTGCACAATCTCTATACTGTGGTATCACTGTGTACCTTACTCCTATAAGGTGACATTATTTGTACATTATCCCTGTAGTATGACATCACTGTGTGCACAATCTCTATACTGTGGTATCACTGTGTACCTTATTCCTATAAGGTGACATTATTTGTACATTATCCCTGTAGTATGACATCACTGTGTGCACAATCTCTATACTGTGGTATCACTGTGTACCTTACTCCTATAAGGTGACATTATTTGTACATTATCCCTGTAGTATGACATCACTGTGTGCACAATCTCTATACTGTGGTATCACTGTGTACCTTATTCCTATATGGTGACATTATTTGTACATTATCCCTGTAGTATGACATCACTGTGTGCACAATCTCTATACTGTGGTATCACTGTGTACCTTACTCCTATAAGGTGACATTATTTGTACATTATCCCTGTAGTATGACATCACTGTGTGCACAATCTCTATACTGTGGTATCACTGTGTACCTTACTCCTATAAGGTGACATTATTTGTACATTATCCCTGTAGTATGACATCACTGTGTGCACAATCTCTATACTGTGGTATCACTGTGTACCTTACTCCTATAAGGTGACATTATTTGTACATTATCCCTGTAGTATGACATCACTGTGTGCACAATCTCTATACTGTGGTATCACTGTGTACCTTACTCCTATAAGGTGACATTATTTGTACATTATCCCTGTAGTATGACATCACTGTGTGCACAATCTCTATACTGTGGTATCACTGTGTACCCTACTCCTATAAGGTGACATTATTTGTACATTATCCCTGTAGTATGACATCACTGTGTGCACAATCTCTATACTGTGGTATCACTGTGTACCTAATTCCTATAAGGTGACATTATTTGTACATTATCCCTGTAGTATGACATCACTGTGTGCACTATCCCTGCACATCGCTGTGTACCTTATTTCTCTATTGTGACATTATTTTATACATTATTCCTGTTAGTATGACATCACTGTGTGCACTTATTCTGGTACTGTGACATCACTGTGCACCTTATCTATGTGGCGTAGGTAGAACAGTTATGAGTTTTTCTGAACTTGGTGACGGAAGTAGTCATGATAAAGTGGGGGTCCATACCAAGTTCTGCTATGGGGCCTCATTGTTACTTGGTACGCCCCTGATTACCCCCTTCTATGCAAGAAAAAACATCTTTACAATATATTTTGGTTGCATACTGTATATATCCTGAGGGATTAAAGGAGATAAATGTGAAGCTAGGACAAAGATAGATGGGAATATTGGACAAAATATCTATTCTTTCCCTGCAGGGTAATATGTATTTATAGCCTCCTCTCACGGTAGTAACAGCAAAAATAATGTACCTAGAACTGAGCATATTTTTCTTAAGGAAAGGACGAGAAAAATGCTTCTAAGGCACATGGAGACCATCCAACCAAACAGAAGGGGTCTGCACCTTGTGTGTTAATCCCACGACTGTGTGATGGATGCAATACAAGACACGCAGTGATAAAGAGAGTAAACTAATTACAATGCGTTCACGTCAGCACTGTTTGGTAGGGTGCTGAAGGAAGAGCGCTAATGAGAAGGGAAAATTAGACCAGCAGAGACCAAACAAAATCATTACAGTTAATGGAGATTTACGAGAAAACACAATTTAAAAAATGATCTGATGTAAGGAACATTGTTCTTAATTACCCGTCAGAGCAACACAGCGACAATACTAATCATATTAGCCGAGAACAATCCAGTTCACAGCATTAACTGCTGTTTTTCCCAACAAGTTCACACATACAGTATCTAAAGCAAAAGCCAGATTTAAAGCAATAAAAATACATTCAGTAAAGCAAACATCTGCTTTGTTTTGCTGTTCTTTGCTCGCCAATAGGATCGTCCCATTCACAATCTACTCTTATATGACACCTTCCAATCGCAGCTTAGCAGACACATTATGCATTCAAGAAATGGGCTTAATCGGCAAGTCTACCTGAACTGCAAAAGATTAAACACAGAGCTATACGATTAGGGTTAACCCTTTCTCTTCTAATATGAAAAGACAGCATAAATTAAAGAGAAGAGATTCAAGAGGCAGAAACAATGGATAGATGGGCCCTTAGCAGTGGCGTGCTAAGGGAAGGGGATGCGGGGTTTCGGTCCGCAATGGGAGCCCACTGTCAGGGGGGTGCCAGGGCCCAGAAGCAATGAGCACTTCCATCAATACAGATAGAAGTGCTCATTGCTGGATCGCTGGGAGCTGCGGTCCTTTCACTCAGGTCCCTGCGCTCCTTCTCTCCCGCACTAAATGGTGAAGCAGGGAGACTTCTGCTGGCCTGTGTGGGAGGAGCCTGAAGATCGGGAATCTGCATAAGCTCCACCCACACATTGCTGCAGAGCAATTTCTGCCTGCAGGGGAGAGAGGACTGTGAGCTCCAGGAACGGGACAAGGTGAGTAGGTACTGTTTTTTTTTTTTACAAAGCGGGCATAGAGGGCATTTCTACCATGGAGGGGGCACAGAGGGCATTTCTATCATGGAGGTGATACAGAGGGCACTACTGCTACAAAGGGGGCACAGAGTGCATGATTACTAAAAAGGGGGCATAGAGGGCAATGCTACTACAAAGGGGGCACAGAGGGCAATACTACTACAAAGGGGCACAGAGGACATTAGTACTACAAAGGGGGCACAGAGGGCATTATTACTACAAAGGGGGCACAGAGGGCAATACTACTACAAAGGGGCACAGAGGGAATTACTACTACAAAGGGGGCACAGAGAGCATTCTTACTATAAAGGGGTACAGGGGGCATTATTACCACAAAGGGGGCACAGAGGGCATTATTACTACAAAGGGGGCAATACTGCTAAAAAGGGGGTACAGAGGGCAATACTACTACAAAGGGTCACAGAGGGAATTACTACTATTAGTGGGGCAAAATGGGCATTTCTACTATGGAGGGAGCACAGCTGGCATTACTACTACAAAGGGGGCACAGAGGGCATTATTACTACAAAGAGAACACAGTGGGCAATACTACTACAAAAGGGACACAGAGGGCAATACTACTACAAAGGGGGCACAGAGGGCAATAATACTACAAAGGGGCACAGAGGGCAATAATACTACAAAGGGGCACAGAGAGCATTACTACTATGAAGAGGGCACAATGGGCATTGCCACTGTGGAGGGGGCACAATGGGCATTATTACTACACAGGGGGTAATACTGCTAAAAAGGGGGTACAGAGGGCAATACTACTACAAAGGTGCACAGAGGGCATTACTACTATTAATGGGGCAAAATGGGCATTTCTACTATGGAGGGAGCACAGAGGGCATTACTACTACAAAGGGGGCTTAGAGGGCATTATTACTACAAAGAGAGCACAGAGGGCAATACTACTACAAAGGGGACACAGAGGGCAATACTACTACAAAGGGGGCACAGAGGGCAATGATACTACAAAGGGGCACAGAGGGCAATAATACTACAAAGGGGCACAGAGGGCATTACTACTATGAAGGGGGCACAATGGGCATTGCCACTGTGGAGGGGGCACAATGGGCACTACTATAGGATACAATGGGCATTATTACCATGAAGGGGGCACAATGGGCATTACTACTGTGAAGGGGGCACAATGGGCATTACTACTGTGAAAGGGGCACAATAGGCAATATTGCTATGAAGGGAGCATAGGCATTACTATTATGAAGGGGGCACAATTGGCATTACTACTATGAGGGGGGGGCAGTGGGCATTACTACTGTGAAGGGGGCACAGAGAGAATTGGCATAACTGTTATGGGTACAATGGACATTACTACTGTGAAGGGGCACAGAGGGCATTATTACTGTTATGGCAGCACAGTGAGGGCATAACTACCCTGAAGGGGCACAGAAAGGGTATTACAACTGTGAAGGGGGCACAGATAGGGCACTACTGCTGTGAAAGCAGCGCAGAGATGTCATAACTACCGTGAGAGAGGCACAATGAGGGCATAACTACTGTGAAGGGGGCACAATGAAGGGATAAGTACTTTAAGGGGGCACAATGTGAGCATAACTACTGTGAAGCTTGTACAGTGAGGGCATAAATACTGTGAGGGGGCACTGTGTGGGCATAACTACCGTGAGCGGGTACAATATGGGCATAAATACCGTGAGGGGGCACATATCTGGACAAAACTACTGTGAAGGTTGTACAACGAGGGCAATACTACTGTGAGAGGGTTCAATTTTTTTAAAGAATTTGGGGTGGGTGCACTGGCCCTAAGGGTGAATTTATTGTGATTAAAATTGAATACAATTCGCAAGGGAAAAAGGCATGCTGCTTTTAGTGCAATTGTGGTTTTTACAGGTGAAACATAAAAACGGAAACTGCATCGAAAACCATAGCAAAAACGGATGAGGTTTTTTAAGCATTGTTTTTCTAATGTGGCTTCATTCGCACCCAAATGCACTGTCCAAATACACTGGCCAGAAGACACTGGTTAGGAAGAAATTAGAATTTTCTAATTATAATAATAGATCACGAATATGCCATAAAGATGCAGATGCAGATCTATCCACTTTCATTTTGGGCTGACCTCGACTTGTGAAAACATAACTCCACCACAAAAGGCTAGCATACAAATGAACTTACCCTTCCAACCTCCACTAGTTTGGTAATCATCACTATACTTGAGCAGTGTTCTTGCCAAACCATCCTCCAGAAGTCATAGATCATGTCCTGTTTTGGACCTGTACACCGGTTATTTAGACAAAAATGGATGCATTACTAGAAAAAATAATTTACATTTTACCTTTTATTTTAATAAAGATTAATGCCATTTAAAACCTGAAAAGTCAGGTTTGAAAGCAGTCAAGTAGAATCTTATACCCCCTTAATCTGCCTGCAAGGTTGGGATATCTGTCTTGATGTAAAACAGTTACCTCTGAAACTGATTTTTTTGTTGTTGTTGTGCAACAAATCAATTTTAAAAAAGCAGTTTGTTAGTATGTTCTAGCTGGAGCAAAGTTATTTATTTCCCATTATAGTAACCCACTGCCTCTTGCCACTGTCCCTAAAATGCTTTTTAACTGGATATTTTACACAGATTGTGTACATGCTAGAGCTTATAAACAACATAACTCAAGGTTTAGAAGCTACAGGCAAATAACTATGACTGATAAGTGCATTTATCACAGATGTCTTAAAGGGATTCTCTAGCTAAATAAAATTGATGGACTATCCTTAGGATAGGCCATCAATTTTAGATTGAAGGAGGTTTGAGCTCCATTCCTCTTCATTGTTTACCAGACACAGCTCCAGCAGTGGTGTATTGTAGGAGTGGTCGTGCCTAGTATTGCAATTCTGAGCAGCTTAGTCTCATTCAGGAGAATGAAATGGGGCTAAGCTGCAATTCCAGGTACAGACACTACAAAAAGCATGGAACTGTGCATGGGAAATAATGAAGGGACAGGGTTTCAAGGTCCCTTTAATCAACTGATCACTCGAAGTGATGAGAGTCAGACCTTCAGCAATCTGATTTGTTGGCCTATCCTGATAATTGAAAGTGATTGGTCAGCACCTAGGGATATGATGAGGTGCTCATTGGTAAAAATTCCTCCCATGTATATGTATAAGAATACCACAGCACCTGTAAATGATTCTTAAAATGTCTTTGTTTTATTTAAGGCACTCGATAACAGATAAAATTATAAGCAGACAGTGTTTCGGTCTAATCATAGACCTTGTTCATGGCTATGACCTTGTTCGGTTAGACTAAAACTCTAGTGTTGGCCTATAATTTTGTCTGTAATGGAGTGCCTTTAATAAAACACTTTTTTAAGTATCATTTACAAGTGTTATACATATCCTAAAACAGTGGTCCCTAAAGATACAATATTTTCAACATACAATGGTCTTTTCTGACTCATCGTAAGTTGAAACTAGACTCAACATACAATGCCCCAGACTCAGATCCAACCAATCAAGGCCACTTCTCTGGTAAAACACTGTATTAGTTGCTAGTTGGCAGCTATTCCTGACTGTTATATGTAAGGAATTGTCTTATCTGTCTTAGTTATCTGCTTATTTTTCTTAAATCTTCATTTTGTCTTATCTTGGATGACATTTTGGGGCAATTACTAAAGTTAAAATAGATTCAACATGCAACGGTTGTCCTGGAACCAATTAATATTAACTTGAGGGACCACTGCAATAGTTCATGGATTTGTTTGAGCTGACTTGAAATTACTGACATAATCATCCCATATGTAAATAAATGTACAATTTAGTCAGATAATGTTGTTTAGAGAAACCCATCAATTTCACAAATAATTCTGCTCACATATTCCCAAGTTTAGATAAGTAATCAATTTTCCATTATAATATTTAAAAACTGTTTGCCCCATTCTAATATAAAAATAATGGGGGAAATGTATTATTCCCCCACGCCAGTTTTCTGGAGTAAAAAAAAGTTGTAAACTATGGGTTTGTGACTTTTTAAATGTCACTGCAACCAAATTTTGTCACAAGTGCCGTTTCTACTTCCCTCTCACCACTTTCTGAAAAAAGGTGTGGCGAGGGCAGGGAGAGAGGGGGCCAGTGGCCCCGGCTCATTTGTCTTCATTCAGATCAGTTTTCTTGTGCGAAAGAACATGAAAATCTACAACTGCTAGAAGGCTGTCATAGATTTAATTTTGGAGCACAACCTGCTGGATGATGTGCCAAATCTAGGATGAGACCTGTGCCTTGGCATAAATTAGGCGCATCCACTGGCTGCACTGGGGAAATCAAGACTGACAAAGAAAATGCCAGTCTTGATAAATGTCCCCCAATATATTTTCACATCTGCTCCTGTTACTGAAGGTGTTCAGGGACAGCAGCTAAATGAAGATATTAATGTAGCAATTTGCCAATTAAATTGTTTATTAGATTACAATTATAGAATTGTCACACATATAAAACTGGTGACTTTCTGATCTAAACTAACAACAGATTAGCGTACATGACTTTGGATGGTAATATTAAAAGGGCAAAAACAAACTTGTGAAAAACAAGCTTCCAGCACCCAAGGTCCAAGTATAACTATCCTGGTTCACTATTTAGTAGATTGGACTGGAGACCAGGATGCAGACCCCTGTATTATGTGAACATTATTATAATGGTCAGTGTTTTTAGAGGTTAAAATAATCCCCAGCCCCCTGTTCCGCAGAAGATTCCGGTCTCATACCAAATCCACCATGTTATCATTAACAGGACACTCTCTCCCACACCGAGGAAACCAGTGGGTGACCATCTCATGATCCTCTGTAATTCCTTAGTTTACAAATTGTACGCAAGCTAATCTTCTGACCTATTTCTTTGAGTTAAGCAGTCAGAAGTGATTATAACTGTGGTTAAATTGTGGCTTGTCCACTGACCACTATATTTATGGTGTATACAGTATTTAAAGTCATAATTTAGCTAGGTGATTCTTTAATTTTTCTGTGATATATGGTAATTCACCTAAATGTCATCTTCTATCACGTCATAGGGAGATTCAGATTTAAATGTGCAACTCCTGAATGTGAAACTCCAAAAATTACATTTGAGCCTTATATATTAGGATCAAACTAATATTGTTTTCTATGGAAAAAAATGCAGGGATCCAGTATCACATTAAGCCTATTGGAAAGTGACTCTCTCCAAAGTCAGCTCCAGATCTGGTTGTCTTCTAATAGATCCGTTAAATGTGGATCTGTTTTGTAAATTCACAAACATTTGGAACTACTGTAAATCTAACCCATCCAAAAAGCTGTCAGCAGTTGTCCGGTAAATTAGGCAAACTAGAAAAAAAACAAGAATTGTTTGTGTGAACCTGGCATTTCTGAGGCATCTTACTTTTTCCTTAAATGACAAGGTGAAAGATCAAGTAATTAAGTGCTGCTCCTAGTGACCCACTCACCTTGTGTAGCAATAAAGTGGTTCGATCTGTGATAACCCTACAAATAAAAAGAAAAAAGATGTAAAAGTATTGCTAGTGATTGTATGGCTAACATTCCCATCATGCATTAGACAAGCACTCTAATCCACAAAGAGGAGAAGGACACAGGATTAGGGAAGACAGACAAATGGTGTGTGCATCAATCAACCCTCAAACCATCAACCTTTAAAAGAACATAAACACATTCCAGAAACAAGACTGAAGAAAAGAATGTAAGAAATGAGGAAATTATGGATGATATGAGAAGCAGGTTGGGAACCATTTCTGAGAGAAATCTTCTCAAGAAGAGCTCCTTGTGTTTGCAGGCAGTGGTTGAAAAAACATATCATAAAACTAAACTGAAAGCTATGGGAAAGGAGATCTCAAAGATATTTGAAGGTCTATGCGTTTGTAATCTTAGATTACCAGCCTTCGACAGAAACATGTATTTTCATGGAACGGTGACTAAATATGATGCATAGAGCAAGATTAGAAGGAGAAAAGGGATAACTAGTATGGAAGAAGGGGTAACGATAAGGATGTGTGAGGAACATAATATACAGTGGGCCAAAAGAATAGAATAAGGCAAGTAAAAAGACAGAGGGTGACCAAGAATATAGCTGAGAAGTTCCAAGATTGGTGGGAAGCTGCTTATAATTAAATCAATATTAGAATGTATACATTTCTGGAAAGAGAAGATACTTTCAAAAGATAAGAGAGTTTTTATCCTTTACTCTTTATCCCAGGGCAGTAAAGCACCTGGTTATGGGAGATGGAGAATAGGATCACAAGCTTGATACTCACTTCTCTGTTTATCCGGATCTACCGGTGATCCCAAAGACAGAAAGACAGTGAAAAGGGGCACAGATGTCAAGGGAGAAAAAAGTGGAAAGAGGAAAGAAGAAACAAATAGATAAAATGATGGGATGATGTTTGGGAATATTGGAAGGGGAGCAGAGATAAACATAAATATTTCAATGAGAAAGGAATTGGAAAGATTGACCGGGAGAACAAAAAAGTTACAAGTGGATGAAACAGATCAGTGTGACATCAGTAACATAAAATATTGAATAGGATGAAGAAATGCAGAAGATAGAGAAAAGGCAGCAGAGAAAAGAAAGGATAAAGATGTATTAGCAGAAACAAAAAGACAGGCAGCATAGTACTACTAAGAGTTTCAAGGGGTTTTCCCACTAAAGAGATTCATGGCATATTGATTGAATATACCGTAAATGTCCAATCAGTGGGAGCCTAGCCAGTGTCATGTTCATTTCTCATTCATTAGTATGGATTGGAATCCGGTACTGCATCTGTTCATAGGTGCAACATGGAGTTCAAACCCAGACTGATCAGATCAGACATCAGACTAAGATATATCCAATCACTATGCCGCAAATGGAAAAACTCCAATGACCACTTTACAAAACAGTAATTAGAAGCAATCAGCTGACAAACAGGCAATGAGCATATGATTGGTGGGGGTTTGACCCCCATCAATCACAGAGTCCCGAGTTTCCCCCAAATGAATGCAGTGTTCAAGCATGCATTCTGCTAATCCATTCTTTCTCGATGGACCAGCTGGAGATAGGAGGGCTCTCTAATCAGCTTTATCCATCACATAGAATGAATGGAGCAGCAGCGCACATCCTCAACCAGCCCTCGATTCATTTGGGGAACTCAAGACTCTAGTTCTCGTGTTCCAGTAATTTGACCCTCCTAAACATTCAGATACTTATTCCCTATACTGTGGGCAGTGGATACGTTTATATCTTGGAATAACCCCTTTAATGCCCTTAGTGCTTCCGTTTCAGAAGTATGTAAGGGGTATATATGTCTTAGTTTTTGTAAAGTTATATATATAAAATATCAAATTCTATGTAAGAAAACAGTTTAAATAAATAAATATATATATATATATATATATATTTTATATAGAAGAAAAATGACGGCACTAGTCAAAATTGGAGGAAAAATGCTGGGTGCACGTTCCAAGGTATAGGTTTCTTACCCCAAAATACTGTAGAAAAAGCAAACAGCACTCCGATAAAAAGTGGAAAAAAAGGAACTCCTTTATTCACCTGAACAGTGCTACGTTTCGGCTCCTACAAATAGAGCCTTTCTCAAGAAAGGCTCTATTTGTAGGAGCCGAAACGTAGCACTGTTCAGGTGAATAAAGGAGTTCCTTTTTTTCCACTTTTTATCGGAGTGCTGTTCGCTTTTTCTACAGTATATATATTTTATATATATCTGGGAACAAGAGAAGAAGAAAAACCTTTGGTAGTCTATTCATGCTGAGCACTGCAGAAAAAGCAGGTCTGTGCAGGTGAAAAAGCAAACAAGAACTGGATAAAACATACTTCCCTTGCAGAAAGTCATGTACGACCCGACGCACACAAAGATGTTGTTCTTCACTGCTTAATCAGAACTGCAGCAGATGTAATAAACTTGTTAAGCTGACCTTGCGCCATATCAGGAAAGAAATGCGATGCAAAATAGTGAAGCACTGCAAGAATATACAAAAATGCATATGCAGTTTAATAAAATCACAAACAGATAAAATCACCCCGGAAGAAGCTTTGGTGAGACTCAAGTTGGGACCTTTGATGCTGCTGAAATCAGGGTGGTGTTTTATCGATTGATGTGCTTGATTTTATCTGTGTTCGTGAGTATAATAAACTGCATTTGAGTTTTCAAATATTTCTGCTGTGCTTCACTATTCTGGGTTGCCCTCCTTTTTTCCTGATAAGGGATCTTGGCAGAGCAAGCTCGTTGTGTGCACCAGGATTGTACATGACTTCCTGCAATTTCTTGTTTGCATTTGAGCTGCGTGGATCTACTTTTTCAGAGTTAATATAGCAATAAAGAGTGGCATAACTGAACACTTTCACATTATCTTTATACCTGATGAAAATTCATCATAACTCCCATATAAGCAGTAACTATTATTTCACTCATTTTATTACTTATATTATAAAATCTGCTTAGGTTTATTCCTCTGTATGTAAGAAATCACACATGTTTTTTTTTTAACTTTTTTTTTTACCAAAGACTTGTGTGGAAATATTTATATTTCTCCCTTTGGTATTCCCATTGTGTTTGCACCAACAGCTGCATGCGTGACTTCTCACAATAGCAGTACCCACTGTGTGTTTTAGTCACTATGGAATAACATTAAATCTTAAAACGTAACATTTGCAAGCTATTTTAAAGATATCCAAAGTGATTTATTTTACAAAAACCTGGGATTGAAATCAAACTCTCCAGTAAGAGGCTTGGCTTTACAGTTTTAGAAAATGTGCTCTTAACTACTGAGCCAACTCATTAGATACGGTCTTTCATCATGCATTCTGAAAAGAACAGTTATTATGCACAATTAACATTCGTTCCATTTCGTACACAACTCATTCCACTTCTGGCTTTTTTAGATTGCTACACATGGTGCCATTTTGGCTTAGATGCAGGTACATTAAGAAAATATTTAAACTATGTTACTGTATATCTGCGCTCAAGGTACAGAATTCAAAAGTGTCAAAAAGAATGTAAAATAAACTCTCAATTAAATATGTTGGCAGCAATGGCAGAAAATGTGAACAAAGCAGCTGCAACTATTGTACTTTGGCAAACAACAATGTGGATTTTACAGGGAAAGTGTCATAAAGAGTCACCGTGCCCTTTGCCCTAAAAGCCCAGAGTACAAGCATAAAGAATTATTGGACATGACTAAGTGCACATAAGGAGCCCTCTGCAACATTAATTTTGCCAGCATAAAAGTACCCGAATTAATTACAAAGTATCGGTTTAATCACCGGCAATTACATTCCACAATCATGTACAGAACATAACAATTTTATAGCAACCTATATATAAAAACATTACAAATAGCATATAAGCAGTTAAGGAAGTTCTTCTTGGACAACATTGCTATGTTGTTCAGTTATAAAGATAGAGAAAGTCGGTAAGGTTGCAAAAAAACACAAAGACATCTAGTTCAACCTATCATTAAGAAATATTAGTTCAGGGAAAAGCAAAAGCACTATGGTTGGTCAATTTTCCTGAAATTAGGGGGCAAATTATGAGGAAAGCCATGGATACAACATGACAAATATTAAAATCGCTTCTTAAGAACATTGTGGACAGCGATATTTTTTTGCCTGGTACCTTGGCCCCAGCTATCAGCATATTCAATTGTATCTGATTCTGTGCCATTTCACTCCACGAGTGACCAGGGTTGCCTAACGACTCATGCTCAATTCAAGTCTTAGAGGAAGCATTTTAAAGTAAAATAGGTTTCCCAAGTTTATGCTGCAACCCATAGGCCAACCATTTTATGCTGACTCATAATCAATAAAAACCTTTAGACTTATAAATCATTTACACTTATATATAAGACCATATATTGTCTCTTCTATCAAGATGCAAAATAACTACTGAACTATTTTTGATTGTCCATACTCATAACAGTTGACCTCCCCATAAACATGCACATTGTGATATATTTAATGGGAGGAGGAGGAGGAGAAACTGCTGGCAGAGATGTTGGGCAGAAGCAGGTCTCTAAGCAAAACAAAGGATTAAGTATGATCCTTTTCCACCAACAACAGCCATCAGAAGACAGGCGGTAGGAAATATATCCCAATCTTGCCAGAATCTACCAACTTTAGAGTGGTTTACAAGGAATATTATATATGAGGCTATGATAGACCTCCAATGTGTGATCAGTTAGGATCCAATTAACGAAGCAGCAGCGGTGCTCCAGTTATCACCATGGTCCTTCAATGTCTATCAAAACAAATGTCCAGTCAGGAGCTCAAAAGTGATACATAGGTCAGTAACTATAGAAATTATTAACTACAATTTATTTGGAGGGTTGCTTTAAGGCACAATAACACTTTGGTACTACTTCCTACTATTTTGGTACCTTCCCCCCTCCCCGATGAAGCATTATGCACTTTATCCATCCAATTGGGTGGAGTTGTAACCATACATCCTGTCTTATTGATTGCTCAGCAGTTTGATATATAACTATTGGTCTGTATTCTCCTGCTTTGGCGTTGTTTGCTTTGTATGTGTTTGTATCACCAACCATTTGATATAATTTTTTTAAATTTTATACAATAATAAAGTTATATTTTGCTATTTGACCCCGTTTTGCTTTAATTGGCATGATTGTTAAGGGGACTTTTTTCGGGTTATATATTTTTGCTTCCCCTATATTATTTATTGGTGTTTGGTACTACAGTGTAGACTTATTCAAGTAAGAAACAGATATGGAAATGACAGCTTTACAGCTGGGTGATTTTCTGTTGATTTTAGGGGGGACATTTTTTTTAAGTACACCTTAATAACTATTGATACCCTGTTGCTCAAAGCAATTCTTTCATGCCCAAACAACTTTAAATTACTAAAATGTTCAGTGCTGCTTTGAAATGAATCTGATAAAATCTAAATGTTCTTCACAAGTTTTCATATGGCAGATAAATTAAAGAAAGTAACTCATTACTGATGCTTAGTGTCTTGGCCATGCGCAGATATATCAATATACTATCTCTAACCATGGAATCTTTAATTAAATATAAACTAGCATATTTTAAACATGGGGGGATTTAGCAACCCCCTATGTCAGAAAACTGACATTAAAAAGGTGCATACTGTGGGATTGCGATTTTTTTAAACACCATTTGTGCAAATTTTTTTGTAGAAGTGGCTTTTTTACACCACCCTCACCACTTTTCAACAGGGGTGTGGGAACTGGGCATGGTGTGGGGAGGACCATTGGCCTGGCAGATTTATCATAATTTCCGCCAGTTTTCTGGTGTAAATGACTTAAATCTGGTAACATGGTGGCTCAGTGGTTAGCACTGGTGCCTTGCAGCGCTGGGGTCCTAGGTTTGAATCCTACCGAGGACAACATCAGCATGGAGTTTATATGTTCTACACGTGTTTGCATGGGTTTCCTCCGGGTACTCCAGTTTTCTCCACCACTCCAAAGACCTATTCATAGGGAACTTAGACTGTGAGACCCATCGGGGACAGCTTGATGCCAATGTCTGTAAAGCTCTGCGGAATATAGCAGTGCTATATAAGTGCATTATATAAAACTACAATCTGCCGTAGATTTCATTCCAGGTGCACGGACTGCCGGAGGATGCACTTAATGACAAGGCATCATAAAATAAGAACATCCTCCGACAGCGCAGGGGATTTCAATATCGGGGTAGAAAACACTGGTCTTGATAAATGTCCCCAATAGTTCATACAACAGAGTAACAGCTCTATGACTCACCGATAGGTTATACCTAAATATTTGCTCTTTTTCACTATAATAGGCATACTGTATTGAGTTGTAATCCGGTCTGTTTATACAGCCCTCTGCATCACTATAAGTACACAGGATAGGATAAATCATGTATGTCTTATACTCACATCAATGTAGTTGGCATTTATTTCTTCTGAACTGCATTCTGCCTGTAGAGGGTGGAGTCTAACACGGTGCCGCTCATCTGAAAGTAAAACTTTAGGATATGTAACACCTGCCCATTGTACATACTGTGCTTAACACGGCAGAGGTCCCATAGAGTCACTTACAGTTTGGAGGTGGCTCCTGTCTTCCTTTGCTTTTGTCCTTCTTCTTAGACACATCCCAGTCAAAAAAACTCTGATGCAGAAAGAACACAGTTTGAAGTCAAAGATGGCTTGAGATGAGGCTTTGTCTCTCACACAATTATTTAAATTATAACTTCAAAAATGCAATTTTAAACCTTGACTGTACACATTCTAAAGCTATGCTATTCAGCATCAGTCTGATTTATATATTACATGTGCAAACACAAAAGGCACATTCTAGAGAACATAGTATAGCAATAGCAGATCTTCCCATACCGTGGAAAACATTGATAACCATCACTAGATTGTGTCATTATTCTGTACAAAACACAATAAAAATCTAAAAAATTGCCTATAAACTAAGAATTGAACATAATACTCAACTCTTTGTTCATTACAATTCTACCATTACAAATGAAAAACAAATGAATACAATTACAGCAGATCAATAAAAAAAAACAAAGAGCAAAGCTTTTACCTCATATTCCTGTTTGAATCCATACCCCTCCGCCACCTTCATCTGATTAATGTGTTGAAGTAGATCTGCCACACGTACTGCTGGGTGTAATTGTCCTGTATGGTATGGAGATCCTTTCCTACCACTACTTCGTCGTGGAGAGCCTCCAAGAAGGCTGCTTGATTCTGTCACAGACCCAACACGTGGCTCCCCTAAGGAAAAATTAGGACCTTAAATATCATTTTAATCATTGACACCTACAGAGTGGCACTTCCCACCCATAAGTCATTGCATATATATAATAATGAAAGATGCACACAAAAAATAGTTTTTTAATTTTACAATTTTACATCACTCACTCAAAAATGCATGGGAAAGTGGACATGGTTAGCTATGTTAATGAGTTTCCCTCCAGATTTATCAACTAAGACTTTTTTAAAAAGTCTAAGTAAAAAGTTGCAAAGTCACTTCATTTCGGGGTGGCACAGAAAACTTAAGTAAAATTTCTAGACAAAATGTTAGGTTTAAAGATGCACCACATTTAACAAACGGCGTGCAACATTTCATAAATTTGGCACAAAGTACACCAACACAGATTGAAGCAAAACTGACTTCATATATTACCCTCAACTTACAATCCCCCTTTTTTGTGTTTTCAGACCCTCAACAGTTTACAGATTATATGGGCAATAATGACTGATCCTCCCTAACTACAAGAAAAATGAACTTAAGAAGACCCCTAACATGGCACAAAAGCTGCCTACATTTTTATACTGTTATACAGAGTATAAAGAAGGACCATTTTCATACCTCGAGAACCATAATTGTGCAAAAATGTTAAAGCTGCCTCCTCCTGTAGTAATTTGGGTTCATCCAAGATCTTTGTATGCTCTCTAGTGGCACCCACGCAAGAGTTTTCATGGCGCACTGGCAAACCAGACTTGGCTAGACTCACAGGTTTCCTGAAACAAAAGAATGACGTAATTCAGGAAGATCTGCCAATGAATTTGGAGTTTGTATAACCATACCCTCAAGATAATTCATCCCAGTAACTCAGACTGTTTGGGCTACATGCACAGTACACAACAGAACTGGTACTTAGGTTGGTTATACTAGTCTAGAATGTGTTATAGCAGGGATGGACAAAACACCATTGGCATTTGTAAAGTCAACAAAAAAAAAGTCTAAAATCCAGTGGACAATCTCTAGACACACTGGCTGTCTGGTTAGTGGGATTTGCCCATCCCTATGGCTAAATGAGATGCAGGGTGAAGTTTAAACTCTTAAAGTGAGTTCCTCAGTGACATTAAAATATAAAATCAGTCTCTGTTTCAGTGTTTCATCGCCATACTCACGGATAGTAAGCATAAGAAAATTGGGTTCTCCTGCCAGCAATGGAGAAAAGAAGGAAACTATGAGCTAGCCTTACAATAAAAAAAAAAAAAATACACTGACAAAAACGCTATTCCCTATCAAAAAATTATCGCAAATTTGAACTCTTCAGTTGTGTCATTTCTTACTTACCCCTTGCGGACAATAAGAATCACAGCCCCAAGCAGAATGATAAATACAACCAGACCACCAGCACAGATTCCTAGTACAAGTCCCATCTCCTCTGAATGCTGAGGAGCCATGGAGAACCTGTGACTGTCCTTACATGGTGCTGCAAAAGAAGAAATAAATGTCATGGTTCCAACTTGGCGTACATAAGAAATATTAAAGGGATTGCCAAAATTATTTAAAAATTTGTGCAAAGCCACTACTCATCAGATAATCCCCCACCATTACCAGAATGGCAGCTCAAGTCTTCCCTGTCCGGATTTGCTTGCTTGGTTGCAGTAATAACATATTGTATATACCATATGACTGCTGCAGCCAAGTGAGAAAAGCCTGGAGGGAAATAACAGAGCGGTGCTTGAAACTGTGGGTGATTACCAGGTGAGCATACCTTTTTTTTCGATTTTATCAAATTTAGTGGCTCTGTGCACTTTTTTTTGATAACTTGGACAACCCCTTTAAGAATAGACTGCCAGACTATGGACAGAAGGGTTGCAAATGATACAGAATAGAAAACTAGTGGGGTTAAGGGGATATTTGCATCTGAAACATTTATGGCAGATCCACAGGATATGCCATGAATGTCCGATAGATGAAGTCTCAACTCTGGGACCCACTCCTATTTCAAGAATGGGGCCAGCATGAATGGAGATGTGTTGACCATGAGCAGCTCTCCAAACACTTCAAAATGGAGCCAAGTACAGTTACTTGGTCTGTGGATAGACGTTCCAGATGGGAGTACCTTTTTACTTTCTAAAGTCATAGCACTGGAGAGAGTTTATTATTGTAGAAGAAGTTACATATATTAGAGATAATGAAAGGAATGAAACAATGAATGAATGAAAGGTGTTAAATTTAATTACATGTAAAAGAACACAGACTCATTTAAGTTTGTACCTTTCCTGGCAATCCTAACGCAATTTAGCCGTGTTTCCTAGGGGGTATAAAAGATAGTTTTCAGCAAGATTTTCCCCTTTGCCACCCCCAGAATAACCATTGAATGCCTCACACAAATAGTCGATAAAAGTGAATGTACCCAGCTCTGAAAATCTTACCCCACGATGATGGCTGGCTGCCTGCAGGTAGATAAGATAGCCCTTTCGAGGATCCAAGGGTGGATTCCAGTACCCTCCGTAACTGCGATTATCCCCAACTATGAAGGGGGTATCTTGAGGCAAGTCACTTGGCGGAAGTTCTGCTCCCACATAGCTGGTAGCACCTTCCATCTCTGCCTCCTCATAACCACCAGCCCCAGGGAAACAGCCAGGAATTGCAAGTTCACGTCTAGCTCGACTAGAACTTTCTCCTTCAACCAGTACCTGGTAAAAGCTGATACATGAAAAATAACAAGGTACACATGACTTTTGCATTCATGCCTCAATTCTATATTCAAAGTACAGTAATGGCCCGTTTGCATAATCCTAGTATTGGGCCAATTGTCAGGAATTAACTTGCATGTGAACGCTCATTCCTTATAACTGTCCCATGTAAATGTGCCAACAATTATTTAACGGACAAGCAAAATGCTCAGTTTTTGGGAAATCCAGTTTATGCGGCATGTAAAATCATTGTTTGCCAGAAGCAGAGCCCCCCTGTGTAAACAAGGATTTGCTGCCGACAAACAGTGAGTCTATATGGGGATGAACAATCGTAGCAGCAATCATTCATCCCCATACAGAGTGGATGATTGTAGCATGTAAATGCAGCTTAAACAAGTGGGCAGTGATTGAGAGCAAACAGTTCATTCCAATCATTGCCCTCTAAAAATAAACCCTAAAACTGCTTGAAAAATAAGTACGGTATTGGAAACAAATGAAATACTGTAAAGGGAATGTTGCCCACAGCAGTCCAACCGACACTCATTCATCAGAGGCCCGTTGTCCTGAAGACTGCTATGGGAAATCATCATCCCCTATTTAATGGGCAAACCCAAGGGAAACACTGTCTGTGAAAGTTGCAATGATTGTAATGATTCATATTATATAGGAAATTTTCTTGAGAATGCTACAAGGAATAAGCAGGAATATGGAGAACTTTTACTATAACTGAAGCAATGAATTACTTCCCACTTTAACTGAAATCTTGCTGAGGCACAAATATGCCCTTCCCATCACCACAGCTGCAATAAATATATATTACATATTTCACCAGGAAACTAACCTCACAGGGGATCCTCTTCCTTGTGCAGGCCTTAAGAGAACAGTTATAGTATGATCTGTCTCAGCAATTGGAGCAGGTAAGTCTCTATAGTCAAATGCAGGAGCTAAGGAATATAAAAGTAAGTTAAAAATTGTTAAAACTTCCAGAAATTCATGAAAACATCTTTTTAATGCACAGTGATGTCTATGTAGAATTCCCAGTATAAAGCCTGAGGCATAGGTGAAGCTCCTGGATTCTGGTGAAATATCAGATGCATGTAATTCATTCTTGCTGTGTAAGATAAATGTACAATATAAAAGTATAAATCTGTAAAGTAATAATGATATATCTACAGTTAGTGCATTACTATTTAATTATCATAACATGCTATCACATCTTTTTATTCTTTTTGCAAAATATCACAGTTTTTTGGGTCCCCTCAAGTATGTAGGCCCTGCCTCTATAGTTCAGTACCTCCCAAAGGCTAGATAACAAATTTAATACAAAACTCTCTCACTGGTTATAAATTGTTACCTGAAATGTTAGTGGTGAGCTCAGTAAGCGCACTCTGTCCATAGCCTTTGCTATTACGTGCCCGTACACTCAGCAGGTAGGTGGTTCCTGGGTGCAAGTTGGTAAGAAGGTGGGAAGTTGCGTTAGGAGGCTTACATATAGTTGAGCGTGGTCCTGGAACGCTCACTCCAGGGTCTGAAGACTCAATGATTTGATAACTGAGCTGCAAACATGATAAAGAGGTAGTGATGGGTAAACTAATCTTAGGAGTCATTTTTGTTATAGAGAGATGGCAAGAATGCTATCTAAATGAGATTACAGCAAAGGATTACCTAAAATGTCTCAAAAATAATGTACAAAATATCAGTAAGCAGTCTATAGATCCAGATACAGTAGTTATCTCAGCCACAAATTGTAGGGATACGTCCACACTAGTCTTTAGAATTCCGGTATTCTGTATCTGGGATACATGCAGCCAGATTTTATC
Source organism: Bufotes viridis (assembly GCA_033119425.1). Classification (NCBI taxonomy): domain Eukaryota; kingdom Metazoa; phylum Chordata; class Amphibia; order Anura; family Bufonidae; genus Bufotes; species Bufotes viridis. The sequence goes on along the minus strand of CM065591.1, from coordinate 236,416,393 downwards.
AGGCAGAATGCTGGCATCCATGCCGGAAATCCGGCGTCTCCCATTACAGAGCATGAGATCCAGCGAGCGCCAGCGGTGAGCGGAATTCTAAACACTAGTGTGGACGTCGACTGTTCCTGAAAACACAATCCCAGCCTTAGTTCACATGGCAGGAAAGCTCCCAGTACATACTCAGCATTATCAAGTTCCATTTCTCCCAATGTATGCCAAAAGAGTATGCTTCTGGCATATGTCAGGAAGGTATGATTGACTACTCAATTAAATAGCGAGGTACTATAATTGGAGCCTGTGAGTGAGAAATGCCACTCTACCAGCAGCACATGAAAAGCCTAAGTAGCAGTAATACAAGTTAACTTTAAGGGGTTCTCTGGGAATGCTCTAAAATGGCTGCCAGCAACCTGTTCCAGAATGTGAGCAGGACTGGTTCCTGTCAGGCTGCTCAGCCATGATGTCATATCATAAACAGGATCGTCTAATTATCATCTATTGTAGAGCAGTGTAGAGTGTAATGAGGTCCTGCCCCCTCACACACCTAAGAAGTTCTGCAAATGGTGGTAACCAGTCCTGTTCATATAATATGACAGGTTGCTGGTGGGCCATTTTAAATAATTCCCAGAAAACCTCTTTAAAGGGAACCTGTTAAGATAAAAATGGTGTTTTAGCTGCAGGCAGCATGTTATACGGCTGGAGCAGCCAAGCAGATTTACATACAGTTTTATGGGAAAAGATTCAGTAAAATGTGTAATTTACACATTTAAATTCCTCCTTCTTTTGGGCTTTGAAGTCAAGGCTGTGGCCCTATCAGTGACTGACAGCCTTCCCTCTATGACTGTGTATATACATATAGCTTGCGATCACTAATAGGACCACCTCTTTGACTTCAAAGCCCAGAATGAGCAGGAATTGAAATGAATAAATTACACATTTTACTGAATCTTTTCCCATAAAACTATATATCAATCTGCTCAGCTCCTCCTGCTCTATAACATGCTGCCTGTAGCTGATATCGCATTTTCATGGAGTCAGGTTCCCTTTAACCCCTTAAGGACGAAGGGCGTACATGTACGCCCTTCGTCCGCACTTTAAAGATGGCGCCCGCTCCCGCACGGAGCGGGCGCATGAGCTGCGGGTAAACGCTTGATTCATCAAGCTGACACCCGCAGCTCATGTCCGCGACCGGCAGCGATGCCGATCGCGGACATTTAACCCCTCAGATGCCGTGGTCAAACCACGGCATCTGATCGCGCAAAAACCGAAAGTTTCACTTTCGGTTTTTGCTCCAGCTCCCCTGATGGCCACAAGGGGGAGCCGGAGCATGCATGTAGTACCCTAGGTTTCTGTGAATGAAACCTAGGTTACTACACAGTATTCCTATGGAGCTTATGACTGTAATAGGCTCCATAGGAAATATGCGATTTTCTCATATATTCCAATGCTATTGCATTGGAATATATGAGAATAGCAATCTGATGATTGCATCTTATAGTTCCCTATGGGAACTATAAGAAAGTGGTAAAAAAAAAAAAAAAAAAGTTTAAAAATAAAAATTAAATAAAAAATATAAAAATTAAAATCACCCCCTTTCCCCAAAATGAAAATAAAATAAATAAAAAATAAAAAAATTACACATAATGGGTGTCGTAATGTGCGAAAACGCCCATACTATAATAATATTAAAAATATTCACCATATGGTAAACATAAAAACGGAAAGAAAGCGTCCAAATGGCTAATTCGCCATTTTTGGACGCTTCATTTCCTAAAAAAATGAATAAAAAGTGATCAAAACATCATACTCACCCCATAATGGTATCAATTAAAAGTTCAGATTGCCCCGCAAAAAATGAGCCCCTACACTGCTCCGTACGCATAATTACAAAAAAGTTATAGGGGTCAAAACATGGCGACAAAAAAATAAAATAAAAAAATTCCCACTTTTAATTTTTTTTTCACTATCAAAACGCAAGAAAAACTATACATATTAGGTATTGCCGGATTCGTACTGACCGGAAGAATAAAATTAACCAGTCAGTTTTATCGCAAATCGAACATTGTAATTTAAAAACCCGTAAAACTGTGGTGAAATAGCTTTTTTTTTGCAATTTCACCCCATTTGGAATTTTTTTCCCGTTTCCCACTACATCACATGCAAAAATAAATGGTAGCGTTAAAAAGTACAACTTGTCCCGCAAAAAATAAGCCTTCATATGGCTATGTGAGCGGAAATATAAAAATGTTATGGCTTTTGGAAGGCAGGGAGCGCAAAACAAAAATGCAAAAATCCCAAAACCCCCGGTCCTTAAGGGGTTAAGGAGCTGAAAAAAGGTCAAAACTAGTTTCAGGATTTCACAACTAGTAATACTGATATTTTAAACCAGAAACATACATAGGTCATATTATTAGTGTATTCCTACCTCATATTGGGTAAGGATACCATTGGGTTCATCAGGTTCATCCCAGGAAAGTAGAATAGCATCGTCCAGTGGAGTGAGCACCAAGGACTCTGAAGAAATTCCCCCAGGTACTGAACAATAAAGCAAAAACAAGTATACTTACTGATAATAATTTTTGAGGGATAACAAACCTGCAACTGGGATTAAATTACTAGACACACATTCAACATGCTGATTTCAGTACTGTTAAAAAAAAAAAACTAATAATTTAATCGAGTAATATGGCATAGAATTAGTGACATCAGCTGCAGCGGTGTTGAGGATTGCAGTGGCAGGAATCTAAGTGGTATGGGATGAGATTGGTGCAAATACGCTATTACTATTTTCTGAGCGCAATAATGTGTAAAACCTATTAAATAAGGCATTTTATAGACACCATTTCTAATAGGTTTTAACAGCTAGCTTAAATGGAATGTGTCATCTGAAAATCAACTATTGTTTAAATCATGTTTTTATGTTTAACATATTTTTAAAGAATTTTTAATGATGTTATTTTTAATTTTCCATGTCAATAACTATATTTAAACATAAAACATGAAAGCCTGCAGATTTCACACTGGCCACTAAGCCTAATAATAGGCGCCACTTCTTGGTCTGTACTGATCCCTTTACTGCAGTTGTCTAAGGTAAATAAGAAATCCCAGCAGCAGGAAATGTGATAAAATAACAAAAGAAGTCATAGTTACCACTAGAGTGTATGACTGAAACTGGCAGGGTAGTAGCATGGTAAGCATGACTTGGTTTGCCAGTTTATCACATACCACTGCCGCAGATGTATTATTTTAACTTGGACAACTCCTTTTATAGGGTTTACCTAAGAACCTTTCCAGTCAAACAGTGGTTTTAACAGTAGGAAAATCAGAAGGTAAAACTAACTGATCATACATACCATCTTCCTGTGTATAGCAAGTAACTTCCTTGCCCTCCTTTCGACCCTCAGGGTTGGATAAAACAAGGCGACAGTGGACAGCACTGTATGGAGGGAGCGCTCGAAGAGTATAATGACTAGCTCCCCCCTCCACTGTTACACAGTCTTGCAAAGTACTGGATTCATACTGGTAACACAGCGTCACTGAGTAGGTGTGACAGCGAGTGATATTAAAGCCAATTGCTTCCCAGTGCAGAGTCAGCTGGCGCGGTTGCTCTGCTGTGCATGAGAGTCCTTTAGGTGCTCGCATGGGTTCTGCAAGAAGAACAAAAAAGGCAGACCGTTATTGAGTTGCCTAATCTCTTAGCTATAGATGAATTTGGGTCCTATTCAGATTTTAAATAGTACAAATTCTTTACTTTTGCAAATTCTTTACTGTTTTATTGGTCTTCAGATCGATGTTACTAAGTGAATCTCATCAATACAATTAAACTGCTGACTATTGGTCCTTTAAATATTTTACATACATCATCTTCATAAGGCCTCCTACCTGCACACTTTGTCCTGCTGATGAGTGCTGGCCCAGGTCTCCCAGTGCCTCCCTCACCAGGCCGAGTAAGTAACACAGATAGGTGATACTGTGAATCAGGGTCCAAGTGCCATAGTTTATATGTGTGTGATGTGACAGCATGCCTTTCTCGCCAGGTTCCCCCACTCACGCGGTACTCGATTTCTCTGCGCACAATGGGCCCATCGCCAGTTATGGAGCGAGTGTTTAGTTGCACAACCAGATAGGTGGGACCAGCCCTTAGCAGTTGAGGTGGAGCAATGGGTGTTGGTGGTTCTGTGTGATATTCAATAGTAATAAGTTAGCATACGGAGCAAAGTGATTTAAAGAATATTTAAATGCTTTATATATTTTAAATATTTAATTTTAATGCGCATGCATTAGTTTTAGAATTTAATTGCCAAAGGTAGGAATTTCTGTGCCATCAGCATTTTATTTAAATGAGAAACAGACGGGGACACAAAATGAAAAAAATATATATAAGCAACGCAAATCACAGGTAATCCACACTGAATGTAATGAAGTAAAAATACTAGCGGCTCTCACCTTTCACCACAAGCTCGGCAAAGTTGGACACTCCTGCCCCATAAATGGAGCGACTCACGCAGCGATACAGGTCCTGATCATCTTTCCCAGCTTCAATTAGCTGGAAAGAGGCCAAGAGCCGCCAGTGACTGACATGTTGAATTACCCCTGAAGATGTAATGCCTCCATTTTGCCTCTGTAATCCAACAATAAATTCAGATGATTAGAACCAATCAGGCTACATCTTACTACAGCAATGTTCACAAAAAACTTATTCAGCTGAGACAAGTGTCTTACGTCGTACTTTCCTGCTTGTGAATGAACGTGATTACTTCGTTTATGAATGAATATATGCCATCACATGCCTTTGACACAGAACCAACTCATTTCCCAGGAGCCTTCCAATCACTAATTATGCTGAAGTTAAACTATCAGACCAAACTATCATTTGTTCAAGATGTAACCATAGAAACCTTATACTGTCATATCCTTCCTACTTTCTGTTCATCTGCATTGCACAGAAAAGTCGTCCATGCAGCTGAAAAGGCACAATGAAGTAGTCATGCTGAGGAATTGTATCACTGATACAATAACTATGGCCATCCCTTCAACATTTTCTGATTCAGACGCCACACTCTCTAATTGGCTTCATGCCATCCCATTCAAACACCTGCCATCTGTATGCCCCATTCAATTCAGTATTCATAAGAGAGAAGAATCACATGAAGCTTCTCACCTGCAGTAAGAAGGTCTCGCCCTCATTTGCCCTGCCAGCGGCAGGGCACTGAAATGTGGCATTCTGCCCAGCGTTAACTTCCACCTCCCCAAGCCGGGAGAAGTGGGGAGCCTGAGCTGTGAGAAAGGAAGTGGTTAATGAGATTTCTTTCATATACAACTCTATAGTTAATAAAAGACCAATGAGTCACATTTTGAATTACTCACTGCAGGGGTAACTAAGAAGAAGAATATCATCCAGTGCGATGTAGCCTAAGGGAGTTCCTGACACCTCAGCCTCAAACAGCACCTACAATATAAAGAAGAACTTAGATATGAAATACCAGGGTGACCGATTTAAGCAGAGAAGAACAGAACAATGAAACTCCATAGACGTACATGGCATACAGAACATGGACAATCGGCTTTTGTCTACTTAGGACTTCACAAAAAAGTCACTACCAGTATTACTCACAAACAAGGCAGAGAAAAGTGCTGTAAAGCAAATTATGTCTCAGTCACTGTATCAACAATATACTAGTAAGTAGTTCATACTGTAGCAGCAGTGTGTCCATGTGCTCATGTTGTCAGTTATTATGTGGTTCTGCATACTAGCTATTTTGCTAGTCTACTATAATGTACTGCTTTCTTGAGATTGTTGTTCATTTATGGCTTAAATAAGTAGCGAGTTGGCCAGTGTTACACCATTATTATGGCCTCCGGTTCATGAAGGATGTATATTAAAGGGGTTGCCACTATTATTTATGGTATGGTATGGTATGGTATGGTATTTATGGTACTGCAGCTCATCTTCTCTTAAAGGGGTTCTCTGGGAATTAAGAAAATGAAAATACTTAAATATTACTTTATAATAGATATATTCCCAAATACCTTTCATTATTTATAATGGCTCATGTTGTCTAGGGAGCAATCATCAGGGGAAACAAAATGGCCACCGTCCTGTTAGTACATACAAAATCTGTCCTAATCACACAGCAGGACAAGTTATTTCACAACACTGAGCTAAAGAGCTGCCTCATCCTCTCTGCTCCGCTTGTCAGGGGTTATGATCTTGAATACAGATGATAAGATCTTCAGCTGAATCTCTGTAAGAATGGGGTTCATGAGGAGACATGAAGTACAGAGAGGATGGACAGGACAGACTGTGGTAATGGAGGCTGAATATAATAGCTGCTGCTTATTATCCACACCATCCCCTCCGTACTTCATATCTCCTCATGAGCTCCATTCTTACAGAGATTAAGCTGATGATCTTATCAGCTGTATACTGACAAACAGAGCAGAGAGAAGGATGAGGCAGCTCTTTAGCTCAGTGTTGTGAAGTAACTTGTGCTGCTGTGTGATCAGGACAGTTTTGTGTGTACTAATAGGACAGCAGCCATTTTATTTCCCTTGATGATTGCTCCCTAGATAAAACAAGCCATTATAACTAATGAAAGGTTTTTTCGAACATATTTATAATAAAGTAATATTTAAGAATTTTCATTTTTTTAATTCCCGGAGAACCCCTTTACAGGAACAGGATTGCACTGCAATACAAGACACATGAACAGTAGCAGGGCATACACAATAAATTTTTTAGGGGGTTAATACCTCCAAAAACTTGGTTTATCTCCCAGGTCTCCACTTCTGACAGTTTAGATAGTGTGTATGGTCTATAAAGAATCTGCTTCTGCTGGTGAATGAAGAACATTACTTGGGAGATGTTCTCCTTTCACCAGAATATAGCATTATAACAGGTAGTCAAGTCGGAGAGGAAAGGGAGAGGGAGAGAGTCACAGTCCAACAAAAAATTTTGCTGACTGAAGCAGTCCAATCTTGCTGTGCCTATCCCTGATAAAAAGCTATATCCCCATCTAAGCAAATCTGTAAACCTAATTGCAAATCTATTCACTATCTTGCTAAGAGTTGATAACGCAGGATTTTTCACTGTAAGGGAGAATTTTCATTAAATGGAACCTGTCACCTCAAACCTGCTGTCCCATTTACAGGAATAAGTTTATAGGGCAGGAGGAGCTCAGTGCAATCTGATGGCAGAATACTGTAGAGCAGAAGGAGCTAAGCAGATTGACAGTTTTATGGGGAAAAAATCAGTAAAACGTCAGTAATTTACACCTTTATATTCCTGTAGCTGTCAATCACTGATTGGACCACTGACATGGCCCCTAAGCAGAGAAAGATTAATACATTTTATTACAAATATATTGAATATTTTCCCATTAAAGGGGTTGTCCGAGTTATCTTTTAGTTCACTCTGCTGAGGAGTGAGCACCAATCGTCCTCTGAAAAACTTGGTTGAGACACTTATATACTTTTATTTTTTAGTTCTAACTAATCAAATATAAAGGCTTTACCATGCACTTACTTTATCTGCAGTTGTTGCTTTCTCAGATTTCACATGACCTGTGATGTCAGATTCTATCCCTGCCATGATGATGCTTCGTGCACAAGCCTGAGGAGCAGGTCTGTGTCTGTACACGAGATGTCACTGTGCTGGCCATGCCCCCCTGTACTGCCATCTGCTCTCTGCCTGGATTCTTTATGAAAAACTTTAACCCTTTCATCAGCACAGACTCAAGGCTGAAGGCTTTAGTGAGTAGCTGCAGGCAGTGAGGAGACAAATGCTGGGCACAGGAGGTGACAGACTAGAGGAGCTCTGCAGAGCATTGCACAAGAACAGGTAGGGGGAAGATCCTGTGTGTATCAGCCGTGTCATTGTACAGCTGGGACTTGTAGTCCTACACATACAACATGCTGCTGAGTATCCCAGCGGTCAGACATGTCACTCAGGGCAGACTTATTCACTCCCTTTGCAGAGCAGGGGAAGGGGCAGAGATTGTTGTTATTACAGGTAAACAAAGGGCCATAAGAGAACCAGAGAAATGAGGAAATATAATTTTTTTGGGGGCTAAAACTTGCTTAGCTTAGTTACGTATATATTGCGGACCATTAGATTTACAGTGCTTTTTTTTTCCATAACTTGGACAACCCCTTTAAACTATATATTAATCTGCTCAGCTCCTTCTGCTCCATAGCATGCTGCCTACAGACTGATCTGAATTTTATGGTGATAGGTTCCCTTTAACCTCCAAATATGTTAAATATGGCAAAATTAATCAGTAAAATGAGTATTCTGTACAATCTTTTAACATAATCTAGATCTATTCTGTGCAAATGATACAAGAATGCAGACAGCATGTAACCTAAAGATGACTATCTATAGTCTAGCACAGCTTGAAGGTTACACTTCATAATGCAGAAACGTTACAAAGGAATGTGAGAGAGATAATGGCTACATTAACGTATTATTACATAGGTCTCTATTATCTGTTCTTGGATATACTCAGGGTTATTGAAGACAGCGTGACAACTTATACATTGGCTTAATATGTTCCGTTTTTATACAGTAACAAATCCATTTAGCTTCAGGGTCAAAGAGAATCTTAGCTTTCTTGTAAATATAGATCCAAAATAGAGACAAGAACATTGATTCTAAATTAAATAGATTCTTCACAAATTTCCCCAAAATTCTTCTTCCAAACAAATCATTTTGACATTTTGGTGATTCACTTCAGATGGATTGTGCAAAGCGTTTCCTGCCATTTTACTTTTAAAATTCCATACACTTTCAAGGGAAACTGCAGGGAGGATGAAGATGGAAAATCACATGACCTGGGGGGGTGGGGGGGTTGCGCTGGCTGACCATGCTTTATAGTCAGCTTGACACCCAATCGGAGGGAGGATTTTGGCTGGTCTATCAAGCTCTATGTTAGTTCAGACACCACTGATATGATAGGATGTGTCTGCTATTCCTCTGACAGGCAAACAATTAGACACACAGGCCAACCATTTTATCGTTTTGCACAGACAGTGTATGGATTGTGAAGAAGATATATTTAGTTAGGTAGATTGAACTACTAGGTAGAAAGTCAGATTTTATCATTAATGACATCATAGGGGCAGTTACAGTCTCTGTAGCCAGAACTGGAGCTGAAGATGTATAGAGTTCTGCACTGCAAAAAGACGATTTAAAGAGACAGTACGCTTTTTTTATGTGCAGAAGCCAGCTGTTTTCTTTCTAAAAACTGTTGCAAAGTTTCTAAAGTTCATACTGTAATTGTGCAAAATTCAGATTTCCCAGCAGCACGTATTGTGCTGCATACGCTGTGTAATTTCATGTTTTTCTTTCCAAAAACCTGTTGCAATTTTTCTACTGTTTATAAGTGTGCAATTAAGGAGCATTTTACTGTATTACAGTGTGTAGTGTAGTGACAGCCAAGGGACATCCAATTGCTGCTTTTCTTGTTTCCCAAAAATCTGTAGCAATTTTTTCTACGATTTATAAGTGTGCAAGTCAGCGTATTTCAGTGCAGCAATAGCAGTGTATAGTGTGATCGCAACCAGGGAACTTCCAATTAGGCGCATATTTTTTTCCAAAACACCTGTAGGCCTATTCCATTTTTACTACTGTATTTAAGAGTGCAATTAAGCGTATTTTAGTGCATCAGTAGCACTGTATAGTTTGGTCACAGCAAGGGGACGTCCAATGGGGCCTGTATTTCTCTCCCAAAAAACTGTTGTAATTTTTCTTCCATATAAAAGTATACATTTAAGTGTTTTTTCAGTGTGTCAATAGCAGTTGAGAACAAGCCACTGCTTCTTCTGATACTATTGTGAGCATGCATAAATAGGGACAGTCATCTACCCCCATTAAGTCATAACTTTGGACAATTTGTTCAGAACAAGCCACTGTTTTTTTATGTTTAAACACCAGCAGGCATGGCATCTGCCCCCAATAAGTGACAATTTTGGGAATATTTTTAATTTTAAAAAGCATAAATCCAACAGCGCAGTGTGTTTTTAAACAGACTGTTTGTTAACAGAATCAACCATGCGTTTACCCATAGCTATATATGTCGGTGTCACTCTGAGATGAATCACTAATGCTGTCTTCACATTAAAGAGCTTGAATTTTCACTCCAATTAGAGGACTTTTGATTTGGATCGAACTGATTCGGACCCAAATCAAATTTTTTTTACTGATTTGTTAGAATCTGACCCGGAACTAATTTCAAGACATTCGCTAATCTCTAATCAAAAACATCTTAGAACAGATCAATATTCAGTGACATTCAGCAGAGTTCTAAATTCAGGGATAGAGTTCCAATGCAGAAAGGTTCACCTGCAATTCAATGTAAAATTGCAGCCTTACTGGTATGAGACTTCTATGTTTCCCTATAGAGAGAAAAGTTACAAAACAATTACAAAAATTTCAACAGTCACCTACAGCTTTTACTCTCAGAGAAACACTGAGTTTGTTCATGGTTCATTGTAATAATGTGATTTTACCAGTACTTGCAGAGAAACCCTGTGTCACTGACATGGCATAAATGTCTGATAGATGCAAGACCCATGTACAACATATAGGACCAGCATCTATATAAATACATATTTTTAATTACCTGGTATTCACTGGGCCAGAAAGTGCTAACAGCAAGTTCTGCATGCTGCCACTGCTTTCCACGAGGTCCTGATACTTCCCAAACAGCTGTGCCTAAAGGACCACCATTGACTCGCACATATACACGTAATGTGCCAGGACCTCTTGCATCTCTGCTGTGTAAAAGGTAACTGAACTGCAAGCAGTGCGTATCATTTTCACTTAATGGCTGAAAGAGGAGGTGAGCCCGCTTTCCTGCCAGATGTTCTGATGAGTTGACCAAAAGGTAAGAACCTACACGGGGGAAAATATGTATAACTCTGAATCTGATGATATAATAAAATGGTAAGAAAACATGTCCATAAAAATCAAGGAAACAATAATGCAAACATTTCAAAGGTAATATGCTGTAAAAGAGAGAAATATGATGAATGTGTAATCAAATGTGAGGATAACAACAAGAATTGATTATATGTGACTAAAGGGCATATTTACATGAAGCACGGAAACAAAGGGATAAAAGAGAATAATTACTCACCTTGGGGTAAGTCAGGATTTCCACGGGGGTCATGAACCAACTGCCAATCAAAGTCATCCTGTGTGCTCTGTGTTACCTCGCATGGGCCAATTTCACTATGGGCTTCAAATGTGCAGCCAGCTGTAGGACAAAGGGGTCACTTAATATGTAAAACATAAAATATATAGATTATGTACAGATGAGCAAGAGAGAGAGCGACCTACATGTAATTCCACTGGAAATGAGATGTGTAAGCTAGTACTACTTCAAAAAAGGGTGCCGAGTGTCTCAAGAGAAAATTGCCCTAGTTAGCTGAGTGGCCTTGGAGGTACTTTTGGGGGGATGGGTGCTCTATTTCATTAGGGAGACCAACTAGTATGGATGAAGAATACTGTAGTCCAGCCAACACCGCCCTGCCTTTCTGGCAAAAGTATGTAAAAAATGTTAGTATTTTAGATCTGCTGGCATCGGATAGGCTAAGTGTTCTTTTCTTTTTGGAAGGAAAGCTAATTTGAAAATCAACCCCAGAAACCCAAAGGTATACATTTCCCTAAGATGAATACATCAGGGGTCAACATTAAAAAATAGTCACTTTGAATGAATTTCTAACGTTTTGGCACTAAAGGACATCTGTTCTGGTAGCATAGTACCATAAAATATATAATCTCTCTGGTCCAGAATGCCAAGCTATGCGGGATTAGTAAGAAGGATGGGGATCTTAGGTCATGTAGAGTTGAATAGATAGTAAAATGAAATTACAGTGAGAAAACAGTATCCACTACACTAGATACCTGGCCTGTTTAATCAAATCCTAAGGGCACAGTGGCTTTCGAAACTGGACCTTAAGGGGGCTTACAATGTTATTTGTATCATCGAGAGGGACGAATGGGAGACTGCATTTAACACCCTGATGGTCATTTTGAATATCTATGCCATATGGATTGAGCAATGCCACTGCCATTTTTCAAAATCTAGTTAATCATATCTTTAGAGAGTATATCGGGAAGTTTATGGTAGTCTATCTGGACAATAGACAGATTTTTTTCTCCTAATTGGAAAACACATATTTCACATATTAGATGGGTACAGCAGATTCTGGGGGATAACCAGTTATATGCCGTGGCAGAGAAATGTGTGTTTGGGGTCCAGGATGTGTCAATTTTGGGGTCCATCCTTACTCCTAAGGCCTTTAAGGTGGATTCCACTAAGGTCCAGGCAATCGTGGATTGGGTTCAGCCTACGTCCCCCAAGGCCCTTCAGCGTGTTTTGGGGTTTGCTAATTACTATCGTAAATTTATTACATTTTTTTCTGTAATTGTCAAACCACTCACGGACATGACTAAAAAGAGGGCACATTTAGGTCACTGGGGTCCTGAAGCTGGCAATCCGTTTGTGTCCATAAAAATATATTTTCTTGGGGGACCTATGTTAATCCAAACCAAGCCCTTTATAGTTGAGGTGGATGCTTCTAAGGTTGGGGTGGGAGCCAAGCTTTTAGAAGGAACACAGGCTCTTACTCATCTCAAGCCATGTGCTTTTTTTTCTCATAAAATTTTCTCCAGTTGAAAAGAACTATGACATCGGTAAATCAGGAGCTCTTGCCATAAAGTGGGCATTTGAAAAGTGACGCCACTTTCTTGAGAGAGCTCAACAACAAGTGACAGTGATCACAAGAATTTAACTTACTTGGAATCTGCCAAATGACTGAATCCAGGCAGGCAAGGTGGGCTTTATTTTTTACCCATTTTAACTTTGTTATTACCTTTAGGCCAGGATCTAAAAATTTTTAAGGCGTACGCATTGTCTGAAAGTTTCTGTGTGGTCCATCCACCTGATTCAGAAAAATAATCTATTTTACCAGCGGGTGTTGTGATTTCTACCATCTCGCCTGATTTGATCTCTAAAATTTACATGAACTATAATCTAGCCCCTGTGAACTGCCCAGAAGTTAAATTGTTTTCCCCAAGTTATCTTCACCTCTGTCTCCTGGGGGAATGTCAGGATTCGGTATTAAAGGGAGTCTTTCACCTAATCTAAGCTTTTTAGACCGCTCAGATCAGGTTATAGACTCCTGTGCCCTAATTCCAACGGTACCTTTATTCGTGCACTCCCTTGGCGAGATCTTCCAAAAAACACTTAAAATGTATGCTAATTATGCTAATTAGTTTTGAAAGGTGCCCAGGGGCAGCGTTACTGCCAATGTGCCCAGAAATCCACACCTCTTTCACCCCTCTGGCCTGCCCTCTATTCCTATTATTACCTCCTCTTCTAACCCACAAATTTCGCGCCTGCTGGAGGAAGGACGATTCTGCGCTGACCCGCCCCTTCTTTGGCTTCACTGCAGTCCTCTGTGCATGCGTCGGTTACTTCTGCCCGCGCCGCTGGATTTCAAACTATGGACCGGCGCATGCGCAGAGGACTGCAGTGAAGCCAAAGAAGGGGAGGGTCAGTGCAACATCGTCTTACCTCCAGCAGGCGCGAGATTTGTGAGGAAGAGAAGGAGGTAATACTAGTAATGGAGAGCGAGCCAGAGGGGTAAAAGAGGTGTGGATTTCTGGGCACATGGGAAGTAACGCCACCCCTGGGCACTTTCGGAACCTAATTAGCATAAGGGACTACACAAATAAAGGTACCATTGGAATTAGGGCACAGGAGTCTATAACCTGATCTGAGCGGTCCAAAAGGCTCAGATTAGGTGAAAGACTCCCTTCAAGTGGTCACTCTGGAATCGTAAGGACCAAAGAATTGATTTCCAGAGATTTTTGGTGGCCAACTATGTCTAGGGATATCACTGCTGATGTCTTTTCCTGTGATGTTTGTGCCTAGTTTAAGGTTCCTAGGTCACGTACCGCTGTCCTTTACCCATCCCTAAGAGACCATCATCCCACTTGTCCATGGATTTTATCGCCCATCTACCAGCTTCATAAGGGAAAACAGTGGTATGGGTAATTGTAGACTGCTTCAGCAAGATGTGGCACTTTATGCCATTGAGTAAATTACCCAATGATACGTTTTTGGCCATTTATTTATTGATCACGTTGTCCATTTACTTGGTCTCCCAGAGAATATTGTGTCGGATAGGGGCGTCCAATTCTATGTTGGGAATACGTTTATCATTTTCTTCAGCATTTCATCCTGAATCTAATGGTTAGACTTAACGTCTTACTCAAGCCTTAGAAGAGAAACTGAGATCCTATATTTCTGAGAATCAATTTGATTGGGCGTGGTGCATATTTGGAGCTAGCAAAGTTTGTCTTAAATAACCATGTGGATTTGTCTATTTTAATCCATAATTGGGGTCATTCTAATAACCCAGAGCTTGATGTGGTAGCCTAAGAAAATCCCAGAGGATTAAATTTTTTTTTTAACAGACTTAAAGCATTCTCAGGGGTTGATTTTTTTGGGGGGGATAAGGTTTGGTTATCGACTAAAAATTAACATCTGAAGCTACCTTCTGGGAAGTTTGCTCCTCGTTTCATTGGTCTTTAAGAAATTATCAAAACTATTAATACCGTTTCCCTTCGTCTTAAGTTGTCTAATTCTTTTAAAAGCCATAATGTTTTCCACAATAGTTTGATTAAGAAATATGTAGGGGGGATACTGTCACATTCTGCCGACGGCACACTCCTCAGCAGGCAGTTTCACCTGCATTCAGTTGTCAGGACAATGAGGCTGAGCTTCCTGGTTCAGGAAGTGCTAGCCAATCAGAGGTGCGCTGATGTCAGTCATGTGATGCTGAATGGGTTATATGACCAGTTAGTGCTGCCTATTAAACAGGCAGCCTGCTAGCCTGTGATTGATTTCATCCACACTTGTGTTTGTTCCTGTGAAGTTGCTATTGGATTCCTGATGCTGGCTTGTACCCTGACCCTGACTTCATGTTACTGGTTCTGATTCTGTTTTAGTTTGGACTCTTCTGGTATTGACTTTGGCATGGTATGTTATCTGGTTCTGTCTTTATATACTGTGCCATTCTGTCACTAGTCTTTTGTTATTTTGTTCCCCTGTTTTACCCTCCCTGATTAGGGCCCAGCACATATATAGGAAGGGACTGCCATCCAGTTGCGGGCTGCCGTTTAGGACAGATCATGCAAGTAGTTAGGGATAGACAGGAATACAGGGCTCACTGTTCCCTGCCATGACAAAAAGGCTGTCACAGTTATCACATGCCCAGTAACCACTTTGATTGGTCTCCAGAGTCTTCACTGTGACCGCATCTGTCCAGTAACAGAACGGTCACAGATCTGCAGTGGCAGCAGTTCATAATGTAACCTGACGCTTTTATACATCAGGTTACAGTTAACAGCCTACAGCCACGAGGTATATAGTTGTGCAGCAGTAGGTGGTTAAAGGGCATCTGTCAGCAGATTTGTATGTATGAAACTGGCTGACCTGTTGCACGTGCACTTGGCAGTTGAAGACATCGGTGTTGGTCCCATGTTCATATGTGCCTGCGTTTCTGAGAAAAGTGATGTTTTAATATATGCATATGAGCCTTTAGGAGCAATATGGGCATTGTCACTGCACCTAGAGACTCCATTCTCCCTGCTGCTGCCATGCCCTCTGCACTTTGAATGACAGGGCCAGGCAGTGTAAACGTCATAACGCCTGGCCTGTAAATCAAAGTGGAGAGGCCACAGCAGTTGCAGAGAGAGCAGAGCCTCTAGGAGTAATTGCAATGCCCCCGTTGCTCCTAGAGGTACTTGGGAACAGCACATATGCCTTTAGCTGACAAGAGTACATGCAATAGGTCAGTCAATTTCATAGGTACAAATCTGCTTATAGATTCCCTTTAATATTGCATACAACGTAGTGGTAAGCTGGAAAAAAAATATAAATGGGGTGGAAATGGAAAAAAAAAGCAATTCCGCCGTAGTTTTAAGGGTTACGTTTTTACAGCGTTCCCTATGCAGTAAAAATTACGTTAACTTCATTCTGCGAGACAGCACAAATACAGCGATATCATAGTTTTTCTACTGTTTTAATACTTTAAATACTTTAAAGAAAATAAAAACTTTAAAACAAAATGAATACAAAAAGTAAAATAAAAAAAATGCAACCAAATGACCATATTGCAGCTTCTAGCCCTGCACACAGCCACTGTAATCCATACATTCCATATATCAAAATGAGTGTTATGGAAAGGGGACATAATCCTTATGTATCACAGAAAAAAAAAAGTTTTATTATTATTTATATAAGCAAACAGAAAAAATTATGGCTTTCAGAGACACAGGTTGTGAAAAAACAACAACACATAATGTACCTATTCAGGAATGGGGGTAAGCCGGGCCTTCAACTGATTAAAATGAGAAAGGGGGGGGGGGCGATTTGAATTTCTAGATATTTTTAGTTTTTATATTTTTATTTTAGTTACATTTAGAGGACCTTAAAGCTATTGTATGATCGCTTCTCCCATACACTGCAATGATTTAACATTACAGTCTATGGGAGAAATACTACATTCCTATATTCCTGCCTGTGGCAGTGCTTGATAGGCACTTCACTATGACAAGCTTCAGAAGGCTGGAGGCTGCCATAGCAACTGAATGGCTTAAGAAATCTCGCCGCGAGGGACCTGCTAAGGCACTGGGAGCACAGCGTTCCCAGCAACTGACTGTTTAGATGCCATGGTCACAATTGACCATGGCATCTAAGGGCCTAAATGTCCATAATGTGCAATATCTCCGATCACAGACTCTGCCACCAACTGCCTGCTGTGTAAGCAGCTATGGCTCCTGAATTGCTGCCATCTTTAAAGACCTGACATCGGGTATACATGTATGCTTGATGTCGGGAAACGGTTAAGCCATATCCATTGCATAAAATCAAGCACACCATCATGCACCCTCCATGGACAAACACAGTAGAATGGGTCATACTGAACAGCTCATTG
This sequence comes from Bufotes viridis, assembly GCA_033119425.1. Lineage (NCBI taxonomy): Eukaryota > Metazoa > Chordata > Amphibia > Anura > Bufonidae > Bufotes > Bufotes viridis. The sequence goes on along the minus strand of CM065591.1, from coordinate 236,399,392 downwards.
ATTTTAAACGTTATTGGATGCCACCTCTGCCACAAGTCAGTTTGTGAAATATCTAGTCAGCTCAAAGAGATCCCATCACTTCTCCTGACATGTCGATTTTAGTATTTTTTTACATTTCCCATTTAATAACAATTCTGGAGCATCTATTCTTAAAACTCTCTTCTTGTGTTGGGCTATTCTCTTATTATTCCTGCTAGAAGCTTATGAATGAATTGTTACCAGCTGGGGGCATGTCCATAGTCTGACAGTATTCCATCAATCCTGCCAATGGCAGCCTGTGTAAGGATTGCTGCATAAACTTCTGTGGAGGTGCAGAGGAATTTCAACCTCATAGCGCATCTTCAGAGTGAATTTTAACACCAATTCTTGTACCTGTCCTCACAGATGCTACTTATGCTGAATGGGCAGAACGGACACAAATGTCCACAGACATACTCCAAAATCTTGTGGAAAACCTGTCTAGAAGAGTGGAGGCTGTTATAGACAAACAAAGTAGAGTTAAACCCAGTGTTGGACTGGGGTGCCTAGGGCCTACCAGTGAAATTCATTCTGTGGGCCCACTTTACAGCTACATGGGCACTTTAAGAAGACAGGTTCCTGGGGAGATTGATACTGGTTGGCCTGCCACTTTACCTAGAAATCATCTCAGAAACCTGATATATCTATAGTAATAAACTGAGGAGTTTGCTAAGTAACCTATCCAGATTTTAATATATGACCAGGGTCTGGTTGATTTAAAGTTACTGTATACAGCGCTTACATATTCTGCAGTGTTGTACAAAGATCGTTGTCACTCACATCAATTCCTGCTCCTATTGGGGCTTACAATCTGAATTGCAAATGAACCTATCAGTATGCTTTTGGAGTATGGGTAAAAGCTAGAGCACATGGTGGAAACCCACGCAAACACAAGAGAACATATACTAACTCCATGCAGATGATGTCTGTCAAACTCTAATCCAGGAACCCAGTGCTGCAAGAGCTAATCACAGCCCATGGAGTGTCCAACAAGCTCTTATAGGTGTGATGTCCAGGTGTCCACATACCTTTGGGTATATATATACACACACACACGTCTATCTTACAGGAAATAAAAACAAATTACATGTGCTAATCCTTGCCTACAAAGGGTTGTTAAACAGGTTCTCACGGCAGCCTTCCTCTGCTTTTCTACATTTATTTCAATAATTTAATTAGCATGCTGGTATATGACTGCAGGGAGAAAAACATATGGCTTCCACATCAGTTCATAACAAATCAAACATTTTATGTGAAAGTCTGATGTTACAAGCTTTAAGGGGGGAAAACTTTCAACAATGCATGCACCCAGATACATATTATATATGTGTCGTCCCGGCAAGGGAACCACTAGGTTACACGGAAGCAAAGATTTGGTGGCCTGAATAATGTTTGACTTTTTAACAAGTCTTGGAACATGATAAGTTAAAATAGCCAAGCCATATATCCATTCACAAAAAGCTGTTTCGGGGGACTTGCCCCTCATCAGAATTCTGGCTGGCTGAGTGAGATGCCTCAGACTGATGAAGGGCAAGCACCCCGAAACAGGTGTCTGCGGGTAGATATCGTATATGGCTTGGCAATATTCCCTTGTAATGTTCCAAGGATTGTTAAAAAGCTGAAATACTTACTCATAGGGGGCCCCTTCCAATAGGTTGCACTAGATGGTTCTCTCTCTTACAAAAATGATTTTTATTAGAATTTTTTTAGCATGTTTTACATAATAACATTGAATTTGATGCAATTTAAAAAGAATCTTGTAATCTTCTTTTTTTGCCTTATAGATGGTTCTCTCTCTCTCTGGGAGATACATCTTTGTATATTATATTCCCACGGAGCATTGCCACTAAAGCCTGTATTACACCTGCTGATTCTTCGGCAGATGATCGCTTCATTTGAACACTTATTAGTGATCATCTTGCAGTGTAATACTGCCGCCGATTGAACGATGAAAGAGCAAATGAAAAAATAATTGTTTGCAGGCAGCAGATCGTGGTGTAATAACAATCTGCTGCCGGCAAAACCACTATACAGCATAGTGATCGCTCCTCCCCACGCTGTGGAAGAGATCACTGCATGTAATAGCAGCGGTGATAGCAGTGGTCTCCTCCGCTAGCGAGCAGGCGATTGTCAGGAGGGAAGTCTGCCACATCAGGCTGTGTAATACAGGCTTTAGTCTCCATACACAGTTGGTCTCTTAATGGAAAGCCGGCTTCATCTATTCTACATGTGAGCACATTGTCATTTTGACAGCTCAGTTGATGGGTAAACTTCTACTGGAGGGAATGTTGAAGCTTTCTGTAGCTACTGTATATAACAAGGCATATCATGGCCAGTTTAAAGGGAATGTCATCCAAAACACCCCCAAAACTAGAGTAAGCATTGTCCACTTTAAGTGGTGCTATGTCGAGTTACATCATTTTTATCTTCATACTCACTTGCTTTCTGACGCCGCGTTCTGACAAACCAGCAGTAAAATGCCCTGAGAGGACTCCACTTTGAGTCCTCTCCATTATGTGCATGTGCTAAGGAGTCCTGTCAATGCTTTTTACGGCTGTAGGAGCACAGCATCGGAATGCAGCTGAGTATGAAGATAAAAATTATATAACCAGACTTATCGTCACTTATACTATACACTGCTTACTAGTTTGGGAGGTGCTTTGGAGCTGACAGATTCCCTTTAACATACCTTTCTGGACAGCATGAACATTCTTTTGTGTGATTTTGTGTCTACAATCACATGTATATGTAATTGTATGAGAACATTTAAAAGAAATCCCTCACCATCATTACTGCTGGCATGGCGCGGTGAAAAGCAGGCACAGCCCTGACCACCCCTCCCGCTGATTGACAGCTTTTTCCCTATTAGTATGCATAAAGAGGAAGATATCAATCATCAGCAGGTGGGTGGCTCTATCTCCACAGGTCATGAATATAGGAAAATAAGAGAACTTCTAACTCACAGCACGATGCCAGAACTGCAGCTAATAAACAGTACATTTCTCTGATATTATATAACATGGAATGAAGGTCATGAAGGATCCACTTTAAAAATTCTGTGCTAGCATTTTACATGAAAATGTACAGCTACCGGAAGCTCAATAAACCCTCAGACTACAAAATGAAAATACTGCAAATGGTTAAGCAATGTAAAATGATAGCAAGCCAAAGGCAGGAAAACGTTTTTGGCAATGCATTTGAAGGGTCATTAGTTGAACTAAAATAAAAGAAAAATCAGAAACTTGGATGACTTACAAAACGTAACCTTAGAAATGAGGGCATTATTTTTTTGAAGTAGAATACAATCCCATTGACCCAGCAGAGTGACATTCAGGTCAGGACTGAAACTGCAGGGGGAGAGGGGGGGCAACAAGACAATTATTATATGCACGGAATAAGAGGATGAGTGAAGAAGAAAGGACGGATGGGAGTAGGCAGTTTCCTGTACTTGGAAACTCTGTCTCTATATTTCCAGGGTCAATCATACACATATGTGACCGCCCCAGCTAAGAAAACAAAACTGAACCTAGACTGTCCAAGCTGGATCAAGATAAGACCATGGACTCCCATGGACTTTTTTGCTTGCTAGAACTGCACTTTCTATTTCATTTTTCATCCTTTACAACATTGGCAAGTTTGGTGGGTAGGAGACTGGAAAGGATTAAAAGATTACAGGAATATGCTACTTTATACATGGGAATCATAAATACATTTTAAATCACTTCTAAAAAGTCAAGTATTTAGCACACAATGGCCTTACAAATCCGCTCACATATTCGCTGCACCATATGAAGGGATTAGAAAACATACAAAAACCTGGTCTAGTGCAAGTACTCTTAGCACATCTTAGGTGTACTCGTGGAGTACTTCAGTTTAACAGAAAATGTTATTTATTGCATTAACGGCTAATTATTTTAGTTGGCAGATGTATAGAAGACAAGATTAGCTCAACAAATATCGAAAAACTGGTAAGGCGGCAACTGAAGGATGGGAAGAGCAGCAAATAGGATCTATCAATGTGACACAACCACTGATGCTTGAGTTACTGCTGTGGGATACAGCACGTTGTGAGGATAATAAATCCTCAGTATTTTGGAAATGCAACACAACTCGGTTCACATGAATTTAGCTATGTTGCAGTTCCCTCCACATTTCTGCGCAGGTAAAATTGATGAAGAGGCAGCAAAACCTAACTACTTCTGCAGCTCCTGTATTACAAAGGCCCCATATACAGACACTCTAAAATGTATGGGGAGCACTTGACTTCCTGTCGGTTAACATAAAGGGGGGGGGGGGGGTGGATCAATACATGACCGCTGGGTTTGATCGTAGCCAAAAGCCTTGAACAGACATACAACATGGAGCACATTTATTAAGACTGGCCTTTTAGATGCCAGTCTTAATAAAGCCTCATAGCGCAGGCCTCACCATAACTTCGGAGCATCCAGTGCCGCTTCTAAATGTCTTACATTTAGACCATTTTCTACGACTGAAACAGGCGTAAAAAATTATGACTGAGACGGGCCTCCCAGACCATCCCCTTCCATACCCATGCCACGCCCACAATTTTAGAACTGGTGTAAGTGTGAAAAAGTTGCAGATTGAGGCGCAACTCCATCTGCGCCTAAAATAAGCCTAATTTAGGCCTATTTCAGCTGAGTAAATGACCCCCTATGTCTGTATACGAGTTGTTGACATGAAATAGCAGAATTTGCATTTTACTGGATCAGTTACAGCATGGTTCTCAAGCTGTGTTCCACTTCATCGTGTTTGACCATCCTCTGAAAGCAAGTCAATGTGTTACCTTGGTCTCAGCACATACTGTATGTGATACCTCAATTTTCTTTACCAATTTTTGCCTCTCTTATCATTATCTAGATAAAATAATTTTACTCTTTATGTTATTCTTAATATTTCCTGACTGAATATCTAGAGTCCTCAGGTATAAAGAGTATAACAGTATCTTTAACTTTGAATATATTCTCATCATCCATCAAGCTGTCCCCAACATCTTTACAGCAGTACATTCAAACGTTGATGTTAGTTATAATGAAGCTGTCTTGCACGATATTTGCACCCACCATAAAATGCTATTTAAGTAACTAACAGCCGTCCTTTTCTTCAAATCATAACGTTCATGTCAAACAGTAGATATTCTTATTCCCACATATCAAATGTTAGCATCCTCATGACTAATAAAACATGTACAGATGTAATAAAATAGTGATCTTCTTTAAATAGACTCCAAAGAGCGCAAAAAGAATGTCCTATCTACAATAGATCCTACTATTATATGTAGAACTAAATGATTGACGCATTTGCTTTGTCTATAGCATCCAAACTTTTATTAGAAGATTTTTACATATGTCTGAGTTAAAGGGACACTAAACCCAGAATCCAAACAAAAAACAAAGAACAGCCAATAAAATGTAAGACAATCACCTTATTTGTCTCTCTTATTTGTTCTTGTTTCCTCAGATATCATAATTGCAGATCATAGAAAACAAAAGCAGTGCATTGTTCTCTCAGGCTGGAACCATGACTTCTCCCCCTTCCGCTCCCCTCTGATGCTAATACACATGAGCCAGGAAGTTTAGGTGGAGGGGGCTGAGTTTAGGCTCCATAATTTTTGCCTACACAGCATGGCTAGTTTGTTGGAAGGGATCTACTAGTCACTAATAGTACAGTACAGTAAAGTGGATTTGGTAACAGCACTAGCCATAGTACCAATAGTATCAGTTGTTGTGCATACATAGTACCAATGATAGTACATACAGCTGAACAGTTAATCTGCATAGCTATGCAGTGTTATTCCCTTTCTTTGCACCATAACTGTAGAGATTTGCCTGTTATCAGTTTTGGAAAGCTGTGTAGCATGTGGGCATATGCTGGAGATCAAACTACATATATAGTATTTTCTGACTGTTGTCCTGATTTTATACTTATGAATATAGGGGGTCATTACATTTACAGTTGTGTTCAAAATTATTCAACCCCCAATGCTGTAAAGGGGTTTAGGGAATTTAGTGTACATTTGTAATTGTGTTCAGAATGAAATCTTACAAGGACTTTTTAAAGAACCAAATGCAACTAAAATGACATCAATTGTTTTTGTAATACAGTATTAAATGTTTTTTTTGTGATTTCTTCATTGCCACAATTATTCAACCCCTTAAAGACGACCACTCATAAGAACAGAGGTTCATTCAAGTGTTTTCGATCAGGTATTGAAAACACCTGTGGATGTCAAGGAGCAGCAATCAAGCATAATAAGCACCAATTAGGCAGATTTAAAATGACTGTGATACTCAGCTCCTTCTAGACATTTACTGGTGTGTTTACAAACATGGTGAAGTCAAGAGAATGGTCCAGGAAGACAAGAGAAGAGGTGATTTCTCTTCACAGGAAGGGCAATGGCTATAAGAAGATTACAAAGATGTTAAACATACCAAGAGACACCATAGGAAGGATCATTCGCAAATTCAAGGCAAAGGGCACCGTTGAAACGCTACCTGGTCGTGGCAGAAAGAAGATGTTGACTTCGACTGCTGTGCGCTATCTGAAGCGCAAAGTGGAGAAAAGTTCCCGTGTGACTGCTGAGGAACTGAAAAAAGATTTGTCAGAAGAGTCGACTGCAGTATGCCAAAAGTCATGTGGACAAACCACAAAAGTTTTGGGATAGTGTTCTGTGGACTGATGAAACAAAATTAGAACTGTTTGGGCCCATGGATCAACGCTATGTTTGGAGGAGGAAGAACAAGGCCTATGAAGAAAAGAACACCTTGCCTACTGTGAAGCATGGCGGGGGGTCAATCATGCTTTGGGGCTGTTTTGCTTCTACAGGTACAGGGAAGCTTCAGCGTGTATTCTCTTCAGTACCAGAAGATATTGGATGAAAATGTGATGCAGTCCGTCACAAACCTGAGGCTTGGGAGACGTTGGACCTTTCAACAGGACAATGATCCCAAGCATACCTCCAAGTCCACTAGAGCATGGGTGCAGATTAAAGGCTGGAACATTTTGAAGTGGCCATCGCAGTCACCAGACTTAAATCCGATTGAGAACCTCTGGTGGGACTTAAAGAAAGCAGTTGCAGTGCGTAAGCCTAAGAATGTGACTGAACTGGAGGCTTCTGCCCATGAAGAATGGGCGAAGATACCCGTAGATCGCTGCAAGACACTTGTGTCAAGCTATGCTTCACGTTTAAAAGCTGTTATAACTGGAAAAAGATGTTGTACTAAGTACTAAGATTGAATGTCACTTGGGGGTTGAATAAAACTGATAATGATGTGAGCACAGAAAAGACATTTGTGGTTATTTCATTATAAATGTTATGTTATATTTGTCTGACTTACAAGTGCCTCTTTGATTTAATTGTAAACAAGATGACTGAAATGATCAAAATCAATGTCAAACTGGCCAAAAAACTCAATTTTAGTGGGGGTTGAATAATTTTGAACACAACTGTACATTTAGACCATTTTCTATGCCTAAAACAGGTGTAGAAAGTGACGAATAGGAGGGGCCTACCAGCCCGTCCCCCTCCCACCCATGCCAGCTGTTATAGGGACTGCTAAATACTAAATCTACCAAATAAATACTTTTTGTTACTCCCAAATAGTGCCCTAGCTAGGCATATTTGCCTTTCATGGTTCTGGAAAGCTGGGTTACAACTATATGGAGCTGTAATAGACACTGCAGAATACTAAATCTACCAAGATAAATAGATAAATCCTCCTCCCCATTCCTAAATAGTGCCATCGCTAGGCAGATTTGCTATTCATGGTCCTGGGAAAGATGGGTTACAACCATGTAAACCTGTAACCAAGACTGCAGAATACTAAATCTACTAAGATAAACCCCCCTCCCTATTCCTAAACAGCACCATAGCTAGGTAGATTTGCCTTTTAGGGTCCTGGCAACTCTGGGTTACCACCATGTGGAACTGTAAACAGGGCTGCAGAATGCTAAATCTACCAAGCATTACATGGAACTCATTGACATGAATGTGTTGTCTTCTAATGCAATGATGCACTACATATTTCAGAGAGAGATTCCCTTTGTAACCAAATTCCCAAAATTATAGATTAGGGTTCTAAAATTTATAAAAGTTATTTTTTTTTTTTTTACACCAAACAACCCCTCAAAAAGAATGCTTACCTCCCCACAGTCCCAGATCCAGCAAGACAGTCTGAATTTCAGCCTCTGCCCCTGGTCCCAGGATGGCTGCCACATGTCCTGACCAACTGTATGTGCATCCTGTTGAACACACTGGTGAAGCAGGAAGCCATCAGCTCTCTACTCCACCATTCCACTGCAGCCGATGATGTGGCGTGATAGTGATATCATCATGCTTGCTGTGTCACGCCACAGGCAGCACACACCAGAACACACTTGCTCTGCACCGTTTGTTGAGGAAACATGGGATAAGTAAGTATTCAAACTAAAGGGGCATTACTGTGTATAAGGACACATATTGGGACCACATATCGTGTGAGGGGCATTTACGGTGGTATTAGCATGGCTCAGTGAAAAAAAAATTTGCTGCGGGGTCACTGATATTATCAATCCTTATGCTTTTCAAAATTTGGTTGCTATGAGGAATGTAATGTTTCCATTGCCAGTGAGAATATTTACCAATGCTGTTGCAAATATCCACTTGTCACCAGTATTACCCCACACCGTTAAGCAGGAGCAGACTAGCATTAGACCCTATACCAAAACTTCCCAGGGGGCTGTCTGAACCCTCCTTACTGACGCTAGCCATGGTAAGTAATCAGCGTGCCGTGCAGTGGCTGGGACGGATCGAGACCCATTCAACTTGAATGGGTTCGTGATCCGTCCGTACCGTAAAAAAATAGAACATGTTCCAATCCGTGCTTCCGTTCCGCACCGCATCTCTGCACATGGCCGGTGGCCGTGTATTGCGGACCCGCCATATGCGGGTGGCAATAGGTCCACGGCTGGGCAACGGCCGTGTGCATGAGCCCTAACAGAAGGCCAATGGAGATCAATTAATTTCTTACTATGCCAATAAAAAGTCCAATTATGGTGCTACAATGCAAATGTGACATGTACATACTAACATAGTAACATAGGGGGTTGCCATGCAATGTGCGACTTCTCCCCGCTGACGCCAGGTCTAAAAAAGTGGGCGTGGCGGGGAAGGGGACTGGCCAGTAGGCCCATCTCATTTATCATTTTCTACACCTGTTTCAGGCGTAGAAAAAGGTCTAAATGTAAGACAGCTAGGAAGCTGCCTTACATTTAGAACTGTCGGAGGATCTGCCGAAGTTATGAAGAGGCCGGCCGTGTGCATTACGCATCACAGATGCGGACCCATTCACTGGAATGGGCCTGCAAATCTGGAGATGCGGTGCAGAACAGGTTCCGTTCTGTGCTTCCATTCCGCAAAAGATAGAACTTGTGCTTTCGTGTGCAAGAGGCCTAAGGCTGCGAGAAAAACCTTCTTATGACAAGTAAATTAGAATGGAAATTATGTTTCTTTACATATACAAATTTGGGGCCTTTTTGCCACAAAATGACAAAAAGTACAGCACATTGTTACTTTAGAAGTAGTGTCTCAAAGCTCATATCCTTTGATTTTGTCAGCAAGTTCAAGCAATATCAAAGTGACAATTTACTGAGAAGCTACTCAAAGGTGACAATAAATAGAGCTGCACAAATGTCAGCAAAACAGAAAAATGCTGATATCTCAATAAGGAAAAAACTAATTTCTGCATTAAACCAAACTTACGGTAAGTAATTACTCTAACATCTAATTTCAGGGATTAGCAACATTCAGCACTCCAGCTGACGTCAAACTATGACACTTGCTTGGCTGTTCTTGAAACTTACACAGAAGTGAATAGAGCATGGTGGGAGTTGTAGTTTCACAACAGCTGGAGTGCTAGATGATGCTGGCCCCTGTACTAGTTTATGTTAAATTTTACACAAAGCTGAAATAATATTTAGGATCTTTTATGTATAACACTTTTTTGACCTTGACAAGCCTATTTTTGGATCGGGAAGGAGTATTGTTCTGCGCCATCATTAATTAAAGGCTGGTGGGAAACTTTCTGTCGTATTTTTTACAGGATTACAGGAATCTGTGTACAGGAAATATGTACTTTCCAAGGTTATGTTTTAAAATCTTTACATATTAAAATACATTAATTTGAGAGTGTAATATATATTTTTATTAACTTTAGCACAGTGGTATAATTTGTTAGACTGCAGTAACCCTACCCTCCAAGAAAAACAAACACTAGGATTATTATGAATCCAAGCAGATTTTTACACCTCAAAATTACGCACGTTTTTGCTGCGTTTTGCCGTGTTTTTTGTAAAGCATTTTTCAGGCAGATTTTTTATGCTTTTTTTTTAAGACTTCACAGCTAGGTTTCTATGCCAACCATAGAAACTCCACCCTTCTTCTTCATCCCAGAAGCCATTATAAATAACATATCATAGCACATCTGTATGTTCACTACAAGCTCCAATAATTGCATTAAAGTGTGCAGAAATGAAATGGGCCTTTTAATGAAAATTTTTGTAAACAGATCCAGAATTGCACTGTTTTATACCAAAGCAAATACCAAAAAAAATAAAAGTACACTGCCCTTTTTTAAAACTTATTCAACTTTATTAAATTCTATACAAGTGTTTTGGGTGCATTTTTTCTGCTTCCCATTAATTTGAATGGGAAAATCAGTGCTGGTTCTGCGCTAGACAGGGCATGCTGCTTCTTTTTTGCACGCTTCTTGTTAATGTGTAAAAAAGAAGCAAGTGCTGACTCCCATTTAAATTAATGAGAGGCCTTTTATAAGCGTTTTCTGACACGTTTTATGGACGTTAAATGCGTTAACAAAAAACGCAAAAATCAACTGTGTGAACTGACCCTAAAACATAACACTTTGCCTAAAGCTTTAACTATAAATGTTCAGCTGCAGTGAGAACCCCTTGTTCCTTGCTACCTTATTACAGTCAGCAGAAGAGGAAAGAGATAGACAGTGGTATCATTTGACTGCAGGATCAGACTACATAGGGTTTATTTGCAGTCTGTAACCATGTGGAGCTACACAGGAGCATCTATAATTGGAGAATGTATGCAGTTTTTTTTAAAGATGTATTAGTGAGATCTCTCAGTGATAAATGCTATTAGAAAATTGGAAACTTTAGGGTAATTAAACTGGCCCACAGGGGAACAGGTGAATACACCAGTAGGCCCTGAGCCAGGGTGGGCCCCTACTCCCCTATACCCTGCACAACTGGCACATCGCATGGTACACTTACTGAGCAACATACAAATAGGCAGCATATAGCATCTCAACCAACATATGCATCTATATAAAAAGAAATCTAAGTAGATTCTCTAACAAACTACTCAGTTTATAATTATAGATAAACTATGTAGTTGAAATGACTTTTAGACACATAGGCATTAAAGCCAGTATCCTCTTTCTCCAGGGACTCAAATTCTGGATGACACTGTAAGCCCCCTCCCTACATCAATCATTTTGCAGCATGGTCAGGTAGCTGTACAATGGGCCCCCTGAATAAGTTACACTGGTGGTCCCTAGGAACCTCAGTTTGACGCTGGATACACTAATCCCTGGGCTCCTATTCTGTCCAAGATGGCTGCATTGCTTCTCCGACTACATGAAGCACATTGTGCCTCAGTAATCCAAGACACTTCCTGCTTATCCAACCCTGCTCTTGGATTAGCCGACACTAATCACATAAGCAATGCTGGCCAATCCAAGGGAATCGGGGAATGTCTTGGGCTACTCAATGCACAGTGCGCATCGGGTAGTCTGAGAGGCTATTTGGATAGCAGAACAGGGGGCTAGGAATCAGTGAATATGTAGCTGAAAAGATGAAAATGAGGGCACCAGGTAAGTGTTCTGTGATTCTCCAGTTATTGTAATATTTTTTTTTTCTTGAACCAAAGAATTGTTTTAAGGGTCTATTTAGACAGAGTGATCCTGATCATTGCCCACTCGTTTAATTGCATTTCATGCAACAATGGTCACTGCTGTATAGATATGAGTGATTGTTACTATGATAGTTCACCCACATACAGTTTCATTGTGTGCCAGCAGATCTCTGTGTACAGATAGTGAGGTGCTGCCTCAAAAAGATGATTCTATGTGCCACATAAAAGATTGATCAGCTGACGTTTGCTGGGCAGATTATCGTGTCAATCACCAGGAAAAAACGTTGTACGAATGCTGAGCCCCTAATGGTGCCATGTAAGTATACCATTGATCATGCGGTACCATGAGAACATATAAAGACTCATTTAAGCCATGATCATTAGTTTAATGAGAATATAGCTATAATGAGTGTTTATGAGCTGTCAGAAGTTCAAAGGTAAGGGCTACAGATCAAATCATCAAAGCAGAAAAAAATTGAAATAATGATTTTCAGCCCAAAATGAGTGAAATGCAAAGATAAAAAAAATTGCCCAAAAGATGCCCATAGCCTTTAAAAGAGCTTTAACAGCTTCTGCAGTCAAGTATTCTTACCTGCTCCCTGCCGCTCAGTATAGGCTGCTTCGGTCTACCATTCTCTTGCCATGTCATGCTCCAGACCCCACATGTAATACTTCTGCCATGGACAGGAGTCACATCCATCTTCTATGAAAAATCCTTTAGGACCCTTTCTATACTTAATATTGTTTTAATTTTTTAAAAGGGATTATCCAGGAATTAATATTGAGTACCTATTCTCAGGCCTGGGACCGCCACTGATCAATTGTTAGAAGAGGTTGAGTGCTGCTACCTTTTCCTAGGCCATGTGACGTCACTGTGCATTGGTCACAGCGCCTAGCTTAGCTGCAATGCCAAGTAAAGCCACTATACAATGTATGGTGTTGTGCTTGGTAAGTGCCCGGGAGGCTGCTGCATTCTCCAGAGCTTCGTCGAGTGCCTCAAATTCCCGAAACAGCTGATCAGCTTGGGTACAGATTGGTTGGGACCACTGCCATTGTGATACTGATGACCTATCTTGTGGATAGGTCATCAATGTTATTTTACGGACAACCCTTTTAAGCTGCTATTTCATTGCTTTCTTATGTTTTTTTTTTTTTTTTTTTACACATTTAATTTCTATTCTGTGCTTTACATATACAAGCAGGGTAATATTGAGATATGTTATACACCGGCTCAATCACAATTAATTTTATTTTTGTTTATCAGACGTACATTTTGCAAGATTAACTCATTTCTGAGACATCAAATAACTGACTTAACCCCTTCCCGACCATCCACCATAAATATGTTGCCCGCTCGCAGACACCTGAGGCTAATGTTTGCGACCAGTGAAAATGCAGACATTAAATGCCTTAATTGTGACCATAGAATTTGAGGCGGCTTTCCCTGGGACTGCTGCTCCTAGGGCCTGAACAGCTTCCTCGTGTGGAGTTCAGGGAAGCCATTCATTCTCTATAATAGCCTGGGTCTCTCTGAAGGAACGCAGGCGATTACAGCTGCCGTTCTCATGAAGGTGGCAGGGCTCCACAGGAAAATAGTAAATCTCCCATATACTGACATTACTATATAAATACCTGGCAGTATAGGGAATATTGATGAGATGTGATATTGCTTTTTTTTGCTGTGGACTGCTCCGTTCCTCAGCTGTGCCCCCCATTCTGGTTTCCCTCCCTGTATGTAAATCCACACCATTGAAACAGGGAAGGGGAGACGGCCGTGTTTCTCAGTGAGCGTCTCCTTCTCCCTGGCTGTGAGCTGGTCAGTTGAAGTGGAGGGTGTCACAGCAAGGGAGAATGTGAGTTTTTTTTTCTTCCTGTACTTTCTTGAAGTAATGTTGTGGATAGCAAAGAGCAGCTTTTAAATAGATTAAGTTCCTAGACTGACAGCTTGCCACCACTTAAAGAGGACCTGTCACCTGTCCTGTCATGCCTGTTTTAGTAGTTACATGCATTTCCCATGAAATAACAGTTCTGAGGCATCTATTCTTATGGCTCTATGTTGTGCCATTCCTTTATTTTAGCAGGGTTAACACACAAACTCTTAGGCCTCTTTCACAGTAGCGTTTTTGCTTTCCGTCCTAGAGATCCGTCCTCGGGTCTCTAGGACGGAAAGCTACTGATCAGGATTATCCCCATGCATCCTGAATGGAGAGAAGTCCGTTCAGGATGCATCGGGATGTCTTCCGTTCAGTATGTGAACGTTTTTTGGACGTTGACAAAAGCGCAGCATGCTGCGGATTTGTCTCCAGCCAAAAATCCGGAAGACATGCCGTACCGCCGGATCCGGAATTAATGCCAATTGAAGTGCATTAATCCGGATCCGGCCTTAAGCTAAACGTCGTTTCGGCGCATCGCCGGATCCGACGTTTAGCTTTTTGTCAATGGTTACTATTGCAGCCAGGACGCTAAAGTCCTGGTTGCCATAGTAAAGAGTAGGGGGCGCGGGGGAGCGGCATACTTACATTCCGTGCGGCTCCCGGGATTTTCCAGGATGACGTCAGGGCGCCCCAGTGCATAGATCACGTGATCGCATGGATCACGTGATCCATGCGCGCGGGGCGCTCTGACGTCATTCAGGAGCGCCCCGGGAGCCGCACGGAATGTAAGTATGCCGCTCCCCCGCTCCCTACTGCTACTATGGCAACCAGGACGCTAGTAGCGTCCTGGCTGCCATAGTAACACTGAAAGCATTTTGAAGACTGATCAGTCTTCAAATGCTTTTAGTTCACTTGCGTTGTGCCGGATCCGGTGTGCATTCCGGCGACGGAAGTGCACGCCGGATCTTCACAACGCAAGTGTGAAAGAGGCCTTAACTCAAATTTCTTAACTCATTGTGTTATCTTGAAACAAAAGCCATTGAAAAGCAAATGAAGGTGTTTGCTTAACGCATTTAGTTTAGATAACACATAAAGCATGTGTGTTAACTCTACTACATCTGTATTTCTACCAGAAGTTATGAATTGCTAGCAGTCTGCAGTAAAGGTACAGGTGCTATCCAGTTGGGGTTGTGTCCCTGACAATGACAGCACTGACTGTGCCCCAAGGCTAGACCAATCCTGAAGGTAAAGGGACTCTTCCATCAAAAATGATTTTATCACATATGACCAACCTATATGTGAATAGTAAAGAAAAGGTGGGGAAGGTTTTCTGGATATAATATTTCAAGTCACTTCATGTATTCTACTTCCTAACCTGCCCCTTTAAAGTCGTTGTCCATCTTTTACTAAGTACTGGTCTATCCTCGGGACAGGCCATCCCTAGCTGATTGCCAGGGATCCCTGCACCCCCACCAATCAGATGTTCAAGTGTAACTCCGTTGCCGGAACTACACAGCTCTGTCAACTGGGTAGAAGAATGGGTAACCAATGCAGTGCTGCACTCAATGTGTGCAGTGCCGAAGCCAGAAGTTCTGCATGAACCAGAAGTTCCGCAGAAGAACCATTGTAACAATATCCGCCCACCAAACACCATATAGCGCTCCTTCCTTTCTGAGCTCTGCAATCTGCCCCTACAGCAGTTTACAACCACATATGGGGTGTTTCTCTAAACTGCAGAAGCAGGGTAATAAATATTGAGGAGGAATAAATTGATTAAATGGAAATTTTTAAATTTTACCTTTATTTTGCTTACATTTTTATGGAACACCTAAAGAGTTAACAAAGTTTCTACAGTCAGTCTTGAATAATTTGAGGGGTGTAGGTTCTAAAATAGAACACATTTTGCCAAAGTTTTAGTACATTTGGGTGTTTTTTTAAACAAATGTAAAACATATCGACCCAAACTTACCAATAACATGAAGTACAATGTGTCACAAAAAACATTCTCAGAGTGGCTTGATTGAGTAAAAACATTCCAAAGTTATTATCACATAAAGATACACCTGTCAGATTTATAGATTTAGGCTTGGTCAGGAAGGGGGTAAATCTCCTAGTCTGACAGAAGAGACAGAATAGCAAGTTCAATGTGAGAAACTCGCTGCGTGTGGAAGTGTGATTTCCATATATGACCTCTGACAGGATAGTACAGCATTATAATGATTTTTTAATGCTGCATGTTCCTGCTAGACCTGGAATCTATCGAATTACACTGACATAATTCTGCAATACAGTACAATAGATTCCAGGTCACACAGCTGTATAAATCATTATAAAGCTGTGTTATCCTTTCAGAGGAGCAAAGGTGTCACGTTCGGGTGTGGGAGGGAAACACCACACCGAATATAGGAGGGAAAGGGGTGAGGGAATAAGGCCTGGAAACTAGGGAAAGGAGATGGACACCTCCTAGTAAAACCCTAAGCAAAGTCCTGACTAACCACCAGTATGAACAGACCCCTGAGATAGGTGAGTTCATACACAGGATTACCTAATGTCCTAACTTATCCTATATGACCCTGGTACTAATGTCAGGACTGAGACAACCTGTTCCTCCAAAAGGAAAGACAAACAGGAGTCTCCCTCAGTCCTTAATACCAAAGACAGGCCAATGCAACACACAGAACTCAAACAAAATACAAAGAAGGAAAGGAAAGACTTAACTTCAAAGGAGCAATGGAAGCACCAGGAACTCCGCCGAGATCCACACAGCAGCAATCGACAACTGAAACTGAAGATATAAACCGCACAGCACAGTGGGAGAAGCAACTATAAATAAGGAAGGTTAAATGACCACAGCAGCAACACCTGAGGCAAGGGGTGTGGCCATTACCAGAAACAACACAGATGCCTATTGATCCACAAGGAAACCTGTCAGATAAAACAACGTGTTGCCAGTCTCACCGCTCTCCTGCCACCTGTCGCGGGAACGTCTGTGACAAGAGGCCAAAATGGGAAATTACACTGCCACACGCAACGAGTTTCTCGCATTGAACTCGCTCGTTTGTGTTTGGTCTAAAAGGAAAAAGGAATCCTCAGCTACTGATTCAAATGTGCTAAAAGCATCAATAACTGTTTTGTATGACTAATATAAACAAAAAATTACAAAAAAAGATCAGTTCTTGTGTCATGAAAGTTCTGTTGCATATAAACAGGTCTCCTGTAACTTTTTCCTTATGTATTACATCTTTAGTGAAATATGTGAAACACACTAGAACAAGTCTAACAATGTCAGTATCAATTTGTTTCTAATTGTTGTATACACACAAATTACTAGGAGTACAAAATGAAGAAGACATGGATCAATCCATGGCGCCATTAGACTAACTGTCATTCCATTAAGAGTAGGACTGCACAGTCATATTGACTAGGCTATGAGATGTAACACTGTAATATGATAATATTAAATATTGGCACGCATAGACAACAGTGAAGATTTATCAAGATAGGTGCCACACCTCTTTCCCTCTCTTGCCATGCCTCTTTTTGGAAAAGTGTCGAAGCTCAGCGTAAAAAGAGGCATTTGTGACCTTTTTTTTTCAAAAAGTCACATTTAAAAACTCGCAAACACATAGCTTGTGAATTTTTAAAGCCACTTTTGTGGCGCAAGGGAAAAGATAAATCTCCCCAGATGTGCTGTAGCGCACCAATAATCCAAGCACAATGTCAGATGGTCCTGTCGCTGCCGCAGTAGAGCTGGTGAGCCTACAATGAAAGTTGCCACATATAGTCCAAACTATCTCATATTCGCCATCATTTAGTACTTATCATTTCTTTATCATTTCTATAAAGTATTATTGCATTTCTAAGACTCCAATTCTCGGAAAAGCTGCTAATTTAGCTGTGATTTAGATGTGAATTTTCCCATTGTACTTAGTAGTTGACCTAACCCTTCATGGTCATGAGCGCTATAACTTAATGTCAGCACCCCTGCAATGTAATTATACTTCTCTATAGTTGCCAACCCGATGTGTGAAATATGTGTACTACTGATGCCTGTGCAAACCTCTCCAAGTGATATGCTGAATAATTCATGTGTGTAGCATGTAACAGCGATAAAGAGCAAGTCAACGGGTTGACACATGCTGACTTCTGTCTCTTTTGTGATAAAACTGCTCACACTGCTTCCTTTCTAACACTGTGTTTGTCTAGTGCGAGCTAACAGATCTGCTAAGAGACAAGCCTGAACACAATGTAATCCAGCTAAAAAAAAAAAAAATACTGCTTAAATCACAAATGTCTTGCAATGCATTAGCCATAAGATATAATCAACCGGAGACATGGAATAGAGTGTCATGGATGTGATATATTTGATGGCTTACTAAAAAAATAAATAATAGGAGGCTCTGATCCCTTTATCAGCCTTATTCAGATGGCCATAGCTCAGCTCCATTTTAGCTTCTGTGCTATGGCCGCAAATCCCGGGTCTAAAGACCCAAACTGAGATTTATGATGATGGAAGTTTGGGTCATTAGATTCACAGTCACATCATGGCCATATAAGGCCCCTTTCACACGGGCGAGTTTTCCGCACGGGTGCAATGCGTGATGTGAATGCATTGCACCCGCACTGAATCCGGACCCATTCATTTCTATGGGTCTGTGTACATGAGCGCTTTTTTTCACGCATCACTTGTGCATTGCGTGAAAATCGTGCGTTTTTCACTGATGGTTGCTAGGTGATGTTGTTTGTAAACCTTCAGTTTTTTATCACGCGCGTGAAAAACGCATCAAAACGCATTGCACCCGCGCGGAAAAAACTGAACAACTGAACGCAATCGCAGGCAAAACTGAATGGCTTTGCCTGTGAAAACGCTCAGTTTTCACTGAACGCATCCGCAACGCATCCGGACCTAATCCGGACACGCTCGTGTGAAAGAGGCCTAAATGATGTCTATCAATGATACAAGTTGCACATATATTATCTTTGCAGGTAAGTTCCACTCCAGAAGTATATGCTGCAGATTTGCATGCAGCAAATTGGCAGCATAAACTGACAAACATAGCCAATTTTAAATCCAAAGCAACTTAACGCAACTTAAAGGGTTGCCCAAGTTAAATAAAACTTGGGCATCTCCTGTAAATTCAAGAAAATAACAAAAGAATCAATACTATGACGGATCTCAATAGCGAAAAGGGAAAGAGCAAGTGTGAAAGTAGCCTGACTAGTTTCAGCTCAAGCCTGAGCCTTTTTCAGGCCCCTTTCACACGAGCGAGTTTTCCGCGCGGGTGCAATGCGTGACGTGAACGCATTACACCCGCACTGAATCCTGACCCATTCATTTCAATGGGTCTGTGTACATGAGCGTTTTTTTTCACGCATCACTTGTGCGTTGCGTTAAAATCGCAGCATGTTCTATATTCTGCGTTTTTCACGCAGCCCTGGCCCCATAGAAGTGAATGGGGCTGCGTGAAAAACGCATTGCATCTGCAAGCAAGTGCAGGTGCGTTGCGTTTTTCACTGATGGTTGCTAAGAGATGTTGTTTGTAAACCTTCAGTTTTTTATCACGCGCGTGAAAAACGCATCAAAGCGCATTGCACCCGCGCGGAAAAAACTGAACAACTGAACGCAATCGCAGGCAAAACTGATGGCTTTGCCTGTGAAATCGCACAGTTTTCACTGAACGCAACCGCAACGCATCCGGACCTAATCCGGACACGCTCGTGTGAAAGAGGCCTCAAACTGCAGGCTTGAGCCGAGCCTAGCCTTCCCTGGATGCGTGCACCACGTGAAAACCGCAGTGCCGACCCATCTTCTTCAATTCCGTATACATAGGTCACCGTGCAGCCTACACAGTATACAGGATATCACTGCTGAAGCCAGTGATTAACTGTAGTAATTAGCATTGTGCAAGGAACATCACCGCTGCAGCCAGGAAAACAAACATTGGCAAGGAGGACCAGAGCACATCCCTGGAAGCAGCAGGGGAAAAAATGGTATGTATGTCTTATTTTGTTATTTACGTATACAGGGGCTACCTGAGATTTTATTAACTTGGATAACACCCTTTAAGTTGACTGGCTTTAGATTAAAAATTTGCACTGCAGGTCACTTTATTTTGTGAATTTGCCACACGCATATCCACATATTTAATATTGCATACAATGTAGCGGGGTACTGGAAAATTCCAAATGGGGTGGAAATGGGAAAAAAACGCAACAGTTTTATGGATTTTATTTTTACGGTGTTCCCTATGCGGTAAAATTGACCTGTTACTTTCATTCTCCGGGTCAGTATGATTACAGTGATACCACATTTGTGTCTTTTTTATCACATTTTAATACTGGGGGGAAAAAAAAAACTTGAAAAAAAAAATCTGTATAGAGCTGTGTAGGGGCTCATTTTTTTGCAGGACGATCTGTACTTTTCATTGATTCCATTTTGGGGTAAGTATGACTTTTTGATCACATTTTTTGTGTGAGGTGAAGACACCAAAAAACTGTAAATTGGTCATTTTTACTTTATTTTGCATTTCACAGTTTGCCATATGGGATAAATATTTTTATGTTCTAATAGTATGGACGTTTTCACATGAGGTGATGCCCGGGATGTTTATTTTTTTTAAATTGTTTATCTATTTTGATTTTGGGGAAAGGGGGGAGATTTTTATGTTTTGTTAATATTTTTATTTTTTTAACATTTATTTTTTACACTTTTTATAGTTCCCCTAGGGAACTTAAAAAAGCTGTGCTACTTCACAAGCTGTGTGGGCCCAATCTTTAAAGACCTGCCCTGCGCCTTACATGTACAGTGCTGGGTGGGAAGGGGTTAAGCTTTGGAATTCCACCACATAGTTCACCCTTTGCAATACACAGGGTAAAATATGTGGCAAATCCACATCCACAAAATCCGCAATAAATTCACTGAATTTCCAATTCAGAAACAAAGCAAAATCTACCAGTGTGACCAAACATTTAGGCTGCGTTCATATCTGTGGCTGCAGTTCCATTAGGGGACTCTTTCGAAGATTACTCTAAAAAAGCAGGACAAAAAAAACTACATGTTGCACTATTTTTTCTGATAAAATGCCGGACTCCCAGAAGAAATCCCGATATATTATAGTCTATGGAGTCCACCAGGCACTGTTGTTGTCCAGCATACATTGCACCAGAAGCGAAGTTAGCCTTAGTGCATTCTACTGAAATAAAAAAAAAATACTAAAGACTGGTGTTTTACAGGCCGCTGGCAAAAGATGACATGTTGAGCGCAATTTATTAGGTACAGGCCTCTTAATTTTTCCCATCTGTGATGTCCATTGTCCATGCGCCAAAAACTGAAGTCTATGCCAGCATCTAGGTTGTGTCAGGCAGCATTGGCCCTGCCCCTTCCATTAAGCTCCCCCACACTTTTTAAAGAAGTCCCAAGAGCGGCATACAACATAAAAAGTTGCAAAGTTTTGGTGTAGTTGGCACCAAATTTGGTGACTTTTTTACCCCGAAAACTGGGTAAAGCTTTTGTATATGATCCCTACTGAGTTGAATTATTCTGTCAAGTTGTTCAGTTGCATAGTTCAATTTACAGGTAGCTCCCATTAGATTTATCACCCAGCTTCCTAGGGTCTTGAAAGTCAAATATTCCTAGGTTAGCAGCAATGCGGGAGCAGATCCTAGAAAGATAGCTGGCAAATAATTTGACAGCTGGATATGTAGGTGTATGGGTTTCACCCTATTTTACAGGAGAAAAATTCTAACGAACGGTGGGTCATCATCAATCATGGTTTGTGCCAAAAAGATGTTCCACAGATAACGGCAAATTTTAGAGTGCTAAGTAGAGGGCATGTCCTCAGAGGACCAAATAGATTTACTATATATATACTAAATTATGTCCGAATTCTACACCAGCCTGTGCTTCGTAATAAATTGGACACATTTTACTCCAGCAATCTTTTTAGAAAAATTATACGAAACGTCAATCTTATTAAGTCTATCCCATTTTACGTTAGAAATTGTAGAACTTTTCATTTCTATGGTGAGTAAGCTTTATTTACATAAAACCAGAAAAGTGGCAGGCGTTGGACTCACCCCATATACGCTCAAGCTCTACCCTTTTTATGTTTAAAGAGTTAAAGGCAACACATCTTCCATCTTCCGTGGCTGGATTATACATGCTTTCTTTAATGCTGCTCTTTCCAATCCTCCATATACCATCTGAAGGGCTCTTCTTGCTGGATTCACAACCCGCACATGCAATCTCTATTCAATATAACCTCTTAATAAAAAGAACAAGCAGAGGTGACCCTGGCTTCATAAGAGCTTGGAATTGGCAATGACAATACCTTCTTCAGACTTGCAAAAAGCCTTTCTCTTCTCACACAAGCTCTTAGTAGCCTGACCAGACATGACTTTATACAATATACCCATCTGTTCTGGAGACTTGTTGACAGTGTGGAACCGAGAGGAACACAATGCTTCATATTTGACGGGGATGTGATAGGATAAAACCTTTCTGGAATAAAACTGTCTCCAAACTTCACTGAATCAACAGGAAAAAGTAGACAATTCCCCATAAAATAATTAGACTCTGCGTATGTGCAGGCTCTAAGATGTCACAGAAGATGAGTCGTTTACTATTCCATTTAACAGCCATGCGATCAGTTATACCACGCCACTCGGGAAAACCTAGTTGTCAGTACGGAATTGTAGGGACAACATGACATTTGTCACAATATAGAGACTTGGGTTTTCTTCAATGGCTTACCAAAGTTCCAGATACTATTTTCTAATGTGAATATCTCTACAAGCCGAAGTAACGTTGTCAAAAGAGGCATACCTGCTAACATCGGATCTCCTAGATTCTTCCTCTTCAACTGTTCTCGCCCTTTCTGCTCTGCTCTCTACCTTTTTATTTCCTCTTAGATGTATAATAAAGGGATATTACCATCTGAACCATTCACGGCTGCGATCGGAATGCCTGCCTTATGTTCTGCCCAATGTAGCCAGAGTGATGGAATTAGCCAAGCTGGATGTGCCATACGTTTCCATAATTCCCATATTAGTTAATGGCAGTTATGGAAGTACAATAACACAGTGACATACGCTGTCTCTGTAGATCCCAAGTTAGAAAAACAGCAAACCTGTGTACCCCTTATAAACATATAAAGAGACTGTAAGTATAATCTCAGCACTTTAATGCCTCGAATTTCTAGCCCTCTCCGGGCTGTCCATACTTGACTTAGGCTACATTCACACTCTCGTTTTGGGTGGATCCCTCATGGATCTGCAAAAACTAATCCGTTACAATAATACAACCGCATGCATCCCTCATGAACGGATCCGGTTGTATTATCTGTAACATAGCCAAGACGGATCCGTCATGAACTCCATTGAAAGTCAGAGGGAGACGGATCCGTTTTCTATTGCACCAGATTGTGTCAGAGAAAACGGATCCGTCCCCATTGACTTACATTGTGTGTCAGAACAGATCTGTTTGGCTCTGCTTCGTCAGGCGGACACCAAAACTCTGCAGGCAGTGTTTTGGTGTCCGCCTCCAGAGCGAAATGGAGACTGATCGGAGGCAAACTGATGCATTCTGAGCGGATCCTTTTCCATTCAGAATGCATTAGGGCAAAACTGATCCGCTTTGAACCGCTTGTGAGAGCCCTGAACGGATCTCAGAAACAGAAAGCCAAAACGCGAGTGTGAAAGTAGTCTTACCTAGAAGAAAGCATTGAGCCTACATGGATAGTACAAGATGTAACAAGCAACACTTCTCATCTCTTGAATTGAACAGTCACCTGATAACTTATTCCCAATAAGGTACTATGTACATGATGCTGACGGAGGGAACAGGAAATGGCTTGTTGTCTTGGATATTCCATAAGTTTATTTCCGTATAGTTGTTCCTGCGTGAAGATTCTGTATTGTTTACCCCTAATGCGACCCTTTTGTTCAAGGAAAAAATCACATTAAGTGGGGAATGAACAGAGGCACAGAGCACTTACCTGGTGCCCTCATTTTCATCTTCCCGGCTGCAGATCGAACAATTCCCCGACTCCCCTTTGCCATTTCAGATAGCTGCACCGCTTCACAGACTACCTGATGCATTCAGTACATCTAATAGTCCACGAGACTTCCTGCTACACTCGGATTTGGCAGCACTGCTCATGTGCGCAGTGCTGGCCGGTGCGAGAACAGGCCTGGACAAGCAGGAAGTGTCCTGGACTACAGATGCACAGTGGCCATTCTGCCTGGTTGTCTACCAGTTAATTTGAATTTTTTTCTTGAACCAAAGGTTCTCTTCAAGAGAAAAATCAATAGAAGTGATTAAACATAAAAAAAGAAAAAACCTTTTAACCAACAAGTCAAATCAATGTAACAAATTATTTCACACATGCAGTTTTGAATCTTTTATGAAGATTTTTTATGTTGATGCAGTTTTCAAGTCATGTTTGGGGGTGGAGTAAAAAAAGCGGAAGTAGAATCTTTTCTCCTACCTTCAAAAACTGCATCAAAACACATCTGAAGGCATCCTAATAGCTAACAAAATGTTAACTGAACAGAAAATAAATGAAACTTGTGGTGGTAAATAAATTTGCTCATCTGTAGTATAAACTCTAGGACATCTACAAATCCTGTTTTGCAGTTTATGTAAGGCCCCTTTCACACGAGCGAGTTTTCCGCGCGGGTGCAATGCGTGACATGAACGCATAGCACCCGCACTAAATCCTGACCCATTCATTTCTATGGGGCTGTGTACATGAGCATTTTTTTCATGCATCACTTCTGCGTTGCGTGAAAAATGCAGCATGTTCTATATTCAGCGTTTTTCACGCAGCCCTGGCCCCATAGAAGTGAATGGGGCTGCATGAAAAACGCATTGCATCCGCAAGCAAGTGCGGCTGCAATGCATTTTTCACTTATGGTTGCTAGGAGATGTTGTTTGTAAACCTTCAGTTTTCTCTCATGCGTGTGAAAAACGCATTGCCCCCGCAAGGAAAAAAATGAACAAATGAATGCAATCTCAGACAAAACTGATTTAACTTGTTTGCAAAATAGTGCGAGTTTTAGTGAACGCACCATGAACGCATCCGTACCTAATCCGTCACGCTCGTGTGAAAGAGGCCTAAAGTACTTCACGTGTAGAGCTTGTACAACACAGAAGCTATGAGTCCCCATGTGTAGCTGTACAGGCTTCATCAGGTGCAGTACTGAATGTATGGAGTGTTCACTGTATGGAGATGGGAGCGCTATCATTGTTCCATACATGTGGCCTTGTGGATGAGGAATAATAGTTAGAATGATGTGACCATTAGGTGGCAGTGCTCTGCTTCTAATTACACCACTGAGGTAGCTCAGCTTACATGGAGACTACTACTCTAAGTATGAGCTGAATTTAGGAGTA
The DNA here is from genome assembly GCA_033119425.1 of Bufotes viridis. Classification (NCBI taxonomy): domain Eukaryota; kingdom Metazoa; phylum Chordata; class Amphibia; order Anura; family Bufonidae; genus Bufotes; species Bufotes viridis. The sequence goes on along the minus strand of CM065591.1, from coordinate 236,374,167 downwards.
GTTTATATTTCTTTTCTCAGACATTGTATTGAGAGGAAAATGGAGCTCTCCTTGCTTGAACCGTCTGGGCTAGAAGATACAGAAAAAAGACACAATTTATCCCCAGTCTAAGTTTTAGAGCCACAAAAATAAAGATATTTACAAAATAAAGAAAACAAATGCTTATACGCTTTTATTAAATAGAGACTCACTGTGCCAAATAGATTGAGTAGACATGTTGTTTAGGGTTCTACTCTAAGGGCCCATTCACACGGCCGGCAGGATTCTGGCATGGACACCGTGCCAAAGTTCCGCCAGTGGCAACGTAGTGTCTGCCTCCCGTTGTGGTTAGCTCGCCGGCCGGTGGTTTAAAGCCGCAACGACGCAACAAGGGACATTTCCCTTTGTAGGGCGGTGTGTGGAGAGCCACCGCTTGGAGCTGGCAGTGTGAAAGTCACTGTTATTTAATATAACATTGCAATAAATAAATACCCGAGCAACGTCGGATCATCAGCTAGTAACACTATAAGTGTCAAGGACACTATTTACTGGCCAGTTATTTTTTAGGGCACTGTGTGCCAATAATTATTGAAGGGTGGACTATCTGTGTGGTACTAGAATTTTAAGGTGGATTATCTGTTTCCAGGGGCGTAGATAAACGCTCGTGGGCCCTGGTGCAAGAGTTCAGCTTGGGCTCCCCTGCTTTGTGGCCATGGGGAAGGAATACACATTGCCTTCGTGCTTAGGCAAAAATTAAAACGGAACCCACCCATTCCTAATTCTTGACCTAATCCCTTCCCTCCAGCCAGAGTTGCAACTTGACCAGCATGCACTTTCTATAATACCAGTGTCTTCTTATACGGCACAAGGGTGTTTGGGCGCCCTCTGGCTTCTGGGCCCGGTATTGACTGCTACCTCTGCACTCCCTATAGCTACGCCCCTGTCTGTTTCTGCACTACAGTACTGGAGGGGCCAGGAGACTAGAAAACACTTAGCTTTGTAACAAAGACCTCAACCCCATCAAAGACATCATCGGGTTAAGATATTGTGCTACCAACATCTCATATGAGCGTCAGTCGAGTGCCATATTGGGCACTGGTCGATCTGGAGCCAGCCCATCTGTTTGAAGACTCTCAGTGACAGTTACTTTACTTGATCTTTGAATATCTTTATATATATCTATATCTTTTATCATAGCTTAGTAAACTGTTTTGCACCTAAGTCGTGTTAAGTCCATTTTTTCCCAAACTTCTGATCCCACGATAATACAAGGGGTTAAGAGCTGATTGCAATCCACTGCTCAGAGATTTAGGGTGCCTTCAGACATTGCAGATTGTGATGCAAAAATTTCCGTGACTGAAAGTCAGTTCCGTTCACCATAATGGAGCTTGCAAAAATCCATGTGCTTGCTGCCCCAATCAAATTAATGGAACTTATTTTCAGTCACGGAAATTTCAGCAACAAATTGCGCAGCTTGTAAAGGCACCCTCGGGTGCTTTATTGTCTCATGTGAGAAGCTGCTGCCCCCCCCCCCCCCCACTAAAAAGAAATACAGAAGATCTCCAGATAAAATGTGTAAAAAGAGAAAGAAGGGTGAAATTACACTGGCAGCAGTGTTTTTTGCATTGATATAGTAAAAACAAGGGTATGACTGACTCCAGGTATTTTTTTTTATTTTTTTTATTATATTCGTGGGATAATCCCTTTAAAGACTTAAGGTCTTTCTTAAGAGCGTTAGGTTAGGCCCTGGATGCTGATATAACAGCATGTTTCCACCAAACTCAACACTGCAAAAAGCGAATGTAAAAGTTTGAGCTAATAAAAATTGTGAGCTGTTCAAACTGCCCAACCCTATTTTCTCTGAAACTGTGCCCAGCTTCAGTCTGTTCCATCCGTTTCCCACCTCTTCCCATCCCCTTTTGCTTACCAAACCCCAACAAACTGGCACCGTGACAGCTTTGAATTGTTTCTTTTAAATAATATCATCACGACCAGCTTTTCTAGGCCTCCTACAAAGCCATTTATGTGACATTTAAAACTGTAACAACATTACTTAAATCTGTACCATAAATGTGTGTTTCGCTGTCGATGGCACAAGTAGCAATTAAGGGATTCAGAGAGCTAATCGCTATGACATATTGTTTTTTAAGGCAATATTCATAAATTATATAATGCTCTTCTAATGCTTCGTTCTTTGCTGGGAATGAAAAGAAGTGAAATCTAGAATGTAATACTCTTAAAACTATACTAGTAAAGGAAAAGCTCAATTAAATAGTGTCTATTTGTTTTTTATTGGTAGGCTACCCTAGTATTAGACATCTAAAGAGCTCTGTGTATCATGTCTATAACGATCATTCTCACAGCCATCCTTGTGTTCCAGTAATGTTCTTTACTTCCTACCTACCAGCACAGCCACTTCCCTGCTCACTAGACTCTCATGTTGCATTAGCTCATCCCGATGGTCCTTTAACCTGGACCAATGTTACAGGTAATTATCAGAAACAAACCAGACATTCTCGATAACTATACATGGGCATCCAGCTCACCTGTCTTGTGCAATTAACCCTCGGTGCAACGGAACACGAGTAAGACCTCTTGGCAATAGGAAAAAACAAAAAGTGTTCCAGCACTTCACTTACGTTGCAAGCCAGTAGTTTATGAGTAAGGACTGATGTCCGAAACGCGTTTACTGTACAGGAGCACGACAATTATGGGGATCGACTTGTTGTAAAACTATTTTAGGCCTGTTTCACACTTGCGTTGTTAGGATCCGGCGTGCACTTCCATCGCCGGAAATGCCCGCCGGATCCGTAACAACGCAAGTGACCTGAAAGCATTTGAAGACTGATCAGTCGTTACTATGGCAGCCAGGAAGTCCTGGTTGCCATAGTAGTAGTGGGGAGCGGGGGAGCAGTATACTTACAGTACATGCGGCTCCCGGGGTGCTCCAGATTGACGTCAGAGCGCCCCATGCGCATGGATCACGTGATCCATGCGATCACGTGATCCATGCGCATGGGGTGACCTGACGTCACTCTGGAGCGCCCCGGGAGCCGCACGGTCTGTAAGTATACTGCTCCCCACTACACTTTACCATGGCAGCCGGGACTTTAGCGTCCTGGCTGCCATGGTAAGCATTGAGAAAAAGCTAAACGTCGGATCCGGCGATGCGCCGAAACGACGTTTAGCTTAAGGCCAGATCCGGATTAATGCCTTTCAATGGGCATTAATTCCGGATCCAGCCTTGCGGCAAGTGTTCAGGATTTTTGGCCAGAGCAAAAAGCGCAGCATGCTGCGTTATTTTCTCCGGCCAAAAAACGTTCCGGTCCTGAACTGAAGACATCCTGATGCATCCTGAACGGATTTCTCTCCATTCAGAATGCATGGGGATAAAACTGATCAGGATTTTTCCGGCATAGAGACCCGACGACGGAACTCTATGCCGGAAAACAAAAACGCTAGTGTGAAAGAGCCCTTACCACCACAATAAACTACTGTCTTGCAACGTAAGTGAAGTGCTGGAACCCTTTTTGTTTTTTCCCATTCTCGATAACTGCCTGATTGTATAAGGATGTGAGAGCTGCTTTTACGTGCAGCACACATCTACTGTCTATGGGGACAACCATCGCTACTGCCATCACTCTTCTCCATACAGATTCACTGTTTCTGGGCAGCAGATCTTTGATTACCCAGGAAGACTGGCTGCCCGGAAACAATGATTTTTGGACCCCCTCAAAAGACACAATCACAAGATGAATGAGCATTTGCTCATTTATCATATGATCACTGGAACCTTTACACAGGGTAATTATTGGGAATGAACATTTATACAAACGCTTAACTCTTATAATTGACCAAATGATTGGTGCATGTAAACAGACCTTAAATATGTTTTTTCAGGATTACTATGGTTTTTAACAGATACGCTCATGTACTGTATTTTTCGCTTTATAAGACGCACTTTTTCCCCCCCAAAAGTGGGGGAAAGTGGCCATGTGTCTTATAAAGCGAATATAGCAGTATTACATGGCCAGCACATGCGATGTGCTGTGCTGCATAGGCATAGCAGCCTGCGATGTGCCAGTGACATGTAAATAGGGGCGCTATCAGGGTAGTAGCGGGGCCCGGCGTAGTCACTGAGCTTCATTAAGCCGGGCCCCGGTCAGAGCAGCCATCATATATAACGTGTATGCAGCAGCTCCTAGCAGTGCTGCTTTGTAAACTAGCTGTAATTGCTTCTGTGCAGTACTCACTATGCATGCAACAGGCAGGCCGGCACAGCACGTCACTCACTCAGTCACACTCCGGCCCCGCCCATTTCAGTCACGCTCCGGCCCTGCCCACTTCATAAATTAAGTGTGTGAGTGAGTGACGTGCGCTGCCGGCCTGCCTGATGCGTGGATAGTGAGTACTGCAGAGAAGCGATTACAGCTAGTTTAGCAAAGCAGCACTGCTAGGGTCTGCTGCATACCCTTTATATGTGATGGCTGGGCTACTATAACTGGGCCAATGTAATGGGGTCAGATCCCCCCATAACAGAGTCATTGACAGATCCCCCAATAAGTGTCCTCCACAGATCCCCCTATAACACTGTCCTCCACTGATCCCCATAACAGTGTTCTCCACAGATCCCCCGATAAGTGTCCTCCACAGATCTCTCTATAAATGTCCTCTACAGATCCCCCCATAAGTGTCCTCCACAGATCCCCCTATAAGCGTCCTCCATAGATCCCTCTATAAATGTCCTCTACAGATCCCCCTATGTGTCCTTCACAGATCCCCATAAGTGTCATCCACAGATCCCCATAACAGTTCCATCCTGTATGCAGCACTTCCTGTTACTGTATCCAACCAAACCCATGATGCCCTTCACCTTTCACTGCCAGAGTTCCAGCACCAACCCTAGCAACGCCCCTCCCCCCCCATCAGCTAGTTATATAGACTATCACTATTACAGCTACCCTTATATGTGTTTGTTTAAAAGGATGTTGATGCAAACCGAAAGTATGCCAAATACATTTTTATCACAAATCGATGCATTGCCATGGTCTGGTTGTATAGTTTAGGCTGAGTGCACATCACCGTTTAGCTTTCCGTTCTTTTGATTTGTCAGAAAAACAGAAACTTTTTTTTTTCAAATGTAAAAAAGGGATCAGTTATTTTGAGCATCAGTTATGGTCAGTGAGCATCGGTTTGCAGTAAAAATAGTGATCCATCCGTTTTTGAACATCAGTTATGATCACTTCCATCAGAGATCTTTTTTTTATTTTTTTTATGCGAGAAAAAGTTCAGTACGCAGGACTTTTTCTCCTGTCAAAAATAACTGATCTCTGACAGATACTAAACAGAAACACAAGGGGAGGTCAGTCAGCACGTCCCTGTATGCAAGTGCACGTAGCTATGGCACTTATACATACAAACAAAAAAAATGCAACAGCACTCTGCAACCAGAACTCTGCCCAAGATAGAATCTATAAGAGGACATTAGTGTACGTTTTGATCAAAAGGTAATTAGCCACTCGCCACGACAAGGCTGTCTCGTGAGTGGTCCTAACGCTAAATCTGACCTGTTATGGGCCATGACAGCCACATAAAATCCTCCTAACGCTGAATCTTACCTGTTATGGTAACTCCTCCTGAATGTGCATTCATAGTACCTGCTAGTAACCATCTGGCTCCAGGAGGAGTGCACAGTGGGCTCAGCATGCATGTTGGTACCTGCATCCCTGGATCTAATGGAGGCTGTTACAGCACCAGAAAGGGTTAATAAGTATGGTTTATCCCAGCATGCATGCTGGGCCCACACTCCCTGGATTTTATGTGGCTATCGTGGCCCATAACAGGTAAGATTCAGCGTTAGGAGGATTTTATGTGGCTGTCATGGCCCATAACAGGTCAGATTTAGCGTTAGGACCACTCACGGGACAGCCTTGGCGTGGCGAGTGGCTTATTACCTTTTGATCAAAATGTACACTAAAGTCCTCTTATAGCTTCTATCTTGGGCAGAGTTCTGGTTGCAGAGTGCTGTTGCATATTTTTTTTGTTTGTATGATCTCTGACAGATGTGAAACAAACCGATGCAAACTGATCATTCAAAATAACTGATCTGTTTTATTTTTAATTTTCTGTTCTTCTGATGGATCCGAATAATGGAAAGCTAAACAGTGATCTCAGCCTTATACATACGAAACTCATTTTCTATAAAATGTCATTTTATGAAAACCTCAAAGCCAATAACCAAAGAAAATCACTGAATCTCATAATTGATGTAGAACATTAAAATCATTGCTCCGATCGTTCTGCTAGATTTATTTCTAGCTGGCAGCTAAGTGGACATGTCCTTCCTTACTCATGTCTGCTGCTGCTAGTGGCAGTTGAAGGATAGAACTGAGCATGTGCTTCTGTCTCAGTGAGCAGGACAGAGAAATTAGAAAAAGAGCAAACAGCAGGTGGCGCTATACAGATAGATTACAGTGAATAACTCAGCGGCTATACTGAATTTTTAATTACATGTGATTACAAAAGTATTTAGATCCAGGTACTGGTTTGAAAACTGGAGAATACTATTTGTGGGACAACCCCTTTAACTTTTAGTAAATATGTTAAAATGCTCAAAATGCAACCAAATAATAATGTATATAAACTTTAAGAAATCTAACTAGTTAGACAGGTCGCAATTATACAAAAACACCAAGTCACATGGATTTACACATGCCACATCCGCAAAAGAGTATTCATGTGTAAAACACAGGTATCTAGCCACAAAAAAATACCAAGTAGTACGGCTTTGAAAATGCAATATCCACTTACTACCCACTGATATTTTCTCTGGATGGTAATTCTGACCAATTTATCAAAGTTTATATATATTATCATTTGGTTGCACTCTTAGTTTGTTACTTGTAGTGATTTTAACAAGGCCAATAACTGCATTGCAAAACTGCAGCAATTCGCGGTAATACACATGAAGTTTTGGCCATGCCGTACACTACTATGTGTGAAGCCAGCATTATGCTGCTTGGAGTAACATGCCCCAGAGCTGCTGAATTTCTTGAAGGTCATCTGTTATCACCAGGAAAAGTTGCAGCCGGTCATACATTCCAAATGGCCATGACCATGTAATAAAGTACTTTGGGGCAGAATAAGCATCTTTTTCCCGGACTTCCCACTCTGGGCACCCTCCCTGAGCCAATGACCTCACCTACGAGATCCATGTGCAATAGAAAAAAATAAGGGGGTCATTTATGACCAGATATACACTTTTGTGGCATATATCTGGCACAGATTCTGTCACACGCCATGGTGCGGCAGAATATGCAAATTATTCCCCCCACAGGTCTAAGAAGGTGGGTGGGGAATGCCAGTCTTAATAAATGTGCCCCTAAGTTTACGTTAAAGTGTTCCCATTTCCTGCCACTATAAAAGAACATGTCAGTCTAGCTTCAGAATTTGTTTATGTAAAAGGAGAGATATATTATTAGAGATCTTAAAATAAATGGACAAACGTTTTACCTGAGCAGAAGACATGTAATGATGTGCTGACAGCTAACAACCATCACTCTCGCTTAAGGTGACATAGTAATGGACTGCATTGGAGAATTAATGCAATTATGGTGCATACAGTCACCAAATATGTAAAAAAAGGTTCATATGTCACCACTGTAGACCCCTTTTTACTGTCGGTATGGCCCTACCATATAGCTCTGCTATAGCCATCTGTAAATATACCTTTATGTCCAAATTCACATTCTCTAACTCCCACAAAACATGTATACATCGATCTACTAATTAGGTTGACAAGGACCCAAGGGACTGTACCTATCGATTGTGGAGCCCAGACGTGCCCATCAGCAGTGAACCCCGCTCTTCCCCACTCTTCTTCTTTTCTCTTCCTAACAATGGCGCAAGCACATGTTTACCTTTCTGTGTGGGCATACGCGGTCTGTAATGAAGCTGACAGCGGTTTCATTAACTAAACTGCGCATGTGCTGGCAACCTGTGCAAGATTTTAGCTTGCAGTATGATGATATCTCCGTTCCTAGGAGGAGGAATGAAGAAGAGTGGGGAGGAGCTGATGGGCATGGCTGGGCTCCACAACAGATAAGTATAGACCCTTGGGCTAACCTAATTAGTATTTCGATTAAAACATGTTTTTGGGGGGTTAAACATGTACTTGGATATAAAGGTATATTTGCACATGGCTACAGCAGGGCTTTAGGGCCGTGGAAATAGTAAAAAGGGTCTACAGTGGTGACAGATTCCCTGTAAAGACTCAAGTAGAACTGCCTCCAGAAACAGGATGCCTAATACGATATATACATTGCAGTATTCATCCACAGCCACAGTTCATTCACACACTGTAGGTCGAGCCATGTTTTAGGTGTTATTTGTCCATAAAAACATATTTCTTTACTATATACTCATAGGAACGATCACAGGTAAATAAGCAGTTTAATATAATAAATTGCTTCTCTTTTCGGTGACCCACTGGCAGCCAGGCACCTGACCCACAACTGCTCAATTGTAACACCAACCTCAACTGCTCATCAACGAAAGTCAATGGGTAGTTAGTAGTGACACCCTTTTCTATCACTGGAGGGATCAATGCTCGAGGAGAAAGAGGAATGTAAATGTCATGACCACTCAATCAATAGGGATCTATATCGGGAACAGCCACTAATGCATAGGGGTAACCAGTGACAAAAATTAAATCAAAGTCTGAAAACCTGGGACTCGTGGGACACGTTTCGCTCCTCAGAGACATTTCAGAACCTGCAGCTGTGAGCCAAACATATTCAGCTCCTTATCCCTCTTCACCTCTCCCTTCCCCCTCCCCACCTTCATTTTGTTTCTTTTCCATCACTTTCGCTTTTCTTCTCTTTTAAGTTACTTAATCGGATGTTGTGTTTTATGTTTGATTTCTTGTCCTTACCCACGTTGTTGAGTGGTTCAATACTTTTGACCCAGGAAGTCATACGTGCTCTCCCTTACTGCATGTTTATTACGAGATTGTATCATTTGTTAATCAAACGGAAAAAAAACATACTAAAAACCTCACTAAAATTTTGAATGAGAAAAAAAAAATTAATTAAAGGATCCCAAAAGGACCAAAAGAAGGTCACAATGCATGAAACTTACTCCTCACTGAGTCCTAAACCACTCAGAATCACCAGGACACTAAACAAGTGGGTACACATAGTCTGAACATTAAGGGTATATACAGTGCCTTGCAAAATTATTTATCCCGCTTGACTTTTTTCGTGTTTTGTTACATTACAGCCTTACGTTCAATGTTTTGTTAATCTGAATTGTATGTGATGGATCAGAACACAATAGTCTAAGTTGGTGAAGTGAAATGAGAAAAATATATAACTAAAACTATTATTTAGAAATAGAAAACAGACACTTTGCATGTGCGTATGTATTCACCCCCTTTGTCAGGAAGCCTATATAAAGCTCTGGTGCTACCAATTACCTTCAGAAGTCACATAATTAGTGAAATGATGTCCCTCTGCGTGCAATCTAAGTGTCACATGATCTGTCATTACATATACACTACTTTTTTGAAAGGTGCCAAAGGCTGCAACACCTAAGCAAGAGGCATCACTAACCAAACACTGCCATGAAGACCAAGGAACTCTCCAAACAAGTAAGGGACAATGTTGAGAAGTACAAGTCAGGGTTAAGTTATAAAAAAATATTCAAATCTTTGATGATCCCCAGGAGCACCATCAAATCTATCATAACCAAATGGAAAGAACATGGCACAACAGCAAACCTGCCAAGAGATGGCCGCCCACCAAAACTCACAGACCGGGCAAGGAGGGCATTAATCAGAGAGGCAGCACAGAGACCTAAGGTAACCTTGGAGGCGTTGCAGAGTTCCACAGCAGAGACTGGAGTATCTGTACATAGGACAACAATAAGCCGTATGCTCTATAGAGTTGGGCTTTATGACAGAGTGGCCAGAAGAAAGCCATTACTTTCCGCAAAAAACAAAAAGGCACGTTGTGAGTTTGCAAAAAGGCATGTGGAAGACTCCCAAAATGTATGGAGGAAGGTGCTCTGCTCTGATAAGACTAAAATTGAACTTTGTAGCCATCAAAGAAAATGCTATGTCTGGCGCAAACCCAACACATCACATCACCCAAAGAACACCATCCCCAGAGTGAAACATGGTGGTGGCAGCATCATGCTCTGGGGATATTTTTCAGCAGCCGGGGCTGTAAAACTGGTCAGAGTTGTGTGCGTGATTTGAGGCTAGGACGGTGGTTCACCTTCCAGCAGGACAATGACCCCAAACACACTGCTAAAGCAACACTTGAGTGGTTTAAGGGAAAACATGTAAATGTGTTGGAATGACCTAGTCAAAGCCCAGATCTCATTACAATAGAAAACGTGAACAGCAATCTTTAAGTCTGACCACACAAGCGAAAACCATACAACTTGAAAGAGCTGGAGCAGTTTTGCAAGGAGGAATGGGCAAAAAGCCCAGTGGTAAGATGAGGCAAGCTCATAGAGACTTATCCAAAGCGACTTGGAGCTGTGATTGCCGCAAAAGGTGGTTCTACAAAGTATTGACTTTAGGGGGGGGGGGATGAATAGTTATGCACATTGACTTTTTCTGTTATTTTGTCCTATTTGTTGTTTTCTTCACAATAAAAAATAAATAAATCTTCAAAGTTGTGACCATGTTCTGTAAATTAAATGATGCAAATCCTCAAACAATCCATGTTAATTCCAGGTTGTAAGGCACCAAAACATGAAAAAAGTCAAGGCACTGTTCATAGGTGGCATATTTGTTCCAGAAAATTCTGCAAATGAAATTCAGTTCCATTCATCTAAAATATTGAAGTTTTTTTTTTAACTGCAAATAGATAGATTTCTGCAAGCTCCATTAAGATCAATGGTACAGATACTGAAAACTGTATTAAATCCGCCATGGGGAATATACCTTAAATGTTCATAGAAGACTGGCCAATAATAAATCAATAGGAATTGCTAGATACTACACAACTTGATCCTCGGGGGTTCGAATGTTTTTCTCTCTCTCATCTGCCACCCATAGCAAATGGAACTGCACAAAAGACATCCCATCACATTATGCTTTTAACTAACAACCTTTGGGAAATAGTCACGCCACAAAAACTACTATATCTAAACCAGTCTCATAGTTTTGTCCTGCAATTTTCCAGCAAAAATAGTAATGGTAATGGTAATGATGGATTTACCCTAGGGAAAATCGTGTAAATACCATTGTCACATATTATAGGAATTTATTACTTCATATTGCAATCACTGTCAAAAATCATATACCTAAGGGTCTCCTGGAAATAAATGTTTTTATATACACTCACAATTACTGATACGGTTGTTATGTGCACACAGTAGGCGGCTATCTGCTAATGTACTATTCTGTTTCATGATCGTAAAGAAGACAGACATTCACATCAGAATTATTGATCCCAGTGGAGAAAGTACTGTGTGTTCACACAGGGTTTTAAACAAAAGAAATAATGGAAAGCAAACAAGAAAGAAATCAAATTATACCCTCCATCCAAAGTTTGCAAGGCATTTTGTTAAACACCTGATGTGCACACTCAAAGCTTTTCTCACGTCATCACTAGATTATCTTAAAACTTAACAATGTCTATATTACAAATACAGTTCAAGTAAACTGGATGCTTGTATACTAAACAATACATTAACAATACGTATGCCCTATCCACAGGACAGTTGATGATGAATGTATGATTGCCGGGGGTAGGAACACTGGGCCCCCTCAATGATTACGAAAGTGAAATTCCCTGATTCCACTATACCAATGATGGGCAAAGTGCGGCTCTCCAGCTGTTGCAAAACTACAACTCCCACTATGCCCTGCAGTAGGCTGATAGCTGTAGACAGTCTTTGCATGCTGGGAGTTGTAGTTCTGCAACAGTTGGAGAGCCGCACTTTGCCCATCACTGCACTAAGCGAATAGAGCAGTGGTGCACATGCGTGGCCAACACACCATTAACTTCTGTCTGACTGCCAAGTACAGGGCACGGCTACCGTCATCAGTCCCACACCAAATGCTTAAAGGGCAGGGCCGCCATCAGGGAAATACTAGTGATACGGCAATTAGGGATCAGCAAATCGACTTCAGATGAAACCTCAGAAGTTGATTCGCATAAAACTTCATTCTAATACAGTACGGACCAGAAGCTCCATACAGTATTGGAATGTGCCGAATGTCTCCGATGAGCCGAAGTTATTGCTTCAGGAAGTCTCACGAGACTTCGCGCAATAACTTCATAAATTAATTTGTACAGTAAAAAACCATTTCCCGAACTTTCCCGAGTTGTACCTTAGAACCGAACAAAAATTAGGGAAATGGTTTTTTACAGTACAAATTCATTTATGAAGTTATTGTGCAAAGTCGAAGCAATAACTTCGGCTCATCGGAGCCAATACATTCTAATACCGTATGGAGCTCCTGCTTCGTACAGTATTAGAACGAAGTTTCATGCGAATCGACTTCGGATGTTTCATCCGAAGTCAATTCGCTTATCCTTAATGGCAGTCATGGGCCCTGAGTAGCTTAGGGGCCTGGAGTGAGCTGATTTGCCATCCTCATTAATTCTTACTTCAGTACAGTGAATACCAATTAGGTTTCCTGGTCCTTCCTTTAGATGGGTATTAGGGAGCAGCTCTCTTCCAGCACTGCACTTTTACAAAATAAATTATTTTACAGGTCTTTGGTGGGGTTTGAACCCTAGACCTTCTGTATGGTAGGCAGGAGATTTACAATATACTATATACCTGCCCTGTTAGGAAACACAGACTTTTCTGTGCTTAAAAAAGCTACTAAGTAGCTTAGTAGAAATAACTAAAGCCAAATCTGTTGGTTAATACGGTGGTTCGACACCTACTGCTGAAACACTGAGTCAGGTAGCAGTCTAGGATTGGGTGATACTTGTAAATGTGTGGCAAGAGTTGATAGGTCAGAGACGTATTTATTAAAGGGGTTATTTATCTTTTATTAAGTGATGGCCCTTTTTCAGGATGGACCATCGCTAGTGAATCTGCGGGAATCCGACACCTTACACTCCGCTTATCGCCAATAACTCCAGCACCAGAAGCAGACAGCTCTATAAACTTTGTAGCAGACTGAGCTCGTCACTACAGCTCTGCTCACATTAAAGTCATTTAATGTTGAAAGTCTGAATCTTGTTTTTAAAATGAGGAGTGGATATTTAATAAAGCAGGCCTATAAGTAATAGTGCACAAGTTTTGCAACTGCAAAATAATTAATAACAATAAAATAATAATTAATAATAATAAAATAATAACTGCAGCACCAGTCGACAATGTAATGCTAATACGGGCCTCCAGACTCTCTTCTGACAGGTAATGTCAGAAGAGACAGAGACTTATCATTAAAGAGCCTATCCACAATGACCTATCCACAAGATCACCTTACCAAGCACAGTGCTGTATGTTGTATAGTGGCTGTGCTTGGTATTGCAGCACAGACCCATTTAATGGGAATGAGCTGCATATAATAGGCCATGTGACTGATCAGATATTAATGGCCTATCCTGAGGATGAGTTCTCTATCTTTTACTCCTGAAAAACCTTTTAAACTATTACACATCATCTGTACTTGCCGTAAGTCTAATGACACTTAAACTTTGCAGCATTTTGAACTGAGTCAAAATTAAGAGCAAGTACAAAATATGAAAAAGGTGTACATTTTTTGATTATACTTTTTTACGTGTAGGTTTCACTCCTGGTTTAATACAGTGCTGTGCAAAAGAACTCTACCACTTGTTTTTTCTGCTTTGTTGCATCACAACCTGAAGTTAAATGGATTTCTGAGTGGTTTGTACGGTTTGATTTACACAGCATGCCAACAACTTTGTTGGTGCAAGATATTTTTTTATTGTGACAAACAGTAATTAAAGCATCATCCAACTTTTTTCAGGCCTCACAGAGTGGTCAGACTGCAGTGGTGATAATACTCACCTTACCATACATAGTAACATCTATTACATGAGCAGCACTCGACAGATGCAGGTCCCACCATGGGTCCCATTCTCCCACAGACGTAAATAGAGAGAGTCACGCATGTTAAACACCGAAAAAATAGTGACACAATTTTCACGCATGTGGAGCTACCTCTCCATATACTGCAGTAAGCAAAGGAAGCTCTGTTTTCGAGACAGAGTCCGCGTCTATCAGACTTTAATGGCATATCCATGAAAACTATTAAGGCTTAGAGGGGGCAATGGCAGTCACATACCACCGGTCAACAGGATGTTGATGCCGAGAGAGACGGGAGCTGCAGAGCCGGCAGTGGAGCGATGAAGCCGGAACCCAGCGGTAGGGACCAGGTGAGTGTCATCACAGCTGTGGGTCTAGCCACTTTGTGACGTTTAAAACAAAATTTGGATAACCCCTTTAAGACAATGAAACTGAGAACTATAATATGCAGAAATATTCACCCCCTGAAAGTCAATATTTTGTAGAGACACCTTTTGCTGCAATTACAGATGCAAGTTCATGGGGGTATGTCTCTATTAGCACAGCACATCTTAGATGTTTGCCCATTCTTTTAGGTACAACTGCTTCAACATCTCCAGTCTAGATGGGTTTGCTTTGAATTACCGCAGTCTTCAGGTCATGCCACAGGTCGGGCTTTTGACTAGGACATTCCAAGACATTAAAATATTTCCCCTTAAATCACTCCAGTGTACGCAGCTTTAGCTATATGTTAATGGACACTGGTCTACTGGAAATTGAACCTCTGTCCCAGTCTCAATTCTGCAACTGGCTTTCCTCAACTGCCCTGTATTTAGCGCCATTTATCTTTCCTTTAATCATAACCACTTTTGCCTGACGAGGACATGCCTCTTCACAGCACGATGGTGATCATGAGGGTGTTGGGTTTCAGCCACACATAGGGGAAGATTTATCAAACTGGTGTAAAGTAGAACTGGCTTAGTTGCCCATAGCAACCAATCTGAAAAATGAAAGGTGGAATCTGATTGGGTTACTATGGGCAACTAAGCCAGTTCTACTTTAAACCAGGTTTAATTAATCTACCCCATAGTGTTTCCCATGATGGCCAAAAGGTTCAATTGTAATCTGACCAAAGAGCCTTCTTCTATGTGTTTGAGGAGCCTGCCACATGCTGTTTGGTGAACTCCAAATGTGTTTTCGTAAGTTTTTATTTAATGGCTTTTATGTGGAGTTTATGACTTATCCTGGTCCTGGGGATAGTTACTTCCATCTCTTCTATGGATCTTTAGCACTCAGTTACTGTAATCATTGGTGTGTTTGTCAAGTCAGTGATTAATGCTCTTCTTGCCTGGTCTGTGAGTTTGTGTGGGCATCTTTCTCTTGTCAGGTTTGTAGTTGTGCCATATTCTTTCTATTTTGTCATAATGGATTTACTGGTGTTGCATGGGAGGTCCAAAGTCTGGGAGCTGGTGAGCGCCGAGGCGTCTTTCTAGGCCAGTGACGTCACATTTATTGGTCACATGGCCTAGGCACAGCTTAGTCCCATGCACATGAATGGACCTGAGCTGCAATGCCAAGCACAGCTGCAATACAATATAAGATGCTGTATATGGTAAGCTGTGAAGAGGTCACTGTGCTCACCTGATCGCTGCTGCCCCTTCAAATAGCTGATTGGCGGGCGTGCAAGGGAGCTGGACTCCCACAGATCAAATATTAATGACCTGTCCTTTAACCTGTAGATGCCCAGAGGCGTAAATGTACGGAACTGTGGGCAGTGATTTAAAGCCCTATACTGTACACATACTGCACACTGACAGCCGGGCCCCTGCTGTACCCACCCGCGTCAGTCAAAACTCCAGTACCAATGGATTAACCCCTCAGATGCCGCTGTCAAAGCTAACAACCGCATCCAAAGGGTTTGCAGCGATAGTGGGCTCCTAATCTCAACCCATCAAGTTCCTCCGGTCTGAGGACAAGGCTGCTATGGCAGCCCGATGCCTAACATTGGCCTTGGGGCCTGCTAGTTACGAAGGCCTATGAGGCTCGGAAACCATGCTGGTCTCATAGGCAACTGACAGTATCAATGCATTACAATACACTACGGGTGTTAACATATTCAGGAGACAAAGATTAATTATGCAGTGCTTTTTCTCCTATAATCCTTTGTGAAAATAAAAAGTTGGGGCATATGCAACATTTTATTGGAAGAAATTACATTTGTCGTTTTCACGACCAAGTATTTCTAAATTCTATGAAACGTCTGTGGGGTCAAAGCGGTCAGTGCACACCTTAATAAATTCCTTGAGGGGTGTAGTTTCTAAAATCAGGTAACTTTTGGGGGGTTCCCACTGTACTTCAGGGTCTCTTCAAAAGTGACATGGCACTTGAAAACTATTCTAGCAAAATCTATCCTCCAAAAACCATATAGCGCGTCTTCCCTTCTGAGCCCTTTCGTGTGCCCATAAAGCAATTTACGACCATATATGGGGTGTTTCTGTAAATTGCAGAATTAGGGTAATAATGAGGTTTGTTTGGCTATTAACCCTTGCTGTATTACAGGAAAAATAAAAAAATCTGAAAAAAGTGAAATTCTGAAATTTCACCTCAATTTTCCTTGTGGAGCACCTTAAATGGTACCTGTCTTGTGGAATATGGTGTCCAGAGCTGCAGAAATCATGTTATAGAGTAGGAGAAGCTGAGCAGAAGGATATATCAATTTATGGGAAAAGATTCCATATAATTTGTATTTCATTCAATTAAAATCCTGCTCAATCTGGGCTTTGAAGTCAAGAAGGAGGTCCTATTAGTGATTGACAGCCTTCCCTATGACTGTGTCTACACAATGGCTGTCAATTACTGATAGGACTGTCTACTTGACTTTAAAGCTCTAAATGAGCAGGAATTTATATGTAGCAATTACAAGTTTTTCTCAATCTTTTCCCATAAAGTATGGATCAATCTGCTCAGCTCCTTCTGTTCTATAACATGCTGCCTGCAAATGAATTTTAACTTTAATAGTGACAGGTTCTCTTTAAGGGTTAATGCATATTCTAAAGTCAGTTTTGAATAATTTGAGGGGTGTAGTTTCCAAAATTAGGCAATTTATGGATGTTTTCTATTATGTAAGCCTCACAAGTGACTTCATAACTGAAGTGATCCTTTAAAACATCGTTTTGGAAATATTCTCGAAAATTAAACAATTGCTTTTACAATTCTAAGCCATCTAACATCCTAAAAAAACTAATTACTTATACAAAATGATCCCAACATAAAGCAGACATATGGTAAATGTAATAACTATTTTATGAGGTGTCACTGTCTTAAAAGCAGAGAAATAAAAATTTAGAAATTTGCTAATTTTTCAAAATTTTCCATAAATTTTGGATTTTTTTTTTATAAATTAAATGTAAAACATATTGACTCCTATTTACCACTAACATGAGGTACAATGTTTTTATGAGAACTTCAGAATGGCTTGAATGAGTAAAAGCATTTCAAAATTATTACCATGCAAAGTGACACGTCCCTTAAGGTGAAAATTGGCTTTGTCTAGAAGGGGTTAATCTAACAGGACAGGAACCAACCCTGTCCTTGGATCCAAATATATGTATCCTGTACAGAGCTATAACACGGCCACATGCATGAAGTATACAGCCAATTTACAGATAAGCATACATGCATTTTTTGGCTTTCCTACATAAAAAGGTCCATGTATACATGAGATTATATTCATGTGTCACCCAACACATGCATAGACTGCTACAGAAAAGCAGAAGAAACAGCATTAGCTTCAGACATTATGATGTCAAGGACAGCTCAAGAAAACGATTACCAGGTAGCTATGGTCAAGCTTGGACTGGCCCACAGGGGAGGCGGGGGATTCCTCGGCAGGCCCCCTGCAATCCATCAGTGGTGGTCGTGCTTGCACACTATAGGATAAAGCACTAGCCTATGCGCGCTTCCATGGTCCCGGCCACCAGAGAGGATGACGCTTTTGCCTATAGTGTGCATAGCCTATAAGTTGCTCGTATTAACTTTTTCTACATGATAAATGCCACTTACTGAAGTGGGACAACCCCTTTAAGACCCTTGTGTACATAGATTGGCGGTAATGTAATTGAATGTCTCAGGACCCCTTTTTTCCTGATCAGTGGGTGTTCCAGCAATCAGACCCCCAGCAATCTGATATTTATCACCTATTCTGTAGATAGCCAATAGGTCATTCTGGTAGGACAACCCTTTTTAATATACTGTAGATTATGTGCAATCTGAGGAGGTTAATATTTGATAAATTTCATGCCAGACATTGAGGCTTAAAGGGGTTGTCTTACTTCAGCAAATAGCATTTATCATGTAGAGAAAGTTAATACAAGGCACTTACTAATGTATTGTCATTATCCATATTGCCTCCTTTCCATCACATTATACACGGCACGTATCCGTGGTTACGACCACCCTGCAATCCAGCAGCGGTGGCCGTGCTTACACACTATAGGGAAAGGCTGGAAGTGTGCATAGGCCAACACCTTTACCTATAGTGTGGAAGCACGGCCACCGCTGCTGGATTGCAGGGTGGTCGTAACCACAGATACGTGCTGTGTATAATGTGATGGAAAGAAGGCAATATGGATAATGACAATATATTAGTAAGTGCCCTGTATTAACTTTCTCTACATAATAAATGTTATTTGTTGAAGTGATGCGGCCCCTATAAGTGTGCTCCACTTAATAGGGTTAGGGGAAAAAAATGTCTTGGTGCGTGCATTGAATGTTTCCTTTGTGTGTCTTGTTACTTACTGACTTAGGCTACATGCACACGACAGTTGTTTTTTGCTGTCCGTAAATCGCAGATTCGTCTTCCTTTTTTTTTTCACATCCACATCCGTTCCGTGTCCGCAAATTTTGTAGATTGTGTTTCCGTGTGTATTCGTTTTTTTTTGCAGAAGGCTTGAACCAGTTTCTTAAAGTACCTGTACAAGTGCCCTGGTTTCCAAGCAACCATCCGCAAAAAAAACTGATGCGGATGACAAACGAATAGCTTCCGTTGGTCATCCGCATTTTTTGCGGACCCATTGACTTCTATGGGTCCGCAAACCGTTTTTTGCGGACAAGAATAGGACATGCCATATTTTTTTTGCGGACGTTAAATGCGGACAGCGGACAGGCAACGGAAGAGGCATCCGCATTTTTAACGGATCCATAGAAATGAATAGGAAACCATCGGATCCGCAAAAAAAAAAAACGGAACTGAGGCCGCAAAAAACCACTGCCGTGTGCATGTAGGCTTAAGAGCAGGATATCCAGATATGTGTAAGGCTACTTTCACACTTGCAATAGCAGGGTCCGGCAGGCTATTCCAGTGGGGGAACAGCCTGCCAGATCCGTGCTTATGCTAGCCCACTGTGCCGCTGGAGGTCTGGCCGCAGCACGGCAAACATGCGGCCGGACAAAAACTACAGCGGACTTCTGGCGGCACTGTGGGCTAGCGTTAGCATGGATGCAGCAGGCTGTTTTACCGTCGGAATATCCTGCCGGACCCTGCTACTGCAAGTATGAAAGTAGCCTAAATTCTGCCACATGTATGTTTGTGCATTTTGCTGTGACTGTCTACCATCATACTTCATCTTTAATATTTCTGTTATCACTGTAAGTGCTCATGAACACGACCGTTGGATGTTTAGCAGTCTGCAAACTGCGGATCTGCAAAACATGGATACCGGGTGCATGCATTCCACATTATGCAGAACAGAATAGCCGGCCTCTAATAGAACAGTCCTATCATTGTCTGTAATGCCGACAGTAGTAGGACATGTTCTATCATTTTGCGTAACGGTCATGTGGACATACAGACACGGAATGCACATGGAGTCATTTCCGTTTTTTGCGTCCTCATTGAAGTGACTGGTTTCACATACAGGCCACACACAAAAAATGGCACGGACACGGACAAAAAATAGGTTTGTGTGCAGGAGCCCCTAAGTGGGCCCCCAGAATTAGTTACACTGGTGGGCCCTAGGTATCCCAGTCTGTCACTGGCTATGGTGACTAGTAAAGCAACCATGGCTAGGTCTTTCTCCATGCCCTTACATGCTCTCATCAGTAAGAACGGCCACACACAAATGCATGGAGCTGTCAGTTACTGACAACAATGTTGTTACTACTAAGGAAAAGTGCAGTACCCCAGAAGACCTTGCATCAGCACTCCTGCCTTGCACCCAGTCAAACATACTCCATCAAGGGCACCCCAACTACCACCCCAATACTAGAGAGTGTGCCGAGGTAAAGAAAAGATGTCCCCTGCATTCTCAGCACAGCCCCAGGTAATGACAGAGTGGGGACTGCCACGATGAACAGTGAGTACTACTACCACCATCAGGGCCACAACTAAAATTTTCTCTCAGCCTTGCCTCTCCCCCCTGGGTCACTGCAAAGCACTGCTGGAAGCACTGAAGTAAAAGCGAAATCCCTGATGTGACCTCTGGAAAGGGATAAGGGATTGCCCCGATTTGATTACTGCGGAGGCGCTCTGTAATTGCTGGCAATACTGTCTCCACAGAATATATCTTGTCTCAAACTGCAGTCAACTAAGAAACAGAAAAATAAGTATTCCAAATGGAACCCAGATCATTATTTTAACTCCTTTTTCTCATCATCCTCACCCAACACCTGTGTGTCGTTGTCCCCCACTGCTCTGCCTACAATAGGAGAATAGGCATGCTAAGCCACTGCCCCATAGCGGATAGATTAAAATGGAAGGGATTAAGGAGAATTTAATACCTGTCTTCTCTGCAAAAGTTGTAGAAGACTGTTCCAGGAAGAAGTTATAGCAGCGATAGCAGAGCACTCTTACCTCCAGCAGTCCCATACCGTTTAAAAGGAGCAGGAGTGCTTGTGCTCTACTCAAACAGGAGACACGGGACCCCCACTGATCTAACAGTTATCCTTTAGCCAATTGACCTGTTCTGTTTTCCTAGTTAATGACAATAGAGGTACTCTGAAGGGTTATCATCAGACAGTTCTGCTTCTGAAGAAAGTGATCTCATAAATAACACTGTCATAGACTTGCCATTATGCTATTTCTAGTATGACAGTTAAAGTAATGTTACCCTAGAATACTAGTTAAAAATAACCATAAAAGGACCCCAAACACCAGTGTATTGTTGGCCGAACCTGCCGAGAACCACTGGTCTAGTCAACACTCTAATGTGTAAGGGGAGCTTTCGACTCTCCTCACGCATCTGGTGTTGGGGGAGAGAAGGATTGGACTATGAATATTTTTGCCCGATTCTTTTGTCCTTTCCAGGAGATAAGCCATCGAAGAGGTGCTTGGCAGCGGCATTCTCCACTGTCCCCATAGAATATACACACTAATTCGACTGGGCTAAATGAGTATGTGTATGGGGGAGCCAGGAGGGAGACTGGAAAGATAGCTTTTGGCTGAACGATCGTTCATCCAACGGTTTCTGATGTGTATGCCTAGCTTAAGGCTGTATCTGAAAAACAAATGTTAGGAGACAATATTTTCAATTGAATAGGACAAGCTGTAGAACCAGGCTCAGACGCTCATATGAATGAGCCAATGGGACTATGTGAACAATGAACTCATAGGAGTACCATCATCATCCTGAGTAAAAATGCTGTTACACTTTACCCTGGTAGGCATGTTATTTCAATAGAAAGATAAAGAGAAGAAACCAATATGTCTGAACAGGTTGAAATCCTCCAAGTATCCTTGTGGATCCTACAGGGATCCTTGTTTCCTCATAAAAAGGAGAAATTTGAAGCCACTGATTATTCACCAAAGTTATCAACAAAGTTCGTCATAAGAGTGATGACACATTGTCCTACCAAAGAGTGGATCTAGGTCTACCACAGTTGAGAAACGTTAAACAATTAAATGAGCTGAGGAGTTTCCACAAACCGTTGGGTCTCTTCAATGAGAGCTAGTTCTCCGCTAACGCCCCCCCCCCCACCATAAAAATGGAAGCATATATGGAAAAGTTCCATATATCTACATTATCATCTTGTCGCTTTATCTCCAATTGCCATTCAGTAGCTGGTAAATGAATCAACCTTACTTCTCTGATGCAAGCAATAATTATGCTTCTCAGGTGAAAATTATATTTAGAACTGTGAAAAATACATAGCTCTGATGCTTCTTTCATGTCATCATAAAATGAATGCAGACACCTAATGAGACACTGTTACCCCCCACCCTCATCACTGCCACCCTTAAACCTACAGCACAAACGCTGCCCCAGTTCCCACAATAGGGGGGATTTTACAAGGCTGCAGTCTGTGGGATTAGCAGGGTGCCTATTGTTTCCCGAAGCGTCTGGTCCATGTAGCTGAAGAGTCAGCGGGATCACTCATTGCAGACAACATTAACCTCTTCCCTTCCACTTCCTTGTTATGGCGCATCTATGAGGGCACAGAATAATGAGGTACCACGCAGGCTGACATAACAGATAGTTTCTCATAATATAGAATTTGGACTGTTTGTAAAGCTTGGCTAATGAAATCGTGGAGAGCATACAAGATTTCTAGGATTTCTAGGAAAACTGCCTTCTGTCTTTTCTGGCTACAATTTCAAGTTGGAATTCTCTACAAAGCTGCGCTGCATCAGCTCCTCTGGTCATGCTTTTTTATGAGTCTCTGTATCCTATAAGACAAAAACTAACTGGTAATAAAATCTACTAATATCAAGCAGAAATATGTCTGCAAATGTTCTTAGAGTTTCTCGAAACTAGATGAGATACATGAGATAAAGTGGATACCACAGGGGGAGACGTACAGTCAACCTTTCCACAGTCTGAAGCCGATTCCTACAGTTTAGAAGGACAAATTATCATCAATCTCTTTAGAAATGTATTATAATATTTTACTAATGAGACAATAAGATGGACAACCCAAAAAGTTATGTGCCAGGTGTGTTGGCCACCTTGTCCAGGCCTGACTTACAGAGAACAATAGATTGTATTTCACAGCAGAGAAGAAACATTCCTCAGGTTTACTGTATACATCAAAGCATCTCCAACCTTTATCTCTGCAACCTAGTCCTGTTAAGTACCTACAGCCATGACGCAACCAAATCATCTACCTCCAGCATCTTCTCATTCCTATCCTTATTATCACCATGCCTGATCATCTTGTCCCTACTAATCTGCTCGTCTCCTTCTTTTCCGACTGTAGCAGTCTTTTGTCTCCCTCTTCCGACCCCTGTGCCTGTTTGAGCAAGTTCTAGTGAGATGTTAATAGGAGCTGCACAATATTGTGCCGTATGGGTGACTGGAATTTTGTGTAATCTCTCACATTAATCTCATGACAATGATACAAGCCTGAACCTCACAGACGACTTGGTCTAAGGAATTTAGGCACGCTACAAAGATCTACCCACAAGAAAGAAAATTCGGAATCTATACATATGTCTTAGAGGGTCACGCAACACATTAATCCCACTTGATACGGATTATACTAAAGGAATAGATCAGAAGATTAGTCTAGTGACCAGTAACTACAACACAGCTGAATGCTAGTTAATGAACATTATGATATAGCGGTCACTCAATCCAAACATCTCTGCTTATTAACCCATGCTACCAGTCTGGCTCGTGGCATCATTTGCTTGTAACAACTCCTCATACAATTCACAAAAGCAAAATAACAAAATACAATACAGCCACAAAATTAACCAAATAAATATTCCATTCTATTCATGATTTAACCAAAGAGAAGCCAGCACAATATAGCAGTCGCATATTCACAGTGGGGACTGCTTAGCGCATCTATGGATCACTTATCAATACGGCCACCTGCATTGTCACTGCTGCCGTGGTGCAGTCTGCACACATGCAAGATCAGGCACAATGGCCAGACAAGAGACCTCTGGTCTGTCGAAATGAGGACACTGATGAGAGGGAACCAGGCAGTCATAAAGTAGCTCTATAGAGAAAGGAGACTTTGATCTCTTTAGGAAGTGAGGTTAATCACCAGAAAAAAAAAGATAAGTCTAGACATGAATGTCCAGAGTCAACAGTGGCTATTTCACTGCAGGAACAAGGCCTTCAGAGGTGATTTCAGCTCTTCTCAAGATCTTTTCGTGATACAAAGGAGCATTGTTGAAGCTCAGTCCATATAGATGTGTCAATGGAGGTGTTCCTCAGTCGCTTCCATCCCCCGTATAACTGTTATTTTTATGCTCCAATTACGTTACTACTCAAGTTAATGTTACATTAGTCAACGTTAATTACAGGTTTTGGGTGGCAAATCGTACAAACTGTCTAGTTACATGCCACCACTTTCAACCCCTGCAGAAGACCACAAACAGGGCTGTATATAGGCCTCATCTCTTGTAAATAGGCATAGTCATCACTAGGGGGCAAACTTACTGATAAATACCTAACCAATTATGCCCTCCCCTCTATGAGCCCTTTCAACCGTTCACCATATCTCAGGGTGGTCACATGCTACATCTTCTCAGGATAACCGCCCTATGCCCACTAGATTTCAGGGTGGTCCCCACAATCATGGCTCCTGTAATGAGATGTTCTCTCAGGAGGGAGTCACTAGTACAGTGCCCATGTCTCAGGATGCATTTCAGGATGCCACTATGTCCTCATGGTTGACCTACCATAATCTTGGCATCAGGTTCCTACTTAATGTATACAATATATAACTCTGATATAGCTACACTTGGTCAGTCAACGTATACCTCTTATCCCTATAACGTCTCCTCATAGTGCATCTTCTTATTATATAAATGCCCATTGGCGTGTATATGTATGTATAAGATTTTCTCACGTATGCACGCTCAATAAAAACTCCTGAAAGTTAGCCACATAACTGTCCACACTTTCATACCGCCATATAAATGTTCCTTGTAACCCCCACGTCGGAATACGTAACGGTCTCTTAGGACATTCCCTGTCTCGGAACATATTCACAACTCACGAAAACTTCTTTTATCTGTCCCCAAAGATTCAAGTGCTGGAATTTTCCACGTGTCAGCAAAAACAAGTTGTATAAATTATTAACATATTAGCAGCTAATTAAACCTTTTGAAGCCCATCCATCATTAAGTCAAACGTTACAGGTTGTCTGAATGAGATTTCCAGTATACAAGTGCAGCTCATACCCCTCCTCTATCTACCGTGCAAAAAAAACACATCAAAGGGAGGTATGCTAAACCGTGAATAGCGAGGAGGAAAGGGATTATGGAAATAAAGGTGTGGAGGAGGGGAAAGAGTTTTTGGGGGGAAAAAAGGAAATGCGAAAAAGAGAATTAGGCAAGTGGAGTGAAAACGGGTGATGGGAAGTTTGTGGGTGCAAAAGAGATGATAAATTGGAGGTGTGAGGTAGATAGTATGTACATATGGGCATTGAGGAGATGATCAGAAGAGATTCCCCACGAGGGAACAAAGCAGAGCAGACAGATTGGGGTGCACTATACCATAGGGGTATAAAATAGGCAATAAGGGTGAAACAATGCTAAAAAGCAGCAATTTCTATAGAATTAGAAATAAGTAGAGGGGGCGCCACATATCAGTCAGCTGGCAGTGACTGCTACTGACGGTCTACCACAGGTGCAACTGACAAAAGGGGCTAGCAGTTAAGAAGGGTCTTAGCTGAGAAGTGGCGTAAGGGTAAGATATGGACGAGCAGCTCAGCCTTTGTAAAGTCCTTTATTGGAAATGGCAGTTATACATATGAAGGTATCGGGGAAAAAATGCATCTGATGATGCCATATAAGCAAAGATGATGAGAGTTGTTACACTCTCTGTTATGTTATAATCTGTGTTATAATATTACATTCTGTTAGATGTAACAATCTGGGTTACAATCTGTGTTATATTACACTGTGTTATATGTGACAATCTGGGTTGTAATCTAACAATCTGGGTTATATTACACTGTGTTATAGGTTACAATCTGTATTATAATCTTACAATCTGCATTATAATCTTACAATCTGTGTTATAATCTTACAATCTGGGTTATGATTTTACAATCTGGGTTATAATTTTACAATCTGGGTTATAATCTTACAATCAGGGATATATTACACTGTTATAGGTTACAATCTGTATTATAATCTTACAATCTGGGTTATAATTTTACAATCTGTGTTATAATCTTACAATCTGGGTTATATTACACTGTTATAGGTTACAATCTGGGTTATAATCTTACAATCTGGGTTATATTACACTGTTATGGGTTACAATCTGTATTATAATTTCACAATCTGTATTATAATCTTACAATCTGGGTTATAATCTTACAATCTGGGTTATATTACACTGTTATGGGTTACAATCTGTATTATAATTTCACAATCTGTATTATAATCTTACAATCTGGGTTATAATCTTACAATCTGGGTTATAGTACACTGTGTTATAGGTTACAATCCATGTTATGTTATAACGAACAGGAATTGAATAAACCTAAATGAATGGATACATCTTCCCAGGAGGGGCTCAGTGTCCTGGCTGACTAGAATGGCAATACTTGGCTTGCTGGACCACCCAGTGTGGGGAACGTACAGTCATTTTACATTAAAAGTGACCAGAATAATAAACGTCATCTTTTCGATGCCCGCTATTAGTCTCTCTAACTAGTTGAGAAGTGATTTCATGGATTTAGTGTAGAAGCCATAGCCATAGAACTGGTTTGTCATGGCAGGGGGCACTCAGGTGATATGAGATAAAACTACGCCTTGAGGGAACAGAAAAAGAGGTTGTAAAGAAAAGGATAGAGGAAGGTGACAGGGCAGGGACAATACAGGAAGGGAGGGGGCAGGGCACAAAAGAAAGGGGAGACAGGCATGGGGGCAATGGAGGGGGTAGGACAGATGGCACAAGTAACAGCAAGACTGGATACAATGGCAGGGCAGGGAGCTGCTCAGAGAATAACAGTCAGGAAGGTAAACAAGGAACCTACAAGGTAGAAGTAAGGAGACTGGAGGAAGGAGAGAACAGTGCCAGAGGGGAGAAGAAGTTCCAGCAAAGGCACTAGGCAAGGAAATGGGGAGAGGGGTAAGGTGCAGGGGTGAGGTGCAAGTGGCAAGAAGTGACGGGGAAAAGGGGGGTGAGGAGGAGGAGGAGGAGGAGAAGAGTAAGTGAGAGAGGCAGGAGGGAGTGTAAGAGCAGGAGGAGGGGGAGGAACAGCAGCAGCAACCAGTGACTGACCTGTGGGAGTCTCAGTCTCCAGGGGGAAACACAGGGGGGCGACCAGGAGTAGCAGTGCCAGCTGGGGGTACATTTTCCACTTCTCCATCTTCCTGTAGCAGTCTAGTCTTCTCCCCCCTGCGGTCCAACCTGTAGGCTCCCCCCTCTTTCAAAACATACTCCTCTCCCCCCTCTTCATTTCTGCCTGCTCCAGCACGGGAAAGTTGCAGAGTGGAGCGGAGTGTCAGAGCAGCTCAGTGTATCAGGGCTGACGTCATGTGCTACAAGTAAAAAGTGTTAGCACTGCCTCCTGCTGGCCGAACGAGGAACGTGGAGCAATGGCGACATCTGCTGGCCGTACCTGGAAGACCGAGCAACAGTTCGTGGACGGCTGGATGAATATCGCGGCTTGTTCTGCGCCTGATGATGCCCGGCTTGTGTGTGACACCAGCAGAGACATTATAGCTCTTCTGATAAAGAGTTAACCCTGTGTTCTCCAGGTTTTCTTTCCCATTCACATTTTAGTTACCAAATAAAGAGTTATTTACAATCAGGTATTCTTTAAAATGGCCATGGACGCAGTGATATAGCTGATGTTAGGGGCAGACTGACCATAGACCATGGGCGTAGCTATAGGGGGTGCAGAGGTAGCAGTCGCTACCGGGCCCAGGAGCCTGAGGGGGCCCAAAGACGCTTGTGCCGCATAAAAAGACACACAAAGCACTGAGGGAAGGGGGGCCCAAGCTGAACTCTTGCACCAGGGCCCATGAGCCGTTAGCTACGCCCCTGCCATAGACCCTACAGGGAAATTCCCTGGTGGGCTTATGCCCAGAGGACCTCTCAAACCCTCCTCACAGCCAAGGGTTGCCAACCAGAATTTTTCTATTTTCTGGACAACTTATCTCAAAATCGTGGACAGACAATATTTTGTACTGACAAATTGGAAAACTATAATAAATGATAAATAATATAAGTAATACATGTGTATAGTTCCGTATACTGAGGAGAATGAATTAACAGCATTTACTGTGAGCTGTAAAATCATAATTACTACTAAAATAACCTAGTCAAAAACCACCAACCTAAAAAAAAAAACACGAACACATCTATTTTTTTTTTACGGAAAAAAGTTGAATATTTTTACGGATTGTCTAGAAGGACAGTTGACAACCCTGCTCATGACCTCTGACATTACATTCTGATGTTCTCAGCGATAATTAACCCTGGGAGTATCAGGTACTTATATATATGGCCACCGGCCTCAGATGTCCACATGAATTCAATTGTATGGCTGATGGTGATAGAATTGAGTACTGCAACGTTTCATGTGAGCCCATGGCTCCATGCCCTGCTGTTCACCCTCGCCACTCTATGAGGCAATGTACACATGAAGCAGAGACACAGGGGTCTCAGGCCACAAACTAGAAAAGGTCTGTGGCTTGGGATAGGTATTATATTTTTCTTCTTTTGTTGGCCACCTGGGGAGCATACTACTGGAGGCACAATTGGGATCATTACTAAGGGAAGTCCAGACAGAATGCTGAAGGTAGGACTAGGTAGGACTCGTTATTCCTATTTGATTTATTCTTCCAGACGGACCTGCGTCCCCTGATGATTCAAGGTACGTCCGCATAGGTGCTAACTGATGAAACGCGTCGGAACGCCTATATATATGTTTATATGCACCTAAGACATATCTAACTTACTGTTTCACATAGGCCCCCTGGACTGGGGTAGTCCGTGTGTTCTTTCTAGATCACTATACGTAGTGTGTTACACAGATCCCTTAGGTTTTGCTACCACTCTGGACCCCCCAAGAAACTTTTTTAACTAGGGCAAGGTTGTGCAGGGTGAGGTTCCGGCACTGGGCCACCCCTTGCGGGGCTTTTTGGACCCAGTGGTAGCATTACTAGGGTGTACTACGCCAAGTAGGGCAATACTAGGTGTTATTTTGGCCTGTTACTATAGGACCGGTGTCACGCATTAGGTGTGTCCAGGTTTGTAGTTGGGGACTTGATGCATGTTTTTTTAGCTGGACTTAATAAAAGTGAAGTTTTATTCTATTTCATTGCTCCAATTTTTAGGTATTTTCTTTGATTTCTTAAGCAATTTGTGGAGCCTCTACCACTGTTTTGGCCCCTTTGATCTTTGATTTTTGAAGGTAGGACTGGCTCAGAGCTGTGGCCTACATCTCACAACCTAAGACCACTGCCCAATATCTTAATTAGAGACAACCGGAGGATGAGGACAGAACATAGCAGCTTTTGATGGCCATCACAGATGGACAACTTGTGGGGCAGTATATTATTCTCCAGTGTGTTATTTGGTTCTCCTTGGACAGTATTTTCTGCTGCACTATCATATTTATAAATCGCCTACTTGTGTTGCCCCACCTTCTGTAAATTTCGACCTGCCTACAACATGGGGCTACGTTTAGTTTTTTTTTCCAGGGCCTCTTTCAGTCCCAGTACGCTCCTGAGCTGCTGCCAGATGAATGTTCTAATATCACGATGTAACAGACCATCATTGCATTTTCTTAATTCCTCATGTACACGACCGTATCCATTTTACAATTCACAGTGGGTACCACAAAATACAGATACTGGCCACTGGAACACTATGTCATCCTTTTCATACCCATAGTACTCGAGTGTACGAAGCAAGTCATTTTTTAGGATACTCAGATATAGCTCAGCATTAAGACCACTATTAATCCTGGTCAAGTATCCAACGCCTTTGGCTGTTAAACAGCCCTATATTATCAGGCTTCCTCCAACAATCTTAACAGTTCCTTCAATCTCTCGATCCATTAGCCCCTTTTTCCCTTACCCCTTTCCAATCTTCTACTGTCCACTCTTAGGACTTTTTTGCAAACTTGAGCCGACGCTCCTATGACGATATTGAAGCCGAGGCTTCTTCACCTTTTTTTGGGCCACCATTCCAGCCTTGTGTAATGAGCATCACATGGTGCTTGAATGGACGTCTGTGATCTCACTATTACTAAGCATACAAACCACCTCCACAGCTGTGTCGAGCCAGCCTGGACGTCCACCTCTGGGTTTGGAATCGAAACTTTCATGGCACTCGCATGATGCAGTTTAGCAATTTTCTTTGCTGAGATACCACTATTGATGAGCTGGATGATGCTGTTTCTCTTTTCTTGGGAAATTTTCATGGCTGCTCCTGGATTCAAACCAGTGACCTTTCGCTTGGGAATTAACCAAATAACACACTGAGGGTACTTTCACACTAGCGTTTTGGATTCCGTTTGTGAGATCCGTTTCAGGGCTCTCACAAACGGTCCAAAACGGATCAGTTAAGCCCCAATGCATTCTGAATGGATAAGGATCCGTTCAGAATGCATCAGTTAGGCTCCGTTTCGCCTCTATTCTGTTTTGGAGGCGGACACCAAAACGCAGCATGCAGCATTTTGGTGTCTGTCTAAGGAGACGGAGCCTAACGGATCCGTTTTTAATTACAATGTAAGTCAATGGGGACGGATCCGTTTTCAGTGACACAATATGGTGCATTTGAAAACGGATCCATTCCCTATTGACTTTCAATGTAATTCAAAACGGATCCGTTTTGGACTTTGTCATTTTTCTTTAACCCCTTAAGGACGAAGGGCGTAGATGTACGCCCTTGCGTCCTGGTACTTAAGGACCAAGGGTGTACATGTACGCCCTGTGAATTTCCAATCACCGCTGCGCACGTGGCTGTCATCGGAACAAGATGCCTGCTGAAATCAATCAGCAGGCATCTTGGCATAATGCCCAGGGGGTCCTGTGAACCCCCACCCCCCCATGTCGGCGATCGCAGAAAACCGCAGGTCAATTCAGACCTGCGGTTTTCTGTGGTTCCAGGTCATTCGGGTCTCAGGTGACCCGATAACCCGGAACAGGATGGTGATCAGTGGTGCTATAATACACCACCAATCACCATCCTTACCGTTGGCCACAAATCGCCCTGATTGGCTGTGCAGGGGGGCGGCAGCAGACGCTAACCGCCGGAGCTTCTCCCCCCTGCACACTGCCCTGTCGTGACGCCGGAGGATCCAGACGCCCGTCGCCCCAGCAGGACCCATCGCACCCCAGAAGGACCCCAGGAGGACCCCAGGAAGACCCCAGAAGGGCCCCATTCCAGCCAGCAAACCCCCGATCAGCAGCTCACCCAGCCACCGACAGCCCCAACCATCCAGCGTTCCAGCCCCAGCAGCAGCATCTAAGTAAGTGCACCTGGGTGTCTGGGGTCCACAGCACTTAGTTGTGTGACCCTAGACCCCCCCAGTCGGCGCTCCTAGTGTCCGGCCCCTGTTAGTGCATCGCTCACCCCACTGCTGATCACCGCTATCAGCTAGTCAGGCAGTTTTTTTTTTTTTTTTACACTTTTCCTTTTTTTTAGTTAGGTTTTTTTTTTTCTTTTTTTTTTTTAGTTAGTTTAGTGCGCGAACACCCGGCCCCACACACACGCACACTTTAATAAAGTTTATTTTACACGCACGCACGCACACACACACACAACACACACACCCATGGCCCACCGGTTGTTCTCGGTGGAGGAGGCATACGCCCAGATGCTCTCCGACACCGAGAGCGCAAGTGAGGATGAGGATGACCCCACGTTCCTCCTGTCATCCACATCCTCCTCATCATCATCTGATGATGATGAGCCCCCAAGGTGGCGGAGACGCCGCCAGGCGGAGCCAGGGTCCCCACATGCTAGGGACCCCGTGGCCAGCACTAGTACGAGCAGCCCTGGGACTCGTACTAGTTTTCCGGCCCACCAGCCAAGTGCACCTGAGCCCCCTTCAGGTGAACGAGTCTGGTGCATCCCAGTGGACTATCAGCCTGCGATTCCTGAATTTGTTGGCAATCCAGGAATCCAGATTCCCACAGTGGGATTTACTGAAATAGACTATTTCAGTTTTTTTTCAGTAACCCACTTGTGAATCTGATGGTGGAGCAGATGAATCTGTACGCCCAACAGTTCGTCGCTCAGCACCCAGGCTCTTTTTGGCCAAGCCCGGTGGCTGGACGCCAGTCAGTGCAGCCGAAATGAGGACGTTTTGGGGCCTCGTGCTGCACATGGGCCTGGTCAAAAAACCAAGTGCCAGGCATTACTGGAGTGGGGACGTCCTCTACCAGACCCCACTGTACAGTATGGCTATGACACGTACCCGGTTTGAGGCCATACGGAAATGTCTGCATTATGCAAATAATGCAGCATGTCCCCCCCGAGGTGATCCTGCCTATGACCGGCTGTACAAGATACGGCCGATCATAGATCACTTTGGGGCCGCATTTGCGCAGGCCTACGTACCTGGAAGGGAGGTCGCGGTTGATGAGTCTCTCGTTGCTTTCAAGGGGAGACTCAGCTTCCGCCAATACATTCCCAGCAAGCGAGCGAGGTATGGCGTGAAACTATATAAAATTTGTGAGAGTACCTCAGGGTACACTTACAAATTTCGTGTTTACGAGGGACGAGATTCCCGTATTCAACCCCCAGAATGTCCCCCCACTCTGGGTGTTAGCGGGAAACTTGTGTGGGACCTTGTGCACCCACTGCTGGATAAGGGTTACCACCTGTACGTGGATAACTTTTATACCAGTATTCCCTTGTTCCAGGCCCTCTCCGCCAGATCCACGTTCGCTTGTGGGACCATGCGGAAAAATCATCGCGGCCTCCCTACCCACCCCCTCCAGGTACCTATCCCCAGGGGTGAGACCCGTGCCCTTACCAGCGACAACCTGTTGCTGGTCAGATATAAGGACAAGAGGGATGTCCTTATGCTGACCACAATCCATGGTAATGGCATCACCCCAGTCTCTGTGCGAGGAACCGCGGCAACGGTCCTCAAACCCGATTGTATCGTCGACTACAATCGGTATATGGGAGGAGTTGATCTATCTGATCAAGTCCTCACACCATATAATGCCATGTGCAAAACCCGGGCATGGTACAAAAAGTTGCGGTCTACTTGGTACAGGTTGCCTTGTACAACGCTTTTGTACTATGCCGATGCGCTGGCAGCACAGAGACTTTCCTCCAGTTCTATGAGGCAGTCCTCAAGGACCTGATCTTTTCAGACCGGGAAAGAGCAGGTCGGAGTACCTCGGGAATTGGAGGCGCCCAGGTCGTCCCTGGCCAACATTTTCCAGGTGTGGTCCCCATACTGGAAAAAAGGGACAATCCCAAAAAAAGTGCAGAGTGTGTCGCAAGAGGGGGATCCAGAAATACACCACCACTCAGTGTGACACGTGCCCCGATCATCCGGGCCTCTGCATTGACGGTTGCTTCAGGGAGTATCACACTTCCATGGAGTACTAAATTATTATAATTCCCTACAGTCCCCTAGAAAAAACCTAACATTATGGCTCTCAGACTTTGGAAACACGGAAACAACTTTTTTTTTTTCCACAAATTATTTTATTGTATATAAGTTTTTTTAAAACTGTTGTTTTAGTGTATCCAAAGTCTGGGAGCCATACATATTGGGCATCGTCACGTCCGTAACAATCTTATGTATAATAATAAAATATTACCTAACCCCTCAGATAAACACCCTTTTAAAAATAAATTAAAAACCATGTTAAAAAAAATAAATTTGTCACCTTAGATCCCAGAAATTATAATAGCACGTCATAAAAAAAATCAAATGCCCCCCCCAAATAGAGCCAATCAAACCGCCATCTCATCCCGCAAAAAATGAGCCCCTAGATAAGACAGTCGCCCAAAAAAAAAAAAAATTATGGCTTCCAGTATGTGGAGGTACAAATTTTTATTTTTTTTCCAAAGTTGGTTAATGATGTCATGCTGAAGCCAACTTTTATAAAAGTAGTCATATTAGGTATTGCCACATCCGTAATAGCGTGCTCTATAAAAATAACATTTGACCTAACCCCTCAAATAAACGCTGTCAAAAAAAAAAAAGTTAAAAAAAGGCATTTTTTTTGTTACCTTACATCATAAAAAGTGTAATAGTGTGCGATCAAAAAGTTATATGCCCCCCAAAATAGTGCCAATAAAACCGCCATCTCCTCACGCAAAAAATGAGCCCCTACATTAAATAGTTACCCCAACAACAAGAAAAATTAGATCCCAGGCTATGGAGATAGTAAAATTATTTATTTTTTCTTCCTAAAATGATAAAATAGTGTAAAATCTAAATACATCGAAAAAAGTAGACATATTAGGTATCGACGCATCCGTAATACTCTGCCCTACAAAAATAACATTAGACCCAGCCTCTCGGATGAACGGCGTTAAAAAAATAAAATAAAAACGGTGCCAAAACAACCATGTTTTGGCAAATTTCCGTTTTAATCCATATTTTCCGGTAATATAGCAAGGGTTAACAGTCAAACAAAACTAAATAGTTATTGCCCTGATTCTGTAGTTTTCAGAAACACCCCTTATGTGGTCGTAAACTGCTGTATAGCCACAAGGCAGGGCATAGAACGAAGGGAACGCCACATGGTTTCTGGAAGGCAGATTTTTATTTTTATACCATGTCCCATTAGAAGCCCCCCCTGATGTAGCCTAGACTAGAAACTCCAAAAAGTGACCCCATCTAAAAAACTACACCCCTCAAGGTATTCAAAAATTACTTTACCAACTTTGTTAACCCTTTAGGTGTTCCACAAAACTTAATGGCGAATTTAGAAATAATTTTTGAATTTCCATTTTTTGTTATCTTGCCTCAAAAAAGGGTAATATAGAGCAACCAAAAATCATATTTACCCTAAAATAGTCCCAAAACAACAACCACCATATCCTGTAGTTTCCTAGATGGGGTCACTTTTATGGAGTTTCTACTCAAGGGGTGCAGCAGGGGCCTTAAAAGGGTACATGGTGTAAATAAACCAGTCCTGCAAAATCTGCCTTCCAAAAACCATATGGCGTTCCCCTTCTTCAATGTCCTCCCATTTGGCCAAACAGTAGTTTAGGACCACATATGGGGTGTTTCTGCAAACTAGAGAAACAGGTTAATCCACATTGAGTTTTGTTTGGCAGGTAACCCTTACTTTATTACTGGAAAAAATAGATTATAATGGAAAATTTTCCAAAAAATCGAAATTCCAAAATTGTTTCTCCATCTTCCATGAACTGTTGTGGAACACCTAAAGGGTTAACAGAGTTTGTAAACCCAGCTTTTAATACCTTGAGGGGTGTACTTTCTTAGATGGAGTCATTTTTTTGGAATTTCTATGCTAGGGTGCATCAGGGGGTCTTGCAATAGGACATGGTGGTAAAAAAAAACAGTCCCGCAAAATCTGCCATTCAAAACTCATATGGCGTTCCCCTCCTTCAATGTCCTCCCGTTTGGCCAAACAGTAGTTTAGGACCACATATGGGGTGTTTCTGCAAACTAGAGAACCCACATTGAGTTTTGTTTGGCAGGTAACCCTTACTTTATTACTGGAAAAAATGGATTATAATGGAAAATTTTCCAAAAAATCGAAATTCCAAAATTGTTTCTCCATCTTCCATGAACTGTTGTGGAACACCTAAAGGGTTAACAGAGTTTGTAAACCCAGCTTTTAATACCTTGAGGGGTGTACTTTCTTAGATGGAGTCACTTTTTTGGAATTTCTATGCTAGGGTGCATCAGGGGGGCTTGCAATCAGTCCCGCAAAATCTGCCATTCAAAACCCATATGGCGTTCCCCTCCTTCAATGTCCTCCCGTTTTGACAAACAGTAGTTTAGGACCACATACGGGGTGTTTCTGCAAACTAGAGAAACAGGGCAACCCACATTGAGTTCTGTTTGGCAGGTAACCCTTACTTTATTACTGGAAAAAATGGATTATAATGGAAAATTTTCAAAAAAATCGAAATTCAGAAATTTTATCTCCATTTTCCATGAACTGTTGTGAAACACCTAAAGGGTTAACAAAGTTTGTACAAACAGTTTTGAATACCTTGAGGGGTGTAGTTTCTAAAATGGCGTCATTTTTGGGTGGTTTCTATTATGTAAGCCTCACAAAGTGACCTCAAACCTGGACTGGTCCATAAAAAGTGGGATTTGGAAAATTTCTGAAAAATTTCAAAATTTGCTTCCAAACTTCTAAGCTATGTAACATCCCCAAAAAATAAAATAGCATTTCCCAAATACTCCAAACCTGAAGTAGACATATGGGGAATGCAAAGTCATCACTTTTTTGGGGGGTATTACTATGTATCATAGAAGTGGAGAAACTGAAACTTTAAAATTTGCTAAATTTTGCAAATTGTTTTGTAAAATTTGTATTTTTTATGCAAAAAAATAAACTTTTTTAACCCAATTTTAGTAGTGTCATGAAGTACAATATGTGACGAAAAAACAATCTCAGAACGGCCTAAGTAAGTAAAAGCGTTTTAAAGTTATTCACACTTAAAGTGACAGTGGTCAGATTTTGAAAAAATGGCCTGGTCCTAAGGTGAAAATGAGCCCGGTCCTTAAGGGGTTAAACCTAATGCAAACGGATCCGTTCTGAACAGATATAAATGTTTGCATTATAGGTGCGGATCCGTCTGTGCAAATAAACAGACGGATCCGCACCAACGCAAGTGTGAAAGTACCCTATTAGTAAATGTGAGAACAGGTTGTAGTTTGTAGTATACAGGAAGAAAAAGATTGTTCCACCAACAGGAGCAAAACAGTAACAATGCAGTTACATGACAAGAATCTGCATAACTAACCATATGCTAAATCAGGGATGCTCCACCTGCGGATCGCAAGCTGTTGTAAAACTACAACTTCCACCATGCCCTTCTGTAGGCTGCTAGCTGTAGCCTGTCCGGGAATGATGGGAGTTGTAGTTTGCAACAGCTAGAACGCCACAGGTTGAGCATGCCTGTGCTAAATAACTGCAAGTCCAATTTATATATGAGATAGCTAAGATGATTGTCTATAAAATCACGGTAGTCTCATGTTCAAAGCTACAGTGGGTGGTGAGATATGGAGCCTGAAAGTCAAAAGTTCTAAACAGTTCTAAACTGTTTTGCTTGTCAGTGTACAGTTATGTGCATGAACCTCAATGATAAGATATTAATTTTAATAGTCTGAACAACCTCTTTAAGCATATTGCAGTGACTCACAGGTTACTACACTTTTGGCTCAAGCTTGTTAACTCATATAAGGTTCTCTCTGGGTTTCCATCAACCTTTCTGGTATTCTTGCCATTAACAATAGCAGGAACTTGATTGAGTTTGCAGTTCACTGTCATCGTTATAGCCATAATTGGCAGATTACAGTTGCTAGCCAGAGATTCTAGAGAGAGAGAGACTTTAGCAAAATAGCATACCAAGAGTGCCATTATTTTCCACAATACCAGCCTCCATACCTCAGAATCTGGGAAAAGGATGTGCATTTTGTACAGATTATTGTCGTGTATACTATAACTCCTATTTCTCACTTGTATCATTGAGGGACACAGGACCGTGGGTATAGCTGCTGCCACTAGGAGGTGAAACGAAGCTAAAAAAGTTAAAAGCTCCTCCTGCCAGCTATACCCCCCTCCTGTCTGGAGAGAGCTAAACAATATTTAGCTTAGTGTATGTAGGAGGCAGACCTGCTATACCGGGCACCTTTTTTCTGCTATTCTAGGTGGAAAATAGGGTTGCCTCGCTTCCCTGTTTATCTGGGGAAGAAGATCGGTATCAATCCCCCCTCACCTCACCCTCACCACTCTACCCCCCCCCCCCCCCTAAAAAAAAACTAAGTCGGACAGGGCATCTCGGCTCCCCTGTCACCCAGCAGCCATTGAGTCACCTGGATCTCAGAGCAGTCCCTTCCTCCACTCCAGCCTGCTACCAATTTGATGCCAGCAGCAGAGGTGACCCTGCCTGTACACTGAAGGAGAGTGAATTGATGAGGGTGTAGGCAGGGTGAGTAAGTCAAGACTGGGTAAGCAGACCCCCCCCCCCCCCCCTCCTCTCCCACAGTTCAAGATCACCATATCTTCCGACCGGAGTCTGGCTTTACCCCCCTCACTTCCCCTGATCCCTAGCCTACACCCTCCACCAGCACATAGCAGTATCGTTCTTCTGCACCTTGGCCCTAATCCTCGCACTGATCCTCTCTTCTTGGCCCCCTTCTGTCCTCCAGTTGGACTGTCACTCCAGCTCTTCTCTGCCCAACCAGAAGTCCCCGTTTTATGTGGCCTCTTTTGATCAGGCCCCACTATTCCCTCCTGCAATAACCAAATGGAAGTATCTTACAGTTGGCTCTGCCAGTAAATCGAGCACCTGGCTTTTGCAACCCCCTTCGATCAGGTCCCACTATCTGCGCCTGTGCCTCCTGGCGCGACCAGAAATTCCTTCTGTTTGGCTTAGCTGGCAAATTGAGCCTCCAGCTTTGGCAGCCTACAAGGCCGCAGCCTTCAGGCTGTTCCCGGCAGACAGGACCTCTTTTTTCCCACCACCATATCTTCCCCTGAGTGGGTGGAGCTTGATACTCCCAGGCTTCAGCAAGAGCGCGTTTCTTCTTCTCTCTCTTGGTACATCCACAGCTCAAGGCCTCTCCATCTTCCCTATGGGGACAGCAGGACTTGGGTACAGCCTACCTTTCTCCGGTATGCTCCCTGGTAGAACAGTATTTTCCTTTCCCTTCCTGTTGTCCCCTCTTGCCCCAGGACTAGCTAGTAGGTTCTTTGAGTTTTGCCTACTCAGCTATGTCTAAATTCACAAGTGATTCAGCCTGTCCAGCCTCCGCCCCACCCATTATGCCAGTACTAAGTGTGATCTTAAGTTTCCCAGCTGTCAGCTGGACCCCCTGTGCTCTGCCTTCCATTCTCCCAGACCATCTGTAGCTCCACCGCCACCAGAGCAGTTGCCCACCCACCCTGCCCCGAATGGAACTGTATTAGACTCAGAATGGACCCGGGCCTTGTCTATAGCCATGGCTGATCTCTCAAAGGTCTTTCAGTCCACTCTTTCCCTGATGGGCTGGCAGGTTGATCAGGCATCACCCGCTCATCTCACTTTAATCCCCTCTACAGTTGAACGCCACTGGGGCAGATAATCACACAAATGTACCAGAACGGGACATCGTTACTCCTTTCAAGTTGAGATTCAGTCAGAGGGAGAGCTACTGAATTTCCAGTTCAGATCTAGACCCTGAAGGAGGACTCTTTGCGACACTTGGGTGTTGACATTAACCCCCCGTTATACAGATCTGTACAGAGACACTTTCCTTCGTATGTATAAAGAAATTAGAGACCTCGTCGCCAAATGGCACACACCCATTATCCTTCCTAGGTTGCATTGAGGAGGAAAAAATGACAATTTTACCTAAGACCCTGTACCTGTTTGAGACCTTACCCGTTCCGGTGCCCCTTAAAGATCTGAGATCTGTCCAGTCCCAGCTTTTCTGATTTCAATTTTATTTTTTTCTTCCAAATACCCATTTTTCTCAAAGAAAGGAGTATGACAAGCCGCTGGATTCTCATGTAACCTTTATTATCTATTTTTTTTTTATATAGATATAAGTCTGATTTTTATTGCAGAGGATATTATTATAATTTGTTGACTATATTGTGAATGCTGTGTTCACTTTACCTTGTACTATTGTGCATACAGTTGAAACAGAATTGTTTTGTTGTATTTAAATAAAAACACATTTATATAAAAAGATCTAGACCCCAGATCCTCCAAGATTGCGTCAACGGTGTACAGTTTAGTCGCAACAATTTGCGACACTTTTCAAATCCAGGATGCCATCCCCTCTGACCAAGGACAATATCTGCATGGAGTTTGTATGTTCTCCGTAGGTTTTCTTCCAGGTACTCCGATTTCCTCCCACACTCCAAAGACATACTGACAGGGACCTTAGATTGTGAGCCCCATTGGGGACAGTTGGATGTTAATGTCTGTAAAGCTTTGCGGAATATAGTAGCACTATATAAGTGCATAAAATAAATAAATTGCACTCCTTTCAGGGGGTCATCATCCCTGTCCTTGGAGTGGAACAATTCATGGGTTTCAATTCCAACCATTTTGTTGTCCCCAAAAAGGATGGGTCTGTCGGTCCAATTATAGATGGAGTCTCTTCACTCTGTAATTGAGTCCATGGAACAGGGTGAATTCATGTCTTCAGTGGATATCAAGTGTGCATATCTCCATATCCCGATTGCTCCCACGCATCAGCATTTCCTTTACTTAGTGGTGTCTTCTCACCATTACCAGTTCATCGCTTTGTCTTTTGGTTTGGCAACAGCACCGAGTATGTTTACAAAGGTTTTCACACCCATCTTGGCTCTCCTTCGCTCTAGAGGGATATCACTAGTTCCGTAACTTTGCAACATTCTAATCAAAGCTCCATTTTTTTCTCAGAACAGAGACAGCCTACCCATCACCTTGGACACCTTGGCTCATTTTGGATGGATGGTCAATTTCCAGAAATCATCGCTGTCTCCCAGCAGGTGAATAACCTTCCTCAGCAAGGACTTCAAAACCACAATGGCAAGAGTCCTTCTCTGATGCAGTCAGAATCTGAGGAAGAGGGGTTATGTCCTTCAGAAGACATGGAAGAAGAACAGGGTTCAACATATATTGCAGATGATCGAAAGACATATCTTTTTTTGCTAGAAGATTTAGACCCCCTTCTTTCTGTGAATAGACAGACAATGGCTATTGAGGAAGAAGAGCAGACTCGTTCAGTTCAAGATGAAATGTTCGGGGGTTTAAAAGCAAAGAAAAGGAAGTTGTTTACTGTAAACGAAAATTTAAAGGACTTAGTAATGGACGAGTGGGCAGATGCAGAGAAAAAGCTATATGTACCACGCAAATTTAAAAACAGATTGCTATTCAACCCTGAGGATACAAATCTGTGGGATATTGTCCCTAAAGTTGATATCCAGGTAGCAAAAGTGGTTAAAAGAACCACAATACCATTTGAGGATTCGGCTCAATTAAAGGATCCGATGGATCAAAAAATTGATGGTTTGCTTAAGAAAGCAAACGAATATCGCAGCTACCTCTATTGCTAGGCCTCTAAAAATAAACTTTGTGCAATACCCTTTAAAGGGTCCCACCTCTTCGGCCCTGTATTAGATGCAATTCTGGAAAATACTGCAGATAAAAAGAAGGGGTTTCCCGAAGAGAAAAGTAGGAAAAGTTGATAATGGTCCTTAATAATCCATCCGTTTTTTTTTATGAAAAATAGTTTTGAATAATTACTCTTGAATTCCTGTGTAGGAGGGACTTGCACTATTGCCCCTAATTTTAATAGTTTCTGGACATCCGCGTAAAGCTGATCTTGAAGCAAAATTGACTGGAATTTTGTGATTTGAAAAAAATTGTAGTGGAGGGCAGCAAAACTCTATTCTAAACCCCTTCTGGATGGATTCCAGAATCCACAGATTTTTGGTTATTTGGATCCATTTTTCCCAGAAGAATTGAAATCTGCCCCCTACTGGCCTGGCATCATTGTTTCTCTGTTTTGGAATTGGGATTAAAGAGGAACCCTCTGCCTTTTCCCCCCTTCGGGTAGCTCCATCTTCCCGTTTTTCCTTTACCTTTGGAAGTGTTTTAGAAACTGCTGATCGGTTTACGAAAGGGCAATGGCTTCCTACTTTTCTCCCCGGGAAACCCCTTCTTTTTATCTGCAGTATTTTCCAGAATTGCATCTAATACAGGGCCGAAGAGGTGGGACCCTTTAAGGGGTATTGCACAAAGTTTATTTTTAGAGGCCTAGCGATAGAGGTAGCTGCGATATTCGTTTGCTTTCTTAAGCAAACCATCAATTTTTCGATCCTTCGGATCCTTTAATTGAGCCGAATCCTCAAATGGTATTGTGGTTCTTTTAACCACTTTTGCTACCTGGATATCAACTTTAGGGACAATATCCCACAGATTTGTATCCTCAGGGTTGAATAGCAATCTGTTTTAAATTCACGTGGTACATATAGCTTTTTCTCTGCATCTGCCCACTCGTCCATTACTAAGTCCTTTAAATTTTTGTTTACAGTAAACAACTTCTTTTTTTTTGCTTTTAAACCCCCGAACATTTCATCTTGAACTGAATGAGTCTGCTCTTGTTCCTCAATAGCCATTGTCTGTCTATTCGCAGAAAGAAGGGGGTCTAAATCTTCTAGCGAAAAAAGATATGTCTTTTGATCATCCGCAATATATGTTGAACCCTGCTCTTCTTCCATGTCTTCTGAAGGACATAACCCCTCTTCCTCAGATTCTGACTGCATCAGTACTCTGGGTCTTTTTGCGGGAGGGGAAACGGGGCACGGCTTTTGAACCTGACTGGAACTTGCCGCCTGGATTTCGTCCTTCACAATTGCTCTTAAATCCGATAGAAAGGAGGATTGCTCCTCTTTGAGAATTTTTGCCAGACAGTCACTACATAAGGCTTTCTTATAGGACTCTGGCATCTTCTTTGAACAGGTAGCACACCTCTTTGCTTTCTTTTTTGAGTCTCCCTGAGACTTAGAAGTCGAGTCTCTCTCTCCCTACAAGGAAGAGGAGAATAGCCCCCATTAGATCTCTAACTGGACTAAATAAGGGTAAATTCAGTGACCCACAAGGGAACTTACATGACCCAGAACGGTGATGTCTGCACTAGCCTCCATAATGGACATCTGGACCTCCATGACTCAGACTGACCCCAGCTGACATCACATTTATATCCTACCTGGTCCATCCCTGTCGCCACGCAGTTCCGCCTCCCACTTTCTGGGGGGACTCATTCAGAAGAAGAGTCAACCCCCTTTCAAACGCAGTTCCCAGTCTCCAGCGTTCATGGGCGCCGCCATCTTCTTCCGACCATGTGACCCTCACTTCCGGTCACATGATCTTCCGCCCGCATGCATCAGGAGGAGCGCAGGAGCCGCAGCCGAGCCCAGAGCTCCCAATCCGGAGAAGCAGCATCGACCACCCTGATACTGCGGCAGAAGGTACAGGTGTATTGGAGCAAGCTAGGGGACCCCTACCCCGAGAGGTGCTTGCACTTAGGCCACCAGAACCTGAAGAGGAGAGGCAGAACCCCCCGACCAGATTTGGCCCACATACTTTAGAGTGGGCTGCTGCAATGAGCCTGGTCCACAGGTAGCGTGTGCCGGCTGTATAATTCAGCAGGCACAAGGCCACAAAGACGAGGAATGAGACAAGGGATCAAAAGATCTCAGGTTGGGCGGTTAAAAGCTATTATAAAAGTAAAAAAAAAAAATGTTTTAATATTTAATGTTTAACCCCTTAAGGACTCAGCCCTATTTCACCCTAAGGACTCAGCCATTTTTTACAAATCTGACCAGTGTCACTTTATGTGGTGATAACTTTAAAACGCTTTTTCTTATCCAGGCCATTCTGAGATTGTTTTTTCGTCACATATTGTACTCCATAACAGTGGTAAAATAAAGTCGAAAAATTTCATTTTTATTTATAAAAAAATACAAAATTTACCAAAAATTTTGAAAAATTTGCAATTTTCCAAGTTTCAATTTCTCTACTTCTATAACACATAGTAATACCACCCAAAAAAATTATTGATTTACATTCCCCATATGTCTACTTCATGTATCGATCATTTTGGGAATGCTATTTCATTTTTTGAGGACGTTACAAGGCTTAGAAGTTTAGAAGTAAATCTTGAAATTTTTTAGAAATTTTCAAAAACCCACTTTTTAGGGACCAGTTCAGGTCTGAAGTCACTTTGTGAGGCTTACATAATAGAAACCACCCAAAAATTATCCCATTCTAGAAACTACACCCCTTAAGGTATTCAAAACTGATTTTACAAACG
This sequence comes from Bufotes viridis, assembly GCA_033119425.1. Classification (NCBI taxonomy): domain Eukaryota; kingdom Metazoa; phylum Chordata; class Amphibia; order Anura; family Bufonidae; genus Bufotes; species Bufotes viridis. The sequence goes on along the minus strand of CM065591.1, from coordinate 236,330,280 downwards.
TAATTAACCCTTTAGGTTTTCCACAAGAGTTAATGGCAAATGGAGATAGAATTTCAGAATTTTGATTTTTTTGGGAAAATTTTCCATTTTAACCTCTTAAGGACGAAGGGCGTACATGTACGCCCTTCGTCCGCACTTTAAAGATGGCGCCCGCACGGAGCGGGCGCCCGAGCTGCGGGTAAAAGCTTGATTCATCAAGCTGACACCCGCAGCTCATGTCCGCGACCGGCAGCGATGCCGATCGCGGACATTTAACCCCTCAGATGCCGTGGTCAATCCTGACCACGGCATCTGATCGCGCAAAACCGAAAGTTTCACTTTCGGTTTTGCTCGGCTCCCTGATGGCCACAAGGGGAGCCGGAGCATCATGTAGTACCCTAGGTTTCTGTGAATGAAACCTAGGGTACTACATAGTATTCCTATGGAGCCTATGACTGTAATAGGCTCCATAGGAAATATGTGATTTTCTCATATATTCCAATGCTATTGCATTGGAATATATGAGAATAACAATCTGATGATGAACTATAAGAAAGTGGTAAAAAAAAAAAAAAAAGTTTAAAAATAAAAATTAAATAAAAAAATATAAAAATTCAAATCACCCCCTTTCCCCAAAATGAAAATAAAATAAATAAAAAATAAAAAAATTACACATAATGGGTGTCGCAATGTGCGAAAACGCCCATACTATAATAATATTAAAAATATTCACCATACGGTAAACATAAAAACGGAAGAAAGCGTCCAAATGGCTAATTCGCCATTTTTGGGCGCTTCATTTCCTAAAAAAATGAATAAAAAGTGATCAAAACATCATACGCACCCCATAATGGTATCAATTAAAAGTTCAGATTGCCCCGCAAAAAATGAGCCCCTACACTGCTCCATACGCATAATTACAAAAAGTTATAGGGGTCAAAACATGGCGACAAAAAAATAAAATAAAAAAATTCCCACTTTTAATTTTTTTCACTATCAAAGCACAAGAAAAACTATACATATTAGGTATTGCCGGATTCGTACTGACCTGAAGAATAAAATTAACCAGTCAGTTTTATCGCAAATCGAACGTTGTAATTTAAAAACCCAGTAAAACTGTGGTGAAATTGCTTTTTTTTTGCAATTTCACCCCATTTGGAATTTTTTTACCGTTTCCCACTACATCACATGCAAAAATAAATGGTAGCGTTAAAAAGTACAACTTGTCCCGCAAAAAATAAGCCGTCATATGGCTATGTGAGCGGAAATATAAAAATGTTATGGCTTTTGGAAGGCAGGGAGCGCAAAACAAAAACGCAAAAATCCCAAAACCCCCGGTCCTTAAGGGGTTAATCCATTTTTTCCAGTAACAAAGCAAGGGTTAACAGCCAAACAAAACTTAATATTTATTCCCCCGATTCTGTAGTTTGCACGAACACCCAATATGTGGTCGTAAACTACTGTATGGCCAAACTGCAAGGCGCAGAAGGAAGGGAACGCCATATGGTTTTTGGAAGGTGGATTTTGCTGGACTGGTTTTTTGACACCATGTCCCATTTGAAGCCCCCCGATGCACCCCTAGAGTAGAAACTCCATAAAAGTGACTCCATCTAAGAAACTACACCCCTCAAGGTATTCAAAACCAGTGTTACAAACTTTGTTAACCCTTTAGGTGTTTCTCAAGAGTTATTGCAAATGGAGATGAAATTTCTGAATTTCTATTTTTTGTTACCTTGTAATATAGAACAAACAAAAATCATATTTACCCTAAAATAGTACCAACAAAACTGACACCTTATCCCGTAGTTTCCAAAATGGGGTCACTTTTTTGGAGTTTCTACTGTAGGGGTGCATCAGGGGGGCTTCAAATGGGACATAGTGTCAAAAAACCAGTCCAGCAAAATCTGCCTTCCAAAAACCATATGGCGTTCCCTTCCTTCTGTGCCCTGCCGTTTGGCCATACAGAAGTTTATGACCACATATGGGGTGTTTGTGCAAGCAAGAGAATCAGGGAAATAAATATTGAGTTTTGTTTGGCTGTTAACCCTTGCTTTGTTACTGGAAAAATGGATTAAAATGGAAAATTTGCAAAAAAATTGCTGTTTTGGGACCGTTTTTATTTTTTGCTATTTACATTGTTGAACTGACAGGTTAGATTGTGTGCTATTTCTTTAGAGCAGGTTGTTACGGACGCGACAATACCAAATATGACTACATTTTAGGGGATTTTGTTTCAGTTTTACATAATAAAGCATTTTTGAAAAAAAATTATTTTTTAGTGTCTCCACATTCTGAAAGCCATAGTTTATTTTTTATTTTTTGGGCGACTGTCTTATGTTGGGGCTCATTTTTTGATGGATGAGATGGCGGTTTGATTGGCACTATCTTGGGGTGCATATGACATTTTGGTCGCTTGCTATTACACTTTTTGTGATGTAAGGTGACAAAAATGGCTTTTGACACCGTATTTTTTTTTTTTTTTTTGATGTGTTCAGCTGAGGGGTTAGGTCATGTGTTATTTTTATAGAGCAGGTTTTGACGGACACGGCAATACATAATATGTATACTTTTTATTTATTTATACAAGTTTTACACAATAATATCATTTTTTAAAACAAAAATAAATCATGTTTTAGTGTCTCCATAGTTTGAGAGCCATTTTTTTTTTTTTTTTGGGCGATTGTCCTATGTAGGGGCTCATTTTTTGCGGGATGAGGTGACGGTTAGATTGGCACTATTTGGGGGGTCATATGACTTTTTGATCGCTTGCTATTACACTTTTTGTGATGTAAGGTGACAAAAAAATTGCTTTTTGACAAAGTTTTTATTTAATTTTTTATTACAGTTTTTACTTGAGGGGTTAGGTCAGGTGATATTTTTATAGAGCAGATTCTTACGGACGTGGAGATACCCAATATGTCAACTTTTTAGTTTTTTTTTTACATTTAACACTAAAAAGCATTTTTGAAACAAAAAAAAATCATGTTTTAGTCTGAGAAGCATAGTTTTTTTATTTTTTGGCCAATTGTTTTAGGTTTTAGGCATACGCTTTTTTGATCGCTTTGTATTACACTTTTAGTGATGTAAGGTGCCAAAAAATGGCTTATTTACACCATTTTTTTTTTGGGGGGGGGGTTTATGGCGTTCACCTGACGAGTTCAGTCATGTGATATTTTTATAGAGCAGATTTTTACGGACGCGGCGATACCTAATATGTGTAGTGTATTTTATATTTTTTTATATTTAGTGATATGTGCTTTTTTCACTTTTTTACATTTCTTTTGACACAGACCCACTTGGTTCTGAAAGATCCAGTGGATCTGGTGTCTGTATAATACAGTACAGTACACTATATAGTGCACTGTGCTGTATTTTGTACTTTACAAAGTCTGAATAGACCTTTAGCAGGTCTATTCAGACTTTCAGCACCATGGAGAGCAGGACGCTTCTGAAAGCGTCCTGCTTCCATGGCAACCATCACCCGCTGCCATAAGAGGCCAGCGGGTGATTGAAGGGGAGGGAGTGGAGCCCCCTCCCTCTGCGATCCCATCCTGTTGGGGGGCTGCAAAGGCACAGCAGCCCCTCGATGGGAGAGGAAGGGAGCTCCCTCCCTGTTAACCCTTCCATACTGCGGTCCGTATGGACCGCGGTACGGAAGGGGTTAAACGGCTGGCATCTGATCGAGCACAGATGCCAGCCGTTTCTATCAGAGTGTCAGCAATGTGCTGACACTCTGATAGATCCGCTAGACACAGGGAAACATTACAGAGGAGGCGGGCGGGAGATCGCAATCGCGATCCCGCCCGCCGCACCGCCCGCCTCCCGCACTGCCTCCCAACGCCCGCAACCTATGACAAAAATATGATTGGGGGCTGCAGGGGGGGTTAAAAATAAACTCTTTGGGGGCATTAACCCTCTGATCCCCGCGGTCACAGACCGCAGGGATCAGAGATCGCACAAAGCGCTGCAAACCGCAGGTCTGAATTGACCTGCGGTTTACAGCGATCGCCGATATGGGGGGGTCACAGGACCCCCCTGGGCATTGTAACAAGGTACCTGCTGAATGATTTCAGCAGGTACCTTGTTCCGATCACTGCCAGCTGAGCAGCAGTGATCGGAACTACTCATGACGTACTTGTACGTCATGGGTCCTTAAGAACTCGGAAACCATGACGTACAGGTACGTCATGCGTCCAGGGGTTAAATCACCGCCCTTTCCCATTTTTACATATCAAAATATATAAACAATAAAAAATAAACATATCAGGTATTGCCATGTCCAAAAATGTCTCAACTATTAAAATATGTTTTAAAATTTCCTGTGCGGTGAATGCCATAACGGAAAAAAAAAAACACGATTCACCGTTTTTTAGTCACCTTTTCCCCCAAAAAATTGAATAACGGTGATCAAAAAGCCATACACACCACAAAAATGGTACTAATAAAAACTACAGTTCATTACGCAAAAAAACATGCCCTCATACAGCTCTGTGGACTAAAATATAAAAGTTTTTTTATTAATAAGTAATAATAGTAAAAAAAAAAACAACAAAACCTATACATTTGGTATTGCCGAACTCATATTGAGCCGCAGAATAAGGATGTCATGTCATTTTTAGCACATAATAAACACCATGATGTCAAAACCCCCAAAATCTTGGCAAAATTGTGGTTTATTTTCAATTTAACCCCACAAAGAATTTTTCGGAACAGGTGCGGACCCATTCATTTCAATGGGGCCACAAAAGCTGAAAACATGTAAAACAGATTGGTACAGAGAAAATAAACCAACAGTAAATTTAACACAGCCTAACAATAAACCAGCAAATGTGATGTTTTCTCCAAAGTCCATTAAGCAGTCTAGCTGCACTTATATGTCTCTGGACAAGTTCCTAGTTGGGGTGCAATGTCTGTCTCTTTTAATCAGACTTCCCTAATGGTAATCCACAGGTAAATGATGTCTGTCCCTTTGATTGAAGCTATAATCCTTACTCCAGCTCCCAGTATATAACATCCTATGAGCAGCCGGTGAGATAGGAAGGTGTCAGCATATGGGTCCCTTAGGGCTTTGCATTAGCTTGCAGCCCGTACACCACAATGCAACTGTATTTGGAGCGTTATTGTCTGTTCAATTGCCACTTTACTAGTGTGGTGCAATGTGAGACGGCAAAGCCGCACTTACAGTTCCTTGAGTAGGTTCTTGGTGCTTTATCTTATTTCCTGGTCCACTCCAGAACTGGATCCTACAGACACGACTCTCCCGGGGTCGTCGCTGCAAACCTCCCCTTCGTGCTGTCGCCAGTCTCCACTGTGAGGCAGTCTTTGCCCCTCCAGAATCTGCAGAGAAGATCTCTTCTGGTCTCTAGCAGCACCAAGCACAACCTCCGTCTGTTCACTTCCTGCTCCTACCCTTCACAGGGAGAGTGTCATGCAATAAGTCATTTGCAAAGTGCAGCATCAAACCTACACATAAAGCCTGCTATCACACTTGTAGGGGTGCACAAACAGCCATAAATTAGCTAATTACCAACTTTGCAAACAAAAGCAGGTATTTATATTACTCTTATAGGCAGCTATAGTAGACTTTTGGCATGTTATTCTCTGCTGCCATCTACTGACCAAAGTGAGACATTACAGTAATTATACAATTTACACTTGCAGAGTAATACATTTAAAGAGAACCTGTCACCAGGAAATTCACTGATAAACCAGGCACACTGCCTTGTAGGGCTCACTCTGCTGAATATAATTATACCTTTCACTTGGTGATCTGTTGCTTTATTGTCGAGAAATAGTACTTTTAATCCATATGCTAATGAGCTGATTGGAGTCCAGTAGTTAATATGAGTCCAGCATTTTTTCTATTCAGAGCTGTAGCCCCTCCCCTATTCACGTCTTCAGTTGTAAAAGGGGCGTGGTTTAAAAAAAATGACCTGCATTATAGCCAATACAAGGCTTGCTGCCTTTCACTTTAAAGCCTAACTGCCATACCCACGGCGACATGTCCCTTATCAGCCATCATGTGTTTATCACCCCATGAACAAACTAGCCCTTATTATAATTACTAACTTCAATAGTATATTCCTCCCCTTTTTTAATATAATACCTTAGCATTCCCTGTTATTCATTTTCCCTCTAATTATTAAAATGAATGAATGAATGATGTAATAAACCACGCCCCTTTTGCAACTGAAGAAGTTAATAGGGGAGGGGCTACAGCTCTGAATAGAAAAAACACTGGACTCAAATCAGCTCATTAGCATATGGATTAAAAGTACTTTTTCTCCACAATAAAGCACCAGATCACCAAGTGAAAGGTATCATTATATTCAGCAGAGTGAGCCCTATAACGCAGTATGCCTGCTTTATCAGTGAATTTCCTGGTGACAGGTTCCCTTTAAAGTCCCTTGCCCCACATCCTTACATCATCATGATAGCAAGACCAGCGCTGCAGCTTTGATGTTCCCAACTACCCAAGGTGACTGCTGAGGCTAGTGGTTGGCGGCAGGGCTCATGTTACTAATGCCAAAATGAAAACATAGACTCCCTGAAGTATCGATAAGGTGGAGCTAGAACAACAGGGATTTGAGCAGGTGCACAAGGCTTAGTTTTTATTATGAAACATTCTTGGCGTTCACCAAAAATTTTGGGGGGCCCAGAAAGCCCCTTTAAAAATAAGGCGAAGAAACAGGGAGATTTATATGTTTGCATGTACATACTGTATCTGCCAATAAATGCAAAAAACAGACCCAACTTGGGTTCAATAGTGAATACATTAGGGTTCGCCTAAAACCCAGACTCTCTGGTGTATATACAGCCAGGTCCATATATATTGGGACACATAAACAAATTTAGTTTTTATTGCCTGTTTACTAAAACATATTCAAGTTATGATTATATAATGGACATAAAGTCCAGACTTTTAGCTTTCATTTGAGGGTATCCACACTAAAATTGGAGGAATGGTTTAGGAGTTTCAGCTCCTTTACATGTGGCACCCTGTTTTTAAAGGGAATAAAAGTAATCGGACAATTGTCTCAAAGGCTGTTTCATGGGCAGGGGTGGGCAATTCCTTCATTATTTCATTCTCAATTAACCACTTAAGGACCCACGCCATACATGTATGGCGCTGGTGGACGTGACTTAACCCCTTAAGGACCCATGACGTATGGGTACATCATGGGTCCGGTCCCTAAGCATGGCGCCTGCTCCTGCCCGCTGCGGGCGCGATGGCTGCAGGGGTACGGCTGTTTCCTGTAGCTGACCCCCGCGGCTAATGATCGTGGTAGGCAGCAATGCCGATCGCAATCATTTAACCCTGCGCGATAAAACCGAAAGTAAAACTTTCGGCAGTGCTCCGGCTCCCCCTAGTGGTGATCGGAGGAATCGCAGCACTGGATGTAATAGCCTCGAACTCAATGAATAATTCGAGGCTACTACTTACTATTTGCTATGCAGCCCTTGTTAGCAATAGGGCTTCATAGGAAAGTAGTAAAATCCTCATAAACTCCAATACAAGTGTATCGGAGTTTATGATAGAAGCAATCAGATGACTGATTTATAAAGGTCCCTCTGGGACCTATATAAAAGTGTAAAAGAAAAATAAAAATAATTAAAAAAAATAAATAAATAAATAAAGAAAAACTAAAAATTCAAATCACCCCTCTTTCCCCAAAATTAAAATAAAAAAAATAAAAAAAAAAATAAATAAACATCATGGGTGTCGCAATGTGCGAAAACGCCTGTAGTATAAAAATATAAAAATATATTCCCCATACGGTAAACAGAAAAACGGAAAAAAGCGCCCAAATAGCTAATTCGCCGTTTTTGGACGCTTCATTTCCTCAAAAAAAAATTAAATAAAAAGTGATCAAAAAGTCCTACACACCCCATAATGGTATCAGCTAAAAGTTCAGATCTCCCCGCAAAAAATAAGCCCCCATACAACGCCATACACTTAATTACAAAGAAGTTATAGGGGTCAAAATATGGCGACAAATAAATAAAAAATTTCCCAAGTTTGAATTTTTTTTCACTATCAAAACACAAAAAAAACTATACATATTGGGTATCGCCGGATTCGTACTGACCTGTAGAATAAAACTAAATGGTCATTTTTATCGCACATAAATTGTCGTACCTTAAAAACCCGTAAAACTGTTGTGGAATTGCTTTTTTTTGCAATTTCACCCCATTTGGAATTTTTTTCCGGCTTCTCACTACATCATATGCAATATTAAATGGTGGCGTTTGAAAATACAACTTGTCCCGCCAAAAAAAGCCCTCATATGGCCAAGTAAACGTAAAAATAAAAAAGTTATGGCTCTGGGAAGGCAGTGAGCGCAAAACGAAAACGCAAAAATGAAAAAACCCTGAGTCCTTAAGGGGTTAAGGACCAGCGCCGTACATGTACGGCAGGCTGATCAGGCAGTTGCAGAACCCAGCAGTCACTGACAGCTGCATACGCTGCCATCGGTGAAATAGTTACACATAAAATTTTAAAAAAATATAGAAAAAAAAGAAAACCAGACATATTGGCTATTGCCGTGTCTGTAATGACCGGCTCTACAAAAATATCACATTATCCACCTCCTCACCTGAACTCCGTAGAAAAAATTAAATAAAAACTATGCTAAAACAATCAGTTTTTATGTCACCTTACATCACAAAAAGTGCAATACCAAGCAATCAAAAAGGTGTATCCCCTTCAAAATAGTACCAATCAAACCGTCATCTCATCCCGCAAAAAATGAGACTCTTCCTAAGACAATCGCCCAAAAAAATAAAAATAAACTATGGCTCTCAGAATATGGGGACACTAAAACATGATTTTTTTTTTGTTTAAAAAATGCTGTTATTGTGTAAAACTTAAATAAATAAATGTATACATATTCAGTATCGCCATGTCCGTAAAAACCTGCTGTATAAAAATATAAAATGATCTAACCCCTCAGGTGAACGCCATAAAATAAAATTACTATGTTAAGCCATTTTTTGTCACCTTACATCACAAAAAGTGTAATACCAAACGATCAAAAAGTCATATGCACTCTAAAATAGTACCAATCAAACTGTCATATCATACCGAAAAAAATGAGCCCATACATAAGACAGTCGCCCAAAAAATAAAAAAAACTATAGCTTTGGAATATGGAGACACAAAAAATATTTTTTTTCAAAAATGCTTTATTATGTAAAACTGAAACAAACAACCAAAAAAGTAGGCATATTTAGTATTGTTGCATCCGTAACACCCTGCTCTATAAAAATACTAGATGTCAGATGAACATTGTAAAAAACAAAAAATGAAAATGGTGCGAAAACAGCTATTTTTTGATACCTTGCCTCACAAAAAGTGTAATATAGAGCAACCAAAAATCATATGTACCCTAAAATAGTACCAACAAAACTGCCACCTTATCCCGTAGTTTCCAAAATGGGGTCACTTTTTTGGAGTTTCTACTCTAGGGGTGCTTCAGGGGGTCTTCAAATGTAACATGGTAACTTAAAATTATCCCAGTGAAATCTGCCTTCCAAAAACCATATGACGTTCCTTTCCTTCTGCGTAAACCTACAGAATCAGGGTAATAAATGTTGAGTTTTGTTTGGCTGTTAACCCTTGCTTTGTTAGTGAAAAAAAATGAATGAAAATGGAAAATCTACCAAAAAAGTGAAATTCTGAAATCTCATCTACATTTTCCTTTAATTCTTGTGAAACACCTAAAGGGTTAACAAATTATATAAAATCAGTTTTGAATACCTTGAGGGGTGTAGTTTCTAAAATGGGGCCATTTATGGGTGGCTTCTGTAAGTGACTTTAGACCTGAACTGGTCCTTAAAAATTGGGTTGTGGAAATGCTCTTAAAAATTTTAAGATTTGCTTCTAAACTTCTAAGCCTTCCAAATGTCTCAAAAAAAGAAAATGTCATTTACAAAATTATCCAAACATGAAGTAAACATATGGGAAATGTAAAATAATTATTTTAGGAGGTATCACTATCTGTTTTAAAAGCAGAGAAATGAAAATTTTGAAAATTGCGAATTTTTCAAAATTTTTGGTAAATTTGGTATTTTTTTATAAATAAAAATGAAATATTTTGACTTAAATTTACCACTTTCATGAAGTACAATATGTGACGAGAAAACAGTCTCAGAATAGCTTGGATAGGTAAAAGCGTTTTAAAGTTATCACCACATAAAGTGACACTGGTCAGATTTGCAAAAAATGGCCTGGTCCTTAAGGTAAAAGTTGACAGGGTCCTAAAGGGGTTAAGCACATAAATGGCCTGAAGTTGATTTGAGGTGTGATGCTTGCATTTTGAAGATTTTGCTGAGAAGTAAACATGCGGTCAAAAGAGCTCTCCATGCAGGTGAAACAAGACATCCTTCATCTGCGCAAACATCCGAGAAATTGCTACACTATTAGGAGTGGCAAAATCTACGGTTTAAAACACAACAATAGCTGATCTCAGGGAGACCAGCTACAAAAAACACAGCAGAGCCTCATTTAAGAGTCTCAACACAGCAATCCGAAGTGCAAAGCTCCCTGGGAAACAGTAATATGCAAAATAAATGTGGAGCGCCAGTTATGAAAGCCAATGAAAGCCAGATATCCCTAAAAGGAAGGAAAACCGAGCAAAAAATCTACAGTTTGGTACATCTTGAGAAAGTAAGAAAGCACTGGTGACCTTAACAATGCAAAAAGACCTGAACACTCAGACAATATTGATGGATGATCTTAGAATATTTACCATGGTGAAGAGAAACCCCTTCACACCAGCCAACCAAGTGAACAACACTCTCCAGGATATAGGGGTATCAATATCCAAATCTACCATAAAGAGAAGACTGCATGAAAGTAAATACAGAGGGTTCACTGCACGGTGCAAGCTACTCATAAGCCTCAAGAATAAGAAGGATGGCTGGTACTTTGCTAAAAAAAACATCTTAAAAAACCGGCACACTTCTGGAAAAACATTCTTTGGACAGATGAAACCAAGATGAACCTCTACCAGAATGATGGAAAGAAAAAAGTATGGCGAAGGCGTGGTAGAGCTCATGATCCAAAGCATACCACATCATCTGTAAAACACGGTGGAGGCAGTGTGATGGCTTGGGCATGCATGGCTGCCAGTAGCACTGGGTCCCTAGTGTTTATTGATGATGTGACACGGGACAGAAGCAGTTGGATGAATTCTGGGGTTTTCAGAGACATTCTGTGTGCTCAAATGCAGCCAAACTTGTTACGGTATAACCCGGTATGGTGAGGGTTAATACCGTTCGGGCGATTCCCCTGGAGAAGAGCACAGCAACCCACAACCGCTGGAATCCACCGAACTGGAACCATACGAAGTCCTCCTCTCCTGGAACAGGCAAGAGAACGTTCTGACGTAGCAATTCCCCCCAAGTACGAGACGAGGCTCCGTATTAATGGTTAAACAGGAATTCTAACTTTATTGAGGGCTACCTGCCCGGTATTTATGCAGGTCTCCCACCTGGTGGACACTCCCCAAGGGGACCAGAAGGAAGACTGCGACACAGGATACAGCAGCCAATCACACACAATGGGACAATACAGACACCCCCAGCATATCCCTCCCCTCTGCCTGTGATACAATTTCCCTACACAGGTTAATGTAATCATCACAGGCAGGAGAATACACAATGTCTTCTGTCCTGGAGACAATCGAGGACTCATTCAATTATCTCTCAGGACAAAGGGAAATCGCCAATACACACGTGGGGACAATAGGACAGACATCATTATTCAATATACAATGTCCCACCCTTTACAGTACACACAGACATTTAACATATCCCCAGATGGCTTGGATCTGAGCGCTCAATATATCCAAACAGCGCTCAGATGCCACAAACACAGTCAAATCGCCATGGGGTTTAAGTTTAGCATGGGCTGATGAGAGGGCCCATAATCCTGGGGCAAGAGGCTGGCAATCTGTCCCCTCCAAAACCCAGTGGCGCGGTTGGTTTCGCCACAAAACTGATTGGTGGGGTTTCATAATACAGATGGACAATGACCCAAAACATAAAGCCAAAGCAACCCAGGAGTTTATTAAAGCAAATAAGTGGAATATTCTTGAATGGCCAAGTCGGTCACCTGATCTGAACCCAATAGAGCATTTCACTTGTTAAAGACTAAACTTCAGACAGAAAGGCCCACAAACAAACAGCAACTGAAAACCGCTGCAGTAAAAACCTGGCAGAGCATTAAAAAGGAGGAAACACAGCATCTGGTGATGTCCATGAGTTCAAGACTTCAGGCAGTCATTGCCAACAAAGGGTTTTCAACCAAGTATTAGAAATTAACATTTTATATACAATTATTTAATTTGTCCGATTACTTTTGAGCCCCTGAAATGAAGGGATTGAGTTTAAAAAATGCTTTAGTTCCTTACATTTTTATGCAATCATTTTGTTCAACCCACTGAATTAAAGCTAAAAGTCTGAACTTCAACTGCATCTGAAACATCTGAATTGTTTTGCTCAAAATCCATTGTGGTAATGTACAGAACAAAACTTAGAAAAATGTTGTCTCTGTCCAAATATATATATGGACCTAACTATAGGTAGAAAGGTAATTTGCAACAAGGCAGAGGCAGCTCACCCCTGATGACCGCTGAATGGGAGCACGGAATAGTCCTCTGGTGGACACATCGAAGTAATGCGAAAAAAATCCAGCTCACCAAAATCCAAGCGATTCTTTATTAAAGTTCATAAAAAATTCCAAAACATCAGGACAGACATACGACACCGTTACGCGTTTCGGGCCTCTTACAGATATGGGCCCTTCATCATGACTGGTGCAACATACAAAAAGAGACATCTTAAAAGCCCAACTCACACCTGAATTCCTAATTGCCAGGTCACATGGTGCAGACACCTGTGCCGACTAAATCAGGAAAAAGGAGCAGGGTGCTCTAAAGTACACAAAGGTATAGATAAAATATATACCATATAAAATCAAAGGAAAATGACATACTCTCTCAATACTGTAATATCAGATCATACTTCCTATTTAAGCCTTGCGGGATGCGTGTTTTTAATTTAAACATCCAGTAGGATTCCCGGTTCAATAATTTTCTCTTCATGTCCCCTCCTCTGGTTGGCACGAACACCCTTTCAATACCCTGTACTCTGAGTTTGCTGGTGTCGCCGCCATGCACAACCGCAAAATGTGCACTGGCGGCTGAAACATTCCGGGTGCGATAGTGCGGCACATCAGATATGTGTTGTGATTTATGTCATCATGTGCAGTCTCTGCAACCTACAATATGTGGGCTGCACGTCCAACCCCCTGAAGGTTCGCATAAGAAAGCACATATCTGATGTGCCACACTATCGCATCCGGAATGTTTCAGCCGCCAGTGCACATTTTGCGGTTGTGCATGGCGGCGACACCAGCAAACTCAGAGTACAGGGTATTGAAAGGGTGTTCGTGCCAACCAGAGGAGGGGACATGAAGAGAAAATTATTGAACCGGGAATCCTACTGGATGTTTAAATTAAAAACACGCATCCCGCAAGGCTTAAATAGGAAGTATGATCTGATATTACAGTATTGAGAGAGTATGTCATTTTCCTTTGATTTTATATGGTATATATTTTATCTATACCTTTGTGTACTTTAGAGCACCCTGCTCCTTTTTCCTGATTTAGTCGGCACAGGTGTCTGCACCATGTGACCTGGCAATTAGGAATTCAGGTGTGACTTGGGCTTTTAAGATGTCTCTTTTTGTATGTTGCACCAGTCATGATGAAGGGCCCATATCTGTAAGAGGCCCGAAACGCGTAACGGTGTCGTATGTCTGTCCTGATGTTTTGGAATTTTTTATGAACTTTAATAAAGAATCGCTTGGATTTTGGTGAGCTGGATTTTTTTCGCATATGGACCTAACTGTATAGTCTTGGGAACAGATGCTGCATGTGGGGATCCATAGAGGCATTTGCATGGGATTACAGCATGGACAAACAGAAGTAGGGCACCCGGATTTTTGTTGCCTTTTTTGTGGCATTTTATCTAAATGTTTGTGTGAAGTGCACTTTTTTTTCTAGCGTCTTTCCTTATAGTGAAAGTGAAAAAACATCAAGAGTTACAGAATTGCTGCATTTTTAAAAGAAGCCAGAAAGACAAAGAAATGCCACTTCATTACGGTAACAAAATGCCAGGAGCAGAAAAATGCTTGTGTGTCCTGCATTTTCTATTTCCCATAGACCTTCAGCTAACTGGTCTAAGCCAATAAGCCAACCAATGATGTGACCAATGATATTTTGATCCTGAGGAGGTGGGTTCTGGTCCACACAGCAGATACTGTAAGATTCGACTAATCACAATGGGGGCTCAGCATACCAGAACGAAGCTCATTAATCAGCAATAAGAGAATGCCCTGCAATACCTGTTGTATAATGCATTTGCCAAACAGAGGGGGAAAACTTCCCATGGTACAAGGAAAGTACAAGGAAATGAAAATTTTGGGTAAAAGGTTGTAGGCAATTGTAAAGTGATCCCTCAAGATACAATGGCCTCAGGATAATATTTCCAACACACAATGGTCTTTCCTAGGCCATGGTAAGTTGAAACTAGATAGATCCAACCAATCAACATGGCTATTTCCTTGGTAAAACACCAGTACTAGTTGTCTAGTAGTGCTTCTCTACAGTACAAAGCGGTACTACGTGTCCTGTACTGCCCTCTGCCTGTACCAAGATGAGAAGCTCCTGTCAACATCACATGAGAGCAGTTCTATTTTATTTTTCTGGTACACTAGGTGCCATACAAAAAGTAGGCCTTGTGCAGCTCCCAGCATCTAATACTGACTGTTATATGTAATGACTTGCTTTATCTGTCTTAGTTTTCTGCTCATTCTTCTTCTAAAATGTAATTTTTTTCTTATTAAGGAAAGATATTTTGGAACTTTGTAACCAATTACTAGTTTTCCAAATAGTTATAGTTTCAAATTACAAGGGTTTCAGCATGCAATGATTACCCAGGAACCAATAATATTGCAACTTGAGGGACCACTGCCCTCACCTACAACCATTTCGAATACCCATACAAGAAGCTCCTTGTGACTTTCATATCTGTATGTGAATCATTTCTGGCACACAAAGTTTATTATTTATGCACACATAGCATCAAAATGGGAGCTGAATGACTCGCTGTGTCATAAACCTGGGAGAGATCCTGCCAGACGGGGAATAGCTACTGGGCACCCAATATTTATTGTTCAGTGCTCACACACTTATAAAACGCTATACAAAAGCCAGCCAAGAAATGAGCATAAAAAGCTGGTACATATTTTATCAGAGTAGGGAAAAACAGCTGAATAGATAAAAAAAAAAATATTGCTTTTCATCATGGAGGAAGGATAATTTAACAAGAAAATCTAGGATCTGGCCTAAGTTGTCCCTAAAGACATGGTGTACCTACTGTTGTAAGAATGACCTCCTATATATCTGAATTTAAGGACCACTGTGATAGAGTTTCTGCAGCCAGAGCCACAACCACTCCCATCCACCACGCCAGCTCCTCGGAGGTTTGCTGACCCGGCCTGGTTATCGACAGTGCATACCCTACACTCCACACCTTTCACCCCAAGGCCACTCCAAAATACCATCATGCAGGAGCCCTAAAACCAGGGAGTGCTTTTAGGCAAGAAAGAGTGCACCCTTGTTTCACTGCACTGGCCCTAGGGAGCAACGGTGTGAACCACTGTCTGCACTTTCTGCAGCCAGTGCCACTACCACTCCAGTTCCTCAGGGGCTTGTTGCAGATATATAGTACCACTGTTTTACAGCATAACTTTCTCTTCCTAGATTCTCCCAATTAGAATCACACAAAATTCAGATTCTAACAAATACAAATGTAAAAAAAAACAGACGGAATTTAGAAATTTCAGAATCGATTAGATCACCTCTATATATAGTAGAGGATAGTGGCGTAACTAGAAATTACTGGGCCCCACAGCAAATTTTTGAATGGGCCCCATCCCAGCAGCTTTTTTGCAACCCCCACCTCCTGTGCAATCGCCACACCTCTGGTTAGTCAAGTTCACTCTCTCTCCTCCTGTCTCTGTATATAATATCATTTTATAATACAGCTGAGGGGACCCACACAATAAAATCTTTCAGTCCTCCTCCTGGGTGGGCCCCAAAGCAGTCACTTCCCCTGCTTCCCCTATAGCTACACCCCTGGTAGAGGATATGCTGGCATGTAATGATTACAACATTAAAAAGAGCCAGGTATAAGGAACATAAGTTGCTCAGCATTTAGTGATTCATTTACAGCCATATAGAATTGGCTGACAATTGTTTGTTACCTTTTGGTGCCATCTGTCTGGAGTTTGTACGGTCTCTGTGTTTGTGTTGGTTTCCTTCCATGCTCCTAAGTACTGTGTTGTGGAATATGTTGGGGCTATAGAAATGAGTAAAATAAATGGAGACATATACTTTTGGCATGTGTTTCCATTGGATAGACAGCTTTTTGAATAATAAAAATGATGGTTAGGTAAGAATGAAACGATGTTTTACCTTTTTTTTTTGTCAATTTATAAATTAAAGGGACACTAACCACGTACTTTGTGACTTTTTTATTTGTTCTATGCTCATAATAAGTTTTGACTTTATACAAAATAACCATATAGTTTTGCTACCATTGTTCTCCTCAAAACTCTTCTTAAAAAACAGGTAGTCATACCTAATGCTAGTGAATGTGGCCACATTGTGACCTGCAAGGGGCAGCGCTTTCATCTCAACAATTGACAGAAATCCAAACCTACTGGCTGTCTGTGTGATTGCATTCCCTATTATTAGCTAGGACTGGTGGTGTGACATTTGCAGTCTTAAAGGGGTTCTATACTTTTCTCTTACTGATGATCTATCCTTTGGATAGATCAGCATCTGATGGGCCGGGGTTATGACACCTGGGACCCCTGCCGATCAGCCGTTTGAGAAGACAGAGGCTCTCGCCGTGGCTTTGTCGCTGCTTTCTGCAGGTGTGTCGGACCCAACTGATCAGATATAGACATAGGATAGATATTCAGTAAGAATAAGGTACAGAACCCCTTTAAAGGTGATTTTTAACAAATATGCTCATGCAGTTGCTTACCTCATGTATATCTTTCACATGCTTTTTTTGTCAATGTGGACACTCCTGACCCTTTTTCACCATATAAGACTACTTTCACATTTGCGCTAAAGATATCCGGCAGGCTGTTCTGGTTAGGGTAGGGCCAGATAGGGTGTGCACTGCCGGAGCCCATGGCTATAATGGGATTCAGCAGGGATCTGGACGGTTTCCAGCATGAACGCTGAATAAAGTTATGGTGTTACTTATATCACACAGTGAAGGCCATAAAAAAATTCCACAAAGTAATGTCAATATTGGTGTTTTTTTATTTTTCCCTCTAAAAATAAAATACTAAAAGTTATTTAATACACTATGTTCACCCCAAAATGGTTCCTAAAAAAAAAAAATACAACTCATCTCACAAAATCAAGAAAAAGTTTTGGAAGAAAAAATTAAAAAGTTCAGACTACTAAAACACCGAGAGGGACAATGTTACTGGTCCTTAAGGTCAAAATTAGTTGTGTCACTAAGGGGTTAAACGTGTAATTGTGTCCTCTGAGTTGTGTGCCAACAATATTTACTTCAGACACAGATTAAAAACCTACAATAAAAAAGTGACATTTTCAGGAGGATTTTTCCAATTTTATGTGACTATTAGGAGGTTAAAGTTATTTAAGCCGTCTAATGTCCTATACAAAATAAAATGACATTTACAAAATAATGCCAACATAAAGTAGACATATGGGGATGTTAATAACTATTTTGTGAGGTATTACTATCGGTCTTAAAAGCAGAGAAATTCAAATTTAAAACATTATGAATTTTTCCAAATTTTCTGTAAATATAAGATTTTTTTTTTTTTTTTTTTATAAAGGTTAAACACATCAACCCAAATATATCACTAAATGAAGTCACAAAAAACACTACCACATAAAGTGATATACTGTATGTCGGATTAGGTAAATCAGGCTGTATCAAGAAGCTGAAAACTGGCTGTGGGAGGGGTTAAAAGCCAAAGAAACATTGAAGGCAACTTGCTCATTCTTTTTATAGATGCGGGGAATTTACAAGACGAAAAACAGATTCAGTTATACTATTAACACTGTCCTTGCAGTTTATAAAATGTCATGGGGAGAACCTCCCCACAAAGAGATGAGTACAACTGCCGGTCAGATGCTACTGCCCCAAACTGCGCTGGTGGTGCCTATGTTGTTAAAGGGCATCTGTACCAGGAAATTCACTGCTGAATGCCTTGTAGGGCTAGTTCACCTTAATGTAATGAAACCTTTCACTTAGCGAATCTTTGCTTCAATCTGGAGAAAACAGAACTTTGAATCCACTATGAAATATGAATTTGAAGAGCACTGAGGGCAGGCCCAAGCCACTCTGAGCACCTTTGCTCTTCAGGCCTTCCCTTCCATCCCCTCTCTTTCCTACTGATTAATAGGACCAGGTTAATAAATAGTCATCGAGTCTGTTCCTGCCAATCAAGAAGGAGAGGGAAGATATGGCAGAGGAAGCAGGTGGCACAAAATAGCTCGGTGCATGTAACTGCTAATTTGCAAATGGATTAAAAGTACTTTTTCTCCAGGAAAAAGTGGCTAAATGGCAAAAATTACAGGGTCTTCTTATCTCCATTAGAGCAGGGCTGCAACTGTGTATCACTGCCATGTCCCCACTCCTGACTGCACAAGTGTGCCCGTGCAATTAGTAGAATGCAATCCTTCAAGTTCTATGATTCAGTATTAAAGGTAGTGATACAATTGCAGAGCTGCCTACTTATAATGTAGATCTGGGTAAGGTTCGATCCACAGTTTTATAATTGACATATGAATTATTGAATGTTCCATCACTCTGTCCTGCATAGCATTCAGTATCGGCATTTGAGTCATTGGTTTTCGACATTTAGCTATATTTCTGTATTCATGGGTTTTTGAAGTTATATACAGGCAGGAGATGGAGCAAAATGCGTACTGAATATTAATATAAATGATCTCTTTGCTCTGCGTGTAGACTCTACGCACTCTGATCTCTGACCGTCTGCTTCCAGTTTGAATTATTTATTTGGCTTTGAAGACTTTCTTCCCATAACATCGCACATATTCGGTTTGTTAGGGAAAGGTTATCCAAGGGCCCATAGGCGCCATATTTTCTTTTGCACTTGAAGAACCTCATATGTTTACTGGAGATAGAATTACTACTTCATCCAATTAAAAGATAATCCATGGTTTCATGATCTCTTATGCATCCTTTGTAGTTCACTCTATGAGCTGAAACCGTGTGATGTAACAATGATGAAATTTTGTACATATGACTTAGGCCTCATGCACAAGACAGTTTTTTTATGCTGTCCGCAAAAAGGGGTTCCGTTGTTCAGTGATCCGTGTCCGTTTTTGCCTTCCGTTGTGTTTCCGTGTGTCTTCCGTTTTTTTAGCGGACATGACCCAAAAGATTTTACCAAAAGACAGGCTGACAATTTTTCCCAAGTGCCTGCCAAGGGATCCGCAAAAAAACGGACATGGAACGCGGATTACACACGGATGGCCATCCGCATATTTTCACGGACCCATTGACTTGAATGGGTCCGTGAACCGTTTTTCACGGACAAGAATAGGACAGGTTATATTTTTTTGACGGACTGGAATCACAGACCACGGACGCGGAGGACAAACGTTGCATTTGCCGAGGTTTCCACGGACCCATTGAAAACCAATGGGTCTGCAGAAAATCACGAAAAACGGAGCAACGGACACGGAATCAAACAACGGTCGTGTGCATGAGGCCTTAATAAAAGAAAAATAGCAGAAGACATGAAGATTTTTTTAGCATTGTGCCTTTGGTTTTCAGTATACTTTGTGCATGTTTTTAAAGTATACTAATGTTATTGCATTGACTATTAGGCCTCTTGCACACGAACGTTTTTTTTGCGGGTGTACGGGCCGTTTTTATGAGTTCCGTATACGGTCCATATACGGACCCATTCATTTCAATGGGTCCGCAAAAAAAAACGGAAGTGTTTCCATATGCATTCCGTTTCCGTGTTTCCGTTTTTCCGTTCCGTGGAAAGATAGAACATGTCCTATTATTGCCCGAAAAATCACGGTCCGTGGCTCCATTCAAGTCAATGGGTCCGCAAAAAAAACGGAACGCATACGGAAATGCATCCGTATGTCTTCCGTTTCCATTCCGTTTTTGCGGAACCATCTATTGAAAATTTTAAGCCCAGACCAATTTTTTCTATGTAATTACTGTATACTGTATATGCCATATGGAAAAACGGAACTGAAAAACGGAACGGAAACGGAAACACAACGGATAACAAAAATGGAACAACGGATCCGTAAAAAACGGATACGGTCGTGTGCAATAAGCCTTAGTCAGGCATATCCAGAAGATCAGTACCTAAAGGGTTAACATATGTCATTCTCCCAATGTTCAGTAATCACACATGTGGACACCACCAGGTGATAAAAACAACTGGTTCAAAGTGTGATAGAGCTAGATAGGAAGGATGTGCTATTATGAAGGATGTGCTATTATGAAGGATGTGCTATTATGATAAATTAAAGGGGTATTCCCGTCTATTACATTTATGGCTTTTCGACAGGAGGTCATGTCTGATAGGTGCGGGGACCAGGAGCGGAGCAGGGAGCAGTGTAAGTATATTCCCTGTGAGGGACCCGGCCTATGGGGGGACAGTTCATAGTATTGGATAACCCCTACAAGGCCCACCTCTGGTATAATCTTCATGAATCAGGTCCAAACTATTTAGAGAAACCCAACCTCCCCTACTTTGATAAATGGTCTTTGCTAAAATTCCTTGGAAAATTGTCTGGGGGTCACAGGTATCTCCCCTTCTATTCAATATTGCATTTAATCCCCTACTAAAGCATTTGACTCTCTTTCTATCTTTCAGGGAATCATGACAGGAACCAAAATGGTCAAAAAGTTACAAAGCTTGGTACACACCCATAGTGGGCAGAAATTTGCAACGTTTTATGATTTTAGGTTGCTCTCACTAATTTTTAAAGTGGGAAATTGGGCATGATTACATAGTTAATACGGTTGAAAAAAGATGCGAAACCCAGAAGGAAGTGATTTCTACACATTTTATAAGCATTAATGTCATTTACTTTTAAGGATTCATCTAATCCCTTTATAAAACTGTCCACTGTTCCTGCTGTGACCACGTCCTGAGGAAGACTATTCCACAGATTCACAGTTCTTACAGTAAAGAAGCTTTGACACTTCTGGAGATTGAACTTTTTCTTCTCCAGTCGGAGGCAGTGCCCCCTTGTCTTTTGAGGGCATTTGACATGAAACAGTTTTTTACCGTATTTTTTGTATGGCCCATTTATATATTTGCATAGGTTAATCATGTCCCCCCTTAGACGTCTCTTCTCAAGACTAAATAAATGTAATTCTTTTAATCTTTCTTCATAACTAAGACCCTCCATGCCCCTTATCAGTTTAGTCGCTCTCCTCTGCACTTTTTCGTCCTTTCTATGAACTGGTGCCAGAACTGAAGTCCATGCCTCGTTTGATGCATGACAATATCCTGGTGGCCTTAGAAGCAGCTTATTGACATTGTATGCTGTTATTTAATCTATCATCTACAAAGACACCCAAATCTTTCTTTATAAGTGTGTTCAAGTTAGCTTGTAATTTATGGACATCTTCCATAGACTGCACAGTAGTACATAGCTTAGAGTCATTTGCAAAAATAGAAATGTTGCTATTAATCCTGTCCTCAATATCATTATTAAGTAAATAAATTATATAATAGAGGACCCAGCACTGAACCTTGGGGTACACCACTTATAACCCAGGACAAAATAGGAATCATTGACCACAGCTCTATGGACACAGTCCTTCAGACAGTTTTCAATCCAATTACAAACTATACTTTCCAAGCCTATAGACCTTACTTTACCTATTAACGTCTATGACGTCGCCCCTCTGTCGCCCCTCTGTCCAAGCTACTGCTCACCTCCTCATAAAAACAAATCCGGTTAGTTTGACTACTTCTGTCCTTGGTAAACCCATGTTGGTTATCACTTATAATATTACTACATACTCCTGTATATCGTCCCTTAAGGGGCCTTCAAACATTTTTCCCCATGACAGAAGTTAAACTGGTCTATAATTACCGGTGGAGGACCTAGATCATTTTTTGAATATGGGCACCACATTTGCCTTGCACCAATCACTTGACACTGTACCAGTACCTATAGAATCTTTAAAAATTATAAACAGGGGCACAGCAATGACTGAACTGAGCTCTTTAAGCACTCTTGGGTGTAATCCATCTGGACCCAGAGCCTTGTTCACATTTACCTTATTTAACTTATCTTGGACCATATCTACAGCATTAAGCGCTGGACTGGTCGGCACTGCTCTGGAAATGTTTGCGGTGCACGTGTCAATGGGTCGGCGTCCCTGGAATACTTCAAAAATGGAGACCGGCACCCGCTTCAGTTGATCTTTGGAAATGCTTTAATTTGTCACATATGATACAAGTGACGCGTTTCGGCACTTTATTGTGCCTTCATCAGACTCATGAGTCTGATGAAGGCACAATAAAGTGCCGAAACGCGTCACTTATGTCATATGTGACAAATTAAAGCATTTCCAAAGATCAACTAAAGCGGGTGCCGGTCTCCATTTTTGGACAATATCTACAGTTAGCTAATTGAGTATATTACTGGATGTACTAACAGCCCCAGCACCACAGATATCAGCTCATTTCTCAACTTTTGTATATACAGAACTAAAAAACACATTTAGTAAGGGATCATGCACATAACCGCGTGCTGCCCGTGGCCGTATTGCAGCCCGCATACGTCGGGTCCGCAATACACAGGGCACCGGCTGTGAGCAGCTGCATCACGGACCACTGGCCCATTCACTTGAATAGGTCCGCAATCCAGGAGATGCGGTGCGAAAGCAAGGATCGGAAGCCCACGGAAGCACTATGGAGTGCTTCTGTGGTGTTTCTGGCCGTGCCTCGGCACCGCAAAAAAGTAGTGCATGCAGCACCTTTTTGCGGTGCGGACCGTCAGATGCCCCACGGTCGATGCCCGTGCATTGTGGACTGCAATTTGCGGTCCGCAGCACGAGCCTGGTCAGCACACGGCCGTGTGCATGAGCCCTAACTCTGCCTTTTTCTTATCTTTCGTGAATAACCCCCCTTTACCATTATTTTGTGGACCTACCTGCTCAGACCTTTTTTTAGCATTTATATATTTAAAGAATTTTTGGGGATTTGTTTTGCTTTCTTTTGCTACCTGCTGTTTGTTTTGGATTTTTGTAAATTTTATCTCCTTTTTACAGATTTTGTTAAGCCCTTTGTAAACTTCAAAGGCTACATCTGACCCCACAGATTTGTATTTTCAAATGCCCTTTTTACAGTAGTTGTAAACCATGGGGGGTTTAATTTTAGCCATTTATACTTGTTACCTGAAGGAATAAATTTGTAGTGCAATTACTCAATGTGGATTTAAAGCTGTCCCATTTATTCTCAGTATTATTATGTGACAGTAGTTGCTCCCAGTCTATGCCCTGAAATGCTGCCCTCAACCCAGGTAAATTAACCTTTTTAAAATTCTGTGTTTTTGCTCTGCCTGACAGAGTTTGCTTCTTATAGTATAGGGGAATATGATTATATTGTGGTCACTATTACCTAGTGTTTCTCTAACAGTAACATTTCCAAAAAGCTCTGCATTATTATAAATTACCAGATCCAATCTGTCCACTTGCCCCTAGTGGGAGCTTCTATGAACTGGCCCACAAAGTTGTCCTGCAGCAAGTTGAGGAATTTTCTCCCCTTTGCGGTTGAGGCAGAATTATGACCCCAGTCAATGTCTAGGAAGTTAAAATCTCCCATCTTGACCACTGTAGAAGCCTGTGCAGCCCGCTCTATTTGGTTATACAGTTGAGCTTCTATCTCCCCTGTGATGTTAGGGGGTCTATAGATTACACCAAGTATTAATTTTTCAGTGTTTATATCCCTTTGAACTTCCACCCATAAGGTTTCCACATCCTCACCATCCGTACCCACAATTGCCTCTTTCACACTTATCTTCATATCACTTCTCACATACAGACACACGCCACCGCCTTTTCTAGTGACCCTATCTTTCCTAAATAGTGTAAAACCCTTAATATTAACAGCCCAGCCATGCAAAGAATCCAACCGCATCTCATCCACACCAACTATATCTATGTGTTCTTCTAGTACCATAGCCTCCAGCTCCTCCATTTTGCAAGATAGACTTCTGGCATTTATGAAAATACATTTTAAATTGCTATTACCTGTAAAGTGAATATCTGGGATTTTTGGGTTACCTTGGTTGATGCTTGTATGTAACAGGTTCTTGTTACCAGCAGCTCTACTTTTACTACTCCTCACTAACCCCAGCCCCCACTAAATCCCCCCTGTCCCCTCCTATATCCCACTCTCTATCTACACTATATACCCCCTTATTAGTATGAACCCCCACCCTCCCGCCAAATCCTAGTTTAAAAGCTCCTCTAGCCAGCTAACAATTTTTTCCCCCAAAGCAGTTGCACCCTCCCCATTAAGCTGCAGCCCGTCCCTACTGTAGAGCCTGTAACCGACCGAGAAGTCGGCCCTGTTTTCCATGAACTCAAACCCTTGCTTCCGGCACCAACTTCTGAGCCACTTATTTAACTCCCTAAGCTCCCGTTGTCTCTCTGGTGATTCCCGTGGCACTGGTAGTATTTCTGAAAACACCACCTTGGAGGTCCTGGATGAGCTTCTCTCCTAGTTCCCTAAAATCATTTTTAAGGACGTTCCTTAGGGGCTATGTATTGGAGGGGCTGAAGGGAGACAAGTGAGGTTTTTGTTAAAAAAAAAAAATTACTGTGAAGGGGGCCCATATTTGGGCATAACTATTGTGAAACGGCAAATCTGGGCATAACTATAGTGAATGGGCCACATCTGGGCATAACTAGTATGAGGGGGCACATCTGGGCATAAATATTGTGAAGGGGCACATCTGGGCATAACTATTGTGAAGGGGCACATCTGGGAATAACTATTGTGAAGGGCCACATCTGGGAAAAACTATTGTGAAGGGGCACATCTGGGCATGTCTTATGAAAGGGCACATCTGTGCATAACTATTGTGAAGGGGCACATCTGGGCATAACTATTGTGAAGGGGCACATGTGGGCATAATTATTGTGAAGGGGCACATGTGGGCATAACTATTATGAAGGGGCACAATGTGGGCATTACTACTGTGAGGGAGCACAATCTTGGCATAACTACTGTGAATGGGACACA
This sequence comes from Bufotes viridis, assembly GCA_033119425.1. NCBI lineage: Eukaryota > Metazoa > Chordata > Amphibia > Anura > Bufonidae > Bufotes > Bufotes viridis. Next base: position 236,304,905 of record CM065591.1, on the reverse strand, counting down.
ATGTGTGCATTGCTACAGTGAGGGGCACAATGTGGGCATAACTACTGTGCGGGGAACAACGTGTGCATAATTACTATGAGGGAGCACAATATAGGCACAACTATTGTGAGGCAGGCTTAGGGAGACCCATATCACATAAGGCTCCCTCTATATACAAACCATCCCTGCTCAATACCTCACCAGTAGTGTCATAATTTTGAGGGAATTGTACTGGGATATTCTGAACAACTAACAGGATCCCCTAAAAATAGCTATATTTACTTACAACTCCCTCATATGAGAATGCTGGTTAATGGATGGTGCAAACATAGTTCTGCCTGAGCTATATTCTGGATATATGTCTGGTATAGATAAACAATATAAACTATATACCAGCAGTAGCTTTCAGACAAAACAATCCATCCTTACCAGCGTACGCTGAATAGTAATTGTTGTCAGTCAGCTTTTCTACCTAAAAACCATCACATCAACGAACCCTCTTGATTCTTTTTAATAAACAGTATTTAATAAAGTTTATTATTTTAATATTAAGCCGTGACTACACTTTCAGTTAGCCACATTATAGAAGATGTCAACAACACATGGGCGCTTAATTTCCATACTGCCAGCTGTCTCCTCCCTGTGGGCTACAAAATACAGATGATGAGGGCAAGTGGCCTTGTCAAAATCAAAATAAAGACTGACTGCCACGGTAAGGTTCATGGTTTTTTTTAATAGATGGGACAATAACTATGTCACAATGAAGCTCTTCAGCAATCTATGTTGATGATGACCTCACGAATGTCCATGTCTGCCGGACAGCCATTACAAAGTTACATTGGTCAGCCAAGTACACAGATGCACATAGTAGATAAGCCATCCCATGTAGAGGTAAAGTGAGGACATGTGCAGGAACCGTCAGCTGAGGGCATGCTTTGTCTTCATCAAGAAAATGGATTCCAATACATGACATGTTGGACCAATGTTAAGACTAGAAATAGACTTTTTTGCTGCATCAATTTTTGCATATGTGCTATTCCCACCTCCTTCATCTGCAGTCTGACCTGCTCTTCCTCTTTCCCCATACTTACCCTCCCTACATTTTATAGCAACATGTATCACCTTTTAAGAAAATAGAAGAAATAGTAGGAATCTTGCATGCACACCTGGACACATAAGGCCGAGAGTTCCTATGCAAGAACACTATATGGGCCACTAATCTTTGAACTGCTCAGCTTAAAGCACCCCCTGTCCCCTTATATATAAGAATCCACTAGTATTTGTAAGCCATGCAGTTATTATTATGTATTATTAAAGCACCATTCATTCCATGGTGCTGTACATATGAAAAGGGGTGTACATAAATAATACTAAACAAATGCAATAAGCAACAAGACGAGTTACAAACTGGTACAGACGAAGAGAGGACTCTGCAGATGAGGGCTTACAATCTACAACAGGGGTCTCAAACTCGCGGCCCGCGGGCCATTTGCGGCCCTCAGTGCAATATTTTGTGGCCCGCCTTCGCAAAAATGAATGAAATCGCATTAGTAAAAAAAATCTGAAGAGTACCAATAATCGCAAGAGCTTACAAATAATGCAGGCATATTGGCTGGGCGGACGGCAGCGTGACTCCCTGATGTCACGTGCCCACGCCGCCTACTTTATGAATGAAGCAGGCGGCGCAGGCACGTGACGTCAGTGAGTCACGCTGCGGCCTGCCGTCCGCCCAGCCGACATGCCCGCATTATTCGTAAGCTCCTGCGATTATTGGTAACTTCAATAATAGGTGAGGGGGCATGATTTAATGAATAAGGGGATATTTTATGAATGAGGGGACATTGTATAACTTTATAGTGCAGGACTGTGAGCGGCAGGATGGGGGGATCTGTGGATTGCACTGTTAAGGGGAGGGGTCTGTGGATGGCACTGTTATGGGGTGGGGTCTGTGGATGACACAACAGTGCCATCCACAGATCCCCCATAACAGTGCCATCCACAGATCCCCCATAACAGTGCCATCCACAGATCCTCCATAACAGTGCCATCCACAGATCCCCCATCAGAGTGCCATCCACATATCCCCCATCACAGTGCCATCCACAGATCCCCCATCACAGTGCCATCCACAGATCCCCCATCACAGTGCCATCCCCAGATCCCCCGTAACAGTGTCCATCACAGATCCCCCATCACAGTGCCATCCACAGATCCCCCATCACAGTGCCATCCACAGATCCCCATCACAGTGCCATCCACAGTTTCCCCATCACAGTGCCATCCACAGATCCCCCATCACAGTGCCATCCACAGATCACCCACAGATCCCCCATAACAGTGTCATCCCCAGATCCCCCAAACAGTGTCCGTCACAGACCCCCCCATAACAGTGTCCGTCACAGATCCCCCATAACAGTGCCTGTCACAGATCCCCCCCATAACAGTGTCATGCACAGACCACCATTAGTTCCAAACCCACCAATAACACACCTTTTGGTTAAAAATATATTTTTTCTTATTTTCTTCCCCAAAAATCTAGGTGTGTCTTATGGGCCGATGCGTCTTATAGGGCAAAAATACGGTACTTCGCGCCTAGCGCAGACGTCATTTCCGTGAAATCCCTTATGCGGCCCAGCCTCACCCAGACTTTGCCTCCTGCGGCCCCCAGGTAAATTGAGTTTGAGACCCCTGATCTACAAGGTTCATTGCTTAAGTCTTTTACATGGAATTTAATTGGGCCCCTAGTCTACTGGACCCCTGTGATCTTATTTGTTTGCTGATATGTTATTTTTCTGTTCAAAACATAGCATCAAAACCTATTTACATCTTATATTCTTGAAGCTTTCCAATGGTTATATCATTTTCTCATAAGTCAGTAGTATACATAACTTCTGTGCCATACTGTATGTTAATGGTCCAGAACGGTCAAAAACCTCTTCACTCACCAAAGATCATGTACAAGTAGGAAGGGGAAAGAGGGGTATGTAGCTGCAGCTTCTCAAGTTACGTAGTAGGGCCTTATAGGGCATAGGCAGATTTATGTTGAAAAAATATAAAGATCTTTTTTTGTCTACACACATTGACTGGTTTTGAAAAGTATAGACATTTGCCCTGGGGTTTCACTAAAAGTTGTATCATTCTGAAAATTTGAAATGAGGACAATGGGTATAAACGTACTTTATTGAATGACACATTTCTGGCACACAATCTTTTGAATAAATAGCGAGCCTCTGTCTGCTACGCTAATCAATACCCACTTGTAATTCTATTTATTTTCAATTGAACTTTTCCTAGAATGCCTGGTCCCAAATAATAACTTACCATTTAAATCTTGGGCTGTTATAAAAACAAATGTTGATTGTTTTTATTTTTTATTTTTTATCTGGTAATTCATTGAGCTTTACACCCTCTTTTGCAGTGCTCTCTGCATTATAGTTATATGGATGGTTATATGGAAGTTATAGAAAAAGCATCTAAGTGGCTAAACAGAGTGAGAGGCTTCCCTCTGTCATGCCAGTAGTTGATATGGCTCCCAGGTCTGCCATGCTAGCATGCCTATAAGACCCTACCAGACCATAGGATTGCAGTGTATTATGAAAGTGATCAAACTAGTGAAAATAAATAGCAAAAAAATAAAATGCTTTAAAGTAATAAAAAAAGTTGTTACATCACTAAATAAAGATAAAAGTCTACATAATTTGTATCACTGAGACCGTAACCAACCAAACTGTAAAATGATCATGTTAGTTAACCTGCATGATGAATGCTGTGCAAAATAAAATTAAAAAACAATACCAAAATTGTTGTTTTATTTTCACTTCACCACCTAAAAAGTGAAATAAAAAGATATGTTTCCCAAATGGTAACAATGAAAATGTCAATATACCACAAAGCAAACCCTTACATAGCTCAATCAATGGAAAAATGAAAATAAAAAAAGTTATGGCAACACAAACATTTTTATTGTGCAAAAGCAGTACAACAAAAAATATTAAAATTTGTTATTGTTGTATTTGTACTGACCCACTGTTACGGCAGTGGGTGTGGAACCACTGTGTCAACCAACAGATTTGGCTATGGGCTACTCCTAAGGGTATTATTATAGAAGTCCCCTGATATTCACTCTTTAACCACTGTACAGGGATCTGGACTTTGCTGCTGGGGAACCACCAGAACACTATCTCCTGGAGTACTCTCTGTTTGATTGACAGTTGAAATACTGGTTTCAGAAACACGGGTGCAGAGAACTGAAGGGTCAGGTAAGACCATAGTCAGGGACAAGTTGAGATCAGGGCGGGCAGAGTACATGCAGCATAGTAAATGGTCCAAGGTCAGGGTAGGCAATGAATGGTCAATACGGAGGTCAGGCACTGGAGGGTCACAGTCCAGGAAATAGGCAGAATATCGGTACAGCGGCAGACAACAAAAATAGCACACCTTTTCGGGATACTATAAAAGAAACCTATTGCTCAGGCACCCTTGTGAACACGCTCAACAGGCAGAGTAGAGGCCTTGCTGGCAAGCAGGAGGTAGCCTGCATGCAGGGACAGACAGCCTCGCAGTAAATGGGAGATCAGGAAGCGGATCTGCCCTGCCAGGACACAGAAACCCAGGACTGATGAGTCGAGCAGAGGCAGCCGCGGTTTGGCCCTGTAACACCCACAATATAATGCTAACATCTCAATTATACCACAGTTAATTTTGATAAGACAAAGCCCCCCCCCCCCAAAAAAAAAAAACTAAAATAGCAGAAATTGCACCAAATTGCAACAAATTTGACATAATGTATGACAAAATTTAGGTGTACTCACATTAGTAAATGCAGGCCATTATTTCTGGTGTACCAAGAACACCAAGAAAGGAACTCTTAAAGGGATTATCCCATCAGTAATATCAAAAATGAAAATCAGACTTCATATAGCAAATGGCAATCTCTTTCTAACAAACTTAGAAACTGCCCTGTACTTTACATGGTTCCAGATATCTGCCCATTCAAGGTGCCCTTTTTCAGGGGGTGTCCTTTCTGCTGCAGCTTGTGGCAGTTGAAGGATGGAACTGAGCATGTTGTCAACCTCAGTGAGCTAAACAGAGAATTTAGTAAAGGGGAAAGCAGCAGGTGGCGCTATACATCTTTTAGCAAAAAAATTTTTTCAAACAGTTAGGCTACATGCACACGACAGTTGTTTTTTGCTTTTCGCAAATCGCGGATCCGTCTTCCTTTTTTTTCACATCCACATCCGTTCCGTGTGTCCGCAAATTTTGTAGGTTGTGTTTCCGTGTGTCTTCCGTTTTTCCGCAAAAAAAACGGAAGGCCTGAACCAGTTTCTTAAAGTACCTGTACAAGTGCCCTGGTTTCCAAGCAACCATCCGCAAAAAAAACGGATGTGGATGACAAACGGATGGCTTCCGTTGGTCATTCGCATTTTTTTGCGGACCCATTGACTTCTAAGGGTCCGCAAACCGTTTTTTGCGGACAAGAATAGGACATGACATTTTTTTTTTTTGCGGACAAGAAATGCGGACAGCAGACACGGACAGGCAACGGAAGAGGCATCCGCATTTTTAAGGGATCCATAGAAATCAATGGGAAACCATCCGATCCACAAAAAAAACGGAACGGAGGCCGCAAAAAAACACTGCCGTGTGCATGTAGGCTAAGAAATATGAAAATCTCAACAAGAAGGACAACGTGTGATATGAACCTACCTTACAAGACAGAAGACCCTAGGAATATGTAAAGGCGCTTTAACGTATTCATTTATAGTTAGTCTTTTGTGACTAATTAATTGCCTTATTATAACATATGTCTATTTCACTATTCATAAAACTTAACTTTTAATGCTGACTTTGTAAAATGTCTCTTGTGACCAAAACCAAAATAAAATGAAAACTATCAGTTGTGTTACTTAATTTTGTCCATCTTGTTTAGATATACAACACTGTTGTTTGTACAGTGTTATGATTACAGCAGTGGACTAGACAGGCTGGTAACTGCGCGCTTGATTCAGTCTTTCCCTCTATCTAACTCTGTCCCTTGCTACTATTACTGTGCATTATTATCTTTTGATTCTAATGAAGTGTCACCCCTGAGTAAAAACTCCCTCAAACACTGCCCCCCGACATGTTTCGCCAGTTACTTTGGCGTCTTCAGGGGAACACCAGCTTGTCTAGTCCACTGCTGTAATCATAACACTGTGCAAACAACAGTGTTGTATATCTAAACAGGATTGACAAAAAGAAGTTTTAATTTTATTTTGGTTTTGGTCACAAGAGACATTTTACAAAGTCAGCATTAAAAGTTAAGTTAGTGAAATAGACATATGTTATAATAAGGCAATGAATTAGTCATAAAAAACTAATATGAACCTACCTAACCTGAAAGATCCAACACTAATACTCAAGGCTGTTTCTGGAAAAGGACGTGCGTGCTGGCGATATTCAGATTCACTGAATGCTTCACTGCTGCCGCCGCCAGCCCTGCCCCGCACTACAGCATGCCTTACTGGCGCGGCTGCCCGACCCGTACTACAGCTTGCCACCGCCGCCCGCCCCACACATCTTCTGCAATGCACCAGAACTTGAACAAGACTTCATGGACATGGCTATGTTACCAAACTCTAATACGGTGTCCATAGGCCCACAATGTACCTCTGTTTTTCTCTGATTTTATATGGAAATGTCATTAGAGATGAGCAAAGTTTTCAAAAGTTTGATGCCGAATTTTTTCGATTCGTTCCGAATAAATTTGTTACAAAGCAAGTTAAATCAGCTACTGTATTTTTTGCTTTAGTAGACAAATTTTTTTCCACGCAAAATGGGGAGGGGGAAGTCTGTGCGTCTTAAAATGCGAATGTGCCAAGATCATGGTGGCCGGTGCATTGCAGAAGATGTGTGGGGGGGGGGGAGCGGCAGCGGCAAGCTGTAGTACGGGTCGAGCAGCCGCACCAGTGAGGCATGCTGTAGTGCGGGGCAGGGTGGGCGGCAGCGGCAGTGAAGCATTTAGTGAATCTGAATGCAGCCTGCACGCACGTCCTTGATTCGCAGCCGTGGTCCATTCCAGAGGAGGGGAAAGGGCCATTCTCCTTCTACTCTCCACTGCTGATTGGTGGTAATCACTGGTGGGAACTGCTGCTCCTCTACATCCACCAATCAGCTTACTCCTGCCAGTCTACACGCACCACTGCTGTTAGGAAGGAAGAAAGGAGGGAGTGTTACTGGCTGTTGTGCTATCCCCTGGACCGTCAAGTTCTTTGGTGAGTGACAGCAGGATATGAAGTGGAGCTCAAGGCAGACCTGGACATTAACTATGTATTAAATATAACTATATCCCACTCATCCATAACAATGCACCCATGTACTGCATGGGGGTTATAGTCCCTGAAATCTCACTATGCTCTCCCTACAATGTGTAAAAACTCTTCCTATGATCTCCCTACATTGCCCCTGCACTTTCCCTATCCAATATTCCACAATTAAAAGCTTTTAGCAACACTGTCCCTAGTGCTTGTCACGTCTCTCTCTATGCTAAGCTCACAGTGAAATGAAGGAGGCTGTGCAGGATGAGGCTTTTTTCATAAATCTCTTTTTATTGAAAAAGAACATAGTAAATACAAAACAGGCGTCAATACACCATATTAAGTGGCCCCTATGTCAAGATCCCGCTCTTTTACAAGCTTTAAGGATGTGACGGGGAAAACCTAAGCCAGTTATCCATCCACATACAGCTGTTTCGGATATAGGGGGCCACTTAATATGGTGGATTTGGTGATCTCTGTAATGGGGACACCCATTTTGTATGGCTTTTCTTCCTTTGAGGGATATCTGGCTTTTACTTTGTTGTAGACCCAGTACTGGAGCTCCACAGTTGTTTTGCATACTTGCTTATTTATAGTTTCTTCTCCCACTATGCTGTGCGGTTTATAGCTTCAGTTTCAGTTGTGGATTGCTGCTGTGTGGATCTCGGCGGAGTTCCTGGTGCTTCCATTGCTCCTTTGAAGTTAAGTCTTTCCTTTCCTTCTTTGTATTTTGTTTGAGTTCTGTGTGTTGCATTTTCCTGTCATTTGTATTAAGGCCTGAGGGAGACTCCTGTTTGTCCTTCCTTTTGGAGGAACAGGTTGTCTCAGTCCTGACATTAGTACTAGGGTCCTATAGGGTAAGTTAGGACATTAGGTATTCCTGTGTATGAACTCACCTACCTCTGGGGTCTGTTCATACTGGTGGTTAGTCAGGACTTTGCTTAGGGTTTTACTAGGAGGTCTCCATCTCCTTTCCCTAGTTTCCAGGCCTTATTCCCTCACCCCTTTCCCTCCTATGTTCGTTGTGGTGTTTCCCTCCCACACCCGAACGTGACAGTGGGGGAGAGCTCAACCACTGTAGCGGTAATAACAGCTTGGCTGCTATAATGAGAAAAGTAGCCAGTGCCGTTTTGCGTGGGCAGAATGAGAGGGAATTTTACCAGAGTAGAACCAAATTTGGAGTTAGTGATAGAGGTTCGGGACACACCAAGTTAATGGCATCTTCTATTTTATCCCAAAAAGGTCGGATTTTAGCACAAAATCACCATATGTGTGATATAGTCCCCAGGGCTGCATTGCATCTCCAACAGAGGTACCTATCCATCACACCCCTCATGTATAAGTAGGCCGCCATCCTATACCATCTGGACAACGTCTTCTATGAATTTTCCCGTATGAAAATGCACTTGGGGATGAGGCTTTTAAAGGGCTGTGACATCACAGAGACTGGCTAGCTGTTGATTGACAGTCTGCATGGCATTATGGGTGCTCTTGCATTCCCAGGATTCTTACTTTTACTTTGTAACATGTGTAGCCGCCACTTAAGGAAAAAAACAATTCGTTACCACAAAGCGCAAGGAAATTCAGATTTGTTGCAAATTCCACTTCAGATGCTTCGATTTGCTCAACACTAGATGTCATATTACAGAGAGATTCTCTCCTGAAAGCAAAAAATTAACATACCTAATATATATAGGTCTGTAACCCAGAATTTTATGACAAACTAGTGTGTTTTTGGAAAACTGTATGGAGGCACACAAAGTCCTATAAGTCCTTATCAAATGAGTTTCAAATTGAAATCCATTAACTCTTTAGTGACCAACCTGTTTTGGGCCTTAATGCATCATGGCGGCTCAGTGGTTAGCACTGGTACCTTGTAGCGCTGGGGTCCTAGGTTTTAAGCCAACCTAGGACAACATCTGCATGGAGTTTGTACGTTCTTCCCATGTTTACTTGGGTTTTCTCTTGGTCCTCTGGTTACCTCCCACACTCCAAACACTACTAGGTAACTTACATCGCGAGCCCTATTGGGGACAGCGAGTGATGATAGTGTCTGTATAACGCTGTGGAATATGTCAGTGATATATGTCAGTAAAATTAAATAATTAATGACATGCAAGACGCCTTCCAAGAGCTATAACTTTTTCCATCTATGTAGCCATATGTGGGCTTGTTTATTGCGGGACAAGTTGTAGTTTTTAATGGTGCCATTTTAGAATACACATAACATACTGATTAATTTTTACTAACTCTAAGTGAGGGCGTTCATTATTTGGCATAAATAACACATTAACTTTACTCTCTGCAGTACGATAACAACGATACCAAATACATATAGTTTTTTTTACGTTTTAATACTTTTGCACAAAAAACTCCATCCTTTAAAAAAAAAAAGGAAAATGTTTTTGCATTGCCACATCCCAAGACCCATAACTTTTTTAATTTTCTTTTTATGTTGTGAGGGCTTGATTTTTATGGAACAACTTAGCTTTTATTGCTATTATTTTGGGGTACGTAAAACTTTTTGATTGCTCTTTATACTGGCATTTTTATATTTTTTTACAGCGTCCACTGAACAGAATAAATTACATGAATATTGCGTAGTGGGGGTTGTTACAGACGTGGCGATACCAAATATGTGGAGGATTTTATTTTTGCAATTTTTTTTCATTGAAAAGCATTTTTTCAGTTGAAAAAGGCTTGTCACCGTTGCAGCCTGTTACAAATTGGCTGCCATATTTACTCCAAATTGTATGTAATCCTAATAAGGTCATGTGGGTGAGCATAGAAATCTGCACCGTAACCGCACCACTCTCTAATTTTTTTCATATCTGCCAGTAGTTGCAGTTAAGAAGCTTAAATAGTCACAAATTATGGAGCAAATATGGCATGCACCATCATTTGTGACATTTATACTCCAAAATAGTGGCGTAAAAACTTTCCTAGCTTTCCTCTTGTCTGCAATCCATGACATCATCCAGACAGGGAACACTTGGCATGGCCTTTGACCACAGTTAGAGAGAACTAGTTATCACCTTAAGGCCTCTTGCACACAAACGTATTTTTTTTCTGTTTCCGTTCCGTTTTTGTGGGTTCCATTTGCGGTCTGTATGCAGAACCATTCATTTCAATAGTTCAGCAAAAAAAAAAAAAAAGAATGTACTCCGTATGCATTCCGTTTCCATATTTCCGTATATCCGTTCCGCTAAAAGATAGAACTTGTCCTATTATTTCCCTCAAATAACGTTCCGTCGCTCCATTCAAGTCAATGGGTCTGCAAAAAATACAGAATGCATACGGAACATATCCGCATGTCATCCGTTTTTTGCGGATCCATGGCCACTTTGCCCATGTGTTTACTGTTTACAAACATTACTGTAAATTATAGTAATGATTACAAATTTTATGTTTCCGCTTGCGATCCGCAAAAAACGGATCGCATATGGAAACCATACAGAGATTTTTGGCGGAAATATGGAACGGAAACGGGAAAAAAAAGGAACCATGGATCCTTGAAAAACAGACCGCAAAATGCAGCAAAATACATACGGTCGTGTGGGGCCTAACAGTGGAGAAGCAAATATATGGGGGGGGGGCCTAAAAACTATAGTGCTATTTAGTGCTATTTATCAGTGGAATGTCTGGTGTTGTGTATGAGGGATTTTTCTATGCAGGGGAGGAAAGTACTGCTGGGAGATGCAGGTGCTTGATTGTCACATGGTATGAGCTGCTGCCCACCCACAGAAACTGAAGGGAAATGAGCTCCAGAAAGATTAGTTGAAAAGGTGAAAATTATTAAAGCAGTGGTTTTTTTTTTGCATTGATATAGTCAATATAAAAGGTGTACATTTCTCTCTTTTTTTTTAAGAGAAAACCAGAGGGTAAAACTGAAAAGCAGGCTACCTGCTGATCACCATCAAATTTTGTAAATCATTAATTCCATATTTCTCACTATATTATGTGACTGCAAAACAAAAAAACATGCCCAAATAATGCATTCAAATATCACGGAAAGTAGGTAAAGCCACATATCAAAGTGAATGTCTGAGATGTATGATTTTAGCAATTAAGATGCAGTTTAATATAATCAACCATCCAACCAGTCTTAGTGCCAGCTCTCTAGTGAGAATAAACAGAATTGGGTCAACACTAGCGGTTACCAGTTTGTTTAACTCTAAAACCTTAGATGGTTTCTTGCTCATTCTGGGAACAGATGTCTGCTTCTAACCAGGGAAGATGGTGTTAGTGTCTGCAGTAGAGATAATTAGCTAGAAGGTAAAAACACAGGGTTGTCAGACTAGCTGGCAGAAAAGAATGACCAAGTGCCCATGACCTCAATTCTTCAGGGCTGAATTCAAGCCAATTTAACGTGTAGGTAGATTTTCTACAAATACAGAGAAACGCTTTTCTAATATAGCTTATTTATTTCGGTTGCCTTGCACATTAAGCACAGAGAAAAAAATGCACATTTAAAAAGCACCAAAAAAAAGTCAAAAACACCTTAGGGCCTCATGCACACGAACGTATTTTGGGTCCGCGTCCGAGCCGCATATTTTGCGGCTCTGGCGTGGACCCATTCACTTCAATGGGGCTGCAAAAGATGCGGACAGCACTCCGTGTGTTGTCCGCGCCCTTTGCTCCGTTCCGTGGCAAAAATATAGCATGTCCTATTCTTGTCCATTTTGCGGACAAGAATAGGCATTTGTACAATGGGCCGCGTTCCGTTCCGCAAATTACGGAACGCGAAACAGCTTCCGTGTTTTGCGGATTGTATACTGCAAAACAACTACGGTCGTGTGCATGAGGCCTAATACTTGTAGTTGGGTTGAGTTTTTAACCCTTTAAAGGGGTTTTCAGAGATTTTTGTATAGATTGATATCAGATTGTCAAGGGTCCGACACATTGCTCCAACACTGACCAACTGCTGAGGGGGAAAAAAAAACCGGCCCCACCAACAACAGGAGAGGTGATCGTCCTCAGCACCACTATGAGACTGGAATGCGGATGTATCTAGACCAGCATCCCTTGGATATCGGGGAACTGCTAGACAAGGGAAGTAACAACATATTTTTACTTACTCAATTATTGGTATTAGGCACTATGGCCAGTAATGTATCTGAGTGGCCATAGTTGCATATAAATACGTCTGGTGCAGTGATCTATGGATGGTGGGGAAATATTGCTAATGATTAACCCGCTGCTTGATGGTATATTGCTTCTGGGGGGCAGGATATCTTGTCATCTAAATTTACGTGTATCTTGTGTACTGAGGATTTCGTTTTGACATTTTTACATAACGATCCAACTTGATAAATAGTGTTTTGATATCAAGGCTGATATCATCTTGGCCTATATAGTTGTGGTCCCCTGAGGATCTACAACCTTTTGCATGGTTGCAGTGAAACGCGTCGGGACGGTTGATAATTTTTTAATAATCTCAACTCAATTAGTTGAGGGAGTTATCTGATTAATCTAACACCAATCATGAGATATGATGTAGCATTATTAGTATACATATAGCTGGCCATGAAGGAAGCTGGTATAGATACAATATATGATCTAGCCAATTAAACCGTGGGACGGCTCCTTCCTGGTATCTATATCTATCCTGAGATTGTAATAATCTGTAACAACACAATACACAGTGTGACCTTTTCACGTACATGAACAGACTTTGTTGACCTATTGGACTGTTCAATACTTCACAGGTGGTGGGTTCTATTCTGTGTCAGGGGCCTATTAGGGACATTAGGAGGTTCCTTACACGGGATTGCCCCTATCGGGGCGGCTATTCAGTTTTTAGGCAGAGTTTGGTAGTGTTAAGGGTCAGATACAGGGACAATATTTCCCTTCCGCTGCCTTCCCTCCCCACTTGGATTGGAGGATATTAGGTTATTATGCTTTAAGTATCTGATTAAAAGTTATATTTTAAGTGATAAATCCCTCCTGCTCAGGAGTAGCCCCAGCGCTGGAACTACTTAGCTGTCCCCATTGTGTAGTGGACAGAGCTGGTTAATGGGGCACTACTCCCATTAAAGCGAACAGGAGCAGCGCTACAGTAATCAGCTTCATCTGTACACAATTGACGGAGCTGTGTCATTCCAGCACTGGAGATATTCCAGATTAGCTGATCGGCAACAGTGCCTGGTATAACCCCCTGATCTAATATCGATTACCTATCCTGTGGATAGGCTATCAATATAAAAATTTCGAAAAAAAATAATAATTTTTTTGCGGATCGGATACAGACCCATTCATTTTCAATGCGGCCACAAATAATACAGACAAAAGATGCTGCCTGCAAAGAATACAGAACATGTCCTATTCTTGTCCGTTTTGCGAACAAACATAGGACTTTCTACAGGAATTTTTACAAATGGTGGCATGTACATGGCTAGAATTCGTGACCCGGGTAATATTAATGCCCCTATAGTGCCCCAAGTATTAATAACACCGACTATAGTGCCTCACGAGGGAACATTAACTATTCTTAGTGTAGTCAGAACTCACCCATTATGTAAGTGCAACTCTCTTGACTGAATTATTAAAGTTACAGTCCCAAAGCTGAACGCTGCAGTATTACGCTTTTGATTACATGTCCCTGTTTGATATGAATAATGGTAACGACGTACATACCGTATGTGTGAATATTGGTGTGTAACATGGGCAACACCAAGAAAATAAAGTTATGACTCTCAATAAGCAGGAATGAAATAGGCCAATGCTGCCTGTGGCATTCACGGGTTAACAAACTTTGGCCACGGCTTTAATTTCTCAATTACTAATGTTTTTAATCATTTTCACATTTTAAGTGGAAAACTCTGAAATAATTTCTTTTCTCCCTAATGAATCCTTTCAGTAGGCACTTCGCCTAGCAACAAGCTGCACTACCAGCATGTGGCATCGCTTGTCCTCAAGGCTCTTGAAGAGACAGAGAGTTTTCAAGTATTATAAAGCAGAATATGACCACCCCTATACTAAATAATCTATTCTAAGGTATGTACAGGTCTAGGTAAAGGGTGGATGAGGGGGCCAGCAGATGGTCTATTACGGGGCTTGTTTAATATTTTCCTATGTTGCAGTACAAAACTTTAAAAAAAAAAAAAAAACTACAATGACGCACAGGTTTTTTCTCCCCCCCCCCCCCTTTCATTTCTTTCAGATGGGGTAGCATACTGGACACTGGATGCGGCCATGTCCTTTTGTGTCATTATGAAACATTTCAAGGGGTTATTTTGGTTATATAAAGTGGATAGGGGATAACTATTAGATTGGTAGGGGTCCCACAGTAGGACCCCACAAAGAATTGGGACCTCATACCCCATGGAACCCCTCGTAATGAAAGCAGCATCCAGTTGGGCATGCTCGCGGCCGCTCCATTCTTTTCTATTAAAGTTTCGGAAATAGCTGTACACGGCTATCTCCGGAACTCCCATAGAAATGAATTAAGTAGATGTGTGCATGCCCAACCTACCGCTCCATTTATTTTGGGGGCGGTCTGCCCAGTTCGTGTGATTGGTGAGGGTCCCAGCAGTATGACCCCCACAGATCTAATTGTTATCCTCTAGTCCAGTAATGGCGAACCTGTTAGAGAGGGAGTGCCCAAACTGTGACATAAAACCCACTTACTTATCGCAAAGTGTCAACACAGCAATTTAACCTCAAAACTGATGTTTTAGTTTAAAAAAATACATTAACATGGGCCGGACTGGGACTTAAAAGGAGACCTAGCACACAAACTTCCCCTTCCCACAAACATAAAATGGCTACACAGCGATTTGGGCAGTGACGATGACCTATGTATTATACTGCCCTGTATAATACATAGGTCATAGTCTCCTTACATACATCCTTCATATACAGGGCAGTATAATACATAGGTCATAGTCTCCTTACATACATCCTTCATATACAGGGCAGTATAATACATAGGTCATAGTCTCCTTACATACATCCTTCATATACAGGGCAGTATAATACATAGGTCATAGTCTCCTTACATACATCCTTCATATACAGGGCAGTATAATACATAGGTCATAGTCTCCTTACATACATCCTTCATATACAGGGCAGTATAATACATAGGTCATAGTCTCCTTACATACAAACCGGATTCCAAGAGAGTTTGGACACTATACAAATCGTGAATAAAAACTGAATGCAATGATGTGGAGGTGCCAACTTCTAATATTTTATTCAGAATAGAACATAAATCACGGAACAAAAGTTTAAACTGAGAAAATGTACCATTTTAAGGGAAAAATATGTTGATTCAGAATTTTATGGTGTCAACAAATCCCAAAAAAGTAGGGACAAGGCCATTTTCACCACTGTGTGGCATCTCCCCTTCTTCTTACAACACTCAACAGACGTCTGGGGACCGAGGAGACCAGTTTCTCAAGTTTAGAAATAGGAATGCTCTCCCATTCTGGTCTAATACAGGCCTCTAACTGTTCAATCGTCTTGGGCCTTCTTTGTTGCACCTTCCTCTTTATGATGCGCCAAATGTTCTCTATAGGTGAAAGATCTGGACTGCAGACTGGCCATTTCAGTACCCGGATCCTTCTCCTACGCAGCGATGATGTTGTGATTGATGCAGAATGTGGTCTGGCATTATCTTGTTGAAAAATGCAGGGTCTTCCCTGAAAGAGATGACGTCTGGATGGGAGCATATGTTGTTCTAGAGCCTGAATATATTTTTCTGCATCGATGGTGCCTTTCCAGACATGCAAGCTGCCCATGCCACACGCACTCATGCAACCCCATACCATATGCAGGCTTCTGAACTGAGCGTTGATAACAACTTGGGTTGTCCTTGTCCTCTTTGGTCCGGATGACATGGCGTCCCAGATTTCCAAAAAGAACTTCGAATCGTGACTCGTCTGACCACAGAACAGTCTTCCATTTTGCCACACTCCATTTTAAATGATCCCTGGCCCAGTGAAAACGCCTGAGCTTGTGGATCTTGCTTAGAAATGGCTTCTTCTTTGCACTGTAGAGTTTCAGCTGGCAACGGCGGATGACACGGTGGATTGTGTTTACTGACAATGGTTTCTGGAAGTATTCCTGAGCCTATTCTGTGATTTCCTTTACAGTAGCATTCCTGTTTGTGGTGCAGTGTCGTTTAAGGGCCCGAAGATCACGGGCATCCAGTATGGTTTTACGGCCTTGACCCTTACGCACAGAGATTGTTCCAGATTCTCTGAATCTTCGGATGTTGTTATGCACAGTTGATGATGATAGATGCAAAGTCTTTGCAATTTTTCGCTGGGTAACCCTTTCTGATATTGCTCCACTATCTTTCTGCACAACATTGTGGGAATTGGTGATCCTCTACCCATCTTGGCTTCTGAGAGACACTGCCACTCTGAGAAGCTCTTTTTATACCCAATCATGTTGCCAATTGACCTAATTAGTGTTAATTGGTCTTCCAGCTCTTCGTTATGCTCAAATTTACTTTTTCCAGCCTCTTATTGCTACTTGTCCCAACTTTTTTGGGGATTTGTTGACACCGTGAAATTTTGAATCAACATATTTTTCCTTTAAAATGATACATTTACTCGGATTAAACGTTTGATCTGTCATCTTCGTTCTATTACAAATAAAATATTGACATTTGCCATCTCTACATCATTGCATTCAGTTTTTATTCACAATTTGTTTAGTGTCCCAACTTTTTTGGAATCCGGTTTGTACATCCTCCATATACAAGGCAGTATAATACATAGGTCATAGTCTTGTTACATACATCCTCCATATACAGGGCAGTATAATACATAAGTCATAGTCTTCTTATATACATCCTCCATATAAAGGGTAGTATAATACATAGGTCATAGTCTTCTTACATACATCCTCCATATAAAGGGTAGTATAATACATAGGTCATAGTCTCCTTACATACATCCTCCATATACAGGGCAGTATAATACATAGCTCATCACCTCCTTACATCGTCTATTTTTATACAGTGCAGTATAATACATAGCACATCACCACCTTACATCATCCATACACAGGGCAGTATTTTACATATTTCCTCATCTCCTTACATATATGCCCACAGAGAGGGCTCTGAGTGCCCCTGTGTTTGAAATATTTGCTAATTTATTTAAAAAAAAACTAAAATACTGCAGTGACGTACGTATTCAGAGCCTTTACACGACTTAGTTGAAGCATCTTTGGCAGCGATTACAGCCTCCAGTCTTCTTGGGTATGATGCCACAAGGTTTGCACACCTAAATTTGAGGGATTTTCTGCCATTCTTCTCTGCAGATTCTCTCAAGTCCTGTCAGGTTGGATGGGGACTGTCAGTGGACAGCCATTCTCAGGTTTCTCCAGAAATGTTCAACTGGGTTTAAGCCAGGGCTCTGGCTGGGCCACTCAAGGACATTCACAGAGTTGTCCCTACGCCACTTCTGTCTTCTCTTGGCTTCATGCTTATCACTTATCATCATTGGCTTGTTCGAAGGTGAGCATTCAGCCCAGTCTGAGGTCTAGAGCACTCTGCTTCAGGTTTTCATTAAGAATATCTCTGTAGTTTGCTTTATTAAGCTTTCCCTCAACCCTGAACCTGCCCCTGAAAAAGGATATTTGGAGCTCAGCCAAAGTGACCAATGGTTTCTTGGTCACCTCTTGTTCCAAGGCCCTTCTTCCCCAGATTACTTAGTTTTCTGGGGCAGCCAGCTCTAGAAAGAGTCCTAGTTGTTCCAAGCTTCTTCCATTTAAGAATTATGAAGGCTTTTGTGCTCTTGGGAACTTTCAGTGCAACCATTTTTTGTACCCTTCTCCAGATCTGTGCCTCCACATAATCCTTAGCTGTATAGACAGTTCCTTCCTCCTCATGGCTTGTTTTTTGCTCTATGCATTGCCAACTGTGAGACCTTACATAGTTAAGGGTGGGTCTTTTCAAATCATGTCCAATCACATGAATTTACCACAGGTGGACTCCAATCAAGGTTCAGAAACATCTCAAAGATGATCAAGAGTAATGGGAGGCCCTCACAGCTAAATTTCAAGGAAGTCTAAATAATTATGACCATACGAAATTTTAGTTTTTCTTGCAAAAATATCTAAAATTCTATTTTCACTTTCTCATTATGGGGTACGGAGCGCAGATTGATGGGGAAAAAACATAAATTTTTATTTTATTTTAGCACAAGGTGAAAGGTAACAAAATGTGAAAAAGTGAAAGGGTCTGAAGATTTTAAGGCAGAATCTATTTGTACTCACTTTCGTGAAGGTGGGCCACTGTACATGGTATTTATAATTCCATCCTGAGCTTCAATTAAAAAAATGTTTAAAGGGTACCTGTCACCTCCTGTGTGAGAGGCCGGGATCGCGCAAGAGCGGTGCGCTTCTTGTCACTGCACGATCCCGTCTCCCTCACTCACTGCTGCTTTCCTCTCAGTGCGCATGCGCCGGTAATTTTCAATGTGCGCATGACACGCATGACACGAAGCACACCGCTCTTGCGTGATCCCGGCCTCACACACAGGATGTCAATCAGAGAAAGGAAGACGGGTAAGGGGCGGGCTTAGTTTGAATTGAAGCAAGGAGGCTGCTGCCCCCTTGACTTTAAGCTGACTCTGAGGATAGGGAAAACCAGGATTATAACTTTTTTTTTTTCATTTTAGAACAACAGACGGAGGAAAGAAAACCACCATTAGCAACACGCTGGAAGCCCCTATAAGCAGGGGCGTAGCTAACGGCTCATGGGCCCTGGTGCAAGAGTTCAGCTTGGGCCCCCCTTTGTGTGTATCCTTATGCGGCACAAGGGTCTTTAGGCCCCCTCAGGCTCCTGGGCCCAGTAGCGACTGCTACCTCTGCACCCCCTATAGCTACGCCCATGCCTATAAGGTAATGTTTGTGGTTTAATACGTAACACGAGAGGTGACAGGTTCCCTTTAAGAAAACTATTTAAAAAATCCCTTTGTGATACAAAGTTGCATGAAGATTGTCAAAGCTAAAATACCATTGACATCAATATAGTTTTTTTAATATACTAAAAATGTTATCAACACTTTTTATTTCTTAATTGTGAATATATGCAGTATATATTGCAGTATATGGTAATTTTATCGAAATCTTATCTTCAAAAAAGCCCAAGCTACAGTGAAAAGGTAAAGTATAAAATGAAATGATGAGAATATTAATAATAATAAATTCCCCCAATGGTCTTTTCTGGCTTTTGAGGGACAGTATAAAAAATAAAAAATTAACCCACCCCAAAAATTGCTGACTGCTGTCATACTACAAAAAAAGGCAATACTACCCAAAACTGTGCATGAAATGTATAAGAAGAAATCATGAAAAACTCACATAAAAATCTCTTTTAGAGTAATACTACATTATTATCAGGAAAATACTGTAAATAGCTAAGATGTAAAAAGCATATTTTTAACTTTTTTCCAAATTGAAGCCTAAAATGCTAGATAAAAGCATATATTATGTGTATAAATGTGTATATTCAAAGGAAAACAAACAACAAAAAATAAGCTATAGCCATTAAAAATTACCTGTGCGAAAAACGACTAAACTTTGGTCCTGAAGATTAACATAACCCTGGACTTGCACTGGTTACATAGGTTTTCCTTACATATATAGTAGATAACTACAAACTTTGCAGTAAGAATCTTGAAACATGAAATAAGGTTTTGCATTTAGGATTTCTCCACCTACTGGTATATATTTTTTGCATTTAAAAAACTAACTCCATGCAACAGGGTGAAAAACGAATATGGGCGTATTACAGAAAATATTCAAACTGAACTCATACAGTCTTTTTTCAGATTTTTTTTTCTAACTAGTACTGTATATTCAAATGATGACATTTTCCTTCTGAAGTATGCCATTTAATGGGTATATATAGTATTCATTAAGGACCGCTTGTTTGAGAATAAGGAAACTAAATGTATCAATGCTGGTAGGCTTCTGCCCTCTAGTGGAACAAGACTACAATGTAAAAAATGGCTAACTTTATCAAATGCATTCGATTTTCATGTTCCGCATCTGCACTCTTATGAATTAAACAGGGGACTTTATCTGTTAGCCAGTTTTGGCCAGTAACATCTGAGTTGACCTTGACTAATGAGAACCCTTATAGCATAATGCTGGGAAGGCATGTCCGGTTAAATCAAAGATGAACTGGCGGGTCAAAATTTACCATCTACATTGGGGATGTGACCTCTTTAGCCACCAGGGACCCTTTCAAGAAAAGGTTGGCTCCTACTTTTAACAGATCCATGCAGTCTGCTACACCTTCTGAAGAATCCATGCAAGTTAAATAGCTGAAGCTTTCTATGGTGAAGAAACTTCATGGCTGCTAGAATAATTTCTATTTATTTTGTGCTGGTAAAGAACAGACTGTCGGGACAAAAGACAAACAATTAACCCTGTGAAAACTCCTTTATTCAAACCCAAATGAAGGGCGAACACAATTGTATGGTTGAAAACAGTGGGACACAGCTTTAGTAAAGTACGTCATGGGTGGGAGGAAGGGATTGTTCTCGCAGGCTGGGAGTGGTGTAAGAGTAAGGCCCCTTTCACACGGGCGAGTAATCCGCGCGGGTGCAATGTGTGATGTTAACACATTGCACCCGCACTGAATCCGGACCCATTCACTTCAATGGGGCTGTGCAGAGGAGCGGTGATTTCTACGCATCACTTGTGCGTTGTGTGAAAATCGCAGCCTGTTCTATATTCTGCGTTTTTCATGCAACACAGGCCCCATAGAAATAAATGGGGATGCGTAAATAACATCGGCA
Source organism: Bufotes viridis (assembly GCA_033119425.1). NCBI lineage: Eukaryota > Metazoa > Chordata > Amphibia > Anura > Bufonidae > Bufotes > Bufotes viridis. The sequence goes on along the minus strand of CM065591.1, from coordinate 236,283,862 downwards.
AGCAAGTGCGGATGCAATGCGATTTTTAAACATGGTTGCTAGGAGATGATGTTAGTAAATTGATTAAAGTCCATTTATTGTAATATTTTCCCTTATAACATGGTTATAAAGGAAAATAATGTATTCTTAATACAGAATGCTTACTAAAATGTGACTTGAGGGGTTAAAAAATAAATAAAATTAACTCACCTCATCCTTGATCGCGCAGCCGGCATCGTCTTCTTTCTTCTTCTTTCAGGACCTGCAAAAGGACCTTTGATGACGTAATCGTGCTCACAACGTGGGCACAACTATCTTAATTTAGCAGGACCTAAGCTGACGTTACCATGCCCCCCACGTGGTGAGCACGATTATGTCATCAAAGGTCCTTTTGTAGGTCCTAAAAGAAGAAGAAAGAAGACGATGCCGGCTGCACGATCAAGTAGATGAGGTAAGTTCATTTTTTTTATTTTTTAACCCCTCAAGTCAAATTTTAGTAAGCATTCTGTATTAAGAATGCTATTATTTTCCCTTATAACCATGTTACAAGGGAAAATAATAAAATCTACACAACACTGAACCCAAACCCGAACTTCAGTAAAGAAGTTTGGGTCTGAGTACCATATTCAGTTCTTTATCACGCGCCTGCAAAATACTGAACAACACAACGCAATCGCACTCAAAACTGACTGAAATTGCGTGCGCACTCGCGCGGGTTTCCGGTAATGCACCCGGAACGCATCCGGAGCAAATCCGGAACGCCCGTGTGAAAGAGGCCTTAACTGACATGACTAAGAAAGGGATGGATGTTTCAGTGTGATCTGATTCGGAGTTGCGAGCCTTTTCTGCGGTTAAGGAGTGCTTCGTTTCTGCCCCTATATTGGTGCAGCCGGATGTATCACAATCTTTCATTGTGGAAGCTGACGCGTCCAAGGTGGGGGTAAGAGCAGGACCAGTCACCTGGTAAATGGCGCCCATGTGCATTTTTCTCTAAAAAACTCACTGCCGCAGAGATAAATTACAATGTGGGTAACAGAGAGTTCCTGGCCATTAAGTTGGCTTTTGAGGAGTGGCGTCATTGGTTGGAAGGGGCGATTCATCCAATTACGGTGTTCACAAAAATCTGGCTTACCTGGAGTCGGCTAAACGACTAAACCTGAGACAGGCCAGATGATCTTTGTTTTTCACCAGATTCAATTTCATTGTCACTTATCGTCCTGGGGTTAAGAACGTCAAGGCAGATGCCTTGTCAAGTAGTTTTCCTGAAGATTGTGATTTTGAAAATCCGAGTTTGATACTGTGGAAGGGGGTGGTGATATCCGCTCTATACCCTGACCTAGAAGTGAAGGTGTTAGAGGCTCAGGGAGACGCACTGGAGTCTTGCCCCTCTGGGAAATTGCTTGTTCCATCAGAATTGCGTCATAAGGTGGTACATCACTGTACGGTTCTTACGGGACACGCTGGGAATAGATCCACTGCCAACCTCATCTCCCTCTAGATTCTGGTGGCTGGGGTTGCGTAAGTGTGTTGAGGATTATGAGTCGGCCTGTAGTATCTGTGCACGTGCTAAGGTGACACATACTCAACCTTATGGAACTCTACTTCCGTTGCCCATCCCATCCAGACCATGAACTCACTTGTCTATGGATTTTATTACTGATCTGCCTAATTCATCTGGAAAGACAGTTGTTCTGGTGGTAGTAAAATGATGCACTTTATAGCATTGCCTGGCCTCCCTAAGGCTAAAACACTTGCGCAAGTGTTTGTTGACAACATTGTGAAACTTCATGGCATTTCCTCTGATGTAGTCTCGGATCGTGGGACTCAGTTTGTGTCCAGATTCTGGAAGGCGTTCTGTACTCGGCTGGAGGTACAACTGTCTTTTTGTTCTGCTTTTTATCATCAGATGAATGGACAGACGGAGCGCACTAATCAGAGTCTGGAGACTTACTTAAAGGGAATCTGTCACCTGGCTATCCACAATTTTTTTTTTTCGTTTAGCCTAGGGCAATAAAGTACCTTATATCTGGATCTGTAGTTCTTTTTTCCGTGTGTCTTGTAGTTTCTCTTAAAAACCGCTTTATACATTATGTAAATTAGTCTGTAAGGAGCACAGAGGGGCGTTTTTTCTCTTACAAGGAGCCCAGGAACGCCCCCCTGATGTGCCCAGACCGCCTAAATTTGAATCTAAAGAACGCCTCCAGCAGCTGAAATCTCATCCCAGAGGCAAGGCTACGGCTCCGCCCCCCGGCTACATTCGCTCTCTGCACGGAATACATCTCGCGCAGGCGCAGTGCTGGCGGTTACCTGCGCCTGCGCGATCTGACGGCAACTGAGGGCAACAGCCTCAATAGTGTCACTGGGCATGCACCCAGCCCAGTGACGTTGTCGGATCGCTGTTGCAATTGGATCGCGCAGGCGCAGGTAACCGCCAGCAAAATTGTGGATAGCCAGGTGACAGATTCCCTTTAAGATGTTTTGTCTCTGAGAGCCAGGAGGAACGGTCCTTGTTTTAGTCTTTGGCAGAGTTTGTCATAAACAATCGTAGACAGGAGTCCGCTGGTAAGTTACTGTTTTTTTGGGGCATATGGGTTTCACCTGCAATTTGGCACATTCTCTGGTTCGGATACTTCCGGTATCCCTGAGGAGGAACGTTTTTCGTCATCATTGTCTTCTATATGGCGGAAAATTCAGAATAACTTGATGAATATGATGAGTATAAACGTGTGGCTGACAGGAAATGTATGAATGGTCCGGACCTAAGTGTGGATGATTTTGTGTGGCTGTCCACAAGAAATATTAAGTTGAAGGTTCCTTCTTGGAAGTTGGGTCCAAGGTTTATTGGTCCATATAAGATCACTGCCATTATTAATCCTGTAGCTTTTCGTCTTGAACTTCCTCAGGCTCTAAAAATTCATAATGTGTTTCACAAGTCTTTGCTGAAGAGATATGTTGAACTTTTGGAGTCGTCCCCCCTGCCACCCGCTCCTGACATGCTGGACGGCAGTTTGGAATTCCAGATCACCAAGATTATTGACTCTCAGGTTATCCGTAGATCTCTTCATTATCTTGTTCATTGGAAGGGTTATGGACCAGAGGAGAGGATGTGGGTACCGGCATCTGATGGGAATGCCAGTCGTTTGGTGAAAGCCTTTCACAGGTCTCATCCGGATAAGGTTGGTCGCTGGTGCCCGGAGGTCACCCAAAGAAGTACTCCCTACTGTCACTGACATTCCCGTGACAGGTGGCAGGAGATCGGTGAGACTGACAACACGTGGTTTGATCTGACATGGTTTCCGTTTGGATCAAATTACGTCTGTGTTGTTTCTGGTGCTTGCCACACCTTCTTTCCCCAGGTGTGGCTATTATGGTCATTTAACCTTCTCTATTTATTGTTGTTTCTCCCACTATGCTATGCGTTTATAGCTTCTGTTGGAGTTGTAGATAGCTGGTGTGTGTATCTCGGCTGAGTTCCTGGTGCTGCCATAGCCACTTGAAGTTAAGTGTTTTCTTTCCCTTTTGTATTTTGTTTAGGTTATTTTGTGTGTTGCATTTCACTGTCATTTGTATTAAGGCGCGAGGGAGACTTATGTGCGTCCTTCCTTTTGAAGGAACAGGTTGTCTCAGTCCTGACATTAGTACCAGGGTCCTATAGGGTCAGTTAGGACACTAGGTATTCCTGTGTATGAACTCACCTACCTCTGGGGTCTGCTCATATTGGTAGTTAGTCAGGACTTTAATTAGGGTTTTACTAGGAGGTGTCCATCTCCTTTCCCTAGTTTCCAGGCCTTATTTCCTCACCCCTTTCCCTCCTATGTTCGGTGTGGTGTTTCCCTCCCACACCCGAACGTGACAGATTATAAAACAATGTACCATATAATACTGTAGCAGAAATGCAGGTGAAATGATAGGAACCCACTCTGGGATGCCTGATTGAAAGGTCAGAAAGCACTTTATTCCATGCTTTCTTTTATGGTTCTGTGTGTAATAAGTGTCCAATCTTCCACACTTCCAACTGACTGCAGTGATCAAGGTCCTTTTGTGCATATCTCTACATGATGGAATCATTGAGAATCATTGGGATCTAGACAGCAACTGCTAAAAAATTCCAGACTTTGATGCGCAATGACTTGTTAAAAAGTGCAATTGCTGGCAGTGTTTCAAAAGAGGAGTATCAGAGTAAGATCATCCCACGGCGCAAGGAACTTATTCCGTAAGTATTGTAGAAATGTCTTCAATATTTATTAGCAGATAATACAGCGCGTTTCGGGGAGGAAACTCCCCTTCTTCAGGTACAGGCTGCTTATAGGTATTAGAAATTAGGAGTAAACTCCTTAGGGGAAATAGCTCACTCACAGCCGTTCACGGTAGGTGCTCAAGTCTGATTTGATTCACTCCTCAAAAGTAATAGATAATCTAATTTAGCAAGACTGGCACTCAAATATAGGTAATAGACATGGGAATTGTTTATTTAAGACTCATCCTAGGATAACCCATACATCAATCATATAAATGAGAGCAATAATAAAATAGAATCTATAATAAATGAAAACAATAAAAACAAAATCTAAAATCAAAGTGAATGGTTTTTCGTTACTGTGGATGACAAGGTCAGGTCAGTTCAAATCATATAGCCGCCCAATATAATAAATGCATGCCGATAGGTTGTTATTGATAGGTAAAGTTCTTTTATAGTAGTCCACTTGAGGTCCAATCTAATAAACCTACATATATCCTGCAATGTTCCTGTTTATCATAGAGGTTTCAAATAGCACAATTCTTCTGGTTGTACGTAACAAAATAGCAAAAGTTCTTCAATGGCGCAATAAAAGGTCAAATACTATCCTCCCATATCTGTGGGCTTACCTCCGTTATGTTTCTTATCAATAGTCAGCAGAAATATAATACAATACCCAATTGTGGTTTAGCGTCCCGGCTTTTCTCCGCCTTACTAGTAGCCTGTTTGTTCCCTGATCCACACTGGCGTTCCCTGCTCTGCTGGCGGCTCAAAGGTCACGTGACCAGCGTTCTTTGGGTGGGAAATTCAAATGAGCAGGAGGAGTTCTATGCGATGTATAAGTCCGCATCCAATATTGCTTTGTTCGGATAGTTATTTCCAGATATAAAGCATAGTGATGAGCGGCAGGTGCCATATTCGATTTCGACGAAATTCGCGAATATTCGAAAGAATATTCGTTTCATATTCGTCAAAATCGAATATTCGTCATTATTCTAGTTATTGCGATTAATATGCGATTTAAATAATCGCGTATTGCGATTTTAACTTAGGCTACTTTCCTATTGGTTTCATATCTAGAATTATAGCGAAGATGACGAATATGACGAATGTATTCGTCATATTCCTCAAAACGAAGATAACAAAGTATTCTACATCTTCGTTTTAGCAACCTATTCGTCAACTTCGCTAATTCTAGCAATCAAATAGGAAGGTTGACTATAGAGACAACTGTGTTTAATTCGCTATGCGATTATATAATATTTTTTTTAAATAAATAGAATAATTATAATAATTATCAAGTAATATAATTATTCTATAAAAAAAAAAAAAAATCGCATAGCGAATTTAACACAGCTGTCTCTATAGTCAACCTTCCTATTTGATTGCTAGAATTAGCGAAGTTGACGAATAGGTTGCTAAAACGAAGATGTAGAATACTTCGTTATCTTCGTTTTGAGGAATATGACGAATACATTCGTCATATTCGCTAATACTACCAAGCCAACCATAGTAAACCAGGTCTAAGTAGAAATCGCAATGCGATTAATTCAAGTTATATTAATCGCATTGCGATTTCAACTTAAAGCTGGGTTTATAATGGGTCAGCTTGCTAGAATTAACAAAGTTAACGAATATGGAATATAGCAGCAGTGCTAAGTTGAAATCGCAATGCGATTAATTTAACTTGAAGTAATCGCATTACGATTTCAACTTAGCACTGCTAGTGCATTATTCCATATTCGTTAATTCTAGCCTAATATGTAAGATAGCAGTGCTAAGTTGTAATCGCAATGCGATTAATATAACTTGAATTAATCGCGTTGTGATTTCAACGTAATTCCTCATATCCGACAGTACATTTTAGTATGTGGAGATGTTCCCATGGTGATGGGGACGCTCCATGAGCACGGAAGTCGGCAGAAGCGGCAACGGGCACTGACTAGAGCAGCCAGGAAGCCAGGAATCCTCAGGACAGGTAAGAACTACTTTTGGGAAGTGGGAAAGAAAAAAATATAACTAAAAAAAATATAAATAAAAACGAATATTCGAAATAGCGAATTTATAGCGCTATATTCGAAATATTCGTGAATTAGCGAAGTGCCGATATTCGCTAAAAAAATTCGCTATTTGAATATTCGAGCTCAACACTAATAAAGCAGTGCACTGCAACAAAGTATATTTGATTGTGATAACAAATGGATGTTAGTCAGTATAACATCCATTTGTTATTACAATCAAATATACTTTGTTGCAGTGCACTGCTTTATATCTGGAAACAACTATCCGTGTAGCGCTAGCCTTAATGTAGTTCTCCAGAATAATGCTGCCCCCTCAGATATTTTATTTTAGTGTGGAAATATACTGAGGCTCTTTTCTACTCACTGACACCTCTGTGATATATTCACTTCTCACCACAGATGCATGCCCCTTGTGCAGAGAGAGGCAACATTTTGCTGTAGTCTCTTAGACCGTTTATCCAGTAATGTAGAGTGCTGAGTACTGCCCATGATGCACAACAGAGGGCTGGGAGTGGACGATTTACTCCCTGTGGTCTCTGTGGCAGCAGGATTGCAGGAAAAATGGGGCTACAGTCTAGACACCAGCCAGCCAGTTCCTGCTCTCTGCCCTCATCCACAGTGCTAACAGGATCACAGGTCAGTGATACCAGGGCATGGACAACAACAATAATGGAGGTTGTAGTACTCATTCCTCCTGTCTCTCCAAAATATCTCTGCAGAACTTGAGGCATGAAAAGAGGTTCTTGATAAGGTTCTACAAATTCCCAGGCTGAGGGGTGTAGATTAGATACAGCTGGCCAATCCTTCTCTCAGTGTGGAAGGGTACGTTAGCAATGTTCCCTCTCACAACAGTAAGGTCTTTCTGTCATAAACGTGAACAATACCAATGTGTGGCCTTGTATATTCTGGACCTTCTGATTTTTCTTCTCTCTGGAGCACTTTTGATCATAAAGTAGTTTGCTTGGCTATTGAAGTCTCAGAGATACAGGTTTTCTGACATGGGTCATACTTCTCAGGAACTTGCACATATAGCTCTTCACAGTAGCAGAGCTAGACCTAGATTATACTGACTAAAATAAAACAAGGGGGCAGACACAGTCTATCGCCTGGCAACCTAACAGAATGAGCCAAGGTGTTAACCCTTAATTGTCCATATAATGCTATTAGGTACACAGATATAACAAAGCACAACATTTAACTTGGCAATATAACATTATAGCAGTAATCGTGACCTAGAGTACTGCATCTGTTAATCTAACCTAAGGGTGCAACTGGTAGCATGTGGTAAAGCCATGCCCACCTCGGTCAGCCACTGACCGCGCAATTTTGCAGCCATTGGTTGCTGCATGTGGGCATGGCTTGGCTGTAGCAAAATCCATGTTACAGAAGAGACATGTGGCATGTGGAGGATTTGGAAACCAACAGCAGTCTCTTAACCCTGTGGATGTCTATAGAGTTTAATAAATTCACATGCATTACACTGTGATGTGTTACAGATTTTCAGTGTAGAATTTGCCCTAAAACTTTGCCACAGTTAAGTTGCATATGAACATATCCTTTAGTTGGGCATAGAGTTGTTTCGGTACCAAAATTTTGATTCGGTATCGATACCATAAAAAAGTATTGCGATACTCGGTACCATTTGATACCACGCAAAAAAAAATAATGCCTAAAAAAAGCGGCGTGCATTCCTCATATTATGGAACGTCCGGCCAATAATACAACAGTCCGATCCTATTTTTTGGGGGGACAAGGCGACTAAAATAAAATGGCGAATTGTGCAGTTTTTCTTTTTTTTTCTTTTATGGGCGTTCAGCGCTTAAGAGGATTTTTTTAATAGTTTGGACTTGAGACGTAGCGATATGTAATATTTTATTTATTGTTTATATATTTTATATGTAAAATTGGGAAAGGGGGTGATTTATACTTAATATTTTGATGTACTTTTTAACTTTTTTTTTTTTTTTTACAGTTTATTTATTAACTATTTCCCCCTTAGGGGCTTGAACCTGGGATCTTTTCATCCTATTCACCTTAATAGAGCTCTATCAGGGTGAATAGGATTTCACCCTCTTTCTGCTGCCCTGTGCACAGTACACACAGCAGCAGGGAGCTGACTATGGCAGCCAGTACTTCAGTAGCGTCTTAGTTGCCATAGTAACCGATCGGAGCCCCAGCATTACACTGCTGGGTCTCCGATCACTGCCACTGCCACCAATGAGGAGGAGCTGAGGGGACCCTTTGGCCACTGCCACCAATGCTTTTAATACTTGGGGGGAGGGAGGAATGGGGGATGGGGGGGCGCTCTGGCCACCAATGTATTTAATAATGGGGAAAGGGGGCAATGTCTTTAATACTGGGGAGGGGCGGTGCACTGGCCACCAATGAGGAGTGACTTTTACTATACAGATGCAGGCAGAAGAAGCTCATTGCCGGCACCTGCCTGTGACCGGGTGCTGCGATCCGCGGCAGTTAACCCCCCAGGTGCGGCACCTGAGGGGTTAACTGCCACGGATCGCAGCGCACAGTCACAGGCAGGTGCCGGCAATGAGCTTCTTCTGCCTGCATCTGTATAGTAAAAGTCAGGTGCGGCACCTAAGGGGTTAACTGCCACGGATCGCAGCGCCCGGTCACAGGCAGGTGCCGGCAATGAGCTTCTTCTGCCTGCATCTGTATAGTAAAAGTCCCTCCTCATTGGTGGCCAGTGACCCCGCCTCCTCCGCCCCTCTCCCTCTATTGGTGGAAGCAGCACAGGGGGCGGGAGAGACTGCCTCCTTCTCCCTGTGCTGCCGAGGACTGGAGAACATGGCCGCGCTGAGAGCAGCGCAGCCACGTTCTCTGATACTGGGCTGTGCAGAAGCGCAGCCCAGTATCGATAAAATACTAATCCTGGTATCGAGCTCGATACCAGAGAAAAGTATCGATTGGGTATTGAAAGTTCGATACCCGAAACAACCCTAGTTGGGCATACATATTAAATAAGTGTGGTTCAACCCACAAAATTTTGGCTGGACTAGTGGACTCTAATGTGTATGAGTGCTTCCTTGCTCTCCCCTGTTGTCAGTTGTTGGGGTGAAAATGGATCAGGCAGTTAGATTTCAACATGTTTTGTTCTCAAGGGAGATAAGTCGCCACCAGAGGTATCTGGCAGCAGCTAACTTCCAAATGGGATGAAACTGGAAAAAACACAATTCTGCCACAGTTTTATGGGTTATGTTTTTACAGCGTTTCATGTGCAGTAAAACTGTACAGGATAATACATTTATATTTTAATAGTTCAAGAAGTTTTGGATGTGTTGATGCCTATTATGTTTATTTCTTATTTTTAATTATGGGAAAAGGGGGGTGATTTAAATTTACATATATATATATTATTATTTTTTTTTTACATTTTTACCAGCTTTTTCTTTTACATTTTTTTTTAGCCCCTTGGGGACCAGAACGTGCAATCATGAGATTGCTTTTCCTACACAATAATGTAACTTAATACATTAGTGGATAGGAAATCCAGTATATTCCAATGCAGTGCTGCCACCTGAAGGCCTGTATTGGGAATATAACTTTGATCTGCCTGGCAGCCTCCAGCAGGTTACAGCATATCACTGCCAAGGAACAGCTTCCCCAATCTCATTACTCCCGAGGGAAGCTGCCTCAGAAGCTATGGTCATAATTGACCACAGCATCTAAGGGGTTAAATGTAATCGGCGTTATCACCAATCGCGGACATTAGCCCCAGGTGTCTGCTGTTAAAAACAGTGAAAACCCAACGGATATGGCGCCCACTGCACTTACAAGTGGATGCTATTTTTGAAGACTGGAATTCCGCTGTACACGCACAGTGGAGACCCATACATTTGTGGCATTCCAACATTTGTGGCATATTTCTAGGATATTGTGCAGGAAAAAAGTAGGACGGCTACACCCAATTAGTTCAGATAGGATACCACCCGGGTGCTCACTTGTAAAAGTCCAGACCCATCGACTGGCAAGAGTATCAAAAATAAGTGCGAAGTCAAGGGCACACCGGTAATAGTCACCTGGGATCACATCCAAAAAAGTTTATTAAAAATACTAAAAATACCTAAAATGCGGACCAATCACTAAAAGCATACATACAAATCTGCCACAATAAAGTGCAACGTGCTAAAGTGTCCCCAAGTGTTAGAAAAATTGATACAATTAATCCATATAAAGCTGATGCAGATATAGTACTATCACTTATGTGCAAATATCAAATCCTGTGCAAAAGTCAAGGTTAAACAATAAAAATGATTAAAACTACTAGGTAATATGTGCAATCAGGTAGTGCCATAAAAGTCCGTGCAAAAAATTAACTAGTGTCCACCTTTTCAGCAGCAAAAATAAAAATGTTCAATTATTTGTCTTATTCCTCATAGAAGCAACGATAGTGCAAAGTTAGCGATACCGGTATGCTTGTAGCTCACATTTAGTTCGATTCAACACCCGATGGTGGGAACGGCCGTCTGCCGGCTGCCGACTGCAGCGCTCCCTCCTCCACCTCTCCTCCGTCCCGGAATGCCCGAACCCAGCTGCCTTACCGTGATTCGGACGTTCTAGCTTGTCACAGTCTCTGCCCGCCTGCGGCGTCCCACAGGGCGTTCTGGATACACGCAGCGTCCCACGTGTTTCTTCCCACGGCAGTGCTGGGTCCTAGGGCCTTTCAATATAGGTTGGTTGGAAAGTCTGTTAGCTTTACAGCTGCTTCACAGTCTCGTGAACAAATCACTGTCAGGGACGGAGGGGATACTGGTCTGACACACCACCAATCTCCCAGACGCGTTTCGGGGTATACGCCCCTTTTTCAATGGGTTACCTGTGGTGGGTGTTACGTGGATTTATATAGCTGATTCCCTAATCAAACTAGTGTATGCACATAAACCCGGAGTGGATTTCTTTTTCAGTGGACATAGTAATATATTACCAAAAGCAACCATTTTTCTTCATTTGGCATATATTCTGCATGCAAGACACTTGAACATTACCGCATAAGTAAAAGATGTAAGAAATGTAGAAATATATATATATATATATATGTTCCTTTGATGGATAAGGTACAGAATTATTGGTTGTAGGAACCTCATGTACATGAACCGATGGAGGGGATTCAAACTTGCTTGAAGAACAGAAGGGAGGGAGGTGTGAGGAGAGAAGGGGTCGAGGTGTCGGTAACACGGCCAGACCTCGACCCCAATCTCAAACACACCACCCCTATAAGAATCCAAAAATCTCCATTTCGGCGTTTAATCCTTTTGGAATGATGGTTTCAAACTCAAAAATACGCCTTGACTCTTGTCGTGACATTTGTGACACAAAATTGCCACCCCTCCATGTTTTACTGACTTTTTCAAGGGCAGCAAAACTTAGGCCGGACGGATCACAATTATGCATCATTTTAAAATGCTTAGAGACCGAGTGGGCCTCATAGCCTTTTTTAATTTTTGGCAATATGTTCGCTCACTCTTTGTTTCAGTGTTCTCTTTGTCCGGCCCACATACTGTTTCTGACACGGACATTCCAAGATGTAAATGACCCCTGTGGACTCACATGATAAAAATTCTTTGATTTTATAAACAAACTGATTAGTGGCTGACTTCACTTCTTCTCTTCTTCTAGGAAACGACGTACATCTACAGTTCGAGCACCGCCCACACCTATAGAAGCCCCTCAAGGTAAGCCAACTTCCCATTTCTCTTTTCTTTCGTTGATAATTCTGTACTGTTGGGGCTACTTTGTTAGCTAAATTAGCAGCCTTTTTATACACAATCTTTGGTTTTAGTTCCAATAGGGGACCAATCCATTTATCCTTCAGCAAATGCCCCAGTGTTTTTATAATTCTCTCCACCTGTTTATATTGTGAATTAAATGGTAATATTATCATTAGATTTTCTTTTTCTTTTCTTTCCTGTGTTGTCTCCTCCCTACTAGTGAAAAAAGTTTTCCTCTCCATACTTTTTACCTTTACCAGAGACTGTTCTACAACTTCTGGTGGGTATTCTTTTTCTAAAAACTGTTCCTTTAGACCCACCGCTTCTTCTTCAAACTGTGTTTCCAAGGTACAGTTCCGCTTGAGTCTCCGAAATTGACTCGTTGGAACATTAATAAGCCACCTGGGTAGGTGGCAACTGTTAAATCTGATATAACTATTTCTTGAAACCGGTTTAAAATGGGTGTTGCACCTTAATTGATTCCCCATTACTTTAATATCAAGATCTAGAAATTCTACTGCCTCTTTACTTATGGATGGGGTGAAAACTAGATTTCTTTCATTGTGATTGATAGATGTCAAAAATTCACTGAGTGATAAATCGTCCCCACGCCAAATAAAAATAATATCATCAATATACCGTCGCCAGAGGACCAGATCCGTCCCGAGCCTGGGTAAGATGACTTCAGATTCCCATTGGGCCAAAAATAGATTGGCATAGCTCGGGGCGAATCTGGTCCCCATGGCGGTCCCGGTTTTCTGTAAATAAAAAACACCATCATAACAAAAATAATTATGAGTTAGAATGAATTCTATCCCATCCAAAAGGAATTTCACTTGTTCTTCTAAAATTTCTTCTTCCTTTATGAGTTGTTTGTATAAGGCCTCAATCCCGGCCTTATGTTCTATTATTGTATACAATGACCCTACATCTAGGGTCCCGATAGTCCATGTATCTTCCCATTTCAGTATTTCTAAAACTGATATGATATCCGTTGTGTCGCGTATATAAGAAGGGACTTTTTTAACATAGGGTTGTAACCATCTGTCTAGGTATTGGGAAAGATTTGACGTGATGGAGTTGATACCTGACACTATAGGGCGTCCGGGGGGGTTTTGTAAATCCTTATGGATCTTTGGTATACAATAAAAGGCGGGAATACGTTTTTCCGTACTTAAAATAAATTTTACTTCCCTCTCCAATAAAATTCCCATTTCTCTTCCTTTTTGGCAGTATTCCCTTAGTGACACATAAAATTCCTCAGTTGGATCTCTTTTTAATTGGACGTATGTTGTCTCGTCATTAAGTTGTCTGAGACACTCTTCCTGGTATTTGTTTGTGTCCTGGACCACAATAGCCCCCCCTTTGTCCGCTGGTCTGATTACTATTTGTTCCATATCCTGTAATTGTTTGATGGCCATTACCATTGTTTGATGGCCATTACCTCATATTCAGGAACAGGGATATCAAAGGTACGGAAGGTCAGGAGGGGGAGACACACGAAGAGAAGAACACAGGGAAAGGCACTACAGGGATCATCAATAGTTAATCTTAGTAGTGTGGAACTCACACATGTACAAATGGAGTTGCTAAATAAGGGACTCAAATTTGCACCCACTAATTCTGTGGACAAATTTGCTACTTATATTGGAGTAGAAAAGTTTTTAAGAAAGTTGTGCCTCAAAAAATATTTTCTAAAAAATCCAATTTTGGAAAATTATGACCAGACCATCACAAAAAAATTTAAATACACTGACCTAAAAGTTAAATCAACACACTATCCAAGACAAGAAATTAGTGATGAAATGACCACATTTAGAATGAATGTAGAACGAGAAATAAGGGGTATGGGACAAAAAAGAATTAATAACAATCTGTCAAAAAATGAGGTAATGGCCATCAAACAATTACAGGATATGGAACAAATAGTAATCAGACCAGCGGACAAAGGGGGGGCTATTGTGGTCCAGGACACAAACAAATACCAGGAAGAGTGTCTCAGACAACTTAATGACGAGACAACATACGTCCAATTAAAAAGAGATCCAACTGAGGAATTTTATGTGTCACTAAGGGAATACTGCCAAAAAGGAAGAGAAATGGGAATTTTATTGGAGAGGGAAGTAAAATTTATTTTAAGTACGGAAAAACGTATTCCCGCCTTTTATTGTATACCAAAGATCCATAAGGATTTACAAAACCCCCCCGGACGCCCTATAGTGTCAGGTATCAACTCCATCACGTCAAATCTTTCCCAATACCTAGACAGATGGTTACAACCCTATGTTAAAAAAGTCCCTTCTTATATACGCGACACAACGGATATCATATCAGTTTTAGAAATACTGAAATGGGAAGATACATGGACTATCGGGACCCTAGATGTAGGGTCATTGTATACAATAATAGAACATAAGGCCGGGATTGAGGCCTTATACAAACAACTCATAAAGGAAGAAGAAATTTTAGAAGAACAAGTGAAATTCCTTTTGGATGGGATAGAATTCATTCTAACTCATAATTATTTTTGTTATGATGGTGTTTTTTATTTACAGAAAACCGGGATCGCCATGGGGACCAGATTCGCCTCGAGCTATGCCAATCTATTTTTGGCCCAATGGGAATCTGAAGTCATCTTACCCAGGCTCGGGACGGATCTGGTCCTCTGGCGACGGTATATTGATGATATTATTTTTATTTGGCGTGGGGACGATTTATCACTCAGTGAATTTTTGACATCTATCAATCACAATGAAAGAAATCTAGTTTTCACCCCATCCATAAGTAAAGAGGCAGTAGAATTTCTAGATCTTGATATTAAAGTAATGGGGAATCAATTAAGGTGCAACACCCATTTTAAACCGGTTTCAAGAAATAGTTATATCAGATTTAACAGTTGCCACCTACCCAGGTGGCTTATTAATGTTCCAACGAGTCAATTTCGGAGACTCAAGCGGAACTGTACCTTGGAAACACAGTTTGAAGAAGAAGCGGTGGGTCTAAAGGAACAGTTTTTAGAAAAGAATACCCACCAGAAGTTGTAGAACAGTCTCTGGTAAAGGTAAAAAGTATGGAGAGGAAAACTTTTTTCACTAGTAGGGAGGAGACAACACAGGAAAGAAAAGAAAAAGAAAATCTAATGATAATATTACCATTTAATTCACAATATAAACAGGTGGAGAGAATTATAAAAACACTGGGGACATTTGCTGAAGGATAAATGGATTGGTCCCCTATTGGAACTAAAACCAAAGATTGTGTATAAAAAGGCTGCTAATTTAGCTAACAAAGTAGCCCCAACAGTACAGAATTATCAACGAAAGAAAAGAGAAATGGGAAGTTGGCTTACCTTGAGGGGCTTCTATAGGTGTGGGCGGTGCTCGAACTGTAGATGTACGTCGTTTCCTAGAAGAAGAGAAGAAGTGAAGTCAGCCACTAATCAGTTTGTTTATAAAATCAAAGAATTTTTATCATGTGAGTCCACAGGGGTCATTTACATCTTGGAATGTCCGTGTCAGAAACAGTATGTGGGCCGGACAAAGAGAACACTGAAACAAAGAGTGAGCGAACATATTGCCAAAATTAAAAAAGGCTATGAGGCCCACTCGGTCTCTAAGCATTTTAAATTGATGCATAATTGTGATCCGTCCGGCCTAAGTTTTGCTGCCCTTGAAAAAGTCAGTAAAACATGGAGGGGTGGCAATTTTGTGTCACAAATGTCACGACAAGAGTCAAGGCGTATTTTTGAGTTTGAAACCATCATTCCAAAAGGATTAAACGCCGAAATGGAGATCTTTGGATTCTTATAGGGGGGTGGTGTGTTTGAGATTGGGGGTCGAGGTCTGGCCGTGTTACCGACACCTCGACCCCTTCTCTCCTCACACCTCCCTCCCTTCTGTTCTTCAAGCAAGTTTGAATCCCCTCCATCGGTTCATGTACATGATGTTCCTACAACCAATAATTCTGTACCTTATCCATCAAAGGAACATATATATATATATATATATTTCTACATTTCTTACATCTTTTACTTATGCGGTAATGTTCAAGCGTCTTGCATGCAGAATATATGCCAAATGAAGAAAAATGGTTGCTTTTTGGTAATATATTACTATGTCCACTGAAAAAGAAATCCACTCCGGGTTTATGTGCATACACTAGTTTGATTAGGGAATCAGCTATATAAATCCACGTAACACCCACCACAGGTAACCCATTGAAAAAGGGGCGTATACCCCGAAACGCGTCTGGGAGATTGGTGGTGTGTCAGACCAGTATCCCCCTCCGTCCCTGACAGTGATTTGTTCACGAGACTGTGAAGCAGCTGTAAAGCTAACAGACTTTCCAACCAACCTATATTGAAAGGCCCTAGGACCCAGCACTGCCGTGGGAAGAAACACGTGGGACGCTGCGTGTATCCAGAACGCCCTGTGGGACGCCGCAGGCGGGCAGAGACTGTGACAAGCTAGAACGTCCGAATCACGGTAAGGCAGCTGGGTTCGGGCATTCCGGGACGGAGGAGAGGTGGAGGAGGGAGCGCTGCAGTCGGCAGCCGGCAGACGGCCGTTCCCACCATCGGGTGTTGAATCGAACTAAATGTGAGCTACAAGCATACCGGTATCGCTAACTTTGCACTATCGTTGCTTCTATGAGGAATAAGACAAATAATTGAACATTTTTATTTTTGCTGCTGAAAAGGTGGACACTAGTTAATTTTTTGCACGGACTTTTATGGCACTACCTGATTGCACATATTACCTAGTAGTTTTAATCATTTTTATTGTTTAACCTTGACTTTTGCACAGGATTTGATATTTGCACATAAGTGATAGTACTATATCTGCATCAGCTTTATATGGATTAATTGTATCAATTTTTCTAACACTTGGGGACACTTTAGCACGTTGCACTTTATTGTGGCAGATTTGTATGTATGCTTTTAGTGATTGGTCCGCATTTTAGGTATTTTTAGTATTTTTAATAAACTTTTTTGGATGTGATCCCAGGTGACTACTACCGGTGTGCCCTTGACTTCGCACATATTTCTAGGATATGTCACAAATGTCAGATAGGTCTGGGTCCCACCTGTGGTATCCGCTGCTGTCACCTGAATGGGGCATTCACTGTCCAGCTAGAGATTCATTCACTCAAGTGAATGGATCTGTGAGAAAAATTTACAGCGCACGGACGCCATCTATGTGAAGTCAGTTTAAAAACTCATCTGTGTTCTTCAGCCAGTAGAACACAGAGGTCATAAACACTTATTTAAGCCACATTCTTATCAGTTAGATAAGAACTGAGCTATAATGAGTGTTATAAGGTCAGAGAGCAGCGATAAGGAGCCCGTCAGCTCCCCAAATGACAAAAAAGACAGAACATCCACAGGCTGCCACTACGGCATCTCAGCTACTGTATGCACACAAAAAAGTATTCCATATTTTTAATAATGACCAATTTAAAAAATATTTTTAGCTCAAAATAAGTACAATGCAATAATTTAAAAAAATGCCCCAAAGGTGTACATAGCCTTTAAAGGGGTTTTGTCACTTCAGCAAATAACATTTATTATGTAGGGAAAGTTAATACAAGCCACTTACTAATGTATTGTGATTGTCCGTATTGCTTTCTTTGCTAGCTGGATTCACCTTGCAATCCATCAGCGACGATGGTGCTTACACACTATAGGAAAAAGCTCCAGCCTATGTAAGCTCCCAAGGTCCCAGCCACCAGAGAGGCCGGCACTATTTCCTATAGCGTGAAAGCACGACCAGCGCTGATGGATTGGGACAGACAGACTACAGAATGTCAGATCAGCCTATGTATGAAATGGTAAATAGTCAGTATTGTAGAACACCTAGCTAGGTAGCCAGGGGCCTGGAAAAAAAAATGAGTAGGAATCCTAGTGACAAATACTTCATGTAGCATAGCTGGACAGATTTGCCTTTCAGGGTTATGGAAAAGTTGGGTATCATCATGTGGAGATGTAATAAGTTTTACAGAATCTTAAATCTACTACAGTAAATCCCCTTCTCACTCATTAATAGTGAGAAAGATTTGTATTTCAGGGTCCTGGGAAAGCTGTGTTACCACCAAGTGGAGCTGTAATAGATTGTAGAATAGTAAATATACCAAGATAAATCCACCACCCCACTCCTAAATAGTGCACCAGCTAGGCAGATTTGCCTTTCCTTTTCCTGGAAAAGCTGGGTTACCACCATGCCGAGCTGCAATAGAGTTTACAGAATACTAAATCTACTAAGTTAAATCCCCCCCCCCAACCCCTAAATAGTGCCATAACTATGCAAATTTGCCTTTCAGGGTCCTGGGAAAGCTGGGTTTCTTGCACAATGAAAAGGTAACATTACATGGTAAATAAAAAAAAAATCACAGAATGAAGTGGCCTAAATGGGAGGAAGTGCTTAAAACACCAAACACTGTACCGTGTTTATACCCGGGGGAGCAATCCCTCCGCATGTGATCCGCTGCTAACGGCAATCCCCAGCAAAAATGCATACAATGGAGGATGTCGTAAAATATACCATAGGACTGGTAATAGCACCACTATGACACAAATGAGGAAGAAAAAATAGGAGAGGACCGCAGGGTCAACACATGGAGGGTACATACACAGAGTGCATGAATAACAAAGAAATGACACTTCAAAAGCTTGTAAAGAAAAGAAGTAGCCCGAGGACCAAGTCCTCTATGAAGGCAAAGCAAAAAGCTAAAGAGTGACGCAAAGAAGTATACCCTCCACAAGTGTGTCGATCCTGCGGTCGCCTCCTCCCAACGTCGTTTCGCCTAGACTGGCTTCTTCCGGGGATAAATCAGAATGTAAACCTCCCTCCCTAAATAGGGCTTGAAATCATGCTGGAATCAATCACAGGTGGGATTGGGGGTCCAAATGGCAGGCGTACCAACCAATGGGAAGTATCTAATCTGTCGGCGCATCAAGGACCTGTAGTGATGTCATGGCCACGTGACCGCAAATGCGGTCACCTGACCAATGACGCTCAAGACACATGACCGCACGACCAAGGAAATGAACACAGCATAATACAAAAGCATCCAAAGGTTGTAGTGATGTCATGACTACAAGAACGCCGAAGCGGTCGCCTAATATATGACGCACGAGTCATATGACCCGGACCAGATGCAAAAAAGCATGACATCGTATAGTGGCATCCGAGTTACATAGTTATAAGAATGGTAATAATGAATAAAACCTCATACAATTCAATATTATAGATTAACTCCTTAAGGACACATGACGTATGGGTACGTCATGTGTCCAGTCCCTGAAGATGGCGCCCGCTCCTGGCCGCTGCGGGCACCATCGCTGCGGAGGTCCGGCTGATTCCTGTAGCTGACCCCCACAGCTGATGATCGCGGTCGGCAGCGCTGCCGACTGCGATCATTTAACCCCGCAGATGCCGTGATCAATCCTGATCACGGCATCTGCGCGCGCTAAAACCGAAAGTAAAACTTTCGGCAGCGCTCCGGCTCCCCTAGTGGTGATCGGGAGAATCGGAGCGCTGTAAGGGATAGCCTCAAGCCTTTCATTCAGGCTTGAGGCTATCACTTACTATTTCCTATGGAGCCCTTGTTAGCAATAGGGCTTCATAGGAAAGTAGTAAAATGCTCATAAACTCCAAGTGTATTGGAGTTTATGATAGAAGCAATCAGGTAACTGATTTATATAGGTCCCTATGGGATCTATATAAAAGTGTAAAAAAAAAATAAAAAAAAATAAATAAATAAAAAAAAACTAAAAATTTAAATCACCCCCCTTTCCCCAAAATTAAAATAAAATAATAAAAAAAATAAAAAAAATACACATCATGGGTGTCGCAATGTGTGAAAACGCCCATAGTATAAAAATATAAAAATATATTTCCCATACGGTAAACAGAAAAACGGAAAAAAGCGCCCAAATGGCCGATTTTCCGTTTTTGGACGCTTCATTTCCTCCAAAAAAATTAAATAAAAAGCGATCAAAAAGTCCTACACACCCCATAATGGTATCAACTAAAAGTTAAGATCGCCCCGCAAAAAATAAGCCCCCATACAACGCCATACACTTATTTACAAATACGTTATAGCGGTCAAAACATGGCGACAAAAAAAAAAAAAAAAGATTTTTCCCACTTTTGAATATTTTTTCACTATCAAAACGCAAGAAAAGCTATACATATTGGGTATCGCCGGATTCGTACTGACCTGTAGAATAAAACTAAATGGTCAGTTTTATCGCAAATCAAACGTCGTAATTTAGAAACCCATAAAACTGTGGTGAAATTGCTTTTTTTTGCAATTTCACCCCATTTGGAATTTTTTTCCTGCTTCCCACTACACCGTATGCATTATTAAATGATGGCGTTGGAAAGTACAACTTGTCCCGCAAAAAATAAGCCCTCATATGGCCATGTGAACGGAAAAATAAAAAAGTTATGGCTCTTGGAAGGCATAGAGCGCAAAACGAAAACGCAAAAATGTAAAAACCCTGTGTCCTTAAGGGGTTAAAACACAATACAAAGGGGAAAATGGGAAAAATAAAATGATTATTATATAGAGCTGTTATAGGGTGGATAGGGTGATGAAGGGTGCATGGAAGAAAGGAAGACAAGGTAATTGCAATAAATACCCAAATTTTCACAATTCATAATATAAAAATCGTGTATAAAAATAAATAAATATAAGGAAATGTAATAAATATGTATATTAATTAAATTTCATATCAAATTTGTTTTCATAAAAAATAAAAATATATAAATCTATAAACTTCATGTAATATATACTGTGGTAAGGTGCAAGGTGTCATATGCGATGGCAGGTACGTGTCACCGAGGTTGCTGGCCTCGGTGAGGTGAGAGCCGGGTTTTTGTCTGCAGCAGCTAGTGCTGTTTTGACTCTTTTAAATAGCATGGCTGCAAAGCCGATCCGGGCCGGCTCTTACTGGGAGCAGCTAAAGAGTAGGGTGGGTGGCTGCTCCCCACGGTCCAGTCCGAGTTTTGGGCTGGGTATAAAACACAGCCATCAGCTGTGTCTGAGGTGATTATCCTGGAGCCTGCTAACAGGGCTGAGGAGTTCTCTGTGCTGGAGGACGGAGCTCAGCAAGGTGGTGTTTCCCTGCAACCTGAAGGAGGAATCGCCTGCGGCTGAACCGACTGCTAGGTGTGAACCCGCACTTAAACCACCCAAGGTGACTGGACCCTGTGTTGGCCTGTTTTTGGTTTTGCCACATGATTTCTGTTGTGTGTGAACTGTCACCAAGAGACTGTTTTCATTTCTGGTGTGCAAGTGTGAATAAAACACTGTTTGATGCACAATCTGGACTCCTTGTTTTGCCTCTAAACTGCACCCGCACCGCTGTCTACCAGAGCGACTCCCACATTTGGTGTCGGATGCGGGCATGCGCAGTGAGGCTGGCGTGAACGCCGAACTTTGTTTTGCTGAGCAAAAGTGAATGTCCTATATTAAGCCGGCAAAGTTGCAGCCTGTGATCCCCGACAAAATGGAGGCGGCTGTGAAAGCCCTCATAGAGGCTAACGTGCAGCAGCGGGAGACCAACCAGCTACTGCTACAGCACGTGATGGCGTTGCAAGCGGCAGGAGCGTCCCACCGCGTCCACGATGCCCGGAAAGCTGTCCGTGCCGCGATCCCTAAGATGACCCCCTCGGATGATGTTGAGATCTTTCTGGCGGTGTTCGAGAAGGTGGCCGTGAGGGAGAAATTACCCCGAGAACAGTGGGCAGAGGTCGTCGCTCCGTTCCTGGCGTCTGGACCCCAGCAAGTTTTTTTTGATTTGGCAGACGACCAGGCTGCTGACTATTCCACGGTGAAGGGGAGATCCTGGCCAGACTGGGGGTAAACGTGTTGGTCCGGGCTCAGCGTGTCCACCAGTGGGACTTTAACGTGGCTGAACCCGCCAGGCCGCAGTACTATGAGTTGCTGCACAGGTTGCAAAAATGGCTGCAGCCTGAGGTTCTGAGTCCGACTGCTATGCTGGACCGGCTGCTGGCTGACATGTTTTGGAGGGCCTTGCCTTACCCCCTTCAACACTGGATCGGCCAGGTATCCCCCACCAATGCCCTTGAGATGGTCGACCTGGTGGAACGATATGAGGCCACCAGAAACCTGCAGGGGGTTCTTTTGGGAGGGGGCCAGCCAAACCCCGCAAATCTCCACCCCAGTCCCGGCGGCCGGCCAAACCCGCCCGGGAGGTACCTCTTGCAGATCCGTCCCCAGTGGTCTGCTGGCAGTGTCGGGAGCCTGGACACATAAGGGCCAACTGTCCACAGTGGGGGAACCCATGGAGACTAATTATGGGTACCGGGCTTCCATGTATGCCCGGAGACTGTGTGCGACCGGCATCCCGAGACAATGGACAGTCGTCATCTGTGCCAGGTGCAAGTCGGGGATAACCTGGCAGTGGCGCTGTTGGACTCAGGGAGCCTGGTAACCCTGGTAAGTGCTGCCCTGGTACAGCCCACCCAGTATACGGGCCGGAAAGTTGGGGTGGTGTGCATACACGGAGACTTAAAGGACTATCCCACTGCTGAAATGTCTCTGTCCACGGCGGCCGGCACCTGGACTTGTGAAGTGGCGATCTCCGCCAAACTACCGTATGAACTAATAATTGGGAGAGACTTCCCTGGTTTTCCGTCACTATGGCCTGAGGTGAAAGTGACTAATAGCCCTGAGACAGGGGTAACCCTAGCAGAGTGGCCTGGTTCCTGTGGGAGGCCAGAGCCCTGGGAGCCCGAGTCCGAAGGGCCTGCGGTAGGGGTGACCACCACTTCTGTGATAGAGGGGAGACACCCCCACTGAGTGTAATGGTGGGAGACATGGAGGACTTGCCACCAGGTCCTGAGTTGGCAGACCTCCACGTCTCCGGAGATAATTTTGGGACCGCCCAACACCGGGACCAAACCCTCACCAGGGCCTGGGAGAATGTGCTGGAAATTGATGGTAAACCCCAGAAACCAGGGGCTGAATTAATGTTCCCACGATTTATTGTTCTGCAGGATATGTTGTATCGGGTGAACCAAATCCGAGGTGAACCTGTTGAACAGTTGGTGGTGCCCACAGCGTATCGCAAGCTTGTCATGGAGCTTGCCCACCAACATGTTCTTGGGGACACCTGGGGTGGCAGAAAACCCAGGACCGCATACTGCAGCGGTTTTATTGGCCCGGTGTGTTCAAGGAGGTAGAAGATTATTGTAAGTCCTGTCCAACCTGTCAGATAACTAGCCCCCAGCCACATTTCCGTAGTCCTCTGGTACCTCTGCCAATTATTGAAGTACCGTTTGAGCGAGTCGCTATGGATTTAATTGGGCCTGTACCAAAGTCTGCCAGGGGCCACCAACACATTCTGGTAGTTCTCGACTATGCCACTCGGTATCCGGAGGCGGTGCCTCTGCGACATACCTCAGCTAGGCTCATTGCCAAAGAGTTAATGGAGATGTTTTCCCGTGTGGGCCTGCCTAAAGAGGTTCTGACAGACCAAGGGACCCCTTTTATGTCCAAAGTAATGAGGAACTGTGTAAATTGTTGCGTATAAAGCAGTTACGGACGTCCGTTTACCATCCGCAAACAGACGGTCTTGTGGAGAGGTTTAACCAAACTCTAAAAAATATGTTAAAGAGGGTGGTGTCTAGAGATGGGAAGGACTGGGACCTGCTTCTGCCCTATCTCATGTTCGCAGTGCGAGAGGTGCCCCAGGCCTCTACTGGATTCTCGCCCTTCGAACTGCTTTATGGCAGACACCCTCGGGGCCTGTTGGATATCGCCAAGGAAGCATGGGAACAACAGCCTGTCCCCCACAAAAGTGTCATTGAGTATGTCGCCCAGATGCAGGAACGGATGGAAAGGGTGTTGCCCTTGGTCCGGGAGCATATGGAGGCAGCGCAACAAGCCCAGAGTAGGGTGTACAATCGTCAGGCTCGGGTGCGGGACTTCAATCCGGGAGATCGGGTTTTGGTTCTGGTACCCACCCTTGACAGCAAATTCCTAGCTAGGTGGCAGGGCCCCTATGAGGTGATCGAGAAAGTAGGGAAGTAAATTACAAAGTACACCAGCCAGGGCGGCGCAAGCCGAGCAGGTGTACCACGTGAATTTACTTAAGCCGTGGAAAGATAGGGACGCGGCCGACGACCCCAGCCCCCGGCCAGGGCTTCTAGGTGAAAGGGTCCAGCCCCACAGTTCGAGGCCTGTGAAGCCGTAACCACGGTAAAAATTGCAGACAGCCTGTCTTCCAAACAAGTTCAGGAAGTCAGGGAGTTCCTCAGTCGGAACACGGATGTGTTCTCGGACCTCCTGGCCGCACGTCTCTCATCCGACATGACATCGTCACTGAGCCTCAGGCCAAGGTCCGGTTAAAACCATACCGGGTACCCGAGGCTCGGCGGCGGGCCATCGCGGAGGAAGTGCACTTAATGTTGAAGCTCGATGTCATTGAGGAGTCGAAAAGTGAGTGGGCCAGTCCCATAGTCCTAATACCCAAGCCGGATGGGACGTTGCGGTTCTGCAACGACTTTCGCAAGTTAAATGAAGTATCCAAGTTTGACGCGTATCCCATGCCCCGAGTAGACGAGCTTGTTGAAAGTTTAGGACAAGCTCGTTATTTTTCTGTGCTGGACCTCACTAAAGGGTACTGGCAGGTACCCTTAACGGAGTCGGCTAAGGAAAAAACCGCATTTGTTACCCCGCAGGGCCTGTATCACTACAAGGTGTTACCCTTTGGCCTGCATGGCGCCCCCGCCACTTTCCAAAGGTTAATGGACATAGTGCTGCGACCACATCGTCGGTGCGCCTCGGCCTACTTAGATGATGTAGTCATCCACAGCACCGACTGGGAAAGCCATTTACCCAAGGTGCAGGCGGTAGTGGATGCCCTGAGGAAAGCCGGACTGACCGCTAACCCAAAGAAGTGCTCCAGTGGGTTAGAGGAGACAAAATATCTGGGATATTTAATTGGGCGGGGAGTTATCAAACCTCAGGTAACTAAGGTAGAGGCCATTCGTAACTGGCCCCGACCGGTCACCACCAGGCAGGTAAAGTCGTTCCTGGGGATTGTAGGTTACTACATGAGGTTTGTGCCCCACTTTGCCACAATAGCAGCGCCATTGACAGACCTGTTGAAGGGGCGAAAGTCTGGGAGGCTTAGCTGGAGTGAGAAGGCGGAGGAGGCTTTCTCCACGTTGAAGTCGGCCCTGTGTGGGTCCCCGGTTTTGGTGACACCCGACTTCAACAAGGAGTTTGTCGTACAGACCGACGCCTCGGAGGTAGGCCTCGGTGCGGTACTGTCTCAGGAGGTCAACGGGGAAGAACATCCCGTTGTCTTCCTGAGCCGTAAGCTCAGTCCCGCCGAGTCCAGATATAGTATAGTGGAGAGGGAGTGCCTGGCTATCAAGTGGGCACTCGAATCTCTCCGCTACTACCTGTTAGGGAGGAGGTTCCGTCTGGTGACCGACCATTCCCCCTCAAATGGATGAGTCAGGCCAAGGAGAGGAATGCTCGGGTCACCAGGTGGTTCCTATCTCTTCAAAATTTCAAGTTTTCCGTGGAACACAGGGCAGGCCGCTTGCAGGGCAACGCAGATGCCCTGTCCCGCGTCCACTGCCTTACGTGTGTTCACCCCTCAGGGTTGAACAAAGGGGGGTATGTGGTAAGGTGCAAGGTGTCATATGCGATGGCAGGTACGTGTCACCGAGGTTGCTGGCCTCGGTGAGGTGAGAGCCGGGTTTTTGTCTGCAGCAGCTAGTGCTGTTTTGACTCTTTTAAATAGCATGGCTGCAAAGCCGATCCGGGCCGGCTCTTACTGGGAGCAGCTAAAGAGTAGGGTGGGTGGCTGCTCCCACGGTCCAGTCCGAGTTTTGGGCTGGGTATAAAACACAGCCATCAGCTGTGTCTGAGGTGATTATCCTGGAGCCTGCTAACAGGGCTGAGGAGTTCTCTGTGCTGGAGGACGGAGCTCAGCAAGGTGGTGTTTCCCTGCAACCTGAAGGAGGAATCGCCTGCGGCTGAACCGACTGCTAGGTGTGAACCCGCACTTAAACCACCCAAGGTGACTGGACCCTGTGTTGGCCTGTTTTTGGTTTTGCCACATGATTTCTGTTGTGTGTGAACTGTCACCAAGAGACTGTTTTCATTTCTGGTGTGCAAGTTTGAATAAAACACTGTTTGATGCACAATCTGGACTCCTTGTTTTGCCTCTAAACTGCACCCGCACCGCTGTCTACCAGAGCGACTCCCCACAATACATTGAGTGAATACCCATAAGTTACATATAGTCTGTACGTAAATACTACCCATATAATTCACATAGTGTATACATAAATTCATACCCATGGAGAATAGTACAACACAAATAGCCAGCATCAAATTACAATAAACCCAGTATTGTGATATAATAATTCTTCATAATGACAACAAGTATATGAGTTGTTTCAATTGCTCAACCAATTGAGCCCACAGGTACCACGGACGTCAAGTCTATATATTAAACCGCTTTTCAGCGTATACTTTAACTGGATCGCCAGATGTCGATAATGTCGTTCCCGTATACTTCTCATGGACCGCTCTTATCCAAAATCCCACCATCATAGTTAATATCTAAAAGCATACAAACAAAGACAATAAGGGATAAAATAATTAAAAACAAATAGGATGATCAGCGGATACCAGGGGTCAGAAAACAACCCGGCAAACTCCCGATAGGAGGGTACAACTATAAATAAGGTGAGAATAACATTTCCTCATTTAGTCCAGACGGAGTTAGACTCCCCAATTCATAGATCCATCTTACCTCCTTTTGTGCCAGTAACTTCTTCCAGTTGCCTCCTCTTGGTGGAATCAGGACCCGATCGATGCCCCTCACACGTAGTTTCGTACTGTCACTGTCGTGCGCTTCTTTGAAGTGTCTAGGTATAGGTTTAAGGATCATTAGGTCCCTCTCCTCCTTGGCTGCCTCAGTCCCCCTGACATGCTCCCGTACGCGCTTTTTGAAAGCCCTAGAGGTTATGCCCACGTAAATTCGTGGGCACGGACATGATGCCATATAGATCACTCCCAACGTGTCACACGTGATGTTATATGTGATCTTATAATGTTTGTCCTCCTTAGTGGCATTACAAAAATGTGTTGCTCTGTCAACATTAGGGCAGGCAACACACTTCCCACATGGTGAGCACCCCCATTTAGGACCCTTAGATCCAAAGAGTTTTGAGGGGTGTTGATTAGGGTGGTAGCTCTTAACCAAGATGTCTTTGAGGTTTTTGGATCTCCTATAAGTGATTGTTGGAGAGGTAGGTAAGATCCTGCTCAGAGCAGGATCAAGACATAGGACATCCCAGTATTTAGCCAGCGCGGATCTTACTTCCCGCCACTGTGGATTGTAAGTAGAGATGAATCTTACCTTACTTTCCACCTTCTGGGGTTTCTGTCGATACTGTAGTAGCTCGTCCCTCTTTGCTGTTTTGGCTTTATTCAATCCCAGTTGAATATTCCTATCCGTATATCCCCTTTCTCGAAATCTGCGTTGAAGGTCATCAGATTGGGACCTAAAGGTCTCATCCGTTGAGCATATCCTTTTGGCCCGTAGGAATTGACAATAGGGTATGTTGCGGATTAGGTTGGATGGATGGCAAGACTTGGCATGTAGCACAGTGTTAGTGGAAGTTTCCTTTCGGAATAGATCCGTAGAGACTCTTCCCATGTCATCAACCATTATCTTCACATCGAGGAAGTCCAAATTCGTTTTCATAATCCTATGGGTCAATTTGATGTTAAGATTATTATGGTTCAGCTCACCCACAAGCAGTTCAAAACCAGACTGTGGGCCCTGCCATATGATGAAAATATCATCAATATAGCGGGCCCACAGTTGGATGCCTCCTATGTGGCCAATGGTATCCGTCAGGAACACCTCCCTCTCCCACAGCCCCAGGAACAAATTGGCGAAGGACGGCGCACAGGCCGCCCCCATTGCCGTCCCTTGGAGCTGTAGGTAGAAGGCGTCCCTGAACATGAAAAAATTGTGGGTGATCACGAATTCCAAAAGTTCAATTATGAACTCACCTCTTTCTTCCTCCATATCTGACATCCTAAGGAAGGTCTTAACCGCTTCTATTCCATCCTTGTGACGAATACTTGTATATAATGACTCTACGTCACATGATGCTAGCCACATGTCCGGCTCCAGGTTCAAGTCATTCAATCGACGTAGTAGATCCGTGGTATCCTTCAAATATGAAGGCAGTTGTTCCACAAGAGGCTGTAATACAAAATCCACAAATTTGCAAGCAGGTTCACATAGGTTTCCTACTCCCGACACAATGGGGCGTCCTGGAGGACATACCGCATTTTTGTGGATCTTCGGGAGCATATACAGACACGCCACCTTAGGATGTTCAGGAATAAGACTTTTTGCTTCATTTTCAGTAATAACACCCCTTTCCTGAGCGCGGGCCACCATTGCTGTCAACTCTCGTTTAAATTGTTCACTGGGATTATAAATCAAACGTTTGTAGCATGTTGAATCCCTCAACTGTCTATATACCTCCTTCTCATATAGGTTCTTCGGCCATATAACAACATTTCCACCCTTATCTGCGGACTTGAATATCACGTCCTCCATATTCCGCAATTCCATAATAGCCTTCCTCTGTACATGTGTAAGATTGGTATCCTCTCTTTTTGGATTTTGGATAAGAGCGGTCCATGAGAAGTATACGGGAACGACATTATCGACATCTGGCGATCCAGTTAAAGTATACGCTGAAAAGCGGTTTAATATATAGACTTGACGTCCGTGGTACCTGTGGGCTCAATTGGTTGAGCAATTGAAACAACTCATATACTTGTTGTCATTATGAAGAATTATTATATCACAATACTGGGTTTATTGTAATTTGATGCTGGCTATTTGTGTTGTACTATTCTCTATGGGTATGAATTTATGTATACACTATGTGAATTATATGGGTAGTATTTATGTACAGACTATATGTAACTTATGGGTATTTACTCAATGTATATATTACATGAAGTTTATAGATTTATATTTTTTATTTTTTATGAAAAAAATTTTGATATGAAATTTAATTAATATACATATTTATTACATTTCCTTATATTTATTTATTTTTATACACGATTTTTATATTATGAATTGTGAAAATTTGGGTATTTATTGCAATTACCTTGTCTTCCTTTCTTCCATGCACCCTTCATCACCCTATCCACACCCAGCACTTTTGTCTTTCCCCTTTTCCTTTCACTTTACTCTTATTTGGGTATTTACACCTTTCACTATCGGGATTGAATTTACACAATATGATCATGAATAGATACAATGTAATATATGAATTTTTTCATTATAACAGCTCTATATGATAATCATTTTATTTTTCCCATTTTCCCCTTTGTATTGTGTTTTAATCTATAATATTGAATTGTATGAGGTTTTATTCATTATTACTATTCTTATAACTATGTAACTCGGATGCCACTATACGATGTCATGCTTTTTTGCATCTGGTCCGGGTCATATGACTCGTGCGTCATATATTAGGCGACCGCTTCGGCGTTCTTGTAGTCATGACATCACTACAACCTTTGGACGCTTTTGTATTATGCTGTGTTCATTTCCTTGGTCATGCGGTCATGTGTCTTGAGCGTCATTGGTCAGGTGACCGCATTTGCGGTCACGTGGCCATGACGTCACTACAGGTCCTTGATGCGCCGACAGATTAGATACTTCCCATTGGTTGGTACGCCTGCCATTTGGACCCCCAATCCCACCTGTGATTGATTCCAGCATGATTTCAAGCCCTATTTAGGGAGGGAGGTTTACATTCTGATTTATCCCCGGAAGAAGCCAGTCTAGGCGAAACGACGTTGGGAGGAGGCGACCGCAGGATCGACACACTTGTGGAGGGTATACTTCTTTGCGTCACTCTTTAGCTTTTTGCTTTGCCTTCATAGAGGACTTGGTCCTCGGGCTACTTCTTTTCTTTACAAGCTTTTGAAGTGTCATTTCTTTGTTATTCATGCACTCTGTGTATGTACCCTCCATGTGTTGACCCTGCGGTCCTCTCCTATTTTTTCTTCCTCATTTGTGTCATAGTGGTGCTATTACCAGTCCTATGGTATATTTTACTATTTTTGTCTATTTTCAAATTGAATAAAATTGCATTTTTTGGTAATTTATGGTGTTGTGTGCTCAATGGATCGGTGTTACTTAGAAGTAAATTATGGCCAACTCCTTGATTAAAATGGATACCCGGTACTAATTTGGTGTTTAATGGAGGATGTCGGCAGCGGACTACATGCACCGCAAAAACATCCTACACAAGATGGAATAATGTGTGGATGAGAATATAAAAATCCATAAATGGGGGGCGTGGCCGGAAGCCGATGGTGCAGGATGCCTGAACTCTGAGCTCCGTCGCCTGCAAGCTCCATCCAGCTTAAAACTAGCATTAACCCTCGCTGCTATGGTGAAGAGAAAGATTGGGAAGCCTTCCAAAAGCAGCACAGATCCTCCAGGCACCTCAACATCCCTCACCATGGATGCCTTTGTGCACAGAGAGCGCGAAGAGCGGAAGCCCAAGATGGCGCCCTCCTGCCATGCTACTCAGCTCGTGAGTGAGCCGACTTCTACCCCTCAGCCGACACACAGCTCCTCACCAAGGTCGCTCTCGGCGCTATACGGAGCACAAGCCATTAATAAAGTGGAGGCCCCACTTGGAGGTGAAGACTCCCTCTTATCAGGAACGGAGGTGAGGAGGCATTGGGAGTTCTCGGGCCGGAGGAGATGGGGGAGGAGCGCAGGTCCAGCGAGCAGACGCCACACATCCCTTCACCCTCCACTCAAGGAACTATGCAGGGTCAGCTCCTTAACCCACATGTGCTCTCCCAGCCGGGGGCTGCAGTGCTACAGACTTCAGTCTCTCCTTAAACCCCTTCTGCTCCAGAACAGTCACAGAACTCTAGTGCAGATAACAGGCACATAGCCTCTCAAGCAGGGAGGCTCGGGCTGACCCCCCTTTCTGAGGTCTCACTACCTCATACTGCTGACAGTTCTGATATATCCCACCAGCAGATGGGCCCGCTACCTCAGAGGGCTTCTAGGCCTAGGGAGCCCACAGACCAGACACCTGGGGAGATGCCTAGGCTCCTGCCGGCAGATGGTTCAGACATTCCACGGATCCTGCGCTCTAGATCAGCCTCATCCTCCAGCTCTGCAGATCCAGATACCCCCAGAGCACCCCCGCCTGATTGGTGGTCTCATCTACAACAGCTTCCAACAAAACAGGACTTTAAAGCCCTTATATCAGAAGTTAAAGACGCCTTTAAAGCCGAAGTGCAGGCTATCCGAACAGACATCCAGAATATAGGTCTCCGCCTCAATCAACTGGAAGAAGACCACAATACTGCTAGGTCAGTGATTTGCCAGGTTCAAGACCGCACTTCCTCACAGTCTCTTCTGCTACGGGACCTACAGCGACATGTTGAGGACCTGGATAACAGGGGTAGATGTCATAATATAAGAGTGAGAGGGGTTCCTGAATCCAAAGAAAGCGAGGATGTTCCTGCAATACTGCAGCATATTTTCAACACTATCCTAGACCGCCCACTAACCCACCCCATCAAGATGGATCGGGCACATAGGGCCCTTCGCCCTAAATCTTTGGGAGGACTCCCACGAGACATAATATGCTGCATTATTGACTTTACTCTGAAAGAAGACATAATGTCTAAGGCCCGCTTATTACGCAGCTTGAACTTCAGAGGTTCACCAGTGTCCGTGTTTCAAGACCTATCATGGATAATGCTTCAGAAGCGCAAAGCATTGAAAACACTACTTGAACTGCTCCGCCAAAATGCCATTCCATATCGATGGGGATATGGACACGAACGTCTGCACCCCGTGCCCGTATTGCAGGCCGCAAATTGCGGCCCGCAATGCTCGGGCACCGGCCGTGGGGCAGCCGCAGCGGATCGCGGACCCATTCACTTGAATGGGTCCGCGATCTGCCCGTTCCGCAAAAAGATAGGACACGGGGTGCACACGTTCGTGTGCATGAGGCCTTACAGCTAGGAAAAACGGAACTACAGCAACCCTTCGCTTGCCAGACGACCTGCGCGAATTCTGCACGCATCTGGGAGTCCAGCCTCCGTCTTTACCTGACTGGGAGACCCGACAGACCTTCCTCCGCTCCCGCCGACCTGGTCTGCGGTCGTCTCACGCAAGCGGCGTATGAAACCATCGACAGTAACTCGCTAATGACTGCAGCCGGAACTGCTATGCCGGAGGCTGTACCTCCGTTGTTTGTCTGTGGATCGCATATTAGTTTTTTCTCTTCCGCAGAGCTACTTCGCTTTTTATTGCCTTATTGTAGAGGGTTTATATTTCGCTTTAATGTTGTGGAGTCTTGCTAGGCACGACTCTAGTCAATAGTTTCCTTTGTTATTGCTGGATTGTACCCTCTAGGGCTCCCGTCATGTTCCCGATGGAAGTCTTAGTGGTATTCGGCCTTTTAATGGTCCAGAGCCTCAACTTGGGACTCCAAAAGAAACCGATTGTTATAATACTTACTTCCAATATCTCTCGGACTTTCTACTTGAGAATTTTGCCGCCTAACAGTGGTTGTATTATTGATGTTTTTTTTCCCTGTTTTTTGCTTTACCTTCCCATAATTTATTTTGTTCTTTGTTTTGCTCTCTCTTTTGCTCTTCAGAGATACCCTTTAATCCTGAGAGGACTAGCGGTGAGGATGCTGAGCAGCCTGGAGGTAGACCCAATGAGACCCAGAAAGTACGGTAGACATTACATACCCCTCCTTAAATTGCGGCCCTGGATTTTTATCTCCCAAGATGGTTAGGTTTTTATCCTTAAATGTTAAGGGGCTGAACTCCCCCTCCAAGCGGAGACTTGCTCTTCAAGAGATGCGTAGGTCTAGGGCGGAGATAATTTTTCTCCAGGAAACTCAATTATCGGGGACGGGGTCACCGGCGTTCGCAAAGCACTGGTTCCCCACCTCCTACATGGCGAATGCCCCGACCAAAACAGCAGGGGTGGCCATATTAATTGCTAAAACGTGCCTTTTACGGGTGGAGAAGACAGAGGTTGACGCTCAAGGCCGCTACCTTATCCTCCATGGTACCTTGTGTGGCAGGAGGGTGACTTTGTGTAATTTATATTTGCCTAATTCTGGACAGATTTCCTTCCTTACCTCTGTCTTCTCGGCCTTGAGGCCATATCATAATACGGCCTTATTAATAGGAGGTGATTTCAACGTACACTTCTCGGACATAGCCGATAGATTAGCGATACATTCCTCTCCTCCTTCTCAAGCTTCCTCCCGATTAGCTAGACAATTCCGTAAACTTATCTATGCTCATTCCCTATATGATCTATGGAGAATTGATAACCCCACCGCGCAACAATACTCCTTCTTCTCCCACCCACATCGAACGCATACGAGAATCGATCTTTTCTTTGGGAATGTACTGACCCTCCGAAAGCTGGCTTCAGCGACCTTAGGACCCATCACCTGGTCCGACCATGCCCCTCTGAGCTTAGACTTGAATTGTGAGGCTCCACCCCCGAAACGCATCCATTGGCGCTTGAATGAAACTCTATTGTCCAGTGTAACTTCCAGGGAGGAACTGAAAACTCACTTAATCAATTACTTCCAGATTAACACACCCTCAGTATCCTCCCCTGGAACACAGTGGGAAGCGCATAAGGCAGTCTTTCGGGGATGCTGCATCTCAGCGGCTTCTAAGATCAAAAGAGACAGAGATAGTCACTACAGAAAATACCTAACAGATCTGCGTCAGGCAGAGCAGGACCTAGCCAATAGACCGTCAAAATCCTTACTAAGAAAGATTCTAGATCTCAGAAGCCAACTCAAAATAATCTCGCTTAATAAAACAGAGAAGTTACTAAGATATTCTAAACAGCGTTTTTTCGAATTTGGCAATAAACCCCACATATTATTGGCGAGACAATTGCGGGACCGAGAAGCTACAACAACTCCCCAGGGAATAAAGGATACGTTGGGTACTCAATATTTTGACCCCGAAAAAATAGCAGCTATTTTCCAATCATATTACACTACTCTGTATTCCCTCCCTTCGGAACTCCCTAAAGATCCTGATACCAGGGCCCAGGTGTTGGACAAATATCTGTCTGAGGGTGCCCTGCCTACCCTCTCCCTAGAGGCTTTAGCCGACCTGAATCAGCAGATCACACCGGAGGAACTGAGGGAGGTAATAAAAGGTATGCCGGGAAATAAAGCACCGGGACCAGATGGTCTCACGTATCAATATTATAAAACATACATCGAGATTTTACTCCCACATATGGTCACCCTATTCAACTCCTTTTTAGCGGGTGAACGTATTCCGCAAACCATGCTCCACTCTTCTATAACAGTCATACCTAAATTAGGAAAAGATCCCTCAGAATGCGCCAGCTACCGCCCAATTAGTTTGCTAAATTCGGATCTAAAGATATTTACCAAACTACTTGCAAACAGATTAAGCTACTGGCTCCCCCAACTGATTCATAAGGATCAGGTGGGGTTTGTCCGGTTCCGCCAGGCGGGGGATAATACATGTCGGGTGGTGGACTTGATTGATGCGGTTAATAAGGAGGCGACGGAGGCTCTTCTCCTCAGCCTTGATGCGGAGAAGGCCTTTGACCGCCTTAGCTGGCCTTTTATCTTTCAAACTCGGCAGAGATTTGGGTTTACAGGCCCATTTCTGCAGGCGCTTAGAGGACTTTACTCTGTTCCTATGGAAAACGTCAATCTACCCCATGCTTGCTCCTAGATGTTCCCTATTAAAAATGGGACCCGACAGGGCTGTCCCTTTTCCCCTCTCCTCTATATACTAAGTATTGAGCCCCTGGCCTCTCGGATCCGGACGAACCCAGACATCATGGGCATTAAGATACGAGACCGGTCCTTCACCATCTCCCTTTTTGCAGACGATGTCCTTTTAACGTTAACGAACCCGGTTATCTCGCTCCCGAATCTACACGCCACCATAGATACATATAGTAGGCTATCAGGTTATAAAATAAATAATTCAAAAACGGAAGCATTACCCCTGAATATCCCCCCACAAACTCTGTCAGCCTTACAGCACTCGTTTAAATATTCCTGGCAAAGCCGCTCTTTGAAATACTTCGGAGTGCATATAACCCCTACCTATCCTGCTTTATATGGAGCGAACTTCCCGTCGGTCATAGCTAATATTAATACGCTTCTCAATAAGTGGAGACCCCTACATATTTCCCTACTAGGTCGCATAGCAGCAATCAAGATGTCGATCTTACCCAAATTACTATACTTATTTGAAACGCTCCCAGTTAGAGTACCGGCGGGGACTTTGCACCAAATTCAATCTGCCTTCCTTACAGTTATATGGCATAACAAACGACATCGTATTGCTAAATCTGTCCTGATCTCGAAGAAACCCCAGGGTGGCCTGTCCCTACCTGATATAGCCCTATACTACCAGGCCACACATCTCCGACATCTGGCATCCTGGTCTACCTTAAACTCCTTCAATAAATGGACAGAAATAGAGAGGCTCTGGTTGGCCCCGATTCATATGGGTGCTATGATCTGGGGTCGTCCAGCAG
This sequence comes from Bufotes viridis, assembly GCA_033119425.1. Taxonomy (NCBI): domain Eukaryota; kingdom Metazoa; phylum Chordata; class Amphibia; order Anura; family Bufonidae; genus Bufotes; species Bufotes viridis. Next base: position 236,248,234 of record CM065591.1, on the reverse strand, counting down.
ACATTACACCCCAGAGATTGCTGGGCCCTATGACATTCTCTAGGAACCTATGGCTGACTTGTAAGATTAAATTTGGCCTCTCTACACTGCGCTCCTCTCTTACACTGTTTTTGTTTACTCCGCATCTAAGTAATAGCAGTGAATCAAATATGGCAAACCCCTGGATCAAGAGCGAACTCTTCCGTCTCCATGATTTGCGTAATCCCCTGACAAACCGCCGTCATTTACATATCTACAAACTAAATACAACCTCCCCCCCTCCTTCAACTATCATTATAATCAAATAGCCCAGTTCTGCCACTCATCCACCACCTCCGGATCTATATCCCCCCTCACCACTTTTGAGAAATTATGCGTCAGAGGCCCATCAGTTAGAGGGCTCATTTCAGATATGTACAATCTGCTTCTCACCCAGACTTATTTACTGGGGGGAAAGCACTTGTATATGCTAAAATGGGAGAAATGGCTAGATAGGGAAGTTCCGATGAACCTCTGGCAGATGATATGGTCCAGAGCTTTTTCTAGCTCATCTTGCATAACTAATAAAGAAACTCAAATAAAATTACTGATGCACTGGTATCACACCCCAGAGGTGCTGCACGCCTTCAATAGGAATATCCCTAATGTTTGCTGGAGATGTTCAGCCAACGGTGCTTCCATATACCATGTATTCTGGATGTGCCCACGGGTAGTACCCTTCTGGAGGATGGTGGCCTCAGTGCTGCAGGATGTCCTGGGATGTTCGGTGAGGTTGGACCCCCTTAGATACTTATTGAATGTCCCACCTAGGGATATGAGAGGTCGTGCCTCTGGGCTGCTCCTGCATCTACTCACTGCAGCGAAGGGTTTGATTGCCTTCTTTTGGAAAAGAATTATTAAGATTATTACTCCCGCATCCAGGACATTCGTTCCTTAGAATATTATACAGTTTTGTCGCAGGGGACTGTGGACAAGTTCCTGCAGACTTGGTCCTGTTGGGATCTCCATCACGAAGAACTCCGCTTATGACAAAAAAGAGAGCTCTTAGATACTTCTTTCCTTTTCCCTCCCCTTCTCCTTCTTTGGTTTCCCCCTTTTAATTTTTTATTTTTTTTTCTTCCCTTCCTAAATAGAATATAGATCGATTCTATCCATTCTCTCCAACAGCTGTTATTATGTTTTCTTGTATTTTGGCTACATTACCAAAGACATGATGTCTGTACCTGATTTTATTGCACATTTGGATGCTTGAAAATTGTATTTTGGCTGCATTACCAAAGACATGATGTCTGTACCTGATTTTATTGCACATTTGGATATTTGAAAATGAAAATTGATAAATAAACAGAAAGTTGAACAAAAAAAAATAAAAAATCCATAAATCACTGCAAAAGGTGCACCACAATAATATGCAACTGACAATACTGGCCAAACCCTCACGATGATGTTAAAAGCTTAGACTTTAGCCAATATATTCCAGTCAGGAACATATCAGAGCCCAAGGCACCCCGTCAAGGTATCTCAGTGTGTGAACACAGTCCAATAGGTGCTGAGGTCCGACTCACAGCCAAGCTCCCACATACCTCACTAAGATCACTAATACAATGAGAGGGAGGAGGAGGCTGCGAGACCCACCTATAACAGACCATGTGACACAGGCTACCAGGTGCACAGAATGTTACCAACGATAAACTGTGGCACAATACATAGATATAAAGAAAAAAATCACAGAATGAAGTGGCCTAAATAGGAGGAAGTGCTCAAAATCCCAAACACTGTAGCATGTTTATACCCAAGGGAGCAGTTCCTCCACATGTGATCCGCTGCTAACGGCAAACCCCAGCACCCCAAAAAATGAGCCCCTACATAGGACAATGGCCATAAAAAGTCTCTTAGACTATGGAGACACGAAAACTTTTTTTTTTTCTAAAATGCTGTTATTGTGTTAATGTCAAATAAATAAATAAAAAGTATACATATTAGGTATCTATACAAATATAGAAATGCAATAACTTTACCACATAAATAAATTTACCACACGATGGGAGGTTGTCCCTCTCTCCCCCTCGCTCCTACAGGCAGTTACTGATCTGCCATTCCTTCAATAAAGGTATTCCCTTCCTTGCACCGGACCTGGGTGAGTGCCGCCATTTCTTTGATGTTTCCTTGTTGCTTCTCATATGGATGGACTTATTACACTCAGGCTGAGCAACACCACTTTCTGGCCGGTCACATGCACGTTCTGCCCGGCTTTCCCCGCACTGGCTCTTTGTGCTTGCTGAACGAGCTGCAGTTGGACTTCCTTGGTCGTTGTTGGGGGTTGGCAGTGCCACCGTTCTTTCCTCTGTTTGGTTTTTAGAAATGCAATAACACTCTGCAACCAGAACTCTGCCCTACCTCTATACTAGAGGCGTTAGTGTACATTTTGATCAAAAAGTAATAAGCCACTCGCTGCGCCAAGGCCGCCTCTATGAATGGTCCTAACGCTAAATCCTACCTGTTGTGGGCCATGACAGCCACATAAATTCAGGGAGTGCAGGCCCAGCATGCATGCTGGATCAACCCTGCTTTTTAACCTTTTTAGTGCCGAAACAGCCTCCATTAATCCAGGGAAGCAGGTACCAACATGCATGCATGCTGAGCCCACTATGTACTCCCTTCTTTTTTATGTGGCTGTCATGGCCCCACAGCAGGTAGGATTTAGCGTTAGGACCACTCATAGAGGCGGCCTTGGCGCAGCGAGTGGCTTATTACTTTTTGATCAAAATGTACACTAACGCCTCTAGTATAGAGGTAGGGCAGAGTTCTGGTTGCAGAGTGCTGTTGCATTTCTGTATTTCTATGTATATTTTGCTATGGCTACGTGCACCTGCATACAGGGACGTGCTGACTGACCCCCCCCCCCCCCCTTGTGTTTCTACATATTAGGTATCGCCGCGTTCATCAAAACCTGCTCTATAATAATATCACTTGATCTAACCCCTAACGTAAATACCGTAAATAAAAATAAAAATAAAAACAATGTAAAAAAAACATTTTTGTCACCTCAAAAACTGTAATAGCAAGCGATCAGAAAGTTAAATGCACCCAAAAACAGACAATGAAACCGTCATCTCATCCCGCAAAAAATGATACCCTACATAGGACAATCGCCCAAAAAAATATGGCTCTCAGACTATGGAGACATTAAAACATGATATTTTTTGTTTCAAAAATATTATTATTGTGTAAAACTTAAATAAAAAATAAAAAAGTACATATTAGGTATCGCCGCGTCTGTAACAACCTGCTCTATAAAAATAACACATGACCTAACCCCTCAGGTGAACACAGAAAATAAAATCATGCAAATACCATGTCAAAAGTCATTTTTGTCACCTTACATCACAAAAAGTGTAATAGCAAGCGACTAAAATGTCATATTCACCCCAAAATAGTGCCATTCAAACCGTCATATCATCCCACAAAAAATGAGCCCCTACACAAGACAGTCGCCAAAAAAATTAAAATTTAAAATATGGCTTTCAGAATGTGGAGAAACTAAAAATTATTTTTTTTTAAAATGCTTTGTTATGAAAAACTTAAACAATAAAAAAAAACAAAGTAGTCATATTTGGTATTGTCGCATCTGCAATAACCTGCTCTATAGAAATAGCACACAATCTAACCTGTTAAATAACAAAAAATAAAAACAGTCCCAAAACAGCTATTTTTTTTGCAAATTTTCCATTTTAATCAATTTTTCCAGTAACAAAGCAAGGGTTAACAGCCAAACAAAACTCAATATTTATTGCCCTGATTCTGTAGTTTGCAGAAACATCCCATATGTGGTCATAAAAAGCTGTATGGCCAAACGGCAGGGCGTAGAAGGAAGGGAACGTCATATGGTTTTTGGAAGGTAGATTTTGCTAGATTTTTGGTTTTTTGACACTATGTCCCATTTGAAGCCCCCCTAATGCACCCCTACAGTAGAAACTCCAAAAAAGTGACCCCATTTTGGAAACTACAGGATGATGTGGCAGTTTTGTTTGTACTATTTCAGGGTAAATAGGATTTTGGTTGCTCTATATTACACTTTCTTTGAGGCAAGTTAACAAAAAATAGAAATTCTGAAATTTCATCTCCATTTGCCAATAACTCTTGTGGAAAACCTAAAGGGTTAACAAACTTTGTAAAATTGGTTTTGAATACTTTGAGGGGTGTAGTTTTTAGAAACTTTGGGTGGTTTCTATTATGTAAGCCTCACAAAGTGACTTCAGACCTGAACTGGTCCCTAAAAAGTGGGTTTTTGAAAATTTCTGAAAAATTTAAAGATTTGCTTCTAAACTTCTAAGCCTTGTAACATCCCCAAATGAAATGGCATTCCCAAAATGATCGATACATGAAGTAGACATATGGGGAATGTAAATCAATAACTTTTTTTGGCGGTATTACTATGTATTATAGAAGTAGAGAAATTGAAACTTGTAAAATTGCTATTTTTTCAATTTTTTTTGTAAATTTGGTATTTTTTTATAAATAAAAATGAAATTTTTCGACTCCATTTTACCACTGTCATGAAGTACAATATATGACAAGATGATAAGAAAAAGCATTTTAAAGTTATCACCACATAAAGTGACACTGGTCAGATTTGCAAAAAATGCCCGGGTCCTTAAGGTGAAATAGGGCTGTCAGCTTTAATTTGAGGGTAATTACATTCAAATTAGGTGGTCGTGTATAGAGCCAAAAATGTTAGAATTGTGTCGATGTCCTAATATTTATGGACCTGACTGTATCAGCCTACAGCAGGGCATGGTGGGAATTGAAGTTTTACAACAGCTGGAGAGCAGCAGTTTGCCCATCCCTGGCCTAGTATCCCTGTACACCAGGGGTGTACAACCTGCGGCCAGAGCCAAGGTTTGCGGCCCTCTTCCTCCTGGACAGAAAGAAAACTTTTGAAAAAAGATGTAAAAGAAAACTATAAAAAGGAAAAAGTATAAAATAAAATTGTTCACTGTCATATTATGTGGCAAAAATATATTTTAAAAATAAATAATAAAGTGATGATAAAAAAAAGTAAAAATACAAAACAAATAAAATACAAATAAAAGGAAAAAAATGAAAATGTGCTAAATAAAAAGATCAGTGTCCCCCAAAGGTCTTTTTGTAGCAGAAATATATTTAAAAAACGAAGTAAAAAAAAAGAAAAAATTGTAAAATACATAAGAAATAATGCCCACACCAACCAAAACCATTACAATTATCACCCCATTCATGTGAAACTACGGTATACATATTGTATAATAAAATGATCCAACATATATAGGGAACTAATTATAATAATTTATTGTGGCCACATCACCACTGAATCCAGTCATTGGCTGGAGAGGTACAAGTGACTATGCCCATATTCAACCGGATGTAAACAGCGCCGGAACCAGAAGATGTAGACAGCAGGAGCGGCAGGGAGCAGAAAAGTATGAATCTTCTGTTTCAGGCCCATGCTGCAGGAATGTGTTAAAAATAATTTTTTACCAGGAAATCTCTAAGCTCCTGTTACACGGCATGATATTTAGGAAAATTACTGGGAACAAGTCTTCATAGGAGCGCTCATTCCTGATATCTGGCCGGTATACTCAGCCGCTGATCAGCTGATAAACAAGGAATCACTCGTTCGTCGGCTGATTTGCATATTTTATCAGGATGAAAGATGTACAATTATCGTCAGCACATCTCACCGTGTAATCAGGAATGTGCTACCAATAATCGATAGAAGTGAATGAGGGAGGAATGACTGTCATGCCTTCAGCAAGTTTATTGTTAATTTATTCATAGTTTTCATGCATAGTCAATTTACTTTCTGTATAATTCTCTGATTGTGTAACAGCACCATATAGTGGCCGTTTTACAGTCAATTTCAGCTATTCATACTAGAAGTTTGGTCTGCTTCAGTTTCCATACCTCAGTGACATAATCGGCCCTGCACATAGCAGCCATTTTTCTCATTTACAGCCATCTTTCCAGAGGTAGCACATGGTCTGGAAGTCCCTGCAGTCATCCTCCATATCTAAACTCACGGTAGCATCGCTGGTATGTCACATTGCCTGTTTGCATATTGCCTGTTTGCATCTGTATTTTACATGTCTTTTTTCCGGCTCTTTTATAGCATCTGAAGTTAATAGTTAGGGATCATGTCTGTGCATTTAAATAGCCTAGCATGCTCATGGTTAAATGTATTATATGCATTGCTATATGTCAGACCCCTTTAGTAAGCGCACTATTTTTCTGTTCCCCAGTTTTACTGCGCATTTACATCCTTGCAATAAGATAAAGTTGGACGATACTCCATTGTCAATTCATTGCCGGGATAAGGTTTAGCTGTCTGTCGAGCTATGTACCTTCACACATAAGGAGGACAGAATAATGACTGTGGTAGGGATCATTCCTCCCCAGTCACTTTGCATTAGCCTGTGTAATAGGCTGATGAAAACAAGCGCTGATAAACTTTTTTTGAGGCCTTGAGTGCAATGTGACAATGCGGCCCCCAGGTTGTGCACCCCTGCTGTACACACACAGGTGGGGAGGTTTTGTAAGAAGCTGCTGAAGTTTGGCAGCTTACAGTCCTTTCACATTGCCCTGAATGTCTATTGAAGTGAATGCAGTGTTAAGCGCTCCCCAATTCCCACACTTCCTGTTTGCCTGTGAGCTGATGATAGTGCACAGAGCCAGTCTCCAGCAGAAGATGGAGAGGAAGGGAGAAAGAAGACACTTCTATGTGTGTAGGATACCCCTTTAACTGCTTTATGCAGGGTTTAGAGTCCCTTTAAGCTCTGCTGCAGTTTGTTATGGAAGGCCTGGGACCCTAGTCTTTTGCAGTAACCAATCAGAATAGTGCAATTTTGCTCTTATTGGATGACAGAGGACCCCCTTCCTCTGTCTAACACCCCAGATGCCATGGTCGCTATTGGTTGTGGCATTTGAGGGGTTAAATGACTAGGATCAGACTCCAATCTCTGTAATTTCGGTGAGCTGTATTACACAAAAGCAAAAACAAACACATGCAGCAGCACTCTGCAAACACATATTAAAGTAAATATAATTGCGCCATGTTCACTATAGAAAATGTACTAACGCTAATGCTACGTGATAAATGTGAGATTATTGGGCTCTCTCCATGTGTAGTGTACGGGAGCTGTAATGCCCGTCACTACAGAAGGGTCACTGGTGTGCTGTCGTTTCCCCTTTATTTATGGGGAGGTTGGTATAAATAATCTTCAGATGTAATGTAATGCTATGCACTTCCCTGTTACTGTGATTATTGCATGTGCAGGCCTGCTAGGGATTTCATTCCAGCTCTAGTCACTAGAGGGAGCTAGGGAGCCCTAGGTTATATAAGGCCCAGTCAGGGAAGGCACAAGCAGTTGAAGCCCAGGCCTTGAGCCTGTAGGAGTCTAAAACCAGGCCTTGAGCCTGTAAAGTCAAGCCCAGGCCATGAGCCTGTGAAGGCAGTGCAGGCCTGGAGCCTGCCGACTAGGAGAGGGCATTGCAGTCCCTGTAACCGGGTTCCAGATCCAAGGAGAAGGTTCCCCTCCTGAGTCCGTATTTACAGTAGGAGGAAGCTGAGAGAGGCAGAGCCAAGTACAGAGAAAGCAAGAGGTACTACAAATACCAGAGGAGGTACTCAGTAATTGTTGACCCAAGGATATACGCCAGATTGAGGGCATTGGGGCCTTGGAGGAAAGTGTCTACATTTCCAGGATCAGACAGGTAGAGAGTGCAAGCCGCCTGTACTGCAAGAGTCCTGTGTGTTAACCCTCTGTGATCACCTTGCTATGTCAGAGACTGCCGTATGTACTGTAACCTGTAACTTACTGAAACCAACCGTCTTCAAAGGAACTGCGCTTCCATCTATGTCCGTGTATGATAACCATCAAGTACTTCAGTAAAGTTCAAGTTCTGTTTTATCATAACGTGGTTCCTCAGTTATTCCTACTATCAGCAAACGGTGTGCCACCGTTACTTGGCACTGGCGTCACGAACTCTATCTACAACTACCTGCCAGAGAGTCAGCCTGTCTCAGGTTAGTGGTCACCATTGCACTACCACACCCAAGAACACTATTAACCCTAACTTGAGTACGCTGCACCTCTCTTTTGGCGTCACGAACAGGATGCGCACGCTTTCTAGTGCAAGAAGCGTGAACTTTGTGCCTTATCCATTTTGCCCTGTGACCAATGTGACAAATTGCCTGTTTATTTGAAGTGAACTTTGTGGACTGAAAAACATACAAAAAGTGTCCCTAAAACCTCTAAAAGCGCTGTGCAGTGTTGCGCTATCAAGAGGAAGAAAATCGCCACTTCCAAGTGTGTTTTTGTGGACTTTTTACAATCCTGCTTGCTGTCAGTGAATAGCTGCATCATGGCGCCCAAGATGACGCCGGCGCCATTGGACTTCTTCTTGCGCCATCACTGTCTACAGTGGCGCGAAAATTTGGCGCCAAAACCCTCCAAGAAGGAGGAGAAGACGACCTGGAGGTAACGCCTTCCTTTGAGGATTATAATATGGACACCGCCTACCCTATACTGAAATACCTAGGGGCGGGCCTGAGTTGAGGAGAGATCTGCCCAGCCCGAGGGAGGAGTCTGTGAGTAAGCTGAGTGAAGCTGAAAAGAAGATGGCGACGCTGAGCGATGAGATGCCCGAGCCAGAGCCCACGTGGGAGTGGGGCGCCACTCCACCAGTCTCCCTACACCGGAGGCCTGGAATCCTCCAGCCTGGACCACCGGACCGGAAGAAGACTCACCGGACCGAGATGTAACCTGTCATCGGCACCCGCAATGGCCGACACTGATGGCGGAGCTGCAGGCTGCGGTTGCGCACAAGACTACCGCCCGGAAGAAGCGGTTCGAGGAGATGGCAAAATCTATCCAGGAAGATCCGTTCCAGGGTAAGCCGCAGTTAGAGCGACGCCGGGGTATCGTTGTGGCATTCGACAAGGCCAGAGGATTCGGGTTTATCCAGGAGTTGGGTACAGGCCGGGACTATTATGTGAATAGGCGCTCAGTGAAGCGCCACTATCTACCCGATCGCCTGCACAATTTGATTATGGGTGAAATAGTGGAGTACACTCCAGCGGAGGGCTTGAGAGGACCGTATGCCACCGCAGTTGTCCGCCCCAGGGTCCGGCCTGAAACCTGGGATGATGAGGATGAGTGTGTACTGCCAGCCCTAGATGAAGAGACAGGGTCCAAGCCAACCCGCTCCACTTATCTACATAGCCCGATCTTTTTGGGGCCCAACGTATTCTGGGAACCCATTGTCCTGCAGAGACCTGCTGACCCTTATCCACCTCCTGAGGCAGTACAGAGGGAGAAAGAGCGCGAGGTTCAGGCAAGCTGCAAAGGTCCGAGGCCTGCGTTGAAGCCCGACGCCTAGCAGTGGTCAGTCCTGCAAGGGTTCAAATATCTCCACCAAAGCCGCCTGCAAGCGGACCATTGGCTATAAAGTCCCTGCGGATGAAAATATACCGAGTAGAAAAACTCAGTTATGCTGACTGCATTCAGTGGGTCCCTTTTCCTAGGACCGATGCAGAAATGGAGGCTGCTCTGGATAAGCCTCCTCCTATCAAAATTGTAAGAGGTGACGGTTTCCAAATATGGCCTGCTTGGCCAGGACAATTGCTCTGGGAGCCCCGTGATCATTCCTCTGAGGATGAGCCAGAGGAGTACGACACCTACCTGTGAGCAGGCCTGCTAGGCCATGCTGCTGAATCTCACAGGAGTATCTGGAGGTGTTGCAGGAGCTGTCCCTTTAAGTTTGTCAGGCTGGTGGAGCTTGCTGCCAGTTCCCCACGGCCGGTGGCATTTTTGTGAAGATAAGTTGCTACTGTGGAACCACTGCTCCCAGCCTGCCCTGTTGGTTTCCGGGACACCCTGCCTGCTTTGAAAAATCTCAACAAATCCAAGTTGTGCTTTTATTTGCACCTTTTTCCCCTTTTAACCCCCATTTCAGGTTGAAAGGGAATTTTATGTCAGCACTTTTAGGGTACGCAGGACTTGCCAGGATAACATGGCCCTGGTATTGTCAGAGTCCTGTGATGTCAATATTATGTATGTGCTGCTGACCATATTTATTGTCATTTTATTCAAGTCAATGTGCCCAGAGATGGACTCCCCATGTGCGAGCCTCTGTGATCTTTATTTCCATGGACTCCCTGAGTGTGAGCCAAAATTTATAATATTTTATTATGGACTTATATAATGTCATGGACTATCCTGGTATTCCCTTTTATCCGCTGTGCCAGGTCAGCGCCCCAGTTCCATTCACTATCCTGAGAGAAGAGAACGACGCCCCTTGTCACCGCACTTCACCTTTGCCGATTGGACCTGATATGAATATCTATGCAGATGATGCTGATATATATGAATATGTATGCCTGCATGTCCTTTTTGTATTCCAGGTGTAAATTCCAGTTGGGCGGGCCCTGTTGGAGTACGAGGTCGTACTCAGCTTAAAGCAGCGGGGTATGTAGTGTACGGGAGCTGTAATGCCCGTCACTACAGAAGGGTCACTGGTGTGCTGTCGTTTCCCCTTTATTTATGGGGAGGTTGGTATAAATAATCTTCAGATGTAATGCTATGCACTTCCCTGTTACTGTGTTATTGCTATATTCAGGCCTGCTAGGGATTTCATTCCAGCTCTAGTCACTAGAGGGAGCTAGGGAGCCCTAGTTTATATAAGGCCCAGTCAGGGAAGGCACAAGCAGTCTAAGCTCAGGCCCTGAGCCTGTAGGAGTCTAAAACCAGGCCATGAGCCTGTGAAGGCAGTGCAGGCCTGGAGCCTGCCGACTAGGAGAGGGCATTGCAGTCCCTGTAACCGGGTTCCAGATCCAAGGAGAAGGTTCCCCTCCTGAGTCCGTATTTACAGTAGGAGGAAGCTGAGAGAGGCAGAGCCAAGTACAGAGAAAGCAAGAGGTACTACAAATACCAGAGGAGGTACTCAGTAATTGTTGACCCAAGGATATACGCCAGATTGAGGGCATTGGGGCCTTGGAGGAAAGTGTCTACATTTCCAGGATCAGACAGGTAGAGAGTGCAAGCCGCCTGTACTGCAAGAGTCCTGTGTGTTAACCCTCTGTGATCACCTTGCTATGTCAGAGACTGCCGTATGTACTGTAACCTGTAACTTACATCTATGTCCGTGTATGATAACCATCAAGTACTTCAGTAAAGTTCAAGTTCTGTTTTATCATAACGTGGTTCCTCATTTATTCCTACTATCAGCAAACGGTGTGCCACCGTTAATTGGCACTGGCGTCACGAACTCTATATACAACTACCTGCCAGAGAGTCAGCCTATCTAAGGTTAGTGGTCACCATTGCACTACCTCACCCAAGAACACTATTAACCCTAACTTGAGTACGCTGCACATGCACTCTTTGAGTACCTTTGATGTACAGCCACATCTGGGGTCATGAAGCAATTAAAAAAAGAGGAAAAAAGCAGAAGCATTGTTGTGGAAAGTATTATGTTTCTACAGAATTTACATCTAGAATAATTGCATTTTATATGGCTTTTTAGGTCAGAAAAAAGATATACCGTATATACTCGAGTATAAGCCGACCCGAGTATAAGCCGACCCCCCCTAATTTTACCCAAAAAAAACTGGGAAAAGTAGTGACTCGAGTATAAGCCGAGGTGGAAATGCATGTCACTGTTATGGGGGATCTGTGGATGACGCACTGTTATGGGGGGATCTGTGAATGACGCACTGTTATGGGGGGATCTGTGGATGACGCACTGTTATGGGGGGATCTGTGGATGACACACTGTTATGGGGGATCTGTGGATGATGCACTGTTATGGGGGGATCTGTGGATGACGCACTGTTATGGGAGGATCTGTGGATGACGCACTGTTATGGGGGGATCTGTGGATGACACTGTTATGAGGGATCTGTGGATGACGCACTGCTATGGGGGATCTGTGGATGACGCACTGTTATGGGGGGATCTGTGGATGACGCACTGTTATGGGAGGATCTGTGGATGACGCACTGTTATGGGGGATCTGTGGATGACACTTATGGGATGAGGGGGATGTGGATGACACTGTTATGGGATGGGGGGCTGTGGATGACACTTATGGGATGGGGGCTGTGGATGGCACTTATGGGATGAGGGGGATGTGGATGACACTGTTATGGGAAGGGGGATGTGGATGGCACTTATGGGATGAGGGGATGTGGATGACACTGTTATAGGATGGGGGATGTGGATGGCACTTATGGGATGAGGGGCATGTGGATGACACTGTTATGGGAAGGGGATGGATGACACTGTTATGGGAAGGGGGATCCCATAACAGTGCCATCCACATCCCCCTTCCCATAACAGTGTCATCCACATCCCCCTTCCCATAACAGTGTCATCCACATCCCCCTAATCCCTCATTACCGCTCATGTATAGTTTTTAAATTTGATTATACTATACACTTATTCTTACTATAATTCTTGCCCCTCTGTACTTCATCACATGCGGCAGTCGGGCAGTGAATACTTCAGGCCGGGCGGGAGAGCGAGCGCAGTGTGACTGACGTCACGTGCCTGCGCCGCCTGCTTCATTCATAAAGCAGGCCGGGCAGGCACGTGACATCAGCAAGTCACGCTGCTCTCGTCCGCCCGGCCTGAAGTATTCACTGCCCGACTGCCGCATGTGATGAGGTACAGAGGGGGCAAGAATTATAGTAAGAATAACTGTATAGTATAATCGAATTTAAAAACTATACATGAGCGGTGGGGCCGGAGCGCAGTGAGCGCATCGGCCCTGCCGCAAATGCCCGCCCCCAGCTCCTCCCCCCGCTCTTCAGATTTTTTATTTATGACTCGAGTATATACGGTAGTTGTAGTTGATGTCTTCTTGGCTATACTTTGCTATATAATTTGCTAGGTTTCAAAAAGTTTTTTTTATAATTTTGTCTGCTTGAATGTCATTACCAAGTGTTTTAAAAGGTGTAGTTGTTGTATTAAATAAAGTAAAATTGTGCAATTATTTTCCAAAATCTGTCAAATATCCCTTTGTGGGCGTTTAACTGTAATAACTAGATTGGAGTTTCCTTGTTTCAATGTCAGCTTCCTTTTTAGAATAAATGCAATACCTGTCAGTTAGTGACTTTGCACATTTAAAAGCTGCTTCGATGACACTGGAATATGATCCATTTTACTTAATCCAGTCTTTCAAGATAAATATTTGTTAGGAAAAGTCAGACCTTTGTACGTACCATTATGTCTTAGACTTAGACAATTAAACTGGCTAAATGTGACACTGTCTTGAGAATTGCTGTAGTTAAGAAGGCTATTGCAATTAATTAGTTTAAAATACATCAAAATATTACTGAACCAAATAAATTTAATTATCTGCAGGGATATTAGGCCTTCACAAAACTAAATTTGAGATGAGCCTACAATATGTTCTACATTCACCAGGATGATGAGTAAAACCCAACACTTAATATGATGGATTGTCACTATGAGTAATTGGCCATACCATTGGGACTGATCTAGCTCTCTTATAGGAAGAATAGCAACGGAGCTAGGCGCAGACAGTAGCAGGGTGCGGTTTGACTTGGGGGGAAGACTGTAGGCTAGGTCAGGGTTAATGTGGTAGAAAAGAGAATTGGCAGGGTTAGGATTAAAATTAAGGAGGGGGTGGAGTTAGTAGGTTGGAGGGCTGTATCTAAGGTGGAGAGGGAAGAGTTTTGGGCAGTTGCCAGTGGAGAGCCAGTGTGTTTGTCCCCCCCTTCTACTGTGACTGGGTGAGGCAGTGAATTGTGGTCATGTCGTCGCTAGGACCACTCATAGAGGGGGCCTTGGCGTGGCGAGTGGCTTATTACCTTTTGATCAAAACGTACACTAACGACCTCTTATAGCTTCTAGCATAGAGGCAGGGCAAAGTGCTGGTTGCAGAGTGCTGTTGCATTTTTGTGTTTGTGTAGGTTGCCATAGCTATGTGCACCTGCATACAGGGACGTGCTGACTGACCCCCCCTTGTGTTTAATGTCGTAGCTAGATAAGTTGTTGGCGGCGGTTAGGGCTGCTGTGGAGGTGCACAAGGCTGAGGTTCTCTAGCAGACCATTCAGTCTGCTTTAAATCGCCCCCCCCCCCCCCCTTCTCCTTTGCCTGCTCGCCCTAGTAGGGCCAGGAGATCTGTGCCCCCAGAACGGTTAAGCCCCAAGTCCGGCGTTTTGGCAGGGCCCGGCGATGGGTCCGGCGTTTTGGCAGGGCGCCATGCTTGCCAAAACGGATATTGAGGCGGCCTTTCAGTTGTTGCCCATCCACCCAGATAGTTTGCATTTACTTGGTTTTAAATGGGAGGGTTGTTTTTTATGCTGATTGTTGTTTGCCGATGGGCTGCGCGATTTCATGTTCATTGTTTGAGTTGTTTAGTTCTTTTCTAGAATGGGTTGTGAAACAGGAGGCGGGTTTGAATTTGGTTCTGCATTATCTGGACGTTATTTTGTTCTTGGGTCCGGCCGAATCCAGGGTGTGTGCTGTGTTGTTATATACGATAGAAAGAGTAGCGGCAAGGTTTGGGATTCCTTTAGGAGCGGAAAAAACGGAGGGGCCTTCCACGGTCATAACGTTTTTGGGGATTGAGATAGGCAGTATGGCCATGGAATGTCGGCTGCCAGTAAACAAGGTGTCTGATTTGTTGAATGAGGTGGTTTTCCTACGGAGGGCTAAGAAGGTCCAGGTTAGGCGGGTTCAATCGGTATTGGGTAAATTGAATTTCGCTTGTCGCATTTTGCCTATGGGATGGGTTTTTTGTAGGCGTTTGGCGCTAGTTACAGCAGGGGTAACTGCCCCATTTAATTATATGCGGTTACCGGCTGCTGTAAAGGCTGACTTAGCGATTTGGGAGGCTTTTCTGTTAGAGTACAATGGGCGATCTATGTGGATGGATGCAGCGGTTAGTAGTGTGGATTTGGAATTGTATTCGAATGCATCAGGTACGTGTGGATATGGTGTTTTTTGTCAGGGGCAATAGAGTGCGGAGGCATGGCCGGTGGAGTGAAAGCGGGCTGGTTTTCTCGGCAACTTGGTATTGTTGGAACTTTTCCCTATTGTTTTGGCTACTGAATTGTGGGTGGACTGGCTTAGGAATCGGCGGGTGCATTTCTACTATGACAATATGGGTGTTGTTGTTGTACAAGAGATTAATAGTCAGACAGCCAACTAAGTCTGTGTTGAATTTACTCAGGCATCTAGTGTTGAGGGGTTTGAGGTTGAATGCGTGTTTTGTTGCGGTGCCTGTCCCGGGAGTAGATAACTCACTTGCTGATTCCCTTTCTTGTTTTCAGTGGGATCGCTTCCGCAGCTTGGCGCCGTGTGCCGAAGTCCAGGGTTTGCCCTGTCCCCAGTGGCTCTGGAGCGTGGCCTTCGGTTTTCAGCAGACCTGATTAGGCGGTCGCTTAGCAGTGGTACGTGGTCAGCATACTCCCCGGTGTGGTCTTTGTGGGAGGAGTTGATAGAGCGGGTAGGGGGTTGCAGTTCGGTTGCGAATTTTCAGACGTTATTGGTTTTTTGGGTAGGTACGTTTTACGCTGCGGGTTTGTCTTTTTCGGTCACGTCTAAGAGGGTAGCGGTGGTGGCTTTCTGGTTGCGTCTGCGGGGACTAGCGGATGTGTCTAAGTGTTTTGTGGTTCGGCAGGCGTTGAAGGGTTACCGTCGTAGGGTGATTCAGAGGGACACTTGACGACCAGTTTCTTTTGCGGTGCTGCAGATGTTCCGGAAGGAGGCGGGGTCAGTCTGTGTGTCCGAATTTGAGAAGCGTTTGTTTAGGGCTGCATTTTTGCTGGCCTTTTTCGGAACCTTTCGAATTTCGGAATTGGTGGCAGCGAGTCGCACGGGTGGTGGGGGTTTGTCGCAAGAAGATGTAGGGTTTTAGGATGGCGGTTTGCGTTGTGTAGTTTGCAAGTCAAAAACTGATCAGGAAGGTAAAAGGTGTGATTTTGTGGCTTAGGCCTTTGGGGGGGGGGGGGGGTCGGTGCTTTGTCCTGTGCGCTGTGTGGAGGAATTTTTGAGTGTGCGGCTTGAAAGGTCGGGTGCCTTGTTGAATCACCAGGATGGTTCCCGGTTGTCTCGCTTTCAGTTTGTTGCTGTTTTCTGGAAATGCTTGTCGGTCGCGGGTTTGCCTGCTAATGACTATGCATCCCATTCATTTCGGATAGGGGCTGCAACTGAGGTGGCTAGGGGGGGTCTTGGAGGGGAGGTTCTAAAACGTATTGGGAGTTGGGAGTCGGATTGTTTTCGATCGTATATTAGGCCTCATCTGTTATGAATGGTTTGGGGGGGGGGGGCTGAGAGCGATGGGAGGACTTGAGTTGGTGGTTATTGTAAACTCTGTTTGTTCTGTTTCAGGAGTGGCACCTTATTTGGCATGGATATTCGGGCATTCGTACGTCCATTGGGGGGCCTTGCGACCTGACGTTAGACGGAATGGACGCCAATTAGGTTTTCCACCAGAGGAGCTGCTGATCCGGTGGATTGGTTTGCGGTGCCTTATTTGGGGGCGGGTTTTGCCTGAAATACATACGTATGCCACGTTGGATCGGCCACCTGATATATTAGTGTTACATGTGTGGGTCAATGATTTGGATGTGCTTCGATTGTTGTCAGAATTTCCTGATCTGTTGTTAGTATGGTCAGAGGTGGTTGCGAGACGTTGGCGGTTGGCCAGGTCGGTGGACTATATTAATAAAGCCCGAGCTAAGTTGAATAAAGAGGTAGGGCGTTTTGTTCACAGGCAAGGGGGTTTAGTGGTGCGTCATCGGGCATTGGGTATTCAGGAGGGTTTGGATACGGCCCTTAAGGTTTGGCGGGACGCCCACAGGTGAGGTGTCACCGGTGGTCGTTTGTCGCTAATTGATATGGGATCCTGGGGAGCAATTTAATGGTTAAAAGATGCATGACATGTTGGAGCATTCATCTCATGTCGATTGTTAATGCCGAAGATGGGGCTCCTGTTTTGGGCTAAAAGGCCTACAGGGGGAGATATTTGGATACTTTAAGGATTTGGTGCCCTTGGGTCGGTAAATGCGGCCAAGTGTAAGCTTGAAGTATAAGGTGAGACAGTTAAAGAGGATACCGCTTGTTTGGGTTGCCCTCCAGGATCCTTGTTACGGTGCAGGAGGTAATATTGTTGAATGATGCATGTGTTAAAGTGCCTGTTATTATTAATATTCATGTTATATGGTGAAAGATGTTGATTATAATGTGTGGAATAATAAAGTTGGCCGTCATGGTCATTTTCACCAAAGTAAGTTGGTGTCGGTGTGATTATTTAAGGGGAACGGGTTAGGTATTAGTAGCCGGAGAAAATTCTTCCATCCTATTAAGTCATTTGAAAACTACATTTTCCAAGACCAGGTCAACACTTGTGTGGCCGTTTATGAACATGACATTGTCATTTTCTCCCCAGATGCCCCATTATTGATGTGCTCATGTAAAGACTTCAGTATCTGAGATATTATAAGCTAATCAAGAAGTGCCTGTTTAAAGTGCCATCATGACAGCATTTCTTTTATTGTCTGCACATGGATAGAAAATGGATCCCCCCAAAACACTTCAGTCCCATCCTGGCCCTTGCCTCAGGGC
Organism: Bufotes viridis; assembly: GCA_033119425.1. Taxonomy (NCBI): domain Eukaryota; kingdom Metazoa; phylum Chordata; class Amphibia; order Anura; family Bufonidae; genus Bufotes; species Bufotes viridis. The sequence goes on along the minus strand of CM065591.1, from coordinate 236,230,618 downwards.
TATAATATATCCAGCCGTTACAAGCAACAGAGATCTCTTGCCTGTTTCTCACTAAAGCCTCATGCACACAAACGTTTCTTTACGTGTCCGTTCCGTTTTATTTGCAGGCCGTATACGGAACCATTCATTTCAATGGGTCAAAAAAACGGAAGTTACTTGGTGTGCATTCCGTTTCCGTATGTCTATATTTCCGTTCCGCAAAAAAATAGAACATGTCCTATTATTGTCCGCATTACGGACAAGGATAGTACTGTTCTATTAGGGGCCAGCTGTTCCGTTTCGCAAAATACGGAATGCACACAGACGTCATCCGTATTTTTTGCAGTCGTGTGCATGAGGCCTAACTCTGTCTCACTAAGTTGTCTTAGGGTACTTTCACACTAGCGTTAAAGTTTTCCGGTATTGAGTTCCGTCCTCGGGGGGTTTTATCCTAATGCATTCTGAATGGAAAGCATTCTATTCAGTATACATCAGGATGTCTTCCGTTCCCTCTTACGGTATTTGGCCGTAGAAAATACAGCAGCATGCTGCGCTATTTTCTCCAGCCAAAATTCCGTAACACTTGCTGGAATGACAGATCCTGCATTAATTTCCATTGAAATGTATTAATGCCGGATCCGGTACCAAGTGTTCTGGAAAAACGGATCCGGTTTGCGTAGACCTTTACATCTGTGAAAAAAATAAATATCGGATCCGGTTTTCCAGATAACACCGGAGAGATGGATCCGGTATTGCAATGCATTTGTGAGACGGATCCGCATCCGGATCCGGAAACAAATGCTATCCGTTTGCATACGGATTTCCGGATCCGGCAGGCAGTTCCAGCAATGGAACTGCCTGCTGAAATCCTCTAACGCAAGTGTGAAAGTACCCTTAATGTTAGGAATTTAATTACTCAGGTGTTTGCTTGATGGTATTTTTGATTGTTATACCTTTAAATACCTTTAGTTTCTGTGCCTCTCTATTGGATATAATGACAGCTCTGTGCAGTTTATTTCCTAAATCCCAGCCCATTGCCTTTGTTTGGGATTTGTGGTTCCACGGCCTTATTGTTGCCTGTATTGCAGTCATGTTTGTTGTACACCTGCAGCTAATACTTCACATTCAATTTTAGAAAATCTGGAAAAAGACATCAACAACTCGTTCAAGCCAACTCTTTAAGAAAAAATGTTGCAATAGTAGACGTAGGGTTCCTCTCCAGTCCCAACCAGGAGACAAACTGTGGCTATCACCCAGATACATCAATCTGAAGATGTGCTGAAAAATGAGAAAAAGAAAAGAGTATAGCACTCCCTGAGTTGAACAAGCTAGGTATCTTCATGCACCTAATATGGTCAGTAAGTATGGCTGGATGATCACAGAACGAAGGCAGTTCGGACTTTGTCAGACTCAATTGCCTCATGACGTGAATGCTTTGCATGTAAGCGCTCAATTTAATTGCTCCAAAATACTTCATCATGATTACCAACAGCGATATGAGTGAAAAACATATACAAAGTTTTACACCATTTACAAAAACAAACTTAACCCCTTCAGGACCAAGCTATTTTTTACATTAAGGACCGAGACCCTAAAGCCATAGACAGACATCAGTGTTTCGGTCAGTGATTTCCATCAGTAATTGTCAGCCAAAACCAGGATCTGGGCGGAGCTTGGGTGCCAGCTTGACCAGACGCACTTCCCTGCAGCTCTGAGCAGCACTGCCTAGAAACCAGCTTTATAAGTAAAATCCGGGCGAATAAACTCCCGAAAACTGCATAGAAGACCTCAGGGAGAACCAGAGAATTATTCATTACCAGATTCGCCGAGGTAGGAGAACTTTAATATCTGCAGTCTAGCCCGGAAACGGAAGCCGCAGGCTAAATTTGCGGCCGCCGGCAGCCGCGACTACACTCTGCCACAGCCAAATGTGACTGGAAAATCGCAACCTGCTCTGCGGTACATACCCGCGAATAATCGCTAACGCTGCAAATATTTTTCTAGTTTATTTTTACAGCGCGTATTATTAGAATAAATGTTCCAACCTTTACTTAGAGTGAGTGCCTGAGTGGCTTCTACTCCTGGCCACATGAGATAAAATATAACCCTGGGCCTCCTATAACATTCAATCTACAATCCTGCCAGCAACTTTTAAACCATCCACTCTCCCTGCATCCTTGAGGGAAGACAAATGATATACAACCAGATCTACCCCTCAATCAAACAAACAAACCCTTCACTACTCTAAAACAGTGAAATCTGATGATGACTCCCCTCTGTCCAGTCCAGCTAAACAAAAACACCATTATCCACTCTACTTATCCCAGCAAAAAAAGAGGAGTATTAGTTGCATTAAAAAATTCTTTAGCCGTAAACATACACAACAAATGGGTAGATTTAGGCAGTAGATTCATTATTGTAGTCTGCACTATAAATAATGTTCTCTATACATTGGTTAACGTGTACTTCCCTCAAACCAGGAAAATCTCTTTTTTGCATAAAGTGATGAAGAAAATTAATTAAATGAAAAGAGGATCTGTAATCATAACAGGCGATTTCAACGCCACACTAGATAATACACTAGACACTACAACTGCCTCTAGATCAAAGAAATTATCATTTTCCAAAATAATAAATTCATACAACCTATAGGATATATGGCACCTCCAACACGCATCTGAGAGAGACTACACATACTTTTCTTCTCACCATGAAACATACTCGAGAATAGATTATTTTCTGGTGGAAAAAGACATTATAGACAAATCCATGAAATCCATCATTGGAAATATCCTCTGGTCTGATCACAATCCTATAACATTGACAATTGACGAAAAATATCCTTCTAGTTCAGATTATATATGGAGAGCAAACGAACATATCATATCCAACCATAAATACTCATCCAAAATTGAGACAGATCTAAAAGAATATTTTAACCTAAATGACCCCAGACACAGGCCCTTTTTTGCTCTGGAACGCTCACAAAGTGTATATCAGAGGGACCTTTATACGACTAGGCTCTTCAATTAAAAAGGTGAGAACCCTAGAAATAGATACCACTATACAAAAAATAAAAGACCTAGAAACTAAACATAAGAAATCTATATCTTTTGACATAGCGGAACAACTCACCAAATAAAGATTACACTTGAGCAATTTGCTCCTACAAAAACACGAAAAGAATATTAGAAGATCCAAAGTAAGCTTCTATTCACTGGATAACAAGGCATCTCGCCTCCTAGCTAACAGATTAAAAACGCAAGCCAACAAAGCAAAAATTGCCTTCATAGAAGACCCCATTTCCAAACAAAAGAAAGTAGCCCCTAGAGACATTGCAAATACATTTATCGAATATTATAAATGCCTAAAAGCAGACCCAACTATTAATCCTATCTCACAAGGTGATATTAACACCTTTCCAGAGAAAGTAAAATTGCCCACCATCTCGTCAGAACAATTGAATAAACTAAATTGCCCTATCTCAGATGCAGAAATAACTAAAGCAATTATGACAGCCCCACTAAACAAATCAACAGGACCTGATGGCCTGACAAATGACTACTATAGAAAATTTGCCCATATCTTACACCCCTATCTCAAACAAACCTTTCATAAAGTAATAGAAACAGGAAGCTTCCCTAAAGAAATGCTTCAAGCAACTATTGTCACAATTTCTAAGCCAGAGAAATCTCCCAATGAAACCAAAAATTATAGGCCAATCTCCCTCCTCAATGGAGATGTTAAATTGTATGCAAAAATACTTGCAACAAGATTAAATTCTATATTACCCTCTCTTATTCATCCAGACCAAGTTGGCTTCATCAAGGGTAGACAGCGACCAGATAACACCCGTCAAATGATTTCCATCATCCAACATAGCAAATTAAAACACAACCCAACATTACTAATTACCATCGACGTGGAAAAAGCTTTTGACATGGTCAGCTGGAGTTGCGTTCATAACCCTGGAGAAATTTGGATTAAGAGGTAGCATAATCCTCGCTATAAAAGCCCTATACTCCTTCCCGTCTGCAAGACTCCTAGTAAATAGCACCCTGTCTGAGGACTTCCTATTATCTAATGGAACTCGACAGGGATGTCCCTTTTCCCCACTTCTATTTACCTTTGCTATAGAACCCTTTGCTGCAATGATACGCTAATCCCCAGACATCCAAGGGGTCAAAATAGGTCAGATAGAATCAAAACTTGCTCTATTTGCAGATGATATTATACTAACCTTCACTAACCCCCTAAAATCTACGGAAGCTTTCTTCCATATAGCAGAAACATTTAGTTCCATTTCCCACTATAAAATAAACACTGACAAATCACAAGCCCTCCCCATTTCAATACAACCACAATTACTACAAACACAAAAAAAAAAATACATTCTAGACTGGCAGACAGAAACAGTCACCTATCTAGGAAATAAATTGTCCTCCCCAAAAACTCTCCATAACTCTCCATAACAACCATAACCTTCTCACAGAAACAAATAAATTAATGACCGAACTCTCTAAGACAACTACGTCATGGATTGGCAAGATAGCTACATACAAAATGCTTATACTACCCAAATTCCTATATTTGTTTAGATGCCTACCCATCCGCATTCCCAGCATATTTTTCACTGCAGCCACTAGAAGACTGAAGAATTTCATTTGGGATGGAAAAATCCTCTGGGTAGCTGCGAACATATTGACCCTACATCCCAAGGCTGGAGGACTTGGTCTTCCCAACCCTACTGACTATTACAAAGCGGTAATTCTCGACCAACTCACAACTTGGTGGAGAGACGACATGAATAAACACTGGAAAAACACTTCTAAAATTCCAAAATCTTAGAACCTGACTGTTAACCCCACTTTGGGGGAAAACTATAAAATCTCCAGAAATGATCACTATTCAGACTTCACAAAGAATTTGGAACTCCTTTGTCAAAATTAAAGACATACCATTATTCTGGTCAGGGAAAGATATTCCCATAGATGCGATAGAAGACCTCCTACCGGGATTAGATCTGTCCTCATGGAAATAATTAGGTATAACGATGCTTAATCAAACATGTGATTCTCATGGCTTATTACACTTCCCATCTCTACACCAGAAATGGGGCATTCCCCACAAAGATTTCTACAAATCACTGATTATAAGAGAATATATCCAAAACTATATCCTTCCCAGAGCCCCCTACAGACACTGGGAACACAACTCTATTAAAATATATAATAAAGAAGCCTAGAGCCATTTCTTTATTATACCGACCGCTCATACGGAGAACTGGGAAAGAGATCTGAATATGAGTTTCTCAAAAACACAGTGGTGTGATACCTACAAACTTATTAACAAAACATTCAGATGTGTAACATACTGAGAGGCGATACTCAAAACTCAATATAACTGGTATTTTTCTCCGGCCAAACTCAACCGCATATATCCTACATGTTCAGACAGATGTTTGAGAAAATATGGACAAAGAGGAACACTAATGCATTTATTATGGGATTGTAAAAAGGTGATATACCTTTATGGAAGGCTGCCCAAAGGATAATAAATATAATGACCTCTAATACACAAGATTTGACTCCAGCAACAGCCCTACTACTAATAGACCTAAACCTAATCCCCATACAGTTTAGAACTATAGTCGCTCATATATTGAAGGCCACGAAACTGACCATTACGAGACATTGGAAAGAACTAGAGCTTCCACATATAAATGAAGCAATTTTTCTGGTGAATAAAGTTTGTGCCTTCGAGAAAATAATATCATACCAAAACTTCACCTTCTCAAACTTCAATTTGCTATGGAATGCATGGATCAAAAGTCCATTCTATAATGAATAAACAGTTGACCAATTATTACACTGTTAGATCACCATAGACAGACTTAACCTCTTAAGGACACAGGGCGTACAGGGACGCCCTGTGTTTAAACTGCTACTGTGCCCGATCTGGGCGCGGTAGCAACATGGTTCCTGCTGATGTAGATCAGCAGGAACCATGTTCTAATGCCGAGGGGGGTCATGTGACCCCCCGTATCGGCGATCGCTGCAAACCGCAGGTCAATTCAGACCTGCGGTTTGCAGCGGTTTTAGCTATCTCTGATCGGGGATCAGAGAGTTATTGCCCCAAATATATTCACTTTAACCCCCCCTGCAGCCCCCAATCTTGATATGGCTGCGGGGGTGCAGGGGGGTGGTTGCGGCGGTGGGAGGCCTCCCTTGTAATAATTCCCTGGTGTCTAGTGGTTCTATCAGAGTGCCAGCACATTGCTGGCACTCTGATAGAAAAACGGCTGGCATCTGTGCTGCAGATGCCAGCCGTTTAACCCCTTCCTTACCGCGGTATGGAAGGTGTTAACAGGTGTTATGCAGCCCCCCAGGATGGGATCGCAGAGGGAGGGAGCTCCTCTCCCTCCCCATCCATCACCCACTGCTCTCTAATGGCAGTGGGTGATGGTTACCATGGCAGCAGGACGCTTTCAGAAGCGTCCTGCTTGCCATGGTATAGTAACTCTGGTCAGACTTCTGCTAAAGGCAGAAGTCTGACCAGACTGTAAAAGTAAAAATACAGTGCAGTACACTATATAGTGTACTGTACTGTATTATATAGACACCAGATCCACTGGATCTACAAGAACCAAGTGGGTCTGGGTCCAAAAAAAAATGTAAAAAAGTGAAAAAAAGTAAAAATAAAAAAAACACAAATCAAATCACTGAATAAAAAGTAAAAAAAAAAAAATACACTACACATATTAGGTATCGCCGCGTCTTTAAAAAACAGCTCTATAAAAATATCACATGACTGAACCCCTCAGGTGAACGCCATAAAAAAAAACAACCCAAAAATGGTGTAAATAAGCCATTTTTGGGCACCTTACATCACTAAAAGTGTAATACAAAGCGATCAAAAAGGCATATGCCTCCCAAAATAGTACCAATCTAACCGCCATCTCATCCCGCAAAAAATGAGCCCCTTCATAAAACAATTGCCCAAAAAATAAAAAAAACTATGCCTCTCAGACTAAAACATGATTTTTTTTGTTTCAAAAATTCTTTTTAGTGTTAAATGTAAAAATGTTTTTAAAAAAAGTAGACATATTGGGTATCTCCACGTCCGTAAAAATCTGCTCTATAAAAATATCACATGACCTAACCCCTCAAGTAAACACTGTAAAAAAAAAAAAAAAATTTGTCAAAAAGCCATTTTTTTGTCACCTTACATCACAAAAAGTGTAATAGCAAGCGATCAAAAAGTCATATGACCCCACAAATAGTGCCAATCTAACCGCCACCTCATCCCGCAAAAATTATACCCAACCTGAGACGATCGCCTAAAAACTGAAAAAAATATGGCTCTCAGACTATGGAAACACTAAAACATGTTTTTTTTTGTTTCAAAAGGATATTTTTGTGTAAAACCAAAATAAATAAAAAAAGTATACATATTGGGTATCGTCGCGTTCGTAACGACCTGCTCTATAAAAATATAACATGACCTAACCCCTCAGGTGAACGCTGTAAACATAAAAAATAAAAAGGTTGTAAAAAAGTAATTTTTTGTCACCTTACATCACAAAAAGTGTAATAGCAAGTGATCAAAAAGTCATATGCACCCCAAGATAGTACCATTCAAACCGCCATCTCATCCCGCAAAAAATGAGCCCCTACATAGGACAATCGCAAAAAAAAAAAAAAAAACTATGGCTTTCAGAATGTGGAGACACTAAAAATCATTTTTTCAAAAATGCTTTATTATGTAAAACTGAAACAAAAAACCCCAAAAAGTAGTCATATTTGGTATTGTCGCGTCAGTAACAACCTGCTCTATAGAAATAGCATGCGATCTAACCTGTCAGTTCAACGATGTAAATAACAAAAAATACAAAACTGTCCCAAAACAGCTATTTTTTTGCAAATTATCCATTTTAATCCATTTTTCCAGTAACAAAGCAAGGGTTAACAGCCAAACAAAACTCAACATTTATTGCCCTGATTCTGTAGTTTGCAGAAACACCCCATATGTGGTTGTAAACTGCTGTATGGCCAAACGGCAGGGCACAGAAGGAAGGGAACGCCATATGATTTTTGGAAGGCGGATTTTGCTGGACTGTTTTTTTTTTGAGACTATGTCCCATTTGAAGCCCCCCTGATGCACCCCTACAGTAGAAACTCCAAAAAAGTGACCCCATTTTGGAAACTACGGGATAAGGTGTCAGTTTTGTTGGTACTTTTTTAGGGTAAATATGATTTTTGGTTGCTCTATATTACACTTTTTTGAGGCAAGGTAACAAAAAATTGAAATTCTGAAATTTTATCTCCATTTGCCAATAACTCTTGTGGAACACCTAAAGGGTTAACAAAGTTTGTAAAACTAGTTTTGAATACCTTGAGGGGTGTAGTTTCTTAGATGGAGTCACTTTTATGGAGATTCTACTCTAGGGGTGCATCGGGGGGCTTCAAATGGGACATGGTGTCAAAAATCCAGTCCAGCAAAATCCGCCTTCCAAAACCCATATGGCGTTCCTTTCCTTCTGCGCCCTGCCGTTTGGCCATACAGTAGTTTAGGACCACATATGGGGTGTTTCTGCAAACTACAGAATCGGGGCAATAAATATTGAGTTTTGTTTGGCTGTTAACCCTTGCTTTGTTACTGGAAAAAATGGATTAAAATGAAAAATTTTCCAAAAAATCGAAATTCAGAAATTTTATCTTTATTTGCCATTAACTCTTGTGGAAAACCTAAAGGGTTAATGACGTTTGTAAAATCAGTTTTGAGTACCTTCTGGGGTGTAGTTTCTAGAATGGGGTCATTTTTGGGTGGTTTCTATTATGTAAGCCTCGCAAAGTGACTTCAGACCTGAACTGGTCCCTAAAAAGTGGGTTTTTGAAAATTTCTGAAAAATGTCAAGATTTGCTTCTAAACTTCTGAGCCTTGTAACGTCCCCAAAAAATGAAATGGCATTCCCAAAATGATCGATACATGAAGTAGACATATGGGGAATGTAAATCAATAACTTTTTTTGGCAGTATTACTATGTATTCTAGAAGTAGAGAAATTGAAACTTGGAAAATTGCAAATTTTTTCAAAATTTTTGGTAAATTTGGTATTTTTTTATAAATAAAAATGACATTTTTTTACTTTATTTTACCACTGTCATGAAATACAATATGTGACGAAAAAACAATCTCAGAATGGCTTGGATAAGTAAAAGCGTTTTAAAGTTATCACCACATAAAGTGACACTAGTCAGATTTTGAAAAAATGGCTTGGTCCTTAAGGTGAAATAGGGCCGTGTCCTTAAGGGGTTAATGTGCATGGTTATTAGTTTTTTGTTTTCCCCCTTGATGCGGAACCCTGCATATCCCTGTTTCCCCTCTCCTTCCCCTCCCTCCCCTACTACCTTTGTAGAGCAATGATAGTATTTCTCAGAAATCCAATACTATGAAACTAATAGGAGGATCCATACTAGAGAACAGCACCTCTTGGGATATTATCCTGTTCTACCTACAATTAAATGTGGATCCACCATTTGATTTTACCCTCAACCCGTGCTGTCACATATAGATACTTTGAGTACACAGATGGTACAACGCACATTCCTATGACCTTAGAAATAAAGAATTTCTATTAATTGTGTTAAACTGGCTATTGGTACATAAATGTATACTTACGTTTAATGTACTGTAAGTGATCTTTATAACCTGTATCACATACATATTATTACTGCTCATATGTATTGATATACCTGTTTTATTTAGAAAATTTAAAATAACATAAAACTATTGTTTCACAAAACCAGGATTTTCACAGATATAAGGTATCAGTAATCATGCACACAACAGTATGTATTTTTCAGTCCGCAAAACACCGATCCACAAAAAATACGTATGACATCCATGTGCATTCCGTATTTTGTGGAACGGAACAGCTGGCCCCTAATAGAAAAGTACTATCCTTGTCCGTTTTGTGGACAATAAAAGGACATGTTCTACTTTTTTGCATAACGGATAGACGAAAACGGAATGCACACAGAGTAACTTCTGTATTTTTTGTGGACCCTTTGAAATTAATAGTTACACATACAGTCCGCAAAAAACAGAATGGGCACTGAAAGTAAATACGTTCGTGTGCATATGATAATAACTTTGGAATACTTTTACTTATTAACCCCATAAGGACTCGGCCCTATTTCACCTTAAGGACGCGGCCATTTTTTGCAAATCTGACCAGTGTCATTTTATGTGGTGATAACTTTAAAACACTTTTTCTTATCCAGACCATTCTGAGATTGTTTTTTCGTCACATATTGTACTTCATGACAGTGGTAAAATGAAGTCGAAAAATGTCATTTTTATTTATAAAAAATATCAAATTTACCAAAAATTTGGAAAAATTTGCAATTTTCAAAGTTTCAATTTCTCTACTTCTATAATACATAGTAATACCGCCCAAAAAAGTTATTGATTTACATTCCCCATATGTCTACTTCATGTATCGATCATTTTGGGAAAGCCATTTTATTTTTTGGGGACGTTACAAGGCTTAGAAGTTTAGAAGCAAATCTTGAAATTTTTTGGAAATTTTCAAAAACCCACTTTTTAGGGACCAGTTCAGGTCTGAAGTCACTTTGTGAGGCTTACATAATAGAAACCACCCAAAAATGACCCCATTTTAGAAACTACACCCCTCAAGGTATTCAAAACTGATTTTACAAACATCATTAACCCTTTAGGTTTTCCACAAGAGTTAATGGCAAATGGAGATAAAATTTCAGAATTTCGATTTTTTTTGGAAAATTTTCCGTTTAAATCCATTTTTTCCAGTAACAAAGCAAGGGTTAACAGCCAAACAAAACTCAATATTTATTGCCCCGATTCTGTAGTTTGCAGAAACACCCCATATGTGGGCGTAAACTGCTGTATGGCCAAACGGCAGGGCGTAGAAGGAAAGGAGCGCCGTGTGGTTTTTGGAAGGTGGATTTTGCTGGACTGGATTTTTGACACCATGTCCCATTCGAAGCCCCCCGATGCATCCCTAGAGTAGAAACTCCAAAAAAGTGACTCCATTTAAGAAACTACACCCCTGAAGGTATTTAAAACCGATTTTACAAACTTTGTTAACCCTTTAGGTGTTCCACAAGAGTTATTGGCAAATGGAGATGAAATTTCAGAATTTCTATTTTTTGTTACCTTGCCTCAAAAAAAGTGTAATATAGAGCAACCAAAAATCATATTTACCCTAAAATAATACAAAACAGCCACCTTATCCCGTAGTTTCCAAAATGGGGTCACTTTTTTTGGAGTTTCTACTGTAGGGGTGCATCAGGGGGGCTTCAAATGGGACATGGTGTCAAAAAACCAGTCCAGCAAAATCTGCCTTCCAAAAACCATATGGCGTTCCCTTCCTTCTACGCCCTGCCGTTTGGCCATACAGCAGTTTACGACCACATATGGGGTGTTTCTGCAAACTAGAGAATCGGGGCAATATATATTGAGTTTTGTTTGGCTGTTAACCCTTGCTTTGTTACTGGAAAAATTGATTAAAATGGAAAATTTGCAAAAAAATAGCTATTTTCGGACATCGTTGAACTGACAGGTTAGATTGTGTGCTATTTCTATAGAGCAGGTTGCTACGGACGCGGCAATACAAAATATGGCTATTTTTTGGGGGGTTTTGTTTCAGTTTTACATAATACAGCATTTTTGAAAAAAATTATTTTTTTAGTGTCTTCACATTCTGAAAGCCATATTTTTTTTTATTTTTTGGGCGACTGTCTTATGTAGGGGCTAATTTTTTGCGGGATGAGATTTCGGTTTAATTGGAACTATCTTGGGGTGCATATGACATTTTGGTCGCTTGCTATTACACTTTTTGTGATGTAAGGTGACAAAAATGGCTTTTGACACCGTATTTTTTTTTTTTTTTTGTGTTCACCTGAGGGGTTTGGTCATGTGTTTTTTTATACAGCAGGTTGCGACGGACGCTCCGATACCAAATATGTATACTTTTTATTTATTTATTTATTTAAGTTTTATACAATATTATCATTTTTTAAAACAAATCATGTTTTAGTGTCTCCATAGTCTGAGAGAGATATTTTATATGGTTTGATTGGCACTATTTTTGGTTGCATATAACTTTTTGATCGCTTGCTATTACAGTTTTTGAGATGTGAGGTGACAAAAATGTTTTTTTTTACATTGTTTTTATTTTATTTTTTTAACGGTATTTACCTGAGGGGTTAGATAATGTGATATTTTTATAGAGCAGGTTTTTACGGACGCGGCGATACATAATATGTATACTTTTTATTTATTTATTTTACTTTAACACAATATAAATAAAATAATAAAATTATGTTTTAGTGTCTCCATAGTCTGAGAGCCATATTTTTTTATTTTTTTGGGCGATTGTCCTATGTAAGGACTCATTTTTTGTGGGATGAGATGGCAGTTTTATTGGTACTATTTTGGCAGGCATACGCCTTTTTGATCACTTGGTATTACATTTTTAGTGATGCAAGGTGACAAAAAATGGCTTTTTTACACAATTGTTTTGGGGGGGGGGGTTTACGGTATTTGCGTGAGGGGTTAGGTCATGTGATATTTTTATAGAGGAGATTTTTACGGACACGGCGATACCTAATATGTGTAGTGTATTTGATTTTTTTTGATTTTTATTCAGTGATATGTATTTTTCTTATTTTTCACTTTTTTGCCATTTTTTTTGACCCAGACCCACTTGGTTCTTGTAGATCCAGTGGATCTGGTGTCTATATAATACAGTAAGTACACTATATAGTGTGCTTACTGTATTTTTTACTTTACAAAGTCTGAATAGGCTTTTGCCTTTAGCAAAAGCCTATTCAGAGTTTCAGTGCAATGGAGAGCAGGACGTTTCTGAAAGCGTCCTGCTGTCATGGTAACCATCACCCGCTGCCATAACAGAGCAGCGGGTGATGGGAAGGGAGGGGAGCTTCTCCCTCCATGTTAACACCTTCCATACCGCGGTCCGTATGCACAGATGTCAGCAGTTTATAGCAGGGGGTCAGCAATGTTCTGACCCCCTGCTATACCCACTAGACACCAGGGAAAGCATTTGAAAGAAGGCGGGTGGGGGATCGCAATTGCGATCCCACCTGCCGCACCGCCCGCCTCCCGCGCCGCCCACCCGCAGCACCGCACGCAATCCCCCCCCCCCCTGCACCGCCCGGGGGGACACTAATATGGTGGGGTGCAGGGGGGGGGGGTTAACATTTATAAGTTTGGGGCATATTTTAGTCTCTGATCCCCGCGGTCACAGATCGCGGGGATTAGAGACTACAGATAGCGCAGCAAACCGCAGGTCTGAATTGACCTGCGGTTTGCTGCGGTTGCTGACATGGGGGGGTCACAGGACCCCCCTGGGCATTGTGCCAAGGTGCCTGCTGATTGTTACATGTACGCCCTGGGTCCTTAAGTACCAGGACACAAGGGCGTACATGTACACCCTGCGTCCTAAGGAGGTTAAAGCCGTTCTAAGACAGTTTTCTCATGACACATTGTACTTCATGTTGGTTATAAATTTTAATTGATACGTTTTACGATTTTTCTTAGAAAAAAAGAATCTAATATTTACAGAAAATTTGGCAAAATTTACTATTTTCTAAATTTGAATTTCTCTGCGTTTAAAGGGTTTCTGTCACCAGATTTAACCCTATTAAACTGGCTGACATTAGCGATGTGCCAATGTCAGCAGACTCTGACTCTTATGCTTCTGGATGCCCCTGTTACTGCACAATTTGAGCTTCAAGGACGGCAGGGCATGACTTGAGGTGGGCGAACGGAGCTTCTAGGAGCAGGAGCAACGCTGCTCCTAGAGGCTAATTAGCATATTATACAAGTTAAAATTGTGCAGTAACCGGGGCATCCAGAAGCATAAGATTAGGAAAGTCAGGGTCTGCTGACATTGGCACATCGCTAATGTCAGCCAGTTTAATAGGATTAAATCTGTGACAGAAACCCTTTAAGACAGGTAATGATACCTCATAAAATAGATATTAACATTTACCATATCTCTACTTTTATATTGGTATAATTTTATAAATGTCATTTTATTTTTTTAGGATGTTAGAAGGTTTAGCATTACAAATTTACAAATGTTTATATTTTGTGTTGCTATTTTCTAGGAGCCATAACATTTTTCTTTTGATAGAACTGTATGAGGGCTTTGCAGGATAAGCTGTAGTTTCCATTGGTGCCATTTTGAGATACATATGACATTCTAATCACGTTTTATTTCATTTTGTAGGAGGCAAGTTAAACATAAAATGTTATTGGGGAGATCTAACTGGTTGCTGTGGGCAACTAAGCCAGTTTTACTTTACAACATTTTAGATAAATCTCTCCGTGCATCTTTCTTCTGGAGGTTATATGATTATGGCAAAACCACATTTTTATAGTTTTCACTATAGAGGTGTTACGATTAAATTGATATCAAACTTATATATTTTTTTTATCTTCAACTTTTGCATCATAAAGTCAAAATAATTGTTTATTAAAAATATTTTAAAAAATTTGCATCGCCATATTGTAGATCCACAAAATGTTTCTTTTTCTGTCAAGGTAGCTGTATGAGTTTTTTTTTTTTGCAGAATGGGATTAAGTTTTTATACATTTTACTATTTTGGGGTAGATGGATATACCTTTTTGACCACTTTTTTTAAAAAGCAATTCACTTATTTTTTTTTTTATAATTTCCTTTACAGTTTTCAACATGTGGTATAACTAATGTGATCATTTTATAGATCGGGTGATTATTGGTGCGCTGATACCAATTATGTGTAGTAGATTAAATTTTTTCATTTTTGTTTGAATAACAAAGGATATAATAATAATGCCCACACAATACTCCCAGTAGTCATAATGCTACCATAGCACCCCAGCAGTAATAAGGCCCCTCTATAGGGCATCCAAGATGGATTTTTCTGCGACTGTTGCATTGCAGTCGCTGCATGTCGCATGTTGCAGTGCGACACCATTTTATCATTATAAAAATTGTCACGCGACACATGTTGCAGTGTAGCCCTAGCCTAACTCCCTGGATCAACGACCTCTCTCTAGTAGCTATAACCTGTAATATTATTACACTCCAGAAATACATCCAGGCCCCTCTTGAATTCCTTTATTGTACTCACCATCACCACCTCCTCAGGCAGAGAGTTCCATAGTCTCACTGCTCTTAACGTAAAGAATCTTCTTCTTTGTTTGTGTATCCCCAGTCCTGGGGATAAATAGATGATGGGAGAGATCTCTGTACTGACCCCTGATATATTTATACATAGTTATTAGATCTCCCCTCAGTCATCTTTTTTGTAAAGTGAATAACCCTAATTTTGATAATCTTTCTGGGTACTGTAGTCCACCCATTGCAGTTATTACTTTAGTTGCCCTCCTCTGAACCCTCTCCAGCTCTGCTATGTCTGCCTTGTTCACAGGAGCCCAGAACTGTACACAGTACTCCCTGTGTGGTCTGACTAGCGATTTATAAAGTGGTAAGACTATGTTCTCATCACGGGCATCTATGCCCCTTTTGATGCAACCCATTATCTTATTGGCCTTGGCAGCAGCTGTCTGACACTGGGTTCTACAGTTTAGTTTGATATCCACTAAAATTCCTAAATCCTTTTCCATGTCAGTGTTACCCAGTGTTTTGCTATTTAGTATGTACGGGTGACTTGCATTATACCTTCCCATGTGCATAACCTTACATTTGTCAGTGTTAAACCTCATCTGCCATTTCTCTGCCCAAGCCTTCAATCTATCCAGATCCCTCTGTAGCAGAAAACTGTCCTCTTCAGTGTTAATTACTTTACACAGTTTAGAGTCATCTGCAAAAATCGATATTGTACTGTGCAAGCCTTCTACAAGATCATTATTAAATATATTGAAAAGAATAGGGCCCAATACTGACCCCTGAGGTACCCCACTAGTGACAGTGACCCAATCTGAGTGTGTACCGTTAATAACCACCCTCTGTTTTCTATCACTGAGCCAGTTAGTTACCCCCATACAGAACTTTTTCTCCCAGTCAAAGCATTCTTGGCATTTCATGTGGTCTTTTTTCTGCTATCAATATTCCATGTTTCTGTGTTTACTATTTGTTCTGCAAAAATGAAGCCCTCACACAAAAAAGTTAAAAAGTTATGCGTCTTGGAATGTGTTTATTTTCTTTCTTTTTTTAAGGGTTATTATTAATTAGTGCTGAGTGAATCGAGCTACGGATCATAGATCAGAAGTCGATTCATTCTAACACTTCATTTTAATGCTGTACGGAGACCTGTCTGAGGCAAAATTCGTTTCGCCTGAAGTTGTGGAGACTTTGGTGAATGAATTCTGTATTCATTTCTACATCTTTAAAAGCACTTAAAATTAGAAATCCGATATCAAACCCGACTTCAAATTCCGAATTTAAAATGTTTTTAAAGATGCATAAATGAATACTGAACTCATTCAACGAAGTCTTATGCGACTTTGGGCGAAATGTCTCTGTTCAGCATTAAAACAAAGTGTTAGAACGAATCAACTTCGGATCTATGATCCGAAGCTCTTTTCATTCAACACTAGTTATTATGGTAAAAAAAGTAGAAAAACTTAAAAAAAAAAAAAAATTTTGTACCATTGTAATCATTTTGACCCAGAGAGTAAAGTTATCATGTTATCACATGTATGCTGTGAACAAGGCAAAATGTAAAATGTCAGTGGCAGTATTGCTGTCTTTTTTCCATCCCACCAGAAGGAATTATTAAAAGTTAATCAATGAGTTATGTGTCCCCCAAAAAAGTGCATTAAAAATCAAAACGTTCCGCAAAAAGCAGGCCCTAATACATTGACGGAAAAAAAAATTATAACACTTGGAATGCGATGATCAAAAAATGAAAAAAATTGCTTGGTCACTAAAGCCCAAAGAAGGTTGGTCACTAAGGGGTTGCATAAATGAGTTTGTTTATAACCACATGCTCTTTTTAGGGTTTCAGCTAGCAAATTACTCGACTAGCCCCTAGCCAGGCCAGACAATAAACACACTAATGAACTGTGAAAACTGCTAAAAATATATCTGTGTAGGTGCACACGACAGGTGTACCCATAGAGGTACTATTCTTTTAGAAGAACCAACTATCTGAATCTAAATGCATTGAGTGTTAAAATAAAACACAAGTCATCCCAAACAAATTTAATATAACTGGAACTTTTTTTCAGCATTTCCTAGAACTTTGTGGATTGCATCCTCGTCTTCATAATGGGGAATCCGTGCATATAGACTTTCCAGATCTGGATTCTTCACTTGGGTGCTTTAGGTTTTAATGCTAAAACGGATTTGTTTTTGTAAAGGTTTTAAAACTTTGTATTTGGTTTTACTCGTGTTGCTGCTAGTTAGCATGGCGATGTACCTTGGAGCGCTTATGCAGTGCAGTGCATGACGCAAGGGGGCCTGATAAGGTTATGTGTGTACAAATTGGCTGTCTCTCACTCATGTTTGGTGAATAAAGGCATGTAGCTTGTTCAATCCAGTGAGTGACGTTAAAGTGGTCATTGTTCATGCTACATCAGTCTGCATTTTGCCGAGCACTGAAGCTTTGTAATTCTACTGTCATTAAGGGATACTACTGTTACGTGCATCTTGACAGCAGTGCCAACTGCTTCTTTGTATACAGGACCATCTGAACGTCTTGCCTTGTTGCACACCCCAACTAATTCCATGTATCACTACTGAAATTTAGTATTCCTGCAACACTATGATCTCCATCACAGAGCAAGGGTACAAACAGGAAATTTCAGTGTCAAATAGATCAGATGGACAAAAGAGGTGAGGTACTATAACAGTATGAGTGCACATAAAATGAGCAACTACTCAAAGCTGGAACACGCTACCTGTGAAACAAGGTTCTTTGCTTATATTTCAAAAAAAGAAAAAGAGATAGGATCGCACATCCACAAGCTCAGCGTCTGATCTTTAACTGCTTCTGAGCAAAATTAACATCACCTCTCGGCGCAATAGTTACTGTACTGCCCCCTATGCTGCATGCTATATAAGAGGCATTAGTGTACATTTTGATCAAAAGGCATAAGCCCACTCACCGTGCCAAGGTTGCCTCTTGGAGTGGGTCCTACTATAAATTTGGCGCACCACCACCCAGCGACCGCCGCCGAGGCGGCACCGCACCAGCAGGCGGTGGAATCCAGCAGCCAAACAGCACCCCTGCTGTCTGGCAATGCCACCGGGTCCCGCCAACCCCCCAGCGCTACACCGCAGCAAACAACGGCCGCCACGTAGTACTGCACCATGTGAACAGTTGGTAAAGCTCACCTATCACATGCTCTCAGGAACCGAGTCTGAGGGCTGGTAGAACCCTTTCCCTCATATATACTTGCTCAGGCTAATTAAAAACACCTGCACTGGATGGGAGGAGTGCTGATCCTGGACAGACCTTTATGTACATGATTCAAAAAAAGAAAAAGGTAGGATCGCACATCCACAAGCTCAGCTTCTGATCTTTAACCGCTTCTCAGCAAAATTAATATCGCCTCTCAGCACAATATTTACTGTACTGCCCCCTATGCTGCATGCTATATAAGAGGCATTAGTGTACATTTTGATCAAAAGGCATAAGCCCACTCACCACTAGCTATTCTGGATTTGACCCTGATCTGTCTAAGGCTACTTTCACACTCGCATTTTGGCTTTCCGTTTGTGAGATCCGTCATGGGATCTCAGAAGCGGTCCAAAACGGATCAGTTTTGCCCTAATGCATTCTGAATGGAAAAGGATCCTCTCGGAATGCATCAGTTTGCCTCTGATTAGTCTCCATTCCGCTCTGGAAGTGGACACCAAAACACTGCTTGTAGCGTTTTGCTGTCCGCTTGACGAAACTGAGCCAAACGGCACAATAGAAAATAGATTTGTCCCCCATTTACTTTCAATGGAGTTCATGATGGATCCGTCTTGGCTATAGAAGACATAATACAACCAGATCCGTTCATGATGGATGCATGCAGTTGTATTATTGTAACTAGGGATGTCCCGATACCAGTATCGGTATCGGGACCGATACCGGTATTTTCACGAGTACTTGCACTCGTAAAAATGCCGCCGATACGGTAAGTTCCGGTCCCCCAGCTTGTAGACAGTATTTAAGTAAGCCTAATCTATGTAAAAGTAGCCTGACCTTACTAACCATTGCGGCGCAGTTTCCCTCAGTCTCTTTTCTCGGTTCCTCCATGCGCCTCCTGCCCCGCCTGTATCCTTCATTCATAAAGTGGGCGGAGCAGGAGGCGGGACAGGAGGCACATGGAGGAACTGAGAGAGACTGAGGGAGACTGCGCCACAATAGTTAGTACTGTAAGTTCGGGTTACTTTTGCAGAGATTAGGTTTACATAAATGCTGTTTAGGAGCTGCGGGGCCGGTACCGGTGTATTAGAGCACACTGCACCGGCCCCTGCGAGTGTCCCCGCACCCCCTCCCCCCCACTGATACTGATGATGACTTATGGGGGTCTGTTGATGAATGACACTAATGAGGGGCATGTGGATGACAGTAATGAGGGACATGTGGATGACACTAATGGGGGGGATCTGTGGATGACGCTGTTATGGGGGATCTGTGAATGACACATATATAGCATAAGATGCTATATATGTTTCAACCAAAGATCCCCCATGACAGCGTCACCCAGAGATTCCCCCATGACAGTGTCACCCAGAGATTCCCCCATGACAGCGTCACCCAGAGATTCCCCCATGACAGCGTCACCCAGAGATTCCCCCATGACAGCGTCACCCAGAGATTCCCCCATGACAGCGTCACCCAGAGATTCCCCCATGACAGCGTCACCCAGAGATTCCCCCATGACAGCGTCACCCACAGACTTCCCCATGACAGAGTCATCCACAGATTCCCCCATAACAGCGTCACCCACAGATTCCCCCATGACAGCGTCACCCACAGATTCCCCCATGACAGCGTCACCCACAGATTCCCCATGACAGCGTCACCCACAGATTCCCCCATGACAGCGTCACCCACAGATTCCCCCATGACAGCATCACGCACAGATTCCCCATAACAGGATCACCCACAGATTCCCCCATAACAGCGTCACCCACAGATTCCCCCATGACAGCGTCACCCACAGATTCCCCCATGACAGCGTCACCCACAGATTCCCCCATGACAGCATCACCCACAGATTCCCCCATAACAGGGTCACCCACAGAGTCCCCCATAACAGGGTCACCCACAGATTCCCTCATAACAGGGTCCCCCACAGATTCCCCCATAACAGTGTCATCCACAGATTCCCCCATAACAGTGTCACCCACAGATTCCCCCATGACAGGGTCACCCACAGATTCCCCCATAACACGGTCACCCACAGATTCCCCCATAACAGTGTCATCCACAGATTCCCCCATAACAGGGTCACCCACAGATTCCCCCATGACAGGGTCACCCACAGATTCCCCCATGACAGGGTCACCCACAGATTCCCCCATAACAAGGTCACCCTCAGATTCCCCCATAACAGTGTCATCCACAGATTCCCCCATAACAGTGTCATCCACAGATTCCCCCATAACAGTGTCACCCACAGATTCCCCCATAACAGTGTCATCCACAGATTCCCCCATAACAGTGTCACTCACAGATTCCCCCATAACAAGGTCACCCACAGATTCCCCATAACAGTGCCATCCACAGATTCCCCCATAACAGTGTCATCCACAGATTCCCCCATAACAGTGTCATCCACAGATTCCCCCATAACAGTGTTATCCACATTGGTTGGGAGACACTGTTATATGCCCATTTATTAACACTTGTACAAAGGAAAAGGAAAGCAGTTTCCATAGCAACCAGATTCCAGCTTTAATTTTTTTCATTGCTATCTGCAACTGCGCCGCTGTTTCTTTATACAAGGTTTGATAAATCTGCCCTATGTTATAATTGGTATCGGTAATTGGTACCGGCGAGTACTTAAATAAAAGTATTGGTACTCGTACTCGGTCTTAAAAAAATGGTATCGGGACATCCCTAATTGTAACGGATCCGTTTTTGCAGATCCATGACGGATCCACCCAAAACGCGAGTGTGAAAGTAGCCTTACTGTGTTGCATGAACCCTGCTGGATGCATGTTTTCTCTTCTATACAGGAGTCAGCTGTTGTGTCTGACACTGGGCAACAAACCACCATATTCGAAGGAATAATCATAATTTTGCTAACAGTACATTTCGAGCAATGAGCATCAGCAACAGGTACTTTAGTACAATGGTGTACATTGGATCTATGGTTAAGAGGTCTTCAGACTGAGAGGTAACCATGCCAGTCTTCACAGGAGTAGTGCAACCACTGTTGTTGAGGTCCCTTTACATGGGCCGACACAGCAGGCAATTATTGGGAACAATCCGTTCATGCTCCATAATTGCATGCTCATAAGAGGAGGTGAGAGCTGCATTCACATACAACAATCATCTCCTCTGTATGGGGATGAGGGATTGCTTCTTCCATCGCTCATCCCCATAGGGAATCATTGTTCATAGCAACTGTTTAGACAACATAATCTGCTGACCAGAAACAGTTTATTTAGAGCAGGCATCCTCAAACTGCGGCCCTCCAGCTGTTGCAAAACTACAACTCCCAGCATGCCTGAACAGCCTACAGGTATCAGTCTACAGCAGGGCATTGTGGGAGTTGTAGTTTTACAACAGCTGGAGGGCCGCAGTTTGAGGATGCATGATTTAGATGATCACATCAACAGGTCCTTTACACACACAAGGCAGTTATGGGAAACTGCTTCCCAATAATTTCCCTAATCGTTGGCCCATTTAAAGGGACCTTTACTCCCATGACTTCCTGCTGAACCTTATGCTAGACAATACACCGGGCATATCTTGGAGCTGACTAGTCAGAACACATAAAATACATTAAATGTCTAATGAATCAATACAAAATTCCTTTTTTTTTTTTACCTGAGTTTTCTTTAAGAATGAAAAGGAACTGAGATTTGAAGATGAATAAGTTCTGCCTCTGCAGTATCTACAATAATCTTAAAAGGGAAAGCAGATAAGAAAATATTGCTTGGGCTCCTCAAGATAAAAGGATTATATGAAATGTGGCTCTGATAACAGAGACTGAGCTTCCAAACATATTAGCAATAAACGGAGCTATAGATGTAGCTAAACACCTCAAAACGGTCAAAATGTATGTGTAACTTAGGGCACGACAAAGGTTATTTTATGATAGTAAAACATTTATTACACAAGGTATTCTGCATGAAACGACTTATAGAAGGTTTCTTATGACAATGCAGTGCAAGCATTATCCAATAGCCTGCACTATCCAGTCATATGGCCTTTACATGATCTCGTATAGCCAAAATGATCCTGCAGTACACACAAAGCATCCATGGCCCATATGCAGAAATACTGTATTTTTCGTCCTACAAGACGCATATTTTTATTAGACCTCAGATCAGACCACCAATCAGACCCCCAATGTTAATCAGACCTCAGCTTACAGCCCCAATCAGACCCCCAATGTTAATCAGACCTCAGCTTACAGCCCCAATCAGACCCCCAATGTTAATCAAACCTCAGATTACAGCCCCAATCAGACCCCCAATGTTAATCAGACCTCAGCTTACAGCCCCAATCAGACCCCCAATGTTAATAAGACCCCCCCATTCAGACCTCAGACGAGGGGGGGGTGCGTCTTATGGGGCGAAAAATACGGTACATAGCACATCCACAATACAGTGTTTGTGCTAGTCTACACTAGTATTCTCAGTAATGTTACCGATAGTAAATAGAAAAAAATTAAATCAACTGTTCGCAAACTCATTTTAACCCCCTCCTAACATGGCAATTTTTAGTTTTCATTTTTTTATTCCCTGCCTTCCCAGAGCCATAATTTTTATTTATTTTTTGTTCACACAGCCATATGCTTTTGCAGGACAAGTTGTACTTTGTAATGCCTCTATGTAATACTGCATGATGTAGTGAGAGGCTGGAAAAAAATCTAAATGTGGTGGAATTGGGAAAAAATTGCAATTTCGTCAAAGTTTTATAGGTTTTGTTTTTTTGGTATAAACTAACCTGGTAAAACTGACCTGTTCCCTTGATTCCCTGGATCAGTACAATTGTGGTGATACCACATTTATATAGTTTTTCTTGTGTTTTAATACTGAAAAAAATAAAAACTTTGGAAAAAAAATTCTTTTCATCACCCTATTCAGACCTCTATAACTTTTTGCAGGACAATCTTTAGTTTTTATTAATACCATTGTAGGGTGTGTATGACTATTTGATCACTTTTTATTCAATTTGTGGAAGAGGTGAAGTTATGAAAAATCGACGAATCGTCCATATTGATTTTTTTCCGTTACGCTATTACACCATATGGGATAAATACTTTTATATTTTGACCCCTTAGTGACCACCAATACGCCTTTTTACAGCAGTCACTAAGGGGCCTTAGACTAGGGTTGCCACCTTTTCTTCAAGCCAAACCCGAACAGGTGGGAGGGGCGGCCTCATTTGAGGCCCCACCCATGTCCTGCCTCACGTCACGCCCATGCTCCGCCTCCAGCAACACCCATATCCTGCCTCGCTGTCGCACCGCGATGGATACGCCCCTGATCCCATCAATACAGAAATGCAGCCCCACTTACCTCTTACATGCAGTGACGTCTCCTGTGATGTAGATGTTCTCTGTCCTCATCTTCTCCTTTCAGACCTTCAGACCAGACCAACATTTTGTCGCCATTTTCTGTCTCTGCAGTTTGACAACAACAACAAAAAATAAATCTTAGTTTACTACTTTTCCATCATCCTCTCATCTTCTGGAGAAATCATTCTACTACCCCCAATACTGTGCCCGCTGTGCTCCACAATACTATACTGCAGAAACAGATAATACCCCAGATAATACTAGTACCACACAGAGCCCCCCATATAAAATACCCCTTCTCTGTGGCCTTAGTAGATACCCCCATAGTGCCCCCCAATAGTGTGCCAGTATAAGGTGTCTCTTTCCTCCCTTTCCCCAACATGTGCCAGAATACGTGCCTCTGCCCCTTCATATGTGCCAGAAAATGCCTCTGCCCCCTTCATATGCCTCTGCCCCCTTACGTGCCAGAAAATGCCTCTGCCCCCTTCATATGTGCCAGAAAATGCCTCTGCCCCCTTCATATGCCTCTGCTGCCTCCTTTATATGCCTCTGCTGCCCCCTTTATATGCCTCTACTGCCCCTTCATATGCCTCTGCACTCTGCTGCCCCCTTTATATGCCTCTGCTGCCCCTTCATATGCCTCTGCCCCCTTCATATGCCTCTGCCCCCTTCTCCCATATGTGCCACTGCTGCCAATTCTTAAAAAAACAAAACAAAAAAAAAACAGACACTTATACTTACCTCCAGCAATGCGATGCAGGCCTCTTCCCGGCCTGTGTCTCATGCTGTACGGCTCAGGCGGCGCGATGACGACATCGCGCCTCCTGCACCGGCCTCTGATAGGCTGCGGGCCTTGTGCCGGCAGCCTATCAGAGGAACAGGGGAGGGTAACGCCTCTCCCTCCCCCGCCGCAGCACAGAAATCTGTATTGCTGTCCTGAGGACGGCGATACAGATAACTATGGAGATGAGCGCAATGGTAGCGCTCATCTCCTGCTGTGCCCTGCCGCTGCCCGCTCTGATCCTGTGCCCGGGTCTGTGAAAGGCTCATTCCCGGGCACAGGATTGAAATCCCGGACTGTCCAGGTGAATCCCGGACGGGTGGCATCCCTACCTTAGACTGGGACAGCCTTTTCACGGTGGCCCAGTCTATGCGCTGCATGGGTCTCCCGTGCAGCAGAGAGAGGGGGCTTAGCTCTCACATGAGCCACATGCCTGATCTAACAGCTCAAACCGGCAGGAGTGTCGATCCGGGATGGTTAATCCTTTATATGCCATGGGCAATTATGCGCACCGCATGTAAGCAGTTACAGAGGGAGCAGACTCCCCCTGTCTCCCATTGGCAACCCACAAATGAGATCGCAGGGTGCCGATGTGTCTATATGCGGGACCTACTATAGGCCCCAAGCCTGCCTCGAGTGTTTCCCAGCAGGCTTCGCATCTCTGGCGCAGCCTGCTGGTCAATGTTAGTATAGCATTGACATTAAAATATAATGCACTATTGGAAGAGCGTATTGTATTTTAGATCAAAAGATCACCTGTTATAGTCCCCTTGTGGGTTTATTAAATGTTTAAAAAAAGTTTTAAAAAAATGTAAATAAAAAAATTACAATAAAAAATATGCTTTTTTCCATTGAAAAAAATGATTTTCAATGGGAAAAATAGCAAAAATAAAATCTCCCCCACATGTTTGGTATCGCCATGTCCATGACGAACTGCACTAAACAAATTTCATGTAAATTACCGTATCCTGTAAGGTGAACACAAAAAAGAAAAAAATTCCAGAATTGCTGCTTTTTGCTTAGTCACCACCAAAAAACGCAATAAAAAGCTATCAAAAAGTGTTATTTATACCAAAATGATACCAATGAAAACTATGAGTCGTCCCACAAATCAATCCCTCACACATCTCTGTAGAAAGAAAAATAAAGACTTTTTGGGCTTTGGGATGGGGTGATGCAAAAAGATTTTCTTTAAAAAAAAAAAAACCTATATGTGTTTGGTAGCGCTATAATCGCACTTACCCAGAGAATAAAGTTATTGTGTTATTTATACCAAAAATTGAATGCTACAAAATTTTAAAGGCATAACTTAGTGGCAGTTGCTGTTTTTTTATCCATCTCCCTCCCAGAAAAAGTTCATAAAAGTTAATAAGTTATGTGTACCCCAAAATGTCACCATTAAAAAAATGTCCAGCAAAAATTGAATTGAAAACTGAATTTTTTTATTTATTTTCAAAAACTTTTTAAAACTTTTTTTAGGCCGCCAAGTGGACCCCAACATGCAATCATTGGATTGAAATTCGTATAAAGTAATGAAATTCTATTTATCACACTATTCAAAGATCGGTATATTACAATGTAGTGTTGCCACCTGCAGAGCTGAACTGGAATATGCCACTATTAGGCCTAGAAGCCTAGTACAGGCAGGGCCGGCCTTTGGGGTGTGCGAGCTGTGCGGCCGCACAGGGCGCCATGGCAACAGGGGCGCCCCGTCCCGGCGGCCGACATAGCTCACAGACGCTACCTACAGCCTACAGGCCGGACAGGCCTGCGGCAGTGGCGGATCCAGGGGGGGGGGCAACGGGGCAATTGCCCCCCCCCCGATATTGTGGCAGGCTGGCAGCACCGGCGGCAGTCAGTGACAGGAGATGAAAGCTTCCACTGTGGAAGCGTTCATCTCCATAGCGATCTGTGTCGCCGTCCTCTGGACAGCGATACAGATCGCTGTGCAGTGCGGCAGGGGAGGGAGAGGCGTCTCCCTCCCTGCTCCTCTGATAGGCTGCCGGCCTCGTGCCGACAGCCTATCAGAGCGAGTTCAGGCGGCGCGATGACGTCATCGCGCCGCCTGAGCAGAGGACAGAAACGGGACACAGGCCGGAAGAGGCCTGCATCCAGCGCTGCAAGGAGGTAAGTAGGGAGGGGGAAAAGAAGCCTGCACATGATTTTGGGGGAGAGAAGCCTGCACATGATTTTGGGGGAGGGGGGAAGAGAAGCCTGCACATGATTTTGGGGGAGAGAAGCCTGCACATGATTTTGGGGAGGGAGGGGGAGAGAGGAGCCTGCACATGATTTTGGGGGAGGGGGGAGGAGCCTGCACATGATTTTGGGGAGGAGCCTGCACATGATTTGGGGGCTGGGGAAAGGAGCCTGCAAATAATTTTGGGGAAGGGGGATGGGTGGGGAAAGGAGCCTGCACATGATGGGGGAGAGAGGAGACTCGGGGGCACTATGGGGACATTACTGATGTATTTTATATGGGGGTAGTAGGATAATTTGTCCAGAATATGGGAGGATGATGGAAAAGTAGTAACTGAGATTTATTTTGTTGTCAAACTGCAGAGACGAAACCTGACGGTCTGGTCTGAAGGTCTGAAAGGAGAAGATGAGGAAAGAGAACATCTACATCACAGGAGACGTCACTGGATGGAAGAGGTAAGTGGGGCTGTTTTTCTGTAGTGATGGGAGCTGGGGCGTATCAATCGCCCAAAGTGCCCCTCCCGAGACCAGGCTCTGGATCCGCCAGTGGCCTGCGGTGGCCCTGGTGACAAGTGGGGACGGCAGGGCACAGCAGGAGATGAGCGCTTCTATTGCTCATCTCCACAGTCATCTGTATCACCGTCCTCAGGACGGCGATACAGATGTCTGTGCTGCGGCAGAGGAGGGAGAGGTGTGTCCCCTCCCTGTTCCTCTGATAGGCTGCCAGCACTAGACCGGCAGCCTATCAGAGGCGGGTGCAGGCGGCATGATGACGACATCGCGCCGCCGGAGCCGCACAGCGAGGGACACAGGCCGAAAGAGGCCAGTATCGCATCACTGACATGGATATGGGGGAGGGGGGGGGGGCGCCACAAGATTCGCTTGCACAGGGCGCCTGAACACCTAAGGCCAGCCCTGAGTACAGGCTCTGGCTTATTACTTCAATGGAACGCCTTCCCCGATCTTGGCCAGGGGGGCATTATTGACTGGAAAGTACGTGCTTCTGGTTTTTTTTTGCCTTTCATATGCCGTGGTCACATTTGACCATGGCATCTGAGGGGGTTAATTGTCCGCGATTGGCATTACTGCTAATCCCAGACATTAGCCCAGGGTGTCTGCTGTGTGAAATAGCAGACATCCGATAGCTATGGTCCTTGCTCTGTTCCAGAACATGTGCTATCTTTAAAAACCTGACATTCACCGCACATGTATGTAGAGGAGGGGTTATAGGGAATCTGTCACCACCAACCTTACTATCAAACTATTTGTATAAACACATAGCTGCAGTTCACCTGATTAGAATGTTGTTTTTATTTTGTTGATCCGAGGCTCCATTCCCCAGTTATGATACTTTTCCTAATATGCAAATCAGGCCTTTGATACAATGAGGGCGTTACCATTGCTCTTGTTTTACCCAAGCCTCACTCCTTTCTGTGACCAGCCCCTCACTCACTCATCTGATTTTCAACTGCCTGGCCCTGTCAATCAAAGCAGCCAGGGGGGGGGTCTGGCCACAGAAGGGAGTTGAGCTTGGGTACAAGAACAGCAACGATGATGCCCTTTTTGCACCAAAGGCTGGATTTGCATATTAGGAAAAAGTATCATTACCACAGTGGTTCAGTGGTTAGTGCTGGGGTCTGAGGTTCAAATCCGACCAAGGACAACATCTGCATGGAGTTTACATGTTCTCCCTGTGTTTGTGTGGGTTTCCTCTGGGTACTCTGACTTCCTTCCACACTAAGAGTGAACTTAGATAGTAAGCCCCAATGGGGACAGCGATTGATGATAAAGTTTGTAAAGCGCCGCAAAATATATCAGCACTATATAAGTGCATTCCCTTTGATATAATTGGGTGTTTCAGAGAGGGCTTATATGTGCACAGGCTCAAATACATTATCTCAGCTAACCAGCACTGACATCTGTATGTCCCCTATACATGTACTGCATTCCAGAATGCACCTATTCCTGCGTGTCAATCCTGGAGAACAGTGCATTGCATGCCACCACATTGGATTTGAAACAAAACAACTGAAGTGTAGACGTTCAGGTTTAATTCAATTGGTTCAACAAAAATATCCTGTGAAAAGTTTAGGAATTGCAACCATTTTTCTACAAAGTCTCCTCATTTCAGGGGCTCATTTGTAATACTTTGTAGAGAATTCTTTGCAGGCAATGACTGCCTGAATTCTGGAACCACAGGGAATCTCACAGGGCAAGGGCTATTTTTTGGATGTCCGGTGACGTACTGGGCTCTCCATGGGTAAGCTAGGTGGAGCCTTCCGACTAGCAGTGAGCCCGATGCTGTCACCAGCACTGATGGGCAGGTCACCGGGAACACTGCTAGGCTGAAGCCTTTACCTAGCAGTGTAAAAATGTAAACAGCCCTGCGCAATAGTTTTGTCTTAAGCAGGTGAAATGCATACTCGATAGGGTTTAGATCTGGTGACTGACTCAGCCATTGCAGAATATTCAACTTTTTTACCTTAAAACACTCCTGGGTTGCTTTCACAATATGCTTTGGGTCATTGTCTATCTGTACTGTGAAGAGCCGTCGAATCAACCTTGCTGCATGTGGTTGAATCTGAGAAGAAAGTAGATCCCTGTACACTTCAGAATACATCCGGCCGCTTCTGTCTTACTAATACAGTCACATAAAAAATAAACACTAGTGACCCATTGCCGTTGGCAGCCATGCATGCCCATGTCATTACACTGCCTCCACCATGATTTCCAGAGGATGTGGTGTGCTATGGATCATGAACTTCTCCAAGCCTTCACCATCCTTTCTTCTTCCCATCATTATGCAGGTTGATCTTACTTTCACTTGTCCAAAGAATGCTGTTCCCAGGGCCGGTGCAAGGATTTTTGCCGCCCTAGGCAAAGATCCATTTTGCTGCCCCCCCACCATGTGACTCACTCACTGACATTCACTAAAGAAAATGGCTGGTACTCCTCCTTGTAGATGGTGCTCAGTGTTGCGGGAATGTCCAAAATCATATAAAGTGGAAAAACACGGCACTCAGGCGACAGCTTGATTATGATGCAATCATGTTTTTATTATTTTTCATTATTTTTCAACCACCATTGAAATAACATGATAGTAGATGGCCGACGTTTCGGTCTAACCAAGACCTTTATCAGGGCCTAAGAACAACAGATGTATACATAATTAATAAAAAAGTTTTTTTAAAGATAACATCGACGATGAAAAAAACAGTGTCAAAATGAACTGGTAGTGCAAGAAAAGAGCCAGAAGGTCAGCTCAAGGTGTATTGATATTTCACTATAGTGAGGGATATAGGCAATCTAATACACACTGACCAAATGGGGTGTACTTGTAAGCCAATGCTGCCCCACCTAGGTAGCGTATACGGTGGAGTCATGACAACATAAGTTACAAGAAGGGGACCCAAAGTGCAAATATAAACAAATGTGCAGATATAGACAGATAAAAACGAATATAAACAAATGCCCCAAGGGCTGACAGCTCAAGAGTACATACCTAGAGACAATTGGTTGCATTAGAACGGGTGGCATAAGAAGTGCACCGCATCGGCGCTTTAAATAGCGCGCCCGAATTCCACTTCCGGTCCGCGGCTGGAACCGGAAGTGCGTCACGGACATGCGCACTTCGTCGGCTGAAGCCGGACACGCACACACTGACAGACGGACACGCACACACTGACAGACAGACACGCACACACTGACAGACACGCACACACTGACAGACACACACACACACTGACAGACAGACACGCACACACTGACAGACAGACACGCACACACTGACAGACATGCACACACTGACAGACACGCACACACTGACAGACACTTAGACTGTCAGTGTCCTGGCTGCCATGGTAACCATTCAGAAAAAGCTAAACGTCGGCCTTTCAATGGGCAATAATTCCGGATCCGGCCTTGCTGCAAGTGTTCAGGATTTTTGGCCGGAGCAAAAAGGGCAGCATGCTGCGGTATTTTCTCCGGCCAAAAAACGTTCCGGTCCTGAACTGAAGACATCCTGATGCATCCTGAACGGATTTCTCTCCTTTCAGAATGCATTGGGATAATCCTGATCAGGATTTTTCTGGCATAGAGCCCTGACGACGGAACTCTAGGACGGAAAAGAAATACGCAAGTGTGAAAGAGCCCTTAGATAATGATACATCCTAATAAAGCAGTATCTGTGTCCTGGGGAGGCAGATACAGTTGAATACAGTGGTGAAGCAGGGATCCGTCAGCTCCACCATTCCTCTGCCGAGCTGGACAGCACACAGGCCAAGAATCAGTCCCCAACTGGGAAATCAACGTGTGCCTATCCTGCTCAGCTGATGAGATTGCTTCATTTCATTGTCCCTGCTGCTGGGGAGAGCAGGATGTGCTCTATTCATCGGGGGTACAGGGCTAGAGGAGAATTTCTTTAAAATTTATTTTAATTTTATTTACTATTGTAAGGGGACACTAAGGGGGCAACATTATTGTACGGGGTCCATAACTACTGTGTGGAGACACTAAGGGGACATACTTGGGGGGGGCACAAAGAGTTCATTAGTGTGTAGGGGCACTAAGAGGGCATTCTTACTGTGTAGGGGCAAAAAGGTGGTATAACTACTGTGTTGGGGCACAAAGGGAACATTACTGGGAGGGGGGTTTAGGGTCTGGACCCCCTTCCCCCAGAACCATTCATATATATATATTTTTTTTTATCCCTCAGGGATACCACCTATCAGAAAAACAGGAAAGAGAGATGCCTCTCCCTCCCCTGCCGCTGCACAGGCATCTGTATCGCTGTGCTGAGGACGGCGATAGAGATGAATATGGAGATGAACGTTTCCACAATGGAAGCGCTCATCTCCTACTGCCTCCCCAGCGCCACCCGCAATTAGAACCAGGGCTGCGCCGCCTGTGGCGGTGGGGAGGCAGTAGGAGATAAGCGCTTCCATTGTGGAAGAGCTCATCTCCATATTTATCTGCATCGCCGTCCTCAGGACAGCGATACAGATCAATGTGTTGCGGCAGGGGAGGGAGAGGCATCTCCCTTCCCTGTTCTTCTGATAGGCTGCAGGCTATCAGAGGCCGGTCAGGTGGCGTGATTATGTCATTATCATCGCACCGCCTAAGCCGGGCAGCACACAGCGCGGGACGCAGGCCGGAAGAGGTCTGCATGGAAGGTAAGTATTAGTGTTTTTTTTTTTTTATAGGTGGCACATTATAGGGGGCACCTGGTGACACTAGGACATTTTTTACTGGCCCATTTTTTTTCGGGGGGGGGGGGGGGGGCACTATGGGGGCATTTCTCACTGGCCCATTTTGGGTGGGGGGCACTATGGGGGCATTTATTTCTAGCCCATTTTGGGGGCGCACTATGGGGGAATCTAGGGGTATTTTCTTACTGCCCCATTTTGGTGGGCAGCACTATGGGGCATCTGGTGGCACTACAGGGGCATTATTTGGGGGCACTATAGGGGAGTGGAGCATTATGGGGGCATTTATTTCTAGCCCATTTTGGGGGAATCGGGGCATTTTTTTACTGCCCCATTTTGGGGGGGCACTATGGGGCATCTGGTGAAACTATAGGAGCATTATTTGGGGGCACTATGGGGGAGTGGAGCACTATGGGGCCTAATGGGGGTTCTAAAGGGGCTTTTTTATTGGCATATTATGGGGGGCACTATGGCATCTGGTGGCACTAAGGGGGCATTTTTTACTGGCACATTATGGGAGGCACTATAGGGGAGAGCTGCACCATGGGGCATCTGGTGGCACTATAGGGGCATTATTTGGGGTCACGATGGCATTTTTTTTTACTGGCACAATATAGGGGGCACTATGGCATCTGGCACTAAGGTGTATTTTTTACTGGCACATGGGAGGTACTATAGGACAGAGCATCACTATTGGGCATCTGGTGGCACTAAGAAGGGGCATTTTTAACTGGCACATTATGGGGACACTATGGGAGAGAGAGAACTATGGGGGCATCTGGTGGCACTAAGAAGAGGGATTTTTTACTGACACATTATGAAGGGCACTAAGAAGGGGCATTTTTTACGGGCACATTATGGGCAAGGGGGAGAGGAGCACTACGGGGGCATTTACTGGGGCACTATATAGAGGTATTTATACTGACATACATTATGGGGACATTAGCGGGCACTAAGCAGGGGTATTTCTTGTACTGTAATATTATAGGGAGAATTATTACTACTAGGGGTCATTATGGTGAGCTTTACTACTACGGGGAGCTATGGGGAACATGATTACTAGTATGGGCACTATGGGGGCATTATTACTAAGTGTGCTCAGGCAGAGAATTATTTCTATTGGTGGGAATTTGGGGAGCACTGTTACTTTGGTGGGCACCCTGGCAAAGTATTAGCTTAGCACAATTATTTTTGGGGACGATATGTTTATTCTATTAGTGTCAGGGATACTTTTTACTGGGCACAGTTATTTTTTTAGAGCACTGTGTGCCAATAATTATAGAACGGGGCACTATCTGTGTGGTACAGGTGTTTTTCAGGGGACACTTTCTGCAGTATAGTATTGGGGAGTGCAGCAGGCACAGTATTGGGGATGGCAGGATGGGGTGTTCAGAAGATGTGAAGATGATGGAAAAGTGGGAAACTAATGTCTGTTTGTCAATCTCTGCAGAGACGGGAGATGGCTAAAAAATCATCATAGCGGTCTGGTCTGAATGGAGAAGATGAGGAAAGAGAACGTGTACATCAAACGTGGCCCTCACCTGTGGGGAGATTGGTGTACTTATAACAATTTTATAGAGAAATGATACTATTTACAGTCGTGCGGGGGCGCGAAATGTTTTCTTCTTCCTAGGGGGGGCATTACAGAAAATAATTGAGAAGCACTGGTGTAGGGGAACAAAGGAGAAATCACTATTGTGTGGGGGCACTAGATGGGATTGGGCAGTCAGAGGAGTGGCTCAGTGTAAAAAGAGATTTGCAGGCTGCTGCGCTGTCTCTTTAAACGTTGGGAGTCATGCTTTACAAGTGTCCTGATGGGAATCTGATTTCTCCACCCAAAGATTTCAAGTCTTCATCACAGAAAAACACAATTGACATTTCCATTCTTGTCTCACCAATGGGGCTCAATCCACATGTGGATCCCATTCCCCAATCTCAAATTCAGCTGCAGTTCTTTCCAACAGTGCTGGCTGTGGCCTGCATTGCACTTTCAATGTGACCTGTAATGGACCAGGACGAATGTAATATTTTTTTATTCTTTATTCTAATTTGGTGTTGTAAAACTACAACTCCCAGCATGCTTTCAGCCACGCATTGCAGGGGTCGCGCTGAGAGTTGAAGCTTTGCAGCAGTTGTAGAGCAAGCCGCAGGCTGGAGCTCACCGCCTGTAATTTATCCGACGCCCTGAGACGGCCCTTTATACCGCTGCACCGCGCTTACTCAGCAGTGGGCGGGGCCACACGGCGCCTGACGTTGGGCAGTGTGAGGACGCGGCGTCACGGTTCAGTACCCGAGAGAACGGCGAAGACATGTGGCCGCTTATGAGGTTGATCCGGCGTCCGCTCAGCACCGCTGCACCCCGCGGACTAGTGTATGAAAAGCACGGAGAACCCACACAGGTGCTACGGTAAGACCTAGAGCATCATGGGAGGAAAGACACACGGGGGAAACGTGACGTCCCGGTGACTTCTGGGAAGAAGGGGCGTGTCCATGCGCTACCTATAGATCTGTATAGAGCCTGTCAGGGAGTAATGCACGGGCAGAGGAAGATGTGTAGTAGCCATCATGTCTATAAGGGCTGGGGTCTGAAGGGTAGAAACCAATGTAAATCTTATAATGGTGCAGTGTTGAAGCCAGGGCCTTAAATTTTCACCACCATGACACCTTTTGGGCAAACATCCAAAGGAAAGTATACTTACCTGCTCCCCATCTTTGGCTGCCTCCACTGTCCATCTGCGGTTACAGGGCTGCAGCTTCATCAGTAACCTGCCCCCCATACATCATGTGACCATTTGACATGTCAGCAGGGGGCCCAAGTAAAAATGCTAGGATGTAGGCTTTACCAAAAAACATCCACAAAAGGTGACCAATCCCTTTAAATTGTGCATCTGCACTTGAAACGCGTAAGTGGCATTGATTTTGCTGGCCGAGAGGAAATTAAGTATCAAAATGTTAGTGCGTGCAACGTTCTTCCTGTGTATTATGTGATGTGAGGGCTACTTTCATTTTCTAAACCACAAGGGGAATAACGGTAAAAAACCTACCTCCCAACTTCTGAAAAGACGAAAGAGGGACATAATGTGCCGAGCGCAAAACATAACTAAACAACTAATCCTACCCAGTCCCCTAAATGCCCCCACATAGTAATTATCCCTCCTTTATGCCACCACACAGTAGTTATGCCAACATTGTGCCTCCTTCACAGTAACTATGCCCAGATACGTGCCCCTCACAGTAGCAATGCCCAGATATGTGCCCCTCACAGTAGCAATGCCCAGATATGTGCCCCTCACAGTAGCAATGCCCAGATATGTGCCCCTCACAGTAGCAATGCCCAGATATGTGCCCCTCACAGTAGCAATGCCCAGATATGTGCCCCTCACAGTAGCAATGCCCAGATATGTGCCCCTCACAGTAGCAATGCCCAGATATGTGCCCCTCACAGTAGCAATGCCCAGATATGTGCCCCTCACAGTAGCAATGCCTAGATATGTGCCCCTCACAGTAGCAATGCCTAGATATGTGGCCCCTCACAGTTATGCCAACAGTGTGCCTCCTCACAGTAGTTATGCCCAGATGTGTGCCACCTCAGAGTACCTATGCCCAGATAGGTGCCCCTCACAGTAGTTATGCCCAGTTATGTGTCCCCTGACAGTAATATGCCTAGTAAAGTGCCACCTCATAATAATACGCCCTGTAAAGTGCCCCTAATACTAATATGCCCAGTAAAGTGCAACCTCATAATTATAATACGCCCAGTAAAGTGTCCCCTGACAGTAATATGCCCTGTAAAGTGCCCCTGGCAGTAATATGCCTAGTAAAGTGCCCTCTTCACAGGCAGTAATATGCCTAGTAAAGTGCCCTCTTCACAGGCAGTAATATGCCCAGCTGTGCCCCCTTCACAGGCAGTAATATGCCCAGCTGTGCCCCCTTCACAGGCAGTAATATGCCCAGCTGTGCCCCCTTCACAGGCAGTAATATGCCCAGCTGTGCCCCCTTCACTGGCAGTAATATGCCCAGCTGTGCCCCCTTCACTGGCAGTAATATGCCCAGCTGTGCCCCCTTCACTGGCAGTAATATGCCCAGCTGTGCCCCCTTCACTGGCAGTAATATGCCCAGCTGTGCCCCCTTCACTGGCAGTAATATGCCCAGCTGTGCCCCCTTCACTGGCAGTAATATGCCCAGCTGTGCCCCCTTCACAGGCAGTAAAAAAAAAAAAAAAAAAACGACAAACTCCACATACTTACCTCCTTCCCCAGCAGCAGCAACACCAACAGCAGGACACACGGAGCTCCCAGTCTCGGCCTCATCCATGCCCAGACCTGCAGTGTGGAGCAGAGAGCCGACCGACGGCGCTTGCTTCATCATTACAGGCAGCTGTCTTTGATTCCTATGGAAGCAGAGACAGCTGCCAGAAAGCGGGACTGTCCCACCGAATCCAGGACGGTTGGGAGGTATGAAATGTGTCAGGCCTTACACTAACTACTATTAGCAGTGCAGAAAATAATTTCACCCACTGCCAGTGCTCAGAGCTGCTTTGAAATACGTTGTCAGGACTGCTGTGCATGCGCTCATGAGTCCCCTACATTATGTTAGAACAGCACAGCAGTCCTGATTGTGCATTTCAGTGCAGCTCTGATTGCTGACAGTGGTAAAATATAAAATGGTGATCTGGACTTCTTATCTGCATGTGTTACTGTAGAGAATAGTCCAAAATCGGGGTGACGGATTACATTTCTTAGATATTGATGATCTATCAGGTCATGATTATCAGATCAGTGACAGTCCAACACAACGGCATGTCAAAAACTCTAGGGTGTACAGAGCTGTAAGCAAACACTCCGCCCACTGTGTAGTGGTGGCGCCGGAGTACTGCAGCACTGGTCACATTCGAATGTTACCCGGCCCGCAAACTTGAATGGGTCTGCAATTCGGAGCTGCGGTGTGGAATAGAAGCACTACGGAGTGCTTCCGTGGTGTTTCTGTCCGTGCCTTCGCACCGCAAAAAAAATAGAACATGTTCTATTTTTTTAAGGTGCGGACGGATCACGGACCCATTCAAGTTAAATGGGTCTCAATCCGTCCCGGTCGCCGCACGAATGTTGCCCGTGCATCAGGGACCGCAAATTGC
Source organism: Bufotes viridis (assembly GCA_033119425.1). NCBI lineage: Eukaryota > Metazoa > Chordata > Amphibia > Anura > Bufonidae > Bufotes > Bufotes viridis. The sequence goes on along the minus strand of CM065591.1, from coordinate 236,193,613 downwards.
GGTCCCCAATGCACGGAACGGCCCCACAACAGCCGTGTGCATGAGGTCTAACTGCTTTGAAGTATCCCATCCAGCTGTGTTATTAGGACGGGTTTTCTGTGTGCTAATCAGGCAGTGGCCATTTTATTTCTCTAATGCTTATCCCCTAGAAACACAAACCATTATAAATAATAAAAGCTATTTGGGAATGTGTTTATAATAAAGTACCAGGTAATATTTAGGTATTATCAGTAATTGTATTAATTGCCGGGGAACACCTTTTAAGAACCCGCATTCTGTGATGGCGTGGAAACCTTCTTTCCTCTAGATGTAGTAGAATCGGAAGCAGACATTGTGCCTGTCCAATTCATGTGAATGTGACTTGCAGAAACCTTTGTGATCGCTGCCGAAACAACCCCATTCAGGTGACTGGAATTCATTTTAATTCACAGAAATATCTGCAATGTAGTGTTGCATCGGGTATCGAAATTTCGATACCTAATCGATACTTTTATGCCAGTATCTATTTGGTCCCGGGATTTGCGTTATTGCAATAAGTGCAGCCTAGTATCCCCTCTTATAAGAGAACATGGCGTGTGCCGCGCTCGGCTCGCGTTATGTTCTCTCCGGCCAGACAGTGGAGAAGGAGGGAGAGAGTCCCTCCCCCTATGATGCGGCTTCCACTGAAACCAGTGAAAAGAGCGGGCTCTGAAGCTGCCCGCACCACTGGGAATCTTGCCACTGCCGTGTTTTAAACCTAATGGGGGGTCACTTATTTTTAATGTCAGGCTGGGCACATGCTTTTAGACTGGACCCCATGTGCCTCACATTAATAGTAAGTGACCCCCAAAGTACCATCTCACATGGTGGCCAACATGGGGTTAGGGTACGTTCACACGACGACAATTGTCGCGCGACAAAAGTCGCGCGACAAATAGGGCACAACTTCATTGCAACATTTGTCGCGCGACATTTTGTCGCACACAATGTCGCGCGACAATTTTTATAATGGGAGTCTATGGTGTCGCATTGCGACATGCGTCATGCTGCGACTGCGACGCGACAGTCGCAGAAAAACCGATCTTGAATGGATTTTCTCCGACTTTCGTGTCGCAGTCGCAGCATGTCGCACTGCGACACCATAGACTCCCATTATAAAAATTGTCGCGCGACAATAGTGCGACTTTTTGTCGCGTGAACGTACCCTTAATGTGAGTTACAGAATACAGGCCACTTATTAATATGAGGCACATGGATTGGAAGTCAAAATTTATAAGACTGTACCAATAGCAAGTGACTGTTCATTTAGCTCATGCATTAACCCCATGCAGGGCCGGTTTTAGACAAAATGTGGCCCTGGGCAAAATCAAAAGGGGGGGGCACATCTTGTAATAATGTGCTAAAAGCACAGTCCGAGATCCCAGCCGATCAGCTGTTTGAGGAGACGGCGCGTGCTGTTCACTGCTGCTGTCCCGTAGACATACAGCAGCAGAGCAGGAAGAGAGGAGGGAGACGGCACGCGAGCACAAAGAGCTGATCGTCGGGAGTGGCGGGTGTCGAATATTGATGACCTATCCTAGGTCATCAATATGAAAAAACCAGTAGAACCTCTTGAAGCCCCCCCCCACCCCACCCCCATGTCCACAAACACTATACTATGCACCCAGACTGCCCTCATTAGTAATGGTGCCCCCAATAGTGATAGTACTCTTTAAGATAGCCCCCATTAGTAGCAATGCCGTCCAGTAGTAATAATATAACCATAATGCTCCCAGTGGCTCTAATGTCCCCCTGTAGTGCCCCCCACTAGTTCCAATATATAATGCTTCCCCCCCATAGTGCCAAACTGCCAATATATACATAATGTTCCACCGTATTGCCAGTATGTATATAATGCTCCTCCATTCCTCCCCAGTAGTCCCAAGTATATATAATGATCTCCTTTCCCCCATCCCCAGCAGTGTGGACATTTAGTATAAAAAAAAAATAATACGCCAACCGACCAGTATACAACTCCCAGCATATCCAGGGTGTTGTAATGTACCCTGATATTATATAATAATGGCCTGGTAATGCTGAGAGTTGTAGTCCTCTCCTCATACCTCCTCTTGTAATGTACTCTGATGTTACATAACAGGGGGTAAAGGAGGAGAGGCCTACAACTCCCAGCATTTCCCTGGCACTTACATTGAATCCTTACTTCTTCACATGTATGGCTGGTCACATGATGGTGAGGTCATCACAGGTCCTTTTATCCCCTCTTCTCTGCTGAGCTCCGCCTCCTGCATCTGACATCATCGCAGGTCCTGTCAGCACTGTGGTAATGATTTCTCTTATATGTGAGGGAGGAGACCGTACACTGCATTGTAAACTGACTTTCAGCTGAACAGCAGCACTAAAGCAGGGGGCCCCTTAGACAATGAGACAATGGGGGCCCTGGGCAATTGTCCAGTTTGCCCCCCAATGCCGGCGCTGATGCCATGATGCCCATTATGCAAGGATATGGATACTTGACAGGGTTATTATGAGGCACATGAGGGTTATCACTAGGAACGGTTAGACCTGTGCTTCACATTAACCGCATCATGTATCACTTTGGCAGCTTCCGGTCTGAGCCATGGCAGCCTGGACGGTTACCATGGCAGCCAGGGCGCTACTGAAGCCCTGGCTGCCATGGTAAGCTCCCTTCTGCCGTGTGCACAAAGCACAGGGCAGCAGGGAGAGTGTAAAGTCCTGTTCACCCCAATAGATCTCTGTTAGGCTGGGAACACACCTAAGCGTTTTTGGAGCGGGCATTATTTTGAGCGTTTTTCGCGCGACAAACGCGCGTTTTCATGGGCGTTTTTGCATTTAAGGAACGCGCGTTTTTGAGGCGTTTTTTGGATTGACAGGTTCCAGATTCACAAAAAATGTAGGCCCACCTATATGAAAGTTGCAGACTGTTAGCCAAATTGGGCCTTTTTATGCTGGGTCAAATGAGAAAAACGCGCGATCGTATGCGCATTTTTTAAACAGAAAGCGCGCATATCTTCAACTTAGAGCGTTCCCATGCATTCCAATGGGTGGAAACGCTTGAAAAATACGCCCCAAAGAAGCTCAAGCACTAGCGTTCGGGTCAGGCGTTTTTCAGCGCGTTTAAACCCGCTGTAAAACGCCCAAATGTGTACCATGCCCATAGGGATACATGGCATTTCACATGTGCGTTTTTCAGCGCGTAGGAACACGCTGAAAACCGCTTAGGTGTGTACCTAGGGTTAGGGTGAATAGGACAAGGGTTCTAGCCCCTAAGGGGGCTAATAGTTATTAACCCCTTAAGGACCGGGGGTTTTGGGATTTTTGCGTTTTTGTTTTGCGCTCCCTGCCTTCCAAAAGCCATAACATTTTTATATTTCCGCTCACATAGCCATATGACGGCTTGTTTTTTGCGGGACAAGTTGTACTTTTTAACGCTACCATTTATTTTTGCATGTGATGTAGTGGGAAACGGGAAAAAAAATCCAAATGGGGTGAAATTGCAAAAAAAAAGCAATTTCACCACAGTTTTACGGGTTTTTAAATTACAACGTTCGATTTGCGATAAAACTGACTGGTTAATTTTATTCTTCAGGTCAGTACGAATCCGGCAATACCTAATATGTATAGTTTTTCTTGCGTTTTGATAGTGAAAAAAATTTAAAGTGGGAATTTTTTATTTTATTTTTTTGTCGCCATGTTTTGACCCCTATAACTTTTTTGTAATTATGCGTACGGAGCAGTGTAGGGGCTCATTTTTTTGCGGGGCAATCTGAACTTTTAATTGATACCATTATGGGGTGCGTATGATGTTTTGATAACTTTTTATTCATTTTTTTTTTTAGGAAATGAAGCGTCCAAAAATGGTGAATTAGCCATTTGGACGCTTTCTTTCCGTTTTTATGTTTACCGTATGGTGAATATTTTTTAATACTATTATAGTATGGGCGTTTTCGCACATTGCGACACCCATTATGTGTAATTTTTTTATTTTTTTATTTATTTTATTTTCATTTTGGGGAAAGGGGGGTGATTTGAATTTTTATATTTTTTTATTTAATTTTTATTTTTTTAAACTTTTTTTTTTTTTTTTTTACCATTTTCTTATAGTTCCCACAGGGAACTATAAGATGCAATCATCAGATTGCTATTCTCATATATTCCAATGCAATAGCATTGGAATATATGAGAAAATCGCATATTTCCTATGGAGCCATAGGAAACAGTCATAGGCTCCATAGGAATACTATGTAGTAACCTAGGTTTCATTCACAGAAACCTAGGCTACTACATGCATGCCCGGCTCCCCTTGTGGCCATCAGGGGAGCCGGAGCACAAACCGAAAGTGAAACTTTCGGTTTTGCGCTGACAGATGCCGTGGTCAGGATTGACCACGGCATCTGAGGGGTTAAATGTCCGCGATCAGCATCGCTGCCGGTCACGGACATGAGCTGCGGGTGTCAGCTTGATGAATCAAGCGTTTACCCGCAGCTCATGCGCCCGCTCCGTGCGGGAGCGGGCGCCATCTTTAAAGTGCGGACGAAGGGCGTACATGTACGCCCTTCGTCCTTAAGGGGTTAAATAAAAAGGAAAAAAAAAAAAACTTAAAACAAAACACCAAAATATTAAAAGTTTAAATCACCCCCTTTCTTAATTTTACATATAAAATATATCAACAATACAAAAATAAATATATTAGGTATCGCCATGCCCAAAAAAGTCAAAACTATTAAAATATAAAAAATCTCCTATGTAGTAAACGGCGTAACAGAAAAAAATAAAAACCGAGCAATTCGACATTTTGTAGCAGGGTGGATTTGATGTAAATCACTAGTCAGTAAGGTTTGATTTACGGTAAATCCTAGTTTTCTACATAAAGACTAATTCTTGCTGGTATAACTTATAATATGCAAGTAGATGAAGATTTTTAGAATAATTTTTCATATTAGTTTTTTTTATCCCCAGTTTAATAGGTTAATCATTCATATTTGGACAACTTCTCTGTTGTACTTAGGAAGGAGAAATAATATTGTTTCTATTCTATTCAATGAATTTCTTTAAACTTAGCAGTGAAGGGGCTGATTCTGGATTCATAGGTTTGTACAAGTTCGGATTAATGTTTTTTTCTCACTCTGTTCATGTTATAACATTTTTGCTGTGAAGAAGAGGCATATGATGAACCAAGCATCTGTGATAATATCTTGTAGGCAGAGAAACGGCCCAATAATCTTACAAAAACCTCTGGAAGAGCAGAACATTGTGAATGGATTAATGGAATTTATTTACCAAAGAAATTAAACATACATAAGCCTTATTCTACATAATTAAAAAACTAATTCATTTCATGATGGAATAACCTTTGGATGGTAATATATTTTCCTCAAAAAGTATTTTGTATAAAAAAACAAACAAACCATTGATTTTTATCCACACTGTTTTGTAGTCACCTTGTCCCCCAAAAAATAGTATAGGACTGTTCTATTATGGGCCGAATGTTCCATAAAATGCGGAATGCAAGTGGCTTTTTGGTGGTACGAATGGTATCGAGTATCGCAATACTTTTTTATGGTATCGAGATCGAATTAAAATTTTGGTATCGTGACAACCCTACCGCAATGTGTAAACTGTATCCTATGGTTACAGCCCTGGCACTGGCGTAGCTATAGGAGTCGCAGCGGTCGCAGTGTCAGGCCCCTAACAGTTGATCGTTGGAGGTTTCAGCAGCAGGAACATTGATCAGCGGATTGCCGCAGCCACTCGCTTTTCAGAAGGGAATGTCCACATGCAACAACCCTTTAAAATCAGCGAGACATCTCAGAAGATCCAGTAGGCCTCCCCATCTAAATGTGTCTAAGACGTATAATGCTGTTTTATAGCTGGCTGTTACATGACCTTGTCTGCCTGTGTAATATTGTCTTACTTTCACTAGTTTGAAGAATATCGAAGTTCCGTCTCCAACTAATTATGAAGTCAAAGTTAAAATGTTGGCAGCCCCCATAAATCCTTCAGACATCAACATGATTCAAGGTGAGACGTTTCAAAGAGAACAGTCCAATGTTCGTAGAGCTGCTGGACCCTCGCCCTCATTTAGTGAATCTGGCAGCTGCTTCTCTTCTTTGCTGCCATATCATTAAAGTGACAGTATCACATTTTATTTAGCTGCATCTCCCATTGGAATATTCAGAGCAGCACCAGCGATCAGGTGGTTTCTGAGACCGCCTGACCACCCCATCTGCTCCCCCTGCGTATCATTGCCTCCTTTGCTGAGAACTGAAGCCTTTTCTATTATGCAAATGAGCTGTTTAATGCAACGAGGGCGTCACCGTTGCACCGACAGCTTCCTTCCCTATCCTGCTTAGTTCCACTCTCCTAGCTGCGAGTGACAGAGCCGGGCAGTGCACTCCTGATGCTCGCCAGTAATGTTGAGCCAACTTGTGTTTTAAGTTCTGCGTCTAAAGTTTGGGTTCGGGTTATCGAAGAATCCCGTTATGGATTCCGCTACCACGGACCATAACGGAATTTGGAATCCATAACGGGATTCTTCGATAACCCGAACTTTGGACGCAGAACTTAAAAAAACAAGTTCACTCAACACTACTCGCCAGGGCTGAAGTCAGTACTGTGCAGCCCTAGCAAGCATCAGGGCTGTACTGCCAGCACACGTGCTAGAATGCAGGGCTAGGCAAGCTTAAATCGCCACTGCCTGGCCCTGTCACTCAGAGCTGGGTAGAGAGCTAAGCACGATAGGGAAGGGAGCTGTTGGTGCAACGGAGACACCCTTATTGCTCCAAACAGCTATTTTGCATAACACAAGAGGCTTAATTTTCCAGCAGTGGAGGCACTGATATGCAGGAGACCGCAGTTAAGATAAGTTTTTTTATTTTTTTATTTTACTAATGTACCTGGGGACAGATGCCCTTTGAGTTGAATGTTCTGCTAATGTTCTCTACAGGGACCTATGCCATGTTGCCCCCGCTTCCAGCTGTAGGGGGAAATGAAGGAGTGGGTGTCGTGATTGAAGTTGGAAATCATGCATCTTCTGTGCGGCCTGGTGACTGGGTGATACCAGTGAATGCCGGTCTAGGTAGGTAAGAATTTTGGTTTGACCATTCCTTGCTTTTTGTTGAATGACACTGATTGTGTTTTTACCTCTGTAGCCTCCCACACGTAGAAAGACCAAGCAAGGCTTTTCCAAGCGCATTCATATAGCTAGGCCGCAGTGCCTGTTTTTTCTCAACCTTTGTGTCTTTTAGTGAAATGTAATATAAAAGGGACATGATGAAATAATAGGAAAGATGCTGCTGGAAATCATTATTGAGGTATTTTATTGTACAGGAATTAGAGGTTCATTGACTGTTCAGTTAGGGACCTCCATTGTAGATTCCTTTAATAAAGTGCTGGATAAAATAGTGCAGCATGCTGTCCGGTAGATCAACCAACACCAAGAAAGAAACCCAATGAGCGAGCTTTATCAAAACTGATGTAAATGAAAAGCAACCAATCAGATTGCACCTTTCATTTTGGAATCTGATTGGTTGCTGTGGGCAACTAAGCCAGTTTTCCTTTACACCAGTTTTGATAAATCTCCCCTAATGACCCTGTTATAGTGAAAAGGGTCAATCAGGCGTTGCTGGTGTTCGTCATGTAAGGCTGGGTTCACACGAGCGTGTCCGGATTAGGTCCGGATGCGTTGCGGATGCGTTCAGTGAAAACTGAGCGTTTTCACAGGCAAAGCCATTCAGTTTTGCCTGCGATTGCGTTCAGTTGTTCAGTTTTTTCCGCGCGGATGCAATGCGTTTTTAACGCGCATGATAAAAAACTGAAGGTTTACAAACAACATCTCCTAGCAACCATCAGTGAAAAACGCAACGCACCCGCACTTGCTTGCGGATGCTATGCGTTATTAACGCAGCCCCATTCATTTCTATGGGGCTGCGGATGCGTTTATAATGCATAAGATAGAGCATGCTGCGATTTACACGCGTTGCAGAAGTGATGCGTGAAAAAAACGCTCATGTACACAGCCCCATAGAAATAAATGGGTCAGGATTCAGTGCGGGTGCAATGCGTTCACATCACGCATTGCACCCGCGCGGAAATCACGCTCGTGTGAATGCAGCCTAATAGATTTGTCTTTGGCTCGTCTTTCAATATGGTGGTGAATTAAAACGCAAAAGGGCAAATTAACTAAACCTGCAGATTTGTCACAGGGGCTTAGGCCAGATGATAAATCTGATGCAGCGAGAGACTTTTTTTTCCCCCACAATTTTACCCCATAATTTTGCCATGAAATGGTGCATATGAGGCCCTGCCCCCTTCCCACTAAGCTGCACCCTCTTTTCCAGCCCAAAAAAATGGACAAACCCTAGCGCCAAATTGTGACAGTTTGCACCACTTTTTAGACAAATTCTAGGCACAGACACATTGGTAAATCTGGGCCAAAGTTCTATCACTTTTCTCTTACAAAGTGATTCCATTTCTTAGCATAAATTGGCTAGAATTTGTTCAGAAATCTGTGCGTTTAAACGCATGCTCACAAAAGCAGAACCAGGCCACATTGTAGATACTCTACAAATAGTGAAGAAAGTATTCATCAGGAGGTTACAAAGACTGTGGTTGTATAAGAAGGAGGCTGTTGTAATAATTAAGACATGCTGTTTCTACCTTCAGTCTGCCCTCGTGGTCACCCATACATCCATGTGACACTTTATCTGTAGGTGGTATTGAGAAAGCTCTCCATTACATCTAAGTGTCCCTACTTTCACTCAGGTAAGCCCATTGACATCACAGTGATACATTTTACTGCATCAGTGGAGGAAGGGCATGCATTGTATCCAATGACCCGGAGGCCATGAAATGGAAGCAGTATTTCATAGCCACATCATTGGAACCCGGCACGGTGACCGAATTAACTGCATGTGTTCACTGCACCTCTGCCAGTATTTGTGCTGAGTTGCACATACCCCATACCTCAGACGCCAGAAGCAGTCACCAATAAGGCCTGTTATACTGTATTTTAGTCATGCCTTGCTGCACAGGTTTGATATCATCCATTTTTATTTCATTCAGTTCATTTTACTTTGCAAAGAAATTGGTGAAAAATACAAACAGATTAATAAAGAATATTTTACAAGATAAATTTTGTGACCTATTGATTCACAGGTACATGGTGTACAGAGGGCTTATACAGTGAGGAGGCCCTAGTGCGAATCCCAAGTGACATATCTATAGTGGGCGCAGCGACCATCAGTGTTAACCCCTGCACTGCTTACAGGCTGCTCTCTGATTATGAGACCCTTCGGCCAGGTAACTAGCAACGAGCAAGATACACTATTCACAAAAAGTTAGGGATATTTGTCTTGTGGGTGAAATTTCAGGATAAACCTAAAATGCACTCCAACCTTTACAGGTGAACTTACTGTGACCTTCTCTAAACTTTTGAATGCACCTGTCCAGCTGTTCAATGTTTCAGTACTTTTTGCACAACTTGCTGTTCTCTAACAAGGAGCTTAATGGCAAAATTCACCACAGGTGTTTGATCAATAAATTTCCTCGTTCAGTTAGAATTGGTATTTAAACAGTCCTCCTCATCATGCTGTTCACATTTTGACATCATGAAACCAAGACAACACCTAACAATTGATCAACAGTACCTCGCTATTGCGAGAGACTGGAAGAGTCACAGAAAAGCATAGAAGAGGATGTCCTTTGCCACATCCCACACGGATGACCGCTGCATTGTGAACAATGCCCAGCGGAACCAGATAATGAACATTTAAGGCAGGTGAGAGGCATCCAAGTGTCACGTCAGACCATTTGAAACCATTTACATCAGCGTGGTGTGTGTGCTAGATCACCTGCAAGGGTACCTGACCACACCACCAGACAAAGGTGCCATTGTCTTGCATGGGCGAGGGAGCATCTCTGCTTAGATAGACCAGTAGGCCTCAGTGCTGTTCACTGATGAAAGTCGATTCACGCCGAGCAGAAATGATGGCCGCCAACAATGTTGGAGACGTCAAGGAGAGTACTCTGAATCAGCCACTGTTGTCACCAGACGAGCCTTTGGTGGTGGTGTTACAGTGTGGGCAGGTGTGTATAGTCAAAACTGCCCTACACTTTGTGAATGGTACAGTGACAAGACCATGTTACTTGAATAATCTCATTAATCCAGTCATTGAGCCTCTGCATGAACAGCTCAGGCCGAATTTCATCTTCATGGACAACAAGGCGCCAGCTCATTGAGGTCTCATCATTAGGGAATGGCTGCTGGAGACTGGGGTACATCATATGGAGTGGCCTGCACTTTCTCCAGACCTGAATCCCATTGAAAACCTATGGGATCCGCTGAGTCGCCGTGTAGAGGCTCGTAACTCTGTACCCCAGAACCTCAATGACCTGAGGGCCACCCTTCAAGAGTGGGATGCCACGCCTCAGCAGACAATAAGTCGACTTGTGAACAGCATGAGACGTCGTTGTCAAGCTGTAATTGATGCTCAAGGCCACATGACAAGTTATTGAGACACTGGCATTTTTTAGGGGGTGTACCTACCACTGGTGTTGTGCTGCTTTTGTTTCAATACATTGCTTGAGATGAGGAAATCACCATTGCATGCTTCTACTTCAATGCCTTACTTTCATGATACAATATCACTGTAGCGTGAACTTTTTACATTTTCCATAAATTTTACCCGAAAGCCAGATATTTCTAACTTTTTGTGAATAGTGTATATATGTAGAGCAACCAACTGTAAGAATGCTTTTGTCATTTACCCCTCTGTTGTCATCCATCACAGGGGACTCAGTAATACAGAATGCCGGCAACAGCAGCGTGGGTCAGGCTGTTATACAGATCGCAGCGTCTTTGGGTATTACTACCATTAATGTTGTGCGAGACAGGTACGTGCGTAAGTAGCAAAAAAGAAAGTTTGATATCAAAAAGGGACATTAACTGATGAGCATAGTTATAAAAAAAAAGCTTTACACATTAAATATATGCAGGCCAGATCTACCAGGCTTGGTGGAGAGACTTCGGGATTTAGGTGCTGACCATGTGATCACAGAGGAACAACTGCGCAAGCCAGAGATGAAGGATCTGTTTAAGGTAAGAGGGGTATCCATCAGAAATACAAGCGTGGATGTGAACCTAGCCATAGAGTAATTTATTTCTCTATTATAGAACTGTCCCCGTCCACGTTTGGCATTAAACTGTGTCGGAGGAAAAAGCACAACTGAAATGTTACGTCATTTGGAGTAAGTATTTACTGCTGGTCTGGTCTGATTTTTGTCACTGAGAAAAATCTGCATAGATGAGGTTACCATAAATATAACTTATGTTTTAAACTAATTCCCCTGATATAATGTACATTTCACAAATTTACTGTTCAGTAGTTATAAACGTACAGTAGTTTTCTTCCTCTGCTACCCACTGAGTTTCCTCTCAAATTACCATGGCATCGACCTGTAGTTCTGAGCCTTTGTTAGGTCGAGCATGCTCAGTGTGTTGCTATCAATTCTCTAGCTAAATGTTAGTGTGCTACTGATTACTGAGTAGTGGGGGAGTGACTGGGCTGTATATCAGGAAGCCAATCAGTAAACAGCGACACTTAGCAGGAAAGCTAGGCATTGTGGGGATTGTAGTTTTGTGAGGGAATATCAATACTCCATGATACTCTGTGTGTTGCAGGCACACAGGAGCTAGACAAATGGGTTGCAAGAAAAATTAAAGCTCTGGTTATAGGTATGGGTTCTGGTTGGGTCACAGCTTGCAGCCTTAATGCAGTTTTTCAAAAATGAAGTTACTTTACCGGAATACCCCTTTAAGAATGATTTAACTTTACCAGTTAAAAAGTGATCTTGAAGAACTCCCACAAAAATGTGTATTCTCTGGTTAGAAAGGGAGATGATATAAATTTAATGAAGAGGTGCATGGCTCCTAATAAATTAGTTGAATCTTCCGCTGTCTGTGCCCCAGAAAATGTATTCCACCTAGGAGCTGGGGTAGATTCTAACTATCAAATACTGTTTAAACCATCATAAATATGTCAGGCCTTGGTTGACCCCTCTTGTTAAAAAGAATTTGTCACCAGTGACTTCCATACCAAACTGTTTTTTGTTTGTTGATCCAAGGCTCCGTTCCCAAGTTAGGATACTTTTTCTTAATATGCAAATTAAGCCTTAGGTGCAATGACGGCATCACCATTGCTGTTGTTGCACCGAAGCACAACTCATTTCTGTGTCCAGTCCCTGGCTGCTTTCCCACCACCAGGCCCTGTCGATTAAAAAATCCAGAGGCTGGCCACAGAAATGAGTGGAGCTTTAATACAAGAGCAATAGGGACACCCTCATTGCACCAAAGGCCTAATTTGCATATTAAGAAAAGGTATCGGAAACGAAGAAACAAGAACAGCGTTTTAATCAGGTGAACAGTTGGATAGGGAGGTCGCTGGTGACAGATTCTCTTTAAGTTCTGCCCACATTTAAAAATCATGGTGATAGTGTTGTAAAACGTACAAAATATTATATGTCGTCCCCCCGTGTCTTATGTGTCGACTGGAAATTAGTTTCACTATCCATTCCAATGACAACCTCAATGATTGGCGGCGCTTATCTGCAGTTGTCAGCGCACTAAATGAGTGTTACTTAGAAAAATCCATCTTCATTGTGCAGTATACATGCTGATGACAGCTAAATGTTACATGCAGGGGTTCCTGAGCCTGCCTCTCCTTACCAGTGCCTACATGCATATAATATAACTGTCGCTGTGTCACGTAAAGCTCTTGCTCCCTGTTCCCCTGAAATTTACTCTGGCTGTCGGCTCAGCTTTCCTCCATCTTCCAAGCATGTCACTAAATAAGTAACTGCTGGGATGTGCCAGGAGGATAGAGGCAAAGCAAACTGTCAGCAATCAGTGCTAACAGTCAGTATAAAAATCGGGGACAAAGAGTTTTACAGGACATAGGACAGTATAGGCAACGGAAGGAGAGGAGAGGCAAGATCAGGAACCTCTGCATGTCCTCATCCATCAGGAACCTCTGTATATCCTCATGCAACTCTTGGTTAGAACACTTACCTTGCACATTAAAAAATGAAGTGAAGGATACACTTTAAACAGTGGTAGATAGTATTTGTATTGTGTGAACATTGATCCGAATGGTGATTTGAATCCACACAGCAATCATCAGTAAAAGATTTGATAGCATCATAATCTGTCAGTAGTGCAGCCTATAGATTTGAGCCTGGAATTATTTTACAATTAATTCTATATTAACGTAGAAGCAAGATGCACACAAAATATAGTATATTACCTTTAATCATGGGCTTTCTGAAAGGGGTTTTCCAGGACTTTACTTTTGATGACCCATCATTAGCTTAGGTCATCAATATCAGATCGGTGGGGTCAGACTCCTGGCACCCTCGAATGGAGTCACTACTGGGGGTGCCAGGAGTTGGGCCCCCAATGACTAGATAGTGATGGCCTATCCTAAGGATAGGTTGTGAATAGTAAAATCCCAGAAAACCCCTTTAAATGTATTCTAGTAGCTGCTGCTCATTTATTTTGTATTCTACAATGGTATGAGGAGCAGTGTAAATTACGCTATTTCTAAGCAACCGTCATAACTAGTATTTGTTTTTTAGTCATGGTGGCACAATGGTGACCTATGGAGGAATGGCCAAGCAGCCGGTTACTATCCCAGTGGTGAGTATTATATAATTTTTTTTTTTATCGAGGTGTGAAGTATAGGCACTGGCTGAAGTGTAGGATGATGGGTGAACTGAGTTCTGAGGCCCATGGACAGCTGTGATCTGCACATAATATGGTGCTTCACGGTGCGGACACAGGCAGAGAACATAGCTTACATAGGGATCTTGAGCTCTGCATTCTAACTCAGGCCGTCCTGCTGTGTACAGTAATTGGGACAGGCTCTATGCTCAGTAATCTGACAGCAGCCATTTAATTTCTCTACTGATTGACCCCTAGACTAGGGGCGTGCAGACGGGGACGGGCGGTTCATATTATAAAAGCTATTACTAGTTCCTAACTAATCTAAATGCTCAGATGCCCTGGTTATAGCATGCCACTCTCTGGTCACCTGGACAACTCATCCAGCCCTCACCTATTTGTAATGGAGCATGAAATGGCTTAGTTAAATACATCTGCTGATGCCATGCTATCAACCAGTCGGCCCAGTGTCATAAACGCTTAGAAGTGTCACTTTCTTGGCTGGTAACATCTGTCCTTTCCATGGCAGGGAATAGAATGGATAGAATGTTAAGCCTTTCTGAAATGATGATAAGCACATTGGGGGAGATTTATCATATTCCTTTTCCCTGAAGAGTGACGTTAAAAGGTTGCAAACTTTGATCCTGATTTATCATACCTTCGCTCCAGAATTCTGGTGTCAAAAAGTCATAAAATAGGGCTTGCGCAAAAATTCGCAACTTTTTACAAAATTTTGCGCAAGTGCATTTCTACACCACCCACTAGTTTTGTAATGTGGGTGTGGGTAGCTATGTTAATGAGTTTCACTCCAGATTTAGGATTCCACTCCAGGAGGAGGTGGAATAGGAAAACTGGAGGAGCTTCTCTAGACAAAAGTGTTGGGTCTAAGGATAAGACAAATTTATCAAACAACTTGTGACATTTGATAAGTGCGGCATAAAGTGCTCCAACACAGACTCAAGCAAAACTGACTTCAAATATTCTCCTCATGATAAATTCCCCCTTATGTGTTTACCACTTTTTAACGGTGACTATTTAAAAAATTGTTGTATCTCCTAGTTTTTATGCCACCTTCGCCACTTTTCAGAGCGGGGGCATGACCAGGACTAGAAGGGGGCGTGGCGAGCAGATGTGACAAATTTATCTTCATTTATTCCAACTTTCTGGAGTAAATGAAGCCAGAAATCTCTGAGCTCTCCTAGATTTCTGTTTAGGTGCACGGACTGCCAGAGGATGCGCCTAAGGGTGCTTTCACACTTGCCTTCTGAGGATCCGGCAGGCACTTCCGGCCCGCCGGATCCGTCAGAACACAAGTTGCCTGAAAGCATTTGAAGACTGATCAGGATCCTGATCAGTCTTCAAATGCTTTCAGATTACCATGGCAGCCAGGACGCTACTGAAGTCCTGGCTGCCATGGTACTCCGCAGCAGTGTACTTACCTGCGCTGCGGCCGCTGGGTGCTCCTTCATGACGTCACAGGTCCCCGCGGCACATAGATGAATGCGCAGCCCGGACCTGTGACGTCAAGAAGGAGCGACCCGGGGCCGCAGCGTAGGTAAGTACACTGCTGCGGAGTACTTACCATGGCAGTCAGGACTTCAGTAGCGTCCTGGCTGCCATGGTAACCGATCGGAGCCCCAGCTTACACTGGGGCCCCGATCGGAACTGCTGCTGCGCATGCGCAGAGCTAAACGTCGGATCCGGCTGTGCGCCGAAACGACGCTTAGCTTAATTCCGGGTCCGGATTAATGCACTTCAATGGGCAATAATTCCGGATCCGGCGTTACGGCAAGTCCTCCGGATTTTTCTCCGGCCAAAAAACGTTTGGGTACTGAACGGATGACATCCTGATGCATCCCGAACGGATTTCTCTCCATTCAGAATGTATGGGGATAATCCTGATCAGTTTCTTTCCGGCGTAGAGACCGACCGAACTCTATGCCGGAAAACAAAAACGCTAGTGTGAGAAGGCCCTAAGATATGACAGCTGTCAGGGAGACATCTTCCTATGTATTACCATAAAGCTTGACATATACTGATCATGGGGGTCCAACCTCTGCTGAACTGCAGTTCCCTGCACACCCGGGTGACTGGGAGAATCAGTGAGGGGGTCATTCTCAGAATTGGTGGGGTCCTAGAGTTTGGTCCCCACTGATCATAAAGTGAGGGCATGTTCCAGCGCTATGCCATTGCCTTATGTAAACAATATAAAAGTCCTAAATTACTTATTACTGACTGTAGACCAAACCTAGTTATTGCACTAATACTTATCCACTTAGAAACTTCTTATAATATTTGGCCTTTCCTTTCATTTATTTCAGAGTGCTCTAATATTTAAAAATGTGAAGCTCTGTGGTTTCTGGGTAACTAAGTGGAAAAAGGACAGATATAACAGTGAGTGTCTATGCATGCATGAATCTGCTGATCATTACCCCTTTTCTTTCACTCCCAATCCTATAGCTTTTCTTCTTATCCCCTTAAGTTTTGTTTCATCAAAGACAACATCTTTCATGTTGAAGCTGCTGAACACCACACGCCTGTCTGTCTCCCTGCGTCCCAAGTGGGCGCCCCTGTGACGTCCATATGCTCTGGACAGACATATGAACGGGAATTGTTTTCATGAGCAAATGGTATTTATTATGTAGAGAAAGTTAATACAAGGCAGTTACTAATGTATTGTGATTATCCATATTGCCTCCTTTGCTGGCTGGATTCCTTTTTCTATCACATTATACACTGCTCGTATCCAGGGGTTATGACCACTGGCTACTCTGGTGGTCGCATCCCCATTTAACTTTCCATTCTTCTGATCTGTCAGAAGAACAGAAAAATAAAATAAAAACAGCATCAGTTATTTTTGACTGGAAAAAAAGTCCTAAAGGCAGTACTTTTTATTTTTTTTTTCCATCCAAAAAACAGATCTCAGGCGGAAATGGCTCATACAGATGCCAAATGTGCATAACTGATGCACGGCTAACTACTCATCACTAAGCTATAGCCTTTCCACATACAGAAGATGTTTTTTCCATGCTTATGAGCTAACACATATTACTTGTGACATTATAAGCCTATTTCTCACTCGTATCATTGGGGGACACAGGAACGTGGGTATAGCTGCTGCTGCCACTAGTAGGCGACACTAGGCTTAAAAGTGTTCGCTCCTCCTCTGCAGGCTATACCTCCTCTAGCCTGGAGAGAGCATATCAGTTTTTAGCTTAGTGTCGCAGGAGGCAGACCTTCCTGCTCGCAGGGCAGCTTACTTTGTTGTTTTTCTTTCTTCATTTTAGGATAGGGGAAACAGAGTCGCCTGCCTCTCTGTCTACCCTGGGGAGCAAGACCAGTGTCTGTTTCCCTCACTGCCCGACCTCCCCCAAGAAGAAAAGATGAACCAGCGCAGCCTCGCTCCCCTGCTTCCCGTCAGCCAAAGAGTCACCCGGATCTGGCAAGACTCTCCTGCCACTTCGGGTGCCAGCTGCTGAAGGGGTGACCCTGCTGGTCCACTGAGGAAGGGTGAAGAGAAGAGGAAAGGATGAAGACATCTCAAAGCCATCACTTCCACTGGATGCCCCCGCGCTACCTTTGATGTCCGCCCGTGGATCTCGATCTGGTACTGAGCTAATGTAGGCCCCAGTTTCTTTTCCGGCATATCTAATTTTCGCATTGCGCCCGATGCAAACTCCTCGGGCCACTGGAAGCTCTCCGCACTCGGGGCTGGCATGCGGGCGCATTGCGTGCACTGCTCCGGGTCCCCCTTCGTCCCTCGACTGGCTGGTAGTACGCGCGGTCGGCCACAACTTCCTAATTTAGGTCCCGGGAAAGCGTGGGGCGGGGCGGGGCTAGGCTTCCCGCCAAGACGCAGGGGGAAGAGCCTGTTTTCAGTTTCCCGCAGATCACTCAGCGGCACGTTCTTCTGGGAACACAGGGCCTGGGTTCTCCTGCTCGCTGGTAGGCCATTTACTATCCCCCTCCAGCCAGTGGCCGGTAGCGAGTTAGTGAGTACCATGTCTGAACTCACGAACGACCCCCGCATGGCCATAACCACCACCTATTATGCATGCACTTTATGCAAAATTAAGTTTCTTCGCGGCCAGCCGGACTTTGTATGCTCCACATGCTGTGCGTCCAGTCAGGTTTTACCCCATTCCTTTCGCCGCTTCTCTGGTACACGTCCGGCAGCAGGAGCACCTCCCAGTTCAGCCACACAAGACAGGCGGAAGAAGCCATTCTTTAGGCTTTAACCAGCCTGGCACCCGCGAGCGCAGCCCGCCTGTCCCTCGACCAGCAAGCAGTCCTCTGCATGAAGGCGCCCCACCCTCTTGGGTAGGGGGTCACCTCCTCCTTTTTCAGGAAAATTGGCGGGCCCACATCTCAGACGCATGGGCACTCGAAATTGTTACCGGGTTACAAGATTGAGTTTGTCTCCCATCCGGAACAGTTCTTTCTGTCCAAACCCCCCAGAGATTCGGGTCGAGCCGTCGCTTTTTTTTCAGGCCATTCAGTCTCTCCTTGCGTGAGGAGTGATCTCCCCGGTTCCCCTGGCGAAACAGTTCACAGGTTTTTATTCAAACCTGTTTGTGGTCCCCAAGAAAGAAGGATCTGTCCGCCCGGTTCTGGACCGATTCCTCTGGATTCAGTGCTTCAGAATGGAGTCCCTTCACTCCGTGATTGCTTCAGTGGACTGAGGCGCGTTCCTCTCTTCCATAGACATTCGGGATGCATACTTACACGTCCCCAATGCATCAGCCCTTCCCGTTGGCTTGGCTACGGCACCGCAAGTCAGCACGAAAGTGCTCGCTTCCGTCCTGGCCCCTCTTCATTCGAGGGGCATCACCCTGGTTCCTTAACTGGATGACATTCTGGTCAAAACAGCCATCTTCGGTCAGAACAAGGACAGTCTGCGTATCACTCTGGATACTCTGGCACAATTTGGCTCTGGTGAACCTCCAAAAGTCGTCCCCACGTCCCTCCATACGGATCACTTTTCTGGGCATGGTCCTCAACACGGACGCAGCCTTAGTTTGCCTCCCTCTGGACAAGCGACTAGCCCTCCGGCGCAGGTACGCATCTATTCGCCGTTGCATGCAGATCTTGGGTGTGATTGTCGACTACTTCAAGGCGGTTCCGTTTGCGCAATTTCACAGCCGCTCTCTTCAACAGGCAATTTTGACGTCTTGGGACAAGTCATCTTACTCCTTGGACCGTCACATCTGACTGTCCCCAGGAGTGCGCTCGCCACTCATGTGGTGGCTCTCGGCCCCAACCTTAGAGTCGGGGAAATCTTTTCTTCCGGTCTCATGCACAGTCATCACCACAGATGCCAGTCTTCAAGGTTGCGGCGGAGTCTTCGTGCCTCATACAGTCCAAGCCGTATGGTCTCAGTCGGAGTCAAAACTGCCCATCAACATCCTAGAGCTCTGGGCCATTCGCCTATCCCTTCTGCATTGGACCCCTCTACTGAAAGGCCGACCCATCTGGATCTAGTCAGACAATGCCATGGCAGTGGCTTGTATTAATCACCAAAGAGGAACCTGCAGTCGAGCGGTGATGGAGAAAACGTCAAAAATCCTGCAGTGGGCGGAGACACGAGGCAGCTCTTTCGGCAGTCTACATCCCGGGAGTAGAGAATTGGACTACGGATTTCCTCAGTCGGACGACCGTGGACCCGGGAGAGTGTTCTCTGTACTCGGAGGTGTTTGAAGTGATTTGTCTACGCTGGGGTCCACCCGCCTTCTTTTCTTGCACAAGAGATCCCAGGGCATGTGCTGTAGACGCTCTTGTAGCGCCATGGGACAGGTTCTCTCTATTGTACGTGTTCCCGCCCCTTCCTCTCCTACCCCTATGCAGAATCAGGATGGAGGGTATCCAGACAATCCTCATCGCACCGGAGCAGCCCCGTCATGCGTGGTACACCGATATCCTCCTTCTTATAGGAGACACTCTGTGGCCCATGCCGCTTAGGGTCGATCTTCTCTCTCAGGGACCTGTCTTCCACCAGCATTTAGAGTCGCTACGTTGGCGTGGCTGTTGAAACCACCATTCTGAACCAGCAAGGTTTCCCTGACAAGGTATTCCACACCATGATTAAGGCCAGGAAACCTGTGTCATCTAAAATTTATTACAGGACTTGGAGGTCTTTCCTGCGTTTCTGTGTGGAACTTAACCTCCCTCCACTACGCCTTTTCTCTTCCCACCATCCTTTCCTTTCTGTAATCGGGTCTGGATTTGCGTCTTGCTCTTGGTTCTAGCGAGGCAGGCCCTGGTTAATACCTTTCTACAAGGAGTGGCTCACATTGTCCCTCCTTATCGCCCTCCTATCCCCTCTTGGGACTTGTCTTGGGTTCACTCCAATCTGCTCCATTCGAGCCTCTACACGCAGTTTCTCTCCCTTTTCTTTCCTGGAAAGTTGCATTCCTGGTGGCTCACATCCATCAGGCTCATTTCGGAATTAGCAGCGCTTTCTTGTAAGGAACCCTTTCTTATTCTGCACCAAGATAAGGCAGTGCTCCGACCGGTACCTTTGTTTCAGCCGAAGGTAGTCTCGTCATTCTCCCTTCGTTTTGCCCTTCTCCCTCACATCCTAGGGAGCGAGCTCCCCATCAGCTTGATGTGGTTCAGGTTCTGAGGACTTACTTGTCCATTTCTAGCTCGTTCCTCTGTACAGACTCTTTGTTCGTTATTCCTGAAGGTTCTCGGAAGAGCTTGGCTGCCCTCAAGGTGACGATTGCCAGGTGGATTCGTTTGGCAATTGCTGAAGAATACCGCTCCCAGGGCAAGGCTCCTGCCCTCTGAATTACGGCCCACTCGACCAGGGCGGTTGGTGCTTCTTGGGCTCGTCTCCACCATGTATCCGCTTCACAGTTGTGTAAGGCAGTGACTTGGTCTTCCTTGTACACATTCACCAAGTTTTACCAGGTGCATTCTTTTGCATCGGTGAACGCTGCTCTGGGCCGCAAGGTCTTGCAGGCAGCAGTGTCTTAAGCTTCCCTCCCTGTTAACTGCTTTTGAATGTCCCATGGTCCTGTGTCCCCCAATGATGTAAGCGAGAAAACGAGATTTTTGTGGACTCACCTGTAAAATCCCTTGCTTAGTTCATTGGGGGACACGGCTCCCACCCATGATTTTCTATTTTTGTAGCAAGTGGTGGCAGTTGGTTTGCCAGTAGGGTCTTCAGTTCTGGTTTGGTCCTACTGGCACTAGTAGTGTTATGGTTTGCTTCATGTATCTTTTTTTTCTTCTACTGCTTGGGCACAAACTGATAGCTCCTCCTCTGCCGGCTATACCCCCTCCAGCCTGGAGAGAGCATAACACTTTTCAGCCTAGTGTTGCCTCCTAGTAGCAGCAGCAGCTATACCCACGGTCCTGTGTCCCTCAATGAACTAAGCGAGAAAGAGATTTTACAGCTGAGTCCACAAAAATCTCATATTGTGCCTGTGAATAATGCAGTGATATGTAAATGATCTTTCTGAGCAGATCTGAATGTGGAAAAGCTATAGTACATACAGTACATGTTAGGATACTGCTCTGCCCTCAACATGCTGGTGTCTAGTCCTGTCAATCAAGGGGACGGTGGAGAGTGCAGAGCACAGGGGGTGTTACAAAGCAGTGCTCAAATGATTTAGCCCCGCCCCCTTGTGCTCCAACTTGCTCATTTGCATATAAATAAAAGCAGATATCTCTGCAGCTGTTTAGCATACAGACAAAAGAAAGGTATTGCTGTAATCAGCATGGTGAGCTCAACCAGGCAGTATGTTTGATTTAAGGCTTTTTTCACACGAGCATGGCGGATTGGCTCAGGATGCGTTCAGGGTGCGTTCAATGAAACTCGAACCATTTTGCAAGCAAGTTCAGTCAGTTTTGTCTGCGATTGCGTTCAGTTTTTTCCAAGCGGGTGCAATGCGTTTTGATGCTTTTTTCAATAGCGATAAAAAACTGAAGGTTTACAAACAACATCTCTTAGCAGCCATCAGTGAAAAACGCATTGCATCCGCACTTGCTTCTGGATGCAATGCGTTTTTTACTGAAGCCCCATTCACTTCTATGGGGCCAGGGCTGCGTGAAAAATGCAGAATATAGAACATGCTGTGTTTTTCACGCAACGCAGAACTGATGCGTGAAAAAAAAAACAATGTACACAGACCCATTGAAATGAATGGGTCAGGATTCAGTGCGGGTGCTATGCGTTCACGTCACGCTTTGCACGCACGCGTAAAACTCGCTCGTGTGAAAGAGGCCTTACAATCAACATCCGGCTTTGATTCAAAAACTGGTACAAAAAGCTGTGTGTGACACCATCCTAAGTGAATTGCAGTTGTGCAGTTAGAATCACAGTTCTGGAGGTAGGTGACAGCAGGGGTCAAGTCCTGGGACAAAAAGTGTGGGAACTCACCCAAGTGCCTCCGCATGATGTCACAGCGCGCGGCGTTCGCAAAGGGCAGAGGAGGCCGGCTGGAGCAAGTACTGTATTGTTTTCCCTATTAGACGCACTGGCCCATAAGACGCACCTAGGTTTTAGAGGGGGACAATAAGAAAAAAATATTTTTCATTACACCTCAGGCCAGACCCCCAATTTTAATCAGACCTCAGCTAACAGCCCCAATAAAATCCCCAATGTTAATAAGACCCCAATAAGACCTCAGATCAGACCCCAATATGAATGACCCCCAATCAGACCTCAGATAATAGCCCCATGCCTCATAGCAGCCCCCAGTAGCCTCATAGCAGCCCCCAGTGCCTCTCTATCAGCCCCCCTGTGCCTATCATCAGCCACAAGTACCTCTCATCGCCCCCCAGTACCTCTCATCAGCCCCCCTGCGCCTCTCATCAGCCCCCAGTACCTCTCATCAGCCCCCCAGTGCATCTCATCAGACCCCCAGTACCTCTCTATCAGCCCCCAGCAGATCTCATCAACCCTCCAGTGCCTCTCATCAGCCCCCAGTGCCTCTCATCAGCCCCCAGTGCCTCTCATCAGCCCCCAGTGCCTCTTATCAGCCCCCCAGTACCTCTCATCAGCCCCCCAGTGCCTCTATATCAGCCCCCAGCAGATCTCATCAGCCCCCAGTGCCTCTACATTAGCCCCCAGTGCCTCTCATCAGCCCCCAGTACCTCTCATCAGCCCCCAGCAGATCTCATCAGCCCCCAGTGCCTCTACATTAGCCCCCAGTGCCTCTCATCAGCCCCCAGTGCCTCTCATCAGCCCCCCAGTGCCTCTATATCATCCCCCAGCAAATCTAATCAGCCCCAGTGCCTCTAATCAGCCCCCAGTGCCTCTAATCTGCCCCTAGTGCCCCTAATCAACCCCACTGTGCCTCTAATCTGCCCCTAGTGTCTCTAATCTGCCCCTAGTGCCTCTTATCAGCCCCCAGCAGATCTCATCAGCCCCCAGAGCCTCTTACCAGCCCCCAGTGCCCCATCCACCAGCCCCCAGTGCCCCATCCACCAGCCTCCAGTCAGTGCCTCTCCATTCAGCCCATAAAATATGAAAAAAAACCAAACACTTACCTCTCCTGCTCCTGGACGCAGACGCTCCTCTTCTCCTGCTGTCGGCTGTGAAGGCTGCGCACGGAGTGACGTCACAGAGCGACTCACTCCTGTGTGCAGCCTTCACAGCCGACAGCCGAGGACCAGGAAGCGCTTCCTGGTCCTTTCGCCCTGAAAGGGAACGGCGTTCCTGCCATGAAAAAAGTGCAGGAACGCCGTCCCCACGCGTTCCCCCTCGACTCGACCCCTGGGTGACAGGTATCCCCCAACAGAAGCTCAGTTGCTTTAGTGTAGATTTTCCTGATATACAACAGGAAGAAAAGTAAAGTGATAGCAATAGAATACAAAATAGTACTGTAAAAAAAGTCGAGCTTCAATGTCTATTATATAATCATTTATTTGCATCAGGTTTTATGTTCCTTGTCTTTTTTTTTTCTATAGATCGGGAAGAAATTACCAAGATGATTCGGGACCTCTGTGATTTAATGCGCAGAGGGAAGCTGCTTCCTCCCCCATGCACTGAGTGGCCCCTGGAAGATTTTTCCCATGCGCTGCGTAATTCACAGACACCATTCCTTTCCCGCAAACAGATCTTGATTATGTAATCAGGAGGTGAATTTATTTGCACACGTATGGCTGAGATGCTAATGACCCTGTCGAGACAATGTATATTTATAGATATTTATATATATTTTTATGTCTGTAAACAGTCTGTGAAATTTAGATTCCAATCTAAGATTAAATGTGACCGTATAAAGGAGTGGTATTTTACTTGTCTGTATATAATGCCTCATAAGAACATCCAATACTTCCATTCTATTGCTAGAATATATTTATTGCATTACGTTCAGGTCTGATCCATTCATGGTTACTAATGTATGCTGTACTAACGCTGAGTCAGTGTATTCCAGGCTTATATATAAAACAATATCCCTACATCTCTCCATGACAGACTTGCACAATATACAGTTTTGATGTACGTAGATTGCATATACGTGTAAATAAAACAGATGACAAGAAAAAAAGTGTATTTTTTTTTTCATGATCTGAATTTATGGTCCTAAAACTAATGAAATTTGAAGTTTATCAATAACTTTGTTTCCAACCCCTTTATCTAATCTACACCTGGAGCTATATGCATTAGGGTACAACCAAATGGCGCGGTCTTAACAATGCGGTCGCATCAGTTTAATTTTAGACAGCACAGCAACATCTCAACTGCGTGTTTGGTTGTACCCTTAGGATCCTTTTTACAGGGTAACAAGTGCCAATCAGCAATAATATGTTGATTGACATTTACATGCAGCAGTCATTGCACTGTTTGAGGACAAGTGATCATTACTATGATCCTTCATCCCCTATAGAGTTTGCTTTTTAAAGGGGTTTTTATTGGCTTAAGAGCAAAATTAAAGCCCAGAAGGTGTGCCTGTCCTGGTTGTTTTGGGACCCCTGCAGGTCAGAAATGATAAGGTCCTGTATTGTCTGCTGCCAATTAATGGCCTCAGTGGTAATATGTGCAATAAGTCATGAGACCTCATCACTCCTGTCCACCAATGATCTGAATAGCAGGACAAGAGGCACAGAACTGGAACAGCAGGACTGGCAATGGGTGAGTTTTTTTGTTTGTTTGTTTTTGTTTTTCTGGCTGGGCAATTATTTTGCAGTTTGGCCAGACAACCCATTTAACAAATAAGCATTTTTGATGTCGCATTAACCCAACAAACAAACATTTGCTTGTTCTTTGTTTTTATGGGGTACTGATTGGGCAAACAGATATTCTTGTGCCTGATTGGCCTGTTTAAGAGGACCCCTTCTTTAACCACTTTGTTACCTGAGTGTTTATCCCCCTTCCTTACCAAGCCAGTTTTTCAGTTGTAGCAATTCGTCTATCTAACTGCAAATAACTGATTAATTTCTGAGCCAGCCTACATGTATTTGATATTATTTTTCTCAGGACCCATTAAACCTTTTTTTTGTCATTAGATAAACTGAAAAATTATGAAAAAAAAATTGTTTTCCTTTCTTATCAATTTTTTTTCTAACTACT
Organism: Bufotes viridis; assembly: GCA_033119425.1. Classification (NCBI taxonomy): domain Eukaryota; kingdom Metazoa; phylum Chordata; class Amphibia; order Anura; family Bufonidae; genus Bufotes; species Bufotes viridis. The sequence continues at coordinate 236,168,375 of CM065591.1, read as the reverse complement.
AGAAAAGTTTTCAAGACAAAACATTTCTTAAACCATTCCCTTACGCTTGTACCCTGGAAAATGGACGCTATTTATGTAATTTATCTACTGGCTGTGCCCGCCGCAAGACTTCAAAAGACTGTAGACTTTACTAATATAAAGTTATTAGACCAGGGCTGATGTCTGGATCTGAGAAGTGCTTCCCCTTCTTTACTGACGTTACAGCGCTCTGGTCCTAAACATGGCTACTGATGGAAGGGCACGTGGCCGCCATGTAAATGAGACAACGATGCAATACACAGAAAAACCAGTACTAAATGTAAGGATCGGTTATAAATACAGTGATTTCGGACAGCTCTTAATGAATTTATGGAATTATAGTAGAAAATTCTCAGTGACTATATTCTGTCATTAAAACAACTGCATCTTTTAGCTTTTATTGATCCCATAATTCTACAGGCTTCACAGCTGAAATCTTCCAGCATTCCTTGAATGGTAATTTGCATGCTAATGTCCCCTTTCCAGCAGGCACTCTACAATTATCTCATGTCAGAAAAGATACCTGTCAAACTGTATTATAGCTATGTTGTCGGAGGTGTGCTACTTAACAGACTCCTCTACTGTCTTCAGTGGCAAACAGTAACATTTTACAGCCAGAAGTATTATATAGGCTGTAACTCCAGAAAAGTACAAGCTAAGAGTGACTATGCCTATTCATTTGATGGTGAAATGACTGTTTGAAGGAGCTTTTCGCAGACACAGCCATAACCAGATTTTAGTGAAACTTACCTGTAAAATCTCTTTCTCGCTCTTCATTGGGGGACACAGGAACCGTGGGTATAGCTATGTCCACTAGGAGGTGTTGACACTAGACTAGAATTGTTAGCTCCTCCTCTGGCAGCTATACATACCCTCTTCAGCCTGGAGAAGGAGCTTCCGTTTTGTGCAGAAGCAGTAGGAGAAGCAGACCAACTACTAAAAGAAGAGAAACACCCAATAACGAAGGACCGAAGAATACGAAGGTCCACTGGTAAGCACCGCCAATCCGCAAGACAACAATACTGGGTTTTACCAAAATCTTGTTTTCTCGCACATTCATTGGGGGACACAGGAACCGTGGGACGTTCAAAAACAGTCCACGGGGAGAGAAAAACCACAGACCATGCAGGGACACCACCAAGTGTGGCGTTCAGAACACTGCCACCTGTACGACCAGTCGGCCCAGGCACAGTCAGCCGATAGAAGAACGCATCTGGGAAAGAAACTCCCCAGAGTGCAGGAGACACACTGCTGTCTACGCAGCGGCGGCTGAGATACGATGCGATAAGAGCCAAAAACACTCACTGCCGCGGGGAAGCCGTGAAGTAAGGGGCGGAATCTCCGCGTTGGAGAGAACCACGTCCAACGACAAGGATCATCAGGACCAATAAGAAGAATCTCGTGCATCGTAGGAACTGGAGACAGAGAAGAAGCCTCAGGGCTTCACCATATCCAGATGAGGCAACCCTCTACCTCCGGAGTGGGAAGAGGAGGGATACCCTGAGGAAGAATAAGCTCCCCAGGAATAAGGAAAGATAGTCCATTTTCAACAGAACGGGGGCACCCGAAGAGATCGCCCATCGTATAATACAAGTAGGGCTCCTCGCAGGAAGGAGCCGCCGACTGAGACACCTGTGTCACAGGTGAAAGGGCACCAGAAGGACCCTATTCCAGGAAGGCGATAGCGCAAGCTGCCAACTAGGCGCAGAGGGAGAAAATGGATGTAATCTCGAACAATGGTCAAGACCCGAGCAACACCACAGGAACGTAGGCCCAGGGCCAGCACCGACAGCAGGAAGACAAATGGAGGGGGGAAAGGAGTGAAGAAACTCTGCATCCCTGACATAATAGAGAAGATCACTAGGTTCGAAACAGAATCAGGAAGAGGTACCCGCCCTGGCAGCAGTATGGCGAGAAGACACTGAGAGAGAACTGCCCTATTCCAGGACTTGGAACAAGCATGCATATCCGCAAAAGCGAAGCAGCTGCTGAAGGACAGGAAACAAACGAGTACCTCCGGCGGAGGGAACGCGAAGGCGATACCCACAAGCAAACGGTACTGGAGAAGCACAGCAGGGAGCGAAAATTAGCGTGCCCGCTGGATATCGACTAGGCAGGCGAGAAAAAAACGCAGGGAACAGGCGCAGACCAGTAGCACAGGCAGAGGAGTTGGGCAAAACGGGTCCCATTGGCACACAAGCAACTTCGCCCTGTATCCGCCTGAAGTGGAGGAGCAGAAGAGCAGACGGAGTAACCGAAGGGTCCGCCCAGCATCCGACAGATGCCAAGGACAATTCAGGTAAAGGTCCGTGCCTACCGGAGGAAGAGTTCTACCATCCCAATGAGGGAGACAATACGGTAGGCAGATCCAAGGACAATCTTCGGCCAAAGAGCAGTTCCCAAGCAAGGACCACATCTGGAAGGGATGTAGATGGCCTTGCTGTATAATGCAATGCAGAAACCCTCAGTACAATAGGAAAAAGGCAGTTGCAGAATAAAGGTAGAGAATAACAAACCTCGAGACAGAAGAGGTATAATTGTGGGCACAATCACTACCTCAGATCCGAGCGAACGGAATACCAGTACAGGGTGTGGAGGGGCTAAGCCTACCAGTTAGAGGCAAAATGGCAAGGAATAGAAGGGAAGTGCTGGAAGCACTACAGCTACCAAACGGTAGTGGTCCAGATCCAAGTGCTGGTTGTCAACTTACCGAGAAGACAAGTTTCCAGCAGGACCACCACCTAAAATGGAAAACGTAATCTCTACCTAAGCGGGAGGACAGAATGCGGTTGTCACGCTAAATGGGCACACAGCTGGAGCAGTTAGTGTGAACGAGGGGGACGGTCTGAGGACACAACAGGACCTCCGGAACCATCTGCGTGAATGAAGACTGGAAGACAACAACCCTTCTCTCCCCTGAGGAGAGAGCTGTGAAGGAACAGCCTCTGAAGCCTGGCCAGGGCAGAAGTCACCTGGGAGGGAGGTGCCGCAAGCGGGAGCTAAAACCAGAACCAAGAAGAAGCAGCCAAGAGAAGAATCAGCCAAGGCAGAATGCCGGCAGAACCACTCCAACCGAGAAGCAGGAGTGGGTAACACTGGGTAGCCAGACTCAGAGCGGGACAGCTCAAATGGTAGAACACATGATACGCCGCGTGTCGCTCGGCATACTGCTTTGCAGAAGGCGAACACCACGAGAACCTTAAGATGGAGGTCCCCAGACCTGGGCAGACCCTAAGCACCCAGGGGTAGTTGGGTGACCCTCTATAGGAAAGCAGCCGGAACCTATTGGTGAAGCGGAACTGAGAGCAGAGGGCGAACATAGGAAATACTCATACCACACTACATCCAAAGAGGAGGGAATGGTAGGGGATGACGGAACCGTAGCAGTGACAGAGCCAATGGCCAACGATTATGGTGGATACTGCCACAAGCGGAACCGCCAAATACCGTCCAAACCAGGGAATGCGCACCGCCTAGCTCGGATCAGGCAGAGAGCGAGCAGACCACGTGCGGACCAGGCGGAAGCAGAATTACCGCTTCGGAGAAGAGTGTAAGGCGAGCAGCCAGCGTCGTATCCAGATAGAAACAAGTATGCCGCTTGAGGAAAAGGGGGGCAGACGTATGGTCAGCTCCACAAACAGCGAGAATGCCAACTCGTCTACAGGAGAAGGAGGCGTATACAGCCCGTACAATGCACAGTGCGAGCATGACTCATTGAAGGGGGTCACGATAGAGCCCCACAGCATCTAGAGTGGTGCAATATGCCCTCTGGAAGGGGGTCATGCACAGGACTAGTACAGTATCCGATGGAACGCAAGCAGTCCGCCTAGAAAAAAGGGCGATATGCACATGGCAAAAACTGCGTGCGGGAAGAGCGTAATAGCCCGCCTAAGAAGGGGTGATGCCCGAGACCAGTACCATCTGCAGAGAAGAAGGACATCTGTGCAGCTAGTACCGCATCCAGAGAAGTGCCATATTCCGCCCGAAAGGGGGTCATGCACATGGCCGCACTGTATCCAGAAGGAACGCAGGAAGTTCGCCTAGAAAATGGGGACATGCATATGGTGAGCATCGCATTAAGTGAGAGTGCTACAATCTACCAATGAAGGGGTGCAAGCGTGTGGCCAGCACTGTATTCTGTGAGAGCGCAACTGCTCCGCCAATGAAGGGGGACATGCACGTGGCCAGCACAGCAGTGTGTGAGGGTGTAAAATGCCACCTAAGAAAGGGGGGAAGGGTATGTCCAAGGTCAGCATGTGTGTCCTGTGAGCACGCAATATTCCACCTGTGGAACGGGGTCATGCACATGTCCAGTACCGCATCCAGTGAGAGTGCAAGTATTCCGCCTATGGAAAGGGGTCATGCACATGGCCAGCACCATAATCAGTGAGAGAGCAGTATTCCACCTATGGAAGGGGGTCATGCACATGGCCAGCACCGTATTCCGTGAGTGCAATATTCCGCCTTCGGAAGGGGTTCATGCAAAAGGCCTGCGCCGTATTCCGTGAGAGTGCGACAGCTGCCTACAGAAGGGGGTCATGCACATGGCCAGCACTACATCTGGTAAGCGTAACATGCCGCCTATAGAAGGGGGGTCATGCACAGGGCCAGCTCTGCATACCATAAGAACATGCCTGCTGACAGCGCTGCACCGTCGGTAGGACTAATGCCAGCGCCGCCGTGCAACAAGTTCCCATACCCCTAGCACGGGAACTACATGTGTGTGTGTGTGTGTATGTATATATATATATATTGTGGGGAGTCGCTCTGGTAGATAGCGGTGCGGGTGCAATACGGAGGCAAAACAAGGAGTCCAGAACGTGCAATAAACAGTGTTTTATTCACACTGACACAAAACAAATGGTAAACAGTCTCTTGGTGTTAATTCACACACGCATCAGAAGTCATCAGGCAAAAACAAAAAGAGTCCAAAGCAGGATCCAATCACCTGTGAGGTTTAAGGTGCGGGTTCGCACCTGGCTGTCAGCCGAGCCGCAGGATAATCCCCCATCAGGCTTCCAGGAATAACCCCACTTTGCTGAGCTCCTTCCTCCAGGTCAGAGAGCTCCACAGCACTGTGATCAGCTCCAGGACAATCATTCACCCAGCTGCTGGTGCTGGCTGTGTTTTAAACCCAGCTCAAAACCAGGACTGGATCGTGGGGAGCAGCCACCCACCCTACACTTTAGCTGCTCCCGGTAAGAGCCGGCCCGGATCGGCTTTGTAGCCATGCTATTTAGCAACGATGTCAATAGCACTACCTGCTGCTGACATCAACAAAAATGACTCTTACCTCACCGAGGCTATGAACCTCGGTGACACGTACCTGCCATCCACGACGGCACCCTGCACCTTACCACATACCCCCCCCCCCTTTGTTCAACCCTGAGGGGGTGGACACACGAAAAACAGTGTACCCGGGAGAGGGCATCTGCATTTCTCAACAACCGGCCCGCTCTGTGCTCCATCGTGAATTTATAATTCTGCAGCGACAGAAACCATCTCGTGACCCGGGCATTCCTCTCTTTGGCCTGGCTCATCCACTTGAGTGGGGAGTGGTCGGTCACCAGGCGGAAGCTTCTGCCCAAGAGGTAATAACGGAGGGCCTCGAGTGCCCACTTGATGGCCAGGCACTCTCTCTCCACTATACTGTACCTGGTCTCGGCTGGGGTGAGCTTGCAGCTGAGGAAGACAACGGGATGCTCCTCCCCGTTGACTTCCTGCGATAGTACCGCACCAAGGCCAACCTCAGAGGCGTCGGTCTGGACTACGAACTCTTTCCTGAAATCGGGTGTCACCAAAACCGGGGACCCACACAGGGCCGATTTCAAGGCGGAGAAAGCCTTTTCCGCCTGCTCATTCCAGCGGACCGTCCCTGTCTTACGCCCCTTTAATAATTCTGTCAATGGCGAGCGATAGTGGCAAAGTGGGGCACAAACCTCATGTAATACCCCACAATTCCCAGGAACGACTTTACCTGCCTGGTGGTGACCGGTCGGGGCCAACTCCGTATTGCCTCTACCTTATTTACCTGAGGCTTGATGACTCCCGCCCAATGACATATCCCAGATATTTGGTCTCTTCCAACCCAATCGCACACTTCTTTGGATTGGCGGTTAGTCCAGCTTTCCTCAGGGCATCCACTACCGCCTGCACTTTGGGCAAATGGCTTTCCCAGTCGGTGCTGTGGATGATTACATCATCTAAGTAGGCCGAGGCGTACCGACGATGTGGTCGCAGCACTATGTCCATTAACCTTTGGAAGGTGGCGGGGCGCCATGCAGGCCAAAGGGTAACACCTTGTAGTGATACAGGCCCTGCGGGTAACAAAGCGTTTTTTCCTTGGCTGACTCCGTTAAGGGTACCTGCCAGTACCCTTTAGTGAGGTCCAGCACAGAAAAATAACGGGCTTGTCCTAAATTCTCAACCAGCTCGTCTACCCGGGGCATGGGATACGCATCAAACTTGGACACTTCATTTAACTTGCGAAAATCGTTGCAGAACCGCAACGTCCCATCTGGCTTGGGTATTAGGACTATGGGACTGGCCCACTCACTTTTCGACTCCTCAATGACATCGAGCTTCAACATTAGTTGCACTTCCTCCGCGATGGCCCGTCGCCGAGCCTCGGGCACCCGGTATGGTTTTAGCCGGATCTTGGCCTGAGGCTCAGTGACGATGTCATGTTGGATGAGAGTCGTGCGGCCAGGAAGGTCCGAGAACACATCCGTGTTCCGACTGATGAACTCCCTGACTTCCTGAACCTGTTTGGAAGACAGGCTGTCTGCAATTTTTACCGTGGTTACTGCTTCACAGGCCTCGAACTGTGGGGCTGGACCCTTTTCACCTAGAAGCCCTGGCTGGGGGCTGCTGTCGACGGCCGTGTCCCTATCTTTCCACGGCTTTAGTAAATTCACGTGGTACACCTGCTCCGGCTTGCGCCGCCCTGGCTGGTGTACTTTGTAATTTACTTCCCCTACCTTCTCGATTACCTCATAGGGGCCCTGCCACCTAGCTAGGAACGTGCTGTCAAGGGTGGGTACCAGAACCAAAACCCGATCTCCCGGATTGAAGCCCCGTACCCGAGCCTGACGATTGTACACCCTACTCTGTGCTTGTTGCGCTGCCTCCATATGCTCCCGGACCAGCGGCAACACCCTTTCCATCCGTTCCTGCATCTGGGTGACATATTCAATGACACTTTTGTGGGGGACAGGCTGCTGTTCCCACGCTTCCTTGGCAATATCCAACAGGCCTCGAGGGTGTCTGCCGTAAAGCAGTTCGAAGGGCGAGAACCCAGTAGAGGCCTGGGGCACCTCTCGCACTGCGAACATGAGATAGGGCAGAAGCAGGTCCCAGTCCTTCCCATCTCTAGACACCACCCTTTTTAACATATTTTTTAGAGTTTGATTAAACCTTTCGACAAGACCGTCCGTTTGCGGATGGTAAACGGACGTCCGCAATTGCTTTATACGCAATAACTTACATAGTTCCCTCATAACTTTGGACATAAAAGGGGTCCCTTGGTCTGTCAGAACCTCTTTTGGCAGGCCCACACGGGAAAACATTTCCATTAACTCTTTGGCAATGAGCTTAGCTGAGGTATGTCGCAGAGGCACCGCCTCCGGATACCGAGTGGCATAGTCGAGAACTACCAGAATGTGTTGGTGGCCCCTGGCAGACTTTGGTACAGGCCCAATTAGATCCATAGCGATTCGCTCAAACGGGACCTCAATAATTGGAAGAGGTACCAGAGGACTACGGAAATGTGGCTGGGGGCTATTTATCTGACAGGTGGGACAGGATTTACAATAATTTTCTACCTCCTTGAACACACTGGGCCAATAAAACCGCTGCAGTATGCGGTCCTGCGTTTTCTGCCACCCCAGGTGTCCCCCAAGAACATGTTGGTGGGCAAGCTCCATGACCAGCTTGCGATACGCTGTGGGCACCATCAACTGTTCAACAGGCTCACCTCGGATTTGGTTCACCCGATACAACATATCCTGAAGAACAATGAATTGCGGAAACATTAATTCAGCCCCAGGTTTCTGGGGTTTACCATCAATTATTACGACACTTTCCCAGGCCCTGGTTAGGGTTTGGTCCCGGTGTTGTGCGGTCCCAAAATTTTCCCCGGAGACATTGAGGTCTGCCAACTCAGGTCCCGGTGGCAAGTCCTCCGTGTCTCCCACCATTACACTCAGTGGGGTTGTCTCCCCCTCTACCGCAGAAGTGGTGGTCACCCCTACCGCAGGCCCTTCGGACTCGGGCTCCCAGGGCTCTGGCCTCCCACTGGAACCAGGCCACTCTGCTTGGGTAACCCCTGTCTCATGGCTATTAGTCACTTTCATTTCAGGCCATAGGGACGGAAAACCAGGGAAGTCTCTCCCAATTATTAGTTCATAAGGTAGCTTTGTGGAGATCGCCACTTCACAAGTTCATGTGCCGGCCACCGTGGACAGAGACATTACGGCAGTGGGATAGTCCTTTAAGTCTCCATGTATGCACACCACACCAACTTTCCGGCCCGTATACTGGGTGGGCTGTACCAGGGCAGCACTTACCAGGGTTACTAGGCTCCCTGAGTCCAGCAGCGCCACTGCCAGATTATCACCCACTTGCACCTGGCACAGGTGACGATTGTCCATTGTCTCAGGTGTGCCGGTTGCACACAGTCTCCGGGCATACATGGAAGCCCGGTACCCATAATTAGACTCCATGGGTTCTCCCCACTGTGGACAGTCGGCCCTTACGTGGCCAGGCTCGTGACACCGCCAGCAGACTATCGGGGCCGGGTCTACAGGGGGTACACCCCGAGCAGGTGTCTCGGGTACCAGTCATCCTGACTGGGTGGGAGACCTCCGGGGTTTGACCGGCCCCCTCCCAACAACACCCCCTTTCAAGTTTTTTGTGGCCTCATAGCACTCCACCAGGTCGACCATTTCCAGGGCATTAGTGGGTGATACCTGGCCGATCCAGTGCTGAAGGGGGTACGGCAAGGCCCTCCAGAACATGTCAGCCAGCAGACGGTCCAGCATAGCAGCCGGACTTAGAATATCAGGCTGCAGCCATTTTTGCAACCTGTGCAGCAACTCATAGTACTGCGGCCGGGCGGGTTCAGCCGCTTTGAAGTCCCACTGGTGGACCCGCTGAGCCCGGACTAACACGTTCACCCCCAGTCTGGCCAGGATCTCCCCCTTCACCGTGGGGTAATCAGCAGCCTGGTCATCTGCCAAATCAGAGAATACCTGCTGGGGTCCGGACGCCAGGAACGGAGCGACCACTTCAGCCCACTGGTCACGGGGTAACTTCTCCCTCACGGCCACCTTTTCAAAGACCGACAGATATGTCTCAACGTCGTCTGAGGGGGTCATCTTTGGGATCGCCGCACGGACCGCTTTCCGGGCATCATGGACGTGTTGGGACGCTCCTGCCGTTTGCAAAGCCATCACGTGTTGTAAAAGCAGCTGATTAGTCTCCTGCTGCTGCTTGTTAGCCTCCCGCTGCTGCAGGTTAGCCTCCATGAGAGCTTTTACAATCGCCTCCATGTTGCCAGGAATTCCTGCTTGTAACCTTGCCGGTTTAATATATGCCATGCACTTGTGCACAGCAAAAAAAAATAACTTCACGCCAGCCTCACTGCGCATGCCCGCATCCTCCACCAAATGTGGGGAGTCGCTCTGGTAGATAGCGGTGCGGGTGCAGTACGGAGACAAAACAAGGAGTCCAGAACGTGCAATAAACAGTGTTTTATTCACACTGACACAAAACAAATGGTAAACAGTCTCTTGGTGTTAATTCACACACGCATCAGAAGTCATCAGGCAAAAACAAAAAGAGTCCAAAGCAGGATCCTATCACCTGTGAGGTTTAAGGTGCGGGTTCGCACCTGGCTGTCAGCCGAGCCGCAGGATAATCCCCCATCAGGCTTCCAGGAATAACCCCACTTTGCTGAGCTCCTTCCTCCAGGTCAGAGAGCTCCACAGCACTGTGATCAGCTCCAGGACAATCATTCACCCAGCTGCTGGTGCTGGCTGTGTTTTAAACCCAGCTCAAAACCAGGACTGGATCGTGGGGAGCAGCCACCCACCCTACACTTTAGCTGCTCCCGGTAAGAGCCGGCCCGGATCGGCTTTGTAGCCATGCTATTTAGCAACGATGTCAATAGCACTACCTGCTGCTGACATCAACAAAAATGACTCTTACCTCACCGAGGCTATGAACCTCGGTGACACGTACCTGCCATCCACGACGGCACCCTGCACCTTACCACAATATATATATATATATATATATAATTTTTTTTTTTGGGAATGCTGCCACTGCCCTAGAGGAGGGAACTTGCAAGGGGAATGGTTGACGGAACCAGGTGCCAGACCAGGAAGAGGACCGGCAGGAGGGTGTTAATACCGTGCGAGAGGACAGGGGGGCGGCGATATCAGATGCTGGGGGAGGAGAGTCTCGGGGCGCGAAGATCCCGCCCCCCACACACAGCAAAAAAAGATTGGCCTAGCAGGCCGCAAGACCTTGACCTAAAGTAGGTGCCGACTACCCGCCAGAAAAGCTTAACGCCAGTGTCAAACTGGCCTAATGTGTATGGGCACCATAAATCAAATAATGTATGTGCCATGTTATTCAACATTGTATTCAGCTTATCTATATTCAAATTTTAGACCGGAGTTCACAAGTGGACAAACCATGATTTGTTAGGTGACATGATCTAAAATCCAGTACATGGAACAATATGAAATATGCGTATAGCTAAGGAAGGAAAACAGTAGTCAGGTCAAGTTCAACACCCGGATGAACACCTACAATACATCTACAGAAGCGTAGCCAGTAACGATCTACATTCTGACACCGAGCAAAGAGCCTATCAAATCAGGCATGTGCATAACAATAGCAACTACAAGTGAGATTATAAGTAAAATAACAAAATGAACAATAAGACTAAGGCTATACAGGAAGTCAGGGAATGGAATCAGAGTTGTAGAACAAACTATTCATCAGGCAGTGATAAAGCTTGTCTCTGGGATTAGGAAAAGCTTTGTTTAGAATCTGTCTGTATAGAGAGCCGAAAGAGCTGATCTCTATATTATATTGTCTTACATAAGATAATGGATACGTTTCTGAAAGGATTTCCACTAAAGATAAAGTGAAGTTCCAACTTCAAAAATGTACATTTAGACACTTCTGTAAATGTTTCTTCCTCATCACTTTTTGTTTTTTATGCTTAGTTTTTAGTGGTTTGTTTTGTTGTTACTTGGAAACCACCAACAAGAAGGCCAACAGCACATGACAACTCATATTACTTTCTGTCTGAGTTGCACAAAATGGTTATTGCAGGTGAAATGCATTTTTTTTTAACCTAGAGTCAGGGTTAAAAAGTAATGAGAATTATAAAGAAAAGACTAAATGCCCCTTTACACTGCTCAATTGAGCAGACTATTGTCGGGAAGGAAGTATCCCGCATTTACATGTAATAATCTCTATAGTATGGGGAAGGGTGATGACTAATGTCATCTCTCATCCTCATACAAAATCATTGTTTGCCAGCAGCAGAGTGATGTTTAGAAAACAAGATCTGCTGCCGGCAAATGATGATGTAGGTGTCTGCAGCAATGATCCTATTACCCAATAAAAAAGCGTTTCGCTCGTTCATAGGGTAAACAGCAACACCTTTATACCGGCAGATTATTGCTAGCGATAATCTGCCCAAACATCAGGAAGCCTTAAAGGGGCCTTAAAGTGGTTGTCCCAGTTTTATATAAAAAAAATAAAGCATTGTAAATTTGATGGTAAGCAATATATACATAAACTAAACAAGTTTTAGGCAAAAAAAGTTATTTCTCGGGCATTCCATTGGGGGACACAGACCATGGGTATAGCTTAGAGCAGGCATCCTCAAACTGCGGCCCTCCAGCTGTTGTAAAACTACAACTCCCACAATGCCCTGCTGTAGGCTGATACCTGTAGGCTGTTCGGGCATGCTGGGAGTTGTAGTTTTGCAACAGCTGGAGGGCCGCAGTTTAAGGATGCCTGGCTTAGAGGTATTACCAGGGCCGGACTGGCCTACTGGGATACCGGGAAAATTCCCGGTAGGCCGGTAGCCCTGACTGCCGCACGGCCGGCCGGCGGCCGCAGGCACACTGGGCTCCAGTGGCGACGGAGATGAGCGCTTGCATTGCGCTCATCTCCGTGCGGAGCAGCAGCAGAGGAGGGAGAGGCGTGACCTCTCCCTGTTCCTCTGATAGGCTGCCAGCACTAGGCTGGCAGCCTATCAGAGGCCGGCTCAGCGGCGCGATGACATCATCGCGCCGCCGGAGCCGTACAGCTTCGAGACACAGGCCGGAAGAGGCCTGCATCGCATCGCTGGAGGTAAGTATAAGTGTTCTTTTTTTTTTTTTCTTGGGGCTACTGGCAGCACTAAAGGGGGCTACTGGCAGCACTAAAGGGGCTACTGGCAGCACTAAAGGGGCTACTGGCAGCACTAAAGGGGCTACTGGCAGATAAAGGGGCTACTGGCAGCACTAAAGGGGCTACTGGCAGCACTAAAGGGGGCTACTGGCAGCACTAAAGGGGGCTACTGGCAGCACTAAAGGGGCTACTGGCAGCACTAAAGGGGCTACTGGCAGATAAAGGGGCTACTGGCAGATAAAAGGGGCTACTGGCAGATAAAGGGGCTACTGCCACTTAAAGCGGGCTACTGCCACTTAAAGGGGCTACTGCCACTTAAAGGGGCTACTGGCACCAAACGGGGGCTACTGGCACATAAAGGGCGCTACTGGCACTAAAGGGGCTACTGGCACATAAAGGGGCTACTGGCACATAAAGGGGCTACTGGCACATAAAGGGGCTACTGGCACATAAAGGGGCTACTGGCACAAAAAGGGGCTACTGGCACATAAAGGGGCTACTGGCACTAAAGGGGCTACTGGCACATAAAGGGGCTACTGGCACATAAAGGGGCTACTGGCACTAAAGGGGCTACTGGCACATAAAGGGGCTACTGGCACATAAAGGAGGCTACTGGCACATAAAGGGGCTACTGGCACTAAAGGGGGCTACTGGCACATAAAGGGGGCTACTGGCACTAAAGGGGCTACTGGCACATAAAGGGGCTACTGGCACATAAAGGAGGCTACTGGCACATAAAAGGGGCTACTGGCACTAAAGGGGGCTACTGGCACATAAAGGGGCTACTGGCACATAAAGGAGGCTACTGGCACATAAAAGGGGCTACTGGCACTAAAGGGGCTACTGGCACTAAAGGGGCTACTGGCACATAAAGGGGCTACTGGCACATAAAGGGGATGGCTACTGGCACATAAAGGGGCTACTGGCACTAAAGGGGCTACTGGCACTAAAGGGGCTACTGGCACTAAAGGAGACGGCTACTGGCACATAAAGGGGCGGCTACTGGCACATAAAGGGGCGGCTACTGGCACATAAAGGGACGGCTACTGGTACTAAAGGGGGCTACTGGCACATAAAGGGGCTACTGGCACTAAAGGGACGGCTACTGGCACACTGTTATGGGGGATCTGTGGATGACACTGTTATGGCAGAATCTATGGATGACACTGTTATGGGGAATCTGTGGATGACACTGTTATGGGGAATCTGTGGATGTCACTGTTATGGGGCGCTGTGGATGTCACTGTTATGGGGCGCTGTGGATGTCACTGTTATGGGGATCTGTGGATGACATACTGTTATGGGGGTACTTTCACACCTGCGGCATGGCTATCCGACCTATCCGGGCTGTTCACCCTCCTGATCCGCCATGCCGCAAGTACCCGTGCACTGCCGTGCTGCTGCTCTGTCCCCATTGACTATAATAGGGGCAGGTGACGGAGCTATGGCGCAGCACGGCAGAGATCGCCGGACTAAAAAGTACTGCATGTCTGACTTTTTAGTCCGGCGATCTCTGCCATGCTGCACCATAGCTCCGCCCCTGCCCCTATTATAGTCAATGGGGACAGAGCAGCAGCACGGCAGTGCACTGGTACTGCGGCATGGCGGATCAGGAGGTGAACAGCCCGGATAGGTCGGATAGCCATGCCGCATGTAATACCCCCATAGCAGTATGTCATCCACGATTCCCCATAACAGTGTCATCCATAGATTCCGCCATAACAGTGTCATCCACAGATCCCCATAAGTGTGTCATCCACAGATCCCCCATAAGTGTGTCATCCACAGATCCCCATAAGTGTGTCATCCACAGATCCCCATAAGTGTGTCATCCACAGATCCCCCATAACAGTGTGTCATCCACAGATCCCCCATAACAGTGTGTCATCCACAGATCCCCCATAACAGTGTGTCATCCACAGATCCCCACAACAGTGTGTCATCCACAGATCCCCCATAAAAGTGTGTCATCCACAGATCCCCATAGCAGTGTATCATCCACAGATCCCCCATAACAGTGTGTCATCCACAGATCCCCCATAACAGTGTGTCATCCACAGATCCCCATAGCAGTGTGCCTGCCCTGCGCACTGAGGACAGATTGAAAAGAGGGAAGATCCGTGGAAGCAAGCAGAGGACAGCACAGCAGAAGATGGAATAGGTTCTTTTGTAAGTAAATTATTTTATTATAAATGTATCCCTGCATACCGCAATACTCTCGTATTTTGAATTTATATATACTTATTTCGTTTTTTTTCAGTTGTATGAATTTAAGTGGGGAAAATTATTAGTGCCCCCCATTTTGACTGTGGTATCTTATGTGCCTCCCATATATTGTTCCTAGAGTTGCCACTGCGCAGAGGCCAAGTCACGGCAACGCTAGGGTAAGGCCCGGCCTGTGTGTGTGTATATAATTATATATATATATATATATATATATATATACACACACATACATACACACGCTCGCGGCGTGTGTTTGGGGCTGGTATGCAACTTTTTCCGGGGCTGGTATGCAACTTTTTCCAGGGCTGGTTTTTATCCCCAGTCCGGCCCTGGGTATTACCAGGAGGGAGACTATGCAAATAGAAGAAGCTCCTCCTCCTCCTCGGGCTATACCCCCAGGCTCCAGCAGGAGAACTTCAGTCTTTGCTTAGTGTCTGTAGAAGGAGGATGACACTGCTACTCCTGTTTATTATTTTTCTTACAGAGGGGGACGCAGGTCAGCATGGCGCTTTCCTGGTACCCCGTGGAGTGACCGCCGCCGTCCTTGGATGTTGCCTGGCCTCCTCCACCTTTCCCCCAAAGAAGTAAAGAGGATCCGGGCTCCCTGGTAGCACCGCATCCCGCCAGCCATTGGGACACCTGCGGCCACCCTCAATCCAGAGCACTGTATCTCCCACCCTGGGAGTCAGACGTCTGAAGAGGTGCTTCCCTGCTGGTCCGGACTTAGAGGGAGAAGACTGCAGGAACAGATAAGTATGGCTGCAGTCTGTGTTTCTTCTTCTCCCTCTTCTTGTCCCCCCTGGGCCGACTGGGTGAACTTGGGGGCTGGGGGCATATGAGGCACTTATGAGGCACTTTTCTCACCCATAATAGAGGGAATTGGTACCTCTAAGGGTGCTGCAGCACTCAGTGCAGTGCTATTTCTCGGTGCCACCTTAAGTCTGGTGCCACCTTAAGAATCTCTTCCACCTTAATAGGTCGGGGCCACCTTAAGAGGCTGCTCTGCCTGGAGGAGCAGACGCTGTGGCTGCAGACAGAGCTCCTGCCACGGCTCTCAGTTGCCTTGTATCTATTGGGGGGCCTTATAATAAGGGTCCCCAGCACGGCAGAAGGAATTCAGACATCTTAAGAGCATTCTTTTGTATTGCGCGCGCATTTTTACCGCCGCATAATTAATTAGGGGCGGAGCTTAACTCCTGCTTCCTCCGGCTCCTACAGCAAGGTGTCTGCCGGTTCTCTCGTGCTCTCTGCCTTCCTGACACTTGGATTTCCAGTTTCTGGCGAACTCAGCACTTGCCAGAGCGGTAGTTTTGACCAGGTTTGCTTCCTGAACGCAGTCTGGTAGGAGAATTTTTTTCCTTCTTTTCCCCAAAGGTGCCAATCATGCCTAAGCCTGGGGCGCCCACTAAATCTGCCAAGGCCTCTTCTCAGGCTCCACTGGGGTCCTGTAAGTCGTGCATTCTGCCTCTCTCGGTCACGGGTCTCTGTACCTCATGCCCTGCCTCTGGCCCCGACCAAGTTGCCCCTATTGCGTTAGTCCAGCCTGGTTCCCCACCTACCCCTGCGGACTCGGTGGTACCCGCCTGGGCATCTGCCATGTCTAGTGCTGCTGTGGATCTGGCCCTAGTAGCCAAAGCGGCCATGGCCTTCATGGAGCGTATGACGCCCGCTAACCCAGAGGCGCTTCCCGCTCTAACTCCCCCCAGTGACCCTCCCAGGGGTCGCCCGGGCACTAAGAGACCGCGTAAGCGTCAGCAATCTTCATCTGATGTCTCCGCTCCCCCCCCCGCCTTGAGGCGCGCTCTGATGGTTCTCCCCCTAGGGAGCAGAAATCAGAAGGGGACTTGTCAGATTTGGATGAGGTCATGGAGCGGGATCCCCCTCCCAGACTGTCCGCAATGGTCTCTGAGTTGGTTACGGCGGTCCGTGACACCTTCAACCAAGAGGACCTTACTCCTCCCACCAGTCAGGAGTTTGCCCTCTTCCCGCCTAAAAAATCCGAGGCAGCGGTGTTTCCCGTCCACAGTGAGTTCACCGCGGTTGTGTCCAAGGCCTGGGACCGACCAAACCAAAAATTTACTTCTGCTAGGCGCATGGATACGCTGTACCCGTTTCCTGCGACTAGCGTTGATCAGTGGGCTTCCCCTCCTAAGGTGGATCCGCCTGTGGCCCGGCTGGCCAAAAATACTGCCCTACCAGTCCTGGACGGCTCCTCTCTACAGGATGCTGTGGACAGGCACTTGGATTCCTTATCCAAGTCCATTTTTTCCTTGGCGGGCACGTCCCTGCGCCCGGCATTTGCATCTGCGTGGGTTGCTAGGGCCCTCTCTATGTGGCTGCAACGTCATCACCAAGATTTGACGGACCTGCATGCGTCTGCTGACACCTTGGACTTCATCCTCCAGATGTCTCAGGCAGCTAAATTCCTCTGCGAGGCCTCCATGGACATTGCGGCTCTGTTTGCCCGCATCTCCTCCCTCTCGGTGATCCAGCGCAGGGAGATCTGGTTGAAAGGTCTGGGACGCGGATGCCTCCTCCAAGCGTTCCCTTGCTAACCTTCCCTTTGATGGTTCCCGTCTTTTGGGGCCCAGCTGGATGAGTTCATTTCAGCTGCGACCGGGGTAAGAGTACTCATCTGCCCCAGCCTAGGTCCAGACGCCCTGCTCGCCAGAATTCTTCTGGGCCCAGGTACCGCTCCTTTCGGCGCTTCTCCTCTGTCCGGCCGTTCTCCTCATCTTCGGCCGGGGGATCTCAGGACTCCCGCAAGAAGCCTTCCTTCAAGGCTCAGCCCTCCTGGCGCCCGAGAGCTCAGTCTGCACGTCCTGCAGCCCTCAGCATGACGGGGCGCCCCACCTCTCTCGGTGGGGGCCGTCTGCTCTCCTTTCAGGTGCCCTGGAGAGCTCACATTCAGGACGCCTGGGCTCTAGAGATTGTAACGTCTGGTTACAAAATAGAGTTCGAATCCAGACCACCGGAACGTTTTTCCCCTCTCGGGTTCCGGGAGACCCCGTCCGAGCTTCGGCTCTGTTTGGGGCGGTCACCTCTCTTCTGGAACGGGGGTCATCTCCTCTGTTCCCCTGGAGGAGCAGGGAACAGGCTTTTATTCCAACCTGTTTGTGGTGCCCAAGAAGGAAGGGTCTGTGCGCCCTATCCTGGACCTAAAGCTGCTCAACAAGTTCCTGCGGGTCCGGAAGTTCCGCATGGAGTCCCTCCGGTCGGTCATTGCCTCCCTTCTTCCAGGGAATTTCTTGCCTCAGTGGACATCCAGGACGCCTATTTACACGTCCCTATAGCAGAGTCGCATCAACGCTACCTGCGGTTTGCTATCGGAGACTGTCATTTTCAGTTCATCGCCCTTCCCTTTGGGTTGGCTACTGCCCCGCGGTCTTTACCAAGATCCTGGCACCTCTAATGGGCTTACTTCGTTCAAGGGGCATTTCTCTTTTGCCCTACTTGGACGACATTCTGATAAAGGCCCCGTCCTTTCCACAAGCCGTGGACAGCGTCCAAATTACTGTCCAGACTCTGGAACAGTTCGGCTGGTTGATCAACCGGCCAAAGTCGACTCTCCTCCCATCCCAGAGGCTCTCCTTCCTGGGGATGATCCTGGACACGTCAGTCGCCAAGGTGTTCCTTCCAGACTCAAAGTCCTGCCAGATTCAGGAGGCGGTTCGGCTCCTGCTGTCTACCCAGCCTCTGTCCATTCGGCAGTGCATGAGGACCCTGGGCCTCATGGTGGCATCCTTCGAGGCCATCCCGTACGCGCAGTTCCACACTCGTCCCCTTCAGCGGCTGATTCTCTCCCGCTGGGACAGGTCCCCTCTGGGTCTGGACTCCAGGGTCCACCTTCCTCCTCGGGTTCGGACCTCTCTGTCTTGGTGGCTGTTCCCCTGATTCTGGAGTCCGGGCGGTCCTTTCTTCCCGTTGTCTGGACGATTGTCACCACGGATGCCAGCCTTTCGGGCTGGGGCGGGGTTCTCCGGAACCAGACGGTTCAAGGGGTTTGGTCAGCGGAGGAATCTCGCCTTCCGAT
Organism: Bufotes viridis; assembly: GCA_033119425.1. Lineage (NCBI taxonomy): Eukaryota > Metazoa > Chordata > Amphibia > Anura > Bufonidae > Bufotes > Bufotes viridis. The sequence continues at coordinate 236,149,678 of CM065591.1, read as the reverse complement.
CAATATCCTGGAGCTGCGAGCAATTTTCTCTCCCTCTCTCATTGGACCCGGACCCTTGCAGGGGTTCCTGTGCGGGTCCAGTCGGACAATGCCACGGCTGTGGCCTACATCAATCATCAAGGCGGGACCCGCAGCACGGCCATAATGCAGGAGGTGGAGCGGATCCTCCAGTGGGCGGAGTCCAACGTCCCGGTGTTGTCGGCGGTGTATATTCCGGGTGTCGACAACTGGACGGCGGATTTTCTGAGTCGGACCAAGGTGGATCCCGGCGAGTGGTCACTGCACCCGGAGGTCTTCCAGGACCTTTGCCGCAGGTGGGGCCGTCCGGACGTCGACCTGATGGCTTCCAGGTTGAACTGCAAGGTCCCAGTGTTCCTGGCTCGGACGCGGGACCCGAGAGCTTGCGGAGTGGACGCGCTGGTATCTCCATGGCAACAATTCCGCCTTCTCTACGTCTTCCCCCTTCCTCTGCTACCCAAGGTTCTTCGCAGGATCGCTGGAGGATCCCGGCGATTCTCATCGCCCCGGACTGGCCCCGCCGCGCCTGGTTCGCGGACGTCGTGCGCATGCTCGCAGACGCTCCTTGGCCCCTCCCGGACAGAGAGGATCTTCTGTCTCAGGGCCTCTCTTCCACCGGAACTTACGGTCGCTGCGTTTAACGGCCTGGCTGCTGAAACCATCATCCTGAAGTCACGGGGCTTCTCCGAGTCAGTGGTGCGGACCATGATTAAGGCGCGGAAGCCGGCTTCCTCTAGGATTTACCACCGCACATGGAAGGCCTTTCTTTCCTTTTGTGAGTCCTCGGGCTTCCTCCCCTACGCTTTTCCATTCCGGTGGTACTTGCATTTCTGCAGTCTGGCCTTGAGAAGGGTCTCTCCCTCGGTTCCTTGAAGAGTCAGGTCTCAGCTCTGGCTGTCTTCTTCCAGAGGTCCCTTGCTCGTCTCCATCCGGTGCGGACCTTTCTTCAAGGGGTGGCGCGTTCGGTGCCCCCGTACATCCATCCCCTGACGTCTTGGGACCTTCACTTGGTTCTCCTCGGCCTCCAGGGGGCCCCCTTCGAACCCCTTAGAGATGTGGCCCTTTCCTTCCTTACCTGGAAGGTGGTTTCTCTGGTGGCCATAACCTCTATTCGGCGAGTGTCGGAGCTAGCTGCGCTATCCTGCAGAGATCCTTTCCTGGTTTTTCACCAGGATAAGGTGGTTCTGCGTCCGGTCCCATCCTTTCTACCTAAGGTGGTTTCGCCCTTCCACCTTAATGAAGACCTGGTTTTACCTTCCTTTTGTCCTTCTCCGGCGAACTCCAAAAAGCGCGCTCTCCACTCCCTGGACGTAGTTCGAGCTCTTCGAGTGCATCTTAGGGCCACGGCTGATTTCCGCCGTTCTGATTCCCTGTTTGTGGTTCCTGACGGTCCTCGTCGGGGTTTGGCGGCCTCCAAGGCCACCGTGGCGCGCTGGATACGATCAGCCATTTCTGCGGCTTACCGTGCTCGTGGTAAGATTCCTCCGGCCCGGATCACTTCCCACTCCACTAGGGCGGTGGGATCCTCCTGGGCCTGTCGTAATCGGGCTTCAGCGTCCCAGCTGTGTAAGGTGGCCACTTAGTCGTCCCTGCATACCTTCACTAAATTTTATCAAGTGCATTTGCTGGCGTCCGCTGACGCGGTCCTTGGGCGCAAGGTGTTGCAGGCAGCGGTTCCCGTTTGACCGTTGGACGTGGCTCCTGGCGGTGCTGTGAGTGTCTCCCACCCCATGGACTGCTCTAGGACGTCCCATGGTCTGTGTCCCCCAATGGAATGCCCGAGAAAAGGAGATTTTTGTGAAACTCACCTGTAAAATCTTTTTCTCGTAGTTCCATTGGGGGACACAGCTCCCACCCCTTCCCGCGTATGCACGGGAGGATGTTTTTTCTATTGTTCTCTGGTTGGACCTCACGGTTTACGGTCTGTTTGGTTCCTTTACCTGTTTGTTCTCCTTCTCCTACTGTTTTGGCAACGCTTGAAGTTCTCCTGCTGGAGCCTGGGGGTATAGCCCGAGGAGGAGGAGGAGCTTCTTCTATTTGCATAGTGTCCCTCCTGGTAATACCTCTAAGCTATACCCATGGTCTGTGTCCCCCAATGCAACTACGAGAAAAAGATTTTCACAAAAATCTCCTTATTTCCTCATTTGTCTAGTTCTGTTCTGGCCCTTTGTTTACATGCAGTTGCAAAGCTGTGGGGGAGTGTAACAACAATCTATGAGGTTCTCCTCATGAATATTTGTGGATGTCAACAAAGACTGTCTCCCCCCACCCCTGCTCTGCAAAGGAAGTGAGTAAAATGCTGCTGTCTGCAATCTGACTGCAGGGATATTCATGTCGTATCTGTGGGTCTACCTGTTCTTGTGCAATGCTGTGCAGACACATCCTCACAGCCAGCAGAAAAGTACAGAGAAGAGAACTCCTCCAGTCTTTGTCAGCTCTGTTTTTGCAGGGTGAGGAGGGAGGATCCTGTGCACAGCATTTGTCTCTTCACTGCCTGAAGAAGAGGAAACCCTGCAGCTGCTCAGTACCTGAGGTAGAGCCTCCAACCCTGAATCTTTGCTGCTGATGGTAGAAAGGGTTAAACTTTGCTGAAATATCCATTGGGAGGGAAGAAACAGGGCAGACAGCTAAGCAAGCAGATCAGGCAGTGCAGGGGGGCATGTACTTGTTCCTCCAACCAACACAGTCTTCACAGTGACATTCCGTGCACAGAGGCAAACCTGCTCCTTCAGGCTTGTACACCGAATTTCATTAAAGCAGGGAAAGAGGTCACAGGTAATGTGACGCTCAGCTAACTAGGTAAACAGGGCCTCTGTAGATGAAGGAAGTGAATTGTAAATCCCTTACATTTGGTTTGTTTGAACCATACAAAGATATACAAAGAGCAAAAAAAAAAATAACTTGGACGACCCATTTTGGGGCCTGTGATCGGGAATGAACAAAGTGTAAACAAGCTCCTAGGAAGGGATGTAAATCAGTTCAACGCAGGGAGCACTTCATAGTAAATCTCCATCCTCCCAATGATAAAATCTCCTAGTGCTGTCATCAGTTTTGCATGGTCGGAACTACTGATAGACTCCCTTTAACCCCTTAAGGACCAGCACCATACATGTACAGCGGGCTGATTGGGCTGTTGCATGAGCGGCACGGACCTGGCAGTCACTGACACCCAGGTCCCTGCTGCATACGCCGGCATCGGTGAAAACACCAATGTCGGCGTATTAACCTCTTGTATGCTGCGGTCAAAGCTGACCACACCATGCAGAGGGTGTGCGGAGCGTACGTGTGCCCTCCGCATCTCCATCGGGTCCCTGTGCTGCAGTGGCGGGGACCCGATGGCAGAGAAGGCAAGCCTGATGCCTTCTATAGGCATCGGGGCTTGCCTTCTACAGAAGCCTGTGAGATGCAACCCTTAGACTGGGTCTCACAGGCTGGCTGTCAGCATACAAGCTGGATGCATTACAATACAGGTTGGATTGTAATGCATTGCACAGGGAATCAGACCCCAGAAGGTAAAGTCCCAGAGTGGGACAAAAATAAAAAAGTAAAAAAAAGTGTTTTTCATAACCATAAAAAAAAGTTTCAATTAAAATAAAAAAGCCCCTTTCCCAAAATAATAGAAAAAAAAAGAAAAACAGACACATTGGCCACTGCTGCGTCCGTAACGACCGGTTCTATAAAAATATTACATGTGCCACCCCCTCACCTGAACGTCGTAGAAAAAATAAATAAAAACTGTGCTAAAACAACCATTTTTTTCGTCACCTTACATCACAAAAAGTGCAACACCAAGCATATAAAAAAGGCGTGTGCCCTCCAAAATAGTAATCAAACCATCACCTCATCCTGCAAAAAAAATGAGACCCTACATAAAACAATCGGGGGAAAGGAAAAAAAACTATGGCTCACTAATATGGAGACACTAAATCATGATTTTTTTGTTTCAAAAATGCTTTTATTGTATTAAAAGTGAAAAAAAATAGACACAAGGTATTGTCGTGTCTGTAACAACCAGGTCTATTAAAATATCACATGACCTAACCCCTCAGGTGAACACTGTAAAAAAAATAAAAATAAAAACGGTGTAAAAAAAGCAATTTTTTTGCCACCTTATATCACAAAAAGTGTAATACCAAAATAGTACCTATTAAATCGTCATCTCATACCGCAAAAAATGAGACCCTACCTAAGACAAGCCCAAAAAAAACAAACTATGGCTCTCAGAATATGGAGATGATTTTTTTTTAATTTTAAAAAAGCATTTATTGTGTAAAACTTGAATAAATAAATAGAAAAGTATGCATAATTATGTATTGCCGCATCCGTAACAACCTGCTGTATAAAAATATCACATGACCTAACCCCTCAGGTGAACACCGTAAAAAAAATAAAAAAAAACTGTCAAAAAAGCCATTTTTTTGTCACCTTATATCACTAAAAGTGTAATACCAAGCGATCAAAAAGTCATATGCACCTTAATATAGTAGCAATCAAACCGTCATCTCGAACCAAAAAATTAGCCCCTACATAAGATAGTCGTCCCCAAAAATTAAAAAAACGATGGCTTTCAGAATATGGAGACCCTAAAAAATTATTGGTATTGTCACATCCGTAACAACTAGAGATGAGCGAATTTCTGCTTATGAAATTCGTTCACACTTAATTTTGTGGTAAAAGGTGAATTGCGTTATGGATTCCGTTACCAAGGACCATAACGCAATTCTATGACGAAATTCCGTTATTTATTCCGTCATAATAGAAGTCTATGGGCTGCAAAACGGATCTGTCCCCTTTCTGTTATGCAGGAGAGGATTTAACAAAGTTTGTAAAATCAGTTTTTAATACACCTTCAGGGGTGTAGTTTCTAAAATGGGACCATTTATGGATGGTTTCTATTATGTAAGCCCCACAAAGTGACTTCAGATCTGAACTGGTCCTTAAAAATTGGGTTTTGGAAATTTTTGAAAAAATTTTAAGATTTGCTTCGAAACTTCTAAACCTTCTAACGTCCCAAAAAAAGAAAATGCAATTTACAAAATGATCCAAACATTAAGTAGACATATGGGAAATGTAAAGTAATAACTATTTTAGGAGGTATCACTATCTGATTTAAAAACAGAGAAATTGAAATTTAGAAAAATGCTAATATTTCCAAATCTTTGGTAGATTAGTTTTTTTTATAAATAAAAATGAAATATTTTGACTCAAATGTACCACTGTCATGAAGACCCATATGTGATGAGAAAATCTCTTGGATAAGTAAAAGCGTTTTAAAGTTATCACCACTTAAAGTGACACATGTCAGATTTGTAAAAAATGGCCTGGTCCTTTACCCCTTAGGCTGAGCCGGCGCTTTCTTACAGCGGCCCAGTCTGAGCACTGCACGGGTCCCTGGCTCTCACAGCCCGGACCGGCAGGAGTGCCAATCCGTGCTGTTTAACCCTTTACATGCCGCGGGCAATAGCGCCCGCCGCATGTAAAGTGGGGATTAGAGGGAGCAGACTCCCTCTGTCTACCATCGGCACCTCGCAAATGCGATTGCGAGGTGCCGATGTGTTGTGAAAACTACCTGGCTTCCGATGAAGGCCCCGATCCTGGCTGAAGTGATTTCCAGCAGGCTGCGCCTCTCTGGTCATTGTTAAAATAGCATTGCTTTTAAAATGAAATGCATTATAGGAATAATGCATTGCATTTTAAAAGCAATTAAAATACTGTCTGGTATAGTCCCCTTGTACACTTTTCAATGAAAAAAATTGCAATAAAAATTCTCCCCTGTATATTTGGTATTGCCAGGTCCGTAACGACCGGGACTACATAAATATCACATAAATTATCCCCTACGGTAAATGCCATAAAAAAAATTTTTGGGGAAAAAGACAGAATTGCTCATTTATTCTTAGTTGTGACCGAAAAAACGTAATAAGTGATCAAAAAGCGCCATTTACTTCAAAATGATACCAATGAAAAATACGCAATAAGTCATCCCGCAAAAATCAAGCCCTCACGCAACTCCATAAAAAGAAAAAGATAAAAGCTTGGGAAGCGGCAATGCAAAAACATTTTTTTATTTTAAAAAAAGGGGTTTCATTGCAAAAAAGTAGTAAAACCTAAAACAAACTATATGTATTTGATATCACTGTAATCGTACTGACCCAGGGAATAAAGACATTATGTTATTTATACCGAAAAATCAACACCGTACAATTTATAACGTATAAACGCAGTGGCAGTATTGCTGTTTTTCCCATCTCCCTCCCAGAAAGAGTTAATAAATGTTAATCAGAAAGGTATGTGTACCCCAAAATGGCACCATTAAAAACTACAACTTGTCCCGCAAAAAACAAGCCCTCATAAAGCTATATAGATGGAAAAATAAAAAGTTATAGCTCTTGGAACTCGACGAAGAAAAAGGGAAGAAAAACGCTTGGTCAGTAAGGCCCAAAACAGGCAGGTCATTAAGGGGTTAAAGAGGACCTTTCATGAGTCTAGACTTTGTTAACTAAGTAGCAGGACAGCGCTACGCCCAGGGAGAAAAGCTGATGTCTCCTCCCCATTGCTCCAATAGTAGTAATTAGCATACAGCACGGGAGACGGTAACGAGGGCCACAGCGGGCCAACGGAGCGACTCCCAGATAGTAATACTAGTAATAGTAATCCCTGGGCGCCGCTCTACATGTCCTGCTATTTAGTTAACAAAGTCCGGCAGGGTCCTGAAGGGATTTAAACCTTCCCTCAAGGGCCTTGAGGCTAATGGAAAGAAAGAGTTAGTAATTTAGTTCAACCATAGGTCCATCAATTTCTCTGAAGAAGAAACAAAGATTTTTGCTTTATTATATGTTTTATTCACTAGCTATTTGATATACAGTAAATACACACACACAGTTGTCACATTAGATAGTTGATATATGCCTTTGATTTGAGCTTCTGCATGTAAAGTATGCAACAGTCTGACCAGATATAATCATAAGAAACAATCCAGAGCCTGCAAAAAGTTACTGCTTATTAGTACAACAATCACAATTCAGTACAATTAATAAAATTTAAAAAATACATAAAAATCTAGTTTACCTATTTGCAGCCACCATTGCCACATGAGAGGAAATTCTTGCGTAACTGGGGAATGAGGGTAAGATTGAGTTTTATCAACAAAACAGTATGCAAGTATCAAACTAATTTTAACTAATAAAAACTAGTTAGAGATAAATATTCCATTGTCTAGTGTTTTTATTTTATGATTATAGAATTTTTTATTTTCTGTACATGATTATGAGGTCAGCCATATTGCCTGAGCTGTTAACAGCATTTACCCTGGGAACACACCTGAGCGTTTTCAGCGCGTTCAAGCGCGCTGAAAAACACTCAACATGTGAAAAGCCATGCATCCCTATGGGCATGGTTCACATTTGGGCGTTTTACAGCGCGTTTGAATGCGCTGTAAACGCCTAACGCTCAAACAAGTACATGAGCTTCTTTTGGGCGTTTTAACGCGCCTATGGACAATGTTGCCATAGGGAGAATCACTGAATCGCGCGTATGACGCTCGTTTCTTAGTTACAAAACGCGCATCCAAAACGCGCGTAAAGCGCGCGTCATACGCGCGATTCAGAAACGCCTAGGTGTGTCCCCAGCCTTAGAGAAGCCACGGTTGAACCACAGACATAATTGTCTGGAGGGGACTCAATGACTTCTGTAGCAGAGAGCTCTAGGCATGATGTATGTGGAGAGAGGGGGAGTAGATACACTACGGACCCTCAGCTATTGTGAAAATTGTGATCCTGTGTTATGTATACCCAGGTATTATATGTCATTGTAATCGGAACTGTGAAGATAATAAGATGAGTACTGCAAAAAGTACAGCAATTCAAATCCAGATTTTATCTGTTTTGTTTTTGCGATGTTCAATGTGTGGTATAAACGACATGATAACTTTATTCTGTGGATCAGTACAATTTATGTCAATGCCAACCTTAATATAATTTTACTCACATTTTTTCTACCTTTGCACAATAAAAATTTTTTATTAACTAACTTGTTTTTTGTTACCTCATTCGAAGGCCCACATAATTTTTATTTTTATGTCAACAAAGCTGTATGAAATCTGGGGGTTTATTTTAGTTTTTGGGATGCGTTGTAGTTTAAATTGGTGCCATATTGTGGTGAATAAGAATTTTTTAGCACTTTTTATTGCATTTGTTTGGGAATTGGAATTGACAAAAAAGTAGCAATTTTGCCAGTTTCATTTTTTAATTAGATTTAACATGTGATAAATAATGTAAATTTTTTTTTTACAGGGTTTTATTAACGTACCAATAAAAAGTATGTACAGTTTGGTAAAGTTTTTTTACAGTAAAAATTAATTTCTGAAGTTAATACCGAGGTCCTACAAGACCTCGCGAAATAATAACTTCGGCTCATAGTAGCCAATACATTCTAATACTGTACGGAGCGCTCGCTCCGAACAGTATTCTAATGAAGTTTTTTGCAAATCGACTGCGGATGTTTCATCCAAAGTCGATTCACTCATCCCTAGTTTTCAATGAGATTCAGGTCTGGAGAAAGTGCAGGCCACTCCATTTAAGGTAGCCCAGTCTCCAGCAGCCGTTCCCTAATGATGCGACCTCGATGAGCTGGCGCATTGTCATCCATGAAGATGAAATTAGGCCTGTGTTCATGCAGAGGCACAAGGACTGCAATAATGATGTTATTCAAGTAGTATGGGCTTGTCACTGTACTATTACAAAGTGTAGGGGCGTTCTGTATTGACTAGACACCCCTGCCCACACTGCAATACCACCAAAACCACCAAATACTCGTCTGGTGACAGCAGTAGCTGGTGCATAGTGCTCTCCTTGACGTTTCCAACATAGTTGATGGCCATCATTACTGCTCAGCGTGAATCAACTTTCATCAGTAAAAAGCACTGAGGCCCACTGGTCCCTCGTCCAGCGTAGATGTTCTCTGGCCCATGCTAGACGATGAAGCCTGTGGCCAGGTACCCTTGCAGGTGATCTAGGACGCAGACCATGCTAATTTAAACGGTTTCAAATGGTCTGACGTGACACTTGGGTGCCTCTCATTTCCCTAAAATGTGCCTGGAGTTGTGTGGCATTCATCATCCGCTTCTACAGAGCATTGTTCACAATGATCGGTCATCAGTGTGGGATGTGGCCAAAGGACGTCCGCTTTTTTGTGACTCGTTCAGTCTCTCTTGGACACAAATGAAAAAAGATCGCAGCACTCCGAAGTCTTCTAATATTCAAGATTTATTCCACCACGTGAGATGCGACGTTTCGACCCGGTGGGGGTCTTTATCAAGCATAAAATACATCCAGAGTGCAACACATATATATACACATATACCAATAACCCCATTAGTCAAATGACACACCCCCTAAGGGGGTACCCACCCCTGTCAGGTGATCTCCGAGAGAACGCAAAGGGACAAGTCTTCTGAATTATATGACAAAATGCTTCAGATATATGTTGTGCAAAAAGTCCATCCTTAGCTCCAAAGATTCATACGCATTAAAGAATAATAATCTTAACAATGGTCAGGAACATACCCAATCCGAATGGAGTAGCATGTGCTGTGACGTCACCGGCTGAGGCGTCCAGGCGGTCCTTAGTAACGGCAGACGCGGGAAGTCCAGTGCCGTACGTTGATATGTGAAATCGGGAACTGCGCATGTTCAGATGACGTGATGGTCATGTGGTCTAGTCACATGACCGCAACCGATAGTCATGGCAACGGCCGACGCAGAGGTTGAACGCTGGTGGCGAGCATTCATGCGTGTAACAGGAAACTCTGTTTGGAGTGGTGACGTCCTGATCGCATGATCGCCACTAATATAGACAGTAATGTTGATATATTCCATCAATGTCAGGTTCCTATAACTGTCCGCCGTGGTAGACCAGTCCCTAAATAATCTCTCAACAAATATGGCATAGGTAGAAGTATTAGCTGGTGATCCCATGTGGTATCATTACTGATTGATCACAGAGGCATTTCAAGACCATAATACGGCATCCAAACTCATCATCATAAGCCGATATGTCTGAAAGTCCCCAGAAGGAACTTTACCCGTGGTATCACAGGATCTGAACACAGTACATTACTGATTGATCACAGAGGCATTTCAAGACCATAATAAGGCATCCAAGCTCATCATCATAAGCCGATATGTCTGAAAGTCCCCAGAAGGAACTTTACCCGTGGGATCACAGGAACTGAACACAGGTCAGGATAATCCATCTCAGGAAACCATTATCCAGTGTGGAGATGGTGGGGACCCTTGTCCAAACCCCAGGTATGGAACAGCACCATGTTGAGCGGTGCCCATTATCGACTCACAATTCAGCCAACAGTCATACTCTTAAAAGCCAAAACAGGCGGTAAAGTATAATACCTGCCTGTCAGTATGGCTCTAGTTATCATACATAGGGGGTACATAGGTGTATATGGTTGTTCCCCAACAACAGTTAGGGGTACAGAACCAACGCCTTAATGAGACAACAGTGGGCAACCAGTTAAGGAACAGCACTGTTGCTGGAACCCCTCACTCGCACCCGGCCGATGAGTCTATGGCGACCACAGGTAGCTGTCTATCAAAACCAATAAGGGATGGTGTAAAGGGTCCCCAAGGGTAAATAGAAATCTCCACATCTGGAAAATATAAATTGTACTTATTATACAATACCGGCCTGTGTATCGATACCTGGTATCCCACAAGTTCCACGGGTGTGGCAGTGGGAATCGTCCCACAGTGTGTCCAGTACAGGCAAATACGGTCAGATGGGAGCTGGGTTACTAGAAGAAAAAGGAAAAAAACAGGAGTGGGTTATAATAATGGTTAAAAGGGCAAACAATAGCACAATAGTCTTAGGGCTAGGATTAAAATAAGGAGCCAATCTTGAAATCACGGTTCATGCCCTTGGGTTCAAGGGTATCCAGATCAAAAATCCATTTCAGTTCCAGACGTTTCAACAATTTTTCACGGTTCCCGCCTCTACTCAAGGGAGGGACTCCATCAATAATTCTGAATCGTAATTGAGATACATTATGTCTGGACTGAAGAAAGTGCTCAGGGACTGGAAGTTCCCTTTCTGTAGAGATTTGTCCTAGTTGGTTTTTCTCCAATAGTTTTCTGATATTCGAACGGTGCTGGTTTATTCTAAATTTACAGAGCTGGGTTGTCTCCCCTACGTAAAGCAGGCCGCAAGGACACTGTAGTACATAAATTACATATTGAGATATGCAGGTGAAGAAGTCCTTGATTTTGTATGTTTTACCAGACCTTGGGTGGGTGAAGGATGGGCCTTTCAACATGCTGTTGCAGTTACAGCACCCCAGACAAGGATAACAGCCCACTCTCTTGCTCTTTGTCGCGGTGTCCGGTGTGACAGAAGTATGAACTAATTTGTCCCCGAGATTTTTAGACCTCCTATAGGACATCAAAGGAGGCGCTTTAAACTCAGGTACTTCTGGGAAGGAATGGGTTAAGATGCCCCAATGTCGTCTGAGTATGTCTGCAATTGTCCTGCTGCAAGTAGAAAAGGTGGAGACAAAGGGGATTCTGGCCGTACGTATAGTGGCACTCCGTGGTGTGAGTAGTTTATCTCGTGAGGTATTTTGTACCCTCGTCAGATGTCTGTCCACCAGCCGCCTAGGGTATTTTCTCTCTACAAATTTATGACCCATTTCTGTCAGTCGTGGTCCTAACTTAGAGTCCTCGGACACAATCCTCTTGATACGCAGCATCTGACTATAGGGTAATGAACTGACCATTCCTTTAGGGTGTGCACTGTCATACCTTAGCAAATTGTTGCGGTCCGTTGGCTTAATGAATAAATCTGTCTGTAAACCCCTGTCAGTAACATATATCAAGGTGTCAAGGAACTGGAGGGAGCATAAAGATTCTACTCTCGTAAATTTGAGTTGGGGATGTAAGTCATTAATGTAGTCATGAAACTGTTGCAATTGTAGATCATTACCCGTCCAGATCAGGAAAATGTCATCAATATACCTCATCCAACCCCTTACAAGTTGAAAGGGGTGGATGGGTATATGTGACATTCCTCTATGAAGGACATGTAGATATTTGCGTAAGTCGGGGCCATATTCGACCCCATGGCGGTCCCCGGCATTGTACAAAAAATTGACCCTCATAGCAGAAATAGTTACAATGCAGTAGGATTTCAAGAAGTGACAGAATGAATTCTTTGGTATCTAGTGATAGATCAGAGTCCCCTAATGCCCACCTAATGGCCTCCAAACCCAGTGTATGTTCTATGGAAGTATAGAGGCTAGTGACGTCGAAAGAGACCAATTTGTTGCCAGGTTCAAACGGGAGTTGTGTAAGTCTTTTCAGGAAATCCGTGGTATCCCTAACATAGGATGTAGCCCCTGTGGCATGAGGTCTGAGGACTTTGTCCAAAAAGATTGCTGCTGGGGAAAAATAGAATCTATGCCAGAGACAATTGGACGTCCAGGTGGGTTACAAGGATCTTTGTGTATCTTGGGAAGAATATATAGAGTAGGAGTCACTGGGAACTGAGGAAGAAGGTAAGTATGTAGTTGTTCATCTATGAGGTCGTTTGCGTAGGCGTTATTAATGAGAATCCGTAGTCTCTTGGAGAAAATGAACTTAGGGTCAGTGTCAACAGGTCTGTAAACTTCCCTGTCTTCTAATTGTCTGTGGATCTCTGCCTCATATTTGGTGGTGTCCATGACCACTATGGCGCCACCTTTGTCAGCCGCTTTTATAGTTAGCTCACGACGTTGGCTAAGCAATCTTAGGGCTTCCCTTTCATCTTTACTAAGATTGTTAGTCCCCAGTGTCCTTTGTTGTGTCCTCAATGTCTCCATCTCTGATTGCACTAGTGCTACATATGTGTCAATTGCTTTATTGCTCACTGGGGGTTGAAAACCACTCCTGAGAAAGAGGCCCAGGCCCCTCAGGGTTAGAATACCCTGACTAGTCTGGGTCCTCCCACAGGAGTTAGATGGTGGAGTGACAGTGTGTTCCTGAAAAAGACCTTCAGTTTGATTCGTCTAAAGAATTGTTGTAAATCAACCTCATTCAAAAACCAATTAGCCTCGGTCACAGGACAGAAGGACAGTCCTTTTTGTAATAGACAAAGTTCGGTTACAGATAGTTGAAAAGAAGAAATATTTACCACCAGAGAGGTCTGCATCATGTTCTCTTCTTCTGAACCCCTTGTTTCCCCTGTTGTTGACCAGGGGGTCTGTTTCCCATCGGGGTTTCATAGACCGAGTTTGTCGGGTGTAGCCATCCTGTCGATGCACGGCGTCGGTGTCGGTGCCCCCTCTTCTGGTGGCACGTGTTCGCCTAAAAAGCTGCCTGGGAGGATCGTTCCTCAGATGCATCCCTTGATGAGTCTGTGTCTGTAATCTCCGCGCGGCGTCTTCTGAACTGTCGTGGTCTGTTCCGTCTGTTGGGCTTTGGGGCTGTAGGATGGGGTGCTGGTTTCTTATAGACATCTCCTTTCGCATAATCATCCTGGTCACGGTGCCATTTCTGTCTTTTAGTGGCCTCAATATTGCTGCGGTATTTGGTTAGGTCCGTAGTTGACTGTTCAAAGAATGCCGATAGCTCCTGTTCTGGTAGTAGTTCCTTTAATTGTACTTCATAGCCACCGATAGTTGTTTTAATACTGGATACGTCTTTTGGAGAAATTCCATATTTAATAACATTATGTCACGTGAAAACGGTCGGCTAACATGGAAAATTTAGTGAAAAACTCCGGATTATTAGGGAAAGGATCGGTCTCAGGTGCGTCCTGAGACCTCTAGGAATCACTGCAGCCTTGTAATATTCCCTTAGCGTAGATAAATGTAGTTCTGTGTTGATCAGATGTTTCTTCTCATTAATCCATTTACGTTTCACTATGTCCGCCGACGGTTTATTAAGAAAAGCTCCATCATCCTCACTGCCACTGAGGATATGTGAAATTTGTTCACTCGAGTAGAGTAGACTCTGTGGTGGATCCATTATATAGACAGCCACAATAGCCGGGAGTCATAAAAAACACTCACCCAGGCTAGGATGTGCAAGTCCCCAGGTCCAAAATGCGACAAATAGGTTGGTGTGGGACAGCACCATCAGCGGCCAGGTGGCCGATAGTCCAAGATGTGGCGGTGCACGCGATGTTAGGTCCTGACCTGAAGAACCTCTCCTATGGACACAAATGAAAAAAGATCGCAGCACTCCGAAGTCTTCTAATATTCAAGATTTATTCCACCACGTGAGATGCGACGTTTCGACCCGGTGGGGGTCTTTATCAAGCATAAAATACATCCAGAGTGCAACACATATATATACACATATACCAATAACCCCATTAGTCAAATGACACACCCCCTAAGGGGGTACCCACCCCTGTCAGGTGATCTCCGAGAGAACGCAAAGGGACAAGTCTTCTGAATTATATGACAAAATGCTTCAGATATATGTTGTGCAAAAAGTCCATCCTTAGCTCCAAAGATTCATATGCATTAAAGAATAATAATCTTAACAATGGTCAGGAACATACCCAATCCGAATGGAGTAGCATGTGCTGTGACGTCACCGGCTGAGGCGTCCAGGCGGTCCTTAGTAACGGCAGACGCGGGAAGTCCAGTGCCGTACGTTGATATGTGAAATCGGGAACTGCGCATGTTCAGATGACGTGATGGTCATGTGGTCTAGTCACATGACCGCAACCGATAGTCATGGCAACGGCCGACGCAGAGGTTGAACGCTGGTGGCGAGCATTCATGCGTGTAACAGGAAACTCTGTTTGGAGTGGTGACGTCCTGATCGCATGATCGCCACTAATATAGACAGTAATGTTGATATATTCCATCAATGTCAGGTTCCTATAACTGTCCGCCGTGGTAGACCAGTCCCTAAATAATCTCTCAACAAATATGGCATAGGTAGAAGTATTAGCTGGTGATCCCATGTGGTATCATTACTGATTGATCACAGAGGCATTTCAAGACCATAATACGGCATCCAAACTCATCATCATAAGCCGATATGTCTGAAAGTCCCCAGAAGGAACTTTACCTGTGGTATCACAGGATCTGAACACAGTACATTACTGATTGATCACAGAGGCATTTCAAGACCATAATAAGGCATCCAAGCTCATCATCATAAGCCGATATGTCTGAAAGTCCCCAGAAGGAACTTTACCCGTGGGATCACAGGAACTGAACACAGGTCAGGATAATCCATCTCAGGAAACCATTATCCAGTGTGGAGATGGTGGGGACCCTTGTCCAAACCCCAGGTATGGAACAGCACCATGTTGAGCGGTGCCCATTATCGACTCACAATTCAGCCAACAGTCATACTCTTAAAAGCCAAAACAGGCGGTAAAGTATAATACCTGCCTGTCAGTATGGCTCTAGTTATCATACATAGGGGGTACATGGGTGTATATGGTTGTTCCCCAACAACAGTTAGGGGTACAGAACCAACGCCTTAATGAGACAACAGTGGGCAACCAGTTAAGGAACAGCACTGTTGCTGGAACCCCCTCACTCGCACCCGGCCGATGAGTCTATGGCGACCACAGGCCCCGATGAAGGCCCCGATCCTGGCTGAAGTGATTTCCAGCAGGCTGCGCCTCTCTGGTCATTGTTAAAATAGCATTGCTTTTAAAATGAAATGCATTATAGGAATAATGCATTGCATTTTAAAAGCAATTAAAATACTGTCTGGTATAGTCCCCTTGTACACTTTTCAATGAAAAAAATTGCAATAAAAATTCTCCCCTGTATATTTGGTATTGCCAGGTCCGTAACGACCGGGACTACATAAATATCACATAAATTATCCCCTACGGTAAATGCCATAAAAAAAATTTTTGGGGAAAAAGACAGAATTGCTCATTTATTCTTAGTTGTGACCGAAAAAACGTAATAAGTGATCAAAAAGCGCCATTTACTTCAAAATGATACCAATGAAAAATACGCAATAAGTCATCCCGCAAAAATCAAGCCCTCACGCAACTCCATAAAAGAAAAAGATAAAAGCTTGGGAAGCGGCAATGCAAAAACATTTTTTTATTTTAAAAAAAGGGGTTTCATTGCAAAAAGTAGTAAAACCTAAAACAAACTATATGTATTTGATATCACTGTAATCGTACTGACCCAGGGAATAAAGACATTATGTTATTTATACCGAAAAATCAACACCGTACAATTTATAACGTATAAACGCAGTGGCAGTATTGCTGTTTTTCCCATCTCCCTCCCAGAAAGAGTTAATAAATGTTAATCAGAAAGGTATGTGTACCCCAAAATGGCACCATTAAAAACTACAACTTGTCCCGCAAAAAACAAGCCCTCATAAAGCTATATAGATGGAAAAATAAAAAGTTATAGCTCTTGGAACTCGACGAAGAAAAAGGGAAGAAAAACGCTTGGTCAGTAAGGCCCAAAACAGGCTGGTCATTAAGGGGTTAAAGAGGACCTTTCATGAGTCTAGACTTTGTTAACTAAGTAGCAGGACAGCGCTACGCCCAGGGAGAAAAGCTGATGTCTCCTCCCCATTGCTCCAATAGTAGTAATTAGCATACAGCACGGGAGACGGTAACGAGGGCCACAGCGGGCCAACGGAGCGACTCCCAGATAGTAATACTAGTAATAGTAATCCCTGGGCGCCGCTCTACATGTCCTGCTATTTAGTTAACAAAGTCCGGCAGGGTCCTGAAGGGATTTAAACCTTCCCTCAAGGGCCTTGAGGCTAATGGAAAGAAAGAGTTAGTAATTTAGTTCAACCATAGGTCCATCAATTTCTCTGAAGAAGAAACAAAGATTTTTTGCTTTATTATATGTTTTATTCACTAGCTATTTGATATACAGTAAATACACACACACAGTTGTCACATTAGATAGTTGATATATGCCTTTGATTTGAGCTTCTGCATGTAAAGTATGCAACAGTCTGACCAGATATAATCATAAGAAACAATCCAGAGCCTGCAAAAAAGTTACTGCTTATTAGTACAACAATCACAATTCAGTACAATTAATAAAATTTAAAAAATACATAAAAATCTAGTTTACCTATTTGCAGCCACCATTGCCACATGAGAGGAAATTCTTGCGTAACTGGGGGAATGAGGGTAAGATTGAGTTTTATCAACAAAACAGTATGCAAGTATCAAACTAATTTTAACTAATAAAAACTAGTTAGAGATAAATATTCCATTGTCTAGTGTTTTTATTTTATGATTATAGAATTTTTTATTTTCTGTACATGATTATGAGGTCAGCCATATTGCCTGAGCTGTTAACAGCATTTACCCTGGGAACACACCTGAGCGTTTTTCAGCGCGTTCAAACGCGCTGAAAAACACTCAACATGTGAAAAGCCATGCATCCCTATGGGCATGGTTCACATTTGGGCGTTTTACAGCGCGTTTGAATGCGCTGTAAAACGCCCAACGCCCAAACAAGTACATGAGCTTCTTTTGGGCGTTTTAACGCGCCTATGGACAATGTTGCCATAGGGGAGAATCACTGAATCGCGCGTATGACGCTCGTTTCTTAGTTACAAAAACGCGCATCCAAAAACGCGCGTAAAACGCGCGTCATACGCGCGATTCAGAAACGCCTAGGTGTGTCCCCAGCCTTAGAGAAGCCACGGTTGAACCACAGACATAATTGTCTGGAGGGGACTCAATGACTTCTGTAGCAGAGAGCTCTAGGCATGATGTATGTGGAGAGAGGGGGAGTAGATACACTACGGACCCTCAGCTATTGTGAAAATTGTGATCCTGTGTTATGTATACCCAGGTATTATATGTCATTGTAATCGGAACTGTGAAGATAATAAGATGAGTACTGCAAAAAGTACAGCAATTCAAATCCAGATTTTATCTGTTTTGTTTTTGCGATGTTCAATGTGTGGTATAAACGACATGATAACTTTATTCTGTGGATCAGTACAATTTATGTCAATGCCAACCTTAATATAATTTTACTCACATTTTTTCTACCTTTGCACAATAAAATTTTTTTATTAACTAACTTGTTTTTTGTTACCTCATTCGAAGGCCCACATAATTTTTATTTTTATGTCAACAAAGCTGTATGAAATCTGGGGGTTTATTTTAGTTTTTGGGATGCGTTGTAGTTTAAATTGGTGCCATATTGTGGTGAATAAGAATTTTTTAGCACTTTTTATTGCATTTGTTTGGGAATTGGAATTGACAAAAAAGTAGCAATTTTGCCAGTTTCATTTTTTAATTAGATTTAACATGTGATAAATAATGTAAATTTTTTTTTTTACAGGGTTTTATTAACGTACCAATAAAAAGTATGTACAGTTTGGTAAAGTTTTTTTACAGTAAAAATTAATTTCTGAAGTTAATACCGAGGTCCTACAAGACCTCGCGAAATAATAACTTCGGCTCATAGTAGCCAATACATTCTAATACTGTACGGAGCGCTCGCTCCGAACAGTATTCTAATGAAGTTTTTTGCAAATCGACTGCGGATGTTTCATCCAAAGTCGATTCACTCATCCCTAGTTTTCAATGAGATTCAGGTCTGGAGAAAGTGCAGGCCACTCCATTTAAGGTAGCCCAGTCTCCAGCAGCCGTTCCCTAATGATGCGACCTCGATGAGCTGGCGCATTGTCATCCATGAAGATGAAATTAGGCCTGTGTTCATGCAGAGGCACAAGGACTGCAATAATGATGTTATTCAAGTAGTATGGGCTTGTCACTGTACTATTACAAAGTGTAGGGCGTTCTGTATTGACTAGACACCCCTGCCCACACTGCAATACCACCAAAACCACCAAATACTCGTCTGGTGACAGCAGTAGCTGGTGCATAGTGCTCTCCTTGACGTTTCCAACATAGTTGATGGCCATCATTACTGCTCAGCGTGAATCAACTTTCATCAGTAAAAAGCACTGAGGCCCACTGGTCCCTCGTCCAGCGTAGATGTTCTCTGGCCCATGCTAGACGATGAAGCCTGTGGCCAGGTACCCTTGCAGGTGATCTAGGACGCAGACCATGCTAATTTAAACGGTTTCAAATGGTCTGACGTGACACTTGGGTGCCTCTCATTTCCCTAAAATGTGCCTGGAGTTGTGTGGCATTCATCATCCGCTTCTACAGAGCATTGTTCACAATGATCGGTCATCAGTGTGGGATGTGGCCAAAGGACGTCCGCTTTTTTGTGACTCGTTCAGTCTCTCTGTATCTCTGTTGCAACCTGCTGATGACACTCTGTGACACTCTAAGCTCTGTGGCCACTTCCGTCTGAGAATATCCTGCTTGAAACCTGGCAATGGCGAGGTACTGTTGATCAATTGTTAGGTGTTGTCTTGGTCTCATGACGTCAAAATGTGAACAGCATGATGAGGAGGACTGTTTAAATACCAATTCTAATTGAACCAGGAAATTTATTGGATCAAACACCTGTTGTGAATTTTGCCATTACGGTCCTTGTTAGAGAACAGCAAGTTGTGCAAAAAGTACTGAAACACTGAACAGCTGGACATGTGCATTTAAACGTTTAGAGAAGGTCACATTAAGTTCATCTGTAAAGGTTAGAGTGCATTTAAGGTTCATCCTGAAATTTTACCCACAAGCCAAATATCCCTAACTTTTTGTGAGCAGGGTATGTGATATAGTTGTAACTATATTGACTCAGAGAATGAAGGAAACAGGTCACTTTAACCGCATAGGGAAAGCAGTAAAAACAAAACCCATAAAACTGTGAAGGAATTTCGTTTTTTTTTTAAAATTCTGCCCCATTTGGAATTTTTTTCCTGATTCCCACTACATTGTATGCAACCGTTAATGGTGCCATTAGAAAATATAACTTGTCCCTCAAAAACAAGCCCTCATACAGCTATGTGAATGGAAACATAAAAAAAGTTATGGCTTTGGGAAAGCTAGGAGTAAAAAACAAAAATGGAAAATCACCTGCTCTTGAAGGGGTTAAGCTACCAGTCTGTCCCTGCTTGGTCTGGTGCTGGGAAACTGTGCGCCCACTATTTTGAAGATAACACAGGTCTGTTTCATCCTCTTTGAATACAGTGTCAATGTCGCGGGAACATTATTGGCACTGTCTCTAGATGCTTGCAAGCCATGAACTTTATACTGTAGCTACGTTTTTCAAAGTTAAACATTGCAATATTCAATTAATGTTATCAGTTTAAAGTAAAAATCCTGCCAGTGATAAAGATTAAGAAAATCAATAAAAATCTCCATTCGTCCACATATACACCACTTACCTGTGCAACAGATGATTACATGAAGAACAGTCACTGTGGCAGAATAATCCCACACCATGGCACCAACAAGAGGGACAAAGAGAAGGCCACTCAAGAAGAAGGTTATCCCTGCAGAAATCACATGAACTGGTGGAAAGAGTAGAATTATAGTAGCATTACAAAGATTTTTAAGTTATGCCAAAATATTGTCCTACAGGTACTGGGCACTATTTTGATGAATTTGGCACAATTTGCAAGGGTATCTGATTTTTACCTATGAAACTGGCTGACCTGTTGCATGTTCTCTTGGCAGCTGAAGGCATCTGTGTTGGTCCCATGGTCATTTGTGCCTGCATTGCTGAGAAAAATTATGTTTTAATATGCAAATGAGCTTCTAAGAGCAACCGGGGCATTGTCATTACTTCTAGAGGCTCTACTCTGCTCAAGCGCCACGTCCTCTGCACTCAGATTGACATGGCCAGGCGTTATGATCTCTTCACTGTCTGGCACTCTCAAAGGGCAGAGGACGTGGCAGTTGCAGAGGGAGCTGAGCCTCTATCAGTAACGGGAACACCTTCATTGCTCTTAGAAGCTTATTTGCATATATTAAAAAAAAAATCTTGGCAATGCGGCCACATATGAACGTGGGACCAACATAGCTGCCAAGCGCACATGCAACAGGTTAGAAGCAGCGGGTCAGGGCACTTTGAATAAAAGATAATCCCCATTTAGGCACTTTGTACCTTACTGGCATATGAAACAAAGTTCTTAAGACAGGGACCAGCAAAAAGAAAACTGAATGTATGTTTTAAAGGGAATGTGTCACCTATATTTTTTCTGCCAGATGAAACCAGATAGTGACACACATCCTTTTTTTTTTATCTGTTTTTATTTTTTGATGATTTATTTATTCCACTTTCTGAACATTATTATCGGGCTGCCATCTTGCCTGAGCTGCTGTTAACATCATTTAGAGATATGCTTTACAGCAGCCACATGGGCCATAGACACAATGGTTAGGAGGAGACCTCATTGACTTCTATGGAAGAGTTTTCTAGGCAAGCTCTGTGACCTGTACAGAGGTCATTTTACAAGCAAGTAGATAAACTTTAACAGCCACGTGTGATCTTGTGATCATAATGAGATGACTGCTGAAAAGTGATCTGGACAGACCAAGAAGTGGCACCTATTATTCGGCTTATTAACCAGTGTGAACACTGGAGGATTTTAGCATTTATTTTAAATGCAGATATTGACATAGAAAATTGAAATTAACATCACCAACACTGAGGCAAAATGTTCCACGCAGATTTAAAATCCTCATGAAAAAGTGACATGTCACTTTTCAATGTGGATTCCATGCAGAAATCCTTGGCAGGTTAGCTGCATCTGCATTAGCCCTAGGAGCCACATAGAATCCCACAGTAGTTGAAGATCTGCAGCAAACATTTTTCTAACATGTATTTCCTCTGTGTGAACATACCCTAAAGTGTATGGCCCTCTTGACCTTTTATTTATGTTATTTGCTACTCTACTTTTATTTATGTGGCTACATAAGAAAATATTTATAGAAATATAGTGTCCTTTAATCTTCTATTCAACAATGCAAAAATGATGACAAGCCTGTTCAACGTCATGTGGAATTTCACAGTGCCAGTCTTAGGCACTATTCACACGTCCGCACCCGTTCCGCAAATTTGCGGAACGGGTGCAGACCCATTTATTTTGAATGGGTGATGGATGCGGAGAGCACACACTGTGCTCTCCGCATCCGCATTTGCGGAGCGCGCCCCGATCTTCCGGACGGCGGCTCCGCAAAAATATAGAGCATGTCCTATTCTTGTCCACAATTGCGGACAAGTATAGGCATCTCTATAGGGCTGGTGGCAAGGTGTGTTGCGGATCCGCAAACTTACGGATCCGCAACACACTACAGACGTGTGAATACGGCCTTAGGCTACTTTCACACTAGCATTTTTACTGGAACCGTCAGGTTTCAGCAAAAACCCATTCCGTTACTTATAATACAACAGCCTGCATCCGTTATGAACGGATCCGATTTTATTATCTTTAACATTGCCAAGACGGATCCGTCATGAACTCCATTGAAAGTCAATGGAGGACGGATCCGTTTACTAATGTGGCAGAGAAAACAGATCCGTCCCCATTGACTTACATTGGGGGTCATGCCGGATCCATCTTGCTCCGCATCCCAGGACGGAAAGCAAACTACAACATGCTGCGGTTTGCTCTCCGGTATGGGAACGCAATTATACAGAACGGAATGCATTTTGGAGCATTCCGTTCTGTTCAGTTTAGTTTTGTCCCTATTGATAATGAATGGGGACAAAACTGAAGCATTTTCTTCCGGTATTGAGACCCTATGACGGATCTCAATACCGGAAAACGAAAACGCTAGTGTGAAAGTAGCCTAAGAAGACTAAATATGGAACTTACATCAAAGTTTTACATTCAGAAATGAATCTGGGCTATATGTCTACCTTGCTGCAAAGAGTAAGGCTATTTAGGCAAATTTCTGCTAAGAAATCACAGACCATGAACACAATGAAAATCATAGTACAATATAATTTATGTGGACGGAGTAGCGACTTTTGCAGTCGAGTTGTTGCAGATTGGAGTTGAGCGAACACCTGGATGTTTGGGTTCGAGAAGTTCGGCCGAACTTCACGAAAATGTTCGGGTTCGGGATCCGAACTCGACCTGAACTTTACCCCGAACTCGAACCCAATTGAAGTCAATGGGGACCCGAACTTTTGGGCACTTAAATGGCTGTAAAATAGCCCTGGAAAGGGCTAGAGGGCTGCAAAAGGCAGCGAAATGTAGGTAAATGCCCTGCAAACATATGTGAACATATGGGAAATGACTTAAAATAAAATAAAATACAAAAAAATAATAAACATTCTAAACTTGAGCCCAAGTGAGTGACAGTGGCACCTGTCACCCAGCAAACAGAGGATGTGGCAGCAACGCCACCACATCTGTCATTGTCACCAAGCATCTCCACCAAATCCCATGGAAGTGTTTAGCTATCAGCTGTCTATCTCCCAAACACTGGAAAGAAAAAGAAATAGAAAGAGGAAGTACCCCCCTACCCATGGCTCTGAATGCCTTATTTCAAACTTCCTGGTCCTTTGAAATGCTGTCATTCTGTCTGGTGGACAGTTTTAAAAACCTTATGGCGGTGGCTGTCCCACAGTACATGTATCCCAGCCGCCGCTACTTTTGCAGGCGAGCCATCCCTACCCTGCACAACTAAGTGGCGGACAAAATCAGGTGTGCACTGCGCAACGCTATTTGTGGCAACGTCCACATAACCAACAACACAGTGGGTAAATGTAGCGGCTGTCCCAAAGGCGGATAGCATTTTTGCGAATGTCCTTCCGCCCCCGAGGACTGCTGGGCATTTCTCTTTGTATCCTGTTACCTCCTCCTCCTCCTCCTACTCGGCTTCCTCCTCCTCTCCCTCCTCCTCATCCACTCAGCGTAACACCTTTACCACCCACAGCAGCACAGCCAGGGGGAAATGACAGCAGGTTGTTTTAAAACTTGTGTGTTTGTGGGACAAACCCCGCACCGCGCAGGAGCTGTGGACAGGCATGGAACAACAGACTGACCATTGGTTGCTGTCACTGAGCCTTGAGCCTCCAGCCCGGCCTGGTGTTGTGCGCCAATGGGCGAAATATACTAGCAGGTCTGGGCCTAGCCGGTTTGACACACATCCCCTGCCTGCCACATGTGCTGAATTTGGAGTGCAGAAATTCCTAAACACCAGACAGTGAAAATCAATTCAGTTAATCGAACACACACAACACCCCCACCCCCCCTTTCACTCAAACCATTAACAAACTATTTACAAATTTTCTTAAAAACATATTAAAATAACTATAATGTAGCTAAACTTACTATATAAACAAAAAAAACTCTATACATGCCTTATCCTTAACTTAAGGCCAGTGACATCCAAGTGGCTCGAAGGGTGGGTTCCTGCACCAACATAGTCCCTGGCCTGGAACACAATTGTCCAGCCAGGGCACAGTTCTGGAGGATGAGGAGGATAAGTAGGATGAGGAGGAGTAGGAGGAACCGTGTTCTCAGCAGGGTGGCACCCAAGCCCGCTCACGGGCAGCTGGGTCACTATCAGCACCTCAGAAGGCTGGGTTAGCATTGGCGAAATGTGGGAAAGCTTTGTCATCACGCCACAACAACCTGCACCACCAGCTGATCTGGAACGTCTTAGCAGGAAGCAGCATTTCAGCAACATGGTGGAAGAGTACACGTACTGACTAATGGGTTTGCCCATGGGTGTAGCTACAGGGAAGCGTGGGAAGTACACTGTTTTTGGTCCCTGACCTAGAAGGGGCCCATCCAGGAGGAGGAGGAGGAGGAGGACTAAAAGACTTTGTCAGGGCCCCCTCAACAGTATTATACAATGAAATTAGATACAGTGGCAGTATAGCAAGTGTAGAAAGCGGATGGAAAATAAACCCAAACAGCCTCACACCCTACACACTCAACACCCCCCCCCCCCTTCACTCAAACTATTAACAAACTTTTTACAAATTTACTTAAAAACATATTAAAATAATTATAAGGCAGCTAAACTAACCATATAAAGAAACAAAACTATATACACACCTTATCCAGAGGGTGGGTATCTGCACCAACATAGGCCCTGGCCTGGAACACAATTGTCCAGCCAGGGCACAGTTCTGGAGGATGAGGAAGAGGAGTAGGAGGAACGCCGGGGGGTAAAGAGGACACAGATGATATACCTCCCTCAAAGAGGATAGCTTTGTCCTTGCCTCTGGGCAGCCTGGCAGACATGAGCGACTACATGCTGCAGTGCCTGCGCAACGACCACCCAGTTACTGCCACATTCTAACTTGTGCTCATTACTGGGTGGCCACCCTGCTGCATCCCCGTTACAAGGACAACGTGCCGTCCTTAATTCCCTCACTGGAGTGTAATAGGAAGATGAGCCTGCTAGTAGACACGCTGCTTATGGCATTCACACCTGACACCGGGGACTCAGTGGAAGCACAAGGCGAAGGCAGAGGAGGAGGAGGAAGAATTTGCCAATGCAGCTGGGTCACCAGCAACACCTCAGAAGGCACGGTTAGCATGGGCAAAACGTGGAAAAGCTTTGTCATCACGCCACAACAACCTGCAGCACCAGCAGATCTGGAACATCTTAGAAGGAGGCAGCATTTCAGCAACATGGTGGAACAGTACACGTACTGACTGATGGGTCTGCCTAGGGGAATAGCTTCAGGGGAAGCAGGGGAAGCAACTGCTTTGGAAAGAGCCCATCCAGGAGGAGGAGGAGGCCTAACAGTATTATACAATGAAATTATATACAGTGGCAGTACAAACAGTGTAGAAAGCGAATGGAACAGCTGCTGGGCTTGGTCTGAGAGAGCGATCTTTAGTAGCCACAGGCATGGCGGCATGAAAGGAAGGGGTTTGCACAAAAATTACTGGGGGAGGGGGGCCCCATTCAAAAATTTGCTGTGGTGCCCAATCATTTCTAGCTACGCCACTGGGTCTGCCCCATTCAACTTCTGGGTCATCAAATTAGGCACATGTCCTGAGGTTGCCCTTTAAGCCTTGGAGGTGCTGGCCTACCCTGCAGCCACTGTATTGTCTGAACGTGTGTTTAGCATGGCTGGTGGCATTATCACAGACAAGCGCATCCGCCTATCTGCAGACAATGTGGGCAAGCTTTCGTTTATTAAAAAGAACCAGGCATGGATCCCACAGGACTTGTTTGTACCTTATGCAGAATAGACATGTATACCGGCCTCACCCAACCACTGTTATACTACCGTGCACTTACACTTTTTTTTTTTTCCCCAATGTTTTGTGGTCTACACTAATTTATTTAAAAAAAATAAAAAATAAAAAAACAGTTATTGGCGACTACCTTTGGATTCACAGCCCAAAAAGGCTTTATTACATGCAAGAATGTAACCGCCAGTTGTAAGTTCCCTGTCAGTTATGCAGTGAAGGGTTTGTACCTGGCAAAAATGGTAATATTTCACCCAACAATTTAAAATCTATCCTTTGCCAGACAGTATAAAACTTGGCAAGCCACAGCTGGGACACCAGATTTAGGGTATTGCTATTTTGGCAATTGAATTTCACACCAGAACAAAATCTATCCTTTGCCGGACACTATTAAACTTGGCCAGCCACTGCTGGGACACCAGATTTAGGGGATTGCTATTTTGGCAATTGAATTTCAGCTCAGAACAAAATCTATCCTTTGCCGGATACAATTAAACTTGGCCAGCTACAGCTGAAACCACTGATTTATGGTATTGCTATTTTGGCAACTGAATTCCACCCCAGAAAATAATAAATCCTTTGCCGGACACTATTAGGCCCCTTTTACACGGGCGTGATTTCCGCGCGGGTGCAATGCGTGAGGTGGACGCATTGCACCCGCATTGAATCCGAACCCATTCATTTCTATGGGGCTGTGCACATGAGCGGAGATTTTCACGCATCACTTCTGCGTTGCGTGAAAATCGCAGCATGCTCTATATTTAGCGTTTTTCACGCAACGCAGGCCCCATAGAAGTGAATGAGGCTGCAGGAAAATCACAAGCATCCGCAAGCAAGTGCGCATGCAGTGCGATTTTCCCGCATGGTTGCTAAGCGACGGGACCCGATCTTCATTATTTTCCCTTATAACATGGTTATAAGGAAAAATAATAGCATTCTCAATAAAGAATGCTTTGTAGAATGTTGATTAAGTGGTTAAAAATAAAAAACTTAACTTACCTTAGCCACTTGATCGCGTAGTTGGCGATCTCTCTTCTCTCTTCAAGCATTAGCTGTAGTCTAAAGGACCTGTGATGACGTCACATCACATGGTCCAATCACATGGTCCGTGATGGACCATGTGATTGGACCATGTGATGTGATGTCATCACAGGTCCTTTAGACTGCAGCTAATGCTTGAAGAGAGATCGCCAACTACGCGATCAAGTGGCTAAGGTAAGTTGTTTTTTATTTTTAACCACTTAATCAACATTCTACTAAGCATTCTTTATTGAGAATGCTATTTTTTTCTCTTAAAACCATGTTATAAGGGAAAATAATAAAATCTCCAGAATACTCAACCCGAAACCGGACTTCAGTGATGAAGTCCGGCTTCGAGTCTGGATACCAAACATGACGATTTTTCCAACGCGCGTGCAAAACGCATTACAAAAGTTTGCACACGCCCGGTAAAATAGCGCATATTCCCGCAACGCACCCGCATCCAATACGGGCGTCAAACGTGATGCCCATGTGAAAGAGGCCTTAAACTTGTCCAGTCACAGCTGGAACACCAGATTTACGGTATTTCTATTTTTGCAACTGAATTTCACCGCAGAAAATAATATATCCTATGATGGACACTATGAAACTTGTCCAGCCACTGCTGGGACACCAGATTTACGGTATTGCTATTTTGCCAATTGAATTTCACCCCAGAAAAAAATATATCCTTTGCCGTACACTATTAAACGTGGCCAGCCACAGCTGAAACCACTGATTTATGGTATTGCTATTTTGGCAATTGAATTTCACCCCAGAACAAAATATATCCTTTGCCGGACACTATTAAACTTGCCCAGCCACAGCTGAAACCACTGATTTATGGTATTGCTATTTTGTCAATTGAATTTCACCCCAGAACAAAATATATCCTTTGCCGGACACTATTAAACTTGGCCAGCCACAGCTGAAACCACTGATTTATGGTATTGCTATTTTGGCAATTGAATTTCACCCCAGAACAAAATATATTCTTTGCCGGACACTATTAAACTTGGCCAGCCACAGCTGAAACCACTGATTAATGGTATTGCTATTTTGGCAACTAAATTTCACCCCAGAAAATAATAAATCCTTTGCTGGACACTATTAAACTTGTCCAGCCATTGCTGGAACACCAGATTTACGGTATTGCTATTTTAGCAATTGAATTTCACCCCAGAAAATTATCTATCCTTTGCCGTACACTATTAAACTTGGCCAGCCACTGCTGGGACACCAGATTTACGGTATTGCTATTTTGGCAATTGAATGTCACCCCATAAAAGAATATATCCTTTGCCGTACACTATTAAACGATGACAGACACTGCTGGGACACCAGATTTACGGTATTGCTATTTTGGCAATTGAATTTCACCCCAGAAAAAAATTAATCCTTTGCCGTACACTATTAAACTTGGCCAGCCACAGCTGAAACCACTGATTTATGGTATTTCTATTTTGGCAATTAAATTTCACCCCAGAACAAAATATATCCTTTGCCGGACACTGTTAAACTTGGCCAGCCACAGCTGAAACCACTGATTTATGGTATTGCTATTTTGGCAACTGAATTTCACCCCAGAAAATAATAAATCCTTTGCCGGACACTATTAAACTTGTCCAGTCACAGCTGGAACACCAGATTTACGGTATTTCTGTTTTTGCAACTGAATTTCACCGCAAAGAATAATATATCCTATGACGGACACTATGAAACTTGTCCAGTCACAGCTGGAACACCATATTTACGGTGTTGCTATTTTGGCAATTGAATTTCACTCCAGAAAATGATCTATCCTTTGCCGGACACTATTAAGCTTGGCCAGCCACTGCTGGGACACCAGATTTACGGTATTGCTATTTTGGCAATTGAATTTGACCCCAGAAAATTATCTATCCTTTGCCAGGCACTATTAAACTTCGCCAGCCACTGCTGGGACACTAGATTTAGGGGATTGCTATTTTGGCAATTGAATTTCACCACAGAAAAAAATCTATCCTTTGCCAGACAGCAGACAGTATTACACTTGGCTAGCCACAACTGGAACACCAGATTTAGGGGATTGCTATTTTGGCAATTAAATTTAACCCCTTAATAAAATATAGAAATTTCTATCCTGAGTTTCTCGGGGTGTCAATAAGCACAGCCAAGCCCCTGATGTAGGATATAGCAAAAAAAAAACTAGTATTGATGAATTGATGGACTTGGTGGCAGCTTGTGCTGGTGCACCACAAGACACAAAATGGCCACCGATCAAAGTGACAGAAAAACGCTCTGTGCAGCCTAAAAACCAGTGAGCAATTAACTAGCAGAAGTTGAATGATTCACAGCTGTAGATCGATCACTTCATTAGGTGTTTTTGCTGATTTTTCCCTGCCTAATCTCGCCCTCACAGAAGCTGCGTCCTTTACCTACACTAATCAGAGCAGTGTGACGTGCGGCGCTACGCGACTCCAGCTTAAATAGAGGCTGGGTCACATGCTGCACTTGGCTAATCACAGCCATGCCATTAGTAGGCATGGCTGTGATGGCTTCTTAAGGCAAGAAGTAAAACGCTAGCTGATTGGCTGCTGTGCAGCCCTTCAGAAAGCGGGAAGAAATCGCCGAACAACGGACCAGAACTTTTTTGAAAATGTTCGGGTCCGGGTCCGTGTCCCGAACACCCCAAAATTCGGTACGAACCCGATCTATGCTCAAACTGTTCGCTCAACCCTATTGCAGATGTTGGGACAATGTATGCAGCAAAAAAAAATCTGCTATGTGTGAATATTTACTAGAAAATGGCAGACATCAGTTGAGAGACGACATGGGACAGGGCATGAAAAGATAATAAAGCTTGTTGTAATACTCACCTAAATATTGAGAGCTACTGAGAGATGGTGTAATCTTGTGTCTAAATGGTAACATCCAATCAAAATCTTCTATCCTAAAAAATGTATACATAAATAAAAATTACAATGATAGATTAAAGAAATATTAAAGGTATGGTGGTTCTTCTTGAACAGTAATGCTTGTTTTCCCAGAAACAGCACAACTCATGCCGTTGGACTGCATTTAGTCCTGCACCTTTTCTCCTTCAAGTGAATGGGGTAGTGTTTTTGAAAAATTAACAGACCCTTTTTTTAAAATCTTGGACAAATGCTTTATAAAGAAATTGAAATATTATATTGATTTGTAAATAGTGAATTTGGTATATCCACTTGTATAATAATGTAAGACCCTGCAATAATAACTTTATTTCTCCAAGTTGCGTTGCTTGAGCAAGAGTATCTTCATACTGAAAGTAGGCTATGTACACCTTTGGAGGCAATTTTTGTTTACGATTGCATTTTACTAATTTTTGGCTAAAAATCATTTTTTAATTGGCCTTTATTAAAAATATTGAGCCGTTCTGTCACAAATAGTTAACCGTTTTTTAACTGTGTGACTAGCACTTTCACTTTGTGCATAAACCTTATCTCTAAACTACTAAGAGGTCATAAACACTTATTTAAGCCACATTCTTATCAGTAAGATAAGAACTGAGCTATAATGATTGTTAATAACAACTCTCTGACTGACGGAAAAAAGAGAAAATCCTAAGGCTGCTACTAGAGCATCTCAGCTATGTATAGAAAAAGGGCTCAATATTTTTAATAAAGGCCAACTGAAAAAAAAGATTTTTAGCTCAAAATGAGTACAATGCATTAATTTAAAAAATTGCCCCCAAAGGTGTACATAGGCTTTAAAGTTAAGCAAGAGAAGTAACCCGATGTGGGGCATGGGTACACTGTATACAGCTCCTCAGGAAAAGCCAGCATTCTACAAATTTTAAAAATCTAGTCCACAAGGAGATACATAAGGCATAGTGCAATCTTTTGGATAATAGATTTGTACATCTTAACACATGGATTAGGCACAATTACCTTCAGCTAATGCTCTTATATTTTAGTTATGTGAAATGCTGTCCAGGCTCTTACCTCATGAATCCTGCACACAGGGTGCTTGCCATGTAGAACAGCGTATAAAAGATGAGAATGCAGAGGAAAATATGGAAATGGATGTTCTAGGGGAAATAATATATTCAGATATAATAGACAAAAGTATTATAATAGTAATAGCATTAGTAATAGGCAGAAAAATAAATAAAAATCATACACTTCCTGGTCTGATCACAAAATCTAATTTCAGATTTTGCAGTGTCATCCCAAGCAGCCAAAGCAAGACGTGCAGGCACATTTATCAATCCTGTATGCCAGAAAATAGGTAAAAATTCGCAAATCTTTGCACACAACCCCTTTACACAAGAATTTGCAACTTTTTGAGGTTTTTGCCCCATTTTCTAAACAGTGGGCAGTACAGGGCCAGGTCTAGCCAGTCTGGCAGATTTGTCATACTTTATTTATTATAGTGTATTTTACGTCAGGAAGCTGTAGTAAATTTTACCTAAAGTCTAGGCCAGCACTCTTGCTGGCATAGATTTCAGGTCTGGCACCTGCACCTGCAGAGATGCGACCCAAATATTAACAGGTATGCTCTTCTTAATAACTGTGGCGCATCTCATCCCAGGAGGGCAGGGATTAAAGGGGTTGTCTGAGTTTTTTTTTTAAATGTCCCCCCTAGTGGGATCTGGAAGCTGTCTTTAGTGGGCTTTCGGTCCCTGCATGTAAACCAATAGCAATCATTGGACTCAGTGGTGATGTGTCTCAGCAGTGTCTATTTGATAACTTTTTATTCAATTTTTTTGGGATGTGAAATGACCAAAAAAACTGTGAATTGGCCATTTTTATTTTATATTCAATATGACATTATCTGTACGACAAAAATGTTCATTTTTTAATAGTTTGGGTATTTTAGGATGCAGTAATACTAATCATCTTTATTTTTCATAGTTTATTTTTTAAATTGGAAGTGTGATTTGAATATTTGTTTTAAACCTTTTTTTAAAAACTTTTTTCACATTAATTTGTTTCTCCCTACATATTACTGGTGTATGTATAGTTATATATTGTCGATATTGTAATCAAGGACAAGGTTGACCACTTACCTCTAGGCTACTGCCTTATCATATTGAGAATATTTTCTATACTTAGGCTACTTTCATACTAGCGGCAGGATGGATCGGACAGGCTGTTCACCCGACAGAACAGCCTGTTGGATCCGTCCTGCCGCTAGTGTGAAACTAGCCTTAGAAAGCTAATACATATTACTGGTTTCTTTATAATCAGTTATTGTGCCCGTGAATAAACCAGTAATATGTATTAGCTTTCTAAGTATAGAAACCGTCTATTCTTAACATGGTACAGCTATAGTAAGTAGTCTATAGTATATGTATGTAAGGGATCTCCTGGCACTCCGACTGGGTACCTCCGTTGATGGATGCTCCTAGTGCTTCCCGAGTACTCCAAGCACTCCGCTTGACACCGTAAGCACTGCCGCCCCCACGGACCTCCGTAGCTTGGTTGGGGTCTCCCCATACTCCACCCACCCTGGACCCAAGGCCGGGCTCCAACTTCCAGTGGGTTCTCTGCTTAGACCAGAGAGCGATACAGGAACAGGAACAGCTCTCACAATGATTATAGCAATCCCCAGAGTGTAGTTCTCCAATCTCCTAAACATGATCCCAGACTTCATAAAGGGTAGAATAGAACCCTTTAATGCCAGCCAGCACTCACTATTTATACAATTCCACAGGCCAGAGGCACACACCCTCTGCCTGTGATACAGTTAACTAAGACAATGGACTAAATCAATATACATATACAGTTTAAGAAGTCTACCAACATAACGCAATCAAACATGAACAGTATGCAAACAGACATCCCTTCGCCAGTATCTTAATGAATGAATAGGGAGAGAGGAGACACATGTGATGGGATTATCTCCTGAGTCTATCATAGGGTGATCTACTCATCTACACCAAAGTCGGCTACTCCTAGAGTCAGCTCTCTTAAAAAAATAGCACAAAGGGACAAATAAACTTTAACACATTCATTGGGAGTCTCAGTGCAGAGTTAACCTGTGTTGTTGGATTCACCCCATGCACTTTTAATGGGCAATAGGAAAGATGTGGCCTACAACTCCACACATAAATCAGGGTTCATAGTTTCTTGTAACCCCAAGAGGTCTGAGGGGGCCTCCATGGTTCTGGGTCCAGAGTCCGTAGGAAGGAAGCAGCCCCAGTGATGGTTCAGTCCGTCACATTTCTCCCCTCCCAACAGTAGACTAACCAGGTACCAGACCCCAACTGGTCTGGACCTGTGTTAGTCGGACGAGATAAATCCAAAACCTCTTCCTACTGGTCCGTTTGACTTGGCTGCAGGAGAGTGAAGCCACCCATGTCATCTCCTGGGTAAAGACACTGCCTCTGGGGAGAGAGGTAGGTCAGCTCTCTCTTCTCCCTGGATCTCCATCTGCTGCTGGGGAGCGAGGTTGGCTACCTCTTCTCCCTGATCTCCATCTGCCAATGGGGAGAGAGGTCGGCTACCTCTTCTCCCTGTATCTCCATCTGCTGCTGGGGAGAGAGGTCGGCTACATCTTCTCCCTGGAACTCCATCTGCCGCTGGGGAGAGAGGTCGGCTACCTTTTCTCCCTGTGTCTACATTTGCCGCTGGGGAGCAAGACCTGTGTCTGTTCTCCCAATAATATACTTGGCTGCTGTGGAGTGGGACCGACTGTCCCTACTCTCGGGAACTCTGGCTATAGTGAGGGATCTGGGTTGGCTGTCCAGCATCCCAGAAGGGCCGGTAGAGAGACCTCAGTCCCATCTCCACCTGCCGACTGGAGGTCTTCCCAGGACCAGTCTATGAGGTCCCCTTTCTCCACAGCTGGAACTGAAGCAGGGGCTACCTCAGTCGGGTCTACCCAGCTGTAAGGTTGTAGGTCTGGAACTGCCACCCAGCTCTCCTGCAGTGTATATTGGGGCTGAATTGAGCTGAGGAAGTATTGGTACTTCTGCTCCAGCTCCCACTCCATTGTCTAGAGATGCCAGGTCTTATCTCACCTCTCTCACTGTAGCCCAATCATGCATACCCTCTCTGTAGTCATTGATATCCCAGAACCGGGACTCTCCAGCATCTCCGAACTCTGGTTCTGCGAAGGCCTCAAACAACAGGCCAGAGCCATCGTAATCCTTACCCTTTGGCCTGTTGTGCTCAGCCATCCAGGGGGAGTGCCGAATCGAGTACCACCAGAGTGCCTGGTAGGCGTCATCTAGCCAAAGCTCCTCCCATACCAGGCTCTCGAGTTCTGTCACACACTCATCCAGGGGCTGCTCTCCCAGGTGGGGCATTCGCAGGGCCACTCGCATCTGCAACCGCTGCTCTTCACTGGGGAGACTCTTGCTCCACCGATGCTGCACGTCCTCCAGGGCCTCGTGCCATACACCTTTCTGGACTTAAGAAAATATAGGCTCCAGCACTCACTTTTGTTGAAGTATCATTCCTCGATTTTATTGTGCAAAATCTTCATAGATATACGGAACACAATCTCCCTCAAGTGTGGCAACTGTTTACGCGTTTCAAAAAACTTTCTTATTCGTAACAGTATTTGGTGTCTGATCCTTTGGATGGATATAGTCAACTGAGCATTGTTGACCCGCCCACTCTCTGCTAGGGAGAGGGGGGGGGGATGGGCAACAATTAACATGCACCTGGGACCAGCGACACCTATGTGCTCTACAACATACATATGGCAAGTTAAAATAAAGGTGCTTTAGCTTTGAGTAAGTAATACATAGTTTTGTTACCATCAAGTATCGCACCTTATACATACAACAAACACATGTTAAAAGTACTTGTATACAAGTTTCTGTGAAGGTTTCGTTGACCTGGGCTCCATGTTCACGGGTAACACAGAATCTAGGATAGTGAGCTGGATACCTACCTTGAACTTTGAGTATGAACCTTTCTGGACTGCATCCCTGTAATCCGGGTGATCCTCCTCTTTATCATGGAACGCTGTCCAAGTACTAGCTGATTCCATGCTGCTGTAGCAAGGGCCGCTGTACGAGTACTAGCGTTGCACTAATTATAAATCCACACGTTACCAGTCTCTAAGGTGCTACTCCTCGCACTAGGACGCCATCCTACTGCTGCCACCACTGTAATGGATCTCCTGGCATCCCGACTGGGTACATCCTTGATGGATGCTCCTAGTGCTTCCCGAGTGCTACAAGCACTCTGCTTGACACCGTAAGCACTGCCGCCCCCCACGAACTGCCGTAGCTTGGTTGGGGTCTCGCCATACTCCGCCCACCCTGGACCCAAGGCCGGGCTCCAGCTTCCAGTGGGTGAACCTCTGCTTAGTCCAGAGAGCGATACAGGAACAGCTCTCACAAGAGCTAGGGATTATACTCTGGAGAGTATAATGATTATAGCAATCCCCAGAGTGTAGTTCTCCAATCCCACAAACATGAGCCCAGACTTCATGAAGGGTAGAACAGGACCCTTTAATGCCAGCCAGCACTCACAATTTATACAATTCCACAGGCCAGAGACACACACCCTCTGCCTGTGATACAGTTAACTAAGACAATGGACTAACTCAATATACATATACAGTTCAAGAAGTCTACCAACATAACGCAATTAGGGTTGAGCGAACCATGAACTGTAAAGTTTGGGTTCGTACCGAACATTACGGTTTTTCGCACCCGGACCCGAACATTTCCGTAAAAGTTCAGGTTCGTTGTTCGGCGATTTCCTCACGCTTTTTGAAAAACTGCAGGGCAGCCAATCAACAAGCGTTTCACTACTTTGCCCTATGAAGCCATTACAGCCATGCCTACTATTGGCATGGCTGTGATTGGCTAAGTGCAGCATGTGACCCAGCCTCTATTTAAGCTGGAGTCACGTAGCGCTGCACGTCACTCTGCTCTTCTCAGTGTAGGGATAGGATGCTGCTTCTTTGAGGGAGAGATTAGGGAAGAAATCTGTTGAACTTGGTGGTGTTAACTCTTCAAACTACAGCAATTATTGAGGGTGCTATGCTACATATTTGTACCCAGCCCTGAGCCCAGTGATACTGCAAAATCATTTTTAATCCATCTGTTACTGAGGTGGGGGTCGGCGGCTATTTTAGCAACTGCAGTGTCCTTGGAACTGCATTTGACCTGCATGTGTGCCAGCCAGCGAGGTACATCAGTCTAATTATTTTTTGGTAGCTCAGTGGAGGAAAAATTCCTTTTTTATGGCAGGTCCAGTCCCCCTACATTACCTATTTTATAATTTTGGGGTGACATAGTGCATTTCTGTAGTTGGTTGAATAAACCCGTACTGTCGTACCACAGAGCACGTTTGCATACACCGCTGAAAAACCTATTTTAAAATTTTGCGGTGACATAGTGCATTTCTGTAGTTGGGGAAATAAACCCGTACTGTCGTACCACAGAGCACGTTTGCGGACACCACTGAAAAACCTATTTTAAAATTGTGCGGTGACATAGAGCTTTTTTGTAGTTGCTGTAATAAACCTGTACTGTCGTACCACAGAGCACGTTTGCGGACACCACTGAAAAACCTATTTTAAAATTGTGTGGTGACATAGAGCTTTTTTGTAGTTGCTGTAATAAACCTGTACTGTCGTACCACAGAGCACGTTTGCATACACAGCTGAAAAACCTATTTTAAAATTTTTGGGGTCACATACTGCATTTCTGTAGTTGGGTTAATAAACCCGTACTGTTGTGCAACAGAGTATGTTTGCATACAACACAGAAAAAACTGCATTTCTGTAGTTCAAATTTTTGTTGATAGTGAAGTAATTGTATTGAATTGCTCCGTTACACTGTTGTGTGATCTAAAGAAATGTATTCTGTTTGTGACACGGGCACTGACTTACTGTTAGTGAACTTAATTGTTGACTTTTAGCAGTTAAATTGATACCGGAGATAAGCCATCTGTTAGTTTGGTGGGTGAAAGCAAATAATGAGGAGAACATCAAATAAGGGACGTGGGCATGGTCGTGGTGGTGTTGGTGAAGCTGCTGTTGCTGGGAGAGGACGTGGCCGTTCTGCACCAGCTAGAGGTCCAAGTGAAACACCTTCCTCAGGTGCGAGTAGGCGACAGAACTTGCAGCGTTATTTGGTAGGCCCGAATGCCGCTCTACGGATGGTGAGTCCAGAACAAGTACAGGCGATAGTGGCGCCAGTTCCTTCACAGTATCTCCCCCCAAGTTCTCTGCAGAAAGCTCAGAATTGGTACCTGCATCCCATGCCCATTAGTCTTTCACCTCCCCCCCCTTGCAAAGCAGCCAAGCAGCCTGAGCTCTAAGTCATGCAGCAGACTCTTGTGCTTTTTGATGACTTTGCTGGCAGGGTTTTCCCAGTCCATCCACATAGCCCTGCCCCAGAAGTGGAAGACATTGAATGCACTGATACCCAACCACTTATGTTGCAGGATGAGGAGATGGGAATGCCACCGCAGCACGTCTCTGTTGATGTTGAAACACATGTGCCAACTGATGCGGCTTTCTGCAGTGTGCAGACCGGCGAGGAGGGCAGGGGTCAAGAATGGGTGGAAAATGATGTGGAGGATGATGAGGTCCTAGACCCCGACTGGACTTAAGTTCATGCTAGTGACGTGTGCAGTTCTGAGGAAGAGCCGTTGGTCGCACTGAGGCAACAGCACAGCAAAAGAGGGAGCAGGCCGTCCCCGAGACAGTACGCCTGCTACTGCCCACCACACCCAGGGACCTAGCACACCAAAGCCAGCTCCAATGAGTTTATTGGCGTGGCAAAAGAGGATGTGCCACCAACACCACCTCTGTCATCATCACCAAGCATCTCCACCATGTCACACGCAAGCTTTCACCTCCCCATCTCCCAAACACTGGAGAGAAAGAGAAAATACCCACCTACCCACCCTCGATCCCTGGTCCTAAATGCCAGCATTTCAAAATGACTGGCCTTTGAAATGCTGTCATTCCGTCTGGCGGAGACGGACTGTTTTAAACAGCTGATGACGGTGGCTGTCCCACCGTCGTTCCCTACCACCAATCAAGTGTGCACTGCGCAACGCCATCTGTGGCAAGGTCCACATAACCACAGATACATGGACCACTAAGCACGGACAGGGACGCTATATCTCCCTAACTGCACACTGGGTAAATGTAGTGGTGGCTGGGCTCGAGGCGGATAGCGGTTTGGCGCATGTCCTTCCACCACCGAGGATCGCAGGGCATTATTCTTTGCCTCCTCCTCTTCTACCAGCTCCTCATCCGTTAAGCAAAGACCTTCACCACCAACTTTAGCACAGCCAGGGGTAAACGTCAGCAGGCGATTTTAAAACTCATGTGTTTTGGGGACAAACCCCACACCGAACAGGAGCTGAGGAGGGCATAGAAGAACAGACCGATGAGTGGTTGCTGCCAGTGAGCCTCAAGCTCGGCCTGGTGGTGTGCGATAATGGTCGAAATCTCGT
The DNA here is from genome assembly GCA_033119425.1 of Bufotes viridis. Taxonomy (NCBI): domain Eukaryota; kingdom Metazoa; phylum Chordata; class Amphibia; order Anura; family Bufonidae; genus Bufotes; species Bufotes viridis. The sequence goes on along the minus strand of CM065591.1, from coordinate 236,111,178 downwards.
AGCAGCTCTGGGACTAGCCGGTTTGATGCACATCCCTTGCCTGGCGCATGTGCTGAATTTGGTGGTGCAGAAATTCCTTTAAAACTACCCAGACATGTCAGAGCTGCTGCAGAAAGTACGATCCGTCTGTGAGCACTTTCGGTGTTCTCACCCTGTTGCTGCTTGCCTGTCTGCGCTGCAGCGTAATTTTGGCCTTCCTGCTCACTGCCTCATATGCGACGTGCCTACCAGGTGGAACGCCACCTTGCATATGCTGGAGAGACTGTGCGAGGAGCAGCAGCAGGCAATAGTAGGGCAATGATGTAAGAGGTTGTGGCACAGGAGGAAGAGGGGGCATTTCACAGGGTTTCAGGCCAGTCATTCAGAAGTAGCTCAGAGGGTGGGTTCCTGCACCAGTAGAGGCCAGTTACACGTGGCCAACCAGGGCACAGTTCTGGAGGACAAGGAGGATGAGGTAGAGGAAGAGGAACCGAGTTCACAGCAGGGTGGCACCCAACTCAGCTCATGGCCATCACTGGAACGTAGCTGGGGGGATACGGAGGACACAGACAATACACCACTTACAGAGGACAGCTTATCCTTACCTCTGGGCAGCCTGGCACACATGAGCGACTACATGCTGCAGTGCCTGCGCAACAACCGCAGAGTTGCCCACATTTTAACTTGTGCTGACTACTAGGTTGCCACCCTGCTGGATCCCCATTACAAAGACAATCTGTCATCCTCAATTCCCTCACTGGAGCGTGAAGTAGCCAAATCAGGGTTCATAGTTCCTTGTAACCCCAAGAGGTCTGAGGGGTTCTCCATGGTTCTGGGTCCATGCTCCGTAGAAAGAAGGCTAGCCCTCAGGCTTCTCCAGCAGCCCCAGTGACGGTTCAGTCCGTCCCAATGTACATGCTAGGACAGCATGCTGATGTCTAGTCCTGTCAATCAAAGGGAAGTGTGCAGAGCATAGGGGTGTTACAGAAGCAGTGCTTCAAGGATTCAGCCCCACCTCTTGGTGCAACATGCTCATTTGCATCTGAATAAAAATGCATATCTCTCTCTACAGATGTTTAACATACAGGTAAAAGAAAGGTATCATTTTAATCAGCATGATCAACCCTACCAGACAATATGCCTGGTTTAAGGGTTGATCACACTGACAGAGACTCTTTAAATGGCTTGTCCCACCTCAGGAACTTATCACCTATCTAAAAGATGGGTATCAGTATCTGATCAGTGGGGGTTCAACTGCTGGGACCCTCACTGATGATGAGAACGGGGTTCCAGAGTCCCCAGAGCTAATTGACTAGTGATCACACATGCACACTGCCAGTCCATTCATTCACTTATCATGGGACTGACAGAAGTAGCCAAGAGTTGTACTCGTCTTCTCTTCAGCAGTCTCATAGAAAATGAATAGACTCATGCATGACTATCACTCCATTCACTCAAGAGGCCTGTTCTTGTGATCGGATCCCCACCTGTGGATAGGTGGCAAGCTCTTATGGTCGGACAACCCTTTTAATGTCATCAAAACCCCTCGATTATCTAACATGTATTGGGACTTCTCCTAACTCTCCCCCAATAGCAGTAAGATTTTAACATGCCTGAGCCTTTTGTTCCAGGGAAGTAAGACCACAGCATTGTTGTCTGGCACAAGTACGGCTGAAACGATTTCTCGATTGAATCGAGTAATTAGACACCAAAAAAATCCTCAATGCAAATTTTTTGCATCGAGGATTCGTTTGTGTCATGTGACCACGGAGCAGTAGTGAAGCGCTTTCTATTATTCACCGCTCCATGGTCACCCGCCGGCCCGCACCATGACCATGCTGCACTTTCTACCTGACACATCGTCAGGACATAGTGCACGTAATCGTGACCTGACGCTGTGTGATGTCAGGATGACAGTGCAGCGTGCGGAGAAGAAGATGGATGAGCTGTGGAGCGGCGCCCCTACAGGAGAGGTAAGTATTTTATTTCACTGGCGCTAGGGACATGGCTAGGAGGGGAGTGATGGTGGCACAGGGGGGCAAGCTAATGGCACTGGGGAGCACCTGATGGCACTGAGGGGCAACTGGTGGCACTGGGGGGCAAGATGATGGCACTGGGGGGCAAGCTGATCACACTGGGGCAAGCTGATGGCACTGGGCAGAAAGCTAATGGCACTGGGCAGAAAGCTGATGGCACTGGGCAGAAAGCTGATGGCAGTGGGGAGGAAGTTGATGGCACTGGTGGGGGAAGCTGGTGGTGGCACTGAGGGGGCAGCTGATGGCACTGGGGGGGAAGCTGATGGCACTGGGTGGAAGCCAATGGCACTGGGGGGAAGCTGGTGGCACTGAGGCGGCAGCTGATGGCACTGAGGGGGCAGCTGATGGCACTAGGGAGGAGTCTGATGGCACTAGGGTGGAAGTCTGATGGCATGGGGGAACCTGATGAGTTTTTATAAAAAAAAAACATTCTTTTAATTAGGCTTTTGTTATATGAGTTCTCAATTAATCATTGGATTAATCAATAGAATACTCGATTACAAAAATAGTCCATAGCTACGGCCCTAGACACAAGTTCGCTCCCCTATTAAGAATACATGCACTGTCAGCTGAGGCAAGCAGGCACTTGCATGGGGCAGTCAAGTGAGACAGTGAAAGAGTGGCACTTAGCTGCCAATTATTTTTATTGTATGGCCAGCTAAATTGACACCTTTAGAAGTATAAATCCCTATTCTTCATTATTGCTTAGCTGACCACTGCATGTAAAGGGATTGTCTAGTTTCATGATACTAAAGACCTATCTTTAGGATAGGTTGTCAATATCCAACAAGTTGGGGTAGAAGGGGCCATAGCGCTCATGCAAGCACTGCATCCTCTTCAAGTTTTACCTGCAAGCCATCTACTTTGTAATGGTGGTGCAGTGTATTTATAGCTGTTCATCCCATTCACTTGTAACAGATGAGCGAGCTTTAATTATCCCAAACTGCCACTATAAAACGGATGGCGTGCAGGTAAACATTGAAGAGGATGCAGCGCTTGCCTGAGCACCGCAGACCTTTCAAACAGCTGATCAGTGGGCGTGCCAAGAATTATACTCCCACTGATTTGATATTGATGACCTAACTTGAGTCATCAATATCATGAAACCAGACAACCCCACTCAGCCCAAAAAATTCCTTGTATGAATCCGGCTTAAAGTTGCCTAAAACAGAAAAATCTATTTGTTTCACTGTAACACATTGCTAGCAAATGTATCTATAAATGAGTGCCGCTAATATTCAATTCAGTATCTATAAATGAGTCTCAAATTGTTCTACATCCCTGATGCTACAAATGTAATAAAATATCTTATCAATAGGATGTGGAACTGATCAGGAAAAATTGCCTTTCTGTTTACAGAATTTCACATTTTTTTCATCCAATGTATTATCTTATTTTTCTGTACATTTTCTGTATAAAGAATACACACACAGGAATCTGTCTACATTTAAAGTCACACACATGAAAATAAAGAAAACATGTTACTGTACCATGCTCCTCTTGTCTAGGTTAATCCCGGCATTCATAACGTGACCAAGAGGCATTCTGGGATATTCTAAAATCCGCTCAGGCTAATGAGAATTGTCTGCTGTGTTGCTCATGACAGTGATTTTGCATACTGCCACCATCACTCAGGAGTTTAGTGTGATGGACATCTTAGTAGTAGAAGATTATAGACTGATTAGTAACAGTCACAGATGGAACAGAGTAGACCTTTTCATGTTGTATGTCTAATAAACGGCCATAGAGGTCAACATTACATGAGGAACCATGTTTTCCACTACAAGCAATGCTTCTAGGGAAGAATACCAACATAACACGGAATACAATGGAGCAGGCTCCGATTATTTATTTATTTTTTAACACGGATTCATGAAGAATATTCACATGGAATCTCAGAGAGTAAATTCCACGTGCCACCATATAGAATCAGAATATGAGGCAGCAACACTATGCAGGGACATAACTAGAAAAGGCTGGGCCTCATAGCAAATTTTTTAAATGTGCCCCATCCCGCATTCCCCCCCCCCCCCCCTTCTTAGTTTACAAGTTAACAAGATTAGTAAATTGGGGCCGATGTGTTACTCTCAAAAATTTTGTAAGGTCACGTTCAGATGTAGCAGATTATGTGCATTGTGGTGCCTATAATTATATACTGTAGCAGTCATATAAGGTAGTGAGTGAGACACTGGAAAGGCTGTCCACACAATTTGCAGTTTAACCTCTACATCTACCCTTAAATATTCAAACAGCTGATTGGCGGGATTGCTGATCTGATAATTTTGACCTATCCTTAGGATAGGTTACCAAAATAGTAGCGCTGCACAGCTTTGAGCAGTCAGTTCAGAGACAATGGACAGTGCAGGAGCAGGGAAATAAGTGCAGAAACACGGTAACAATTCAGATCCAGCCGTTGCCATTTCCGAGGTTTCCCAGATCCTGCAGACCTCCCAACACTTCTGGGAATGCTGCTCAATCACTGGCATCATCTATGACCCACCTCAGCCTATGACTGAGCAGCACTCCCAGCCATTTCCTGCTATGTTAGGATGTCAGCATAGCAGGGACATGGGCACTGTTGGAATGGTAGCTGCGAAGTTAATATAAGCTATTTTTTTTAACCATCTGCAGACCTTAGAATATATTTTTATTGGGCTACAGTATCCCATTAAGCTTTATTAAAAAAACAAAAAACCTTTGCTTATTACTTACAGCCCACACTGGCGGCTCAGCTTTTTTTATTCCCCCCTCCCTGTATATTAGACCTCCATACAGTGGCTAAGTGGTCATATCACATCCAAAGGATACTGTACAGTATAAAGAGGCCATGCCACTGCTGTATGGAGAAGTGCTCTATACAATGTACATGGAACAGGGGCCTACGAGATGAACATTTGCAGTTCTTGCATATTGCCCATCAGTGAGGAGAATAAATGTAGAATATGCAGTGCATTTGGAAGGTCTTCACACCCTTTTACATTTTATGTTGGGGCCTTGCGCTAAAATAAAAAAAAATCTAGTTTTTCATTATTATGCTGCATTGTCAAGGAGTAGAAACATCTCAAAGGTGATCAAGAAAAAATAGGAGTCCCGCAGAGCTAAATTTCAAGTGTCATAGCAAATGGTCTGAATACTTACATCTATGCAAAATTTTAGTTTTTCTTTTTTAACAAATTTGCAAGCATTTTTAAAATTCAGTTTTCACTTCTTATTATCATGTATTGAGTGCAGATTGATGGGGGGAAACTGTTTTTTTTTAATTTTAGCCACAACATAACAAAATGTGAAAAAGTTATGGGTCTGAAGACTCTGAATATATTGCATTTCTTAAAGGGTATCTGTCAGCAGATTTGTACCTATGAAACTGGCTGACCTGTTACATGTGCACTTGCCAGCTGAAGACATCGGTGTTGGACCCATGTTCCTATGTGCCCGCATTCCTGAGAAAAATTATGTTTTAATATATACCAATGAGAATCTAGGAGCAACGGGGGTGTTGCCATTACACCTAGAGGCTCTGCTCTCTCTGCAACTGCTACACCCTCTTCACTTTGATTGACAGGGCCAGGTGAGATAACATTTTCACTGTCTGGCCCTATCGATCCAAGTGTACAGGAAACAGCAGTTGCAGAGAGAGCTGAGCCTCTGGGTGTAACTGAAACACCTCCTTGCACCTCAAGGTTTATTTGCATATTTTAAAACATAATTTTCTCAGCAACGTAGGCACATATGAACATTTGCCAGCTTTCCTTTATACCAGTTTTGATAATTCCCCCCTGAATGGTTTTATAAATGGAATGCAGTTAAAGAACTACAACTACAGGTCCATTCATTGTTTGTAGTGGTTACGCTGATTTATGCAGCACTGCTCCCATTGAAGTGAATAGAAGCAGTGCTGCAGTTACCAGTTCCATCCTGTACACAAAACGTCCAGAGTGCCAGAGCTACTGCAGCACAGCTGACCAACGGGAACCCTGAGGCTAAGGCATCAATAAATAAGGACCGGGAAACCCCTTTAACAACATTTATTTGTTTAGAAAAATATACAAAAAGTATTTTTCATTCTATTTTACATAAACAGACTTTTGTACAAATAAACAGGTGGAACGAGTGACATAGACCACAGGGCCGGCAAGTAGTGGACCTGAATCCTCACCTTTTTCATACACTAGAGAAGAAATTTCTTCTATCACAGACACTTCAACATGTACATGGTACAAGGCCTTATTATTTGAAACATTGGTAATTCCCTCCCTATACAGTCCATCTGTGTAGTGTATAGTCACTTTGCAGGTCTTTAGTTATTAGGACATACTAGAATAATGACACTGATGAGATATATGACAGCCTGTATTACTGGTGCAGTAGGAGCAGACATGTTTTTTTAGCCCACAAGCAATGTTTCAATTGTCTTAAGGGGTTGGCTCGTGAAGAAAACCCCTCTCCATATACCATTTTAGGCATATAGACATCACAGAGGGTGGTCCTCTGCTTACAACGCCCCCCACCCCCATTCTGGAAGAGTTGACCTGTTTTTGTACTCCAAAGACTACCATTCATCTTAATGGCAGCCTCCCCTGCCAAAAGCTGACTGCCCCGAAACCCATATTCTGAAAAGGGCTGTCTCTGATGAAATGAACTTTTAAGGCAAAACCATAATTTTCTTCTCCAGTTTCTGAGGAGGAAAGAGAATTGCTTTCATGATGCTGTCCAATTCCTCCAGTCCCATCTGGGCGTGAAGAACGGATACAGAGTCCTTCTCACACTGCACTACAAATTTTAGCAAGCGGTACAGCTCCAGCAGTACATCACGTAACACCTGGTAGAAAACACAAGAGAAAAGGGAATGAAATTTGTAGTAAATGAAGGGAAATATCTGCAGATATTGAAACCACTGTAGTGATCTATGGAGATGAGATCAGGAAATTAGAAAAGTATTCAACCTCTCATACGTCAATGGTTCGTGTAGCTCATGGAAGGTAGACAGCTAAACTCTCTGGATTTAATAGAATATTTTCTTTCCTTGTAATAAGGTTTTATTTGTTGTTCTATTTCATTATTACAAATCATTCAGAATACACGTGTTAATCCATCTGGAACAGATTATACATGGCGTTACAGAAAAAAGCTGAATCTTCGTCCCCACTGTCACTTTGACCTGCTCTGCTACTATGACAACTGATCAGAAAGCATGGCTGCCAACATTTATCACAATGGCCGCACTCCTAGTGGTGGGAACTTGAATCTCTTTGATGCAGACATTCTAGTACAGCATATATTTAGTTAAATGGAAAGTTTAATTCACCAATTCACAAATTATTTACCTCGGTTGCCCTCTCACCGAGCCCTCTTAGGAGTAAGACGATAACATGGATGGCTGCTCTTCTTACTTGAGCCTCTGGGTCAGTGTGGACCACAGCTGATAAGCAGGAGGTCATCTTAGAATACAGAGAAATGGGAAAAAATCACTTTGCAAGCAGGAACAGATAGATAATAAATGTTGGAATCCTATTGGGTCCCTGTGGGTAGCTAACAGCAATCATAAGAATGGAGGGCCCCGAATTCCTTCTCTGAATTGACTATGGATCTGATGACACCCTTCTTACTTCAGCCCCACAAACGTGAATGGAGCAGTGGACCGATATGTACACTACCGCTCAATTTGGGGAGGAACACGAGGACCCCCCATTCTCATAGTTGATAGAGGTCTCAGAGGTAGGACTCCCCTGCAATGCAATATATATATATCTGTGGATAGGCAATAAATACCGTATTTTTAGCTTTATAAGACGCACCGGACTATAAGACACACCCCAGGTTTAGACAACAGAAAAACGAGATTTTGTGAAACTCACCTGTAAAATCTGTTTCTCGCTTGATTCATTGGGGGACACAGGGCCATGGGACACAGGACCATGGGTATAGCTGCTGCTGCCACTAGGAGGCGACACTAGGCTGAAAACTGTTAGCTCCTCCTCTGCCAGCTATACCCCCTCCGGCCAGGAGAGAGCTCTCAGTTTGTGCAAAAGCAGTAGGAGAAGCAGAACAAAAACGGAATACAAACCACCGTACACGGTCAACGGACCAGAAAGGAAAGAGGCCCCAGGAACCTGGTGCCCCACCTGCCGTACTTAGAACACGGGGTGGGCGCTGTGTCCCCCAATGAATCAAGCGAGAAACTGATTTTACAGGTGAGTTTCACAAAATCTCGTTTTCTCGCTCATATCATTGGGGGACACAGGACCATGGGACATCCTAAAGCAGTCCCTGGGGAGGGAAATCAAACAATGTGAAGAAAACACGAGCATCTTGTGACAGGCATCACACCGCGGCCTGCAAGACCAGGCAGCCCAGAGCTGTGGTCAAGAGTGTGAACCCGGTAAAACCTTGCAAAAGTGTGAAGTGACGACAAAGTCGCGGCTTTACACAACTGAGCCGCTGACGCTTGGTAGAAGTAAGCCCAGGAGGTAGAGCGGGCTGTAATCAATGGGGAGGAGCCTTGTCCCAGACCCAGTAACATTCCAAAATAGCGGAAAGGATCCACCGCGCGACTGTCACGGCTGCCAACCCATTCCGAGAACCCTCCGAAATGACGAACAAAGCGTCCGTACCCTGAAAGGAGGCCCATGGCCAATAGGTAAATCCGCAGAGCCCGCACCACATCCAAACGGTGCAACAACACCCCCCTCGGGTGGGAGGGCCGAGAACAAAAAGGAAGGCAAGACAATGTCCTCATTGACGTGGATAGCCGAAACGACCTTAGGCAAAAAGGCAGGAACCGGGCAAAGCGCCACCATATCCTGATGAGAAATCAAGAAAGGTTCCCGCCACGACAGGGCCGTCCGCTCGAACACACGCCTAATAGACATGATGGCCACCAAGAATTCTACCTTCCATGAGAAGAAGTGAAGGGAAACCTCTCCCAGGGGTTCGAAGGGTGAATTCTGGAGAATTCTCAAGACCAGGGTGAGACCACAAATGCAAGGGGGGGGCGGTTAGGCGGACCGGAGTGCGCGACGCCTTGAAGAAAAGGCTTAACCGGACCCATTCCCACCAGGGAACGCTGGAAGAAAATGGAAAGGGCAGACACCTGACCCTTCAATGAGCTGAGCGCCATGCCGAGTTCCAGGCCAGACTGAAAGAAGGCCAGGACCCCTGGCAGAGAGAAGGACCTGGAAGACAGGTCACGCCCCTCCCAGAACCGCAGGAAGGATCACCAAGTCCTATAGTAGATTCTGGACGAGGTGGGCTTCCTGGCCCGAATCAGCGTCCGAATGACCGCATTGGAGAAGCCCCGCTGCTTCAAGAGGAAGGTTTTAAGAGCCACGCTGTCAAACGTAGAGTATCTAAACTCTGGCGGAAGACGGGCCCTTGAGACAGAAGGTCAGGTCTGAGCAGTAGCGGGTACGGAACGTCCCCTAGAAGGAGTACTAGATCCGAGTACCACGCTCTGCGCGGCCAACCTGGAGCTAGCAAGAGGGCCAGAATGCCCTCCCACTTGATCCTGCGGAGGATCCAGGGCAGGAGGGACAACGGTGGGAAGGCATAGAGGAACGTGAAGCCGTGCTATGGCGCCACCAGAGCGTCTACCCCGCACGCTGCAGGATCTCTTGCATGGGTGAAGTAGAGCGGAAGCTTGCGATTGAGGTTGGAGGCCATCAGATCCACGTCCGGCGACAGAGGTCGAACACGACCAGATGGAGAGACCACCCCCCCGGACCTATAGTCGTCTGGCTGATGAAGTCTGCTGCCCAGTTGGCAACCCCCGGAAAGTGAACCACTGAGAGCGCAGGAACATGGGCTTCCGCCCACCTGAGGATCTTTGCAGCTTCCGACATGACAACCAAGCTGCGGGTCCCCCCCTGATGGTTGATATATGCCACAGCTGTGGCATTGTCCGACTGCACCCGGACCGGAAATCCACGCAAAACGGGAGTCCAATGGCGGAGGAAGAGGTAGATCCCCCGAAGCTCCAGGACATTGATGGACAGTCTGGACTCCGATGGAGACCAGACTCCCTGCACTGTCCAAGTGTCCAGGACCCCCACCAACCTTGGAGACTGGCGTCGGTCGTAATGACCGTCCACCTGACTGGGAAAAGGATGTCCCCTTCTCCAGGTGCTATGGAGAGAGCCACAACGGATGGCCGACCGAACCTGCGGAGAGAGGCAAAACCTTCGGTCCAACGACTCCCGGGAATTGTCCCAGGATGACAGGATGGCTCGCTGAAAGGGCCTGGTGTGGAACTGGGCGAACGGCACCGCCTCGAAGGAGGCCACCATAAAACCCAAACCTCTTATGCATGCTTGAATCGAGACCGAGCAATGCTGAAGCAAGCGGAGAACCGAGCATGCGAATATCCCTTATCTTGTCCGGAGGAAGGCGTACCAGGGCCACTTCGAAGTCCAGAGTCATCCCGAGGAATCGAATATAGGTGGTCGGAATCAGAGAAGACTTCTTCCAGTTGACTATCCACCCGAAACGGGCGAGAGAATCCAACGCGATGCGAAGACTCTTCCCGCACTGCCGGGCAGACGGCGCCTTGATCAGAATGTCGTCCAGGTATGGGAGTAAGGTAATGCCCCAGGAGCGCAGAAGGCCCATGAGCGGTGCGAGCACCTTGGTAAACACCCGAGGAGCTGTTGCCAAACCAAATGGGAGGGCGAGGAACTGTAAATGACTCGAGTTGATCGTGAAACGTAGGAACCGCTGGTGGGCGAACGCGATGGGAACGTGTAGGAAAGCGTCCTGTATATTCACGGAAGCCAGCTATTCCCCTTGCGCCAAGGAAGCTATGACGGAGCGGAGGAACTCCATCTGGAAATGGTGTACCCGAAGGTACCGATTCACCATCTTGAGGTCTAACACCGGCTGGACCGCGCCCTCTCTCTTGCCTTGGGAGGTTGGGAAGGGAAGAAACTGTTTGGGGGAAGCGATTTGAACTACAGTTTGTAGCCCGAGGTAACAACCTCGAGTGCCCAGGCATCCGTGATGTGGGCCCGCCAAACCTCCTGAAAATGAAGCAGCCGACCCCACACCCAGACAGGTGGGGGTGCACCTTCATGCGGGGGATTGCTTCCCAGAGGAAGACCGTTGTGGCTGAACTCGAGGACGCCAGACGGGTAGGGGCTTGAAGGACGGCTTCTGCCGCTGGTCCTGGGCGGGCTGCCTCGGGGCTGAGGGGGCCGCCAGACGTGTGCCAGTGAACCGGCGAAGAGAGTAAGATTGGGCCGCAGGACGAGAAGTGCGCTTGGGCTTAGCTGCGGGAGGTGGGTGCTTTTTCCGCCCATGACTTCCGAGATGATTTCGTCCAGCTTAGGCCCAAAAAGACGAGAACCCGCAAAGGGAAGGGACAGAAGAGACCGTTTTGATTAAGAGTCCGCCTGCCAGGCCTTAAGCCAAAGTTCCTGGCGAATGGAGACAGCAAAAGCGGAGGACCGCGCGGCCATGGAACCACCGTCGAGAGCCGCCTCGCAAAGATATTTCCCTGCGTGAGAGATCTAGACCCCCAGTGCTTGAAGTCCCACCCTGGAAAGGTAAGAGTCTAGGTCTTGGTGCAAGCGCAAGGCCAAATCGGAGACTGCCTTAGCCACCCACGCCGAGGCGAAAGTGGGGCGAAGGGACGAACCATTGGCCATAAAGATAGATTTAGCGAGGGATTCAACCCGCCTATCCACTGGGTCCTGCAAGGAGGAACCATCTGCTACCGGAATGGTAGTTTGCTTAGCCAAGCGAGCCACGGGTGGGTCTACTTTTGGTGATGAAGACCATTTACTCACAGAACCAGGGGGAAATGGATAGAGAAGATCCAAATGCTTCGTAACTAGAAAGCGCGAGCCCAGCTGTTCCCAAGCTTTGGTCGTCCGTAGGGAAAAGTCGTTGTGGACCGGAAATGACTTAGGGGCCTGCTTGGTTCGCAGAAAGGATACCCCTTGGTGAGAGGAGGAGCTCTCATCCTGCAGTTGGAAAATGTCCCGGACCGCCAACACTAGACTATCCACCAATGCCGCCATCTGGGAAGAACGAGGTCTGGATCCGATTCCACGATGTCCCCATCTGACGAGGGATCCTCCCTCTGAGAGGACGCTTTGGACGGCGAACCAGGGGGAGGAGGGGATGGCAACGCGTCCAAGGAGGAGATGTGACCGTGCCTGGACGCTTGCCGGGGGTTCTGCCCCTGGATTGGGTGCCCTGAGAGCTCGCCGGCTATGCAGGGGACGATGTCTCAACCAAGCGACCCATCAAGGAAAGGGTGGATTGGGAGATCTTTGAGAGGTCCGCTACCGTCTGGGATAGGGATCGTGCCCATTCAGGCTCCACACTACCCGGGGAAATGGGCTTGTCAGAGGGCTGTGCCTGGGTCTGCAGACTCTGAGCTGGCTGGCAGGATGAACACAGTGGGTTCGCCTGTCCACGAGAAAACTTTACCCTACATGCAGTACATGCATAGTGGGTCACCCTACACGGGACTTGGGGTTCAGGGTCCTCTGAGACCAACATGAGTCGTGTGCAGTGGTCGGAGAGAGAGCTGAAGCAGAGCTGGAGGAGGTAGAGATGTCCCTACCAGAGTGGCGCAGATCCGAGGCCTGTGTCCCAACGCTGCATGCGGCGTTGAGAGCAAATCAACGATCCTCCAACAGCAGGAAGAGAAGACTGCGGTGGGAAATTAAGCCACGCCCCAATCGGCAGCTGCCGCAATAGGCCACGCCCCCTTCAGCGTCAACAGTACACGCCCCCGTCGGTGCCGACAGGCCACGCCTCCACCGGCGGCGGCCCGGAAGGTCACGCCCCCACCAGTGATGTCCGCTATAGGCCACGCCCCCTCTATCGGTGAAAGCCCGCGAAATTGAGGAAGCCAGGGCCAACGTGGGGGGGGGAAGCATAACAGCGAGGGGAACTCTGGGCCAAAGCGGAGCATGGTGGAAGAGAGAGAGAGACAAGTAGAGGCGCTGGAGCGACTCTGCTCCGTCACAGCCATTAACCCTAACAGTGCCATCTCCAGCTCCAGACATACAAACACAGAGAGACATACTTACCTGTCTTCATCTGTGGTTTTCACCCTTCTAACAGACCAGCAGGGCCACCTCTTCAGTCCCTGGCACAAGTGACAGGGACTGGAGTGAAGGGCAGGAACAGGTGGCCCTATGGCTGGGGGGAGCAGGAGAGACAAGCTGACCTGGTCCACTTTTTCTTCTTGTGGGAGGCAGAGCGGTGGAATAGCCATCACCGGTCAGCCTCCCGGGGATGCAGAGCCCCACTGCGGCTCTGGACCCTGTAAGAGAGTGCAAGGTGTTGTATTTGATAGCAGGTACGTGTCACCGAGGTTGCTGGCCTCGGTGAGGTAAGAGCCGGGGTTTTTGGTCTGCAGCAGCTAGTGCTGCTCTGTTAAATAGCATGGCTGCAAAGCCGATCCGGGCCGGCTCTTACTGGGAGCAGCTAAAGAGTAGGGTGGGTGGCTGCTCCCCACGGTCCAGTCCATGTTTTGGGCTGGGTATATAACGCAGCCAGCAGCTGTGTCTGAGGGTGTGATTATCCTGGAGCCTGCAAACAGGGCTGAGGAATTCTCTGTGCTGGAGGAAGGAGCTCAGCAAGGTGGTGTTTCCTGCGACCTGAAGGTGGAATCGCCTGCGGCTGAGCCGACTGCTAGGTGTGAACCCGCACCTAAACCACCCAAGGTGACTGGACCCTGTGTTGGCCTGTTTTCGTTTTGCCACAGTATTTCCGTTGTGTGTGAACTGTCACCAAGAGACTGCTTTTCTTTTATGGCGTGCAAGTGTGAATAAAACACTGTTTGATGCACCATCTGGACTCCTTGTTTTGCCTCTAAACTGCACCCGCACCGCTGTCTACCAGAGCGACTCCCACATTTGGTGTCGGATGCGGGCATGCGCAGTGAGGCTGGCGTGAACGCCGAACTTTGTTTGTTTTGCTGAGCAAAAGTTAATGTCATATGTCAAGCCGGCAAAGTTTCAACCCGTGAACCCTGACAAAATGGAGGCAGTTGTAAAAGCTCTCGTGGAGGCCAATTTACAGCAGCGGGAGGCCAACAAGCAGCAGCAGGAGACAAACCAGCTGCTGTTGCAACATGTAATGGCGTTGCAAGCGACTGGAGCCTCTCACCGTGCCCATGATGCCCGGAAAGCGGTCCGTGCGGCGATTCCCAAGATGACCCCGAGGACGATGCTGAGACCTACCTGGCAGTCTTCGAAAAAGTGGCCGTGAGGGAGAAGCTGCCCCGCGACCAGTGGGCTGAGGTGGTCGCTCCGTTCCTGGCTTCCGGACCCCAGCAGGTGTTTTTCGACTTGGCGGACGACCAAGCGGCCGATTATGACACCATGAAAGGAGAGATCCTGGCCAGACTGGGGGTGAACGTGCTGGTCCGCGCTCAAAGAGTCCACCAGTGGGACTTTAAAACGACTGAGCCCGCTAGGCCGCAGTACTACGATCTGCTGCACAGGCTGCAAAAGTGGCTGCAGCCCGATCTACTGAGTCCCACTGTCATGTTGGATCGCCTGTTGGCGGACATCTTTTGGAGGGCCCTGCCTTATCCCCTCCAGCACTGGGTCGGCCAGGCGTCTCCGGTAAGTGCCCTGGAGATGGTCGACCTGGTGGAGCGTTACGAGGCCACCAGAAACCTGCAGGGGAGTCTTGCTGGGAAGGGGCAAGTCAAACCCGGAGGCCTCCACCCCAGCTCCGACGACCGGCGACAGAGAGACCTGCACGGCATGTACCCCCTGCGGATCCGCCTCCCGTGGTATGCTGGAGGTGTCAGGAGCCAGGCCACATCCGGGCCGACTGTCCGCATCGGGATGAGCCGATGGATATGAACTACGGGGGTCGTCACTCCCTGTATGCACGGAAGCTGTGCGCAACTGGCACCCGTGAGGTGCAGGACCATAACCACCTGTGTCAGGTAGAGGTCGGAGACTCTCTGGCGGTGGCTCTGCTGGACTCCGGGAGTCTAGTCTCCCTGGTAAGGGCTGCCCTTGTACGGCCTGCGGAGTATACTGGCCGTAAAGTCGGGGTCCTGTGCATCCACGGAGACCTGAAAGACTACCCCACTGCACTAGTGACTTTGTCCACCGCGGCTGGTAGGTGGACCCACGAGGTGGCTGTCGCTACTAAACTCCCACACGAACTGATACTTGGGAGGGACTTCCCCGGTTTTCCGGCGCTGTGGCCGGTAATAAAGGTATCTGAGGGACCCGAGACAGGGGTAACCCTAGTAGAGTGGCCTGATGCCCCTGGAAGGCCAGAACCCTGGGAGCCCGAGTCTGAAGGGCCGGCGGTAGGGGTGACCACTGCTCCAGCGGTAGAGGGGGAGACAACCCCACTGAGTGTAATGGTGGGAGACACGGAGGACTTGCCACCGGGACCTGAGTTGGCAGACCTCAATGTCTCCGGGGAAAATTTTGGGACCGCACAACACCGGGACCAAACCCTAACCAGGGCCTGGGAGAATGTGCTGGAAATTGATGGTAAACCCCAGAAACCAGGGGCTGAGTTAATGTTCCCACGATTTATTGTTCTGCGGGATATGTTGTATCGGGTGAACCAAATCCGAGGTGAACCTGTTGAACAGTTGGTGGTGCCCACAGCATATCGCAAGCTTGTCATGGAGCTTGCCCACCAACATGTTCTTGGGGGACACCTGGGGTGGCAGAAAACCCAGGACCGCATACTGCAGCGGTTTTATTGGCCCAGTGTGTTCAAGGAGGTAGAAAATTATTGTAAGTCCTGTCCAACCTGTCAGATAACTAGCCCCCAACCTCATTTCCGTAGTCCTCTGGTACCTCTGCCAATTATTGAAGTACCGTTTGAGCGAATCGCTATGGATTTAATTGGGCCTGTACCAAAGTCTGCCAGGGGCCACCAACACATTCTGGTAGTTCTCGACTATGCCACTCGGTATCCGGAGGCGGTGCCTCTGCGACATACCTCAGCTAGGCTCATTGCCAAAGAGTTAATGGAGATGTTTTCCCGTGTGGGCCTGCCAAAAGAGGTTCTGACAGACCAGGGGACCCCTTTTATGTCCAAAGTAATGAGGGAACTGTGTAAATTGTTGCGTATAAAGCAGTTACGGACGTCCGTTTACCATCCGCAAACAGACGGTCTTGTTGAGAGGTTTAACCAAACTCTAAAAATATGTTAAAGAGGGTGGTGTCTAGAGATGGGAAGGACTGGGACCTGCTTCTGCCCTATCTCATGTTCGCAGTGCGAGAGGTACCCCAGGCCTCTACTGGGTTCTCGCCCTTCGAACTGCTTTATGGCAGACACCCTCGGGGCCTGTTGGATATCGCCAAGGAGGCATGGGAACAACAGCCTGTCCCCCACAAAAGTGTCATTGAGTATGTCGCCCAGATGCAGGAACGAATGGAAAGGGTGTTGCCCTTGGTCCGGGAGCATATGGAGGCAGCGCAACAAGCCCAGAGTAGGGTGTACAATCGTCAGGCTCGGGTACGGGACTTCAATCCGGGAGATCGGGTTTTGGTTCTGGTACCCACCCTTGACAGCAAATTCCTAGCTAGGTGGCAGGGCCCCTATGAGGTGATCGAGAAGGTAGGGGAAGTAAATTACAAAGTACACCAGCCAGGCGGCGCAAGCCGGAGCAGGTGTACCACGTGAATTTACTTAAGCCGTGGAAAGATAGGGACACAGCCGACGACCACAGCCCCCGGCCAGGGCTTCTAGGTGAAAAGGGTCCAGCCCCACAGTTCGAGGCCTGTGAAGCAGTAACCACGGTAAAAATTGCAGACAGCCTGTCTTCCAAACAAGTTCAGGAAGTCAGGAGTTCATCAGTCGGAACACGGATGTGTTCTCGGACCTCCCTGGCCGCACGTCTCTCATCCAACATGACATCGTCACTGAGCCTCAGGCCAAGATCCGGTTAAAACCATACCGGGTACCCGAGGCTCGGCGACGGGCCATCGCGGAGGAAGTGCAAGTAATGTTGAAACTCGATGTCATTGAGGAGTCGAAAAGTGAGTGGGCCAGTCCCATAGTCCTGATACCCAAGCCGGATGGGACGTTGCGGTTCTGCAACGATTTTCGCAAATTAAATGAAGTGTCCAAGTTTGACGCGTATCCCATGCCCCGAGTAGACGAGCTGGTTGAAAGTTTAGGGCAAGCCCGTTATTTTTCTGTGCTAGACCTCACCAAAGGGTACTGGCAGGTACCCTTAACGGAGTCGGCTAAGGAAAAACCGCATTTGTTACCCGCAGGGCCTGTATCACTACAAGGTGTTACCCTTTGGCCTGCATGGCGCCCCGCCACTTTCCAAAGGTTAATGGACATAGTGCTGCGACCACATCGTCGGTACGCCTCGGCCTACTTAGATGATGTAGTCATCCACAGCACCGACTGGGAAAGCCATTTACCCAAGGTGCAGGCGGTAGTGGATGCCCTGAGGAAAGCCGGACTGACCGCTAACCCAAAGAAGTGCTCCATAGGGTTAGAGGAGACAAAATATCTGGGATATGTAATTGGGCGGGAGTCATCAAACCTCAGGTAACCAAGGTAGAGGCCATTCGTAACTGGCCCCGACCGGTCACCACCAGGCAGGTAAAGTCGTTCCTGGGGATTGTAGGTTACTACATGAGGTTTGTGCCCCACTTTGCCACAATAGCAGCGCCGTTGACAGACCTGTTGAAGGGGCGAAAGTCTGGGAGGGTTAGCTGGAGTGAGAAGGCGGAGGAGGCTTTCGCCGCGTTGAAGTCGGCCCTGTGTGGGTCCCCGGTTTTGGTGACACCCGACTTCAACAAGGAGTTTGTCGTACAGACCGACGCCTCGGAGGTAGGCCTCGGTGCGGTACTGTCTCAGGAGGTCAACGGGGAAGAACATCCCGTTGTCTTCCTGAGCCGTAAGCTCAATCCCGCCGAGTCCAGATACAGTATAGTGGAGAGGGAGTGCCTGGCTATCAAGTGGGCACTCGAATCTCTCCGCTACTACTTGTTAGGAGGAGGTTCCGTCTGGTGACCGACCATTCCCCTCAAATGGATGAGTCAGGCCAAGGAGAGGAATGCTCGGGTCACCAGGTGGTTCCTATCTCTTCAGAATTTCAAATTCTCTGTGGAACACAGGGCAGGCCGCTTGCAGGGCAACGCAGATGCCCTGTCCCGCGTCCACTGCCTCACGTGTGTTCACCCCTCAGGGTTGAACAAAGGGGGGTGTAAGAGAGTGCAAGGTGTTGTATTTGATAGCAGGTACGTGTCACCGAGGTTGCTGGCCTCGGTGAGGTAAGAGCCGGGGTTTTTGGTCTGCAGCAGCTAGTGCTGCTCTGTTAAATAGCATGGCTGCAAAGCCGATCCGGGCCGGCTCTTACTGGGAGCAGCTAAAGAGTAGGGTGGGTGGCTGCTCCCCACGGTCCAGTCCATGTTTTGGGCTGGGTATATAACGCAGCCAGCAGCTGTGTCTGAGGGTGTGATTATCCTGGAGCCTGCAAACAGGGCTGAGGAATTCTCTGTGCTGGAGGAAGGAGCTCAGCAAGGTGGTGTTTCCCTGCGACCTGAAGGTGGAATCGCCTGCGGCTGAGCCGACTGCTAGGTGTGAACCCGCACCTAAACCACCCAAGGTGACTGGACCCTGTGTTGGCCTGTTTTCGTTTTGCCACAGTATTTCCGTTGTGTGTGAACTGTCACCAAGAGACTGCTTTTCTTTTATGGCGTGCAAGTGTGAATAAAACACTGTTTGATGCACCATCTGGACTCCTTGTTTTGCCTCTAAACTGCACCCGCACCGCTGTCTACCAGAGCGACTCCCCACAACCCCCATGTCCTGAAAAGAAAGAGAAAAAATAAAAAAAGAACACAACAGCCACCCTGCAAGCAGGGGGTCTGCCTCCTACGACACTAAGCTAAAAACTGAGAGCTCCCTCCTGGCCGGAGGGGGTATAGCTGGCAGAGGAGGAGCGAACAGTTTTCAGCCTAGTGTCGCCTCCTAGTGGCAGCAGCAGCTATACCCATGGTCCTGTGTCCACCAATGATATGAGCGAGAAATAAAAATATTTTCTAGGTCCTCTTTAAAGGGAATGTGGTTTACTGGTGTTTTACCGAAGTGAAGGGGTTAATAACCTTAGGTGTAACAACCAGCAATGGTGCATGTGGTCATTAAATGTTCCTGTCCAAATAAAAGTGTCTCCCGTCATTGCTCTGTTGTGTCCTGCCATGCTTCTTCTTCTGCTAGATTATTTTTGAGTATTTGTGTGCGACAAACACACAGCTCTGCTACATCAATACAGCACTGCTACAGCCATACAGCTCTGCTACACACATATTATCTTTAATAAAAACTCACATTTCCCTGCACTAGTGCGGGCTGTATAATGCTGCTGTTCTGGCTGCTCCTGTTGATGAAAACATCAAAGGTCCTAAAGTCATACTTGGAGTTCTCCTCTACTTTCTGTACAGCGCAGGACCTTCCTCCCCATACACTGAATAGATCGTTCTCCTGCTTGGTGTCGGCTGGAAGAGCGAGGAGAGCAGATGCACGCTCTTTCACTGATTGGGCAAAGCGCTCTATGTGTGCTCTGCCGGATCATTAAGGAAGCAGTCGGGGGTCTGGTCATGCTGGATCTTCTTGACTGCTGTTTATAAGACGCTAAAAAGTGCAT
The DNA here is from genome assembly GCA_033119425.1 of Bufotes viridis. Lineage (NCBI taxonomy): Eukaryota > Metazoa > Chordata > Amphibia > Anura > Bufonidae > Bufotes > Bufotes viridis. Next base: position 236,091,555 of record CM065591.1, on the reverse strand, counting down.
CTTATAAAGTGAAAAATATGGTACTTTTCGTGGTATAATACCTTTAGATAGGTTGAATCCACCCCAGTCTTGCCCATGCGCTTTGTCTGATATTGCAGTTCACCCACACAAAGAAGTTTTTTTTCTAATCCAGGTTAAAGCCTTTATGTCTTTTGGAAGAATTCTGTCACTTACTTCATGGATAACAGGACCCAGGGAAAATTGCAGTTGCTTACACAATTCACCCAAATTGGAAAGGCTGCTTGCCCTTACAGAGCTGTCTGGATCCCGGCAACCCCTCAAAAATGCATGAATCAATGTGTCTTTGTGTCGGAGGACCATGTCACCTGCAGAAAAAGCAATTGAATTTATATTTGGGATCATCTTCCACAGCCAGACAGTTTTCACCATCCTGACCAAGCCTAATTTTGCAAATCTGACAAGTGTCACTTTATCTGTTAATAACTATGGAATGCTTTTACTTTTCCAAGCCATTCTGATACTGTTTTTTCGAGACACATCATACTTCATGCTAGTGGTAAATTTTGGTCAATATGTTTTACCTTTATTTTTAAAAAAATATACATAAAATTTGGAAAAACTAGCAATTTTAAAAATTTGAATTTCTCTGCTCTGAAGGCAGATATTGATACCTCACAAAAGAGTTATTACTTAACATTTTCCATATGCCTACTTTATGTTGGCATCCTTTTTGTGAATTAATTTTAATATTTAGGACATTAGAAGGCTTTTTCAAGAAAATTTCCAAAACCAACTTTTTATGAAACAATTTAGTTTTGAAGGGACTTTTAGAAAATGCACCCCTCAAGTTATTTAAAACTAATTTTAAGCTACCTTCACACCAGCGGTAGCTACAATCCGGTAGGCTGTTCCGGCAGGCAAGCAGAGGATCGGCCAGACACAAACCGCAACAGCAGAAGACTGATGGAGTGAGCCCCCTCCCTCTGTACACCTTGCATCTACGGGGAGTCCAGCATGCACACTGTCACTCCATTCAAACAATATGGGGCTGCTGAAGGCAGCAAAGTATAGTACCAAAAAGTTTGAATGGAAAATAAATTTGCATGCTCCGCAGCCACTACTTAATTCTAACAGGGGACACAGGACTCCCAGTCTCAGATCGCTGGGTGTCTCTGCGGTCAGAAACCCTGTGTCATTCTGGGAATATCCCTTTAACGGGGTATTCCCATCTGGAACAGATGTCAGAATAGTGGCAGGTCCCATACGTGAGACCCGCATCTATCTCCAGAATGGGATGCCCGAAGTGAACAGAGAGCAGCCGCACATGCGTGGCCACCATCCATTCACTGCTATGGGAGTTCCTAAAATAGCCGGGCGCTGGTTCAAGTCCCATAGGTGGGACCCACACCTACCTGACATCGATGGCATATCCTAACAATATGCCACCAATGTCCCAGATCCCCTGGGACGAGGTTCAAACAATCAGCCGTAACTATGACTGCACAGTGTTGGCATACTCAAATAACGGCAGACTGGCTTTACTGGTTCAGAAGTACCGCGGCTGACAGCTGACAATATTATCATTATTGGTAGTTAAGTGGAACTATCTCCAACGGTGCAAACTGTAGTTATTCCCTGTTTGAAAGTAAAGATGTTACACATAGAAGAAAATTCCGAAATGCAGGGTACTGTAATACAGAACTTCCGAAAGCATGTGATGTCATCAGCAATGAGATTTGTAGTGCTGGGTGGTATTACTACAAACAGATATATCCAGCAGTAACAGACGCACAGGCATTTATCCATGTGACCCGCTCGATGTACTCACCCAGAGTCCGTGTGCATCTCATCAGTGCTTCTCCTACTTTCATCCTAGTCTCAGGAGCTGGTGCCTTCGCCTTGGGTGGCACTGCACTCTCATACTGTGCTAGTAGGATGGGCAGGATACGCTCAGGTATGTCTCCAGACATTACAGCAATACCTGTGTGTAGAAAAGGGAAAAAGTATTTATGGTCATGTAAGATTTCCCCCATAAGGTATATGCGCCCGAGGTAGACACGCGCAATAAGAATTTGGTGATGAAGTTAAATTACTCTTTATATAGCCATTGTAACAGCCATATTATCAGCAGCGTACTATTATTCTAATATTAATACTATCAAAATCTGGTCATCATGGATGAAGGTGGAACAATTACAGCACCCATGCATGTGGCTGAAAGGACAAGCTACGTACACAGAAATCAATCCACACCGCTCATCCTTACAGTCACGCTCTATCCAGAAGACATGAAAAGGTGGAAGAGGGATTCTTATCTACATTGGAACCTCCTCAGTTACAGATTCCATCATATTTGACAGAAAAAATTGCTAGTTTTGCTAGCAATGCATCAGCAGACCCCAACCCGCCCCATTATAAGTAAATGGAGTCTGTTGAGTACCAGTGGTGTTGATCCAGCACTGCGTCGCGGTTTCCATCTATTTTGGATGTGAACAAAAACGGAAACCCCCATGGAGTAAATGGATGTTGTTCTGTTAATCCAGGAGTGTGGCTATTTTTGTGCGCTATCAGTGGGAATTAAGAATTGGTCACGTGGTACATTTAAGAAAATTCACAGCATTCACATCATGTATCTTACTTCTGGACAGCACGTCTGCGAGTAAGCGTACCTTGTATAGCAGACAGATACACAAAGGGGTCTTCTTGCTCTAAATTCTCCACAAAGAGCTGGGACAAATGAAAAACATATTAGAAGAAACTGAAGACAGCGCCACCTAGCGGATAGGAAGATGTGTTTCAGCATACCTGCATCACCTGCTCCCGATGTTCTGTCACCTGAGGATGCCTCTGCTCTAGGAGACGCGTGAGGGAGCGCAGAGCTGCTGCCCTGGTGGGAACATCAGGATCTCTGGCTGAGCTTAGGATCTCCTGTATGTTCTGTAGGTCAGCATCTTTGTTAAGCCTTTGGTCTTGTGTCTTTGGTCTTGTGTCTTTTTTCTCAGTGTCACTGTCATTATGTGTCCTGTTTTCTAAGGGAACAGCACAATGTGTGGCAATGGTAACTCGCAGGTCACTAGCCAGCTCTTGAATGACTGGCTCTGGGTGGGACTCCATTACTTTTTCCAACACTGGAATCAATTGCTTCAAATATCCAAAATCTGCTGAGGTCAGCTGTGTGACAGAACATGTCAAAAATTAATCGCAATAATACAACAGTTCTGGCATCACTGACAGAGGAGCCCAGAAGCAGTATGGTGCCCACAGTGTCACATGCTAGTACCAGACGGAAACTTCTGTGAGATGATGGAACTCTTCATCCACTGGGTTGTCCCTTCTGCAACTATCCACTGGGTTGTCCCTTCTGCAACTATCCACTGGGTTGTCCCTTCTGCAACTATCCACTGGGATGTCCCTTCTGCAACTATCCACTGGGTTGTCCCTTCTGCAACTATCCACTGGGATGTCCCTTCTGCAACTATCCACTGGGTTGTCCCTTCTGCAACTATCCACTGGGATGTCCCTTCTGCAACTATCCACTGGGTTGTCCCTTCTGCAACTATCCACTGGGTTGTCCCTTCTGCAACTATCCACTGGGTTGTCCCTTCTGCAACTATCCACTGGGTTGTCCCTTCTGCAACTATCCACTGGGTTGTCCCTTCTGCAACTATCCACTGGGTTGTCCCTTCTGCAACTATCCACTGGGTTGTCCCTTCTGCAACTATCCACTGGGTTGTCCCTTCTGCAAGTATCCACTGGGTTGTCCCTTCTGCAACTATTCACAGTGGTGTTGTGCAATCTGAATGCATTTCTACGGGCTGCAGGATGGCACTGGAAGTATGCCCATGCAGCCTTAGCCGAAATTAAAGGAAAACTCCAGGCAGTACACTTATTGGGAATGATGGGTAACACAGGCATTGTCTTGTGTTCTTTGGAGCATCACGTATCACACCACACGACTCTACACTCCATATAACAAAGTGCATACATTTTGCTCGGAGCTTTTCTTTATGCTACACTACAATGACTATAATTTAAAGGGGTTTTCGGTGATTCAGATATTGATGACAGATTGGCGGGGGATGTGACAGCTGGGACCCCCGACGATCAGCTGCTTGAGCTCCAGTGAGCACCACAGCCTCTTCCTAGGCCAAAGTTCACGTTCATCAGTCACTTTGCCAAGACGAAGCTCAATCCCATTCAAGTAAATGGGGCTGAGCTAAGATACCAAGCAGAGCCACTATGCAATGGACGGTATTGCGTTTGGTAAGCTTCGTGGAGGCTCTGGTACTAACTGAAGAACTGTGGCTTCCTCACACACGTGATCGGTGGGGTCCCAGGTGTCGGAAGTCGCCGATCTGATATTGATGACCTATCCTTTTTTCTATCAATTTCTGAATCTCAGAAAACTCCAGTCGTGTAGAATAGTTACCTATAGGCCTACATGTTGATGCTGCTGACTGGCTAAGGTATCATGTGACTTCACAGAACTAGGAAGCACTTTTTTCACCCCTTCTATTTAGCACTTTAGGGGTCTCTTTAATTTCACAAGGGCACGTCAGCTGTCCTAATAAGTCTGTTATAAAAAATACTCCCTATTAAATAACATTGCTGAACTGCGTCATTTCGGCTGTTCTTCCTGGAAATCTATGAATAAACCAGTCACTGAGCATTACCATTCTCCTTATCAATTGCATGTCCATACAAAACTGGGGCACCACCAGTACAGAATGGGAAGTACCACAGCGTGTAATTGATCAGTTATCGATTTATTTATGAATTTCCAGGTGGAACAACAGAAGAACAGCAGTGTAGAGCTTTAGGAGAGCGCAATATGCCCTATATAAAAGCACTGTGCTCTATATACAGCAAATCAAATAGTCAGGGATCTACAGGGCTGTTCGCATTAGGGTCCATTAGTAATGCCTCCGTGCCCGTATTGCAGACCGCAAACAGTGGGTCCGCAATACACAGGCACGGCCGTGTGCACTCCATGCTGCAGATGCGAACCCATTGACTTGAATGGGTCCAAGAGCCGAAAGATACTGCAAAAGATAGAAGACATGCAGAGTGGAGGCACGGACTGAAAGCCCACGGAAACACTCTGAAGCGCTTCCATGGACTTTTGGTTCTGTTCCTCCGCACCACAAAAGATAGCACATGTCCTATCTTTTGCGGATCGCAGACCCATTCAAGTAAATGGGTCTGCACCGTAATGCGGGATTCACAAGGCCGGTGCCCATGCACTGCAGCCCGCAACGCTGTTACGGCGCCCTTAGAGTTGTGTGAACGAGCTCTTAATGGGTGTGAAGGTACTGTTATTATAAGTCATTCCTAACGGCATCTAAACAAACTGGATGGAGTGCCAAAAATGTCCTTTTAAGGGTGTGTATAGGATTAGAAATCAGCACCAAACCTGTCACTGGAATTGGTCTGAGCTACAATGCCACAAAGAACCTGGTGATGCTATTGGAAGACAGCAGCCATGTTTTTTAGTCCTGGACAATACTTTTAAACAATTTTTGCTGGAAGTCACTGAAAGTTACATTTACCATAAAGAAACAAAGGGGTCAGGTGACCAAAAGGTGGAGATAGCCTTTCAGTCTTTTGTTCCAAAATGTACAAATTCCTGCACTTACCTCTACAGCTCCCAACATGGCAGCAATGAGTCCCATGGCCATGCTGAGTGTTTCAGATGCCACGGTACCTCCTTCAGAGGTGGCAAGACTGGTACAGGCCCTCTCAAGAGTCATCAAAACAAACTCCACTACCTGAACACAGATAAGGACACTTTCAATAGAAAAACAGCAATCCCCTGCGTAGGGTAAACGGATCTGTAGAATCGATCTTCACCTGCTTGACGTCTGTAAAAATGGAGTCTGAGATCCTCTCACAGAGCACCGACAAAACCTGAAGAAGCTGAAGCTTTTTCTCTCCAGACTGATAACGAAGTGTGAGCTTACGCTCTATATCTAAAAGACTATCCTCTGGACTTGGACTGAGGCCCGGGCTCTCCTCTCCTGCAGTAATGGGTGTCAGACTCTATAAAGGATGGGAGAAAAGGTCTTATTACATACAAGACATGACAGAGATCTTCATACAATCCATAGTGTGAGAGATTTACCAGAAGTGTCAAATTCTCACGTGTCCTTTTGGAACTGAAGTAGAAAGCTAAAAGCACCTCCTCCAGCTGAGGAGCATTGCGACTGGATCGCCTACAATCTACTGTATATAGAGATAGCCCCTTACATCTTCTGTCAGGAGAAGATCGATATATAATAGCTACTTTACTTATTTCATTTACGTTACTGATATAGGTCAGATCTTGAGTTACATCACTTCTTTTTCTGCAGCCACATCCTAATCTGCATTTAAAATTTCAGCTCCCTTCAGGTTGATCTGTAAGGTGCATCCTCTGCTGTAGGTGTATTGTGGTAAAGGTGTTGGTTTTACTCTCCTAGAGGTGGGACCTGCATTAATCGGAATTGGTGGCACATCGTGTGGATACGACATATGGTCATTGTCCAGGTGGGAATACCCCTATTTTTATGTTAGTTCATGCAAACAATTATTACATTGCAATCATTTAAAATTGCAACAGTGTCTAGATATTTAGATATTGCTGCTACATACTTTTTATGGTGCCCTAGGTGTTCCACCTAGTTTTTGCTGTGCTTGGAAGGGGTGTTCCCATATATCAGTAGTGTCTGGCCAGTTGGTTTACACCTAAGCTGCACATAAAATGGTACACTTTGGGCATTGGTTTCGTATCCATGTTAATAGTCAGAAGCACTGCATGCAGTCTTTTTTTTTTTCCAACATTGTGAGGCGTCACAGTTTTTGGTACAGAAACAAAATTGTTCCTAAAGGAAACGGACATATGTGAAGGTGGTTCAAGAAGGAGCTTGTAGCGCCTGATTCTTATTAGGTGGTTTACACCAACATTCCTCAAACTGTGAGGCGCAACTTACTGGGTGCTGAGACGTGTGGTCCCTGTCAGTTATGCGCATCCATGTACCATCCAATTATCAACTTCTTTACAGATTTTAGTAAGTGGCCAGTGTGGGACTTCTGGTCAGCTCCTAATAGCATCCATCAGTCACTCGCACATTAAGCCCCACAATTGGAACACAGGAAGAAGTGTGCCACCCCACCTGCAACCCATCCATGCCCCCTCTCTTCACATGGAAGATAAACTGTGTGGATCACAAGTCTCCAGATAGTGGAGATAGAAGCCAGAACTGGACGTTCACTGCCAGTCACTCCGGTGGTTACATTGTAACATCACCATTATACCACCTGTAATACACACAGCAGCATTACCACTGTATGATTTATTTGGCACTGCCGGGGAGGTATTTTGTGCTGCACTGTGGTATTTGTTTGGGGTTGCTGCGGAGTTAGTTTATGCTGCACTGTAATATCTGGAGCTTTCATGGAGACATTTTGTGCTGCACTGTGGCATTTGTTTGGCCCTGCTGGGGAGGTATTTTGTGCTGCACGGAGGTATTTGTTTGGCCCTGCTTGGGAGGTATGTGCTGCACGGAGGTATTTGTTTGGCCCTGCTGGGGAGGTATTTTGTGCTGCACTGTGGCATTTGTTTGGCCCTGTTGGGGAGGTATTATGTGCTGCACGGAGGTATTTGTTTGGCCCTGCTGGGGAGGTATTATGTGCTGCACGGAGGTATTTGTTTGGCCCTGCTGGGGAGGCATTATGTGCTGCACGGAGGTATTTGTTTGGCCCTGCTAGGGAAGTATTTTGTGATGCACGGAGGTATTTGTTTGGCCCTGCTGGGGAGGTATTATGTGCTGCACGGAGGTATTTGTTTGGCCCTGCTGGGGAGGTATTTTGTGCTGCATGGAGGTATTTGTTTGGCCCTGCTGGGGAGGTATTATGTGCTGCACAGAGGTATTTGTTTGGCCCTGCTGGGGAGGTATTATGTGCTGCACGGAGGTATTTGTTTGGCCCTGCTGGGGAGGTATTATGTGCTGCACGGAGGTATTTGTTTGGCCCTGTTGGGGAGGTATTTTGTGCTGCACGGAGGTATTTGTTTGGCCCTGCTGGGGAGGTATTTTGTGCTGCACGGAGGTATTTGTTTGGCCCTGCTGGGGAGGTATTTTGTGCTGCACGGAGGTATTTGTTTGGCCCTGCTGGGGAGGTATTATGTGCTGCACGGAGGTATTTGTTTGGCCCTGCTGGGGAGGTATTATGTGCTGCACGGAGGTATTTGTTTGGCACTGCTGGGGAGGTATTTTGTGCTGCATGGAGGTATTTGTTTGGCCCTGCTGGGGAGGTATTATGTGCTGCACGGAGGTATTTGTTTGGTCCTGCTGGGAAGGTATTATGTGCTGCACGGAGGTATTTGTTTGGCCCTGCTGGGGAGGTATTTTGTGCTGCACGGAGGTATTTGTTTGGCCCTGTTGGGGAGGTATTTTGTGCTGCACGGAGGTATTTGTTTGGCCCTGCTGGGGAGGTATTTTGTGCTGCACGGAGGTATTTGTTTGGCCCTGCTGGGGAGGTATTTTGTGCTGCACGGAGGTATTTGTTTGGCCCTGCTGGGGAGGTATTATGTGCTGCACTGTGGCATTTGTTTGACCCTGCTGGGGAGGTATTATGTGCTGCACGGAGGCATTTGTTTGGCCCTGCTGGGGAGGTATTTTGTGCTGCACGGAGGTATTTGTTTGGCCCTGCTTGGGAGGTATGTGCTGCACGGAGGTATTTGTTTGGCCCTGCTGGGGAGGTATTATGTGCTGCACGGAGGTATTTGTTTGGCCCTGCTGGGGAGGTATTATGTGCTGCATGGTGGTATTTGTTTGGCCCTGCTGGGGAGGTATTTTGTGCTGCATGGAGGTATTTGTTTGGCCCTGCTGGGGAGGTATTATGTGCTGCACAGAGGTATTTGTTTGGCCCTGCTGGGGAGGTATTTTGTGCTGCATGGAGGTATTTGTTTGGCTCTGCTGGGGAGGTATTTTGTGCTGCACGGAGGTATTTGTTTGGCCTTGCTGGGGGGGTATTATGTGCTGCACAGAGGTATTTGTTTGGCCCTGCTGGGGAGGTATTATGTGCTGCACTGAGGTATTTGTTTGGCCCTGCTAGGGAGGTATTTTGTGCTGCACGGAGGTATTTGTTTGGCCCTGCTGGGGAGGTATTATGTGCTGCACAGAGGTATTTGTTTGGCCTTGCTGGGGAGGTATTATGTGCTGCACAGAGGTATTTGTTTGGCCCTGCTGGGGAGGTATTATGTGCTGCACAGAGGTATTTGTTTGGCCCTGCTGGGGAGGTATTATGTGCTGCACAGAGGTATTTGTTTGGCCCTGCTGGGGAGGTATTATGTGCTGCACGGAGGTATTTGTTTGGCCCTGCTGGGGAGGTATTATGTGCTGCACGGAGGTATTTGTTTGGCCCTGCTGGGGAGGTATTTTGTGCTGCACGGAGGTATTTGTTTGGCTCTGCTGGGGAGGTATTTTGTGCTGCACGGAGGTATTTGTTTGGCCTTGCTGGGGAGGTATTATGTGCTGCACGGAGGTATTTGTTTGGCCCTGCTGGGGAGGTATTATGTGCTGCACGGAGGTATTTGTTTGGCCCTGCTGGGGAGGTATTTTGGGCTGCACGGAGGTATTTGTTTGGCCCTGCTGGGAATTATTTTGTGCTGCACTGTAATATTAGGCTCTTCTATGAAGGTATTTTTACTGCACTTTGATATTTGTTCAGCGGTGCTGGTATTTTGTGCTACACTTAAAGGGGTTGTCTCACTTCAGCAAATAGCATTTATCATGTAGAGAAAGGTAATACAAGGCACTTACTAATGTATTGTGGTTGTCCATATTGCTTCCTTTGCTGGCTGGATTCATTTTTCTATCACATTATACACTGCTCGTTCCCATGGTTACAGACCACCCTGGAACCCATCAGCGGTATAGAACAATATAGAAAAAAGCACTAGCCTATGTGCGCTCCCATGGTCCCGGCCACCAGTAAGGCTTATGCTTTTTCCTATAGTGTGCAAGCACGGCCACCACTGATGAATTGCAGGGTCTTCTGTAACCATGGAAACGAGCAATGTATAATGTGATGGAAAAGTGAATCCAGCCAGCAAAGGAGGTAATATGGACAATCACAATACATTAGTGAGTGGTTTGTATTAACTTTCTCTACATGATAAATGCCACTTACTGAAGTGACAAAACCCCTTTAAGTATTTGTTTGCCTTGCTATAGAGGCAAGTTGAGCTGCTCTGCGGTAGGGTTGTTTCGGGTATCGAACTTTCGATACCCAATCGATACTTTTCTCTGGTATCGAGCTCGATACCAGGATTAGTATTTTATCGATACTGGGCTGCGCTACTGCAGAGCCCAGTATCAGAGAACGTGGCTGCGCCGCTCTCAGCGCGGCCTTGTTCTCCTCAGCAGCACAGGGAGAAGGAGGCAGTCTCTCTCTCCCCCTGTGCTGCTTCCACCAATAGAGCGAGAGGGGAGGAGGAGGCGGGGTCACTGGCCACCAATGAGGAGTGACGTTTACTATACAGAGGCAGGCAGAAGAAACCCATTGCCGTCACCTGCCTGTGACCGGGCGCTGCGATCCGCAGCAATTAACCCCTCAGGTGCGGCACCTGAGGGGTTAACTGCCGCTGATCTCAGCGCCCGGTCACAGGCAGGTGCCGGCAATGAGTTTCTTCTGCCTGCATTTGTATAGTAAACGTCACTCCTCATTGGTGGCCAGTGAGCCCTCCCCAGTATTAAAGACATTGGCCAGTGCCCCCCTTTCCCCAGTATTAAATACATTGGTGGCTAGTGCGCCCCCATCCCCCCAGTATTAAAAGCATTGGTAGCAGTGGCCACAGGGTCCCCTCACCTCTTCCTCATTGGTGGCGGTGGCAGTGATCGGAGCCCCAGCAGTGTAATGCTGGGGCTCCGATCGGTTTCCATGGCAACCAGGACGCTACTGAAGTCCTGGCTGCCATGGTCAGCTCCCTGCTGCTGTGTGTACTGTGCACAGGGCAGCAGGGAGAGGGTGAGATCCTATTCAGCTAATAGAGCTCAATTAGGGTGAATAGGATGAAAAGATCCCAGGTTCAAGCCCCTAAGGGGGAAATAGTTAATAAATAAACTGTAAAAAAAAGAAAAAAAAGTTAAAAAAGTACACCAAAATATTAAGTATAAATCACCTCCTTTCCCAATTTTACATATAAAATATATAAACAATAAATAAAATATTACATATCGCTACGTCTCAAGTCCAAACTATTAAAAAAATCTTCTTTTAAGCGGTGAACGCCCATAAAAGAAAAAAAAAACTGCACAATTCGCCATTTTATTTTAGTCGCCTTGTCCCCCCCAAAAAATAGGATTGGATTATTGGCCGGACGTTCCATAAAATGAGGAAGCACGCGGCTTTTTTGGGCTTTTTATTTTTTTTGCGTGGTATCGAGTATCGCAATACTTATTTATGGTATGGATACCGAATCAAAATTTTGGTACCGAAACAACTCTACTCTGCGGTATAATGTCCTGCTAGGGAGTATCATGTCTCTTGGATTGGCTGGTTAGGCCTGAGTAGAATAAGTTTGAGAAGCTCTGGTCTGTTTAATAACAGTCATACATGTCCTTCCAGTGTTGTCTCTACAGCAGTGTGTGTGTATTTTATAGAAGCTGTGATGAATGGGAGTTAAAAACAGAAAAATGCTACTCGTCAAGTGACAACTATAGTCTTCAGAAAGCACAGTATTACTGCCCTGCCTCCAGCAGTTCAACAGAGCTGTTCTTAAATACTCCCTGCTCTGCTGACCCTGTCTCATTCTACAGAGCAAAGCTCTACTATACTATGTCAGCCTACTATACTCTATTGACCAGTGTGAACACTAAAATATGTCAGGATTTGTATTTATATAGATTATCATAAAAGTATCATAAAATTTTAAATAATTCAATAATTTAAATATGTCATTTTCTAACAATACATTCTATTTAAAGAGGCTCTGTCAGCATGATTAACCCTATTAAACCAGGCATACTGCCTGGTAGGGCTCCTTATACTGATTAAACGACACCTTTATTTTGTCTGTATGCCAAACAGCTGCAGAGAGATTTGTGGTTTTATTTATATGCAAATGAGCAAGTTGGAGCAACAGGGGGTGGAGCTGAATACTTAAAGCACTGCCTTCCTCCCCTTGATTGACAGGGCCAGACATCAGCACGTTGAGGGCAGAGCTGTACTCTAGAGCTGTGTCCCAGCATGCACTGTACATATCATATACCCCACTTAAACGTTGAGAAGAGTGGATTTCTATTTATACATATTACTGCTTTATTCATAGGCCCAATATTTGATTATAATGGAACCAGTAATGTGTAATAGCTAAGTATAGAAAAACCCTCCTTCTCTATGTGGTAATGCTATAGCTTGGTGATAAGTGGCCAGACTTGCATGTAGAGAACCTAAGTTGACGTCCCAGGAGAGAATTATATAGTTGTTTTCTCTCTAATTTAACCCATAATAAAAGCCTATAACCTCACTATATGGATAAGTGTTTTTTTTATGCTTAGAAACTTAAAACATATTACTGTTTTTTTCACAGGTACAATATTGGATCATAAAGAAACCAGAGCTCTGCATTTTCTGAATTTCATGGAGGCCGGTATGACACCAGTGGATGTAGTATTTAGTCTTAGGTTCCTGTCCTAAAGAGATTGCCTTGACGCTGGAGGACAGGCACAAAAAAATGCCTTGCTGTCTTACATTTAGACAATTTTCTATGCCTAAACCAGGCATAGAAAATTATGAATGAGACGTGCCTACCGGCCCCTCCCCTGCCCACTTTTTTTTAGACCTGACATGAGCGAATAAAAAGTGGCAGATTCTGCAGCACCATAGTGTGACACAGAATATGTGCCAGATAGACTCCCTTTAAAAATACAATACAGCGTCTGTCACCTACATAACATGTTTTAAACTGATTATAAAGCTCTGTGGGAGGCAGATCCATAACACTGATGGTACCCAGGTTTAGTTTTTCAGATCCCCCAAAGTGCCAAAAATGAAGTTTTAAAGATATGCAAATTACCTATCGCAAGTGCCCAGGGGTGGAGAGTGTGCTGCTAGTGCCCAGTGCCCCCCGCCTTACTTGCACCTGACTCCTCCCCTCTGTATTGTCCGGCCAGCCCTGTATACTTGCTGCGTCATTCTCGTCTCTATTCATAATCCAGAGCCTGTGCGCTTCACCGCCGGGCCCGTTAATTAACTGGCATATGCGCACTGCATATAAGTATGCCCCTGCCTACAAAGGGCAATGTACTGCGCATGCCCGGAACTGGCGGTGAAGCACACAGGTGCTGGATTATTTGAATATTGACAGCAAGCTAATTACCAACTGTACCAATCGCTCCTGATGAAGCGTGGCCAATTCCATGCAGAAACGCGTTGAGCGTGTGCTATATGCTTTAACTTCTTAGCATTATAGGCAGGATAGGGAGCAGCTGTGCGGTTGAACTGTGACACACTATGTTAATGTGTCAGTGAATGCTTCCCTCCCACCCAGTTAGACTGGACAGCAATACTGAGTAGTGGGATACAAACTAGGGAGACATCTGACAAGACCAGTGCCTGCCTTTTTATAGCTGTCTGTATCACCTGTGTGCTCATGCGTACTCACTGCTACTTAAACTGAAAGAGTGTGAGTTTTTTTACATATAGAGCACCACAGGGTTTCTATTCCGGCTACTAGATATGTATATGGCATTTATTTGAGCCCCTCTATACATAAATGGTATCCTGTTGGCCTCTACTTGACAGAAGTGGGTGTTAAGTCCCCCTGATTTTTATATACAGTGATCTTAATAAAATATTCATCTTTTTGTTAATTTTTTACGTTCTATCAGGCTGTGAATCAATCAGAATATGCTCTTACCGTAAAGAATCCTCTTCTATGTTTGTGTACAAACCTTCTTTCCTCCAGACATAGAGGATGGCCCCCCCTCACTGTTACAGTCCTGGGGATAAATAGATGATGGGAGAGATCTCTGTACTGACCCCTGATATATTTATACATATTTATTAGATCTCCCCTCAGTCGTCTTTTTTCTAAAGTGAATAACCCTAATTTTGATAATCTTTCAGGGTACTGTAGTTGCCCCATTCCAGTTAATACTTTAGTTGCCCTCCTCTGAACCCTCTCCAGCTCTGCTATGTCTGCCTTGTTCACAGGAGCCCAGAACTGTACACAGTACTCCATGTGTGGTCTGACCAGTGATGTGTAAAATGGTAGGACTATGTTCTCATCAAGGGCATCTATGCCACTTTTGATGCAACCCATTATCTTATTGGCCTCGGCCTGGTTTCTACAGGTTAGTTTGCGGTCCACCAAAATTCCTAGATCCTTTTCCATGTCAGTGTTACCCCGTGTTTTACCATTTAGTATGTACGGGTGACTTGCATTATTTCTTCCCATGTGCATAACCTTACAATTGTCAGTGTTAAACCTCATCTGCCATTTCTCTGCCCAAGCCTCCAACCTATCCAGATCCTTCTGTAGCAGTATAATGTCCTCTTCAGTGTTAATTACTTTACACAGTTTAGTGTAATATTCAAAAATTGATATTTTACTGTGTGACCCCTCTACAAGATCATTAATAAATATATTGAAGAGAATAGGGCCCAGTACTGACCCCTGAGGTACTCCACTAGTTACAGTGACCCAATCTGAGTGTGTACCGTTAATAACCACCCTCTGTTTTCTGTCACTCAGCCAGTTACTTACCCACATACACATATTTTCTCCCAGTCCGAGCATTTTAATTTTATATACTAAGATTTTATGGGGTACAGTGTCAAATGTTTTGGCAAAGTCCAGATATACAACATCCATTGATTCGCCGCTGTCAAGTCTAGAACTTACCTCCTCATAGAAACTGATTAAATTAGACTGACATGACCGATCCCTCATGAAGCCATGCTGATATGGCGTTATTTGCTTAATATCATTGAGGTACTCCAAAATAGCATCTCTTAGAAAACCTTTAAACAGTTTACCAACAATAGATGTTAAACTTACCGGCCTATAATTTCCAGGCTCTGTTTTTGGACCCTCTTTGAATATTGGCACCACATTTGCTATGCGCCAATCCTGTGGAACATTCCCTGTTATTATAGAGTCCGTAAATATCAGAAATAAAGGTCTGGCTATGACATCACTTAATTCTTTTAGTACACGGGGGTGTATGCCATCTGGTCCTGGCGACTTGTCTATTTTAATCTTTTTAGGACGCTGCCGTACTTCTTCATGGGTCAGACAGGGCCCTTTTAGTGGGGAATTTATTTTTACATTCTGCATTTTATCTGACAGTTTATTTTTTTCAGTGAATACAGTGGACACAGTATAGGACACAGCTCTAGGAAACAGCTCTGCCCTCAGCCTGCTGATGTCTAGCCCTGTCAATTAAAGGGAGTGGGGAGTGTGCTGGGCACAGTGGTGGTTACAAAAGCAGTGCTTCAAGGATTCAGTCCTGCCCCCCGGGTGCTCCAACTTACTCATTTGCATATAAACACAAAACAAAGATATCTCTGCAGCTGTTTAGCATACAGACAAAAAAAAGGTATTGCTTTAATCAGCATAATAAGCCCTACCAGGCTGTATGCCTGGTTTAATAGGGTTGATCATGCTGACAGAGTCTCTTTAAAACAGGAGCCTTGGTAGTTTTGTGTTGCAGAGTTACCTTAAGACAATAGAGAAAGAAATCAGCTGCTAGGCCATTGTGAGGATTAATGGAGAGTAAATCCACTAAACACTGCAATCTCCACTGCTCTCCGGTCACCCTCTCATACAAGGCATCCTCATCATCTTCGCTGGAAGAATAAGTGAAATGATATAATTTGTTAAATAATGGGGTTCTAGTGCTCCTCCAAATGTTTTACTTTAAAATGTAAAAGACAGGGATAACATTACTGTAAAAATCAAATATGCAGAAAAAGTGCCAAAATCTTTGTTAAAAATCTGCTGTGTAAACATATCCATAGAGCAGGGCTCGACAAATCCCAGGCGCCAGGTCCTGGGTATTTGTCAGCCTGTTTGCAAAGGTGGCCGGGCGCAGGGTCGGCGTGTCCTAGGAGTGCCGTCCCCCGTCATGCTGCAGACGCTCGAGCGCTCTATATAGAGCCTCAGGAGGCTGCAGCACTGCCCGGGCTGACGCATCCATGAGGGCGCAGCATGAAGAGAGGGACTGACAGGAGGGAAACGCTCAGCGCTCCCTGCTGTCAGTCCCTCATTGTAGCGTGGCTGAGCACTGTATGGTCCGCGGTACAGGGAGCATCTGTCTCCTGTACCCGGCCGGACTGACAAGAAGTGCGCACACAGTGTGCACTTCCTGTCAGTCCGCCTGGGTACAGGAAACTAAAGCTCCTGTACCCGTGGGACCATACAGAGCTCGGCCACGCTACACTAGAGGCAGGGCAGGGGAGAAAATGACAAGAGGGGGAAAGATGATGACAAGAGGGGGAAAGATAATGACAAGAGGGGGAAAGTGAATGACAAGAGGGGGAAAGTGAATGACAAGAGGGGGAAAGTGAATGACAAGAGGGGGAAAGTGAATGACAAGAGGGGGAAAGTGAATGACAAGAGGGGGAAAGTGAATGACAAGAGGGGAAAGTGAATGACAAGAGGGGGAAAGTGAATGACAAGAGGGGAAAGTGAATGACAAGAGGGGGAAAGTGAATGACAAGAGGGGGAAAGTGAATGACAAGAGGGGGAAAGTGAATGACAAGAGGGGAGAGATAATGACAAGAAGGGGAGATGACAAGAGGGGAAAGATAATGACAAGAGGGGGAAAGTGAATGACAAGAGGGGAAAGTGAATGACAAGAGGGGGAAAGAGAATGACAAGAGGGAAAGAGAATGACAAGAGGGGAAAGAGAATGACAAGAGGGGAAAGAGAATGACAAGAGGGGAAGTGAATGACAAGAGGGGGAAAGTGAATGACAAGAGGGGGAGAGAATGACAAGAGGGGAAAGTGAATGACAAGAGGGGGAAAGTGAATGACAAGAGGGAAGAGAATGACAAGAGGGGAAAGTGAATGACAAGAGGGGGAAAGAGAATGACAAGAGGGGGAAAGTGAATGACAAGAGGGGGAAAGTGAATGACAAGAGGGGAAAGTGAATGACAAGGGGGAAAGTGAATGACAAGAGGGGGAAAGTGAATGACAAGAGGGGAAGTGAATGACAAGAGGGGGAAAGTGAATGACAAGAGGGGAAAGAGAATGACAAGAGGGGGAAAGTGAATGACAAGAGGGGGAAAGAGAATGACAAGAGGGGAAAGAGAATGACAAGAGGGGGAAAGAGAATGACAAGAGGGGAAAGAGAATGACAAGAGGGGGAAAGAGAATGACAAGAGGGGGAAAGAGAATGACAAGAGGGGGAAAGAGAATGACAAGAGGGGGAAAGAGAATGACAAGAGGGGGAAAGTGAATGACAAGAGGGGGAAAGAGAATGACAAGGGGGAAGAGAATGACAAGAGGGGAAAAGTGAATGACAAGAGGGGGAAAGTGAATGACAAGAGGGGAAGAGAATGACAAGAGGGGGAAAGTGAATGACAAGAGGGGGAAAGTGAATGACAAGAGGGGGAAAGAGAATGACAAGAGGGGGAAAGAGAATGACAAGAGGGGAAAGAGAATGACAAGAGGGGAAAGAGAATGACAAGAGGGGGAAAGAGAATGACAAGAGGGGGAAAGTGAATGACAAGAGGGGGAAAGAGAATGACAAGAGGGGGAAAGTGAATGACAAGAGGGGGAAAGTGAATGACAAGAGGGGGAAAGTGAATGACAAGAGGGGGAAAGTGAATGACAAGAGGGGAGAGATAATGACAAGAGGGGAAAGAGAATGACAAGAGGGGGAAAGAGAATGACAAGAGGGGGAAAGTGAATGACAAGAGGGGGAAAGTGAATGACAAGAGGGGGAAAGTGAATGACAAGAGGGGGAAAGTGAATGACAAGAGGGGGAAAGTGAATGACAAGAGGGGGAAAGTGAATGACAAGAGGGGAAGAGAATGACAAGGGGGAAAGATGAATGACAAGAGGGGGAAAGTGAATGACAAGAGGGGGAAAGTGAATGACAAGAGGGGAAAGTGAATGACAAGAGGGGGAAAGTGAATGACAAGAGGGGAAAGTGAATGACAAGAGGGGGAAAGTGAATGACAAGAGGGGGAAAGTGAATGACAAGAGGGGAAAGTGAATGACAAGAGGGGAAAGAGAATGACAAGAGGGGGAAAGTGAATGACAAGAGGGGGAAAGGAATGACAAGAGGGGGAAAGTGAATGACAAGAGGGGGAAAGTGAATGACAAGAGGGGAAAGTGAATGACAAGAGGGGGAAAGTGAATGACAAGAGGGGGAAAGTGAATGACAAGAGGGGAAAGTGAATGACAAGAGGGGGAAAGAGAATGACAAGAGGGGAGAATGACAAGGGGAAAGTGAATGACAAGGGGGAAAGTGAATGACAAGAGGGGGAAAGTGAATGACAAGAGGGGGAAAGTGAATGACAAGAGGGGAAAGTGAATGACAAGAGGGGGAAAGTGAATGACAAGAGGGGAAAGTGAATGACAAGAGGGGGAAAGTGAATGACAAGAGGGGGAAAGTGAATGACAAGAGGGGGAAAGTGAATGACAAGAGGGGAAAGTGAATGACAAGAGGGGGAAAGTGAATGACAAGAGGGGGAAAGTGAATGACAAGAGGGGGAAAGTGAATGACAAGAGGGGGAAAGAGAATGACAAGAGGGGAAAGTGAATGACAAGAGGGGGAAAGAGAATGACAAGAGGGGAAAGTGAATGACAAGAGGGGGAAAGTGAATGACAAGAGGGGGAAAGTGAATGACAAGAGGGGGAAAGTGAATGACAAGAGGGGGAAAGTGAATGACAAGAGGGGGAAAGTGAATGACAAGAGGGGGAGAGATAATGACAAGAAGGGGGGGGGGAATGACAAGAGGGGGAAAGATAATGACAAGAGCGGGAAAGTGAATGACAAGAGGGGGAAAGTGAATGACAAGAGGGGGAAAGTGAATGACAAGAGGGGGAAAGTGAATGACAAGAGGGGAAAGTGAATGACAAGAGGGGGAAAGTGAATGACAAGAGGGGGAGAGATGAATGACAAGAGGGGAAGGAATGACAAGAGGGGGAAAGATAATGACAAGAGGGGAAAGTGAATGACAAGAGGGGAAAGTGAATGACAAGAGGGGGAAAGTGAATGACAAGAGGGGGAAAGTGAATGACAAGAGGGGGAAAGTGAATGACAAGAGGGGGAAAGTGAATGACAAGAAGGGGAGGAATGACAAGGGGGGAAAGATGATGACAAGAGGGGGAAAGTGAATGACAAGAGGGGGAAAGTGAATGACAATAGGGGGAAAGTGAATGACAAGAGGGGGAAAGTGAATGACAAGAGGGGGAAAGTGAATGACAAGAGGGGGAAAGTGAATGACAAGAGGGGGAGAGATAATGACAAGAAGGGGGAGTGACAAGAGGGGAAAGATAATGACAAGAGGGGGAAAGTGAATGACAAGAGGGGGAAAGTGAATGACAAGAGGGGGAAAGTGAATGACAAGAGGGGAAAGTGAATGACAAGAGGGGGAAAGTGAATGACAAGAGGGGGAAAGTGAATGACAAGAAGGGGGGAATGACAAGAGGGGAAAGATAATGACAAGAGGGGAAAGTGAATGACAAGGGGGAGAAAGTGAATGACAAGGGGGAAAGTGAATGACACAAGGGGGAGGAGAAAGTGAATGATAAGGGGGAGAAAGTGAATGACAAGGGGGGAGAAAGTGAATGACAGGGTGGGGGAGAAAGTGAATGACAAGGGAGGGGAGAAAGTAAATGACAAGGGGGGAGAAAGTGGATGGCAAGAGGGGGAAAGAGAATGACAAGAGACGGGAAGATAATGACAAGAGGGGGAAAGATAATGACAAGAGGGGGAAAGATAATGACAAGAGGGGGAAAGAGAATGGCAAGAGGGGGAAAGAGAATGGCAAGAGGGGGGGGGAGAGAATGACAAGAGGGGGGGAGAGAATGACAAGGGATGAAAATGAATGACAAGAGGGGGAAAGTGAATGACAAGAGGGGGAAAGATAATGACAAGAGGGGGAAAGTGAATGACAAGAGGAGGTAAGATAATGACAAGAGGAGGAAAGATAATGACAAGAGGAGGAAAGATAATGACAAGAGGAGGAAAGATAATGACAAGAGGAGGAAAGAGAATGACAAGAGGAGGAAAGAGAATGACAAGAGGGGGAAGGAGAATGACAAGGGGTGGAGAGAATGACAAGGGGGGAAAATGAATGACAAGAGGGGGAAAGAAAATGACAAGAGGAGGAAAGAGAATGACAAGGGGGGAAAGATAATGACAAGAGGAGGAAAGATAATGACAAGAGGAGAAAGAGAATGACAAGGGGGGGAGAGAATGACAAGGGGGGGAGAGAATGACAAGGGGGGGAAATAGCTGGGCGTTGTAGTGTTTCAGGGACTGCAGAGGCTGAGCGCCAGCTGGGGGTTGTAGTGCTCAGTAAAATGTCATGGTGCCCGCTGTGTTTGTGCCCTCCGGACCCCTTTGCCCTCCCCTCCGGACCCTTTAATACTTGTAAGGGTTTCCACGTGTCATGGCGGTCGCAAGTGGCGATCACTTAGACGCTGGCAGCGTCTGACGTGTCATATAACCTATTGAAGAGGGGAAGCATTATGGGGGGCCCTATATACTCACACATTATGGGGGGCACTATGGAGAACAGGGGAAGGAACACTATGGGGGCATCTACTGAGGACCTTATGTACTGGCATGCATTATTGGGGGGCTCTATGGAGAAGTGGGGGGGGGGGAGCACTATGGGGGCATCTATTGGGGGCTTTATGACGTGGCTCCGCCTGGCTCCTAACTTATTTTTGCTGGCTCCTAGATTCCAAGGAAATTTGTCAAGCCCTGCCATAGAGACGATTTTCTTTAAATGAATATGATGTGCTAAACGTTCAGTGAAGCGGTCACCCTGTAATTATTTCACCCTACTTATTGTTGGAGAATAATAGTAACAAAAAGCAACAAGAATTGTGATCACTGTCGCTATTCCGCAATGCAAAATGATAGTGCCGCAGGAAACTGTTGGTACCGCACCCGACTAAGATAACTGCAATATAAAAAAAACGTATTGTTTCTCTGCAAACTATTACGTATAAACGGCACCTGAGCACAGCTACGAAAGCTGAAATGGGAAACTGTGACATCACTCCACTCCATATAGGAGGAAAAGCATCAAACAGGAGGTGTGCTGCCGGCCGGGGCACGCTTCCATCTGAAAGAAAGAACTAAACTCCCTCTAAAGGACTCCGGGATTGAGCCAAGCCATTGGATTTTTTACCACAGCTGGACTATCGAAGGTACAGACCCCGGGAAAAACGAAGGTAGGAGTGATTTATATCACAAACCAACTGCACTATTTGTATGGGGGAATATTGGATGTGGTGGAATCTCAACAGGAGCCAATAAAGAGACGGTTTCTACTTAATAGTTTGCGCAGAAACAATACTGTTTCTAATATAGTAACAAAAAGCTACCTCTCACCTCCGGTCTTCCCGAATAGCGATCATTGCTCCTCCTTCACTCCCAGGCTTGATATAGCTAGAGTGAGGCAAAGATGGAAGAGAGGATTCCAGGCCACTCAATCCTGCCAGTGCTGACACTGCCGATTCTCTGTCGGACTTCTCTAGAAACCACAGGAGGATATCCTGGCATGCTGAGCTGTGAGGAATAAATGAATTGCTATAGATGTTAAGAACATTACAACCTTCACATTTGTGTTAGAAATTCTCCTGTTCCATCATAGGAGCAAAAAAACAGAATTCAGGCTGTGACAGCTGAGTGACATGGTGGACACTAATAGATCCCCCAATGGACCCAAATGAGTTATAATGGGGCCCACCAGGTTCTGTCATTTCAGCTTCATGCTGCACTATTTTTTCCGCCAAATACAATGGAACAGCATAGAAGAGAAGGAGACCTTTTCTGCACATTCCCAGATAGGGCATTCAGACTTATTAACATAATAAAACATAATCTTAAATGTAGTAAATTTCTCTTCATCTACCACCCGAAAGTCCACTGATCCTACTGCTGAATACACAAAGTTCTGCAGGAGGTTATATAAACCTTTATAGACTAATAATATATCTGTATAATCAACCGATATTCTGAATTTCTGATAATCCACAGGACTTTAGCCACCCCAACTACCGGTAATTTTCAATGTGTTTTAATATTGCAAACATCTGAATGCCTCAACCATCTTTGTACTTTGTGTCACCTTACCGTATGTGGGATGCATTCTGCCTGGCAAAACAGTACAAGGAAAAGATGACCAGGAGGAGTTGTCTGCTGAAATTCAATATGGCAACTGTGGGATCATTGCCCACTACGAACACCTGCAAATGACAACACCGACAGTTAGATAGTTGGAAGACTCCTTATTTCTTGAGACTTTATAGGGAACCTGTCACCTGCAGTATGCTGCCCTCTGATTTCATCCGTCTCTCACTTCTGCACAACAGGAGAGAAACCTGCCACTCGTCGTGCAGGGGCAGAGTGTCTCATCAACTTTAGTGGCGTGCACTGCAGGCTTCCGTAATTCAGTACTATAAGTCCTGACTGCCATCATAGAAATGACGGACCGTCGAAATCGCCGAGTCTGACACTACACTCAGTGAGGGCAGAATACTGCAGATGATAAACTCCCTTTAAATTCTTACTTTAGAAAAATCAATAAACTTTTGTGTATGAGTGACATATTTTTCGCCAATATTCTTAAAGGCCTGATCCCCACTCCTGTTTATATTTGATACCAATGCCTTGATTACACCTGTTTCTGTGCCAACATGGTAGCACCTCATCAGCACTCTTCTTTTATTCTGACAAATCCCCATATATATATATATATTTATACACACACACATATAATTGCCTCTTTCCAAGTCAATTAGAAAGTGAACATTGGTCTGTATGGGGACATGAAATTCTTACGATAAAAGAGCTTATAATATGAAGTGCTGAAAGGTGGTTGC
The DNA here is from genome assembly GCA_033119425.1 of Bufotes viridis. Classification (NCBI taxonomy): domain Eukaryota; kingdom Metazoa; phylum Chordata; class Amphibia; order Anura; family Bufonidae; genus Bufotes; species Bufotes viridis. The sequence goes on along the minus strand of CM065591.1, from coordinate 236,068,532 downwards.
TGATGGAAGCAATGGACCTGTAAATTAAACCACAGTAGACCAAATACTTCTGCTAAAACCTTTAACCACGTACCTTAACAATGTCTTCAATACATTGTGACAGTGCAGATTCAGACACCAGCGTCTCTCCGGGGTCTGGAGCCTTATCTAAAAAGAGGTTAAACAAAAGTGTTAAAAAATGTTATTAAAAAAAAAGTGTTAAAAAATGTTATATTCAGACACATCACAGTACACTGAAATACTCTCTTACAATCTTCCATATACATCCTCTTTCCATATGTCGTACTAAGGCATATGGATTTAATAGGGGCACACTGTTCAGGATCACCTCATATTATTAAGAACAGCAAGACGGTAAAAAACGTTGCTTGTATATAAGAAAAGCTATGAATCACTCAGTCTGGTATGGAGAAGCAACATTCAAAGACCCCTGTGCTACCCCTCCCCCCACTTTTTTTATTAACTGGGGGAGAAAAAAGATTGTTCTCTGCATCACCCACTTTTGCAACAGAAAAAATGTAAGAGGCGCTTTAATAATAAAGGACCTGTTCAATAAATAATACATTCCCCTCACAATATATTAAAAAACCGTCTGCCTGCAGTCACCACTAGAGGGAGCTCAGTGCATAGGAATTTAAACAGTTACCATTAAATGCAATGAAAGCTGTAAAAATCTCTTTGGACAGAGCTCAGCCTTATGATCGCTGCAGGAAAATGTGGTGGATTTATGCTGGGAAGAGAAGAAGCCCACTCCCTCTATAGCAGTCACAGGTCTGCCTCCATAGTAGGTACACCACGCCACTGGTGAGGGGCATTTTACAATTAGAAAATACAGTATAAATTATGTAGAAAAAAGAAATCAACTACACTTTTACTGGAGTTCTTTTTTAGTGTGGTAGGTAGATCCTGCCTTTCCCTGCCTGCATGCAACCAGCAAGCTGACTAAACTGGATGCGGTATCTATAATGTGTAATTGAGGGGGCATTATTAAACATTAAACACTGAATTCTGACACCAATGATTCACAGACCCCCTTGGGCTGGTTTCATTTTTTTTTTTTATAATATAATCTTTATTGTTTTCTTTGCCAAATATCATAGTACAAAAACATGCAAGTGGCGAAAAGAGATTACAAAATAATTCAAAACATATCTAATACAATTTAACTCTAAATTACCGCATAATAATACCGTATGCCCTAATTCCCATCCCCCCTATTCACTGTTGCAAGGGCAAACTAACCCTTTATAGACACTTTTATTTCAGTTTACAGTATTCCAGATGATCGGGGATTATTGGGGAGAAGCCAGCCACTCCTTAGCTACCGTTTGATTTTCTTTTGCCATCTTCCCATAGGTGTTAATGGTCTCCATCAAAGCCAGCCACTCGGAGAAACTAGGGCTATTTTTTGTGCCGCAATATTTAACTATCAGGGCCTTTGCGGCCATAAAAACCCTCCAAACAGGCTCGTATCTGGTAAGGCGCCAAATCGCCAGGGAGGAAAAAATTCAATATTGTCTGCTCGAAACAGCAGTCCAATTTGACCTTTTGTTGTCTGGATAGTTCCTCATAGATCCGGGTCCAAAATCTGCTTATATTTGGACGGTGCCATAATATATGGCGCAAATCGGCATTTTCTGCCTGACATTTCCAACACTCACTCTTTTTTTCTTTATATATTTTAGCGAGGAAGACGGGGGAGTAATAAAGGCGATGCACAATTTTAAATTGGATCAATCTGTATTTCTGAGAGATTGATACCTTCTTAATATTTTTATATACTATACCCCAATCCAGGGGGTTTCGATTTTATTTAATTCTTTTGCATTTTGCATGGCATGACACTAGGTTTGGATATGGCACTCATCCAGTTTGACTGAATGGTTCTCACCTGCTTCTGTTGTGGTACAATACAGTAAGGGTTTCAGCATGGGCATAATTAGATATTTCTCTGCCAGCTGAGGCTGCTCCCGTCCTATCTTCAAAAACGTTTCAGTGGCGACCCTTTGAAACTGTCGAGCTGTCAGGGTGTTCTGGATGTGGAGCAAATCTAGGATCTAGGAAAAACAGATCACCAATCCATGAGCAATAAACGTCCTTGGTGGGACAACCCTTTAATTCAGTGAAAAGATACATGAGGGGCTTTTTTGTGTAGGAAATATCACAGAAAATTTCTGTCCCGCCATCCCCTACAGCAGGTAGGCCCTCCAGCAGTTACAAAACTACAACTCCCAGCATACACGGACAGCAATTGCAATTTGTAAACATGAAGACATAAAAGCTTGAATCGGAGCTGTAGACACAAAATTGCAGGAGATTTTTAAATTCGTTGTATTGCGATTTTTATTTAATTTTTTTCATTTCAAATGCAATGGGACAGAAAAAATGGTTACAAAGGAAGGCAAAAAAATAATAATCTGTGAGGTACAAGCCAATTTTCCTCACTTTAGGGGGAAAAAAATTCCTTCCCAACTCCAATCAGAAAAACTCCCATCTCTAGTAACTATAACCTGTAATATTACCCTCCAGAAATACATACAGGCCCCTACATAGATTTGCTTAGGCTGTCTATAGGGAAAGGCCCCTGCACGGGGACTCAAAGTAATTGAATAATGTGATGCATCAAATACTGCTGTGGTACTACCATGCCTCATGGCATCATGTTCACACTCCGCAAACAATAACTGAGGCTCTAAGGCCCCTTTCACATCAGCGTTTTTGCTTTCCGTCCTAGAGTTCCGTCCTCGGGGCTCTAGGACGGAAACATACTGATCAGGATAATCCTAATGCATTCTGAATGGAGAGAAATCCATTCAGGATGCGTCAGGATGTCTTCCGTTCAGTATGTGAACGTTTTTTGGACGTTGACAAAACCGCAGCATGCTGCGGGTTTGTCTCCGTCCCAAAATCCGGAAGACATGCCGTAACGCCGGATCCGGAATTAATGCCCATTGAAGTGCATTAATCCGGATCCGGAATTAAGCTAAACGTCGTTTTGGCGCATCGCCGGATCCGACGTTTAGCTCTGCGCATGCGCAGCAGCAGTTCCGATCGGGGGCCCCAGTGTAAGCTGGGGCTCCGATCGTTTACCATGGCAGCCAGGACACTACTGAAGTCCTGGCTGCCATGGTAAGTACACCGCAGCAGTGTACTTACCTGCGCTGCGGCCTCCGGGCGCTCCTTCATGACGTCACAGGTCCGGGCGGCGCATTGATCTATGCACCGCGGGGACCTGTGATGTCACGAAGGAGCGCCCGGCAGCCGCAGCGCAGGTAAGTACACTGCTGCGGAGTACTTACCATGGCAGCCAGGATTTCAGGAGCGTCCTGGCTGCCATGGTTACCTGAAAGCATATTGAAGACTGATCAGTCTTCAATATGCTTTCAGTTGTCTTGCGTTGTGACGGATCCGGCGGGCATTTCCGGCAACAGAAGTGCACGCCGGATCCTCACAACGCAAATGTGAAAGAGCCCTAATAGAGAAGAATATATTATAGAATATATATTAGCCTTAAAAATTTTAAGACATAGCTACACACACACCACATATTAAAGGGGTTCTCCAGGAATGATTGAAAATGGCCACCAGCAACCTGCAGAGCTGCCTCGGGGGGTGAGCAGTCTGGGCATCACTACACTACTCTACAATAGCCAGTAATGATGTGATCCTGCCTAGGATATGTCATCATGTCTGAGCAGCCTGACAGGAAAACTCACTAATATATAGTATATGCAAGTGCCAGAGTGTAGTGAGGCCCCGCCCCCTCAACCCCCTAGGCCAGGGGTAGAGAACCTCCGGCTCTCCAGCTGCTGTGAAACTACAATTCCCAACATGCTCCATTCATTTCTATGGGAGTTCAGAGAAGAGCAGAGTAAGTATGCATGCTGGGAGTTGTAGTTTCACAACAGCTGGAGAGCCGGAGGTTTCCTACCCCTATCCTAGGCAGCTCTGCAAGTGGAGGCAACCAGTCCACCTCACATTCTAGGACAGATTGCTGGCAGACATTGTAAATCATTCCCGGAGAACCCCTTTAATGCGAGGTATCTCGGATTTACTCCTCTTAATTTGATATCTATTGGTCAGTTTTACCTGCGGACAGACTTTTCGGTAATACTCCTCAACAGTAATTGACTGCTGAGGACATGATGCCAGGACCTTTGCTATTGCATCACACTTCTTCCAGTTACTGGCAGCAGCCTCGGCTTCACGACCACCAGCTACACCAGCTGTAAAATAAGAAAGCAAACTTTCTATTCCGTGTTGAAGGAAAAAAAATCTATGATCAAAATTCTTACGAAACTTTTTCTTCAAGACAAAACTTTCAAATAAAAGGTTCTCAAAATACTATTTGGTCACGGTGCCTAAAAGAAAAAAAATGCCCTTGAACACTGTCAGAAAGGGTTAAAAAAAACTCTGGAAGCCTCACAATAAGGCCATCAATATCAGATCGGCAGATCAGTTGCTTGGAAATAGTTTCGGCACTGGAATTACACAGCTCGGTCCACTGGGAACAGTGGATGGAGCTGGTTTGCTGCAGCACTGCTCCCATTCACTTAAAAGGGAGCAGCACTACAGTAACCAGCACAGTCCTGTAAACATTGGGGAGAGCTGTATGGTTCTGGCACCAGAGTCACTACCGAACAGCCAATTGGCAGGGAAACTGATACTGAAGGCCTATCTTCAGGATAAGACCCCTATTCATGTTCAAGGCTGGACCTTGGCTTTTCAGACTGGAATAAATCTTGCTACTTAGCACTGATTTTTTCTACAGAATGAACAGAAATCCACACAGAAATGTTTCCAGACCATGTGAATGGGATCGCAGAAACCCAATTTACATGCATGGTATGAGAATTGTTATTGGATTTGATGTGGATGCACACTCTCCTCCAATCTTATCTCTGTAGGATCGTGTCTATAAATAAAAAGCTCTGTAGACCTGGAACGGTATACACAAATTTTATGTGCACCACAATGTATATTGCCGCTGACTGAATTGTGCCATCACATCCTGATAGTGTCATTCAGTCACAAAACCTTTAAAATCCTTTTCTCGCTACATTCATTGAGGGGACACAGACCGTGGGTATAGCTGCTGCCACTAAGAGGCGACACTAAGATGAAAAAAAACAGCTATACCCCTCCTGCAGACACTAAGCTAATCAGTTTGTACCTAAACAGTAGGAACAGCCAGGAGAAGCCAAAATGGAAAAAGAACATTTTTAGGAGATCTGCATGGCAGGTATATCTGCCTCCTACAGACACTGAGCTAAAACTGATTACCTCAGTGTCTGCAGAAGCGGTATCGGTGCGGTCCTTTTTTTCAGCTTAGTGTCGCCTCCTAGTGGCAACAGCTATACCGACGGTCTTCTGTGTCCCCCCAATGACACAAGTGTGAAATGGTAACACCAACAAATAGGTAACACATGATCTACCATTCACAACACGTGAGGGTCCCCTCTAAACAGGTCACAGAGCATGTCTAAACAAAGTAAGATACATGAACTAACAACTCAGTAAGATACTGAAGTAGTCCCACTTTCTAGCACTATGAATGTTTCAGCGTTTTGTGTTTAGTCTCTGCTACCATAATGTACGGCACATTTTAAGCAAAAGTTGAAACTTCTTCTCTGTAAGGATGCTGGCTGTTCTCAAGACTGCAGAACTGGGTTTCACCTACAGGAGTAGCCTGTCCTGGCTTCTAATGGTGTCTCCTTATTCTCAGATCCCACCAGGACTTACTTTAAGGCCAAACTGTATAAAATCAGACAGACCGTCACAAGAATATCATGAATTCCGATAACTAGAAGGCCCTAGAAGCCAGATACATGAAAATCAAATACCAAACTCAACAATTAACAGATTCCACACAAAAACATCAAGCAACAAACTTCAAGGTTAGAAGCAAGGTACAGTCTAGACAAACTACAAGAACCGAGCTACACTGACAAGACAGAAGTCTAAGGGCCCTTTTATACTTTAGTTTGGAAGATCCGGCATAGAGTTCCGTCGTCGGGGCTCTATGCCGGATGAATACTGATCCGGATTATCCCAATGCATTCTGAATGGAGAGAAATCCGTTCAGGATGCATCAGAATGTCTTCAGTTCAGTCACTGAACGTTTTTTGGACGGAGAAAATACCGCAGCATGCTGCGTTATTCTTTCCATCCTGGGAAGCGGGCAAAACGGATCTGGACGGATCTGTTTTCTAGGGCACAATCTGCCACAACAGAAAGCGGATCCGTCCTCTATTGACTTTCAATGGAGTTCAAAACGGATCCATTTTGGCAATGCTAAAAAATAGTTAAAGTTAATACAAGCGGATCCGTTCAAACGGATGCATGCGGTTGCATTATCTGGGACGGAAGCGTTTCTTTCCGGCATAGAGCCCTGATGACGGAACTCCATGCCTGATCTTCCAAACGCGAGTGTGAAAGGGCCCTTAGGCTACTTTCACACTAGTGTTATAGTTTTCCGGTATTGAGATCCGTCATAGGGGCTCAATACCGGAAAAAAAACGCTTCCGTTTTGTCCCCATTTATTGTCAAAGGGGACAAAACTGAACAGAACGGAATGCTCCAAAATGCATTCCGTTCCGTTCTCATACCAGAGAGCAAACCGCAACATGTTGTAGTTTGCTTTCCGTCCTTGGATGCGGAGCAAGACAGATCCGTCATGACCCCCAATGCAAGTCAATGGGTACGGATCCGTTTTCTCTGCCACAATCGAAAACGGATCCGTCCCCCATTGACTTTCAATGGAGTTCATGACGTATCCGTCTTGGCAATGTTAAAGATAATACAACCGGATCGGTTCATAACAGTTGCAGATTGTTGTATTATCAGTAATGGAAGCGTTTTTGTTGAACCCTGCCGGATCCAGTAAAAACGCTAGTGTGAGAGTAGCCTAAGCTAGGAACAAGATACAAGGTGTAACAAGAGCTCACACTATACACCATAGCTTCAAGAAAGCAGGAATATTAAAACGAAGGTGAACCACTCAGAAGCTCCTCAGTAATCTATCCAAGCTGAGCAAAGTGGCAGGTGTAAGGCAGTTGCATAGCACTAAACAATACCAGTAGACAGGAGAGGATGAGACAAGAGGTAAATCCCTGTTGCTCATAACATTGACTAGGAAATAATCAGTTAGCATAGTACGTGCTAAAAGTGTTAAAACTTATAATACAACTGCATGATGGCGCATTATAAATATACAGTATGGTTAGGGTACTTTCACAATTGCGTTGTGAGGATCCGGCAGGCAGTTCCGTCGCCGAAACTGCCTGCCGGATCCGGCAATCTGTATGCAAACGGACAGCATTTGTAGACGGATCCGGATGTGGATCCGTCTCACAAATGCATTGCAAGAACGGATCCATCTCTCCGGGTGTCATCTGGAAAAAACGGATCAGTTTTGTTTGTTTTTCCGCAGACCGGAAGAACGGATCCGTCAATGCAGTATTTTTAATGCCGGATCCGGCACTAATACATTTCAATGTAAATTAATGCTGGATCCGGCATTCCGGCAAGTGTTCCGGGAATTTGGGACGGAAGACATCCTGATGCATCCTGAATGGATTTCTCTCCATTCAGAATGCATTGGGATAAAACTAATCAGTTCTTTTCCGGTATTGAGCCCCTAGGACGGAAAAGAATAACGCTAGTGTGAAAGTACCCTTAAAAATGTAAAGTCAATTTACCTTATAACACCAGAAGTCCTGCTGTGTGCACGGACATCTCCAGAGTGCGATTACAGTTGTCTGAGTGTTTAATATCCTCCGGCCAGGTATCCGGTATGTGATTGGTGGGGGTCCGACTCTCGGCACCCCTGCTCATCAGCTCTGTGAGCACCATAACCTCTTCCTAGGCCAGTGATGTCACAAGGCATAGGCGCAGCTCTGTCCCATTCAAGTGAGTGGGGAAGGCTTCAACACCAAGTGCAACCGCTATACAATGGACAAAGACGTGCTTGATAAGCAGCGAGGAGGCTGCAGTAGGGTCTCTTCAAACAGCAGATTAGCGGGGTTGCCGGGAGTCGGACCCCAACCAATCACATACTGATGACCTATCCTGAGGATAAGTCATCAGTATTAAACACTTAGACATCCAAATATTTGTGCCTGGTAACATGATTGTACAGGGCTGTTAAAACCTGACTTTATTTTAATAGCTTTTGAATGACATAACATCACAAGAGGTAAAGAAAAGCCCGCTTGTGAGTTCAGACTAGGTCCTTCTTCATATATTAGTTTCAAAGTTTTACTGTACCTCATGTAATGTTATGTTGGACTTTAGTGATATATAATAAGTAGGGTTGAGTGAACTTGTGTTTTAAGTTCTGCGTCCAAAGTTTCGGTTCGGGTTATCGAAAAATCCCGTTATAAATTCCGCTACCATGGACCATAACAGAATTTGGAATCGGTAACGGGATTCTTTGATAAACCGAACCCGAACCTTGGACGCCGAACTTAAAAAACAAGTTCGCTCAACACTAATAATAGGATCAAGTTACAGTCAAAGTACAATCTTAGATTTAATATAACCATAGATAATTTACTATTTTTATGCGACATTAAAGGGTTCGGCTCACTTCAGCAAATTTCATTTATAATGTAGAGAAAGTTAATAGAAGGCACTTATTAATGTATTGTGACTGTCCATATTGTCTCCTTCTGGCTAGACTAATTTTTCCGTCACATTATACACTGCTCGTTTCTCTGGTTATGACCACCCTGTAATCCAGCAGCAGTGGTTGTGCTTGCCCACTATAGGAAAAAGTGCAGGCCTCTCTGGTGGCCAGGACTGTGGGAGTGTACATAGTACAGCATTTATTCCTATTACCTGCAAGCACGTCCACCGCTGCTGGATTGCAGGGTGGTCATAACCATGGAAACGAGCAGTGTATAATCATGTGATAGAAAAATGACTCAAGCCAGCAAAAGAAGCAATATGGACACGTGCCTTGTATTCACTTTCTCACATGATAAATGCCAGTTGCTGAAGTGAGACAACCCCTTTAAATAGTATGTGTGATATGTTGTTATTTAGCTTTCAGCACTGAACTAACCTCCTGCATCTTCAAGGATCCCACGTACCACAGCTTGTACCCCATTAGGTCTCATCAATCTTTCTGAGAGCAACTGTCCAGAGAGGCGCCGCAACCAGGCAGGTGCCGGAGCTCTCTGCAGGGGGGCTGCGGCACCAGAAGGACGAGGCCCCTAGAAAATAGGCGATTAATCATTATAATCACAAAGATCTACAGTCTTTCTCATCCCTCAAATGCCTATAAAGAAAAACAATGAGAAATGACAATAGTCAATGTAATGCGCAATACCAAGAGACTTACCTGTCTAGGACCCCCCTGCAAAACGAGCAGCTCTCGGATAACAAGTGGCTGGTACAACTGATCCAACAGTCCTCTTAAAGCCTCCTTGCACTGGCCCCTCTCACTCTCTGACAGAGCCTGGAGAAAAGAAGAAATAGGAATTTGCAATACTGGAAATATACAATATAACCGAAGAGGCCACGCAAGGCCTGTGTAGGTCATATAGTGTAATTTAAAAGGCATCTGTCAGCAGGATCAACTCCAAATTAGGACTTACGTGCACCAAGAGCAGAGCCCTAGCCACTCAGTGCACCTTAGTCCCATTCCGCCCCCTGGACACTCCCCCTCTACTTGATTGACAGGGCTAGGGAAACAGAGCAGAGGGGTTAAAGAGGACCTTTCCCAAAAAAATGCAATGTAATCTGAAAGCACCATGTCATAGAGCAGGATAAGCTGAGCAGATCGATATATGATTTTGTGGGAAAAGATTCCGTAAAACCTGTCATTTATACATTTCTATCTCTGCTTTTTCTACCGTCGGTACAGAGAGGAGGAGTTATCAGTGATTGATTGCAGTGTGTGTATAAGTGTACATAGAGAGATAGCTGTCAGTCACGGATAACACCTCCCTCCTGTACCGATAGCTGTTCAGAAGACTGCAGATGGAAATGTAAAAATTACAAGTTTTCCCACAAAAAAGATATATCAATCTGTTCGGCTTCTCCTGCTCTATAACATGGTGCTTTCAGATTGCTTTGCATTTTTTGTGACAGATTCTCTTTAAGGGGCACTTAAGGAATGGCTAGGGCCCACCCTTGAGGCACACATGCCTCAATCTGCAAACTTTTTGGTGGAATAAAGGCATGTTTTCAATTGGGCAGGGTCAGCCCACCACGCAATATGGCTAGTTTAATAGGGTTTATCCTGCTGACAGAGGTGATAAACGAAAACATTATTCCTCGTAAGGTCACCTCTTGAATATTGGATTCAGTTTTGGGCTTCATATACTATAAAGGATATAGGACTCATGAAACACCCATTATCCAGGATGACAAAATGGGTGCAGGAGGTATAACGGAGGCTGAATGGTAATGATATTCTAAAAGCAGTCCCCAAAATGTCTCTGTGCGAAGGCGCCAAGCTGTAGCAATTGTACATCATACACCGAGTGTACAAGACACCAAAATTTTCAGTAAGATAGGTGTTCGGTCGGACAATTGCTACCCTAGGTGGGGCGAGAAGGGGGCATGGATGATACACATGCTCTGGCAATGTCGAATGCTTATCTCTTACTGGGATTCAGTGTTAAAGATAATCTCTGACTGGTACTGAGTGACACTGCGGAAAGACCCTAAGATATGTATACTAGGTTTGGTGGAGGGTCTATATTTGACAGAACATGACAAAGTGGCTGTGGGAAGATTGCTCTATGTTGCTAGGTAGCTCATTGCATACCACTCGATACAAACATCTCCACCATTAACAGTTGTACAATGGAAACACTCTGTATATGGGCAGATGTCACAATAAAAAAAAAGGATATAGGAGGGCCACAAAGGGTTCAGTTGGCTGCACAACCGGATACCAAATTCAGTTAGTGCCAGAAAGTTCCCTCTTCTATGCTGATGCAGAAACCTTCATTTTTCTAGATCTAAACAAGCCCCGCTATACTGTGTACATAAAAATCATTAGAGCTCTCACTTCGCCTTTGACATATTCATACATAGTGAATAGGTCATTCCTCAGCTATTTTTCACCAAACCTAAAGGTTATGTCCACATTTTCACCATTTTTTATTATCCGAATATATCTAATATGAAAAATGCAATCTTGCAATATTTCATTATTAATTTCTATTGTTAGTTCTACAGCTTCTTTGCAAACCTATGGGTCTATAGCAATAAACTATAATAAAAAAAAAAAAAAAACTGATCCTGCATTCACGTTCCCTTTTATCTGCCCTCCACTAATCTACCAAAAGTATGTATAAATATATATAATATATATACCGTATTACGGGCTTCATAAGACACACTCTCCCCCCCCCCCAAAAGGCAGGGGAAAAATTGCAGTGCATCTTATGGAGCGAATACTAATGACTAAATCCATTATGGATGTACTCACCACTCCCAGATCTTCTTCCGGGTGCAGCACCACACATGTCCTGACTGTGTGTAGCATCAGCACATAGTGCACGTAGGTGTGCACTATAACCTGCCACTGTGTGACATCAGGTCACAGTGCAGCACTAGGCCGGTAGAAGACCAGGGAGTGGCGAGTGTCAGCATGGTCCAGAGCAGGAGAAGTTAATTTTTTGTCTGATGGAGCTTGGGGGACTGATCTGAGTTCTGGGGAGGAATGGGGTCTGATGGAGCTTGTGGTTTTGATAGGGGTCTGATATACATACACATATACACTGACGAACAAAAGGGTAACAATGCTTTGAAAGTTTGTCTTTTAGGCTCCATATCTCACCATCCACTACAGCTTCGAAAGTGAGACTGCCATTATTTTATAGACAATCATCTAGGCTATCTCATACATAAATTGGACTTGCAGCTATTTAGCATATGATTAGTTATGCAGATTTTGTCATGTAATTGCATTGTTACTGTTTTGCAGCAAAAAATAAAATTTTTATTATTTTGTTAGTATTTTGTAAATCCACCTTTGGCTTTCAACACTGCCTGAATCCTTCTGGGAACGCCCTTGATCAGATTCAAGCATGTCCCGACCGAAATCTGTTCCCAGGTCTCTTGTACAAGTTCCCAATGTTCGTGCATACCGGTGGACTCACCTGGGTACGAATACAGCTTTTTCTTTATCTCTACCCACAAGTGTTCGATTGGGTTGAGGTCTGGGGACTGTGGGGGCCAATCCAGCTCCTCTACTTCATTGTCATGGAACTATTTATTCGCCAATCTCGACGTGTGCTTCAGGTGGTTGTTCTGCTGGAACACTATGTCATCCTTTTCATACCCATAGTACTCGAGTGTATGAAGTAACTCGTCTTGTAGGATACTCACCTATAGCTCAGCATTGAGACCATCATTGATCCTGGTCAAGTATCCAACGCCTTTGGCTTGTGGCTTCCTCCAACAAACTTGCAAGTTCCTTCAATTTCTCGATCTGTTAGCCCCCTTTTCCCTTATTTCTTCCAGACTCATTTACACCCATCAGAACCCTGTCTACTGAATTTTGTCTCATCGTTCCAAATCACCCGTTTCCAATATTCTACTGTTCACTGTTTGTACTTTTTTGCAAACTCAAGCCGATGGTTCTTATGACGATATTAAAGTCGAAGCTTCTTCACCTTTTTTCAGGCCACCATTCCAGACTTGTGTAATGTGCGTCGCACTGTTCTTGCATAGGCGCCTGTGATCTCACTATTGCGAAGCATAAGAGCCACCCCCACTGCCGTGTTTGTTGCAGCAGAGCTGATTGACCTTATGATGAGACGATTTGTTGGCTCAGATATTTTGCCTGGACGTCAACCTTCTTGGCTTTGGAATGGAAGGACAGACTTCATTTCGTATTCTTCCAACTGTTATGGCACTCACATGATGTAGTTTGGCATCCTGTGTTCTCTCCTGTCCTTATACTATATACAGTGATAAGCAGGGTGTTCTAGTGGTGATAGATAATCAGTTCTCATCTCTCCTGTCCTTATACTATACACAGTAATAAGCAGGGTGTTCTAGTGATGATAGATAATCAGTTCTCACCTCTCCTCTGTTCTCCCCTGTCCTTATACTATAAACAGTGATAAGCAGGGTGCTCTAGTGGTGATAGAAAATCAGTTCTCACCTCTCCTGTCCTTATACTATACACAGTAATAAGCAGGGTGTTCTAGTGATGATAGATAATCAGTTCTCACCTCTCCTCTGTTCTCCCCTGTCCTTATACTATAAACAGTGATAAGCAGGGTGCTCTAGTGGTGATAGATAATCAGTTCTCATCTCTCCTGTCCTTATACTATACACAGTAATAAGCAGGGTGTTCTAGTGATGATAGATAATCAGTTCTCACCTCTCCTCTGTTCTCCCCTGTCCTTATACTATAAACAGTGATAAGCAGGGTATTCTAGTGGTGATAGATAATCAGTTCTCACCTCTCCTGTGTTCTCTCCTGTCCTTATACTATAAACAGTGATAAGCAGGGTGCTCTAGTGGTGATAGATAATCAGTTCTCATCTCTCCTGTCCTTATACTATACACAGTGATAAGCAGGGTGTTCTAATGGTGATAATCAGTTCTCACCTCTCCTGTCCTTATACTATAAACAGTGATACGCAGGGTATTCTAGTGGTGATAGATAATCAGTTCTCACCTCTCCTGTGTTCTCTCCTGTCCTTATACTATAAACAGTGATACGCAGGGTATTCTAGTGGTGATAGATAATCAGTTCTTACCCCTCCTGTGTTCTCTCCAGTCTTTATACTATAAACAGTAATAAGCAGGGTGTTCTAGTGGTGATAGACAATCAGTTCTCACCTCTCCTGTGTTCTCTCCAGTCTTTATACTATAAACAGTAATAAGCAGGGTGTTCTAGTGGTGATAGATAATCAGTTCTCACCTCTCCTGTGTTCTCTCCTGTCTTTATACTATATACAGTGATAAGCAGGATGTTCTAGTGGTGATAGATAATCAGTTCTCATCTCTCCTGTGTTCTCTCCAGTCCTTATACTATAAACAGTGATAAGCAGGGTGTTCTAGTGGTGATAGATAATCAGTTCTCACCTCTCCGGTGTTCTCTCCTGTCCTTATACTATAATCAGTGATAAGCAGGGTGTTCTAGTGATGATAGATAATCAGTTCTCACCTCCCCTGTGTTCTCTCCTGTCCTTATACTATAATCAGTGATAAGCAGGGTGTTCTAGTGGTGATAGGTAATCAGTTCTCACCTCTCCTGTGTTCTCTCCTGTCCTTATACTATATACAGTGATAACCAGGGTGCTCTAGTGGTGATAGACAATCAGTTCTCACCTCTCCTGTGTTCTCTCCTGTCTTTATACTATATACAGTGATAAGCAGGATGTTCTAGTGGTGATAGATAATCAGTTCTCATCTCTCCTGTGTTCTCTCCAGTCTTTATACTATAAACAGTGATAAGCAGGGTGATCTAGTGGTGATAGATAATCAGTTCTCACCTCTCCTGTGTTCTCTCCTGTCTTTATACTATAAACAGTGATAAGCAGGGTGTTCTAGTGGTGATAGGTAATCAGTTCTCACCTCTCCTGTGTTCTCTCCTGTCTTTATACTATACACAGTGATAAGCAGGGTGTTCTAGTGGTGATAGATAATCAGTTCTCACCTCTCCTGTGTTCTCTCCTGTCCTTATACTTTAATCAGTGATAAGCAGGGTGTTCTAGTGGTGATAGATAATCAGCTCTCACCTCTCCTGTATTCTCTCCAGTCTTTATACTATAAACAGTAATAAGCAGGGTGTTCTAGTGGTGATAGATAATCAGTTCTCACCTCTCCTGTATTCTCCCCTGTCCCTTATACTATAATCAGTGATAAGCAGGGTGTTCTAGTGGTGATAGATAATCAGTTCTCACCTCTCCTGTGTTCTCTCCTGTCTTTATACTATAAACAGTGATATGCAGGGTGTTCTAGTGGTGATAGATAATCAGTTCTCACCTCTCCTGTGTTCTCTCCTGTCCTTATGCTATAATCAGTGATAAGCAGGGTGTTCTAGTGGTGAGAGATAATCAGTTCTCATCTCTCCTGTGTTCTCTCCTGTCTTTATACTATAAACAGTGATAAGCAGAGTGTTCTAGTGGTGATACATAATCATTTCTCACCTCTCCTGTGTTCGCTCCTGTCCCTTATACTATAAACAGTGATACGCAGGGTGTTCTAGTGGTGATAGATAATCATTTCTCACCTCTCCTGTGTTCTCTCCTGTCCTTATACTATATACAGTGATAAGCAGGGTGTTCTAGTGATGATAGATAATCAGTTCTCACCTCTCCTGTGTTCTCTCCTGTCCTTATACTATATACAGTGATAAGCAGGGTGTTCTAGTGGTGATAGACAATCAGTTCTCACCTCTCCTGTGTTCTCTCCTGTCCTTATACTATAAACAGTGATAAGCAGGGTGTTCTAGTGGTGATAGATAATCAGTTCTCACCTCTCCTGTTTTCTCCCCTGTCCTTATACTATAAACAGTGATAAGCAGGGTGTTCTAGTGGTGATAGATAATCAGTTCTCCCCTCTCCTGTGTTCTCTCCTGTCCTTATACTATAAACAGTGATAAGCAGGGTGTTCTAGTGGTGATGGATAATCAGTTCTCATCTCTCCGGTGTTCTCTCTTGTCCTTATACTATATACAGTGATAAGCAGGGTGTTCTAGTGGTGATAAATAATCAGTTCTCACCTCTCCTGTGTTCTCTCCTGTCCTTATTCTATAAACAGTGATAAGCAGGGTGTTCTAGTGGTGATAGATAATCAGTTCTCACCTCTCCTGTATTCTCCCCTGTCCCTTATACTATAATCAGTGATAAGCAGGGTGTTCTAGTGGTGATAGAAAATCAGTTCTCTCCTCTCCTGTATTCTCTCCTGTCCCTTATACTATAATCAGTGATAAGCAGAGTGTTCTAATGGTGATAGAGAATCAGTTCTCATCTCTCCTGTGTTCTCTCCTGTCTTTATACTATAAACAGTGATAAGCAGGGTGTTCTAGTGGTGATAGATAATCAGTTCTCACCTCTCCTGTGTTCTCTCCTGTCTTTATACTATAGACAGTGATAAGCAGGGTGTTCTAGTGGTGATAGATAATCAGTTCTCACCTCTCCTGTGTTCTCTCCTGTCTTTATACTATAAACAGTGATAAGCAGGGTGTTCTAGTGGTGATAGATAATCAGTTCTCACCTCTCCTGTGTTCTCTCCTGTCTTTATACTATAAACAGGGATAAGCTGGGTGTTCTAGTGGTGTTAGATAATCAGTTCTTACCTCTCCTGTGTTCTCTCCTGTCCTTATACTATAATCAGTGATAAGCAGGGCATTCTAGTGGTGATAGATAATCAGTTCTCACCTCTCCTGTGTTCTCTCCAGTCTTTATACTATAAACAGTGATAAGCAGGGTGTTCTAGTGGTGATAGGTAATCAGTTCTCACCTCTCCTGTGTTCTCTCCTGTCCTTATACTATATACAGTGATAAGCAGGGTGATCTAGTGGTGATAGGTAATCAGTTCTCACCTCTCCTGTGTTCTCTCCTGTCCGTATACTATAAACAGTGATAAGCAGGGTGTTCTAGTGGTGATAGATAATCAGTTCTCACCTCTCCTGTGTTCTCTCCTGTCTTTATACTATAAACAGTGATAAGCAGGGTGTTCTAGTGGTGATAGAAAATCAGTTCTCACCTCTCCTGTGTTCTCTCCTGTCCTTATACTATATACAGTGATACGCAGGGTGTTCTAGTGATGACAGAAAATTTGGTTCTGTCCATTATACTATGTATCTTCATGTTGCTCCAAAGCCCTTAGTTACAATGCCTGACACTGTGCTGCACATGCTCAGTAAAGTTCATCCTCTAAAGACCAGAGAAGGAAGTTCACTACTAGGCATGCCTGCTGTCATCTCAGAACTGTTAGACAGAACAAGATGACAGCATTAAAGGTGTTGTCAGGGAATAAGTAACTCTTTACAGGTGCCTGCAGCCTGCCTTTGCTATGAATAGAATCCTACTTACCTACTCCCTTCCGCTCTGGTTCTGCGTGCCAGCTCCTGTGTGTCCATCTTCCCGTCTGCTGCTTATTCAATGCCTCCCCGAAACGGGCATGAGCATCTGCTCCGCTGAAGCCAATTACTGGCTTCAGCTGTAATGTATCTCCTAGGGATACGTCACCACTGAATCCAGTCATTGACTGCAGCGGAGCAGATGATCATTCCTGAGAGGAAGTAATCAGTCTGCAGACCAAAAGACAGGCACATGGGAGCCAGTGTGCAGGACCAGATAGGCAGGGGGCAGGTAAGTATGGATCTTTCCATAGCAGAGGCAGGCTGCAGCACCTGTGAAAAGTTATGTATTCCCAGACAACTCTTTCACGGTAGGCACTGAATATAGCAGCTATACTTGATTCCCATTTAGACTTGCACATGATTCTCTTCATTTCCAGGACATATATATATAGCTTTTCTAAAATTTTCTGAGCACAAATTCATAGATTCCTTACAATTATTAAGTATAACAGTGTTTTCCAGCCATTAAATGAATACTGCATTACATATTTACTTACAGGAATTTCAAAAATTGCATTCCAATAAATATTGAGTTCTCTCTAAGTAGCCCTATTACTGACATGATAGTAAAAGCCA
This sequence comes from Bufotes viridis, assembly GCA_033119425.1. Taxonomy (NCBI): domain Eukaryota; kingdom Metazoa; phylum Chordata; class Amphibia; order Anura; family Bufonidae; genus Bufotes; species Bufotes viridis. Next base: position 236,050,885 of record CM065591.1, on the reverse strand, counting down.
AAAGTTACTATTTTATTATAGGAAATGTATTATTACTGAAGTATTGGCCATTTATGCAGGAGTCAGAGTAAGAACTTTGGCTTACTGACTCCACAGCCCTGTTGGATTCACCCCCACAAATCTGGGCAGAAAATCTGCAGCAATTCTGTTACTTGAACAAGCATTTAAAGGGATTGTTCAGGAACAGTGTTGTTGAAACAGATGCCCAAAGCCTTGCCTCCACTAAGGTAAGAACCATATTTACCTGCTCCCTGACGCTCCAGTCCTGCACGCCGACTCTCAAGTGTCCATCTACTGGCCTGAGACTTGTTTACATCTTCCCGGCAAGGGCCACTGCAGTTCTGATAGACACGTCACTGCTGAAGCCAGTGGCTGGCTCCAGTGAACTATGTGACCATGCTGGAGAGGAAATAAACAAGCTGCAGACTGGAAGATGGACAGTGGGACCCTGTGTACAGGACAGGAGTGGCAGTGAGCAGGTAAGTATGTCTCCTTCCACAGCAGAGGCCAGGCTGGGAGCATTGGTTAAATCTTCACAATTTCCAGCCAACCCCTTTAAAGTTTGTTTGCCACTTCTCTGCCCTAACCTCCAGTATCTGCAGGATCTGTGCAGAATCGCCTTGTAAAACGGAATCCTTGATCTGATGAATTGCTTTGGATACTGGCAGTGTTTCACAGTGATTTACTAATTATCGTTTATAGTAATAGCCCCTGCCGCTCATCTCTTATCTATCTACAGTATATATCTATCTATCTATCTATCTATCTACAGTATCTATCTATCTATCTATCTATCTATCTCATATCTATCTCATATCTATCTATCTACAGTATCTATCTATCTCATATCTATCTATCCATCTATCTATCTCATATCTATCTATCTAATATCTATCTACAGTATCTATCTATCTATCTCATATCTATCTATCTCATATCTATCTATCTAATATCTATCTACATAATCTATCTATCTATCTCATATCTATCTATCTATCTATCTACAGTATCTATCTATCTATCTATCTATCTATCTATCTATCTATCTACAGTATCTATCTATCTCATATCTATCTATCTATCTATCTATCTATCTACCTATCTCTATATCTATCTATCTATCTATCTATCTATCTATCTACAGTATCTATCTATCTCATATCTATCTATCTATCTATCTACAGTATCTATCTATCTCTCTATCTAGCTCATATCTATCTATCTATCTATCTATCTATCTATCTATCTCATATATATATATCTATCTCATATCTATCTATCTATCTCATATCTATCTATCTATCTCATATCTATCTATCCAACTATCTCATGTCTATCTATCTATCTCATATCTATCTATCCAACTATCTCATGTCTATCTATCTATCTATCTATCTATCTATCCAACTATCTCATGTCTATCTATCTATCTATCTATCTATCTAATATCTATCTATCTCATATCTATCTATCCAACTATCTCATGTCTATCTATCTATCTATCTATCTCATGTCTATCTATCTATCTATCTATCTCATATCTATCTATCTATCTATCTAGTTTGTAACCCGTCTTGTTCATGCTTAGTGCAACTGTCTGTATTATGTATGTATACCCCTTTTCATATGTACAGCGCTATTGAATGAATGGCGCTTTAATAATAAATAATAATAATAATGTGGGTAAAAACTGTAATCTATGAATCCCAGACCAAGTCTACATGCCGAAGAAATGGAAAACACAGGGTTGATCTTATACCTTCAGACTCTCTTGTGTGCCCTGATTAGCAGGGCAATATCCAAGTTGACACAGCCCAGCCATAAGGTCTCCAAGATGCTGTGTAAAGAGCAGGCTTCCCAGAGATGAATGGTGAGACACCTCCAACAAGGACATGCATGCAATGTACAGCTGACGTGTACGGACTTGTGGCAAGTCACACGACACCATTGAACACACAAGGGCTCCGAATTCAGATCGACGCTGTAAAGGAAGACCAATGCCTGGAAGAAGGTATGGGCAGATTCCCATAGACACCACAAACTGCAGCACTGACTGGACCGTCTTCTGCTGAGCAACGCTAAGAGTATCTGGGCTCAGAGGAGGGGCTGCCTCAGGGGTCCTCAGGTTGGGTTTAGGGGGTTGAAAAGACTTTGCCAATTCAATCATGCACTCCTTAAGACATCGCAGTAGTAGCAGGGCTACTGAAGTGAACTTCCATGATGGATCTTCCTGTAGACTTTCATGAAAGCCTGGGGCATCTTTAGAGACTCGTTCTCGCAAAGTGACTAGAGCCTCCCACTTTGAGACTTGCTTTAGTTCTTCCTCCAAGGAAGACACGTTAAACTGTAAGGTGCTGAGTAAGGCAGCCTGCTTATCAGGGTTATGGGCAGTAGATCCAGATTCTGTAAGAAAATAATATGTAAATACATTTAATAGTAGTCGAGTTACGAAAACTGCGTAGCTCACTATGATATGGCGTTACGAAACAGAAAACCCCAGTCCACCTCAAATCTCAGCCATGAAAAATCTTCTGAAGAGTCGGCCCAAGAATGCCATCTATCTACAGAATAGGTGGTGTGTGATCGGCATGGTTCTGACTGCAGGGACCCCGACCGATAGGAAGAACGGGGGTCCAGCGTCTCCCTGTATGAATGGTGAAGTGGTTGAGCATGATTGCCAAATGCTCTACTTGGCCTCTCTTCAGCAGTTTCATAGAACAGAATGAAATGGCAGTGCAAATGTTCGACCACTGCTCCTTTCATACAGGGAGACGGGGAACCCCTTCTCCTGTGATCGGCAGGGTCCCAGCAATTAGGTAATTAATGTTTTAATACAGGTATTCCTATCCACAGAATAGGTGATAAGGAGTCATTCTAGGACAACCCCTTTAAATAACACAGACAGGTATCATAATGAGAGGAAATCCGGAGGAGCAGTCCAAGACTGTAATCTGATGCACCGTTTATCAGGGCACTTCATGGCACTATCTGGGCAATGCCTGCACTGTTTAACTAGACAGCGTATGACTGGCAGCCACCTATCCATGTATTTGTAAGTTCTTAATACTTGCCTCCTGAGAGGCCTAATTGGCGTCACCCATCTAAAGCGATATGTCCACCCCTGCTGCTGGGTACAACCACAGATTTTCCCTAGTGGAATTATGTGTGGAAAATTGGCAGTTTTTTCTAGTAGCAGTGAAGCGGATGACATTTTGGTGAGGAACCGCACATAACTTGACATGTGGTGGGGATTCTAAACGTCAAGTTACGTTGCGGATATCTGCTGTGGAGTTTAAACCTTTATTTTTATTGCAGAGGGTGAATGCCCGTGCGCTACGTACAGGTGGACATGTACCAGCGATGGCTAACCTCCGGCACTCCAGCTGTGGTGAAACTACGACTCCCAGCAGGCTCCATTCATTTCTATGGAGTTCTGAGAACAACCGAGCAAGTGTACATCTTGAGAGTTGTAGTTTTACCACAGCTGGAGTTACGGGGTTAGCCATGACAGCCATTTAGGCCTAATTCACACGTCCGTAGTGTGTTTTGCGGAAACACGGATCCGCAAAACACGGACGGCTGCAATGTGCATTCCGCATTTTGCGGACCGCACATTGCTGGCACTATATAGAGAATGCCTTTTCTTGTCCGCAATTGCGGACAAGAATAGGACATGTTCTATTTTTTTGCTGAAACGGAAACACGGATGCGGACATCACATAGTGTGCTGTCCACATCCATTCCTGCCCCTATGAAATAAATGGGTCTGCAACCCTTCCGCAAAATTGCGGATGGGATGCGGATCCATTTTGCGGACGTGTGAATTAGGCCTTAGGATGGGTTTCCACGAGGCAGCTGCAACCCCACCCACCCTCATCAGCCAAAGGCATGGGGGATACCACTGCTCCCCTGCAAATGTGGGAAGCCATTGAACACTGCATGTGAGAGGGGCTTTGGCCGCCTTGTGTAAATCCGGCTTGTCTGGGAACTGCATTTACCTAGGACTGTAATATGTCATATAATATTTGGATATTACATGATGCATCATCCGGGAAATGTATAGCGGCACTATTAGTTGTGCAGTATATGGCGCTATGTATATTGTATATGAGGGGAGGACACTGTATAGCTATGACTGTTGGAACACAGTGCTTAGTAGGGGGTTTTAATATCTTGCCACTGGAAGGTAATGATAACTTAGCTATAGATACATTTAGATCAGCCATATCTGTAGTCTATCCTGTTTTTAGCTCAGTGACTACAAGTCCCAGCAAGCCCTGCACACTGGGACGTACACCTGCTCCGGACTGCACAATGTCCTCACCTCTAGGGGTTATCAGTATTTTCAGCGCTTCAACCACAGTACCCACGTTCACGCTGACAGCCATGTTTCTACGGGGCCCGCCCCCGGAACTACGTCATCACGCAGGCTTTGCGTTCCACGCGCTAGTGAACAGCCCAGGCTTTCACTTCCACTTCCGAGCCTGCGCCGTCGCTGTTGCATGTTGGGTAATGAGTGTGTGAGTGACTTGGTAACAGCTGCCTGTGACGCGGTGTGTAGCACAGGTATGTCGCGGTCATCGGCCATGCCAAGGATTTACATCGGGCGGCTCAGCCATCGGGCCCGGCAGAGTGACGTAGAGCGCTTCTTCAAGGGCTTCGGCAAGATTTTGGAGGTGGATCTGAAGAATGGGTGAGTGACCAGTGTGTGTCGTCAGGTGCTCTGATTGGAGCTGGCATGTCCTTCTTCTGTTCTGGCTTCGGCTGGCCATCGTGATTATAGGGGGATATTCACACTTGCAGATTTTGCTCAGGTTTTTTTGATGCGGATATTGGAAGCCAAACCCAGCAGTGGTTTCATGATAGAGGAGATGCATCTGTTCTTTATTTTGCTGTATCCACACCTGATTTTGGGATTAAAAACCTTATCAAAACCTGCATGTGTGAACATACGTATGTGTTGTCTTATGGAATGTGATCTGATCAGAAGTGTTTCCAGTCATTTGTGGTAAAAGTACACGTGGGGCGCAGTAGATGATAACGCTTGTAGTAAGGCCTCATGCACACGGCTGTAGCTAGGATACCGGCCCTGCTCCTTCCTCATTGTACCCAACGTCCGGCCCTCCGTAATACAGACAAGAATAGGGATGTTCTATTTTTTATATGGGGCCACGGAACGGATGTGCGGATGCGGACAGCACACTGGGCTGTCCACATTATTAAAATAAATGGGTCCTCCTCCGACCTGCAAAAAAATGCAAATTGGATGCAGAAAAAACCCACGGTCCTGTACATGAGCCTTAGGCTACATGCACACGACCGTTGGTGTTTTGCGGTCCGCAAATTCCAGATCCGCAAAACACGGAAGCTGCTCCGCGTTCCGTTACGCAATTTGCGGAATGGAACGCGGCCCATTATAGAAATGCATATTCTTCTCCGCAAAACGGACAAGAATAGGACATGCTCTATTTTTTTGCGGGGGCACGGAACGGAGCAACGGATACGGACAGCACACGGAGTGCTGTCCGCATCTTTTGCGGCCCTATTGAAGTGAATGGGTCCGCAGCCGAGCCGCAAAATATGCGGCTCGGACGCGGACCGTAACAACTGCCGTGTGCTTGAGGCCTTAACGGGGGTTGACTGACTTCATGTAGACAGGGTTAATACAAGGCACTTACTAATGTATTGTGATTGTCCATATTGCCTCCTTTGCTGGATAGATTCATTTTTCCATCACATTATACATTGCTCGTTTCCATGGTTATGACCACCCTACAATCCAGCAGTGGTAGTTGTGCTTGCACACATAGAAAAAAACACTGGCACTTCTGGTGGCCGGGACTATAGGAGTAGACATAGGCCAGCGCTTTTTCCTATAGGGTGTAAGCACGGCCACCAATGCTGGATTGAAAGGTGCTCGTAACGAGGGAGGAGCGAATTTCATATTTTGAAATTCATTTTAGGTTTGGGTTGTGGTATAATGTGAATTACGTTATGGTTTCCGTTACCACGGGCCATAACGCAATTCCATGACGGAGTGCCTTCAGAGATATTCCTTTATTCAGTCCGTCATAATAGAAGTCTATGGCCTGCATAACGGATTCGGTTATCCGAGGACTCCAGTATAACGTAAACCGGACGGATCCGTTATGCAGGGCATAGACTTGTTTATGACGGAATGAATAATGGAATATCTCTAAATGCACTCTGTCATGGAATTGCGTTATGGCCCGTGGTAATGGAATCCATAACGCAATTCACATTATACCTGAAACCGAACCGAAAATGAATTTCAAAATATGAAATTCGCTCATCCCTAGTCATAACTAGAGTTGAGCGAACTTGTGTTTTAAGTTCGGCTTCCAAAGTTCGGGTTATCGAAGCATCCCGTTATGGATTCCGCTACCACGGACCATAACGGCATTTGGAACATGGGGTGAAGGACCTGGGTTGACGTCACCGTCATGTGATCAGTGCAGGGGGCGTGGCTCAGTACTGGATTAGATAAGAGGTGGTAGCCTACGACCTCTTGTCCAATCCAGTACTGAGCCACGCCCCCTGCACTGATCACATGACGGTGATGTCACCCCAGGTCCTTCGTGTTGTCCAAGGTTCGGGTTCATTGAAGAATCCCCTTATGGATTCCAAATGCCGTTATGGTCCGTGGTAGCGGAATCCATAACGGAATGCTTGGATAACCCGAACTTAAAACACAAGTTCGCTCAACTCTAGTCATAACCATGGAAACGAGAAGCGTATATCATGATGGAAAAATGAATCCAGCCAGCAAAAGAAGCAATATGGACAATCACAATACATTAGTAAGTGCCTTGTATTCACTTTCTCTACATGATAAATGCCACCTGCTGAAGTGAGACAACCCCTTTAAAGGGAACCTGTCACCTCCAACACTTATTAAACTGCCATCAGTGTGTTCATAATCGTGTTTTTCTTTCCTTCATCGGTGGTTGTAAACTTTAAAAAAACGCAGTTTTAATCTTGATTTTCCCTATAGTCAGTTAGCTTGAAGTCAATGGGGCAGCGGCCTCCTTGCTTCGAGTCAAGCTAAGCCCACCCCTTACCCGTCCTCCCTACACTGTGATGGACACCCTGCTGTGAGGCCGGGATCGCACAAGGCTCGCACATGCGCTGTGCGCTCCTTGTCACTGCGCGATCCCGTCTCCCGCACTCACTGGGCGCTTTTCACTCTGTGCGCATGCGCCGTGTTTTTTCAACATGTGCGGGCACCCAGAGATTCTTCTCCTCAGCGTGAGTATGCGCACAGAGAGGAAAGCGGCCGGTGAGAGCAGGAGCCGGGATCGCACAGTGACAAGGAGCGCACAGCGCATGTGCGAGGCTTGCGTGATCCCGGCCTCACAGCAGGATGTCAATCACAGTGTAAGGAGGACGGGTTAGGCCTCTTTCACACTTGCGTTGTGAGGATCCGGGGCGCACTTCCGTCGCCGAAAATGCCCGCCGGATCCGTCACAACGCAAGACAACTGAAAGCATTTGAAGATCAATCTTCAAAATGCTTTCAGTGTTACTATGGCAGCCAGGACGCTACTAAAGTCCTGGTTGCCATAGTAAGTAGTGGGGAGCCAGGGGAGCAGATACTTATAGTCCGTGCGGCTCCCGGGGCGCTCCACAATCAGAGTGCCCCGCGCGCATAAATCACGTGATCCATGCGATCATGTCATCCATGCTCATGGGGCGCTCTGACGTCATTGTGGAGCGCCCCGGGACTCGGGAGCCGCACGGAAGGTAAGTATCTGCTCCCCTGCCTCCCCACTACACTTTACCATGGCAACCAGGACTTTAGCGTCCTGGCTGCCATGGTAACCATTCACAAAAGCTAAACGTCAGATCCGGCAATGCGCCGAAACGACGTTTAGCTTAAAGCCGGATCCGGATTAATGCTTTTCAATGGGCATTAATTCCGGATCCGGCGTTACGTCATGTCTTCCGGATTTTTGGACGGAGACAAATCCGCAGCATGCTACCGTTTTGTCAACGTCCAAAAAACGTTCACACACTGAACGGAAGACACCCTGATGCATCCTGAACGGATTTCTCTCCATTCAGAATGTATTAGGATAATCCTGATCAGTGTCTTTCCGTCCTAGAGCCCCGAGGACAGAACTCTAGGACGGAAAGCAAAAACGCAGATGTGAAAGGGGCCTAAGGGGCAGGCTTAGCTTGACTTGAAGCAAGGAGGCCGCTGCCCCCCTTAACTTCAAGCTGACTCTGATAATAGGGCAAATCAAGATTAAAACTGCGTTTTTTTAAAGTTTACAACCACCGATGGAGGAAAGAAAAACACGATTAGGAACACACTGGGGGCCACTGTAAGGTAATGATGGCAGTTTAATATGTGTTGGAGGTGACCGGTTCCTTTTAAGGCCTTATTCACACGTCCGTAGTGTTTTGCGGATCCGCGACTCACCTTGCCACCAGCCCTATAGAGGAAGATCGGCGGCGCGCTCCGCAAATGCGGATGTGGAGAGCACAGTGTGTGTTCTCCGCATTTATTACGTCCCCATTCAAAATGAATGGGTCCGCACCCGTTCCGCAAATTTGCGGAACTGGTGCGGACGAAGATTGCGGACGTGTGAATTAGGCCTAAGAGATGTGTATAGCTCAGTACACTGGTATGAGCACGTACAATCATCTACTGTGGGCTGTAAAGTGATGACAATCTGCTCGAGTACCAACAGCTTAAAAACTCACCAACGCATGTACGGTATTCCATGGTAACGGAAAAATCTCTTCTATTTTTATGGACTATTAAGGGGTTTCTAGATACCTGGCAACCCCAAATACTTTCCCATGTAGGGTTGCTGCGATACCAAAATTTTGATTTGTTTTCGAATACCATAAAAAAGTATTGCGATACTCGATACCATTTGATACCACGCGAAAAAGATAAAATACCAAAAAAAAGCCATGTGCATTCCGCATTTTATGGAACGTCCAGCCCATAATTGGACAGTCCTATCCTATTCTTTGGGGGGACAAGGCGACTAAAAAATGGCGAATCACGCAGTTTTTATTTATTTATTTTTTCTGTTACGGTGTTCACCGCATAGATTTTTTTTAGATTTTAATCGTTTGGACTTTTTGGACATGGCAATATGTAATATGTTTATTTATTTATTGTTTATATATTTTATATGTAAAATTGGGAAAGGGGGTGATTTATACTTAAGGGAGTCTGTCACCACATTTCACATTTTAAACAGTTCACATAGCGCTGTAGCCTAACCATAGATGATTGACATGGTACCTTTCTTTGTTTCTGTTGAGCTTCAAAACAGGCAAAATCGCACTTTGAATTATATGTAAATGAGGGCTCGCAAGTGCCCAGGGGCGGCGTCCACCACGTTGGAGCCCAGGCTGCTCTGCCTCTTGGGCTCATATCCCCGTCCTCTGCCTCAGCCCGCCCTTCTGTTCCCTTCCCATATAAATCAAAGTGCGATTTTGCCTGTTTTGAAGCTCAACAGAAACAAAGAAAGATACCATGTCAATCATCTATGGTTAGGCTACAGCACCATGTGAACTGTTAAAGGGAGTCTGTCACCACATTTTCACATTTTAAAGTATAAATCACCCCTTTCCCAATTTTACATATAAAATATATAGGAGTACAGATCCAATACACCTGGGAGGGGCTAGAACCTGGGATCTTTTCATCCCTTGTCCTATGCACCCTAATAGAGATCTATTAGGGTGAATATGATCTCACCCTCTCCCTGCTGCCCTGTGCATAGTACACACAGCAGCAGGGAGCTTACCATGGCAGCCAGGGCTTCAGTAGTGTCCAGGCTGTCATGGTAACCGATCGGATCCCCAGGTTTACACTGCTGTGGCTCCGATCACAACTGCCACTGTACAACCAATGGAAGGGAGGGGACCCTATGGCCACTGCCACCAATGTTTTTACGACTGGGGAGGGAAGAGGTGATAATTGATAAATGATAATTAACGTCCAATACAGATACAGGATGCGGGTACTGTGGCAGAATCACATAGCCTGTTGGGAGCTGCGATCAGCGGCAGTTAACCCATCAGGTGCAGCACTGCAGTGCCTCCTATATCTCTATTAGACGTTAATTATCATTGGTGGCGCAGTGTGCCCTCCGCCCCTCTCTCTCCTCATTGGCAGCGGCGGCACAAGAGGAGGGAGAGAGTGACTCCTTCTTCCCTGTGCTGCTGATGGAACATGGCGCGCGCTGACAACAGCACGCTCCATGTTCTCTGATACTGGGCTGTGCAGTAGCGCAGCCTAGTATCGATAAAAGGCAAATCCCGGTACCAAACCGATACAGGGACAAAAGTATCGATTGGGTATCGATATTTCGATACCCGAAGCAACCCTACTCCTATGCCATGATTCCACATTCATATTGTAATTTTATTTTAATTTTTTTATGACTATGTACAAGGATTTACTAAAAGATGTTTCAGGAGCCTCAAGAGCAGTGATCCCCATCATCCAACATGCTGGTCCCGTCCTGCCGCTTACCAGGTCCATGCTCTGGAGATGCCTGCTCAACCAGTCGCAGTGGTGGCTCCTCTCAGCTAGTGATTGGCAGAGCAGGCATTTCCTGCGTGTTGAGAGCAGTCTAGCAGGAGAGACGGTAGGGAATCGGTAAGGGTGAATGCCCCTTCTTTTAATTTTTTTCTAATGAGTTTCACCCCTCTGGAAAGGAGTTGCTGCTTTAGATCTACTGAGTGCTGTTGATGGTGCCTCCTGGAGTTCTGTATTACAGTGTGGATGAGGTGGATCAAGCCCACCAGGCAATGTAAACCAAGAATTTATATATTAAAGGGGACCTAAACGTACAAAAAAAAACACACACACTAAGGAGCAGAAGCTGTATCTCTTAGGCCTCTTTCACACGGGCGAGTTTTCTGTGCGGGTGCAATGCAATTGTGCGTTTTCTACGCAACGCAGGAACTTGCTCCTAACCAAATTTTTTATTTTTTTTTTGTTTGTTTTTTAACACCAGAAGAATATATCTTGTTCTATGGGAAAAGATTCAGTAAAACTTGTAATTGAATCTTTTTATGCTTAGGCGTCATGTTGGCAGTCCTCCTCAGATTACACCACAATTTCATGGAGACAGGTTCCCTTTAATAAATTTCCCCCTTTGGGTTTACCGTTGCATCGCTGTCTATAGCCCTGCGTGAAGATATCCACGATGTGTCTGCCTCCCTTCTTGAACCTCCGCCGATACTATCTATTGTTGTGCTTTCTAACCTGTACGAAATGTCCAATCTTGTTTGTGTCCAAGCTACGGGTTTGTGGAGTTTGAAGATGTTCGCGATGCTGAGGATGCAGTGTATGAAATGAATGGGAGAGACCTATGTGGAGAGCGCGTCATTGTGGAACACACACGGGCGCCAAGGAGGGGCTTGCACAGTAAGTATATCAGTGAAAGATTATTGTGCTTTTGTTAGCGTTATTATTTTGTGACGCCTACATGTCAGGTAAAGCCTGATTAGCACAGGGCAATTGTCAGGCCGATCATTGGGAACAAACAGTACGAATGCTCATTCCCAATAATCATCCTATGTAAAGGTGCTGCAGTTCACTAGATGAAAAGGCGAAACACGTGTTCATCGGGTGGTATCATTGCTGATGCGGACACCTAAATCATCGTTTCTGGGCAGCAGATTGTCCTTGTAAACAGCAATTTGCTACCCAGAAACAATAGATAGACAAGTAGCCGTTGCTCGTCCCCTTACAGTGGAGGTGATTGCTGCATGTAAATGCAACTCTTACCTCCACTGACGAGCAGAAACGATTCCTTTCCAATAATTGGCTCCTGAGTCGGCCGTGTAAGACAGGTTTACACTGCATGACGTTACAGCTGATTGTTGGGACGGAAACATTTCTTCCCGACAGTCGGCTGCTCGTTCAGTGAAGGACACCGCTGTATTTCCATGCGACAATCTCCTCCACAGTATGAGGATGAGGGATCGCTATCTCTCGTCCCCTTACAGAATCATTGTCTCTGGGCAGCAGGTTGCTGTTTAGACCACACAATCTGCTGCCCAGAAGCTATGATCAGTGGTGCCTGCACGAACAACAGATTCCCCGATGAACGAGCATTTTGCTCATTCATCGGCGGCACATTTAGACTGACTGATTCACAGGAATGGTCGTTTCCGATAATCTACCCCAAAAATCGGGCAGTGTACATCCCCCTTTAGTGTTTTTGTTGTACTATTATGTGATTACACTGTTTATTGCAGCCAGTAATCTGTGAAAAGAACCCAGATTACAAAGGGGCCATAAAATAGCCGTCCGTCTGATGGGATTACACAGACACTGCAAGGAATTTGAAAAGCCCATTAATCCTGGGTTCACATCTGTGCTGGGAACTCCGGCAGTCTGTTCCGGTGGAGTAAGAGACTGCCGGAGTTCACTTATCTTCCACCGTGCACCATCGAATCCCTATTCACTGTATTGTCATCCAGCTGTAATCCACCCACTTTCCGGCATATATGCCGACTATCGGCAAGACAAAATAGTGGCGCGTGTAGCAGTAAACAGTGCCGGAGTTTCCGACAATGTTTATCGCCTACCGCTAAGATAAATGTACGATTGCTCGATGTCTGTCGGCTAGGACCCCCACTGATTATACAGGGATCCCCTATAAGAATGCAGTGTTCTATATACAATAATTCTTTATTGTCGAAAATTCAGTAAAGCCAGCCTTAAAGGGGTTGTCTCACTTCAGCAAGTATTATTTATCATGTAGAGAAAGTTAATACAAGGCACTGATTAATGTATTCTGATTATCCATATTGCCTCCTTTCTATCACATTATACACTGCTCGTTGCCATGGTTATGACCACCCTGCAATCCAGCAGAGGTGGTCGTGCTTGCACACTATAGAAAAAAATCACCTGCCTATGTGCGCTCCCACGTTATTAGCCACCAGAGAGGCTGGTGCTTTTTCCTTTATTGTGCAAGCACGACCACCTCTGATGGATTACAGGGTGGTCGTAACCATGGAAATAACTGCAACATCTCTCCCTATGTCACAGATGGCTATGGCTACCGAAAAAGTGTCAGCGAGAAGCCTGGGCCTCCAGTTCGCACAATGTATCGCCTGAGAGTGGAAAATCTGTCTACACAATGTAGTTGCCAAGAATTGAAGGTAGGATTCTTCGTGACTGCTAGGGCATGCATTAATGTATGGTCATAGAAATATTTGATAGTACAAAATAAAGTCTCTTAACCCCTTCCCAATTTTTGCTGTACATGTTTAGCGCAGCGGGAAATGAGTTCCCGACCCGCACTGTACAAGAAGCATACCAGCCACAGCACAACGGGGACATGTAAAATACTGAGAGCCTCTCTCCACGCCCCTTTTTCAGTTGGTTACTACTCTGCCCCTCTGTGCTGTGTTGGCCTGCTGGGACTTGTGGTTCACCACTGCTATCTGCAGTGACAAAAACTGTCCCTGGAACTGCTGCAGTGATCATAATCAATTCTTCATTTGTAGCAGTTCCAGGGTCACCGATTCTTAAGGTCCAACCTGTATACCTATCCTTTCCCCCTCCCCCTTTATGCTTTTGTAGATGCCAATCCATCAGTGTACGCTTTTTTGTCACCGTTTTTTTTTTTTTTGTTTGTTTGTTTTGTTTCATTTATATATAATATGAAAATTTCAGGTAGTGTTAGTTCAGATTTTTTTACTGTAGCAACTTTTAAAAAATATCTGATTGCGCGCGTCCTGCAACCGCTGCGCGCTGATCAGTACTGTCCATTACTGTCAAAAGTGAAAATGGATCTGCTATATAAGGGTAATTCACAACTAATTTTCAGGAGCTGCTTTCGGACACCCCCCTTTAGATGCAGTCAATCGCTGTGGATTGTTTCTAGGGGAAACTCGGCAACTCTTCAGTCCTTCTCTAAAGTCCTAAAAAGAAAGGGACACCTGAAAGCGAAACACCGCTAGATAATAGCCTTGCCACGCAAGATTTAAGAGGTACTCCCATCTTGCCATTTGGGTCCCCTCGTGCAACATAAGTCAGTAGAAGGCACTTTCGGATTACAATGATTTAGTGGAAGTGCCCCCTTTCCCGTTTCTGGCTCCCCGTTCTCCCGACATGTGTTCTGCTTATGGTTGTGTAATACAGCCACCACTGCGATCCTGCAGCAGTGGCTGCGCTTGCGCAGTGAGATGAAATCCTTTGCTTACTGTGGATGCGTTGCTATGCTGGGATCACAAGAGCATACATATCCACACATGCACTGCAGCTGGTGTCCTGGCCTCCGTTTTGCAACATCTCATGTTTCAATCCAACAGCTTCAGAGCATGCACAGTACAGTGCAAAAGATGACTATTGCTGCACTGTACTGCAATCGGCTCCACTTGTCCTTAAAGATCGAAATGGAACTTGATAAAAAAAAAGTTAAATATAAAATAACTTACCTTTTCCCATATCCATTAATTTCTAAGTGATTAAAAAATAAAACTTGATCTATAACAGGATCATGGTAATAATCCCGTGTGATTAATGCTGTCCGTCCCACAAAAAACATGCCCTCGCACAGCTACATTTGTAAAAATAATGTTATGGATGTTAGTATATGGCGATGCTAAATATCATTTATTTTTAATTTATTTTTATGGTCAAAGAGTAGCAAAACAAAAATAAACTATATAAATTTGGTATCTCTATAACCGTATCAACCTACAGAATATAATTATTATATATACCGCATGGGGAACCCCATAAAAAATAAAAAGACTGACAGAATTGCAGTTTTTGCCCATCTCACCGACTAAAAATGTGATGAAAATGTCATTTGTATCCCAAAATGGTACAAATATAAACTACTGCTTGTCCTGTAACAAACAAGCCCTCACAAAGCTCAGTCAACAAAAAATAAAAATGTTATGGCCCCTAAAAACAATTTCAGCAAATTCAATGTTAGAAAATCCTGATGCTACTCGTTCCCTTCTGAACGCTGCCGTTTCCCTAAACAGCAGTTTACAACTACATTTGAGATGTTGCTGTATTCGGGAAAAAATGCAAATTTTGGGGTTCATTATCTCCTAGTGCCTTGTGAAAATGAAAAATTTGAGGCGAAAGCAACATTTTATTGGAACTAAAATGTAATTTTTCATTTTCACAGCCAAGTGTTTCTAAATTCTATCAATCCCTTGTTGGGTCAAAGCATTCACTTCACCCCATGATCAATCCTGTGAGAGCCGGATCTCACAAAAGGCGAGTGTGAAAGTAGCCTTAGCCACTGTCTAGAGCAGGGATGCTCAACCTGCGGCCCTCCAGCTGTTGTAAAACTACAACTCCCATAATGCCCTTCTGTAGGATAAAAGCTGTAGGTTGTCAGGGAATGATGAGAGTTGTAGTTTTGCAACAGCTGGAGGGCCGCAGGTTGAGCATGCCTGGTCTAGAGGATAAGGGACAACTAACCAGTCAGTAGGGGGCCCAACCATTAGCACCCTTCGCAAATCGGCTCTAGATCACTATTCTAGTAATATTTGTTTATGGAACATGGTCATTTTGGCCGTAACGCGTTTGCTACCAGCACCGTACATGTACGGCGCTGGCTGCTCTGGCCTAAATACCAGCGCCGTAGTATTACGGTCCGCTGATTGGGGCGGGTGCAGGAGCAGCGCTCACTCGATCAGCTGCAAGGGTCCAGCAGTCACTGATAGCCGTCTCCTGCTGTAGGTGCCGGCATCAGTGCCAGCATATTAACCCTAGATGTGCCGTGGTCAGTGCTGACCGTGGCACGTGCAATGTCCATGCTGGGAGGGAGCACCCATTGGGTCCCCGCGCTGCTGTGACGGTGACCCGATGGCTTGGACGGCCCCCTGGATCTCACAGGCAAGCTGGCTGAAGTGTATTACAGTGGTAATACACTTAACAGCCAATGCATTACAATACAGATGTATTGTAATGCATTGTACAGGGGATCAGACCCCCAAAAGTTGAAGTCCCAGAGTGGGATAAAAAATTAAGTTTCAAGTAAAAAAAAAAAAGCGTCCTTTTCCCAAAATAAATTTGTAAAATCAAATAAAATTGTAAAATATAGGGAACGATAGAAAAGTAGATATTGGGTATCGCCGCATCCGTATCGACCGGCTCTATAAAGATATCATATGATCCATCCTTGCACATAGAGCAGTTTACCGCTACATATGGGGTATTTCTGTAAACTGCAGAATCAGAGTAATGCATATTGAGGTTTATTTTGCTGTTAACCCTTGCTGTGTTGCAAGAAAAAATTGATTAACATAAAAAATGTACCAAAAAAGTGAAATTTTGAAAATTCACCTCCATTAACAAAGTTTGTAACATCGGTTTTGAATAATTTGAGGGGTGTAGTTTCTAAAATGGAGTCATTTATGGGTGGTTTCCATTATGTAAGCCCCTCAAAATCACTTTATAACTAAATTAGTGCTTAAAAAATGGTTTTGGAAATTTTGGTGAAAAATTGCTTCTAAAATTCAAAGCCTTCTAACATCCAAAAAATAAAATTACATTTACAAAAATTATGCCAGCATAAAGTAGACATATGGGGAATGTTGATTGTTAACAGTCTTAAAGGTAGAGAAATTCAAATTTAGAAAATTGTAAATTTTTGGATTGTTTTATAAATAAAGGTGAAATATATCGACTCAAATTTACTGTGTGTGGGTGAGGTTAATGAGCAGCAGCACTTTTAATCAGTCTCCATTACCACAGTCTGTCCTGTCCGTCCTCCCTGTACTTCATGTCTCCTCATGAACTCCATTCCTACAGAGATTGAGCTGAAGATTTTATCAACTGTATCAAGGATCATAATCCCTGACAAGTAGAAGAGGAGGATGAGGCAGCTCTTTACCTCAGTGCTGTGAAGTAACTTGTCCTGCTGTGTGATTAGGACGGGTTTTGTGTGTACTAATAGGATGGCAGCCATTTTATTTCTCCTAATGATTGCTCCCTAGACAAAACGAGCCATTATACCTAATGAACTATAAGGTTTTTTAATTTTATTAATTCTCGGAGAACCCTGTAAAGTAAATTTTTTTTTTTCACCATTTACTCTTTTTAAAGGACTTTATGGGGCAAGTGGGGGAGGTCACCTTTGTTGATGCTAATCACCGTCGGCCTAATGAAGGTATCATAGAATTCCGTTCATACTCTGATATGAAGAGAGCGCTGGAAAGACTGGATGGTAAAGAAATCAATGGTCGAAAGATCCGTCTTGTGGAGGATAGAGCTGGATCCTGGGCCAGACGCTCTTCCTCACGCAGCCGTTCAAGGTAAATATGTTCAATGATGTAACGATGCTAAACTTCTGAATTAAAGGGTTATTCTGGTGGGTAAAAGTTATCCACTATCCACAGGATAGGGGATAACTATCAGATTGGTGGGGGTCCTACTGCTGGGACCCCCACTCTGAGCTTAAGAACGGGGGCCCCTCTGCTGCTCCTCTGAAATGACATGAGCGGCAGGGTGCACATATGCACGGCCGCTCCATTCCTTTCTATTGGAGTTCCGGAGATAGCATGAGTAGCGTGCTCAACTATCTCCGGTACTCCCTTAGAAATCAATGGATCGACCAGCCACTCCAGTCATTTGAGGGGAGCAGCAGGGGGTTATTGTGATCAGTGGGGATCCCAGTGATAGGACCCCCATCGATCTGGTAGTTATCTCCTATCCTGTGGAAAGGGAATAACTTTTACCTACTGGAATACCCCTTTAAGCTGTGGACTAAAATACAGGCTGTATCACAGGGGGTCAGTACAAGTAAAGCAGTACCTTTTAAAAAGTGACTCTGCTTAAAGGGAATGTGTCATCAGAAAATGACCTGCTGTTCAAATCACTTTTTAGGTTTAACATATTTTTATAAGAATTGGCGCCACCTCTTGGTTTGTACAGATTACTTTATTGCAGTTAACTCATTCTAATCCTGCCTGTAATGATATTACCTCTGTGTATAGATAAAACGGGATCCACCATTCAGAGTAGATCATTTAAAGCTCATCTATTCTTTCTTGCTACAATTACCTCTCCCTTGTAAGTCAATAGGGTCCCCTCCCGACCATTGTGTCTATGGCCCATGGGGCTGCAATTTTCTTAGAGGTTATCCCATGACTAATGTTAAAAATGAGATGAGAGATCATATAGTATATGATAATCTCTTTGTAACAGAGCTAGAACCAGCCCTGTACCTTACATGGACCCAGAGATCTCCCCATTCATTGCTCTGCTAGATTTACATCAAGCTGAAACCTCAAGGGAGTGTCTTCTGCTGCAGCTAAGGGGGTGTGCCCATGCTCTGCCTATCACAGCTCAGGAGGCAGTTGGAGGATGAAACTGAGCATGTGCGGCCATCCAGGTGAACAGGACAAAGAAATAGAAAAATCAAACAGCAGATGGCGCTATACAGATATATTTTATTAAATAACTCAGTGGCTATGCAAAATGTTTAGTTACATGCAATTATAAAGGTATTCAGATCCAGGTGCTCGTTTTAAAACTGTAGAATATTGTTTGTGGGTCAACCCCTTTAATGATTTCTTAATGCTGTTAAGAATAGCTCAGGCAAGATGGCTGCCCCCATAATCATGTTCTAGAAATAGAAGAAATAAATCTGCAATCAGAAAATAAAAACAGATTAGAAAAAAAAGATATGTGCTACTCTCTGATTTTAACTGGCAGACAATTTTTGGTGACTCATTTCCTTTAACTAGTACAAGACTGCACTATTTACCCCCTTCCTGACTAGGCACATTTTCCGTTTTTGTAGTATGTGCATCTTTGAAATCCATAACCTTTTTTTCCCGTTCAGTTATGTACATCTAAATAATTTTTGAGACTTTTCAGTGATACATGGGGCTTTTTGTCATTTTTATTTTAGTATTTTTTTTATTCTTCTAAAAGGAAAAAATGTTAAAAACAAGGAAACATTTTTTTAAAAATTTTTTTTAATTTTTTTTTTAATTGACAATAGTAAACTAAAATATATTTTTTTAATGATTTCTCCTTTCCATGCAGGTTGATTTGATATATGGGATGTATGGGTTATGGTCACTGGGGACATGGCTAGAAGCTGCGTTGCAGCATGTGGTGCCTTTTTTTTTTTTTTGCCCTTTTTTATATTTTTATGTTACACTTTGTGCAAAATACAAGACCTTTGGGGAACATTTAACATTACATCTTTAGTTTTTATTGCATATTTCTCCTGTAACTGGGGCTGACATAGTATCCCAATTTACAAGGGGAATACAGCCCTTAGAGAGGTTGTGCATGCTTTTACAGCATCTCTGCAGAGTTGATCTGAGTCTGATAAGAGCCAGCAGCTTCAGTAGAATCCCAACTCCTGGAGGCCATATATCTGCTCCCACCAGTCCGGATCTCTGTACACTATCTGTAGGGCGATGAGGGAAGGCATGGTGAAAAACGTCCCTACCTTCTCTATGGGGAGCCTTGCTGTCACTGCGATCTCTGCACAGTGGGTTTAAAACTTCCGTGCTGACATATATGCCGACCACCTGGATGTGTATAGTCAACAGGCAGTAGCGAAAGGGTTAAACATTGTCACTGTTTAAGGGTGAAAATACACCACCCAACAATCATGCACTTTAACCCTTCTAGCGATAGGACTAGCTGTATGAGACCTTGAATTTTCCTTGATCAGGGCTCATGCACATGACTGTATGTATTTTGCGTTCCGCAAAAATGGATCCGCAAAAAATACGGATGACGTCCATGTGCATTACGTATTTTGCCGAACGGAACAGCTGGCCCCTAATAGAACAGTACTATCCTTGTCCGTAATGCGGACAATAATAGGACATGTTCTATTTTTTTTTTTTTTGCGGAACAGAAATACCGACATACGGAAACGGACACGGAAAAAAAAAATACGTTTGTGTGCATGAGCCCTGAGTTGTAGTCTTCATAGGAACCATTTTGGGGTATATAAGGTATGTGTGGGGGGGTATGATTAAAATAATGACACATTGATATAGTTTTTATTATCTTGTGCTATTTGCACAATAAAAACCCTAACAAAATAATTTGTTTTCCATTACACCTCATGACAGAACCCAGCACATAGAGTCCATCCCCCAGGCAGGAAACACGAATTTCCTAGATCTTTAAAAGTACTATCACCCTCCTCAGTTCCTGTCCATAGGACAGGGGAATGATGCCCTAGGATTGGGTTAGATGCTGCTGGACCTCCTTCCTTCCTATAGCATCCGTGGGATGGAGGCTACCTGATTGGCGTAAGTCTACACCAGGAGCAACCATGTAGCCTGGAAATCTTCATTTGCCCTGCAAATGCTCTCTGTGCTCCCTGGCTCCCACAGTGGTTCCTCTTTTGTGGTGTTGTGCCACTGCTGGTTAGTCCATTGTATCCCTCTGGGGTCCTGGCTCTAGTGTTTGGACAAGAGGGGAGCCTTCTTACCCCATGCGCTTTTCTCCGGTTTTCTTCCTCCTCCTGTATAGCACTCTCCTCTGAGGGAAGAATGTTGAAGAGAGCCTTGGGGATCGGGTGTGCACAATTGAAGGGGAGAAAGTGATCCTCATGGCCCCTTTTGGCTGAGAAGGGTATGGTTCAAGTGGCTGAGGATTATGTCCCTGTATGACTCATCGGTTCTGTCACAGAGGAAGGATTTGTTATTTTAGGGTCCTCTCATGTATCCAGAAGTAGACGCTGCATCTGACTGCCTGGATCTTGAAAGGTGATTCTTAATGTCCAGGGGCCTTTCTGATCAGGTTAGCTCTACTCCTCAGGCCAGTGGGGAAAAAGGTTAGTTCTAGTATTTGTCAGAATCTGGAAGGCTTTCGTTAGATTTGCTTACGATTCTGTGGACATTGCTTTACATCCTAACATTTCGCTTGTGTTAGATTTCTTGCAGAAGGGCCTTAACAAGAGTCTTAGACCCAGCACTCTTAAATGGGTTCTCTGGGAATAATGAGTTTTTAGCAATTGCCCACAGCCTGCCTCTCTAAATAGAAGATTCATAGTTATCTGCTCCTTGCCACTCCGGTTCTCCACACTGCCTCAGTTGTGTCCAGTGCCTTGAAAAAGTATTCATACCCCTTAGACTTTTCCACATTTTATTGGGATTTTATGTGATAGACCAACACAAATTAGCAACATTGCAGCTGTAGCTCTCAAGAAGAGGCCTTTGGAACTGGCCTCCCCTCTGCAACCACACAGCCCAAATACAGTTGTTCAAAACAGTATTGTCCTTTCCTGCCTAAGGAAATTGTGTTCGGTATGATTGGGGCAGGGGTGTTCTACTAGAATGCACCAAGTTCCCCGTTGCCTTCGATTGATGAATTCTTACATTATACAAAAACAGATGTGACGAGAACAGTTTCTCACTTGCAGATATGTAATTTAAAATACTGTGTTTACTTTTGGAATTTAATCTTCAGGTCAAATTTCAGATCTGGATCACGGAGGAGCAGCCGTTCTAAATCAAGGTAGGGCAGGAAGGAGTACTTGTATGTTGGCAACACTGCAATTTTAAAACCCCATAATATTTTGATATGACTTTACTAATGTGCAGTATTTTAGCTGAATGCAGGCCACCACTTACCCCCAGAAAAAAGCCACAACTTGAGCAAATGTGTAAAATTATGTACAGATAAACTCTCCATTTCACACCAGAGAAGATGTGGTTTTTTTAGTGGTTGGCCATGCAAATGTAACAAATATATTGCTACCGAGTGCATAATGGTGCAGGAGTGTGGTTTATCATGACTAAACGTGAGTCCTTAAACAGCGTATATCAACAGAATACACCCTATTTAACTAGACAATGGGAGTCATTTATCAAACTGATGTCAATTAGAACTGGCTTAGTTGCCTATAGCAACCAATCAGATCCCTCCTTTAATTTTCCAAAGGAGCTCTCCAAAATGAAATGTGGAATGTGATTGGTTGCTATGGGCAACTTAGCCAGTTCTGCTTTACACCAGTTTGATAAATGACCCCCAATGTCTTGTAGGACAAGCTCAGCTGAATGTAAACCGACAGTGGATTGCCGATCTGTATTGGAGGTCTTGTCCTTTGTGTTGACTGTTACAGAAGGACAATATTTTGTATTTCATTTTCAATGGCATAGTACTGCCAAAATGAAAAGAATTAACAGCCCAAAATTGTAAACATGCAAATTGAAGGTTCCTTTAAATTTATATAACATAGATCACTTCTTTTATATCCCTTCTTGAAAAATTGGGCTACAAATCATGTTCTAGTTAAATAATGAATAAGAATTTGGAAAAAACTTTGCTCAAGGAGGATACATCAGATGAGGATAAAACTGAGTGAAGGCCATTTTGTGCAATACTGCACTTCATCTGGCCTTCTTATGAATCTAGTTATGTGATACATTTATGTACTTAGCACCACCTGAAGACTTAACTGTTCACACTTTATCCTGGAGACTTCTTCATTATAGAGTAAATGGCAGTGTGAGTCTCATTTCTGCATTGCTATCATCTATTTAAACATCTGGATTGTCTGAATTTAACTGTACAAGGGCATTTTGAACGTTCTTGCACGCTTAGAAGCTGCAGGCTAGTTGTGCAGGAGGAGGGAGCTGTTTGTCAGTGGTAGAGAAGGCAGGGACGTTTGTTTGTCCTTGCCTTCTACCTAACAGTATACAATGTTCTCATTGTGCTTTGGGTATAACGATCAGGAAGCGGCAATGTCCCCACTTCCTGCTTTAAGTCCTAGGAATCGCATGTCCCCACTTGTCTCATATAATGTTATGGGAGACACAAAGTATAAAGAAAATAAATAAAGACAAATTAAAAAATGCCACACCACAGATTCTAGTTCTGCACTGGTGACCATAAACTGTTACTCTATATCAAAATGACTATTATGGAAAGGTGACATAACTTAGTGTTGTAGTTGCACTTTGCGCTATTAAAAATTATTTTTTAAAAAAACTGGTATAAAAATGACATAAAAGTAAAGTTCCAGGTATTACTGGAAAAATATGCAAACATAATAATAAAAAAAACAAAAACGGAAAGTGTGTGTAGTCAGAAAAGGGTTTAAATGGCCCTGTCTTGAAACAGTTAACAAAACATTGTTACCTCCTCGCTTTCTGGTACCTGCCAGTTCTTTATCATGATTACTGATGGAGTTAAAATGTTAATTTTAGTTGATTTAACACAGTAGGGGAGGTGTTGTGTTTATGTCTTATCATACATTTTCCCCCAAATTTACAGATCACGTAGCAGAAGCAGGCGAAGAACACGGAGAAGCAAAAGTCACAGCAAAGACAGGAGACAAAGCAAAAGTGTTAGCAAGGGTAGAAGGGATAGCCGGAGTCGTACTAAAGAGAGAAGCATGAGTAAAAGTAACAGAAGTGTGAGGAAGAGGGAACAAAGTCATAGCTACAGTGAAGATAGGGTAAAAAGGAGCAGAAATAGGAGCAGGAGTCGTAGCAAATTGCAAAAGAGTAGAGATAGCAGAAGCCCTACTACAGAACAAAAGAAGAATGCAAGTCGAAGCAAGGAAAGAGAAAGTAGGAGTCAAAGCGAGGAGAGGGACTGCAAAAGTAATGAGAGAAGTCCTAGCAAAGAAAGAGAAGATCCAGTTAATGAGAGGGAAAAGAATGATAGTCAAGAAAGAGAAAGAAGTCCAGAAAAGGAACTTGGTGAAAGGGAAAGAAGTTTAAGCCATGATCGAGACAGAAGTGACGATAAGGAAAAAGGGGATAGCGTTCCAAAAAAAGATAGAAATAGAAGCCGAAGCAAAGACAGGAGAGATAGAAGTGGGTCTAGGGATCTAAAGAATAGGGACAGAAGCCAGAGCAGAGGTAGAAGAGAGAAACATAGCAGAAGCAGATACAGGAGTCCAAGCAACGAAACCGAGAGAAACAGCAGCTGTGATGATGGATACGGTCAAAGCAACAAAAGTAGCAAAAGTCACAAAGATGTAGAAAGAAATGGTAAAAGAAGCCGCAGTCAAAGCATAGAGAGAAATCGGAAACTTCACCAAGAAGATCGTAGCAGCAGTAGTGAGACTTCTGGAAAAAGCAACAGAGAGGACACTGAGGCATTTACTGCAGAGTCCGATAACGAAATTCAGGAAGCTAAGACTGTGTGCAGAGAAGTAACTGAAGATGGGAACCCTGCTCAAACACCTCCAAAAGTTTCACCCCCTGATGACACAAAAGAAGAATCCCCAACAGTTCACTCCCCTCCCAAACCGCGGTCTAGATCGGCCTCTCCTACAGAGCCTTGACATTTTTCGGATTCCCTTTTATTAAACAGGTTGCACTCTGCACCTTATGTTAATGTTTTATATTTATTTCAGAAATTAAAACCTCTTCTGGTCTGTGAGCATCCCACTGTTCTATTTTAGGACACAAACTTTGTTGGAGTATATTTTGTATGCCTAAAGGGGTTGTTCCTATGATTAACGTTTATGGCATAACAGTTCTGCCTACTGCACTCTACAGGAGATACAGAAACAGCCTCCAGCACCTATGGAGTAGCTCATATGTACTATAGGGAGTTCAGTAGAAACCAACAGACTATGCATGGCCAAATCCATGCTGTTCTAATAATTGGTAGGTGTCCCAGCCTTTACAAAACTGACATTCTCGGAATTTCCTATTAAAGGGAACCTGTCACCTCAAAAAACGCTTATAAAACTGCTAGCATTACCTCATAGTAGACCCCAGTCTGTTATTAATCATGTGTTTGATCCGGCAATCTGATGCTCCATACATGACAAAAAACGTGATGCAATCTGATGCTCCATACATGACAAAATGTTTTAAACGCCATCAGCGCTATCTTGCCAGTCAGCCTGAAGTCAAGGGGGCATTAGCTTCCTTGCTTCAAGTCAAGATAAGCACGCCCGCTAACCATCCCCTCTTGTGTGTGACTGACATCCTGCAGTGTGGCCTGGGATCGCGTTAGTCTCGCGCATGCGCGGTGTACTTATAAAACCCGGCCAACTGCTGGAGTTGGGATTGCGCAGTAACAAGGAGCGCATGCGTGATCCCAGGCCGCACTGCAGGTTGTCAGTCACACGTAAGAGGGGATGGTTAGCGGGCGTGCTTATCTTGACTTGAAGCAAGGAAGCCACTGCCCCCTTGACTTCAAGCTGACCGGCAAGTTAGCGCTGATGGCGCTTAAAACATTTTTTTTGTCATGTATGGAGCATCAGATTACCGGATCAAACACGTGATTAATAACAGACTGGGGGCTACTATAAGGTAATGCTGGCAGTTTTATATGTGTTTTTGAGGTGACAGGTTCCCTTTAAAAGCCTATTAAAAGGGTTGTGCTATAGTAAAATGTATCGCCTCCAGTCTTTAAAACAGGTTTCACAGTCTTTGTTATTGAATGACTGGAATGAGGAGTGACTTTGGAGCATGCTTTATGATGCTTAATTCAATATGGGCTGATGGAAACCGCTGAGTGTGAACTTGGTGGTTCGTGTCAGGCCCATAGAGATTGAATAGAGCTGCGGTGCATGCTTAACTACCACTCCACTTTAACTCCTCGCTGTGGTTGAGCATTGAGGTGAAAAAGAGGATTTGAGACTCCCATTCTGGTGATCCTGGGGGTCCATATTGTGTGGATAGATGATAAATGTCCATTGTAGCACAACCTCAACCCACAGGCCCTCCATAGAAAGCTAATAGTTGCTGCCACTTCTTTCTAGTGATCCTAGCAATATGCCATCAATATCTGTAAAAGGAAAACCCGTTTTGTTAAGTGGTAAAATAGATTTCTGAAAAAAAATGTTTGAAATTAATAAAGGTCTTTTAATATTTAAAGAGCATTTGTTACCAGACAGAGCTTTGTATTCTAGGGTATCTATAACATGCACTGTTGTGGGACCGGTAGCCACCTAAAGGGGTATTCCTATCTCAGACTTTAATAGACACCTCCTAGGGCCCGCATCTATCTTGAACAGGGCCCCCGTTTGCCGTCTGAATTGTATGGAGAGGTGGCCGTGCATGTGCATTTTTATCCACTTCTGTGGGAGGTCCAAGAACAGCCAAAAACAGTTGCTCAGCTTTCCTTAGAATTACCAAATAAGTGACTGGAGACTGCCACGCATGCACGACCACCTCTCCATACACTTCAGTTGGCAAATGGGTCCCGTTCGTGAGAGGTGGGACACACATCTAACAGACTTTTATGGCATATCTTACGAATTTACCATAAAAATCCAAGATGGGAATATCACTTTAACAGACACCTGGGCTCAAAAATTACCAATGCACCCACTAGCTTCCTTTTAGCAGAGCATCTTTATAGATTACCTAAAATCAAAGCTGTGTCTGTTGACTCTTAATTTTTTGTGCCTGTGCCAAGTATTTTTCTTTCCATGTTTTATCGTTTTTTGTTATGGGTTCGTTTTTTTCATTCATAATGTTTCAATTTGAATAAAAACTATTTTTCTTCAGTGCCATCATTGAGTAGTAGCCTCACAACCCAATTGATTAAAGTATGGTCTTTTCTATTTCCTATCAGAAGTTTATTTTCATAGATGGTTAACTACCAAAAGATCTTACAGCAAGCCAAAATTAGGAAGGGATATGCCATCTTTGTTTCCATTATTAAATCCCCACCCATCTCTAGAATTGAGACCACCTGTATGTTTTTCCTTACACAGCACCACTCTGGATCTAGCAATATGTACAAACTGCAACACAACCCTGTTCAGATGACTAGGAATAAGGGCCTGTGCATACGACCATATCTCATGTCTGCATGCGGACCCATTCATTTTTTTGTGGCTACAAATAATGCGGGCAGCAACACCATGTGGTATCCACATCAATATGTCCGTTCTGCAGCTCAAAATACAAATGGTATTTACTGTACACACAAGAAAAGCAGAGTTCTTGGTTACTTCAAATGCGTACTGGCAAATAAAATGAATGAACTGGAAATTGTACTGACAGAGATGGATAATGTGGTTGGTATAACGGAAACCTGGCTGGATGAGTGTTACAGCAGGGGGTGTGGAACCACTGTGTCATCCAATAAATTTGACATTTGGCTAGTCCTAAGGGCGTTATCCTTGCAGTCCCCTGGTATTTACCCTTTAACCCCTTTACAGGGATCTGGATTTTGCTGCAGAGGAACCACCAGGCTGCTACCTCCTGGAGTAGTCTCTGTATGACCGCTGACCCACAGAGGTCTGGGACACCATTGCTGAGCATTGATGGGTCAGGCAAAATCATAGGAACAGACCTTGATCAGGGCAGGCAGAGTACTGCTTAAAGGGGATGTCTGGGTTCAGAGCTGAATGAGTGAAGCATCAGAGCATTTCTTGCACTGATTCTTCCACTTGCGGCATCACGCAGGGCAAGGGTTGTTTTATTTTCATTGTCACGCGAGCATAGGATAATGCTATGCTCCACTCACTCCACTCCACTTAGTGAAGAAGGGGTTATGTCCGGGTTCAGGACCCCTTTAACAGAAAATGGTCTTAGGTCAAAGCAAGCAGTGGAGGGTCAGATTTCAGTAAACAGGCAGAGGTCAGTGCACGGGCAGACAAGAGGCTGCAGATCTTCAAAGAAATTTAACAAGCTATGCAACCTATTGCTCAAGCTCCCTCCCAAGGTGCCTTAAAGGGGCACTCCTGTGAGCGCAGCTGCCTTCTTGCAGGTTTTCCTAGGCCAGTGACGACACATTTATGTGTTACTTGGCCTAAGCGCAGCTCAACCCCATTGAAGATAATGGCGCTGAGAGCAATACCAAGCAGAGCGCCTATACAATGTATGGTGCTGTGCTTGGTGAGCATGTAGAAGGCTGCACAGGAGCTAATTGACAGGGGTCCCAGGTGTTAGACTCCCACTGATCAGTAAAATATTGGAAAACCTTTTAAGTAGCCCAAGGTTGCCAGCTATTGGTTGATGAATACTAGTGTGTGTGCTGGCCCTTTAAGAGCTGGAGCCCTTATGGGCAGAGGATTAGCAGGCTGCAGCCTGTGTGGAGGGATCTTGCAGACCCAGCAGCTGGACTTGCCAGGAAGAAGACAGCAGTAGGTGGGTCTATGCCGCCTGGCAAGGTAAGCAAAAGTGGCTGGCTGCCACTGTGACAGTAAACCCCTTCCATTATGCTAACCTTTCTTTAGTCCAGATTGCTGCACGAATTTCTTCAAAAGAACTGGGGCATTAATGTAGGGCAGCGCAGTGGCTCAGTGGTTAGCACTTGTGTAATGTGGCACTGGGGTCCTGGTTTTGAATCCAACTATCATTTGCAAGGAGTTTGCATGTTTGTGTGGGTTTTCCCCAAGTACTTAGGTTTCCTCCCATACTCCAAAGACATACTGATAGGGAACTTAGATTGTGAGTCATGATGTATGTTAAGTGGTGCGTAATGTCAGCGCTATATAAGTGAGTAAAAATCTGGACCATAGCCTTTCCAGTCCACCAAGAAAAAGGTTTTACCTCTGATTTACTTGATTTCCAGAATATTCTTTACTTGAAATACATCATCCTTGCTGGAGTCCTGTGCTTGCGATCAACGGCCGTCTTCATGCGAGCAGAGGCATGAAGTAGAGAAGTTTTGGTTTCTTGCTAGATCTGGGAAAAGCTATTGATAGTGGATACAGCTACCAGAGGAAACAGTCAATGAGAGAGGGATCCTTAATAGATGGCCATAAACAAAGAAGAAATGGGTCTTACTTACTAGAATGGTTATTGTAAGAAAATTCTGCCCAGGGGAGTAAAGCAGCTCAATCATCGTGGTGTGTAGAAGTGAAGTGTCGCAGGTAGTTGACCAAGATTTTATTAATACACTCCATCTAACCATTGGATTGCAGATGGTAGGCCAAGGAAAAGTCCAATTTAATATCGAACAGCTTGCAGATGGCTCCCAATCGCACAAAACATGCAAGAGCAACTCATACAGTTGGAAACAACTTGGCCAGTTGATTAGTAGGCAGAAGACCTTGCAGAGGTACAAAGTGAGCCCTCTTTGACAACCGCCACCTAGATTACCCTGCACCCTGAGTAAAAAGATATAGGTTGGTAAAATACAATGGGATATGCTGCCACAGGACATCCAGCACCAGTAAGTGGAGTAGGAGTCCTGCAGGTTTGTTTTAGGGACTTGTTCTGGGCACAGGTAGTTTAGGAGGCAACAAAGTCTCAAACAGAAATTGTAGGCCACCAGTAATGTCAAGTAATCAGATAAACTGTCATGTACAGACAGTTTCGAATTGTGTTCGACAACTTTGAAATGATTCCCCCAGACCAGAATCTGCTTCCTCTTGGCCACGGGGATAACCGGCTGGATGTCCTTTAGTTGAATTGGAGCAACAGGGAATATGGGTAGTATTGATGACGCGCTGGGGCTCCTATCTGCAGGGTCAAAGGATGGGGAAGGGCATTTTCCTTGGTATTATTTTTGGCTGAATGGAAATGTAGCAGGAAACTGAAACATGAAAAAAAAACAACGACCACCGAGTTTGGCAAGGTTTAAGATGTTAGGCTGATTGCAGATAAGTTCTTGGTCTGTGGAAATGATGGCAGGCACATTCCAGCAGATGATACCACTTTTCAATTGCCAAATTGAATGGTTTTACTGCGGAGAAGACATTCGAGAAGAAGCCACAGGTGAGCATCTTGCCAGAGGCACCCTTCTGAGTAAGAATAGCTGTGGCTCCCAGAAAGGATGCATCCACCTTCAGAAAGAACTGCTTGGAGACATCCAGACAATGAAGAATTGATGCAAAGGAGAAGGATTGCTTGAGAAACTGGAAAGCTGACTCGGTCTCTTCACGGAGTCCTTGGAATTCACCCCCTTCTGGATAGGGGTAGTCAGGGGGGGGTAACTTGAGGTAAAAATTGCATGTGATAATTGGCGAAGCCCATAAACTGCTGGATAGAATGTAGGGTGGGACTAGTCCACTCCAGCAGACATCTTTTTCGGGATCCACCTCTATGCCACCATCAGAAATAATGTAGCCCAGGAAGAGTAGAGAGGTCTTTTCAAAGATGCACTTTTCAAGCTTACTGTAAAGCCTGTTCTCTCTCGAGGGCTGGAGGACCATATGTGCATGTGTCTGGTGTGGTCAGGTCAAGTGAGAAGATTAAGATGTCATCTAAATAGACCACTACACAGGTATAGAAGAGATCATTAAAACACATTGAAAGACATCATTAACAAATTATTTTACTAAGGCTAAAGAGTATGACAAGATATTCATGGTGACTACCTCTAGTGTTATAAATAATCTTCAATTCATCACCCTCTGCCGGTGAAGAGGACTTCCAAATGAAGCCCCTCTCAAGGTTTTTTTTTTTTCTTCAATGTAATCACACATAGCTTGTGTTTCTGGCAGAGACAAAGGACAGATACGGCCACATGGTGGAGTAGTTCCTGGCACTAGGTCAAATGGATTGTTGTACGGGCGATTTGGTCATAGTCTATGCCTCCTTCTCATCAAACACATTTTCATAGCTAGCATAGGCAGAAGATTCTGAGGAATTTGTGGAGCTCAGACAGAAAGTTTCCTGCCAAGCCAGAGTCCAGGAAGGCCTGCACTGTCAACTGAGTCTCACTGCAAGACACAGTTAACTTAAGGGAGAACTTGTTTTTGTCCAGAGCTATCTCTCTAATCGATCCTAGAAGCTGGAGTGTTCCACTTTAAGAGAGGCATAAAAGACAGTTTATCAAGTCTGGTGTTCCTACACACAAGTCTTGATCCCTGTGCATCAGAGTGAGATGCTCTTAAATTATTAAAAGGCAGATGTATCTTAATGAATTAGTCACATCTCTTGCAGTCTATGCACTAGAAACTGAATGTACGTCGGCGTATACTTCAGCTATAACTGATGCCAGTTTCTGGCATGTTAAGTTGCAACTAATTTACAGCACAGTAGTGGTGTAAATAGGTTGAGAAATGTCCCTCACTCTGTCCTTTGGCTCTGCAATATAATAATAAATCCCTACTGCATCTATGCAGATGCTCCTCCTCAGACATTTGGAACTTGTCCAGTTGAATTGGCTCCAGAGCAGAAGACAGAAGCATTGGCCTCTGAAAAGTAGGTGCCAACCTAGGAACTCTCTTTCCACATGCAGATTCCTTGAAAACTCTGAAGTGGAGATCAGTCTTCTAGGGTAGATAGGACATTACTACCTGCCAGTTTATCTTTTGTGCAATCTGACAGTCCCTCCCAGAAAGCTGCCTCCTGGGCCTCATTGTTCCTTGACCATTTATAAACCGGGGTGCAGAACTTTATAGCATATTGCCTAACCATGAGGTCACCTTAGCGATAGCTCACTTTGATTTTCCGGAAGGTAGAATTCTCGGAGATTACTAGTCAGAGGGTCGCTGCATTCCCATAGGGGAGTGAGCAAAGCGATTGGTACATTAGACAGGAGGAAGACCAGAAATGCTATTTTAGACCAATTAGTAGGAGACTGGTGGACGTGAAGCTCAAAGTGCATGGTACACTGATTCAGGAATCCATGACATAACTTGGATGCCCCTTATAGCGTTAGGGAAGCAGAAGATGCAGGCTGTGGGCACCGGAGACTGTAACAAGCAGACACTGTGGCATAAGTTTGCCGTAGTGGACAAGGCGTCTAGGTGACCTGAAATGGTATGCAGCAGTTGCTTTTGGTGGCCATGATGAGTAGTTGGCTCCATATATACTTTGAACAGGCATATCTTGGTTGGGACAATGGGTTCCATGGCCTGAGCAAACTGTTATGTGTCAAACAACCTTTTGACTTTGGGCTAATCATATGGGTGTTATCCTGGCAGTCCGCTGGTATTCACTCTTTAACCTATATACAAAGATCTGGACATTGTGCCACAGTTTTAGAGGCTTTGTTTTTACAGTGTTCACTATGCGGTAAAACTGACTTGTGCTCTTCATTCTCCAGGTCAGTACAATTATGATGATACCACATTTGTATAGTTTTTCTTGTGTTATAATACTGGAAAAGGGGCGTGGCCTGGATATGGAGGAGTAAAAACACACTTTACTTCAGCACCTGCCTTAGGACTAACGGAGAGACCCTAACAAACAGCACCTACATCACCAACTTACAAATAATGGGAGTCAGAAAGAAGAAAAGCATGCAGACGACTCTCAGCCAGCCGGAGAGTTTCTCGTCGCAGGGCATTGAAAGATTCCTCACCCCTGGATCGCAGCGCACACCCCCGGCGCCTTCTTTCTGGGAGGCCATCGCAGACGAACAAACAGAGACACCTGCGTCCTCCTCTCCCTTGGAAACAGAAACCCAGATCCTGCCGACCTGGATGTGGAGTCGGAGGCGCCCTGCGTTGCAAAGTCAGCACCTGAGGTGACGGGGGAGATCCTGATGCAAGGGACTCGCGAACCATCATTATGCGGCCTGGCACAGGAAACGCGGGAAACCGCCATTACCATTGCAACAACAAGTGAGTGGGGAATGTGAGAACTCTCCCTTGTATGAACTTTAACCTCCCAATCCGTTCACACCTATGACTTTCTCTGTCTCCACTACGGGTAACCCTTTGGCTGCGAGCCTCAGCACTTTGCAACAAGATATGGGGACGTACCCTTTCAGAATTGAGGGATCTGCATGCATGTATCTCCTCTATCCCCACCAAAGCTTATATGGAGACATACATCTCCAGACTGGAAACAGTATATCGGGCAGAGGTCAATAATAATAAAAAAATGTAGTACTCTTTCTAGGGGCGAAGGTGACAGATTTGGAGCAGTCTGTGATGACAGTGGCTACTAAACAGGACTCACAGGAATCCATTTTAGAGGCTCACTCTTTTCAATTGCACTACCTTGCAGTTATGCTGGATGATGCTGAAAATAGAAGAAGGCAAAATGATATAAGGGTGAGGGGCCTTCCTAAAACGGTGGCCCCTGGGGATTTAGATGGCACACTGTGCTCTATTTTCAATGATCTTTTAGGAGTACCCAGGAATACACCATTGGAGCTAGACAGAGCTCCCGTAATGCCCAATGGCTCCTGGTATCGCCCATACGCCTCAGGTAGGTTGAGTGGTAGGGCCTCGGGCTACTTGAGGGACCTTGCCGTGGTGTCCGAGCTTAAGACGTCCTCCTAGTAGGATATGTCGAACTAACCCTCAATTTTATCAGTGTGAGGGTTTAGCATTGCCGCAGAGTGCACCTGCTTTTTGCTATGGTTATGTTTTTGATTGTTCTCCATATCCACATTATCGCTATTGTATGTAGGATGGTTATTGTGGTACTTGTAGTCCGTTGCTGGCATCTTCCATTGTATGCATTTTTTGCTGTTGATTGCCCCTAGCAAAGGACTACAAGTGCAGGATGTGCTCCCCTAGATACGTGCACAACTGCATATGGGTTGAGCATATCCTGCTTGTTAGGCCCCATGCACACGACCGTTGTTTGTTTCCGCGTCCGTTCCGTTTTTTTTCACGGATAGGATGCTTCCCCATTCATTTCAATGGGTCCGTCAAAAAATGCGGATGGTCAACCGTTTTTGTTCCGCATCCGTGATCCGTGTTTTCATTCCGTCAAAAAAATAGTGCATGTCCTATTTTTTTCACGTTTGCGGACAAGGATAGGCATTTTTACAATGGATCTGCCATAAAAATCGGATCCGTCAAAAAAAACGGTCCGTCATCCGTTTTTTTTGACGGACGCAAAATTTCAAGGAGGAGCGGACGCGGAGGCAGGCAACGGTCGTGTGCATGTAGCCTTAAACACCACACAACGTTTTCTAATGGATTGTACATCGTGCAGTAGGGCTTAAGCCCGCTGACCCCGACAGAGTCAGAGATGTTATTTGCTGGGTACATCACTCAACAAAAGGCTGCCATTATGAAAAAAGCCAGGGAAGCCGGCCAGGTGCAATATAAAGGCTCCCCCCTACAAATCCTTTCGGATCTTTCACACTCTACTGAAAAGAAATGCCCTAGGCCCCCTTCTGTCCATCTTGCAACAGCATAAAATGGAATATACCTGGGGATTCCCATTCCGCCTGCAGGTTCGCCTCAACGGACGGACAGTGACTCTCCGTACATGGTACCAGAATGAAAAAAGAAAAGGCCCATAAACTATCCAACCTCCTCACTCAGGCCCACAACCTGGAAGTACAAAAAAAAAAACACTGTCCCCTACTGTACATATTGAACTGCTTAAAGTTAAGGACTCCATTAAAGCATTGATAGACCAAAAACATAAAAGGTATCATGATCAGGGAAGATGTTTTTTCTATGCATACTCAAACAAATGTGGCAGACCACTGGCACGCCTTCTTCACCCCAGGGCTTCCCAAACCTTCATCTCCCATATTAAGAAAACACATGGTAATACCACCGATAACCCTATAGAGATATTGGAGGTGTTTTGTTCTTATTATTCCCAATTGTATAGTATTAAGGGACAACTCTCTGATATGGCTCCTTCATCTCTTAGAACGCGTATAGATAGCTATGTCTCAGAAACGGCTCTACCCACAATCCCTGAAACGGATAGAGAGGTGTTAGAAACGGATTTCTCCGAATTACAGTTGTGTTCAAAATTATTCAACCCTCACTGAAATTGAGTGTTTTGGCCAGTTTGACATTGATTTTGATCATTTCAGTCATCTTGTTTACAATTAAATCAAAGAGGCACTTGTAAGTCAGACAAATATAACATAACATTTATAATGAAATAACCACAAATGTCTTTTCTGTGCTCACATCATTATCAGTTTTATTCAACCCCCAAGTGACATTCAATCTTAGTACTTAGTACAACATCCTTTTCCAGTTATAACAGCTTTTAAACGTGAAGCATAGCTTGACACAAGTGTCTTGCAGCGATCTACGGGTATCTTCGTCCATTCTTCATGGGCAAAAGCCTCCAGTTCAGTCACATTCTTAGGCTTGCGCGCTGCAACTGCTCCCACTAGAGGTTCTCAATCGGATTTAAGTCTGGTGACTGCGATGGCCACTTCAAAATGTTCCAGCCTTTAATCTGCAACCATGCTCTAGTGGACTTGGAGGTATGCCTGGGATCATTGTCCTGTTGAAAGGTCCAACGTCTCCCAAGCCTCAGGTTTGTGACGGACTGCATCACATTTTCATCCAATATCTCCTGGTACTGAAGAGAATTCATGGTACCTTCCACACGATTAAGCTTCCCTGTACCTGTAGAAGCAAAACAGCCCCAAAGCATGATTGACCCCCCGCCATACTTCACAGTAGGCAAGGTGTTCTTTTCTTCATAGGCCTCCTCCAAATATAGCGTTGATCCATGGGCCCAAACATTAATTTTGTTTCATCAGTCCACAGAACACTATCCCAAAACTTTTGTGGTTTGTCCACATGACGTTTGGCATACTGCAGTCGACTCTTCTTATTCTTTGGAGACAGCAAGGGGGTGCGTCTGGGAGTTCTGGCATGGAGGCCTTCATTACGCAGTGTGCGCCTTATTGTCTGAGCTAAAACTTCAGTACCCGCATCTGACAAATCTTTTTTCAGTTCCTCAGCAGTCACATGGGGACTTTTTAACACTTTGCGCTTTAGGTAGCGCACAGCAGTCGAAGTCAGCATCTTCTTTCTGCCTCGACCAGGTAGCGTTTCAACAGTGCCCTTTGCCTTGAATTTGCGAATGATGCTTCCTATGGCGTCTCTTAGAAACATAGAAACATAGAATGTGTCGGCAGATAAGAACCATTTGGCCCATCTAGTCTGCCCAATATACTGAATACTATGAATAGCCCCTGGCCCTGTCTTATATGAAGGATGGCCTTATGCCTATCCCATGCATGCTTAAACTCCTTCACTGTATTTGCAGCTACCACTTCTGCAGGAAGGCTATTCCATGCGTCCACTACTCGCTCAGTAAAGTAATTCTTCCTGATATTACTTTTAAACCTTTGCCCCTCTAATTTAAAACTATGTCCTCTTGTAGCAGTTTTTCTTCTTTTAAATATTCTCTCCTCTTTTACCGTGATGATTCCCTTTATGTATTTAAAAGTTTCTATCATATCCCCTCTGTCTCTTCTTGCTTCCAAGCTATACATGTTGAGGTCCTTTAACCTTTCCTGGTAAGTTTTGTCCTGCAATCCATGTACTAGTTTAGTAGCTCTTCTCTGAACTCTCTCCAAAGTTTCAATATCCTTCTGCAGATATGGTCTCCAGTACTGCACACAATACTCCAAATGAGGTCTCACTAGTGCTCTGTAGAGCGGCACGAGCACCTCCCTCTCCCTATACACCCAAGCATTCTGCTGGCATTACCTGCTGCTCTATGACATTGTCTGCCCACCTTTAGGACGTCTGATATAATGACCCCTAAATCCCTTTCCTCAGATACTGAGGTTAGTACTGTATCACTGATTTTATATTCTGCTCTTGGGTTTTTACGCCCCAGGTGCATTATCTTGCACTTATCGACATTAAATTTTAGTTGCCAGATTTTTGACCATTCCTCTAGTTTTCCTAAATCCTTTTCCATTTGGTGTATCCCTCCAGGAACATCAACCCTGTTACAAATCTTTGTGTCATCAGCAAAAAGACACACCTTACCATTGAGGCCTTCTGCAATTTCGCTGATAAAGATATTAAACAATATGGGTCCCAGAACAAATCCCTGAGGTACCCCACTGGTAACAATACCATGGTCTGAATATACTCCATTGACTACAACCCTCTGTTTTCTGTCCTTCAGCCA
This sequence comes from Bufotes viridis, assembly GCA_033119425.1. Classification (NCBI taxonomy): domain Eukaryota; kingdom Metazoa; phylum Chordata; class Amphibia; order Anura; family Bufonidae; genus Bufotes; species Bufotes viridis. Next base: position 236,014,223 of record CM065591.1, on the reverse strand, counting down.
CTGCCTAATCCATTCAACAATATGTGAGCTCAAGCTCAAAGACTGCAGTTTATTGATAAGCCTTCTATGTGGGACAGTATCAAATGCCTTACTAAAGTCCAGATAAGCGATGTCTACTGCACCTCCGCCATCTATTATTTTAGTCACCCAATCAAAAAAGTCAATAAGATTAGTTTGACATGATCTCCCTGAAGTAAACCCATGCTGTTTTTTTATCAATCAACCCATGGGTTTTTAGATGTTCCACAATCCTCTCCTTGAGTATGGTTTCCATTAATTTCCCCACTATTGATGTCAGGCTTACTGGCCTATAGTTGCCTGATTCCTCTCTACTACCTTTCTTGTGAATTGGCACAACGTTTGCTAATTTCCAATCTTCTGGGACGACACCTGTTACCTCTTGGTATGTTTAACATCTTTGCAATCTTCTTATAGCCATTGCCCTTCCTGTGAAGAGAATTCACTTCTTCTCTTGTCTTCCTGGACCATCTTCTTGACTTCACCATGTTTGTAAACACACCAGTAAATGTCTAGAAGGAGCTAAGTATCACAGTCATCTTAAATCTGCCGAATTGGTGCTTATTATGCTTGATTGCTGCTCCTTGACATCCACAGGTGTTTTCAATACCTGATCGAAAACACTTGAATGAACCTCTGTTCTTAAGAGTGGTAGTCTTTAAGGGGTTGAATAATTGTGTCAATGAAGAAATCACAAAAAAAACATTTAACCCCTTAAGGACGAAGGGCGTACATGTACGCCCTTGCGTCCTGGTACTTAAGGACCAAGGGCGTACATGTACGCCCTGTGAATTTCCGATCACCGCTGCGCACGTGGCGGTGATCGGAACAAGATGCCTGCTGAAATCAATCAGCAGGCACCTTGGCACAATGCCCAGGGGGGTCCTGTGACCCCCCCCCCCCCCATGTCAGCGATCGCAGCAAACCGCAGGTCAATTCAGACCTGCGGTTTGCTGCGCTATCTGTAGTCTCTGATCCCCGCGGTCTGTGACCGCGGGGATCAGAGACTGAAATGTGCCCCAAACGTGAAAATATTAACCCCCCCCCCCCCCTGCACCTCGCCATTTTGTGTCCCCCCGGGCGGTGCAGGGGGGAGGATTGCGAGCGGTGCTGCGGGTGGGCGGTACGGGAGGCATGAATTGCGATCCCCCGCCTGCCTCCTTTCAAACGCTTTCCCTGGTGTCTAGTGGGTATAGCAGGGGGTCTCCACATTGCTGACCCCCTGCTATAAACTGCTGACATCTGTGCTGCAGATGTCAGCAGTTTAACCCCTTCTATACCGCGGTCCATACGGACCGCGGTATAGAAGGTGTTAACATGGCGGGAGCTCCCTCCCTCTCCCATCGGGGGGCTGCTGTAGAGGGAGGGAGCTCCCCTCTCTTCCCATCACCCGCTGCTCTCTTATGGCAGCGGGTGATGGTTACCATGGCAGCAGGACGCTTTCAGAAGCGTCCTGCTTGCCATGGTACTGAAACTCTGAATGGGCTTTTGCTAAAGGCAAAAGCCTATTCAGACTTTGTAAAGTAAAAAAAATACAGTAAGTACACTATATAGTGTACTTACTGTATTATATAGACACCAGATCCACTGGATCTACAAGAACCAAGTGGGTCTGGGTCAAAAAAAATGTCAAAAAAGTGAAAAAAAAAAGTAAAAATAAGAAAAATACATATACACTACACATATTAGGTATTGCCGCGTCCGTAAAAATCTACTCTATAAAAATATCGCGTGACCTAACCCCTCACGCAAATACCGTAAAAAAAAAAAACACAAAAAAATGGTGTAAAAAAGCCATTTTTTGTCACCTTGCATCACAAAAAGTGTAATACCAAGTGATCAAAAATGCGTATGCCTCCCAAAATAGTACCAATAAAACCGCCATCTCATCCCGCAAAAAATGAGTCCTTATATAGGACAATCGCCTAAAAAAATAAAAAATAATGGCTCTCAGACTATGGAGACACTAAAACATAATTTTTTTTTCTAAAATGCTATTATTGTGTTAAAGTAAAATAAATAAATAAAAAGTATACATATTATGTATCACCGCGTCCGTAAAAACCTGCTCTATAAAAATATCACATTATCTAACCCCTCAGGTAAATACTGTTAAAAAAATAAAATAAAAACAATGTAAAAAAAAAACATTTTTGTCACCTCACATCTCAAAAACTGTAATAGCAAGCGATCAAAAAGTTATATGCACCCAAAAATAGTGCTAATCAAACCATCATCTCATCCCGCAAAAAATGATACCCCACATAGGACAATCGCCCCCCCAAAAAAAAATAAAAAAGGGCTCTCAGACTATGGAGACACTAAAACATGATTTGTTTTGTTTTAAAAAATGATAATATTGTGTAAAACTTAAATAAATAAATAAAAAGTATACATATTTGGTATCGGCACGTCCGTCGCAATCTGCTCTATAAAAAAAAAACACATGACCAAACCCCTCAGGTTAACACAACAAAAAAAATATAAAAATACGGTGTCAAAAGCCATTTTTGTCACCTTACATCACAAAAAGTGTAATAGCAAGCAGGGCTGTGGAGTCGGTAGATAAATTGTCCGACTCCGACTCCTCAGATTTTGAAACTTCCGACTCCGACTCCGACTCCGACTCCTCGACTCCGACTCCTCTGTATTTAATATGCAAATACGAAGCTGTTCCACCAAGTTCTTCTAATCTCCTCTAGCACAGAGAGGTAGTTGAGCAGAAGCTGCTGCCTTCTCCTTTGTGTGCTGATCTTCTGCTGAAGATAGAGCAGTGGGAGGATCCAGGAAGGGGCAGGGGAAGGGGCATTTATTTTAAAACATGATTTTCCTAGTAGAATCCCATAGTCGTGTTTAAAATTTAAGCTAACAATCTGAGTTTACATGTTTTATAGCCTTAGCTGAATGACAGCAGTTTTTCAAATGGTTTACAGCTTCAGTCTTGAACTATTGACTATCCATTCCCTTCACTTATACAAGTGTCTCCAGTCCTTAATCAGTTATCAGTGAGAGGCTAGGATAACCATGGGGTCCCTGTAACAGGAGACCACAAGACAATGGAAAGTGTAAGTATTGCCGCTCCTTAAAGGGACACTGACAGGCTGATTTTCCAGCTAAAGATATATATATACTGGTATTCATCAGAGAATTAGGAATAAAACTATACTAATGTTACCCCCAGTTAAACTGTACTTGTGTTTAAGAAACATTTTAATCTGTATGCAAATTCACTATCTTTGCGCCCAATGGGGCAGCGTCTCCTGCGGCTTTGTGCCCAGCCGCGCCCGAAGTACAGCTTCCCAGCGCTGTTCCCCTCGTTATTATTCACTGCACTGGCCTTTTTTTTCAGGCTAGCCGAACGCTGAATTCCTGCGCAGGCGCACGTGTAGAGTGCTGGCAGCAGCCTCGTCTGGCTATGCTGAGGCTGTGCCAGCTTTCTCTCTTCCTCCTCGCTACCTAGTCCTGTCTAGTGCTGCCAGTACTCTACATGTGCGCCTGCCCCTTGGGCACAAAGGTAGAGAATTTGCATATTGATTAAAACGTTTTTAAACACAAGTAAACCTCAACTGGGGTAACAGTCGTCTAGTTGTATTCCTAATCCTCTGATGAATACCAGCAGATAAATCAGCCTGTCAGTGTCCCTTTAACTGCATAGTAAAGCATATGAAAAGCTTCTTCACGGTCACTTAACGTCTTTGTTTAGCGGTAACGTGACGCACTGCATGCATTGGCCTTTATTCTTACAGTAGAGAAGTAATTAATTATAACTTTATCTGAATTGGGACATTTAAACTTGCTTTTTTTTTATTCCAATTTTTTTTTATTCCAATTTAAATCTAGTAGGAGTCGGAGTCGGTCCATTTTTCGCCGACTCCGACTCCGACTCCAGGTACCCAAAATTGCCTCCGACTCCGACTCCTCGACTCCGACTCCGACTCCACAGCCCTGATAGCAAGCGACCAAAATGTCATGTCATATGCACCCCAAGATAGTTCCAATCAAACCGCCATCTCATCCTGCAAAAAATGAGCCCCTACATAAGACAGTCGCCCAAAAAATAAAAAAAAATATGGCTTTCAGAATGTGAAGACACTAAAAAATAATTTTTTACAAAAATGCTGTATGTAAAACTGAAACAAAACCCCCCAAAAAGTAGCCATATTTGGTATTGCCGCGTCCGTAGCAACCTGCTCTATAGAAATAGCACACAATCTAACCTGTCAGTTCAACAATGTAAATAACAAAAAATAAAAACGGTCTGAAAAGAGCTATTTTTTTGCAAATTTTCCATTTTAATAAATTTTTCCAGTAACAAAGCAAGGGTTAACAGCCAAACAAAACTCTATATATATTGCCCCGATTCTCTAGTTTGCCGAAACACCCCATATGTGGTCGTAAACTGCTGTATGGCCAAACAGCAGGGCGTAGAAGGAAGGGAACGCCATATGGTTTTTGGAAGGCAGATTTTGCTGGACTGGTTATTTGACACCATGTCCCATTTGAAGCCCCCCTGATGCACCCCTACAGTAGAAACTCCAAAAAAGTGACCCCATTTTGGAAACTACGGGATAAGGTGTCAGTTTTGTTTTATTATTTTAAGGTAAATATGATTTTTGGTGTAGTTTCTAGAATGGGGTCATTTTTGGATGGTTTCTATTATGTAAGCCTCACAAAGTGACTTCAGACCTGAACTGGTCCCTAAAAAGTGTTTTTTTGAAAATTTCTGAAAAATTTCAAGATTTGCTTCTAAACTTCTAAGTCTTGTAACATTCCCAAAATGATCGATGCATGAAGTAGACATATGGGGAATGTAAATCAATAACTTTTTTGGGCGGTATTACTATGTATAATAGAAGTAGAGAAATTGAAACTTGGAAAATTGCAAATTTTTCCACATTTTTGGTAAATTTGATATTTTTTTATAAATAAAAATAAAAATTTTCGACTTAATTTTACCAGTGTCATAAAGTACAATATGTGACAAAAAAACAATCTCAGAATGGCCTGGATAAGAAAAAGCGTTTTAAAGTTATCACCACATAAAGTGACACTGGTCAGATTTGCAAAAAATGGCCTGGTCCTAAGGTGAAAATGAGCCCGGTCCTTAAGGGGTTAATACTGTATTACAAAAACAATTGATGTCATTTTAGTTGCATTTGGTTCTTTAAAAAGTCCTTGTAAGATTTCATTCTGAACACAATTACAAATGTACACTAAATTCCCTAAAACCCTGTACAGCATTGGGGGTTGAATAATTTTGAACACAACTGTAGATATGAAGAATATTATCAAGGAGTAACCTTCTGGGAAAAGTTCTGACTGCTTTACACCAGCCTTCTATAAACGCTTTGGGGACCTCATATCCCCCTTTCTGACAAGGGTCTTCAATAGTATTGGCCCCGAGTCCCCGTTTGCGTCTCAATCCCTGGAGGCCCACATTAGCGTATTACCCAAACCCTGCAAGGATCATTCCCCGTCTTCAAATTATAGGCCTATCTCATTGATTAACATCGACATTAAATTATATTCTAAGATTCTCACAGATAGATTGTCCCCTTTACTTCCAAATGTAATACATACAGATCAAGTGGGTCTTGTACGCGGGAGGGAAGCGCGAGACAATGCAATCAAAACCTTACTGGTCACAAACGCAGCGCGGTCGAATGCTCTTCCTCTATGTTTGTTGTCGGTAGACGCCGAAAAGGCATTTGACCGGGTCCACTGGCCATTTTTATACTTCACATTGAGGTAAATTGGGCTGGGATCCAGGTTCTTATATAGAATACGCGCCCTGTACTCCAACCCTACGGCCAGAATGCGGGTAAATGGGCTTTTATCTTCATCGTTTTCAATCCAAATAATGAGTGAATTTGAACACTTTGGTCATCTAAGTAACTTAAAGAGGACCTTTCACCTAAAAAAAATATATCCAAAAGTTATATCACCTTATAGGGGTCAAACCCCTGATGTCTTCACCATTTTTCTTTTTTAAAAACGACCCCCCATTCGCCCGCCTTGCTCCCCGATATCTTCTGCGCCTCATATGCAAATGAGGCGTCTTGGTTATAGTAGGCGTTATCTCCAAAGTTATGGTGGGCGTGTCCGGGCGTTCCTCCTCACTCCCTGGCTGCGAGCGCATCCAATAGCAGCGCTCGGCTCTTAGCCAGGGAGAAGGAGCTCAAGTTCTCGCGAGAACTTGAGCTTGCCGAGTCCCGGAACCCGCGCCATCTTGGATTCCCCAGCGCATTAGAGGAGCGTAGCGAGTGTACCAAGATGGCGCGGGTTCCGGGACTCAGCAAGCTCAAGTTCTCGCGGTTCTCGCGAGAACTTGAGCTCCTTCTCCCTGGCTAAGAGCCGAGCGCTATTTTTTTTAGGTGAAAGGTCCTCTTTAAAAGATAATTATCCGAAATGTGAAATTCTCAATATATCCATCCCTCAGATTGATTTTGCCACACTACTTACCTCATTCCCATTTAGGCACCAACCATCATTGAACAAATTCTGAGCCTGTAAGAACGTATTAAAACAATAAAACATGCAATGAGGGGGCACACTAGAGTATCCAACAGGAGTGCAAAAGTGGTCAAAAGAACTTAAGTATATCAAAAAATTGTCCCAGAGGGGACATAGTGACCACTATAAAAATGCACATCCACCAAATAATATGTAAAACGCAATAATTTTATTGTACAAAAACAGGACAAATACACAAACACACTTTAAAAATTGTATACAATACACCCATTGTGTCGGGATATGATAAAACCGACACACATACTGGGTCCACACCAAGCCCTAAATAGAGGCTAAAAGGTACATAACAGCCAGCTCACTGGCACACAGCATGCACAAAAGGTATATATTATGTGTATTCAAACCAACATGGCAAGCATTTAAAGGAACACTCCACAAATGAACCTCATACCATCAAATAACCTGTGTGCGCTGGCGTGTGGACCAAGTATAAAGAGAAAAGCCCCACGCGTATCGCCGGCTCCCTCCGGCTTCGTCAGGGGTTAACGTATTAAAACAACATAATAAATTTTTATTAAATCACTGATTAAAATTATTTTCCTTTTAGGGCAAAGTATAAAGCCACGTAATCAGGCTATTAGACCACGTTACTGCAGAGAGGGATTGTTATTTAACCATCTGCAGTTATTTGGTCTAGAAATATGGGTCCTGCATAGACAGCCAATGTATGTATGTGTCTCTCTGCAGGGCCCTGGCATGCGTCTATATAGTCACTAAAACGTATCTGAAGGGTGCCTACAGAAGCCCCCCTTACAGTGTTAGCCAAATATCTGAGGCTGCCACCGAGTATCGGTTATGGTCCGTGTATGCTCATGCAGAGACTGCTGCCCTGCTAAAGTGTGCTCGATTAGATATAGCGTTGCACCAGCAGCACCTCTGAGCTATTACGGATCCTGGTGGGTCACTCCGAGCTAGACCGTTGTTATCACAGTCTATCAGCTCGCAATGACCTGTATATGTCGATGCTAGCCTCAGAACCTCAAGACGCAGACTGCCCCCTCTATTATTGCCGCTCAACGCGTTGGTGTATTGTGTGCCATGCTTCATCAGGAGCTGAATCACTATATAAGTAAGTTCTGCCTGGTACAAGGCGCCCCGCACTGTTGTGTGCTGATGCTCCGGCGCTGTAATGGCTGTGTCTGGCCGCGCGCACGCCGGATGTTTAAAACTTAAGCCCCGCCCCCCAGGGGAGTGTGTACTGATGCTGATCACGTCAGGTTAGAGGCGCGGCAACTGCGCACGCCCCCTGACTCGAGCCGCACCTCCAATGTATGATAGCAGCCGGAGGGGTCAATATAACATATCAATAATGGGAGAAGCTCATTGCGGTATATTATTCCTATTTCCCAGTAATAAGCTCTTAGCAGGATGGCTATTCTATCCCAATAATGTGTTCATGATTAATAGAAGTTGGGTGGATTTCAAAATGCATCGATGTGAGTTATCACTCAGTATGGAGACTCATTATATGTGTAATGCAGCTCATAGGGTTACTGTCATGCCTGTCATGCAGATGTAGCACAAACCACATACGGCGCACCCACATATATCGGGAACAGGTTGCAGACTAAAAAGGTTCATATATTATTACACCCAGGGATTAGGAGGTAACGTCGTTCATACTTCCAGCTAACACCTAGGGGACCAATCAGACCACTGTTGTCCCCTGGCAAGCTATCTCAGATAAAGCATGCGAATGATACTGCCTCATTCAATCCCTGTGGTTGTGTTGACTGCAGTTTAAAAATCCAGTATGCCTCTTTGCGGAGCAAAGGTATATCAACATATCCGCCTCGTGGGGATTTTTTAATCATCAGTATACCCTGGACTTTCAGTCCACTTGAGTCTCCATTGTGACATTAATCAATGTGCCATGCAACTGACGTATCACGGTTATTTCTGATGTCTAGTAGATGTTCACCCACCCTTCTTCTGAGTTCCCGCTAAGTTTTACCCACATACTGCAAACCGCAGCAGCATGTGAGCAAATATATCACACACATTGAAGTACATCTGATCAAGGAGTCAATCCGGAATCGCTCGCCTGTGGTCGTGCTGACAAACGAGTTACCCCTCTGGAAACGTTCCTCTAGCTGATGTTCTCAGCCATGTATCTGGTAAAGATCGCACATATAGGTTGCGTACCAGGCGATCACGCAGGTTTGAATTTGAATGATATGTGATAGACGGGCGAGAGGGCATTGACGGGCCAATGTCCGGATCTGATTGTAAAACTGGCCAGTGCTGTGACAAAATGTCTCGCACCTGTTGGTGGGCCTTGTCATAGGTAGCGATGATCCTAGGGTCTTCTATTTCTTGAGATTTTACTTTGGGGACCAGGAGCTGCGTACGGTTCGTATTTATCGCATGATGGTATGCTGCTTTCAATGATCTATCTGGATATCCCCTATTACGGAACCGTACCCTCAGATCACATGCTGTAGCTTTAAAAGCACCAATTTCAGAGCAGTTTCTCCTAGCCCTCAGGTACTGCCCTTTTGGGATGCCTCGCTTGAGAGCCAGAGGATGCCCACTGTCCCAACGCAGGAGACTATTGGTGGCAGTTTTCTTTCTAAATAATCTAGAAATTAGTCTCCTATCAGATCTAATGGATAATGTCAGGTCCAGGAATGTTATTTGACATGCATCTAATTCTGACGTAAAGTAGAGGCCCAGCTGGTTTTCATTCAGTTTTGCCACAAACTCATTAAATGACTCCCTGGACCCCTTCCATAACATGAGAACATCATCTATAAATCTAATCCATAGTTGTATGGAAGAAAGATGATGTTCCATGGCGTCCCCAAAGACTACTTCTCTCTTCCACCAGCCCAGGTAAAGGTTTGCGAAGGTTGGGGCACAGGGGCTGCCCATAGCAACCCCCCTGAGCTGGTGGGAGATGCGTCCATCAATGAGAAAAATATTGTGTGTCAACACGAACCTCAGGAGTTCCATTAGGAAGATCAAACATCATTGATTAAATATTTGGGAGTGCAGATTTCATTTAAACTATCTCCTTTTATTAGAGCGGACAATAAAAGATCTCACAGTCTTTAATAAAAAGGGGTTGTCTTGGTTTGGTCGGATAAAGGTCTTAAAGATGGATATCTTACCAAAAGGTTTTTATATATTCCAAGGCGTCCCCTTAACGCCACTATCTTCTTTCTTCCGAAGATTGAGAACTGCAATTACGCGATTTTGTATGGGGTCTTCTGAGCCCGCGGATAAGCTTTTCCACCTTAACTAGATATAAATATGCCGGGGCGTCTCAAAACAATGGGTAGGGTTGGAACAGATTTTCTATCCCCTCCCTCTTAAACACGCTCTATGGATCGCTCCTGAGGTCCGACCACACCTAGATAAACGAAATACATTGATGCGACAGACCCTTAAAGTATGCAGAAACGCATACTGTATGCTCCAGAAGACTTAGTCCACTCACAGCGATTCTCTATAATCCGGCTTTCCCCGCCAGTACTGGTAGGGACTCTTTCCTCAGCATGCAGGCTAAATATGATTCCCGCTTTTACCATCTCCTTTCAGGAGCCCCATTACCTTCTCTATCTGAACTGACCACGAAATATCCTGATACACAGATCTCCTGGTTAGAGTATAAACAGCTAAATTCATATACAGTGGATATAAAAAGTCTACACACCCCTGTTAAAATGTCAGGTTTCTGTGCTATAAAAAAATGAGACAAAGATAAATCATTTCGGAACTTTTTCCACCTTTAATGTGGCCTATAAACTGTACAACTCAATTGAAAAACAAACTGAAATCTTTTAGGTAGAGGGAAGAAAAAATATAAAAAAAAATGTGGTTGCAAAAGTGTAGCTGTGTTCAGAATTAAGAAATCACTTCAAAATCATGTTAAATAGGAGTCAGCATACACGAGCCATCATTTACAATGCCTCTAAATAACCCCAAATAAAGTTCATCTTCTCTAGTTGGTCTTTTCTGAAATTTTCTTAGTCTCATCCCACAGCAAAAGCATCAGAGGGATCTTATTGTTAAAAGGTATCAGTCAGGAGAAGGGTACAAAAGAATTTCCAAGGCATTAGATATACCATGGAACACAGTGAAGACAGTCATCATCAAGTGGAGAAAATATGGCACAACAGTGACATTACCAAGAACTAGACGTCCCTCCAAAATTGATGTAAAGACGAGAAGAAAACTGGTCTGGGAGGCTACCAAGAGGCCTACAGCAACATTAAAGAAGCTGTAGGAATATCTGGCAAATACTGGCTGTGTGGTACATGTGACAACAATCTCCCGTATTCTTTATATGTCTCGGCTATGGGGTAGAGTGGCAAGACGAAAGCCTTTTCTTACGAAGAAAAACATCTAAGCCAAAACATATCTGAAGTCTCCCAAAAGAATGTGGGAAAGGTGTTATGGTCTGATGAAACCAAGGTTGAACTTTTTGGCCATAATTCCAAAAGATATGTTTGGCGCAAAAACAACACTGCACATCACTAGAAGAACACCATACCCACAGTGAAGCATGGTGGTGGCAGCATCATGCTTTGGGGCTGTTTTTCTTCAGCTGGAACTGGGGCCTTAGTTAAGATAGAGGGATAATGTAATGATATTATATTTTTTACCATATACAAAGATTGGTATATTACAATTCAGTGCTACCACCTGCTGACTTGACTTGTAATATACAAGTAATAGGTCTACAAGCCTAGCACAGGCTCTGGTTTATTACTGCAGCAGATTCAAAAGGATGAAGAAAAGCAGCACTGCAGGCCCTTAATAGGGTAAAAAAAGACTCCCAGTAACCAGGTACCTGATAATGGTCCAAGGTGTTCTGCTGCTTGAAAAAGACTTCATACAGATGAACTATACGTTACTATGCATGCTGCCTATTAGTTAATCAAACACCTTCTGCTTGAGATGGATGAGTGCTGCAGATTTTCTATGAGTGATTGTTACTGCAGTGGAACGCCTTCCCCAATCTCCACCTGAGAGATGTGTTCCTGCCCTTCCGGGTTTTCGGCCTCTTAGATGCCGCTGTCATGTGATGTGTACTTTAACGCATACCTGCGTTTTCAAAACTGTTTGCATAATGGATGTGCTTCTGTACAATCATAACTGTGAAGGAATAAACCTTTTTTGGGCTTCCCTAATGTCATTTTTAGCCTAATTATTCTCCTCTTCAGCTGCACAGCTAGATGCATTTCTTTCACAATCAGGGAGCTTCTCCCTTCTGTGGAATCTGCCAGTAGTTAGTGCAGTGACGTCCTTTCCCTTACTTCCCACTATGTTTGTTCTTAACTCTGGAGCTCATAGAGTAGATAAGGAGCGGGAATTTTCCTGACACAAGATGCTCCTGTGCTCTTCAAAAGCAGTGTAGAACCAGTTCTTTTATCAGTCTCAGGAGCTCAGCTAGCTCTGACATGCCCTCATTTCCTGTGAACAGTCTTCTGTATCTCTATTAGGGATGGGACCTGCCTGAGAATAGGCAGTGGACGTCAAATTAGGTGGAAGGGAGACCTAGTGGCCATGATTTTACTATTTTTATCAGGTGGATGCAGGCAGACTTTTTAAATGAAGTGATTTAAAAATTAGCTGTTTATTCTCTATCAAATGAAATTTTAGTACAGTGACTCTTTAACCACTTCAGCCCCCCTAGCTTAAACACCCTTAATGACCAGGCCACTTTTTACAATTCCGCACTACACTACTTTCACCGTTTATTGCTCCGTCATGCAACTTACCACCCAAATGAATTTTACCTCCTTTTCTTCTCACTAATAGAGCTTTCATTTGGTGGTATTTCATTGTTGCTGACATTTTTACTTTTTTTGCCATTAATACAAATTTAACGAAATTTTTGCAAAAAAATGACATTTTTCACTTTCTGTTGTAAAATTTTTCAAAAAAAACTACATTTCTATATAAATTTTTCTCTAAATTTATTGTTCTACATGTCTTTGATAAAAAAGTCCAATAAGTGTATATTTATTGGTTTGGGTAAAAGTTATAGCGTTTACAAACTATGGTGCAAAAAGTGAATTTCTGCATTTTGAAGCAGCTCTGACTTTCTGAGCCCCTGTCATGTTTCTTCAGGTGCTAGAATGCCAGGAAAGTATAAATACCCCCAAATGACACCATTTTAGAAAGAAGACACCCCAAAGTATTCGCGGAGGGGCATGGTGAGTTCATGTATCATTTCATTTTTTCACAAGTTAGCGGAAAATGACACTTTCTGAGAAAAAAAAAAAAAAAAAGTTTCAATTTCTGCTAACTTCTGGCAAAAAAAAGAAATCTCAGACGGACTCACTATGCCCCTCAGTGAATACCTTGGGGTGTCTACTTTCCAAAATGGGGTCATTTGTGGGGTGTTTGTACTGTTCTGGCATTTTGGGCGGGGCTAAATTGTGAGCCGCCATGTAAAACCTAAAGGTACTCGTTGGAATTTGGGCCCCTTTGCGCACCCAGGCTGCAAAAAGTGTCACTTATGTGGTATCGCCGTACTCAGGAGAAGTAGGGCAATGTGTTTTGGGGTGTATTTTTACATATACCCATGTTGGAGTGAGAGAAATATCTCTGTAAACTGACAACTTTGTATAAAATTTTTAAAAGTTGTCGTTTACAGAGATATTTTCACACACAGTATGGGTATATATAAAAATACACCCCAAAACACATTGCCCTACTTCTCCTGAGTACGGGATACCACATGTGTGACACTTTTTGCAGGCTGGATGCGAAAGGGCCCTAAAACCAATGAGTACCTTTAGGATTTCACAGGGCATTTTTACGCATTTGGATTCCAGACTTCTTCTCACGCTTTAGGGGCCCCTAAAATGCCAGGACAGTATAAATACCCCACATGTGACCCCATTTTGGAAAGAAGACACCCCAAGGTATTCCGTGAGGGGCATGGCGAGTTCATGTAAAATTTTATTTTTGTCACAAGTTAGTGGAATATGAGACTTTGTAAAAAAACAAAATAAAAAAATATATATATCAATTTCCGCTAACTTGTGCCAAAAATAAAAATTCTGTGAACTCGCCATGCTCCTCACGGAATACCTTGGGGTGTCTTCTTTCCAAAATGGGGTCACATGTGGGGTATTTATACTGCCCTGGCATTTTAGGGGCCCCTAAAGCGTGAGAATCCAAATGCGTAAAAATGGCCTGTGAAATCCTAAAGGTACTCATTGGTTTTAGGGCCCTTTGTGCACCTTGGCTGCAAAAAGTGCCACTCATGTGGTATCGCCGAACTCAGGAGAAGTAGGGCAATGTGTTTTGGGGTGTATTTTTACATATACCCATGCTGCGTGTGAGAAATATTGCTGTAAACGACAACTTTTTACATTTTTTTATTCAAAGTTGTCAATTTACAGAGATATTTCTCTCACCCAGCATGGGTATATGCAAAAATACACCCCAAAACACATTGCCCTACTTCTCCTGAGTACGGCGATACCACATGTGTGACACTTTTTTGCAGCCAAGATGCGCAAAGGGGCCCTAAAACCAATGAGTACCTTTTAGGAGGGCATTTTTACGCATTTTTCTTCTCACGCTTTAGGGCCCCTAAAATGCCAGGGCAGTATAAATACCCCACATGTGACCCCATTTTGGAAAGAAGACACCCCAAGGTATTCTGTGAGGGGCATGGCGAGTTCATAGAAGATTTTTTTTTTGGCACAAGTTAGCGGAAATTGATTTTTTATTGTTTTTTCTCATAAAGTCTCCCTTTCTGCTAACTTTTGACAAAAAGTTAAATTTTTCATGGACTCACTATGCCCCTCAGCGAATACCTTGGGGTGTCTTCTTTCAAAATGAGGTCACATGTGGGGTATTTATACTGCCCTGGCATTTTAGGGGCCCTAAGCGTGAGAAGAAAAATGCGTAAAAATGCCCTCCTAAAAGTACTCATTGGTTTTAGGGCCTTCTTGCATCTTGGCTGCAAAAGTGGCATACATGTGGTATCGCCGTACTCAGGAGAAGTAGGGCGATGTGTTTTGGGGTGTATTTTACATATACCCATACTTTGTGTGAGAAATATCTCTGTAAACTGACAACTTTGAATAAAAAAATGTAAAAGTTGTCGTTTACAGAGATATTTCTCACACCCAGCATGGGTATATATAAAAATACACCCCAAAACACATTGCCCTACTTCTCCTGAGTACGGCGACACCACATGTGTGACACTTTTGCAGCCAAGATGCGCAAAGGGCCCTAAAACCAATGAGTACCTTTAGGATTTCACAGGGCATTTTTACGCATTTGGATTCTCATGCTTTAGGACCCCTAAAATGCCAGGGCAGTAGAAATACCCCACATGTGACCCCATTGTGGAAAGAAGACACCCCAAGGTAATCCGTGAGGGGCATGGCGAGTTCACAGAAAAAAAAATTTGGCACAAGTTAGCGGAAATTGATTTTTTTTTTTTTTTTACAGTCTCATATTTCACTAACTTGTGACAAAAATAAAATTTTGCATGAACTCGCCATACCCCTCACGGAATACCTTGGGGTGTCTTCTTTCTAAAATGGGGTCACATGTGAGGTGTTTGTACTGCCCTGGCATTTGAGGGTCTCCACAATCATTACACGTATGGCCAGCATTAGGAGTTTCTGCGATTCTCCTTATATTGAGCAGACGGGTAATGAGATTTTTCCCGTTCAGCCTCTGCACTGAAAAGAAAAAAAAATGAAGCGGCACAGATTTCTTCATTCGCATCAATCAATGTGGATGAAAAAATCTCTGCCCAAAAATGTGCAAAAAAAAACAAAACGGCACAGATTTCCTCATTCACATCGATCAATGTGGATAAATAAATCTCTGCCAAAAAATGTGCAAAAAAAAAGTAGTAAGGCCCCATTCACACGTCCGCAAAAATGTCCGCATCTATTCCGCAATTCTGCGGAATAGATGCGGACCATTCAGTGTGAATGGGGCTGGCGGTGATGCGGAGAGCACACTATGCGCTCGCCGCATCAGCATTTGCGGAGCTGCGGCCGCAAACTTCCGGGTTTCGGCCCCCAAGCATCCGGCCGCAGCTCCGCAAAAGATAGAGCATGTCCTATTCTTGTCCGCAATTGCGGACAAGAAAAGGCATTTTCTATATAGTTCTGGCAATGTGCGGATCCGCAAAATGCGGAAAGCACATTGCTGGTGTCCGTGTTTTGCGGATCCGTGGATCCATGGATCCGCAAAACACATACGGACGTCTGAATGAACCTTACAGTGGGGTAATTAGTGTCAGGGGGTGACATGGGGTGATCGGGGGTTAATCAGGGGTTAATCAGTGGGGGGTGGGGTGGATGGGTGGGGGGTCTGTGTGGTGTTTTGGTGCACTTATAAAAGTTTCTTTGGTGGTCCCAAGCAAATGGGACCACCAAAGGAACGATCAGCAAGCATATCAGACGCTGTTAACAAAACAGCGTCTGATATGCCATTTTAACTTCTACAGCCTGCCAGCGCACGATCAGCGCTGGCAGGCTGTAGCTACCTTCTCCCGGCGTGATCCTGTGAGCGCGCGCGCGTGCGCGCGTTCACAGGAAATCTCGCCTCTCGCGAGATGACGCGCGGGCGCGTCAAGGAGGAACAGACCGACCGCCCGCAGGACGCAATCCTGCGTGAGGCGGTCGGTAAGCGGTTAAAACCTGTCCCGACATGTCTGTTTTGGTAACTATTTGCATTCCCAATGTGATAAACAGTTCTGGAGCATCTATTCTTATCCCCATTTTTGCTTGCTAGCTTTCCTTTTTGTTTCGGCATCCTTGGTCTGTTTGGCTATGTTAGGTGGTTTATAACAAACCCCAATTAATAATTTACTGTTATCCCTGCTCACTGAATATTAAACAATAAGGACTTTCCCAATACAGTGGTCCCTCAGGTTAAAATATATATTGGTTCCAGGAAGACCATTGTAAGTTGAAACCATTGTAACTTAAGTCCATAACTCTATGGAAAATCAGTAATTATTTCCAAAGCCCCAAAATGTGATCCCAAAACAAGAAAAAGTGAAGTTTTAAGGAAAAAAGGCCAAGGCCGATAAAACAAGTCTTTCCATAAAACAGATGCAGGGGCTCATTTTTTGTGGGATGACAGCGTGATTGGTACTATTTTGGGGTGCACATGACTTTTTGATCGCTTGGTGTTACACTTTTTGTGATGTAAGATGACAAAAAAATAGCTTTTTTGGCACAGTTTTTATTTTTTTACGGTGTTCATCTGAGGGGTTAGGTCAGGGATGGGCAAACTCTGCCCTCCAGCTGTTGCAAAACTACAACTCCCAGCATGCAAAGACTGCTTACAGCTATCAGCCTACAGCAGGGCATGGTGGGAATTGTAGTTTTGCAACAGCTGGAGGGCCGAGTTTGCCCATCCCTGGGTTAGGTCATGTGATATTTTTTTATAGCAGGTCATTACAGACGTGGCAATACCTAATATGTATATTTTTTAAAACATATTTACTTTTTACACAATAAAAGCATTTGTAAAACAAAAAAAATCATGTTTTAGTATCTCCATATTCTGAGAATATTAAAAGGAAGAACGCTAAAATAAAATAATAAACTTTATTGGTTTGTCGATTTAAAATATAATGGGGAATTACCCTATATACCACTGAAACATATATCCTCGTTATCTAGTCCTGGGTGTAGACAAGACGATCACCCACAGGACTATTGTAATGGATATTAGATAACAGTAATACAAAAATGGGCAGGATACAAACGATATAATATCGTCTAATTCAATCCTGAAAGCATGACTAAGGCGCGCTTTGTTAGTCATGCCAATAGAATGGTGCCTAGTGGGAACTGAGGAAGGTGTGCTGATTTATTGTAGACACTATTGTGTTCATATGCCTCAGCCCACCAAACATAAGATAGCTAGGCTTGACGCGTTTCCATACAGCATACAAGGGGAGTGCTGTATTTCATCAGGAGCCACCGCACCATAAAAGACTAAGGAGATTCTTATAATCGTGCACTACACTACAAGGGAGGTTAGCGCCTCCTCTGTGTGTGCACAGCCTGCCGCAATTCCTTATGTATTAGAGGAATTATTACAGCATTTAACAGACACACGACCTGCCTGGTGCCCCGGTCCCTAGTGTGGGAGCTGGCACGTGGGTTATTATCTAAGGTCCTGCCTGAGCCGACCACCTCCTAGTTTAGAGGGGCAGGGTGCTGACATGCGGCTCTGTGATGGCCATCATGCTTTCCGGATTGAATTAGACGATATTATATCGTTTGTATCCTGCCCATTTTTGTATTACTCTGTTATCTAATATCCATTACAATAGTCCTGTGGGTGATCGTATTGTGTACACCCAGGACTAGATAACGAGGATATATGTTTCAGTGGTATATAGGGGAATTCCCCATTATATTTTAAATCGACAAACCAATAAAGCTTATTATTTTATTTTAGCGTTCTTCCTTTTGATATTTGATTGTTTCGTCAAGAATGCATACCCTAGCACCTGACAAATTGTGTTTATTTCTCCATATTCTGAGAGCCATAGTTTTTTTTATTTTTTGGGCGATTGTCTTATGTAGGGTCTCATTTTTTGCGGGATGAGATGACTCTGGTACTATTTTGGGGTGCATAAGACTATTTGATCACTTGGTATTACATTTTTTGTGATATAAGGTGACAAAATTGTTGTTTTAGCACAGTTTTTTTTTTTTTTTTTAATCAGCATTCAGCTGACTGGGTGGATCATGTGATATTTTTATAGACCCAGTCATTACGGACACGGCAATACACAATACATGTGATATTTTTATAGACCCAGTCATTACGGACACGGCAATATACAATACATCTGTTTTTCTTTTACTTGAAACGTAATTTTTTTTATTGTGAAAAACACTTTCAACTTTTACTCTTTATTTTTGTCCTACTCTGGGACTTCAACTTCTGGGGTCTGATCCCCTCCACTATGCATTACAATACATACTGTATTGTAATGCATTGCATGTCAGCTTTTACACTGACAGCCTGCCTGTGAGACCCAGCCTAAGGGGCTGGATCTCACAGGCTTCCATAGAAGGCAAGTCCCGATGCCTACGTACATGTACGGCGCAGGTCCTATCCTAGTTAAAACATTGAAGGCTACAGGTTCAAGAAAAAAAGCATTCCAAGCTTACAAAGATCTCAGTATGAAATGTAGTGTAACTGAAATAAAGTTGAAAAATTAGCCACAAAAAACTGTAATTGCTAGCAATATTAAATCCAATACACTTTTATAAATTATATAAATGCCAAAAAGAAAAAATTTAATACTTTCCCTCTAAAAGATAACCATGGGAATATCATTTTAGAGAACAAAGGAAAGGCAGAGATATTAAACTGTCAGTGAGATTTATCAAACACCAATGTTTTACACCAGTCTTTGAAACTGTGCTGCTGAAAGATGCGACTAATTGATGACGGGCACAGGATGTCTGTGCACTAGAGTGAAATCTGCAGCAGCTCAGAGCTGCTGTAGATTTCTGTCTTCATTTTCACCTGAAAACAGGTTCTCTGTCAAATATCACTGCTTTAACACAAGAAGTATAGTTTCATTTGAGTAAACTAAATATTGCTAAAGCCCCTCACTCAGATGGCATATATCCACACATACTGAGGGAATTAAGTTCCGTCATTGATAGGCCGCCATTGCATCTCATCTTCTTAGACTCTCTTGTCACAGGGGAAGTGCCTCAAGACTGGAGGATGGCAGGTGTTGTTGTACTAATGTTTAAGAAAGGTAACTACATAGTTGCCAACTGTCCTGAATTTGCTGGGACAGTCCCTGATTTTCAGAGACAGTCCTGGCAAATTCAGGGCTAAAATAAACCCCACCCATAAATCGGCATTTTGGGACAGAGTCAAGGCATTCCGGGGATGGGGCTTAGACTAAAAGATTGGTAAGTATGTAACTACTGTCAGGTAAGCTTGACATCTGTGGTATGTAAAAGATTTGAAGGTATCAGGACAGGGCCGTTTCTTCGACCGGGCGGCCGCCCGGGGCGCTGTCAGAAGGGGGGCCCCGGACGTGGCGGTGGCAGAGCACAGGGAGATGAGCGCTTCCACTGTGGAAGCGTTCATCTCCATAGTCATCTGTATCGCTGTCCTCAGGACAGCGATACAGTTGGGTGTACTGCGGCAGGGGAGGGAGAGTGGCGTCTCCATTCCCTGTTCCTCTGATAGGCTGCGGGCCTTCTGCCGGTGCAGGCAGGCGGCGTGATGAGAGAGGCACTTTACTGGCATATGGGGGGGAGAGGAGAGTGGCACTTTACTGGCACATGGGGGCGGGGAGAGGAGATAGGCACTATGGGGGGAGGAGAGAGGCACTTTACTGGCATATGGGGGGGGGGAGAGGAGAGTGGCACTTTACTGGCACATGGGGGGAGAGAAAAGTGGCACTTTACTAGCACTTGGGGGAGAGGAGAGTGGCACTTTACTTGCACATGGGAGAGGGGAGAGGCACTTTACTGGCACAAGGGGAGGAGAGGAGAGAGGCACTTTACTGGCACATAGGTGGGGGGAAAGGAGAGAGGCACTTTACTGGCATATGGGGGGGGGGGAGAGGCACGTTACTGGCATATGGGGGGGGGAGAGGAGAGAGGCACTTTACTGGCATATGGTGTGGGGGAGAGGCACTTTACTGCATATGGGGGGGGGAGTGGCACTTTACTGGCACATAGGGGAGAGGAGAGAGGCACTTTACTGGCACAAGGGGGAGAGGCACTTTACTGGCACATGGGGGGAGTGGCACTTTACTGGCACATAGGGGAGAGGAGAGAGGCACTTTACTGGCACAAGGGGGAAGAGGAGAGAGGCACTTTACTGGCACATGGGGGAGAGGAGAGAGGCACTTTACTGGCACAAGGGGGAAGAGGAGAGAGGCACTTTACTGGCATATGGGGGGCACTTTACTGCATATGGGGGAGAGTGGCACTTTACTGGCACATAGGGGAGAGGTGAGAGGCACTTTACTGGCACAGGGGGAGGCACTTTACTGGCACAAGGGGGAAGAAGAGAGGCACTTTACTGGCACATGGGGGGAGAGTGGCACTTTACTGGCACATGGGGGAGAGGAGAGGAGAGTGGCACTTTACTGGCACATGGGGGGTGAGGAAAGTGTCACTTTACTGGCACATGGGGGGGGAGAGGAGAGTGGCACTTTACTGGCACATGGGAGGGGAGAGGCACTTTACTGGCACATGGGTGGGGGGAGAGGAGAGAGGTGCTGTACTGGCATATGGGGGGGGGAATTGGCACTTTACTGGCACAAGGGGGGGAGGAGAGTTGCACTTCACTGGCACATGGGGGGGAGAGTGGCACTTTACTGGCACATGGGGGGGGAGAGAGGATAGTGGCACTTTACTGGCACATGGGGGAGGGGGAGAGTGGCACTTTACTGGCACATGGGGAGGGGGTGTAGAGGAGAGTGGCACTTTACTGGCACATGGGAGGGAGAGGAGAGAGGCACTCGTTACTGGCACATGATTGGGGGGCACTATGGGGGCTTCTACTGAGGCCACAAAGAAGGGGTATTTTATATGGGGGGCTCTGTGTGGTACTAGTATTATCAGGGGGTTTATCTGTTTCTGCAGTATAGTATTGGGGAGCACAGCGGCACAGTATTGGGGGTAGTAGGATGATTTGTCCAGAAGATGGGAGAATGATGGAAAAGTAGTAAACTAAGATTTTTTTTTGTCAAACAGCAGAGAAGAAAAATGGTGGTCTGATCTGAAAGGAGAAGACGAGGACAGAGAACATCTACATCAAAGGAGACGTCACCACTGGATGTAAGAGGTATGTGGGGCTGCTGCGCTGCCAGGCCCATAGAGGGGGAGAAATGTACCATTGGGGGGGGTTTTTTTAAACTTAAGCCCCTGCCCTACAAAATCTCTGTGCACGTCCCTGGCGCCGGACTGGCCTGTGCCCAGTGGCGGGGCCCGGACCCCGCATTAGGCAAGTCATCAAGATTAGGCTAAGTGAGCTCGGCCCTAGAAATTCTACTACATGGGGCCCTGCTCACTTAGTCTAATCTTGCCTAACATGAATGTAGGCATAATAAAAATTATCTTTCGTGCAGCCTGCACGAAAGATAATTTTTATTATGCATACACAGGTTAGGCAAGATTAGACTAAGTGAGTGGGGCCCCATGTAGTAGCATAGTCACTGCTCGGGGCCCCGCGCTGTCATTCTAAAAGCAGATGCGACACGACCCCCCCCCCCCCGCCCCCTTGGGGGTCATTTACACTACAGGCACATTTGCAGATGACACATAGTAGCATAGCATAAATAGCATAAAATGCTATATATGTGTCATCTACAGATCCCCCCGATCCCCCCATAACAGTGTCACCCGCTGACCCACAGATCCTCCAGGCTCCATAACAGTGCCATCCACGGATCGGATGCCCCCATAACAGTGCCATCATCAGATACTCTGTTATGGGGGATCTATGGATGGCTCTGTTATGGGGATATCTTGATCGCTCTGTTACGGGGGATCTGTCGGTGACACTGTTAGGGGGGATCTGTGGATGACACACTATTATGGGGGATCTGTGGATGGCACTGTTATGGAGCCTGGAGGATCTGTGGGTGACACTGTTATGGGGTATCTGTAGCTGTCACTGGTATGGGATATCTGTGGCTGACACTGTTATGCTAACATGACAGTTTTTTTGTTTTGCACATTATTGATAATTGTATTTCTTGACTACTCTTCTAAGGGTATTGCCTTCCTTTATACTGCAGTTCTCCTGTCCAGTGTAAGCAGTAATTTATGATTTTCTTTTGCTTTCAATAAATAGTGTTAAGTATATATATATATATATATCATATATATATATAGTGAGACGGTTGCATTTTTGATGTGGGGGGAGGGGGGAGTTTTTTTGACACTCGCCCTGAGAGAAATTTTACCTGACCACGGCATCTGAGTGCGCACAAAAGGATAGTTTTACTTTCGGTTTGCGCCAGCTCCCCCGTGTGGCGATCGGAAGAGCCATCGCGTGCCTGCAGCAGCCTGGGTCTCAATGAATGAAACCCAGGATGCTGTATAGTATTTTCTATAGAGCCATAGCCTGTAATAGGCTCCATAGGAAATATGCGATTTTCTCATATATTCCAATGCCATTGCATTGGAATGTATGAGAATAGCAATCAGATCATTGATTGTTATAGCTCTCTATGGTAACTATAGGAAAGTGTAAAAAAAAAAAAAAAAAACAAAAAAAGTTAAAAATAAAAAATAAATAAAAGTTCAAATCACCCCCCTTTTGCCAAAATGAAAAAATAAATAAAAAAAATACACATCATGGGTGTCGCAATATGCAAAAACACCCATACTCTACGGTAAAAGGTGATCAAAAAGTCATACACACCTCAGAATGATATCTATAAAAAGATCAGATTACGACGCAAAAAATGAGCCCACATACAGCTCCGTACACATAATTACAAAAAAGTTATAGGGGGTCAAAATATGGCGACAAATAAGTAAAACTGTTTTTTCCCCCACTTTTCAAAACACAAGGAAACCTATACATATAGGTATCGCCGGATTTGTACTGACCTGTAGAATAAAACTAACTGGTCAGTTTTATTGCCCGTCGAAAGTCGGAATTTAAAAACCCGCAAAACTGTGGTGGAATTGCTTTTTTTTTTTGCAATTTCACCCCATTTGGAATTTTTTCCTGCCTCCCACTACATCATATGCAATATTAAATGGTGGCGTTGGAAAGTACAACTTGTCCTGCAAAAAAAAAAAACTTATATGGCCATGTGAACCGATAACTAAAAAAAGTTATGGCTCTGGGAAGGCAGGAAGCGCAAAACGAAAACGCAAAAAAAAAAAACTCTGGTCCTTAAGGGGTTAAAGATAATACAACCGGATCCGTTCATAACGGGTGCAGATGGCTGTATTATCAGTAACGGAAGCGTTTTTTCTGAACCCTGCCGGATCCAGCAAAAACGCTAGTGTGAAAGTAGCCTTAGCTGGCAAGAACACTGCAGATGAATTTTAGTGTTGATAAATGTAAAGTAATGCACCTAAATCACAGTAATCATATGGTTGCATAACCCTCTGGATAGATCATCAGCATCTGATCGGCGGGAGTCTGACACCCGGGAACCCCGCCGATCAGCTGTTTGAGAAGGCAGCGGCGCTCCTGTAGTGGACATTAGCTTAGCCATGCCCAGGCCAGTTGATACTAGTCGTGACGTCACTGGGCCGGCAGTAAACAGCTGAAAGGCGGGGGTCCCGGGTGTCTGACTCCCGCTGATCATCAGTTTAAACAAACTGCAGAACCCCTTTAATAAAAATAATAGACATATTAGGTATCACCACATCTGTATCCACCTGCTCTATAAAAATATCACATGATATGTCCCCTCACGTAAATGCTGTTAAAAAAAATAAAAACTGTGCCAAAGGGCCATTTTCTGTTACCTTGCCTCACAGAAAGTGTAATGCCAAGTGATCAAAAAGTCATATGCACCAATGAAACCATCATCTCATCCCATAAACAATGAGACCCTATCTAAGACAATCGCTAGAAAAAATATATATATATGGCTCTCAGAAAATGGCAACACAAAAACTAGATTTTTCTTGTCAAAAATGCTTTTACTGTGTAAAACTTAACAAAAATAAAAATAATAGGCATATTAGGTATCGCCGTGTCCGTAACAACCTGCTCTATAAAAATATCACATGATATATCCTATAAGATGATGTGGGGAGTCGCTCTGTTAGATAGCAGTGCGGGTGCAGTATAGAGGCAAAACAGAGTCCAGAAAGTGTAGCAAACAGTGTTTAATTCACACTTGTAGCAAATACACAGCAAACAGTCACTTGGTGTTAATTCACACCCATCAGAAAACGTGCAGCAAAACAAAATAGTCCAAAACAGGTTCCAGTCACCTGGGAGGCTTTAGGTGCAGGTTCGCACCTGGCTGTCAGTCCAGCCGCAAGGCGATCGACCTCCGGCTTCCAGGCCGTCTGCACTCCTCCTTGCTTGGGCTCTTGCTTCCAGCCCAGAGAACTCCACACAGCACAGCATGGATCAGCACTCCCAAACTCAAGTGATTCCACAGCCTAACAGCAGCTCCAGGACAATCACACTCAGCTGCTGAGGAGGCTGCCTTTTAAAGGTCCGGATAAAGTCCGGCCTGGACCGTGGGGAATAGGCACCCATCCAACTCTTTGCCTACTCCCAGTAAGAGCCGGCCCGGATTGGCTTTGCAGCCAAACTAAATATTAAATTGTCAAGCAGCACTAGCTGCTGCTGACACAAAAAAACCTGGCTCTTACCTCACCGAGGCCAGGAACCTCGGTAACACGTACCTCCCGTCGACAACGGTACCTTGCACCTTACCACATACCCCCCCCCCCCTTTGTTCAACCCTGAGGGGGTGAACACATGTGAGGCAGTGGACGCGGGACAGGGCATCTGCGTTACCCTGCAAGCGGCCTGCCCTTTGTTCCACCGAAAATTTGAAATTTTGCAAGGATAGGAACCACCTGGTGACCCGAGCATTCCTCTCCTTGGCCTGGCTCATCCACTTGAGAGGGGAATGGTCGGTCACCAGACGGAACCTCCTCCCTAACAGGTAATAGCGGAGAGATTCGAGTGCCCACTTGATGGCCAGGCACTCCCTCTCCACTATACTATACCTGGTCTCGGCTGGGGTGAGTTTACGGCTCAGGAAGACAACGGGATGTTCTTCCCCATTGACTTCCTGAGACAGTACTGCACCGAGACCTACCTCCGAGGCATCCGTCTGAGCGACGAACTCCCTGTTGAAGTCGGGTGTCACCAAAACCGGGGACCCACACAGGGCCGACTTCAACGCGGAGAAAGCCTCCTCCGCCTTCTCACTCCAGCTAACCTTCCCAGACTTTCGCCCCTTCAACAGGTCTGTCAACGGCGCTGCTATTGTGGCAAAGTGGGGCACAAACCGCATGTAGTACCCTACAATTCCCAGGAAGGACTTTACCTGCCTGGTGGTGACCGGTCGGGGCCAGTTACGTATGGCCTCTACCTTAGTTACCTGCGGCTTGATGACTCCCCGCCCAATAACATATCCCAGATATTTGGTCTCTTCCAACCCAATTGCACACTTCTTTGGATTGGCGGTTAGACCAGCTTTCCTCAGGGCATCCACTACCGCCTGCACTTTGGGCAAATGGCTTTCCCAGTCGGTGCTGTGGATGATTACATCATCTAAGTAGGCCGAAGCGTACCGACGGTGAGGTCGCAGCACAATATCCATTAACCTTTGGAAGGTGGCGGGGGTGCCATGCAGGCCAAAGGGTAACACCTTGTAATGATACAGGCCCTGCGGGGTAACAAAAGCGGTTTTTTCCTTAGCCGACTCCGTTAAGGGTACTTGCCATTATCCTTTAGTGAGGTCTAGCACAGAAAAATAACGGGCTTGTCCTAAATTCTCAACAAGCTCGTCTACCCGGGGCATGGGATACGCATCAAACTTGGACACTTCATTTAACTTGCGAAAATCGTTGCAGAACCGCAACGTCCCATCTGGCTTGGGTATTAGAACTATGGGACTGGCCCACTCACTTTTCGACTCCTCAATGACATCAAGCTTCAACATTAATTGCACTTCCTCCGCGATGGCCCGTCGCCGAGCCTCGGGTACCCGGTATGGTTTTAACCGGATCTTGGCCTGAGGCTCAGTAAAGATGTCATGTTGGATGAGAGACGTGCTGCCAGGGAGGTCCGAGAACACATCCGTGTTCCGACTGATGAACTCCCTGACTTCCTGAACTTGTTTGGAAGACAGGCTGTCTGCAATTTTTACCGTGGCTACCGCTTCACAGGCCTCGAACTGTGGGGCTGGACCCTTCTCACCCAGAAGCCCTGGCCGGGGGATGTTGTCGTCGGTCGTGTTCCTATCCTTCCACGGCTTTAGTAAATTCACGTGGTACACCTGCTCCGGCTTGCGCCGCCCTGGCTAGTGTACCTTGTAATCTACTTCCCCTACTTTCTCAATCACCTCATAGGGGCCCTGCCACCTAGCTAGGAACTTGCTGTCAAGGGTGGGTACCAGAACCAAAACCCGATCTCCCGGATTGAAGTCCCGTACCCGAGCCTGACGATTATACACCCTACTCTGGGCTTGTTGCGCTGCCTCCATATGCTCCCGGACCAGCGGCAACACCCTTTCCATCCGTTCCTGCATCTGGGTGACATACTCAATGACACTTTTGTGGGGGACAGGCTGTTGTTCCCACGCTTCCTTGGCGATATCCAACAGGCCCCGAGGGTGTCTGCCATAAAGCAGTTCAAAGGGCGAGAACCCAGTAGAGGCCTGGGGCACCTCTCGCACTGCGAACATGAGATAGGGCAGAAGTAGGTCCCAGTCCTTCCCATCACTAGACACCACCCTTTTTAACATATTTTTTAAAGTTTGGTTAAACCTTTCGACAAGACCGTCCGTTTGCGGATGGTAAACGGACGTCCGCAATTGCTTTATATGCAATAATTTACACAGTTCACTCATAACTTTGGACATAAAAGGGGTCCCTTGGTCTGTCAGAATCTCTTTTGGCAGGCCCACACGGGAAAACATTTCCATTAACTCTTTGGCAATGAGCTTAGCCGAGGTATGTCGCAGAGGCACCGCCTCCGGATACCGATTGGCATAGTCGAGAACTACCAGAATGTGTTGGTGGCCCCTGGCAGACTGGTACAGGCCCGATTAGATCCATAGCGATACGCTCAAACGGGACCTCAATGATTGGAAGAGGCACAAGGGGACTACGGAAATGTGGCTGGGGGCTATTTACCTGACAGGTTGGACAAGATTTACAATATTCTTCTACCTCCTTAAACACACCAGGCCAATAAAACCGCTGCAGTATGCGGTCTTGGGTTTTCTGCCACCCCAAGTGTCCCCCAAGAACATGTTGGTGGGCAAGCTCCATGGCCAGCTTGCGATACGCTGTGGGCACCACCAACTGTTCAACAGATTCACCCCGGATTTGGTTCACCCGATATAACATTTCTTGGTGAACGACAAAGCGGGGAAATATTAACTCAGCCCCTGGCTTCTGGGGTTTACCATCAATTTCCACCACATTCTCCCAGGCCCTAGTTAGGGTTTGGTCCCGGTGTTAGGCGGTCCCAAAATTGTCTCCGGAGACGTGGAGGTCTGCCAACTCAGGTCCTGGTGGCAAGTCCTCCATGTCTCCCACCATTACACTCAGTGGGGGTGTCTCCCCTCTATCACAGCAGTGGTGGTCACCCCTACCGCAGGCCCTTCGGACTCGGGCTCCCAGGGCTCTGGCCCCCCACTGGAACCAGGCCACTCTGCTAGGGTTGCCCCTGTCTCAGGGCTATTAGTCACTTTCATCTCAGGCCATAGTGACGGAAAACCAGGGAAGTCTCTCCCAATTATTAGTTCATAAGGTAGCTTTGTGGAGATCGCCACTTCACAAGTCCATGTGCCGGCCGCCGTGGATAGAGACATTACAGCAGTGGGATAGTCCTTTAAGTCTCCATGTATGCACACCACACCAACTCTCCGGCCCGTATACTGGGTGGGCTGTACCAGGGCAGCACTTACCAGGGTTACTAGGCTCCCTGAGTCCAACAGTGCCACTGCCAGGTTATCACCCACTTGCACCTGGCATAGGTGACGATTGTCTATTGCCTCGGGGGTGCCATTTGCACACAGTCTCCGGGCATACATGGAAACCCGGTACCCATAATTAGTCTCCATGGGTTTCCCCGGTGGGGACAGTCGGCCCTTACGTGGCCAGGCTCCTGACACCACCAGCAGACAATCGGGGCCGGGTCCACAGGGGGCACACCCCGAACAGGTCGCTCAGGTATCAGACATCGGGACTGGATAGGAGACCTCCGGGGTTTGTCCGGCCCCCTCCCAACAACACCCCCTTGCAAGTTTTTTGTGGCCTCATAGCGCTCCACCAGATCAACCATTTCAAGGGCATTAGTGGGGGATACCTGGCCGATCCAGTGCTGAAGGGGGTAAGGAAGGGCCCTTCAGAACATGTCGGCCAGCAGACGGTCCAGCATAGCAGTCGGACTTAGAACATCAGGCTGCAGCCACTTTTGCAACCTATGCAGCAACTCATAGTACTGCGGCCGAGCGGGTTCAGCAGCTTTAAAGTCCCACTGGTGGACCCGTTGAGCCCGGACTAACACGTTTACCCCCAGCCTGGCCAGGATCTCCCCCTTCACCGTGGGGTAATCAGCAGCCTGGTCATCTGCTAAGTCAAAAAAAACTTGTTGGGGTCCGGATGCCAGGAACGGAGCGACCACCTCAGCCCACTGGTCACGGGGTAACTTCTCACTCACGGCCACCTTTTCAAAGACCGCCAGATACGTCTCCACGTCGTCCGAGGGGGTCATCTTTGGGATCACCGCACGGACCGCTTTCCGGGCATCATGGTCTTGGTGGGACGCTCCTGCAGCTTGTAACGCCATCACGTGCTGTAAAAGTAGTTGGTTGGTCTCCCGCTGCTGCACGTTAGCCTCCATGAGGGCTTTCACAGCCGCCTCCATGTTGCCAGAAATTCCTGTTTGCAACTTTGCCGGTTTTATATATGCCATGCACTTGTGCTCAGCAAAACAAAAACAATTCGGCGTTCACGCCAGCCTCACTGCGCATGCCCGCATCCTCCACCAAATGTGGGGAGTCGCTCTGGTAGATAGCAGTGCGGGTGCAGTATAGAGGCAAAAAGGAGTCCAGAAAGTGTAGCAAACAGTGTTTAATTCACACTTGTAGCAAATACACAGCAAACAGTCACTTGGTGTTAATTCACACCCATCAGAAAACGTGCAGCAAAACAAAATAGTCCAAAACAGGTTCCAGTCACCTGGGAGGCTTTAGGTGCAGGTTCGCACCTGGCTGTCAGTCCAGCCGCAAGGCGATCGACCTCCGGCTTCCAGGCCGTCTGCACTCCTCCTTGCTTGGGCTCTTGCTTCCAGCCCAGAGAACTCCACACAGCACAGCATGGATCAGCACTCCCAAACTCAAGTGATTCCACAGCCTAACAGCAGCTCCAGGACAATCACACTCAGCTGCTGAGGAGGCTGCCTTTTAAAGGTCCGGATAAAGTCCGACCTGGACCGTGGGGAATAGGCACCCATCCAACTCTTTGCCTACTCCCAGTAAGAGCCGGCCCGGATTGGCTTTGCAGCCAAACTAAATATTAAATTGTCAAGCAGCACTAGCTGCTGCTGACACAAAAAAACCCGGCTCTTACCTCACCGAGGCCAGGAACCTCGGTGACACGTAACTCCCGTCGACAACGGTACCTTGCACCTTACCACAATGAACACTGGAAAAATGGTGCCAGAACAGTCTTTTTTAACAGTTTTTGTCACCTCACAAAATGCGTAATATCAAGTGATCAAAAAGTCATATATACCCCAAAATGGTACCAATGAAAACATCACCTCATCCCGCAAAAAATTAACTCCCACATAAGACGATCACTCAAAAAATCAAAACCAATTTCACCTGTAAACCAATCCAAATTCAAAATCTGTGCTGCAAAAGCCATATGGCGTGTCTTCCCTTCCGAGTCCTGCCATGTGCCCCTACAGCAGTTTACCAGCACATATGTGGTGCCATATTCAGGAGAAAATGGGTAACAAATTATGGGGCACTTTTTCTCCTGTTATCCCTTGTGAAAATGAAAAATTTGGGGCTAAAGCAACATTTTATTGGAAGAAATAAAATTTCATTTTCACAGCCAAGTGTTTCTAAATTCCGTAAAATGCTTATGGGGTCAAAGTTCTCCGGACACCCTTTAATACATTTTTTAAGAGGTGTAGTTTCCAAAATGGAGTAACTTTTTAAAGGTTTCCACTTTAGGGGTACGTCAGGGTCTCTTCAGATACAAAATGGTGCAAAAAAACCATCCAGTAAAATCTGCCTCCAAAAACCATATGACGCTCCTTTCCTTCTGACCACTGCCATGTACCCCTACAGCAGTTTACTACCACATATGGAGTATTTCTGTAAACTGCAGAAACAGAGTGTTGTATATTGAGGTTTATTTTGCTGTTAACCCTTGTTGTGTTGCAAGAAAAAATTGATTAACATGAAAAATCTGCAAAAAAAAAATGAAATTTTGAAATTTCACCTCCATTTTCCTTCAATTCTTGTGGCACACCTAAAGGGTTAACAACGTTTTTAACATCAGTTTTGAATAATCTGAGAGGTGTAGTTTCTAAAATGGGGTCATTTATGGGTGGTTTCCAGTATGTAAGCCCCTTAATATCACTTTATAACTGAATTGGTGCTTAAAAAAATGGTTTTGGAAATTTTCTTAAAAATTTGAAAAATTGCTTCTAAAATTCTAAGGTTCTAAAGATATAAAATGACATTTACAAAGTTATGCCAACATAAAGTAGACATATGGGGAATAACTATTTTATGAGGCTTTACTATCTGTCTTTAAAAATAGAGAAATTCAAAGTTAGAAAGTTGTGAATTTTTCCCAAATTTTGGTAAATGTGAGATTTTTTTTAATAAATAGGTGAAATATATCGACTCAAATTTACCACTGTCATGAAGTACAAGGTGTCATGGGAAAACTATTTCAGAATGGTTCGGATAAGTAAAAGTGTTCCAAAGGTATTACCACATAAAGTGACATGTCAGATTTGCAAAAAATAGCCTGGGCAGGAAGGTGAAAACTGATCCGGGGCAGTGGCGTTTCGAGGGGGGTGTTACATAGGGGACATTCATCAAGCTCCGCCCTGTCGCCGCCCCGCTGCTGACGTCCCTTCACGTCCTTCACTGAGTCTGCCCGGGGTGGGGGTGGGGTTTGGATAGTAAACACTTATATTATTTCATGTTCATGCTAGGGGGGGAGAGATGCCGCCCGGATATCTGGACAAGTGTCCAGTTGCGGGCACATCGAAAGACAGAGGATCAAAGAGATCCTCTGCCTTTTGCTAAATACCTCCGGCAGGACCGGAGATGTTATGCATAACAGGAACAAGGGAACAAAGAGCTCCCCTGCCCCTGTATGCCGCATACCTCCTGCGCTGTAATTACAGCGCCGGAGATACGCGGTCACTTCAAAGGCAGGAGGATCAAAGCGACCCTCTGTCTTGAAGCGCTGGAATGCGCGGGATGGTGCGTTGAGGTCATATCACCGCACCAGCCCACGTGCACTTGCTTATTTAAATCCAGCGGCGCCCTGCAGCCCCACTGAAGCCAGAATCTACCCCAGGACAACAAGCAAGCGGTAGTTAACCCGTGGAGGACGAGCATAGAAGTGAGGATCATCCCCTGGGAATGAGCATTAACCCCTGAAAACGAGCTGGCTGAGTAACCCTACCGTATACCACCAACGAATTAACCTCTGCAGTACCCTGAGTAGCATTAACCCCTAGAGACAAGCATATATCATTTAACCCCTGCAAGATCTATCTTGCATTGCCCTGCATTACCTTATTAACACTTTCATTGTGCCTACCCCATATTCCTGATACCCCTATCGTGCCATATTCTGCAGTGCCTACCCTATAACCCTGTATTACCCTGCCTATATCCCTGGACTGCATCGTCCTATATTAACCCTATCCTCCATTTCTGCTAGCACTATGCACTTTACATTTAATTTAAGTTTATGTACCCAGCAAATTTGTGGATCGATTTGAACGCCTCTCTAAGAGAAATAAAGGCCGCTTGTTATATGTAACTATTTACTACATGACCACTGTACCCTCCTTTATCTTTTTATGGTCATACCGCTGTTGTGATTAATTTTGTATTATATTCTACAGTAAATTAATAAAGCTTTGTTATTCTGTATCTATTTGTGATTCTTTGTGGGGAATTGTTTTCCGGTTGGTACATATATTCGTATTTGGCCCCACATTTATCCCACCAGCAGTGATTGGCTGGTGGTTGGTAGATTTTTTGGGGGCACGGTTCCGTTAAAGAAAGCAAAACCCACAAGGGTCACTGAAATAACTTGAAACTAACAAAAGTAATAATAAATAAAATTTACTGAAAATCAACTAACGAAAATCAGACATTTGGTGGCCAAGCATACTGACATCACGTTCTGGGCCCTGGCGCAGGCCGCATGGGGATAAAGCACAGGGCCTGAGGAAAGATGGCATTCGGCAGAAAACACCCTGCTTCCAGAGTGGAGTGGCAGCAGCAGCACGTGGATGGGACTACCACCATGAGCACGCCTACCACGCGGGCCTCAGGACAGGAGCCTGCTACTGTACAGGGAATAGTGAGTAGCCCTCTTATGCTGTAATACTCTACTGTGGCTGACCTTTCTCTCCATTGTACTTTTTTAGGGAGAAAAGGAGTCATCCTCCTCTGCTAAACTTAAGTCTAGAAAATGTGGAATATGCTCTAAACGTTTACCTTCATCTGGGTCCAAGCCCCTCGGTAAGGAATGTACGGCTAAAGTAGTTTCTTGGAAGATATTAGACTTCTGGTAAAAGAAGTGCAGTCAGCTCTATCTTCAGCCTCCCCCAGACCCCCATCCGCCAGTTTATAGAGAAACCTTAACCATAGATAGTGACTCTAATTCTGTGTACCTGGATCGGTCGGATCCTGAGATTTCAAAACCGCTTGACTCAGACAAAAATAATGAGTATAAGAGATTTTTATTTAATCCAGGTGATATTGAAGAGTTTATGAAAGCAATCGGAGCAACTATTCAGATGGAAATTCCTAGGAAACCTAAATCTGTACAGGAATACGTTTTTGGGGGGCTGGGGTAGAGACCCAGATCAGTATTCCCAGTGCCTGATAACGTGCAAAAGTTAATTAAGGCAGAATGGCAGAAACCAGAAAAGGGTTCCTTTATCCCCCGGGGATTAAAACATGCTACCCATTTGATGAGGAGGATTGTGCGGATTAGGAAACGATCCGTAAGGTGGACGCACCTGTGGCTAAAGTAGCAAAACGCACAATACTCCCTTTTGAAGATGTGCCCCAACTAAAAGACCCTATGGACAGGAAAGCGGAAAGCCTCCTAAAAATAACCTGGGAGGCCACGGCAGCATTATTAAAACCTGGGGTAGTTGCGACATCAGTAGCTCGCATCTTAAATGTTTGGCTGGAGCAGTTGGAACTCCATCTAGTAAATAAGGCCCTGAGAGATCAGATATTAGGTAGCCTTCTGCTCTTTAAGATGGAAACTAGTTTTTTAGCAGAGGCCTCAGCGGAATCTGTTCGTCTTTGTGCCTGCACGGCAGTACTATCCAATACTATTCGGAGGGTACTGTGGTTAAAAGCATGGTCAGGTGACATGGCATCTAAAAACAAATACATTTCTCTACCCTTTCACGGTCAATATGTGTTTGGCCCAGACCTTGACAAAATCCTAGAAAATGGCACGGACAGAAAAAAGGGGTTTCCGGAGGACAGAAAAAAGGGGTTTCCGGAGGACAGATCCTGCTCCAAAACTTTTTGTTTTCGTGGCAAACAATATTAGAGTGATGACAAACAGGGAAAAGGAAAGACAGGATGGTGGAGTTATGCAAAGGGGGGAAGGGGCCAAAGTTTCCTCTTTAATCCCACCAAAGGGGAATCTTCTTCTGCCCCAAAACAATGATGCAATCCAAGTGGGGGGGGGGGGGGAGACTCCGCTCCTTTTTAGACATCTGGGAGCAAAAAATATCAAATCCTTGGTTAACCAACATAATAAGAGAAGTGTACCAAAAAGAACTACAGTCTGCTCCCCCTCAAAAGTTTATAAAAAACCCTTCTTCCTCCTGGTCAACAATCCTACCTAATTTCAAGCATTTTAGAGCTTCTACAGTTAGGAGCAATAGAACCTGTCCCTTTTACCCTTTTACAGAACAGGGCAAAGGTCATTATTCCAGGCTTCATTATAAGGAAATCAAATGGGAAATTCCGAACTATAATAAATCTAAAACCTCTAAACAAATTTATAGTATAGCATAGATTCAAGATGGAGTCGGTAAAGTCAGCAGTAAAATTAATCAAAAAAGACGCGGTAATGGGCACTCTAGATCTAAGAGATGCCTATTACCAAATCCCAATCCATCCCAGCTCCAGGCATCTCCTGCGGTTTTCAGCCCCAATAAAAAATCACACCCATAATTTTCAGCTCACTTGTCTCCCCTTTGGAATCTCGTCAGCCCCCAGGGTTTTCACTAAAGTAATAGCGGAAGTGGTAACAGGCCTCAGACAGCACGGCATTATAATAATCCCATATCTGGATGCCTTTTTAATAGTGGCGGACAACAAATAGCTTCTCCAAGTTCATCTTCAGATTGTCATGTCAAATTTTCAGACCCTAGGATGGATAATAAATTTGGAAAAATCCAGTCTGATACCAGAAAGCCGAAAACTATTTCTAGGGATTTTGCTGGATTCTCAGAGTTTTTACCTGCTCAAAAGATTCAAGATCTTAAAGACAAGATACACCAGTTTCAGAGAAAACCAAGGTGCACAATCAGAGAGAGCATTAAAATCTTAGGAACCCTGTCCTCATGTATACTGGCAGTAGCTTGGACCCAGTGTCATATGAGACCCCTTCAGCAATTTGTTCTCAGGAGTTGGAACAGATCTCAAACGACTTTCAAACAGAGAATTATCTTGACCAGGCAAGTAAAAAACCCTCTGGATTGGTGGCGTCAGGACAAGAACTTGGAAAACGGAATATTCTGAGAACAGAAGTCAGCCGTTTCCCTGACAACAGATGCAAGCGCTTGGGACTAGGGAGCTCACATGGACCAGGAAGTATTTCAGGGAGTCTGGACCAATGACAAAATACCTTTCTCATCCAATTACAAGGAGCAAAGAGCAATATGGGAAGCCTTGAAAGTGGGCAGGATCACTTAAAAAACCGACACGTCCTAATCTATTCGGACAATTCAACTGCAGTAGCCTTCATTCAGATTCAAAGGGGGACAAGACACAGTCACTTACAAAATTTTGCGTACCAGATTTTCAAGTGGGCAGATAGAAATGTATTATCCCTCTCAGCTGTACACCTAAAGGGATTACTGAATTCAAAGGCAGATTTTCTCAGCCGGCAGTGTCTTGATCTGGGCGAATTGTCCCTCTCTCAGGAAGCTTTCCAAAGGATCACGGATCAATGGGGGATCCCGACTCCTTTATCTTTATCCCTCAATCCCACGGATTGTCCCACAGCTTCAGTCACTATTAGTCTGTTAATCTGGTGTAAGCGTTCCCTCCATTTCCACCTATCCCCGGAGTCTTGCAGAAATTCCAAACAGAAAAATGTACCTTAATTCTAGTAGTGCCCTATTGGCCCAGGAGGGGCTGGTTCGGGCTTCTGAGGTCCCTAAGCCAGGAGGATCCTATTCTTCTGCCCCAGAGCCAGAACCTGCTGACTCAAGGTCCAATTTGCTATCCACATCTCAAAATACTGAGATTGTCAGCGTGGATTATAAGGTATCCATCTTACTCAGATTAGGCTTATCTGGAAAGGTAGTGAAGACCTTACTACTTAGTAGAAAAACTAATACCTCAAAGGCTTACTTAAAAGCATGGAAAAAGTTTGCTTCTTGGAGAGGGGATAAATTCTGTCAGTCATCTCCAAATATCCTTCTCATCCTGTCATTCCTGCAAGATGGTCTAGACTTGGGCCTAGCATCAAATACCCTTAGAGTACAGGTCTCAGCCCTGGGGGCTTTGTACAATACCCGTCTACCCTGGATAGCCAGATTTTTAAAAGCAGCCAATAGAATTAAACCCATAATAACAAATCTGGCAGCCCTTTGGAATTTGAATACAGTTCTATCCGCAATCTCATCTTCCCCGTTCGAGCCTTTAAAATCCTAACTATGCCATACTCACACTCAAGACCATTTTTGGTAGCCATATTGTCAGCTAGACGGGTTTGTAAGCTTTAAGCCCTTTCCATCCAGCAACCTTTTTTAAGAATCTTTGAAGACAAGTTAGTCTTCAAACTAGATCCCAATTTTTTTCTTAAAGTAGTCACTTATTTTAACAGGTTCCAGGACATTGTGATACCATCATTTTGGGCTAACCCTAAAAATGACCAGGAAGCGGCATATCATAATCTGGATGTTAGACATTCTGTTTTACTGTCACGAACTAGCGGGTCTGAACCTGTGCGACGTGTCCTACTTACTCTAAGGGCTTGTCTAGGTGAACCTCTGGATCTTCACAGTACCCCTGATGGTGGGGATAGACTTTCCTGAGGGGAAAACCAGGTCGCTACCTCTTGAGGAGCATAGGTACACGAGGCAGCTGGTCCAGGCGGACCGGGAGGTACCTGAGAAAGGTAACAGAGGTGCAGGACCGAAGGATCAGGCAGAGGCGTAGTCAGACAGGCAAAAGGTCAGGGCAGGCGGCACAGATACAAGTCAGGCAATCCGTGTCAGCAACAGGAGAATCGAGGCAAGCAGGTAGGGATATAAACAAACAGCAAGCATGCTGTGGCCAGGGCTGAGAGCAAACTGTGGAGCGGATCCCAGAACACACACTCCAACAAATTACCAGTATTGATTCGGGGAGAAAAACAACAAAGAATCTCCAGCTTTGAACACCCCTTTCCGTCATATAACATTAAAATGTAACACTTTATTAAATATGCTATTAAAACGAGACATCCCGTCCCACATACAACATATAAACAACCCAAAAGATAATCAAATTCACAGGATACAAGGGTAGGGGCAGTCCAGAGGAGGTAAATGGGAGGGATCCGGGTGTTGATGACTTACCCTATCAATTTCCCTATATTACCCCTCTGCCCAGAACCCAGAACAACTGCACCCACACAGACAGAGCCCCGGGGTGCAGCGGTAAATGGGAAGCACCGGTCGCAGATCACCGCTGAACATGGCACCCAGGACCGTGGCAGTAAGCAGGGGAACAGCGGAGCTGTTACATTTACACTATCTAAAGATTGGAGAGTAGATAACAACTTTTTTGTCCAGTTCTGTGGGCCAAATAAGGAAAAAAGAGCAGCTAAAAGTTCCATCTCCTGCTGGATTAGAACGGCTATAACTGAAGCCTATAAGGCTGCTGGAAAGGAGGCCCCTACTTAGAGCCCATTCTACTAGGGCCATGGCTACTTCTTGGGCACAAAAATCATCATCTCCCATCTAGGCTACTGTAACATCTTTATCTGTGGCCTCCCATCTAGAACTTTTGCACCCCTCCAATTTATCCTCAACTCTGCTGCCCAACTAATCCACCCCTCTCCCCCTCGGTTACTCATCTGTCTCTTCTCTCTGCCAATCCCTTCACTGGCTCCTCTTTGCCCTGAGAATCCATTACAAAACACTAGCTATGACATACAAGGAAGTCCACAACCTGTCCCCTCATCTGTGATCTGACCTCCTGGTACCTTCCTACACACAATCTCTCATCCTCACAAGACCTTCTTCTCTACTCTCTTCTTATCTGCTCTTCCCACAATCTCCTCCAAGATTATTTCTGTGCATCCCCCATACTCTGTAACTTGCCAGCCAACATATCAGACACTCACCTCTTCAAACAAGCCTACAACGCTTGTAGATTGTAAACCCTCGAGGGTGGGGCCCTCTCTACTTCTGTATCAGTTTGTAAACTTTTCTTGTTTTAATTGCAATTGTTTGATATTATGTATCTACACCACTTTTCATATGTACAAAGCCATGGAATGAATGGAGTAACAGTAGTGAAATTATGGAATTCCGTAATTCAAGAGGTAGTAATGGCAGATATATTAGTATTTAAAAAAAAAACTAGATGCTTATCTAATAGCAAATGGCGTTGAGGGTTATAATTAATCTAACAATGTTGTATAATCAATCTGAGAAAGGTTGATCTTGATGGACTTTGTTTTTTTTTAAACAAATGTAACTATGAACCATATTTGTGACCATTCATTACATGAAGCTAATTTCAGTAAGTGTGAAGTGAAAATTAGAGGGGTTCTCCGTGAATGATTTAAAATGGACCCCATCAACCTGTCCTCGAATGTGAATGGGACTGGTTGCGATCACTTTCAGAGTTGCCTAGTGGCACTTGCATTTACTACATATTTGTAAGTTTTCCTGTCAGGCCGCTCAGACTTGATAGCATATCATAGGCAGGATCACATCATTGACATTTATTGTAGAGCACGGTAGTGAGGCACTCGCCCCTCATCCACAGGTATCTCTGCAAGTGGCAACCATTCTGTCATGGTTTCCCCGGCTACTGTTGCCTCCATACAGCAGCAGCGTCCTGTTGCGGGTGGAACCAGAAATGCGGCCCGACCCTCATTGACATCAAAGCCTCGGGCCAATGAGGAAGTGCATCGGGGCTCCCAAATGTCAGGATGCATAGGCAGCAGCTTCACCTTGCTTGCAGGCCCGCTGGCATAAGCTGCCTTTCTCTCAAGTATAAAGGCCGGGACCTACAGTGTGCAGGTGCCAGTGAATTTCTTGTGATCTGGCTCCCCCTACTTCCAAGCACTATTTGAAGACTCCTGTGGCTTCGATTTTCTGGATTGGATTTTGTTTGCATGTGACAGTAGTCGTTATCCTGACACACTCCTTCTCACATTATAAGGCATTCTCATTCCCAGAGAACCCCTTTAATGAAGATACCAGGTATAGCTGGCATTCATTTGCATAGGTTTGCAATCTGTAAAAATTGGAGTCAAATACAAATTTCTGTATTTACTATTGCATTAAATTAATTAGTCCCTTTTGCTCTGGGTGCAAGGGATCGTGGCATTACTGCCATTACCCTCAGGATACAAAATCACTATTGCATACATAGGATTTGCAGGTATATGCAGACATACCATGAGAGTCATGCAGTTTTTGCTAATCACAAGGACAATGTCCATTGCAACCAAAAGTTTCTACGCTATCAAAAACTGACCTACTTTAGGCTTATATCAAGTGTGCGTACACTATTCCATCCCAATACAAATCTGTGGGTGAATCAGCCTAGGATGCTCATCATTAACATCTTAGCTCAGGCAGGAAGTAGATTTCCTTCTCATAGCAGTTGAGGTTATAACCACATTGAAACTCCATTGAAATAAATGCATTTTTTTACAGGTGAAACCCATTTATTTAACATGTTTCACCAATAAAAATGGCAACTGCTTCAAAAATCATGTCACTTTTTTAAAAATGCAGCATTAACTGTACCCTAACTACTACATGTGAACATACCATTACAGAAATGAGTTTGTTTTGCAGAATTGAATTGTTTTGGCTTGGCATGCAGACTATCATAGGTCCTCTTTTGTTGAATATGAGTAGTATGTTTTGTAGATGTTCTGATTTACAGTAAGAATATATACAGCCCACATGTCTCATATTTTAATTAGGCTGTATTCAGACATGCAATTTGTTTTTACATACTGATTAATTTTTGTCCTATAATTTTTGCAAAGAAATGCTGTAAAAATCTAACAATACATAAGTTCTGGATTAAAGTAATACTATTGTACTCCTGTGTGTTTAAAAAAATAAAACCAAAGTTTTCTTTGTATTTTTTTTTCCAATAAAAAAATGTACCTGTGCAGTTTGTTCATGTATGGTTGCTATTTAAACCTGGCCTCCACAATACGTTTTCAGGAATCATTGCACCTTCTAGTAACAACTATGGGTGTTAAGTAAGTTGAAGAATCCAAACTTCCAGTACATTAGTGATTATAACCTGATTATGTTCACACTCAATTTATCTTGTAGGCCAGGGCTTCATTACAACCATCATGTTATAACCACAACCCTTTCTGCAGCCTGGATAGACCAGATTTAGGACCCTTCTCCCAACAACTTCCCAAAGAAGTCCACTGTTTGGTAAAGCAGGCCATACAAATTAGATGTTTATCGGGTGAACCTCCCAATTTTACTAATAATCTCCAAATTGGCTCAAGATTTTAGTTTCAGCTTTTGCTTTAAATTCTGTCATATTCTATTTGTAACACCCACCGGCTATACCCACTGAACCAAATTTAAAGTGCCATAGGTTGTTTAGAGAGTTCTGGATGTTAAAAATGGAATATGAACTGTTTAACCCAGGTACAGCCCACTCTGATTCTTGTGTTCTAAAGTATGATAAAATTATAGAAAACTGAACATAACAGGCTGTACCAAATATATGCCTTTTTAGAAAAATTTTTATGAAAGTTTCATTGTTTGGATGGGTTTGAGTATTGAAATAAAAAAAGGGGTTAATTATATGGCCTCTTTTACACGAGCATGTCCGGATGCGTTGCGGATGCGTTCGGTGAAAACATTCAGTTTTGCCTGCGATTGTGTTCAGTTGTTCAGTTTTTTCCGCGCAGGTGCAATGCGTTTTAATGCGTTTTTCACGCGCGTGATAAAAAACTGAAGGTTTACAAACAACATCTCCTAGTGACCATCAGTGAAAAACACATTGCAGCCGCACTTGCTTGCGGATGCAATGCATTTTTCACGCAGCCCCACTCACTTCTATGGGGCCAGAGCTGCGTGAAAAACGCAGAATATAGAACATGCTGTGTTTTTCACGCAACGCAGAAGTGATGCGTGAAAAAAAAAAGCTTATGTACACAGACCCATTGAAATGAATGGGTCCGGATTCAGTGCGGGTGGAATGCGTTCACATCACGCATTGCACCTGCGCGGAAAACTCGCCCGTGTGAATGCAGCCTATGTCAGTTATATGATGGTGGAATATCTGAAACTTTCCAACAGCTGCAATTGGAGTTTGAACTTCCACACTCTGTCTTTTATCAGTTCCTGAAGTAGAAGCTGGCCATGCAGATTATAGATAAACCTGGGCTGTACACATTGCTTTCAGGTGACCTCACCCGTCTGGAAGTTCACAGGACGGGGACCGAAAGATTGGGGAAAGGAGCCAGGACGGATTGACAGAAAACAGGTCAGTATGATTTTTTTTTTTTTTACAGGTACAACAAACTTCTGGTCACAGTCAAAAACATCCCAGAGCTAGACAACCCCTTTAAGGCCAGTTTTAAATTTTTTATTTTTTTTTCACTTCACATATTCTTATGAGGGCTTATTTTCTGCCATAAAGTTTTACTTTGTAATGACCCCATATAATATAATATAATAAATAAATAATAAAAAAAAAATGCAATTTTTGTATGGGTTTTGCATTTTTGGCATTCACTGGCATTACACTTTATCTTTTATTCTGCAGGTCTGTGTGAATACAAAGGTATCAAGTTTGTGTTATGTTTTTAATGCTTAATAATATAATATCCCTAAAAAAAATGTGTTGCATCACCATATTCTGACACAGATAACTTTATTTTTTATTTCCATCTATGAAGCTTTGTGGGACTGTTTTTGCAGGGTGAGTTATACTTTTCAATTATACCATTTTCTGTTGTTATGAATTCCTAATCAGTTTATATTAACCCCTTAGCTCACAATGGCGTACATGTACGGCTTTATGTGCAAGGGTATGTATGGAGTGGGCTGCTGTACAGAGCCTGCTTCATACGCGAAACTGGCGGTTCTAGCCCTCTAAGGGCTTCCGCTTTTTAGATGTGTTTCATTTTAATGTGTTAATTCACATTTCCATGATTATATGATTTCTGTGAGTCCGCTGCAAAAAAACACTACTTTCATCTGTGACCCAGACTGCTAACGTCCATTCAAGTCAATTAGTCTGTGAAAATTGCACAATGGATAATACCCGGCCTACATGACCTTAGGGACACTATACAGCTGACTTTTGTCTGTT
The DNA here is from genome assembly GCA_033119425.1 of Bufotes viridis. Classification (NCBI taxonomy): domain Eukaryota; kingdom Metazoa; phylum Chordata; class Amphibia; order Anura; family Bufonidae; genus Bufotes; species Bufotes viridis. The sequence goes on along the minus strand of CM065591.1, from coordinate 235,971,982 downwards.
CAGATTTGTTGAAAAGTGCATTATTTGTTACCCTAATTATGTCATACATATTGATATGCCTTTTAGATGATCTAATAACAGTTTTTGTCTATTTGCACTTAAGAACTGAAGGCAACCTCCAGGATGATCTTCCTGAAGATGAGGGGACTGCTGGACCATCAAGAACCAGTAGTAGGGAATCTACTGGACAGGGAGTAGACCCAGAACCCAGTTCAGTGTTATCAGCACAGCTGCTACTGCTAGGCCATCACTCCAGGGTAGTTTCTCCAGGCCTAATAGTCGAAGTAATGTGCCAACCAAAGGGTCCTTGATTATTTAAGCCACACTATGCCCGAGGATAAGAATGTTTGCTTTCTGAAAAGCCTTGCCCCTCAACTTAACCACTTCAGCCCCCCTAGCTTAAACCCCCTTAATGACCAGGCCACTTTTTACAATTCTGCACTACACTACTTTCACCGTTTATTGCTCCGTCATGCAACTTACCACCCAAATGAATTTTACCTCCTTTTCTTCTCACTAATAGAGCTTTCATTTGGTTGTATTTCATTGTTGCTGACATTTTTACTTTTTTTGCCATTAATACAAATTTAACGACATTTTTGCAAAAAAATGACATTTTTCACTTTCTGTTTTCACTTTCTGTTTAAAAAAATACATTTCTATATACATTTTTCTCTAAATTTATTGTTCTACATGTCTTTGATAAAAAAAAAGTCCAATAAGTGTATATTTATTGGTTTGGGTAAAAGTTATAGCGTTTACAAACTATGGTGCAAAAAAGTGAATTTCGGCATTTTGAAGCAGCTCTGACTTTCTGAGCACCTGTCATGTTTCTTCAGGTGCTAGAATGTCAGGATAGTATAAATACCCCCCAAATTACACCATTTTAGAAAGAAGACACCCCAAAGTATTCGCGGAGGGGCATGGTGAGTTCATGTATCATTTCATTTTTTTTCACAAGTTAGCAGAAAATGACACTTTCTGAGAAAAAAAAAAAGTTTCAATTTCTGCTAACTTCTGGCAAAAAAAAAAAAAAAAATCTCAGACGGACTCACTATGCCCCTCAGTGAATACCTCAGGGTGTCTACTTTCCGAAATGGGGTCATTTGTGGGGTGTGTTTACTGTTCTGGCATTTTGGGCGGGGCTAAATTGTGAGCCGCCATGTAAAACCTAAAGGTACTCGTTGGAATTTGGGCCTTTTGCACTCAGGCTGCAAAAAGTGTCACTCATGTGGTATCGCCGTACTCAGGAGAAGTAGGGCAATGTGTTTTGGGGTGTATTTTTACATATACCCATGTTGGGTACATATACCCATGTTGGGTGAGAGAAATATCTCTGTAAATTGTCAACTTTGTATAAAAATTTTTAAAAGTTGTCGTTTACAGAGATATTTTTCACACAAAGTATGGGTATATATAAAAATACACCCCAAAACACATTGCCCTACTTCTCCTGAGTACGGCGATACCACATGTGTGCCACTTTTGCAGCCTGAGTGCAAAGAGCCCTAAAACCAATGAGTACCTTTAGGATTTCACAGGGCATTTTACGTATTTGGATTCTCACGCTTTTGGACCCCTAAAATGCCAGGACAGTATAAAAACCCACAAGTGACCCCATTGTGGAAAGAAGACACCCCAAGGTATTCTGTGAGGGGTATGGCGAGTTCACAGAAAAAAAAATTTGGCACAAGTTAGCGGAAATTGTTTTTTTTTTTTACAGTCTCATATTCCACTAACTTGTGACAAAAAATAAAATTTTGCATGAACTCACCATACCCCTCACGGAATACCTTGGGGTGTCTTCTTTCTAAAATGGGGTCACATGTGGGGTATTTATACTATCCTGGCATTTGAGGGTCTCCGCAATCATTACACGTATGGCCAGCATTAGGAGTTTCTGCGATTCTCCTTATATTGAGCATACGGGTAATGAGATTTTTTTTTTCCGTTCAGCCTCTGCGCTGAAAAAAAAATAAAAATGAACGGCACAGATTTTTTCATTTGCATCAATCAATGTGGATGAAAAAATCTCTGCCAAAATCAGTGACTGCGGTGCGGTGGGCTGGGCGCTAACTACCTAACAAGTAGCTAGCTAACTGGCGGTGATAAGGGACCCTTATGCCCCATTCACATGTCCGAAATTCTGTTTGCGGAACGGAATTGCGGACCCATTCATTTCTATGGGGACAGACTTTGTCCCGCTCGGATCCGGAATTATGGATCCGCGCTTCCGGGTCTGCACTTCCGTTCCGCAAAAATATAGAACATGTCCTATTCTTGTCCGCAATTGCGGACAAGAAAAAGCATTTTCTATATAGTTCTGGCAATGTGCGGATCTGCAAAATGCGGAAAGCACATTGCCGGTGTCCGTGTTTTGAGGATCTGCAGATCCGCGGATGCGATCCGCGGATCCGTGAATCCACGGATCCGCAAAACACATATGGACGTCTGAATGGAGCCTTACAAGGGGTGTGATCAATGACAGGGGGGTGATCAGGGGGTCTAGATGGGGTGATCAAGGGGTTAATAGATGAGGGGGGGGTGGGGGGGGGATTAGTGTAGTGTTTGGTGCAACTTTACAGTGTTACCTGGTCCTCTGGTGGTCGATCCCAGCAAATGGGACCACCAGAGGACCAGGTAGCAGCTAAAAGCAAAACAGCGTCTGATATACATCTTTGATGCGATTTAATTCGCATCTACAGCCTGCCAGCGATGGATCATCGCTGGCAGGCTGTAGCCGAACTGCCGAGACGCGCTTCTCTGTGAACGCACGCGCGCGCGTTCACAGGAAGTCTCGGCTCTCACGAGATGACGCGCCGATGCGTCGTCTCAGAGCTACAGGACCGCCCGCAGGACGCATCCCTGCGTTAGGCGGTCCTGTAGCGGTTAAAGATGTACCATCTCATCTGAAAAACCGCATTTGAGGAGCTTTTCTTATGTTACTTGATGCTTGTACTCCGCCCCTCCCCCCCCCCCCCCCACCCTACCCAAATAATCCAGGTGAGTTGTTTAGAGCCTTGGAGAAATGGCGTTTATATGGCCATATTTCCCCACAACTTGCTCCCTCTGCACCAGCTGCTTTACCTGTCCGGAGCCCCCCCTCCACCTTTGAGACCCTACTATAAGCCTATGTCATATGATGTACCTCATAATCCCTATGATGCAAATGTTACTTATCATGGCACACAATACTGGCCGAAACACTATGTTCCCCCTGCACTCTGGCCAAAATATGAATCCCCCTGTTTCTACCGAAACAAATAGTCAAGGCATTCAGCACTCTTTCAGCACTGCTCATAACACCACTGGTGGTGGAAGTGTATCTGATGATTTATATGACTGAATACCTTTATGCTGGAGTTGTTATGATGGTTTAACTGTTTTTGATGTGAAATTTCAAATTTCACAAGAATCTTGTTTCTTCAGTTCATTATGGACAACGTCTGCATGTTGACATTTTGCTTTTACATTTTATGGCTGATTTATTTCCAATGGAGGGCTTATTTTTATAGATAAATAATTGGAATGCATTGTATTCATACCAGTCCATGTCCATGGCCTGTATTTTGCAAATATTTCATAAATGTTTGCACAGCCAATCCTTTTCACCCAACATATTTGGACTGAAATAACGTTGATTTGGGGTAAGTGAAGTAACAATCTGTATTTGTTCTTATCCAGTAAATCATTTATATCATTTAAAATAACCAAGTTAATGCCAACTAAAGTAGTAAATAACATGTGTCCCATTTGCTGTGTTCACCAAACCAAAAGTAAATGGAGACATTAGTCCATGTGCATGACCATCTAATGATTCTTCTGGCACCATGTTTGGTAAGTTAAATATCTGTACTTTCACTGTGGTATTTTTGTGCTTTTGATAAAAATAATGAAGTTGTCTGTGTTGATAGCCAAAAACAAACCCATTCATTTCATTATTCATTTTTCAAGGTAGTGTTGACCTATGCCACATTTATATATGCATTACTCACTCTTGGCCTGTGCATCATCATGCAAGATTTTATGTTAGACTGGCGCTAGCGGGCCAGCCGTTGCTAGATTAACATAGGCGCCTATTTTCGCATAGCAGTGATGCACATGCCACTCCCAACTGAAAAGTGCTATAGGGAGGATTTATTCAAAACACAAGACCGCCCATTTCAGCAGGGGACCAGACTGCTATGCGGAATAATACATCTCCAACCATGGCGGTAATCAAACAGCCTTTCCCCCTGGACAAATGGTAAATGGGTTGAAAATGGACCATGGCTACACTCTTTAAAGCGTCCAACTTGTAAAGGTATTTTGTCTGAGATCTGTAAAATACATAGTTCTAACCAAGGCTAATATTATAGTGCCTTAAAGTATATTAAAAATACTACCAATTAGAGTTGTTTCGATACCAAAATTTTGATTCGGTATCGATACCATAAGAAAGTATTGCGATACTCGATACCACGCGAAAAAATAAAAAAAACTCCCCCCCAAAAAAATGAGCGAATTGCGCATTTTTTTTAACTTTTCTGTTATGACGTTCATAGCATATTTTTTTTTTTTTTTTTTAACAGTTTGGAGTCGGACTTTAGATATGGCAATATGTTATATGTTTATCTATATTTTTTAGATGTAAAATAGGAAAAGGCGGCGATTTATACTTAATATTTCGGTGTGTTTTTTTTTTATTATTAATTTTTATTTAATTTTTATTTACTATTTCCCCCTTAGGGGTAGGACCTGGGATCTTTTCATCCCTTGTCCTATTCACCCTAATGGATCAGTATCAGGGTGAATAGGACTTCACATTTCCCTGCTGCTCTGTGCTCTGTGCACACAGCAGCATATAGCCCCCATGGCAGCCAGGGTTTCAGTAGCGTCCTGGCTGCCATGGTAACCGATCGCAATGTAGGGCTCCGATCGGTTACCATAACAGCCAGGACGCTACTGAAGCCCTGGCTGCCATGGGGAACTGCCACTGCCACCAATGGAGGGGACCCTGTGGCCACTGCCACCAATGATCTAAATCCTTTAATACTGGGAGGGGGGGGCGGGATTGAGGGCGCCATGCCCACTCATTTAGTTTAATATGGGAGGAGGTGGGGGTCGCACTGCCCACACAATAATTAACCTTCATTACAGATACAGGAGGCGGATACCGCCGGCACCCACCTCCTGTATCTGTATTTAAGGCTAATAATCATTGTGTATGCAGGATCGGGGGCAGAGCGGCAGGACGTTTACTTGTTGCAGGCGGAGGAGCACATAGGAGGAGGAGGGCACAGGACACTGAGGAGGAGGCGGCTGCTGCCATTCGCCAGGCGCAGCAGTTCTCTCCTCCCATGTCCATCCTCCCACACCAATCACCGGCGGCCGCGTCATAGGGGGGAGGGGTTCCCTACCTCCCTCCTTCCTCACTATCTACAGCCTCAGGGAACACAGCGTGTGCCGAGCTCTGCACATGCCGTGTCCTCCCGTAACAGGAGATACTAGACTGCGCAGTAGCGCGGTCTAGTATCTAAAAAAACGAGCATCCCGATACCGAATCGATACTGGCATAAAAGTATCGATTGGGTATCGAAAGTTCGATACCCGAAACAACCCCACTACCAATCATGTCATATATAAATGATTAGGGAAAACGGATTGACTTTATTTTCAAGTTATTGGTGATACAATGCTAGATGCTGAATAAGGTACTGGTTGTCACTTTGCCAAAAATAGACTGGATGTTTAAGCCCTAGTTTATTTCGGACAAAGTACTTTTAAGCTCTCAACCCACAACAACAGTCCCCATTATCTTGCAAGACCCTAACAAAAAAAAAAGCAAACCAGCACTACTAGAGGACATAACTTTCGATTTGACGACCACTTGAAAGATATTCACATTGCCATGGGATGACAAACTGTGGAGACCTAAAATAATCTGCAAAAAAAATCACGATTACGAAGTCCAGCATTCCCAGGTCTGGCAGTGGAGTGTAAATCAGAAGGTATGAAAGCATTTGGCAATGTGGACTCCTCATCGAGGTCTATTGTATCATAGGTCCTTGAAAAAGAATGTAAAATAACACAGGCTTTAATCACAGCCTGAGCATTTTGGGGTGCCAATTGCATGGAAGTTAAAACTCGTCACTTGGCAGTCAGGATGCCAAAAGTACATTCAATGTAACATTGGGCTCTGGTGAGTCTGTAGCTGAATATTCGTCTCTTTGTGTCTAACACACAAAAAGCAAATAGGCGCAACACATTCTGACTCAGGCCAAAGCCTTCATCCGCCACAAAAACAAATGATGCTTATGGGCCCTGTGAGGCAGTGACAGGCCTCATGGCTGATAGAAGAGAGGAATGGCAGGATTATCCATCTCTTTCCCATCAGTGGGCAGGCTTGAGGCAGCAACAGGTGCCACAATCAACAGAGCATAAAGCTGTCCTCACAGTGAGATGGGTGTGTCCTGTGTGGTACAGAAGCCTGGAGTGGTTCTGTGTGTGGTCTGAGCTGGGAGCGCTGAGAGACCACGAGGCTGGGAGTAGCCTGAAGTTTGTGGGGTCCCGCGACGCCTAGGGATAAGGGTCGCATGGTCAGCGTCGGGCGGACGACTGGACCACAACCCCCCAAAAGACACCGGTGAGGTAACAGCCAGGAGGCTGATGGATATTTGGCTGGGAAAGCCGCATGGGTGCCGTGTGTGTGAACAGTGACTTAGGTGAGTCAGGGATACACTGTGTTGAGTTAGAGCCCAGCCGGGCAGGTGTTTGTTTTGATTTATTTATGTTGATGCTGGGACAATAAAGCGATGTTTGGCCCCTAAAGCTGCGGTGGACGACAATCTGTGTGTGAACGATCCTCGAGACCAGAGCTAACCCCCACATTTGGTGTCGGATGCGGGCAGTCGTCCCTGCTGAAAAAGGCAAAGTGTTGCTGGGGGCAACGACCTGACTGAGAAGAGCAGGTGCTGTGAATGTTGCCAAGGAATTGCTGTTTTGCTGTGCAGTGATTTAAAGGGCCGGAAGCCTGTTTTGTCTAGCGGAGCAAGTGCTGCTCATGCGACTGTGGACTGTTTTTTTTCTGTGGTGCAAGCTGTGTGCGGATTTAAAGGGCCAGAAGCACAATAAAAGAAGCTGACCTGTCAAAATGGCTGCAACATGGTGGAGCCCGTGGGAAAAGTCCTGCGAGATGGTGATCGGGGGATCCCTTTGGGGGTTATACTAGACTCCGCCAGCAGTGTCTCAGGTCCTGCCCGAAATTCTGGACTTTGTAACAAGAGGTCCAGAGACAAAAACTAAGGTGTCACTGACCTTTGTGACGGACTATGGCTCTGTGCAGTGGGAGCTGTTGAAATGTGAGACCCTGAGGCTAGAATTCATACTGGGCAAGGATTTTCCCTTATTTTGGCAGATATGGTATGGCGGGAGTACTTCAAGTTCTGCAGTTGGAGTTCCGGAGGACAAGCAGAAGTATGCCATTGCCAAGGGCAACCGTCGGGAAGACAAAGAGGTGGAGAGCGGTGCGTTTCTCAGGAGTGCCTATTTTCCCTGCGACTGTGCACAGAATCCAAAAGAGTGCGGCTGGAATGTCCGTCCGGAAAAAGACAGGAGACAAGTCCAAGGCGTCTCCCGTGGCAACTACTGCATTGAGGAGAAGGGTGGTGACCATGCTGGAGATATACCTGGACTACCCTTATCTTCCATGAGTGCTGAGTCACTGACGACAATGGGTAAGACTGTTCCTGTTGATAATTTTGTGGCAGACCCAGTGACAGTGAGCCGGCGGCAGTTGCTACCTGCCAGGCTGGTGAGTGATAAAGCGCTGCGGCGTGAAAATGTCTAAAAAATTAGTGACTATGGGAAAACTGCTGTGTCTGAACAGGCGGGTAAGCCTGTTGCAGTTGCTCTCTCGCAAGAATCTGCAGGGGAGAAGGTCAATGTGTTGTCTAAAGTGCCTGTGACCAAGGCTAGATTTGGGATGGCGAAAATCAGAGATCCCATGCTAGCCTGGGTAAGAGGTAGAATGATGTCTGTCCGGGACAATTATGCGAATCCTGTGGACTATCCAGTGGTCCTCACGGAGGGTGAGACCATGGTGGGAACAGAGACTGATGGACTTGATGTTGCAAATAGGCTCATGCATGACATAATGTGGGGCAATGGAGACACTTCTGTAGAAAGTAATGAAGCTCCTACAGAACCTGAACCCGTCCCTTTAAATGAAGGTGTAAGGGAAATGCAGATAGAAAGCAATGGTTTAAGTGAAATGACCATTAGAAACAATGGTGCAGACACGGTGCCAAATGAAGGTGCAGAGTTTGTTGAAACGTATAATAATAATGTGGATGTAAGTGCAAGAAGTGATGAGGATGATGACAGTCCTTCCCCTTTGCAGCCTGAGATTGGGGAAGAAGCTCCCCCTGTTGGTAGAAATGTGGATGGTACACAAATGCTAATTGATGTTGAGAGCTCACAATTGAGGGAAACCACTGTGAAAAATGTGCAAATACATGGGGTAGTCCTAGAGGGTGTACCACACGTACTAGAAGTGGATATGCAGTCTCCACAGGTTTCTATGGTTAATAAAATGTCCCAGGTGGGGATTAGCTCATCGGTGCCCCTAGAGGACAGGATTGAGAATGACACGAGCGGTATAAATAACGCATGTTCTGTGACCGATAGCATTTCAGAGAGAGAGGCTGCCATGTCGAGGACTTGCGAAACTAAAGTGGTTACTAGTAGCGACCAGATGACAGTTATATCTGACGAGACGAGAGTTCAGTCGGGTGACGTCAGCCTAGTGTCTGAAGCTCATATGCAGACAGTCTTACATGACCTGACAGGACAGTACAGCTGCAAACAGGAGGCTGATCTCACTCTCGCCACACGGTCCCTAGATACGATAGAGAAGGGACTAGCTGTCATCACAGAGTCACCGAAGAAGGCTGCAGAAGGGTCAAAAGAGGAGACCCCGGAAAAGATGAGTGAACTGAAGGGTCTACCTCCTGGTGTCCTGGGGAAGGAAAAAGACTCCAGGAAGACACAAAAGTCTATAGTAGACCTCAACAATGGGCTTGAAGAATCCCTGGGTGGAAATCCCACAGAGTGTCTAAGGAAGAATGGTGCTACTCCTACAACTGCTGTTACACCAGAACAGAGTGAAAAGCAGCTGGAACAGAAGGCCCAGGAGTGGGGCGCTGCTAACAAGCTGGTGCGAAAAATTAAGACGACCAAGGCCCTCTCCTTGGCTAGAGCCCTTGAAAAAGCGCTTAAGGATCGAGATGAATTGGAGAGGCTGAACAAGCAACTCAGAGCAGAGATGGAAGATCTCAGGAGCTCAAAAGATGAAGTCAATGAGTTGGAGAAGTCTCTGCATGCTCCTGCGCAGCAGGTGGAAGAAAATGAGATACCTGAAGAGGAAGATCCTCTAAAAGATGCCAAGAAGTCAGAGCCCGTTAAGAATGGGTCTGGAGGTTGTGGCGTTGTGGTGCCAGCCGAGGCAGAGAAGAAGATGGAAGATGTATCTGCTGAACCAGATGATGGTGCTGAGGTGGATGCAGAAGCCAAGATACCCGTGGCGGTGTGTAGCCAAGACTTGGTTATGCAAGACATTACTTCAGCCAGCATTCTGCTGGGGAAGAAATACGAGGAGACTGACGCCCACCATAAAGATGCTGTCTACTGCTATGAGGTGGCTATCGTAGAGCCTGCACGAGTGGAGAACAGTTTCCAGAGTGAACCTCTGGAGGGATTGCCAGAAGATGATGAGTCTGATACGGACTCTGATGTCCCAAGTACCTCTAACCTTGATGAGAAAGAGGAGGAGGAGCTAAGAATGCAAGTATGTGATGCTGTGTCCGAGAAGGATGAAAAGGCTATCAAAGTGACTGAAGACTCCAAAAGAGACTCAAAGGCTGAAGAAGCTGAGGCTGATGAGTTGGAGTGGGAGAAATCCTCGGATGTTCCCAAGACCAAAGATAAGGCTGAAGAAGAGTCAGCCGCAGAGGGGGAACAGTTCAGTCGGGAGTTGCAGCAGTCCAAGAAAGGACATGAGGAGCATGTGCTGATGCCAGATGTGGAGAGAAAAAGAAAAACGAAAAGAGAGAGGCCACGGGTGCAAAAGTGCATCATCCTCACTCGTGAAAGAGAGTACTGGGTCATGAGATGGGCAAGAAAATCCCATAGGCCTTATCTGCACCGTACTAAACTCATGCGGGTGACAAACCAAGCGCTATTGGCCTGGGTCTGGCAGAATAAGGGGAAGACGGTAGGCCAGGTCGATGCCCTCTGACGAGCATCTTGGTTGGATGCTAGTGTTCACCCCTACGGGGTTGAACAAAGGGGGGGGATATGTGAGGCAGTGACAGGCCTCATGGCTGATAGAAGAGAGGAATGGCAGGATTATCCATCTCTTTCCCATCAGTGGGCAGGCTTGAGGCAGCAACAGGTGCCACAATCAACAGAGCATAAAGCTGTCCTCACAGTGAGATGGGTGTGTCCTGTGTGGTACAGAAGCCTGGAGTGGTTCTGTGTGTGGTCTGAGCTGGGAGCGCTGAGAGACCACGAGGCTGGGAGTAGCCTGAAGTTTGTGGGGTCCCGCGACGCCTAGGGATAAGGGTCGCATGGTCAGCGTCGGGCGGACGACTGGACCACAACCCCCCAAAAGACACCGGTGAGGTAACAGCCAGGAGGCTGATGGATATTTGGCTGGGAAAGCCGCATGGGTGCCGTGTGTGTGAACAGTGACTTAGGTGAGTCAGGGATACACTGTGTTGAGTTAGAGCCCAGCCGGGCAGGTGTTTATTTTGATTTATTTATGTTGATGCTGGGACAATAAAGCGATGTTTGGCCCCTAAAGCTGCGGTGGACGACAATCTGTGTGTGAACGATCCTCGAGACCAGAGCTAACCCCCCACAGCCCAAAGATCCAGGAAATAGACATGGCTCTGGTAGATTTAGCTGGTTGCTCAGAAGCTGCCGACCCATTCTGTTAGCACTGAAGATGCAAGTATCAGCAGCACTTCCATGGACCCTGATGTCTACCATTACAAAACGATATGTGCTGTTCACAACAGCCAAGAACGCTACAGAAAATGTTTTTTTGTAATTGTAGTATCAGCAACCAGAGTTCGGTGGCTTCTTCACACGAACATGTTTCCCATCTAGAGCCCCAATGCAGTTCGGAAGCTGTGCGGTTTCCTGGAAACCATGAGCAATCTTCAGCCTCTTCTGCCGTGTAAGTGTGGGCATGACTGATTCCCATAGTATGTCCAAAATATTATCACATCTCCATGTCTCCACAATAATATCCCTAGTAAAACTTTAACCACTTCAGCCCCCCTAGCTTAAACACCCTTAATGACCAGGCCACTTTTTACAATTCCGCACTACGCTACTTTCACCGTTTATTGGAAGTGAATTTACAGTGAATTTTGGCATTTTGAAGTAGCTCTGACTTTCTGAGAGCCTGTCATGTTTCTTCAGGTGCTAGAATGTCAGGATAGTATAAATACCCCCCAAATGACACCATTTTAGAAAGAAGACACCCCAAAGTATTCGCGGAGGGGCATGGTGAGTTCATGTATCATTTCATTTTTTTTTCACAAGTTAGCGGAAAATGACACTTTCTGAGGAAAAAAAAGAAATAAATAAAATTTCCATTTCTGCTAAATTCTGGCAAAAAAAAAAAAAAAATCTCCCACGGACTCATTATGCCCCTCAGTGAATACCTTGGGGTGTCTACTTTCCGAAATGGGGTCATTTGTGGGGTGTGTTTACTGTTCTGGCATTTTGGGCGGGGCTAAATTGTGAGCAGCCATGTAAAACCTAAAGGTACTCGTTGGAATTTGGGCCCCTTTGCGCACCCAGGCTGCAAAAAAGTGTCACGTATCGCCGTACTCAGGAGAAGTAGGGCAATGTGTTTTGGGGTGTATTTTTACATATACCCATGTTGGGTGAGAGAAATATCTCTGTAAACTGACAACTTTGTATAAAATTTTTAAAAAGTTATCATTTACAAAGATATTTCTCACCCAGCAGAGGTATATGTAAAATACACCCCAAACACATTGCCCTACTTCTCCTGAGTACGGCGATACCATGTGTGACACTTTTTGCAGCCTGGATGCAAAGGCCCAAATTCCAATGAGTACCTTTAGGATTTCACAGGGCATTTTTACGCATTTGGATTCCAGACTTCTTCTCACGCTTTAGGGGCCCCTAAAATGCCAGGACAGTATAAATACCCCACATGTGACCCACATGTGGGGGGGGGGGGGGGTTGTGTGGTGATTGGTGCACTTAGATATTTTTTCTCTGGTGGTCCCAAACAAAGGGACCACCAGAGGAGCGGGCAGCAAGCAGATCAGACGCTGTTCACAGTATAAATACATGCGAGCGCGCCGACAGCGCGCATTGCGCATGTGCGGGCGCGTCATCGCGTCATCTCGCGTCTCGCGAGATGACACGTAGATGCGTCCGATCAGAGCTACAGGGCCGCCGCCAGGATGCAATCCTGCGTGTGGCGGTCCTGTAGCGGTTAAAAAGCAACAAGGGTTTTCCTGTTGCAAGAATTCTGTCAGCAGAGGAAATAAAAATAAAAAGTTATGCAACAAATAAAAAGTTATGCAACAAACAAACAAACAAACACTCAAGACACAATATAAACCAGTTTAACCAAATAAGGCCTTAAAATCTCTTAACATATTTGTGTTGGAATTAACCAAAACCCTTAAAAAAATGTTTGAATGTAAGGTAGGACTGCTAGTAACACATAAATATATTTAAAGAGATAAATGGGGTGGGTGCTTGGAGAAAGAATATACTTAAAAAATAGGTCAGTTAAACTTTGAAAATGAAAAAGGTGTAAGAAAAACAAAAATGGCTTAGAGGTAAAATGGCTTATTTGCCCATAGCTAAGAAACAGAAACAACGTTTCATTTTTCACATGCCATTTGGAAAATGAATGAAGAAATCCGATTGTTTGCTGCAAAACCAGTTTTCACAAACATCAGATTTCACAATCTCACAAACGGACTTTAAGTAGAGACTCATATATACACAACGACAATATAAACAATATATTCATACATTACATAAAGAAAAGATGTCTAGAATAGACAAAGAAAACATGTTAGGGAATAAGAAGTAGATGGGTAACCTATTCTAAAAAACATTTGTGAAATTTGGCGTTTTAAAAACCCATATCAAAGTCTCAGAATGCTATGTCAAAGCGTAGTGGTGGGTTGAAACAGGTGGAGTCTAAAATGCTATAAAATAAATTGCAAACAAAATCAAAACAAAATAAAACATAAAATTAAAACAACTATACTATAGAGCAGTGTTTTTCAACCTTTTTTGTGCTAAGGCACACTTTTTTTATGAAAAATATCACGAGGCACACCACCATTAAAAAATGTTAAAAAAATTAAACTCTGTAGCCTATAAGGCCTATATTGACTATATAAAGTAATTCTCGTCAAAGTGTCTTAACCCCTTAAGGACCGGGCTCATTTTCACCTTAGGACCAGGCCATTTTTTGCAAATCTGACCAGTGTCACTTTATGTGGTGATAACTTTAAAACGCTTTTTCTTATCCAGGCCATTCTGAGATTGTTTTTTCATCACATATTGTACTTCATGACACTGGTAAAATTAAGTCAAAAAATTTCATTTTTATTTATAAAAAAATATCAAATTTACCAAAAATTTGGAAAAATTAGCAATTTTCCAAGTTTCAATTTCTCTACTTCTATAATACATAGTAATACCGTCCAAAAAAGTTATTGATTTACATTCCCCATATGTCTACTTCATGTATCGATCATTTTGGGAATGCTATTTTATTTTTTGGGGACGTTACAAGGCTTAGAAGTTTAGAAGCAAATCTTGAAATTTTTCAGAAATTTTCAAAAACCCACTTTTTAGGGACCAGTTCAGGTCTGAAGTCACTTTGTGAGGCTTACATAATAGAAACCATCCAAAAATGACCCCATTCTAGAAACAACACCCCTCAAGGTATTCAAAACTGATTTTACAAACGTCATTAACCCTTTAGGTTTTCCACAAGAGTTAATGGCAAATGGAGATAAAATTTCAGAATTTCGATTTTTTGGAAAATTTTCCGTTTGAATCCATTTTTTCCAGTAACAAAGCAAGGGTTAACAGCCAAACAAAACTCAATTTTTATTGCCCCGATTCTGTAGTTTTCAGAAACACCCCATATGTGGGCGTAAACTGCTGTATGGCCAAACGGCAGGGCACAGAAGTAAGGGAACGCCATATGGTTTTTGGAAGGCGGATTTTGCTGGACTGGATTTTTGACACCATGTCCCATTTAAAGCCCCCCGATGCACCCCTAGAGTAGAATCTCCAAAAAAGTGACTCCATCTAAGAAACATAACATAATCAATAACTCCAGTTCAATTTGCGGTTTAAGTAGGTTGAATTTATTTGTAAGGCAGCACTTGCATATAGCGTCATGTGACGTTTCGGCCAAAATAGGCCTTCATCAGACTCAAGCTGCGTTGTAGAAAGGAAGCTGTATTGAAGCAGAAGGCGGTGGATCTGCAGGACTGTGCCTGCTGAAGGATAACGGAGGCCTCCGTTATCCTTCAGCAGGCACAGTCCTGCAGATCCACCGCCTTCTGCTTCAATACAGCTTCCTTTCTACAACGCAGCTTGAGTCTGATGAAGGCCTATTTTGGCCGAAACGTCACATGACGCTATATGCAAGTGCTGCCTTACAAATAAATTCAACCTACTTAAACCGCAAATTGAACTGGAGTTATTGATTATGTTACTACTTAGGGGTGGGAACCCTACTTCCAGTCGCGGCAAGAACATCCTGTGTGCCACAACGTTTTTGATTATATTACTTCCATCTAAGAAACTACACCCCTCAAGGTATTCAAAACTGATTTTACAAACTTTGTTAACCCTTTAGGTGTTCCACAAGAGTTATTGGCAAATGGAGATGAAATTTCGGAATTTCTATTTTTTGTTACCTTGCCTCAAAAAAAGTGTAATATAGAGCAACCAAAAATCATATTTACCCTAAAATAATACAAACAAAACTGCCACCTTATCCCGTACTTTCCAAAATGGGGTCACTTTTTGGAGTTTCCACTGTAGGGGTGCATCAGGGGGGCTTCAAATGGGACATGGTGTCAAATAACCAGTCCAGCAAAATCTGCCTTCCAAAAACCATATGGCGTTCCCTTCCTTCTACGCCCTGCCGTTTGGCCATACAGCAGTTTACGACCACATATGGGGTGTTTATGCAAACTAGAGAATCGGGGCAATATATATTGAGTTTTGTTTGGCTGTTAACCCTTGCTTTGTTACTGGAAAAATTGATCAAAATGGAAAATTTGCAAAAAAATAGCTATTTTCGGACCGTTTTTATTTTTTGTTATTTACATCGTTGAACTGACAGGTTAGATTGTGTGCTATTTCTATAGAGCAGGTTGCTACGGACGCGGCAATACAAAATATGGCTACTTTTTGGGGGGTTTTGTTTCAGTTTTACATAATACAGCATTTTTGAAAAAAATTATTTTTTAGTGTCTTCACATTCTGAAAGCCATATATGTTTTTTATTTTTTGGGCGACTGTCTTATGTAGGGGCTCATTTTTTGCGGGATGAGATGGCGGTTTGATTGGAACTATCTTGGGGTGCATATGACATTTTGGTCGCCTGCTATTACACTTTTTGTGATGTAAGATGACAAAAATGGCTCTTGACACCGTAATTTCTTTTTTTTTTTGTGTTCACCTGAGGGGTTCGGTGATGTGTTATTTTTAAAGAGCAGATTGCGACGGACGTGCCGATACCAAATATGTATACTTTTTATTTATTTATTTATTTAAGTTTTACACAATATTATCATTTTTTAAAACAAAACAAATCATGTTTTAGTGTCTCCATAGTCTGAGAGCCCTATTTTATTTTTTTTTTTGGGGGTGATTGTCCTATGTGGGGTATCATTTTTTGCAGGATGAGATGACGGTTTGATTGGCACTATTTTTGGCTGCATATAACTTTTTGATCGCTTGCTATTACAGTTTGAGATGTGAGGTGACAAAAATGTTTTTTTTTTACATAGTTTTTATTTTATTTTTTTTAACAGTATTTACCTAAGGGGTTAGATAATGTGATATTTTTATAGAGCAGGTTATTACGGACGCGGCGATACATAATATGTATACTTTTTATTTATTTATTTTACTTTAACACAATAATAGCATTTTAGAAAAAAAAATTGTTTTAGTGTCTCCATAGTCTGAGAGACTCATTTTTTGCGGGATGAGATGGCGGTTTTATTGGTACTATTTTGGGAGGCATACGCCTTTTTGATCACTTGGTATTACACTTTTTGTGATGCAAGGTGACAAAAAATGGCTTTTTTACACCATTTTTTTGTGTTTTTTTTTACGGTATTTGCGTGAGGGGTTAGTTCACGTGATATTTTTATAGAGGAGATTTTTACGGACGCGGCGATACCTAATATGTGTAGTTTATTTGTTTTTTTAATTTTTATTCAGTGATATGTATTTTTCTTATTTTTACTTTTTACTTCACTTTTTTGAATTTTTTTTGACCCAGACCCACTTGGTTCTTGTAGATCCAGTGGATCTGGTGTCTATATAATACAGAACAGTACACTATATAGTGTACTGCACTGTATATTTTTACTTTTCACAGTCTGGTCAGACTTGCTGCCCACCCGCAGCACCGCCCGCAATCCCCCCCCCCCCGCACCGCCCGGGGGGGACAATAAGATGGCGGGGTGCAGGGGGGGGTTAAAATTTAACATTGGGGGCATATTTTAGTCTCTGATCCCCGCGGTCACAGACCGCAGGGATCAGAGATCGCACATAGCGCAGCAAACCGCAGGTCTGAATTGACCTGCGGTTTGCTGCGATCGCTGACATGGGGGGGTCACAGGACCCCCCTGGGGATTGTGCCAAGATGCCTGCTGATTGATTTCAGCAGGCATCTTGTTCCGATCACCGCCACGTGCGCAGCGGTGATCGTAACTTCTCAGGGCGTACATGTACGCCTTTGGTCCTTAAGTACCAGGACGCAAGGGCGTACATGCACGCCCTTCGTCCTTAAGGGGTTAAATAGGAATGAAATAAACACAAAGAAATTATTTCTTTGATCTTCGCTAATACAGTGCAGAAGGTACATCCTGAGCTGAGGGCTTTTTTCCCGCCAGCTCATCTATCATTGTCAAGTTCTCAGATCCCCCTCCCCTCTCCTTCCCTCTCCTCTCCTCTCCTCATATCTCAGGACCGGGTGGTGCTGTGCTTGGCTTGAAGTTAAATTGGCGTGCCTGTGAATGAACTTACTTACCTGCTCCTATGGCTCCTGTCCTGGCTCTAGATGATGAGTCCCGTCCTCCTTCCCCCTCAGTCTCTTCTCCGGCTCTGCTCCCCCTCCGAGTGCTGCTGTACAAGTCGCGCGGGGCGCATGTTCCCAAATCCCGCGAGACCTGCCGTGACCTCGAGAATAGTGTTGAGCTCGAATTATTCGCAAATATTCATGGTATAAAAATCACATGCGATTTTTTTTTTTTTTTTACCACGAATATTCGCGAATAATTCGAGCTCACGGACACGGCACACCGGACAATGTCTCAGGGCACACTAGTGTGCCGCGGCACAGTGGTTGAAAAACACTGCTATAGAGTATGTAAGATGCGGGCGTAGCTTCTCCAAAGGGGTATTGAATGACTTAATGGTGATTCAGTAGAATGCTACAAACTTGTCAGGATGCTTGCGAAGGTCATGAGCAACAATAAGATGAACCCACATCCTCCTAAGCCTCTGCGGTTCACCTGGAATTTGAAAACGGTGCTCTCAAAAACTAGAGATAAGCCAGGAAATTAGAACCTGACCTACCGAAGCTGAACACATTGTACCAGCAGACACAGCCAACACAGAAGATGCCTAAGAAGTACAGCCAATTTCTGGGTGCAGTAGAAAATGGCATTTTATTACACACATGCACAGTTTTAAATGCACAATCAATTATTCAGGCATAGAGAGTTTGGCGCTAGGTCCGTGAAAAACGTATAACAAAACACGGACGTGCAACTGAACTGTCACGGAAAAATTCACAGAATGAAAACTTCCGTGCCTTTCACGGACTTTAAATTACAATGAAATGTGGACGAGGCCTGATTGTGTAAAAAAGAAAGAAAAATCCCCAAATATTAAAAGTTCAAATTACTTCCTTTCCCAATTTTACATATAAAATTAAACAATAACAAAAAATAAACATAACAGGTATCGCCGCATCTGAAAATGCCCCCCCAGTAAGGCAAAACTGTGCACATTTCAGAGTGGTCTTTTATTGTGGGAATTCTAAGGCACACCTGTGCAATATTCATGCTGTCTAATCAGCACCTTGATATGCCACACCTGTGAGGTGGGATAAATTATCTCAGCAAAGGAGACGTTCTCACTAACACGGAACACGGACCGTGTGATACCGGACTGGCACCCATCTTACTGCAGGAGCGCACGGCGTCATTCGTTCCTATGACGCCGTGCGCTTTCTGCTGCAGCAACAGTACAGTAGTACACTCGTATAGATCATAGGAGTGTATTACTGTGCAGCGCCGGCAGCAGGAAGCACACGGCATGATAGCAACGAATGACGCCGTGCGCTCCTGCAGTAAGCTGGGTGCCAGTCCGGTATCACACGGTCCGTGTTCCACGGACGTGTGAATGCCGCCTTAGACAGATTTGTGAACAATATTTGACAGTGAGCACATGACCAGAACTCACTATTACTGCCCACAGCGTCCTGGTATCCAGGCAGTGGGTCACGTGGTCGCAAGCCTTGATTCGCGCGAACCCAGCCTCCAGCTTCAGTTTACCATTAAGATGGTCCTTAGAGGTCCGATACATACAAATAACTATTAGATTAATGAAAAAATGGAATTATGTTCAACCAACCACTACATATTGAATTATAATGCTGGAATATAAGTGGCTTAGTGTATTTATATTAAAAGGTTCTTTTATGCTGCTTCATTCCTAATCATGCAAATGTCTAAGCATCTGGGGTCAGTCCCACCCCTATTGAACAACCCCCAAATGCGTTTTTTTGGGCATTTTTTTGAGTTTATAAACCCATATGGGTACTTGTCCATATGAATGTACCCACCTGATGAAGGGGACTTAAGTTTCCTCAAAACGGGTTGTTTTATTTTGGATATACTATACATTATACCCCCCCAGTCAGGCAAAACTGTACACATTTCAGAGTGGCCTTTTATTGTTGGAATTCTAAGGCACACCTGTGCAATATTTATGCTGTCTAATCAGCACATTGATATGCACACCTGTGAGGTGGGATGGATTATCACGGCAAAGGAGAAGTGCTCACTACCACAGATTTAGACAGATTTGTGAACAATATTTGAGAGTAATGGGTCTTTTGTGTATGTAGAAAATGTTTCAGATCTTTGCGTTCAGCTCATGCAAAATGAGAGCAAAGCCGAAAGTGCATTTATATTTTTGTTCAGTGTAAAATAAATTTAATAAATAACGATTCAGAAAAAAGGAATCAATATAAGGTTAATGTACTGGTCTGTTTTAAGGGTATAAATGCATATATTATATCACACAGGAGGGGTATCTGGACTACTAGAAGTATTATAGATTGAGGCATCATAGATTGATTTTGAATGCTTAATTTAAGCCGTACAGATTTAGACTATTTAATTTGAAGATCCAGTACGCCGCCTGATAAATCTAATGTAATTTCGCTTGAATACTTGTATCTGTTAAATAGGGGTGATCCTAAAGCCGGAAATGGAGCCATGGCAGTCAGCAGCGTGTCTAGAGACACTGTGTTTTAGAAATGTCATTATTTTTTTAATCAGATCTTTTTTATTGACAAGAATCATAGTACAAATTCACACAAAATATAGAGTGTCATTATATAATAAATCATCATAGTACAATCAGCCTTTGTATTGTCTTCTTCATTTACAATTGAATGAACTAATGAACCCCTCCCTTCCCCTTCCCCATTCCGGCTTATGATACATTCCAATGCTCTTTACTCCTAGACCACGATACGATTATGAGACAGCCACTTACTCCAAAACTTGTCAAACCTATGGGGACAACCTCTTTTTAAGAACACAGCTTTTTCATACATCAGCATGGTGTTAACTTTTGTGCGGCTAAATATAGGAGCCTTCCCATCGCCACCTTAGTAGTCTCATCCGTCCCTACCTCCGAAACGTAACTAAGAATACATGTTTCATAGTCCCTATCTACCCTTATAGAAAATACTTGGATGAGTTCTAATATACCCATCCAGTACTCTTCTCATCTCTGACAGTGCCATATCATGTGAAGCAAGTCAGCTGGTTCTCGTAAGCATCTTGGGCATTTTGAGTAATTTCTGACACCAATACGTTGCAAAAATATTGGCGTTTTGTATACACTGCGAATGATGAAGAGTTAGGATAATTTCCAAGTTTCACTTAACAATGACAATGGCACTGCCTCCAAGATATCATCCCATTGTTCTTGCGTTATCTCTCCTAAATCTCCCTCCCATTTCACCATGCGTGTCAAAGAGTGGGATTTCAGGAACTTGTACAGAAGTACGAAGTAAAGCATAGAGATCAGACCTTTCTCATCCCCTCGAAAAGTATCAGTCGTTAAGCTGCCTCTATTTTAGTAATTCTGGCGCCTTTTTTGATCACGGTATCATAGACGTGACGTGTTTGCAAGTATTAGTAGAAACTCTTACGCAGAATTTGATACTTCTCCTGTATGTTAATAAAAGACTTGAACACCCCATTACCCCTTTACTCTTCCAATCACGGAATCCAATCAAGGAGCTGAATTTGGGCATAAGGGAATTGTTCCATATTGGAACCAGTTCAGAAATCTCATTAGCACCTCTTAGTGGCTTAACCTCATTCCATACTTTCCTCATGAGCCCTATTAAGGGAAGGCTGTCTTCTAAGATAGGAAACCCTGCTCCCTCCAGAATCCACATAAGGTCTTTCCCACCCAGCTTATGTTGCAGAATCCGACTCGTCATATCAACCAAATTATAATCCGACCAGCCTTTAAAGTGTTGACACTGTGCTGCTAGATAATAAATCCAAGGATTGGGAAGGGCCAGTCCTCCCGACGTTTTGAAGAGTCTCCAGCTTTATTCTAGGCTGACCTCCGCGCCAGACTAAATCCCTGAAGATGGAGTTAATTCTATGGTATCTATGCAGGGGCAGCCAGACCGGGCCATTGTGGAGTAGATACAGGAGTTGAGGCATCATTAGCACCTTCTTAAGGAGATTGACTCTTCTTATTACTGATCAAAACTATTTACACCACGGCGTGTTTTTCTCCCTGAATTTCCATAGCAATGGAGTCAAATTTAGCTCCTCAACATCTGAGAGCCTGGGCGAGATACGGATCCCTAAGTATTTATTACTATCAACACAGGGGATACTATTAGCAATTGCCGTGTCAGATATGTCCTGTCCATCAATGAGCATTGCCAGTATGAACAGACCCCAGAGGTAGGTGAGTTCATACACAGGAATACATAATGTCCTAATTCACCTTAGAGGACCCTGGAACTAATGTCAGGACTGAGTCAACCTGTTCCTCCAAAAGAAAGGACGAACAGGAGTCTCCCTCAGGCCTTAATACAAATGACAGGGAAATGCAACACACAGAACTCAAACAAAATACAAAGAGGGAAAGGAAAGACTTAACTTTAAAGAAGCCATAGAAGCACTAGGAACTCTGCCGAGATCCACACAACAGCAATCCACAACTGAAACTTTAAACAGCACAGCATAGTGGGAGAAGCAACTATAAATAAGGAAGGTTAAATGACCACATAAGCAACACCTGATGCAAGGGGTGTGGCCATTACCAGAAACAACACAGACACCTATTGATCCACAAGGAAACCTGTCAGATCAAACCACGTGTTGCCAGTCTCACCGATCTCCTGCCACTTGTTTCGGGTACGTCTGTGATACCACCATAGCCTTATGGGTCCTAACATCTACTTCTCTAGATCGAGTTTTTCATGGCCTCCCAAACTGCATGTGGACATGCCGGACCTGCGTTAAAAGTGAAATACTTCTGCAGGGCACTCTGTATGTCCTCCATATTACCAAAATGTGTTGCATCGCCACATCCTGGGCCCCAGCCTGGCTCCCCCAGTCAAGTCCAACTCCACCTTCAATAGGTAATGATCCGTTAGAGCTCTAGGCATATAATCAGACGATCGAACTAACGGGAACCTCACATCATTCACTAGCGCTAGATCTATACGGGACAGAGTATCATATGAGGCTGAACTACATTAGTATTTTGTTTTTTTGGGGGGGTGCCGCATTCTCCACTCATCAAACAGGTCTACTTCTTTCATAATGTTCCCAAACTACCTGGTGATCTCCCATTCCCTTCCACCCTACATCTGTCCAGACGTTCATCTGGCGTTCAGTTATAATCCCCAATTAACAGCCAGGGAATCCCCGGATACTCAGCCAGACAGTCTAATCCCATTTGCAGGGGAACCGATGAAAACGGCGGACGGATATACAGTATATTGCCACCAGTAACACCCACATACCTTCTATACTACAGTATATACAGGCAAACCTCCCCTCTCCATCCAGGAGCTCCTTAATACATTCAAATATGACATTTTTGTGTACTAAAATGCTTATTCCCCTGGAATGTGATGAGAAGATTGCTTGTGCCGAATATCCTACCCACTGCTTCTGCATCAAATGCACCATGTGATTAGTCAAATGTGTCTCTTGTAGACAACATATTGCGGGTTGAAATTGTGACGGGTATTAAAAAATACTATGACGTTTAGTCGCATCAGCAAAACCCCTCACATTCCAGCTAAGTATCCTAATCGTACGTGTCATATTCATGTATCAAGCTGTATAAATGGTCCCCACCCTTTGAAAACTCCACTATCAGTAGCACAATGTACCCAAATAATCCCACAATCATGCTTGAGTGAGTCTAGCCCCCCCCCTCCCCCGTTTGGAAATGTACAATCTAATCCAAAGGGTACATCCCCGCTTTCTCCCTCTTATAGGGCAATCACTAACAACTTTGCCCAACAGTATACACAACATATCTAATCCTGTATCTTCCAATATTTGTATCATAAACTGTTAACAGTGTCCTGCATGTAATTCACGCTCCTGCATCAGGGGAACTAGTAGATAGACCGATTGTCAATTCAGTTGACTCGTCCTGTATTGAGCATTCATTTTGGACAATCCCGTAAAAAGACGGAACTAGAAAATCCTCAAGAAAACAAGTTGGAACATCCGAGGCTCCTTTTCCTGGGCTTCATCCACTCAGGTGACTTGTTTTGCTCTCTAAGTTGGTTTTCATGGCAGTCCAGCTATTGTAACGCCTTTTCTGGATCCTCAAAGAAATGCGTCGACCCCAGGGCCAGTACTCTCAGTTTTGTCAGGAATATCATATGCATGTCGTTTCTTATTAGGGATACATCCTCCTGCAGGCTCCCCACTTGAATGTTAAGAGCTTTGAGGGTGGTGTTACAGTTAGCCACTGCCATCATCATGTCTTTCAGCGTGGGTTCCTGATCTGAGGGGGTGTGGGGGGTGGACTTATCTTGCATAGCTCCTCATGGGACCAGGGCCTCCTGACTGTCAGCCCCCTGGCTTTCTTCATCTGATGACTTCTCCTCCTGGTCAGAGGAGGAAGGTGCTGCTGCCCCACTACTGTACTAGGGTTTTTAGACTAGTCTCTCACCCAGTGTCGGACTGGGGTACCTAGGGCCCACCAGTAAAATTTATTTTGGGGGCCCACCGTGCGGATACATTCAAATATAATAAATAATCTAACATGTTTTTTATATGAACATAGGCTGGTGGAGGTGCTGTACATTGAATATATGTATGTAGTGCAGTAAATCTAATGTGTTATGTGCCACTTGTGCAGGGGGTGGGAGACTAGGGGCCCACCTTGCTCAGGGGCCCACCGGGGGATTACCCTGTTCCCCTGTGGGCCAGTCCGAGCCTGCTCTCACCCCTTCTGACACCCTGGCAAATTTGCTGAGTCGCGCCGCAGTGCTCCGGCTCACCATCTCATGCGGGCCCTCCTCGTCGCCGGTGCCGTGTTAGATGTGGAAATCCCGGTCAGGTCGCAAAGATTTTCTCCCCTTCCTCAGCATCTCTGTTTAGCGATGTGATTTGCAGATGGTGTCCCTGTTTATTGTACTCTCTCCCAAGAAGTCTCTCTCCTCTGAGTTTTGTTTCTCCTTATGGAACAGGATGCTGGCAGGAGAGCTCTGGGGTGCGACTCACTCCATGCTGTGTCAGGCCACGCCCCAGAAATTTCTTTTTAATATTTGATCTGTGCTTAAGTCTATTCCGTAATGTTTGTATGGTTCGACCAAAATATTGTAAACCGTACGGGTATTCAAAGATATAGATGACATGAGTGGAGTTACAGCTCAAAGAGCCCAGAATCGGGAATGGCTCGCCATCCTTTTGGTTTCTGAATTCCGTTTTCTGGCAAATAATATAACAGAAAAGACATCAAGGCTGTCTGCATTTAATGCTGTTGCTATGTTTGCTGGTATCAGGGTCTATATTACTCATGCACCTGAGTTTGCTAGGGGCTAAGATAGGCTACTTTTA
This sequence comes from Bufotes viridis, assembly GCA_033119425.1. Taxonomy (NCBI): domain Eukaryota; kingdom Metazoa; phylum Chordata; class Amphibia; order Anura; family Bufonidae; genus Bufotes; species Bufotes viridis. The sequence continues at coordinate 235,947,302 of CM065591.1, read as the reverse complement.
CACTAGCGTTTTTGCTGGATCCGGCAGGGTTCAGCAAAAACGCTTCCGTTACTGATAATACAACCATCTGCATCCGTTATGATCGGATCCGGTTGTATTATCTTTAGCATAGCCAAGACAGATCCGTCATGAACTCCATTGAAAGTCAATGGGGGACAGATCCGTTTTCTAGTGTCGGATCCGTCACCATTGACTTGCATTGTGGGTCATGACGGATCCGTTTTGCTACGCATCCCAGGACGGAAAGCAAACTGCAGCATGCTGCGTTTTGCTCTCTGGTATGAGAACGTAATGGAATGCATTTTGGAACATTCCGTTCTGTTTAGTTATGTTACGTCCCCATTGACAATGAATGGGGACAAAACTGAAGCGTTTTTTTCCGGTATTAAGACTCTATGACATCTCAATATCAGAAAATTTGTGATTTTGGTTATATGTCATTAAAAAGTTCCATTGATAATTATTTTCTTTTTTAGTATGTTTTGGTTTTGGGAGCAGGCATTCTGAGTGTGTTAGTTCGGCTGCTCTTTTGTATCCACCAGTGATCACATTGTCCGGATATCCCTTCTCATTGAACCTAGAGGATAAGGTTTTACTTTGCTCTCTAGGTACACTTTGCTCACTTTGCTCTCAAGGGTACACTTGCGTCTGATTCGTTTGAATTTACTGAATGGAATGATGCATTTCCATTTTTTGTAGTGTGTAGAGTTGAGCGATCCCGAACTGTATAGTTTGGATTCGTAATGAATTTTGGGGTGCTCGGGACACAGACCCGAACATTTTCAAAACAGTAAGGGTTCGGGTCCGTTGTTCAGCGATTTCTTCCCGCTTTCTGAAGGGCTGCACAGCAGCAAATCAGCTAGTGTTTTACTTCCTGCCCTAAGAAGCCATCACAGCCATGCCTACTAATGGCATGGCTGTCATTGGACAAGTGCAGCATGTGACCTAGCCTCTATTTAAGCTGGAGTCACGTAGCGCCACCCGTCACTCTGCTCTGATTAGTGTAGGGATAGGATGCAGCTGCTGTAAGGGCAAGAATAGGCAGGGAAGACTCAGCAAAACCAATTAATGAAGTGATTGATCTACAGCTGTGAATCAGTCAACTTCTGTTAGTTTATTGCTCACTGGTTTTTAGGCTGCCCAGAGCGTTTTTCTGTCACTTTTTTCTGGAGTGATCGGCATCCATTTTGGGTATCTTTTGGTGCACCAGCACATGTTTTGAGCTGCCACCAAGTTCAACATACATTTTTGGGTTCAATAGTAGGCTTTTTTTTGCAATATCCTACATCAGGGGTTCGTGCTAATTGTCACACCTTGAAACACAGGATGGAAATTGCTATATTTTATTGAGGTGTGAAATTAAATTGCAAATATACCAATCCCCTAAATCTGGTGTTCATGCTGTGGCTGGCTAAGTTTAATACTGTCTGTCAAAGGATAGATTTTTTTCTGGGGTGAAATTCAATTGCCAAAATACCAATTCCCTAAATCAGTGGTTTTAGCTGTTGCTGGCCAAGTGTAATACTGTGCGTAAAAGGATAGATTTTATTTCTGGGGTGAAATTCAATTGCCAAAATACCAATCCCCTAAATCTGGTGTTCCAGCTGTGGCTGGCTAAGTTTAATACTGTATGTCAAAGGATAGATTTTTTTTCTGGGGTGAAATTTAATTGCCAAAATACCAATCCCCTACATATGGTGTTCCAGCTGTGGCTGGCTAAGTTTAATACTGTCCGTCAAAGGATAGATTTTTTTCTGGGGTGAAATTCAATTGCCAAAATAACAGTCTCCTAAATCTGGTGTTCCAGCTGTGGCTAGCTAAGTTTTAATACTGTACGTCAAAGGACAGATTTTATTTCTGGGGTAAAATTCAATTGCCAAAATACTAATCCCCTAAATCTGGTGTTCCAGCTGTGGCTGGCTAAGTTTATTACTGTACGTCAAAGGATAGATTTTTTTCTGGGGTGAAATTCAATTGCCAAAATACCAATCCCCTAAATCAGTGGTTTTAGCTGTTGCTGGCCAAGTGTAATACTGTCAGTCAAAGGATAGATTTTTTTGTGGGGTGAAATTCAATTGCCAAAATACCAATCCCCTAAATCAGTGGTTTTAGCTGTTGCTGGCCAAGTGTAATACTGTCCGTAAAAGGATAGATTTTTTTCTGGGGTGAAATTTAATTGCCAAAATACCAATCCCTTAAATCTGGTGTTCCAGCTGTGGCTGGCTAAGTTTAATACTGTCAATCAAGGGATAGAATTTTTTCTGGGGTGAAATTCAATTGCCAAAATACCAATCTCCTAAATCTGGGGTTCCAGCTGTGGCTGGCTAAGTTTAATACTGTCAACCAAGGGATATATTTTTCTGGGGTGAAATTCAATTGCCAAAATACCAATCCCCTAAATCTGGTGTTCCAGCTGTGGCTGGCTAAGTTTAATACTGTACGTCAAAGGATAGATTTTTTTTCTGGGGTGAAATTCAATTGCCAAAATACCAATCCCCTAAATCTGGTGTTCCAGCTGTGGCTGGCTAAGTTTAATACTGTCCGTCAAAGGATAGGTTTTTTTGTGGGGTTAAATAAAATCACTGAAATAGAAATCCTAAACATCTGTGCTTTCCGCTGTTCCTCTCCAATTGTAATTCTGTCTGCAATAAGGTATATTACATTCAGCGTGTCAGTGTATAAATACAAGGTCTGAAAAAAAAAAAAGGCCTTAATTTGAACTCTACATTGGGCCAAATAACTTTTTCCTTATTGTGGTGAACGGTAACAATTAGGAAAACATCTAATAAGGGACAGAGACATGGTCGTGGTGGTGTTAGTGGACCCTCTGGTGCTGGGAGAGGACGTGGCCATTCTGCAACAGCTACACATCCTAGTGAACCAACTACCTCAGGTCCCAGTAGCTGCCAGATCTACAGCGATATTTGGTCAGGCCTAATGGCGTTCTAAAGATGGTAAGGCCTGAGCAAGTATAGGCGCTAGTCGATTGGGTGGCCGACAGTGGATCCAGCAGGTTCACATTATCTCCCACCCAGTCTTCTGCAGAAAGCGCACAGGTGGCGCCTAAAAACCAAACCTATCAGTCTGTCACATCACCCCCATGCATATCAGGGAACCTGTCTGAGCCTCAAGTTATACAGCAGTCTCTTATGCTGTTTGAAGAATCTGCTGGCAGGGTTTCCCAAGGGCATCCACCTAGCCCTTCCCCAGCGGTGGAAGACATAGAATGCACTGACGCACAACCACTTATGTTTTCTGATGAGGACATGGGAATACCACCTCAGCAGAGTCAGCACTTCTCTGATGATGACGAAACACAGGTGCCAACTGCTGCGTCTTTCTGCAGTCTGCAGACCTAACAGGAGGTCAGGGAGGAAGACTGTGTGGAAGACGATGCAGGGGACGATGAGGTCCCAGACCCCACATGGAATGAAGGTCGTGCCACTGACTTTCAGAGTTCAAAGGAAGAGGCAGTGGTGAGACCGTGCCAACAGCATAGCAAAAGAGGGAGCAGGGTGCAAAAGCAGAACAGCCATCGCCAAGAGAGTTCGCCTGCTACTGGCCACCGCCACCAGGGACCGTGCATACCAAAGATAGCTTCAAGGAGTTCCCTGGCATGGCACTTCTTCACACAATGTGCTGACGACAAGACCCGAGTTGTTTGCACGCTGTGCCATCAGAGCCTGAAGCGAGGCATTAACGTTCTGAACCTTGGCACAACCTGCATGACCAGGCATCTACATGCAAGACACGGGCTGCAGTGGAGTAAGCACCTTCAAAACCAAGAAAGGGCTCAGGCCCCTCCTGCTCCATCTTCTGCTGCTGCCTTGGCCTCTTCCTCCGCCTTTGGAGGAACGTTGGCACCTGGCACCCAGCAAAAAGAGGATGTGCCACCAACACCACCACCTCCGTCACCATTCATCTCCACCATGTCACACGGCAGTGTTCAGCTCTCCATCTCACAAACCTTGGAGAGGAAACGTAAATTCCCACCTAGCCACCCTTGATCCCTGGCCCTGAATGCCAGCATTTCTAAACTACTGGCCTTTGAAATGCTGTCATTCAGGCTGGTGGACATGGACAGCTTCAAACAGCTGATTGCGGTGGCTGTCCCATAGTACGTCGTTCCCAGCCGCCACTACTTCTCCAAGAGAGCCGTGCATTCCCTGCACAACCAAGTATCGGATAAAATCAAGTGTGCACTGCGCAACACCATTTCTGTGGCAAGGTCCACTTAACCACAGATACGTGGACCAGTAAGCATGGCCCGGGACGCTATATCTCCCTAACTGCACAGTGGGTAAATGTAGTGGCGGATGGGCCCCAGGCAGAGAGCTGTTTGGCGCGCGTCTTTCCGCCGCCAAGGATCGCAGGGCATCATTCTTTGCCTGCTATTCAGCTTCCTCCTCTTCTTCCACCTGCTCATACGGTCAGCCACAGACCTTCACCACCAACTTCTGCACAGCCCGGGGTAAACATCAGCAGGCCATTCTGAAACTCATGTGTTTGGGGGACAGGCCCCACACCGCGCAGGAGTTGTGGTGGGGTATAGAACAACAAACCAACAAGTGGTTGCTGCCGATGAGCCTCAAGTTCGGCCTGGTGGTGTGCGATAATGGGCGAAATCTCATTGCAGCTCTGGGACTAGCCGGTTTGACGCACATCCCTTGCCTGGCGCATGTGCTGAAATTGGTGGTGCAGAAATTAATTCACAACTACCCCAACATGTCAGAGCTGCTGCATAAAGTGCGGCCCTTCTGTGCTTGCTTTTGGCGTTCTCATCCTGCCGCTGCTTGCCTGTCTGCGCTACAGCGTAACTTCGGCCTTCCCGCTCACCGCCTCATATGCGACGTGCCCACCAGGTGGAACTCCACCTTGCACATGCTGGAGAGACTGTGCGAGCAGTAGCAGGCCATAGTGGAGTTTCAGCCGCAGCACGCACGGGTCAGTCGCACTGCGGAACAGCACCACTTCACCACCAATGACTGGGCCTCCATGCTAGACCTGTGTGCCCTGTTTCGAGTACTCCACCAACATGCCCAGTGGCGATGACGCCGTTATCAGCATTACAATACCACTTTTATGTCTCCTTGAGAAAACACTTGGGGCGATGATGGAAGAGGATGTGGCCCAGGAGGAGGAGGAGGAAGAGGGATCATTTCTAACACTTTCAGGCCAGTCTTTTAGAAGTGGCTCAGAGGGAGGTCATTTGCAACAGCAGAGGCCAGGTATAAATTTGGCCAGCCAGGGCCCACTACTGGAGGACGAGGATGAGGATGAAGCATGTTCACAGCGGGGTCCACAGCCAACATGGACAAGCTGACATTTATAAAAATGAACCAGGCATGGATCCCACAGGACCTGTCCATCCCTTGTGCAGAATAGACTTTTATAACTGCCTCACCCTCAACCATACATTCTTGTACCCCAGGGCACTCCTTTATTAAATCCTCTTTTTTTTTATTGTACCATTATTTTGGGGGCAACACCAAGTTGAATGGTGGGTAACATGATGCATCTTTTGCTGCTATGGGACCTTTCTCCTCTGTCTGGGTGCCAGGGGCCTACATTTCAGATAATTGCCTGTTGCTTTGGTGGGTGACATTATCCTCTTTTTGATGTCGAATGACCTCTAATTGCTTGCTGTCTTGGTGGGAGACATTTAACTCTTTTTAATGTCAAATGACTGTCCCATTGTGTGGGTGTCAGGGGCCTATATGTCGTTTAATCATTTGTTGTCTTGGTGGGAGATATTAAACTCTTTTTACTGTCAAATGACCGCCCCATTGCCGTGGGTGTCAGGGGCCTATATTTCGTTTACTTGCTTGCTGTCTTGGTGGGAGACATTTATCTCTTTATTACTTTCAAATGACTGCCCCATTGTGTGGGTGTCAGGGGCCTATATGTCGTTTAATCATTTGTTGTCTTGGTGGGAGATACTAAACTCTTTTTACTGTCAAATGACTGCCCCATTGTCTGGGTGTCAGGGGCCTATATGTTGTTTAATCATTTGTTGCTTTGTTGGGTGACATTTTCCTCTTTATACTGTCAAATGACCTTTACATTGTCTGGTTGTCAGGGGCCTATATTTCGTTTCATCACTTGCTGCATTGGTGGGAGATATTAAACTCTTTTTACTGTCAAATGACCTCTCCTCAGTCTGGGTGTCTGGGGCCTACATAAATGATAATGGCCTGTTGTTGTTCAACTCCCATATATGGTTGCCATTGGCCTGAGTCTGTGAGTGAGGCCTGTGACACTGCTGGCAGACATGAATCCTTCTTGGCTGTGATGTGAACTTCAACTCCCATAGCATTCCCATCTGACGCCACCCCAACCTCCTATTCCACCTCCTCCTCCAAGTTGCCAATTGATATTGGTTAATTTTTATTTCTTTTATTTTAAGTCATTTCCCTATCCACATTTGTTTGCAGGGGATTAACTACATTTTGCTGCCTTTTGCAGCCCTCTAGCCCTTTCATTTGCTATTTTACAGCCTTTTTAGTGCCCAAAAGTTCGGGTCCCCATTGACTTGAATGGGGTTCTGGGTCCAGTTCGGGTCGAGTTCGGATCCGGAACCCGAACATTTTCGTGAAGTTCGGCCAACTCTAGTAGTGAGTGCTCTCATAATTTATTATTATTATTATTATATATTTTTAGAGCGCCATTCATTCCATAGCGCTGTACATATCATAAGCGGTGCACATACATAATAATGCAATAGCCTTAAGCATGAACGAGACAAGTTACAGACTGGTACAGAAGGACAGAGGGCCCTGCCCGTGAGGGCTTACAATCTACGTGGTATGGGGGATGGAGACAGTAGGCGTGGGTGAAGCTGGTCATGGCGGTATAGAAGCAGCAGTGTCACTAGTCGTAGGCTTGTCTGAAGAGGTGGGTTTTCAGGTTGCTTTTGAAGGATTCCACTGTAGGTGAGAGTCTGATATGTTGGGGTAGCGAGTTCCAGAGTATAGGGGATGCACGGGAGAAATCCTGGAGGCGAGTGTGGGAAGAGGTGATAAGAGGAGAGGAGAGAAGGAGGTCCTGTGAGGATCGAAGATTGCGTGTGGGGATGTATCGGGAAGTAGCTCAGAGATGTAGGGAGGGGACCGATTGTGGACGGCCTTGTATGTGTGGGTTAGTATTTTAAACTGAATTCGCTGGGCAATGGGGAGCCAGTGCAGGGACTGGCAGAGGGAGATGCAGAGGAGTAACGGGGGAGAGATGGATTAGTCGGGCAGCAGAGTTGAGGATAGATTGTAGGGGTGCGAGAGAGCTAGATGGAAGGCCACAGAGGAGAATGTTGCAGTAGTCTAGGCGGGAGATGATGAGGGAATGTATAAGCATTTTTGCCGATTCAAAGTTGAGGAAAGGGCGGATGCGGGAGATGTTTTTGAGTTGGAAACGGCAGGTGGTGGAAAGGGCTTGGATGTGTGGTCGGAAGGAGAGGGCAGAATCCAAGGTCACTCCAAGGCAGCGGACTTGGTTGACCGGGGAGAGTGTGCAGTCATTGATTGTGATAGATATGTCTGTTGGGGGAGTGAGCAAGATGGGGAAAGATGATAAATTCTGTTTTATCCATATTAAGTTTTAGAAAGCGAGAGGAAAAGAAGGAGGATATGCGAGATAGGCATTGTGGGATTCTGGATAGTAAGGTTGTGATGTCTGGACCAGAGAGGTAGATTTGTGTGTCGTCAGCATAAAAGTGATACTGGAAACCATGGGACTCTATAAGCTGTCCCAGGCCGAAGGTGTAGATAGAGAAGAGCAGGGGTCCTAGTACGGAGCCTTGCGGGACACCAACAGAGAAGGAGTGAGACGAGGAGGTGGCGTGAGAGTGGGAGGCGCTAAATGTCCGGTCTGTGAGGTATGATGTGATCCAAGAGAGGGCCAGGTCAGTGATGCCAAGAGATGAGAGAGTTTGTAACAGAAGGGAGTGGTCGACAGTGTCAAAGGCAGAGGACAAGTCAAGTAGAAGGAGGACAGAGTAATGTTTTTGGTTTTGGCAAGTAGTAGGTCATTGGTGACTTTGGTGAGGGCAGTCTCGGTTGAGTGGTGGGGTCGGAAGCCAGATTGTAGCCGGTCAAAGAGGGAGCAGGAGGAGAGGTGAGAGGACAGTTCAGAATGGACATGTTGCTCAAGTAGCTTTGAGGCATATGGAAGAAGTGATATGGGGCGATAACTGGACAAAGAAGATGGGTCAAGTGATGGCTTTTTGAGGATGGGTGTAATTGTAGCATGTTTAAAAGCAGAGGGGAAGAGACCAGAAGTTAGTGATAGGTTGAAGAGATGAGTTAGGGCTGGAATAAACACTGTGGTGAGGTTAGGGATGAGGTGGGATGGGATTGGGTCAAGTGCACAGGTGGTGAGATGGGATTTGGAGAGTAGAGTGGAGAGTTTTTCTTCTGTAATAGCGGAGAAGCTGGTTTTGGGTGAAGAGGACAGAGCAGCTGTGTGGAGGGTCTGTGGAGACTGTGTGTTGAAGCTTTCTCTGATGTTGACTATCTTTTGTTTGAAGAATGTGGCGAAATCCTCAGCTGAGATGAGAGGAGAGGGTGGGGGCGCTGGTGGACGGAGAAGAGAATTAAAGGTGTTAAAAAGTTGTTTTGGGTTGTGGGATAGGGAAGATATGAGAGATGAGAAGTAGGCCTGTTTTGCATCAGCAAGTGAGGATTTGAAAATGAGGAGGGATTGCTTGTATGCGGTGAATTCATCTTTAGAATGGGATTTCTTCCATCGCCGCTCTGCAGCCCTGGAAGCTTGTCTGAGATTTTTGGTCAGGTAATCCAGATAGCTGTTACCCATATGGGCACCACTTGTCTATATGAATGTACTCATCTGATGAAGGGGACTTAAGTTTCCCCTTCAAGTTTTATTCTGGATATATTATACATTCTACATCTGTACCGTTGTTCTTTGCGCCAAAATCAGGATTACCTGCTTCCATTTAATCTCCTTGAGGGATTGGGCCTGTCTTCATCAAGGACATGCCCCTGCGGCAGCATACCCGGCATCCCGATTGTTATTACCATACAAGCCTACGATAGGGTTGTGCCTATCTATAGCACAACCCTCCAAGATGAGCCTCCATTTTGCTTTAGCCACCTATAATATTGTCTAGGACATACTACCCTATTGTGTGCTTTTTTTGTGTTCCAAACAGCTTGGACACGCCTATAATAATTATTATAGTACCCTCTGGACGTCTAGATTTATAGGAAACAGCAGCACATAGGGGATACGAACCCACTAGGTAACAGCATCTAAAACCATGGATTACTTCACAAATAGACTGGAACGACTGATGACTCAGTGCACCCAAAATCCATCCAAGTGCAACCGGAAGTATTGACGAAAAAACTCTATTGAACATGTTTAATACACTGGAAAAACGTATGCTAGATGAGATTTAACACCATCTCGACGCTACTTATCTCAAAATATATCTGCAGAAAAAAATTGTTCGACGCGGCCTCAGGCTAAGGTTTGAAAACTAAATTAAAGAGGACATTGATTTTTGTAATGACTGGGACTCCTATTTATTAGAATGTGCTAAAGGCCTGATCACTAGACTCATAGAAAAAAGAAGGTCGCTCTATTTAGAGATGGCTAACAAAATACATGAATGCTGTACAGAACTATGTCAATATAGATCATGTGCTTCCTTTATGAAATTTGACTGTATGATCACGACCAGAATATTATCCTTAAAAAAGGAAGTCTTATGCAAAAAAAGCAATAAACTAACCAGAAATAGATTAGATGATTAGATTTGTCTTCGAATAATATAAAATACTGGCTTAACTCAGAACAACTTACCATTCAGGATGTTAACCATGGCTCAAACAATACCAAACAACAAACAGAAGTCATCAAAACAGATTCAACAAAACTATACACCACTTGCGCACTGAAAAAGACCATTCAGTCGGTCATAAACACACCAACACCAACAGCACAATCATTTACGCAAGCCCACAATACACCAAAGACCAAGAATGATAAGGCCAATACATCCATATCAGAATTCCACACACCATGAAAAAAGAATACTGCAATGAATCCACCACCAAACTCTTATAGAGCTTTAGGTATATGTCACTACTAGCCAAAGGGTTTATTTTTTGCCTGTCGGAAAAAAATCAACGAATTTGACCTATTCTTAGATCTTAATAAATATATAAGAAAACTCATGATAAAGAGGCTTTTGAAAATACATCAAAAAGACTACAAGTACCAGCAAATAACACACTGTCTGGACAAGACGTGCCGACAGCTATTCCATCTGGCCTCAATCCAGTTTTTTATTTTTACTCAACACACCACAAAGGGAATTTCATTGATACCTTTTATTCGGTGGTTGCGGATAAATTTAGGCAAATAAATCAAGAACCGATTTCCAAATAAAATCTGAAACCATATGAAAAAATAGCTTTGGCTACTTTCACACTGCCGTTTTGGTTTCTGTTTGTGAGATCCGTTTCAGGGCTCTCACAAGCGGTCCAAAACGGATCAGTTTTGCCCTAATGCATTCTGAATGGATAAGGATCCGCTCAGAATGCATCAGTTAGGCTCCGTTCTGCCTCCATTCCGCTTTGCAGACGGACACCAAAACGCTGCTTGTAGCGTTTTGGTGTCCTTCTGACGAAACTGAGCCAAAATAAATCCGTCCTCCCATTGACTTACTTGGTGTGTCAAGTGGGATTCGTTTTCACTGACACAATGTGGCACAATAGAAAACAGATCCGTCCCCCATTGACTTGCAATGGTGTAGGGAAGATAGGGAAGATTTCCTGCTACTTATTAAGTCGGCAGATTCCTTTTTGGATAAAAAGGAAAAAGAATATCTAATGGTCAAATACTCCACCCTAGCCACCTTCTATCATTTACGAAAAATCCATAAAAACCTGGAAAACGCCCCGGTAAGACTTATAATCTCCGGGGTCTCTTCACTCTCACGCAACTTATCACACGTCATTAATATATTCCTGCAAAAACATGTAGTAAACCTGAAATCATATCTAAAAGACTCTACCTCTCTTAACAGAATAAAGGAATTAAAACAAATTTCATGGAAAGAGAACTACCAATGGCTAAATCTGGATGTATCAGCACTCTATTCAAATATATCACATGCACTAGGTACTGAATATGCAGCTGATTTTCTCGCTCAAGACTCACTCATGCCAGAAGAACAAAGGGAATTTATTATCAAAAGTATTGAATTCATACTTGCGCACAATGTCGCTATGGGTACCAGATTTGCCCCAAGCTTTGCCAACCTCTTCATGGGGGTATTTGAGGAAACCCATATTTACGAAACCAGGTTTTGGGCTGAAAATATAGTCTTCTTTAAATGACACTGCCACCCCCTCCCACTCTCATTACAGTAATGCTAAGAAATTGGCAGCCAGCGCTGAGGGACAGTGAGCACATGACTGCGTGACCGGAACTCACTATCAGTGCCCACATCGTCCTGGTATCCAGGCAGCGGATCACGTGGGTGCGAGCCTCTAGCTTACTTTTACCGTGGAGATGGTCATGTGATCGCGGGGAACCTTAAAGGTCCGATACGTACAAATAATGATTGGATGAACCTGTAGACAACCCGCGCCATACATGTACGGCGCTGGTGGACATAACTTAAGGACAATCGCCGTACATGTACGGTGGGCTGATCGGGCCGATGCAGGAGCTGCACCCGCCCGATCAGCGGCAAGGACCCAGCAATCACTGACAGCAGGGCCCCAGCTGGCCAGCATCGGTGAAAACACTGATGCCGGTGTATTAACCCCTTGTATGCAACAGTCAAAGTGTAATGCATTGTTTCTAATTATTAATAAGTGAGTTGTACCAGAGATGAGTTATTGCTTATGATATATTTTGTCATCTTCTGGTACTGGATTTGAAAAGCTACTGGGCCCCCGCTGGGGAGGTTCCATGCTGTCTGACTGTCTGCATTTCCAGGAACTATCTTCCTTACCACTTGTAAAGGACCAGTTTTTTAACATTCAGGTGATAAACTGATTTCCTCCAAAGGTAATGCGTATTCCAACTGCAGGCCCAGACGGAACCGCACGTACAATCACAGAATAGAATGTATAGGATCACATGACAGTTATAAAAACATACATAGATAATAAAAGTCATGAGAATTGTTGTCCATTTCTCACATAGAGTAACCAAAAATCATATGTACTCTAAAATAGTACCAACAAAACTGCCACTTTATGCCGTAGTTTCCAAAATGGGTTCACTTTTTTGGTGTTTCTACTCTAGGGGTGCATCAGGGGGTCTTCAAATGTGACATGGCAACTTAAAATTATCCCAGTGAAATCTGCCCTCCAAAAACCATATGACGCTCCTTTTCTTCTGTGCCCTACCGTGCCCCCTTACAGCGGTTTACAATCACAAATGGGGTGTATCTGTAAACTACAGAATCAGGGTAAAAAAATATTGAGTTTTTTTTTTTTGCTGTTAACCGTTGCTTTGTTACCGGACAAAAATTGATAAAAATGGAAACTCTGCAAAAAAAAAAAAAAGTGAAATTCTGAAATTTCATCTACATTTTCCTTTAATTTTTGTGGAACACCTAAAGGGTTAACAAAGTTCGTAAAATCAGTTTTGAATACCTTGAGGAGTGTAGTTTCTAAAATGGAGCCATTTATGGGGGTTTTTTTATTATGTAAGCCCCACAGTGACTTCATAACTGAACTAGTCCTTAAAAAAGTGAGTTTTCAAGATTTGCTTCTAAACTTTTAAGCCTTCTAACATCCCAAAAAATAAAATGGCATTCACAAAATGATCCAAAAGTAAAGTAGACATATGGGAAATGTAAAGTAATACCTATTTTATGAGTTATCACTATCTGTTTCAAAAGCAGAGAAATTGAAATTTGGTACATTTTTGATAAAAAATATATATTTATATTGACTGAAATTTACCACTATCATGAGATACAATGTGTCACGAGATAACAGTCTCAAAATAGCTTGGATAAGTAAAAGCATTCCAAAAATATTACCACATAAAGTGACACATGTCAAATTTCCAAAAAAAACGGCCTGGTTCTTAAAGTGAAATATGGCAGGGTCCGGAAAAGGTTAATTAAAAAATTGAATTATGTTCAACCAACCACTACATGTGTTAAGGCCGATTCATTGGCCTGTATTTGTGGGAGGGGCGATGATGACTATATCTGGCCGGGCGTTTCCTCCCACAGTGAACGTCGTCTCCAGTGTATGGTGTGGGAGGTCTACATACCGTCCTCAGGGAGCAACAAGGGTGCAGCGCTACACGGCAGTTCCAGGCCCTGACTTTCTACGGTCCAGATAAGTAGCTGCCTTATTCAGCAGCATCGTTGCTTTAAGTCCGGCCGGCGGTGTGTCAGCTCCCTTGGTAAGGGGGAGCAGCACCGCACCGGAGCGGTCTGCCAGGGAGACACGCTCTTCTCCCCACGCGGCATGACACGTAGGGTGCAGGGCACAGCGTGTGCCCGCTCGATAAAGTATTGCACAGGCTGGGGGGGGGGGGGAGGGGCGGACAAATTAGGCTTCAGCATGTTGTTTCTATCCAGGGGGTGCACAGGTGAATTCACTCGGCAAGGGGGAGTAGTAAGTTTCAGGAAGAGTGTGTGTTTTAAAAAAAAAAAAAGGGTGTGTGACTTTAATGAAATGTCAAAAAAAGAAAAAAAAAAAAAAGAAAAACATACATTTATTATGGGGAAGGGACATTGAGTCTAGTGTTCTAGACAGGATATGTTAGGTTCTTAGAGTAATCTCACACTAAAGCTATACTATGTGGAAAGCACGTCACAGGAGTCGCTTACAGGGGTCACTCGACCATGTATTCAGCTCTGCTCTGCAGCCGGCTGTCATGTGTTTTCCTCATGCAGAGCTACTAGTGAGGTGGGGTGCATAGGATGCACAGTGTCTGTTTTAGTCAGTCTCTCCTCCCGCACTATTCGGGCGTGCACTCTCCTCTTCCCCTCGCTCTGCTCTGCAGCTGGCTTTCATGTGTTTTCCTCATGCAGAGCTACTAGTGACGTGGGGTGCATAGGATGCACGGTGTCTGTTTTAGTCAGTCTCTTCCCGCACTATTCAGGCATGCACTCACCTCTGCCCCTCGCTCTGATCTGCTGGCTGGGTTCCACAGACACGCATAGTTGTGGCTCTGGCGCCCTCTATGTGGCCACAGCTGGAAGTGCGGGGCAGAGTGTGAGTTCAGGCTCCAGTGTTAGTTTATAAAAAAAAAAAAAAAAACATATATATGTGTGTATAGTTTATATGTATATGTGTATATATACATATGTATAGGGGCACTGTTAGGACGTTGGTCTGCACTGCGTATTCGGCGCCAGATTCTGAATAGGGTTACACTTGACGCACGTTTTTTACGCATACGTATTCGACTTGTTATTTCATCAGTTCGCCATGATACCACATTAGTGGCATTGGTAAAGATTAAAGGGTTTCTTGCGTTTATCTCTCCAGGATCAAGTGTTTATATATGCCTTGATGTTCAGGCGATTGCTGACTTTCCATGTGGGACCACGTTATCAGGCATTGGTATGGTATTTCTCTTTTATTCCAGAGGTATACAGTAAGTCTCCTAGTTTCCTGAGGTCACGTCGAGCTCAGGTTTTGCTGCCATTTTTTGGCCCCCACTGGCTAGCTGGTGGGTGGACGAGTGAGGTTGGTTGATCCCGGGTTCCACAGATTTCAGCGTTGGTTGAACTTTATCCTATAATGGCGGCTGTGCATGCAGGGGGTCGGGAATGGGCTGGTTACATGGTGTATGTTAATGTCAATGTCGCGGTCATGGATATTTGATTAACGGCTTGGTCCTACTGATATCTTTTGTTAGGTGTCAGGTGCTTCGCTCCTTACTACACCAAATTCATTACACACATTCATGTACCCGAATCCAAAATATAGCTGCCGATGCCCTGTCCCGAGCGAATTCTCTTTCACAAGTTTCCCGAAGCGGACGTCTACGGTGCCACAATGCCTCGGTACGCTTCACTACTTCCGATCCCATTACCCTGGCTGCAGCTCGCTCGTTGGCAGCGAAATCGCAATAGGAGGTTGTGATAAAGCTCTTTGATCGAGTTTGTGTCCTTTTTGGCCCCCTTCAGGCGTCCCTTCAGCGTCGCGGTTCCGGCATAATTCTAACCGCTTTTAGGTATCCAGTAGGTAGGGGTCATTCCTTCATGTTTAAGCCCCGACCACAAATTGAATTATAATACTGGAATATAAGTAGCTTGTAATTTTTTTTTTTTTTAAAGGTTCTTTCATTCTGCTTTCTTTCTAATTATGCAAATGTCTAAGCATCTGGGGTCAGTCCCACCCCATGGGACAACCCCCAAATGCGTTTTTTTGAGTTTATAAACTCATATTTTGGTCAGATCACACATGGAGTACTGTATACAGTTCTGGTCTCCTGTGAACAAGGCAGACATAGCAGAGCTGGAGAGGGTTCAGAAGAGGGCAACTAAAGTAATAACTGGAATGAGGGAACTACAGTATCCAGAATAATTATCAAAATTAGGGTTATTCACTTTAGTAAAAAGACGACTGAGGGGAGATCTAATGACTATGTATAAATATATCAGGGGTCAGTACCGAAATCTCTCCCATCATCATTTTTATCCCCAGGACTGTAACTATGACGAGGGGACATCCTCTGCATCTGGAGGAAAGAAGGTTTGTACACAAACATAGAAGAGGATTCTTTACAGTAAGAGCAGTGAGACTATGGAACTCTCTGCCTGAGGAGGTGGTGATGGTGAGTTAACTAAAAGAGTTTAAGAGGGGCCTGGATGTATTTCTGGAGGGTAATAATATTACAGGTATAGTTAGTAGAGATGATGTTAGTAGAGAGTCGTTGATCCAGGTAGTTATTCTGACTGCCTGACTAGAGTCGGGAAGACATTTTTTTCCCCTTAAAGTGACGAAAATTGGCTTCTACCTCACAGTTTTTTTTTTTTCCTTCCTCTGGAATCAACTTGCAGGCTAACAGGCTGAACTAAATGGACAGATGTCTTTTTTCAGCCTTATAAACTATGTTACCATTATTGTATTTGAAAAACTTAATAAAAACTATTTGATTCAACACAGAATGATGTTCTGCCTGTTCTGCAATGGCTCCTCCCTGCCTGCTGCAGCACTAATTGGCTCATTCAGGCTGTCAGCCTGTGAGCCAATCAGGGCAAGCGCCTCCCCCCCGCCACTTCCTCTCAGGGTCATGCCATCATCCTTCTTCTTCCTCCCTAGTGCTTTTTCCCGCCAACATGTGCAGTAAAATGGCACTGCGCGCCGGTTTACTGGATTCAAGGTTTGGGTTCGGATGCCAGACAAAATGTTGGAAAGTTTGTAACAAACAGAGTTCATTAAGAACTGGTTCACTCATCTCTAGCTAAAACTAATAAATATATATTTTTTTGTGAGTGTGCACGTAATCTGCCATACTATTGCTAAAACTAGAAACTACATTTTAGCTATAAGATTTTTATTTTCTTTCTTTCACTTTTATATTCAATCTTTTTAATTTTTTATGATTTTTTTTTTTACTTACAGCTTACATTTAATATTACAGGTAGCACAAGGCATTCTTACATAAAGAACAGCACACCCCTGCTGGCTTTTTGACTTTACATTGAGATGGATCGCTGTAACACCTTGTTACAGCAATGCCACACAGGGAGACCACTTTGGCTGTTCGGGATACTTATAGTGACCACAGCTGTCTAAAGACAGCAAAGTCACAGTGATCTGTAGCGCCACGGGAGCCAGCAGATTGTAATGTAGTCCACTTTTATACTTTTGGTTACAGATAAGAGCTAACTGCCAACATGTATATAGTCATGCGGCAGTAAGCAACAGGTTCAACTCGCAATATGCTATGGGAAAAAATAGATGTCTGCCCCTTATACACACATAAGTTAATGTCATGAAAAACAATGGCTTGTTTTGCACAAGCGTCCAAAACTATGCGTTAATGCCTACCCGTATTTATACACATAAAGTGTTAATTATGAGAAGAAACAGTGACTTGTTCTGAATGAGCCTGTGAAAATTCTCCCTTTTAATTGGGAGCAGCAACAGTACAGTGTGGATGTGGAAATGGTATGGTAATAATGGCATGTGGTCTCAATAATAGCCGCAGCAGAATAGCATGGAACAGACAAGATACTGCCTTGTCTGTTCCATGCTATTCTGCTGCTGCTACTATGTGTGCGGCTGTTTAGGGGTAGTAGTAATAGTGATGCCTGTGTAGCGGTAATGGTAGTGGCAGTAGGGGGATTAGCAGCAAGGAGTGGCAGCAGCATCCTTACGGTATGGAACATAATGAAAGGCAGGCAGGCAGTGGCATAGTCATGGCAACAGCAGCAGCCATACGGTACATAATATGATAGTAGGCAGGTAGACAGCAGCAACAGCCATACGGTTTGAAACATGATGGTAGGCAGGCAGACAGACAGGAGCAGTGAAATGATGGTAGAGGCAGCAGACATATGGTGCTGTACAGAACATGATGGTAGGCAGGCAGACAGCAGCAGTGGCATGATGGCAACAGCAGTCATATGGTAGGGAACATTATAGGTGAACAGGCAGACAGCAGCAGCTGCATGATGGGGCACCATTAGCAAGGACAGATCTATTCATCGGCCTCAGCCAAAGATGCATAAAAATTCTCATGGAACTATGCCTCATTCATCGCAGGATTGGAGATGGGGCCTCCTGGTCAGACACGCGAACGGCAGGCATTTGCTCAACAAAAGCTGTGGCAAGCTGTGTACACAGTGTATCCTGGTAATAAAGTAATTTGGCCTCCCTTTCAGCAACCAAAAAAAATCTCCAAGTTTTCTTTGATAGCGAGGGTCTAAAACATGGCTATCCAGCAATCAGATTGCTTGATGGTAAGGGTGCTGGCACACAGAGTATTTGGGATACAGTTACTGCATCAACAAACATGCATTCACAAAACAGTTTTTGAATGTAGCCAGCAGAAATGAATTAAATAATTTAGATGATTTCGCCTATGCACAACACTAGTGTCTAAATAGCTGCTTAACTGGCTAAACACTGAGTTATGAATGCATGTTTGTTGATACGGTAACTGCGTGCAGTCAACTAAACGCTCCAGAGGGTGTTCCTTACAACATAAGAGTGGCTGAAATGCAAAGACCATCTCCTAGACATGGTCAACACCCTCTGCAAGCCACTGTACTTTTTCAAAAAGTATTGCACGACTAAATTGATCATGTGCACTATGCAGGGAGCATTTGTTATTTCCACCAAATGTACCATGACCACGATGGTCGTGCTATTGTCACTGACCACCTTGCCTAGTTGGAGTTGGTCGGAAGACAACAATTGATGGCTGACGACAGAGCAGAGTAGGAAGAGTATTCTGCACAGGAGAAGCAGTAACTGATGATGACGACATCAAGGAAACTGTACTGCATGTGGATGTGGCCTGGCTGCCGCAAAGGAGACCTGGAAAAGGATGACACCCTTGTTGTGCTAGTTGGCAGCAACTTTTATTTTTCCACAGTAATTGATGATGCCACATCATGTGCTGCAATAGAACTGTGGTGCCTACGTATGGGTTTAATGAAAAGGGAACCAGTCGGCACTTCACCTTAATCCACGTTGCACGGGAAGGGCCAATCCCCAACGAACAATCGAACAAGATGTCCCAGCAAACGTGTAATTCCAGACTTTACTTCTTTATTTTCATATATCAAGATTACAATCCAGTGTCTCCCAGATGCGTTTCGGCAATTAAGCCTTCATCAACAGGTCACCTGTCACCTGCAAGCCTCTCCTCTTTATTGCTGCCGCTGCCACCACCTTCCTCCTCTGATGTTACCTTCTCAGCACCCCAATCTGTCTCCCAGGTCCCGTCCAACACACAATTATTGTCATCCTCACCCTCCATGCCACTTTTATCAGATGTGATATGTCATCGTAAGCTCCTTGGCCCACCTCCAAATTCCCTGCTCTGTATTTGACCGGTGTGCCACTGTCGCTATCACTGTCCCTACCTGTGCCACTACAACCACCACCACCACTGCCCCTACCGCCACCACAGTGGCTACAGGGTCCACTACTACCACCAACACTGCTATGCATGGGGTCCCCGCCTCCCTCCCATGGCAGTCCAAACACTGACTGTTATTATACAACTCATCAACAGGGTGACTATCTTAAGTATCTTCACTGCGCCACTAGGAGAGGTCAGTGAAGACAGAGAGGATGCAACTGAAAGGCCTCTATGGAGTTGCAAGTTGGAGGAATAGAAGGAATGCTGTGACGCCTCGCTCCGATCAAACACGGTATGACCATGGGCATGAGGCCTTACTCAGTTTTTTTTCTGCACGAAAATCAGTGCTGAAAAAACACATGTAATCCACAACGTGTGCAGGTAACCTGCACATGATAGGGATTATGTGTTGTTTTTCTGCGCAGATACTCGTGTGGGAAAACAGCAATGCTGGGGCGCATATACTGCTTGTGCAGTTGGTTCTGCTACACAGGGGCCCAGCATGGGAGGAACTTACCTTTGTCTTCCAGTTGACATGGAGCAAGGCAGGATCGTTCAGTGCTCGGGGAGGAAGGTCCTGCGCTGTATTGAAAGGACACTATGAAAACTCCAGTACAGATTACGGCCCTTTGATTATGTCATCAATGGGAGGAGTCAGAAAAGGAAGCCTATACAGCTGTCCCTGGTGTAGGGAAATGTGAATTGTTGCTAAGAGTGCGTTATGTATATGTATGTAGCAGGCTGTTGTGTGTAACAGAACTGTATGTATGTAACTGAACTGTGCAAGTAGCAGAGCTGTATGTGTATTGTGTGTATAGCAGAGCTGTGTGTGTACCAAAACTGTGTGTCGCAAATCTTAAAAATAATCTAGCAGAACAAGAAGCACAGCATGGAGCAACACAGCAATGGAGAGAAATTTATTTGGATAGGTACATTTAATGAGGTGACCACATGCACCATTGCTGGTTGTTACAATGGTCAGCAGATGACATGGTAAAGGTAACAGGAGCTATTCACCTCCATGCTACACCCTAAAGTTACTGACCTTGAACCCTCCACTTCCGTAAAACACCAGTAAACAACATTCCATGGAGCGGAGCCTGACAGTGAATGGAGTGAGACGCACATCTCAGTAGCTCCTGCAATAATCCTTATTTCCAGACTGCTAAAAGTACTTACTAACCTCGATTAATCGGGAGTGCCGAACTGTCTGAAGGAGAGGGGTGCAAGAAACGGTCTTAAGAATGCCGAAGAAGGGAAAAACTCAGTTGAAACCAGAGAAGGAGACGCGGAACCAACATGGCGCTGATGAAGATGGAGGGAGAAATTTGCCGGATGCCACGCGTCAGGGCATAGCAGCGAAGCTGGAGAAGTTCGCACAAAAGTCCCAGAGAGGGATGCGAGAGCCCTGGGGAGGCTTGGAGGGGGTGCAATCTGCATCCAAGGAGGCTGACCAGTCCTCTGAGGAGGATCAACAGGACGATAGCACAGAGGTGAGGGAGCAAGGGGAAGCACTTGAGGAGCCCACCCTGAAAGATGTGATGGCGGCCATAGCTGGATGTAATTCCACCCTTAAAAGCCTAAACCTGCAGTTTAGGCGTCTCAAGGACATCTCCATAATAAGGCAAGACCTACACAAAGTCGCAGAATGCACCACAGAGGTGGAACGCCGTGTCTCAGAGATTGAAGATGGCGCAAAGCTGCTGCATAAAGCAACTAAACTTGCTGCGAGGCACATTGAATCACTATTTGCTAAAACAGACGGCCTTGAGAACCGGTCACGCCGGAATAATATTAGGCTCATTGGGATCCCTCAGAAGGCGGAGGGTGAGAATCCCACAGAGTTTATTGAAAAATGACTGGCGACGCACTTCCAGGATAAAGGCCTATCGCCTCATTATGCAATCGAAAGGGCGCACCGTGTCCCCACCAGGCCTCTGCCCCAGGGAGACCCCCCAGACCTATCATTACTAAGGTCTTGCACTTTAAGGATAGAGACACTATTATCCGTCAATCTCGTGACCACCCTGAGCTCACTATCAACGGGGTCAAGATTTCTATTTTTCCGGATTATTCGTCCGAGGTTCAGAAACGGAGGGCTCGATTTGTAGAAATAAAGAAAAGTCTCCGTGGACTACAAATACCATACTCCATGATTTTCCCCGCTAATCTGCGGGTAGTGGCCCAAGTAATCACGCGGTTTTTTGAGGACCCGGAATCGGCGCTCCAATGGTTGGATCTAAATGAGAGACAGCTAATGGGAGAATACATGAAAGATACATGTTAACAGCCACAAGACATAGACATACATATCTGTTAGCAAAATACAGGAAAGATACATGTCTGGTTGGGGGCCGCACAGAATCATATCGAGGGCCGCAGGTTGTGCACCCCTGCTTTAGAGGCATTGTCACATGCTCCGTTGCATCCAGTGACTGGCTTCAGTGGTGTTGTGGTTACTAGTCTCTCCCTACTGCTGAGCCCCACCCCTTTTCCGCCACTTCAGAAAAGTATTGAGAAGCTCAAAAAGTTGCAAATTATGGTGCAAATATGATGTTTGCCATAGTTTGTGACTTTAAACCCACTGATAAATGCTCCTCACAGTTTTTCTTTCTTTTTTTTTTTTAATACTCTTCTATACTTTTTTTGCTTTGCACTACACTGTCTTTGTGTAGTGCTTAGGTTATAACACAGTTTGTAACTATTAAAGGGGTTATTCAATATTACAAACAGCCCCACCATGTGCCGGGCTGGGGTGGAGCAGCCAATGGCAGACGGGGACGAGCCTTCACAGCGTCACCCACGATCCTAGAGAGGCTCGTCCCCGCCTGTCATTGGCTGCTTAAATCCCTACCGACACTGGATGTTTTCATCAGGGAGAAGCGGCGGTGTGGGGTCCAGGAGCGGCGCAGGGAGCGGGGTAAGTATATTCCCTCTGAGGGGCCCAGCTCATGGGGGGCTGTTTGTGAAATTGGATAACCCCTTTAAGATCTCTTCATGTACTGAGTGTTAAGTTCACTTGGAGTGATGTGTTTTTCCCTAGATTGTGAGCTGAGTCTAGAGCAAGCGCTTCATCAATCAGTGTTTATGACATCGTTGTCCTCTGATCCCGGCCATCGTATTCATCTGTGCTGGGAAAAGCAATGCCTTCTTCTTCCCGAAGTGTCAGCATATACTGCCAAGACTGTCAGCAAGTGGAATGCTGAAGAAGTAAGATTATATATTATTTTAAAATGTGTTTTCCCCCTTTGCATCTCTGTGGACCAGTGAAGCAACTCTTGCAGATGAGGCTGGAAATTAAATAAGTTCCAGCAGTTGCTTAGAGGAAAATGTCTCATATTTTAGTCCTGACTGGTCTGTTTTATGAAAATGCTTGTATGGCTCCTAACTTAATAATTCTGGAGCATATTTGTATGTAACGTTGCATTGTGTCGTTGGTTCCTTTGTTATTCTTCTAGAAATGTCTGAATAATTTGACAACTGGGTGTTATCATATCTCTTGTTAAAGGGGTGTGTCCTTGCACAGTCTTATACTTTCAGCACAGATTGGAAAGTGTTAGCGTGTAGGGAAGGGATACATCCCCAAGTGCCAACACCCACTGGTCAACTTACTGTATGCATAAACTCCCAGGTGGCATAACAGAGGATTGGCACAGCAGAAAGTTATAAAAAATATAACTCAGAATTGTTGTATTTACTAAAGTAGACAGGGTTGGAGTGATGACAAAGCCAAAGGGTTTTTTGGGTGTTTAATAGAGATGCCTTATAATCAGGATAGCTCATCAATATCAGATGAATCCAGTAAACGCTGCATTTCGTCACAGCTTACCAAGCACAGCGCCATCCATTACATAGCAGCTGTGCTTTGTATTGCAGCTGAGGCCCATTCTATTGTAAAACACCCTTAGGCCTCATACACACTTGAATGGGTCCATAATCCGGAGGTGCGGTGCGGAATGGAGGCACAGAAGCACTACGGCAGCCGCACGGATGTTGCCTGTGCGTTGGGGACCGCAAATTGTGGTCCCTAATGCACGGAATGGCCGTGTGAATGAGGCCTTAATTTCATTATATATATATATATATATATATATATATATATATATATATATATATATTGCACTTTTTAAGAACAAGTTGGAATGGAATGCATCTTTATATGTGTGAATGTAGTGATGATAACAATATTAGGGCAAAAGGATACGTTTATTGTGGAGAACTGTACAATTGAAAGGAGGCTCTAGTGCCCTGTCGGACCACTTTTAACCTCAATTCAAGATGAGATACGGTTGGGCATGGGGGCATATATATGTTCTGTATGGTATCCTGCGGCACATTTGTCCACAGATCTTGCACACTTGTAGATGGCCAAAGGTGGCGTCCCAGTCGGTTTCAGAAATGGTCGTTTTTTGTTTTTTTTTATACAATTTATTTTGTTTCGTTTTGTACTGGTTAAAACAAATGTATTTCAAATAGAAACCTGATTTAAATAATGTCATTTTGTGAGGCTACATTTCCTATTTCATAAAATAAGGTGTGTGAGAGTACATACTAGCAGAGAACACAGGCCATTGTTACTCTTATTTCTTTATTTTGCAGGTTGCTCTGTTTGTCCAGCAGCTGCCAGGCTGTATGGAACAAGCATCTGTCTTCAGAGAAGAGGTATATTATTTCACAATATAACTTGTTGATTAAGATTTTTGGGGATAACATTGGAAAAAATCACAGCAATTCTGCTAGTGTGTTTTGCTTTTTCTATTATGCCAATCGCCTTTAATCTATGCATTAGTAATGCTTTTCTTTCTAACTGCTTAGATGTCATCATAGTGGGTGCCTGTTTGTCAATCAGCACCACGTTACCTGGTGATCACATGGCCACAGCCTCTAAGCCTGTGTGATCCATTATGTATATGTATGTCATAATGCCTTGAGTTAAAGGGGTTGTCTATGTTCAGGGCTGAACCCGGACATAAGCTCCCCTTCACTCCTTTACCACGTAGGAGTGGAGCATCTGAGAATTTCTTTCCCCCGAATCTCCCCTTGCCTTGTGTTGCATCGCGCAGGGCAAGGTCTGTTTGTTGTGAGCCAGTGACGTACCGGGCTTCACATCATTATGCTAGGCAGGCACTTCCGCCTAGCAGTGATCCCGGTGATGTCACCGGTAAAAATGGGCGGTGTATAGCGCTGTTCTGGGCGGTTTTAGAGATGGGTATCACTGAAAAACACTGTAAATGATTTTTAACATAAAAACCTGATTTAAACAGTGGGTCATTTTCTGACTAGAGATCCCCTTTAATAATGACATGGACAGGGGCACTTGTATGTTTAACCCTTGATGTTGGTAACATTCTCTAACCACAATTTCATATTTTATGGATTCCTACAGCAAATTGATGGCGAGGCCTTCCTCCTGCTTACTCAGACAGACTTGGTGAAAATCTTGGGACTCAAATTAGGACCTGCTCTAAAAATCTACAACTCTATTCTTATGTTCCACAATTTAGCCCAGAACTAATGAGACAGTGGTCAGTGAGAACAAGACTGTAACAAAAGGCGACCCATGCCAGCTTCACCTTTCACTACCTTTGTTTAAGGAGTATTCTACACCTTATGCAAGACTTGAACAGTCCTGAACTGCAATCAGCCATGTTATTTGGACAATGCGCTTTGTTTGCTCCATTGCTATGAAACCTGCTTCATCAGTGTGCAGAGTAGGAGTCCTATAGCACTGAAGAGCGTGATGAACTTGTTGCTGTGGTGCCTTACTGCTTTTATTCCTAGTTTTTTGTTCACTAGGGGGTAATATTTTCAGTTTTTCATCAAAGAAGTAAAATGTTTCTGTTGTCATCTCTGTGTCTTTATTTCAAAGTTCTCTATTTCTATTGTAAACTGAAGAATTTAGTTTTTTTTTCTTTCCTGGGTTGGAAACTTATTCAGGGATTGACTAGAGTGAGTAACTAGGGCGACTTTCAAAGTAGCGTTTTGGCTTTCCGTTTGAGATCCGTTCAGGGCTCTCAGAAGCGGTCCAAAACGGATAAGTGTTTCCCTAATGCATTCTGAATGGAAAAGAATCAGCTCAGAATGCATCAGTTTGCCTCCGTCCAGTCACCATTCCTCTCTGGAGGCAGACACCAAAACACTGCCTGCCTGACGAAGCGGAGCCAAACGGATCCGTCCTGGCACACTATGTAAGTCAATGGGGATGGATCCGTTTTCTCTGACACAATCTGGCACAATAGAAAACAGATCTGTTTCCCATTGACCTTCAATAGAGTTCAAGACTATAGAAGACATAATACAACCGGATCCGTTCATGACGGATGCATGCGGTTGTATTATTGTAACGTAAGCGTTTTTGAAGATCCATGATGAATCAGCAAAAAACGCTAGTGTGAAAGTTGCCTAATTTAAGCAACCGGTGTTCTAGATTTAAACAGAACCCTAAACAATGATAACCAATGGGCATTCTAACCTCTTAATAACCAGGCCAATTCTTTTTTTAACTTTCTGTTCACATATCCATGTGGGGGCTTATTTTCGTGGCATAATTTGTATTTTTTAATGGCACCACTTAATTTATATCTTATATTGGAAAATGGGGGAAAAATCCTTTGTCGGATGAAATTGGAAAAAATACCCCTCATATTCATGTTTTTTTGGGGTTTTCTTGTTATGGTGTTCACAGTGTGCCAAAAATGATGTGATGATACCAAATTTATGTAGCTTTTATTGTGTTTAACTACTTAAATAAAATAAAAACTTTTGAATCTGGGGATGAATCCGTATAGTGGCATTTTTAATGTATAAAATCAATTGTATATGTTTATGTCTACCCACAAGACCATTGTAAAGGTATAGAGGGCAGACATATATGAATTATTGAATATGAATATTAATTGTTTGAGTTCATGTCGTAACAAAAAGGTTAATCCAATCCAGATTTTCCATTTAACACAATGGAACAGACGCCTGATGGGATATTTAAAGCCGGTGAAAATGAAGGGGGTATTGACCACTGAAGAAGCAGAAAGTATTATCTCCGAAACGCATCTGGTGCGAATAAGCCCCCCTATCCATTTATATGGAGACAAAAGGCGGCATGACCTACATTTTTTGGAGCGCTCCAGGAACTACTGGGAGGATTAAGAAAGCATTGATCCGGAATATAATCAAAGCAGCGGCAGTCTACCGGTCAATGAATTACTATTGAGGAACGACAACTAAGCTGGGCATTCGACAAAACGTCCATTGCATTTATCGCAATCGCACTTAAGAAGTCACAAGCGGGAGTAGAGAGGACGCTGAAACCCAGCACACATGGGACGCCACGATAGTTTGCAGGTTCTTCCTCCACTCTTGTGAAAACAGTCGCTGTAGTGCGAGACCTCGGACCGGTTTAACTATAATTAGCGCAACTTTATTCTGACACTGGACAACAAACAGTGAGTAATTGATGTTGCCTATTTGCGCTAATTACTGCTGCAGACGTATGCTTTACCCAGGACAGCTTATTTAGCCATATTAAAAACATCAATGGGGAATGCGCATATATGAAATACGCATGTGTCTTTATAGCTTCTACAATTAATACAGCATCGATACAACGATTTGGATACTTGCTATTGAAGAACATTATTGTCTAAACAGCTGTTACAATTCATCGTCGATTTAACAACTTGGACACAAGCTATATATGGACAACTATGTGGCGATAATTAAATTCTATTTCTTGTACATTCCATTGGGGGACACAGACCACGGGTATAGCTTAGAGCAGTGGTGGGCAAACTTATTAGTCAACTGAGCCGAATATCAACAAAACAGCGATTTAATTTTTTCTCAAAGCCAAATTTTTTAAACGTAAACTATATAGGAAGGTACATTGTTATTAATTTAATAAGAGTATTCCTAACCATCTTAACATATCTTTCTCAATCCTCGACACTACATCTTTCACTCTACAACGTTTCACCCTATAAGACGCACGTAGGTTTTAGAGGAGGACAATATGAAAAAAAAATTTTTCATTACACCTCAGGTCGAACCACTAATCAGACCCCCAATGTTAATAAGACCTCCCTCAGATCAGACGTCAGCTCAGACCCCAAAGTAAATGACCCCCAATCAGACCTCAGATAAGAGCCCCATGCCTCTCATCATCCATGATACCTCTCATATCCCCCATTATGATTCTCATCACCCCATTGCCTCAGATCAGCCCCAAGTTTCATAAAATAAAAAAGCACTTACCTCTCCTGCTCCTGGATGCCGCTGCTCCTCACCACCCTCGCTCTGTATTCCTCCTGCTGTCGGCTGTGCTTTGAACTGGCGTGCACAGCGTGACGTCAGAAAGCGCCTCACACTGTGCGCAGTCCTGCACAGCCTACAGCTGAGGACCAGGAAGCTGTGAGTACAGAACCTTCACTGCTTCCTGGTCCTCCCCCTCCTGCCGATTTTTGCCACAGGCAACAAAAATGTGATCGCACTGTACATGTGAGCCTGCACCTGGAAGAGCCAGTATCAAGGGGCTTAAGAGCCACATGTGGCTCTAGAGCCGCAGCTTGCTGACCACTGGCTTAGAGTATTAGTAGGAGGGACACTATGCAAATGAAAAGCTCCTCCTCCTCGGGCTATACCCCCCGGCTCCAGCAGGAGAAACTCAGTCTTTGCTTAGTGTCCGGTGAAGGAGGTTGACACTATCACTATCTCTACTCCGGTTTGTTGTTTTCTTTCTAGATGGGGACACAGGTCAGCATGGCGCTTTCCTGGTCCCCCATAGAGTGCCCACCGCCGTCTTGGACGCTGCCTCCATTGCCGCCAGAAGAAGTAAAGTGGATCCGGGCTTGACCTGCAGCTCCGGTTACCCACCCGCCACTGGGTCACCTGCTGCCACCCTCCACCAGAGCACTGCACTCCTGGGTAAGGAGTCATAAGTCTGAAGAGGTGCATCCCTGCTGGTCCTGGAGTCGAGGGAGAAGACTGCAGGAGCAGATAAGTATTGCCTGCATCCCTGCCAATCCCCCCCCCCCCTCCTTCCCTTCATCCTCATTACTCCTGAGGCTGCCTGGGTGAGCTACAGAGATCGGAGTCTTTCTGGGGGCATGTTGGGCACTTTATTAGGGGCACATATTGCCTGCCTTTAAGGCAGGCTTGGCAGCGACACTTCTGCCGACATCGGAGTCGGGGACTGTACTCACCGCGGCAGCCGCCGGCGGCGCTTTCCTCCCCACACCCCGGGGATATTATCCCCCGATACGCTGTGCGGATCGGGCCCTGGTGGCGACGGCATCCGTATTTCATAAGGCGCGCACGCGCTCTTTTTGCGTCATTATGATGCGGCCGGGGGGAGGAGCCTCGCGTTCTGCTCTGGCGCTTCCTCCTTGCTGTGTACGGCCGCGGGGGGTTATTGTACAGCCCCTAACTCTCGTGTGACTTCCCCTGCTCCTCTCCGCCGGAGGTCTTCTGTTGCCGGTGTGAGGGTGATGTAGGTGACGTCTGTCACTTAATCGATCGCTAGTTTTCCATGGGCTGATCTGATTGATTAGTGGGCGTCCCTTTCTTGAACAGGGTGATAGGACAGCCCAGATGACCCTCAGTGGTCTGGGGTGCAGTCTTCAATTCTGTGGCTGTCGAAGGACAGAGTGGTTCAGTTCCACCTTTTGGGCGCCATTGCAGACATCTGGTAGGAGATCTTTATACTCCTTATTTGTCAGCCATTATGCCTAAGCCTGGGGTTCCCCCTTAGTCTGCCAATGCCACTTCTCAGGCCCCGCCGGGGCCCTGTAAGGTGTGCCTTCAGCCCTTTTTCTGTCGCCTGTGACTCGTGCCCTGCTACTGGACACAGCGGTATCCATCTGGGCGGCCGCGGATCTGGCCTTAGTAGCCAAGGCAGCCATGGTCCTTGAGGAGCGTGCGGCGGCTACCTTTTCTGTGGCGCCCCCCACTCCATCTCCTCTCAGTGATTCTCAGAGGACGCCTAATCACTAAGAGGCAGCTTGGGCGGCAGCATTCCTCCTCGGATGACTCCGCTTCTCCCCCCGCCCCGCCTAGAGGCGCGTCCGGACGACTCTCCCTCTCTCAGGGAGCACAGGTCTGAAGGGGAATTGTCCGGCTCGGACGAAGTCATGGAGCGGGACGCCCCGCCTTGGCCTTCCACCATAATAACTATCTTTGTGGCGGCTGTCCGTGACACCTTTAATGCCTGAGACGGTCGTTTTGCCTGTCCATGGGGAACTCTCCACGGTCATAGCTAAGGCCTGGAACCGTCCTCATCCAAGTTCTCTGCCACCAAACGCATGGATATGCTTTATCCTTTTCTTCAAGATAGTGTGGAGAAGTGGTCTTCTCCCCCTAAGGTGGATTGCCCCGGTGGCCAGATTAGCCAAAAATACGGCTCTTTCTGTACTAGATGGTTCCTCTTTGCAGGACGCGGTGGACAGGCGTCTGGATTCCCTGACCGCATCCATTTTCTCTCTGGCGGGCACGTCCCTGCGGGCCTGCCTTTGTCTCACCATGGGTTACCAGAGCCCTTTCAGTGTGGTTACAGTGCCACCACCAAGAAATGGCCGTACTAGATGCGTCTGCTGACACGCTGGTCTTGATCTCTCCAAATATCTCAGGCTTTCATCTTCCTATGCGAGGCTTCCAGGGACATTAGTTCCCTCTTTGCCCGCATCTCTGCCCTCTCGGTCATTCAGCGCAGAGAGCTCTGGTTGAAGGTATGGAATGCTGACGCTGTTTCTACGCATTCCCTTGCTCACCTTCCCTTTGAAGGGTCCAGACCTTTTTTTGGGGGGTTCAGCTGGACGAATTCATCTCTACCGCGACAGGGGACAAGAGTACACATCTTCCGCAGCCCAGAGCCAAGCGCTCCCTTCGGTCCAGGGCTTCTGGTTCCCGGTACCAGTCCTTTCGTCGCTTCCCTTCCAGCAGGGCGTCGTCTGCTTCCTCCGCTGGGGGGGTCTCAGGACTCCCGCAAGAAGCCTTCCTTAAGCCCCAGACTTCCGGGCGCCAGAAGGCTCAGTCAGCCCGTCCTGATGCTCCCACGCAGGCTTCCGCATCCAGGGACGCCCCCACCCCTTGCGGTGGGGGGCCGCCTGCTCGCTTTTCAGCAGGTCTGGAGGGCTCCTGTTCAGGTGCCCGTGCCTCATACCTTTTGAGGGCTGTCTCTTCCCTTCTGAACCGGGGGGTTATTGCCCCAGTTCTCCCAGTAGAACAAGGCACAGGTTTTGATTCAAACCTGTTCGTGGTCCCACAGACGGAAGGATCACTGCGGCCGATCCTGGGTCTGAAGCTACTCATCTAGCTTCTGCGGGTGCGGAGATAGGACACCTATCTGCACGCCCCGATCGCAGAATGTCAACATCGTTTCTGCACTTTGCCGCTGGCAACCAGAACTTTCAGTTGTCGCTCTTCCCTTTGGGATAGCAACCACCCCTCGGGTCTTTACCAAGATCCTCGCACCGCTCATGGTGCTTCTTCGCTCCAGGGGCATTACTTTGCTGCCTTATCTGGACGACATTATGATAAAGGCCCTCTCGCTTCCGCAGGCCGAGGACAGCGTCCGGATCACTGTTCGGACTCTGGAACAATTTGGTTGGCTGATCAACTTTCCAAAGTCGTCTCTCCTCCCCTCCCAGAGACTCTCCTTCCTGGGGATGTTTCTGAATACCTCGGCTGCCAAGGTGTATCTTCCAGACTCCAAGTCCTCCCAGATCCAGGAGTGCATGTGGGTCCTGGGTCTTATGGTGGCCTCCTTCGAGGCCGTGCCATATGCCCAATTTCACACCCTTTCGCTTCAACAGGAGATCCTTTACCTCTGGGACAAGACCTCTCGGGTTCCGGACGCTCGTGTCCGCCTGTCTCTGCGGGTTCGGGCATCTCTTCCTTGGTGGCTGTCCCTTCAGAATCTGACATCGGGGAGGTCCTTTCTCCTGGTCTCTTGGACGATCATCACCACCGATGCCGGTCTCCTGGGTTGTGGCGGCGTTCTCCGGTCCCTCACGGTCCAGGGGGTTTGGTCGGCGGCGGAGTCTCTACTCCCGACCGACATCCTAGAACTGAGTCCAATTTTTCACTCCCTCTCCCATTGGACCCCTATCCTGGCCGGCCGCCCGGTGCGGATCCAGTCAGACATTGCCACGGCTGTGGCTTACATCGATCTCCAGGGTGGGATCTGCAGCCGGGCGGTGATGCAGGAAGTGAAGAGGATCCTGCAGTGGGCAGAGTCTCACGTTCCGGTGTTGTCTGCGGTGTCCATCCCGGGAGTCGACGACTGGGCAGCGGACTTCCTAAGCTGCAGCAAAGTGGATCCAGGCGAGTGGTCTCTAATTCAGACGGATTCGAAGACGTCTGTCACAGGTGGGGCCGTGGACTTGATGGCGTCCAGGCTCAACCACAAGGTTCCGGTGTTCCTGGCTCGTTCTCGGAATCCAAAGGCGCACGGGGTGGAAGCGCTGGTGTCTCCGTGGAAGGACTTCAGCCTCCTCTATGTCTTCCCTCCACTTCCTCTGCTACCGAAGATTCTGCGCAAGATCGAAGCGGAAGGGATTCCGACCATTCTCATTGCCCCGGATTGGCCTCGTCGCGTATGGTTCTCGGACGTCGCTCGGATGCTGGCAGACGCCCCATGGCCTCTTCCTGACAAAGAGGATCTCCTGTCTCAAAGACCGCTCTTCCACCGGAATTTACGGTCTCTTCGTTTAACGGCGTTGCTGTTGTAACCTCCATTCTGTAAAAGAGGGGGCTCTCGGATTCTGTGGTTAGAACCATGATCAGGGTGAGGCAGCCGGCTTTCTCTAGGATTTACTACCGTACCTGGAAGGCCTTCCTGCTTTTTGTGAAAACTCGGGGTTCCCTCCCCTTCGTTTTTTTCCATTCCAGTGATTCGAAGATCTCTCGCTCTCCTGGGTCCGGTGAAGACCTTTCTGCAGGGGGTGGCACGTTCGGCCCCTCCGTACGTCCCCACTTTTGCCTCCGTGGGATCTCATTTTGGTCCTCCGCACTCTCCAGGCAGCTCCCTTTGGGCCTTTGAGGGAGGTCTCCCTGACTCTTCTTACCTGGAAGGTGGTCTTCCTTGTGGCCATAACTTCTATTAGGCGAGTATCGGAGCTGGCCGCTCTTTCCTGTCGGGAGCCTTTTCTGGCTTTTTCACCAGGTTAAAGTGGTGCTCCGTCCTGTTCCCTTCTTTTTGCCCAAGGTGGTATCCCCCTTCCACCTTAGTGAGGGTCTTGTTCCGCCCTCCTTTTGCCCTTCTCCGGAAAATCCTACGTAGCGCGCTTTACATTCCCTGGATGTGGTTCAGGCCCTGAAGGTGTATCTGAAGGCTACTGCCTCCTTTCGCTGTTCGTACTCCCTCATCGTGATTGCAGAAGGGCCACGTAAGGGCCTGGCGGCCTCCAAGGTCACGGTGGCGAGCTGGATCCGCTCGTCTATCGCCGCTGCTTGTCGCGCTCGTGGCAAGGTTCCCCCGTCGCAGATTACTGCTCACTCCGCTAGGGTGGTGGGAGCTTCCTGGGCAGACGCAATCGTGCCTCTGCGTCTCAGTTGGGTAGGCAGCTACCTGGCCGTCCTTACCTACCTTTTCGAAGTTTTACCAGTTATATTCGCTGGCCTCAGCTGATGCTGTCTTGGGCCGCAAGGTTTTGCAGGCTGTGGTTCCTGTTTGACAGTTGGACGTTACTCCTGGCGGTGTTGATGTTCTTTCCCACCCCATGGACTGCTTTGGGACGTCCCATGGTCTGTGTCCCCCAATGGAATGTACGAGAAAAGGAGATTTTTTGTGAAACTCACCTGTAAAATCTATTTCTCGTTGTTTCCATTGGGGGACACAGCTCCCGCCCATTCTGTTTGTTGCAGGAGGGGTTCTGTTCTGTTTGTGGTTGGGCCTCATGGCCTTGGTCTGATGGTTTCCATTATTGGATTCTTTCTCCTTCTCCTACTGCTTTTGCAACGCCTGAGTTTCTCCTGCTGGAGCCGGGGGCTATAGCCCGAGGCATAGTGTCCCTCCTACTAATACTCTAAGCTATACCCATGGTCTGTGTCCCCCAATGGAAACAACGAGAAATAGATTTTACAGGTGAGTTTCACAAAAAATCTCCTTATGCAATATATTTAAAGTGGGCTTAAATGTATTGGAGATACGTAGGAAAAGAGTGGATATATATGTTCTATGTCTGGTCGATGTTAATAAGCCATTATCCATCTGTTTATCAATAAGGATGGATATGGAATATATTTTAACACACACGTGTATATATAACCTCCAGAGAGTAGGTATTGGTCGCCACTAATTGCCATGGTAATTACCCTAGCTTCACAGACACGCTGGTATTGATGACGACCAAGACCTTATCAGACATTTTTAGAGAATGAATAGGGAGTCATTGTATTGTGTTTTTAATTTTATTGTATTTTTAATAAATGGCCAATGCTTAGGACATCTGGATGCTCTATTGTTTCTATTTTCTTTATTTTTCCATTTGCATTTCCATACTATTTGATATTCTAATGCACCTTTAATAATAGACTGGGTGAGTCTATATAAGTTGGTAGCACCCTATTCCATATTAGCTATTGGGTGAGCCTTCACACTAATACTTTCTAGCAATTTTTTATATTTATATCTACAAAGCTGTGTGAGGGCTTGTTTTTTTTGCAGAACAAGCTGGAATTTTTTTTAATACCATTTTGGGGTATATATGACTTTTTGTTCACATTTTATTCAAATTTTTTTTTGGGGGACAAAGTGACAAAGATGGCAAATCGCCCCAGATCGGTACTAACGCTAGCCCATGTGTGCCGCCATCCGTCCATCCATGCTGCAGTTTTTGTCCGTCCGCCTCTCGGGATCTTTGCCGTGCTGGGGCCAGACCTATTCATAATAGTAAATGGGGCCGGAGAGGGCTTCGGGCGGCACACATGGGTTAGCGTTAGTACGGATCCGGCAGTTCCCCTGCCGGAACAGCCTGCTGGACCCTGCTAGCGCAAGTGTGAAAGTAGCTTTAGCATCTACCAGCGCGCATTCAATTTTTTTGCCTTGAACAGCTATATACTTGATTGCCCAATATAATAGAATGGCTGTCCAAACAGAAGTGTTGTTCTACATTTTGATTTGGACAAGATCATTTGTCCTCATCGAGGGCTTCCTTTTCCAGCCCAAAAGGGGGAGACAACAGCTGACAAAACAGAAAGTAAGCACCCACAATCACTGCTGCTATATTTCATGGTATGCTATATGTCCAGGTGTGCATGCAACACATACACGGTTTCCTTGCAGTTGAGGGTTTTCAAGTGAATAGGGCTGAGCTGCAAGTAGACCATGAGACCGATGGTCGTGACATCACTGGCCTAGAGTAAGAAACGAGAAGGCCTTCTCAAGCAGCTGATCGCCATCACTACCCCCTCCCCAATCTGGTTTTGGCTCACAATAACTGATAGAAATAACTGACCAAATAACTGAAGTATGAACTTGGTCTTTTAGTGGTCTGTTCAGGTGCAGTTTATTACCAGAACACAGATGTAAAAGTGCAGGACAGGAACAAAAGGTGAGGGAATGACGCTGAAAACTATGTTGCAAAATAAAACTATATTTCTGTTCTTATCACTTCTCCAATATATTGTCTATTAAAATCCATTTCCGGATCTATAAAACCTTTTGGCCAACCCTTCTCTCTACGCAGCATGGCTTATCTGGCATGTATAGCTGTATACCTGACTAACCAATTTAACTGTGCAATGGCAGTCCCGGAGGCCCTTTATGAGGTCATCACCCTTGATCGCTGAGGAGCTTCATTATGACAAGTGCAGTGTTCTGTCAATGCAAAGGCCCAATGACGCTTAGAATGTCAGTTAAGATTTATTTTGATTGGCATCTGCCTTCGTCAGTGGCTCCATTTTGTGACCCACAAGTGAAACACAACTGACAAAATGGAAATTGGGCAACCAGAAACATTACTGTCATCTTCCACATTATGCCATGTGTCCAGATGTACATGCAGAATCCACGCAGTTTTTTTGCACTGGAGGTTTTTGCAAGGTGGATATGGATATACCAAAATGGTCTCAATGTGTTTTAGTCCCATCTGGTGATGCAGGACCCTATTCACAGACTCACTGACAGCGCTCTCAGAAAGCATTACTGCGCCACCTCTTCTCGTGGTTCTGTTTTGGTTGCAACTACCAAGGTCTCTAAATGTCTACGTCATTCCCTATTACAAATAGAAAGGGATGTAAATTCTGGAGTACCCGGAGATTATATCCTGGCTCCCTTTAGGCAGTCAACTTCAGGTGCCAATTTCCTATGCAATACAGCAACCTGGCAGGTCAAGTTTTCTTCTAAAGCCACGAACCTGTCTAAAGCTGTCAGACGCTCCCTCTGGTTCAAAGCTTGAGTGGCTCAAACAATATTTTCAAATTGTATCTTTGTGGTCTCCCATATGAGCCAGGTAGGTTCTTTGGAGATGAGCTTGATGGGCTCATGGAAGGTCTTACGGGCAAAAAGGGTAAATCCCTTCTGCAGTCCTTTCAAGGCAGAAGGTAGCAGCGTAGGAGAAATATACAGTATCTCTGTCAAGATCCAACAAGCATCCCGGTTTTACTAGCAATCGGAGTCCCACAGAAGGACTACTCACAGAACCAGATGTAATCGCGAGGAGAGAAAGACTAAGTTCTGATGTCAGATGTTCTCAGTTAGATCCAGTGCCCAATTAGTTTCTGATTGGAGGTCATCTACACTACCTTCTAGATGCCCAGTCCTCTGCAACTTAGCACCTTTGGGCCCTAAATATCATTTTCTTCGGGTATTTAGTAGACTTTCGGAAGATTCCTCAGAACAGGTTTGCCTGGACCATCCTCTTTCCACCTGCAGAAGAATCTATTCTAGAGAACTCTTTAGAGCAGGCATCCTCAAACTGCGGCCCTCCAGCTGTTGCAAAACTACAACTCACAGTATGACCGAACAGCTTACAGGTATCAGCCTACAGCAGGGCATTGTGGGAGTTGTAGTTTTACAACAGCTGGAGGGCCACAGTTTGAGGATGCCTGCTTTAGAGGAAATGGAAAGAAAATATCTGTCCACCCCCCGACAATTTCACAAAGCAGAATCTCTCAGGATTTAAAGACTATCTACAGTACTATACATGCAGCCAGCCACCCCGCAAAAAGTTTTTGGGCTTGGTTATAGAACATCTAGATATGTGTCTTTCTTTAACTTCCACAATGCAAGAGAGGATTTTGGCAGCTGCAAGATTTCTGTTGATACCTTGACAGACAACTATCAGAACCCTCAAAGGAGTCCTGAGCCGTGTGTCATCATCCACAGATGCGGTCCCTTACAGAAAGAAGTGCACTTGGGACTGCAGCCAGAGAGGGTTAGACAGCAGGTGCTCCCTGTACATTGCTGTCTGTTGATCCCTCCTATGGTGGTGCCATTTAAGAGATGGGAATTCCTTTGTCCAGCCATTCTGGATCCTATTGACTAGATGCATCCCTAGTGGGTTGGGAAACTCGTGTAGATAGAATGCCAGTACAAGGCACTTGGGAGTCTGCAGGACAGAACATTGTCCTCAAATTTGAGCGAACCTCTAAGTCATCTGTCAAGTCCTAGTACACTTTGCTCCTAAAAGGGGGTAAGGCTTTCAGTACCAGGTCAGACAACATGACTGCAGTCTTATACATCGACAGAGAGGTATGTGATCTCAACCTCTTCTGAGAGAATTAGGAATAATCTTGACTCGGGCAGAGAAGACCTTACCCATCTTTCTGCAATTTACATTTGGGGAGCCCTCAATGTGGTGGCAGAACAACTGAGTAAGGGGTATTCAGTCCCAGGAGAATGGCCACTGAGCCCAGATTTCTTCTGTTAGGTGTCTCTGAGGTTGTGCCAGAGATAAATCTCATGACCACAAGTTTTAATGCCAAGGAGGGAAAATTTTGCTCACTAAATGAGTAGGACAATCACTTGACAGTGGATGCACTGTCCATCCTATGGAGGTTCAGGTTGGTCTATATATTCCTTCCTGTTTCCATGATACCAAGAGTATTGATTAAGATCAGGAGAGACCAGGCTATGGTAGTAGCCATCATACTGTTATGGCTGAAGAGGTTATGGTTTTCTGAACTCATGCAGATGAGTCAAGCGCAATATTAGAGACTTCGCCTGTGCACAACCTGGTATCTCAGGGTACTTGGCGCTGCCCAGATCTAAAGAGATTTAGCCTGACAACCTGGAGCCTGGCCAGCCCCTATTGCAATCAAAGGGGCTTTCTGAAGTAGTTCTGAACACCTTGCTCAAGTCTAGAGCAAACTCGAC
Source organism: Bufotes viridis (assembly GCA_033119425.1). Taxonomy (NCBI): domain Eukaryota; kingdom Metazoa; phylum Chordata; class Amphibia; order Anura; family Bufonidae; genus Bufotes; species Bufotes viridis. The sequence goes on along the minus strand of CM065591.1, from coordinate 235,909,942 downwards.
TAAAAAAACATATGCTAGAATCAAGGGAATATTTCTAGCTCGGAGAATTAACTAAATGGCTCAGATCAATCTCTAAATAATATACTGGAGTTCCTACAGAATGGCTTACACAAAGGACTCTACTTTTATAGTCCAAGTGGAAGCTATATATATTTTGTAGGCAGATCTCTTTCTTAAGAACCTTTAATCAAAAGGTTTCTCAAAGGGTCCACAAGATAAGTTTAAAGCTGGTGCTACAGTGAGATCTCTCAGCGGTCCTTAGGGTCCTGTGTGCCCATCCATTTGAGCCACTGGTGGAAATGATATGAAATTTCTGCTTTACAAAGTTGCATTTTTACTGGCCATTATATCAGCTAAGAGGCTTAGCTAGCTTCAGGCCTTTTTGGATTTTGACAATATACTACCTTCCTTCCAGATAAACTCTTGCTAAGATGCTTACCTGCCTTCTCTCCAAAGGTTTATTGCTTTGAAAATATAAACTAGGTCATTCCTCTCCTAGTGATTTTTCCTGGTCCTTCTGATTAAGAATCCAGGTTGCACTTCCTACACATTCCTAGATGTCTAAAAATGTACCTTTAAAGAACCAGTCTGTTTAGAAAGAATGAGAATGTGTTTATTCTCTTTTATGTGACTAACAAAGGCCTACAGCAATCTAAGCAAACTCTAGGTAGCTAGATTAAAGAGGCCATCAAATCATCTGTGTTCTATTTTGTCTCCTTGATGGGCATGGGTGCTGCCCTACCCACCTCTACTCTCCTGATCTGGTGTCCCAGACCTACCAGCCTTTCTCTGCTCCCTCACAGTGGGCCCAACTGCTGGAGTCATCTGACTGTTCCTTCCAGCAGCCTGCTTCTTGCCGGTAAGACCTCTCCTCTGCCATAGGGCACGTGTTTCCACTGGCTTTTAAAGGGCCAGCATGCCCTAGTTCACACCAGCACCAGCCAATTGCTGGTCACCTTTGGGCACTTAAGGCACCTTCTCCTGTTCCCCTTCCCCTCTAGCTCCTATACAGAGATATGGTCTTCACTGCATGGGAGTCACCAGGCTGCTACCTCTTTGAATAGTCCCGGTGTGGCTAGCTGCTGACCCACGGGGTCAGAGACACCAGTACAAAGCACAAAGTCAGGCAATACTCATAGTCAGAAAACAGGCAGAGGTCAGGGCATACAGAGTTTGTGTAAATCCGTGGAACTAATCTGAGGTCCGGGCAGGCAGCAAAGGGTCAGTATGATAAACAGGCAGTGGTAAGGTCGGGCAGCAGAGGGTGAGAATCAATACACAGGCAAAGTTAATCCCTCCTATGGTGGTGCCATTTAAGAGATGGGAATTCCTTTGTCCAGCCATTCTGGATCCTATTGACTAGATGCATCCCTAGTGGGTTGGGAAACTCGTGTAGATAGAATGCCAGTACAAGGCACTTGGGAGTCTGCAGGACAGAACATTGTCCTCAAATTTGAGCGAACCTCTAAGTCATCTGTCAAGTCCTAGTACACTTTGCTCCTAAAAGGGGGTAAGGCTTTCAGTACCAGGTCAGACAACATGACTGCAGTCTTATACATCGACAGAGAGGTATGTGATCTCAACCTCTTCTGAGAGAATTAGGAATAATCTTGACTCGGGCAGAGAAGACCTTACCCATCTTTCTGCAATTTACATTTGGGGAGCCCTCAATGTGGTGGCAGAACAACTGAGTAAGGGGTATTCAGTCCCAGGAGAATGGCCACTGAGCCCAGATTTCTTCTGTTAGGTGTCTCTGAGGTTGTGCCAGAGATAAATCTCATGACCACAAGTTTTAATGCCAAGGAGGGAAAATTTTGCTCACTAAATGAGTAGGACAATCACTTGACAGTGGATGCACTGTCCATCCTATGGAGGTTCAGGTTGGTCTATATATTCCTTCCTGTTTCCATGATACCAAGAGTATTGATTAAGATCAGGAGAGACCAGGCTATGGTAGTAGCCATCATACTGTTATGGCTGAAGAGGTTATGGTTTTCTGAACTCATGCAGATGAGTCAAGCGCAATATTAGAGACTTCGCCTGTGCACAACCTGGTATCTCAGGGTACTTGGCGCTGCCCAGATCTAAAGAGATTTAGCCTGACAACCTGGAGCCTGGCCAGCCCCTATTGCAATCAAAGGGGCTTTCTGAAGTAGTTCTGAACACCTTGCTCAAGTCTAGAGCAAACTCGACTAAAAAAACATATGCTAGAATCAAGGGAATATTTCTAGCTCGGAGAATTAACTAAATGGCTCAGATCAATCTCTAAATAATATACTGGCTTTTAAAGGGCCAGCATGCCCTAGTTCACACCAGCACCAGCCAATTGCTGGTCACCTTTGGGCACTTAAGGCACCTTCTCCTGTTCCCCTTCCCCTCTAGCTCCTATACAGAGATATGGTCTTCACTGCATGGGAGTCACCAGGCTGCTACCTCTTTGAATAGTCCCGGTGTGGCTAGCTGCTGACCCACGGGGTCAGAGACACCAGTACAAAGCACAAAGTCAGGCAATACTCATAGTCAGAAAACAGGCAGAGGTCAGGGCATACAGAGTTTGTGTAAATCCGTGGAACTAATCTGAGGTCCGGGCAGGCAGCAAAGGGTCAGTATGATAAACAGGCAGTGGTAAGGTCGGGCAGCAGAGGGTGAGAATCAATACACAGGCAAAGTTAAGTACACATGCAGAGAGGAAAAATGCACCTTCACTTGGAGACTAGCAAACTGGAACTAACTATTACTCAGGCATCAAAATAGTAGAATGGAGATGGGATCCACACGCCTAGCCTTGGCGCTCACCACAGAAATAAGAAACAACAAAAATAATCAATTTTCCAAAACATCAGCTGTTATTTAAGAACATCAAAAAAAATTATAAAACAGAAGGGTCCAGCAGACCTAAGCGTTTCACACTCTCAATGCTTACTCATGGTATCTAAACATAGCAGGAAACATGACATTTACAATTAACAAAGACCAATGGGAATGAACACAGAGACGTCATAGATGAAACACACAGCAAATAACTGAAAATACATAATAGCATAATAATAGCATTATTGTGGAAGAAAAAATAAGAATCGTTCAAAAATTAAATAAACATAATTAATAAAAATATGATAAATAATTTCTCTAATTAATGCCTGCCAATGCTCTTGTATCTAGCTTGTGTATCCAGAAAGTTTTTCTGGATAGTGCTGTTCCCTATTGGCAGTTGAACCAATGTTTTGTTTCTTTTTTGTGTATTCACATACATTACAGCAGCTGCCACCACAAGGAAAAGAAACAGTTTGTGACAGACAGATGTTATTACTGGCTTGTTTTGTTTGGAGAAAACTCCGATCAGTGTCAGATGTGCCTTCCTGTCAAAATTTATGCCACAAAACTCATATTTAAATGACATATTTACACCCCTACCTTGTAGAAAATAAGATCAAATGGATTACAATTCTGGAAGAGAATTATAGACGAAAGAGGATCTAGCAAGTTTGCAAGAATTCCTGACACATATTAACTCTAACCAGTGAAATATACAACTTTTAGAAAATATCATCAATAAATCAGTCAATTTTCTAGATTTAGTGATCTTTGCGGAAAATGGTTAACTGAAAAATTAGACCTAATTCAAACCAACAGATGTCAATGCCTATATAGATGTCACTAGCTGCCACCACAAGCCGTGGATTAGAAATATTCCAAAGAATGAAACAAGACTACAGTAAGTGGAATACAAGAGATTTATGAAAACGGAATATAAAGAACAGTACCTGGAAGGATCACACTCCAAAAATTAGCAACAACCGGAATTATATTACATAGTAACATAGTATATAAGACCGAAAAAAGACATTTGTCCATCCAGTTCGGCCTGTTTCCTACAAGTTGATCCAGAGGAAGGCAAAAAAACCCTGTGAGGCAGAAGCCAATTTTCCCCACTTAAGGGGAAAAAAATTCCTTCCCGACTCCAATCAGGCAATCAGAATAACTCCCTGGATCAACGACCCCTCTCTAGTAGCTATAACCTGTAATATTATTACACTCCAGAAATACATCCAGGCCCCTCTTGAATTCCTTTATTGTACTCACCATCACCACCTCCTCAGGCAGAGAGTTCCATAGTCTCACTGCTCTTACAGTAAAGAATCCTTTTCTATGTTTGTGTACAAACCTTCTTTCCTCCAGATGCAGAGGATATCCCCTCGTCACAGTGACAGTCCTGGGGATAAATAGATGATGGGAGAGATCTCTGTACTGACCCCTGATATATTTATACATAGTTATTAGATCTCCCCTCAGTCGTCTTTTTTCTAAGGTGAATAACCCTAATTTTGATAATCTTTCAGGGTACTGTAGTTGCCCCATTCCAGTTATTACTTTAGTTGCCCTCCTCTGAACCCTCTCCAGCTATGCTATGTCTGCCTTGTTCACAGGAGCCCAGAACTGTACACTGTACTCCATGTGTGGTCTGACTAGAGATTTGTAAAGTGGTAGGACTATGTTCTCATCACGGGCATCTATGCCCCTTTTGATGCAACCCATTATCTTATTGGCCTTGGCAGTAGCTGCCTGACACTGGTTTTTGCAGCTTACAATTAATTCATATATCTTTATTATAACAAAATCATAAAAACATGATTAAAATACTCTAGTGGTTATAGAAGATTTAGGACAAATTGCCCTGACAAGATATGTGCGTTACTTATGTCGGCATTACAAAGTTCTTAAGCTGCATGCTTGCAAGTATAACATTCAGGTATTACATTGTAAAGTGCATAGTGCAAACAATAATAATAATAGACCTCTGTCGCTCCACAGATTAAATTAGCAGCAGCTATATCAATCACAGTATACAATGCAATAGTACCATACCAGCCACGCGTCCAACGTCCCAACGCACGTTTCGCCTAATGCATTAGGCTGCTTATAATAGGTGTTTAGTGCCTGGAAGGATGTAGAAACTAAATAGTGGAAAATGCAGAGATGAAAAACGAGAAACACATAAATCATAAAGCTGATTTTAGTTTATCCTTTATCACTCAAAAAAGTTCAGAATATGGACAAATAAACAATGTGGTTTAAAAAAAATGGTCAGTACTTAAAAATGACCTTATTCTAGGAGTTCTTATCCCTCCCAAACCCAGTGTTATTTTTAGAAAAGCTACGAACGAGTGCATAGTTATATTACAACTGAACCAAAAGAAGATTTTAAAGATATATTCAGATGGTACGTCTTCTGCCTGGCGTGTAAAAACCGTCCACAACAGAATAACATTTTTTTTTTTTAAATGAAGTGATTTCCTATAGCAACAAATCCAATTAGAAGATTGAAGGAGAGTTGACATGCGAACATTCTGGGGTAGGCTACATGCTGGACTGCCTGTGTGGCCTCCAGAATGGGCGAAGCTATAGGGGGTGCAGAGGTAGCAGTCGCTACTGGGCCCAGGAGCTTGAGGGGGCCCAAAGACCCTTGTGCTGCATAGGAAGACACACAAAGCACTGAGGGAAGGGGGGCCCAAGCTGAACTCTTGCACCAGGGCCCATGAGCCGTTCGCTACGCCCCTGGCCTCCAGTATGTTGGACGAACTATGAAAAAGTTAAAAACGTGAACACAGAAGCATGTTAGGAACATTAAAAAGGGATTAGAAACTCAGAGTCTGTGTTGGAGTACTTTGTGCCACATTTATCAAATGTCACAGGTTTTTTGATAAATTTTGGTTGTCCTTAAACCTAACGCTTCTGTCTAGAGAAGCTACTACACTTTTCCTACTCCACCCTCCTCCTGGAGTGAGATTGCGACTTATTAGCGACTTTTTAAAAAAAAATTGCAATGATAAATATGGAGTGAAACTCATTAACATAGCTAACCACACCCAGTTTTCCACCATATTACAAAACTGAAGTGAGTGGTGTAAAAATACAAAAAGTTGCACGTTTTTGCGCAAGCGCATGCAAAAAAGTTGCAAAAGACCTATTTTACAACTTTTTGATGCCAGAATTCTGGAGTAAAGGTATGATAAATCAGGGCCATAGTGTCTCATTACATTTTAAGAAATACCATGGAAACAAACCCTTTGGATTACTACTTAAACCGGATAAACCAGATAAACAGAAAAGAGGTGAAGTGGATATACCGATTAGGTACCCTTCAACCAAGAGGCATGAACATTGAATTGAATCTGAAGCCATGCATCGTAGCAGAGCGGAGATAAAATCTATATATGGTACTAACTACAGAAACCCCTGAAGCTGATTGGTTGCAATTTTAAAGGTCCGGACATGTGGGTAATTTCCTCTATATCTGATAGGTTACACACAGCACGTGACCACCTTCTGAATGACTACAGCAGCCGATAGGCTGTATTTTTAAAGGTCCACCTATGAATGACTTCTTTCCGCTCCCTGATAGGCTGCATTAATCACGTGATTACTCTATGAATAAAAAGACTCCTAGAAGCTGTAACTAGGGTAATTGGTGAAGAATTTGATCTCTAGTGGATTTAATAAATAAATACGTAAAGTCAGACTGATGCGGTTTTTCAAGGAAAGAGTTACGTGGGAATTGGAGTATAATTCAAACAAAAATTGGAGTATCTCAGATTTAAAAAAAGCTTCTATGGATTACATGTAATTTTATGGATTATTTGTTATTTTTAAAGTAGAAATGGAAGTGCTTTATATGTATTTACTTGGAGGAAGGAACCTGTGATGGGCGGATAAAGGAAGTGAACACCCATTAATAGGTATACGCCACTGATGAAGTGGAGGTGAAATCTAGGTCATGTGAACCATGGAACCACAGGCAACCAGCTTTTTAAACATTAATGTGCCTTGATTTTATTTACTCTTGAGAGTATAATAAATCCAGCTTTTGTTGTAAGAGTGCTTGTGGTGCTTCACTATTTCGCTAGCTGATGCTTGATTCATATAGGAAATGAGGTCGCAGGAAATGTGGAAGCGATACCGCAATTGACATTATAAGCAGGAGGCACTCCAGCTGTTGTGAAACTATGATTCCCAGCATGCTCCATTCATTTTTATGAGAGTTTTGAGAAGAGCAGAGCAAGTATGCATGCTGGGAGTTGTAGTTTCACAACAGCTGGAGTGCCGGAGGTTGCTTTTTCCTGCTATAAGCAGCGATTGGCAGCACGGAAAAGGAGTGAAGGAAGAGTGGTTCAGGATCTAACCTGTCCAATCTGTTTGTGTATTCCAGAGGAACAGCGTGTTCCTTGTTTCTTGCTACATATTAAAGGAAGTCTGGTATGGGCGCCACAATGTGACACCAAATAATAAGCAAGCCATCAGTGTAGTGCCCATACTAGACAATGGCCCCACCAAAAATAATTCTTCTCAGTAGTACATATAATGGTTAGCTAAAGATGGTGAAAATTTAGACCCCCGTGGCATCACAATATGGCGCCCATACCAAACTTCCTTAAATATGTCAATAACAATCATTTAAATTTGAGTTTTGTGGGCATGGATTTTGACAGGGAGGTACATTTACTAGATCTGATTGGAGATGCTGGCATCTACAAATGGTTTCTAAAGGATTAACAAACCCCCCTCCCATGCCAGCATCTTTCTCATAGGTAGGGGTTAGCATTATTGATATGCGAGTCTGAAAGCCAGGTGGCCGGTACCGATATGATGACACCGGCAGTAGTGGCTTGCAGCGCTCCAGTACAGTCTCCTACTCTGGCCCACGATGTTCCGTTGGTGACTCCGCCGGGTGAGTTGGCTTGCAAGCAAGCATAGACAGATGTTTCTCATGGCAATAGTGGTGATATGTTAGACGTATTAAAAGCAATGTAGCTGTGGATTTGGCAGAACCTGCTGGATTGTGTTTCAGATACGTATTTTTGTGGTGTAACGCCTTTGGGTACGCACATATCTCAGGATGTGCAGGAAAAAATAATTAAGGGTGAATTTGTGGATATATGGTCGATGGTATCAGCAGACCAACTGACAGTAGATAAAGAAAGACGTTTGGATAGGTCGGATAATAAAAAAACCGAGAGTTGCAAAAACGTTTGGTAAATGGATTCAGGCTTTTGCGGTTATGGCTAGTATCATCAGCCAAAACCGCCCAGAAAAAGCATTTGAATTATTTACTTATCTGTACACAATTTATTCTGCTTATAAATTGCATAGTGGCACAGCATGGTGGAGGTATGATGAGTTGTTCAGGCGGCTCCTGGCCTTGCGACCAGATGTCGGTTGGGCTGCTAAGGCCACAGACGTGGGGATACAGTTCATGCTGGCAAAAAAACAACCCTCGCCCTTTCTGCGGTCCAGCATGCGGCGGGAGGACGAAAATCGGGAGCCTGCTGGCTCCTTAATGAAGGCCACTAACTTTTCTTTACATCGTGTAAATTTCAGCATGAGTGCTCTCTATGTGGAGGCTCCCATTCAGCCATACGATGTTTTAAGAAAGAAAAATTCCCTTCCAGACCGTCAGGCTTTAAGCCAGAGGACACCAGTGAATATCCTAGAGATGCAACAGTGGCTCGACCAATACCCCCAAAAGCAGGAAGCCGCCATGCTCCTTGAAGGTTTTATGGTCGGTTTTTATATACCACATGTTCATAGTAACACAGTTGTTTTTTCACCTAATTTTACCATTAGAAAACCTTTGGATTTCACCCCTAGGTTTGGTGCCTAAGAAAGAAAAGGGTAAATTCTGCATGAGCAATCACTTGTCATATCCGGTAGGTGATTTGGTCAATGACGGAATTGCTCCAGAAAAGTGTGCAATATCTTACATGTCCTTTGACAGGGCAGCTCAGTTGATAGTTAAGGCAGGCCCTCATGCATTACTTACAAAATCGGACATTGAATCCAGGTATAGACTTCTCCCGGTCCGGGCAGACTGTTTTCAATTGTTAGGTTGCTACCTCAATGGTTTCTATTATGGTTCACCTGACCGAAATAGTTTGGCTTATAAGACGCCATAGAGAGGGCCTTGTTCATTTTGTTGGGAAGGGTAGGGGTCAGAGCATGGTGTAGGCCAGTGATGGGCAACGTGCGGCTCTCCAGCTGTTGCTAAACTACAACTCCCACCATGCCCTGCAGTAGGCTGATAGCTATAGACAGGCTTTGCATGCTGGGAGTTGTAGTTCTGCAACAGCTGGAGAGCCGCACGTTGCCCATCACTGGTGTAGGCTTATACCCCGCTCCTTTGGCGGCGTTGTAGACTTGATCCTGGTGATCACATGAAAGGTCATCTGCAAGAACATCTAAGACATGCCCACCGCGGCTCCAGTGACCTGGCATACGAGGTGATCTCAAAAGACATTGTCATGGGCATAAGTTGATGGGACAAAATCTCCAAACTATTAATAAAGCTGTGGCCCTCTCTATTTATAACCACAAGAATGGTGTTTGGACTATTTATTCAATGGGGTTAACAATGAGGATCAGTGAGAGGCAGGTGTGGGTAAGCAGTCCCAGAAGTCTGACTCGACCATATTTAAGTTGTATTGCTTATAAGCATCTGTAAATAGTAAAATACAGAGAGTGCTGTGGTATTTTTCTGCATTTAATTTGCGGTCACAAGGCACCATGATATTTAAAGTGGGAGCACAGGTGTCAATTTTGCATTTTGTTAGAGCGCATGCACACGAACGTATTTTCTTTCTGTGTCCGTTCCGCAAAAAAAAAAAAGGAAGGTACTCCGTGTGCATTCCGTTTACGTATTTCCGTTCTGCAAAAAAATTGAAAATGTCCTATTATTGTCCGCATTAGGAGACAGCTGTTCCATTCCGCAGAATACGGAATGCACACGGACATCATCCGTATTTTTTGCGGATCCATTTTTTGCAGACCGCAAAATACATGCGGTCGTGTGCATGAGCCCTTATCCATGGGTAATCCACTGCAGTATCTACAACAATTCATGTCTGTTGTAGATTTTCACATCCCCAGTTAACAATGTAGTATATACACATCATATCCGTGACAATTCTGCATTAAAAACTGACAGGCTGCAGATTTAAAAATCCACACTGCAGGTTGACTGGCACCCTGAAAGTTTCATCTACATGTAGATTAGATTTCTGAAATCTCATCACTTTAGCTGGACCGGTAAGTGGCAAATTAGCAGTTGCATAGAAAAGAATAGAGCAGCGGTCATACAGACGCACCACTGCTACAATCTTATGGAAACTTCTGGACCTGCGTTCTCATGATCACTGGGGGTACTAGTGTTCAGACCCCCAGTGATGCACTGGATAGGGGATAAGTAAATGATATACACTCGTATAGATGTGTTCAGACGTAGTAGTAGATGTTGGCATTTGTCATCTAGCAGGCTGTAGGACCCCATAAGAAAACCTATTATGCCCCCCGGATCCCTGACCGAAACCTGTGACAAATTGCCTCTAAACTACGTACAATTAGAGCGAAAGATTGCAAACTTCAAAGGTCCTGAGACACTGTATGGACCGATTCGTGATTAATATGGGCAAGAAACTGAAAGGCAAGGCTCAGTCAGACATTCCCGCCGAAGGATCGGACATAGCAGATATGGCGTCTAACACTTCGCCACTCTCCACAGAAGAAGGAGAAGACGTACTCCCAAATTTGGATCACCAAACAGTATGTAGCCAAGGGGGGATTGATTACAGAGCACTTGCGCTAGAAGTAGCAGCACATCTCGCCACTGAACTGCAAACAACGCTGGCGGCATCCATTAAATCCTCAATGCAGCAAATACAAGAGGAAATACAACAACAGGGTGCACGCATTACAGAGGCTGAATCCCGCATTCACGCATAAGAAATCACAGATACAAATACCTCACAGACTAGCAGGCTTGTGGAAGAGAATAAAAAGCTCTGGGAGCGCATTGAGGATCTTGAAAACATATCCAGAAGAAATAATCTGAGGATTGTAGGTATCGCTGCAAAAGCCTTGCTCAATATATGTGAAAGGGTGAACCTGAATTACTGGGCTTGGCAAACATTTGTAAAGTGGAACGGGCTCACAGTCTTGGCCCAGAGGTAAGACCCAAGGATCACAATACGGACAAAAATATAGAGCTTTAACAGGTTATAGATAAATACCTAGATTTTCAGGACAAAATGGCCATTCTACAATCTTTCAAAAGAAGGGCAGAACCCTTAGAATTGAGAGGGGCACAGCTGATTATATTAGGCGATTACTCAGCAGAAGTAACCAGACCTAGACAAGCATTTTCAACAGTTTGCTCGAAACTCGCTTTGCGCTGTTATACCGGCAGTACTCAATATATACAAGGCAGATGGATCGTCTACTACGTACATGACACCGGAAGAGGCTGCAACAGAGCTACAATTACCAGTTGAGAAGATCAATGCTACTCTCCAAGAGAACACACACAAGGACAGACGATTGAGGTAGATGTTCAAAACCTGAACTCTGAAAAAAGGAGCCGGGATCAACAAGAAGACCTTAGGAACCAGCGTATGACTAGGAACTCAAGGTGGCCTGATGGCTGAGTCTCACGCTCTAAGTATACGTAAGCACTCAGGATAAACCCAAACACAAAGGTAGACTCGGGGGATCCTATATCTGAGACTTATGGTATCAACCTAAAACGCGCAGTATAAGCTGTGTAGAAGTTTTTGTTTAAGTGATTGAGCTACATTTTGGCAATTAGTATATATCCATTGCTATACCAGATGATAGATAATGTATAGGTCAGGGAAAAGGGATGGAGGGGATAAAAGTACTCTAATTGATATAGGGAATATCTAATATTGCCCATAGGTAGGAAAAAAGAGAAGTCGTTATGGATGTACATGAAGGTTGGAGGAGGGGAGAAAACCTACATTCTCCACTGAGTTTGAGTTTATGTTCTGATTGCATTGCTTTCTTTTTTTGTGTTACTTGTTGTAAAAGTTGCTGGGTACGGGGTGATCAAGGTATCTGGATGTGTGCTAATTTTTCCCACAGACATCTTTTCTGTGTGAAAGTTCCTTAATGCAGATTATATCGTGGAGTGTAAAAGGTCTGCGTTCACCTACAAAACGCAGTATGGTTCTTAAATACCTACATTTCTTTAAACCTGACATTGCCATGCTACAAGAAACTAATTTAGCTGAGGAAGATTTTTTCCGCATGGAGAAGATGGGGGTGGGAAAAGCGATAGGATCACCATCGATAGCGCAGAAGGCTGGGACTTTAATCTTATTCAATAGGGGTTTGAATTACACGTTACTCAAACATGAGAGACAATGAGGGTAGATGGCAGAAGGTTAATTTTAGATCTCCAGGGGGAGAGCTATGCCTAGTTAATGTATATGGTCCAAGTGGAGAGAATAAAACCTTTTTTAAATGATCTCAGCTCAATATTAGGGGTTGACCATGTGACTAATCTAATCTTATCGTAGGAGGGGACATGAATACGGTAATCGACAGTAGAGAAGACAGAAGGGGGGGGCCGTTACGCAAGGGGCTAGATACACAGTATTGGCTTCATTTATTTAGGACAACAGTCTTATAGACCCATGGCGAAAGACTAATCCTGAGGGAAGAAAATTTACTTTTTATTCAATACCACATGATTCTTGGTCCAGGATCATTTATATTCTGGTTTCCTCAGCGATGCTATCCAAAGTGCATCACACTAAAATCCTAGACATAGCTATTTCTGACCATGCCCCAGTACAACTGGACATACAGGACCAGTTTCAGAGAGGGTCAGACTGTATTTGGCGCTTTCCTTCATTTTTAGCTGGAAATGAAACTTTGTAGAATTGCTAAGAACCTGGTATTTAGAATTTATCACTGATAACGCGCAGGAGAGAACCCTTCTCTCCTGTGGGATACAGCGAAAGTAGTTATACGAGGGAGGATAATTTCAAATATCCACTCCCTGAAAGCTAAAACTAAAGAGGAGTTAGACGTGGTAACGGAGACACTCCGTAAAGCATATACAACGTTCTTGACTAACCGTACGATTAAAAATAAACAATATTGGATATTGGCCAAGAAAGATTTTGAGCTGTGGTATTCCTGATGGGAAGATATGTACAGGTCAAAAAATTTAACCTATTTAAATTTGGGAATAAAACAGGTAGATTATTAGCGAGACTTACTAAAGGGACTAGAGGACCAAATCACTTATCTTCTTTAAAAGATCACGAAGGGCAAATTCACAATAAACCAGAGAAAGTTCTGGATTTATTTAGAACCCATTATCAAAATGTATATGCTAGGGACCCCCAACTCAAACCAACCCCCCCCCCTCCCCCCAAGCACCTTCTTAGATCGAGTTTCTCTCCCAAAAATACAAGATAGTCAATTGGCAGAGCTTAATAAAGTAATCATAACTGAAGAAGTATCTCTAACTATTTGGGCACTGAAATCTGGGAAGACTCCAGGATCTGACGGATACACTGAAGAATTTTATAAAATACTAAGGGAAGACGTAACTCAAATATTGATAGAGAGGTATAATAAAATCCTAGTAGGCCAGATTAGGCAGATAACTAATAACACAGTGTATATCAGACTTATACAAAAACCTGGGAAAGCCCCTTTGCAACCAGCTTCCTACCGACCAATATCTCTCATAAATGTAGATCATAAAATCTTCTCGAAAGTCATGGCTGATAGGCTGGCTAACATATTACCAGACCTGGTTGGACCTTCTCAAGTGGGTTTTGTGAAGGGGCGATCAGTATTTAATATGCATAGAGTTCTCACTGTTCTGGACTATACACATCATAAACAAACAAGACGGGAGACACCAGCTATCCTGACCATTGATGCCGAAAAGGCGTTTGATAATGTAGGATGGGATTGGCTAGGAGAGGTGTTAGACAAAATGCATATAACAGGAGCTTTTAGGACATATCTGGGAGCCTTATATAATGCTCCTGAGGCAAAATAGCACTACCAGGATTCTTATTAAAACCCTTTCAGTTATTAAGGGGTACAAGACAAGGATGCCCCCTATCACCTCTACTATTGAATCTCACGATTGAGCCACTAGCCCGTTACCTGGAATCTGCGGATGTATTTGGGGGAATAAAAATAGGATCAAAGGAAGTTCATATATCCCTTTTTGCTGATGAGATAATTTTGTTTCTAGCTAATCCTTCTAGGGACATTACCAAGATATTTGAAACGATAAAAGAATTTGGAGAAATCTCGGGATTTAGAGATAACACCGGAAAATGTGAGCTACTATATATTGGACCAGAGAACAGTAGAAGGCAGACTCAAATACAGGGATGCCCAGTCTCAACAGCCAAAAATCATATCACTTATTCGGGGATTAAAATTGGTAGTTCTCCTCATTCTTTATATACCCTAACTATACTCCACTGATAAATCAGATAAAACAAGAGTTGATCCGGTGGCAAAAGCTACCATTGTCTTTACTAGGTAAATGTCACCTGATAAAAATGATCAGCTTTCCAAAGCTGCTCTACCCGATGCAAACTATACCTATCCTCCTCAGACATGAACTCCTTAAATAAGGCCTTTTCAGGATTTGTGTGGTCAGGGAGACGATCGCGAATAGCTTTGAAAACATTATGGGCCCCACTAGATAAGGTAGGAGTGCAGTTCCCAGACATACGGAGATATAATTTAGCAATTCTTTTTCGCCATTGTAGAGATTGGCTAGGTCAGACATCCCATTATTCGGACATACTATTAGAGAAGGAATTAGCCAAGGGATGGGATTTGGGAGCCCTATTGCATTCCAAACTAGCTTTACTGCCTCCGGATATAAAGACGTCTGTGGTGATCAGAGATACTACAGTATAATGACGTGGAAAGAGGTGAGAAAGATGTTTGGACTATCGTTTTTGGCGATTTTGGCAACATGCTATTTTGGAAACACCCAGAATTTGCTATGGGGAAAACCTTACACCACTTAATCCTTGAATAGGAACCCCGTTATATGTCCTTAAGAGAGTTGCAAGACAGATATGACTTACCTTTGGGGCAAGCTTTGCAATATTACCAAATCATATCCTTTTGTAAAGAAAGGCTAAGAGATGTGCAGCAGGAATGTGCCTCTAATTGTTTTGACATTTTTCTAAGACAAAAAGATCATAAAATCTCACTCTCGGACATCTATAAATCATTATGGGAAAGGGAAAACAATAAACCCACTACTCATCCATTCCAGGGTTGGAAACCATTACTAGGAAATACTGATTGGAGGGACAAGTTGATGGGAGGGTGGGCAAGAGTGAGTAAGGCAGTAACATGCGAGAGATAGAGAGAAACGCAGTTTAAACGAACCCATAGGGAAATCTATGCGTTTAACTTCTCTAGTTCCGATGTGAATCCAAAAAAGACAGTGATGTGCCCTAAGTGTAATAAACCAAAGGCAGACTTAGATCATTGCATATGGACTTGCCCAAATGTACAGTCTTACTGGAGATGGATATTGTCATGGATTAAAAAGACATGGCAGATAGAATTACCATGTGAACCATTGGTGGTGTTATTCCACAGTTATCCTGAAAATATGACAATACCTAGATTAATAGATGGTGTTTTATTAGTGGCGCTAAGATGTCTGCTATGCAATTGGCTAGGGCCACGCACACCATCTGAAACGGAATTTTAAGGACAGATTAAGCATTTCTTACTAATGGACCAATTGGAAGCAGAAGCACATAAGAATAGCAATTCAACACACTTTTTGAATAAATGGAAAACCTTTATTAGCAAACACCTGTCACATGGAGAAATACAGAATCTTATGCGAAACTTTCAACATAGGGAGTGGTATTTGATAACTGATCTGAAAGGAAGGCTGGGAAACCTAAAAGTAAAACAAGTATAGTATCCAGTTTCACTAGAATACAGGAAAATAGATAAGGGGGGATGAGACACATCCAGATGGGGAAGAGGGGGGATGGGAAAAAGTTGAGGGAAGAATATAAGGGAATTGGGTTAATCATGCATTGAATGTATTATTCATGAACACTATACACAAATTACAAAAGCTGTTCTTTGTTTTGTCAACACACAAACAGCGAACAACAAACAGACAAACATGCAGTAGTCGTACGGGAAAGGGTCAGAAACGAGCAAGCACCAAACACACACCAGACGCAAACAAGCAAACCAACATTCCAAAAAGTCCAGAACCAAGAGATCAATACAAAACCAAACCGCCAGAAACGAGCAGTTAAAACCAGTCACGAAATTCACAAGCCAGAGGAGTCTTCAGCAATACAACAAGGGAACAGCAGGGGGAGCCAGAGGACAAGTACTTGTACATACAGGAGCTGACCTAAAATAGAGACACTGCACACTGCACCAGCCAGGTAACAATGACAAAGAACAAGCGAAACGCTTGTTTATCAGTTAATCCCATCGTTCGTGTGGACATTTGCTGGCAGCTGATTTTGGCATCTAAACAGTCTCTGCTGCCAGCAAATAATAATTCTGTATGGGGACCAACGTTTTTGCAGAACAGCCATGTGGACATACGGAAACGGAATGCACACAGAGTGATTTACGTGTTTTTCTTGCGAACCCATTAAAGTGAACAGTGCCTCATACGGACCGCCAAAAAAAAGGAATGGACACAGAAAAAAATACGTTTATGTGCATGAGACCTAAAATTGAGGGCCAAAGTCAACACCCAACAAACCCAGCAGGTGCCTTGTATTAAAACTATGGTGGAGCAGACAGCCATTGGCTCCCTGTGCCCTAATTTACCTGTCTCACAGGCTGCAGGCTGTGCCGTGATGCTAATGCAGAGGAAGAAGTCTCAACTCATCCTGGGAGTCAGGGGTGTAACTACCATAGTGCCAGACCATGCGACTGATATAGGGCCCAGGGCAAGAGAGGGCCCAGTCTTAGTTGGAATTATCCCCTCTTCTGCTGGAGGTGAAAACTTGGTCAGCACTCCTACCCTCTAAAGCAGGGATCAGCAACCTTCGGTACTCTAGCTGTGGTAAAACTACAACTCCCAGCATGAACACCTCCTTGGCTGTTCTCAGAACTCACAGAGAAGTGAATGGAGCATGCTGGGAATCGTAGTTTCACCACAGCTGGAGTGTCGGAGGTTGCTGATCCCTGCTCTAAAAGGAACAACTTTTAGCAAATGAGGCAGTGGAAAAATGGCCAAGGGTCATTGAAAAGGGTTTAGGCAGAAACCCTTATGTCCTGTGTGGGGGCCTGGTTTGATCCTTGCTAGGGTAAATAATAATGGCCCCTTTTATACCCCATACGAAGAAATAGTCCCCCCTGGTATGCTACTCTCAGTAAAAGTGACCTCTTTTATACCAATATTTAGGACCAGTACTCCGTACTGCAGTATTGTCCCACCATTCGTAATGTACCCTTTGAGTTCCTGAAAAGAAAAATATATATATATATACTCCCGGCAGTGGCGTACCTAAAGAAATAAGGGCCTATCATCTGGAGAAGATCTTAAAGTTCTTTTCTTTTGCATGTGATGCTATAGACAGTCCATGAGAGAACGTACACATCTTGAGGATATCTTCTGCTGAAAAGGTGAGTTGCTGTTTTCCATTTTCTGAAATAGGGAGCCATGTCTGGATTGCTCAGATCTAACAGGATCTTATATCAGGTTTTAAAAAAAGTGTATCCCAGTCCATCATGTCGAGGAACTTCTGATGAGCGAACAGGCCACCTACAAATGTTCTCAGCTGAGCATAAGCAAGCCACATTGAACCTTGTCTCCTGTCATCCGGGACCTTTGCTTTTGTCAATACAAACATCACGGACCCTAGGATATGTGGATCTTCGCCAAATTAAGAACTTATTCACCCTAAATCCCGGTATGAAAACTAGATTGCCCATAAGAGGGGTCATGGGACCCGGTCTGTGTGATATCTGGAACCTTAGGACCCAGCTGTCCCATTGGAAGAGGGTGTGGTGCACTAAGTAGGGCCACTCCTCAATTGGGGGTCTATTATCTTGAGTCACCCATGGGGCTACCAGTAGTTTCATTGGGGAAAGATCTCATTCTAGCTGGACCCAAAGTTTTCCAGATGACCCATATGACCAATTTAACATCCGCATGAGTATTGCCGATGTATGATACAGTTGTAAATCTGGCAAACCTACCCCCGACTCCAGGTTTAGTCAATGTCTTAAAGTTTATTCTGGATTTACCGGAACACCATACAAAGAGCATTATGGCTTTATGGAGGGCCCGAAAAAAATTCTGGGGCACACATATGGGTATTGTTTGGAAGAGATACAAAAATCTTGGTACGATATCCATTTTTACAACGCTAATCCTGCCAAACCATGACAAAGACTTCAGGGAGTATTTTTTTACTTTGGTGGCCCGTTCTCTTTTAATTCACACCCCGTTCTGAATCAGAACCCAGCGTAATACACATTTAAACACCTCCCACTGTACAGGGAGAGCTGTGTTATTCATTGAGTGGTTTGCTAAGAACTCCCTAATGGTGGATTCTATCTCGGCTCTGCAAAAAATTGTCATGTAGCAGGGTCTCGTTTAGTCGCCATGTCCATTCGTTAGCTGTCAGTCCCGGTAGTTCAAGAGACAGGAATACTGTGGCGTGGTCAGAGCATATCGAGGTCCCTATGTGTGTGTTTCGGTGGAAAGTCAAAGCGTGGTGGGAAATCCAGAACATGTCTAGTCGACTGTAGGATTAATGGGCTGGGGAGAAGTAAGTATCCTTATCTTTAGGGTGTAAGATGCGCCATACATCTTCCAGTTGCCTGGAGTGTAATGCTTGTTTTGCACGTAGAATTGATGATATTGGAACCAATGTTTTTCCCGTGGAAGAGTCCAACAAGGGCTCCACAATCATGTAGAAGTCGTCCCCTTATAGTACAATTCCTTCTGCAAAAGCATCTAGTTTGGATAAGATACTTGTGAGTTTTTTGCTTTGTCTTACGTTTGGCAGGTATAAATTCCCAATGGTATACGTCCTCTCATGGATCTTCAGTTCAGGAACAAGAATCTCCCACATGGGTCTGTCCGGTGCTCTAAAAAGGTATAATGTAGAGATTTATGCAATGCAATAGACACCCCTTTCGACTTAGATTCAGGATTAGTGCTATGAGCCCAGTAGTTGTAATATTTAGAGTGTATACCCGGCACTTGGCCCTGCTTGAAATGCATCTCCTGCAGTAGAAGAATCTGCACCCTCTCTCTGTGCATGGTACACAGTACCTTAGAGAATTTTTCAGGGATATTAAATCCTCTGACATTTAATGAGGCAGGCCTGACACTAGATGGAGCCATCGTCCCACCAAGCAATCTGCTATGGAAAAGTAGTGTTTTGGGCAGAAGATAACAAATAGACTGCAAAGAAAATATAAGATATAGATGCCCAAGACTTCTCAGCCTCTCAGCAGCGTAAAAAGAGTGGGATTATAAGGAGAAGAGAAGAAGAAAGGGGGAGCGGAAAGAACCCGTAGAGGTCTTGTGGTATATGTAAGCCAGTAAGGTTCCTATTTAGGCCTAATTAGAGAGATGTGTTGGGAGAACAAATAGGGAAAATAGGGGAACAGATAAAGAGAAGGAAGGGGATAGAAACAGTATCAAAGAATCTCTTATGTGAAGAAGGGCACAACGTATCTAACAAAGATGGAGACGAGTGTCTAAATAGGAGACGGTCTTTCAGTGACGCAGCCAGGGCCCCGTCCCGAGGCAGAGAAGTTAGATTAACATGTATCTATCTATTGAGCCATGAATCAACCCTGTTGTAATCAAAGCCACCAAGGTGGCAATGTGTCCTTTGTGAACACATGGTGGATACACAATGACAGAATCTATATGGAGAAACATAGTAACAAAAAGAACATATAGCTTAAGTAGGTGGGATATTTGGACAGAAAGGGACTCTCTCGGTTAAGGTTAGAATGTGGTTTTGCATAGGCCTGCAAGTCCTGTTCGTGCCATTGTAGAGTCCGTGACGGTGCGCTGCTTTCTTCAGTGATGCTCTTCAACTGTAGGTAGAGTGGGTCATGTTGTGACGTCTTTGAAGGTCACTTCTGGATCTTCGTAGTAGCGAGCGTGAGGCAAGTGGCGGCATAGTCTGCCACTCTGGTAGTTGAATTATGGGTAAATCCAATGCTGTAAGGAATGTGTTCAAATCCTCTGGGTCTCGCAGTTCGAGGCGGTGGCCATTCTTGCGTACTATTAGTTGAAGCGGAAACCCCCATGAGTAGGGAATATAATTCGCTCTAAGGAGATCTAGTAAGGGTTTGAGGGCTCTTCTTTGGGCTAGAGAAGATCGCAACCGATCTTGTAGGATTGTTAAAGTAGCTCCATCAATGTCAATGGTTGAGAAATTGCGAGACTTTTTCATGATCTCTTCTATAGCTGCATAATAATGAAGACAGCAAATTATGTCCCTTGGTTTGGCAGGATCTGGGTTGATAGGAGCAAGGGTTCTGTGAGCTCTGTATCTCCAGGCGATCCAATACTGGTTTCTCCAAGATGGTGCTGAATAAACCTTGTAGTGTTGGGATCAGTTCCTCTGATTTGTTGGATTCTGGGAGCCCTCTTATCCTTATATTATTTCTCCTATTTAGGTTTCGATGTCATCATGTAGCCGGTATAGTTGGCATATATGACGATCTCTTGATTCCCCTTGAGCTATCAAATCCTCCACTTTAGCAGCTCTGTGGTCTTGCGTTGAAGCAACCTCCTCCAAAGCTTGTAGGTTAGCTTTTACTACAGACAGTTCTTTTTTATAAGTGTTCTAATCTCTCAATAAATTTCTCCATTTCTTGTCTTGTGGGGAGTAATTTTATATGTTTCTTCTAATCCCACTGCTCTTCTGGGTGGCCCCCCTCTGCTATTCCTTTATAATCTGGCGTATTTTCCATACCTTGTTGCACTTGCCAGTTCATGCTGTTGTTCCAAGATGGTGGTGCCCTTGTTTTGGAAAGCTGTGGCAATGAAGTCTGCTAGACCAGCGGGCTAGGCAGGAGAGGATCTTTGATTATGCTCTCCGGTGTGGATGCCTGCAACGCCGATGTGGCGTTTGATTCTGTTGGCAGTGCAGTATTGTTGAGCTGCTGGCCAGGGTGGAATGGCGCAGCTCCTGGGTTGCAGCCTGCTGCCAGTCCGGCTGTTCACTCGGCATCCCTGCTGAGGAGGTGCCAGCGAGGGAACCCCTTCCTCGTCCTCACCATGTGCGCTTCCAGGGCTCTATAAAGTGAGTTGAACATGTTTATTCTAATATATCATGTTTATTTCCACTGTTATTGCACTATATCTGCACTGCACTGTGGAAAGGGTTAAGGCCCTTGACTCTTCCACAGTTACTATAAGGGACTGTGAAAAGATTTAGAGGGAATAAAACACACTGACCTTTTGACTGTCTGGTTTGGCCCTGTGATAAATCTGGAGCCAGGCTACGGAGTGGAGGGCACAGATTAGGTCCATGTTCACTTCCTATGATGCTCCCAGTTTCGCTAGGTAATCAGGACATATGATCCAGTCACAAGACTGATCTCAACTGTTGCCATTGTATAAGATATTTCTTTGATATTTTGTACCTTTTCAATTGTACATATGGACCCTGCTTATCATTTGTGAAAGTCATTGTTTTACAGAGCACGTATTTATTATTTTTCATTATGATTACTACACTGAGTAAATATATAGATGCAACACTTTCGATTTTGCTCCCATTTTGCATGAGCTGAACTGAAAGATCTGAAACATTTTCTACATACACAAAAGACTCATTACTCTCAAATATTGTTCACAAATCTGTCTAAATCTGTGGTAGTGAGCACTTCTCTTTTGCCGAGATAATCCATCCCACCTCACAGGTGTGCATATCAAGGTGCTGATTAGACAGCATGAATATTGCACAGGTGTGCCTTAGACTGCCCACAATAAAAGGCCACTCTGAAATGTGCAGTTTGATCACACAGCACAATGCCACAGATGTCACAACGTTTGAGGGAGTGTGCAATTGGCATGCTGACTGCAGGAATGTCTACCAGAGCTGTTGCCCATGCAATGAATGTTTATTTCTCTACCGTAAGCCATCTCCAAAGGCGTTTCAGAGAATTTTGCAGTACATCCAAACAGCCTCACAACCGCAGATCATGTGTAACCACACCAGCCCAGGACCTCCACATCCAGCATGTTCACCTCCATGATCGTCTGAGACCAGGCACCCGAACAGCTGCAGCAACAATCGGTTTGCATAACCAAAGAATTTCTGCACAATCTGTCAGAAAAAGTCTCAGGGAAGCTCATCTGCATGCTCGTCATCCTCATCTGGGTCTGGACCTGACTGCAGTTCGTCGTTGTAACTGACTTGAGTGGGCAAATGCTCACATTCTATGGCGTCTGGCACATTGGAAAGACATTCTGTTCACGGATGAGTCCTGGTTTTCACTGTTCAGGGCAGATGGCAGACAGCGTGTGTGGCGTCGTGTGGGTGAGCGGTTTGCTGGTGTCAACGTTGTGGATCGTGTGGCCCATGGTGGCGGTGGGGTTATGGTATGGGCAGGCGTATGTTATGGACAATGAAAACAAGTGCATTTTATTGATGGCATTTTGAATGCACAGAGATACTGTGACGAGATCCTGAGGCCCATTGTTGTGCCATTCATCCACAACCATCACCTCATGTTGCAGCATAATAATGCACGGCCCCATGTTGCAAGGATCTGTACACAAATCCTGGAAGCTGAAAACATCCCAGTTCTTGCATGGCCAGCATACTCACCGGACATATCTAATCAGCACCTTGATATGCCCCACCTGTGAGGTGGAATTGATTATCTCGGCAAAGGAGAAGTGCTCAGTGTAATTAATACTGAACTTCCCTCCCCATGTGGGCTGGATTGGTATTTATATGACAATTGTAGGTCTCTTTCATATCAGCGTTCATAATTTCCATCCTTCTGCTCTGTTATAGGAGCAGAACAACTAAAATATCGGAAGCGCCAGATTCGGCACATAACTGACAGGAATGAAGCCAAACATTGACTATAATGGGATCCATTCACTTTCCTTTTGGGAGAATGCTTTTTTAATTTAAATTTGTGGTCGGTGTACCTAACCTATCTAACCCTATCTACAACAAGCAGTGGAGTTATGCCATAACTGCTATGGTAGGGCAGCCTAAAGGGGGCCACCCTAATGTGAAGTGACTGTAAGATGGTGTGGGTGGGTGGGTGAAATCAGCTGAATCGGCATCAGTCTGGGCCCACAGGTGCCTATAAATAGCCTAGTAATCAGCCATCCTGGGCCCACAGATGCATATAAATAGCCTTGTAATCAGCCTCCCCTCCCACAAATGCAGCAAATATATTTGCATAATACTTGTGGTCGGATCGGCTATCAGAAAGAGGTACCTAACCTATCTACAACAAGCAGTGGAGTTATGCCATAACTGCTGTGGTAGGGCAGCCTAAAGGGGCCAAAAAGAGCAGACCTTAGTTTAGAGCAAAATATATACATACCGTTATGACACCTACTTTTGAACGCAAAAGACATTTCACGATGAAGTTGTGGAATATACCGTACATATCACAGTGACTTCCATCTACCTTACCTCTTTGTCATGTGCACCGGCACATCGTTCTTGGAGGTAGCTAATGCTGATGCGATTGAAAGAGTGGCCGATAATCAGAAACGATTTACTCCTATGTTGACTAACAACATATGAACATATTACGAGAAGGTCTGAATCCTGAGAGCTGCAGACTGAAACAAACAATGGTGAATCTGTTGGAAGGGCCTAAATGAACTCCAAACATTCGCCAAGGGCCCTGATCAGACACCAACTAGTCCTGGTGGCAAAATACTTTGCCTCTACTTATCCCCAGGCCACACTTTTTATATATATATATATATATATATATATATATATATATATATATATCTATATATATATCTATATAAAGGACCCAAAAGTTAGAACATGGCGTATGCCGTCTGACTCTAGTAGTAGATTAAGCGAAATGTGTAAACTCACCAGGCCTGGGGAACCATAAACACGAATACATGGCAATTTAATTAACAAGCTAATGTTGCCTGTAATAAGGACAGAGAACGTACACACCATACCTGCAGTTGTGACTGGAAATAAGCCTAAGGTCGTGATAAACTATGTATGCTGCGCCTGAAGTCGTGTCGTGATAGGACTTCTCGTGTCTGTAGACGTGACAGACTTTGTAAATTGTGCCTTATTACTGTACCTCCTACTGGAAAAAGGACCGATACCCAGGACTTAGGCCCGAAACCAACACCCTCAGCCCGAGTTTGTAGATGAAGTATGCATACCTGTAATGAAGACATGTACATACAATACCTGCAGCTATGACAGGAAATAAGCTTAAGGTCATAATAGACTACGTATGCTGCGCCTGTAGTCGTGATAGGACTTATGTCTGTAAACGTGACAGACTTCGTAAATCGCCTGTAGTCATGACAGGACTTTCTGTGGACGAAACTGACGCCATAGCATAGTGTTTTGTTTTTACCTTTTTTTTTGTGGAACAACCCCTGGAGAGGCAGAACTTGAGAAACTTGAAAAATTAGATCACAGGGTCAACTTGCTGGGAGAATGGGTCTATAATGCAAGGACGGGCAAGAGAAAAAGTAACAGCGGGGAGTGAGAGGAAGCAAGAATCTAGAGAGGGTAAGTGGGAGAAAGTGCTCACCTGGGAGAAGGTAATGTCTGAAAAGGCAGGCTTGGGATGACTGCTTATAAAGAAAAACAATGAAGACCCAACAACCTAGAAAATAAATGTCAGAAAAAAACAATAATGTGAGTAAGGCTCTAATAAAAAAAGCCACGCGTGCGAGCCACCACAAGAAAAATTGTATTGCGAGCCACAGATGACCGAGCCATGCGAGCGGGCCTGAAGGCAGAAAAAGACATGGAGACTACTTGTGGTGGGACCACGCGGCCAACCTCGAATGGCGGAGTTATGTGTGTAAAAATTAAACAGAGAAGACATGCGTGAGAGACTCTAATGGCGGAGCCATGCGTGAGAGAATAATGGTGGAGCCATGCGTGAGAGACTCTAATGGCGGAGCCATGTGTGAGAGACTCTAATGGCGGAGCCATGCGTGAGAGACTCTAATGGCGGAGCCATGCGTGAGAGACTATAATAGCGGATTTTTCTTTTTTTTTAATATAAACCACTTATGCAGCACCAGTATGACTAGGGGACTCGCATAACCATGACCCTCTCCGACAGCGGACCTAGGACACTAACCAGCCTACAACCATATTGTACCCCTAACGAACAACATGAAGAACGGTCATAGGGCCCCCGGAGCCATGAGGCCGAATCAGTCATCGAGGCCATGAGGCCCCCCGAAGTCAAGAAACTGAACTGGATGACCTTACAGTGACGATAAATAATTAAAACGTGAGCCAGACCTGATGGGATATGCATAGACATTAATGATCCGAACCACATGCATAAATTAAACATTAAACCTACCGCAAACCGTGAAATTAAAACAGATGGCAGAAAAACAAGAGCCAGAGGCATTGCAGTTCGCTAAGAGAAGACCCTTATCGTGACAAACGAATGAACAATTTGTGAAACATAGTAGGAAACTTACTCCTATTGGCCCACTGACTGCTAAGGAGCTATTTGGTTAACTGGGGCAGGAGACCAATCTGAGTGAATGCGAACCAGAAGTAAAGGAGACCAGTCTGAGTAAATGCAAACCAGGACTAAAGAACACCACACTTTTTTTTTTTTTTTTTTTTTCCCCACCAAAGTGAACAGAAAAAGTAGGCCTATGGAATGTAACAAACCACCGAGGAAAGAAAAGTAAGCCTAAAAAGAAAGCAGCTATGTTTATCGTTTGAGCAGTATCAGAGCGTTGTGCTGACTGCCCTAGTGAGAACACTGAGTAACCATGATGTAGCAATGTAAAGGAAAATGCAGCTTAAAGTGGAAGCAGAGTATAACACATGATGTAAGAACAGGTGGGTGAATGCAGCTCTGGATGTGAGTGGTGCCTAAAAACATGGTATAGGCACAGCTCTGAGTATGAGCATGAGGAGCATGGTATAAAGGAGCCGTATGAATGCAATCTGAAAGTGGGCAGAGTATTAATGTGATGCAACAGCAGACGCATAAACGCAGCTCTAGTAGTGAATGGAGTATAGGACAAGATGTAAATGCAGACACACGGACGTGGCTTTGAAGGTAACAATCCTAACCACAATCATTCGACCATTAACGCCCAACCCCCTTCGCCCCAGAGCGCTACAAGTCACGGACCGTGTGACCAAGTCCGATCCTACCGTGAATGCCAGCACTCGCCTGGCACCTTCTGCCATTGCCCAGGCGCGAACGAACCTCCACAGGATGCTGCAGGAATTTTTCTTTTTTTGTTTTTTTTTTAGAACGATGGTCACCACAACACCTAGTGTTCGCCTAAGAAAAACATAAACATGGTTGAACATAAACCTTGATGCAACGCCAATTAATTGACATACAGTGCACCTATAAACATAGCACGGAACCGCTGACACATGCATGCCCATAAAATAATGTTTATAGATTAAACACACATACATATAAGAGCATCGTAACTCAAATACAGACGCCTTGACCAAATCTGCTTCTGCCCCCATATACAGACCACTGATACGCATTTACCAACACCTTGCATGTCTAGTGCTAACTGCAGACGAGCGCCCCACATGTAAAACAGGTGACAGCAAACCATTTTTTTATTTTTTATTTAGCATGCTCATTCCAGCCTAATTTTAGATATATATCGTACCAATAACTATATATATATATGTACAGTAGACCACCCAAGCCCCTAAACAGCCGGGCAACAATCCTATCCACAATCATTTGACTAGTAGCGCCCAATCCCATTTGTCCCAGAACACTGCAAATCGCGGTGTGAGTCCTGTGCAACAAGTTCGATCCTACCGTGAGCGCCAGCATTTGCCTGGCACCTTTTGCTGTTACCCAGGCGTGAACGAGCTGCCACACAATGCTGTGGGTTTTTTATTTTTATTTTATTTAAACAACCATTGATACATGACCCTTCCAAAAAAAAAAAGTGAATAAAATACCATCACTTAAACACAGCGTGCATAGTTTGGAGACAAACGTCCCGTATGTAACAGGTATCAGAAAACATGCGACCATACCTACTCTAGGCGCATGCTACACCAATAACTATATGCAATAGCTCCCAACAAGCCCCTAAATAGCCGGACAAAAAATACTAACAACAGTCATTTGACCATTAGCCCAACTCTGCTTCATCCCAGAGTATTACAAGTACACTTTCTGCCATTGCCCAGGCGTGAACGAGCCTTCACACGATGCTTCTGCGTTTTTTTGTTTTTTTTAAATCGACCATTGATACACATTTACCATCACTTAAACACAGTGGGGGGATTTATCAAACTGGCGTAAAGTAGAAATGGCTTAGTTGCCCATAGCAACCAATCAGACTCCACCTTTCATTTTTCACAGCTCCTTTAGAAAATGAAAGGTAGAATCTGATTGGTTGCTATGGGCAACTTAGCCAGTTCTCCTTTACACCAGTTTGATAAATCTCCCCCAGTGTGCCTAGCTTGAGCCAACTGCAGACACCCCCAAAAGTGGGAGGCAGTAGGTGACAAAATAGAAATTAAGCTCTCACAATTGTTGCTAATATTTCATAACGCAGGAAGAGTAGGAATAGCCCAGGAATGAAGCCACAGTTTCAGGGCAGTAACTACAAGCTTGCTCTTGCAGCATTTGCTGTTCATTTCTAACATTACTTTCCTACTCAGGTGTATCACTTTATAGGCTGCTCAGATGCAGCTCATTGTCTTGAACAGGTAGGTTGTGGGAGGAGGAAGAAGAGGAGGTCTGGCAACAGATACAGAAGGCAGGAATCTACACAATGTCTTGTTGCAAAAAAGGAAATATTTTTCTGTGCCTAACACCTCCCCAACATGTTGTGCATTGAAATCTACACTTATTTCACCCAGATAGAAATGCTGGATTACTGCAAAACTGGGTATGCACCTATATCTCAGGCACTGAGGTAAATGATTGCAGGTGAGGTCTGATTAGAAACTGGGTCTTGCCACAAAAGGGCATAAAAGTCCTTCCCCTGATGCCCTATAAAAAGGTTCTCAGAGGCTACTTTTGGGTAGTGTACTTCTTGGTGAAAGATTGTTTACTGCTAGATATACCTCTACAACGCACTTGAAGACATTTTTGCTCAGTTGACAGACTTTGAGAAGGGGCACATCATTAGACTGAGGGAAGCAGGATAGTTGTTTTGATGTATTGCCTGCCATCTAGGCCATTCTGACCTATCTGTTGAGAGGTGTTGGGAGCAGTGGTTACATGAGGGCATACACACTTAGCGAAGAGGCTAGACAGACCACCACTAGAGATTATTGTTTGATCCACTCACAAGCACAAGCAGCACTTATAGTTTCATTGCCCACCATCCAGTAACCGGTAGCACCTCTATTACACACCCTTGTCTCTGACTAGACTGTTTTCAGGTGCTTAGCAGAAGGCACTTCAGTGTCCTGCCATTAACAGCCAGCCACCTTCACTTTTGTTTGTAGTGGTGTCATGAACCGGAAACCTGGACTGCTATGGACTGGAACTGTATCATCTTTAGTGACGAATCCATCTCAGTGGAGCACATCCTGCAGCCACATGTGTTGCCTCTTATGGCAGGGCTTCCCACTGGCATTTTTCAGCAAGATAATGCTCACTCACACACAGCAAGGTTTTCTCAGGAATGTCTCCACCAGATTGCAACACTTCCTTGGCCTACCTGGTCTCCAGGTTTATTGGCAGTCATGCATTTATGGGATCAACTGGGAGCCAGTTTCAGCAATCTATGAGTGTGTAGGATACACATACAAACACAGAAATGCAACAGCACTCTGCCCTGCCTCTACGCTATTGTTTAACAGAGGCGTCAGTGTGCTATGGCTACATGCACCTGCATACAGGGACGTGCTGACTGACCCCCTTTCCTTTTTTTTGTGTAGCATACACTGGAGGTGTGGCATCCTCCATTCAGTCGTGCACACCTGACTAGTTTATCTACCCTAGAGGCTGGTTTAATCAGAGTAAGTATAAAATTGAATTTGGACTTATAGTATCTACTAGTAGCCATTTGGCTCCAGGAGGAGTACATAGTGGGCTCAGCATGCATGTTGGTACCTGCATCCCTGGATTTAATGGAGGCTGTTATGGTGCCAAAAATGGGTTAATAAGCCCATGCATGCTGGGCCTGCACTCCCTGGATTTTATGTGGTTGTCATGGCATAACAGGTAGGATTTAGCGTTAGGACCACTCATAGGGGCGGCCGTGGCGCAGCGAGTGGCTTATTACTTTTTGATCAAAATGTACACTGACGCCTCAGTTAAACTCTAGCGTAGAGGCAGGGCAGAGTGCTGGTTGCAGAGTGCTGTTGCATTTCTGTGTTTGTATGTATATGTATATTTTGCCATGGCTACGTGCACCTGCATACAGCGACGTGCTGACTGACCCCCTTTCCTTTTTTGTGTGCAGGATATACAAGACCAGCTGCAACATCTGTAGGCAAATATGCCGCAAGATACCAGACAGAAGATGTATCTCTTCATGCCCAACCATATCTCATCTTGTATCCAAGCTAGAGGTGGCTTAACAGGGTGCTAGAGCCTCCTTTCAATTGAAAGGTTTTCCCCAATAAACCTAATCTATCATTCTAATATTGTAATCACTTTCATACTGTATATCAGCATTACATTCACACTTAAAGTTTAATTAAACAACTCCTTTTTGGTGCATTATTTATTTTTTGTCAATGAGTGTATTTCCATGATATAGATCATGCACACCCTTGGCTTGCTGTTTGTATATGCCCTTCCCTCCTCACAGTATGGCTTATCTGCCATGTATGGCTATATAGGTAGCTGATTGGCCAATTTAATTGTGTGATGGCTGCCCAGCACAGATGTTGCTGAGGAGCTTCATTGTGAACGTCAATCCCCACTTTGATGTGGACTAGGCCAGGGGGACAGAACAGCTTAAAAAATTAAGCAATTATGCGTAATTGTTGAAATCTTCTACAATATGTTACTGTATGTGTCTTGGTGTGCATGCAGCATCCATGTAGTTTCTTTGCATTCAAGGTTCTTACAAGGTGGGTTCATGTTGCTTTAAAATGCGGGAAGGGTAGGGATGGTTCATGCGGTTTCAAAAGGACAGATACTAACTTGCTTTACCTCCATCCAGGTATATCAGGTAGTGGGCTGATCTGATTATTACAACACCATTCTGTCACACTATTGATAAAATGTTGTCAACATGCCCAGGGTGGCCATAGTGTGGCTTTAGAGACAGATATAGATAACTGGCCTTTTTCACATAGCTTTTGGCTACAACTAGGCAGTAATGTCATATTTGTGGCCCTTTGTACCTACAGTGAATTGTCTTCTTCAGAGTTGACATCTAACAGTAGATTGGTGGAGGAAGAGATGACGCCATGAGCCAATTAGCAGCCCCTGAATGTAAAGTTCCTGCTGGACATGTAAGGACAATGCAGGACCATGGAGGAGGCTAGTGTGTTATGGAAGAATGTATGGTTAGTAACTGCTCTGTGGACAATGCTATGTGCTGCATGTGGGAACTATTTTAAGGATATGTCACTTGCACACCGCTATGGGTGGTTCTGTTGATGTTGTAGCTGTTCTGGTGCTACTATTTGGTCTATACTTCTTTATGGGGACAAAGGTAGAAAGAAACTAGAATGTGGTCAGTGTGGAGTCAGTTATCTCTGTGGGCAATACTATGTTCTGTATGTGGGAACTAGTTTAAGGATATGTCACTTGCACACCACTATGGGTGGTTCTGTTGATGTTGTAGCTGTTCTGGTGCTACTATTTGGTCTATACTTCTTCATTGGGACAAAGCTAGGAAGAAACTGGAATATGGTCAGTATTGAGGCAGTCATCTGTGTGAGCAAAGCTATAGAGCGTCGCTAGCTCTGGGTACTTAGGTGGTATTGACATTGATATGGTCATAATAATGTCTTGATGCCACACTAAGCTGTATTACAGCCATTTGAATACAGCCCAATCTGGCATAATGACTGGAAATATTGTGATAGCTCTGCACTCATTCAAACACAGAGCAGCAGGATTTATAGCCAAGACTCCTCTAAATGCAAAATAAAGTGATAGCTTTAGCATTTTTTTAAGCTATCATTGTGAGGTTCATTACCCTTACAAAAAAAGTATTCACTTTTTTAAAAAATTTGACAGCTCATAATCTATCAGTCCTTTTCCAACCAGAATTTAGTGTAAAGCTTTTTGTGAAGACTGTAGCACAGAATTAGTGGCACTGAGTAATTTACAACACAGAGGAAAACCATATGTGTTTCTGTCTCTTTAACACTGCCCTCCTCCCTTCTTCCCCATGTCTTGCCTCCTCCCAGTTCCAGAAACTTTGATTCTTAACCCAAACTGTTAGTCCTAGGACTGTTGCAAAAAGAGTACGGATACAATATAAAAAGAAGATGAAAGTAATGTTTTTTGCTGTCTGGATATGAAGACTATACCTGGGAAAGAAGTAACCTTAAACAGAATGTTTAAATAATATTTAGTGTAGTACTTTACAGGAGAACCAACTGCTGGCACACAATCTGGAATAGATTCATGTAGCGCACACAAAGGTATGTACAAGTTTGTGTATTTGCATGTTTCTGAATATGTAGACAGTAACAGAAGCGTGCTCTGCCAAGACTAAATGTTCCTTCCTTCAATTGGTGGCTATTGATTAATCAGGACTATGAAGCAGTGATATATGACAGGTATAGAAATGGGCATTTTCTTACAGTTATCAATCACAGGTTTGGGTTCTTCCTCTCAGTATATAAATGATTGTTACACAGAGAACAAACAATAGAGAGACATACAGCACTGTCCATCTAGTGTAATACACTTAGTTTGGTTTTCTGAGATTACAGTATTGCTGTCTGCGGCCATATGTATGTGGCCTGACACTATTTCTGACTGTGATCCTACAGCATTGGTAGCTCTCAATTCCAGTTTTACATTTTTCCATATTGAAGCTTTAATCCACATGCATCTATGTCATTCAAATGCCAGTTCTGAAATCCTCTCTCGCCATATAAGGTCCTTTTTATGGCATTTCCCTGGACACAGCTGACTTTGGATATGTGGGAATGTTCTATTACTAAAGATAAATGGCTGGTGGTTAGACAGTGTGTTTGTTTGGTTTCCATTACTATTCCAATTTCAACTTCCAAGTTGGTCTATATAGAGCAATTTCTGTTCTTTATTGAGGTGTTTCAAACAAATTGGATTGCCACCAACTACAACCTGTCCAAATGTGGAAAAACAAAACAAATAATAGCCATAATTAGTGGGTAACCTCTAGTGGTGCTATAGTTTAACAAAGTGAGGACTGCAGCAGAAGAACAACTTTCTGATTTTAGAAATATACAGAAATTGGCACTGTACATTAAAGTGTGTCCCCCCTCAGCAATATGGATGGTGATCTTGAAAAGCACAGCACTAGCATGCCAGTTTAATAGGACACTTTTTAGACTGTGGTGTATGTAACATTAAATAAAGTATGTATATAAGTCAATGACAACTCTTTAGTGTTAAAATAGGCAAATTATTGCCTGGCATGGTAAGAATTTAGTAAAAACATACAATGACAAGATTTGATGTCGTTTTAAATGATATATAATTTAATGTAGTTTTGACTGTACTGCCTGGACACTACTTGGGATTAAAAGGAACATTTTTCCCTCAGTAGAGAAGCCTTGTGGATTCAATAGTTGTAAAATTGACCTTTTCGTTCCCTTCATCCATGTCCACTCCCTCGATTGAACATGATAGACATGTGTCTTTTGCAACAGTACTAAGTATCTGCTTAAATAAAATAAATTGTCAGGTTAACCCATAAAAAGGGTTTATGCATCTCACAGAGAACAGCCAACATAAACTAGTGTTAAATTGATAAATTACCAAGACACTGGACTGTGTAGAGTAGAGTGTCAGTGAGCCTATGACTATCTATGATTGGAACTGGATATATACAAATCTCCTGTCCTCGCATTCCTAAAGTTAGCAATATCTATTTCTTTGTCTCCAAACAGCCCTGTTTAATCATGAAACGTTTAACGACTCATCGTCTGGAAATGCCCTTGTTCCCTCGGTTTTTGAGTCTGTTCAGAAGATGCCGATCTTCTCCTCAACCACTTGACACACCTCCTACAGGGAAACTACGTCTTCGCTCACTTCCTGGAGCTTTTGTATTTGTAGGTATATTTATTGTACTAACTGGCCTAACTGTGGCTGTCATTGGCTACTGGCCTCACAGATCCAACAGCCAATTGCCATCAATGCCTTCTTCACAATCCCAGCAATCTGTAGAGAGACTGAAGCTGATTGGTCCTGTCATCATGGGATTTGGACTGTTTGTATTCATATGTGCTAACACACTTCTCTATGAAAACCGGGACATGGAAACAAGACGGCTCCTCCAAATCAGTACAGTCACACAGGGACATGGTGACATGGGTATATCTCCTAATAGTAGGATGAAAGTTCAAGCCCAGAATACATGGAGTGATAGTTCTGGAGAGCTGGACAACAGGAGGAATATATTAATAAGGGCACAGCTTCTGTGTCCACCCATTAATGACCTCTCTCTTTCTCTTGTGAGCATACATTCTGATCCCTGTATTTCCTCCTTACCCCAAATTGGAGAGAGAATAAAACTCAAGGAAGAAACAGAGAGGTGTTACAGCTCTGATGTCAAGTTAAATATGAGTAAGAGACCAGTAAAAGAAGGTATTATGGAGGTTCCTCATAGAGGTCAAAAGTGTCGCAGTTGGCCAAGACTGGAAATTGTTGATGATTGTTGCACAAAAGTACAAGAAACCTCAGAGGAAGTGTTAAAGGAGAGCAGAGAGAGTAGCCAAGAGACTGT
This sequence comes from Bufotes viridis, assembly GCA_033119425.1. Classification (NCBI taxonomy): domain Eukaryota; kingdom Metazoa; phylum Chordata; class Amphibia; order Anura; family Bufonidae; genus Bufotes; species Bufotes viridis. The sequence goes on along the minus strand of CM065591.1, from coordinate 235,876,029 downwards.
ACCTGAAATGGCATGACATTTTACCATACATACGAAGATAATGGAGAACTTGGGCTATAATCCCTTGCCTTTACTATAAACTATCCCTGCTCATGAGGTCAAAAAGAAACCACTGAATGAAACACTATTCAAGAATGTAACTTTGTTATATTTTTTCTACAGTATGTATTGTCTTTATAGACAGTCAAATGAATTCCAAGAACAAACATGATCAATAGGTGCACAATATATACCACACAGGTCAATCACACCGCAGCAGTCCCATGTTCACGATGTTAGGCATCATGAGATCTGCAGCATGCACACAGCCATAGGCACTTCATGGACTGTAGTATGAAGCCTCTGTATGGCACTATATTATGCAGGTGTTCTCCCTTAAAAGCAATGCTTCTAAAGTAGAATATGTCTGTAACACTGCATGTAATAGAGCATGCCATGATTTCCTAATGGATTCTGTAAATAGTGTTTGTGTATATATATATATGTGTATATATATAACGCAATTCCCTAACATGAGTGGCTCATAATAGCAGAATTAATTGAATCCTAACAGAACATCTGGCTCCAAATTCCTCTATACAATGGGTCATCATCCTAGACATTTACATACTTTTCACCTTATTGGATTAAACCATTTGTTCAATAAAGATATTAAACTATAACATGTGTGCTGTTAAATTAGGCTGTATATCATTATGAACATGTAGGACCATTACCACAGTGATGCTATATCCTGTTCATTGTGCTTCCCAGAAGATATGTCTCCAACTATACCAACTATGTTACTAAGAAGAGGATTATCATATCTGACAAGACAGTTTACAGTACAATATAGCTCTAGGCAAATTAACTCTAATTCATTAGGAAGAAAACTATAGGCAGGGTCGGCCTTAGGTTACGTGGAGGCCTGTGCGAGAAGTCTTTTTGACCCCTCCCCACACACATATAATGCACAGCTAATACTTAAATACAGCATTAGAACCAAGCTCATTATATAAATTCAGTACTAGAACCAAGCCCATTACATACATACAGCACTAAAAGAAAGCTCATTCCATGAATGCAGCACCTGAACTGAGCTATTTACATACATACAGCACTAGAACCAAGCTCAGAATATAAATACAGAACAGAACCAAGCTTAGTACAAAAATACAGCACCAGGACCAAGCCCATTACATAAATACAGCACCAGAACCAAGCCCATTGCATAAGTACAGCACCATAGCAAGCTCATAAACATAAATACAGCACCAGAACCAAGCCCATTACATAAATGCAGCACCAGAAGTAAGCCCATTACATGAATACAGCACCAGAACCAAGCTCATTTGTCACGTGCCGGAGGCCCAAGGCAGACCTCCGGGACGTCTAGCAAACAGGACACAGAGTCCTGTATTACACATGTAATAAAAGAACATGACAGTACAAAACATGCAGGTAGAGCAACAGTGGTAGACCTACCACAGAACAAAGTGCACCGGCAGACCAGAGGCAAAACCCAGAGGGTGGAGAGCCAGTGAGCCCCGTTCTTCACAGAGCCCCTGATGGTGGGGATGAACTGTGCCGAGGGCTCACTTGGCCCCTACCTGCAAAGAACCACACTGGTGAAGTCACCAGCTGAACAGACAACAGAACTGGAACCCAAGCAAACACAGGACATGAAACAGACAACTAGACAAACGGGAACCAGCACAGAAGGACCCCAAGCGGAATGGAAGCATGGCGGCCTCAGGCAGAGCTGCACACAGAAAAGAGATCCTCCCTCTGGAGAACCCAGGGACCCTCTCACGAAGGCAGGACAAACACAGGAACAGAAGCAGTAAGGCACTGCAGGACAGACCAGGAACAGACTAAATACGATGCAGTAAGCACTGCCGGGATGGACATAGGACAGGATCAGAAGCAGTAGGCACAACCAGAGTATACATAGGACAGGATCAGAAGCAGTTTAGCACTGCCAGGCTATCAGACGCAGTTAGAGCACTGCTAGGCTAGACGAGGAACAGAGTGGATCCAGACAGAGAACAGGTTCAGAAGAACAGGCAAGGCATGGACAAGGATAACAACATCAATACAGAATAGGTACAGAAGATTAGGCAACAGAATAACATTAACACCAATGCTTTACCAGACGACATCACAAACAAGGGGAGATGGCAAAACCCCCTGGGTCAGCAGCAAGGGGCCACACCCAGCAAGGCACAAGACAGACTGACCCCCTGGGTCACAGCAAGGCGCAACAGCCAGCAGGGCAGAAGATAAACTGACCACAAGCCCCACAGCTTACAGATAGACATAGCTGCATAACAAGGACATCCGATAAGCCACAGCCAGGAACAGACCAGGGGAAGTTAACCCCAACAGAACAGGAGTACCAATACCATAGAACAAACAGGCAGCAGTACAGGACGTTGCCCTTGGCAACCAGCATACACAGTCCACCGAAGCCAGTACACAAAGCACATGCAGCCAGCCTGCACGGCACCGGTGACAGGCACCAGAGATGGAGAGACAGGAATCGCAAACACAGGCCACAGTTCACACACTACACCGCAGCCATCATGCAGTCCCAAGCAACCACCATACACAGGTGTCGGCCTGCAGCCAGTATGCGAGGAAGCCAGCAGCCAGCCTGCACGGCAACAGTGATAAGAACTGCACAGAGATGCAGACACAGGGAGTACACACAAACATGGGCATAGTTCACACAAAATACCGCAGCCAGCATGCAGCTCCAAGCAACCAGCATACACAGGTGTCGGCCTGCAGCCAGTATGCGAGGAAGCCTCTAGCCAGCCTGCACGGCAACAGTGATAAGAACTGCACAGATATGCAGACACAGGGAGTACACACAAACATGGGCATAGTTCACACAAGATACCGCAGCCAGCACGCAGCCCCAAGCAACCAGCATACACAGGTTTTGGCCTGCAGCCAGTACGCAAGAGAGCATGCAGCCAGCCTACATGGCCAAAACTGTTTATGGTTATGTATTTATGTACTGAGCTCAGTTATGGTGCTGTATGTATGTAATGAGCTCGGTTCTGGTCTGTATTTATGTTATGAGCTTAGTTTTGGTGCTGTATTTATAGAATAATGTCACAGTGCGGTTCACTGTGACATCATTCTATAAATACAGTACCAAAACTAAGCTCATAACATAATATGGCGTCACTGTGACTAAGGCTTTGAAAAAGAAACTGTTAAACTACATTCACACTAACGTATTTTGTTTCCGTTCCGTTTTTTTTTTTGCGAATAGGATGCAGACCCATTCATCTTAATGGGTCCGCAAAAAATGCGGACAGCACACAGTGTGCTATCCGCATCCGTATGTCCGTTCCGTAGCCCCGGAAAAAAAAAAATATATAACATGTCCTATTCTGGTCCGTTTTGCGGGCAAGGATAGGCATTGTTACAATGGCAAAACACATACGGTCGTGTAAATGTAGCCTAAAGGTGACGTCAACCTAAAATTATTTACCAAAACATAGTATTCCATAGTTCAGGTCATAGGTTTTAAACAAATGACATCAAGGGTCTATTTAGTAGTATATGAAACAAATGATATTCCTTTAAAACAGATTGTGAAGTGAAAAAACTGTATATGAACAATGTAAGCTTTTATTTTTTGGCCATTAGCTTGCACTGTAAGGTAGTCTATGGGTACTGTACAGCACTGGTTAAATGGCATAAGCAGTCAGTGCTGGAAGATTTAGGAACATTTCATAAGCGCCCCATCTGGGAGGAAGTGATTGGATCCAGATGTGGAATCCATGCTTCCCAGTTACATAGGCCTAACTGCTGCAGATCATTTGTGGAGTTTTAGAGGTTTTCTTAACTATATCAGTTCTGGACTACACCAATAAATAAGCCTAATTTTTATGACAACACTGTATGCTTTATTTAAAAATTTGCTTTAAAACTTTAGTTACACCAGCTACTGCAATGTTGGTAGGAATAGAATATAAATATATATATATATGTATATATATATATATATATATATATATATATATATATATATATATTTATATCTCTATATAATCTATCTATACATATCTATATCCCTCGCATTATAATTCCCGCATGGCTATTACTAGCAGTTTGCAGTCCCAGCAGGTGAGGAGCCCTAGAACAGGAACCTCAGAGAACAGGTACAATAAGTGAACACTGTGGATATTACAGGGTAAGGCTACTTTCACACCAGCGTTAGGAGACATCCAGCAGGATGTTCCGGCATATATGCTAGGATTCAGCCAGACAAAAACCATGGCGTGCAGCAACTTTTGTCTGTCCGAATCCTGACATACAGTTGTGTTCAAAACAATAGCAGAGTGTTTAAAAAAGTTAAAAAAGCTCAAAATCCTTCAAATAGCTTTCATTTCCATACACACAAATGCATTAGGAACACTACTCATTCTATTCCAAATCAAAACATAAAGAAAAATATATCAAATGTGTGTTGTTCCTCTAAAAAAAAATGGAAGAAAAGTGAATTAAAAAAAATAGCAGTGTTTGCATTCTTTTTTACAAACTCAAACAGTCACTATATAAACTGAAAAATGTTTGAAGATTTTGCTTTCCTTTGAATCACTTAACCAAGGGTAATTTCACACTAGCGTTTTTCTTTTCCGGCATTGAGTTCCGTCCTAGAGGCTCAATACCGGAAAAGAACTGATCAGTTTTATCCCAATGCATTCTAAATAGATAGAAATCCGTTCAGGATGCATCAGGATGCATCAGTTCAGTCACTGTCAGGCGTTTTGGACGGATGAAATACCGCAGCATGCAGCGGTATTATCTCCGTCCAAAATGCCTGACCAGTTGCCGGAATGCGGCACTAATTTACACTGAAATGTATTAGTGCCGGATCCGGCATTAAAAATACCGTAATGACGGATCCGGCATTCTGGTCTGCGCATGTGCAGACCTTTAAAAATGTGAAAAAAATAAATACCGGATGACACCGGAAAAACGGATCCATTATTGCAATGCATTTTTCTGACTGATCAGGCATTTTTCTGACTGATCAGGCATTTTTCCGACCTGATCAGTCTGAAAAATGCCTGATCAGTCAAAAAAATGACATGCGTTTGCGTACAGTTTGCTTGATCAGGCAGGCAGTTCAGGCAACAGAACTGCTTGCCGGATCACACTGCCGCAAGTGTCAAAGTACCATAATATTTAGTTGTAAAGGCCCCTTTCACACTTGATTTGTGAGGATCCGGCGTGCACTTCCGTCACCGGAAATGCCCACTGGATCCGTCACAATGCAAGACAACTGAAAGCATTTGAAAACTGATCAGTCTTCAAAATGCTTTCAGTGTTACTATGGCAGCCAGGACGCTACTAAAGTCCTGGTTGCCATAGTAAGTAGTGGGGAGCCAGGGGAGCAGATACTTATAGTCCGTGCGGCTCCCGGGGCACTCCACAATGACGTCAGAGCGCCCCACGCGCATGGATCACGTGATCCATGCGATCAATGCTCATGGGGCGCTCTGACGCTATTGTGGAGCGCCCCGGGACTCGGGGCGCACGGACGGTAAGTATCTGCTCCCCTGCCTCCTCACTACACTTTACCATGGCAGCCGGGACTTTAGCGTCCTGGCTGCCATGCAGGGGCGTAACTATAGGGGAAGCATGGGAAGCAGCTGCTTTGGGGCCCTGACCCAGAAGGGGCCCATCCAAGAGGAGGAGGAGGAGGAGGACTAAAAGATTTTGTCAGGGCCCTCAACAGTATTATACAATGCAATTATATACAGTGGCAGTATAGACAGTGTAGAAAACGGATGGAACAGCTGCCGGGCCTGGTCTGAGAGAGCGATCTTTACTAGCCACAGGAAAGGGGGCGGCATGGAAGGAAGGGGTTGGGAAAAAGTTACTGGGGGAGGGGGCCCCATTTAAAAATTTGCTGTGGGGCCCAGTCATTTCTAGTTACGCCACTGCTGCCATGGTAACCATTCACAAAAGCTAAATGTCGGATCCGGCGATGCGCCGAAACGACGTTTAGCTTAAAGCCGGATCCGGATTAATGCTTTTCCATGGGCATTAATTCCGGATCCGGCGTTACGCATGTCTTCCGGATTTTTGGACGGAGACAAATCCGCAGCATGCTGTGGTTTTGTCAACGTCCAAAAAACATTCACATACTGAACGGAAGACACCCTGATGCATCCTGAACGGATTTCTCTCCATTCAGAATGTATTAGGATAAATCCTGATCAGTATCTTTCTGTCCTAGAGCCCCGAGGATGGAACTCTAGGACGGAAAAATAAAACGCAAGTGTGAAAGAGCCCTAACCGCTGTTTCTGAGAACTGCTGTACCTCTGTGTTGCATGGAGTCAACCAACTTCTGGCACCTGTGAACAGGTATCCCAGCCCAGGATGATTGGACTACATTCCACAGTTCTTCTCTATTTCTTGTTTTTGCCTCAGAAACTGCAGAAACCCCACAAGTTTTCAGTTGGATTAAGATCCGGGGATTGGGCTGGCCACTCCATAATGTCAATCTTGTTGGTCTGGAACCAAGATGTTGCACGTTTACTGGTGTGTTTGGGGTGGTTTTCTTTTTGGAACACCCATTTCAAAGGCATTTCCTCTTCAGCATAAGGCAGCATGACCTCTTCAAGTATTCTGATGAATTCAAACTGATCCATGATCCCTGGTATGCGATAAATAGGCCCAACACCATAGTATGAGAAACATCCCCATATCATGATACTTGCGCCACCATGCTTCACTGTCTTCACAGTGTACTGTGGCTTGAATTCAGTGTTTGGGGGTCGTCTGACAAACTGTCTCCGGCCACTAGACCCAAAAAAAACAATCTTACTTTCATCAGTCCACAAAATGTTGCTCCGCTCCTCTTTAGGCCAGTCAATGTGCTCTTTGGCAAATTGTAAACTCTTCAGCATGTCTTTTTTTTAACAGTGGGCAGGGGCTTCTTGCAGATCGCTTGGCTTCACATAGGTGTCTTTTAATTGTAACAGTACTCACAGGTAACTTTAGACCTTTGATCTTCCTGGAGCTGATTGTTGGCTTGCCATTTTGACTATTCTTCTATCCATAAGAATGGTAGTTTTTAGCTTTCTTCCATGTCTTGCAGGTTTTGGTTGCCATTTTAAAGAATTTGTGATCATTTTAGCTAAGCATTCCATTAGGCAGGTGGCACTTTCGGCTATGCCATATCTAGAGACCTCCGGCCAGCTGTTATCTGCTAGAACAGCCTGCCGGGTGTCTCTAACACTGGTGTGAAACTAGCCTAAGAGAGTATCAGCAGAATATTGAATTGAGAGGTCTGAGAAGACAATGAAGGAGGAGAAAGACACACTGCGTAATGTACCAAAATAAATCTGTGCTTGTCGTAGCTTGACCTCACCTGCTGCTGTTGTTGGTGTCATAGTTAAGGCCATTTTCACGCAGTATTAGTATCAGTATCTATGTTCTCCCTCAACAGATTATGTCAGGGGAGAACAGGATTGTGTGCAGTGGATTTACACTGAGAGAAGGGAGCTCCTTAGGCTACATGCACACGACCGTTGCCTGCCTCCGCGTCCGCTCTTCCTTGAAATTTTGCGTCTGTCAAAAAAAACGGATGACGGACCGTTTTTTTTGACAGATCCGATTTTTATGGCAGATTCATTGTAAAAATGCCTATCCTTGTCCGCAAACGTGAAAAAAATAGGACATGCACTATTTTTTTGACGGAATGAAAACACGGATCACGGATGCGGAACAAAAACGGTTAACCATCCGCATTTTTTGACGGACCCATTGAAATGAATGGGAAAGCATCCTATCCATGAAAAAAAACGGAACAGACACGGAAACAAACAACGGTCGTGTGCATGGGGCCTTATACACATAAAATGCTTGAATATGTTTGGGGGCCTTTTAACAGACCTATAAGGCTCTCCGTGAGCCTTATAGATTTCTTGTCAGAGTAAGGGTACTTTCTCACTAGCGTTATTCTTTTCTGGTATTGAAATCCGGTAAAGGGTCTTAATACCGGGGAAAAACGCTTCCGTTTTGTCCCAATGCATTCTGAATGGAAAGCAATCCATTCAGTATGCATCAGGATGTCTTCCGTTCCGTCTCTTGTACGGTATTTGATCGGACAAAATAGCGCAGCTTGCTGCAGTATTTTCGCTGGCCAAATTCCGTAACACTACCACACTTGCCGGATCCGGCATTAATTTCCATTGAAATGTATAAATGCCGGATCCGGTACCAAGTGTTCCGGAAATTGCCCCATCGCCGGATCCGTTATTCCGGATGATACCGGAAAGATGGATCCTGTATTTTAATGAATAAGTCTAACGGATCCGTATCCGGGAAAAAAATCTTTCCGTTTGCATACGGTTTGCCGGATCCGAACAACGCTAGTGTGAAAGTACCCTAAGGGTCCATTCACACGTCCGTGTGTGTTTTGCGGATCCAGGGATCCACAAAACACGGAAACCGGCAATGTGCGTTCCACATTTTGCGGACCGCACATCGCTGGCACTCTCATAGAAAATGCCTTTTCTTGTCCGCAATTGCGGACAAGAATAGGACATGTTCTATTTTTTTCGGGAACGCGATTGCGAACCCGGAAGTGCGGATCCGCAATTGTGGACCAGGCCGGGACATAGTCTGTCCCCATTGAAACTAATGGGTCCGCAATTCCGTTCAGCAAAATGCGGAACGGAATTGCGGACGTGTGAATGGACCCCAAGATTGACATACTGTAATGCACAGCATTACTTTGCATTACAAAAACAATCATAGGATTGCTCAAGTCTCCTTCAAGTTCAAGTCTCTCATTTGGAATAAAAATAAAAACTAAAACTTTAATAAAAAAAATGTATAAAAGTTAAATTAATCCATATACAAGTTTAAATATGAAAATGTATTACAAAGTAAAAAATAAATAAAGTTTATTGCCACAAATGTAACCGCTCATGGAACAACCAGGACACATTATGCTGCACACCAAACAATTAAAAAAACAAGCCACAAACCCATTGTGCTGGACAGTATAAGGGCTTATTCACAAATCAGTGAATTATGGATGTGTGCTGCTATTGTTCTCCACAGACAGCACACGTACACTCATTGATTTTAATGTGTTTATTTACAGTGGTAAAACCACAGAGACAAGCACTACTTGTCTGTGATGCAGACCAAACACTCCCATTGAAGTCGTTGAGTCTGTAAAAACCATGGCATCCATGTTCTGACAATGATTTTCATGGACCATTGGTAGGAAAAACTAAAAATTTTCAGTTTAAGCCTACATGCACACGGCAGTGGTTTTTTGCGGCCTCCGTTCCGTTTTTTTTGCGGATCCGATGGTTTCCCATTCATTTCTATGGATCCGTTAAAAATGCGGTTGCTTCTTCCGTTGCCTGTCCGTGTCTGCTGTCCGCATTTCATGTCCGCAAAAAAAATATGTCATGTCCTATTCTTGTCCACAAAAAACGGTTTGCGGACCCATAGAAGTCAATGGGTCCGCAAAAAATGTGGATGACCGACAGAAGCCATCTGTTTGTCATCCGCATCAGTTTTTTTTGCGGATGGTTGCTTGGAAACCAGGGCACTTGTACAGGTACTTTAAGAAACTGGTTCAAGCCTTCAGTTTTTTTTTTTTCGCAAAAAAAACGGAAGACACATGGAAACACAACCTACAAAATTTGCGGACACACGGAAAGGATGTGGATGTGAAAAAAAAGGCTACAGGCTCTATCGTAGGGATGGGCTACACCTCAATGGGGAAGGGGCAGCTGTGTTGTGGGAGAAGATGGCTAGAGGGTTGGAGGAGTGTTTAAATTAGGGACTGGGGGGAGGGTAATTACATTATAGGAGGGGAAGATAGTGCAGATAGAGATCAGGGGCAAGGTAGTGTGACTGGGGGAGGAATGGAAGCGGGGACTAGAACAGTTCAGAATGAAAGGTCTAGGGTAAAAAAATACACATAAACCTGTCAAATGTATGTATACTAATGCCAGAAGCCTGACTAACAGGATTGGTGAACTGGAATTAGTGATGTGTGAGAAGGACTATGATATAGTGGAAATAACTGAGACATAGCTGGATGATAGCTATGACTGGGCAGTTAATATAAAAGGTTACAATCTGTTTAGAAAGGATCGTCAAAACTGGAGAGGTGGAGGGGTCTGCCTCTATGTGAAGTCCTGTCTAAAGCCCACAATCCGAGAATATATCTGTGAGGGACATGAACATGTGGAGTCACTGTGGGTAGAAATACATGGAGCAAAAAACAATAATAAATTACTAATAGGAGTTTATTTTAAACCACCTAATATACCAGAGTCCACAGAAAATCTACTGCTAAACGAGATAGACGAGGCGGCAAATCATAATGAAGTCGTTATTATGGGGGACTTCAACCACCCAGATATAGACTGGGAAACTGAAAGCTGTACATCGCATAAAGGAAACAAGTTCTTGCCAATAGCCAAAGACAATTACCTTTCCCAACTAGAGATGGCCCGAACTATCCGCCGGCGAACATAGCTTGTTCGCATTCGCCGCAGCGGGTGAACACAAGCGATGTTCGGTCCGCCCCCTATACATCATCATTGAGCAAACTTTGACCCTGTACCTCACAGTCAGCAGACACATTCCAGCCAATCAGCAGCATACCCTCCCTCCCAGACCCTCCCATCTCCTGAACAGCATCCATTTTAGATTCATTCGGAAGCTGCAGTCTTAGTGAGAGGAGGGAGAGTGTAGTTGCTGCTGATTTAATAGGGAAATCGATAGCTAGGCTAGTGAATTCAGTGTCCACTCCAGTCCTGAAAGACTCATCTGATCTCTGCTGTAAGGACAGCGTTCTGACAGCACCCCAAAAAGCCCTTTTTAGGGCTGCAACATTAGTCTGCTTTTTTTTTCTCCTCCATATATATATATTACAGTTGCCTGGCCTGCCTGTGTGTGAGGAGCTGCAGGCCCACAGACTGTAGTGTGCCCATTGCCAGTGCCCACCCCTGTCATCCCATGTGGCACAGGACTTTGCATCAAAAAAAGGCATTTAATTTTTACAATTTAGTGTAATTTCAGTTGCTTGCCTGCTGCTAGTATGTGTCAGGCAGACTTCCACTGACTGTAGTGTGCCCACTGCCAGTGCCCACCCCTGTCATACCGTGTGGTACAGGACTTTGCATCAAAAAAAGGCATTTCATTTTTACACTTTAGTGTAATTTCAGTTGCTTGCCTGCTAGTGTGTGTCGGGCCGACTTCCACTGACTGCAGTAAACCCACTGCCAGTGCCAACCACTGATACCGGGTGGCACAGTAGCTTGCCGATAAATAAGGCATTTAATTTTTAGACAGTAGTCTAAATTCAGTTGCTTGCCTGCTGCCAGTGTGTGTCAGGCCCACTTTCACAGACTGTAGTGTGCCCACTGCCAGTGCCCACCACTGATACCGGGTGGCACAGTAGCTTGCCGATAAATAAGGCATTTAATTTTTAGACAGTAGTCTAAATTCAGTTGCTTGCCTGCTGCCAGTGTGTGTCAGACCCACTTCCACTGACTGTAGTGTGCCCACTGCCAGTGCCCACCACTCATACCGGGTGGCACAGTACCTAGCACGCGTAGTACCTAATCTAAAAAAAAAAATGACAGGCAGAGGCAGGCCACCCCGCAGGGGCCGTCGTGGTCGTGGTGCTGTGATTTCCACTGTCCCTGGAATAATGCCTAGTGTTCAGAGGCCACGTACCCTGAACCCGAAAAAATCTGAGGACATAGTTGACTGGCTTAGACAGGACACCCAATCTTCAACAGCTTCCGCTAAGAACCTTGACGCACCATCCTCCACCAGCTCAGCTTCTGTCACCTGCTCTCAAGTTACCCCACTCCCACCCGCCTCCACCACCACCACCACTACCACCACAGCCACTTCACTTGATCCGTCAGAGGAGTTATTTACACATCAGTTGGATGCAATTAGTGATGCGCAACCATTTTTGCCAGATGATGTAGATTTCAGGGATATGTCTCAGTCAGGCAGGAGTACACACATGGACGTACAGTGTGATGATGATGATGATGATGATGTTGTACCCGCTGCTGCTTCCTTTGCTGAGGTGTCAGATACAAGTGAAGCGGTTGATTATGAAGATGTGTCCACGGATGCCACGTGGGTGCCTGCTCGAAGAGAAGAAGAGGGGGAAAGTTCAGAAGGGGAGATAGAGAGAATGAGGAGACGAGTTGGAATGAGGGGGAGGTCGTCGCAAGGAGTTAGTGGCACAGTCAGACAGCATGTATCGGCACCCAATGTCAGCCAGACAGCACGCCAGTCAATGCATGCTGTTGCAACCACCAGAATGCTGTCATTGCAAAGCTCAGCAGTGTGGCATTTTTTTTGTGTGTCTGCCTCTGATAACAGCAATGCCATTTGCAACCTGTGCCAAAAGAAACTGAGTCGTGGGAAGTCCAACACCCACCTCGGTACAACTGCTTTGCGAAGGCACATGATCTCACATCACAAACGCCTATGGGATCAACACATGAGTACAAGCAGCACACAAACTCAAAGCCACCATGCTCCTCCTGGTCCAGCATCTTCAGCCACGTCAACCACTGCTGTCCTCCCTGCCCCCTCTCAACCAACCGCCACTCCGCCTCTCACCTTCAGCAGTTCCTGCTCATCTGCCCACAGTCAGGTGTCTGTCAAGGACATGTTTGAGCATAAGAAGCCAATGTCACAGAGTCACCCCCTTGCCTGGCGACTGACAGCTGGCTTGACGGAACTCCCGCCAGCTTTTACCATACCAGCTGGTGGAGTCTGAGGCCTTCAAAAAATTGGTCGCTATTGGGACACCACAGTGGAAGGTACCGGATGAAATTTTTTTTCAAAAAAGGCAATCCCTGATATGGGATGTAACAGGGATTAAACTGATGAGAATAGTACTACAGAAAATACCACTCATATCGGGTGTGACAGTAAATTGCACGGCGCAGACGCAATCACTGTGGATTAAAACAGAGTGGAGGGAGCCAGCGTTTTTTTAACCATCTCCCCGTTCGAAAAATCAATTCAATAAAATGGCCCCCAGATTGGGGGCGTTAGAGGGATTAAACTGATGAGAATAGTACTACAGAAAATACCACTCATATCGGGTGTGACAGTAAATTGCACGGCGCAGACGCAGTGACCGTAGATAAAAACAAAGGGGAGGGAGCCAGCGTTTTTTTAACCATCTCCCCGTTCGAAAAATCAATTCAATTCACCTTTCGGGGACCCTTGGTGTTGTACGTGGCTGGGTGGAGGAAGAAACCTTCAATGACATCACCGGGACGTGGCTAGCTTGGTATTCAACCTTGTGCAAATTGGGAGTTTGCGGTTGTGCAAATGAACTGTTTGCGGTTGTTTGCGGTGCATTAAAAGGGGAGTTTGGTCTGTCAATGTCTGTGAAGCGGGCGTAACCCTTATCGATACAACCCCGTAACCCTGATCGATACAACATCATACCTGATCGTATACACACACACTAGATGTTTTAAACCACATTGTTCAAAAAAATGTAGGATTGTTAAGTGATTTATGCCCTTTATGGATTAAAACCCAACTCTGCGTCAACTATGTAATTTTCCATGGAAGTTTTGCCATGGATCCCCCTCCGGCATGCCACAGTCCAGGTGTTAGTCCCCTTGAAACAACTTTTCCATCACTATTGTGGCCAGAAAGTCCCTGTGGGTTTTAAAATTCGCCTGCCTATTGAAGTCTATGGCGGTCCGCCCTGTTCGCCCGTTCGCGAACATTTGCGGAAAATTTTATGTTCGCGACATCACTATTCCCAACTGGTTCAGGACCCCACTAGAGGGACGGCCATACTGGACTTAGTATTAACCAATAGAACTGACAGAACAACAGATGTGCAGGTTGGGGGACACCTAGGAAATAGTGACCATAAAGTAATAACTTTCCAATTATTCTTCAAACAAGAGTTTCTAAAGGGAGGAACAAAGATACCAAACTTCAAAAAAGCAAAATCTAGCCAACTAAGCGAGGCCATAGGCCTAACTAACTGGGACAAAGTCCTCAAAAATAAAAATACAACCACAAAATGGGAGATTTTTAAAAGCATTGTAACATCTTATTGTGAGAGGTACATACCTTATAGGAATAAAAGGCTAAGAAACAATAAGAAACCAATGTGGATAAATAGAACCGTAAAGAAAGCAATAAATGACAAAAAGAAAGCATATAAATGACTAAAATAGTAGGGGAGCCAGGAAGCACTGATAAACTATAAGGAAAAAAATTGAATATGTAAAAAACTAATAAAAATTGCCTAACTAGAGACCGAGAGATTAATTGCCAAAGAGAGTAAAACTAACCCTAAAATGTTCTTCAATTATATAAATGGTAAGAAATATAAATCTGAAGGAGTCGGCCCTCTACATAGCAATGAGGGGGGTGCTGCAGAGAGCGACGAGGATAAAGTAAAACTATTAAATATTTTTTTCTCCACTATATTCACTGAGGAAAATAAATGGTCAGATGAAATGCAGAATGTAAATGTAAATTCCCCATTAAAAGTGCCCCGTCTGACCCAGGAAGAAGTACAACAGCGACTTAAAAAGATTAAAATAGAAAAATCGCCAGGACCGGATGGCATACACCCCCGTATCCTAAGGGAATTAAGTGATGTCATAGCCAGACCTTTATTTCTGATATTTACGGACTCTATACGGACAGGGAATGTTCCACAGAATTGGCGCATAGCAAATGTGGTGCCAATATTTCAAAAAGTATCTCAATGAAAATAAGCAAATAACGCCATATCAGCATGGCTTCATGAGGGATCGGTCATGCCAAACTAATTTAATCAGTTTCTATGAGGAGGTAAATTCTAGACTTGACAGCGGCGAATCAATGGATGTCGTATATCTGGACTTCTCCAAAGCATTTGACACTGTACCTTATAAAAGGTTGGTATATAAAATGAGGATGCTCAGACTGGGAGAAAATTTCTGTATGTGGGTAAGTAACTGGCTGAGTGACAGAAAACAGAGGGTGGTTATTAACGGTACACACTCAGATTGTGTCACTGTCACTAGTGGGGTACCTCAGGGGTCAGTATTGGGCCCTATTCTCTTCAATATATTTATTAATGATCTTGTAGACGGCTTGCACAGTAAAATATCAATTTTTGCAGATGACACTAAACTGTGTAAAATAATTAACACTGAAGAGGACAGTTTTCTCCTACAGAGGGATCTGGATAGATTGGAGGCTTGGGCAGAGAAATGGCAGATGAGGTTTAACACTGACAAATGTAAAGTTATGCACATGGGAAGGAATAATGCAAGTCACCCGTACATACTTAATGGTAAAACACTCGGTAACACTGACATGGAAAAGGATTTAGGAATCTTAATAAACAGCAAATTAAGCTGTAAAAACCAGTGTCAGGCAGCTACTGCCAAGGCCAATAAGATATTGCACTACAAATCTCTAGTCAGACCACACATGGAGTACTGTGTACAGTTCTGGGCTCCTGTGAACAAGGCAGATATAGCAGAGCTGGAGAGGGTTCAGAGAAGGGCAACTAAAGTAATACCTGGAATGGGGCAACTACAGTACCCTGAAAGGTTATCAAAATTAGGGTTATTCACCTTAGAAAAAAGACAACTGAGGGGAGATCTAATATCTATGCATAAATATATCGGGGGTCAGTACAGAGATCTCTCCCATCATTTATTTATCCCCAGGACTGTGACGAGGGGACATCCTCTGCGTCTGGAGGAAAGAAGGTTTGTACACAAACATAGAAAAGGATTCTTTACGGTGAGAGCAGTGAGACTACGGAACTCTCTGTCTGAGGAGGTGGTGATGGCGAGTACAATAAAGGAATTCAAGAGGGGCCTGGATGTATTTCTGGAGCGTAATAATATTACAGGCTATAGCTACTAGAGATGGGTCGTTGATCCAGCGAGTTATTTTGATTTCCTGATTGGAGTCAGGAAGGAATTTTTTCCCCTTAAGCGGGGAAAATTGGCTTCTGCCTCACAGTTTTTTTTTGGCCTTCCTCTGGATCAACTTGTAGGAAACTGGATGGACAAATGTCTTTTTTCGGTCTTATATTTCTAGGTTACTATGTTTGTGCTTATTTTCCTGTCCAGCCGTATTATAGTAAATGCAGCTGAACAGTCAACTACTATAATGTGTGGATAGCTGAGGAAACAAAGATTCCAACAACGTAATTATTACCTCTAAACCCACTTGCTGTGCACTGTAAAGCATCCTGCACTCCAGAGCTCTGACAAACTGCACAGTGAACTCCAGAACACTTTATTAGCACGATGGCTCCCCTCGCTACAGATGAAAGAATCGAGACAGGCCCATAGACTTCTATCAAGCCCGCCTCGTGCCGAAAGGAGAGAGATCTTACCCCGTTCTAAGGATCAATGGCACTCAGATTCCCACACATCTGAAGATTTAATGTCTCTATGACATATCATGCAGATCAGTTATGTGATGTATTGAGCATGATATTTAACTGGAGTTTGAACATGCAAAAAGTGCTGGTTAAGTGGAAAACATCATGTTGTGCCTGTTCCTAACGTAACTGCACGGACAAGTGCAAGGCTGCTGGCAGACAGTACAGCTCTGACATGCATTCAGGATGCAGTTTTCAATTTAGCCAGTTTAGCAGCCTCATAAAACCCTGATGTTCTGCATTATGGGAAAGATTTAATTAATTTCAGCTAGCTACAATAAAAAACTGCATCCTGAATGCAGGTCAAAACAGCGCTGTGTGCCAGCACCCTAAGTAAATACAGACTTTGTGCGCTAACCTCACACGTTTTGAAAGAGTTTGAAAGAATAGTGTTGGGTCAGCTGGTAGATGTGGTGGGACGAAATGTGGATAATCTGCAGGGATGTTAAGGACACAGTTATTTATCTGTTACATAGTGTGTACTGCTACTTAGAGGGAAGGGGCAATGAGTGTAAGGTCTCATGCACATGATCCGGGTCCGCAAACCACAGATTTACAAAACACGGATCCTGGCCATGTCAGCAATTTTTTTTTACTCCTGTAGAAATGTCCCATCCATGTCCTCAAAACAGACAAGAATAGGACACTTTTTGGAACACTGTGTGCTGTCTGCATCTTTTACAGCCCCATTAAATTGAATAGCGTGCATGAGCCCTAAAATTGGAGATTTAGATATAAGTAAATCAATGATAAATTGGATTTTTGGATTATCTTCTGGACAGACCACAGGCTAGGTCACTGTATTTCGGAAACCCGGGTCTGCAGCATTGGTGTTCTACAAGGAAGAGTTTTGTCATCAATACTTTTTTCCTTGTACACTGCTGACTTTATACATAACATCGACCAGTGTCGCCTACAAATGTTCTCTGATGACTCGGTTATGGTTGGCTGTATTAAAGATGGTGAAGAGAAGGAGTCTAGGCAATTGGTGCGCAAGTTCGTTGATTGGTATACAGAAAATCATTTGGTGCATGTAGCAAAGATGAAGGAGATGATAGTGAACGCTGGTAAGAAGGAATCAGTGCAGCCTGTTATTAGTAGTTATAAATATTTGAGTGTTTATTTGGATAAAAAGCTGATTGGTGGATGAATGTGGATAAGATTTATGAAAAGGGGCGAGTAGGTTGTACTTTTTGAGGAAGTTGAGATCTTTCAATGTTTGCAGTAAAATGTTGGAGATATTTTATCATTCAGTGATTGGCAAGTGCTATATTTTTTGAAGCAGTGTGTTGGGGTAGTAGGGTAACAGAAGGGAATAAGATTTGCGAACTGATTAAGAAAGCTGGAAGTGTAGGGGGTATTCAATTGCCACAGTTTGAGTTAGCATTGGTGAGAAGGATCTCAGAGAAGTCTAGGGGTATTAATAATCAGAGCCATCCCTTACATTTATTAGTGCTGAGTCACTACTCGTTTTAGTTACAGGTTTATCTAGATGAAGCATGAAACGGATAGGTTTAGGAAGTCCTTTGTGCCAACCCTTTATAGTAGGCAGCTGCGGTGAGTTATTGACTGGTATTGGGAATGGGTTAAAGTATTGGGATTATTTATCTTATATGATTGTGTGTATACTAAGCTGCTGATGTGATACTGAAGTTTATCTTTATCTTATCCCACCCCTCCCAGTTTTCCCCCCGGATTCGTCTATTCTGGTTGATGCACAATTATTCATATCCTAGTGATATAGCCCCAAAGGTCTTGTTGTGACTTTATTAAATAGAAGGACTTACTTGGTTTTGTATTTTTTACCTTGTGTGAGTTCACTGGCATGAACACATTACAGATCACTATTGAAGTTTATTCTGGTTACAGGAAAAAAATTTGACAGGAAATCATACATATGGTATTAATCCTGAATGTATTTTTAGTGCAGTTACAAAAACTAAAGTTACTGTATTGACATAAGAACTCTATTGACTAAATTGGACATATTCTATGGCAAGTCTCGGGGTAGAATAAACTTTAAATACATCCTTGACTCTGAAACTACACGGCTATTATACAGGTGCATATATATATATATACATATATGTGCATTAATATTACATTTCTGTTTAACCCCAGCCCGTTTTGGGCCTTACTGACCAAGTAATTTTTTTTCATGACCGCCTTGTAAAGAGCTACAACTTTTTTCTTTTTACTTCTTTGTAGCCATATAGGGGCTTGTTTTTTGTGGGACAAGTTGTATTTTTTAATGGTGCTATTTCGGGGTACACATAAGCTAATGATTAACTTTTATTAACTCTTTCTGGAGGGGGTTAGGAAAAACGATGATTACACTTACCGGTAATCAGATTTTCCTGACGCCACGACAGCACCTTAGAGAGAGATGGCTCCGCCTCCATGGACAGGAAACCTGTAGCATAAAAAAGGTGGAGCCACTCTCCCACCTCAGTGAGCTTACAGAGCATGAGAGGGACTCCCCTTTGGTTAATCAAAGTTACAACAAATTTTTTATTTAATTTTTTTCTTGCAGTTCACCACGTGCTCTCAACACAGTACCACCACCTTAGAGAGGGAATTAGACGGGTGCTGTCGTGGGGTCAGGAAAATCCAATTACCGGTAAGTATAATCATCATTTTTCCCCTCCCCCCAACAGCACCACTGAGAGAGATTACATAGAAATTCAAGGGTGGGTAACAGCCTCTAACACCTTCTTGCCGAAAAGGAGGTCAGAGATAGAGTCCAACTGAAGCCTATAGAGGTAGAGGCCCAAGTGGCAGCTCTACAGATCTGATCAATTGATACACTGGCCCTCTCCGCCCAGGAAGTAGACACCGCTCTAGTGGAGTGAGCCTTCAAGGATAGAGGAGGCGAAGAACCAGAATAGGAGTATGCCAACGAAATTAGCTCTCGGATCTATCGAGCGATAGAACTCTTTGAGACTGTATTACCTTTCCTAGCTCCTGCATATACAGGGAGTGCAGAATTATTAGGCAAATGAGTATTTTGACCACATCATCCTCTTTATGCATGTTGTCTTACTCCAAGCTGTATAGGCTCGAAAGCCTACTACCAATTAAGCATATTAGGTGATGTGCATCTCTGTAATGAGAAGGGGTGTGGTCTAATGACATCAACACCCTATATCAGGTGTGCATAATTATTAGGCAACTTCCTTTCCTTTGGCAAAATGGGTCAAAAGAAGGACTTGACAGGCTCAGAAAAGTCAAAAATAGTGAGATATCTTGCAGAGGGATGCAGCACTCTTAAAATTGCAAAGCTTCTGAAGCGTGATCATCGAACAATCAAGCGTTTCATTCAAAATAGTCAACATGGTCGCAAGAAGCGTGTGGAAAAACCAAGGCGCAAAATAACTGCCCATGAACTGAGAAAAGTCAAGCGTGCAGCTGCCAAGATGCCACTTGCCACCTGTTTGGCCATATTTCAGAGCTGCAACATCACTGGAGTGCCCAAAAGCACAAGGTGTGCAATACTCAGAGACATGGCCAAGGTAAGAAAGGCTGAAAGACGACCAACACTGAACAAGACACACAAGCTGAAACGTCAAGACTGGGCCAAGAAATATCTCAAGATTGATTTTTCTAAGGTTTTATGGACTGATGAAATGAGAGTGAGTCTTGATGGGCCAGATGGATGGGCCCGTGGCTGGATTGGTAAAGGGCAGAGAGCTCCAGTCCGACTCAGACGCCAGCAAGGTGGAGGTGGAGTACTGGTTTGGGCTGGTATCATCAAAGATGAGCTTGTGGGGCCTTTTCGGGTTGAGGATGGAGTCAAGCTCAACTCCCAGTCCTACTGCCAGATTCTGGAAGACACCTTCTTCAAGCAGTGGTACAGGAAGAAGTCTGCATCCTTCAAGAAAAACATGATTTTCATGCAGGACAATGCTCCATCACACGCGTCCAAGTACTCCACAGCGTGGCTGGCAAGAAAGGGTATAAAAGAAGAAAATCTAATGACATGGCCTCTTTGTTCACCTGATCTGAACCTCATTGAGAACCTGTGGTCCATCATCAAATGTGAGATTTACAAGGAGGGAAAACAGTACACCTCTCTGAACAGTGTCTGGGAGGCTGTGGTTGCTGCTGCACGCAATTTTGATGGTGAACAGATCAAAACACTGACAGAATCCATGGATGGCAGGCTTTTGAGTGTCCTTGCAAAGAAAGGTCGCTATATTGGTCACTGATTTGTTTTTGTTTTTGAATGTCAGAAATGTATATTTGTGAATGTTGAGATGTTATATTGGTTTCACTGGTAAAAATAAATAATTGAAATGGGTATATATTTGTTTTTTGTTAAGTTGCCTAATAATTATGCACAGTAATAGTCACCTGCACACACAGATATCCCCCTAAAATAGCTAAAACTAAAAACTACTTCCAAAAATATTCAGCTTTGATATTAATGAGTTTTTTGGGTTCATTGAGAACATGGTTGTTGTTCAATAATAAAATTAATCCTCAAAAATACAACTTGCCTAATAATTCTGCACTCCCTGTAAGACAAATAGCGATGAAGATTTTCTCCAGTCCTTGGTCCTTTCTAGGTACTGGATCAGACACCTTCTTACATCCAGAGAGTGCCATTTATCCTCATCCTCATTTTTCGGTTCTGGAAAAAAATACTGGGAGAACTATCGCCTGTTTGTCTTGGAAGGGACTTTAGGGATGAAATTAGGATCTGGTTTCATCACTACCCTATCTTCACGCCATAAACATGGGATTTATAGACAGGGCTTGGATCTCACTAATTCGCCGTGCTGAAGTGAGGGCTACTAGCTTTAAAAAATCTGACTATCCAGGGATACATAGCCAAATTCCTACCACCTAACACTGAGAGGGCCGAAACCTGAATTTTAAGGGTACTCTTAGCCAAGCCTAAAGATAGGCCCCACTGCAAAAATTCTAACACCTGATCGGTAGATATCTTGCCTGGCCAAACCCTGGTCTCTAGGTCTGCAAAGGATATACATTTTTTCCAAATCCTGGCATAAATCGTGTTAGTCACTTTCTTCCTGCTCTTCAGCAGGGTAGAAATTAGCGCATCAGAGAAACTCCTACCAGCTAAATACGGCCTTTCAATCTCCAGGCCGCAAAATGCAAGGTCTCTACTTCTGGATGAACTACCGGGCCCTGCAACAGGAGATTCGGAATCTCGGGAAGAAGCCAAGGGTCCGATACTGACATCGACCTGAGAAGAGAGAACCGTGCTCTCTTTGGCCAAAACGGGCCAATTACTATCATGTTTGATTTTTCTTCCCTTATTTTGCTGAGTACCCTGGGTAGCAGTTGAAGTGGGGGAAAAGCATACCCCAGGCGAAACCTCCATTTCAGGAGAAAAGCATCTACCCCAAATGTTGGGATTGAGGGAGCAAAACCCCTCCACCTGCCTGTTTTGTCTGGTGGCAAATAAATCTACTTCCAGGATCCCCCATAGCCTCACGATTTTTACAATCACTTAGGGGTTTAAGGACCACTCCCCCTGTCTTAACCGGTGATGACTTAAAAAGTCGGCCTGAACGTTCTCTTTCCCTTTTATATGGAGGGCTGAAATATTTACCACCTGTTCCTGTATCTCTGTGAATATTTCCGTCTCCCTCAAAGATCGGGATTTGGTACCCCCTTGACGATTTAAATATGAAACCACTGTCTTGTTGTCTGACATAATCCTGACATGACTCTGCTGCATTTATGGAAGGGCTGCTCTCAAGGCCAACAGCACTGCTCTTAATTCCTTCCTGTTGGAGGAAAAACTTTCTTGAGCTAAGGTCCCTCTCCCAGTCTCACCTGGTCCCAAAAATGAGCACCCCACCCCCATGTGCTGGCATCGGTTGTGATTACCACTAGGTCTGGTTAACTCCAAGGGATACCCTGGTTTAAGTTTTTTACCTCCAACCACCAGCTGAGGGAGATTAGAGTTCCCCTGGAAAGCTTCATCTAAGAGTCCAATGTCATCCCCTCCAGTCTTGTCGTTTCCAAGATCTCCCCTTGAAGCCGTCTTGAGTGAAATTGAGCCCACTGGACTGCTGGAATACAGGCTGTCAACAATCCCAACAGTGACATCGCCTTCTGGATGGACATCTGTGGATTTTCCTGATTTCTCAGAATTTCTCTCTGAATCATCTCTATCTTTTCGGTAGGAAGGAATGTCCTCTGACATAAAGAGTCCAGCTGTAGACCTAGAAATATCTAACCTGTACTGGGCTCCAATCTGGATTTTTTCATATTTATCATCCATCCTAGTCCCTCCAGAATATCTATCACCCGATGAATAGAATTCTGACATCTTTCCAGAGGATTCCGCGATTATCAGGAAATCGTCCAGGTAGGGTAGGAAGATTATGTTCTCTTTTCAAATAAACGAGGCTACTTCCGCCACGATCTTGGTAAAATCCTCGGTGCCAGTGACAGCCTGAAGGGCATGGCTTGAAATTGGAAGTGCCTGGTTTCTTCGCCCCTTAACACCGCTACCCGCAGGAATCTCTGGAAAAAGGGGTGCATCGGAATGTGCAGATACGCATCGTTCAAATCTATCACTGCCATGAAACATCCTGGAAAGACTAGGTGAATCGCAGATTTTATGGTCTCCATTTTGAATTTTTTCACAACTAAGGACCTGTTCAGCTGTCTCAAGTTTATGATTGTGCGGAAGGAACCATCCGTTTTTTTCACCAAGAATAGGAATAATTTTCGAATAGAAGCCCTTCCCCCACTCTGCTCTTGGCACTGGTATTAGAACTCTCTTTCCTATTAACAGGTCCACTTCTCTTGACAATTTTTAGAGACGCTCTTGTGACCACAAACCTCTGTGGATAACGGCCTTTGAATTCCAATTTCAGCCCCTCTGTAACAATGTTTCTGATCCAGCTTTCTGCAATTTTTTGCCAGGCACAGAGAAAGTACTTTAGCCATCCTCCTACCTGCAAACCGGCGTCATTGTTTGGACAGTTTATCCTTTTGGGAAGAAAAACCTCTGAACATGAAGCCCCTGTTCCCTGAACCTCTTGATCTGGGAAATCGCTCTTTATCCGCCGATTGCTTCTTCCCCTGAAATCTACAGGGATTACGAAAGGGACGCCTATAACCTTTGAATTAGAAGAAGGGGGACTCCTGAGGCAATTTCTTTTTCCTATCCGCTGCCTTCTCCAAAAGAGTGTCTAGTTCTGGGCCAAATAGAAACTGTCCCGGACAGGGAATATTACATAGACGTTGGAAACCATATCTCCCCCTCTCCAGTTTTTAAGCCACAAAGCCCGACGGGCAGAATTAGATATAGAGGCTGACCTGGCTGACAATCTAACCTCTTCAACCAAAGCGTCAGATAGAAAGTCTACCGCTTTCTGTAAGGTCGGTAAAGAGGCCAGCATCTGATCTCTAGGGCATTTATCCATTTATCTGCCCCTCCAGTCTGTCAAGCCAAATAGACATAGATCTGGCAGTAACCGTTGCCGCTATATTGGTTCTAAAGAATGCGGTAGATGCTTCCCATGTATTTTTAAGACAGGAATCTATCTTCTTATCAAGCGGGTCCTTTAAAAACCCCATGTCTTCAAACGGCAGGGAAGATCTTAGAAGATATTTTAGATATAGCTACATCTAGTCTAGGTGCTTTATCCCAAGACGTAGAAGAGTCTTCCTCAAAGTATTGGTATTTTCTCTTATAGTTCTTAGTAACAAAGGCCTTTCTATCCGGCTTTTTCCATTCTTTTTCTATTAGAGCCGCTATACTCTTGTGTAAGGGAAAACATCTTCTTTTCCTTTTACACAAGCCCTCAAAAACCGCGTCTGCTACAGACTTATCCTCTTTAATGTCTTCTAGTTCTAAAGTGGCCCGTATAGCTTTCAGTAGTTTGTCAGTGTCACCCACTGGAAATAAGAACTTCTTCTCACTGTCATTGGACTTTCCCTCTCTATCCAAGCCTTCACCCTCGTCAGATGAATCCAACTCTGACTCCACCTGCTCCTCAACTCTCTTACATTTTTTAGACGATTTAAGGGAATCCTTTACCTCGGATCTAATTAAGGCTTTAATGTCCTTCATAAAATCTGGGGATTCCTCCGCCAGCGTCTTTTCGATACAGTGCTGGCATAGTTTCGTAGAGTAGGAGGATAACAAGGGCCATCTACATATGGCACATTATTTTTCCTTTTCGCCACAACCTTTTTTGGCGCCATCTAAGGAAAAAGTATATATACGACCATATATCAGTATTTACAATGCCAATGAATGTGCTTACCCTCCAGAAGCGTCTATACTGGAGTCTGCTTCTCCACTTCCATTTCCTCAGGTCTCTTATCCTCCTCCATGTTACCTCTTACTCCTGAGGGCATATGAGGGTTAAAAAACATATCCATCCGTAGCAGGGAACAGCACCTCTCCTCTGAGAGTTCCACATGTTCCCTGAGAGCCAAATCTCGTGCCAGGCATACCATATCTGCAGATTCTCACCAGTGCTAGTGATGCAAAGTGGCCAGCTCAATCGCAGTACTTGCTTACCTCATCTCTGGAAACGCCAGCGTTCATTACTCTGCTCAAGCTGCCTTTATTTCTGGTCACATGACCGGAACTTCCGACCTGTGGAACGCACGTCTCACTCTCCTGCGACTTCCTGCTTAGGCTCTCGGCGCGCCTTTTGCTGTTGCTGCCGACTTCAAATAGCACATAGCAGCCATGCGCGCGCCCGGAACTCCACCCCTCCGGGTTGTTCCTTCACTCAGCCGCCCGACATCTAGGCGTTCTGCTGTCCACACCACCCGGTCTCACTCCTCTGAGGTGACTCGCGCTGCCAGCCGTGAAGCTCAAGGAGCGGCCCGGACCATCCCGTCTCCCCTGAAAAAAGGACCTCCGGCACCTGGCCCCTCGGCTGGTAAGACCACATAACCCTTTAGGCTTTCCTAGTCATGGGTCCCTAGGGGAAAAAGCCAACAGGTCTCCCGCTCCAGGGACAGGAAACCTCACTGAGGTAGGAGAGTGGCTCCACCTTTTTTATGCTACAGGTTTCCTGTCCATGGAGGCGGAGCCATCTCTCAGTGGTGCTGCCGTGGGGGAGGGTAAAAACAGCAATACTGCCACTGAGTCTTGTGATGTTCTTTTTTTGGCATAAATAAGATGATGACTTTATTCTCTGCGTCAGTATGATCATAACAATACATATATACATAGTGGGGTTTTTTTTAAACAAAGAAAGTGTTTTTGCTTGATTTTTTCAGGACGACTTCTAGTTTTAATTAGTATAATTTTTGGGGTACATAACACTTTTTGATCGTTTTTTATAAAAAAATTTTTGGAGGTGACTAAGCGAAAAGCAGCAATTCTGTTTTTTTTTTTTCCACAGTATTCACTGTACAGGATAATTTACATATTTTTGCAGTGCGGGAGATGCCAAATATGTGTAGATTTTATTTTTGCAATTTTCCATGTAACTAAAAGCAGTTTGTTCACCGAAGTGCTGGAGATTAGTACGATAATGACTGTCTGCAGAACAGTGAATCATAGTTGAAGTTCCTTGCAAGTTTGGGGCTGTGTTTCAGAACACTGAGTTGGGGATTTGGTCAGGATTAATGGTGTCCTCAATGCTGAGAAATACAGGCAGATACTCCTCAATCATGCAACACCATCAGGGAGGTGTCTGGCTCCAAATTTATTCTGCAGCAGGACAACTACCCCAAACATAGAGCAGATGTCATTAAGAACTATCTTCAGCATAAGGGTGCATTCAAACGACCGTACATACTTTGCAGTCCGCAAAAAATATGGATGATGTCCATGTGACGTCTGTTTTGCATCTGTTTTTTTGCAGACCCATTATAAAAATGCCTCTTCTTGTCCGCAAAATGGACACTGCGGAATGGAAATATGGATGCAATCAGCTTTTGCGGCCCCACTGAAATGAATGGTTCCTCATTTAATCCGTAAAAAATGTGGACCAAAAATATGGTTGTGTAAATGGAGCCTAAAGAAGAATAAGGAATCCTGGAAGTGATGATATGGTAATGATCTGTAGTTAGTTCTCCTTTCCAAGTTCATTCAAAATCTGTGTTTAAGTGTACCTAGAAAAACTGATGCTATTTTGAAGGCAAAGAGTGGTCACACCAAATATTGATTTTATTTACATTTCCCCTTTGTTCATTCACTTTGCATTTTGTCAATTGATAAATTTAACCTATTAACACTTCTATTTTTTTTAAAGCATTCTTACTTTGCAGCATTTTTTCCGCCACCTGACTAATATTAGTGTAGGGGCCCTTTGAGTCAACAGAACACCTCTGATCTGTTGGGGCAAGGACTCCACAGACCTCTGAAGGTGTTTTGTGATAGCTTGCATCAACGTGTTAACCTATTACACCAAGTGATTTTCGTGCCAATTATTGGGAAAAAATACATAGGAACGCTCATTCAAGATAATCGGCAGGTAGAATCATGCTGCCGAGCAGAAGATAAGTTGATTTGCATCAGAATGCAAGAGGTCCAGTTCTCAACAGTACATCTCCCTGTGTAATCAGGTATATGCTGAATGGGGGATGAACTACTGGCATAGCAGTTGTTCCTCTCCCATATACTTTGCATCTGCTGCATAATGGGTCGACGCAATCACGTTTATTGTCAAACCGCCCTCGTCCTGTCTGAATAAGAGGCACTGTTAGAAGCCGCTTAGCAGCAGATCCTGTGAGTAGCTATTCTGTGTGATCACACCAGATGCGCCAGTCTTTGCATCAATGACTTTCTCTGGCTGTCCTTCCTTTAATCAATTTTGGTTGGACCACGTGTTTTATAGAATAAAATCAAAAAGGAGAAAAGGCACACGCATTTCAGAAGCTACAAATATTTACTTCAATGTGCAATCCTGCAACAACATGATGAGAACTTTACTTGTCACACCTCAAAAGCCAATAAAATGTGCTAAAATACAACCTATCACAACTTATTATATATAAAAATTGAATTAAACCACATTTACAAATATCCTTCATTATTTAAAAGTAGAAAATAATACATCATGAGTTGTTTTATTTGTAAATTCCTCTGAATGAGATTCACTTATTGTAAATATATACGAAAATGTTAAAAAAAGCAGATTTCGCACACATTTGTTTCATTACAATGACCCTCACCCCTGTATCCTCCTTACCATGTAAATCGAGATCAAGATGGTTTATGAAACATTCATGAATCCCATGGTCTCAGAATACAAAGGCTACACCCATGATACTGTGAAGTATGCCTATAGTTGAAATCTTGGACTAAAACTGATACAGTGACTGATGGAAAGTGTTAGACCCGTAATGTGACAGATGCAGGGAGATGATCTATAACATTAAGCAGTAATACAGATGATACACTAAATTTAAACTATTGTGAATCATTATTTGCCACCAAACACAGAGTGTTAAATTAATGGTATATCACTTCCAAGTGCTAAAAAAGACAAGGATGATAAATACAATTACTTCTCTATACCAGTCGTGGACACCTACAGAAGTATTTTAATATCCAATATCTGTACTGCAAGCTATAGCACCTGTGTTTCCTACAGATAACATTTCTGTCAAGTCCTCAGACACCGCAACTCCATGAACAGTCTCTAAAGCTACATATCCAGTGTTTTAGTGTAATAGTCACATTCATTATTCACAGTACACAAATAACTTCCAGGTGAGTTAGAAATCTTCAATAACTCTCCAGATTTGTGGAGAGCCCTCCCATTCACATCTTTTCTATTCCATTATAAAAACTTGGGTGTACAAAACTGGTTGTTCTGTTAAAGCAATGGTCAAGTGTCTGAAAAGTTATCTTTGCCAGGGCTCTGGGGAGACAGTCCAGGGGCGGGGGCATCTTTTGGAAACTTGCTGGTTTTCTGTGAAAAAAAAAAAAAAAAAGTCCTTGTTCATGGTCCCAATTAAAGGCTTGTAATAAAAACCTGAAAAGAGAAGCATTCGATAGTTTTATTGTTTGCAAAGTGTGCAGAATAATACCAGTGTTGATGCCGTGATGGGAATTAAAAGCAATGACCTTTATCCAAGACAGTACTGCATTACTCTACTCATGTTTATAGGGGCACCCTGAAGCTACAACGATGGCAGATGTCGGGGAAATGAAGAAATTAAATTAAAACATGTCAGAATCTTCCTTTCCTTTCCAATCCTTTCGTTTTTTCAGGAGTTAAAGAGGACCTGTCACCACGAAACGCAATGCAATCTGCAGGCAGCATGTTATAGAGCACGAGAAGCTGAGCAGATTGGTAATATTGTGGGACATTATTCAGTGATTTTGTAATTTATACATTTAAATCTCTGCTATTTCTGATTTTATTTATCAGTGACTGACAGCCATCTCTGTATAGACACACAGAATGCCATAAACCGCTGGTAACAGAGCTGAAGTCAGAAAGTGGATAGATCTTTCTGACTGTAATCTATAAATTACAGGTTTTACTGAATCTTTTCCCATAAAACTGTATAACAATCTGCTCAGCTCCTCCTGCTCTATAACATGCTGCCTGCAGACTGCCCTGCATTTTGTGGTGACAGATCTTCTTTAGGGTCCATTCACACGTCCGTCGTGTGTGTTTTGCGGATCCACAGATCCGCAAACACGGACATCGGCTATGTGCGTTCCGCAATATGCGGACTGCACATCGCCGGCACTATACAGAAAATGCCTTTTCTTGTTCGCAATTGCGGACAAGAATAGGACATGTTCTATTTTTTCGTGAACGCGATTGCAGACCAGGAAGTGCGGATCCGCAATTGCGGACCCGGGCGGGACATCGTCTGTCCCCATTGAAATGAATAGGTCCACAATTCCGTTCCGCAAAATGCGGAACAGAATTGCGGACATGTGAATGGAGCCTTAAGTAGCCATCAGAGTTGTCTACAAGCAGGCTTGTGGTGAAGTCAAGAGACATGGAAATATTACAGTTTCTGAATTTTCCAAATTGCTTTGTAATCCCTCAGCCATTAAGATGCAGTAGTAAAGAGATTAAGCATTTACAAGAATTTACGAAAATAACATACAATGGTAAAATCAGTATGCAAAACACTGGGTGAGACAGTTCGCTCATCTGCACCTATGATTTGTGAATTGATGCCTACCTTTTATATTTATTCCTCTGCAATTTCTGTCTCCTGATGAACTACCACCTTGGTCACCGACATGTCTGGATGTTGCTCCTTTGCTTCTTTGATAGCTTGCACCAGGACCTAAGGACATGTGAAACACTTAGAAATAACTAAAAAAAAAATGTTTTCATTCTAAAATATATGCCATTTCCGCAGCTAAACCAGTAAACAACCCACTGGTAGTTGACTATATTACCTGGTCATGATCCAAGTCTCCGTCACCTGTAATAACTATCCTCTTTTCTATTCGAGTTTCTGAGATGCCCCCTTTCACTGTCTGGAGGAGAGGAATTAAGGCAGATTTAGACAAGAAATTAGAGTAACATATTGTGATTAGAAATATAATATCCATTAACTAACATATCATTTAATTTAACAAAGGATATGTATACATTTCTGATTGCTGTGCCTATGTCAAGAACGAGGAGTCCTGCCTGATGAGGTGACCTGCGGCCACTGCATCCAGGTGGAGAATGAAAGGAGAGGTGGTCGTGCATGTGCACGGCTCCCCATTCACTTCTATGGGAGTTTCAAGAAAAGCTGAGCATGCTTCCTGCTTGCTGGAAGAATAAAAAAAATGATAAGATGCAGGATTTAGGTTTCAGTTTACCAAAGAGTTCATTTTCAGTTAACCAAGCCTTCAGATGTTCAGATATCAGCACAAAAAGAAAAAAAAGATTGGAAGTCATTGGCTTTATTTACATAGTCATGGCCCCTTTATGCTGAAGCTAACAGTACAATATGGAGCCTGCTGTTTGATTGAATGTTGCTAACTACTGTGTTCCCTGTTCCACATTTTACTTACATTTTTTTAGAAATACATAATGAACCATTATACTTCTGCTAGATATTAGAAGGTCTCAAACTTTCAATTAAAGCGAGTTTGTCAGTATGAACCTCTTAAAACTGCATAGAAGATAGAAAGCAGTGCAGACATACCTCGTGATAGTCATGCAGATTACATAACAGAGAAATCTAAGCCTTAATCCCCCCAGCACTGCTACCACAAGTACTATTTCGTTACAGTGGCTCTACAGACTAGGTGCACTCTCCCCGGCACACCCACTGCCGATAAAATCACAGTAATAAATATCAATAGCTTGGAGGGCACGCAACTATCTGCTGTTGCAAGGAACCGTCAAATACATAAATGCACATAAACCATTTATTCCAATATATACATAAAAAAGAAGTGAACAGATCCAATAAAAGAAAAAATATATATCAGCGATATCAATAGATTAATAAAGTACAATATGGTAAAAATATAAATAAAAAGTACAATCGCAATAGTGACAATATCGATGGTATTATATATACCTATCTTATTAAACCATTAGACCTATATTAAAAAATGTTTATCAAATTAAAAAACATGATTGTTGCATTTATAAATACATAATAAATATGTTCATACAGTAAATCCCATGATTTGCAATTTCATGATTCCATGGTCTAATTAATAATTCGTATTATCATGTGATATAAGTAATATTTGAAAAAGCAAAATCAGTCATATTCTCAAATAAAATAAATCAAGTTACAATGATTATTCAAATGGCGCTATAAACATTAATGATTGAATATGTGATACGTCTTAGTTGGTTTTCATATAATTGACAAGCTGCTATTGAAATGTAATAATATGCAAATCTCCAGTCTATCTCATACAACTCCCCTTGTATAATTCTCAATTTCACTGACGTCAGTATATTAATATTGTATTGGGGGTAATTGACGTCCCCTCTACGGAGGCAGCTTTTTGTTCTTTGGATAACTGTCATTTGATAAAATTGTTAATTGTGATTAGTGCAACATAAACTTGCAATTACATTACCAATCCTTTGTATAGCGAGGAGACTCTGCGTCCAGAGTGGAGCTGTAATTCTATGACCACTAAGCTGTGTCGGCTCGGTTCTTTCGGCGTCCCATGTGTTTGGAGGCTGTTAGTAGGATCTGCCACAAGTAACCAGCAAGTAAGTAGTTGACGTGGGTCGCTCCTCTTACTATGGAAAGTTTAATTGTAAAAAGACAACCAGTCCGTCTCCGTGATATAATAGTCTACAAGCAAGTTATAGCTGCTCTTATGTTCACGGTCAGCGCAATATACACCAAACGCGCTTCAGTGCCGCATGCTCCTTCTTCAGTGTTCAACAGTGAACATTAATCTAGAAAGCTTGTTACTTGTATAATGAGATCTTATTATGCAAAAAGTTATAAAATATGGAATCTCTCATTTACTATAAATAATGTGAAGTATATAAAAAACAATTCACTTGAAAAAGTACCTGCTAGGCCAATTTAGTTATTATCATACCAACAACGATCTTTTGATGAATAAAATGCATTGAAAACGCAATAAAAACGCATGTGCGTTTTTTTTTTGTATAGCCCTATAGAATTAAAATACTATGAATACTATTTTTGAAAAAATTATCACTAAAGAATGAGAGATTCCATATTTTATAACTTTTTGCAGAATAAGATCTCATTATACAAGTAACAAGCTTTCTAGATTATTGTAACTCCTCTAGCAAGCTATAAATACCTTTAATGGGAAAACGCATCAATAACGCTGGTGCGTTAGTTTGATGATTATACCCTTTTATGGGTTCTAGAGATGTGTAGATTATATACTAATCTTTACTAGATGTTTACCTGTGTCTTATTTATGTAAGGTCACAGTTTCTTTATATGTAAGATTATATGTTCATGTTTCCTCTCAATCTGAATATTGAAATACGAGGCATTAAATTATCATCTATACAATTAGGGCACTTTCACACTTGCATTGGTGCGGATCCGTACCTATAATGCAAACGTTTGTATCCGTTCAGAATGGATCAGTTTGCATTAGCTTTAAAGAAAAATGTCAACGTCAAAACGGATCCGTTTTGAATTACATTGAAAGTCAATGGGGGACAGATCCGTTTTGAAATGCACCATATTGTGTTATTGACAACGGACCCGTCCCCACTGACTTACATTGTAAGTCAAAACGGATCCGTTCGGCTCCACATCGTCAGACGGACACCAAAATGCTGCAAGCTGCGTTTTGGTGTCCGCCTCCAAAACGGAATAGAGGCGCAACGGAGCCAAACTGATGCATTCTGAACGGATCCTTATCCATTCAGAATGCATTGGGGCTGAACTGATCCGTTTTGGACCGTTTGTGAGAGCCCTGAAACGGATCTCACAAGCGGAATCTAAAACGCTAGTGTGAAACTACCCTCAGAAAATCCCAGTCCACACTTTCCTATGAACATGGACTACAACAAATACCTCCCCCAATTAAGGAATCACCTTTAAAAATGACCTATTAGGATGTTCACTGTTGATCACTGAAGGAGCACGCAAGACGCGTTTGGTGTATATTGCGCTGACCGTGAACATGAGAGCGGCTATAACTTGCTTGTAGACCATTATATCATGGAGACGGACTGGTTGTCTTTTTACAATTAAACTTTCCATAGTAAGAGGAGCGACCCACGTCAACTACTTACTTGCTGGTTACTTGCGGCTGATCAAAGCCTCCAAACACGCGGGACGCCGAAAGAGCCGAGCCGACACAGCTTAGTGGCCGTAGCATTACAGCTCTACTCTGGACGCAGAGTCTCCTCGCTATACAAAGGATTGGTAATGTAATTGCAAGTTTATGTTACACTAACCACAATTAACAATTAATAATTTTATCAAATGACATTTATCCAAAAAACATAAAGAACAAAAAGCTGCCTCTGTAGAGGGGACGTCAATTACCCCTAATACAGTACTAATATACTGACATCAGCGAAATTCAAAATTATACAAGGGGAGTTATATGAGATAAACTGGTGATTTACAAATTATTACATTTCAATACCAATCAATGGAGGATTGCAACCCTTATTTGATCCATATTGCCGTTTGGAATCCAACCTTATATAGGAGCGCTCCATAAGAAAACCAGTCCCTGCTGAACCGGACCGAAAACACTCCGATCACGTGACCTAGTGACGTCTATAGCAGAGCGCGCCAACTGCGCGAAATCTCCACCACGAGGGACGCCGTCCTCCTTACACCCGGACGCAACCTCTGCCGACCAAGAAGTGGACCCACAGAACGTCAGAAGAGAGGGTAAGTGAACTCTAAGCCTGAGACAGTGCGGGACGCCGCACCTAGGCTAAAGAGCTTCGCTTATTCTCCTACACAGGACAAAGAACAGAGCTAATTTTAACTATAGGAAAATAGCTCTTTATTACCAAACTAAACATTGGCAATCACTCTGAGGCAACCAACATATGAGGAACCTTTCTTTTAAAAAAAACTCTAAAGAACTTTATCCTATAAGGACATCCCTTTTTATATACATTTTTATACCTTTTAACCCCCTCGACCACAAACTATCCACATTATTTCCCTGTCCCATCCATCACCTCAAAAGGACTACCTACATCCAGGACTTTTCTCAAACATCATGACATGTTTTTGTTTTTTCTGAACGTCTTACACTATTTTAACCTTTTGACACTATCCCTCCTTCATCCCTACACTCACCCAACTACACCAAAGTCCCCAAACACCCACTATTATCACCTTGTCCGAACTTCTATATTCATTTTAAACAAACCAATAAACTTAAGCTAGTTCCCAGATAAGAGTGTGCCTGCTATCTTTCTTTACTACATACTACCCTCTACCTGACTGGGTGAGTCAGTCTCTAGCGGAACCAAGCATCTCGCACATTTTTTGTTAAACAGTAGAGCCGTCTATAATTCTCTAAAACATTTCAATACCAGCTGGTCAATTATATGAAAACCAACTAAAAAATATCACATATTCAGTCATTTGTGTTTATAGCGCCGTTTGAATAATCATTGTAACTTGATTTATTTTATTTGAGAATATCACTGATTTGCTTTTTTAGATATATTACTTATAATTACCGTAATAATTCATATTCTCACGTGATATACCATGGAATCATGAAATTGCAAATCATGGGATTTATTAGCATATTTATTATGTATTTATAAATGCAACAATCATGTTTTTTAAATTTGATAAACATTTTTTAATATATGTCTAATGGTTTAATAAGGTATATATATTATCCCATCGATATTGTCACTGTTGCGATTGCACTTTTTACCATATTGTACTGTATTAACCCATTGATATCGCTGATAATTTTTTTTTATTTTTTATTGGATCTGTTCACTTCTTTTTTATGTATATATTGGAATAAACGGTTTATGTGCATTTATGTATCTGACGGTTCCTTGCAACAGCAGATAGCTGAGTGCCCTCCAAACTATTGATATTTATTATTCTGCTACCACAAGTGCCTAGGCAGTGACCCCTTCACATTCAGTGTCCTAGGTTGTCTGCACTGAATGCTTTCCTGTCCCGTTCCTCTAAATGACAATTCTAGAGATCCAACTGGATGCTAGGGCTGTCATACAGAGGAGGAGTTGGGAAGTGTTCCACGCAGATAGCCGAGGCACTGTACACTTGCAGTCGCGACTCTGGAGCATCAAAACTTCAACTTCTCTAACATGTATCCTGTTAAATCATCACAAGAGCCATCTGTGCTCTCCCGGTCACTTGTATGGTGCGGTCAGCAGTTTTGAGACGTTAAAACTGCTGACGGACTACCTTTAAGCTGATAATGTATTACGTTACCTTGGTGATTTGGGTTGTTGTGGTGCTGCTGGTTGTTTCAGAGGTAATGGTGTGTGCAGTAAGCAGGACGCCAGGTTCTTGGTCAAAGTTAACATCGTCATTCTAGAGATATAAAGGTTTGCATTTTAAACCTTAAAAGGCACATTGAAGCCTAATCTCTAATAGGGCAAGTACTGTTACTGGAACACGTTCCTTCCATTATATAGATCGTGCTCCCATTACACTTCTTGCACAAGGCAGTGTAGCAAGGCTGTGAAATTATGTAATTACAGCACTTTATTGGATAAATTTAGGAGAACCTCTGGTTGTTCTCTAGTTGAGGTATGATTAAGAAGCTTTACTCTTCCCATGGAAAAAAAAAGGAACCTGAAAATATGTTGTGAATTACATATACACATCATTTTAGAGGCCGGAGCAGAATACTTACTTTTGCTGCTTCATAAGTAATAGTCTTGGTCTCTGTGTGTACCAAGGGGACTTCTTTGGTGGGGATTTGTCCCTTTTCACTGGTTGAAGCATTGGAGATGGTTACGGTCTGTGTTTTCACCAAAGGTGGCTATGAGGAAAAGGAAGAATTTATGAAAACATGTTCAGTCGACTGCACTGTAACAGGCCAACTGTTAGGTAACCTTTGTATTTTCTTGTAGTAGTACTGTAGTATTGAGGTATTACATGTCTTTAGAAATGAGCTGATACCATACATACTATTCTCCAGCTTAAGCATTGCTTCTTAAAGAGCCCGACCAGAAGAAAAGAAAATGGTCTATGGTCTATTAAAAAGGCCAAACCATTTCTAATATCCAATTTCTATGTGGAGATACAGACCCAAACCCTACAGATGCACTGCTAAGAGAAATCAGAAGGGTCATGTTGTCATAGGACTCCAGTAAGGACACCTGTGTGGATTCACATCACCAGATACAACATCTACTCACTGGCTTGAATAGTTAGCGTTAAAGGCTCATTCACACTTTTATATTACCAATCTGTATTAATTCATTGCTTTCCCACTGAAAAAGTGATGCAGTTACTTTATATGGTTTTATTTACATATCCATTTTTTAAAATACACACTGTTTTTATGCACGTCTTTTTTGTTTTTCAACATGCAGCATGTTCCAATGAATCCATACTGGTACTGTTTTTAGCTTATTAAAGCCATGGGTTGAATTTTAAAATGCAAGTTCCGTAATTCTATACTTCGCATGTGTGTATGCGTTTTCGTTTGTTTCATCCATACTTCAGTATTATTAAAAAAAAAAACATCTCTAAAAAAAAAAAAGTAAACAAAAACAAACCAGATGCAATACAGAACAAAATGGTTAAAAAAAATCATCAATACTGCACATCTATATTTGTTCAATTATTTCACACAGAAGTAGAAGGAGCCCTTATGTGTGTAAATCTGCAAACACTGATGCCGTATTCCATTTACTAATTTATGGCAGTGATCACGTGTGGTTGATGTGACTTCAGCGCTGCAGATGGTAAAACAAAGCAGCAGAGCAGCAGCACTGGAATAGAAGGGTAAGTTCCCAGATGAATACTGCAACTTTTATTATTTTAGCATCTCCATCCCCCACGGACAGATTTATCCGGTCCTGGAATACCCCGTTAAATGGAATCCGACACCTCCAGTAAGCCCTAATAAGTGCCGTATAAAACACCTGCCACTTACTTCATATTGGTAATATGTATGTCAGTAGTCACCTCCATTCCCCCACTACAGACCTGCAAACCAGCCATGGAATGCATTGAGGGATTTGCTGTGCATGCGCATATATTGGACAGGACTCAAGGAGAAGTCCTCTCTATGCATTTCATGGCCGTTTTGTGGGAACATAGCAGGGAAATAGGGGTGGGTATTGACAAATTACTGGTCTGGAGTCAACGGCAGGCGTTACTGTACTTAATGGGGCTTAAAAGATTCCCTTTTCACTATGACAACATTTTATCTGTGGAATTTCAGAGTGGTGATTTTTGCTCAGTAAATTTCCACCTTAAGTTTTTTCCCCAAAAGAAGAAAATTGGATAATTCTTCATTATATAAAAAAATTCCAAACTCCTACATCAGTGGGACCCGAAAGTTATTAGATATTCTGGATTCTTGTACATACTAATCACTTGTAATAGATTTTATCAGACTTTCTGAATTATTGGATGCTCGACTAAAGGGATTTTGTCCTACAATGAATAGGCTTTATTTAGATACAAGATATTTAGATATCAGGGGCGGACTGGAAACAAAGTGGAAAAAAACTAAAATTGGCCCCATGTAGGCAGTTCCAAATTGACAGGGCTAGCCTAGCAATACCACAGTCCAGCACAAAACACCGCCTCAGCAGAACCAAATACCATAGTGCAGCACAAAATACTGCAGACCTCGCCACAGTATTCAATTAATGCTGAGACCATCAGATCATTATGCACCCAGCCAGAGGCTGTGAGGAGGGCTCTTGGTGTTGGCCCACCACGAAATTTCCTTGTAGGGTCAATGGCCAGTCCGCCCATGTAAACAATTTAAGGTCAGATACATACTTGAAGTGCTCAGGGGTGTGGTTGATGATTTGGAATTGGCTCAATGGCCCACTCTCACTTATCCCCTATGGCTCATATGTCCCCAATACTTTCTGCTTCCTCGTTGGTACTCAACACCGGGAAATGTCTGCTCAGCCAATCCCTAGTGGTGGTCGGCAGAGTAGGTATCTCCTGTGTGTTGTGAATGGACGAGGAAGCAGAGAGTATAGGGGACCCAGGAGCATCATAGGATCAGTGAGGATGAGTGTCCTTTATACCACTCTGATCCCTTTCTGCACCTCCACCGCTGGACAACCCCTGTAATCAACCAGCCTCTTATAGATTTCCAATCACAATTCACATTCTCGTTGACTAATCAATAAATGATTGCACAAACAACTAGAATATCAAAACACTATTTATTTCCTGTCAGCATAAATACAATTACACATTTCAGTTTTTTCCTCCGCATTGTCGTATATGAAAGGTAGTGATATAAACACATATAGTAATATCTTACATCTGGAATTGATGAAAGGGCAGTAAAAAAAAACTAAAATAAAAAAAAAACACATCTGGGCACCGTAAATACTGAAAATAAGTCAACTTACAAAAAGCAATAAAAATGACATTAAAAGGCTAGTATTATTAAAAAGATGAAACATACCAAAAATCAAAAAGAATAAAGGCAAACAAACTAAAAATACTGTCTCAAAATGCTGAGCAGCTTGTGGAAATTCTGTAAACAGTCACAAGACAGAAAAGATAGGGATCGGACGCCAATTTTTAGTCGACCATAGAAATTTGGCAGGACCAATAAGAAACAAGTTGTGGCTAGGCCAGTAAACAACGACAAACTACCTGAGGAATACTCTACCCAAGGACAAGATATAACCAACAAGGAACTAGGCTAACATTACCTGTGTTATCACACAGTTCAAGCAGCAGGCAACTAAGTAAATACGTCATGGCTTGTAAATTAGACCCCTAAATATGCCATGTGGGGTTTCTTTCAGATAATCCATTTTCACTTATGTGTCAATCCAAGACCACTAAATATAATCCAATAAAATCAAAAGATTATAAAATATTCCTGTTTCCAATAATATTGTATCATAAAGCTTCCTCCTGCTGTAGAGGCAATTTGTAATCTCATACAAAAAGCATCACTTTATAAGGTGTTTAAATAAAAAATAACAAAGGATCACACAAAAAGAAACAAAAACAGCAAAATCCGCCTTCACTTGATCGCTCTCATCACAAATCTGCAAAAAGGCACTATAATTTATTACATAAAGTGTCCTCCTGAAAGCCATCTTTTCACTGTTAATTACACTTTATACACGATATATGGCAAAAGCTCAAATGTTGTATTCCATACAAATGTCCCGTACTTCTAAGCTACAAGAATTAATACCAGTGCACATCATACTAGGCAGCTTCAAGTCTGAAGTGTGAAGACATACGTAAACTGTAGAAACATACAGTAGTACAGGAGCAACAAGCGATATCCAGTACAGAGCGGACACATTTGGCTTATACGGGCTTTGTGTTTTAGGTCTGCTAAACTGTAGAAAAATAAAAAGTCAATCTGTTTTCAGCAAATATACCATAAATACCATTAAAGCACTTTCAGTCTTTTCAAAGATGGGGGAGGATACGCAGTCCATTGTGTATGAGAGTCCTATATTATCAGAGGAGTTTCTAGGCCTTGGAAACATGGGGACATGTAGGCATGCGGTATAATGAAGAGGCGCAGCACAATTTAGTGTATATATATATATATATATATATATATATATATATATATATATATATACATATACATACATACACACACACATACATACACACACCTATTCTATGCTATTCTGGAAAAGTCCTCATTTAGAAAATGAAACAAATTGGAAGCACACAAAACATTAGAAAAACATCACAAGGAAGAAGAAAAAAAGCTAGAAAAGCAAAAAAGGATACAGAGGCAAGTATTTGAAAGGTAGAATCTTCTTAGCAGCCCGCACATAAAGGGATGTTTGTGTAAAGGGGTGTTTTATACAGCAAAAAGGGCCGCAGAATTACGTACAATGACTGAGATGGCACTCCCATGGTATGAGTGTTCATAAGAACACTAGCCACCAGAGCGTCACTGCCAAGAATATTACAAAAGACATGAGGAAAGATATGCGAGAGTTTGGTAGTAAATGTGAGTGCAGACGACACTTTTCCATAGACTTCTCCTCTGGCATAGGGATGGAGACTTTCGGGAGTTTTCCCCGATGGTCTGTCCCAGGCGGTTTTACAAAGTCTTCGTCCTTCCCTGGAGGCTCATGTTCAGTCTGCCCACAGAGGGACGGCAGAAGAGAAAGAGACAGGTGAAACCGAAAAAAAAATACAGATGGCAAATGGAACAGGAGAATAGAAGTACTTGTTAGGTATGTGCAAAGTACTTGGCTGGTAATGTGAAAGTATTCCGTTTATTACCGTAAAATGGGATGTCTAAGGCTACTTTCACACTGGCGTTTTGGCTTTCCGTTTGTGAGATCCATCATGGGCTCTCACAAGCGGTCCAAAACGCATCAGTTTTGCCCCAATGCATTCTGAATGGAAGAGGATCCGCTCAGAATGCATCAGTTTACTTCTGTTCAGTCACCATTCCGCTCTGGAGGCGGACACCAAAACACTGCCTGCGCAGTCTGCTGTCCACCTGACGAAGCGGAGCCAAACGTTTTCTCTAACACAATCTGGCACAATAGAAAACTGATCTGTCCCCTATTGACTTTCAATGGTATTCAAGACTGATCCGTCCCCCATTGACTTTCAATGGCATTCAAGACTGATCCGTCATGGCTTTAAAGGACATAATACAACCGGATCCGTTAAAGGCGGATGCATGGGGTTGTATTATTGTAAAGGAAGTGTTTTTGCAGATCCATGACGGATCCGCAAAAAACGTTAGTGTGAAAGTAGCCTTATAAAAAGTATATTAGGGCCACTGACAAATTTATGTAAATTGTGAGACTTAAGTGGTAATTATTAATAATAACATATGCCATTGGCAGTAGTATTTATCCTGTCTCCTCAATTAATAGCAGAGACAGGGAATTTAATGCAATGTTTTATGGATTAAAAAGGTTGTGTCACGTCAAATATTAGTGAATTATCGCTAGGATATGCGGGCTCTGGGACCCACACCTATCTCTAGAGGTCCCAAAATGAATAAAGGACGGTCCCGCATGCGCTCTCCTTCACTTTGAGCACTATGTTTTAGAGATAGGTGCAGGTCCCAGAGGTGGGACCTGTATCTATCTGTTGATGGTGGCATATCCTAGCATTATGCCACTAATGTTTGAGGTGAGACAGCCCCTATAAGTCAAAATGATGAAAGGCAGGAAGTGAGGAATGCATCTGAATATGGCTAAATAGGCTAAGGGTACTTTTACACTAGCGTTTTTGGTGGGTCCGGCAACCATCTGCATCCATTATGAACAAATCTGGTTGTATTATCTTTAACATAGTCAAGATCTGTCATGAACTCCACTGAAAGTCAATGAGGGACGGATCAGTTTTCTATTGCGTCAGAGAAAACTGACTTGCATTGTGGGTCATGACGGATCCGTCTTGCTCCGCATCTCAGGACAGAAAGCAAACCGCAGCATGGTATGAGAACAGAACAGAATACACTTTGGAGTATTCTGTTCTGTCCCAATTGACAATGAATAGGGACAAAATGAAAGCGTTTTTTGCCGGTATTGAGACCCTATGTCGGATCTCAATACCGGAAGATAGAAACGCTAGTGTGAAAGTAGCTAAGAGGTTAGATCTTTTGCTCTCAGTATATTCTGACCATTTACAAAGCCTTGCATGGTCTCTAAGATAAAAAGAACTGTGATCTCAGTTCCCTGAGGGGGACGGCTTTATGCGGATTAATTCGTGGACTTTCAGTTGGATCTTTGCACACCCTTGAATAACATTTCTCTGCAACATCACGGCCAGATGGCTGAGCAGCACCAACAAATTGTGAGAGATTAGAATTAAAAACATAAAAAAAGAAGCAAATGAAAAACATTTAAAAAGTTGATGTCAAAACGAAAAAAAGAATAATAAAGATGGCAGGAAACAGAGTGAAAGAAAAAGAAAAGAGAAGGGAACAGTTATAGTCAGCATCGCAAGCTGTGAAAACATAGGAGATCCTTTAAGTGATGCAGAAGATGGTTTACCATTACCAAACCAAGAAGAAAAAGCCTCAAGAACTGGACTAGGTGGTAACCCATCTCCTGCAGTCCTAAATGCGTCAGGAATGGTCAGAGTACAATGCTGCAGAAGCCCAAAGCACACAGCTAAATGATAGAGCTGGAGTGCCCCAAGCATACAATCAGAATTCCCAATGTGTTACTTTCTTGCGCAGGAGCCTTGTCAATACATCCATAAACCAATACAGATTTACATAAGTCTTTCCACATCACATCCAATAATGAGGCTCTAACTGGCTTTTTATGAGAATGGTAACTAAACAGTTTCTTGGAAGGCATATCTGCTTCCCAGGCCTGTCAACGCATTACTGCTTTACCGCTGTTTAAAGGGCATCTGTCAGCAGATTTGTACGTGGCTGACATGTTCCACGTGTGCTTGGCAGCTGAAGGCATCTGTGTTGGTCCCATGTTCATATGTGCCCACATTTCTGAGAAAAATGATGATTTAACCGTTTGCCTCTGCAGACAGTTTTGGCCTTAATGACCAAGCCCTATTTTTCAAATCTGACATGTGTCACTTTATGTGGTAATAACTTTGGTATGCTTTTCTTTATCTAAGCCATTCAGAAAAAGTTTTCTTGTGACACATTGTACTTCACGTTAGTGGTAAATCCGAGTTATTTATGAAAAAAAAATTTAAATCCAAGGTTTACCGAACATTTGATAAAAATGTGCAAGTTTCTCTGCTTTGAAGAAGTAGTGATACCTCATTAAATAGTTACTTTAGATTCGCCATACGTCTACTATATGTTGGCATACTTTTGTAAAGGTCACTTAATTTTTTTAGAACATTAGAAAGCTTAGAATTTTAG
Source organism: Bufotes viridis (assembly GCA_033119425.1). Taxonomy (NCBI): domain Eukaryota; kingdom Metazoa; phylum Chordata; class Amphibia; order Anura; family Bufonidae; genus Bufotes; species Bufotes viridis. Next base: position 235,833,186 of record CM065591.1, on the reverse strand, counting down.
AAGCATAATTTTACAAAGAAATTCAATGAAAATTTTCAAAAATGAATTTGTTAAAAGGACAAATATAGTTATGAAGTCACTTTAAGGGGCTGACTTTAGAAACTATACCCCTCAAATTATTCAAAACTGATATTTGAAACTTTTTTGTAACCCTTAAGGTGTTCCACAGGAATTAAAGGAAAATGGAGGTGAAAATGAAATTTTTTTTTTGTGCAGGTTTTCCATTTTAATCCATTTCTCCTGTAGCACAGAGAAGGTTAACAGCAAAACAAATCTATTTATTACCCCAATTCTGCAGTTTACAGAAATGCCCCTTATGTGGTCGCAAACTGCTGTATGGGCACATGGCAGGACGCAAGCCATTTTTGCCAGAATGGTTTTCAGGCACCATGTTGCATTTGAAGAGACCCTGAGATGCCCCAACAGTTGAAATTCCAAAATAGTGACACAATTTGGAACCTACACCCTTCAAGGGAATTATTGAGCGATATGACTCGGCAGGCATTTCAAAGAATTTAGAAACTTTATAATGTCACAGCCCTGGTTAACAGTTCGGACGTAGCTGTGCGTCTGATTGCAGCAAGTTACATACAATCTGGACGCACCATTACGTCCATTTGCAGCAAGGGTTTAATAAAAGCAAATGAGCCTCTAGGAACAACCGTTTCCATTACACCTGGAGGCTCCGCTTTCTCCGCTACTGCCGCACCCTCTCCACTTTGACAAGGCCAGTCATGATGATGTTTTCACCTATGAAAAGTGCAGAGTGAGCGACAGATGCAGAGAGCGGAGCCTCTAGGTGTAATGACAACGCCCCCATTGCTCCTAGAGGCTCATTTCCATATATTAAAACATCCTTTTTCTCAGCAATACGGGCACATATGACCAAGGGACCAACACAGATGTCTTCAGCTGCCAAGAGAACATGTAACAGGTCAGCCAGGTTCAGAGGTACAAATCTGCTGACAGATGCCCTTTTAGACTGATATTTGTAACTTTATATCCAAAACTGCTCAAAGTTGGCAATTCCATTGAGGCAAATGAATCTCAACTTCCTCTAGCACCTGAAAAGACAATTCTGACGTTTGAGAATTTGACTCTATATTTTATCATATCACCACAATAGTCACAAATAATATACTGCTATAATACCAAATATACCTTTCTGCATGAATCACAGGCTCCTGCGAAAAAGCATCATGTGTTTTGGGTCCCATTAGCATTTTGCAGGTGCTGAAACCAAACATGCAACCCATCTTTTTAGCAGCAAAGAGCTCACAGCCCATAGAAGCCAACCTCCCCTCCGCAGTCCTTGATATATGCCATGCAAATATTCCATTTTCACACACTTATGTGAAATGGCAGAAACAGCGCAATAATGCAGCCTTTCCAATCCCTGCTTCTATTGGGCAAAAAAAAGCTAGGAATGGATTGCACAATGCCAGTCTGGCCAGCACATGATCTTAGCATGGGCTTTACCTCTGACCCACATACTTTCCGCTCAGTGGGTAAAACAAGAGCGCGTTTAACCTAGATCCATAGGAACGATAAAAGCAAATATGAATATAACAGTATGAACAGTTAAATTAACAATGCAATCATGTCACAAACACGTCTACCACCAGTAAGAAGTAAAGCACAATGGAGTTATCACTACGCATTTTAGTCTAAAGTCCTTTATAAAGGAAATGTATTACTACAATAACTAGCCATGTAGTGAGACATGCAGATGTCATTGGTGGGGACCTGCGATCATAGAACCCCACCCTCATGATCATTAAAAGAGCCACAGTTAGTGGACCCCCACCTCAACATCTCTCAGTGACATGACAAACATGGGCACAGGCAAAGAGATATGCAGGGCACATGCGCCCTGCAAATCTCTGTGCCTGTCTCCACAGTGGGCACAACACTGCGCATGCCAAGTTCCGTCGGTGCTGCACGAAGGGGCTACAGGGAAATATGTTGTCACAAAGACACAGGGCTGGCCGGAGCTTACTGAGGGGCGCAGTTAGGCGAGAATAATGAAGGGGGTCCTGAGCACTTGCGATGGCTCATATCATAAACATGACTTTTTTGGGCAATTTAGAGATTCTGAAGAACTAAAACACAGGTATCTGTGTTATGTCTTTGTGCCCCACTGAACTATGTGCTCAGTTTAAAACCGGTCAGGTTGGTGACAGACTCCCTTTAAAGGGAACCTGTGAGCTCCCATATCACTTCAAAACAATGCCTGGTAAGGCTGTCTCCCTAATTATACCTTTAGATGCCAAATTTTATGCTGCAACATTGAGAAATTCAAGTTTTAATCCTTATGCAAAAAAAGGAATAGAGTAAACCCTGGATGGTCCTGCGTCGCTCGGTGCACCATTGCTCCCCTGCTTTCGGCCTCCCACACTGGTTTGATGGACAGCGCCAGGCTTCCCCAGCATAACTGCTCCTAGCCCTAAAACCCCACAACTGGGTGATAGTTCAAAATTCAGTACAGGAGCAGAGCAATCCTATGTCCTAGTCCGACCTCAATAGCCTGTACTGCATACTCGCCAGTTTTCACAGTTTCAGGCCCATGTGCAATAATGGTGGAGGAAATTAAGCCGGAGTAGGAGGCGCTGGGAGGCGAAACAACAGAGCTATGGCGCACCAAGTGGCTTGGGCGTGCCTGGGTGCACAGGATGCCTAATCTGTAAGCAGAAAACATTAATTTCTCCACACTGCAAGATCACTTCTGACAGCTGCATGAGAATTCTCTACCTGTATAAATGTGGAAACCCTAGATGGACCAAATTGCACCACTTTTTAGACAGACTTTTGATGCAGATACATTATTAAATCCAGGCCATTGTTCTTGGTTTTAAAGTGATCTCTCAGCTGACAGACCCGCTTTAAAGTGTACACCAATCACAGTGTACAGTGACAGCCAGGGACTCCAAGGAGAAGATGAATTATTACCACTTCTGTCTACTTCACATGGCATTCAATGAGCGCTATGCAGTGAACAGAGGTCCATTAGGCCTGGCGATTGCCTGGTGTCTCAAGCAGAGCAGAGCTGCTGGGTCTTAGCATGCCCTGACCAGCTCTGCCTGCATATAATGCCCGCGTAGGGGGCTGTTTCCCTCTGTAACTGTGGCTCCTTTGGATGCCCTAGTTACACTGAAAAACTGCAAAATACATATTTGCCAAAATATATTTAAAAAAGTAAAACAAAATATAAATAAAAGAAAAAAAAATACCCCCGATGACCAAAAAAGTTGCCATGGTTGCCCCGTGCATGCAAAACTATGCATACAGTATATCAAAACGACCAACATAAAATAGGGAACCCATTTCAGTTTGCATATTTAAGTGGTTTTCTGAGATATTTTTAGTAGGGGTCCAACACCTGGGACCCTTGCCAATTAGCTTTTTGAGAAGACACTAAAGTAAGTGGGGCTAAGCGCGATACCAATCACATCCACTATACCATGTACAGCGCTGGGCTTGATAAGCAGTGAGAAGGAGGACCATCGGTGCCTTCTTAAACAGCTGATCGGTGGGGGTCCCAGGTGTTGGACCCCCACCGATTAGATTTTGATGACCTATCCAGAGCAAAGGTCATCAGTATTAAAGTCTTGGAAAACCCTTTTAAACCATAAGAAGCTACAGATCGGAATAAAACTCTAAAAGAACATTAATAAAAAGCCCTAGGTGTACATAAAAAATGTAGCCAAACTTATTTTGTTAGTCGAACAAATAATAACGTTAGGACAGTTTTACCACCACGTGCACTAAAATCATGAAAAAGTGTCATTAAAGCCTTTTCAGGCCTGGTCATTAAAGGGATAATAATCGAATACATATGTAAGTGGACACCAAATTGACCAATTCCATAATAAATACTTCATGTTATTGAGACCTGGTCTTGTTACAGATAAGACTGTAAAAAACCATAACACTATGAATTGTAACAAGACACAGACACATATACCCCAGTGTATCGGTGAAAAAATAAAGACGAAAATGGCTGTCACACTTAATAGATGAAATACAATTGTTTTGTGGGCATATTAGATCCCATCTGCACACATTTTACACCAGTCACTGTGGTGAAATCACTCCGACCTGCTTATATTATGGTAACTATTCTTTTTTAGTGACAAACCAAGACTTAAATCAATAAAAAAAAATGAAAACACTAAATAAATTTTTATTTATCTAAACCATAATTGATTGGAGGTCTGTATTCAGACTTACCCCATCACTGCCTGTTTGGACCTGTCCATTGAAACTGAAAGTACGGAAAGGAGAGTGGGAAGAAAGGCGTTTATCCCACTCACTGGGGCGTGGTGCAGGAACAGACTCCATGAAACTTTTCTTCAGCTCACGGATACTGGCATGGTGGCGAATTATTTCGTCTTGCGTCTTCTCCAAGTCCTAACAGAATTTGATGGTATAGTGGATAGTAAGATCAATGGAATAAGAAATGCAAAGAGTCGAGATGCCCATCACAAAAAAAAAAAAAAAGAGGAGTCAGAAAAAAAGGAAGCAAAGAAAAGGAGACTGTTAAGCTTTTAAGAGCTTGAGGCCACCAGAGCCCAGGAACATGAATATACTGCAGTAAAAGCAAGGTTAAATCACCTGTAACATTATATGGCAAATGCGCTAAGCAAGTTATATTGTGCCAAGCACACAGGTAAGAAAGCAACATAAAGCAACATGTAACTCTTAGGGGGCATTCACACAATCTTGGGGCCGCCATGCCCATGTTGCGGACTGTGGCACTGGCCAACTGTGCTCCGCATTGTGGAGTAGACCCACCAACGACAATGGGTACACGATGCACAGGTTGCGGTGAAAGATAAAACAATGTCCTATCTTTTGCAGTGTAGAGGCACGAATCTGGAAGCAAACAGAAAACAAGGAGGCCCTTCCGTGGGCTTCCGGATCGTGCCGCAAAAGATAGAACATGTCTTATCTTTTGCCACATCTTGCAGATGGCGGACCCACTGAAGTCAGTGGGTCCGCACCGCGATGCGGAGTGCACATGGTATGGCAGCCCCGCGATCGTGTGAATGCCCCCTCATAAAGAGAAAATATATTCAGTTCCCAGTCAAAGCAGAGGTTGAAGATTTACCTGCCCCAGAAAAGTGGTCTTAAACACCTACATATAATTCATCACTTAACTGCACTGTCTGCCGAGTAAATAGGTAAGAGTCTATTTTTAAAGCAGTTGTCAGAAGAAGAGAGGGCAATGCTGACCTATTATATACATGTACACGCTAGAGCTTCTGGTTTTCTTAAGGACATACACACACACAAGGGGTCATTTACTAAAAAAAACATATGCCAGTTTTTGACCTAAAAAAATTGAAGAGACCCCGTTTTGAGACTTTTTAAATGCCTGTGCCGCAAAATTTTGGGGAGTGGTGGGGGCCAGGACATTGGCCCTGAAACATTCACTAACATTTGCGTCTGGAAACAGGTGCAAATGACTGAAAACTACTCCAGTTAGGGACTGGACTAGGTTTCCATCTAGGAAAATTCACTGCTGGAGGATGTGCGTCTTGTCATAAATTAGGTGCATCTATCAGTAGTGCCGAAACCATCAAAGGCCAGCCTTGGTCTTTGATAAATGACCCCCAATATCCATTTGCAGGTCTAGGCACAAGATAAAATTGTTCTTATGATAATGCGTACTGGAGTTCAGGGGGCTTGAACATACAGTAAATTATGAAATAGTTGCCCCCCCTATGTACTATGTAATTCATACAGTTTGGGTTCTGGCAAGGCTTTATAAATTATGTTCAGTCCTGCCACATTTGTTACAACTCGTGTGTATGAAATGACTACTTCTCAACAATGTTCCGTCCTCTCTCTGGGTTGTCGCACATTATAGCTTTAGGGTCCATTCACACGTCCGCAATTCTGTTCCGCATTTTGCGGAACGGAATTGCGGACCTATTAATTTCAATAGGGACAGACGATGTCCTGCCCAGGTCTACAATTGCGGATCCGCACTTCCGGGTCCGCAATCGCGTTCCCGAAAAAAATAGAACATGTCCTATTCTTGTCCGCAATTGCGGACAAGAAAAGGAATTTTCTATATAGTGCCGGCGATGTGCGGTCCGCAAATTGCGGAGCGCACATCGCTGACGTCCGTCTTTTGCGGATCAACAAAACACACACGGACGTGTGAATGGACCTTTATAGTAAATACTTGTCTTTTTTTCCATAGTTGCAAACCAAAAGCCGACTAATAAGAGAATATGGATGTAATAGAAGAAAGTCCTCCAGTTTAAGGCCTCATGCACACGAACAGATTTACTTTCCGTGTCCGTCCGTTTTTTTTGCGGACCATATGCGGAACGATTCATTTCAATGGGTCCGCAAAAAAAATGGAAGGTACTCTGTATGCATTCCGTTTCGCAAAAAAATAGAGCATGTCCTATTTTTTTTCTAGTTTGCGGACAAGGATAGGCATTATTACAATGGATCCGCAAAAAAACTGATGCCATATGGAATGTTATCCGTATTTTTTGCGTATCCGCAATTTGCGGACCGCAAAACACATACGGTCGTGTGCATGAGGCCTAACACTAATCCAAAAAGAATACTCTAGATCGTTCCTAGATGCATATAATAGTTACTAAGTGAATACATCTGCAATCTACTATTTTCCAGTGTATAAGCCAGTAAAAAAAACTGTTAGTTGTGCTGCTATATCTTGCTATATTGGAACTGCCCTTGTGTTGGCTGAGCTTACTTTTAAATGCAGGCTGGCTGAAAGAGTTTCACAAAACGTGATCTATAAGTAGGTTTTATTTTGTCACCACAAAGAAACAAAGTGGAAAATGCAGAAATTCAGAAAACTGATTAACTCTTTACTGTTATTATCCAGTGTAATCTGAACTGGGAGCTCTAACCAGTAGCCAAATAATGGCTGGTATGGGAGGCTGCTATTGACTGGACAATGCATTACAGTAGGTGTATCTCTACTTCTGAATATTAACAATTGTATTTAAGGGTATTTTTAAGTACCAATTGGTTCTTCCCTTTAATACTCTGTGTATTAATTTATAAGTTTCCTTGTAACGAAGTGGGTTAGAGAAAGTACCCATCCTCCATTGTGCTGATAAGACCACGTTCCTAAGTGATCTCAGAGACATGCGTGCTGCACACTGGAGGAGGGGCTGACAGTTTAAAAACTGACACACATTACCTCAGGAAACTTCATTTGAAGACTTTATTGTAGGTAGGATGTAGGTATGACTTGCCCCATCTCTTGTCTACCCTGGGGTGTCGGTCATGTGTTATAACGTGATAGACAGCCATGGGTTATAGCATGATCGACGGAGTCTCCACTCCATTTAGGCTAGTGATGTTTATTTACTTTTTATTATTCTGTATGTGATTTATTTGTGTTATCATATATTTAATCACACTTAGTAAATATATTTATTCACTAAGCCTGCGTAAGCTTATTCATTCTCAAATCTTTTAGAATTCACGTTACAACAATATATACAAAAACTTACGTAAACCCTAAATCTCTGTCACGTGAAAAACAGGGGGCACACTATGCTTTCAATATACACTTTTGGTTGGTTAAAGTAACATGACACCAGAACTGTGAATGCAGTCTTGCATAGGATAGCTATAGGGCATACTGAATAACTGTAGTAAAGTTCATTTTTTTATGTAGTTTCTATGTAGTTAACATTCAATATAGCATTTATAGTATTTCGTGGATGGATCTTTCCAATAGCCGCGATGGTTAAACATATTAAGGTCACGCATATTGTAATGATACCAATCTTTATATCTTTACTACATCTCTTTCCACTCCTACCAAATACACAAATGGTATAACATCAAATATTTTCTGAGGCTTAAAAAACCACAATGCCATAATATATATATTTTAAATGACAGGTAACAGATAAAAGTTGTTTCAAATTATTACAGTGCTGTTACAAAAGCCCAGGTACAGGTTATGTATTATTGGCATGCGTTAGCTTGACATCACAAGATTACCGGCTGGAACACATGTATCTTGTTATAGAACATGTAGAAGCACAGAAATGCTAAACACAAAGTTATGACCAGCTTCACAAGAGCAATCAAACACAAAGCAACCCATAAAATAGAAACAAAGCAGCAGAGGTCCAACAGAAAAACACAATGTATTACATCCCTATGAAAATTTGCCTGCTCCAGAACTTGGCCGCAATGGTCTGCCAGAAGTGGACAGAGATATGGCTCAGGCTCATCTTTCTACACACAAAAGGTCAAAAAGGAAACATTCGCAAATAGGGTATGAACGTGTGCCGGCCGGGCCCATGCTGCGGACCACAAACTGCGGTCCGTAATGCACAGCAGAGACTGTAGGGCTGCCGCATGCAGACGCGGACCCCTTCACTTGTATGGGGGCTGTAGAAAAAAAAATGTAAAAAAAGCCATGGGTCTCACATTTTTACATCATTGTTTCAGGGAGTTTTTCAGTAGGAAAACACCTGAATGAAAACACAAAAGACCATACCCAGAACATGCTGCACAAAAAAAAAAAAAAAAAAAAAAATCCAGCCGACCCCCCAGAAAAACATGAAATGCGAGAAAAAAAAAAATAACTCCATAAAAAACCCACACAGTTTGTAGTGCATTCCCTAATTGCCTTGTAGCATCACCATGACTCTTTTTTTTGTAGCAAGAGTGCAGTTTTTCCTAAAACTGCTATTTTATGGTATTTTCCTTATTCTTGTCATCTGTTCCAATCCTTACTTTAAAAAGTAGAAGAAAAAAAAAACTGGCAGAAGGAAGAATGGGTCACTAAGAACCCGACACCAATAAAAAGCAGTGCAAACTGCAGGCAATAGGTCACAGAGCAGGATGAGCAGAGTGATTTATAGTCTTGATTCAGTATAACTTGGATTTTATTCATCGAAATCATTGCTCTTTCTATGCATAGTCAGTGATTGACAACCATCTCTGTATACACAGTCAATCAGTAAGTTAGGACAATCCATATAACTCCTAGGCATCCTGTGCATCAATCTGCTCAGCTCCTCCTGCTCTATGACCTGCTACTGGCTGTTCACGCTACATTTTCATGGTGACAGGTTCTCTTTAAAGGGAACTGAACAGCTTAGCAACAGCATTTTTCACTGCCCCAATGCGATTAAAATGAAAAATACAGCAACTCCGTAAAAGCTCTATTCTTCCTTTACAGTTCATGTGTAAATCTATGTCTCCATGGTAAAAGACAACAAATAAACCCTGTGTAGTCAGGTTCTGCAGTCATACACTTTTCTCTATCCCCTACTTCCTTCTAACCTACCAAATGTATTTCAGAGTAAAATGCTGGAAACATTTGTCAGTTACCATAGCAATGGATAGGTTTGCATAAGATCTGTAAAAACCTAGCCATAGATTTTTTTTTTTTTTTTTTTATTTTTTTTTTTAGTAGTGCTGGGAACAATTAAAAACTAAGCTCAGGAGCAGTCAAATATTTACTGGATAAAATTAGTCACATGGACGCTCTGCTTTGGAAACATGCAACAAAGATTCAAAACTAAATGGGAAAAACATGCAAAAATGAACAAACATGCAGACAAGGTCTGCACAAACAAAAAATAAAAATGAGAAAAAAGTAAACTGCATGATTTAATACCAACCTCCAACATTAAATTGCTATGCCTGATATATATGTTTTCACCCTCTAGTTTCTTTGCTTTTTTCTGTGAACGTGAACAAAAATAAAATAGAAAAACATTTAAATTAAAGCTAGTTAAGCCTACAGTGGGGAACGTGACAGAAATGAAAGCCAAATCATTTTTTTTTATTTCCCTCCATACACTAGAAAATGTCTCCACTAAACGGTCATATAAAAAGGAAAGAGTAACTGTGTTAAAATATTTTTATTTTGTATTTTACACCGTATCCGGTCACTTCTATTTGTATGTTTTTAGGTCTCAGACAACCCCTTTAATATTATTTTTGCATTCTTATATGAGAGACCTTTCCCAGAGCTATCGGATTCAGTCTTTCCAGTACAGACCACACAATAAAATAAGGGATCCACCTAGGTCCTGTGGACAAATCCTCCCTTGTTGTCTTCACAAGATGCTGACATTTAAACATCTTAATCCATAAAATATAAAAAGGAGGGACTTAGGTCTCATGCACACGACCGTTGTTGTGGTCCGCGTCCGAGCCACATATTTTGCGGCTCGGGCGCGGACCCATTCACTTCAATGGGGCTGCAAAAGATGCAGACAGCACTCCGTGTGCTGTCCGCATCCGTTGCTCCGTTCCATGTGCCCGCTAAAAAAAAAATAGAGCATGTCCCATTCTTGTCCGTTTTGCGGACAAGAATAGGCATTTCTACAATGGGCCGCGTTCCATTCCGCAGATTGCGGAACAGAACGCTGAGCAGCTTCCGCGGTTTGCGGACGGCAAAACAAATACGGTCGTTTGCATGAGACCTTACAGGAACACTTCCCCTGATTCAAACACAGGGTCACTTACCTTTTTTGTCCAGTCATTTTCTTCAGCAGTGGAGTCCATTCAATGACATGCACATGCAGTGAAGTCCTTGTATTCATAAGCTCCTGGCTCCCCAGCCATTGAATGGAAAAGGCTGCTTTTCCCATTTACATAGTGTGGGCAATCATCCATGTCAGGGCAGGCGGAGCTGTGGCTCACGGATACAAGGCTCAAGCTCAGGTCCTGCTCAACCAAATTTTTTAAAGCAACCCTGTGTTTGAATCCATCACTAGTTCATACTTTCCACAGAAGAATTTAAAGATTCCCTTTAAATAAATGATTGGAAAGACCTGTGTTTCCCTAGAATATATTATGGAATCCTCTCCCCTTTATCGCACTGCATTAATTTAATATTTTAATATATAAATATGTTAATAAGATAAATAACTGGATCAATTTAACTGCTCAAGCAAAAGTTGCTTAAAAAATTGAAAATAATAAAAACAAAACACAAAACGTAGGCACATGCAAAGTTATCTTTGAGAATTTTGCATGTCTTTGTAAATGTAGAATGAGAATACAGGAGTATAAGAATATATAAAGTAGGCTTTGTGTTTTTTTGCAATATCCATGCTTTAGTGTGGCTTTCAACAGGTAAGCATTGACCCTCAGTTATCAAAACTATAAGGCTAGCCATATATATTCCATGTATGTCAGCCAAAACTGCCAATTTCAGTGGGACTAGCTGACCATCTAATGTGTATGAGGACAGCAGACATCCGGATTTCAATCAGCCTGATAATAAGATAAGGTGCTGTTAGAGATGTCCGGGAGGAAGGGGGGGGGGGGTTCGGGGAGTTCAAGGATAGCTTGCCTTGTTGTCCATAGTAACCAATCACCAATTTTAAAACCAACATTTTGCTAACCTTCCTCATGCGAATTATCTCTTCCTCTTTCTCAGCTGGTTGCTGTAAAGGGCATGGGAGAAATGAAAAAGACAAATTAATACTTGTACACATCAATAAAATATATACGGTAATTATAGTAGAAGGCATTAAAGTAATGGTGATTACCAATGTAGAACACCTCAGGCTTACAGCAGTCTCCAGGTAGGCAATGGTCTAACACGACCATATCAGTTTTGTGGTCCAGAAATCGAATATATAAAGCTGAGTGTATCTGTGTATGTATGTCCGCTAAAGGAATCCGCACCGTCGCATTTACAATCACAAAATGGCACACAGGTACATCAGGTGTCCAGGAAGGTTTTAGACCGGGTCTCAGCTCTCTAGCATGTACCGTTCCTGAGATATTCCCAAAAATGCAAATATGGCCCATCACATGACCTACATTAGTCAATAGAAGCCTACAGGTCCTTAGTCTCGACACACACACAGTTTTACACCAGGTTTCCATAACAACCCAGTCATTTTTCTTCACTGCTGCAGGTCAGCTTTAAGGCCTCATGCACACGACAGTATTTTTTTGCGGTCCGCAAAATGGGGTTCCGTTGTTCCATGATCCGAGTCAGTTTTTGCTTCCGTTGCGTTTCCGTGTGTCTTCCGTTTTTTTTTAGCGGACATGACCCAAAAGATTTTACTAAAAGACAGGCTGACAATTTTTGCCAAGTGCCTGCCAAGTGATCCGCAAAAAAAATGCACGCGGAACGCGGATGACACACACGGATGGCCATCCGCATTTTTTCACGGTCCCATTGCCTTGAATGGGTCCGTGAACTGTTTTTCACGGACAAGAATAGGACAGGTTATATTTTTTTGACGGACTGGAATCACGGACCATGGACACAGAAAATCACGAAAAACGGCACAATGGACACGGAATCAAACAACGTTCGTGTGCATGAGGCCTAAAGGGGCAGGTTGCTGTGGATGACACTTAAGGGATCGGAGTGTTCTGGAGGTCATAGTTCAGGGGGCAGGTAGGGTGGCCATTCAGGCCACCCTCAAAAGACGGACTTAAAAACAACGCCCCCAGGTCCCTCTAAGCCACACCCCCAGCCAGTTAGGCCACCCCACCTCCCACTCCGCAGCCAACAGAAATTGAAAAAATGAAGGGGTAGGAAGGATGGTGACTTTCTCCCTGCAGCTCACGCTCAGACAGCACAGTGCTGCTGTCTGAAAGTGAGCTGTTCAAAAGGACATCCCTGCGTCCGTCCATGCCCTGCGCTGGACGGAGGACAGGGAGTCTGAAAGCCAGACTGTCTGGCCTAAAACCAGACCTCTGGCTACCCTAGGGGACGGTCCACTATGGAGGTCAATGTTGAGGAGCAGATTGCTGTAGAGGCCACTGTTAAGGGGGCGAGGTGTTGTGGAAATCACTGTTAGTGCTCGTTCACACGACCGTATGGTTTTGCGGTCTTTTTTAATAGATCTGTTATTGGTTTCAGTAGTGTTTCCGTTTTTTGCGGATTGGAAAACTGAAGCATATAATAATGTTTTAACAGTAAGTACATTGAAAAATTGGGCTGGGCATAAAATTTTCAATAGATGCTTCTGCAAAAACGGAATGGATATGGAAGACATAAAGATGCACTCCGTATGCATTCTGTTTTTTTACAGCCCCATTGACTTGAATGGAGCCACGGAACGTGATTTGGGGGCAATAATAGTACATGACTCAAAATGTAGCGGAACGAAAAAACTGAAATACGGAAACGGAATGTCAGTGTTAAGGGGCGGGGTGTTGTGGAAGTCACATTTTAAGGGAACGGAGCTCTGTGGAGGTCAATGTTAAAGGGGCGGGTTATTGTGGAAATCAACGTTAACGAGACAGGGTACTGTGGAGGTCACTAATAAACGGGCGGCTGCTGTGGAAGTCACTATTAAGGGATGAGGAGACTGTGGAGGCTACTATTAAAGGGGCAGCGGGTATTGTGAAGTCACTGTTAAGGGAGCGGAGGACTGTGGCAGTTAATGTTAAAGGGGCAGTCGCTGTGGAGGTCTCTGTTAAGGGGGCCGGGAATGGTGGAGATTAGAGTTGAGCGAACTTGTATTTTAAGTTTGGCGTCCAAAGTTCGGGTTATCTTACAATCCCATTATGGATTCGCTACCACGGACCATAACGGAATTTGGAATCCAAATTCGCACAACCGTCCTTCACTGCTCTACTTCCTTCTTCTCCTCCACACAGAGCACAGGAGCTCCGCCCCTAATGTCACATGATCATTATACCAGGCCCTTTACCACCTCTTATCCAATCCAGTACTGAGCCACGCCCCCTGCACTGATCACATGACGGTGACGTCACCCCAGGTCCTTAGTGTTGCACAAGGTTCGGGTTCATCGAAGAATCCCCTTATGAATTCAAAATTCCATTATTGTCCGTGGTAGTGGAATCCATAATGGGATTCTAAGATAACCCGAACTTTGGACGCCGAACTTAAAATACAAGTTTGCGCAACTCTAGTGGAGATCAGTTAAGGAGACTGTAACATATGGTCAGTGTTAAGGGGCGGGTGCTGTAGAGGTCACTGTTAAGGGGGTGGGCCCTGTGGGGGTCACAGTCAAGGGGTTGGCGTGCTGTGGAACTCACTGTTAAAGGGGCAGGCTGCTTTAAAGGTCAAAGTTAAGGGGGTGGGGCTGCTGTGGAGGTCCCACTTTAAGGAGACAAGGCACTGTAGGGGGGTCAGTGTTAAGGGGTGGGGGCTGTGGAGGTCAGTGTTAAGGGGGTGGGGTGCTGTAGATGTCACCGTTATAGTGGATACTGTAGATATCTTTTAACGACACACACAAACATTAAATCAAATAGATTAAATATACCCGTGCTAAGTCGGGTCCTTCAGCTAGTCGTAGAATAAACAGAAAAATATGTATGCAGGCCCCATTTTAAAAATGTCTATTCTTGTCTGCAAAATGGACAATAATAGCACATGCTCTGTAATTTTAGGCAGAGCCACGTGGATGCGGGCAGCACATGGGTGACATTCGTGTGCTGTCCGCATTTTTGCAGCCCCATAGAAATGAATGGGTTTGCATGCGATCCGCAAAAGATGTGGACCAAAAATATGGTCATGGGAATGTAACATTAGTGTCCCTTTAAAGTGCATGTATACACTTTTAACAACTGACATGCTTAGTGCACACACACACCTATACAAGTGAATGGGAGCTGAGCTGCTGTAAACCTGCGCGGCCATTACACTATGAACAGAGCCGTTCTTCCAGCTCTGTTCTCATTGATAGTTCTGCCACCCGCAGGTAACAGCTGATTGACGTGGCGCTGAGTGTCAGACCCCCAAAAATCTGTTACTGATGACTTAGGCCTCTCACAAAGAACAATGCATTCAGCACACAGCTTTAATGACTGACATGCTGGTGTCAATGAAGGGTTTCTGGGTGACAAAAAAAGGGAACTGTTGCGATAAAGGTTTGCAGAGGTTACAGATCTGCAATGGCGATATTACACATTTCAAGACAAATATCACTCTATACTATTTAAAATGTGCATTACATAAACTAACCTGCACTTGATCTCCATTGACTGTGGGAGAGGAATTCTTCTGTGGTGGAGTTTTTGCCGCCTAGGTGGAGAAGCATAATAAAAAGCATAAAAGACCGGTATAAAAATAGCTCACACCGAAACTATCTTGTACAGTTGTTTAACTCACGCTCGCATGTGAACGGATAAAGGATAAACAGCACTGCACTTTACAATAAACCTGCATGCAGCAATGGATGCTAGGAAATGTGTCAGTCACCTTAGGGGAGCTCCTTGGCTCCTTGACTTGGTCCTGTGGCTTCTTCTCCTCAGTCTTCGTTGAGGATTCCTCTCTGGATCGTGCAGGTTGTACAACAATTTGACTCGGAGTGATGACAGGAGCAGAGACTGGACGGGCATTGCGTTCAGGTGTTGCCACTGCAGCTATCAAATGCAAGTAAGAAGATTAGGGTTTTCCGGACACCAACTGCCATTGACTATAATGGGGCGGCGTGTCAGATTTCCATAATACCAGTGCATTTACTGGTATTTCATTCCGCATTCCTGCTGGAATCTGCGACAGAGGCTTCTAACATAACCTCCTCCACAGATGTGCAGAATATTCAGTTTTCTAGTGTTTTAAAAAAATGTGTGACTCAAACTAGATGTACGGAAGAAAATCTTTATGCCAATGAATACAATTATAGCGTAGCAAAAATAAATAAAAAAATAAATAAAAAAAGCAAAATGGCTTGCAATGCATCTGTATGGATCTTTAGGCTGGGTTAACTGAACAGCATGGATTATGGACTGGCTGCACATGAAAGCACAGTAGATTATGTGTTTATGATTAGGCCATGTTCACACAGCGTTTTTAGGGGTGGTTCAAAGGCCTAATGCACACGGCCGTTGCCTGGCCGTGCCCGTATTGTGGCCAGCAAACAGCGGGTCCGCTAAATACAGGTATCGGCCGCTTGTGCACCGCATCATGGATGCGGACCCATTCGCTTAAATGGGTCCGCAATCCGGAAGGTGCAGTGCTGAACGCAGTACTCCATAATCCTTCCGTGGGGTACCTCTCCGTGCCTTCGCGCCACAAAAAAAACAGAACTCGTTCTATTTTTTTGCAGCGCAGACAGATCACAGACAATGGGTCTAAATCTGTGTGTGGCAGCAGCATGGATGTTGCCCGTACATTGTGGACCACAAATTGTGGTCCCCGATGCACCGAACAGCCGAGCAACGGCCGTGTGCATGAGGCCTAAAGCAACATTTCCCCCTGTTTGTAATCAGAAATGTGGAAGGAGACCTATAATGACATGTAATTAGAAATGTGTACCCATTGTGATCTAGGAGACACCCCCAAATGCTGTACACTGTACAGAGCTCAAATTCTCCAAACAAACCCAATGCACAAGTCTATACTGCCTCATTTCTCCATGTGAAGGCCTGTTAGCTTCATGGCTTAAAGGGGTTTCCCGGGATGCATCAAGATCCTTTAAAATAATCGCCATCAATAGGAGGGTAGCTGTAATTTTGTAATTTTTATTTTTTTTAATCCTATCTTCTGTTTTGGGCTGTGGTCACATGACTATGTCCATGCAGAGGAGTAACTAGCTGGGAGAGAGGAGCTATAAACTAAGGGCGGTGCTGAAGCTATGGCACAAAAAGGTGAAGTGCATCATGGGTTTAGTTGGATCCAGCAACAGGAAGTGCTACATACAGGATTTAGATAAACCAGAGGGATTCCGTTAGATGGTGAAAATGGACCAAGAGAGTCAAATTTAAATAAAGAAGCATAAGGAAGATGTAAGCATGAGCATATAGGGGTTGTCTGGTTTCCTATATTGATGACCTATACTCAGGATAGGAGGGGATCTGATGCCCAAGACCACCGCCGATCAGCAGTGTAAAGGGGTGCTCATGTGAGTGCTGCGTCCTCTTCGGTGTTTATCGGCTTGAGGTGGGCTTTGCAGCGGCGTGCAGGTGTAGATACAGCTTCTATTACAGCTGTCCACAAAATGAGTTCTGCACCCCTCATTTTGGAATGGTATAATAAATACCTTTATGAAAATGGCTGCATATATTCATCAGGGGCTCTTTGAATATGAAATTCAGCAGATTCCTTTACAAGGAATTGGCTGATTGGCTTATTATGGGATTTCACATTTACTGCTAAGCAACACTAAATAAAACTGGCCAAAGCCTACAAAGACATTCCACAGCCTTTTCACTCTCCGAGGTAGAAACCCCCCATGTCAGGGGTCAGCAACCTCCGGCACTCCAGCTGTGGTGAAACTACAACTCCCAGCATGCTCCATCTGCTTCTATGAGAGTCCTGAGAAGAACCAAGCAAGTCTGCATGCTGGGAGTCGTAGTTTTACCACAGCTGGAGTGTCGGATGTTGCTGACTGTGATCGGTCGGCGTCCAAGATCAACTGTTCCAGAGAAGCTCCGCATCTACACACATCTATCTATTGCATAGTGGATGAAGCAGGTAGCTACACAAATGCCTCTGTGTGCCGTTATATTAGCAGAACAACGAAAATAATAGAAGTGCTAGATACATAATCTGAGGGACCCCAAGTGCACCTTACAGTCCTCTGATTGTAATGGGGCCCGCCAGGTTTCCATCATTTTTCTGGACTAATTAGAGCAACATGCTCCTGCATGTTCAATGGAGCCTCCAATGCATATGTAAACTAGCCCTTACCCAATAACAATTACAAAAGGGGGAAACTATAGAAATTTTTCTGGGAACGGTGTATTACATCATAAAATACTTGCAACGTCATAAGAAAGTTGCTGTATGTAATCATGACTGCACATAATACATCTAAAGACTATGTACACCTCCAGGGGCAATTTTTTTATGATTGCATTTTACTAATTTTGGGTTAAAAATCATTTTTTCAATTGGTCTTTTAAAACAATATTCAGCTGTTCTGTCACAAAGGGTTAACTGTTTGTTTAGCTGTGTGCTTTGTGTTAGTCATTGAATAACCCTTACCTCTAAACTAATAAAAGCCACATTCTTATCAGAGAGATAAGAATTGAGCTATAATAAGTGTTTAGGCCTGTGATGGCTAACCTCTGGCACACCAGCTGTGGTAAAACTAGGACTCCCAAGATGCCCCCTTGTTTGGCTGTCCTCAGAACTCCATAAAAATAAATTGGCACATGCTGGGAGTTGTGGTTTCACAACTGCCGGATGTTAGCCATCACTGATTTAGGAAGTCAGAGACTGAAGATAAGGAGCCCTCAGCTGAGCTGCCTGAAGGAACAAAGTGAAAACAGACAGCCTTGTGTCTGACATGGGAATAACCCTTTAAAGTGAACACTATCAGAAAAACAGTTGATTTTTTTTATAAAGACCAATTGAAAAAAAAATTTTTTAGACCAAAATGAAAAATAAAATAAACAATTGTTCCCAAAAAAACGTCCATATTTTTTTTTAAGCTTGGCTGCAAAACAGGATGGCAAAAGAGGTTCCACACAAGACGGCCATAAAGCACTTATTTCATGCATGTGCTTAGTAAACCTCAGCTCATACCAAGTGACCAGCTACAGCAGCAGTAGAGCAATGTAAGTAACACCTAAAACAGCACTTATGTGATTCTGTTATTGACGTGAAATCAATCTATTTAATAGACGGAGAATGGCGTGCATTTACTTTGGGAAAATGCATGGTTTTGTAGTATAGCAGGGGCTAATGTTAGTAGACAGCCGCAAGGGTCAGTCTTCACACACTGGTACCTTTCTGCTCAGTCTCTACATATATTTTGCGGGTCTGCTCAACCACGCTCATCTCCTCCGGCTTCTTGACACCAGCCTTGTCAATGTTTTCCAATTCGATCTCCTCTGGAAACAATTTGATGACATTACAATAGTGGGACGCAGAAATTTCCTTATGTCACACCCTACTAGTTGTGATAAATAAAGAAGCAATCCCAGACCCACATGCCTTGGCACGATGGCAAAACTAATGCTAGTATAATTATGGCACAAGCAGATTATATTGCAAGTGGAGACTGCTTAATACTAAGTATTGAATCCAATGCACCACGTCAGAAGGCAGATTAATATTTTGTGTAAAACACACAGAAATGCAACATTCAATTTCAGGTTGTGAATCCTAACTTTGTTAAACCCCTTTGTGAGCAGCCTTTTTTGAGCCTTATTCACCAAGGAATTGGGACATGTTTTTATTTGGCACAATTTGTGGGTACACATAACTTACCGATTCAATTTTATTAACTATTTCTGCCATTGAGTTTTTATGTTATAAATTTTGAAGCGTACATTTTTTGGCATAAATAACAATGTTATTCTCT
Organism: Bufotes viridis; assembly: GCA_033119425.1. NCBI lineage: Eukaryota > Metazoa > Chordata > Amphibia > Anura > Bufonidae > Bufotes > Bufotes viridis. The sequence continues at coordinate 235,813,957 of CM065591.1, read as the reverse complement.
GCATAAGTACGATTGCAGCAATACCAAATTCATGAATTTTTTTTCATATTACTAGTTTTGCACAATAAAATCTCTTTATATTTTTTTTTTCGCTCGTTTATATTCTTCTTTCTATGGAGTTGTATGACGGCTTGATTTTCACAGGAAGATTTGTACTAGTTTTTTATTGGTATAATTTTGGGGCACATAACACTTTGAGTGCATTTACTGTGTGGGGGGGAAAACTGCCATTTCTTTTTTTTAACTTGAATATTTTTATCATTTGCTAAAGCTTAAATTTGACTTTTTACAATTCTTAGCATTTAAACTTTTTACAATTTATCAGTCCCACAAGGGGACTTTGACTAGCGATCTTCTGAACACTTCTGTAACACACTGTACTGCTAGTGCAATACAGTGTATTATAATGTCAATACTATACTGACAGGCACTGCACCTCTGCCACATCCTGTTACACTGGGTTCAGACCTGAGCGTTTCGAAGACGCGCGTTTTACGCGCGTTTTAGTCGCGCGTTTTTGGCAATAGTAAACGCGCGTTTAACGCGCGTTCGTGACTCTGGAGACTTTTTTTAATTGGTCTGGAGACCAATTAAAAAAGGGCATCTCTACACTTAACGCGCGTTAAACGCGCGTTCCCATTGAAGTCTATGGAAGGAAAAGCGCGACAAACGCCCAAAAAAAACGCTCCTGAACGAGCTTATGCATCGGGCGTTTTACAGCGCGTTTTTACGCGCTGTAAAACGCTCAAGTGTGAACCACTCCCATAGGGATGCATTGGTTTTCATGTGTTGAGCGTTTTACAGCGCGTTTGAACGCGCTGTAAAACGCTCAGGTGTGAACCCAGGGTTAAGGAATACACTGCAGGCAGACCTGGGGGCCTTCATTAGGCCCCTGGTCCCATGCTAAGACATCGGAACCAGAGATCTAATTTGCAGGTTGCTGATACCTCACAGAGGGAGCTCTCTCCCTCTAAACCACTTAGCTGCCACAGTAGTTACTGGCCACAGCATCCAAGAGGTTAAACGACATGGGTCAGCTCTTCTGCCAGTTCAGACCATTACAGCATGGCCCTAGCTCTAATATGATAGGCGCCCTCTTGCCCTGCACAGTTGGCCTGTGCAAAAAGGCAGCAGCCTAGCTAAAGGCCCATTAGTGACCGCCGTAAAAAGGCATACTGGTAGTCACTAACATTTGGTTATATGAACAGGGGACTCCAGAATTTGATGCAATTAAGGCATATAGCCATGAAAAAAGTGGTTCCCTCGCTCACAACCCTCCTCTATGAGATTGAATGTGTCCCGTTCTGGCAAACTTGAGGTGTTTTTGTTACAAAGCCTGCCATTTACCTGATTGGCTTCATTGAGTTCCCCTCAGCAAAATCAGTTCATTGCCCCAGGGACTACATTCTAAGAGGTGTTGTCTCTGATGTGACAACCCCTTTAAAACTTGAAGCCAAGGTCTATAAAATGTATGACCTTTCCTGCTCTGTAAGCAGTCATCAGCAGTCATCTCATTGTTATCATAGGCAAGATCACAATGATAAGACCTCCACTGCAAAACTAGAGAAAGCTAAAGGGTCCACTTCTGACAATAGTTGATGGGGACAACTGACAGAGCATGCCCATAAAACTCTCCTACCGATGTCAATGAGTCAACTCTAGACACCAGTTTCCTATGTCCATGTGGCTTCTGTAAAACAAATATTTGAACCGTTGTTGACCCAGCAGGGCAGCAGCTCAGGCAAGATGGCTGCTCCTGTATCCATGCCCAAAAATAAAATACACAGCTCTACAAACAAGAAATAAAAACAGATTAGAAAAAAAGTATGTAAAAGTAGCAGGTTTTAATTAGCAGAAAAAATGTGATACCTTCAACCTAATCAACTCCTTAGCCTACATGCACAGTGTAATGACAGTGGCGCTGCCAACAGGTAGCCTGCCGCTATATATGTGCAGTGCAGTGATGGTGTGGACTCGGAGGCAAAAAATAAAAAGTGAACAAAAGTCGTGTGCAACCCAAAGTGAAACCAAGGAAAGCGTCAACTTATCTCGTGCAAAAAAAAAAAAAAGCCCTCCTACAGCTCAGTTTATGGAAAAATAAAAAAAGCTGTGGCCCTCAAAAGCTAAATAATTATTCTCACCCACCATGTCCGACATTTGAGGTAAAAGTGGGTGAGAAGGTCAAGGCTGGGATTGCCGTTTTTGTGACGACTTCCGATTTACAAGTTACCGGTAAATAAGAATTTTTTGTTGTTTTTTTGTAAAAGGGGTTGTCTGGGATTTTGATATTAATGTCCTATCCTCAGAAGAGGTCATCAATACCTGATCAGTGGGGGTCCGGCTTCCATCAATCCCACTGGTTAGGGGTTTTAAGAGGCTGCTACATCCTAGTAAGCGCTGTGGTCTCATCACAGCTTACCAAGCACAGTGCCGTACACCATATAGCAGCTGTGTTTGGGATTGTGGCTCAGGTCCATTCACTTGAATGGGACTGAGCTGTGCCTTGGCCATGTGACCAATGAACGTGACGTCACTGGCCTGCGAAGCAGTTGAAGCGCTATTGCTGATCAGCGGGGATGCCAGACCCTCACGGATCAGTGACATCAAGGAGCAGTGACATTATTTCAGCCAATAAGCAAAACTACAAACAAAAGCACAACATACATTGGCTTAAAAATATTAGCTTAGCCGCCTGTACAGTAAGTGCAGCCGCACAGTAGGAAATGCACAAAATGTAGCAAAGAGAAAACGTGAAGAAAAATAGGTAAAGCAGCATGTGCAAGAAAAAAAAAAAAGATACCCAAAAATGTCTATTATACCTTTGTGCGACACGGTTGCTGGCGCATCATGAATTGGTACCTTTAATTCAATCACTTCAACATCATTATCCTCTTCGGAGGCAATGAATTTAAATGCTGGGCGCCCTTTTTCAACTAAGGCAAAAAAAAATTGTTGGAAGTTGTACATACTATTACAACACTTGTGTGGGAATGGTGTATTAAGCAGGAAAGACTACACCATGGGATATGGATATATAACGCGATACAATCAGCTGTCACTATAATATGCCCTTTTGGGTTACATGCATACATTGCGGTGGGAAAAAAGGCTGTAGCAGAGTGCAATACAGCAAACTGCATACAAATCCACATGTGTAACTATATAAGGATATCCATTCACAGGGAACTGCAATGTGGACCTGCAGAGAGGAATAACACACCTGTGCTCAGCACCCTCCCAGCCCTCACTGCCACACAAGGAATAGTACCGTCACGCTGGGACCAGAGCTGGAAAAGTGCCCAGGAAAGGATAGTTATTGCTCTTCCCTAAGTAAAAAAAAAAAACATGTGATCATGGGAACTACGCCATGACAGAAAAAAAAAAAAGTCAAAAATAAGCCTGGGAAAGAAAAATGAACAGCAATAAGAGTCATCAGCAAGAAACCCACGTCAGATAGATCCTCCTAATAATCTACATTTCTGCACGCACCACTACATATATCACTTCTATTCCATAGCGTGTGAATAGCATTTTGAAAAGACCCATTCACTTGAATTGAGAGCATTTTTATTCTAGGCTTCCAGTGTGTAAGTCCACATGGAAAATCCAGAATATCCTCAATCTTAACTTTGTCAAGAAGCTAAACATGCCAGGCAGGGTACACCAGAGGGTACTTGCTGCATGGTTCAGGGAGTATGCAGTGTTGAGTTAGACGATTTCCACATGTGATGGCTTAAAGGATTGTCTGGGGGTTCAATATAGATGGCCTATCCGGGCGTGGGGGTCCGGCGCTCACGTCCTGTTCGTTGGTCACATGGCCTATTTGCAGCTCAGTCCCATTCATTGCTATACTTAGCACAGGTGTCGGTCCCCCACCAATTAGATGTTGATGACCTGCCCTGAGGATAGGCCTTCGATATCAAACTCCCAGAAATCCCCTTTAATTTATGGCTTTAGGCCTCTTGCACACGAACGCTTTTTTCTTCCATTTCCGTTCCGTTTTTCCGGATTCCGTTTGTGGTCCGTATGTGGAACCATTCATTTCAATGGTTCTGAAAAAAAACAGAATGTGCTCCATTTGCATTCTGTTTCCGTATTTCCGTTCAGCTGAAAGATATAACTTGTCCTATTATTGTCCGCAAATAATGATCCGTGGCTCCATTCAAGTCAATGGGGCCGCAAAAAATACAGACATCCGTATGTCTTCCGTTTTTTGCGGATCCGTGCCCACTTTGCCCATGTGTTTACTGTTAAAACACATTACTGTACGTTACATTAATGATTAAAAATGTTATGTTTCTTGTAACAAAGCGTCTTTCTTAGGAAATATAACTTATGTGATCTGTATTCTTACACTAAGGTCTATGCTGACTTATTGTACCCATGGACTTTTTCACGATTTGGATTGCTATGTGTATGCCCTGTTTTATATCTTATATCTGTTTAATATATTAATATGTTTAATATCCGTTTGCGATCCGGAAACCATCCAGAGATTTTTTGCGGAACTACGGAGCGGAAATGAAAAAAAAAAAAAAAGGAACAACGGATCAGTGAAAGACGGACCGCAAAACACAGAAAGCCATACAGCCGTCTGCAAGAGGCCTTAAAGTGATTTTTGCAAAATCCCAGCATCATGTTTGAAGACTGGATGAGTAGTCCGCATAGGTCCACGTCTTCGGATGAAGAAAATGGCTCCATGCTCCAACTCCCTGACCTACAGAGGAAGGAAGATGCAAGTATACCTGGGTGTATGTATGTAAATCTGTATACATGTCCCGAGTCTGTGTATGTACACCTGAACATTTTGATATGCCTAGTAAAAACTTATATTAGGACTTATTTCAACATTGAAGTTTTGTCTATATTTTAGAAAAAAAATTATTTTTATGTTTTTCAAAACCGCTGCCAAAAATGTGACAAAACCACAGCACGTCAATAAGCTCAACAACAATCTTATAAGGCATATCTACCAAGTCGGATGACTAGGACTGGCATCTATTGCTGGATCTGAACCAGCAAGAAGGGGACAGAGAGGCCATCACTTTAGTCACATGAATTAATAGGGAGTGACAGTTTCCATAACTCCTCATTGACTTCAATCAGAATAGCATTCATGGCAAAAATTTCAGCGGACTTCCAAGCCCTGGGGATCCCAGCGGTCAGAACCTAGCTAATCAAACAATTATCACACTTCATGTGGATTCATTTAAGTCCAATTGTACTAGGTGAAGCAACATGAACTGCATTATTTGTGCTGCTGGCGGTATTATTAATTGTGGGTGTGGGACTTAACTGCACTGAAAGTGCGTGGTTTTGATATTAGTTGTACTGTGGTCAGCAAAATAATTGTTCTGGATTCATTTTGGAATGGATGGCAGAGTTCATTGACCACTAGATAGCTGCATTTATTGTACTGGGCATACTAGCATTAAGTGTGGAATGGAAGGAATAAATATTGAGCACTGTACTGGGTACTATGAAGACAATGTATGGCGGTTGTAATGAGAAGGGGTACATGACTGTATATTGTATACGCTTGTGGCTAATTTTGTACTAACCCCTAGGACCATGCCAATCTTAAGAAATCCCCTCCTTAGTGGGTAGATTATAATCCAGACACTACGAGAGAACTGGACACTATAGAACTACCCATCAGGAAGCTATGTGGTGCAGTGTCTGGCTTACGTATAGCTAGATTACATGATGTTAAGGATTGGCTGAATTGTGTGGTTTGTGAACAAAAATCCTTCAAAGTTGGATTTTTTTTTTTGTGACTGTCACATTGCAGTCAACCCCACACTGTGATCTTCTCAGGACACTGTGCAGCCGTATCCTGTGCATCAAAATGGCCATTCCCCTTTGACAAGCTTGATGCACTGGATTTTTCAAAAACTAGACTGGCCCATTTTACAAGGTCTAGGCGCAATCACATTAGTAAACGTGGGCCAATTTCTTTGTTGCCTACATGCTGAAGCATTTATCTTTCAAGCATTTCCACTGTTTTTCCAAATGTTTTATTGAGTTAGGGCTTATTTACACAACCATAATTTTGCGTAACGGATGCGGACCCTTTCATTTCAATGGGACTGCAAAAGATGCGGGCACCACACACCATGTGCTGTCCGCATCCGTAATTCCATTACGTGGCATAAAAGATAGGGCATGTCCTATTCCTGCCCACAATTGCGGACAAGAATAGGCATTTTTATCATAGGGCTGGCTGCGTGCGTTCAACATTTTGCGTGTCTTATAGACCGCAAAACAAATACAGTCGTCTGAATGATCCCTTATACTAGGAAGCCTATGGAAAAAAGTCCGAAATAACAAAATAACTCCCGCAAGTTAAAGGGTTATCCCATGACTAATGTAAAAAATTAAAATCAGACAACATGACAACCTATTTCTAACAAAGCCAGAACCGGCCCTGTACTTCACATGGATCCAGAGATCTTCCCATTCATTGCTCTGCTAGATTTATCAAGCTGACAGCTCAAGGGGTGGGGGGTCTTTTCTGCTGCAGCTCGGGTGGAGAGCAGGTCGCGCTATACAGATATATTTTGTTGAATAACTCAGATCCAGGGTGCTGGTTTGAAAACTGTAGAATATTATTTATGGGACACTCCCTTTAAATTTCATTAAACACTGCAAACTACAAAGTTATGCATGTAGCTATTTTTATATTTTACTATACATTTTCAGCTAAAAAGTGGCTGCAGCATTTTAGCAAAAAAAAAAAAAAGCTGCCAAACGCTGCACGTGAAACTGACCGCAACCTCCTGATGAAGAGTGCTTGGCCATGGTATGACCAAAATGTCTGTACAGCTCTACACTTTCATGTGAAATGCTTGTGCTTTGTTTTACTGAGATTTTCATATCCTTTAGCCTTATCAGCTGACCCGACATGTTAGTTGGTTAACGCTGGATTTACAGGGCCTGAATATCGGGCACGAACGTTCTACTGAAGGTGCCGCAGATTACTATACAGCACTTCAGCTCCTCTTAATGAGCAGCCGACTGTCGGGAGGGAACGCTTTCTTTTTGACAATCAGCTTCTCCTCACCCGATGCAAACACAACTTTAATCTTCCCTCGCTTCGCCAATGCCACCTGTCCCCACTGCACACTCTTTCGCCCGGGTCCTGACCAGATGTATGCGCTTCATTATCTGTTTAGCGGCATTTACTATTATGCAGCTACACAGGAAGAGAAGGGCACAAATACGACCAAGGACCCGAGCAGAAGAGCCTGCAGCCTGTGTGAGTCAGGCGGGCACAGCAGAGAAAGGATGGGTATGTATTAACCAAACTGTCTTTTCTTCCACAGGGTAGAAGAAAGGGCAGTTTTTATAAGCCCAGATACTGCTTTTTTAGCAAGTGCCCGCAGTCCGCCTTTGTAAAAAGAAGATTCATACGTAACTGCTCCCTGCCGCTCCTTCACTGTGTTCATGTTCCAGTTCGTAGCTTATTTTCTGCAGGTTCTGCATGGGCATGGTCATATGAATTTGCTGCAGCCAATGATTGCCTTCAGCGGTGAAATGGGCAGAAGTAGCACGTCACTGCTGAAGCCAGTCATCTGCAGCAGCTCATGTGACTATGCCCATGCAGCAGCAACAGCAGAATACAAGCCACGGACTGGAACATAGACACAGCGGAGGCATCGCGGAGGATCAAAGTGGCGAGGAGCAGGCAAGTATGAATCTTCTATTTCTGGAGGTAGGTTGAAGGCTGAAGAATCAGTATCTACAACCCCTTTAATGTAATATTTCTTCATAAAATTTGTATTTTTGTTTGCCTTTTTCACATAGTGTGTGCTTTGTTAATATTATGTGCCATACATGGAAAAATGTCTTGTGACTATCGTCAGGGCTGATAAATCACGTTGATGTGATTGTGTTAGATCGCCATATGGTTTTGTATGCAATGTATCCCTATGGAAGTGTAGGTGTACACTGGATAACATTCATTTCAGAACAAAAATAAACTATGTTGGATTACTTTGTGATAACTGGAAACGTATGCGATTCCACCCCCACCCCTATTCAAATTTCAGACATACAATTTTCTGCAGTACAATATTACATAATATCACACGTGATTTTATGGTGACGAGAGTGTGTTGTAAATCAAATGGCAAGGTGATACTTCACATCTAGTGCAGTGTGATAAAGATCTGTAAGAACTGGCCTGCTTAATGAGAGTTACAAGGAGTCAAAAACAAATCTAAATGAAAATAGCAAAGACAGCAATGAGGGCATATTACAGAATCGCTAGAAACGGGGGGTTACAAACTCACTACGGGAATGGGGTGGAGTATATAAAAAAAAAATATATATAAATTCTAGACAAAAGTGTTAGATTCAAAGATGCACCACATTTAACAAGCAGTGCGCAATATTTGATAAATCTGGGGAAAAGTTCTCTTGTTCAGTCTCAAGCAATATTACCTTCATGATACATTTCCCCATTATCTTTTATAGTATAAGCCAATGTTAACTAAAAAAGGTAAGACGTGACTTTATATAAAGTGCCGAAGGGGAAAAATTCATGTGCAAACTGTCAAAAGCTAATTAAATGTTCTAATTACAAGTAAATGCACAATAAACACCATATATTGCAGTGGTTGATGATCAGGAACAAAAGGTAGGACATGAGAGACAACCAATATGGATGCCTTGTGCTCTCATCAATCCAAGCATGGGTGAACTTACCTCCATCCAGGCTGCGTGTGACTCTTTTGCTGGCAGTTCGCTCAAACTGGGGAGCAGGTCGGTCAATGAGGGCACTGGCATGCCTTGTCTGGGCCTGTGTGCGCCCACTGTAACGAAATTTGGATCCCAGGGACAGGAGCCTGTTTTTAGGAATGGTCTCTGTAGATGTTAACCTAAAAAACAAAGAACAGAAGTTTAACATTTAATGGATAGTAAAAAGAAGAAAGCAGGGGGTGCACAACTGCTTCTGGTCTGAAGGCCACATTGTCAGACTGCACCACTCCCAAAGGCTGCGACAGAATGCCTTTCATCTGAAACATTTATGGCATAACCACAGGGTATGTCATAAATATCTAATGGGTGCGATTTTTCTATCGGGAAGATGGGAGTCTTCTGAACGCCTGTTCAGCATGTCAGAGGAGGAGATGAGGTGGAGAAGTGACCGTGCGTGCGCTCTCCATTTTGGTATATAGAAGTATCTATGTTCTCTGTGTGAGTTGGGAGTCCCAAAGTGACATACATTCATAGAATACTCCATCAATATTTCATAAATGCTACAAATGGATATACCACTTTAAAGTATGCACCAGATTTATCACCGGGGCTCAGGCTGGATGATAAATGTGGTGCAGGGATAGACACTTTCTATGACTCTATACCAACTATCGACTGGCTTACTTTGAGACAGAATTCTACATCTAGTTGTGCCAAAATGAGCCAAAATTGATCCAATTTGTACCATTTGGGCCACTGTGTTTCAGGGGCCGACAGGTGGTTTTTGACACACAGATTCAGAGAGCACCAAAGAGAACATTTTGCATCGACTGCCCCTCAGGCCTGCAATAGGCATAACCTTTTAACAGTTTAGTGAGGATTGCTCTTAAAGGGGTTCTGCGGTTCTTTTAAACTGATGATCTATCCTCTAGATCAGGGGTGCACAACCTGCGGCCCTCGATACCATTCTGTGTGGCCCCTAAACATCTGGTAAAAGACATGTAGGTCTATGTCTTATGGCTTCTTACATGTATCTTTCATGTATTCTCCTATTAGATGGGAGTCCTAGAACTGTAACTAGACATTTATAGTATATACTGTATGTTCAATATGCCAAAAATAGAGTATTTCACTTGGTAATACCCCTTTAAGTTATATTTTCGGCCCTTGGAATTGGTTCAGGTGGAGAATGTGGCCCCCAACCAGAAAAGGTTGTGCACCCCTGCTCTAGATAGATCATCAGCATCTGATCCCCGGGGGTCCAACACCTGGGACCGCCGCCAATCAGGTGTTTGAGAAGGCAGCGGCGCTGGCAGTAGTTCCGCTGCCTTCTCGCTGTTTACCACAGGCCCAGTGACGTCACAACTACTTTCAATGGCCTTGGCGGGGCTAAGCACCGTTTACTTGAATGGAGCTTAGCCCCACCCAGGCCAGTGATACTAGTCGTGACGTCACTGGTCCTGCGAGAAGGCTGTGGCGCTACTGCCAGCGCCGCTGCCTTTTCAAACAGCTGATCGGCGGGGGTCCCGAGTGTTGGACCCCCGCCCATCAGATGCTGATGATCTATCCAGAGGATAGATCATTAGTTTAAAAAAACTGCAGAACCCCTTTAAGTTGCTTAAAACAGAATTCACACAGCACCTAACAGTGCCCTCTCCGTAATGCCAGCCATGCACAACCACCACCCAAAACAGTGTCCGCCAGACAGTGACCTCACCCAAACACCACCATACTGTGCCTCTAAAACAGTGCCCGTCACAGTGTCCACCATAAGTGCCAGTCTGTGCACTTTCAATACTGCCAGCCACATACCTCAGCTCCACCTACCGGTACCTGCTTCTGTGCAGCTCCACTTTCTTCTGACATTAAAGATACATGTGAGAAGCGTTAACCTACATCTTCAAAGACCTGCACTGCTCTCTCTGATATTTTGGGGTATCTAGGGAAGAAAGAACTGAGCACCCCATTTTCTACATATGGAGGATGCAGTTGTTTCTTTCTGAACTTCTGTGGCACAGACAAGAATGCTCGTGTCCTAATCACCGACTATCCCACAGAATGGCATCACAGGCTGCATGTGGCCTCAGGTTCTCAGGCTGTGCACCCCTTACCACAACCTAAATTCTAACTTACCTGAAAAATGTATGATGTTCAACACAGACTTTCCAAAGTTTCTTTGCTGCTCGGTAACTGGGTAACTTAAATCCTATTGTACTTTCATATTGCTCCTGCTACAAAAGAAAAAAAATTGGGGTAAGTTTGGCAAACCTGGCGGACATATTAAAAGGAGAAAAAAAAAAAAAAAAAAGCTCACAACAGTTCCATCAAAAATAATCAGTAATTTCTGTCATGATTCCTGTAAACGATGCAAATGGAAACCATGACATCAGTTTGAAAACAGCCTTGAGTAATACAGGGATTTTACTTTATATATACAAACTTTAGAGTTCTTTCTTTGCTCAGCGATTTCATGAAAATGTGAAGCAAAAAAGTTATAGCTTCTTCAAAGATTAAAGCATAACAAGCGAGCGGCATTTTCATACCTCACCGGGGCGAATCTTAATGAAAAAGCTGCTTCTTTTATATGAGATTTTCAAGACCTTAGGCCAAGGGAAACGGTTGATCCTCAGGTTATCTTTGAAGACCATGAGACCACCAGAACAGACTCCAAGTTTTATGTCTACTCCCTCCAAGTCCTGGATAAACATTAGATAACACAATTTAGAACATATACAACAGTTATGCAGAAACGACACATACTAAAACTTTCGGCAGCATGCTTGACAGGTACAGAACAAAAAAAAAAAAAGCAGTCCTTGTGTTACTCATACATCCCAAGTTGCTTAAGTGTAGCCCCATTTAGACAGTGCCACTGAGTTGGAAGGGGCCCTCACCAAAAATAGCATTACAAGGAGTCCAGCTGTAGGAATCCCAGCTATGAGATGTAAACTGGGGAGGAAGCCGCAGCTGGGAGCAATGTCCACACAGCCCTTTTAGTAATTAGTGAGGGAGTCCCAGTGAAATAAGACTTCTTGTGTATCCTATTAATGTGCCATAAATGTACCAGGTGGGAAACTCATTGGTAAGGCTTTTAAACCCTATACACCTAGAGGCTCTGATTTCTCTGCAACTGCCGTGCCCTCTGCATTTTGATTGACAAGGCCAGGCAGGTGTGATAACGCTTTCATTGCCTGGCCCTGTCAAAGTGCAGAGAACGCGGCAGTTGCAGAGAGAGCTGAGCCTCTAGGTGTAATGGCAACGCCCCCGTTGCTCCTAGAGGCTCATTTGCATGTATTAAAACATCATTTTTCCCAGCAATAAGGACACATATGAACATGGGACCAACACATATGCCTTCAGCTGCCAAGTGCACATGTAACAGGTCAGTCAGTTTCATAGGTACAGATCTGCTGACAAATACTCTTTGAAGGAAGCTCTGGAACACCGCCCAAACTAGAGTAAGTGGTAAATAGTGTAGGTACTGCCGAGTCTGGTTATGCAATTTTTATCTTCATACTTGCCTTCTGATGCTATGTTCCTACAAACAGCAGTAATATACATTGAGAGGACTCCCGAGCTCACGCACACAATGGAGAAGACTCAAAGAGGAGTCCTCCCAATATATTCTACTGCTGGTAAGTGGGAGCACAGTGTCAGAATGACACAAAGCACCAATTACACTATACATCACTTACTATAGTTTGGAGGGTGTTTTGGAGCTGACAGATTCCCCTTAAAGGGTCATTAACTTTTCAAAAAACCTTTCATATGTCAGAGGCATATCAAAAGTTTACATCGGTGGTGGTCTGAGCTCATATTCCTAGAACAAGGAGAGAAGAAGCACGCACATAGTGCTCGCTCTTTCCTCACAGCCCAGGACAAAATAGACTTCAATGCAGCGTGTCTTGTGCCGTGCTTCTATGTCTTTCCCCTCTTTCTAGGGATCAGTGGGTATCTCAGCTCTCACACCCCCACCGATCTGAACTTTTGATATGGCTCTACGACATATCAAACGTTTTTTGAAAAGCTAGTGACCCTTTAAATTCGAATATCTAATAGGAAAACAGTTAAACATATGAACACACCTTGGCTTGGTGAATATCCACACCATACATGGTCAGCTTTTTGGCATTTTCCAGAAACTCCAAGTCAGCTTGCGCTGGAGTCATTGACCTGATCAATACAAATAATAGAAATTACTCAAAAAAATAAGGCCTCCTATTAGTGCTATTACAAAGACACAAATAGTATAAAGCATACTATACCAAGCAATACAAATGAATATCAGTGATTACTACCTTGTGTCGTAATTTAATGAGTAAAAACATTCAGTGATGAGCAAGGCAGAGATATAATTTGCTGATGATTTTGTAATAAAGATTTAAAAAAGCTATTTAGACTGTGAAATTGCTATGCATGTTTACCTGTAAGACTTATGTAGCTCTGCAACTTTGGCCTCAAGATCCTTTGTCTGATTGGGACTCAGTTTAAACTCTCTCACATAATCTGTGCCATGAAGATCTTCATCATAATCTCCCACTTCTGACTGGACAGTGTACGAACCCAAAAGGGCAAGAGTAGCAAAGGAGCATGGCAGGCGGCCACTGAGTATGTCCTTACGTAGCTGGAGGCAAAGGTAATATCTGTGGAAGCACAAGAACCACAGTAAGCAACTAACACTTGTATGACACTTAGACAATTCCTGCCCCATACCTACAGAGAGAATATTAAAAAGACTGTATAAGAAATATAAACTCACAAATAATCTATCAGACGCAAATCACTACTGTGGAGGCTGCTTTCACATTAGCGGTTTTTGCGGATCCGTCATGGATCTGAAAAAACACTTCTGTTACAATAATACAACCGCATACATCCGTCATGAACGGACCCGGTTGTATTATGTCTCTATAGCAATGATGGATCCGTCTTGAACACCATTGAAAGGCAATGGGGGACGGATCCATTTTCTATTGTGTCAGAGAAAACGGATTCGTCCCTATTGACTTACATTGTATGTCAGGACGGATCCTATCTGTCCACAATTCTTGCTAACCTTGTAAATCTTAGATCAAGCTTTATCCGCAGTGCCTTATGGGGGTTACATTAGGGTCTGAATGAGGCAGTGTGCAGTCAAAATCTTGTCCTCAAGAGTCAATGTGGTCTGTTAGAGTCCATCTGGATATTGCGGAAAAATCCATCATGACTCCAATTTTAACAAAAGCGGGACAGTAGTGCGATAAGGGGTTTCCCACAAAGGGCATTTATCACTTAAACACAGCACTTAGAGGTTTGTCCGTCTAGCAGCCTTTGAATGGAAAGGCAGCGTGCAAGGTAGACCGCTGCTCCGCTCCTCACCTCAAAACGCGTGCAGTCAGACATTTAGAAAAAAGGATGCAGTAAATATTACCTTGTTATGTCTTCTGTAAGCTGAGCAGGGTCCGGTGGATAAAATTTCACATTGAAGGTGAAATCCCATGGGGCCCCTGTAAATAAATGAACATTTACATATGGTAAATTAAAACAAAAAACACACAGTAAATAAACCTAAGCTGCTCTAATGCTAGCAAAGTGATAGAAAGTAACAAATATAAACAAAAATATTCCTAATATAGTCACCTTATCAATCCCCCGCCGCTGCTGTTCTCCACTTCATCTTCACTGGCTCAACATGATGGATAAGGCTTGGCCTGCCTGCTCAACCAATCACTGGTCACATCAGTAACCAGCATCAAACAGGGATTGGCTAAGCGGGAAGTCCAAGCGTTTTCCGATGTGTTGAGTCCAATAACAGCAAGTGCAGAGGAGGGAGAGTAGAGCGGGCAATGGGGGACAGAGAAGTGCTCCAAATTATATCTATGTAATACATTGCAATAATTTACCAGAGACTTTAAAGTAACATCTTTCTGCTCTGCTTCCAAACAAAACGGTGCCAAAAAAGAACAAAAAAAAAAAACACACACACACCCCAAAAATGCAGATAAACGCATGAAACTAACCATAAGGCGGTGTTTTTAATACTTTTTGTCTAATCTAATCATCTTTACAGCCTAATCAAGCCACTTGTCATATGAATTGTAGTGACTCTTTTTCCTTCAAAATTGTGATTTGTATATATGCATTTTTCAGTTGTATATACTGACAGTATACTGAACCATTCACTTCAACGGAACCGTAAAAAATACTGAAGTGCCTCCGTATGCCTTCCGTTTCCGTTTCTCTGTTCTGTTTAAATATAGAACATGTCCTATTCTTGTCCGCAAATCACATTCAGTGGCTCCATTCAAGTCAATAGGTCCGCAAAAAAACGGAAAGCATACGGAAAGGCATCCATATTTCTTCCGTGTCCGTTCCGTTTTTGCTGAATAATCTATTGAAAATTTTAAGACCAGCCCAATTTTTATTATGGAATTACTGTATACGCCATACGGAAAAACGGAACCGAAACAAAAAATGGAAAAACGGATCCGATAAAAATGGCCCGAAAAACACTGAAAATGCCATACGGTCGTGTGAAAAAGGGAAGTGCAACCATCACGTGGAGTGTGTTCCCAGACTGAATATGCTTTGAAATTTGCTTAAGGCAGGGGTAGGGAACCTCCAACTTTCTAAGTGCTGTGAAACTACAATTCCCAACATGCTCCATTCATTTCTAGGGGCGTTCAGAGAAGAGCAGAGTAAGTATGCATGCTGGGAGTTGTAGTTTCACAACAGCTGGAGAGCCGGAGGTTCCCTACCCCTGGCCTAAGGGCTCATGCACACAAACATTTTTTTCTGGCCTGTATGCAGATCTATTCACTTCAATGGGTCAGCATAAAAAAAAGGAATATACTTGTGTGCATTACATTTCCAATGGCCGTTCTGCAGAAAAATGGAACCTGACCTATTATTGTCTGTATTACGGACAAGGATAGGACTGTTCTATTATGCAAAATGCACACGGCCGGTATCTGTGTTTTGTCAATCGCAAAACAAGCAACAGTTGCGTGCATGAGACTGATTTTCCATCTTTTCTGTTGTATCTTGTTTTTGCCAGTTTTTATACGACTCCTGGTTTTGAGTCATAAAAAAAAAACCTGAGCATGGAAACATACTGTAAGGCCACATTCACATAGTCAGTATTTATAAGCCCAAAACAGGCCCAGATCTATTATACTTTCCTCTGTAGGATCCACTCCAAGTACTGCTGAGAAATACAGACCATGTGAAAGTGGCCAAAAGCCGGCGCTGCAATGCTCACAGCGGACTAATGCTGCAGAGATCCAGAATGTTACCAGACAGGTCAATACCCTCAAAAAGCCTTGGATATTCAAAAGCTAAAGTTTTCTTTAGAACTGACAAGTGCTTTACATCAAGGTCCTACTGAAAAAAGACAGAGCACACAGAGTAATCTCATATGTTTGCTTACAGACAAACCAGAAATATACCTGCTTTGCAGCATTTAGTTTGAATTTTATAGAAAAGGATGTGAATGATCATCCGTTTCAATCTGTCTGTACATCAAGAAAAGAAAGAAGGAAATAGGAGCTAAAATAGTACAACTACACGCTGTTACTCAGAATATCTTAAGAAACTGGAGGAACGCTACAAAGGCAGCATCAAAATAATGTTCAAGAAACCCATCAGATAAATGGTGGCATCTGGTTCAGGTCACATTTAAACTTCTGAAGGGCACATCCACACGTGGCAGGTATGCTGGAGGTTTTCCACAGTGTCAAGGTGCACTACAAACAGAGGGTTGTAGTCAATGGAGTATATTCAGACCATGGTATTGTTACCAGTGGGGTACCTCAGGGATCTGTTCTGGGACCCATATTGTTTAATATCTTTATCAGCCAAATTGCAGAAGGTCTCAATGGTAAGGTGTGTCTTTTTGCTGATGACACAAAGATTTGTAACAGGGTTGATGTTCCTGGAGGGATACACCAAATGGAAAAGGATTTAGGAAAACTAGAGGAATGGTCAAAGATCTGGCAACTAAAATTTAATGTCGATAAGTGCAAGATAATGCACCTGGGGCGTAAAAACCCAAGAGCAGAATATAAAATCAGTGATACAGTACTAACCTCAGTATCTGAGGAAAGGGATTTAGGGGTCATTATTATATCAGACGACCTAAAGGTGGGCAGACAATGTCATAGAGCAGCAGGTAATGCCAGCAGAATGCTTGGGTGTATAGGGAGAGGGAGGTACTCGTGCCGCTCTACAGAGCACTAGTCAGACCTCATTTGGAGTATTGTGTGCAGTACTGGAGACCATATCTGCAGAAGGATATTGAAACTTTGGAGAGAGTTCAGAGAAGAGCTACTAAACTAGTACATGGATTGCAGGACAAAACTTACCAGGAAAGGTTAAAGGACCATAACATGTATAGCTTGGAAGTAAGAAGAGACAGAAGGGATATGATAGAAACTTTTAAATACATAAAGGGAATCATCACGGTAAAAGAGGAGAGAATATTTAAAAGAAGAAAAACTGCTACAAGAGGACATAGTTTTAAATTAGAGGGGCAAAGGTTTAAAAGTAATATCAGGAAGAATTACTTTACTGAGAGAGTAGTGGACGCATGGAATAGCCTTCCTGCAGAAGTGGTAGCTGCAAATACAGTGAAGGAGTTTAAGCATGCATGGGATAGGCATAAGGCCATCCTTCATATAAGATAGGGCCTGGGGCTATTCATAGTATTCAGCATATTGGGCAGACTAGATGGGCCAAATGGTTCTTATATTCCGACACATTCTATGTTTCTATGTTTCTAAGGTGGATGTGATTTTAAAAAGCTGGAAAACTGCCCAACATCATGAGAAACGCAAAGAGAAACAATACACTTGGAGTAAAGCCCTCTGTAAATGGTGTTTAGTCCACTAGGGGTCGCCATAATCTTCCTGTAGAATACGCTGGAAACGGTGCATTAACACCGACCTGACTGTGTGAGCATCAGGGTCAACATTATCCGACAGGAAGCGTAGATAGTAAAAATGGTGAGGAGACTAAACAAAAGTACTTTAGGTCTCATCCACACATCACAATTTGATCAGTATTTTGCATCGGTTTTTAAAGCGTAGAGGAGGAGTGAATGGAGGGGCATAGAGACAACACATGCAAAAATATGACAAACACGTCGTTATATGCAGTGCTGCAATTACAGTTTTACACCACAGCAATCATTTATTTAGAAAATTACTTACTTAATGGGGGATTTCCACCTTAGACATGTATGGCTTAGGTCCCTTTCACAGTTGCGTTTTTGCTTTCCGTCCTACAGTTCCGTCCTCGGGGCTCTAGGACGGAAAGATACTGATCAGGATTATCCCAATGCATTCTGAATGGAGAGAAATCCGTTCAGGATGCATCAGGATGTCTTCCGTTCAGTATGTGAACGTTTTTTGGACGATGACAAAATCGCAGCATGCTGCGGATTTGTCTCCGTCCAAAAATCCGGAAGACATGCCGTAATGCCGGATCCGGAATTAATGCCCATTAAAGAGCATTAATCCGGATACGGAATTAAGCTAAACGTTGTTTCGGCGCATCGCTGGATCCAACGTTTAGCTCTGCGCATGCTCAGCAGCAATTCCGATCGGGGCCCCAGTGTAAGCTGGGGCTCCGATAGGTTACCATGGCAGCCAGGACGCTACTGAAGTCCTGGCTGCCATGGTAAGTACTCCGCAGCAGTGTACCTACCTGCGCTGCGGCCTCCGGGCACTCCTTCATGACGTCACAGGTCTGGGCGGCGCATTGATCTATGCGCCGCGGGGACCCGTGACGTCATGAAGGAACGTCCGGCAGCCGCAGCCCAGGTAAGTACACTGCTGCGGAGTACTTACCATGGCAGCCAGGACGTCAGTAGCTTCCTGGCTGCCATGGTTACCTGAAAGCATATTGAAGACTGATCAGTCTTCAAATGCTTCCAGTTGTCTTGCGTTGTGACGGATCCGGCAGGCATTTCCGGCAACGGAAGTGCACGCCGGATCCTCACAACACAAATGTGAAAGAGCCCTTATCCCCAGAGATGGGACCCATACCAGTCTCCAGTATATACAGCAACCATTGGTTACCATAGAAAAAGAAAAAAAAAAATTGCTAAAAATTTTTGGGGATCACAACTGCATATGAAAAATGCTGACCTTTACCTGCCTAGTGAATGTCAAAAAAGGACCCTCCTAACACCTTTGAGGTCTATGGACCTGTGCAGACGCTGAAAGGACACACAGAACAACGTTTAGATCCTTCCATATGAGCTCATACACTGGTAGTATTCCACTCTACATCTCCCACAAGGTCTGAACAGAGCCTAACCATGGCTGGGAAAGAGGACTACACCAAAGTGATGTTACATATTACGGTTATGTGCTGTGGCTACATTGTCCAATGGCTGCTGTAGCAGTGCTACAACTTGGATTACAGAACAGAGTTTGTGCAAAAAGGAAATTGCATGCTCCGTGTTGAAATCCTCACACGATCAGATGGCTTATTTGAAAGAGAATCCGTTGCAGAAATCCAAGGCTAAGGCTTCATGCACACGACCGTGTGTCGGTCTTGCCCGTGCTGCGGACGTAACTACAGTGCACAGTGTATGTGCACTGACTGGCCGGCATCTGCAGACACGGAATCATTCACTTGAATCAGGTCCACGGTCCGCACTGCTAAAAAGTAACGCATACACTATTTTTTTGCGTTGCGGAGGCATGGACAGAAACCCCACGGAAGCACTTCCGATCCATGCCTCTGTTCTGCACCCCATCACCCCGAATGCGAACCATTCAAGCGAAGGGGTCTGTATCCATGGTAAGGTGCGCACATGGCTGGTGCCCATATATTGTGGACCGGCTGTTTGGGGGCTGCAATAGGGGCACGGCTGGGCAACGGCCCTGTGCAGGAGGCTTAACCCTTGGATGCACTCATTAGCCCCAGTTAATGGGGCTACTCCATGTATGGCTACCAGTTTCTGTAAAAACTGAAATGCAAGTGCTTTGTGACATGGAGTTGCAATCAGCAGGCAGAAAAATCAAAGCCATATAAACTAACACGACTTTCAACTAAACTTTACTAAACATGAGGTTTTCATGCAGATTGTATAAACTCGCAAATATTGAAATCCACGTGGAAAATCAGTCAAGTGATCATACCCCTAAGACCTCTTGCACACGGCCGTTCCGTGCATTGGGGACCGCAATTTGGGGGGGGGGGGGGGGGAGATTATGCCACATATTACGACAGACATTGTACCAGCTTCACACTATTTCTTGGAACACCTTCTTTTAGAATAAGTTGCGTCTACCAAAAGCAGCAGAACAGCATTTATTCAGTGTGGCTTTGGGAATGATTTGTATAAAGACCAGGGCAACTATGAGAAAAAGGAATTGCCGATTATGGGTTGTTTTCTGTTAAAATCACTCCTGCTTCATGCAAATTTCAATGCAGAGTAGGATTAGGATACAGTATTTGCAAATGTGACTTACTGTGAAATATGAAAAACTACAAAATATGAAAGGCCTAGCGGGTTAGTATGGAGTTGAACTACAGAGCAATGACGGCTCACTAAACAATGATAAATGGATCATTATAAGCACCAAGTCAGCCAAAATATATAGTAAATCATTAGGGGTGACTGGGCCGCGAGCTTCCTCAGCACCACTTTTTTGGGGTATGGACCGTAAGAACACTGTGCTGAATATTAAACGAGTGTTTAAAGGCCTTTCTCAAAAGCACTGCTCATAAATGTAAAATCATCACTATAGAATGCAAATCATCTAGGCCACCCTGGCTAAAAACTCGCATTACGATTCCAATGTCAGCTAGCATATCTTTTAAAATCAGAAAGGGACACGAGTACAAGAAAATGCCACCCTGTACTGTGGCAGAAAAGGGGGCACAGATAAAGGGAAAGGAGGCCAGCTTATGGTGCAAACTCATCTTGAAACAACACAACACGGACGACTGATCAGCTAAAGAGGCTTAAACCTAGAGGCCGTTGAGCCATCTGGAAAGGGATCAGTGTTGTCCGCTCCCTCCCAGCTAACCATTTTCCACAGAGATCTGTGCCAAAGGTTTAAGCAACCCCTCCCATCCCATCATCACTAAGCTGCATCATGCTGATTACAAAGCCCCAAAAATGAGAGCACAACGGCAAAGTTAAAACTAGTTTTATTATCGTATAATGTGGGCACGTGCTCCTAGAGCATAAGGACACGACTAGAAAGCACATGACAGACATCAATCTAGCTAAAAGCTTTTCATACGCTCTGCAGTATCCAGAAACGCGAAATAATGTGCTCATATAGGATACGTACACACTATCTTAAAGATCTCTGCTTGCTGTGAGGTGCCTAAGGGGCCCACTGTAAAAGCCACACAGAAAGTCTACCTCCTCAGACAGCGGCAGACGGTAAGACATTACAAGATGATCAACTATGGGGTTCCCTGCAGCCACTTCAAGAAGGCAGGCCCCTGGGGAAGGAGAATACTGTCTGGCCTGCCTCTATACCTAGACGTCATCTCAGATCCCCAATGCATCAATAATAATAATAATAATAATAAATGTATCCAGTTTTTATATGAACATAGACTGGTTGAGGGTTGAGGACTAGTGGTCAGCCAAGGGATTCCCCTGTGGGCCAGTCTGACCCAAGCACCATAAATGTAGGGCACATGGAGAGTGCAGGTACAGGAGCTGAAAGCAATAAAACAAACCCTCAAAGCTTTGTCGATGGTAAATTTGAAAGGACAAAAAAAAAAAAAAAGCTATAAGGATCAGTACAGAGATCTCTCCCATCATCTAGTTATCCCCAGGACTGTGACGAGGGGACATCCTCTGCATCTGGAGGAAAGAAGGTTTGTACACAAACATAGAAGAGGATTCTTTACGGTAAGAGCAGTGAGACTATGGAACTTTCTGCCTGAGGAGGTGGTGATGGCGAGTACAGTAAAGGAATTCAAGAGGGGCCTGGATGTATTTCTGGAGTGTAATAATATTTCAGGTTACAGCTACTAGAGACAGGTCGTTGATCCAAGGAGTTATTCCGATTGCCTGATTGGAGTCGGGAAGGAATTCTTTTTCCTAAAATGAGAAAAATTGGCTTCTACCTCACAGGTTTTTTTTTTTGCCTTACTCTAGATCAGGCATGCTCAACCTGCGGCCATCCAGCTGTTGTAAAACTACAACTCCCACAATGCCCTGCTGTAGGCTGATAGCTGTAGGCTGTTCGGGCATGCTGGGAGTTGTAGTTTTGCAACAGCTGGAGGGCCTGAGGTTGAGCATGCCTGCTCTAAATCAACATGAAGGATAACAGGCTGAACTGGATGGAAAGAGGTCTTTTTTCAGCCTTATAAACTATGTTACTATGTAGATCTCAAATGTTTTGGCAAATATTTTTGAAGAATATCCTTTTTTTCTATGCTAATAAACTTGGTAAGACGGGATCTTAGGGACCCACACAACAAAGGTAACATGTCACTTACAGCGCATGGTGAACGAAGCGTGTATCGGGGAATCGAGAGCAATAGCTGTTAGACGAGCAAGTGTTGTGGAGCCAGCTACTGAAGATGTCTAGACATCTCATACAAAGTCCAGCAGAAGGTGCCTTGGTGTGACATCGATAATGCTCGTGTTAAAACAGTCTGTTTGTTACTTGATTGCTCGAATCAGTACTCGCTCCTGACCCAAACCAACCTTTAACAAGAGGCCACAAAATGTACTCACCGTGCACCTGTTTCCTGATGTCCTTCACCGCGTCGATCCAGGTCTAAAATGGAAGAAATCATCATTTTCATTCATTCATTTTTTATTTTATACAAAGAGGGCCATGAAGTTCATGGAGTTAGAATGTACTGCAAGAATGCAAATATTTTTTCCTTACCATTTACCGGAAATACCAATTTTTAATCTGTCCTCCCACAACATTATGGGGTAGAACACAGTATTCTATATGCTCTTTAGAACATTTCCTGCTAATACTCTGGTGCAGAAGGCCAGAACAATGGAGACCGACACCAATACTCTTTATCAGTGCGCAGACCACGTCACATTGGCGCAGCCAATCACCGGTATTTTGTCTTCTATGTAGGGCTCGGCTCCTTACTGATAAAAGTGATAGTAGTTGTATACCTCACAACAACCCTGCTATGGTCTCTTTTATAGGACAGGAAACCAACATAATCGCTTTGCCCAGATATTGTTTGGTATTCCATAAAAGCAAGTACCGGTAATTCACACAGGTACAAACAGTTGTAATTACACCGCCTCACCACTACAAAGTAGATGGCGTGCAGGTAAACACTGAAGACGATGCAGCGCTCGCACGAGTTTCGCGGCCCCTTAAAACAGCTGATCAGCGGCGGTGAAGGTCGGACCACCACTGATCGGATATTGATGACTTATCCTGAGCAAAGGTAACCAATATCATGAAGTCAGACAACCCCTTTGAAGAGAGCCTAGTAACTACCCGCATCCCCATATAATAAAGATTGTGGAGCATCTATTCTTATGACTATGTTGTGCAGTACCTCTACTATTCCTTGTACATGCTGATTAATCAACTAGCCACTGTCTGCAATAGAGTGCAACTGGGAGTTACCAGTTAGGGGGGTGTCCCTATACAGTTTGATACTATCCAATCAGTGCTGCCAGTGTCAGACTGTGCAGGGATACACTCCCAACTAGTAACACCCAGCTGGACCTTTATTGAGAGATTAATTCGTAAACTTCTAGAAAGAATAACAGAGGAATGCCACAACAAAGTGATCTAAAAGATGCTCCAGAATTGGTATTACATGGGGAATGCAAGTAGCTACTAAAACAGACATGTCAGGAGAGGTGACCTATCCTCAGGATAGGTCATCAATATCAGATCGGCGGGGGTCCGACACCCAGCATCCCCGCAGATCAGCTGTTTAAGAAGGCACCGATGGTCCTCCTTCTCGCCTCTTATCAAGCCCAGCGCTGTACATAGTATAGCGGATGTGCTTGGTATCGTGCTTAGCCCCATTCACTTCAGTGTCTTTTCAAAAAGCTAAATCGGCGAGGGTCCCAGGTGTGGCATCCCTACTAAAAATCTCTCAGAAAAAAGCCTTTAAATATGCAAACTGAAATGGGTTCCCTATTTTATGTTGGTCGTTTGGATATACTGTATGCATAGTTTTGCATGCACGGGGAAGCCATGGCAACTGTTTTGGTTATCGTGGGTATTTTTTTTCTTTTATTTGTATTTTATTATGTTTTACTTTTTTAAGCGCTGCCTCCTCTTCATCGCATCCGCAGTGGTGAGCAGGTGTAATTACACCTAAGCCGTTCCATTCGTTTCAATGGGACGGATCACTCCTATACAAGTGTATACTACAGAGCCGTCCCATTTAAATGAATGGGACGGCTTGGGTGTAATTACACCTGCTCACCACTGCGGATGCGACGGCCAGCAGGTAAACAATGAAGAGGAGGCAGCGCTGGCACGGCGCTCGCCTTCTCTTCAAACAGCTGATCGGCGGGGGTGCCGGGTGTCGGACCCCCGTCGATCTGATATTGATGACCTATCCTGAGGATAGGTCATTAATAAATATAACTTAGACAATCCCTTTAACTATAAATATAAAACTGTTCTGCCCCCATAAACTGCAATGGAATAAACATACAACTAAAGTGCTGTTAGACAGTATTTTTTGGTAACCAACATATTCCATAAGAAAATCTGGTTATTTTCCTATTTATTTAAAATCTACACTTTCTTTTTAAAAACGTTTAGGTTTTTTTTCCTTTGGTGCATTTTCTTTTTTATTCTCAGTAATGTCGACAAATATTTCTTCTCTTCCGGTTTCACATCTGATACTTCTTGGAACATAAATCCTCTCTCATTCCCAATACACATATAAACACCCCCCCCCCCCCCTTCTTTACAGTACACTTTTTTATTTTTTTATAGAAACAACACCATTCAGGTCCATTACCGCTCTGAATTGTTATTACATGGGGAATGAGAGTATTTACTAAAACTGACATGTCAGGAGAGGTGACAGGTCCTCTTTTTATTTTTTTTTCGTGTGATAAACACAATGTTTTGCAATGCTCTGCTTTATCTCAGGCAATAGTGAATTCAATGCTACATTTGCAATGTTTATCACACGAAAAAATGAATAAATAAATAAATAAAAAGAGGACCTGTCACTTCTCCTGACATGTCAGTTTTAGTAAATACTCTCATTCCCCATGTAATAACAATTCTGGAGCATCTGAGGTATCTATTTTGCCATTCCTGTATTATTCCTACAGTCAAGGTACTGCTGGGTATTACCAGTAGCTGGGGTGTCTGACTCGGTCCAAGCGGTGCTGCCTGTCAGACTGTGCAGGGACACTGCCCCAACTGGTAACACCCATCTGTACCTTTAAAATTTGTAAAAAAAAAAAAAAAAAAGCTCATTTTTAAAATCCACAATTCTTTCGACTGCCAAGTGCGGCATTATTAAATGCCACTTGGTGACCTCTTTGGGAATGTTTACTTAAAGCCAAAACTCTTAACAAAGCAATTTTTCAGCACTGCATTGAGCCACAGCCTTTAAACAAGATGTCTGTATCTGTTAATCAGAGTCTACTGAATGATGCTGAGCAGAGCGGTACAGACAGAAGGGGTCTCTGTGCCCGCTGCAGAAGTGCGCTCAACCGTTCGCAAGCTCATCCTGTATAGATTAATCTGGTGGACAATGAGGTCTGAAAAGAAGGACTGGTGGGAGCTAATTAAAGGACACTGGCACTCTGCAGAACCAGACAATGAATGAACAATGAAAATGCAACTCAGAGCATCACAGTTTACACAAGAGAGTAACTGAATTTGACCCGAAAAGACTTAAATGGGTTGTCCAGGAGAAAAAACAACTTATTAATATGTCTAAGCTTTGTGAGAGTAGATAAAACAGGCACAATCGCCTCAGAGAGCCCCCAAAGTTCCTGTTCCAAGGATGCCTGGTTTCCCACCATCCTCATCCCAACAAAGGACACATGATTGGCTGCAGCAGTCACATGTCTTTATTACGACGACAATGTCCAGACATAGGAAGTAGCGAATGGTGGTGGTGGGGGGTGTCAGTCATCTTCAAAAGGGAATTGGTAAAAAGTATTTATTTTTTTAATATATTTTCTCCATGCCGAGAAGATTTAATTATTTTTCGCTGGATAACCCTTTAACTGACGTTTAACTGTTTGGCACCGTAGAACGATCCGCTATGCTGACCCCTCGCTTACCTTGTTAGAAAGGGACTCCCATGTGGCAAGACCAAAATAATCCTCCTCGAGAATATTCAAGTGACTGCACACTTTCTTAAAGAGATCCTCTCCCTTAGCATGTTTCTACAGGAGAAAACAAAAAGAAATCATCTTGTGAATTGCACGTAATATGTTGTCGTGTGTGAACACTGCACAAAACAGTTTGCTGAATTCACGATAAGTTGCTGACACTGGTTCAGGACACTTTACCAATGACCTAACGCCAACGTTCTTGGAGTACAGTCCACAGGAATACAGTGGATTTACTTTATATCCTTTTCTGTTCTGTCCGGAAGTGCACTAAAGAAAAGGCTGACATGGCAATCCAACCCAGCATTAATGTACTCAAAAAGGCAGCATCAACAGTAATTGGAAAAAAATGTATATATATATATATATATATATATATATATATATATATATATATACACTATCCCACCTCTGTAAGACCCCCACTGTTCACCAGAACCAAGCTGCTAACATGGGTATTTGTAGTCTAGGAGCTGGCATCAGCATGTGTTCTAAGCCATGAATGTCATAGTCTATATCTCTGATGGCTAACCTCCGGCGGTGGTAAAACTACAACTCCCAAGATGTACACCTCCTTGGCTGTTCTCAGAACTCCACAGAAATGAATGGGGCATGCTGGGAGTCGTAGTTTCACCACAGCTGGAGTGCTGGAGGTTATCCATCACCGCTCTATAGTCTTTAACTCTCCTTCTTGGAAGTCTTAACCCTTTTGGGACCAGGTACACTTTTTATTAATTTATCATTTTCTTTTTGTTCAATATTTTTTTTTCACTTTTCCATTCACATCGCCATTTGTTTTTGCAGGTCAAATTGTATTTTTTTAATGGCATGATTTGACACATCTTGTATTGCATCCCCAGAGCGCCGCAGTTTCTTCAAACAACTGAACCATGTGTATCAAAAGGTCAGAAAACGCTTTCTAAGCTGAATAAAGTTGATAAATCAAATGTACTTTTGAAAAATAAAAATTTTCCTTTCGAAAGTGTAACATCCTCTGGGCCTCTGCCTTAGACCTGTAGCATACACAAACAGAGCAGAATGATGGCAGAGAAAGATTATACGGTCCATCTAACTTGCCCTTATATTATTTCCTTTTAAATTAAGTTACTATAGGATTTTCAAACCACATCTACTAGAAGTTAGTTCAAAGCATCTACTACTCTTTCTGTAAAATGCATCATACTGCAGTAACCATATAATATCAGACCATTGAGACCGTGAGCATGATGGTCAACTGTGATACACATTACCCTCCGCCATTAATTTGTGCTTCAAAAAGTGTTAGCATAGTAAGAAAATGTTATCTGTCTATATTCCCATAACCTGCATCACAGTACTCTGTACAGGGGGTCCTTCACTAAGACCAGCTTCTTACGTCAATCTTAGATTCCTCCTATACTCTGTCAGAAGATTTGGCTAATTTATGACAAGGCGCCTTGTCGTAAATTAGGCAAATCTGAGGCAGTCCGTGCACAAGGAGAAAAAATAAATAAAAAAAACTCAGACTGGCGTAATTTTTTTGACAATATTTACACCCGTTTCCCGGTGTAAATGTTAGTAAAACTAGAAATTTTACGGCTGAATGAACCCTAAAACAGTTAGTCCGACTAAATATTGTCGCATGGCTGAATGAACCCTAAAACAGTCAGTCCGACTAAATATTGTCGCATGGCTGAACGAACCCTAAAACAGTCAGTCCGACTAAATATTGTCACATGGCTGAATGAACCCTAAAACAGTCAGTCCGACTAAATATTGTCGCATGGCTGAATG
Source organism: Bufotes viridis (assembly GCA_033119425.1). Lineage (NCBI taxonomy): Eukaryota > Metazoa > Chordata > Amphibia > Anura > Bufonidae > Bufotes > Bufotes viridis. The sequence continues at coordinate 235,786,203 of CM065591.1, read as the reverse complement.
AACCCTAAAACAGTCAGTCCGACTAAATATTGTCACATGGCTGAATGAACCCTAAAACAGTCAGTCCGACTAAATATTGTCACATGGCTGAATGAACCCAAAACAGTCAGTCCGACTAAATATTGTCACATGGCTGAACGAACCCTAAAACAGTCAGTCCGACTAAATATTGTCCCGCTGCTGAATGAACCCTAAAACAGTCAGTCCGACTAAATATTGTCGCATGGCTGAACGAACCCTAAAACAGTCAGTCCGACTAAATATTGTCACATGGCTGAATGAACCCTAAAACAGTCAGTCCGACTAAATATTGTCGCATGGCTGAACGAACCCTAAAACAGTCAGTCCGACTAAATATTGTCGCATGGCTGAACGAACCCTAAAACAGTCAGTCCGACTAAATATTGTCGCACGGCTGAATGAACCCTAAAACAGTCAGTCCGACTAAATATTGTTGCACGGCTGAATGAACCCTAAAACAGTCAGTCCGACTAAATATTGTCACATGGCTAAATGAACCCTAAAACAGTCAGTCCGACTAAATATTGTCGCACGGCTGGTAAAAAAAATAATTATAATTTTTAAGACTAAAACTATCACAAGTGCCTTAATAAATGACTCACACAAAGTAAAAAAAACTGAGTAGCTCGATTTCCTACTTTTCTAGCAGCCATGTATCCATGGTGCCTCAAACTGTACATTAATTCCTCATTTTATAATAATATAATATAAGATATGTATCCCTAAAGGAATACACAACAAAATGGCACAGCAAAAACAAAAAAAATTTTTTTTTATAATAAATGGTAACTTGACAAATCGACATACAAATTCTAAGTGCATTTATAAGCTCCTATACTGAAATGGCTAAATGTCCTCATTTAATACACATTTTTAATATAAGATGAGCAGAAAATCTGCCCAGTTATGCATCAATACAGAAATAAGAGATGTGTTACTGAATAGACAGACCTGCCAAGGGCTGACGACTTCTATGGGAGCTGTAGTACTGCTCCATATTATTTCTAAGACCTAGGCGTATATTTGCACAAGTCTATTTTCTGCAGTATTTCTCATAAACTTATATCTATCCATCCAATAACCAGTAAATACTCACGACAGTGGGGCACACCTACCAATAATGGTGGACATGAAAGTACATATGTCAACCTGAATACGCAATAGCTTCAAACACCCCCCAACTCCCCCCAATAAAAGACATGGCTGCCATACTGAGCCGTGTTGAACAAAGCTACTTTTCTGCAGAAGGCAGAGATGGCTGAACTCCCTATTTACTAGGCAGAAAGCTAAATTGTGTTCTGTTTGTAAATGTATTGACAGATAACAGATATGTAGGACGTTCTTAATCAACGTGCTTATGTAAGAAAAGAAGTTCTATTTTCATCATAGAAAGACGCCCCCACTACTAGAAATGTAACCTCACGGCAAGTGACCACACCTATCAGATTGCCTTTGTGTCCAAACATACTGTTCTTTTACAGAGAGACAAATCAGCATTTTCTATAATGAGAACTGTGCTCCTAACAGTGAAAGGAAGCACCTGCCCTCTCCATCTGCCTGAGGGGAGCAGCTGGAGGGCCAGGGGATATTAGGGACTAAATAGCTCGCGGTTTTATTTAACCTCTCTCATTTCCCACCTCTTGAGGCGGTCGGCACTCCGAGAGGTTAAAGACACAAAACCCCAGCAAGAAACAAAGAGCAAAAATAATCAGTGTGAGGGGACACAAAAAGGATACATATAAAAGAGTCAGCAGATCAGCAGAGGGAGGGACAGCTGTTGCCTGACTTAAAGGGATTTGCAGCCTCAACAAGCCAGGACAAAACAAATCATTTGGACATCAGGAATGCTTGGACACGAGATTTAGCAGAGCAGGATGCAGCACCTAGCTCTTACGTACAGGCCGAGAAAAATCGGATTTTCAAGCGGTAATGACATGTTCGGAAGGAGATGCAAATGTGAGGGTGTGATGAGCACATCAAGACATGAGGAAAACAGAAGAGCCGGTGGTTTACAGTACAAAAGGTCATGGAAATCTCAAATATAAACTCTGCAGAAAATATTTACTGGTGCCCACCCTTCTGGAGATACCAGAGGCAAATGTGTATTTTACTGGTTTCCTCTAAGATCAGGTCTGATTTTTGGGGAATACAAGAAGGGAGAAGATATGTTTTCAGTCTCACTGGCTTCAACACCAGCGACCTGTGCTACAAAGTGCATAAATAATGAAACCTATTCTACCCAAAATAATGACATGGAAATGATATGGATGGGAAAATAAGAAGGCTCCGGGAATAGTCCCACATAGTTCACCTCCGCTATGATGAGCTGTAATCAGTGATTAAAAGATACTGTATTTTCTGGCGTATAAGACTACTTTTTAACACATGAAAATCTTCTCAAAAGTCGGGGGTCGTCTTATATGCCGGTATACGGCGTGCTGAAACTTAAGAGGAGCTTTCATTGGTCCAACAATTGTTAGATAATGATATGTATGTGTAGAGCGGCGCCCAGGGATCTCCCTGCACTTACTGTTATCCCTGGGCGCCGCTCTACACATACGGTATATATCATTATCTAACAATTGTTGGACCAGTGAAAGGTCCTCTTTACTTCCAAGCCTGACTGGAGAAGCTGTCCTCCTCCAGCTTCAGGGACAGGCGCCCTCTAGCTGAGCCACCGTGCGCTGCATCCGGCCCCCTCTCCCTGCTCTCAGCGGTTTTCTCATGCTTGGATCGTCTGTTTAATTTTTATTTGGTGTGCGTTGGAAGAGGGGTAGTCTTATACAGCGAGTATAGCCCAAACCCCATATTTTAACAGAAAAAGTAGGGGGTCGTCTTATATGCCCAGTCGTCTTATACGCCGGAAAATACGCTACTTGGAAGAGGAAAAGAGAACTGCAGACAAACATCCTGAAGTTGACATAACCAACCAGCATTTACAGAACTTATGGTAACTCTATTTTCAGATATATTACTGGAAAAGGGGCATTTAAGGGTTATCGACAACCTTGACATGGAGAAAATAACCTTTACACAAGTCAGTGGTTATTTTAAGTTAAAACATGTAATTTTGCAATCTTTCTTCATTCATTTTTAGACACCATGATATTCAGTTGTCCAGGATGCTGCTGCCTTCCCTAGCTCTCATGCATCAGCATAGATGCATTCCTGCACTTATGTCTCCTTCTACATCTCATATCTTCTGTACGGACAGTTATTAATGCTGAGGAGTGTGATTCTTCTTCCCCCAGCAATGTTTGCCAGTGGTGCTCTGCTTTCTTTTTACACCTGTGCATACATAGTCTATGTGATTCTCATCCTTCACTCTGCAGAGTACAATATCCCCTCTGCTGCTATCTCTACCATTAGAAGAGATGGGGAGAGCAGAGTGTAGATATAGCAGGAGTAGCATGCAGTTGGATATATATCAGGTTCAGCACCAGCACTAGCTAGGTGAAGGACTTACACATGCATACATTATACAGCATGTAAATGATAGTATAGGATTAGTTTTACTAACAATTATTTTGTATTACTCAAAAGGCATCTCAAATAAATAATAAAGCAGCTTTGCAAACAGTCTTCCCCAGAAACCCCTATGTTTTGTGTCTAGAGGTATAATGCATACCTATGATATATAGCTGTGTGTGTGTTCATGATAACAGAACACATTTTGTAAAAAAAATAAAAATAAAAAAAAAGGTTTGCACCTTAGCCTTTAACATGTGAAAACCATCAACATGCAAGTGCTCTTACCTCCAGTTCACATTCATACACTGTGTCATCAAGAAGGGTAACTTTGCAACGCATGTTGGCTGACCTCCTGACCACTTTTTGACTACTCTTTGCTTCTTCGGTTTTTGTGAGCTTCTGTTCTGAGTTAACTTCAACAGTGTCCTCCTCGTCCTCAGGATTGGCTTCGGGGTCTTGATCGTCTTTTCTATCCTCCTGTGCAGGCTAAAAATACAAAATGGAGTAATACAACCTTATTAGTACCATACCAGGCAAACTCAATAGTACCACTTAAAGTGGTTATGCCATTATTGATGTAAACATTTAAATCAGACATCACAAAGTACATGATAATCTCTTTCTAACAAAGCTAGAACCAGCGCTGTACCTCACATGGATCTAAAGATCTCTCAATTCATTGCCCCAAGTGCTCCGAGACATTCTCTTCAGGCCAGCAACTCAAAAAGTGTATAGTTTCTGCTGCAGCGCTCTTCCCATCACAACTCAGGGGCATGACCTTTCTGCTGCAGCGCTCTCCCTAACTGTCACAGCTTTTAACAGTAGATACAGCTAGCACAGTTGAAGGATGGAATTGAGCATGTGCAACCACGTCAGTAGGTGGACCTGCACATTACTATACAGATTAAACACCATAGGGCATGATTATAATGAAGAGAATATCTTATAAGTTACAAAAGTAACTTACGAGATATTCAGTTTTTCAGACTGAATTATATTAAAATAGAATTTTAATAGTGGTACAACCCTTTAATGGGAAAATGGTGGCTAGTCTTTCATTCTGCATTTCCCTATTAGTTGGATTTTGCACAAATCAAGCTAAGGCTCTGGCATTGGTTTCCGTTTGGGAGATCCGTTCAGGGTTCTCACAAGCGGTCCAAAACGGACCAGTTTTGCCCTTAATGCATTCTGAATGGATAAAGATCTGCTCAGAACGCATCAGTTTGGCTCCGTTCCGCCTCCATTCAGCTTTGGAGGCGGACACCAAAATGCTGCCTGCAGTGTTTTGGTGTCCGTCTGACAAAACGGAGCCAAACAGATCCGTCCTGGCACACAATGCAAGTCAATGGGGACGGATCCGTTTTCACTGACACAATAGAGAACTTATCCGTCCCCCATTGACTTTCAATGGTGTTCAAGACGGGCCTGTCTTGGCTATGTTAAAGATAATACAAATGGATCCGTTCTGAACGGATGCATGCAGTTGTGTTATTTGAACGGATGCGTTTGTGCAGATCCATGACGCACCAAATGAGATTGTGAAAGTAACCAAAGAGTAAAATATTTTTGCTTCATATCTACACATCATCCTTTACTTACAAAAGCAGTTAAACCTTAGGGCAGATGCTATCAGTACCTGGGTTTCTGCACTGCTCAGAGAATGCAGGTCAAGAGATGGGTCAGTTCGCAGTTCAGGTTCTGGAGCTGCAATAGGAGCCTTCAGAAATACTTCATCATCCAACTGCTCTCCCAACCCTTCGTCCAAGTCCTTTTGTTCTTCTGCTCCTTTTTCTGAAGACGATTGAACGTCTTTGTCTTCTTCGGTCACCTGAGATTTTGGTCTTTTAAGAAAGGAAGAGAAAAGTCTTGACAAACGCTTGCCTTCAGAATTCCGGTCTTTACTCCTACGGGTGCTTGGCGAATCTGTGGAAGGAGAACCCTGAGTTTCTACAGTCTCTGGTTTATCCCCTGTGGCAATTTCCTCCGGGACACTTTTGCATGCCCCTTCTTCCTCTTGTTCCTTCCCTTCCTGCTTTTGGTCCTGGGGAGGACTTTCTGCCTCAGCGACTACACTCTTCTCTGTTGTCATTTTTAAACTGTAAAAGGAGTGAGAGCAATGAATTAGGAGATAAAATTGTTCAAGACTTAGCAGTTTGTGCTAAAAAACATTTCAATATGGCATAATAAGCACATTCCTTTCCAGACGAGCATTTATCAAAAACAGAGAAAAATTATTTACTCAGCCTTTTAGCACCACGAGAAAAGGTTGAAGGACCAACCTCATCTGACATCAGTATTTTTCTATAAATAGGATGAACAAATGATGATTAAGTGATCGTTCCAAGCCTTTAATGAACGCCACACGTCAGAAAGTTTTTGTTTTTTTAAAGTTAAAATTCAAAGAAAAACTTTTTTTTTTCTTCTTTGAATTTTGGCAGTACTCTACTACTGAAAATGATATTTTCTTCTGTATCTGTCAGCACAGAGATAAAACTGTAGACGATATAGGTAATCCATCATCAGTTTACTGCTGCTGTGAGGGAACGATGCCATCTGCTAGTATAATCACACATGTAGAATTATACCGTCTTAATAAGGGATGAGCGAACTTCAAGTTTTGAAGTTTGAGTTCGGGTATATGCTTAATTGTGTTATGGATTCCACTACCACGGACCATAACTCAATTCCATTACGGAGTGCCTTTAATAATAGAAGTCTATGGCCTGCATAACGGATCTGTCCGGTTTCAGTTATGCAAGAGTCCTTCTGGATGGGCTCTATTTGCCTGACTACTGCGATGACACCACGTTGACAACCTGTAACTGCTGAATTTATTAAAAGGCCCCCAAAACCTGTAATCCCACTGTTTTATTACCCCTTTATGAATTCTGTGCAGGTTCACAACTCAAAACCAAGGCACATTCATTACATGTGGAGGAAAGGCGATTTAGATATCAATATAGGAAAGGGAAATGTAAAAAGTTAGAGCAGTCAAACGATGGATTGAACTTTTTTCAACCAATAGAACTAGCGTAGAGTGCAGGGAGAAAAAAAAAAAAGAGGACAAACCCACAACAAACCAGAGCTCAATGCATATGACTACTACAATGAACGCAATAATACATCAGTATGAGAGCAAGCTACTCCTTAGGGCTCTTTCACACGTGCGTGGATTCCGCTGCGTTAAAGAGTGCCAAGCCCCGCTCCGGACAGCAGAGACACGGAGCACTAACAGGATTAATAATGCTCCGTGCCTCTCTGTGATCTTTTTACTACAAAATCACATTGAGATAAAGTTGTCACCGTGATTTTGTAGTAAAAAGATCACAGAGAGGCACGGAGCATTATCAATCATGTTACTGCTCCGTGTCTCTGCTGTCCGGAACGGGGCTTGACTTCACTTGAATGGGGCTGAGCTGCAACTAGGCCATGTGACAGGCGTAAAGTCACAGAAAATAATGCACTAAAACAATAGATGCAAACATAATATATGGACTAAGCCCTGACTCTAATGATAAAAATCTGAGACTCTTAGCCAATATATTTTGATTAAAACACGTGTGCCCACCTACCCGTTCCAAGGTGGTCTACATATAGTGTGCTGCTCCTAGTTACCTCTGTGTGCAATAAGCAACCAATGAGAGGAGGAGCACACACAGCTATATGTATAACCTAATCAAGGTCGCCTCTTAGATAGGTGGGACAACTGCATATGCCTATGTAGGTAGGTTTAGAGTAGGACATGCCTGACTGAGACCACTGTGGTGTGGGTAGGTGGGCACAGATGGGATTTGATCAAAATATATTGGCTGAGAGTCTCAGATTTTATATCAGAGTGATGGCTTAGTCCATATATAATGTTTGCATCTATTGTGTTAGTGCATTATTTGCCATGACTTTATAAATGCAGCCATGCGCATATTTACTATCATATCGTGCAGGATGTTTTGTATCTTTTTTTTCAGTGATTTTCAGTGACATCACATAGCCTAGGAAGAGGCTGTGGTGCTTACAGAGCGCCAGCCTCTTCTAACAGCTGACCGACAGGGGTTCCAGGTCTCGGACCCCCACTCATCTGATATTGCTAACCTATCCAGAGGCCATCAGTAGAAATTCCTGGATAACCCCTTATACTTTCATTTGATGATCCACTCCTGGCGTTGGCTTTAAAAAATGCACCAAAAAACCTGAACATGTGGCAGCAAGTTGACGGTTTAAAAGCGTTAACGACGATTTATACTGCCCGATTGTTGGGAACAAACGTTACTATGAATGCTCATTCCATATAACAGGTCCATGTAAATGTTCTGCCAGTCACCCGATGAACGAACGTCTAAATGAGCTTTTGTGAAGCACAATAAATCATAATTTCTGGGTGAACAGCAATGTGCTGCCCAGAAACAATGAACCTGTATAAGGAAAAGTAATGGAAGTAGCCATCGCTCATCCCCATACATATCATTATCAGATTTACCTCCAATAAGGAGCAGGCAGTTAGTTGGGAAGGAATGGTCCCTTCTAGATAACTGACAACCAGTTGGGCCAGTCTGAATCCAGCATTAGCAACAAGTGCAATGAGCCTCCATGGTAGTGAGCAGGAGACGTGAAAATATCGGGGAGAACCCTTTCCAATATACTATGGATCGTAACGGAGGATGTGCCTGAATCAATCAGAAAACGCAGTAGGTTGAATGTAATGAGTTGCCCTTAGACTAATTCATTGGCCTGATCCGAGGCTCCTTGAGAATGCGCGAGGTTGACCCCCACTGAAGCTGAAACCCACCGATATGTTAACAACACAGGAGCGGCTTTATCATTTATTCTGATAGCAGACAGTTTAGAATCTGAGTTTACATGCTTATCTATTAGGTTATTAAGACATATACGAACCCACCCTCTCTCTTGTCTGGTAAGCAGGGTCTTAGTAGTCAATAAGTGTGTGTTTCCTCTGTAGGGCAGATAGATTGCTGGATGTTTATGCCCACGCCCTGACAAAGTAAAGACCAGTCTTCCTGCAAATAATATTTTTATCCCTGTTTATTAAATTATCCTCATTATACAAGGATGCCTGATGTCATTTTAGCTCACAGGGGCACATTTATTAATATCCTGCTCTTTTAAAAGGATCTGTCAGCTGCACCATCTGAAGTCAACAACCAGTAAAGTAGGGGATGCTGGAAAGAAGCAGACAACAGTCACACACTCCAGCACTCCTCTATTCCAAAATCCAGACCGCGACCACAAATTTCATAAAAACTATTGTATTGGTTTGTAGGAACGCTGTAAATTCTAACGCTGGACGTAAATCTAAAATCATCACTGGCTGTAAGGCGGCCGACTGATCTTACATGGGATGGTCATACAAATGTTCTCACCAGACACAGGGGAGACTGAACTGGCCAGCCAGGGAGTCCATCATAAAAAGAAACCGACTCCCTACGACTAGTGCAGAGGGTCAAAAGGTTGACCCCGAAACTCTGACAATCAAGCCACGGCCATGTAGCTTTGGCCAGGCACGGTGTTATTTTGGGTGGGAGAAAGTTCTGCGAGGAGGACTTTTTCTCCCATCAAAACCAGATTTCGGATGGAACGGACTAAAACAGATGCAAACTGAGCACAAGGGTTGCTCAAAATAATGATTCCATACAAGTTTCATTTTAAAGTTTACAGAAGAATGAAAAATGAAATGGTGATGTCCACACGGCTTTAATATCGTCTAGGGATGTCCCGATACCATTTTTTTAAGACCGAGTACGAGTACCGATACTTTTATTTAAGTACTCGCCGATACCAATTACCGATACCTCATATAAACAGCGGCGCAGTTACTGATAGCAATGAAAAAAATTAAAGCTGGAATTTGGTTGCTATGGACAACGGCTTTTCTTTTCCTTTATACAAGTGTTAATTAATAAATGGTAATATAATAGCGTTTTCAAACCAATGTGCCTCCAGGGGGATCTGTTTTTGGGGGATCTGTGGAGGACACACTGTTGTGGAGGATCTGTGGATGACGCACTGTTATGGGGGGGATCTGTGGATGACGCACTGTTATGGGGGATCTGTGGATGACGCACTGTTATGGGGGATCTGTGGATAACACAGTGTTATGGGGGATCTGTGGATGACGCACTGTTATGGGGGATCTGTGGACGGCACCGTTGGGGGACCTGGACGCACCGTTATGGGGGACCTGTGGACGCCACCGTATGGGGGACCTGTGGACGCCACCGCTATGGGGGACCTGTGGACGCCACCGTTATGGGGGACCTGTGGACGCCACCGTTATGGGGGACCTGTGGACGCCACCGCTATGGGGACCTGTGGACGCCACCGTTATGGGGGACCTGTGGACGTCACCGTTATGGGGGGACCTGTGGACGCCACCGTTATGGGGGGACCTGTGGACGCCACCGTTATGGGGGACCTGTGGACGTCACCGTTATGGGGGACCTGTGGACGTCACCGTTATGGGGACCTGTGGACGTCACCGTTATGGGGGGACCTGTGGACGTCACCGTTATGGGGGACCTGTGGACATCACCGTTATGGGGAGAGGGGGACCTGTGGACATCACTTATGGGGGGGACCTGTGGACATCACTGTTATGGGGGGGACCTGTGGACATCACTGTTATGGGGGGACCTGTGGACATCACTGTTATGGGGGGATCTGTGGATGAGGCTGTAATGGGGGGATCTGTGGATGAGGCTGTAATGGGGGATCTGTGGATGACACTGTTAGGGTTATGTGGATGACACATATATAGCATCTTATGCTATATACATGTCATCCACAGATCCCCCATTAGTGTCGGGCCGGTGCAGCTTGACTCATACACCGGCTCCGCAGCTGCTATATTCTGTTTCATTAACCCTAACTTACTGTGCCCGTGATTACTAACTATTAATGCGCAGTCCTCCATGCTCCTGCCCCGCGCCTTCTGTAATCATAAAGTGGGCGGAGCGGGCAGGCGGGACATGAGGCGCATGGAGGAACTGAGAGCTCAAGCTGCCCGATTCCTCCATGCGCCTCATGTCCTGCCTGCCCGCTCCGCCCACTTTATGATTACAGAAGGCGCGCGGGGCAGGAGCATGGAGGGACTGCGCATTAATAGTTAGTAATCACGGGCACAGTAAGTTAGGGTTAATGAAACAGAATATAGCCGCTGCCGAACCGGAACTTCCGGTATCAGCGGCATTTTTACGAGTACAAGTACTCGTGAAAATGCCGGTATCGGTCCCGATACCAGTATCGGTATCGGGACATCCCTAATATCGTCATAAAAAAAAACAAAGTAAACCCTCTGTGAACGCTAGGATTTAAGTATCAGGACTTAGAGGGTTGTCTCACTTCAGCAAATAGCATGTTATCATGTAGAGAACGGTAATACAAGGCACTCACTAATATATTGTTATTATCCATGTTGTTTCCTGTGCTGGCTGGGTTCATTTTTCCATCACATTATACATTGCTCGTTTCCATGGTTATGACCACCCTACAATCCGACAGTGGTGGTTGTGCTTGCACACAATAGGGGAGAGTGCTGACCTATGCGTCCACTTAGGGTCCCGGCCACCAAAAAGGCCGCCGCCTTTTCCTATACTTTGCAAGCACGTCCACCACTGATGGATTGTAGGGTGGTCATAACCATGGAAACGAGCTGTGTTTAATGTGATGGAAAAATTAATCCAGCCAGAAGGAGGCAATATGGATAATCACAATACATTAGTAACTGCCTTGTATCAACTTTCTCTACATGATAAATGCCACTTACTAAAGTGAGACAACCCCTTTAATAAAATAAAAAAAACACACAGTAGTAGTATCTGTCCTTACCAATTTCTCTACTTCCGTGACTCACATCTAATTTTGCCTTTAAAAGCCTAAACACGTGGCTGCCCCCTCACTGCTTCCATAGGCATTAAGAGGGCACGTAACAGCCAGATGCTGATAATCAAACGCTCTTGACTAAAAGAAGAAGTTTGGGCAGTTTGCTGGTCTGGAGTATTCAACTGGGTGTTAACACAGTGCCAAGTACGAAAAAAAATTCTGTCTCTAAAGGAGACCATACACCTTAGATATGTGGCCGCCAATGCAGGCCTGTTATTTCAGCTTATCTCCCTTGAGAATAAAGGATCGGGTATGTTAAAATCCAACATGCCTTGACCTTATGGGGAAAGCTGGGACACTGCCATACGCATAAAATGGTCCTCTGATGTTTGACTAATATGTATGGCCAACTTAAAGGGGTTTTTGCACAAAAACACCTATCTTCAAGAGCTGTATAGTTCTACTGCAGTCCTATAGAGCTGAGCGGTACCATAGCGGACATGTCGGAGCACCACTCCATTCAAAGAGGCAAGCATGAGACCCCATTCTTTTAAAATATCTGGGACCCTTCAGACCCTTGCCAATCTGTGTTTTTCTTGGGAAAAAAAAAACCTTTAAAGGCTAGGGCTCCATGGAGTCACCCATCATCATCTCACACAGGGAGATTGGGAGTGAACCCTTTGGGAATGTAACCCTTGTGATGCCCCGATCAACAGCATCATATGGGGCCTTGCCTCAGATAGTCCCTGAATTAGCGGTTTTGGAGTATATCCCTGGGCCTACCAAAGTCCTGTGCATTTTACAGTAATACACTGGAATACATGCAAATGTTAAAGTATTATCATTTAAAATAAAATCCCTATCTGGGCAAAAAAAAAAAAACAGAACGCACGAATAAAAGTCAAAACTAATGGATGAAAATCCCACAAAAAAGGATTTGAATGGTATGGATGTGCTAAAAATAGCTGCAGACAGAAGCAAATCTAGGAAGCGTAGTACATAATTTATGAGCACACAAATATCCAAGGCGCGCGCTGGCACAGCCGGCTGCAAGGAGCAGATTTACTTCTTTTCAGCACGGATAATGTAAATGTAAATAACCGGTTTATAACATGAAGGGACATAAGTGACAGCTAGTCTGGTGATACCTAACCCGTCCATAGGTAACATAACAAGGATCCATGGGCAGATGCATTTTCCATCTGGATTTAGATAAACAGTAAGATTTTCATGTATTTGTTTTTTCTTAGGCGCGTAGAAGGTGGCCTAGAAATAACACTGCATGTACTGCTTGGTTATTACAGTGAATGTATGCCGAGGGAATGAGTCCAGAGAAAACCGTCTCAATACAGTCCGGATCACCCGCAGCATTTCATTCGTCATAGAAAACATTTTTTAACGCTGCTCTGTAAGCGGATATGGCTATTGATTACACCCCTCTATGTTGAAAGGGGTAAGGCCTGCATGAAAAGCCGTAGCAGATATTGACACAGCACAGGTCAATTGCCACGGCGAGTGGATCCATGTTACTGGTCTGGTAACGTATGCCAATGCAGATTTTCCGCTTGCAAATCCAGATGCAAAATCTCCAGCTAGTCTGCTAAGCATGGATGGAAAAATATATATATATAATAATAATCATAGGGACACGCCTAAACTACTTTTAAATGGCAGGGTCAAATGGACCAAAAAAATATAATAATAATAATAATAATAATAATAATAATTCAATCATCATCATCATCGGGACACGCCTAAACTACTTTTAAATGGCACAGTCCAATGGACCAAAAAAATAAAAAAAACACTGGTTCACATTTATTAAAGGGGTTCTCTGGACATTAGGAAAAATACAAGCAGCCTTCAGACCTGTTGAAGAAAGATTGTTTTGGTAATACTTACCCGTACCCGGTCTCCGCTGCACTCGCTCAGGCTGCAAGCTCTTCTCCTCAGGTCCTGAAGCACACACATCCGGTCAGGTCCTGAGCCAAAGCGCTTACAGCCGGTATGAGTGCCACAGAGAAAGCGGCATAGTAGACAGGGTATTAATGAAAATCTCTTTCTTCAACGCATCCGAGAAAGGCTTGTATTTTAACTATGTCCAGACAACCCCAAAGAAGGTCATTTCTAGAGAAGAGCTATTCTGTGGAACATTGCCTACGAGACTCACTATAAGAACTGGCGGGCTATGCAAGGAGATCTAGCACCTCCAGAGAGCCATATCAAAGGCTTCACACCTGACCAACTAGCGACGAGGGGACGGACCGCGAAGTACCAGTCTATAGAAGGCAGTCTCTTCCTTAAAGTATAAGACACTGCCTTTATTTTATTTGTTAGATAGAATCTTTATCAAGTATCAAAATTATATAAAATACCAAACATGCAGTTACCGTCACATCAATTATGTCCCCAAATCCCTTCGAAATTCCCACTTTGCAGCAGAGAGGGAGAAAAATTGTAAAAAACCCAGAGTGGACTTATCTTCATCTAAAACACATCGCCATATCTAACATTTCTGAGCGAATTTATCCAAATCTCCGGTAGTTCATAATAAGATCTATCATATAGCACCCACCTGATTCACCCGACTTTTCCAATATAGACAACTTTGCTTTCTACAAGAAGTCCAGTTTTGAACTTTAAAGTAACCTGGACTTGGGAAAGCAACTGTAGTGTTAACATATTAATTGGGAACGGTCTTGGTTAAAAACATTGGTCATGTTTCAGGACTGCTTCATGGGTCGCACCTTGGTAAATCTGGAATTGTGCATTTGAACTTCTTTTAATATTTATGAGCAACTGCACTGCCTGTGATAAACGTGGCTAAGGCAAAGAGCATATTATGGATGTATTACCCCTCCATATTATTAGCACGTGTCATGGCCAAGCCACAGGTTTAACGGACCCGAACTCACAGCATCACAGGAATTTATGGTTAGGCTACTTTCACACTTGCGTTTTTCCTTTCCGGCATAGAGTTCCATCATAGGCGCTCTATACCGGAAAAGAACTGATCAGTTTTATCCCCATGCATATACAAACCATTAGAAAACGTGGTGTTAAACAGGCAGGATATGCTCAAACCCATATGCAGTTGTGCATGTATATAGGGGAGCATATCCTGCACTTGTAGTCCGTTGCTGATGGCATTTAACAGCAAAAAAATGCATACGATGGAAGATGCCAGCAACGGCCTACAAGTACCATGCATTCTGAATTGAGAGAAATCCGTTCCGGATGCATCATGATGTCTTCAGTTCAGTCTTTTTGACATTTCAGGACGGAGATAATACCGCAGCATGCTGCGGTTTTATCTCCGTCCAAAATTATGGAATACTTGCCGGAATGCCGGATCCGGCATTAATTTCCATAGGAATGTAGTAGTGCCGGATACGGCATTAAAAAAAATACATGAAGGACGGATCCGTCCTTCCAGTATGCGCATGCGCAGACCCTTAAAACTGAATAAATAATACAAGACGGATCTGTCTATCCACATGAACAGCGGAGAGACAGATACGTTTTTGCAATGCATTTGTGAGACGGATCCGCATCCGGATCTGTCTACAAATGCTTTCAGTTGTCATGCTGTTAGACGGATCCTGCGGGTAGTTCCGGTGACGGAACTGCCTGCTGAAATCCACAATGTCAGGGACAAATCTGCCAGGAACACAATTTTTCACAGTTTTTTAAACACTTTTAAAATAAATTTGCTGTCAGAAAATGACCAATTGTTTAAAGGAGTAACACCACAATGAAATATTACTTTTAGATGAGGTTTTTTAACAGAAATCATTTTTATAAACTGTCCCCGAGTGTAGATATTGCTGTTACAATTCCCTGGCAGAATCTGCAGATGAGAAGCCGTTTCTAGTCGGCACGTTCTTACTGGCTAGCCTGCACCATAGCAGGAATGACTCTGCTGCACATGTACAAGTGAATTCAGGTGGAAGATATCAGTGACTGAGCATGTGTGTCCACTAGCAGATTATTAAAACAATTTTGCAAAACCTAACAGAGAAATTAAAGATTGAATCATCTGGCAACCCATCTAGAAATCAAGCTTTCATGCAGGGTCCCAAAATTCAACATAACATGAAAGGCAACATGTGTATTACAAATCTGGCACGAGAGAACACTGAAAAACACTGATAGTCCCCCTTATGACTGAACAGTGACCACAACACTCTCCCTTACCCTAAGTTCACACCTGAGCGTTTTACAGCACGTTCAAACGCGCTGTAAAACACTCAACACATGAAAACCAATGCTTTCCTATGGCCCTGGTTCTCACTTGAGCGTTTTACAGCGCGTTTGAACGCGCTGTAAAACGCCCGACGCATAAACAAGTACTTGAGCTTTTTTTAGGGCGTGTGTCACATGTTTTGTGATTGACACCACAGTAGTCAATCACAAGAACGCGCGTACGAACACGCGTTTCCCATTTGCAAAAACGCGCTGAAATACGCGCGACAAAAACGCGCGTTTCTAGAACGCTCAGGTCTGAACCCAGGGTTACAGGTGACTTCACGCGCAGCAGATTTTGTAGCACAAAATTTCTGCAACTGAAAATCATTGCCATTCATCTGAAAGGGCTTGCTCTGGCTGGAACTCGCATACAGGCCATTTGCAATAAAAAATAAATAAAAAAAATCAAGGGAGCAAAAATGCAAAGAAAGTCTTAAGACACTACAATATTAAATTGCAGTATTTGCAGGTCATTTGAAATATCATATTGCCCAGCATGTAACATCTGGCCCTGGCAATTTTGGCTCAAAAATGTAAAAAAAAAACCCATAAAGGATGAACCCAACTGACAATTTTTTCACGTGTTCCTGAAGTAACTTCTTTCCAAAGTCTAATAAAAGCTACTTAAACAACAAAGAGGGGTATGAATGAAAATCATTAAAAAATATGAGATCATTACACTGAAATCATTTAAATGGGTTGGGGGGGAGCAAATGGCAAACGGGTACGAGCCTCCCTAGTGTCACCTGTGATGCTAGGGAGGCTTGTCCATCCCCTCCCCCGACACCGGATGTTTTCATCCACGCATGGGGTGAAGCAGCAGCAGCGGTGCAGGGACCATGAGCACAGCAGGGAGCGGGGAGCCAGGTAAGTATATTCATTGTAAGGGGTATTTAATAGTCTTGGATAACTCCTTTAAACTGAACTGCCAAAATTGAACTTCTTAAAAGAAACTATACATAAAATCCTGCGTGTCTAAATTCTCACCAGATGATGCCACCAAAGCAGTACATTTGTTTTGATGCTGCCAGAGCTTGCTGTGGGGAGGAGATCCCCAATTTAAAATAATTTCAGTTGCCACGATTCCTCTCCACTCTCACACACACTGCCTCTATTTACATCTGCCTGCATACACCTCTATTACAAGATGTAATGAGGCATTTCAGTTACAGAAAGTATCCCCTCTCTCAAACACCTCAGATGCCATGGTTGCTACTGATGTAGCAGTTAAGGGGTTAAACGAGTGCCTTGATGCCCAAAGCTGTTAGAAGCAGCTTAGGCATAAGGATTGCACATTGCATTCATCTGAAGAACCGCCCTAAAAAGGCAGTGCATCAAAAGTCCTTGAACAGCCACCATAAAAACGCTATAATGCAATCGCTAAGGAGTTAAAAACTAAAAGGAACTGAAAGACAGTATATTACAAATTGTACTATTTTTCAATATACAATTAATAACATTTGTGGAAACAAAAATCCCTCTATTTCAAGTCAGGGAAAAAGGAGAAAAAAAGACTAAACAAAAGCAAAGACAGGTGCACTCTGCGATAATACTAAACCCTCACACTGATGTAAAATTGAGAGGTTAGTTCGACATATCCTACTAGGAGGACATGTCTTAAGCTCGGGCACCGCGCCAAGGTCTCAAGTAGCCCGAGGCCCTATCACTCACCTACCTGTGCCGTTGGGCAATACCAGGGGCCAGTGGGCGGATTACGGGAGCATAAGGTCTGACTCACAGACAGCTTACCAGTACCTCGGGCTACTTGAGAGACCTTGACGCTGGTGCCCGAGCTCAAGACATGTCCTCCTAGTAGGATATGTCGAACTAACCTCTCAATTTTACATCAGTGTGAGGGTTTAGTATTATCGCAGAGTGCACCTGTCTTTGCTTTTGTTTAGTCTTTGATTGTTCTTCACATCCACATAATTGTTACCTTATGTAGGATGGTTATTGTGGTACTTGTAGTCCGTTGCTGACATCTTCCATTGTATGCATTTTTTTGCAGTTGATTGCCATAAGCAACGGACTACAAGTGCAGGATATGCTCCCCTATATACATGCACAACCGCATGTGGGTTTGAGCATATCCTGCCTGTTTAACACCACGTTTTCTAATGGTTTGAAAAGGAGAAAAAAAAAAAAAATATCAAACACCAATATTTTGTAGGTAAAAGAAAAAAAAGTGGAAATTCATTCTAATCAATCTTTAAAAAGACTGTTTAAAAAAAGCAAAAAGGCAAGTTTAATAGGTGGGCGTTCTGTTGATATTACTTTATTTTCTTCAAGCTGCTTTACATATCTTCCTCCTTTCCAAATGTTAGAATATACTTTGCAAGTAGCTGATATTCAACAACGCAAGGAACTCATTTAACCCCTAAGGACTCAGCCCTATTTCACCTTAAGGAACCGGCCATTTTTTGCAAATCTGACCAGTGTCACTTTATGTGGTGATAACTTTTAAACGCTTTTACTTATCCAGGCCATTCTGAGATTGTTTTTTTCGTCACATTGTACTTCATGACACTGGTAAAATGGAGTAAAAAAAGTTCAATTTTTTTCATTAAAAAAAAAATACCAAATTTACCAGAAATTTGGAAACATTTGCAATTTTCCAAGTTTCAATTTCTTTATTTCTAGAATACATAGTAATACCTCCAAAAAGTTATTACTTTACATTCCCCATGTGTCTACTTCATGTCTAGATCATTTTGGGAATGATAATTTATTTTTTGGGAATGTTACAAGGCTTAGACGTTTAGAAGCAAAAAACCCACTTTCTAAAGGACCAGTTCAGGTCTGAAATCACTTTGTGAGGCTTACATAATAGAAACCATCCAAAAATGACCCCATTCTAGAAACTACACCCCTGAAGGTATTCAAAACTGATTTTACAAACTTTGTTAACCCTTTAGGTGTTCCACAAGAATTAATGGAAAATAGAGATAACATTTTTTTAAATTTCACTTTTTGGCAGATTTTCCATTTTAATAATTTTTTTTCCAGTTACAAAGCAAGGGTTAACAGCCAAACAAAACTTAATATTTATTGCCCTGATTCTGTAGTTTACAGAAACACCCCATATGTGATTGTAAACTGCTGTACGGGCACACGGCAGGGCGCAGAAGGAAAGGAATGCCATACGGTTTTTAGAAGACAGATTTTGCTGGACTGGTTTTTTGACACCATGTCCCATTTGAAGCCCCCCTGATGCACCCCTACAGTAGAAACTCCAAAAAAGTGACCCCCATTTTAGAAACTACGGGATAGGGTGGCAGTTTTGTTGGTACTATTTTAGGGTAAGTATGATTTTTGGTTGCTCTATATTACACTTTCTGTGAGGCAAGGAAACAAGAAATAGTTGTTTTGGCACAGTTTTTATTTTTTATTATTTACAACATTCATCTGACAGGTTAGATCATGTGGTATTTTTTTATAGAGCAGGTTATTACGGACGTGGCGATAACTAATATATATACTTTCACTTGGTATTACACTTTTTGTGATGTAAGGTGACAAAAAAAGGCTTTTTTTACACAGTTTTTATTTTTTACGGTATTTACTTGAGGGGTTAGGTCATGTGATATTTTTATAGAGCAGGTTTTTACGGATGCGGCGATACCTAATGTGTAGTGAATTTTATTTTTTTCATTTTTATTCAGTGATATGTGTTTTTTTTTATTTTGACTTTCCTTTTTTGTTTGACCCAGACCCACTTTGTTCTTGTAGATCCAGTGGATCTGGTGTCTATCTAATACAGTACACCATAGAGTGTACTGTATTTTTTTTTACTTTACATAGCCTAATCAGACGTTTGCCTTTAGCAGAAGTCTGATTAGACTTACAGTACCATGGCAAGCAGGACGCCTCTGAAAGCGTCCTGCTGCCATGGTAACCATCACCCGCTGCCAGAACAGAGCAGCAGGTGATGGGGAGGGAGCGGGGCTCCCTCGTCTGTGATCCCATCCTGTCTGGGGGCTGCAAAGGCACAGCAGCCCCCCGATGGGAGAGGGAGCTCCCTCCCTGTTAACCCCTTCCATACAGCCTTTCCCACGCCTCCCGCAAACCCCCCCCCCCCCCCTGCACCCCCGCAGCCACAATATGATTGTGGGCTGCATGGGGGGGGTTAAAATATAAAACTTGGGGTACATTTAGTCTCAGATCCCCGTGGTGATCAGAGATCGCAAAAAGCACTGCAAACCGCAGGTCTAAATTAATCGTCGATACGCCCCTGGGCGTTGTGACAGGATGCCAGCGGACATCCTGTTCCTATTAACTCCCGCTGCACCCCACTCTCCTTTTAAAGATATGACGTACCGGTACGTCATGGGTCCTTAAGGTGGTTAAAATAGTATAGATCAAGCATACAACATCAACTACTGAATAGTGTGGATCTGAATGCAAAAATGAATATAAAAAAAAAAAATGATGTGTCTGCATATGGTGGTATATGGTAACAGACCTTGTTCACACACCATAGGTAGTCTAGTGGTAGGACCCCATGTCATGCTGAGATACCGTGTAGTGGTGCCTAAAGGGGCTCCGATATGTTCCTGATTGGAAATATTGGCGAATCTCAGCTTTTAACACCAGAGTGAGGGATTAGCCAGTGTTGTCAGTTGCTTATCCATGTGGTGCATCTTTTTTCTGTGAGTTATGTGTTTATATATTTTCATCCGCACATGTTTTATTTTGTGTAGGATGTTTGTGTGGTGCTTGTGGTTCGCGCCGGTATCCTCCATTGTATGCAATTTTTGCTGGGGATAGCCGTTCGCTGCGAACCACATGCGGAGGAACTGCCCCCCCCAGTTAGAAACACGCCACAGTGTTTGGGGTCTGGAGCAGTCCCACCCATTTAGACCACGTTTATTTTTGTGATTCTTGCATATGGTGGCACAAATAAATGTTTTCATGCTTTTTTTTTTAAATGAGACTTTTAATTATTTAAAAGTAATTAAAACAAAAACTACAAATATTTTGGCACTGTCATAATTTTACCAACTCACAGAATAATGTTAACATGTCATTTATGGAACTCTCTGCCTGAGGAGGTGGTGATGGTGAACTCACTAAAAGAGTTCAAGAGGGGCCTGGATGTATGCCTGGAGTGTAATAATATTACAGGCTATAGCTACTAGAGAGGGGTCGTTGATCCAGGGAGTACTTCTTTCCTCTGGATCAACTAGCAGGATGACAGGCCGAACTGGATGGACAGATGTCTTTTTTCGGCCTTATGTACTATGTTACTATGGAACTCCATGCCTGAGGAGGTGGTGATGGTGAACTCACTAAAAAAGTTCAAGAGGGGCTTGGATGTATTTCTGGAGTGTAATAATATTACAGGCTTCAGCTACTAGAGAGGGGTCGTTGATCCAGGGAATTATTCTGATCGCCTGATTGGAGTCGGGAAGGAATGTTTTCCCCTAAAGTGAGGAAAATTGGCCTCTACCTCACAGGTTTTTTTGCCTTCCTCTAGATCAGCTTGCAGGATGAAAGGCTGAACTAGACGGACAGATGTCTTTTTTTCAACCTTATTAACTACCGTATGTTACTACGTTATTTCTATTGCACCATAAACACTGTGAAAGCGAAAACCCCGAAAACAAATGTGGAATTACAAGAATGTTTTTCCCCATTTCAACCCCACAAATGCCTGTCATTTTTATTAACAATTTTTCAATACAATAAACCATGGTTCCACTAAAGAAAAATACAACTGGCCCCTCAAATAAATTCCTCCTATATGTATATTGACGGAAAATTATAACTTTAAAGGCAGGGAGCGAAAAATTAAAATGTTACCACCAAAATGTGCTTGATTCTTAAGGTGTTAAACTATTTTCTCATTAGCAGACAGAAAGAATATTGCAAAAGTTTCCATCAATGATTAAACAGAACCCAACATCACATCCTTACAGCTATAGTCATGTCTCCAACTATGTCTTGTCTATTTCACTACATGGAAAACTTTGCCGAAATACAACTATTCATCCTGGAGGGCGTATGAAAATGGTCATCTTTAGGTCACGCTAAGCACACCCCCATCTTGCCTCTTTCTCCTTTTAAGGGCTCAGTGCTTTTTTCTTCAGACATGATGTGCCCGAGATTGTTAGAGGCATGATGGCTATATCTGTGAGGAACTGTGGGTGATTTAGGAGGCATTATGATAATGTCAGATTTCCTTTAAATGGTTTGCCAAGAATCTGTGTAAGCTCCTTCGCCCAACTAGCTGCCAGGCAAAATGTGGACCCACTGTGCCAACTAACTGGTTTAGTTTTGGGCTAAACCCAATGGCGTTGTCCTGGTGATCGCCTGGCATTTACCCTTTAACTCCTATACAGAGATCTGGACTTTGCTGCAGGGAACCAACCAGGCAGCTGAAATAGTCCAAGTGTAGTTGGCAGCTGACTCACGGGGTCAGAGAAACCATTGCGAGGCAGCAAAGGTTCAGCCAATACTCGTAGTCAGAAATAGGCTGAGGTCGGGGAAGGCAAAGTTCGGGCATATCCTTAAAACTGTTCTGAGGTCAAGGCAGGCAGCAATGGTTCAATACAGCAGTTAGGCTATAGTTAAGGGCATGCAGCGGATACAGTACAATACAGTACACAGGAACACAAGGATAACAACATATTCATCCTAGCAAGTTAGGAACCTAAAGCTCAAACACCTTCCACCTGGGAAAGGTGCCTCAAATTGACACAAGTGACTAGCCATTGGCTGGAAGCAACTAGGGTACATGTGCACTGGCCCTTTAAGAACCAAGACAACGTGCCTTAAATACAGGCCGGTAGGACTTAACAGAGAAGTGCCGGCCGCAACCTGCAGAGATCAAAAGGAACGCCAGTGGCCTGGACTGCCATTGGTGAGTAGCAGGGGGGATGGATTCAGGCTGCTGGCTCAGAAGGAGAGACAACAAGGAGCCCACCCGAGACAGCGGGATATCAGCAAGCACAGGCTGCCATTGTTACACCGAACATTAGATTATATGTGAAACTGCTTTTTGCCATGTGAAAGATACACATATACTGTAAAAGGCAATGTATACTTATGAGATGTAAAAATTAATTTTATCAAGTTAGGGCACTTTCACGTCAGCACCTATTTCCATGCAGAGCAAATAGAACAGAAGTGCCGCATTCGGCACACAACTGATTGGAACAGAGCCCAACACATCCCAATGAGCATAATGGAATCTGTCCTGGGGAACATTTGTTTTAGCGGAGAAAAAATATCTGCATGCAGGACTTTTCACCTAAAGGAGCCTCCAACGCAGATGTGAACAGGTCCTTTGCAGTTAAAAAGAAGTTGTACTGAGTTTCCGACAACAACCTCTATTTCTTCATTCGTTTTCAGAAACCCCTGATATGCAGTTTATAACTATTTGTCAGTTTCATGTTTTTCTCATGTGGACGTGTCCCTCCCAATGTTACATGCTGTACCTGAGGTCTCTGACGCCAGGATGCTGCTGCCTTGACTAGCAAATCATCTACAGCTTGTAACAGAGACACAAGGGGAGCCACGTGCACTTAGAGTGGCCCCATCCATGGTGAAACCAAGATTTTCTCATGATTAAAGGGGTCATGCAATGTTTAAAACATGCCCCCCAATCCCCGGGCCCCTCATATGGATTATACTCATCGCTCCTGATCCCCTCACGGATAAAAACATCCAGTGACGAGGGGGCAGCCAAAACCAGGCCACGACGGGGGCAAGCCTCCACGATGCTAGGGAGGCTCATCCTGGTTGCAGCCTACCTTGGGCTGCTCCCCCTGTCACCGGATGTTTTGGAGATGTAGTGGCAGCCATGTGGGGATAAGGAGCGGGCCAAGTATAATCTATATGAGGGGCCTGGGCATATAGATTATAGATTATTCTATAACTGCTACAAGAGGACATAGTTTTAAATTAGAGGGGCAAAGGTTTAAAAGTAATATCAGGAAGAATTACTTTACTGAGAGAGTAGTGGACGCATGGAATAGCCTTCCTGCAGAAGTGGTAGCTGCAAATACAGTGAAGAAGTTTAAGCATGGGATAGGCAAAAGGCCATCCTTCATATAAGATAGGGCCAGGGGCTATTCATAGTATTCAGCATATTGGGCAGACTAGATGGGCCAAATGGTTCTTATCTGCCGACACATTCTATGTTTCTATGTTTTAGACTTTGGATAACACCTTTAAGGGACTGGATTTTTACTTGGTAAAGCTACCTGGAAGCGTAGTGGTGAATGCACAACTCCCGGATGCTCGAAAAGTAGTACAATATAATACGTGGACTGTATGGAATGTCTATGGAATTCTTCAATTGTAATCTACATGCTGCAAATTTTTCACGTCTGGAATTTTTCATGCGGATCAGGCTTTCATATGTGCAGCATGCTCATTATCTTTAGTATTCTTCATAGACTAATTCCATTACCTACAGTAGAGTAATAATCAGATCATGCTCCATAGAATGCCATGTGTTTACAGCATATAATGCAGAACACCAACACCATACAGCAATACTGTAAGGGCTATAGACACACAAATTCAAATCCTGCTCAAAACTTGCAACCAGTTATCAAAAGACTATTATATATATATATATATACACAAAAAAAAACACTGATTATTTTCTCGTGAAGTGCCAGTTCTCCCGATTTTGTCCTGCTTTATATTGTAAAGATGCCATCTCTCTCGGTGGAATTGTCACACAGAATAACCATCTGCCTGATGGAGAGACGTCTCAAAGCTGTTACGTCTGTCTGTCTCAGGTGCATGATCTGCCTAAACATTCAAGTATCTTATTATGAGATGTACACTCCAGCTGCGAGAAGTCGAAGAAAGATTTCTGTCCTAGGAAGACAAATGGACTGGTATACAAAGGAGGGGGACAATAACTCTGCTGGACAAATGCGGGAGGGTGGACACCGATGCCAGATAAAGACTATATCACTTTGCCCGTGTCATTGCACATCTTTAACATGAATGAGATGTAGGTTAGCCAGTCTATGTACTAAAGAGAACACAACCATTGGATTAAAAATAATAATAATAATAATAATAATAAAAAAAAAAAATTATCATTCCCCAACCCAGAATTAAAGGGTGCATATCAGAAACATAATATAATTTTTAATGCACAAAGAAATTAGAAAAAAACTTTTATACAATCATTTTTTTACTGTACTATGCAACTATGTAAGGTTTAAGATGGAATTCCGGATTTCCTTTGTGAGAGAACACAACGCGGAATTATTTTTCAGCTGCAAACAGTAGCAGCCTCTGAAAATATAGAAAATAACACCACTTTCATTTGCATGTGCCAAGCAGACAGACAGTATGACAGTCTTATAAAAATAGTATTTAGAAGGAGTGATTACACCCCAAGCTTACCTCTTCATACCAGTAAGCGATATTCCCTCTGGGACCACAATTTTATGCATGCACTGAAAAGTACAACCAGGCAATGAGGAGACAGCAATAATCTTTGCTAAACCCACACCCAGGAAAAGAAAAGCAGAAAAGGCCATCCCCTCCCTGAACAATAGCTTACCCACATTGCAAAAAGCCTCCTCAAGCAAATAGTTTAGCAGGTCACCTCCGGTGCAGACACTTCCTATTTTTCTCCTCTCTTTCGGTAGCGCACATTATTTATTTAGACTGGACGCACTCAAAAGCTAAAACAAATTGCGTTATCTATAGTTGTTTTACACCCATTTTACAAACATCTTCTAGTGCTGGTTTTACAGCCGCTCTCCACTTCTACCATCTTCTGGCCAGAAGATCCAACCACCACTGGTGCTAGAACAAAGGGGCAAACACTCAAAATGTTGACCAACAGTGAGCTAGAAGAAAAAGGAGTTAACCCACCAGAGCTACTCAAATCAGCAAAGCATCGGCTACATAGAAATCAATCTCAAGAGACTTTTATTTTCTCTTTTCTACCATACAGAAGGTCATCAGGATTTCTGTCGGAATCTACTGGTACATCCCTAAACGCTGATGCAACGACTCGTCACTCCAATGAAGAATGGTCCTGGTTTAGACAAGCTGCTATCGAGGATCTGCCAAGGGTAGACATTTCCATCAGTACGAAACGCGCACGTGCCGGATGAGGAGCTCCAGTGTTGCTCAGCGACAACTCTCGTGGGATGGATCTGTAAATGTCGTCGCAGGCAGCAGTTACAATTACTGACCATGACACCAGTAACAATTTTTATGATCAGTGGAGTTTTTTTCATTTACCGTCCCCTGGCCAATCATCTTTAAGATTGCTGGGAAATGGTGGCGATATACGGCCACTATAAACAAACATACAGTCCCCCAGTAGAGATCAGCGTCATGCCCTTAATTCTGCGCGGATTTCTTCCACAGCGTAAAGGGGCTTCATTGCACTGTAACGTGTTGCACACTTTCTGCAGCAAACACTCTTGTGTGAAGTTGAAATCTTCAAATTAGGCTACGGTGACCGTAGCGTTGCGATCCAACAGGCTGTTCCTGCCCAAGTGTCGGCTGTCAGCCAGACAAAAACTTCTACATGCAGTTGTATTTGTCCGGCTGAAACCCAGTGTATATGCTGAAAAAGCAGCTGGATCCCACGGTACATGGTTGTATCCGACATTGCCAGATACAGTGAGCCACATCAGGCTACCGCAATTCAAGTGTAACTGAACAGGGCCTAAGCGACACAAGATTGTTCTGATGGTGAATCCTGGTAAAGTGGCTTTTCCTTAAACTGTGCAATATAAAGAACAAGCAACAATATATTAAAAAAATCAGCTAGGGGAATATGGGTGTATATACAACCTCACTCATGACTGACTGCAGTTATTTCAAGCAATGACTGTACTACAAAATAATCATTTTGCCTCGGCCATATCCTTTTAAATGAGAAAACAAGGGTAACAAGAACATGCAATTTACAAGAACACTTAGTAAAACTTGCCAAGTAGAACCCTTACATGAGCTTGTTTCTCTGCACTTCCAAAAGCACAAACACGATAAAACGTTCTAACATTGAAACACTTTTAAGGCTACTTTCACACTAGAGTTTTAGTATTCCGGTATTGAGATCCGTCACAGGGCCTTAATACCGGAATAAAAACGCTTCCATTTTGTCCCCATTCATTGTCAATGGGGACAAAACTGAACAGAACGGAATGCTCCAAAATGCACTCCGTTCTGTATAATTGCGTTCCCATACCGGAGAGCAAACCGCAATATGTTGTAGTTTGCTTTCCGTCCTGGGATGCGGAGCAAGACGGATCCGTCATGACCCCCAATGCAAGTCAATGGGTACAGAATAGTTTTCTCTGACACAATAGAAAACAGATGCTTCCCCCATTGACTTTCAGTGGAGTTCATGACGGATCCATCTTGGCAATGTTACAGAAAATACAATCGGATCTGTTCATAACGGATGCAGATGGTTGTATTATCAGTAACGGAAGCGTTTTTACTGAACCCTGCCGGATCCAGTAAAAACGCTAGTGTGAGAGTAGCCTCAGGCCGGGTATGGTTGCATTTGCCCACTGTGGTTTTAAGTATTTTACATCGGAATGGTTAGGAATAAAAAAAAAATAAAAAAATCACAAAAGACACAATCACAATGCTGAGATGTCCTACTGGCACCCCTGCTCAGTCACACTAACAGCAGAGGCCATAAAATGGCTGCAGCAGTCACAATCTAGTATGGTACATCATTGCTGGCAGCCGGAGGCTCTGGAGCATGTCCACCGACTTGGTAGGATATTGAAGTGGTAATTACAGTTTCCTGTTCCCCAAAAATTTCAGACAACCCTTTTAAAAAAGCAGGTTATGAACCTCACCTTTTATTAGGTGGCCGGGCCTACTTTTAGTGAACTGAGCTATTCACTGAAGAGCTACTCCCATTGAAATGAATGAAAGCAGAGGATAGCTGAAAAGCTGATCTGCAGAGGTGCGGAGTGTCAGACCCTCACGGATCAGCTAGTGATGCCCTATACAGATGAAAAAACGGAGAAAGAGAAATAGGTAGAATCGCACATCCACAAGCTCAGCTTCTGATTTGTAACTGCTTTTCAGCAAAATTAATATCGCCTCTCGGCGCAATATTTACTGTACTGCCCCCTATACTATGAGAGAGGCATTATGCCCTATACAGAGTATAGACTGAGACCCCACGGATCAGCTAGTGATGCCCTATCCTCAGTATAGACTGTCACTTAATAAAAAGAGGGGAAATCCCTTTAAGCAGACCATATACTATATTATGCCAAATCCAGGCATTTCAGAGGTAAATAAACTCCCCCAACAGCAAAGCTATTACAATATCCTACTAATTGTGAAGTCCCAAGAAATAACAGTTGGCCAACACCTATCCCAAGTATATGGCTGGCCTTAACGTTCTGTAACTGCAGCTCAACAAGTTCTGCATTTACACGATTCATCAGACTTAGGTCAGAATTTGGTTTCCATTCTAACAATCTTTGGTCTTATTTGTCACTCAGCATAATAAGCGTTTCAGCACGTAACTTGTACACTATTTACCAGGGCTGTGGAGTCGGAGTCGGAGGCAATTTTGGGTACCTGGAGTCGGAGTCGGCAAAAAATTGGAATAAAAAAAAATTGGAATAAAAAAAAAAGCAAGTTTAAATGTCCCAATTCAGATAAAGTTATAATTAATTACTTCTCTACTGTAAGAATAAAGGCCAATGCATGCAGTGCGTCACGTTACCGCTAAACAAAGACGTTAAGTGACCGTGAAGAAGCGTGCTTTTCATATGCTTTACTATGCAGTTAAAGGGACACTGACAGGCTGATTTACCGGCTAAAGATATATCTGCTGGTACTCATCAGAGGATCAGGAATACAACTAGACGACTGTTACCCCCAGTTGAGGTTTACTTGTGTTTAAAAACGTTTTAATCAATATGCAAATTCTCTACCTTTGTGCCCAAGGGGGCAGGCGCACATGTAGAGTACTGGCAGCACTAGACAGGACTAGGTAGCGAGGAGGAAGAGAGAAAGCTGGCACAGCCTCAGCATAGCCAGACAAGGCTGCTGCCAGCACTCTACACGTGCGCCTGCGCAGGAATTCAGCGTTCGGCTAGCCTGAAAAAAAAGGACAGTGCAGTGAATAATAACGAGGGGAACAGCGCTGGGATGCTGTACTTCGGGCGTAGCTGGGCACAAAGCCACAGGAGACGCTGCCCCATTGGGCACAAAGATAGTGAATTTGCATACAGATTAAAATGTTTTTTAAACACAAGTACAGTTTAACTGGGGGTAACATTAGTATAGTTTTATTCCTAATTCTCTGATGAATACCAGTATATATATATATATATATATATATATATATATATATATATCTCTTTAGCTGGAAAATCAGCCTGTCAGTGTCCCTTTAAGGAGCGGCAATAGTTACACTTTCCATTGTCTTGTGGTCTGCTGTTACAGGGAACCCATGGTTATCCTCGCCTCTCACTGATAACTAATTAAGGACTGGAGACACTTGTATAAGTGAAGGGAATGGATAGTCAATAGTTCAAGACTGAAGCTGTAAACCATTTGAAAAACTGCTATCATTCAGCTAAGGCTATAAAACATGTAAACTCAGATTGTTAGCTTAAATTTTAAACATGACTATGGGATTCTACTAGGAAAATCATGTTTTAAAATAAATGCCCCTTCCCCTGCCCCTTCCTGGATTCTCCCACTGCTCTATCTTCAGCAGAAGATCAGCACACAAAGGAGAAGGCAGCAGCTTCTGCTCAACTACCTCTCTGTGCTAGAGGAGATTAGAAGAACTTGGTATTTGCATATTAAATACAAAGGAGTCGGAGTCGAGGAGTCGGAGTCGGAAGTTTCAAAATCTGAGGAGTCGGAGTCGGACAATTTATCTACCAACTCCACAGCCCTGCTATTTACAGCAGCCTCTAATCCAGTGATGCCCAACCTGTGGCCCTCCAGCTGTTGTAAAACTACAACTCCCACCATTCCCTGTTGTAGGCTGATCACTGTAGGCAGTCCGAGCATGCTGGTAGTTGTAGTTTTGCAACTGCTGGAGGGCCGCAGGTTGGGCATGCCTGCTGTAATCTATATTCGGCATGCAATACATCCATATATATCACACTACCACTTACCCCTGCTGAACAGCAGAAGACCTCAGAGTGTCCATCAGTAGGTTATGGCGGTCATTCAACCATTCAGTGGTGTGCATGGGGCCTAAAAGTGGTTGTCCACTCCTTTTATATTAATGGCCTAACCTCAGAACAGGTCTTCAATAGTCGATTGGTGGAGGTCTGGCACCCTGAACCCCGGTCAATCAGCTGTTCAGGGGTAGTTTGGAGGAACTATGCAGCTCTGTCTATTGTGTAGCGGATGGAGTCGGACACTGTCAATCAGTATAGGATACGCCATCAATATAAAAGGAGTAAACAACCCTTTTTAAAGGGGGTTTCTGGTAGTAATGATTTTTAAGCAAGTGCCCACAGTCTCCTGCTTGCTCCATCTTCCATCCCTGCAGTGCATGGGTATGACCCCATACACAGCTACAGTGGTGACACGCTGCTTGTGGCCACATCACCATTGAAGCTAGTCATTGACTGGAGTGATAAATGTGACCATGCCGACACACTACCAGATGTACAAAGTGCGGGGACTGGAAGATGGTCAAAGTGTCACCCCATTAGCTTTATTTTCAATGTTGTAATGCTATCTGAGGCCACAAAGCTGCCAAAGTTGCTCAACAGTCATAGCCAAAGCCTAAAAATGCTGCAAACTATTTTGAAGGACATGTCCCCACATGAACATTTACCTTAAAGGGAGTCTTTCACCTAATCTGAGCCCTTTGGACCACTCAGATCAGGTTATAGACTCCTGTGCCCTCATTCCAATGGTACCTTTATTGGCGAGATCTTCCAAAAAAGACTTGCTAATTCGTTTTGGAAGGTGCCTAGAAGCAGCATTACTGCCAATGTGCCCAGAAATCCACACCTCTTCCACCCCTCTGGCCCGCCCTCCATTCCTATTATTACCTCCTCTTCTCCCCCACAAATCTCGCGCCTGCTAGAGGAAAGACGATTCTGCGCTGACCCGGCGCTTCTTTGGCTTCGCTGCGGTCCTCTGCGCATGTGCCAGTTACTTCTGCCCGGCGCATCTGCAGAGGACTGCAGTGAAGCCAAAGAAGGGGAGGGTCAACGCAGCATCGTCTTACCTCCAGCAGGTGCGAGATATGTGGGGGTAATAATAGGAATGGAGGGCGGGCCAGAGGGGTGAAAGAGGTGTGAATTTTTGGGCACATCGGCAGAAACGCCGCCCCTGGGCACCTTCGCAACCTAATTAGCATAATTTTTAAAAGTCTTTTTTGGAAGATCTCGCCAAGGGAGTGCACAAATAAAGGTTGGTACCATTGGAATTAGGGCACAGGAGTCTATAACCTGATATTGAGCGGTCCAAAAGGCTCAGATTAGGTGAAAGACTCCCTTTAATGTGCAGCATAAAGCATGACAAAGCCGCGTGTAATAACACAACTGAGCCGGGCTGGACCATGCCCCACTGAGGAGGAACCTGAATATATACATATATAAAATACACATAAATAAGAACATAACACAGTTTGTGGCGTTCAGATGCCTTGGCATTCTACCATAGGCCGGATTACATCCTTAAAGTAACCCAAGACATCTGGTACGGCTGATAACATGCCCGATCCAAGATAAAGCAGATTGTAGAACACGTAAACAAGAGGCGGCTTTTAACTGCCACAGTTAAACATTGCCTCAAGTAAATGGCCAGTATCAAGATTCAGAAAGCCTCTGTTCACATCATGCCAATGGAATATGTCGGGGGTATTTCCCAAGGTATGCTACTCTATAGCCGTTGGTCATCCAAAAAAAATAATATCCATTTATCACGTCCACACATAACACCCCCTGATGAAGGATGCCAGGTGAATGGTGGCCTTCTGGAATGTTATTCGTTTTATGCCTCCCTTCACAGTTTGGAGAGGTTTCTAGAACAGGGCAATGAACAGTTAAAAAAATGTGAAATTTATTAAAGAAGCGTGCAGAAATTATTGGTGCACCATGTGTTGCTAGCTGTGCCAAATGTAGGAATCCTACAACATGAAGTATTCTCCACCATACAGCTATGATATTGATGGCGGCAATGGAGTGGAATATTACATTCAGATGTAGTGGGGGCTGCTTTGGGTTGTTACATGGAGAATGGTGTTTAGATGAGGTCTACTGACATGCCTGACACAAACACATCAAATGCTCGTGACCATAAAATGTGCATCTCGCTACCCCAGCCCATCAAAATCAACTGAAAACCCCCCTCTTCAGGAAAGCCTACCACCCGAAATAAGCCTGCTGCCACAACACAGCCAGATGGGCAGCTTTCCCCCTCACCTACTGTGTCCTTCCCTTGTAGATTGTAAGCCCTTGTGGGCAGGGTCCTCTCCCCCTCTGTACCAGTTTATTAGTTTCATGTTTATTGTATTGGTATTTTTTTATTTATTATGTATGTGTAAGGCTCCATTTAGACGTCCGCAAATGGGTCCGCAGAATTGTGGAACGGCTACGGACCCATTCATTCTCTATGAGGCCGGACGTGAAGCGGAGAGCACACTATATGCTCTCCGCTTCCGCATTTGCAGAGCGCGGCCCCGAACTTCTGGTCTGCGGCTCTGCAAAGAATAGAACATGTCCTATTCTTGTCCGCAGCTGCGGACAATAGGCAGTTCTATGTGGGGGTGCCGGCCGGATGTGTTGCGGATCCGCACACACCACAGACGTGTGTATGGACCCTTAGGGGTGATGCCCGGATAAGAGGCGGGAGCGTTGCGGGAAAATGCGCGATTTTTACGCGCGTGTGCAAACTTTTCCAATGCACTTGGAACGCACGTGTGAAAAATCGGCATGTTTGGTACCCAGACCTGAAGCCGGACTTCATCACTGAAGTCCGGTTTGGGTTGAGTATTCTGTATATTCTATTATTTTCCCTTATAACATAGTTATATGGGAAAATAATAACATTCTAAATACAGAATTCTATGTTAGCAGGGCAATAGAGGGTTAAAAATTTTAAAAAAATTGAACTCCCCTCCTGCCATTGATCGCGTAGGTGCAAGGAACATCTTCTATCTTCATATCTGTTGGTTGAAGGCCCTTCGGTGACGTCACTGGGTCATATAATCCAATCATGGAAGCTTTTGATTGGACCATGTGACCCAGTGACATCACGGAAGGTCCTTTACCCAGCAGAATGAAGAAAGAAGTATGATCCCGGTGTTCTGCCAGATCTCTATAGATTGCCGAAAGTCTATAGCGGAAGTCACGTGGTGCGATGCGCAAGCGTACTTCCACGAATCATCACTGCAGCCTCCATTGAAGTACTTCGCGCACCACGCGTGCGCACAATTAAGGGTATAGAGACGTCTTAAAGTGACAGTAATCCCCAGTAAAATACAGCATCTACATTAATTTGTACGCTCGCCACGCATCGGGCTCGGCCTCGCTGCGCTCGGTATTTAGTGAAACTGACTATGCCGCCATTGATAGTAAAGAAGGAAATGGATGTTAATTCTTTACCATCCATTTCCTTCTTTACTATCAATGGCGGCATAGAGTCAGTTTCACTAAATGCCGAACGCAGCGAGGCTGAGCCCGATGCGTGGCGAGCGAAGCGAGCCCGTGAGGGTACAAATTAATGTAGATTAATGAGCGCTGGGGGGGCGGAGCTGTATTTTAATAGAGATGACTGTCACTTTAAAAAGTCTCTATACCCTTAAGTGTGCGCACGCGTGGTGCGCGAACTACTGCAATGGAGACTGCAGGAATGATTTGCGGAAGTACGCTTGTGCATCGCACCACGTGACTTCAGCTATAGACTTTCGGCAATCTATAGAGATCTGGCAGAACACCGGCACCTACGCGATCAAGAGGAAGAGGTGAGTTAAAGTTTTTTTTATTTTTAACCCTCTCTTCCCCTTTTTACATAACATTCTCTGATTAGAATGCTATTATTTGCCCTTATAACCATGTTATAAAGGGAAAATAATAAAGATCAGGTCCCCATCCCGATCGTCTCCTAGCAACCATGTGGGAAAATAGCACCGCATCCGCACTTGCTTGCGGATGCTTGCGATTTTCCCGCAGCCCCATTCACTTCTATGGGGCCTGCGTTGCGTGAAAAACGCAGAAAGGGGAACATGCTGCGATTTTCACGCGACGCAAAAGTGATGCGTGAAAATCACCGCTCATGTGCACAGCCCCATAGAAATGAATGGGTCCGGATTCAGTGCGGGTGCAATGCGTCCTCCTCACGCATTGCACCCGTGCAGAAAACTCGCCCGTGTGAAAGGGGCCTTAGTCTTTTGATGTACAGTGCCATGGAACTAATGACGCTTTCAAATACATAATAAAATACTCCCACAGTCAGTATTTGTAAGCCAAATCTCAGAAGAGGAAGAAATCTTCCCATTAGACTTTTCTCTTTTACTGCTTTTGGCTTGACCAAACACTTCCATTCTGCAACCATTTTCTGGTAACTGCAGCAATAAACCTTGCCAGCCCCTTATGTATAAGCCCTACTCCCGGCTCATATACCAATACCTCTCTGTACATGGACACAACAAACGCACAAGTATACTTAGTATTTTGCTAATTTGATCTACTATTTCTGAGGACACGGTCATTGATCGCATTCTCTCTGTAAAGATGGCCACTTTAGTAAAAAAAGTTGATCAAGACAGACGATTTCAACCAAAACAATAATTTCTCAGGTGAAATTTAACAATGTATGTTTAACTACCAACCAACTTCCATGCAACATGTATGGCCACCTATGGTGTGCACACAAGGAAAGCTACAGTCGCGGATAACACCTCCCCTGTGAAAAATGAAATCAGGAACAGCAGGGATTAAAATGATCAAATTACAACTTTTACTGAATCTTTTCCCACAAATGTATATCAATCTGCTCAGCTCGTCCTGCTCTATAACACGGTGCCTGCAGATTGCCCTGCATTTCGTGGCGACAGGTCCTCTTCAACCTCAGGGAGGATCATTTAACCTCTGCAATACAGAACACTGTATCTGTTCTCAACTCCGATTTACTAATTACTTCCCATTAAAGAAAGAAGGTGTAAAACACTGACTCGTCATCAATAGGTCTATAGAGGAGGGAAGGATTGGGTCCTTTTGCATCATTTTTCCAACAGGTAGGAATATTTCTGCGTGCCTACACAAATACACTATTATATAAAATATACATAACCAAGCCTACTCCTCCTCGAGCATTGGATCAAGTTGTACAACTTGTATACGTAGAGTTTGCTAAGGGTGCATTTACACCAACAGGTTATCTGACCAATAGTTGGGGTGTAACAAAAGATCTGTGTGTGAATGGCCATCTGACCAATGATTGGTCAGATAATCTGTCGGTGTAAATGCTCTCTTAGGCTCCTCACTGTGAGCAGAGGAAGTTTGACTGACTTTTTTATGTTATGGTTATGGACTATAAAGCGATGAACTATATAAAATAACAGCAGCACCGCATGATCACAGAGGCACAAAAGCGGATAGTATTCATACACCGTCACAAACTTCTGCCAAGAACATTCCACCGCAACAAACCCTATTAAATTGCAACAGAAAAAGGTAGATGATGACAACAATTCTGAAGATGTGAAGAGGGCTTTTCAATACATGTCCTCCAGGTGTAAGGCTGGGTTTACCCCAGGTAATCTAGCCCCCCCTCAAAAAAAATAAAAAATGAAAAAAAATAAAAATAACAGGCTTTCATTGAAACAGACCAGCGTGTGCGTGCACTTACAATAACATAAGGCAATTAGACTGGGGTCAACAGAAATGCATTTTTTTCTGCTAGGAAATAAAACTATATTAAGTCCAATACACATTCAAATTACCGAATAGCTTCCAAGCAGCGGCGATACAACCCGTACATAATCCTAATAAAAATAGCTATCCCCTATGAAGGATCATATAGCAACATGAATGTGCTGCGTACACTGAAAGTGTCAGCGGGAGCGCCGAGCCAAACATTCCCCAAAGCCAACACATGGCTCAAAAGGCTGCATTGTTTAAATGGAGAAACGTCCCTGTGACCGAGGATCAGCGATTCCCCTTCAAAGGGCACCAGCTTTTGTTTGAGATAATTCCAGCATTACTAGATCGGAGACAACTGAACTCTCAAACAGGGATGCAATGCAACCAAAAGTGTCACAGTCAGGGGACTACGATGGAGTCGCAACCATATATACAAGAGAAACGTACACAACAAGTGGGCTGGCAGCTACCCTACTTAGAAGTCATAAACTGCAACCATTCATATAGGTGAACAAAAGAAACCTGCACAGAAAATAGACTTGGGACTGCATTTCCAATGACGGTACAAGACATCTGGAAAGAACACCAGA
The DNA here is from genome assembly GCA_033119425.1 of Bufotes viridis. Lineage (NCBI taxonomy): Eukaryota > Metazoa > Chordata > Amphibia > Anura > Bufonidae > Bufotes > Bufotes viridis. Next base: position 235,750,220 of record CM065591.1, on the reverse strand, counting down.
GAACGTGACACCAACCTTCAAGCACAGAGCATCAGCAATGGGTATCCTCTCCTCTTGCCAGCTACACCCCAGATGCCAGCTGCCACACCAGCTAATAGGTTATCATACCAACGCCTCCTCTCCACCTCTCTGGATTGAATTTCTTGAAGCCCCCAGGAAAGCAGAGGGGAGGAGATGAATTTATTCCTGAAACCTTGTGGATGATGAAGAAGAAGTCTCTTCCATGCACTCTCTGGAGTCCTTCTTCACACTATCTAGCCGCAATACAGTCCCCTTCCAGCTATTGTCCTGCTGCTTTATTTTCCATACTATGGGAATATTTTACAGGAATACAAAAGAGGATCCAGCGCGAGACAGTGTTATGGAGGAGTAAGGGGCGTATCAAAGTGGGGGAGGTGGCTGAGGAGGCTTTGTTTACGATGGATAAAGGAGGGTTTATTTATTTGGATGGAGTTCAGGCTCAGCTGTAACCTGCAGTCCCCAGAGAGGTGGAAGAGGCATGCAGCACCATGATGGATTGGTGGCAGACGGCACATGGCGGCGACAGGCAAATCCATCACATATTAATATATCAAGACATGACATATTCCGGGGTCTTCATCTTCTCAGAAACTTGCAGTAGCTTCAGTATGCAAGGACAAAACACTAGCGTCACAATAAGAGTAAGGGTGATGCAAATACGGGCTACGAGCATCCCGCACTTTCCACAGGTCACCTTGTCTGTAAAACGGACAAGAGCAGGACGCGTTTTATAGTCTGCGGAATGGCAGTGTTGTGTATGCATTCTTTGTGGGCACATCTGTATACCATCTGCTAAGATCTGAAGCTGACCTGGAAATACATTCATGAATTGTCCAATGGTGTAAAGTTCACTTAATGGAATTTCCAGGACCCAATATTAATTACCCATCTTCAGTTCAGGTCGTCAATATCCATTCGCCGGGGTCCAACGCCAGGCGCCTCCACCAATCAGCTATAGTTTCCGCCTACGCTGGAAACTATGCAGTGGACAGGGTGCTCCATCCGGTGTGTAGTTTCCGGTGCTGGTGTATTATAGCTCAGTTTACTTGGTGGTGTAAAAATGCTAAGAAATAAATTACAATTTTGCCACAAAAACTTGCTACTTTTGTATTGTACACCAGAAATCTGACCTAGAAAAATGACACACTTCCCAGAGTCTTCTCTGTTCTAATCCACTCTGGGCTTTGCTTTCAAAAAACCTGAACAAGACAACCCAGCTGTACCTGTCAGTGGTTTTAATGTTAAAGGGGTTGGCCATCTATTGGGGTTTTTTGGCAACACCTTCCCCCTTTCCTGGGCAGACCTGCAAAGGGAAGCATACTTACCTGCTCCCCGACCCGGGTTCCTTCACCTCAGCTGCCTCACTTAGGTCCCCTGCTGTCAGAAGCTGCTTTGACACTGCTGCAGCCAATCTCTGGCTGCAGCTGTGACCTCCCCATCCCGTAACAAATTAACATGACACAAGAGGGGCAGCGGGTCAAAGCAGATGTTAAAAAAGGTGGTCAACCACATTAAGGCTGATCAGAATATATAAAGACACAGTCACATGTGGAGTTAACTACGGTATCACAACAAAATTAGATGTTCAATCTTTCCCAGCAACCTACTGTAGCGGGAAGGGATGACATGAGGCGACATCCCACAATGTGACATGTTGACGGACCAAACAAATCCTAAGCAGATTGGGGAGATTTAGAGAGAACCTCGGCTAATAAATGTATGTTCTGTCAGGGGCTTCAGACTCGTGTAAAATAGCCAGACAAAATATCTCAGAACAGAAAAAACTGGTGTGGGCCACAGCCTCTCTAAAGCCATATCTAACATGGCTTCCTTATTGTCCATCCTGGTCAAACTCATAACGTGCACACAACAAACTATATACCTTCAGTTAAACACTTCGTCCATCAACTCCTATTCTACCAAAGAAATATTGTAATATATTATATATATATATATATATATATATATATATATATATATACACACACACACATTATATATATATATATATACACACACACACATTTTATATATATATATATATATATATATATATATATATATATATATATATATATATATATATATACACACATACATACATACATACATACATACACATACACACACACACACACCGTGCATGGATCTCTGAACCTGCCCCTCCGGCACATCGCTTCCTCAACAGGAAATAAACTGTTGCACGATGTGTATAATCTTGTGACATCAACTTCTGCAAGACAAGGGTCTCTCGGTGACACCGTCCGGAGACTTCAAAGCATCTAAAAGACCCTAGGTTTCTCCTAGAGCAGGGATGCCCAACCTGTGGCTCTCCAGCTCTTGTAAAACTACAACTGTAGGCAGTTTAGACATGCTGGGAGTTGTAGTTTTGCAACAGCTGGAGGGCCACAGGTTGGCCATCCCTGTCCTAGACGATTATACCAGCACGGACCGCATACAGTGATACGCTGGGAAGAGAAGGTCACAGTAAGGCTACTTTCACACTTGCGCTGTTAATTCCGGCAGAGGATCTCAGTACCAGAAATAAACAAATCCGTTTTGATTTTGCACATCCGGATGCCTCCGTTCCATTAGAATGTGGTGGTGCAAAATCTAAATGGAAAAATGGATCAGACACTAAATACATTAAAAGTCAATGAGTGACAAATCTATTAAGAAAAAAAAAAAACACGGATCAGTGACTATTGACTTACATTGTTTTCAGTGCCGGATCCGTTTTTATGACCGGACACAAAACTGCAGCGGTTTTGTGTCCGGTCACGAAACATAATGCTGCCGGAACGGAAGACATCCTGATGCGTCCTGAACTGAACTCTTTCCATTTGGAATGCATGAGGACTAAACGGAATTGTTTTTTGTATTGAGATTCTCCGCGAAATTGAGAGTTACCTTACAGCAATATTAACAGAAGAGTCCAACAGGTCATTTAGAAAGAAGCAGGAAGAAACCAAAAAAATCATCATTATTATTCATTTGGCCCAAATTGGCCAAAAGTCAGGGGATGTAATGTAGCTGTCACAAGACATACTCCGGTCACACATGTAGGGTTGCACCGGGTATCAAATTATCAATACCCAATGGATACTTTTGTATCTGGATCCATACGATACCAGGATTTACCAATTACTGATACTGGACTGTGCTATTACACAGCCTAGTATCAGAGAACATGGTGCTGCTCTCAGCGCGTTCCATGTTCCCTCAGCAGCACAGTGGAGAAGGAGGGAGCAGGGAGAAACTGTGCCACCGCCACCAATGACAACAGAGAGGGGAGGGGCTGTGGCCACTGCGCCACCAATGAAGATAACCAACCTTTTAATACAAATGTAGGTGGCGGGAGCAGAATCACATACCCGGCCTCTATGACAAGGCGCTGAGATCTGCCGAACCGCAGGAACCGCCCTGAGGGATTAATTGACGGGGATCGCAGTGCCTTGTCATGGGTGCCGAGAATGTGATTCTGCCGCCACCCCTTGCCTACATTTGGTTAATTAAAGGTTAGTTAACTTCATTGGTGGCGCAGTGCCCACATATCGTGGACCCGCTGTTTGCGAGCCGCAATACGGCCACGTGCATGAGGCCTGAACAGGACCAGGGTTCTAGCCCCTAAGGAGGCCAATAGCTAGTAAATAAAAAGTAAAAATAATAAGAACATTAAGTTTAAATCCCCCCCTTTCCCAATTTCACATATAAACAATAAACATATTACATATCGCCACGTCCGAAAAGTCCTAACTATTAAAAAATATCTCCTTTGCTGTAAAATATATAAAAACAGCGTGATACGCCATTTTTTTTAGTCACCTTGTCCCCCCCCAAAAAATAGGACAGGGCCGGACATTCCATAAAATACGGAATGCATGCAGCTTTTTTGGCATTTTATTTTTTTGCGTGGTATCGAGTAACACAATACTTTTTTATGGTATCAAAATCAAATCAAAATTTTGGTATGGTGACAACTAGGGATGAGCGAATCGACTGTGGATGAAACATCCGAAGTCGATTCGCATAAAACTTTGTTTGAATACTGTACCGAGCGAGCGCTCCATACAGTATTAGAACGTATTGGCTCCGATGAGCAGAAGTTATTACTTCGCAAAGTCTTGTGAGACTTCGCATAATGACTTCAGATATTGATTTATACTGTAAAAAACCATTTCCCCAAGTCGATTCGCTCATCCCTAGTGACAACCCTACACACGTGGATATTTCCCATGTGAATCAATCAGCTTTCAATTTCCCAAAGTGTCTCTGGAACATGAGAGATGGAATCTGATTGGTTACTTCATATGGGAAATACCACATTTTATTGTGGCTTTACGATCTTAAGAAATTCAATAGGTCATCAATATCAGATTGGGGGCTGAACTGCAGTACCCCAGCATGGCCACCAGTGGATGGGACCTTCAGTCTCCAGCTCCATCCACGGTTTCCAATGCTGGTGGCTGCTGGAAAGAGCAGATCACTGATCTGATATTGATCAATATCTGAAGGGTGGAAACCCCCTTTAAGGGTAATTTCACACTAGCGTTATTCTTTTCCGGTATTGAAATCCAGTAAGGGGTCTCAATACCAGAAAAAAACGCTTCCGTTTTGTCCCAATGCATTCTGAATGGAAAGCAATCTGCTCAGTATGCATCAAGACTTGACCGGACAAAATAGCTTGCTCCGGTATTTCTTCTGGCCAAAATTCCGGAAAATTGCCGCATCGCCGGTCTGCGCATGCGCAGTTCTTTCTGGCTTTGAAAAAATTAAATACCGGATCTTTTATTCTGGATGATACAGGAAAGTCTACTGGATCTGGAAAAAAACTGCTTTCCGTTTGTACACGGTTTGCCGTTGCCGGAACTGCCTGCCGGATACAAACAACGCTAGTACCCTATTTTTTTTAATTAGAGATGAGTAAATCAAATTCATTCAAAATCTATCTCCCGGAGCACCAAGGGGCTGGCCCCACTACTCAAGACACTGCCCTAAGACCCCCAGATATCTGGACTGGCCCTGTCAATCACTGGGTACACCCGGAAGTGGAGGAGGTGCTCCGACCTGAACAAATTCGATTTGATCGAATCCATTCACTCATCTCCATTTTTGATAAATCTCTCAGTCTTTCCCAAACGAGACCAGCGCCATTATTAACGCCCACACAGTGTTGCTTTTCCATTCTGTCGTACAAGGGTATGTTCACACAGTAGAATTTCTGTAAACACTCCACGCTGAAACCTCTGTACCATTGTTTTTAATGGTTATCTGCATCGTCAGGTGACTTTGAGAAAATGGTAATGATACAAAGTAGTAAGCAGCACTACAAATCCCATCATGGGATAAAACAAACCAGTGATCCCGGTACCTAATAATCGGGTCCAGACAGTGGGGCCCGCGGAGAAAAGGTCCAGGCTAGGCATCCCTCCAGAGAACAAATTAATAAGGATATCCACAGCACTCTACAGTTTGCGCAAAAAAATAAAAAAACTTACTTTTTATTCCATCAGCAACATACAATGCTTGATAAAGACGTCCAAGTCGAAAACGCCTCATTGTATACTGTTGATGGAATAAAAAGCTGTGGCTATCCTTATTAATTTGCTTTGTGAAAATGGTGTCGGATTTATGATACGTGCGTCAGCCCCACTGGAGGGGGTCAATATATGTGCCAATACACAGCAGTCTGAACTGCAAATGGTAAGGTAGCTTACTGTGTGAACACAGCCTATAAATAAAGCATTTCTTTCACAGATTTTTAATGAATCCTGTCCACTTGTTGATGCACATGAGAAGACGGCGCAGTGGGAGAGCTTAGTACACCAAGGCTCCACATAAGCCTAGCCAGTCTTTATTACTGGGCTTCTTCGCCCTATCAGTAGCCATATTACGGCAGGTCTAGCGATAAAACACAAGGGGCGGGAAAGCAGCAGGAGCAGTCACAGCACACGGAACAGCATCACCTCACACACACCAGTACATACGGGTATCAGAATTGGGCCCCGGTTTGCCGCGCTTCGCTGTAGCCCACGTGATCTCCGCACCTCTACCTCCGCCGCCAAGCAACGAGCGATTCGCGCCCCCGGCCAGTAAACACTGGAGTAGACGCTTATTGGCCGGGGGTCTTTACTAGAGGGGCGTTACTACCGAGCCATTTTGTGAAGCGAAGGCGTGCATAACAGCGGAGGGGTGGGAGGTTTGAGATTACCTGCAACAGCTATGTTTATTGGGGGGGGGGACCTATATATAGAGAGACATTGGCTTGTGTGAAGGGGGCTTCATGCTATCAGCCATGTTGAGAAACATTCACTCCCACGTAAACATGTCAGTGTTCAGGTGGCTGCATGAGCAGCAGGTTAATCTCCGCCAGCCCGGAGCTTGTCCTCTACTGCCGCCACTCGGAGACTCTAGGAACTGCACCGCCTAAGCGTTATCTATGGGATCTGGCGCCATTATACAGTCAGCTGGTAAATCGTCACGCGATATGACCATTGTGTACGTGTAATGAGCAAAGATGAAGTACTCACCAGCAGCAGGGCAGGTTCAGGGCACAGGATATTGGGTCAGGACAGGTGCATGAAAAGACAAAAACATATGGTTAATACAAATATTCCTCACAAAGATGTAACAGCAGGAGAGTCCTTATACATACATGATGTTTTTGTGGTAAAAAAAAACCCTTCAAACACTTTTTAGCCCACCGGTGTTTGGTTAGTAAAAAGACAAAACGCTTAAAGATCAGCACCGAATCCACGTCTTTTTTTTTTTTTTTTTTTGGGAGGCTGTTTTGGAGCAGATTTTAAGGCAGAAACATTACAGAATCAGTGCCAAAAAATTCAGTGTGAACTGACCCTGGCTGACTTTTTACACTAGTTTTACATTCTCCCTACACTGCTGTAAGATTCAGCTAATTAGGCGCATGTATGACAATGTGCCTGCCATAAAAACTACTGGAGCTTCCAGGAGTAAATGTTAGTACATTTTTCAGATCCACCGACATATTCCAATTCTGCCCACAGGGTAAAACTGGCCAAGCGACTAAATATTGCCGCATCCCCAGTCAAAAAGAAAAAAGACTAGCAATGTTTTTATGACCAAGTTCCTCAGAGGGGTTCTCTAGGAATTAAGAAAATGAAATAAAATATTACTTTATTATAAATATATTCGTAAATACCATACATTTCATTAGTTATGATGACTCGTTTTGTCTAGGGAGCAATCATCAGGGGAAATAAAATGGCCGCCATCCTATTAGTACACACAAAACCAGTCCTAATCACACAGCAGGACAATTTAATTCACAACACTGAGGTAAAGAGCTGCCTCAGCCTCCTGTCCTACTTGTCAGGGATGATGACCTTGAATACAGCTGATAAAATCTTCAGCTCAATCTCTGTAGGAATGGAGTTCATGAGGAGACATGAACTTGTCCTCCTGTGCGATTAGGACAGGTTGTGTGTGTACTAATAGGATGGCGGCCATTTTATTTCTCCTAATGAAAGGTATTTCGGAATATATTTATAATAAAGTAATATTTAAGCATTTTTAGTAATTTGGTTTTCTTAATTCCCGGAGAACCCCTTTAACCCCTTATGGACCGGGCTCATTTTCACCTTAAGGACCAGGCCATTTTTTGCAAATCTGACCAGTGTCACTTTATGTGTGAATAACTTTAAAATGCTTTTACTTATCCAGGCTATTCTGAGATAGTTTTTTCGTCACATATTGTACTTCATGACAGTGGTAAAATGGATTTAAAAAAATTCATTTTTATTTAAAAAAAATAAATACCAAATTTCAATTTCTCTACTTGTATAATACATAGTACTACCTCCAAAAATAATTACTTTACATTCCCCATATGTCTACTTCATGTTTGGATCATTTTGGGAATGCAATTTTATTTTTTGGGGACGTTACAAGGCTTAGAAGTTTAGAAGTAAATCTTAAAATTTTTCAGAAATTTTCAAATATCCACTTTTTAAGGACCAGTTCAGGTCTGAAGTCCCTTTGTGAGGCTTACATAATAGAAACCACCCAAAAATGACCCCATTCTATAAACTACACCCCTCAAAGTATTCAAAACTGATTTTACAAACTTTGTTAACCCTTTAGGTGTTCCACAAGAGTTATTGGAAAACGGAAATTAAATTTAAACATTTCTATTTTTTGGGCAAATTTTCCATTTTAATCTATTTTTTCCAGTAACAAAGCAAGAGTTAACAGCCAAGCAAAACTGTATTTATTGCCCCGATTCTGAAGTTTGCAGAAACACCCCATATGTGGTCGTTAACTGCTGTACAGGCACATGGCAGGGCGCAGAAGGAAGAGAACGTCATATGGTTTTTGGAAGGCAGATTTTGCTGGATTGTTTTTTTTGACACCATGTACCATTTGAAGACCCCTGATGCACCTCTGCAGTAGAAACTCTAAAAACGTGACCCCATTTTGGAAACTAAGAGATAAGGTGGTAGTTTTGTTGCGACTATTTTAGGGTAAATATGATTTTTGGTTGCTCTATATTACACTTTTTTTGAGGCAAGGTAAGAAATAGAAATTCTGAAATGTCATCTCCATTTGCCAATAACTGTTGTGAAACACCTAAAAGGTTAACAAAGTTTGTAAAATCAGTTTTGAATACCTTGAGGGGTGTAGTTTCTTAGATGGGGGTCACTTTTTTGGAGTTTCTACTGTAGGGGTGCATCGGGGGACTTCAAATGGGACATGGTGTCAAAAATCCAGTCCAGCAAAATCTGCCTTCCAAAAACCATATGGCGTTCCCTTCCTTCTGTGCCCTGCCGTTTGGCCATACAGCAGTTTACGACCACATATGGGGTGTTTCTGCAAACTAGAGAATCGGGGCAATATATATTGAGTTTTGTTTGGCTGTACACCCTTGCTTTGTTACTGGAAAAATGGATTAAAATGGAAAATTAGCAAAAAAGCTGTTTTGGGACAGTTTTTATTTTTGATATTTATATCGTTGATCTGACAGGTTAGATCTATTTCTATAGAGCAGGTTGTTACGGACGCGACAATACCAAATATGACTACTTTTTGGGGGGGTTTTATTTAAGTTTTACATAATAAAGCATTTTTAACAAAATTATTTTTTAGTGTCTCTACATTCTGAAAGATATATATATATATATATATATATATATATATATATATATTTTTTTTTTGGGCGACTGTCTTATGTAGGGGCTCATTGTTTGCGGGATGAGATGTCGGTTTGATTGTCACTATCTTGGGGTGCATATGACATTTTGGTCGCTTGCTATTACACTTTTTGTGATGTGACAAAAATGGCTTTTGACACCGTATTTGTATTATTTTTTTTGCTATGTTCACCTGAGGGGTTAGGTCTTGTGATATTTTTATAGAGCAGGTTTTTACAGATGTGGCGATACATAATATGTATACTTTTTATTTATTTATTTAAGTTTTACACAATGATATCATTTTTGAAACAAAAAAAAAATCATGTTTTAATATCTCCATAGTCTGAGAGACATATTTTTTTTATTTATTTGGGCGATTGTCCTATGTAGAGGCTAATTATATGCGGGACGAGATGAGATAGCGGTTTGAGTGGTACTATTTTCGGAGGCATAAGCCTTTTTGATCGCTTGGTATTACACTTTTTGTGATGTAAGGTGACAAAATGGCTTTTTTGGCACAGTTTTTATTTTTTTTGGTGTTCACCTGAGGGGTTAGTTAATGTGATTTTTATAGAGGAGGTTCTTACGGACGTGGCGATACACAATATGTATACTTTTTTATTTATTTTACTTTGACACAATAAAAGCATTTAACCCCTTCAGCCCCCCTAGCTTAAACACCCTTAATGACCAGACCACTTTTTACAATTCCGCACTACACTACTTTCACCGTTTATTGCTCCACCATACAACTTACCATCCAAATGAATTTTACCTCCTTTTCTTCTCACTAATAGAGCTTTCATTTGGTGGTATTTCATTGTTGCTGAAATTTTTACTTTTTTTGCTATTAATCAAAAATTACCGAAATTTTTGCAAAAAAATGACATTTTTCACTTTCTGTTGTAAAATTTTAAAAAAAAAACTACATTTCTATATACATTTTTCTCTAAATTTATTGTTCTACATGTCTTTGATAAAAAAAAAAAGTCCAATAAGTGTATATTTATTGGTTTGGGTAAAAGTTATAGCGTTTACAAACTATGGTGCAAAAAAGTGAATTTCGGCATTTTGAAGCAGCTCTGACTTTCTGAGCGCCTGTCATGTTTCTTCAGGTGCTAGAATGCCAGGATAGTATAAATACCCCCCAAATCACACCATTTTAGATAGAAGACACCCCAAAGTATTCGCAGAGGGGCATGGTGAGTTCATGTATCATTTCATTTTTTTTCACAAGTTAGCGGAAAATGACACTTTCTGAGAAAAAAAAAAAAAAAAGTTTCAATTTCTTCCCAACTTCTGGCAAAAAAAAAAATAAAATCTCAGACGGACTCACTATGCCCCTCAGTGAATACCTTGGGGTGTCTACTTTCCGAAATGGAGTCATTTGTGGGGTGTGTTTACTGTTCTGGCATTTTGGGCGGGGCTAAATTGTGAGCAGCCCTGTAAAACCTAAAGGTACTCGTTGGAATTTGGGCCCCTTTGCGCACCCAGGCTGCAAAAACGTGTCACTCATGTGGTATCGCCGTACTCAGGAGAAGTAGGGCAATGTGTTTTGGGGTGTATTTTTACATATACCCATGTTGGGTGAGAGAAATATCTCTGTAAATTGTCAACTTTGTATAAAAAATTTTAAAAGTTGTCGTTTACAGAGATATTTTTCACACAAAGTATGGGTATATATAAAAATACACCCCAAAACACATTGCCCTACTTCTCCTGAGTACGGCGATACCACATGGGTGTCACTTTTTTGCAGCCAAGATGCGCAAAGGGGCCCTAAAACCAATGAGTACCTTTAGGATTTCACAGGGCATTTTTACGCATTTGGATTCCAGACTGTTAAATTTAATTTTTTGTCACAAGTTAGTGGAATATGAGACTTTGTAAAAAACAAAAAACAAAACAATTTCCGCTGACTTGTGCCAAAAAATTAAAATTCTGTGGACTCACCATGCCCCTCACGGAATACCTTGGGGTGTCTTCTTTCCAAAATGGGGTCACATGTGGGGTATTTATACTCACCTGGCATTTTAGGGGCCCCTAAAGTGTGAGAATCCAAATGCATAAAAATGCCCTGTGAAATCCTAAAGGTACTCATTGGTTTTAGGGCCCCTTTGCGCACCCAGGCTGCAAAAAAGTGTCACTCATGTGGTATCGCCGTACTCAGGAGAAGTGGGGCAATGTGTTTTGGGGTGTATTTTTACATATACCCATGCTGCGTGTGAGAAATATCGCTGTAAACGACAACTTTTTACATTTTTTTATTCAAAGTTGTCAATTTACAGAGATATTTCTCTCACCCAGCATGGGTATATGTAAAAATACACACCAAAACACATTGCCCTACTTCTCCTGAGTACGGCGATACCACATGAGTGACACTTTTGCAGCCAAGATGCGCAAAGGGGCCCTAAAACCAATGAGTACCTTTAGGAGGGCATTTTACGCATTTTCTTCTCACGCTTTAGGGCCCCTAAAATGCCAGGGCAGTATAAATACCCCACATGTGACCCCATTTTGGAAAGAAGACACCCCAAGGTATTCCATGAGGGACATGGCGAGTTCATAGAAGATTTTTTTTTTGGCACAAGTTAGTGGAAATTGATTTTGTATTGTTTTTTCTCACAAAGTCTCCCTTTCCGCTAACTTTTGACAAAAAGTTAAATTTTTCATGGACTCATTATGCCCCTCAGCGAATACCTTGGGGTGTCTTCTTTGCAAAATGGGGTCACATGTGGGGTATTTATACTGCCCTGGCATTTTAGGGGACCTAAAGCGCGAGAAGAAAAATGCGTAAAAACGCCCTCCTAAAAGGTACTCGTTGGAATTTGGGCCCCTTTGCGCATCTTGGTTGCAAAAAAGTGTCACACATGTGGTATCGCCGTACTCAGGAGAAGTAGGGCAATGTGTTTTGGGGTGTATTTTTACATATACCCATACTGTGTGTGAGAAATATCACTGTAAATTGGCAACTTTGAATAAAAAAATTTAAAAAGTTGTCGTTTACAGCGATATTTCTCACAACCAGCATGGGTATATGTAAAAATACACCCCAAAACACATTGCCCCACTTCTCCTGAGTACGGCCATACCACATGAGTGACACTTTTTTGCAGCCAAGATGCGCAAAGGGGCCCTAAAACCAATGAGTACCTTCAGGATTTCACAGGCCATTTTTACGCATTTGGATTCTCACGCTTTAGGGCCCCTAAAATGCCAGGGCAGTATAAATACCCCACAAGTGACCCCATTGTGGAAAGAAGACACCCCAAGGTATTCTGTGAGGGGCATGGCGAGTTCACAGAAAAAAAAAAAATTGGCACAAGTTAGCGGAAATAGATTTTTTTTTTTTTTTACAGTCTCATATTCCACTAACTTGTGACAAAAAATAAAATTTTTCATGAACTCACCATACCCCTCACGGAATACCTTGGGGTGTCTTCTTTCTAAAATGGGGTCACATGTGAGGTGTTTGTACTGCTCTGGCATTTGAGGGTCTCCGCAATCATTACACGTATGGCCAGCATTAGGAGTTTCTGCGATTCTCCTTATATTGAGCATACGGGTAATGAGATTTTTTTTTTCCGTTCAGCCTCTGCGCTGAAAAAAAAAAAAAAAAATGAACGGCACAGATTTTTTCATTCGCATCGGTCAATGTGGATGAAAAAATCTTTGCCAAAATCAGTGACTGCGGTGCGGTGGGCGCTAACTACCTAACAAGTAGCTAACTAGCTGGCGGTGATAAGGGACCCTTATGCCCCATTCACACGTCCGCAATTCTGTTTGCGGAACGGAATTGCGGACCCATTCATTTCTATGGGGACAGACTTTGTCCCGCTCGGATCCGCGCTTCCGGGTCTGCACTTCCGTTCCGCAAAAATATAGAACATGTCCTATTCTTGTCCGCAATTGGACAAGGAATCGGACAAGAAAAAGCATTTTCTATATAGTTCTAGCAATGTGCGGATCTGCAAAATGCAGAAAGCACATTGCCGGTGTCCGTGTTTTGAGGATCTGTGGATCCGCGGATCCACGGATCCGCAAAACACATATGGACGTCTGAATGGAGCCTTACAAGGGGTTTGATCAATGACAGGGGGGTGATCAGGGGGTCTAGATTGGGTGATCAAGGGGTTAATTGGTGACGGGGGGGGGGGGTTAGTGTAGTGTTTGGTGCAACTTTACATAGTTACCTGGTCCTCTGGTGGTCGATCCCAGCAAATGGGACCACCAGAGGACCAGGTAGCAGGTATATCAGACGCTGTTCACAAAACAGCGTCTGATATACTTGTTTGATGCGATTTATATCGCATCTACAGCCTGCCAGCGATTGATCATCGCTGGCAGGCTGTAGTACAACTCTTCAGACGCGCGACGCTGTGAACGCGTGCGCGCACGTTCACAGGAAGTCTCGCGTCTCGCGAGATGACGCGCCGCCGCGTCCGATCAGAAGAACAGGACCGCCCACAGGACGCAATCCTGCGTACGGCGGTCCTAAAGAAGTTAAAAAAAAAAATAATACAAATTTTGTGTTTACATAGTCAGAGCCATATTTTTTTCTTTTTGGCGATTGTCTCATCTAGGGGCTCATTTTTTGCGGGATGAGGTGACTGTTTTTGGCGTACATACGACTTTTTTGATCACTTATTACCTTTTTGGGGAAGTAAGGTGGGCAAAATTTCAATTTCATCATAGTTTTTATTTTAATTTTTTTATGGCGTTTACCGTGCGGGAAAAGTAACATGAACGTTTCATAGATCAGGTCATTACAGACGCAGTAATATCAAACATGTAGTGTAGTGCATTTTAATTTTTTTTTAATCAGTGATAAAAAAAATTCACTTTTTTTAATACAGTACAGTACACTATATAGTGCCATGGTAACCATCAACCACTGCCAGAACAGAGCAGCAGGTGATGGGGAGGGGCCCCCCTACCTCTGTGATCCTGTCAAGAATCGGGGGCTGAAATAGCACAGCAGACACCGATGGGCGAGGGAGGGAGGTCCCTCCCTGTTAACCCCTTCCATACAGCGGTCCCTACGGACCGCGGCATGGAAGGGGTTAAACGGCTGACATCTGTGTCAGATGTCAACCATCTCAAGCAGTGTGTCAGCAATGTGCCCTCTGCTAGGCCATCCTGGAAATGAGAGGGGGGCGGGCGGGGGATCCCGCTGGCACAGCACAATGAGGGATGAGGGCTGCAGGGAGGGCGGGGGTGGGCGTTAAAAATAAAAAAGTTATTTTCAAGTTTCTGATCCCTGAGAAACTTCTGAAAGCACTGCAAACAGCAGGTCTGAATTGACCTGTGGTTTGCTGGGATCGCCGATATGGGAGGGTCAAAACATTGGGGGGGGGGGGGGGGAACGCCATGGGCTTCAGCATGCTGCATTTTTGAAAAAAAGCCAGGAAGACAAAAAATTCCACACAATTCCTGCTTTTCATATTTCCCATAGATCTTCAGCTTTTTTACCACAAAGAAATGCTACTAAAACACAAGTACACAAAGAGACCAGCAAAAATCTTTGTTCGCGTCAACAATTTACTGATAACCCATTCATTTTTTTTTTTATTGATTTATATTTTTTACAAAAACTAGATCAGAGATATACACCTTCCCCAATCCCTTATTTGATAAAGAATATAACTCAGTCACGTAGGCCGTTCTATCGCTCTGCGAATAAACACTGCGGCGATTGTCTGCCACACATGGCCACAATATCCGCATTATAAAGCCACAAGCAGCTTTACAATGAATACCAAACATACCTGCAGTAAATCCTAAAGTCTGGCAGATTTTTTTCTGGAATGTGTGAATAGCATGTCAAAAACAACATTCACATGCATGGCGGTATTTGCCATGTGAACCAACTTACAGTAACAGCTTCGTAAAGTAAAGCAATCATTGATTTGTAGGGAACTTTATCATTTCTGACTGGTCAACATGTGACATCTGGCTGTGGCAATTCTTGGTCCCTCCCTCCCCCCAGAAAATACAGATTTACTAATGCTGAAGATATTAGACTGCCAGATTATGGCTCATGTGCGCTGTGTAATAGCAATCTGCCACCGGCACTCCTCAGTCCTGCATGGGGACGTATGGTGGCATAGTGATCGCTCCTCCCAATGCTGCGGAGGACATCGCTGCACGTAATAGCAGAGGTGATCTCTACCAGATATCTGACAATCAATGGGGCCACAAAAAAATGCAGACAGCACACCATGTACTGTCCACATCCATATGTCTGTCCCACACATACACAACAAAAGGTTTCTACAGCCGGGCAGGGCCTAAGATGTATTCCACTTCCGGCATAAAATTCTGTCTCAAAGTGATGGTCCTTTTACAGGCTGATGTTTCAGGAAATCATTGCGAATAAACCAAACATTGCCGATAATTGCCTGATTGCTAGCGGGATGAAGCTGTATATACTGTACATGTGGCAATCATCTCCACTGTATGGGGATGAGCGATCACTTGTCTCCATAGAAAATGAGGCAACAAATCCCTGTTTATACAGGATGCTCTGCTGCCCAGAAACAATGATTTTTGATGCGGGATAAAGAACGCGATCACCTGATAAACAATTGTTTGCTCATCCATCAGGTGATCGCTGGCACCTTTTATGCAACCCAATAATCGGGAACAAGCGTTTCTACAAACTCACATCCCCAATAAGTGGCCTGTAAAAGGACCTTAAGCCGACCAATAGTTGGTATAGAGTCAAATGGGGTCATTTAGTAAGACTTAAAATCCCTTGCACTGGCGCATGATACACCCAAGTTATATAGAGGCGCTGGCCTCTACATAACTTAGGCGCATCCACAACCAGCCTAAGGCTAGGTCTACATGACACATGGGGTACAACTACACAGATATGTCGTGCAACAATTTTTATAATGGTAGACTATGGTGTCGCACTGCGACGTGACAGTTGCAGAAAAATCACTTTCTAATGGATTTTTTGCGACTGTCGTGTCGCAGTCGCAGCATGTCACAATGCGACACCAAAATTGTTGCGCAACATTAATGCGACAAAATGTCACCGTGTAGACCTAGTCTAAATCTCTACTAGCAAGAGAGGCGTAGAAGATGATAAATTAAACGGGCCCACCGGCCCGACCCCTTCCCCACTCACGCCACACTGTTTATTGTTTAGAACTGGTGTACGTGACGTGGATGGAGAAGATGCCGCAGATTCGGTCGCAAATAAATAAATAGCCACCAAAGTGTTTATCCCTGCATCAGATTTATCATTCAGTCCAAGCCACTACACTGCAGGTCTAGACAGCCTTAAGGTCCATTCACACGTCCGCAAAATGGGCCCGCATCCGTTCCGCAATTTTGCAGAACGGGTGCAGACCCATTAATTTCCAATAGGGACGGAAAAGATGCGGACAGTACACTATGTGTTAAAAGGAAGGAAATCCGACACTCAAAATTGATGAAGTCGTAGGTTCCTTTATTTGGTCATGCGATATATCAGGTACAGAATGATTCAAAACCAGTGATGCCCTTGTCAGTCTACGGGTTTCAAACGACAACGTTCTTATTCATGACTAAGGAGTGTTCTGAAGTTACCACTTATGTAAGAGTGAAAAGGAAAAACCTCCCACCTCCTCTCCTGGGCACTCCCGCAGGAGTGGGGTGATTTGAAATCATTACTAGTGGCAACCAGTTGGGATGCCCGCCCACCGGTAACGTTCAAGAGCAGTGCCGACCATTTTTACAATATACTAGTGGCAACTGACTGAAAACTCCCAGGTGCTGATTTTAACCCCATACATCACACAATTTATTTTCTATGTGGATAAAATACAAAGAGAGAAATATATTTATTTAACTATCATAATAAAAATCCAGATTAAAATAAAAAATTGCTTATGTGTGTAATTAAAAAATGTATATATGGACTAGCAGGCAGAATCCTGGCCGTTCCGTACATATATCCTTCTGTTTTTCTGGGCATCATAAAAAAAACACCTCTATATGCCCAATGAGATAAATAAACACAATAAGGTAAAAGGAAAAAATTCCAAAAGGAAAAACAAAAAGGAGCCATATGCACTACACAGCATGTGTATATTGGTTTTCATGGTTAAATAACCGCTTGGTCTGCCTGACCGTCCATATACACAAGGGTCTTTTTTAAAACCAAGTAATGGCAGAAATTTGTCAATATAGAGACAAATATATATTCAATTAGCTGGAGATTTTTAATTAACAGAGGTCATTACAAAAAAAAAAAAAATCAACAAAAACGCAGAAACAAAAAAAAGAATTTTGCTCTTTGATGTGGATATAAATAGAGAAGGTGACAGAGAGGTCGCCAAGGTTGGCGCTCTTCTGGGGACCACCCTATAACCTCCTTCCAACAATTTGTAAAGGGCCTCATCCTCATAAAGGATGGAAATGCACTCTGCCACAGCTTGTTTCACCTGCTGAAACTGTCTGCTATAAGTGAGTATTAGTGTCGTCATAATACATTATGAACGGATCCGGTTGTTTTATGTCTTCTATAGCCATGACAGACACGTCTTGAACACCATTGAAAGTCAAAGGGGGTCGGATCCGTTTTCTATTTTGCCAGATTGTGTCAGAAAACGGATCCATCCCCATTGACCTACATTGTGTGCCAGGACGGATCCGTTTGGCTCTGCTTCGTCAGGCTGACAGCTGAACGCTGCAGGCAGTGTTTTGGTGTGGGCCTCCAGAGCGGAATGGAGACTGAACGGAGGCAAACTGATGCATTCTGAGCGGATCGTTTTCCATTCCGAATGCATTTGGGCAAAACGGATCCGTTTTGGACTGTTTGTGAGAGCCATGAACGGATCTCACGACAGAAAGCCAAAACGCCAGTGTGAAAGTAGCCCAAGCCGTAGTTACAACAAGGGAGGGCTCATTTTTTAAGGGGCCATCTGTAGTTTTTATTGATACCATGTTAGAATGGGAATGACTTCTTGATCACTTTTCATTCCATTTTTTGGGCTGGATGAAGTGATAAAAAAAAAAATAAAAATGGAGAATCATCAGTTTACACACAGATCTGCTGCACGGAAATGATGATTCTTGGTGCTGGACGAAATACACACTTACGTGAGTGTGACCGTTTGTTCGTTTCGTTCATCAGGTAATTGCTAGCATCTTTACATGGACCAATAAGCAGGAACGAGTGTTTCTACAAATGTTAATGGTCTGGGCAAAAAGACATTGGGGGGTGGGATTTATTAAAAGTAGTGCAAAGGAAAATGGCTTTGGAAAATGAAAGGATCGATTGGATTGGTTGCTATGAGCGACAAAGCCAGTTTTCCTTTGCTCCCCTAAAAGGTCACATCCTTTCAGGTTAACACTGGCTCAATAAACAAAATCGTATTGCTGATCCATAGTACAGCGCTGTATACGGTGCCTAGAATTTGATTGGTTACATTTCACAAAGTGTGAATGCGGCACCTACAATAAGTAGTTACATAGGCAGGTTGCAACAATGACCCATATATTAGGAATAGGAATGTACTGCAGATAAATTTGGAAAATCAAGTAGAGCAACTCCTTGGAGGCTATGATCAACTGACTGACTAGCAAGATTTTAAATACAAGGCTACTTTCACAATAGCGTTTTTGATGGATCCGTCATGGATCAGCAAAAACGCTTCCGTTCTGATAATACAACCATCTGCATCCGTTATAAACAGATCTGGTTGTATTATCTGTAACATGGCCAAGACGGATCCATCATGAACTCCATTGAAAGTCAATGGGAGACGGATCCATTTTCTATTGTGTCGGAGAAAACGGATTCGTTCCCACTGCCTTACATTGTGTGTCAGGACGGATCTGTCTTGCTCAGCAGCGTTATTTTGTCCACAATGGGGACACAACCAGACGGATGGAATGCATACTGGTGCACTTAGTTTTGTCCCCATTGACAATGAATGGGGAAAAAACCGAAACGTTTTCCCCCACTATTGAGATTCTATGCCGGACCCAGGACACATGTTTGCTGTGTCCCCTATAGAGTTGTTTCGGTACCAAAATTTTGATTCGGTATCGATACCATAAAAAAGTATTGCGATACTCGATACCATGCAAAAAAAAAAAAAATGCCAAAAAAAGCCGCGTGCATTCCTCATTTTATGGAACGTCCGGCCAATAATACAACAGTCCGATCCTATTTTTTTGGGGGGACAAGGCGACTGAAATAAAATGGCGAATTGTGCAGTTTTTCTTTTCTTTTTTTTTCCTTTATGGGCGTTCACCACTTAAGAGGATTTTTTTAATAGTTTGGACTTGAGACGTAGCAATATGTAATATTTTATTTATTGTTTATATATTTTATATGTAAAATTGGGAAAGGGGGTGATTTATACTTAATATTTTGGTGTACTTTTTTTTTTTACAGTTTATTTATTAACTTTTCCCCCCTTAGGGACTAGAACCTGGGATCTTTTCATCCTATTCACCCTGTTAGAGATCAGGCTGAATAGGATCTCACCCTCTCCCTGCCGCCCTGTGCACACAGCAGCAGGGAGCAGACTATGGCAGCCAGGACTTCAGTAGCGTCCTGGTTGCCATAGTAACCGATCGGAGCCCCAGCATTACACTGCTGGGGCTCCGATCACTGCCACTGCCACCAATGAGGAGGAGGTGAGGGGACCCTGTGGCCACTGCCACCAATGCTTTTATTACTGGGGGGAGGGAGGAATGGGGGCGCACTGGCCAATGTCTTTAATACTGAGGAGGGGCGACTGGCCACCAATGAGGAGTGACTTTACTATACAGATGCACTCAGAAGAGCTCATTGCCGGCACCTACCTGTGACCGGGCGCGATCCGCGGCAGTTAACCCCTCAGGTGCGGCACCTGAGGGGTTAACTGCCGCGGATCGCAGCGCCCGGTCACAGGCAGGTGCCGGCAATGAGCTTCTTCTGCCTGCATCTGTATACTAAAAGTCACTCCTCATTGGTGGCCAGTGACCCCGCCTCCTCCGCCCCTCTCGCTCTATTGGTGGAAGCAGCACAGGGGGAGGGAGAGACTGCCTCCTTCTCCCTGTGCTGCCGAGGAGAACATGGCCGTGCTGAGAGCGGCGCAGCCACGTTCTCTGATACTGGGCTGTGCAGTAGCGCAGCCCAGTATCGATAAAATACCAATCCTGGTATCGAGCTCGATACCAGAGAAAAATATCGATTGGGTATCGAAAACAACCCTAGTCCCCTATATGTCTTGTGGAAAACTGCAAACTGAACTTCTTATGGCTTGCTTTCAAAAGTGGCTTTCTTGCCACTCTTCCAAAAAGGCCAGATTTGTAGAGTGCACGACCAATAGTGGGAGAGATTCTCCCACCTGAGCTGTGGATCTCTGCATCTCCTCCAGAGAGACCATGGGCCTCTTGGCTGCTTCTCTAATTAGTGCTCTCCTTGAGGTGAACGGCCATTTCTTGGTAGGTTCGCAGTTGTAATATCCATTTTCAGATTGTGGATTGAACAGTGCTCCATGAGATGTTAAGAGCTTGGGATATTTTTTTTATATCCTAACCCTGCTTTACACTTACAACTTTATCCCTGACCTGTCTGTTGTGTTCCTTGGTTTTCATGATGCTGTTTGATCATTAATGTTCTCTAACAAACATCTGAGGCCTTTACAGAACAGCTGTAGTTATACTGAGAATACATTACACAAAGGTGGAAACTATTTACTAATTATATCAGAGTACAGGGGGCTGAAAATAAATGCACACCACACTTTCCAGATTGTTAATTTAGGAAAGATTTTAAAAATCATGTATCATTTT
This sequence comes from Bufotes viridis, assembly GCA_033119425.1. NCBI lineage: Eukaryota > Metazoa > Chordata > Amphibia > Anura > Bufonidae > Bufotes > Bufotes viridis. The sequence continues at coordinate 235,729,242 of CM065591.1, read as the reverse complement.
CTTTTCACTTCACACATTCTTGCTACTTTGCATTGGTCCATCACCTAAAATCCCGGAATTTTTTTTTTTGTGTAACGTGAAAAAAAAAAAAAAAGTGGAATTGTTAAGATTCTTTAAGGCACTGTATATCTAAATTCATAAATCACGACTGATTTGCCACTATAAGGCTATTTTCACACCTGTGGCTGGGTGTTCCAGCCGGCAGGTCTGGCGGATTCTCTGCATATTTGCAGGGTAACTGTCGAATCTCTGCCGGACTCCACTACAATCAATGGGGTCTGGTGGAAAGGTGGTGGTATCCAGCATGCTGGATCTGGAGTTCCCTGCCGCAGGTGTGAAACTAACCTAATTCCATCAAAGTCAATATTTATTCGCAACCCTTCAATCTATACCTAAAGGCAATTGAGCTATTTTAGACATTTCCGTCTGAGATCCATTATTTTAAACAGAAAAAAAAGCATGTATAACTGAGCACGGATGCCTAAAGATCCTTTTTTTTGTTTGTTTATTTTTCTGTTCTGATGGATCAGACAGAAAACTAAGGCCTCTTTCACACTCGCCGGAATGCACGCCGGATCCGGCACAACGCAAGTGAACTGAAAGCATTTGAAGACTGATCAGTCTTCAAAATGCTTTCAGTGTTACTATGGCAGCCAGGACACTACTAGCGTCCTGGTTGCCATAGTAGCAGTGGGGAGCGGGGGAGCGGCATACTTACATTCCGTGCGGCTCCCGGGGCGCTCCTGAATGACGTCAGAGCGCCCCGCGCGCATGGATCACGTGATCCATGCGATCACGTGATCTATGCACTGGGGCGTCCTGACGTCATCCTGGAGCGTCCCGGGAGCCGCACGGTATGTAAGTACTCTTTACTATGGCAACCAGGACTTTAGCGTCCTGGCTGCCATAGTAACCATTGACAAAAAGCCTTCAATGGGCATTAATTCTGGATCCGGCGTTACGGCATGTCTTCCGGATTTTTGGACGGAGACAAATCCGCAGCATGCTGCGCTTTTGTCAGCGTCCAAAAAACGTTGACATACTGAACGGAAGACATCCTGATGCATCCTGAACGGATTTCGCTCCATTCAGGATGCATGGGGATAATCCTGATCAATAGCTTTCCGTCCTAGAGACCCGAGGTCGGATCTCTAGGACGGAAAGCTAAAACGCTAGTGTGAAAGAGGCCTAAGCGCTGATGTGAACCCGGCATAAAGATCCATGCAGAATACCCATATAACGTGTCAAGCAAGAACTAAAAATGAAAATTACAACCCCTACCCCAACCTTGCATGGAAATACCAGGCACAGTGCCCATAAAATGAAGAACATATGACAAATATATCCTTTTTAGAGTTACGTTTACGCTACAGCTCTACAAAGGTTCCTATCCCCCTTTCCCACACCTCATTCATGATTGTATAGTCTGACATGTAGTTTGAGCTTCTAGCAGGATATGACTGGCTCAGTGGTTCAGGTATAGGACACCATCACACTGGAGCAAGAACCACGTCCATGCCTGTGACACAAAGGGGCCCTGCCAGCTTTGGCTCAAATAAAGGGACACTTCGATCAAAAAAATGATCATATACTAACAGCCAATATGGGAATATTCTGTGTATTGCCTTGGTGGATGGTTTTCTGGTTATACAGTCATTTTATGAAGTCATTCCATGTATTCTACTTCCTGATCTGGCTCTTTAACGTCCCCTTTTGTTTGGACTTTTAGCACGGCAGGCAGTCTCGCATAACTTTGTCATTCAGGCCATCACTGGGACCAGAAAGGGAAAGGGGGTGAGTGACTCAATTAGACCATCACACATTACACTATGTGCAATGCTCTTCTGTGGGCATCTTTATCTAGTCCTTTCAAGAGAGCAATAGGTACTGTTATCCCAATCCTAAACCTACTATTATAATTATTACTTTTCAGAGAACATCTTCCCCTCACAGCAACAGTAAACTGACAATGGGTTACCTATCTATATAGGATTTTTATCTCAGTGTTCACAGTCCTACTACGAGAGGACAATATTTTATATTTCATTTTCAATCGAATAGGACTGCTGAAATAAAAAAATAATAAATAATTTATATAGAATAAAAAAAATAATAATGAAAGTGTCCCGGTAAATTTTCCCGAAACATTTACTGTGCATTGCATGATTTTCTTCTGTTCAATCACAAACAAACATTTTCCTTCTTCAAGTCAGCTCTTGTAGTGCGATATTCTGACACCGGGACAATGTCTGTTGGGGCGTCCTGCAGTGTAGATCACGGGGAACGCGTGAGAGATCTGAAGCAGGTTATTTCGGGAGAGCCGGCAAACATAGGTTGCGCCAATCACTAGAGTCGTTTCCATACCAAAATTTTGATTCAGTATCGATACCATAAAAAAGTATTGCGATACTCGATACCACGGTAAAAAAATAAACGCCAAAAAAAGCCGCGTGCATTCCGCATTTTATGGAACCACCGGCTCATAATACAACAGTCCTATCCTATTTTTTGAGGGGACACGGCGACTAAAAGAAAATGGCGAATCGTGCATTTTTTTTCTTTTACGGCGTTCACTGCATAAAAGAGGATTTTTTAATAGTTTGAACTTTTTAGATGCGGCGATATTTAATATTTATTTATTGTTTATATATTTTATATGTAAAATTGGGAAATGTGGTAATTTATACTTATTTTGGTGTACTTTTTTAACTTTTTTTTTTTTTTTTTTTTTAGTTTATTTATTAACTTAGGGGCTAGAACCTGGAATCATTTTCATCCTATTCATCCTGATACAGCTCTATGAGGGTGAATAGGATGTCACACTCTCCCTGCTGCCCTGTGCACACAGCAGAAGGGAGCTGACCATGGCAGCCAGGACTTCAGTAGCATCCTGGTTGCCATGGTAACCGGTCGGAGCTGTAGCATTACACTAGCATGGCCACTGCCACCAATGATATTAATACTGAAGGGGGTGAGGGGGTTACCGGGGGGGGGGGGGGGCACACTGGCCACCAATGTTTTAATACTGGGGATGAGGGCGGGGCGTTCGTACTGGCCACCAATGACTAGTAACGTTTCATATACAAATGCAGGCAAAAGAAACACATTGCTGGCACCTGCCTGTGACAGAGCGCTGCAATCCGCAGCAGTTAGGGGGTTAATTGCCTCTGATCGCAGAGCTGGGTCACAGGCAGGTGCCGGCAGTGTGTTTCTTCTGCCTGCATTTGTATAGTAAACGTCACTCCTCATTGGTGGCCAGTGACCCCGCTTCCTCCTCCCCTCTCGCTCTATTGGTGGAAGCAGCACAGGGGGCGGGAGAGAGACTGCCTCCTTCTCCCCGTGCTGCTGTGGAGAACATGGCCGCGCTGAGAGTGGCGCAGCCACGTTCTCTGATACTGGGCTGTGCAGTAGCGCAGCCCAGTATCCATAAAAAAACAATCCTGGTATCAAGCTCGATACCAGAGAAAAGTATCAAATGGGTATCGAAAGTTCGATACCCGAAACAACCCTACCAATCACTATTTAGGACGATTTGGAGTCAGCTGTCAGTGAGGGGCAATCAGAGGAGATTTGTACCAGTTCAGGCATCCGATCTTTGTAAAATAACAGCTGTCTTCCGATTATCCATACTTTACATTAACATTTCATGGTGGCATTGGCAGAATTATGCAGGATGTACTTATAGCCACAGAAACATTTATGGACGCGCTGGGAAAAGGAAGATATCATATCCTTGGCAGTCAGATTGTCAGGAGCAACCATTTACATCTCGCTGAATCGGTGCCTTTTCAACCTTCATTCAAGTTAATCCGATTTTTTAAAATCCCATTCACATTTTGTCGAAAACTCTGCACAGTTTTGGACGTGCTGTGCGATTTCCTAATCCACAGCGTGTTCTATTTATTCAGTGCTTATTTTGCAGGGCTATTTCTAAAGATTTCACCTCTTTAAAACTGGATGGAGAAAGCTGTAAATCCTTATTAAAAAAGGATGTGGATATCGTGTGGAATTTCTTTCTACCAACTGCTCTGGGAACTTCTACAAGCCCTCTAGTATTCCCTCATGAAATGTGCCAGTATGTTCCTCATAAGGACCAGAAGTACAACCCCAAGAAGCTGTGTAAAATGTGAATAAAAACAGAATGCCACGATGTGTAAATCTCAGAGCCATGTTTTATTCACAATAGATCATAGAACACATATCAGATGTTGAAAGTGAGACACTTTACCATTTCATGAAAAAAATTAACTCTTTTAGAACTTGATGGCAGCAACACATCTCAAAAAAGTTACGAAACGGCCATGTCTACCATTGTGTAGTATCCCCTCGTCTTTTAATAGTCTTTAAAGAGGCCCTGTCACCGCTCCGGACATGCCTGTTTTAATAGCTTCATGCATTCCCCATGTAATACCAATTCTGGGGCATCTATTCTTATGGCTCTCTGTTGTGTCATTTCTTTATTATTTCTACTAGAAGTGATGAAGGAATTGTTATTGGCCGGCAGTAAGGGTACAGAGGGGAGGTAACCAGTTGGGGGGGGGGGGGTGTCCCTGCACAGTCTGACAATGGCAGCACTGATTGGATAGAGTAAGTCTGTGCAGGCACACGCCCCCCAACTTGTTACCACCCCTATGTACCCTTACTGAAGGCTAATAGCAATGTATTGGGGATGCATGAAGCTATTAAATCAGACATGTTAGCAATGGTGACAGGTCCTCTTTAAACATCTGGGAAGTGAGGAGACCAATTACTTGAGTTTGGGGAGAGGAATGTTTTTCCACTCTCATCTGCTGCTGCTCCACAGTCCTGGGTCTTCTTTGCCGGATTTTTCCTTCATGATGTGCCAAACGTTTTCTATTGGTGAAAGGTCTGGACTACAGGCAGGCAAATTCAGCAACCCAAATCTTCTACTGAGGAGCCATGGTGTTGTGATGGATGCAGTATCATTGCCTTGCTAAAGTATGCAAGGTCTTCCCTGAAAGAGATGTCTGGATGGGGGCACATGTTGTTCTAAAACCTCTATATACTGTTCAGCATTGATAGAGCCTTTCTAGATGTATAAGCTGCCAACAGCATAGGCACTAATGCAACCCCATACTATGAGAGATGCAGACTTTTGAACTATGCGCTGATAACAAGCTTGATGGTCCCTCTCCTCTCGAGTCCACAGAATTTTACATTTTCATTGATCTGACCACAGAATGGTTTTCCATTTTACCTCAGTCCATTTTAAATTATCTTTGGCCCAGAGAAGACGGCAGTGTTTCCTATTTGTGTTGACATATGGCTTCTTCTTTGCATGACACAACTTTAACTTGCATTTGTGGATTGCACAGTGAACTGTGATTTCTGGAAGTGTTCCCGAGCCCATGCAGTTATCTCCAGTACAGAATCACGCCTGGTTTTAATGCAGTGCTGCCTTAGGGCCCGAAGATCATGAGCATCCAATAAGTTCCGTTAGCCTTGTCTCTTGCGCACATGGATTTCTCAGATGCTTGGACTCATTTGATGATATTATGTACTCTAGATGGTGGGATAGTCAATGTCTTAATTTTACATGGAGGAACATTTTTCTGATATTGTTCCACAATTTTTGGATGCAGTTTTTTGCAGATTAGTGAACTTCTTCCCATCTTTGCTTCTGAGAGACTGCCTTTCTCTAACCCTGGGTTCACACCTGAGCGTTTCTGGGACGCGCGTTTTTGTCGCGCGTATTTGCAAATCCGCGTTCGTGATTCTGGAGACCAATTGAAAAAGGCATATCTACACTTTAACGCGTGTTAAACGCGCGTTTTACGCGCGTTCCCATTGAAGTCTATGGGTGCAAAGCGTTAAAGTTCAAGAACTTCTTTGAGCGTAGGGCGTTTTACAGCGCGTTCAAACGCGCTGTAAAACGCTCAGGTGAGAACCATACCCATAGGGAAACATGAGTTTTCTCCTGTTGAGCGTTTTACAGCGCGTTCGAACGCGCTGTAAAACGCGCAAGTGTGAACTGAGGGTTACTGGTTATGGAAAAAAAACAATGTCATGTGACTCCAGGTTTTTTTTTTATTAAAGGGGTTATCCAATATCTTAACCAGCCCCCCCATGTGCCGGGCCCCTCAGAGGAAATATACTTACCCCACTTCCCCGTGACGCTCCTGGTCCCCACACCTCCGCTGCCACTTCTCCCGTGTGAAAACATCCAGTGTCAGGGGGAGCAGCCAATGGCAGGCGGGGACAGGGACAAGCCTCCCTAGCATCACGGGTGACACTAGGGAGGCTCGTCCCCGTCTGCCATTGACTGCTCCCCCGACACCGGATGTTTTCATCCGCACACGAGGAGGAGCAGGGGCGATGCACATGGGGGAGCTGTTGTATGATATTGGATAACCACTTTAAGCTTGCACATTAAGGCCTTTTCAGATGAGAGTGTCCTGTGCGGACTGACAGCATTATGTCAGTATAATTCTGTAGAAGTAAGGTCATACAGAGACAAACAGCATGATAAATCATTATGTTGTGCGCTCCTGCATACCAGGAAATCATGCTGACACAAGGAGCACGATTTCCGCATAGGACACTCTCGTATAAAATTAGCATAAAGGAAAAAGTGCTGGCCTCCCGAGCGGCCGGGACTGTGGCAGTGTGCACAGGCACACATGCGCAGCAGCTTCTGTCCCAGCTATCTCGTATCTGAGCTGCAGTGGTGGCCATAACTCTTAGAAATGAGCAGTGAATAATGGGATGGAAAAAAGGAATCAAGCCAGCAAAGGAGGCAATATGGACAATCACAATACATTAGTCAGTGACTTGTGTTAACCTTCTCTACATGATAAATGCCACCTGCTGAAGTGACACAACCCCTTTAATTTTTTCATGAAATGGTCAACTGTCTCACTTTCAGCATCGGATTTGTCTTCTATGATCTAGTGTGAATAAAATGTGTCTGCCATTCTGTTTTTATTTCCGTTTTGCACAGTGTCCCACCTTTTTTGGAATTGGGTTTGTACAAGGTTTGAAAGACAGATCCTATAAAGAGCACCCATTGCATTGTACATCATAGTTACATCAAGATCCATCAAGTCTGATCAGCTGAATGAAGGGCCATGGTTCTCCAGTGAGCACTGCAGCCTTTTCACAGCCACTACAGACCATACAGCACTGTTACTGGTAACGCAGAGACCACGCCGCTTGCTTAAGTGCTTTGGCCTCATCAAAGAGCTGATCAGCAGAGGCGCCAAGAGTCAGACCCCCGTATCCTAATGGTCCCTTTACACGGGACGACGATCTAGCAGATGGTCTAGAAGCAACCATTCCTTCCCAACAATCTGCTGATCACTAGCGGCGGAGACGGGTACATTTACACGCACCGATCTCCTCCAAAGTATCGGGAGGAGTTATCGCTAATGCCATCGCTGTTCCCCATACTGTCTAGTTCTTTCCCAGCAGCAGATTGTGTTTGCTGCCTAAGGCGTAAACTGAAATGGCGCCCCAATCCCTCAATGCCAATGTCCTAACCTAACCCCTTCCCTCCAGCCCTACTGTTAAAGACATAATTCGAAAACATTACATATAGCGCTACAAAACATACAGAGTAATACAGCGTCACACACTGTGCTTCTCAATACTATACTGCAGAAACAAATAATTCTCCTTCTCCTGCCCCCTGAGACAATCTCCTCGCCTCATTAGTGGTGCACCCCTGTATGTAAGGTCCTGCAGATCATTCGATGAACAAGCAAATCGCTCGTTCATTGAGTGAAGTGATCTTTCATGCACCTCAATCATCGTTTACGGGCAGCAGATTGTGCTGTTTGAACAGTGATCTTCTTCCCTGAAATAACGATTCTGTATGGGGACGAGCGATAGCAATAGCCATTGTTCATCCCCATACAGTGGAGGGGATTGCTGCATGTAAATTCAACACTTCACCTCCACTCACGAGCAGGCAATTGTCTGGAAGGAACACTGCTTGTTAGCGGAGATGAAGCACTGCATTTACATGGCTACGGCCATCGCTCTTCCTCATACAGCTGCGCTGTTTCTGGGCAGCAGATCGCCGTTCAGACAGCACGATATCCTGCCCAGAAATAATAATTTAGGTGTCCACATGAACACATTTTTAACCCGATGAACAAGCGTTTTGCTGGTTTATTGGGTGACCTGCAGAACTTTTAGACGGGAAGATTTTGGAATTAGGCATTCGTAGGAATGTTTGCCAATAGTCTGCCCAGCAATCAGTAGTGTAAACCTGCCTTATCCTCATGTATATCAATAAAATGCAATAAATAAATCCAATGCAATGCAATAAATATGAGTAAATGGATCTCAGGAAGGATAAGTTAAATGGAGTCTGTCACCAGTTTTGACCATGCTGTGAAGCAGCTCACTGCAGTGAGAACTTCACAGATATGCCCTGCCCCAGGCACTTCCAAGAGCAGAATAAAACTGCATATTTACACTATTCCTGATGATAAAAGCTTCACAAAAGATATGTTTGCACTGCTCTCCCCAGGCCATACCTAATGGTCAAAACTGCAGACTCCAAAGGTGTTCTCCAGGAATAATGAGTTTCAGAAAATGCCTGCAGCCCTCCTCTTTTAAAACAAAAGATTCAAACGTATCTACTCCCCACTGCTCTGGTCCTCTGCTCTTCCACCACTATGACCATGTTCTGGTCCACGCAGTGTTGACATCTGGCACAGCCTGGTCATGGTCACATGCTTCACTGCAGCAGGTGACTGGCTCCAGCACCGATGTGCTGCTTTTCCTCAGTCATTGGCTGCAGCAGAGCATGTGACCATGCCGCGACGGATGTCAACACCGCGAGGACCAGAACATTGACAAAACTGACGCAGCACAGCGGACCAGGGCGGTGGAGAACATGAATCTTCTGTTTAGAGATGCAGGTATTTGCTAAAAACTCATTATCCCCAGAGAACCCCTTTAAGGATTTTGTTCCAACTGAAGTAAGCACAAGTAACACAAACTTACTGGCTCATGAGGCACAATATGAGCAACATAGAGCTCAGACATCCCATCTTCAGTACTAGGACTCAATATGTTCTCTGATTTCAGGCCCCATTTTGTGGTTATTCCGCATCTAGGCAAAATATATTAGGCAAGAGTGGTTCTTGGGCTGCCTGCATGTAGGTCCCCCAGCTGGTGGCAGCTCTAAATACTACTGGGCTGTAGGGGCACCAGTGAAGTTCTAATAACTACTGAAACTTGGCACAAGGGTTTAAATCATATCACTGCCAGTTGATACTAGAGCAAGTTCCATGTGACTGTCATATCTTTAACAGACTTTTTTCCTTTTAATATCCATATTTGATAGTGGGGGTTTTTTTGTTTTTTTTTACACAATGTGAGATATATATAGCTACAGCTTTTCTAGGACATGATGCAGTTTTTCATAGTGCAGCATGCCAGCTTCTTCTTGATTTCTGCTGACTCCTCAGTTTCCACTATGGCCCCTAACTTCCCCAATCGTCAGGGCATAACTCTCTCCTCCAGCCCCTGAAGTAGTCACAGCCGGCATGAAACAGTAGAATTTACTAATACGCGTATTCATACTATTCAATCAAATTACAATATGCCATGTCCGTGTTTTTTTTTGTGGCTCCCTTATTTTTGCCATGTATTTGGCACAAGGAGTACGGTAAGCAAGCACAGCAATAAATCCAATCCATGCGCTTCATTTTTAGGCACATTTTGGTTACAAAATATATACTGGGGAGGTTTTTTAATGTGAAACCTGCACTTTTCTAACAATCCGAGGTCATCTGAGTCTTGCCAAAACTAACAGCTCTGACAAGTTAGACTATTAGTATCTCATGATCTGTCAAGTGATCCCTGGGATGTCAATAGGATGTGGGAGGGAGCACAGGGAGAGAAAATAAAAAACCCTGCTTCTGCATTCTGTATCCCCCTGTACAATTCCTTGTGAAAGTGTGCCATACATATTCCATGCCATGGGTTTATAGCCCAGTATATTTACTGCATGTAGTCATTCATGGGTTAACCCTATTGTATTGTACTGCTCTGTAAGGTCTGGAATCTGATTTCTGTTCAGTCAAAGAACAGGTATTTTGAAACACTTAGGCTTCATGCACACAGCCGTACCCTGTTTTGTGGTCCGCTAATTGTGGATCCGTAAAACACGGAGACCGGCCATGTGCGTTCTGCATTTTGCGGAGCAGAAGGTCTGTCCCTCAATAGACCAGTCCTAAATCCTTGTCCGTGATATGGAAAAGAATAGGACACGTTCTATTTTTTTAAATTTTTTTGCAGGGCCATAGAACTGAGGTACAAATGCAGACAGCAGCATTTGTGTCCCCACTGAAGTGAATGAGTCCGCATCAGAGCCGCAAAAAACCTGGCTCAGATGCAGACCCATGTTCGTGTGCATGAGGCCTTATACCGAGGAAACATGACCCATCTACAGTACTGTGCAAAGGTAGGGAAAGTGTTAGAAAAATGCTTTTAAAAATAGAAGTCACAATAGTTTATTTTTAGCAATTAACAAAATGCAAAGTGAATAAACAAAAGAGAAATTACATGAAATCAATATTTAGTGTAACCACCCCCTTGCCTTCAAAACAGCATCAGTTCTTCTAGGTATCCTTGCACACAGTTTTTGGAGGAACTCAGCAGGAAGGTTGTTCCAAACATCTTGGAGAACAGATCTGGTGGATGTAGGCTTGCTCAAATCCCTCTGTCTTTATGTTATCCCAGACAGACTTGATGACGATAAGATCAGAGCTCTGTGGGGCATATCATCACTTTCAGATAGTTGAAAAGGACATTGGCTCTATGTTTGAGGTTGTTGTCCTGCTGCAGGATGAAGTTCGAGCCAATTATACATACAAACAAAAAAATGCAACAGCACTCTGCAACCAGAACTCTGTTTAGTATGTGTTGGAGGTGTGGCAACCTCCTTTTCAGTCGTGCACACCTGACTAGTTTGTCTGCCCTACAGGCTGGTTTTAATCAGTGAGTATAAAGCTGAATGTGTACTCACAGTACCTGCTAGTAGCCATCTGGCTCCAGGAGGAGTGCACAGTGGGCTCAGCATGCATGTTGGTACCTGCATCCCTGGATCTAATGGAGGCTGTTACAGCACCAGAAAGGGTTAATAAGTATGGTTTATCCCAGCATGCATGCTGGGCCCACACTCCCTGGATTTTATGTGGCTGTCATGACCCATAACAGGTAAGATTCAGCGTTAGGAGGATTTTATGTGGCTGTCATGGCCCATAACAGGTCAGATTTAGCGTTAGGACCACTCACGGGACAGCCTTGGCGTGGCGAGTGGCTTATTACCTTTTGATCAAAACGTACACTAATGTCCTCTTATAGCTCCCATCTTGGGCAGAGTTCTGGTTGTAGAGTGCTGTTGCATTTTTTTGTTTGTATGTATAATTGCCATAGCTACGTGCACCTGCATACAGGTGGTGCTGACTGACCCCCCCCCCCCCTGCCTCCTTGGTGGTATTGCATGGTGGATAAGTATTTACCTGTATTTTTTAGCATTAGGGTCCATTCACACGTCCGCAGTGTTTTGCGGATCCGCAAAACACCAGGCCAGCACCCAAATAGAAATGCCTATTCTTGTCCGCAGCTGCGGACAAGAATAGGTCATGTTCTATTTTTTTGGACAAGAATAGGACATGTTCTATTTTATTTCAGAGCCGCGGACCGGAAGTTCAGGGCTGCAGACAGGAAATGCGGATGCGGACAGCACACTGTGTGCTGTCCGCATATTTTCCTTCCTTATTGAAAATTAATGGGTACGTACCCGTTCTGCATAATTGCGGAATAGATCTGGACCCAAAGTGCGGTTGTGTGAATGGACCCTAAAGGACACTATTAATCCTGACTACGTTGAGCACCATAGACACGGTGGTTGGCCAAAGAAACTTAGTGCAGCAGATGAAAAACACATCATGCTTACTTTCCTTAAAAATCGGGAGATGTCCAGCAGTGCCATCAGCTCAGAACTGGCATTAACCAGTAGGACCCAGGGACACCCAACTACTGTTTGCAGACGTCTGGTCAGAAGCAGTCTTCTTCAAACTATGCAAGAAAACAAAATTTTAAATATTTGGTTGCAATAGCTTGTTTGCCGAAGGGCTGGAGAGATACAATAATGAGCGTCTTCAGGCAACAATGGAACATGTTTGAGGTTCCTTGCAAGTTTGGGGCTGCAGTTCAACAAACTGAGTTGCGGACAGGATTAATGGTGTCCTCAACACAGAGATACAGGCAGATACCTATCCATCATGCAATACCATCAGGGAGGCTTCTAAATGGCTCCAAATTGACTCTGTAGTAGGTCAACAACTCCAAACATAGAGCAGATGTCATAAAGAACTATCTTCAGCTTAAATAATAAAAGGTGTCCTGGAAGTGATGATATGACCCCAAAGAGCCCTGATCTCGACATCAAGTCAATCTGGGATTACCTAAAGAGACAGAAGGATTTGAGCAAGCCTACATCCACAGAAGATCTGTGTTTCATTCTCCAAGATGTTTGGTATAACTTGAGCATAGTACTGTACATAATAGACGCAACAACTGGGAGGACCATCAAGACAAGTTTATAATATTTGTCTCATGTTAGGCTCTTCTCGCATTGCATCTACAGTGTCTGCCCGAGGTTTCCAAGAAATGTATACTGTGCAGTATATGTTTTTTAACTGGGTGCCTCTGTATGGAATACTACAGTCTGCTGTGCTATTCCACACAATTTAAAGGTGGTATCCCCAACAAATACCATCCCTACAGAGACCAAAAGCACATTCTTTTGTTCCTGGTCGGGTAAATGGGGGTCTAAGGCCTTTTTCATACGAATCAAATCACATGGCTATTTTCAGAACAATGATAGCTGTGGGTGTATTCACACGTTCATTTCTTTAACCCCTTAGTGACCCCCATACACCTTTTTACGGCGATCACTAAGGGGCCTTAGGCTGGGCCGCCGCTTTTTTACGGCGGCGCGGTCTACGTGCTCCACGGGTCCCCAGTGAGCGGGAACCCGGTTCTCACATAAGAGCAATGGCGCCCGCTGTATGTAAAGTGCTGACAGAGGGAGCGGACTTCCTCTGTCTCCCATTCCCACCCCGCAAATGTGATCGCGGGGTGCCGATGTGTGTAAAGGCTGGCAGGGGTCTGATGTAAGCCCCAGACCAGCCTTCAGTAATTTCTGGCACAGCCTGCTGGTCAATGTTAGAATAGCATTGCCATTTAAATGCAATTCACTATAGGGATAGTGCATTGCATTTTAAAAGCAATCAAAATACTGTCTGTTATAGTCCCCTTGTGGGACTATTAAGTGGTAAAAAAAAAAAACAACACTCATGTATTCAATAAAAATATGCTTTTCAATGAAAGAAATTGCAAATAAAAAAAAAAATTCCCCATATGTTTGGTATTGCCGCGTCCGTAACGACCCACACTACATAAATATCATGAAAATTATCCCCTACGGTGAACACATAAAAAAATAAAAAAAATAATAATATAGACAGAATTGCTCATTTATTCTTAGTTACCACCGAAAAAACATTATAACAAGCGATCAAAAAGCGCCATTTACTCTAAAATGATACCAATGAAAAATACAAGTCGGCTCGCAAAAACCAAGCCCTCACACAACTCCATAGACAGAAAAATAAAAAAAGTTATGGGTCTTGGGAAGCGGCAAAATTATAATTTTTTTTTTAAGGGGGTTTTATTGCAAAAAAGTAGTAAAATATTAAAAAAAAACTATATGTATTTGGTATCACTGTAATCGTACTGACCCAGAGAATAAAGTTATGTTATTTATACCAAAAAATGAACGCCATAAAATTTATAACGTAAAAACGCAGTGGCACTATTGCTGTTTTTCCCCCATCTCCCTCCCAGAAAGAGTTAATAAAAGTTAATAAGGAAGTTCTGTGTACCCCAAATTGGCTTCATTAAAAACTACAACTTGTCCTGCAAAAAACAAGCCCTCATAAAGCTATATAGGCGGAAAAATAAAAAAAGTTATAGCTCTTGGAACGCGACGACGAAAAAAGGGAAGAAAAACGCTTGGTCAGTGAGGCCCAAAACAGGCTGGTCACTAAGGGGTTAACAGACTAAATAAAAGCCATCAAAAGACAGGACGCGTTCTATTTTGTTTGTTTTCATGGCCCGACATACAGTTCAAGGGGGCTATTTTTCAGAAAGGCACCCGTTTTTAACTGACTGTTGTGTGAATGAGGCCTTTAATCATATGCATCAGGAGCTTTCTTGGTGCAGACGCAGCGTAGATAGAGCTAAAGGCAGGGCATCACAGGAAATAGGGCGGGCAAAGGCAGCCCGTACATAGAGGCTTGGTATAGGTACAAGGAAAGCAATCAATAAATCCAGACAATAATAGAAAATGAGTTTCCTCCATTACACAAGCAGGAGCTCTCTGGGAGCAACCATACATCGGAAGGTCGGAAATCGCTGACCAGAATATAGCAGGTTACATGAAGAATAGAGAATGACTAAGATCCTACAACTTTCCTGAGGTAGACATCAGTAGAGACATATTTATCATGAGGGGAATTTGAAAGTCAGTTTTGCTTTCAGTCTGCGTTGCCATAATTTGCACCAAATTGAATCAAATGGCACATGTTGTTTGACAGACTTGGCAAATCCTTTTTGTCTCAGGCCCCAAGCACATGAGCAGCTCTATTTTGCAGTCTGTAAGCCGCAGATCTGCAGAATACAGATACTCGCGTCTGCATGCCGTATTTTCCTAACAGAACTGCCTATTGACCCTAATGGTCAATAGGGTATGTTCTATAATTTGCGGAACTGCCACACGGTCCATAGAAATGAATGAGTCCATGTGCAAACTGCAAAAAATGCGGACCCAAACGACTGTAGTGTACCATCATCCTACTGGACTAAAATTTTGCCTTTTTTCAACTTTTAAACACCTAATTAACATAGTTAAAAATGCCTAATTTTCCAAAGTGACGAGAGCATCCTAAAATCACCCCAACAAAAATGAAAAAAAAATTTGCAATAATGGAGTGCGCCAAAATTTGGGACTATTTCTCCTGACAGAATTCTGGAACAAAGGAATTCCTGCCCTATGTTGAATCTGCCACCAGTTTTCACAGTGCAAACTTCATATATTATTGAAGAGCATAGATCATCAGGATCAACCCTTTTGAACCAGATATAATGCCTGGTAGAATTGATCCTGCCGAATAAACTTTTATCTCATGTACGTTTCTCCCTTGCACCTTCCTGAGAAAAATATCTTGCCGTATTTTTCGCCCTATAAGACGCACTTCCCCCCCCCCCCAAAAGTGTGGGGGAGGGGGGGGAAATGGCAGTGCATCTTATGGGGCGAATGCTGCAGGTTACACTGATAAACTACGTCACGCGCCTGCTCCACCGACTTTATGAATGAAGCAGGCGGCGCGGGCACGTGACATAGTGAGTTACGCTGCCAGTGCTCGCCCGCCCGGCCTCCTGCTTGATACTGACATTAGGGTACTTTTACACTTGCGGCAGGACGGATCCGGCAGGCTATTCAGCCTGCCGCAAGTGGCCGTGCACTGTCGTGCTGCCGCTCCGTCCCCATTGACTATAATGGGGCGGAGCTACGGCGCAGCAAGGCACTGCACTGCCGGACTAAAAGTCGGACATGCAGGACTTTTAGTCCGGCGATCTCCGGCCGTGCAGCGCCGTAGCTCCGCCCCATTATAGTCAATGGGGACAGAGCGGCAGCACGGCTTGGTGCAATAGAATATAGTGACTGCACCGGGCCCTGCTGCCATAACAAAACTAGATGCCAACCCCACCCCCTGTATTGGGGGTCATTCACACTACACAGGGACACTGTTATGGGGGGGGGGATCTGTGGATGACACATAGCATAAGATGCTTTTTATGTGTCATCCACAAATTCCCCCCATAACAGTGTCAGCCACAGACCCCCATAACAGTGTCAGCCACAGACTCCCCCCCCCCCCCAAAACCCACCAAAAGCACACCTTTTGGTTCAAAACATTTATTTTCTTATTTTCCTCCTCAAAAATCTAGGTGCGTCCTATGGGCAGGTGCGTCTTATAGGGCGAAAAATACAGTATATGTAAATTAGGTCTTCAGTGCACTAAGAAGCGGTGCCCATGCAACCATGATGTCTTCCTCCACCTGAAAGAGGAGACACTTAGCTTCGTTTGGGTGGAAGATGATGGGTATTGGCGCAGTAGTCCTTTGCGATGCTGGGGAAGAAGAGACATGTGCCGATACCACAGACTACCTCACAGGTGAATGATTCCAGGGCCAAGCAATCAAGGGTACAAGGGTAGTGGTTTTAAGGGCAGAGCAGAGGAGTATTCCTACAAGATGCTCAAGGTGACATTCCCAGGCTTTCATGAAGAGAGTGACTTCATGTCCACACAACGCTGCAGGATTCGGTTAGTCACAGTGCGGGCCCGTGACGTAATGGTAGACCCAAACAAATCTCATCATTCTACAATAATTTGGTCTGTATGGCTTGGTGAACAGTTGTGTCGGCCAGTTGTTTTTGGGGAAACAGGACAACTGTTACGTATATGTGCACTTAGAGCATGGGTCAGGGGTCTACAGGCTAAAGGCACTTGACAGAAAAATGCAACATGCACATAAACGTGATATCACATTGCCTAGGAAAAGGACTAAGCACTCACAGAGCGCTATGGCCTCTTCATACAGCTAATCGGCATAAGGGACTCAGACCCCCCCCCCCCCCTCCCGATCTCATACTGATGACCTATCCTGAAGAGGACCCCCTTTAAGTATGATGCCAAGACCTGACAAGGTGGGCCTACTTTCAAAATCCATGCCAGCTTGATAATAAAATGCTCTTTATAATTACAAATGGGATAATGGATTGTTCTGATATGGATTTTGAAGGCAAGTACACCAGTCTCATCAGGTCTAAGATCTATTTAATAACCTATGCAGTCAGGGGTGGACTGGCCAAAGACCCCAAAGGGAAATTTCCCGATGCGCTGACGCCTAGAGGGCCACCTAAGCCCTCTTCATGGCCGCCGACAGGGTACATAATGGACTAAAGCTCTCAGCATTAATTAATTAGGGTACTTTCACACAAGCGTTAGTGTGATCCGGCAGGCAGTTCCGTTGTCGGAGCTGTCAGCCGCATCCGCCGTTCAGTGTGACAACTGACAGCATTTGTGGACGGATCCGTCTAAAAATGCATTACAAGAACGGATCTGTCTCTCAGCTTGTCATGCGGATGGACGGATCCATCCTGCACTCTTTTTCACAGTTTTCCCGGTCTGCGCATGTGCAGACCGGAAGGACGGATCCGTCCTTCAGTTGTTTCGCAATGCCGGATCCGGCACTAATGCAAGTCAATGTAAATTAATCTGGCATTCCGGCGACTGATCAGGCATTTTGGACGGACATAATACCGCAGCATGCTGCGGTATTATGTCCGGCCAAAACGCCTGACAGTGACTGAACGGAAGGCATACTGATGCAAACTGAACGCATTTCTATCCATTTAGAATGCATGGGGATATGCCTGATCAGTTCTCTTCCGGCATAGAGCCCTTTTGACGGAACTCTATGCTGGAAAAGAATAACGCAAGTGTGAAAGTACCCTTAATGTAGGAGCATTAGGTACTTATACACCTCGGGTGCCCTTCCGAATTCAACTGAGTTACCATCCTCAGGACAGTCACTTAGTTAAATACTGTGGAAAGGGTGACAGTATTTTGTGGTACACGGTGGTATTCAGTGTCGGACTGGGGTGCCTAGGGCCCATTAGTAAAATTTATTTTGAGGGCCCAACATCTGGATACATTTAAATATTTCCTGCTCACACAGCAGTAGAAAGCAGCAAGATGCTACAAGATGATCGATTATGGGGGTCCCCACAGTGCATTTGAGAAGGTGGGTCCCTGGCAAAAGAGGATTATGGGGGTTCCCACAGTGAATTTGAGAAGGTGGGCCCCTGGCAAAAAAGGATTATGGGGGTCCCCACAGTGAATTTGAGAAGGTGGGCCCCTGGCAAAAAAGGATTATGGGGGTCCCCACAGTGAATTTGAGAAGGTGGGCCCCTGGCAAAAGAGGATTATGGGGGTCCCCACAGTGAATTTGAGAAGGTGGGCCCCTGGCAAGAGAGGATACTAGCTGGTGGCCTCTGTACCTAGAAGTCATGTCAGCTACCTGATCGCATAAATAATAATAAAATGGGTAGTTTCTTAAATTATCTACCCAGTGTCTTATATGAACATAGGCTGGTTGTGGTGCTGTACAATGCCCATCTATATCTAGTGCAATAACTATACTGTGTCATGTGCCACTTGTGCAGAGGGTGGAAGACTAGGGGCCCACCGGGGATTCACCTGTACCCCTGTGGGCCAGTCCGAGCCTGGTGGTATCTTTATCTGCTGAGGCAGTAGTCCGTGCTGCACTGTGGTATTGCTGGCCCTATCTACTTGTGTTGCTCTGTCTTCTGTCAATTTAGACCCTCCTACAACATGGGGCCACTTTTAGTTTTTTTTTTTTTTCCAGGGCCACTTTAAGTTCCCAGTGCATTATGAAATCTGGTGACAGAGGGTGGCCAGAGCAGAATGGCTTGATGGCGCCCCACATGCATAGGACAGAAATGGTCTTGCTGAAAAACAGCAAGTTGTACTGTCAGCAGCACTGAAGGGCAGGGAGAGACTGGATGACTGCTGGCTCTACCACCATGCTGCCATCAGGCCATACACAGATCACATGGCATTACATATTGCAGCTCTGTATTTCCTGCTGATGGGATGATGTTCTGCATCCAGACTCGTCTACAGCAGCGATCAACTACACAAGTCTGAAGTGAGGTGGAAGTTGTAGGGAATAATCATGTACAGATCCTCAGCACTGTCCCTACAGCAATGAGAACTTGCTGCGC
Source organism: Bufotes viridis (assembly GCA_033119425.1). NCBI lineage: Eukaryota > Metazoa > Chordata > Amphibia > Anura > Bufonidae > Bufotes > Bufotes viridis. The sequence goes on along the minus strand of CM065591.1, from coordinate 235,710,320 downwards.
TCAGTCTGCCCCTCACATCTATTCTGGGACACGCACTAGTAGGCTCCCTGCGATCGCCCTGTTCACCAAAATGATAGCTCCCTGCGATCGCCCCGATCACCAGAATGATAGCTCCCTGCGATCGCCCCGATCACCAGAATGATAGCTCCCTGCGATCGCCCCGATCACCAGAATGATAGCTCCCTGCGATCGACCCGATCACCCGAATGATTCAAACACACAACCGGTCTACTTACAGCAGGGGCGACGTGACAGGTGCCCCGGCAGTCACTGCCTGTCAGGATCCCTCCAAACTACACAGCAGAGGGGGCGCCATACCGTTCAAACTCCAACCACTCCGCAGCGTCTCCGAGTTTCAGCCTAAGAAATCCCCAAATGACTGCAAAACTTGGATCGCACACCGCACACAGGATATCAACATGCCCAGCTCCGCCCAGTCCCTACAGAAGGGCACCTACCTGACTGACGTCATCAAGGTGCTCATGGGGTCACGCTACAAGCTGACAGCTCGGGCCCCTTCCACCTGCACTGAAGCCGTCCTTGTCTGACGTCATTGCCCCGCACCGCCCCCTTGGAGGGGAAGGCACCGCCCACCAAAGATTTTCTCCGCTTGGATTTGCAGGGGCTGGGAGGGGCTCGACAGCTGCGGATCTGCCTTGATTGGCTGCCTGTCCCACGTAGGCGGGGCTATATGCAGCTGTTTGCTGCAGTGACTTTTGGTGTTAACCCATTACCTACAGATCCAAGACGAAATGTTAGACTTGTAGCTGGGGAGCATTGGGGTGGTCAGCGATCGATCCTCCAGTCTGCACTTTCCACAAGTCCTTGTATATTTCTCTAAGCTGCTGTCAGACCTGCTGCTTGGGGTGGTTAAGGCTTCCAGGTGCCAGGCACTCATTTGGCATCCTTATGAAGTTGCTGAGGTCCTACCAGACAACCTAGGAGAATTTCATGTCTTCCTCAATTCTGCCAGAAAGCTGGAGTGGGGGGTCACAGCGCTGAAACCTCTAGCAGTCATACATAAAAATACTGTATATTCATAGAAAAAATACATATATACAGTATAAAAATACTGTGGATAGGTGAGAAACGTTCATGGGCTCACATATTGGTCAGAGTCCTCTACACCAGTGGTCCCCAACCTTTTTTGCACCAAGGACCAGTTTCATGACAATTTTCACAGGGACCGGGTGTGGTGGGGGGTTTTGGGGCGGGGCTTAGAGGGTGCTGGTCAGCGCTGACTGATTCACAAGGTGCATATTAAAATATATAACACTATATAACGATTACATTTAGTATTTAAATGTGACTCAACTCGCCATAATGCAGAATCAGTGGGAGCACTGGGCATTTTGCGGAACAGAATTGCAGACCCATTAGTTTCAATGGGGACAGGCGATGTCCCGGCCGGGTCCGCAATTGCGGATCCGCACTTCCGGGTCCGCAATTGCGTTCCCGAAAAAAATAGAGCATGTCCTATTCTTGTCCGCAATTGCGGACAAGAAAAGGCATTTTCTATGAGAGTGCCGGCGATGTGCGGTCCGCAAATTGCGGAACGCACATCGCCGATGTCCGTGTTTTGCGGATCCGCGGATCTATGGATCCGCAAAACACGACGGACGTGTAAATTAGGCCTAATAGTAAGTAACCTCATCATGAGTACCTCACATTAAGTTGCCCATTATTTGATGAAGGGCAGGCGGTATATGAAGGTGTAATACTGGTAGGCCTAGTATATGGAGAGCAGAGATGGCATCCTCTGGGCATTACTGTCTCTGGTCATCCCTCACCAGCACCCTGACTCACCCCACACCTAACACTCAGTGAGTGACTCAGTCACACTGACACTGACTGTCACTCACTGCTGATAGCCAAGCAGGCGGGAGTCAGGGTGATAGTGATGGATGACCAGAGATAGTAATGCCCAGACTGGATGCCATCTCTGCTGTCCAGCCCTACTACCAGTATTACCCTTACTTAATATACCGCCTGGTCACCCCACACCTCTCAGGGAGCTGTTACACTGGACCCTCATTCAAACTGCCTGTGGAGTCCTGATGCGGCACACTGCGGCAGCCATCTTCTTCTTGGCCTACAGCTCCGCAGTGTCTTTCCCGTCAGGTAGGTGGGCGTGGTTTCCTACTGCCGTATGCGCTCTAGTGATTCATCAGGGCACGCTCATTCTGTTGTCCGACTCTGGGCGGGACATGAGCCTTTTCACTGTAGACTGGTGTCTCCGCTCCCATATTGCCGCGGCCCGGCAAACAATCCTCCAGGGCCCGGGCCCGCTGCACTACACTGAAGTGGTATGGCAGTGTACACGGGCATTGCTTTACAGACTCCATCAGACTGTGTATGAAGATTTCCCCCTAGCAGCAATGCTTCCAGGACAGAATATCTCTGTACATTAGGCATGAGCGAATCGACTTAGGATGCTTCATCCAAAGTCAATTCGCATAAAACTTTGTTTCAGTACTGTACGGAGCGAGCGCTCCTTACAGTATTAGAATGTATTGGCTCCGATGAGCAGAAGTTATTACTTCGCAAAGTCTCGTGAGACTTCAGGTAATAATTTCGTAAATGAATTTCTACTGTAAAAAACCTTTGTACTGAACTTGGGTTCCGTTCCAAGGTACCACCTGGAACCGAACCCGCGTTCGTTACAAAGTTTTTTACAGTATAAATACATTTCCAAAGTTATTACCCGAAGTCTCACGAGACTTCGCAAAGTAATAACTTCTGCTCATCGGAGCTAATACTTTGTAATATTGTACGGAGTACTAGCTCCGTACAGTATTCAAACAAAGCTTTATGCGAATGGACTTTGGATGAAGCATCCTAAGTCGATTCACTCATCCCTACTGTACACACCTAGACCAATAAAGCATGTCATAGACTGGTTTCTGTAGGAACCTGACAGATATATCTGTTCTCTGTATGAACGTGGAGACATTCAAGGGTACAGTAGAGGGCTCATGCACCCTGTGGAAGCCCTAATACATCTCCTTACAAAACAGCCGTGTGTATGAGCCCTTAAAGGGCTTTTTTTCCATAGTGGAACGTAGGGACAAAGAAAAAAAAAAGAAAGAAGCCACCAAGAATGTGTATTCACTCTCTATTTTAATGGCTATTTTTCAGAAAGGCATCCAAAAGAGAAAAAAAAAAAAGGATGTGAAAAACTGACAATTTAACCATTTTTTCTTCGTGTGACTGTAGCTTAGTGGATATACCAAGTCCGTAGAAAATAAAGATGGCTGTTTTAGTGTAAGAGGTCCATGCACATACGTAGATGGAAAAACCTCTCAGCACCCTCCCATAGAGGTTGCCGTAATTGCTATTAATTTCAGTGGCAATTAACCACGTATAGGTAGCTATCTCTCCTATGAAACAGTGGGGGTCCCACCCGCTAGAACACACGTTTCTAACATGTCTGTTCCTGAATGCCTCTTAAGGGAGCAGTGACTCGTTCATATCATTAACGGGTTCAAAACCTGTGCTGTATATGACTGAGTTCCTCTGTATGTTATGCAGTCCATAAGATGCCTTTCTAAGTGGAATATACTGGGCGTACTAAACAGCCCAAAGATTATCCTTTTCTAAACAAGCATGGGCATGTGAGCCCTGCTGGCACGTCTTACAGCCATGATGGGGTCATATGATGGCTTCTTTCAGCTGCTCAAGCTCAATGCCACAAGAAGCGTGTCTGAGGGTTTCCATGACTGTATTTACATACAGTGCAAGTAGATTTCAGTTTTAGCGCAAGGACATGGGAAGATGTGACAAATTTATTGAGACGTGCATCTCTTGATAATTGGTCAGATCTTCGCCCGGCGAGGGTTTTATTAAGACTATCATGTAAAACACTATTCTTAGGGCTCATTCACACAGCCGTGTGCACCCCACATCACGGATGCTGACCCATTCACTTGAATGGGTCCGCAATCCAGAAGGTCAGTGCAGAACGGACGCACGGAAGCACTACGGAGTGCTTCCCCGGGGTTCCTGTCCGTGCCTCTGCACCGCGAAAAAACATGTTCTATTTTTTTGCGGTGCGGACGAATCATAGACCCATTCCAGTGCATGGGTCTGGATCCTTCGCAGCCGCACGCTGGGGTGCACCACCAATGAGGCCAGGTGAGGCAATCGCCCCAGGCAGCACCAGGTAGGGGTAAGAGGAGAGCAGCAAAAGGGCCATGGGCAATGAGCGCTTTCATTGTGGCAAAGGGGGGTGGGCAGTGCTGTTTCAGTTTTCGGCTCAGGCAGCAGAAAGGGTATGTGCACCCCTGGCCATGCGGATTGTGCCTGTGCATTGAGGACCGCAAATTGCGGCTCCAAATGCACAGAACTGCCGAACAACAGCCGTGTGAATGAGCCCTTAGTAAATACCCCATATTACGTTCCCTTTGAGAGAGCACTCTGTCTAGTGAAGATCAGAAACCAGATACACAATATATAAAAGCACAAATGTGACTTATTTTTCACATTCACCAAGGAAAAAGAATACAACAGTTTCTACGTAGTAGCAAGACATCGCTGACACTTCTAAGAGTTCTTTCCCATATGTCTGACGATCCGGCTTTCAAACCAGAACGGATTGTATTCATGCGAAGCCTTAGGGTACTTTCACACTAGCGGCAGGGAACTGCGGCAGGTTAACAGCCTTTCGGATCCGTGCTGCCACTAGTGAACGCGTGCCCCCGGGGGCGGGCTGGAGTTCCAACGGCAGCACGGGAAACATGCCAAGAGGCGGCTGGAATAAAAGTACCACGTGTCTGATGTCAAATAGCACCAGACAGAAAAATGCTGCATATTATGTTTCTCCTGTCTACAGAGAGCGGACCTGTGCGGTAATACACATATATATCAGTTGTGTCCGGCTGTGCACCCAGCCTAAGTAGTATCTAATGAGGTATGTTTTGTGAGAACATTCAGCATATATCAGTAATCCACAGTTTCATAGCCACATACAGGGTGCAATTTGTACCAGAACTGACCATAATTATACTGTTCATTAGCATTGCTCAACGCCTCATTAAAATGAATTACCTCCTTATTTATGATGAGACACCAGGGAAATCCACCCCTAGATCAGCACGTCAGTGACAGAGCCTTCAAGTGCTGTTTATCCAGTAATGATCGCCTCACCCCACCCTTCTCCTGGAAAGAGTTATCGCCATGTACCACATGTAGCTGACTCACTGCCGAGGTACTGACTCATGCTTAACCCTTGCATTCCTGAGGTAAATCAGGGATAAAAGAACAAGGCAGTAAGGGTGCTGACACGCGTTCAGGTTTTTTGATGCAGTTTCTGAAGCCAAAACCTGGAGTGGATTGAATAAAAACCAGAAGTTTTATGTGCCCTTAATAATTTCTCTCTTGTTATGATCCACTCCTGATTTTGGCTTAAAAAACTGCATCAAAAAGCGCCCCAAGGACCCTAGAATGTTGACTTTTGAGTGCCTTTGAAGAATTGTCAAGGGAGTTGTGTCTGAGGGACAGTTACTTTTAAGCTAATTTATCACATTGCTTAGTCTACTTTCACACTAGCCTTTTTTGCGGGTCTGTCATGAATCAGCAAAAACGCTTCAGTTAGGGCTCTTTCACACTTGCGTTTTTGCTTTCCGTCCTAGGGGCTCTAGGACGGAAAGATACTGATCAGGATTATCCTAATACATTCTGAATAGAGAGAAATCCGTTCAAGATGCATCAGGATGTCTTCCGTTCAGTATGTGAATGTTTTTTGGACGTTGACAAAACCGTAGCATGCTGCGGATTTGTCCCGTCCAAAAATCCGGAAGACATGCTGTAACGCCAGATCCGGAATTAATGCCCATTGAAGTGCATTAATCCGGATCCGGCATTAAGCTAAAGGTCGTTTCGGCGCATCGCCGGATCCGACGTTTAGCTCTGCGCATGCGCAGCAGCAGTTCCGATCAGGGCCCCAGTGTAAGCTGGGGCTCCGATCGGTTACCATGGCAGCCAGGACGCTACTGAAGTCCTGGCTGCCATGGTAAGTACTCCGCATCAGTGTACTTACCTGCACTGCTGCCTCCGGTCGCTCCTTCATGACGTCACAGGTCCGGGCAGCGCATTGATCTATGCACCGCGGGGACCTGTGACGTCATGAAGGAGCGGCCGCAGCGCAGGTGAGTACACTGCTGCGGAGTACCATGGCAGCCAGGACTTCTATTGTGCCAGATTGTGTCAGAGAAAACGGATCCGTCCCCATTGACTTACATTGTGTGTCAGGATGTTTAGCTCAGTTTCGTCAAGCGGTGTCCGCCTCCAGAGCAGAATAGAGACTGATCGGAGGCAAACTGATGCATTCTGAGCGGATCCTTTTCCATTCAGGATGCATTAGGGCAAAACTGATCAGTTTTAGACCGCTTCTGAGAGCCCTGAATCGCACAACCGGAAAGCCAAAACGCGAGTGTGAAAGTAGCCTTATATACATATGGATTTGTGCCTATCTGGATAGAGGAACTTGTAATATATATCTACATACATACATACATCTCCATCTCTCGTCCCCAGTCCCTGCACAAGTGGCACATGATACAGTAGACTGACTGCACAGCATACAGCCTATCTTCATATAAAACGAGGTAGATTATTTAGCAAACTCCTCAGGTTATTCCAATAGATGCCTCAGGTGGCGGAGATGACTTCTAGGTATAGAGACAGGGCAGCCAGTATCATCTTTCCCTAGAAACCTGTCTTCTTAGGGCTCATGCACACGGCCATAGTTTCAGTCCGCATCCGATCTGCGTTCTTTGCGGATCGGATGCAGATCCATTCATCTATAAAAAATAGCCCTAAAACATGCCCTATTCTTGTTAGTTTCATGGAAAAGGATAAGACATTTTTACAGAAGTTTAAAAAACCAAAAATGGTGGTATGCACTCGGCCAGGATCTCTGTTACAGATCCGCGTTTTGTGTACCGCAAAACACTTATGGCCGTGTGTATGAGCCCTTAAGGGGAATCTGTCACCGCGAAATGCAGTGCAATCTGCAGGCAGCAGGTTATAGAGCAGGAGAAACTGAGCAGATTGATATACAGTTTTGTGGGAAAAGATTCAGTAAAACTTGTAATTTATTCATCTAAAACGCATAATACGGATTGTGTCCGGATCTGTTCCGGAAAAAAACTGATTGTTTTGCACACAGGTGCAGTCAGTTTTGTCTGCGATTGCGTTTAGTGGTTCAGTTTTTTTTTTTCTCCAGTGGATGCTATTAGTTTTGATGCGTTTTTTACGCACGTGAAAAAAACTGAAGAATTACAAACAAAATCTCCTAGCAACCATCGGTAAAAAACACTTTGAATCCAGATACACTGCGTTTTTCACAGAAGCCCCTTTCACTTCTATGGGACCAGGGCTGCGTGAAGAACGCAGAATATAGAACATGCTGCGATTTTCACGCAACGCAGAAGTGATGCATGAAAAAACCGCTCATGTACACAGACCCATTGATATTAATGGGCCAGGATTCAGTGCTATGCGTTCAATAAGCACAGGAAGCTCACTCATGTGAAAGCGGCCCAAGGCTAGACGGACCCCATTGAAATCAATGGGACATTTTTAATGGCCGCTTACACAGGAGTGCACCCATCTAATGGCTGTTAAAAAACGGGTACACTAGGACAATATAGCCTTTTATGGGTTAAATTTTTTTTCTAAAAACCTTATCAACTTGCATGCGCAAAGGCAGTGACTCTTCATTGAAAAGGACCTGCACTCAGCGTGATGACGTCACCACGCTAGGAGTGCTCAGTGATGTCATCACGATGGGCGCAGGTTCATTTAAATCAAGAAAGGAATGACGCGTGCCTCTGCGCGTTTAAGTGGATGCAGTGATTAAAAAAAAAAAAAATACAGCTGGGGGCCACCATGGGGGAGAGTATTACTGCTGAGGGCCACTATGGGGGACATTATGGGCCACTATGGGGGAGAGTATTACTGCAGGGGCCACTATGGGAGCCACTATGGGGGACATTATTACTACTAGGGCCAAGATGGAGCACATTATGTGTACTGAGTGCACTGCAGGGGTTGGAATCTTCATTAAAAAAAAATGCCAATGAAATTAATTCAAGGGTACCTGAACATGGTGCAGATTATGCATGGTTTTTCCACGTGGATTTTTAAGCGGAAAAACCTAAGCGTAAAGCTACATGCACACGAATGTATGTGTTTTGCGGTCCGCAAAAAAGAAACGGATGACGTCCGTATGGCATCCGTTTTTTTTTTGCGGATCCATTGTAATAATACCTATCCTTGTCTGCAAAACGGACAAGAATAGAACATGCTCTTTTTTTTTTTTTTGCGGGGCTACGGAACGGACATACGATGCAGATAGTACACGGTGTGCGGTCAGAATTTTTTGCAGACCCATTGAAATGAATCGGTCCGCATCCTATCCACAAAAAAAAAACAGAACGGATACGGAAACAAAATACGTTTGTGTGCATGTAGCCTAAGGCCTCTTGCACACGACCTAATGGCTTTTTCAGTATTTTGTGATCCGCAAAAAATATGGATGTTGTCCGTGTGCATTACGTTTTTTTGCGGAACGGAACAGCTGGCCCATTACGCGGACAATAATAGGACATGTTCTATCTTTTAACGGAAATACGAAGTACCTTCCATTTTTTTTGCGGATCCATTGAAATGAATGGTTCCATATACAGTCCGTATACGGAACGCAAAAAAAAATTGAACGTAAACGGGGGGAAAAAAAGCGTTGGTGTGCAAGAGGCCTAACACAGTACCAGCAAAGTGTATGAGATTACACAAATATCATGTACACTTTTCTTTTTACTTAGGTACGAAAATTGACCTGCTGTGCAAAATTGGAAATATGCAGAGGGTTAATTGCTGTTGCGTTTTTTTTAAGGTGTGAAGTTCACTCTTTTTAATGGAAGGGCGAGATCTGCGGCAAAACCTCACCAAAAACTGCATCAAATCTGCACATAAAAATGCACCACATTTCCATTCATCTCTGCACCTTATGCGGACCAATGAAAAGGGTGAAATCCGCAGCTAAAACCGCAAACGTAATTGACATGCTATAGATTTGGAAATCCTCACAGCAGGTCAGCGTCCGCTCATAAAAAATCTGCAAAGTGTACATGAGATTTTTGTAAACTCATACACTTTGCTGGTACTGTACTCCGCTGCAGTTTTTCTGCACGTATTTCACATGTGCAGGTGGCCTTAGGGTGAATAAATGCCCCTCAAAAACGCATGCAGTATGGAGAAACTAATAGTGGCTTTTATGGTGTTTTTCTGTTGAACATATACGGTGTTTTACAACCTGGCATTTTTTGTTTGCTTTGCATTTTTTTTTTAAATAGAAAAGTATGTATGTACCTCCGGTACTGTCACTTCCTCTTTAGAGCAGTACGGGAAAAATACATTGGCACAAAAAAAAAAAGGCATTAAAAAATGCAACACACTGGCGCTGTTTTTTTTTTTTTTTTAAGCCGGGTAAAGTATCAATGGCTATGGGATAAAAACTAAGACCATGATGCTGTAATGTCAAACAACATTACTGAGGCAAAAAACTCACCTCAAGGGGGGAAAAAAAAAGCCGACAACTTCTTTAGTCCGGACCTATGCCCCTGAACATAACAGACTTACCTGTCCGCGGTCCCGTTGTTCCATTCCTGGGCGCTTCTGGTCCCCACAGGGCCAGGAAGCAGCTGGGTCTGAAAACTGCTACCTCCAAGGCTGGACAACCCCTTTAATAAAAATTCCATAGACTTCTATGCCACACCTGGAGCCAAAAAAATGCCCTTTGTGTGACATCTAGTCTTAAATTGCGCCAGATTTATCAGTGGCTGAATGTTAACTCTTGCACATCTTCAGACTGTCTAGTCTAACTTTACACCACCTATTAGGCCTCTTTCACACTTGTGTTCTGAGGATCCGGCGGGCACTTCCGTCCCGCCGGATCCGTCAGAACGCAAGTCGTCTGAAAGCATTTGAAGACTGATCAGGATCCTGATCAGTCTTTACCATGGCAGCCAGGATGCTACTGAAGTCCTGGCTGCCATGCTACTCCGCAGCAGTGTACTTACCTGCACTGCGGCCTCTGGGTGCTCCTTCATGATGTCACAGGTCCCTGCGGCGCATAGATCAACGCGCCGCCCGGACGTGTGACGTCATGAAGGAGCACCCGGAGGCCGCAGTGCAGGTAAGTACACTGCTGCGGAGTACTTACCATGGCAGCCAGGACTTCAGTAGCGTCCTGGCTGCCATGGTAACTGATCGGAGCCCCAGCTTACACTGGGGCCCGATCGGAACTGCTGCTGCGGATGCGCAGAGATAAACGTCAGATCCGGTGATGCGCCGAAACGACATTTAGATTAATTCCGGATCCGGATTAATGCTCTTCAATGAGCATTAATCTGGATCCGGCGTTATGGCATGTCTTCCGGATTTTTGGATGGAGACAAATCCGCAGCATGCTGCGGTTTTGTCAACGTCCAAAAAACGTTCACATACTGAACGGAAGACATCCTGACACATCCTGAACGGATTTCTCTCCATTCAGAATGCATAAGGGTAATCCTGATCAGTCTTTTTCCATCTTAGAGCCCCGACGACGGAACTCTAGGACGGAAAAGAAAAACGGTAGTGTGGAAGAGCCCTTAGTTGGCAAGGCATCAATGATGCCATTAGGGCTCATGCAAATGACCATATGTATTTTGCAGTCCGCAAAACACGGATCCACAAAAAAAAACGGATGACATCATGCTGCATCCATTTATTTTGTGGATCCATTGTAACAATGCCTGCCCTTGTCCGCAGAATGGAACAAACAAAACGGACACAGACAAAATAAATACGTTCGTATGCATGAGCCTTTTTGTTTGTAGTATTAAAGGGGTTATCCGACACTAACAAACGCCCCCCCATATGCCCTCAGAACTTACATAGAAGTAAATAAGGCATCCTGGAAGCTGTAGTTGCAGTGGAGCTCCAAACTTGTAGGACAGGTGTGGTGCCGTTTTTCAAAGAAAGGCCTAGGCTTGAGCAAATTGAGTTTCGGATCATAGATCCAAAATCGATTTGTTCAAAAACTTTGTTGTTAAAGGGGTTATAAAACAACTATAATGACCCCCCAAATGCCCGTGCCCATCATTTCGATTATATATACCCTGCTCCCCAGCACCCAGGTCGCTCCTGTCCCCCACAGGCTGCCACTAGGAAGGGTTGTCCCGTGCAGGAATCCGGAGTGACGGACATTATAGAGGTTGGCTAACCCCTTTAATTCTGTTTTCATACAGCATTAAAACGTATTGGCTCCGTGTAGGCAAAATTTACATCAGCCAAAGTTGTACAAGACTTTGGTAAATGACCACGGTATTCCTATCTGCATATTTAAAAACAGAAATCCGAATTGGGCTTTGGAACTGGCTGGTGGTACCTCTGTACCAAAGCACACTTCGAATTCCTATTTCAAAATGTGCAGATAGGAATACTGTAGTAACTCACCAAGTCTTGTACAACTTTGGCAGAGACGAAATTGCCGCTTGCTGTTTTTAGCAGCTCAAGACGCAGGCTCCCAGGTGCAAGCACATGTCAAGATGTTCACAGTAAAAGGTGCAAGAACAGAGACATCGGGCACACGCCAAAGTTTTTGTTGAACAGCCGATCAGCTGTGAATCAGAGGGGAAAGGGGGCCTGGTTATCCTGACTTGCAGTGAGGAGGCCGCTTGACTTCAAACTCTGCTGTTACAAGTTTGTTTTTCCAGATTTTGGCACACCTGACCAGAGGAAGAAAAGGATCTTTAGGAACATACTGCTGGCTGGTGACTGGCTCCCTTTAGGCCTCTTTCACACAAGCGAGTTTTCATTTCAATGGTCTGTGCACATGAGCGCTTTCTCCTCACATTATTTCTGAGTTGGGCGAGAATTGCTGCAATTCTGAGTTTTTCACGCAGCCCTAGCCCCATAGAAGTGAATGGGGCTTCAGTGAAAAACGCATTGCATCCAAACGCAGTCCAGTTTTCCCTGATGGTTGCTAGATGTTTGCAAACCTGCAGTGTTTTTTTACCACGTGCATGAAAAACACATCAAAACTGCACCTGTGTGGGAGACACTGAACTTGCTTGTGAAATGGTGCAAGTTTCACTGAAAGCCCCCTGAGCCAATCCATATCGTATGTGTGAAAGGGTACTTTCACACTAGTGTTATTCTTTCCTGGCGTCAAGTTCCGTCCTAGAGGCTCAATACCGGAAAACAACTGATCCGTTTTAGCCCAGTACATTCCGAATGGAGAGAATGGTCAAGAGAGTTTTCTAGACATGCTTTGACCTGTGCAGCGGTCATTTTACAGGGATGAAGTAGAGAAGCTGTGATCCCTTCTATGAATAGTGGATCCTGTGTCATCTATGTATACAGGTGATATGTCATTCTAATCCTGCCTACAATAAGCAGATAACTGCAGGAAAGTGATCTGTACAGGCTGAGAAGTTCCACTTATTAGACTTAGTGGCCAGTGCAAAAAACATGTTTTTTTTTTTTTAAAGGGAACCTGCACCACCAAAACAGACCATAAGCCGCCAGCAGTACCTTACATCAGGTTTGACATCAGGTTTCCAATTATGTTCCTATACAAGATGTCTGAGGTGCATGATAACTGTAGAACACCTTTTATTCACCTGCAGCTTGGATCCAAATGAGGTTCTTTAAGTCAAGGGGCAGTGACTTTCACACGAAGTCAAGCTCACCGTGGCCCCTACCTTCCCATTTGCATTTTATAGCGATTCTTTCAGGCACAACTGTATCCTGATATGATCCTTGCTGTAGTGTACTTGGCTTCCTTGAGTAGGTGTGCAGCCATGCCTGATCCTGTGACCGACAATGAGGTCCGCTAATGTGCTCTGAAATGCTTGCCCATGTGAGACTGCACCTTCACTTGCTGAAGCCAAGTACACTATAATAGGGCTCAAGGTGCAGGTGTCAGAATGGTGACCATATGGCACATGCATCTTAGACTGGATGTCAACAGCGGTGAAGTACTGCTGGCAGTTCATGGACATTCGTGCCGACAGGTTCCCTTTAACCACTTCAGCCCCCCTAGCTTAAACACCCTTAATGACCAGGCCACTTTTTACAATTCCGCACTACACTACTTTCACCGTTTATTGCTCCGTCATGCAACTTACCACCCAAATGAATTTTGCCTCCTTTTCTTCTCACTAATAGAGCTTTCATTTGGTGGTATTTCATTGCTGCTGACATTTTTACTTTTTTTGCTATTAATCAAAAATTACGGAAATTTTTGCAAAAAAATGACATTTTTCACTTTCTGTTGTAAAATTTTTCAAAAAAAAATACATTTCTATATAAATTTTTCTCTAAATTTATTGTTCTACATGTCTTTGATAAAAAAATCCAATAAGTGTATATTTATTGGTTTGGGTAAAAGTTATAGCGTTTACAAACTATGGTGCAAAAGGGAATTTCGGCATTTTGAAGCAGCTCTGACTTTCTGAGCACCTGTCATGTTTCTTCAGGTGCTAGAATGTCAGGAAAGTATAAATACCCCCAAATTACACCATTTTAGAAAGAAGACACCCCAAAGTATTCGCGGAGGGGCTTGGTGAGTTCATGTATCATTTCATTTTTTTCACAAGTTAGCGGAAAATGACACTTTCTGAGAAAAAAAAAAAAAAAAAGTTTCAATTTCTGATAACTTCTGGCAAAAAAAAAAAATCTCAGACGGACTCACTATGCCCTCAGTGAATACCTTGGGGTGTCTACTTTCCGAAATGGGGTCATTTGTGGGGTGTGTTTACTGTTCTGGCATTTTGGGCGGGGCTAAATTGTGAGCCGCCATGTAAAACCTAAAGGTACTCGTTGGAATTTGGGCCCTTTGCGCACCCAGGCTGCAAAAAGTGTCACTCATGTGGTATCGCCGTACTCAGGAGAAGTAGGGCAATGTGTTTTGGGGTGTATTTTACATACACCCATGTTGGGTGAGAGAAATATCTCTGTAAATTGTCAACTTTGTATAAAAAATGTTAAAAGTTGTCGTTACAGAGATATTTTTCACACAAAGTATGGGTATATATAAAAATACACCCCAAAACACATTGCCCTACTTCTCCTGAGTACGGCGATACCACATGTGTGCCACTTTTTGCAGCTTAGGTGCAAAGGGGCCCTAAAACCAATGAGTACCTTTAGGATTTCACAGGGCATTTTTACGCATTTGGATTCCAGACTTCTTCTCACGCTTTAGGGGCCCCTAAAATGCCAGGGCAGTATAAATACCCCACATGTGACCCCATTTTGGAAAGAAGACACCCCAAGGTATTCTGTGAGGGGTATGGTGAGTTCATGTAAAATTTTATTTTTGTCACAAGTTAGTGGAATATGAGACTTTGTAAAAACAAAATTAAAAAACAAAAAAACAATTTCCGCTGACTTGTGCCAAAAATAAAAATTCTGTGGACTCACCATGCCCTCACGGAATACCTTGGGATGTCTTCTTTCCAAAATGGGGTCACATGTGGGGTATTTATACTCACCTGGCATTTTAGGGGCCCCTAAAGTGTGAGAATCCAAATGCATAAAAATGGCCTGTGAAATCCTAAAGGTACTCATTGGTTTTAGGGCCCTTTACGCATCTTGGCTGCAAAGAAATGTCACACATGTGGTATCGCCGAACTCAGGAGAAGTAGGGCAATGTGTTTTGTGGTGTATTTTTACATATACCCATGCTGCGTGTGAGAAATATCGCTGTAAACGACAACTTTTTAAATTTTTTTATTCAAAGTTGTCAATTTACAGAGATATTTCTCTCACCCAGTATGGGTATATGTAAAAATACACCCCAAAACACATTGCCCTACTTCTCCTGAGTACGGCGATAGCACATGTGTGACACTTTTTTGCAGCCAAGATGCGCAAAGGGGCCCAAATTCCAACGAGTACCTTTTAGGAGGGCATTTTTACGCATTTTTCTTCTCACGCTTTAGGGCCCCTAAAATGCCAGGGCAGTATAAATACCCCATGTGACCCCATTTTGAAAGAAGACACCCCAAGGTAATCCGTGAGGGGCATGGCGAGTTCATAGAAGATTTTTTTTGGCACAAGTTAGTGGAAATAGATTTTTATTGTTTTTCTCACAAAGTCTCCCTTTCCGCTAACTTTTGACAAAAAGTTTAATTTTTCATGGACTCATTATGCCCTCAGCGAATACCTTGGGGTGTCTTCTTTCCAAAATGGGGTCACATGTGGGGTATTTATACTGCCCTGGCATTTTAGGGGCCCTAAAGCGTGAGAAGAAAATGCGTAAAAATGCCCTCCTAAAGGTACTCATTGGTTTTAGGGCCTTTGCGCATCTTGGCTGCAAAAGTGTCACTCATGTGGTATCGCCGTACTCAGGAGAAGTAGGGCAATGTGTTTTGGGGTGTATTTTTACATATACCCATGCTGGGTGAGAAATATCTCTGTAAATTGACAACTTTGAATAAAAAATTTAAAAAGTTGTCGCTTACAGCGATATTTCTCACACAAAGTATGGGTATATATAAAAATACACCCCAAAACACATTGCCCTACTTCTCCTGAGTACGGCGATACCACATGAGTGACACTTTTTGCAGCCAAGATGCGCAAAGGGGCCCTAAAACCAATGAGTACCTTTAGGATTTCACAGGACATTTTTACGCATTTGGATTTTCACGCTTTAGGACCCCTAAATTGCCAGGGCAGTATAAATACCCCACATGTGACCCCATTGTGGAAAGAAGACACCCCAAGGTATTCCGTGAGGGGCATGGCGAGTTCACAGAAAAAAAATTTGGCACAAGTTAGCGGAAATGGTATTTTTTTTTTTTTTTTTTTTACAGTCTCACATTCCACTAACTTGTGACAAAAATTAAAATTTTACATGAACTCACCATACCCCTCACAGAATACCTTGGGGTGTCTTCTTTCTAAAATGGGGTCACTTGTGAGGTGTTTGTACTGCCCTGGCATATTAGGGGTCTCCGCAATCATTACACATATGCCCAGCATTAGGAGTTTCTGCGATTCTCCGTATATTGAGCATACGGGTAATGAGAATTTTTTTCCGTTCAGCCTCTGCGCTGAAAGAAAAAAATGAACGTCACAGATTTTTCCATTCACATTGATCAATGTGGATGAAAAAATCTCTAAAAATGTGCAAAAAAAAAGAGGAAAAGCTATAAAGCTGCGATCGCTAAGGGACCCTAAGGCCTCATTCAGCTGTCCGCAATTCTGTTCCGCAAAATTTTGCGGAACAGAAATGTGGATACATTCAATTCTATGGGGACAGACTTTGTCCCGCTCGGATCCGTAATTGCGGATCCGTAATTGGAGATCCGCAAAGTATAGAACATGTCCTATTCTTGTCCGCAATTGCGGACAAGAAAAGGCATTTTCTATATAGTTCTGGCAATGTGCGGATCCGCAAAATGCGGAAAGCACATTGCTGGTGTCCGTGTTTTGCGGATCCGCGGATTCGCAAAACACATGCGGACATCTGAATGAGCCTTACAGGGGTGATCAGTGACAGGGGGGTGACAGGGGGTGATCAGGGGGTGACATGGGAGATCAGGGGTTAATCAGTGACAGGGGGTGGTTGTGTGGTGATTGGTGCACTTTGATATTTTTTCTCTGGTGGTCCCAAGCAAAGGGACCACCAGAGAAGCGGGTAGCAAGCAGATCAGACGCTGTTCACAGAACAACGTCTGATCTGCGATTTTTTCTGCCATATACAGCCTGCCAGCGCACGATCGGCGCTGGCAGGCTGTAGTATAACTACATGCGAGCGCGCCGATGGCGCGCATTGCGCATG
Organism: Bufotes viridis; assembly: GCA_033119425.1. Lineage (NCBI taxonomy): Eukaryota > Metazoa > Chordata > Amphibia > Anura > Bufonidae > Bufotes > Bufotes viridis. The sequence continues at coordinate 235,693,477 of CM065591.1, read as the reverse complement.
TGCGGGCGCGTGCTCGCGTCATCTCGCGTCTCGCGAGATGACGCGCCGATGCGTCCGATCAGAGCTACAGGGCCGCCGCCAGGACGCAATCCTGCGTGCGGCGGTCCTGTAGCGGTTAATAGATGTTGGAAGTTAAACTAACAATTTAATTAAAAATATGTTTAAACAAAAGCAATTATTAAAAGTACAGATCATATTCTTTTTAAAGAGAACCTGAACAACTCTGGAACATCCATTCTTAAATGGCGTTACTTTCTGGGTGTGTCCCTGCACAGTCTGACACTTTCCAACCAATGCTAAGACACCCCCAACTGGATCTTTACTACAAACTGCTAGGAATTCATTAATTCTAGCAGGAATAATAAAGGCATATCAGGGTCACAAGATTAGAAGCTCCTGAATTACATGGGGAATGCAAGTAATTACTAAAAAATATAGGCCTGTCAGGAATGGTGACAACTCCTCTAATAAAAAACCATGGGTTTACCATTCAATTTTGGACCAGAAGAAACAAAGCACACAATTTTAGACAGTGTTGAATTTAATAGATTTTTCCTTAAACTCCAACTGTGTTAAAATAATAGTTATCCACACACAGTTCAAATACCAACATTAGTAAGTATTCACACCACACTTCAGTTTTTATTAGGACTGTCCTCAATGCTGTAGCATCTTCTTGCTGATTCAACTTTGTCTCTGTAAAATTATGAAAGATTAGGAAGACTTTTTATGGAGATTAATGTAAACATTTTTAACCCAATATCTATATTTTCTAATATGTCTAGATCGAGCTCAGATAGTACGAGTACGGTGAAAGTCTCATAATCGAACATAGTCCTCAGTGAGGGCAAGTGTGACATCCCTGCAAGATCAAGACACCTCAATGTACAATTCTATTACTAAAGTCACATTCTTACCGGTTGATTGGAGGACTCCATTCCTCTGTCAACTGATGCTAAGGAAAGAGAAAACCGGTTAAATCCCCAATCATACAGGCATCACACAGCATGCAGAACAAGCTCTCAAGGCCCAGCTCAGTTTCAGATGAGTACGGTTAGGTAATCGTCACTACTACGTTCAGTGAGGGCAAGTTTGTCATCACTGCCAGGCCTTATGTCACATGAATAAAAACACATTGAGAAACCTCAGCAGCAGAAAAGTATTAATGGGAAATTCACTAAATATGCTACATGTGAAAAAAAGCCAAAGCAATTTTACTTTTCATGCCTCCATAAACCGGGGATAAGGGTCTGATCGGCAATATACCCAACCCTTTTAATTCCTTAGGATAACAATCTGTGCAGCAAAGTTCACCTTCTGCAATGCATAGGGTGGAAGTTACCAGCAAAGTGACAAAGCCACATACTTATTCTGCAGAATTTCCTGCTGTCAAGTGCATTTTGTCAAAATTTACCCTAAAGGAGTTTGAGAGCTACAAAACAGATCACATATTCTAAGGGCTGGCCATCGAAATCAACCCCCCAGCATCCCCACTGTTCAGCGGAAGCCAGCAAGTACTGTGTCCTCTTCAATGTATACCAGACGGCTCTGTACATTATGCAGTGGTGTCTGGTATGTAAGCAGTGTAAAATCCAGTCTATTCAAGCACATATAGGCCCTCCCCACCAAATCATAACCTGATTGCTTTATGACTTGTTTTTTCACTTAAGGCACCCAATATGGGTTTATCATCAATTCTGCAACAGAAGGGACTGCCTCCCTGAAAACTCCTTTAATTATGCAGATAATGATGGTCTATCTGAATAGGTGGGGTTCAGACAGCCAGGACCCTGCTGATCAGCCATTTGAAGAGGCAAGTGTATAGTGGCTGTGCTTGATACTGCAGCCTAGGCCCATTCATTTGACATGTCATCCCCTGCCCAAGGATAGGCTACTTTCACACTTGTGGCAGGACACATCAGGCTGCCGGATCCGTTCTGCCACAAGTGCCCGTGCACTGCTGCTCCATCCCCATTGACTATAATGAGGGCGCAGCACGGCCAGAGATCGCCGGACTAAAAGTCCTGCATGTCCGACTTTTTAGTCCGGCAATCTCTGCTGTGCCGTAGCACGGCAGTGCATGGGCACTTGCGGCAGGACGGGTCCGGCAGGCTATTCTCCGTCCTGCCGCAAATGTGAAAGTACCCTTAGTTTCACACTAGCTACAGAGAAGTCTGTCAGTCTGTTCCAGTGGGTGAACAGCCTGTCGGATCCATCCCGCTGCTAGTTCACGTGCCCCCGGACTGCCGCTCTGTCCCCACTGACTATAATGGGGGCAGGGGCAGAGTTCCAGCAGCAGCACACAGCGAGAGGCCACGGGACTAAAACCACGACATGCAGTACTTTTAGTCCGGCGCTAGTGTGAAAGTACCCCAAGAGGCTGCAGAACTCAATGGAGCGATGTGGCCCTGTCACAGATATTTAGTGAAGACAGATTGGCCTTTGTGTAAAAGCTTAAGAATCTGAAGCTTGTTTCTGTGAATAACTTCTAATAGTTACCAAGTAAGCACGTTAGATTTGCTGACTGTGGAAGCTTGTCAGGATGCTGGAGCAATCATCTGTTCCCTGTATAGAGAAAGGTTAGAAGATTAGGAGCCCCCCATAAAGAATGATAACCCATCACACAAGTGCTGTACATTTCAGCATGTCTAGATCGAGCTCAGATAGTATGAGTACGGTGAAAGTCTCATAATCGAACATAGTCCTCAGTGAGGGCAAGTGTGACATCCCTGCAAGATCAAGACACTTCAATGTACATGCCTATAACCAAAAGCCACTCACCCACTCATGGGATGTCTGATTCTAAAGAAAAATAAAAAAAAAATTAGAACCATGCAATTTATTTTAATACACATGTACCTACACAGTATAATCCCGTCTGCTTCAAGGCCCAGCTCAGTTTCAGATGAGTACGGTTAGGTAATCGTCACTACTACGTTCAGTGAGGGCAAGTTTGTCATCACTGCCAGGCCTCGTCATTACGTCAAGTGAACAGAAGCAGTTTCAGGAACTTTATAGCATTGGAAAATATATGTGATAGACCCAGATTAATATACTACATGTGGAAAAAACAAAAACAAAAAGAACTCCACACGTGTTCACATCCATTAACTAATCTACCTACCTGCATCTGCTGGAGGCCACAGACATCCAAACACAAAGGGGGACATTTATCAAACTAGTGTAAAGTAGAATTGACCTAGTTGCCCATAGCAACCAATCAGAGTCCACCTTTCATTTTTCACAGCTCCTCTGGAACATGAAAGGCAGAATCTGATTGGTTACCATCTACTTTCAAACAATTTGATAAATCTCCCCCAAATTTCAACTTTCATCCCCTCCTTTAGGACATAACAGGATATGTCATCGGTCCAATAGGTGTAGTTCCTACCTCTGCTCAAGAAAGTACATCAGGCACATGTGACTATAGGACTTCTGAAAAACCTCCAAGCGAGTGCTCCTGCCCATTTCTGAAAGTCCCAGTGCATGGAGCATGAGCAGCACATTAACTGCTATAGGACTCCCAAAAATAGCGGATCCAGCGCCTATTTTCAGGGAGTGGTGGCTGTGTGCCCCAGAGGTGGGAGCCGCATCTATCAAACATTTATGGCATCTCATCCATATGCCATAAGTATCCGGATTGAAATACCCCTTTAATAAAGCCCATCAATACATCTGTGAGAGTCCGACTCTCGGCACAGCTCCGGATTGTTTTGTATTGGCTGTGCCTGGTATAGCGCAGCACCACATTGTTTCTGCTGCAGTTAATACTGTCTGAAGCAACTTGCCACCCATAGTAACATCAGTGCAGTGGGCAGCGATTGGCATTCCAACATTACAGAACAAAAAGGGAAAATAGAGACAAACAAGGTGGAAGTGTAAAGTACTTAGCACTTCAGTCTAGTTTCAGATGGGCGTGTCCTCTGCAGAAATAATGCTGTGTGCAAGTGCGATCCCTCATCTTGGCTCACAGCATTATAATGCAGTATGTCTCCACATGACTGGCATCTACTGAATTAAGGCTCAAGCACACAACTGTATTCTTAGTCTGCATCTGATCTGCATTTTGTGGATTGGAGGCAGCCGCATTCATTTCGGTGGGGCTGAAAATGACTGTCCGCATCCGCCAGTCTGTTCTGAGGCACCACAAAAAAAAAAAAAAAAAAAAAAAGTCCTATTCTTGTTTGTTGTGCAGACACTAGGCATTTCTATAATAGGGCATGAATCCGGGTACGGTCATGTGTGTGAGCCTTACATTGACATTACGTCAGTATTAGGCTACATGCAAACGACCATTGGTGTTTTGCGGTCTGCAAACCGCGGATCCGAAAACATGGAAGCTGCTCCGCGTTCCGTTGAACGGAACGCAGCCTATTATAGAAATGCTTATTCTTGTCCGCAAAACGGACAAGAATAGGACATGCTCTATTTTTTGCGGGGGCATAGAACGGAGCAACGGATGCGGACAGCACACGGAGTGCTGTCCGCATCTTTTGCAGCCCCATTGAAGTGAATGGGTCCGTGCCCGAGCCGCAAAATATGCGGCTTGGACGTGGACCACAACAATGGCCGTGTGCATGAGGCCTAAGGGTCCATTCACACAGCCGCAAAATGGGTCTGGACCCATTCATTTTCAATAGGGCCACAAAAGATCTGGACAGCAGCATTTTGTCCGCATCCACACTTGTTCCGCAAAAAAATAGAACATGTCCTATTCTTTTCCGCAGAGAGACAAGAAAAGGCATTTCTATTAAAGTGCTGGCCATGTGCAGGCCGCAAAATGAGAAACGCACATGTCCGTGTTTTGCAGGTCCACAATTTGCAACCCAATTCTGTAAAAGTAAGGTTATGCAGAGACATACAAGCAGTGTCCATAACGAGGGATGACACACGGAGCGCAATTTCCACACAGGACAGGTCTTGGAGGCAATTAGGGATAAGCGAACTTGTGTTTTCAAGTTTGGCGTACAAGGTTCAGGTTATCTAAGAATTCTGCTACCAGGGACTACAAGTTACGGTTTGCGGTAGTGGAATCCATAAGGGAATTCTTAGATGACCTGAACCTTGTACACTGAACTTGAAAAACACAAGTTCGTTACTAGAGGTGGTAAAACCCCTTTCTAAGGAACAGCGTCTACATTCAGTGAGCAAAATGTCCTAAGGAAAGGCAGTCAGTTTTACAGATTGTCAAACACCTACCTTCAAGATCCCATTAGAACCTCTGCAGCAACATTTTGCAGATTTTCAGTTATCCTAAGAAGAGAAACAGCAGTGAGTGAAGCCATCCCTAGATTACAGTGACACTACTCATTTGACGACACCCTGAAGACTATTAAGAAAAAAAACATTTAAAGGTAAATGATCTCAGGAGAATTCAATATAGAAGGGATTGCACCGCCCTATGTAATTAAAGGGGTTATCCGATCCTATAAAAATATCCACCATATGCGTGGATGAAAACATCTGGCGTCCGGGGGTAGGGACGAGCTATTGACTGCTCCCCCATCTCTATAATTGTCTGGGTCACAATTGAAATGTTCTCATGAGAACTCAGGAGAGCCAACACATGCGCATCACTGAATCAGATATACTTTATTCCATACAAGCATGTGTCTTTACATAGATAATCACAGACAAATCTGGCACACCGCCAAGGGGGTGGAAATCGAAATGAATGATTTGATTGGTTATTGATAATAGGTAATACTTCCGCATCATGATAGAATTCTAATTAAGTAAGAAATTTCTGCAAAACTTAGAAACCAAAACATTCTTGGTAAACAAACTATGATAAGGCCTCTTTCACACTTGGGTTTTTGTTTTCCGGCATAGAGTTCCATCATCGGGTCTCTTATGCCGGAAAAATCCTGATCAGGATCATCCCCATGCATTCTGAATGGAGAGAAATCCGTTCAGGATGTCTTCAGTTCAGGACTGGAACGTTTTTTGGCCGGAGAAAATACCGCAGCACGCTGCGCTTTTTGCTCCGGCCAAAAATCCGAAACACTTGCCGCAAGGCCGGATCCGGAATTAATGCCCATTGAAAGGCATTAATTCGGATCCGGCCTCGAGCTAAACAACGTTTCGGCGCATCGCCGGATCCGACGTTTAGCTTTTTATGACTGGTTACCATGGCAGCCAGGACGCTAAAGTGTAGTGGGGAGCGGGGAGCAGTATACTTACTGTCCGTGCGGCTCCCGCGGCGCTACATAGTGACATCAGGGCGCCCTAAATGCATGGATCACATGATCCATGCGCATGGGGCGCTCTGACACCATTCTGGAGCGCCCCGGGAGCCACACGGACTGTAAGTATACCGCATGGACTGTAAGCTCATCAGGGCAAACACATTCTAATACTGTACAGAGCACTCACTCCATACAGTGTTCTAAGGGTACTTTCACACTAGCGTTATTCTTTTCCGACATAGGGGCTCAATACCGGAAAAGAACTGATCCGTTTTATCATCATGCATTCTAAATGGAGAGAAATCCGTTCCGGATGCATCAGGATGTCTTCAGTTCAGTCTTTTTTTATCAGGACAGATAATACCGCAGCATGCTGTGGTTTTGTCCCCATCCAAAAATCCAGAACACTTGCCGGATTCGTCATTTTTTCCCATGGGAATGTATTAGTGCCAGAGCCGGTGTTCCGTTAATTTTCCCTACCCTCACCATTTCTGGTGTTCTGTGAAAAGTTGGTACCTGTAAAAAGTTGGTACCCTCGTCACTTTCGGTCCTGACATCAGGTTGAAACGAAGATGTGAGCTGAGAGCTCGGCTCCTCATTGGCTGGCGCGAAGGCGTGTTGGCGCCTGCGCAGAAGCAACATGGGTACCATGATTTAACATGTAACAGCTGTGAACGCACAGAGGGAGGGAGGGAACCTTGGATTTACGGCCCACCGCGCATGCACGAATAACACTGCTGTTTTGATTTATAGGACCAAAGGGGAGGAGGGGAGATGCAGGCAGGGGGCGGGGTTTGGTCGCTCTGTAATTGGCCACTATCAACTTCAAGCACAATGGAGCGTGTCCCTCCCTCCCTTGGCTTCTAGGCATAATGTGCTGTTAAAATATGGTACCGGGGGAATAACCAATCACAGAGCGGCCAAACCCCGCCCCGCTCCATTGTGCTGGAAGTTGATAGTGGCCAATTACAGAGCGGCCAACCCCCGCCCCCCTCAGGTCCTATAAACCAAAACAGCAGTGTTATTCGCGCATGCGCGGTGGGCCGTAAATCCAAGGTTCCCTCCCTCCTTCTGCACGTTCACAGCCGCTACATGTTAATCATGGTACCCATGTTGCTTCTGCGCAGGCGCCAACGCCAGCTAATGAGGAGCCGAGCTCTCACCTTCGTTTCAACCTGACGTCAGGACCGGAAGTGACAAGGGTACCAACTTTTCACGGAACACCGGCGCAGGAGAGCGCCGCTAACTGAACACGCATAGGGTAGGGGAAATTTACGCCCTATTGCGCATCCGTCACGGGTAGTGAAAAGTTACAGCCCAGTGCACAGGCGCGAACGCTTGCTGCATCTAGTCTATTGCCTAGGGTAGAGAAAACTTAGTGGGCATGCGCCGAGGTTAGTGAAGACTTACAGCCCAGTGTGCGTTCGCACCTGCGCACTGGGCTGTAACTTTTCACTACCCGTGGCGCATGCGCAATTGCCGTAAATTTTCCCTACCCTATGCACGTTCACAGTTAGCCGCGCTCTCCTACGCCGAATCCTACTCAGCCACTCAGTAAGCGAGTGGCATGACACCGCCTTACCCGCATACATCACTTCCGACAGAACCGGAAATTACAAGAGTAGGGAAATTTCACGGAACACCAGCATTCAAAATACCGCAATGTTGCATCTGTCCTTCCGCTCTGCACATGCCCGTAAAAATGTGAGAAAAATATATATAACGGATCCGTCTCTCAGCATGACAAGCGGAGGGATGGATCCATTCTTGCAATGCATTTGTAAGACGAATCCATAGCCAGATCAGTCTTTAAATGCTTCCCGTTTGCATGCAGATTGACAGATCTGCTTCCCAGATCACTCCGCCACAAGCACCCCAACATCATTTTATGCAAATCGACTTTGGATGTTTCATCCAAAGTCAATTCACTGATTAATTATAAGAGCCTAGGAAAAAGGCCACAAAATAACACCATTTATATCACATGTCGTTCCCAAAATTCAGCTAACTTCTCCTGCAGAGATTTTAGGGGGGGGGGGGGGGGGGGGGGGGAACAAAATACTGGAAAAAAATGCTCACAGACCGTGTGGTATGGATTGTAAGTAGGTTCAGTTAAATAAAGCACATCCACCCGTGCAGGTCTAGCAAAGGGCCTACAGCGGCCAAATCTCTGCACACATGGTGCACAGAGCCGTGCATGCGGGTGAATGAAGCTCAGCAGCGCTGCGGGATACATACACAGGTTCACAGTGGAGTGCGGAGTCATCCTACGGCAGGAGCGTGGCGCGGGGCCACACAGCTCTGACACACCATGCCTCCGTCCGACCTCCACGCCATGCGGACTGCAAGAGGCCCTCTACAGCCTGCAAGGAACATTATATACTAGCGGGCTTAAGGACCTTTGATGATGTCAGACCATGTGATCAGTCACATGTGTGGGAGGAGTCAGGGTTCAGAGCGTGGTGCTGAAGGCGTTTCGGATGGTATTTTCTGGAGAATGTGACGTCCTGAGGAAGGCGTAGTGACGTATGCACGTCCGCACTGCTCTACCTGTATGTTTTATACACACCCAGCACTCCATTGTATGCTTTACCCACACACACACACACAAGTTTGCACTGTACACAGTTCTCTAGAGTAGTATGCTTTACAAACACAGCTCTGCATTGTAAACTTTATACACACCCAGAACTCCATTGTATGCTTTACCCACAAACACCTCTTTACACTGTACACTTTATACACAGTTATCCCCAGCAGTATGCTTTACACACTTACAGAGCTCTGCACAGTATGCTTTACACACTTACACACCTCTTTGCCTAGTATGCCTTACACACACACACACACACAGCTCTGCACAGTATGCTTTACACACACACACACAGCTCTGCACAGTATGCTTTACACACTCACAGCTCTGCACAGTATGCTTTACACACTCACACACCTCTTTGCATAGTATGCTTTACACACTCACAGCTCTGCACAGTATGCTTTACACACTCACACACCTCTTTGCATAGTATGCTTTACACACTCACAGAGCTCTGCACAGTATGCTTTACACACTCACACACATCTGCATAGTATGCTTTTTACACACTCACAGAGCTCTGCACAGTATGCTTTACACACCCACACACCTCTTTCCATAGTATGCTTTATACACACACACACAGAGCTCTGCACAGTATGCTTTACACACACACTTGCACAATATGCTTTATACACTCATACACCTATTTTCACAGTATGCTTTACACTCCTACACATCTTTTCACACACACATCTGCACGGTATGCTTTACACACAAACCTCTTTGCACAGTATGCTTTACACTCACACACCCCTTTGCACAGTATGCTTTACACACACACACACACCTCTGCACAGTATCCTTTACACTCACACACCCCTTTGCACAGTATGCTTTACACACACACACCTCTGTACAGTATGCTTTACACACGCACCTCTGTACAGTATGCTTTACACTACCACACCCCTTTGCACAGTATGCTTTACACACTCACAGACATCTTTGCACAGTATGCTTTACACACTGACACACCTATTTTGACAGTATGCTTTACACTCATACACATCTTTTCACAGTATGCTTTACACACACACATTTGCACAGTATGCTTTACACACACACACCTCTGCACGGTATGCTTTACACTCATACACCCCTTTGCACAGTATGCTTTACACACACCTCTGCACAGTATGCTTTACACTCATACACCCCCTTGCACAGTATGCTTTACACACATACACACACACACATCTCTGCACGGTATGCTTTACACACACACCCCTCTGCACAGTATGCTTTACACACACAGACACCTCTGCACAGTATGCTTTACACACACACACACCTCTACATGGTATGCTTTACACACACACCCCTTTGCACAGTATGCTTTACACACACAGACACCTCTGCACAGTATGCTTTACACACTTACAGACATCTTTGCACAGTATGCTTTACACACACATTTGCACAGTATGCTATACGCACACGCATTTGCACAGTATGCTTTACACACTGACACACCTCTTTGCACAGTATGCTTTACACTCACACACACACCTCTTTGCACAGTATGCTTTACATGGAATCTGCCACTGAGGCCCCTAATGCAGATGTGAACATAGCCTTACAGATCTCTGCACCATATGCCTTACACACACAGCTTTGCACTATATGCTTTACACATACATGCACACACAGCATGTTTTCCGATAGAAAAGTTGACCTGTAAGACCTGTGTGAGAAGGCGCGCTGTGTACAGCAGGGAGCATGGTTAAATATTCCTAGTCTTGATTTCTCTTTTATGAGGGTGACCAACAGCTCCCCATTTATAATGCACTGCATTATGTGATGGGGCCTTAGATGTGAACTTAGCCTCCAGGATTTAGGATATTGCTGGAGTTCTGACACCCCGTACCTCCGCTGATCAGCTTTTACCTTGTAACACCAGAACTTCACCTCTTCATCCATTGAGTATTTAACGGAGCTGGTAACTGCTGCGGGGCTTCATTCAGTTCAATGGGATCAGCGTTTCAGTAATGCTACACAGTAGACGAATGTGTGTAATTCTGGCAATGATAACAGCTCATCAGTCAGGGGGTGGTGTTGGACTCCTGCCAATCTGATATTAGTGTCCTATTCTGAGGGTGAACTATCACTAACAAAATCCAGGGGTGTGTGAGTGTAAAGCATACTGGAATCCCCTGTTAAAGGGGTTGTTCAAGTTAATATGTCTGGGGCCAGTAAGATAATAAAATGACGTGTCACTTTCACCAGCCCTTCTGATCCACTGCCATAGCTCCTTTCTCTGCAAGCAGTGACATATTGTGGCTGCAGCCAATTACTGGCCTCAGCAGCAGTGTGCAGCTCGAGATCACTGAGGCCAGTGATTGGCTGCAGTGGGAGCGTCACTGCTGCAGCCACAACAATAAGTAGCTGGCTGCAGCACGGCATAGAGGAAGGAGCAGCACTGCTGATTGGACATGTCATACTTTTATTCCGGCTGTCTCTCAGCATGTTTGCCATGCTGCCTCCAGAACTCTGGCTTACCCCCATTATAGTCAATAGGGCCGGAGCGGTAGTCAGGGGGCACGCGTGCACTAGCGGCAGCACGGATCCGACAGGCTGTTCACCCGCCGGAATGCATCGTATTAGGCTCTGCTTCTGGAAGGACCTAATGTTTCTACAAAGAACATACAAAAACAAGAAGAAGAGAGCGCATCATAGACCATACAGCTAACAAACATTAGATATGGGCCCTATGGTGGCTATGTCCAGGGCCTAACAGCCCTGTATTGCAATATTTTAAGGTTCCTCTGGTTGCTACTTGCCGTCCTCACACAGCCACAGAGATTGAGGTAGCGCCACCCTGAAGTCCTAGTTTTCCTGTTTATTTGCACAAAGAAGGCAGACCAGGGGTCCTGCATTAGGTCCCTAGCTGCTATAAAAGCTGTTTGTGGAGCTTTGGGGTAACAGAGAACCCCCTCCCGCTGGGTAACCACTTATCTTCTGTGCTGTACAGCTGCCATTTGATGCGGTGCCCATGCCATCCCCATACTGTAAGGGTACAGACACACAGAGGTTTTTGGACAAGGTTTTGAGACAGATTTGGCTGCAGGATTTTCAGCCAAAGCTTGAAGTGGATTCAAAAGAAATAGGAAAATATAAAGGAAGAAGTTATACTGAAAAACCTGCAGGCAGATGTGCCTCAAAACCTCCTCCAAAAAACTCAGTGTGAACCTACTCTAAATTTATGGCGCAGGATAGAACATAGAAGCAAGGAGTAAAAAATCTACTGTCCATAAGCAAGCATGAATGTTTTTTCAAATGGGGCAGTGGAATACTAGACCCCTTCTGGCAGCTATTCCAACAGGATCAAAGGATCAGGCATATCGAAATGCAACACGTCTGATGTTTCTTTCTCTGACAGCTGCCATCAGGGGAGAGTCACTCGGCTGCCATACACATTAGGTACATTTGACGGTCCTGCCAAAATCGGTGGGTTGGGCTGACTCCCAGCTATTATTACATATCATGCACAGTAGCAAACATTTCCTAGAATACACTACAACACGATTTGTGAGTGATCACAGCAGTGTCTGTCAACACGTCAGGAGAATGATTGGCTGACATTCAAATACTGAAAGACTGGGAGACAGTAGGTGGCAGTATTGAGCTGCGTACAAGTAAATAAAGGCCCTCCAATAGGGGTTGTCGCCTTTCAGCATTTTCTGGCATGTCAAAGAATGGAAACTTCAACTGCACTAAATGCTATATCCACTTCATACATTCCGAGCTCTGTAAATTACTGGCTCAGCAGGAAATCTAGTGGGTTTGATGATGCATTGGCTGCTGATGACCTTATGAAGTCCTGTGTGCCGGTTTTCTAGCATAAAAAAGTCACATATTTTTGCATGCAATTTTTGCGCAAAAAATATGAGACTTTTTGTGATTTTTCACCACTTTCAAAACTTTTGAAAAGTAGGTTTGAAAGTGGCCATGGGTAGATGCCAGACATATCAAAATGGAGGAATTTCACTTCCTTTGTGCAAGGAATAATTGAGGGCTATTACTGACACTGGATATAAATGTGCTACATTGAGTTCTAAATGTCTTTTCTATTCCTGTCTTCTCTTTTATATGTTCTGTGTATGTAAAACATATCTGAGGCTCTAATTACCTATTTACATCATTTGGAACATACAGTTTTCCTATCTATCTATCTATCTATCTATCTATCTATCTGCCTATCTATCTCATATCTATCTATCTATCTATCTATCTATCTATCTCATATCTATCTATCTATCTATCTACCTACCTACCTATCTATCTCATATCTATCTATCTATCTATCTATCTATCTCATATCTATCTATCTCATATCTATTTCATATCTATCTATCTATCTATCTATCCATCTACCTCATATCTCTCTACCTCATATCTCTGTTATAGTAATTTCCTTACCCCGTGCTCACAAGCACGTGTATCAGCTCCTTTGTGTAAGGAAAGGCCGCACTATTCCAGTAATGAGATAAGATGCTTCATGGTTGAGATCTGTAGAGAGACTGCCCTCTCAGACCCTTTCTTTATTTACATAGACCAAGGGATAACAAATGGGAAGTGGGCGGGCCCAACACCTGACCACTCCCTTCAGGTACAGTACAGACATACAGGAAGTGATGACACACACACCCACAGAAAGAATACCACAACATGTCTCTTAGTCACCACTAGGGGGGAATCTTGTTCAGCATCGATCAGTGATCAATGCTCAACAAGGCTCACCAGGATTCTTATGTGGGCCTACTTATAGGAACAGCGTCACCATCTCCAGCGGTTGATCAGGCACACTGGAAATAACGAATGCACGTTCCTTTCCGTATATTGTTCTTTTAATAAATGCATACACGCCAAGCCAATAAATCCGCCTTTTGGGCGGAGGGCCCCAGCTGGCATCTATCCATTCGCCAAGAAAACACTGCTTGCTGCGTCTCTATATCCGCAGCAAGATATCCACTTCCGATGGTTTACACACTGAGAGACACGATGACAATATTAGAAAACACATCATAATAATTTCCACAACATCTCTCTATCTTATATCTCTCTATCTCATATCTCTCTATCTCTCTATCTATCATCTATATATCTGTCTATCTATCTAATATCTATCTATCTATCTATCTATCTATCTATCATCTATTTATCGATCTATTATCTATGTATCTCATATCTGTTTATACACACAATATATATATACTGTATTTATAATAATTTACTATTCGCCTTTTTGTAATATTAAATAGTGTGACATACTACAGACAACACTATATGAATAACTGAGGATCCACCATTCATAGTAGGTGATTGTCAGAGCTTCTCTATTCTTCCCTTGTACAATGACCTCTGCACAGGTCACAGAGCATGCCTAGAAAACTCTTCCATAGAAGTCAATAGGGTCCCCTCCTGACCATTGTGTCTATGGCCCATGGGGCTGCCGTAAAGCATCGCTAAACAATAGCACAAGCAGCCCCCATAATCATGTTCAGGAAAAAGAATACAAAAATCTACAATTAGAAAATAAAAACAGAATTGAAAAAAAGGTTTTAACTTTCAGAAAGATTTTTTCTGACACATTCCTTTACACCAGTTTTCATATAATCATTTGAGTTTGAGCAATTATGTTTGTGTGTAATAGCATGCAGTGTTCGAATGATGAGTAATACATTGTTAATCAGATCTTTCAAAGCAACTGAATGATTATTGTTAGTCGCCACCACATTCCCTCATCTGATCATAAATCTGTCAGTGGTTAGCAGTGTAATTCCTCTAGGAGCGAACAGGCAAAGATGGCAATAATGATTAACCCCTGAACATATTTAGCAATTACTATCTTGTCTAGTTGAACGTCTTTCGAACACAAACTACTTGCTAAAACCGAGAAGATTGCCGCTCATTAATGAAAGAACCCTTAGGCCTCATGTACACGGCCGTTGCCCGGTCCGCAAAATGCAGGCACTGGCCGTGTGCTCCCCAAATCACGGATGCGGACTCAATCACTTGAATCGGTCTGCAATCTTGAGCTGCAGTGCGGAACGGAGGCACGGAACCCCACGGAAGCACTACGGAGTGCTTCCGTGGTGTTTCTGTCCATTCCTCCGCACCGCAAAAAAATAGAACATGTTCTATTTTTTTTTTACGGTGCAGATGGATCACGGACCCATTCAAGTTGAATGGGTCTCGATCCGTCCGGGCTGCCACACGGACGTTGCGCGTGCATTGGGGACCGCAAATGCGCGGAAGGGCCGCACAACGACCGTGTACATGAGGCCTTAGAGTAAAGGTTTTTTAACCACAGTCCTGCCTACAGTGAATTGCTTTTATTGTAACAATAGCAACAACATAGCAATGACCTGTACATTTGAAGATGTTAGATACAACATAGAATTATGTGTGAATGTTTCTTCATTTGCTGTTTTTTTGAGGTTTTTATAGCATTTTATGACATGCAATTTTAGAACTGGAATTTCTAAGAAAATGTTTTGGGCTGGGTTTTCTCTGCCCACCAGAGGAAATTATTTTTGGGGCCCAGACCCCATACATCAGTTAAGCCTAATAGGCTTTGATTGCAAGTGACTGGCACCAAAGGAAACTCCAAATGTTTGTTTTTCCTCTGGACCTTTGGAGCCCACTATGGTATCACAGCCATTAAAGGATCATCTGGTACTTTGGTGACCCTACATCTAAATATACTTGTAATACGCTGCAATCACACAACTGCGTCACACATTCCTAGCATCATGTGGAATGTTTGTTCTGTCTCTGCCCTGCATCCGAGCAACAATAATGCCATACTAAAGTAAATTATGGATGGATGATAGCTGGATCACAGCTTGACCCTAATGGAGCTGAGCTAAAAAGCAGTCAGGATCTGAAAAAAATACATAACATCCCCGTAGGTACTTACCATGTACTTATATATCATTTATGAGCTTCTGACTTGAGGATCGCTCATTCTGGTTGAGGGTACTTTCACACTAGCATGTGATCAGTTTAATCCTAATGCATTCTGAATGGAGAGCATTCCGTTCAGGATGCATCAGTTCAGTCCCTCTTAGGTTTTCTCCATCCAAAATTCCAGAACACTTGCCGGAATGCTGGATCTGGCATTAATTTACATGGAAATGTATTAGTGCCGGATCCGGCTTTAAAACTGCCGCATGACAGATCCGGTCTTCCGGTCTGCACATGCGCAGACCTTTAAAAACGTGAAAAAGATAAATACCAGATCTGTTTTTCCGGATGACAACCGGAGAGACGGATCCGGTATTGCAATGCATTTGTGAGACGGATCCGGATCCGTCTACAAATGATGTCCGTTTGCATACAGAACTGCCTGCCGGAATCCAGCAACGCCAGTGTGAAAGTACCCCGAGGCTGTAAGAACTAAAGGGACACTACCAATTCATTCTGATTTGCATATTTATGAATTAGAAGAGAAATTTGGTAGACTCTAAATATCTCATTGAAAATAAGGATGTTTATAATAGTGAGATATATGAAGATTAAAGAGGATTGGTTGTGAAAAAAAATCTACGATGTCCCATCTTACACCGTGTGTCAGAGATGTTCTATGGAAGAATCCTCTTAGAAGCACCAAGTCTTTCTACAATGAACTACAGGCCTTTTTAGGGACTAGCTAGGTTAGAGCTCATGGATCAGTGCTTCAGGGTCAAACTGGGACATCAGAAAACATGGATAGACCATTGGGCCCAGGTTATGACGCTGTTATGGGCCCCAAAGGTTTACTAGAATATAAACCCATTTGAAGTTCGTCAATCCAGTCACATGCTGCTAGAAACATTTCTTATGGAAGTAATACACAAAGAAGTGACTAGAGTTTATTTATGATGTGACCTGTGACCACACCAATAATAGTGTTATCTAGGCTGCAGTTAATCCTTAATAAAAAGTTACTATTAAAAAAATCTAGGAAGCAGTTAAAAGTAGAAGTTCGTGTAATCTGAACAGATGGAAGGTGGCACTCAGGATCATTTCTTCAGTTAGACCTAACATACCCCAATACCGTTGTCTTCCTCTGACATGTCAATATAACATGTTACAAGATGATTTTAAGTGAAATTCCATGCTCATCATCATCACAGAGCTTCTGTGTGTAAATATTAAAGGAATTCAACCTGTTGTTTCTTTTAAAAGCCACAAAGTGGTTATTTTCTTAATTATTATAATTGTACCAAGAATTAATGTACAAATTACTGACAATATTGCCTGTTTGAAAAAAGAAGAGGGCCAGCCTATAGGATCCATGATCATCAGAAAACATATTTACAATAAAACATTTTGTGTATCTATCAGTATTGTTTTATTTCATGGACAAGTCAACAGCGAGCAGGAAGGAAGCTGGAAACCACTTATATAGCTCTACAAAGCCAATGTACCATGTGTTCTTGGGCTCTTAATACTCATATAGGTCTAGTTCAGCAACACATCTTGAATATTATAGTTTAAATGTAATAAACACATGGTAACCATGTATCATAGTCATATAATAGGTCATTAAAGAGCACCTGTAACTTTCCTGACATGTCTGCTTTAGCAAATTCTTGCATTCCCCATGTAATAACAATTCTGGAGCCTCTATTCTTATGACTTTATGTTGTGTTATTCCTTTATTATTTCTACTAGAAGTTATGAATGAATTACTAGCAGTTTGCAATGAAGGACAAGATGGGTGTTACCAGCTGGGGATATGTCCCTGCACAATCTGACACATCCAATTAGTGCTGCCAGTGACCGTGCAGGGATACAACTTATTGGTAACACCCATCTGGACCTTCATTGCAAACCGATAGTAATTCATTTCTAAAGGGATTACACAACATAGAGTCATAAGAATTGATGCTTCAGAATTGTAATTACATGAGGAATGCAAGTGGTTGCTGAAATTGACAAGTCAGGAAAGTTGACAGGTCCTCTTTAAATATGTAGAACATGGTGTCATAAAAAAATGATGACAAAAGTTATTGTTTTTCAAATTTCCTTTAGCTGGTTCTCCTTAACAGCATTGTATCATGAAGACAACCTCTCTTCACACGGAATCCAGTTCCCCAACCTCCAGAGATTAGCTATTATCAGTGGGAGATGCTGCCCATACATGCATCATTACATGGACCAGATTTGCTAGAGTGGTAGCTGGTCTGTCAGTGCTGCTTTTCTTCTGTGCTCATAAAGAGGGGATCCAGGTGGGGTCCCTCCTCTATGAAATCTACATGCTCAAATTTGGATTATAAAGTGTGGTTGCCTTCATAAGTCCCTTAAGGGTTTTTAATTATCCCCTGTAGTTATGTGGTACATATTGAAAAAAATCATACTCAGCTGCTCGATGCTGCTCCTTACCAGCATCCTGGCTCCATTGAGCAATATTCCTGTCCCCAGCTTGTTTACTTCCAGACGAGGTATAGACGTGGTCACTTGTACAGCAGCAGCCAATGACTGATCTCAGGAGTAACGTGCCTCGGGAAGTAACATGTCCCTACTGGGTCAAACACAGCTTGGGACATATAATTGGCTGCAGCAGCACATGTGACCATGTCCATACCCCAGCAAGAAGTAAACAATCCAGAGACCAGAACATAGCCGAATGAAGCCTGGGCATGTTAAGTGGGTATGATTTGTTTAATAGGTACCACATACTATGGGGATCTAATTAAAAGTAGTTTCGCATGACACTGAAATGCTGCAGATGTCATGAAAATGTCCCTTAAGGCTAAAGAAAGATGCAGAATTTCAGTGAGGCCCTATTATGTTGGAAATCAACTTTGAAGTGTGAGCTCAGTGATCCACCGTTAAGAGTCGCTTCCAATCCACTGCCGAGTAGTTTATGCACAAGCATCATTGGTATGAACAAGGGATGTGATTAGTGTCACATGTTCTGCTAATGTCAGCACACATCTCACTACCCTAAATCATGATGGGACAGCACATGACAAACCAGAAAGTAGGATTCAAGCATGGGGGATAAGACAAAACTGAAAATGAGGTAAATTAAAAAAAAACAAGGAGGATTGTGAGGTAGAGTAATTGATGAAAATACACTTTGGAGTGAAAAGTAGTTTATGGCACAACCCCTTTCATTTTCTTTTCATATTTATTCGCAACATTCATGTTAAAAACCACAAATGCAGTTTCTTCATTGACCTTTTATTATAACATACAATGTAACTACCCCAATTATGTTGATCTCCCTGATTCAGAGCCTATATGGCTATTTGTAGGCCAGTCACTACATTTCCTGTAATGGGATTATTTACAAGATCACCATAAACCTGCTACCACCCAACCGTATAGTGCAAACTTTTATTGAAGGTTCAGCAAAATTGTCTGACATTGCACTTAGGGTTATACCTGAACTGAAACATAGAAGATATAGCTGGCTTTATACAAATAGGGACCTTCTGATCCCGGTATCTTCAGTAATGTCTTGAGATCACCAGTCTATAATGGTGTGCCTAAAGAGATCTCACAACTGGTCTGGAATTCTTCATACATCTGTGCAATTTATGATGCTTAGTTTTGCAAAGGAGAAGTATCAATCTTTCATTTATTGTTTTCCATTCTTTAGGATCCACTCTTAGCTTTGGCTAAAACTATGTGGTGTAAACCAGGCCGAGTTTTCACCCTACAGTTTTTGTTGTTTTTGCAGTAATAGGGCCAAAACATGGTGTGAAACTAAGCCTAATGGCCACCTTCCCTAGCTAGCGCTGATGACAATCAAGCAGTAAGTAGATTTTAGCAGTCTAGTGCAAATCAAGAGCAACTTGTAATAAAAATTGTCCCATGTAAGTGAAAAAAAGCTTTTTATCATATGAGAAGCTGATTGTGCATACAAAGTAAATGTTAACCATCACCAGTGCAGTTCTGTAGAGTCAGGACTATTACAATTGCTGTTGTGTATACCAGTTATTGGTGAACAATGCAACAAAATAAACCTTGATTGGTGGCTATGGTTTAGTGCAAAGGTTGCAGCTAAAAATGTGAAGCTAGGCACGGTCAGGTTTCCTGATGCAGTTTAGGAAGCAAAAACCAGGAATGAATTAAGAAAGGAAGAGATTGTATCTGTCCTTTATACTTTCTCTCCTTCGAAAGTCCAGTCCCGATTTTGGCTTCCAAAACTGCATGAGGAAACCTGACTGTCTGGCTGTATCCTTATGATAATTGTGTAATTTCTTGAATACTTCAAGTACACATGTGATTACTGTGTCCATCAAATGAGGATGGTATGTCTCATGATTAAAATGTAGTCCAAACAACCTTCTCTGATCACATCATGTTTAGCGTTGAGGGGAAAGGGTTTCGAGCTAGTAAAACTAGGACTTCTGGAAGCCGTATACAGTGCAGCCGAGTATCACAGTTCTCTATACAAAAAACCTGTGCATCAGCA
Organism: Bufotes viridis; assembly: GCA_033119425.1. Taxonomy (NCBI): domain Eukaryota; kingdom Metazoa; phylum Chordata; class Amphibia; order Anura; family Bufonidae; genus Bufotes; species Bufotes viridis. Next base: position 235,673,274 of record CM065591.1, on the reverse strand, counting down.
GGTTACTGTGCTAACCTGCTGCTTGCCGACAAAGTCCAGGATAAAATCCATCTCATTGTGCCCCAAGTACAGTTCAGGTAACTCTTCGATCCTGTCCAAACCTAATTCCAGCACCAGAGATGTTAATACATCCTCATCAATGAGGTCAGCGTCTGTCACATTTAAAGTAGGCATGTTCTGATGGTGGTTTGGTGCCATTTTGTAAGCTGGGAGTCCCTGTACAAGTCCAGTATTGCTCATCATTGGATGTCCCTGGTACTGAGTGTTGAGTTTTTGAAGATGCATTGTAGCCATTAGTTGCTGAGTTCCGATATAAGATTGAGTTTGTCCAGGGTACATCATAGGGTTTGCCATATGCTGGTGCACATTCATCCGTACCCTCATATTTCCATCTGGATGAGCAACTCCATATTGCATCATTGGTACTGAAGGCATGCTTCTAGCAGAATGAGGATGTGGCTGAGGCTGCATACCGTTGACATTCATCCTATAATTGGGATGTCCATTTTGCATGACTGACATCATCATTGGGTCTGCCATTCCCTATGTTTAAAAAATGGTAAAGCATTATTTTTACATTACTTAAATATATATGTAATTTTGTAGAAATATTCTGCTCATGAATAGTTAATATTTAATGGAATAAATAGTAGACCAACCAACCAAAGTGCAACCTACCTAATAAATGTGCTCCCTTTAATCAATATATAGACAATACCCAGATCCCTCTTCCTCACATTTGTATATAATACTGGTGTAGTTTTACGGGTTGATAGCATTAGATATTTTCATAGGTATCTGCTATAACCCTAAGTATAAGAACTGTCAATCTTTTTCTGGTCTAGTGGGTATGAGCCATGCAAAGCATTACATTTTGCCCCATGGCGGCAACTTATACAACTGTGGATGTTAGCATACTAGAATAAAAAATAACGTTCTCCCACCATTGTGTAGAAAACATGCATAGTTAAAGGGGTTTTCTGGGATTAAAATATTGATGACCTATCCCCAAAATACGGCATCAGTACCAGATCAGTGAGGTCCAATTCTCTAGTACGCCTGCGATAAGCTATTTGAAGAGACCACTGCTATCTGCTCCTCTTTCTAGGCCAGTGATGTCACGGTGATGTCACATGGCTTATGTGTAGCTCAGTCCCATTCAAGTACACGGGCCTGAGCTGCACTACCAAGCACAGCCACTATAAATGTATGGCGCTGTGCTTGGTGCACTGTGAGGTGGCCGCGGCAGTGACAGTATACTAATGCTGCAGCCTTTTCATACAGCTAATCAGTGCGGATGCTGAAAGTTAAACCCCCACTAATCTAATATTGATGACCTATTCTGAGGATAGGCCATCAATATTGTACTCTTCGAAAGCCCCTTTAAATATACCTAGCAAAGTGTGCAAGGGCATAAGCAGACTTGGGCATCCTTTGATTTGTCTTCACTATTTTCATAGGTTTCTGTTCAGTATACCAGTTTTTTTCTGCCAGTTAAAGTTGGTAGGTGAATACGATCTACTGAAACTCTCCTGTGTGCTAAGGCAATTTAAGTATGCATTCTCTGGGGAAAGGACTGATGTAGATAAGCACCATCTGCAAGACGCTAGTAAATATTCTTGTTCTGTGCAATAGTAATTTATGTACTTGCCTCTGACAGAAGGATGGAGAAAATATTGGAAAATATCTGATATGACAGTTGATTTCCTTATTCATTAATATTATGTAAATATGGGATTATCTGATGTTAGTGCAGATCTGTTAAAACTGTGGCGTTAAATTTCTATTCTTGTCTGTCATATAACATTGGTGGCTTTTTACACTCAGGGTGAAACAAGCTGATGATAGAGCATTCTGATATAATAGATATAGGCACATCATGAATTTCATGTGATACAAAAGTCCATGCCTTTGTTATAATGGCTAAAATAGTAAGACTAGAGCAGTTGTCTGTATTGTGTATGTATACCCCTTATTATATGTACAGCGCCGTGGAATGAATGGCCCTTTAATAATAAATAATAAAAACAACACTATGAAGCCAACTACGTCCATGCGTAGCTCTAGCCAGCACTTACAGACTAGGGTCTAATAGGATTGAGTGTCCTTTTTCACACCCATTTGGATGTGCATTAAAGTCACTGGGGATTTACAAGGAAAACAAAAGCCTTTCAACAGAAAAAGTTTAACCCTTAACAAGTCAAAGGATTCTTGAGGTTTCGGAACAAAGAAATATGATAACGCAGCACTTATTGTTTCTCGTTTTGTTCTATTTTGCTGTTTTTCATCAGAGCCTTATTGTTGCAGTGATTTATAGTAATTCCGCAGTATTACCTGACGGAGCGCTTTGTGCTGTTTATACAGCTACAATATGGTGACTTTAGGGGTCAATAGGAGCACAATCTTTGTGTGGACTGTTGCAGGACATAACAATATCTTAGGATATAACGATATTTGGGCTCGTGTGAGAAAAGCACATTACAAATGTTTGTTGTAATGCTTCTAGAATAAAATGTAGCAAGGAGTTTAATACACTCACCCAAAGCAGCAGTTCCCTTGATCAGTCCTTTGTAAATCCAATCAGCGTGTAAATGAGAGGAAGCCAGACCAGTCCTCCAGACTTCCTACACCAGTGTGCATTGCTAAATAGGACTCTCAAGACACAGAATACAGTGGGGTGGTGGCTAATTCGAGACGCCCTTTGCTCCTGATTGGTTGGCCTCAATCCATTGCCGCCCATGTGTTGTTGTTAGACTGCATGAACTGCTGCCTATCAGATGGCTATGCCACTGAGACAAGGTGCCCTATGGAAATGAGAGTCAGCGTTCAAGTCATGTCTTTGTAGAATAAAGCAAAGGAAACGGCAACATTTAACTAGATGGAAATTACAAGCCATCCATAAATTACAAACCATAGTTTGTAAACTCATATGGCATAGCTAATGTATATCGTTTATATTTTATTTCCATCTGTATGCACCGACATGTATGCTGTATAATAAAAGATCACTTTTATTATTATCCAAGGTGACCGAAATAAAATACAAACATAGGGCCAGATTTATCATTACTCTTGCAGTTCACTCCACTTTCAAAGAAGGCGTATGTGTATTTGAGTCAAGTCAAATTTATCATGGGCTCTTTCAGAGGTTGATAAATCTGGCGTATTTCTGGTTCCTAGTTGTATTTTGGCTTTGTCTTTGGAAAAGTCGCAATTTTAAAAAAGTGATTTTGTCAAACATAAGCATGGTCATGAGTGGAGTGAGTTTGCGCAATTTTTTGCGACTTTTTTGCGACTATTTAAAAAGTCACAATAATAAATCTGTCTTGCAAGTGATTTACATACGACAAAACGCCAATAAACTTGGTTTTGGAGTGAGTGGCGTAAGTCACCAAAAAGTCGCAAAAAATTGCGCAATTTGGCTTTTTGCGCAATTTTTTGCGACTTTTCAACTCCAGAAAAGTGACTTAGGCTAATGATAAATCTGGCCCATAATATGCACATAGAGCATAGAAAGCACCCAAATTGTTCTCTGCATTATCCCTGTTCCTACATAAATGGCTTAGGGCTCATGCAAACAAACGGTTTTTCTTTCCGTGTCTATTCCGTTTTTTTTGTGGAACGTATGCGGAACCATTCATTTAACAGAAGTTACTCTGTATGAATTAGGTTTCCGTTCCTCAAAAAAATAGAATATATCCTATTATTGTCCTCATTACAGACGAGCTTGGGACTGTTCTATTAGGGGCCATCTTTTCTGTTCCGCAAAATACGGAATGCACACGGACGTCATCCATATTTTTTGCGGATCCGTGTTTTGCAGACTGCAAAATACATACGGTCGTGTGCATGAGCCCTTACTTATATAGCGCTGACATATTCGACAGCAATTTATAGACATTATCATCCCTCACTGTCCTCAGTGGAGCTCACATTCTAAAATCCTTATCAGTATGTCTTTGGAGTGTAGGAGGAAACTGTAGGGAACCAGCTGCAAGGCACTAGTGCAAACCACTGAGTTTAAAATGAATACCAGGCCTCCGTGGCAGGATTCAGACATGGCGTGGGAGCAGCGTATTTTAGTTGAAGAAGAGTCCATTGTGTAACTTTGCACCAGATATTCCTGTTGATTCCTATTGACACATAGATTTTTTCGAGTGTAACTTTCCAGTGTAAATGTTTTCCGCAGCGTAATGTTTGTGTCATTAAAGCGGCTTTTGTGGTGTATTTTATGCCAAATGGGAATCCAGCCAGCTGGTCTCATGGCACAATTCTCACACTAGTTCATTTGTTATGTATGGTTCAGGTATGATACATTAGTATGTATGTTTCTTTACTCGCTTAATAAAAATGTAGAAGACAAAAAAAAATAAACCAACAACTAGAGAAGTCATTGTTTTATACAACTTTCTTATGAGAAAACCACTCTGATTTAAAAAAAATAATAATTATTTACACAAGTATGTGTGTTTGTTTAAATGTGTGTCCACATAAGGCTACTTTCACACTCGCGTTTTGTACGGATCTGTTCAGATAATACAACCGTCTGCATTCGTTCAGAACGGATCCGTTTGTATTATCTGTAACATAGCCAAGATGCCTTGAACACCATTGAAAGTCAATGGAGGACGGATCCATTTTCTATTGTGCCAGATTGTGTCATAGAAAACGGATCCGTCCCCATTGACTTACATTGTGTGTCAGAACAGATCTGTTTGGCTAAGTTTCGTCAGACTGACACCATAATGCTGCAGGCAGCGTTGTGGTGTATGTCTCTAAAGCGGAATGGAGACTGAACGGAGCCAAACTGATGCATTCTGAGCGGATCATTTTCCATTCAGAATGCATTAGGGCAAAACTGATCCGTTTTGAACCGCTTGTGAGAGCCCATGACAGATCTCACAAACGGAAAGCCAAAACGCTAGTGTGAAAGTAGCCTAAGTTGTATACTGAGTATGTAGATTCTGTTTATGGAGGAAGGGGGAGTGAGTGGCGTTTTCACTACAAGTCAACCCTAAAGAGAACAAAAGAGGATCAGCTAAAAAAATACCAGGAGTGGAAAACAACAGTTTCTAAAGACTAAATTCTCATTTGTATGGGAAGCTTAAGCCAGTGGAGACTGAAAACAAAGATGTCTCCAGGCAAGGGGGCAAACACAGTTGGGTGTTGCTGCAAATAACAGTGGGGCCACTCTTATCTAAATGGGATTACAGAACGGTATGTAGCGGCACCTGACAACACATGACAATAGACACACAGTTTATACTAGGTAGAAGTATGCATGCCAAGGAGCAACTTATCTTTTATTGCTTGAGCCAGAACTGAACATGATCTGGAGCCCAAAGTGCAACGGAAAGCTTCAACTTTAACCACTGTGATCATTTCTTTATATTAACAACCACACATACAATGTTTATGTAGTGTAAGCATATTATCTGGTATAGTCTGTGCTATAATGCAGTGTCTACCCTGTTTACAAACCATAAATCCTTTACATTCCAAGAAAAGAATGTACTGTATGTGCTGAGCCTTAATTATACCCTTATCTGATTCATCGCTCTCTTGTGTTTATATGCATTTATTTTTAGTGTTGGGTGTGTGGATTGCAAGGCAATAGCTCTGCTGTTACAGAAAACAAACAGTGAACCCGAGCCCTGGGTCTGTGTGCTGAGCTGGAACCTTGTCCTTATTTCCTTGACAAAAGAAGGAGATCAGATTATACTGTATGGGAAGAGTTAATGCATACATGGCATTCAACACACTATATGCACAAATGGATAGCATCTGTACCCCTGGGAACCGTAGGTGCCTAGAGTAATAGAAATAATGCCTCAGCTTTCCGAATAATAAGAAGAGACCATCTGCTGTACTGCTACTTAGGGCTGGCAGGGCCCGTCTACTAAGCTATTCTGTACAATGTCCATGGGTGCAGTGTAAGCAATTCTTAGATTTTGCCATAGGGATCCCAAAACCTATATTAAAAAATAAAATAATACAAAATCAAATGTGCTTTATACATGGCTACATTAGAAAGTTGAGGTTTCAGTTTAAATATACTATATTATAGAATATTTATCATTTCATTCTAAAAGGGGTTGTCCATGTTTTATTAAGTGATAGCCTATTCTCAGGATAGGCCATGACTAGATAATCGTCGGGGTCCAAAGTCAATGGGAGCAGCCCTGCAGTGACAAGCTCAATGGTGGTGGCGCATGGTGTCAGCCACCGCCGATCAGATAGTGATAGCCAATCATGAGGACAAGCCATCACTTGATAAAATATAGCAACCTCTTTAAGTCAATGGTTATGTCAATAAAGCCAAATATATGTAAATCAATATTGGTGACCGGCTACAGTCAAAGAGTGTCTGGGCCCTTCCTTGCATTCCTGTTTTTGTGGAGAGTCTATGGGGAGCAGCATGTACTGAAGCAGCATCAGACCAGCAGCAACAGGAGATCAGTGGAGGTGAGTAATACTTCTTTGCTATTTCTAACCCTTTTTGACCTTTTTTTAAAATATCTGCTTGAAAAACCCCTTTAACTCTACCTAGCCTTGCTCAAAGCTGTAAGTATTAAATATTCACTTGAACCCCATGGTGCTTATGACCAAGATAATTCACCTAGAGTCAATGCACACTAGTTTCTTATAGGATTGTGTTACCTTTTATCTTTTTGATTGCCCTATAGGGAGGAGTGCTCTCCATTAAGGCATTTATGAGAAGCTAAAAGTTAATTGTGGAATGAGTGTTATGGAAGGTCAGAGTCGGTAACCAGGCAGAGGTCAGTATACAGGTAGACAAACAGAACAGCACACCTTTACTGGTTACAAGCAACTGAGAAACCTAAAGCACAGGCACCTTCCTCCAGGGGGAATGGGGGAATTATAAACCCACAGATGGCCAGCCATAGGCTTGGACAAGTCAGGGCAAGCCTGCTGGCCCTTTAGGAGTCAGCATAAGCGTGCACGCCCTTAAGATACAGGGAGGAATTATGCCAAGAGCAGTCCATGTCCTACAGGCAGGAGACACGTGGGAGCGGCGTGAACAGAGCCTCAGAACCCTATGGCATCAGCCACAGAAGAAGTGTGAAAGATGTGGCACCCATGCCCATCCCGGATAGCGGGATGGCAGTGAGCACATAGCACCGCCATAACAGATACAAACAAGACCCTATGTGTACATCCGGGTTTAGAGTAGGAGATAAAGTCATAAAATTGTGGAAAGTGAGTTGAAAGCGAAGTATATTGGTGAAGTGAGAGTGCAACAGGCATGTACATGGGGACAAAACATCTGGCAAGCAGAATTATTACACTGATAGGTAGCTCATTAAAAAGCAAATGCAGTTCTAGTGGAGCATGATTCTCCTGTATGTTTGCAGATCCAATTTTAGCTAGTGTTAATATCCTTTATTATCTTCTTTTTCACTTGTCGATTACATAGTAATTCTGTGTTAAAATCTATGATATATGCCATATGGAAGTATATTAAATAGTCTATCATAGTACATAGAACAAAGTAAAAGAGTTAAGCAAGTTGAGAGTGCTTGCTAGAAAGAAGCGTAGTTTACCAGGATGCTATAAGACTTCAATAAAAGAGCGCTGGCTGTATTCAGTGTGTTTATTCTCTCAGGGGTGTGAAGGCATTAAGGCGTAAATGCCTGCTGTGGGCAGCTTGAGAAAACACATACTTCAAGCAGCTGTCAAACCTGATAGAAAACCCCTATCCAATTTATGAATGAGCTACTCTATGTAAATGGGAACCATTTTGTTTTTTTTACATAACAATAGCTCAATGGATTTTATAAAAATACAATACATGAAAGTGTTAAAAAAAAACATGGTTTTTAAGATTGGATTTCCATACTCCATGTATATTAAAGGGGTTTTCTGGGATTTTAATATTGATGACCTATCCTCAGGATGGGGCATCAATATCAGATTGGGGGGTGACCCCCGCCGATCCGCTGGTTGAAGAGAAGGCCATGCGTCGTGCAAGCGCAGTATTCTCTTCATTGTTTACAGATGTAATTACAAGCTGTCCCATTCACTTCTATGGGATGGCTCTGAAGTATACACTTGAATAGGAATGAGCCATCCCATTGAAGTAAGTGGGATGTCGACCACGAACAGGTAAACAATGAAGGGAAGGCTGCGCTCGCACGGACCGCGGCCTTCTTTTCAGCCAGCTAATCTGTGGGGGGGCCAAGTGTCGGAACCCGCCAATCTGATATTGATGACCTATCCTGAGGACTGCACAGTCAGCTCTTGAAGGGGTATTCCCATCTGCAGGGGTGGACTGGGAACTTAATGTGGCCCTGGAAAAAATACTAAAAGTGGCCCCATTTTGTAGTCGGATTTAAATTGATGGAAGGCAGGGCCAGCAATACCATATTGGGGCACATCAAACCACCCCAACAGAGCCAAATGCCACAGTCCATCACAAAATACTGTCACTAGCAGCACATAATACTTCCCCAAAAACTTCAACTGGCTGGCCATGAGGAGGGCTCAGGCAGCCCCATGGGCATCAACCCACTGGGAAATTTCCCTGTAAGGTCTATGGCCAATCTGCCTCTGCCTATCTGGGACATTTATGACCTATGAATAGGATATGCCATAAATGTGTGACAGGTGCAGATCCAGGTTCCATCTCTACTATCTCAAGGACAAGGTCCCAAAACAAATAGAGAGCAAGCCACATATGTGCAGCCAACAATCCATTCACTGCTATATGACTTCTGAAAATAGCTGAGGGCTAGCTCAGCTATTTTCAGATGTCCCACAGTAGTAACTGGAGGGGACCCAGTGCATGACCAGTGTGATATTTAAGATACAGTAGAAGTGTTACCATACCAAGCTCATTGCATACATACAGCATCAGAACCAAGCTCATTACATAAATACAGCACCTGACCCAATCATGGTACATAGATACAGCAGCAGTACAAAGCTTATTACATACATACAGCCATAGAACCCGCCTGAATTGTGGGTGAATCACCCCGGTGACCGGGTGCCCAGAGGAGGGGACTGTCTGGTGCCCCCTTCAGAAGTGAAAGGTGATGCATCCTGTGCAGTCGCACAGGTCACACAACCCTAAGGCCAGCTCTGGGTAAAACTGACATTCTAACTTCATTCTGCCGGTCTAATTACAGCGATACCACATTTATAGTTTTTTTTGTGTTTAATAATGGAAAAAAAAAAACTTTGAAAAAAAAAAAATTTTTTTTCTTTACATGATGATATTCTGACCCCAAAATTTTTGTGTGAGCGCTTATTTTATGCGAGTGATATGATTTTTTAATTTTTGGGTATGTGTTACTTTTTGATCTCTTTCATTTAATTTTTTTGGGAGTTGCAGCCAAAAAACAGTGAATAAACCATTAAAATGTTTTGTCCGTCAGGGTGTTCACCATATGGGATAAATATGTTTATATTTTTAGAGTACTGGTATTTTGGCATACGTTTGATACTAATGATCTTTTTTTTATTGCTTTTTTATTTTTTAAATGGGGAAAGGGGGTGATTTGAATTGTTAATATTTTTTTTTATATACCGTATTTGCTTAAAAACTTTTTAGTCTCCTAGGGGAATTGTACATGCGATCTTCAAATCAGTTATTCAATAGACTGCAATGATTTACCATTGCAGTCTGTGGGAGAATCACTACATTCCTATGAAGCCTGTCAAGACCCTCAGAAGGGCCAAGGCTGCCATAGCAACTCAATGACTCCTGCAATCCTGTGATGGGGAGCCATTCTGTCACCAGCTGTGCAGCACTCCCAGTAATTGACAATCCAGATTCCGTGGTCACAAATGACCATGGCATCAGAGGTGGTAAAACTCTGTGACTGGCATTGCTAATGAGTGTCTGCTGAGTAAAACAGCAGTCACTCGCAGGCTATGGTACCCGTTCAGCCCCTGAGCAGCCACCATTTTTAAAGTCCTGAAATCTTCAGTACATGTATGGCGGTTGTAGGGAAGCAGTTAAGGGGAGTCAGTCATCAAATTGGACCCTGCTAAACTGCTGACAACACTAGATAGGTATTAGGGAGAGCAGTATGCACATACCTTTTTTTCGAGCTTTTCTCAACAGGGGTAGTATGAATATGAACCTTTATTTTTACAACTTGTACTCTTGCAAGTGCCCAGGTAGTGGAGCTTCACTGTGAAGCAGCATTCGGCTGCTTCACAGTCATTCCACTCTGCTGAGTGACAGCTGTAGTATCCAGATAGCAGACTACTACAACCACCACTCAAAGCAGAGGGGAGGGACTGTGAAACAGCACAATGCAGAGAGCACTTCACAGTGAATCTCTGCCTGGGCACTTGTAGGAGCAGAACCCAGCAGAATAAAACTTCATATTCATGCTATTCCTGATAATAAAAGCTACACAAAAGGTATGTTTGTTACATTATCCCCAGCTCCTACCTAGTGCTATCAGCAGTTTAGCATGGCCAAAACAACTGATCGACTCCCTTTAAAATTAACCTGTCTCTATGGCAGATTTATTAAAATAATAGCACAAGGATTATACCCTAATAAAGTTATATTAGTGGGTTCAATTGCATCCACTAAACAGACCCCTAAAATTCCAAAAATAAGGATTAAAAAGAAGGCACTCCGTGGTTATGTTTCATCACATTATCGTCTAATAATCCACCTAAGCCAGTCAGCACCCATGGAAAGGCTTCTGAATTGTATGTTCATGATTCTTTTCAGAATGTCATAGTGACTATCTTTAATTATCCAGTTGGTAAATATCAGTGAACCTGACAAGTTCAGTATGAAGCTGTTCTGTCACAGTTATGGTACAGACATAGCGCTTTTTCAGTAATTTTTGTAATGAAACCCCCTCTTAGATGTTATTATTCTGGTATGATATTACTGCTCTGTTATGATCATTAATAATAATAACAATAATTATAATAAAGTGGACCTGTTACCATTCCTGACATGTCTGTCTTGCCACACACTTTAAATAACAATTCTGGAGCATCTTTTCTTAGAACTCTGTCTTGTGCCGTTCCTTTGTTATTCCTGCAAAAGTTTTATGAATAAATGAACAAAAAGTTCTAAGAACAGATGCTTTGGAATTGTTATATTAAGAGGAATACAATAATTTACTAAAACAGACGTGTCAGGAAGGGTGACAGGTCCTTGGTTCTCCAGGCTGCTGATATTAATGACCTATCTTATCAGATCGGTGAGGGGCCGACACACTGAACCCCCACCAATCAGATGTTCCTTGCAGCCTCCAAAGCCAGAATTAGCTCTTGAATCGAGCAGGAAACGCTGGCTCTGTTCAAAGTGTACTGGTTGTGCTGGCTTACTGTAGCTCAGTCCCCATTAAAGTGAATGGGAGCTGAGTTGCAGTGAAGCGGCATGACCACTACACTCTGAACAGAGCTCTGCTTCCTGTTCCATTCCAGAAGCTATAGATGATGCTGGGCCCCCATTGATCCAATATTAATGACCTATCTTGAGGATAGGTCACCGCTATCAGGTGCCTCTTTAAATAGGCTGGTTTCATAGACTAATTTTAAAGTTTTTTTTTTCTATTACTTATTCTTACCATTATTATCAGGCTAGGTCACCAACATCAGAACCCCCACCGGTCAACTGTATCAAGCAGCCACCGGCACCAGAAACTCTGCAGTGTATGGTGTTGGAGGCAGACAGCTCTGTACACAGTATAGTGGCCGTGCCAGAGTACCGCAGCTTAATTCTCATTCAGGTGAATAATAGCTGAGTAGTAGTATGCTGGTGCTAGAAACTACACCGTGCACAATGCCTTCTGCTTCTACTATGTACACAGTTTCCTTTATCATGGCTTTCTGAAACAGCTGACTGGTGGGGGTGTGGTCAGACCCCCTAACAATTTGATATTGATGAGGTATCCTGAGAATAGTGCAATACTATCTGTAGTCTGGACAACCCCTTTAAGATTCAATGCAACAAACAATCTGAGAACAATGACATATAGATGAAATACTAATGATGTGATAACTTAATCTCAGTTTTTTTTTAGCATGTTTCATTTTCTCGCATGAAAGACATGTTTTGTAAACTAAACTTTTAGTCCATATACATAAATGTCCAGCACTCTAGCAGATTCTGGCAATCCAAACACCAGGATGAACAAAGGCAGAAACATGCCATCCTGTTGACACATTTCAGGTAGCAACCCTTAAGCCTGTATTAGACAGGCAGATCAGCAAGCAATTGTCATGATGGAAGCGTTCCCTCCCGGCAACCGCTTGCTAGCTAGTAGAGGAGACAGCTGCTATTACATGCAGAGATTTCCTCCACAGCATGGGGAGGAATGATCGCTATGCCATCACTCATCCCCATACCTTCTAATGCTTTTCCGGCAGCAGATTGCTATCAGACAGCACAATCTGCCACTGGCATGCTTAAAAATCAGAATTGCCCGATGGACGAGCGTCTGCGTATTCATTGGGCAGCAGTATTACACTGCAAGTTGATCGTTAGTGAGTGTTCATGTGATTATTGGCCAAAATATCGCCCAGTGTAATAAAACCTTTAGTTAAATCATGTTTCCCTGTATGACCAGTTTTAGCAGGAAAAAGTATTGTAAAAACAACAGTTCAATAGATACATAATTATTAGGAACACATAATGGAAATTGAACACCAGCCAGCACCAGACATCTTTATTAGGTTGTGTAACTATAAACACACTGAAATAGTGTTGTGTAATACACTTGAAAAAACCTATAGTGTCGCACTGCAACATGTGACATGCTGTGACTGCGACATGACAGTAGTAAAAGCTCCATCCAAGATGGATTTTTCCACGACTGTCGCGTCGCATAGACTATCATTATAAAACTTTTCGTGAGACATCAATGTTGCGCGACACATGTTGAAGTGTAGTTGTGACCTATGTGTCGCGCGACTTATTGTGCATCTCGTCATAAATGACATGCCTTCTCTGGCAGTGCAGGCCCTATCAAGACCGGTCTTGATAAATTAGGGCCAAAGTGTTCAAAAATGTACTGAATTAATCTTCCAATTAAGACCTGTTGGATACAAAGAGTCCAAAAGCAAGATCCACCTATATATTAAAGACATGGCAAGCGCAGCCTCTCCCGTTTCTTGGTTTGTGAACTGTATCAAGTCCAAAGAAAATGAAACCACGAGTAGGTTGGTAGATGAAGATGAGGGAGGAGATATATGGAGGTGCAGCACTGTGGAGAGCTTTGTGGGTGAGGGTGAGAAGTTTGAACTATATTCTGTGGTGGATGGGCAACCAGTGAAGTGACTGGCACAGACTAGTAGCATCAGTGTAGCGGTTGGATGGGTAGATGAGCCTGGCTGCAGCATTTAGGACAGACTAAAGGGGGTAGAGTTTAGTGAGAGGGAGACCGATTAGTAATGTGTTGCAGTAGTCAAGATGAGAATGAATCATGGCAACAACAAGAGTTTTGCTGTTTCCACCGTAAGAAAAGTGAGCATTCTGGCTATATTCTTAAGATGTAGACGACAAGAGAATGTAAGTGATTGAATATGGGAAACAAAGGAAAGATCAGAGTCAATCAGAGTCAGATCCAGCAGAATCAGTAGAGAATATTTACCATTTCTTTTTGCTGTTTGGAGATTGTTAGAAACTTTAGTAAGGGCAGTTTCTATAGAGTAAAGAGGGCAAAAGGCAGATAGTAAGGGGTCAAGAAGAGAGTTTGCAGAGAGATAGCTTATTAATCGAGAGTAGACAAGACGTTCAAGGAGTTTAGAGATGAAGGGGAGGTTAGAAACAGGTCAGTAGTTAGCAGCACAGGTCGGGTCAAGAGATAGCTTCTTTAGTATTGGGGTTATAACAGAGTGTTTGAAAGATGAGGGAAAGATACCAGAAGAGAGAGAGAGGTTAAAAATTGTAGTTAGCTAAAAATATATACTACAATTCTAGCCAATAGAATGGCCCCTATGCTATTGGATCTAATACATGGAGACCAGGTAGGCTTCGTTAAATCCAGACAGGCCTTTGATAACACTAGAAGAGTCCTGAATTTTTTACATTATGCTACGTCTTCTAAGATGCCATTGCTGCTGGTGTCTCTGGACGCTGAGAAGGTGTTTGACCGCATTGGCTGGTCATATGCCTTCTTGGTTTTGGCTCAGTTCGGATTCAAAGACAAAATACTACAGGCTATTAAAGCATTATACACTGCACCATCGGCTAGGGTGCTAACTAATGGCACTTTATCAGATAGGTTCAATATCATTAATGGTACTCGCCAGGGGTGTCTGCTTTAACCCCTGATCTTTGTTTTATGTATTGAGCCGCTGGCGTCCCTGTTAAGGAAGGACCCAGAGGTGAAAGGAATAACTATAAATCATCGTGAACACATTGTCTCCTTATACGCTGACGATGTCATTTTGACTTTATCAGACCCTGAAACTTCACTAGCTAACTCCCTGAAGTGGATCTATCGGTTTGGGCAAATCTCACTGCACAAACTCAACACTACAAAATCGCAAGTCCTGTCTATAGGCCTCTCACCTTCTTTAACAGAACGCCTCAAACATCAATTTCCATTAGATTGGCAATCTGAAAGCATTGGTTACCTTGGAATGCAGTTATCGCCCCAATTCAGTCGATTATACAAAGACAACTACCTTCCCATGTTGTCTAGCCTTGGGGAGGAGATGACCTGACTATCTAAATACGAAATCTCCTGGACAGGGCAGGTAGCGGCGTTTAAGATGTTGTTACTACCAAAACTATTGTACCTATTTCGCACGGGGCCTATAAAAATCCCAAACAGATTTTTCATGAAACTTCAACACTTCTTATCCAAATTCATATGGGCAAGCCGGAAGCCCAGAGTAGCATTTTCCCTGTTAACTAAGCACAAACTAAGCGGGGGCTTGGGAGTTCCTAACATTAAAGCTTACTACATTGCAACGCAAGTTGATATAGTGGCAAAATGGAGAAGGGGAAAAACCACAAACTGGTCACACATAGAGAATAGCCTAGCCTCCCCTACAACGCTAAATGCCCTCACGTTTGAGCACATAGACAAATCTTCCTCATTGACACGACTTTCTCCGTTAACCCTAAACACGCTGAGGTGTTGGAGTGAGTTCCAACACAGGGTAATTGGAGAAACCCGACTCTCATGGGACACGGTACCACTACAATACCTAAACATACATATTTGTGATCTAGACATCTCTAACTGGCATAGTAATGGCATATCGTATGTGTCTCAGCTTTATGATGCAGACACTCTGCACACTTTTGAGTACCTATCGAACAAATACTCCATACCTAACGCCGACTTTTTTAAATATCTGCGCATAAGACATTTTCTCACCACATGTCATAAAGGTATACCTCTTAGCAGTACACAAGTCTTGTCTACTATTAAACTCAAATCTAAGACTATGAGATACGCCTATGGCCTAATTGATTCCCAATTTACCTTTCACAAATCACAACCATTTGAACATTGGGAGACAGAATTAGAATGCACTTTTGAACCTAAACAGTGGACGTCTGCTCTTAAATTGGTCCACTTGGCTTGTAAATGTAGCACACACTATGAAGCAGCTATGAAAACCTTTCTAAGGTGGTATATGACGCCTGACAGACTTCACAGGTTATATACTACGACCTCTCCTCTTTCCTTGAGGGACTGTGGCCAACGAGGCTCCCTATTACACATTTTGTGGGCTTGTCCGAAACTCCAGAATTACTGGAAGGAAGTCTTTCGGGTTCTGTCTTCCATTGTGGGGGTAAGGATTCATAACCAGGCACATGTGGCGCTATTGTACCTAAATCTAGAAACATTGCCCTGGAACAGTAGAATCCTGGCTTGAAAAATTTTGGTGCATGCCAAACTAGTAGTCACCAGACACTGGAAAGAGCCACTGGCTCCTCCAATGACGGAGGTAATCTCCACGATAAAAACCACCTGGCAATACGAAAGGGCGCTATCTCCATTTTGTCAACCAAATATCTTAGATCTGCATGGCATCAGTGGTCGGACAGTCTGTTTAGCTCACAAAACTAGCAGGATTTCACAACAGTCGTTGTATATGGTCCCTGTTAGATGGGACTTTTTTGAACATGAAGCTTCCAGATATGGAATTAATCCTAACTCTCAACCCTCACCGGTTTACTTAATTACTTAGTTGTTGTCGTTTAGTTACTTTGATGTTATCGTTGAGTAACTTCTCTACATTACTATTATAATGCATTATCTTTGCATCTATGCAATATGTAATCTGACTACAATGATCCAATGCCAGGGTCTTTCTGCTTGGGAGCTGAGCTTTCGAGGATGTCAGTTCGATCACACCTCAGTGTTCGTAGACACCAATAACGGACTCCAGGTTGGCAGCATCCAGGCGGATGCCCTGGAGTTCACTCACAAATTAATAGCGGAGAGATCCTGCATTGTATAAATGCCTAATCATTGGTGTATAAGGTGAAATCTTGTTATTGTGCGGCTGCATCCGCGAACCTGTTCAATTTTCATGAAAACTAATAAAAAACTATTGGAATTTTTAAAAAAATTGTAGTTAAGTGAGTAATGACAGCCGGAGAGAGGGACTGAAGGAAGTGTGATGGAATAGGAACACTGCTACAGGTTGTGGGTCGAGAAGAAGAGAGAAGCCTGGAGACTTCTTCCTCTGTTATAGGGTCAAAAGAGGAGAGAGAGCATGTGGAGGAATGGGAGGGAGGAGGATTGAAATTATTTGGGGACTGGTAGATTATTTTCTGCCGAATACTTCCAATCTTGTCTCTGAAGTAAACGGCCATACCATCAGGGCAGAGGTCAGTGACAGGCTCTGGAACTTTAAGGCTTAGAAGGGAATGAAAAGTGTCAGAGTCGTTTTGGGTTATTTGAGAATGAGGAGATGAGAGAGAGTGAGGCAGTAAGGGAAGGAGTTACTATATTTCCCGCACTGTAAGGCACACTGGACCATAAGACGCATCAGTGTTTTTGATGGAGGAAAATAAGAAAAAAAATTGGTGCCATACAGGGCCCCCTCAGTTCTACACTTGTTTATTGTGATATAATTTTACCATTTATTGTTGCATAATACTATTTCTACGTGTTAATGGGTGAGATGCATTTTCTTCTTGCACATCATTACTGGTACCTTATATCCTCCTGGTGCTTAAATGGATTATCCAATATCATAAACTGCCCCCCCCCCCCCATGTGCAGGGAATATACTTACCCAGTTCCCCGCACCGCCGCTGATCACCGAGCGCGGATGAAAACATCCGGTGTCGGGGGGGGGGGGGGGTTAGCCAATGGCAAGCAGGGACGAGGTAAGTATATTCCCTGTGTGGGGCCTGGCACATGGGGGGGCAGTTTATGATGTTGGATAACCCCTTTAAAACCCACGTGACTTGTCGAGTTAGAGCCTCCGACGTCACCACGTCCTAATGAACATCCTTTCCCAGGTGTCCTGCCTGCAGGTCAAGCCGCATACACTTTACCAGCTGCGTTTGGTGAGTTTAGCAATAATTTAACGTATAGATTTCTAGTATAATTTGGCTAACGCTGTTATAAAGATTATGGTTTCCATCCTGTGTGTTGTAGTTTCGTGTCCCTATATCCTGGGTGATGTCCTCCTTTTAGGCCACTTTAAAGGACACATATGATGACTGTGTATAGGGGCACTGGGCAGGCACTATTAACAAATGAGTGCTTCCATTGTGGAAGTGCTCATTACAGTCTAAGAGGACAGGAAGCCTAGCTAGCGGTAAGTAGCTGCTTTATTCACCCCTCCCTGGGTCTCCAATACAGCTGCCTAGGTCCAAACAGGGTACAGTCTAAGGACGTAGTGCAGCACTGGCACTAGAACACAATGGTACGCTGCAGGAAGAGCAAGAGTGGTGGCCATGGAACCTAATGAAGAAGAGGAGAGGTGAGTATTTTTTTTTGTACCTGGTTTGAGGTCTGCAACTTTGCATCTAGGAGTGTGGGGGGATTGTTGGAAGTTTTCGGCAGCCAGGGTGTGCATGGATTTGGGGCTTGATCTGGGCCTGACCTGGGTTTGTATGAATTAGAGGTCTGTATAAATCTGGGGTATGTATGAATTTGGGGGCTCATCTGAGGTCTGTATGAATTTGGGGTCTGTATGATTTGAGGTTTGATGCTTCCAAAAGGAAGATCAGAGGAAGTTAGAACACACCATCTATTTACATCTGATCTGTATATAACACAACAAGTTGCAGCCGAGGTGTGATGAGAGATAAGATGCAGGCTGAGATGTAAATTGATGGTGGAACGTTCTGCTGATATTCATTTTGTAGGATGCATGGTGTTATATAAGATGATCGATAGATAGATAGATTAGATGGATATATTAGATGTATAAATTAGATACTGACTGGCTGCAGTAGTGACGTGTCACCCATGCGTCATGCCACATGTCACTGCTGTCTCACATGATGTTATCGTTGGGAAACCTGGGACCTGCAGAGGTGATGGAGCAGTGATGCAGCCTGAACCCAGTGGCAGAAAAGTATTTTACCACCATGGGGGGTGGGTTTGTAGAAAAGGTCCCCAGGGGTGAATAATCACTTTAAGGGAATAGCTGATACAAAATGGAATAGTTTAATGCACATTCACTTCAGCTGTTCCTTAGAGATCTCCCTTTTACACCATCCAAACCTCTACACGGCAGTTTCCTCTAACCCCTTGCTCTTTCTAACTGCATTCTCTGCAGAATGATAATGCATCATAACCACTTCCTTTCCCTGTTATTTTGAAACTATATTTCTACTGATCATATCCTAAAAAGGAAACATCTGTTTTACCAGCTAACGACAAAACATTTATATTTTTGTTCAAATATTTTATAGAAGATATTTTTGAATGTTTTGGTATACCCATAAAAATAACAAACGACAATGATCCTATCTGATGAATTACAGGTTTTGTGCTGTGGAATGCACCTAAAAACCGTGGCTATTAAATGGGTTATGCAGGATTAGAAAAGAGTGGCTGCTTTCCTCTAAAAACAGCACTACCCCTGTCCACAGGTAGTGTGCGGTATTCCAGCTCAGCCGTACACACTTGAACACAATGGAGCTGACACAACACAGTTTTATTTAAAAGAAATGAAGACCAGACACAAGGGGGGACATTTATTAATCTATGCTCCACTGGCATCGGATGCGCCACATCTAAGAAGCGCACGCCTCTAAATAAGTGTTACTCATCTGTCCAGGTCCGTGCACCAGAACTGAAATCAATGCCAGCAAAGGAGCTGATTCAGATTTAACGTATTATCTATGCCCGTTTCCTGACATAGATTATAATAAAAATGCTGGGCTGGCTGGCTATGCTCTGCCTCTCAGTGACGAGCAGGGCACAAAACCTCCAGACAATGACAACATTTTGCACAAATGGGGCATGTGCCAAAGCCTGACTCTTTTGATGCCAGTTTACTGGTGTACAGGGGTTGATAAATGTTCCCTAATATCCAAAAGTTTTCTCTTTGGATACAAACCCTGGGTCATTGGCCTGACCAGATAGTATCTGTTCAAGTGGGGTAATGGACAGTAAACTTGGGTCTCAATTATGATGGATAGAAAAATGTAGGGACAAACTAATGGAAAGGGAGATATGATCCATTACAAAGTGTATCCAAACATTTTGCTATCCATTGTAACGTTGACCTGCATCTACTGTCCCTGACCCCACTTGAACAGATTATCTAGTCATGCCGGTAGACTTAAGGCTGTCATACACATTCAATAGCTGTTGGCCGAACGATTGCTCAGATGACAATTATCTCTCCCGACTCCCCCATACACATACACGCTCCACCTTTTGAGATTTACATTTAACTTGCTGAGCTCCATGGGGACACTCTGGGCCTTTTACGACCAAATGGGAATAACCAGAGATGGCCAGAGTTACAGAAATATCCACATCAACCGTGCTCTGCTGTTTCTGTAACTCCCATAGCAATGAATAGGAGCTATGCAAACGACGTAGCACAACGAGCTATACTGTATCTGGTAACTCGGGAATTATGGAAGCAAAATAATTCACTGTGTTATGCTGATGGTCACACGTGCTGGGATTCAGACCCCTGACGATCAGATATTGAGGATCTATCCTGAGGACACACCATCAATATAAAAATCCTGGACCTTACTGCTGTTAACTAAAAGCAAGCTTATTCTATTTTCTTATATCATATTCCATAGCTCTTCACCGAGCCAACATGACTGCCAAGGTTTTTTTTGGCTTTTCAGAACAATCAAGACACTTTCTTTACACACAGGAAAACCTTGGGCTTAATGGAAGTTGAGTGCCTTTTTGTCCCATATTGGCTTCCATCGCTCTTCATTAGCTTTGTTTGCCTTGCCTACGTGACATATACATACATATTGGAGATGACCGAACCGATTCTAATGAATCGAACTGTCTTATCAGCAGGGCTTCTTCATCTGTGAGGGGCTATCCCCACATGTGAAGAAGCGGCCACCTGCTGCTAGATTAACAGGGCTGGCCTTTTAGCCTGGCTCTGACAATTTCCTGGCAGATGGTAGTGGCACCTGCGCAGCGATGCCAAGGCACAGGCAGCAAATTTAGCGGCATGTGGGCGACACTTCTTCACCTGCGGGAACAGCCCTTCACAGGTGAAGATGACCTGCTGATGAGATGGATCGATGTGTTAGAATCGATTTTCTAATCTTTAATATATATGTATATATACACTCACCTAAAGAATTATTAGGAACACCTGTTCTATTTCTCATTATTTCTCATTAATGCAATTATCTAGTCAACCAATCACGTGGCAGTTGCTTCAATGCATTTAGGGGTGTAGTCCTGGTCAAGACAATCTCCTGAACTCCAAACTGAATGTCAGAATGGGAAAGAAAGGTGATGTAAGCAATTTTGAGCGTGGCATGGTTTATGGTGCCAGACGGGCCAGTCTGAGTAGTTCACAATCTGCTCAGTTACTGGGATTTTCACGCACAACCATTTCTAGGGTTTACAAAGAATGGTGTGAAAAGGGAAAAACATCCAGTATGCGGCAGTCCTGTGGGCGAAAATGCCTTGTTGATGCTGGAGGTCAGAGGAGAATGGGCCGACTGATTCAAGCTGATAGAAGAGCAACGTTGACTGAAATAACCACTCGTTACAACCGAGGTATGCAGCAAAGCATTTGTGAAGCCACAACACGCACAACCTTGAGGCGGATAGGCTACAACAGCAGAAGACCCCACCGGGTACCACTCATCTCCACTACAAATAGGAAAAAGAGGCTACAGTTTGCACGAGCTCACCAAAATTGGACTGTTGAAGACTGGAAAAATGTTGCCTGGTCTGATGAGTCTCGATTTCTGTTCAGACATTCAAATGGTAGAGTCCGAATTTGGCGTAAACAGAATGAGAACATGTATCCATCATACCTTGTTACCACCGTGCAGCCTGAGCATTGTTTCTGACCATGTCATCCCTTCATGACCACCATGTACCCATCCTCTGATGGCTACTTCCAGCAGGATAATGCACCATGTCACAAAGCTGTAATCATTTCAAATTGGTTTCTTGAACATGACGATGAGTTCACTCTACTAAAATGGCCCCCACAGTCACCAGATCTCAACCTAATAGAGCATCTTTGGGATATGGTGGAACGGGAGCTTCGTGCCCTGGATGTGCATCCCTCAAATCTCCATCAACTGCAAGATGCTATCCTATCAATATGGGCCAACATTTCTAAAGAATGCTATCAGCACCTTGTTGAATCAATGGCACGTAGAATTAAGGCAGTTCTGATGGCAAAAGGGGTTCAACACCGTATTAGTATGGTGTTCCAAATAATTCTTTAGGTGAGTGTAAAGATATACTGTATATATGTGTTGCAAAGTAACTATGAAGGTATTTTATGTAATTTATTCTATGTTTGAATAATGTTCATTGCCGTTTCCTCTCCCGTCGGTGGACAGGAATACGGGGGTACAATCATAGTTTGTTATATTGTCATTTTTGGCCAGTTCATCGTTAACGAGTGTTCTCAGGAATGCTCATAGCGATGGTCTGGCAGTGTAATACTGCCACCGATTACCCAATGAACAAACAAATGTTTGTTCATCTGGCAATTGTGATTTTTAAGCATGCTTAAATATCATCGTTTGCTGGCGGCAGATCATGCTGTCTAATCACGATCTTCCGCCGGCAAACTAGTAGAGACAGCATGGGGGCAAGAGATGGCATAACGATCGCTTTTCCCCATGCTGTGGAAGAGATTGCATGTAATAGCAGCGGTCTCCTCCAGTAACGAGCAGGCGATTGCCGGGAAGGAACTCTTCCCTCTCAGCAATTTACTGCAGAATTGGGCTGTAAAATACAGCACTAACTCCTGAAATGCATTGACCCAATAAAGTTCAAGTAGCTCTGTAGTATGGACTCAGTGTACCCCAGTATAGTGCTCCATTGGGCAATATAAGATAGAATATCTCCATAATGAGAGTCAGATGAAACATGCTATGATTTTCTTTTTGCCTGGTTTGCATGGAACCTGACCAAAAAACCTCCATAGGCCTCTGAGTAACAGCAGGGACCATAAATTTCTGTAGGTGCCCAATTATGGCTCTGTAGAACCTGGAGGTTGCATTAAGCCCCACATCAATTATATGTAAATCCTTTTTAACAAGTATAAATATCTGGGAACTTGGGAGGTTACTCAATACATTGAGTTCAATCTGATACCCCTATTGGATAAGATAAAGCGTAAAGTAGATGCCTGGAATAAACTACCACTGTCCATGATAGGCAGCGCGAACGTAGTTAAAATGATACTAATGCCACAGCTGTTATATATCCTACACAACACCCCGGTTTGGGTCCCCCGGCACTTCTTCAGTAGGATAGATGGGCTATTTAGAGATGTGGTATTGAAGAAAGGGGTGCCCAAGATAAAATTGTCAAAACTACAGCTTGCTAAAGATAGTGGTACAGTGGCACTGCCGCATCCCATGACTTACTTCCTAGCTGCACGACTTCAACATATGCATGGTTGGAACCTGACAACAGTCCGGGACTCTAGGAGATCTATATTTGGTTCTCTTGTACGGAATCACTCCCCTCTTGGGGCGCTAGAGGCACATGCATTTTAAGCTATACTCCCCTAGCTTTCCCACTTTTTAACTCATGCACAATGTTTGGTGGACTGTCAGAGGCCTGTTGGGCATTAAGTGCTGCACCAAATATACCCCATTGTGGCAAAATGTATACTTATAGGAACCATACAAACTGGAGGGGTTTCAGGGGTGGGCACAAAAAGGGATAAGCTTTGTCCACCAGGAGTTTGACAATGCTACATTGAAAACATTTCAACAACTCCAAACGGAGTTTGGCCTACATAGGTCAGACTTTTATGCATATTGTGACACAGTAAAAGGTCTGGTGTGGAGGGAAAGGTATTTTGCTCCCAGTATGTGCTGCTGAACTGATTGACAGCCAGGTGAGGTCAAGCACCAGTCCGGATCTTAGGTGCCAGTCCGGGCTTTGCCGACACCTAACTGTCTTAAAAGCCAGTTGGACGGCAGCAGGGGGGCAGATGAAGCCTGTGCCTCGATGAATGCTTGTGACCTGTTTGGGCAAGACAGGTCGACTATATCCTGGACTTAAACTTTGGTGTGGACCTGTTGGCAAAGTGTGAACACACGCCTGGACTTGGATTCTTTATGCAGAACCTGCAGCAAGGTGTGAATGAACACCAGGACTTTCAATTAAGGTGAAGTTGTTTACTAAGCTGTCAAACCTGCTTGTGTGAAAAAAACACTGCAGTTTGACAAAGAACTGTATTTGGTGCCTCTGTTCTGTGTCTGCTCACCCTGCCTACCAGAGTGAATCCCCACAATATCTACAACTAAGACATGCTATACAATATCAGGACAAAGAAGTTCCTAAAACTATTGCCAGTACAGCATTGTTGGACCAGGTGGTACAAGTATTTCTTTTTCATACAGGTTCCTTTTGGAGAGGTGTCTGGGGGACCCAATAGCTGGTTTGAAAGAAAAATGGGAAACAGATGTAGGACCCTTGACCTCTGACCAGTGGCAGTCTATTCTGGAGAGCACACTGCTGTTCCTTAGTACGGCCAACGTAGATCACAGTTGTTCCTGCTACATAGGGCTTATAGAATACCCTTAATGCTCTATACGATGGGAGACTGGATGCCCACTGCCCCCGTTATGCAGAATCGGAAGCCAGCCTTATCCATAGGCTGTGGTCATGCAGAGAGCTTGGTGCTTTTTGGTCTGAGGTATTCAATATGTTAGATACCATGTACAATATAGTAGTCCCTAGGACCCCATTGATTGGTGTGCTGGGTCTCACACAAGATCTCCCAGTAACGGAGGGACAAAGGCTGGCAATAAGCAAAGATTTTGTACTCATCTAGCTACTCAAAGCTTATAGCAAAACATTGGATTCAACCTCTTAGTCCGAACAAACAGGAATTGGTAGGGTCTATAAACCAATTGATACGGATGGAAAATGGTATTTATCTGAAAAGAGGAGCTATTGCCAAATTTCAGAAACAGTGGGAGAACTGGTTTACATGCTCAGGCCTGGCTTCACAAGATCTGCTGAGAGCTTGGTTGGTTGATAGCATGGGGGTAATTAGCTCTACTCGGAGTGGAAGGAATATATTGACTGCCCATTAAATGCAACGGAGTGGGAATGTACACTCTGGAAGGATCATAGAAGGTATACTGTTGAGGAGACGGTGGACACTGCGCAGAGGTGGGAGGGAAATTGGTGGGGAGTTGGGGGGATTTTGGCTGTTGTTTTTGTATGTTATGTACACTGTCCTAATTGTAAAAGTACAATAAAAATGGACTGATAAAAAAAAATCCCTATTTATAAATTTTTTAATTAAATACAATCATGAGATTTTTTTCCCACTGTTTAAGTAGTCGTGTGAGAACAACCATTAAAGAGGATGTCTGGTTTAAGAGCTGAACCCGGGCATATTCCCTTTTTCACCCAGGCAGCCCCTCTAACATTTTCATGCTCCGATGCTTTCCCTTGCCCTGCGCTGTATAGTGCAGGGTAAGGGCTGCTTGCTTATATTTTTAACACTGCTAGGCAGAGGCTTCTACCTAGCAGTGTTCCCAGTGACGTCACCTGCACTAATGGGCGGGCTTTAGTGCTGGGGGAAAAAGGGGATATATCCGGTTTCAACTGTGAATCCAGAGAACCACTTTAACATAATATTGTTAAATACACTATATTGATCCCTTTTTTTACACAGATTTCCACCAATCATGACCCATACTTTCATTGTACATCAGTTTAGAGCATTTCAGAATTGTTTAATTCGTAATGATAAATGCTACATGTAACCGGGCCTTTAGACATAATAAAAGGCTATAATAGTACAGATGATTAAAGTGCATTTGTTATGTTTTACTAGTGTTAAGCTTCCCAGTATGATCAATTTAAGATTAATGGGACAAGATGATTAAATGAGCTGCACTTAGTGACATCTGTCACACTGAGTCTTCCTATAAAGATTATATAGGGCAGGAGTGTTCGCCTACAGTTCACTGCACATGCATGGTTTGTCATAAATGTAACATAAACTATCTCTGTATTTTCAGGAATAGAATAAATCACTAAGTCATGAATCATGCTGCTGTTAATGGCTAATAGTTTAGGGGATTTGTGTGATCTTCACTTAAAGTAATGTTGAAAGCTTGACTCAAAACTATTATTTGACACATATGTCTTAGGATACTGTATGTACGGCTTGTGGCTGTACTCAGTGAGCTGACGTGGTATCATGTCCTAGGCGGCTGACACACATAAACACACGTACAAACTCCGTGAGTCACCTTGTGCAGTGATCTGTGTCCATGAGAACCTCTGATATACTCCTAACCGCCTTGTTCTCACACACACACACCTTCTGCCATTAAAGAGGGCCCGTCACCACATAATGCAGTGTAATCTGCAGGCAACATGTTGAGGTGCACTCATACGCTTCGGGTTTTGTTGCAGAAATTTCCGTGACTGAAAATCTGTTTCATTCACTTAAATGGGGTTTGCAGAATCCATATACTTGCTGCCTCACTGAAATAAATGAAACTGGTTTTCAGTTGCAGAAATTTCTGGAACAAAATCTGCAGCATGTTAAGGTACACTTAGGCCCCTTTCACACGGGCGAGTTTTCCGCGCGGGTGCAATGCGTAAGGAGGACGCATTGCACCCACACTGAATCCGGACCCATTCACTTCTATGGGGCTGTGCACATGAGCGGTGATTTTCACGCATCACTTCTGCGTTTCGTGAAAATCGCAGCATGCTCTATATTGTGCATTTTTCACGCAACGCAGGCCCTATAGAAATGAATTGGGCTGCGTGAAAATCGCAAGCATCCGCAAGCAAGTGCGGATGCAGAGCGATTTTCCAGCATGGTTGCTTAGCAACGGGACCCGATCTCTATTATTTTCCCTTATAACATGGTTATAAGGGGAAATAATAGCATTCTTAATAAAGAATGCATAGTAAAATAAAGAGGAAGGGGTTAAAAATAATAAAAGTTAACTTACCTTAGCCACTTGATCGCGTAGTTGGCGATCTCTCTTCTCTCTTCAAGCTTCAGCTACCAGCTAAAGGACCTGTGATGACGTCACATCACATGGTCCAATCACATGGTCCATCACCATGGTAAGATGGACCATGTGATTGGACCATGTGATGTGACGTCATCACAGGTCCTTTAGTTCTTAGCTGATGCTGGGAAAGAGAGGACAGATCGCAACTACGCGATCAAGTGGCTAAGGTAAGTTAACTTTTATTATTTTTAACCCCTTCCACTTCATTTTACTATGCATTCTTTATTAAGAATGCTATTATTTCCCCTTATAACCATGTTATAAGGGAAAATAATAAATTCTCCAGAATACTATACCCGAAACCGGACTTCAGTGACGAAGTCCGGCTTCGGTTGGGTACCAAACATGGCGATTTTTCTCACGCGCGAGCAAAACGCATTACAAACGTTTGCACCCGCGCGGGAAAATCATGCATATTCCCGCAACGCACCCGCCTCTTATCCGGGCGTCAAACATGACGCCTGTGTGAAAGAGGCCTTATAGTGCAGGAGGAGCTGAGCAGATTGGCACATATTTGGTGGGAACAGATTCAATAAAACTTACCGTAATTTATTCATTTACTGTATATCTGAAGGCTGTTCATGGAGTTGGTCTTAAAGGGGTTGTCTCATCATGGACAATGGGGACATATCCCTAGGATATGTCCCCATTGTCTTATAGGTGCGGGTCCCACCTCCTAGCGATATGCCCCCATTATCTGAGATGAGATAACCCCTAACTTAGAAAAAGCAGAGATATCAATGTATAAATTACGTTTTACTGAATCTTTCCCCATAAAACTATGTATTGGTCTGCTCAGCTCTTCCTGCCCACTGATTGCACTGCCTTTTTCTATT
The DNA here is from genome assembly GCA_033119425.1 of Bufotes viridis. Lineage (NCBI taxonomy): Eukaryota > Metazoa > Chordata > Amphibia > Anura > Bufonidae > Bufotes > Bufotes viridis. The sequence continues at coordinate 235,645,797 of CM065591.1, read as the reverse complement.
TAACATCTGTACAGGCTCCTTCACAAATTGTATCAGATTTTTACCACTGAAAAACTGTGTAGAAAGTGCTTTCATTTTTTTTTGGCATTTTTTTAACACAGTAAGGCAGATTTACTAATGAAAATTGGCCAGTATTTTGGTGCAATGTGCGCCAACAAAACAGGCATGCATGCATTGCATCACATTTAGTAACCAATTTTACACACTTTTCTAAGCTTTTTCCACCTTGTCCAAGAGGGAGTGTGGCTTCACTGGAAAGGGATGTGGCTTTGCCGGAAAAGGGTTGTGGCTTAAATTTTGTTCCTGTGCACCAAAAATGGGCTAAAATTCTGGGACATTTTTGGAATAAAACTATGCAACGTGGTGTAAACTAGACATTTTTTGGGCACATGGACAGAATTCTAGTTTAAATTTGGTGCAGGATTTACAACACTCCAATCATTTGTCTAACATTATGCACACGAACATTTATTTTATCAGTTTACAGGCCGTTTTTTGCATTCCGTATACGGAACTATTCATAACGCATAACGGACAAGGATAAGACTGTTCTATCAGGGGACAGCTGTTCCGTTCCTCAAAAAACGGAATGCACACGGACGCCATCTGTTTTTTTTGCGGACCGCAAGATACTGAAAAAGCCATACGGTCATGTGCAATAGGCCTAAGACTGTGATTTGTATTCATGGCATTATTTCTACTATAGAGAACGTGATGTCAAAATGTCTAAAAATCTGCTAAGAGGTAAAGCGTTCTACTTTTTGAAAAGAAGCAAGAAAGACTAATGAACAAAAACGCCAGTAGCATCAAATCTGCACCAAAAACTGCAGTGTTAAGCCTCATTCACATGTCAGTGTTTCATGGACGTGTGCTATACATGTTCTCCAGGGACAGCACACGTCCCCATTCATTTTAATGTGTGTATTCAGACATCAGTGTTTTACCACGGTCCGTGGATCAGTGTTTTTAGCATGGATGCATGCTCTATTTTGTCCGTGTTCACGAATCCATCACGTCCATTATAGTCTATGGGTCCGTGAAAACCACGGATGCCATCCATGTTTCACGGATTATTAAGAACAGATGCTTTGAAAATTATTTTTCAGCTGTTCAGTGTCAGTGAAACACGGATGCAAAAAACGGATACACGGGCTAAACACGGATCCTTCACGGACAGCTTCACGGATGCATCACTGACCACCTGCTCACGGATTTGAGCACGGACACGGAAGTGTGAATGAGGATTTACTTGCAGTTTCTGGTGTGGATTTGATTCAGCTTTTTAGCAGGTCTCACCCTTGAAAAGGGTGAATCAGCACAGAAAAATTGCACAAAGATCTGAACGCAGGTCAATTTCCTCACAGAAAAAAAAACTAAGTTTACATGAGATTTGTCTAATGTTGTACACTTTCCTGGTACTGTATTACACTGCGGTTTTTCCACATGAGAATCTGCGTGGAAAAAAGGTGTGTAATCCACAACGTGTGCAGGTAGCCTAGAGGTATTTTTAGTGCTATATTTGTTTTTTTCAAAACAAATGTGTGGATGTTAATTTATGGTGTTTTTATCTCTATATATAGGGATAAAATGCCTGAAAACAAATTAACATTGCTTCATCATGTTGTGTTTTTTTTTAACAAATTGCCAGAGATGTAAAAAACAAATTGGGAAACAAAAATCACTAGGCAAAAATGTTAGTGCATCCTGCATTTCATATTTCCCATAGACTTTCAGTTAACATCTGGAGTTGGTGTTTTTGCAACAAAAAAATGCATCAAAAAGAGCAAAAAAAAAAAAAAAAGTGCTGAAAAACACCACAAGAAACCTATGTGTATCCACCTCCATTTTGTAGCTGTAGAAAAAAATGCCAGAATGAATTTGTGTGTGAGGGAGCCGCTAGGGTTTTTTCACATTACCCCAAAAATCACTCATACTGCTACACAGACGGAAAAATAAAAAAGTTATAGCTCTTGGGGTACTTTCACACTAGCGTTTTGGATTCAGTTTGTGAGATCCGTTTCAGGGCTCTCACAAAAGGTCCAAAACGGATCAGTTCAGCCCCAATGCATTCTGAATGGATAAGGATCAGTTCAGAATGCATTAGTTAGGCTCCGTTTCGCCTCTATTCTGTTTTGGAGACGGACACCAAACACAGCTTGCAGCATTTTGGTGTCCGTCTGAAGAGGCGGAGCCTAATAGATCCGTTTTGAATTACAATGTAAGTCAATGGGACGGATCCGTTTTCAATGACACAGTATGGTGCATTTGAAAACTGATCCATTCCCCATTGACTTTCAATGTAATTCAAAACGGATCAGTTTTGGACTTTGTCATTTTTCTTTAAAACTAATGCAAACTGATCCGTTGTGAACGGAAGCATTTTTGCAGATCCATGGCGGATTTGCAAAAAACGCTAATGTGAAAGTAGCCTTAAAGACAACCTTTCCACCCGGCCATGTAAACAGAGCCTTGCAATAAACGTGACACAAGCCAGGTCTGATATCATGCATTGGATTTAAGTCAGGTTACATAATTGGTTTACCTATCTCCAATATCTCAAATCCCTCTGACAATAGAACTTCTACATGTTTGGCCACTTAGAAGCAGCAACATTCATAAACACCCGAGTTCCCATAGCCTGACACACCTCAGATGTTTGCCTTCTCATTAACATATGAGTGCCGACTATTGTTCTCCGCACTCATACACTCACTCATTCTGCTTCATCCTCTGCAGGTTTCCATACGTTTTCTCACAGGAAATTTCACTTAGAATTGGAAATCATTATGTGGCAGTGGAATAACAACATTCTCTCTTTTTCTGTCCTCAGTACCTTATAGACTGTGTTTTGTTATAGTGTTTTTCATTTTTTCCCCTTCCAGTCCTTATTCATCTACATTTACTACCATAGGCAGATCATAAAAATGTAACTATGCATTCTGAATCCCGTTTGTCAGGCTCCATTCCCTTTTATGAGAATATTATAGCCATGGTAGGGCAGCCCTTAAAGCCTGCTGCATACTGTGTTATGTGCTCTGTTGACTGAGATTGGCCCCATGTTAGGCTATGTTCACACATGACAGATTTGTAACAGAAATTTCTATGACTACAAATTGATTCCATGCATTTGAATGGAGATATTTCTGTGGCTGATGCAAGCCACATTCAGAATGGGACAGTTATATACATTTTTGCAATACAGAATATGGGACTTCAGGGAGATATCAAAGATATGACAAAATATAGTGTGTAAATCCTTTCCTAATGCCCCATCCATATATATAGAACAACCCCCAACCTAAATTACAAGAATCACAAGTAGTTCGTATGACCCCATTAAGCATACCCCAAAACGCATACAGATCCCCTCAATAAAGATGTAGAGGGTCATTTACAAAGACTGGCTTTTTATGACAGTCTTTGTTCCCCCTGCGCTGCCGGAGGATTTGTCTGATTTATGACAGAGTGTGCTCCTTATCATAAAAGAGGTGCACCGTCAGCAGTCTGTGCCCCTGGAGTAAAAACTACTACAGCCTCTGAGTGGAGTAGTTTTCACTCCTAATGGCATACACCTTGCCAGGGTCGAAGTCCTGGCCTGGGCACCACTATGCCCTTGGCACTCCCAAGTGATGAGGATGCTGTTGCAAAATGGGGTATTGTGACTATTTTAAATCAAAACCTCCCGGAAAAAATGTTCATAAATGACCCCAATAGATCCCAGCCTAGCACTTAATGGAGACACCAGACGCTCCCTCCCTGTAGACAGACCTCAGGCCAGAGCACATGTACATCATGTATAGCAGAAAGCCTGTGGTGGCACATACATGTGAAACACCAGACAAAGCATGCACCAAGCCATCCTAAAAACTAACATGCCCCTTCACTACAGCTGAAGTACTGCGGCAGGAGCAGCAGTGGGCTCGTTCCTGTCTTGTTCTAGATGATTATGGTTGTGCCCGTCTTCTCCCACCACATTTTCTTGATGTGATGGATAGTCTGACCAGGGATCCTGTGCCTCCTCAGCAAGTCTTGTCTCCAAAGCATCTGGCACATCTATTTCTGGACTGCTTTCCTGCTTGTTGGTGCAGTACCCACAAAAACAGCTCCAGTAGCAGATTGCTCTTAGGCTTGGTCATCTATAACCTGCTTCTGCCCATCTGCAGCCATCGCCTTTCCACTATTTGGAGACAGTACTCACTTCGTCAAAGCAGCATCCATGAGCAGCAGGAAGCACGCAGGAGATTTGCTGGCCTGTCTGGGTGATCTCCCTTTTTTCTGGGAATCTCCCATATGTTTCAGTCCAGGAGAGTTGCAAGTATGACTTAGGACTCATGCACACGGCAATTGTCGTTTTTGAAGTCTGCAAATTGCGGATCCGCAAAATTCGGATACCAGCCGTGTGTGTTCCGCATTTTACGGAATGGAATGTTCTGCCCTCACACGGATGTGGACAGCACACGGAGTGTCTCTGCAACTTTTGTAGCCCGATTGAAGTAAATGGATCTGCATCCGTTTGCATCTTTTCATCAAATGAAAGGTGCAAGCAACCTCACAATCAAGGCAAATAACGCTATAAAGCCCCATTGCCCCATTAAGGCCTCATGCACACGACATGGCTTGTGCGAATCGGGCTTTGGATAATAGATCCAAAGTCAAATCGTTCAAAAACGTCATGGTCAATGCTGTGTCCATACAGCATTCAAATGTATTGTCTCCATGTAGGCAAACTTCGTGTTGGCCGTAGTCTTTGGTGAATTTCAATGACATTCCTATCTGCGTATTTAAAAACTTTTTAAAATATGAATAAGAAGTGTATGGAAACAGCATTAATAATGACGTTTTTTAACGAATCAACTTCAGATCTATGATCCGAAGCTCAATTCGCTTAAGCCTACACCCAGCCTTATGTATTTTGCAATGCTCAAATGATGGATCTGCAAAATACGGATACCATCTGTGTTGCATCCGCATTTGTGGCAGACCCATTGACTTCAATGGGTCCGCGTTTTTTGGCGAAGTATAGGGCATGTTCTATCATTTCACACTGGTCTATGATATCCTGGGCACTGCAGGAGGATGCGCCTAATTTATGATGAGGCTTGCATAAACTGGCCATGGGGGTATAATAAATTCCCCCTATTCTGTTTTTTTATTTTCTGATTTGATTTTCTTCATTCTATTTTCAGTACATGATTATGGGGACAGCCATCTTGCCCGAGCTGCTATTAACAGCATTTACATAGATGCTTTACAGCAGCTACGGGGGTCATAGACCACAATAGTCAGGAGATGTTCATTGAGATCTATTGGAGATTTTGTTTGAGGGACCATTTCCACAGCTGTTGGGTTACATTTATTGCACTTTTATCAGTTTAATTGTGTCTTATTACATAATTACTAAATATTTATCATATTTTTGAGTTTGGACATCTGTTTCCTGTATATCTTGTACATCATGTTTTGTGACCCATTATGTATATTAGTCCTATTTAGGATAATGCTATTGTAAGGAGTTTCTGTTTTTTTTTTGTATTTCTAGAGACCTTTGGCGTGTTCCTTTGTGGTTTTAAGTTGAATAACTTACAAACTGAATATTTTTAAATATTTTAAAAATAACCACAAATTGATGTAATGAAAACTTGGCATACCTTACATATTTTGATCCAGTGTGTACTGAATGTTAGGTCTGCAGGTTTGTGAGGCTCAGCTTTTTTCCCCCAGAGGAGCATTGCATAGCCTATAAGACTCATGCCTACTAGGCACTCTTTGATGTCCTAATGTGTTTTGATGTGTTTATGTCTACTAATAGATTATATGTGTCTTAACTTTCTACTATAAAGAGATTGTCTGGTGTAGCCCATTTTTAAAAGCCTTATTAGGACATTATAGAAGAAATCCTCCGTAGTAAGCTATTTTCATTGTGATTACCTAGGAACAGCAGCTTATCTCCTTGCAATCAGCTTGACATTAAAGAGATTTTCCTAGATTTTTTAACTAATGACTTATCTTCTGGATAGGTTATCAGTATCTGATAAGTGGGGATTCGACACCCAGGACCTCCGCTGATCAGTTGTTTGAGAAGGCACCAGCACTCGCAGTAGCATCATGACCTTCTCGTAGCTCACCAAGCACAGTGCCGTACATTGTAGAGCAGCTGTGCTTGATATCGCAGCTCAGCCCCATTCACTTCAATGGTGCTGAGCTGCGCCTAGGCCATGTGACCGATTAACGTGACATCACTAGCCTATACAAGGCTGTGAGAAAGCCAAGGCGCTACTGCAGGTGCTGGTGCCTTCTCAAACAGCTGATCGGAAGATCTAAAATGTATGGGGGCCACCCAATACTTCAAATAGAGATTTTAGCATGCCTAATCCCAGAGAAAAGGAGGCCAAACTTGTACATTTTTGGTGGAGTGGGCAGAGATAGATTTTTGAGCTGCAGTTTTTTCATGTGTATAATCTTATTATTGGCATTTGGAAGAGGTATATGTCAGGCTATTGCCCAGTGTATGCTCTGATTTGTACTGCTGAGGTATAACACTATACAGCCATACAGTGGCATACATTAAACATTGGGAAAAAAAGGGGTTATGCAGCAGCACTCTGCAAACACAAATAATGTACAACAATGCCATAGAAAACATTCGGGTGCTAATGCTACCTTAGTTTTGCAAATGAGATGCTTAACATTTTACAATGGTAAAAAGCAGAGTGGACCCAGCATGCATGTGGAACCTGCACTCCCTGGATTTTATGTGACTGTTATGTCGCATAAGAGGTAGGATTAAGTGTTAGGAACCCGTCTAATTGAGATCGCCGTGACGTTTTGTACAAAATAATTTGCCAAGCATCTCATTTGCAAAACTAAGGTAGCATTAGCACCAGAATGTTTTCTATGGCATTGTTGTACATTATTTGTGTTTGCAGAGTGCTGCTGCATAACCCCCTTTTTCCTGTATGTCTCAAGCCATGGCAGCGTGCAGCTGTGCATAGGGATGTGCTGACTGACCCCCTTTTTCTATACATCAAACATTGGCCACAATAGTTAAAATAAAATATATGCACGTTATATGTTTTCATATATGCACCCATTGTTTCATGGGTCCTCATTGAAGTACTTTGTAAGGTGCAACAACAACAACAACAGCTTAGAATAGTTTGCTGTGCACAACCACCTTTTTTGGTGCTACCTTAGGTTAAAGGGAAATATACAGTAAGGGCAGTGTAATATCATAGCCTGATTGATTCTATGTGTATTTTTTGTATATCTATTTGTTGGATCTGTTAATAAAATGAATCACAATGCAGAGAAAGCAATAAATGTGAATCAGCTCAGTATTCAAATCCCTCGTAATGTTACTATAGTGCATGAAGTTTATGAACACCAGGTTGCCCACACACCATAGGATAATATAGAAGGGTCTTCAGCGTTCTTCCCAAGCAATTAAGTTAATTCACAACATCCACAGTTTTAGGCGCTCTCTAAAACACATCATTTTTGGGTGGCCTATCACATCTAAAGCAAAAATCAAAGAAATAAACTTGGCTTAAATGGGTGGAACTGCTCAAACCCCAAACACTGTTGCGTGTTTCTAACTGGGGGAGCCGTTCGACCGCATGGGGTACCCAGCAAAAATTGCATACAATGGAGGATGCCGGCATGAACCACATGCACCACACAAACATCCTACAGAAAATGAAACCATGTGCGGATGAAAATATATAAACACATAAATCACTGAAAAAAAGTGCACCACAAGAATAAGCAACTGACAACACTGGCTAATCCCTCAAGCTGATGTTAAAAGCTGAGCCATTCGCCAATATCTCCCAGTCAGGAACATATCGGAGCCCCTTCATGCACCACTTCAAGGTTTCTCAGCATGGCATGGGGTCCTACCACTAGACTACCTATAGTGTGTGAACAGGGTCTGAAAGGTGCTGATATCCAGCTCACAGCGTGGGATTGGGGCTGTGAGCTAGATTTCAGCACCTTTCAGACCCTGTTCACACACCATAGGTAGTCTAGTGGTAGGACCCCATGCCATGCTGAGAAAACTTGACGTGGTGCATGAAGGGGCTCCGTCTCTATAGTTCCTCTAATATTAATATTATACATCTGTACTGCTCCCAGTAGTTATGTCTTATATAGTGTTCTTAGTAGCTATAATGCGCCCTGTAGTGCCCCCACGAGTTATAATGCCTGCTATAGTGCCCCAGAAGTTAAAATGCCCCATATAGTGACCCAGTAGATAAATTGTTTCCTACAGTTCCCACAGTAGGTATAATTTCCCCTGTAGAGGCCTGAATAGTTAAAATGACCTCTAGTAGTTATAATGCCCCAGTAAGTATAATGCTCCCTACAGTACCTCAAGTATAATGCCCCTATAGCACCCCAGTAGTTATAATAGTCGAGCCCCAAGTAGGTATAATGCCCTCTGTTATGCCCCCAGTGTTATAGTGCACCCCTGAAGTGCCTCCAGTACTTATAGTATCCCCCTGTTGAGCCCCCAATAGCTATAGTGCTTCATTTAGTGCCCCCAGCCCTTATAGTGCTGCCCCTGTTGTGTATTAGTTCTTACAGTGCCCATGACCCTTATAGTGCCCCTTGTTGTGCCCCCAGTCCTTATAGTGGCCCCCATCCTTATAGTGACCATCTGTAGTAATCTCAGTCCTTATAGGGCCCTTTGTAACACCTTTAGTCTTTATAGTGCCCCCTGCCCTTATTGTGCTCCCTATAGTGCCCCCTTTCCTTATACTGCCGCCCTGTAGTGCCCCAGCCCTTAGAGGTTTGTTACTAAATATTGGTGATCAAACAGTATCATGAAAAACAAGAAACACACCAGACAGGTCAGTGATAAAGTTGTGGAGAAGTGTAAAGCAGGGTTAGGTTTTAAAAAAAATATTCCAAGCTCTAAACATCTCACAGAGCACTGTTCAATCCATCATCTGAAAATGGAAGAAGTATGGCACAACTGCAAACCTACTAAGACATGGCTGTCGACCAAAACTGACAGCACTAATTAGAGAAGCAGCCAAGAGGCCCATGGTTACTCTAGAGGAGCTACAGCAATCCACACCTCAGGTGGGAGAATCTGTCCACAGGACAACTATTAGTCGTGTACTCCAGAAATCTGGCCTTTATAGAAGAGTGGCGAGAAGAATTTTTTGAAAGCAAGCCCTAAGAAGTCATGTTTGCAGTTTGGCACAAGCCATGTAGTGCAGGGGTACTGTGAAGTATGACATTTGTAGACATTTGCCCTTGTTTCCCCTATGCAAAGTGATAAACTTATTTCTAAGGTGGGAACTAGGGACTGGGGGAGGGAAATTACATTATAGGAGGGGAAGATAGTACAGATAGAGACCTGGGAATAGGTAATGGAAGTGGGGGAGGAATGGAAGGAGGGACTAGAACAGTTCAGAAGGAAAGTTGTAGGTTAAAAAATATACATAATCCTCTTAATTGTATGTATACTAGTGCCAGAAGCCTGACTAATAAAACTGGTGAGCTGGAATTAGTGATGTGTGAGGAGGACTATGACATAGTGGGAATAACTAAAACATGGCTGGATGATAGCTATGACTGGGCAGTTGAAGGGGTTCTCTAGGATTTAAGAAAATTAAAATACTTAAATATTAATTTATTATAAGTATATTCCCAAATACCTTTCATTAGTTATAAAGGCTCGTTTTGTCTTGGGGACAGTCATTAGGAGAAACAAAACCGATGCCGCCCTATTAGTACGCACAAAACTTGTCCTAATCATACATGAGGACATGTCTCCTCTCTGTTCTACTTGTCATGGATTATGATCCTGAATACAGCTGATCTTTAGCTAAATCTCTGTAGGAATGGAGTTCTTGAGGAGACATGAAGTACAGACAGGACGGACAAGACAGACTGTGGTAATGTGGGGCTGTGGTAATGGAGACTGCATACAAGTGCTGCTGCTCATTACCCCCACCCTCCTCTCTATACTTCATGTTTGCTCATGAACTCCATACCTACAGAGATTCATTTTATCAGTTGTATTCAGGATCATAATCCCTGACAAGCAGAGAGGAGCATGAGGCAGCTCTTTAGCTCAGTGAAGTAACTTGTTGTGCTGTGTGATTAGGACAGGTTTTGTGTGTACTAATAGGACGCCGGCCATTTTATTTCCCCTGATGATTGCTCCCCAGACAAATAAGCCACTATAGCTAATGAAAGGTATTTGGGATTATATTCATAATAAAGTAATATTTAAGTAATTTAATTTTCTTAATTCCTGGAGAACCCCTTTAACATACAGGGTTACAGTCTGTTTAGAAAGGATCCGGAGAGGGGGAGGGGTCTGCCTTTATATAAAGTCCTGTCTAAAGTCCCCACTCAGGGAAGATATAAGTGAAGGACATGAACATTTGTAGACACTGTGGGTGGAAATACATGGAGGCAAAAACAATAATAAAATACTAATAGCAGTTTATTATAAACCCCCTAATATACCAGAGACCACAGAAAATCTACTACTAAATTAAATAGATAAGGCGGCAAATCATAATGAGGTTGTTATTATGGGTGACTTCAACTACTCAGATATAGACTGGGAAACTGAAACCTGTACATCTCATAAAGGAAACAGGTTCTTGGCAATAACCAAAGACAATTACCTTTCCCAACTGGTTCAGGACCAGACTAGAGGGACAGCCATAATTGGTCTAACCAATAGACCTGACAGAACAACAGATGTGCAGGCTGGGGGACACCTGGGAAATAGTGACCATAAAGTAATAACCTTCAAATTGTCATTCAAAAGAGTGTGTCTTCAGGGAGGAACAAAAATACCAAACTTCTAAAAAGCAAAATGTAGGGTACTTTCACACTAGCGTTATTCTTTTCCGGTATTGAAATCCGGTAAAGGGTCTCAATACTGGAAAAAAATCCATCAGTTTTGTCCTAATGTGCTGTATTTGACCGGACAAAATCCCGGAATAGAGATTCAATAGAGATGTATTAATGCCAGATCTGGTACCAAGTGTTCCGGAAATTGCCGCAACGACGGATCTGTTTTTCTGGTCTGCGCATACGCTGGGATATAGGGGGAGCTGGTTTCGCTTGTGATCTTTGAAAAAAAATTTAATACCGTTATTCCGGATGATATCAGATGAGACGGATTCGGTATTTCACCGGATCCGTCTAAAGGATCTGAAAAAAAGGATATTTGGCTATGGAACTGCCTGCTGGATTCTGACAAAGCTAGTGTAAAAGTAGCCTTAGGCTAGGTTCAGACGACGACAATTGTCGCGCGACATTTTGTCGCACTATTGTCGCGCGACAATTTTTTATTCAAAGTTGTCAGTTTACAGAGATATTTCTCTCACCCAGCATGGGTATATGTAAAAATACCCCCAAAAACACATTGCCCTACTTCTCCTGAGTACGGCGATACCACATGTGTGACACTTTTTTGCAGCCAAGATGCGCAAAGGGGCCCAAATTCCAATGAGTACCTTTTAGGAGGGCATTTTTACGCATTTTTCTTCTCACGCTTTAGGGCCCCTAAAATGCCAGGGCAGTATAAATACCCCACATGTGACCCCATTTTGGAAAGAAGACACCCCAAGGTATTCCATGATGGGCATGGCGAGTTCATAGAATATTTTTTTTTTTGGCACAAGTTAGCGGAAATTGATTTTTTATTGTTTTTTCTCACAAAGTCTCCCTTTCCGCTAACTTTTGACAAAAGTTTAATTTTTCATGAACTCATTATGCCCCTCAGCGAATACCTTGGGGTGTCTTCTTTCAAAATGGGGTGACATGTGGGTATTTATACTGCCCTGGCATTTAGGGCCCTAAAGCGTGAGAAGAAAATGCGTAAAATACCCTCCTAAAAGGTACTCGTTGAATTGGGCCTTTGCATCTTGGCTGCAAAAGTGTCACTCATGTGTATCGCCGTACTCAGGAGTAGAGCGATGTGCTTAGGGTGTATTTTACATATACCATGCTGAGTGAGAGAAATATCTCTGTATATTGACAACTTTGAATAAAAAAATGTAAAAAGTTGTCGTATACAGCGATATTTCTCACACCCAGCATGGGTATATGTAAAAATACACCCCAAAACACATTGCCCTACTTCTCCTGAGTACGGCGATACCACATGAGTGACACTTTTTTGCAGCCAAGATGCGCAAAGGTGCCCTAAAACCAATGAGTACCTTTAGGATTTTACAGGCCATTTTTTACGCATTTGGATTCTCACGCTTTAGCACCCCTAAAATGCCAGGGCAGTATAAATACCCCACATGTGACCCCATTGTGGAAAGAAGACACCCCAAGGTATTCCGTGAGGGGCATGGCGAGTTCACAGAGAAAAAAAAATTTGGCACAAGTTAGCGGAAATAGTTTTTTTTTTTTTTTTTTTTTACAGTCTCATATTCCACTAACTTGTGACAAAAAATAAAATTTTGCATGAACTCACCATACCCCTCACGGAATACCTTGGGGTGTCTTCTTTCTAAAATGGGGTCACATGTGGGGTTTTGTACTGCTCTGGCATTTGAGGTCTCCGCAATCATTACACGTATGGCCAGCATTAGGAGTTTCTGCGATTCTCCGTATATTGAGCATACGGGTAATGAGATTTTTCCGTCCAGCCTCTGCGCTGAAAAAAAATAAATGAACGGCACAGATTTCTTCATTCGCATCGATCAATGTGGATGAATAAATCTCTGCCAAAATCAGTGACTGCGGTGCGGTGGGCTGGGCGCTAGCTACCTAACAAGTAGCTAACTAACTGGTGGTGATAGGGGACCCTTATGCCCCATTCACACGTCCGCAATTCTGTTTGCGGAACGGAATTGCGGACCCATTCATTTCTATGGGGACAGACTTTGTCCCGCTCGGATCCGGAATTACGGATCCGCGCTCCGGGTCTGTACTTCCGTTCGCAAAAATATAGAACATGTCCTATTCTTGTCCGCAATTGCGGACAAGAAAAGCATTTTCTATATAGTTCTGGCAATGTGCGGATCTGCAAAATGCGGAAAGCACATTGCCGGTGTCCGTGTTTTGAGGATCTGCGGATCGGATCCGCGGATCCGTGAATCCACGGATCTGTGAATCCACGGATCCGCAAAACACATATGGACGTCTGAATGGAGCCTTACAAGGGGTGTGATCAATGACAGGGGGTGATCAGGGGTCTAGATGGGGTGATCAAGGGGTTAATAGGTGAGGGAGGGGTGGGGGGTTAGTGTAGTGTTTGGTGCAACTTTACTGTGTTACCTGGTCCTCTGGTGGTCGATCCCAGAAAATGGGACCACCAGAGGACCAGGTAGCAGCTATATCAGACGCTGTTCATAAAACAGCGTCTGATATAGCTGTTTGATGCGATTTATATCGCATCTACAGCCTGCCAGCGATTGATCATCGCTGGCAGGCTGTAGTACAACTCTTCAGACGCTGTGAACGCGCGCGCGCCCGCGCGCGCGTTCACAGGAAGTCTCGCGTCTCGCGAGATGACGCCCCGGCGCGTCCGATCAGAAGAACAGGACCGCCCGCAGGACGCAATCCTGCGTACGGCGGTCCAGAAGCGGTTAACCACTTCAGCCCCCCTAGATTAAACACCCTTAATGACCAGGCCACTTTTTACAATTCTGCACTACACTACTTTCACCGTTTATTGCTCCGTCATGCAACTTACCACCCAAATGAATTTTACCTCCTTTTCTTCTCACTAAGGCCTTATTCACACATCCGTTGTGTTTTGCGGATCCACGGATCCGCAAAACACGGACACACCGGCAATGTGCATTCCGCATTTTTGTGGACCGCACATTGCCCGAACTCCATAGAAAATGCCTCTTCTTGTCCGCAATTGCGGACAAGAATAGGACATGCTCTATTTTTTTGCGGAGCCGCGGACCGGAAGATTGGCGGCACGCTCCGCAAAATCGGATGCGGAGAGCACAGTGTGTGCTCTCCGCATCGTTCCCGGCCCCATTCACAGTCAATGGGTCCGTATGTATTCCGCAAAATTGCGGAATACATGCGGACTACATTGCGGATGTGTGAATAGTGCCTAATAGAGCTTTCATTTGGTGGTATTTCATTGTTGCTGACATTTTAACTTTTTTTGCTATTAATCAAAAATGACCGAAATTTTTGCAAAAAAATGACATTTTTCACTTTCTGTTGTAATTTTTTTTTTTTTAAATACATTTCTATATAAATTTTTCTATAAATTTATTGTTCTGCATGTCTTTGATAAAAAAAAAATCCAATAAGTGTATATTTATTGGTTTGGGTAAAAGTTATAGCGTTTACAAACTATGGTGCAAAAAAGTGAATTTCGGCATTTTGAAGCAGCTCTGACTTTCTGAGCACCTGTCATGTTTCTTCAGGTGCTAGAATGCCAGGAAAGTATAAATACCCCCCAAATGACACCATTTTAGAAAGAAGACACCCCAAAGTATTCGCGGAGGGGCATGGTGAGTTCATGTATCATTTCATTTTTTTTCAGAAGTTAGCGGAAAATGACACTTTCTGAGGGAAAAAAATAATAATAAAGTTTCCATTTCTGCTAACTTCTGGCAAAAAAAAAAAAATCTCAGACGGATTCACTATGCCCCTCAGTGAATACCTTGGGGTGTCTACTTTCCGAAATGGGGTCATTTGTGGGGTGTTTGTACTGTTCTGGCATTTTAGGCGGGGCTAAATTGTGAGCAGCCATGTAAAAGCTAAAGGTACTCGTTGGAATTTGGGCCCCTTTGCGCACCCAGGCTGCAAAAAAGTGTCACTCATGTGGTAGCGCCGTACTCAGGGGAAGTAGAGCAATGTGTTTTGGGGTGTATTTTTACATATACCCATGCTGGGTGAGAGAAATATCTCTGTAAATTGTCAACTTTGTATAAAAAAATTTAAAAAGTTGTCGTTTACAGAGATATTTCTCACACAAAGTATGGGTATATATAAAAATACACCCCGAAACACATTGCCCTACTTCTCCTGAGTACAGCAATACCACATGAGTGAAACTTTTTTGCAGCCTGGGTGCGCAAAGGGGCCCTAATTCCAATGAGTACCTTTAGGATTTCACAGGGCATTTTTACGCATTTGGATTCCAGACTTCTTTTCACGCTTTAGGGGCCCCTAAAATGCCAGGACAGTATAAATACCCCACATGTGACCCCATTTTAGAAAGAAGACACCCCAAGGTATTCCGTGAGGGGTAGGGTGAGTTCATGTAACATTTTATTTTTTGTCACAAGTTAGTGGAATATGAGACTTTGTAAAAAACAAAAATAAAATAAAATAAAATATCAATTTCTGCTAACTTGTGCCAAAAAAAAAAAAATTCTGTGAACTCGACATGCCCCTCACGGAATACCTTGGGGTGTCTTCTTTCCAAAATGGGGTCACTTGTGGGGTATTTATACTGCCCTGGCATTTTAGGGGCCCTAAAGCGTGAGAATCTAAATGCGTAAAAATGCCCTGTGAAATCCTAAAGGTACTCATTGGAATTAGGGCCCCTTTGCGCAACCAGGCTGCAAAAAAGTGTCACTCATGTGGTATCGCCGTACTCAGGAGAAGTAGGGCAATGTGTTTTGGGGTGTACTTTTATATATACCCATACTTTGTGTGAGAAATATCTCTGTAAATGACAACTTTTTAAAAAAATTTATACAAAGTTGTCAATTTACAGAGATATTTCTCTCACCCAGCATGGGTATATGTAAAAATACACCGCAAAAATATAGACCGCAAAAATATAGAACATGTCCTATTCTTGTCCGCAATTGCGGACAAGAAAAGGCATTTTCTATATAGTTCTGGCAATGTGCGGATCTGCAAAATGGGAAAGCACATTGCCGGTGTCTGTGTTTTGAGGATCTGCGGACACATATGGACGTCTGAATGGAGCCTTACAAGGGGTGTGATCAATGACAGGGGGGTGATCAGTGACAGGGGGGTGATCAGGGAATCTAGATGGGGTGATCAAGGGGTTAACAAGGGGTTAAGAAGTGACGGGGGTGTGGGGGTGGTAGTGTAGTGTTTTGGTGCAACTTTACATAGCTACCTGGTCCTCTGGTGGTCGATCCCAGCAAATGGGACCACCAGAGGACCAGGTAGCAGGTATATCAGACGCTGTTAACAAAACAGCGTCTGATATACAGTTGTGTTCAAAATTATTCAACCCCCAATGCTGTAAAGGGTTTTAGGGAATTTAGTGTACATTTGTAATTGTGTTCAGAATGAAATCTTACAAGGACTTTTTAAAGAACCAAATGCAACTAAAATGACATCAATTGTTTTTGTAATACAGTATTAAATGTTTTTTTTGTGATTTCTTCATTGACACAATTATTCAACCCCTTAAAGACGACCACTCTTAAGAACAGAGGTTCATTCAAGTGTTTTCGATCAGGTATTGAAAACACCTGTGGATGTCAAGGAGCAGCAATCAAGCATAATAAGCCCCAATTAGGCAGATGTAAAATGACTGTGATACTCAGCTCCTTCTAGACATTTCCTGGTGTGTTTACAAACATGGTGAAGTCAAGAGAATGGTCTAGGAAGACAAGAGAAGAGGCGATTTCTCTTCACAGGAAGGGCAATGGCTATAAGAAGATTGCAAAGATGTTAAACATACCAAGAGACACCATAGGAAGCATCATTCGCAAATTCAAGGCAAAGGGCACTGTTGAAACGCTACCTGGTCGTGGCAGAAAGAAGATGCTGACTTTGACTGCTGTGCGCTACCTGAAGCGCAAAGTGGAGAAAAGTCCCCGTGTGACTGCTGAGGAACTGAAAAGAGATTTGTCAGATGCGGGTACTGAAGTTTCAGCTCAGACAATAAGGCGCACACTGCGTAATGAAGGCCTCCATGCCAGAACTCCCAGGTGCACCCCCTTGCTGTCTCCAAAGAATAAGAAGAGTCGACTGCAGTATGCCAAAAGTCATGTGGACAAACCACAAAAGTTTTGGGATAGTGTTCTGTGGACTGATGAAACAAAATTAGAACTGTTTGGGCCCATGGGTCAACGCTATGTTTGGAGGAGGAAGAACAAGGCCTATGAAGAAAAGAACACCTTGCCTACTGTGAAGCATGGCGGGGGGTCAATCATGCTTTGGGGCTGTTTTGCTTCTACAGGTACAGGGAAGCTTCAGTGTGTGCAAGGTACCATGAATTCTCTTCAGTACCAGGAGATATTGGATGAAAATGTGATGCAGTCCGTCACAAACCTGAGGCTTGGGAGACGTTGGACCTTTCAACAGGACATTGATCCCAAGCATACCTCCAAGTCCACTAGAGCATGGTTGCAGATTAAAGGCTGGAACATTTTGAAGTGGCCATCGCAGTCACCAGACTTAAATCCAATTGAGAACCTCTGGTGGGACTTAAAGAAAGCAGTTGCAGCGCGCAAGCCTAAGAATGTGACTGAACTGGAGGCTTTTGCCCATGAAGAATGGGCGAAGATACCCGTAGATCACTGCAAGACATTTGTGTCAAACTATGCTTCACGTTTAAAAGCTGTTATAACTGGAAAAGGATGTGGTACTAAGTACTAAGATTGAATGTCACTTGGGGGTTGAATAAAACTGATAATGATGTGAGCACAGAAAAGACATTTGTGGTTATTTCATTATAAATGTTATGTTATATTTGTCTGACTTACAAGTGCCTCTTTGATTTAATTGTAAACAAGATGACTGAAATGATCAAAATCAATGTCAAACTGGCCAAAACACTCAATTTCAGTGGGGGTTGAATCATTTTGAACACAACTGTACCTGTTTGATGCGATTTAATTCGCATCTACAGCCTGCCAGCGATTGATCATCGCTGGCAGGCTGCAGTAGAACTAGTGAGACGCGCGAGATGACGCGCCGATGCGTCCAGTCAGAGCTACAGGACCGCCCGCTGGACGCATCCGTGCGTTAGGCGGTCCTTTAGTGGTTAAGGACTCTATACTGACAGGGAGTGTTTCACAAGATTGGCGCATAACAAATGTGGTGCCAATTTTCAAGAAGCGTCCAAAAACAGATCCCGGAAACTATAGGCCGGTAAGTTTAACATCTGTCGTGGATAAACAGTTTGAAGGTTTTCTAAGAGATGCTAACTTGGAGTACTTTAATGAAAATAAGCGAATAACGCTATATCAGCATGGCTTCATAAGGGATCGGTCATGTCAAACTAATTTAATCAGTTTCTATGAGGAGGAAAGTTCTAGCCTTGACCGCAGCGAATCAATGGATGTTGTATATCTGGACTTCTCCAAAGCATTTGACACTGTACCACATAAAAGGTTGGTATATAAAATGAGAATGCTCGGACTGGGAGAAAATGTCTGTATGTGGGTAACTAACTGGCTCAGTGATAGAAAACACTCAGATTGGGTCACTGTTACTAGTGGAGTACCTCAGGGGTGAGTATTGGTCCCTATTCTCTTCAATATAGTTATAAATGATCTTGTAGAAGGCTTGCATAGTAAAATATTAATTTTTGAAGATGATTTACCAACAAAAGCAGACAAACTGCTTTATGTTATGTCTGGAAACTTGTTTATGTCTGGAAAAACTGCTGTTGTCATTACCATAGAGTATCATTGAAGCTCCAATGTAAGTCTATGAGAGACGGAAAGTGAAACAATGTATCTGTTTGTGCTGAGTTTCTCCACTCCACCCTTCCCACTAGAAGGTTCTAGTTAAGCTAGAAACTGTATATAAAGAGAGCTGTCAGAGCCCCTTGTGTTCTGCAGTTAGGAACCGGTGCTTGGAGGGGAAAACTCATGCCAGTCTGCATGAGTGACCAGAAGACGATGCTGAGGTGGGGACGCTGAGCCATAGTCACCAACCCTGTGACCAAGGAGCCACCTGAACTACTGAGCTACAAACAGTGGGCCTCCAGGATTTGGCCAGGGTACCAGTCTTCTGAGAGAGAGAGAGAGGGACAGCTAGCTCAGGCCTTTACTAAGCATGAAACCCTTCTTCTTTTCGGGAGGAGACTGGAGCAGCCAGCCATATGCCTCGCCTGTATTGTTTTGCACCTGAATTCCTTCAGTTTAGAATCACACTGGTTAACTTCAGACCCTGACTCTCTGGACTTATTTCCCATTCCGGTGCACCACACCTTACCATCTCTTCCGGAGAGCAGCAACATGTAGTGACACCTCAACGGTGTCTGGGGGACCCAGCGTAGCATTGGGGTCACCCGAAACCCGGCCACTGCAAGGGGACACAGCAAACATGTGCAAGAAGGTGCTTTGGTCACATGAGATCAAAGTTGAAGTTTTAGTCCTAAATGCAAAATGCTATGTATGGCAGAAAACTCTGAACACACTATACCCACTGTGAAACATGGTGATGGCAGCATCATGCTGTGGGTACGTTTTTCTTCAACAGGGACAGGGAAGCTGGTCAGAGTTGATGGGAAGATGGATGGAGCTAAATACAATCTTGGAGGAAAACTAGGTAGAGAAAAGACTTGATACTGCTCCAGAGGTTCACCTTTCAGTGGGTTAATGACCCTAAACATACATCCAGAGCTACAATGGAATGGTTTAGATCAAGGCATATTCATGTGTTAGAATGGCCCAGTCAAAGTCCAGACCTAAATCCCATTGAGATTCTGAGGCAAGAGTTTGAAATATTGCTGTTCACAGAGGCTCTCCATCTAATCTGACTGAGCTTGAGCTATTTTGCATAGAAGAATAGGCAAAAATATCAGTCTCTAGATGTGCAAAGCTGGTAGAGACATAGCTCCAAAAACTTGCAGCAATAATTGCAGTGAAAGGTGGTCCTACAAAGTATTGACTTAGACAGGGCTGAATACAATGCACATCACACATTTTTATTTTTAAAAATATTTGAAAACCATATATCATTTTCTTTTTAGTTCACACATACTTGCTACTTTATGTTGGTCTATGACATAAAATCCAAATGAAATACATTTAAAAGGGTTTTCCAAGACTTTAATACAGATTACCTATACTCAGGACAAGTCATCAGTATCTGAACGGTGTGGGTCCGACACCCGGGACCCCTGCCGATCAGCTTTTTGAGAAGCCACTGGAGCTCCTGTGAACGCCACAGCCTTTGCGGTGGTTGCCATGCACAGCGCTATACGTTGTATAGTGGCTGTGCTTGGTATCGCGCTCAGACCTATTCACTTCTATGAGTCTATGGGCAGCACAATGGATCCGGCCGGCCGGATCCGTTATGCTGGCCATAGATTTCTATTATGACGGAATGCAAAAAGGAATGCCTCTTAAAGGCTTCTGTGGAGCATTCCATCATAGAATTCCGTTATATTCCGCGATAACGGAATCCATAACAGAATTGCCACCAAACCCGAACTTGAAAACATCAAGTTCGTTCATCCCTATTTGTGGGTGTAACATGAAAAAAATGTGGAAAGTTCAAGGGTATGAATACTTTTTCAAGGCATTGTATGTGGAGTGCATGTCTCAAGAGTAAGTATCCAATAGGCCTCTCTTATCAAAAGGTTTTTTTCGCTAGTCCACTCTGTTAATCGTCTCACAGCTGTGACCTTAAATTAATTCAGATTGTCAGAATGACAACCCTAAAATGTTTTGATACTGATTTTTATTTTTATTCAAGTGTTTCAATAAACATATTTGTAATTAACGTATGTGAACTACAAAATTGAAAATCTCTCTGCAGTATCAAAGCATTTTAGGGATCTGAATTCACTTTCAGATAGAGGTGGGGACTAGAGGAAAAATCTAAGAGAGGCCTATTAGATACTTATTCTTGAGATGTGTACTCCACATGGATTGAACTTTAAAACAGACCTATTGTATCTGTACTAGAATGTGTTCTATATGAGATAATATTTATTACATATTAATAGTATTTTTTTAAAATATTCACAAAATGTTTTGCCTTCTTTACACTTACAGTATGACATGATTCACAGTTTTTGATTGGCTTTATATGAGTGTCCTAACAGGAAGTTTCTTAGTCCCTGTCATTTAATATTACTACATCTGCGGTGTATGATTAAGAAACAGACTGTTTAAAACAGTTCAGAATGTTGTGCACATGATGATTTGAATGGATTTATGATACTGTGTTACAGTTTAGGCTGGTTTGACATATTCAGTAATGTGTCGTTTGTTTGATGCAAATAAATTCAATTTCAGATTTTTCCTGAAATTGTTATTAGTAATGATAGTGTAATTTATGTGTAGAATACCAGTATATTATGATAAGAGTTTATTTATCTTCCTCATTCCTCACCAAAGAAAAAGTAAAGGGGTAGCTATTTGGTCGATGCAGAAAAGGCATTTGACAGCTTGGAATGACCATGGCTTTTCAAGGTAATGGAGATGATGGGGTTTAACGGGTCTTTTTTGAACATGTTGAAAGCATTATTTTGATCACCAAAAGCTCAATAGATCACCCAAGGTCAAATTTCTGTTACAATGGCAGTTCTGACTGAGCTCCAAAGATACTGTGTGCAGATGGAAGAAACATACAGAAGGTCAACCATCACTGTAGCACCCACCAATTTGGGCTTTATTGCAGAATGGCCAGAAAGAAGCCTCTCCTCAGTCAAAGACACATGAAAGTTTGCAAAAATGCACCTAAAGGATTCTCAGACTGTGAGAAACAAGATTCTCTGATCTCATTAAAACTATGATTGTACTTTTCAGCCTCAGTTCTAAGACTCATGTGTGGATGAAACCAGGCATTGATCGTCACTTGCCCCATCCGTACAATGAAGCATTATAGTAGCATGCTATAGGCATTTTTTTCGGCGGAAGGAATAGGGAGACTAGTCAGCTGAAAGGCACAGAGATGTTCATAATGAAAACCTGATCCCGAGTTCTCTGGACCTCAGACTGTGCCAAAAGTTCACCTTCCAACAACACAATGACTCTAGAAACACAGCCAAGATAACACAGGAGTGGCATAGGGACAATTCCTTGAGTGACCATGTATTACACCAACAGTATATCTGACCAATATCTGTCCAATCAGACCAATAGTTGGTGTGTATAACAAAAGATATGTGTGTAATAGGCCATCTGTCACAGAAAAAAGATGCACCACATGGATAAGCAACTGACAACACTGGCTAATCCCTCACTCTGGTGTTAAAAGCTGAGAGATTCGCCAATATTTCCAATCAGGAACATATCGGAGCCCCTTTAGGCACCACTACACGGTATCTCAGCATGACATGGGGTCCTACCACTAGACTACCTATGGTGTGTGAACAAGGTCTGAACAGGTATTAAGCAGCCTACAGCCCCATCCCACTCACCTGCACTGCAGGACCAACAATGCAATGGGGAACAAATGAGGCCGCAAGCTACACCTACAACAGACCATGTGACACCGGCTTCCAGGTGCAACAGAATGTTTACCAGCCATATGCAATGGCACATTCAATACATATAAAACAAGAATCACAGAAATAAACGTGGCCTAAATGGGTGGGACTGCTCCAGACCCCAAACACTGTGGCGTGTTTCTAACTGGGGGCAGTTCCTCCGCATGTGGTTCGCAGCGAACGGCTATCCCCAGCAAAAATTGCATACAATGGAGGATGCCGGCGCGAACCACAAGCACCACACAAACATCCTACACAAAATAAAACATGTGCGGATGAAAATATATAAACACATAACTCACAGAAAAAGATGCACCACATGGATAAGCAACTGACAACACTGGCTAATCCCTCACTCTGGTGTTAAAAGCTGAGAGATTCGCCAATATTTCCAATCAGGAACATATCGGAGCCCCTTTAGGCACCACTACACGGTATCTCAGCATGACATGGGGTCCTACCACTAGACTACCTATGGTGTGTGAACAAGGTCTGAACAGGTATTAAGCAGCCTACAGCCCCATCCCACTCACCTGCACTGCAGGACCAACAATGCAATGGGGAACAAATGAGGCCGCAAGCTACACCTACAACAGACCATGTGACACCGGCTTCCAGGTGCAACAGAATGTTTACCAGCCATATGCAATGGCACATTCAATACATATAAAACAAGAATCACAAAAATAAACGTGGCCTAAATGGGTGGGACCAACGATTGGTCAGAAAATCTGTCAGATAAACCCAATCAAACATCTCTGGAGAGACCTGAAAATGGTTGTCCATTAACGATCCTCTTCCAACCTGACTTAGCTTGAGAGCTTGTGGCATCATCCTCAAGAAGAATTGTGGCTGTAATCATTGCCAATGGTGCTTCAACTAGTGAGTAAAGTGTCTGAATACTTAAATCAATGCAATATTTTAGTTTTTCCTTTTCAATAAATTAGCAAAGATTCTGAACATTCCATTTTCACTCTACTGAGCGCAGAATGATGGGTAAAATTTAAATGTTGTGGTATTTTAGCACAAGGCTGCAACATAACAAAATGTGAAATAGTGAAAGGGTCTTAGGACATCCGAAATGCAGAAATACGGCCGAATATGTTAAAAGTCTTATTATTTGCATGGATGTGTATGAAAAATGGAAAGAAAGATTTATTTTTAATAGGGGGTACAATCATGACCTGGAGACAGTTGAGCAAAAAGGTAGTAATATCGGACAACTTTAACAACTTTCTAGAGTTTAAAGATATTTACAATAGTCTGACACCAATGCTTGTGAGAGAAGTCTCTGATTAGTGTGAATGGTAATCTCTTGTACAAGCAATGGAAGCTAGTGAACTTGCTATAATCTTTCTCTTAGCGACACTAGTTGCATGCAATATTCCAGTGAGGGAGATGTAGTAAATATGCCTTTACAGTAATTGAATGCACCTTGAGAAACGATGATAAAGGTCAAACGAAAATCCTCTCTCCAGCTCTGTGATGCATGTCTGACAAACAGGAAAAGACTGAAGGACACAGGATATGAGATCAATGAAGAGGAGGAGTTACAAGATGAATCAGATGAAATTACAGCAGAATGAACACCTAAGCTGAACTTAAGTTCTTTGAAGGTTCC
Source organism: Bufotes viridis (assembly GCA_033119425.1). NCBI lineage: Eukaryota > Metazoa > Chordata > Amphibia > Anura > Bufonidae > Bufotes > Bufotes viridis. Next base: position 235,621,828 of record CM065591.1, on the reverse strand, counting down.
GTCTGTCTAACAGTAAATTACATCTCTACAAAAACCAGTATGACAACCTCGGATATAGGCCTGATGAAAGATTTGGAGTCACCTTGTTTTGCAATGGTAACTCCCAGCTTACGAACCTTGCAAACTTTGCTAGAAAAGATCTTTTGAGATAAGCCCCATGGGCCAAGCATTTATTTTCACTTTCTGGCCCTTCATGAGAACAAGAACTCCTACCTGTAAGTTCAATATGGCATGCTGCCATTTTCATAGTAAGGTACTCCAGAAACAGTTAGCCAGATGCTGAACATGTTTCTACCTTTTCTGTTATACAGTGAGGAACAGAAGTATTTGAACACCCTGCGATTTTGCAAGTTCTCCCACTTAGAAATCATGGAGGGGTCTGAAATTCACATTGTAGGTGCATTCCCACTCTGAGAGACAAAAGAAAAAAAATTCAGTAAATCACATTGTATTATTTTTAAAGAAATTATTTGTCTTTCACTACTGTACAAAGTATTTGAACACCTGAGAAAAATCAAGAATTCTGTCTCTCAAAGACCTGTTACTGTGCCTTTGAAAAGTCCACCTATACTCCACTGATTAATCTAACTTAGTAGCACCTGTCTGAGCTCTTTAAAGACACCAGTCCACCCAACAGTCAGTCAGACGCCAACTACTACCATGGGCAAGACACCAGAGACAAGATTGTGGACCTCCACAAGGCTGGAAAGGGTTACCGGGCAATTGCCAAGCAGCTTGGTGAAAATAGATCAACTGTTGGAGCAATTGTTAGAAAATGGAAGAGGCTAAAGACGACTGTCAGTCTCCCTCGGACTGGGGCTCTATGCAAGATCTCGCCTCGTGGGGTATCACTGATGATAAGAAAGGTGAGGAATCAGCCCAGAACTACAAGGGAGAAGCTGGTCAATGACATTAAGAGACCTGGGACCACAGTTTCAAAGGTCACTGTTGGTAGAACACTACGCCGTCATGGTTTCAAATCATGCATTGCACGGAAGGTTCCCCTGCTCAAGTCATCAGATGTCCAGGCCCATCTGAAGTTTGCCAATGACCATCTGGATGATCCAGAGGAGGCATGGGAGAAAGTCATGTGGTCAGATGAGACCAAAGTAGAACTTTTTGGTCTAAACTTCACTCATCATTTTTAGAGAAAAAAGAAGGATGAGTTGCATCCCAAGAACACCATCCTTACTGTGAAGCATGGGTGGTAACATCATGCGTTGGGGGTGCTTTTCTGCGAATGGTACAGGACGACTGCACTGTATTAAGGAGAGGATGAATGGGGCCATTTATTGTGAGATTTTAAGCAACAACCTCCTTTCCTCAGTCAGAGCATTGAAGATGGGTCATGGCTGGGTCTTCCAACATGGCAACGACCTGAAGCACACAGCCAGGATAACCAAAGAGTGGCTCCGTAAGAAACATATCAAGGTTCTGGAGTGGCCTAGCCAGTCTCCAGACCTAAATCCAATAGAACATCTTTGGAGGGAGCTGAAACTCCGTGTTGCTCAGCGACAGCCCCAAAGCCTGACAGATCTAGAGGAGATCTGTGTGGAGGAGTGGGCCAGAATCCCTGCTGCAGTGTGCGCAAACCTGGTCAAGAACTACAGGAAACGTTTGACCTCTGTAATTGCAAACAAAGGCTTCTGTACCAAATATTAACACTGATTTTCTAAGGTGTTCAAATACTTATGTGCAGCAGTGCAAGATAAATAAATTCTTTAGACATCATACAATGTGATTTCCTTATTTTATTTAAAAAAAAATTTTGTCTCTCAGAGTGGGAATGCACCTACAATGTGAATTTCAGACCCCTCCATGATTTCTAGGTGGGAGAACTTGCAAAATCGCAGAATGTTCAAATAGTTCTTCCATATTTTAAGCAATGAAGGTAAATAAAAGAAGTGGCGGAACTCACCCAAGTCCGGTGAAAGGACTTGGGTGAGTGCCGCCACTTCTTTTATTTACCTTCGTTGCTTATAATATGGATGGACTCACACATCTCAGGCTGAGCAACACCACTATCTAGCCGGTATATACATGCGAACTGCCTTGCTCTCCCCGCACTGATTCTTTGTGCTCTCCGGACGAGTTATTGCTGGACTTTTCCTGTTATATTTAGGGGTTGACAGTGCCACCGTTTTTCCTTTCTTTGTGCCTATTGTTCAAATAGTTCTGTTCCTCATTGTAGGTTTGCAGTTGTAGATTCTTATGGTGGACTACGAACATTTCCAAGTTTCTGAGTGAGAGAAATCACTGGAGTAAGAATAACGGGGGATTCAGGATCCATGGATATAGGAACAAGAAGCCTTAAGTTGACATGAAGGGACTGCCCAACCAAGAGGAATTTACAAAGGCACCAGAGCACACTGGTTTGATGGCACAATCTGCAGGGTTTAGATGGGATGTAACATAATCCTGTTGTTCAGGTTTAGAACTTCCTAATCCTTTCAACATGGCTAGATTCATCTTTGGAAAATTGATAGTCCATTATTTTAACAAATTCTTAGTTTTTTGTTGTTGGCTATTTTGTTGTCATCTTGTGTTGTGCAAAACACTGATCTCTCTAAGTCATCATCATAAGGAGTATATATGACATCAGACACGTGGATGAGGTTAGAGAGCCTTTCTTTCACCTCACACTGATGAGAGCATGTTCCAAAATTGTGCCCATTTTTCAGTGCATAAGTTAAAAAGGAGTTAACTACAGATGGTGTGTGGTTTTTATCTAAGCATACATGGCCAGCCTAAATCAAGTCTTTGTGCATATAGGGCGTCATCTGGATTATTGCATTGTTGTCGCACCTTATGGACTCTCAGGATCTCTCTTCAGCATTTATGGCCATAGGAAGAATTTTATGAGCTAGCTGCCTTAAAGGGAACCTGTCACCAGGAAATTCACTGATAAACCAGGCACACTGCATTGTAGGGCTCACTCTGCTGAATATAGTGATACCTCTCACTTGGTGATCTGGTGCTTTATTGTGGAGAAATAGTACTTTTAATCCATATGCTAATGAGCTGATTTGAGTCCAGTAGTTGATATGAGTCCAGCGTTTTTTCTATTTAGAGCTATAGCCACTCCCCTATTCACTTCTTAAGTTGTAAAAGGGGCGTGGTTTATTACATCATTTATTCATTTTAATAACTGGAGGGAAAATGAATAACAGGGAATGCTTAGGTAAAAAAAGGGAGAGGAATATACTATTGAAGTTAGTAATTATAATAAGGGCTAGTTTGTTCATGGGGTGATAAACACATGATGGCTGATAAGGGACATGTCGCCGTGGGTATGGCAGTTAGGCTTTAAAGTGAAAGGCAGCAAGGCTTGTATTGGCTATAATGCAGGTCATTTTTTAAACCACGCCCCTTTTACAACTGAAGAAGTAAATAGGGGAGGGGCTACAGCTCTAAATAGAAAAAATGCTGGACTCATATCAACTACTGGACTCGTATCAGCTCATTAGCATATGGATTAAAAGTAATATTTCTCCACAATAAAGCAACAGATCACCAAGTAAAAGGTATAATTATATTCAGCAGGGTGAGTTCTACAAGGCAGCATGCCTGGTTTATCAGTGAATTTCCTGGTGACAGGTTCTCTTTAAGGCTATTTTCACACTTGCACTGTTAATTCCGGTATTAAGATCCAGCAGAGGATCTCAATACCGTAATTAAACTGATCCATTTTGATTTTGTACATCAGGATGCATCTGTTCAGTTAGGATGTGGTTGTGTGAAGTCCAAACAGGGAAAAAAATTGATCAGTTTTTTTAGGTTCACCATTGACTTACATTGTTTTCAGTACCGGATCCGTTTTTTTTCTGTTTTTAAGACCGGACACTGCTGGAACAGAAGACATCCTGATCGAATCTCTTTCCATTCAGAATGCATGAGGACCAAATGGAAAACATTTTTTTTCCAGTATTGAGATCTTCTGCTGGATTTCAATACCGGAAAACAACAACGCAAGTGTGAAGATAGCCTAAGTGGGGATTATGATGTGTATCTTCTGGAGTAGGAATTTCTTTTCTTTCCTATGGTATCTGCTCACATTCAATTAATGTTGGTAAGGGTATGTGACTATTCCTCTTGATTGAAGAGACAACATACCCAGTGGCCATACCCGAAAGTCTCTACACAACTAGAGCAGGTATAGAGGGTATATGGTATTGCTTTTGTCTTTATATCAAAAATCTCAAAGCATTTAGGTTTTGCTAGAGATCTGTTGCTTTGTTCATCTATAATGGCATACATTCTGGTGGCTTTCTCAGGTTGCCTTTTTGTTTGACCTTGACCAAACACACCTTTGCGCAGCATTTTGGACCAGTTTGTTTCACACATACTTCCATGCATGAAGGGGAGACCTTGGTTGTAGCTGAACCTTCAGCTTGTAGCTCCCTGACATGTTTTTGCGATGGGGTCAGTGCTCCCATAGAAAAAAAAATATCTTTTCTTTTTCCTTTTTTTTTTTTTAAAATCTTTTATTGACCAAAAAAGTCGCAGCATATAACAACATTATATCTTGCAAACTCCCATAGAAATTAATGGAGGGGCGGCACAGCTGCTCTATCTATTTCAGGGGGGCTCCACACTGTACGGAGCCCTAGTGATAGAGGGTGGGGTAAGTGGAACATCAGTCTTTCCCTTAAGTTTCCCTTAAGTCTTACATTTAACTGTTGTGCTATCATGCTAATGCTATGATAATGATGTTAGCGGAGTAGGTTCAGCAAAGTCGAAGCTGGGATTATTCTTCTTGCGAGTTTGGTCACTAATAAATCTAGTAAAATAAAAGAAAGGGGGAAAGAGCACTTTATTATCTCTGTTATACCTGGAGCCCTGAACTGCCCATTTTTCCTCCATGCAATGTGGTAGTTTGGACACCACTGGATTCAGCTGTGGGCAGTATCAAGGTAACTCGGTCCAGGCAGATGAGGGGCTGATTTAACCAACTTCGGTTCTTTTAGCAAGTCACTCAGCTACATGAGCTTGTGGTTGTCCTTGTTGGTTATCTTTAGGAAGGTTTAGGCCTGGTCTACACTGCGACTTTTTGTAGGGCGACTGATTGATTTTAATTATTGAATGACAGCTGTAGTCCACAAGATTGCATTCATTTGAATTGCAGCTGTAGTTCAATAGTTAAAGCCTAACCAGTTAACAAGCAAGTCAAGTTCTTCCTTACGGTGAGGTAAAGATGGTGGATTATGGTCCATTTCCAGGCCCTATAGTTCTCAGCATGGTCATATAACTTTGAGAGACTATTGTTTATTAGCTCCCTGCGTATCATGTAGCTGGTGAAGTTAGAAATGTCTGATCTCCCATTCCTTGTTTCAGGATTAATGGTCCCTTTACACGGGACGGCGATCTAGAAGATTGTCGGGAAAAAAGCGTTCCTTTCCAACAATCTGCAGATCGCTAGTGGAGGAGACCGGTGCATTTACATGCACCGATCTCCTCCAGAGTATGGGGGAGAGTGATCGCTAATGCCATCAATCTTTCCCATACTGTCTCGTTGTTTGCTTACAGCAGATCGTGTTTACACAGCATGATCTGCCACTGGGAAACGATAATCTTTTGTGCTGCACAAAAGATACAAGTACCCGAAGAATGAGTGTTTTGCTCGTTCATCGGATAATCAGCGGTGCAGTTATACTGCTAGATCATAGCTAACGAACGTTACTAGTATGATGATCTGTTCAATTGTCGGCCCGTGTAAAATGCCCTTTACCTGTGGTGCTCCTGGGGCATGAAAAATTATCTGGCGTTAAGGCTGAGATGTATCAGCCTTAAAGGGGTTAGCCAGTTTGTTTTACTAGTTGCATGTGTGCTGGTAACAGCATATTCATGGAGCTAGTAATAAGCATCTGCGCTTATGTCCGACAATTTACAAAATATGCATAATTCATGTTTACATGTAGGTCCCCTGACCTGTGTGTAGGTGCTGTATTGGAAAAAGGGCCAGTGATGGAGGGTTCTGTCCATCAGCGGCATCCATTTAATTACACTGGGGACGGACTGCGCATGTGCTACTTTCCCTGTCAGTCCCCAGTGTAACTGAATGAAAGCCACTGATGGACAGAATCCTGCATCAGCGGGCATATTCACAGTTTTTATATTATTTAGAAATGGCAAGGATAATTGGTAGAAATATAGATTGTGGATTGCTTCAGAAATGTGAGGAAAACCCCAAAAATTTGGAAACATAGGTGAAGGGGAGAAAGACCCGTGAGATAGCATAGTTGTATAATGTATAATAGGACATCAAAATCAGGAGGTTGTCTTGAAAAATACATCCATTCTAGTGCCGGAGAGATGCCCCTAATGAGAGAGGGGAGCGCGTCCACATGTTTGTTTGTTTGTTATGAGTAGGTGCTGTTCCGATACATAATTCCAATGCCACAAGGCAATGAAGCAAGCTCCTGAGGACACAAAATATTGTAGAAACGCGTCGTGCAGTAGCCTTAGACAAAAAGTGAGCAGTATAGGATGGACAGTATATTCCTAGCTTTACTGCAACCTTATTCAGAATTAACCGGCAGAAGCAGTGTTTGTTTCTAGAGGTTCGGCATACTACAGGGTGGGCTATTTATATGGATACACCTTAATAAAATGGGAATGGTTGGTGATATTAACTTCCTGTTTGTGGCACATTAGTATATGTGAGGGGGGAAACTTTTCAAGATGGGTGGTGACCATGGCGGCCATTTTGAAGTTGGCCATTTTGAATCCAACTTTTGTTTTTTCAATTGGAAGAGGGTCATGTGACACATCAAACTTATTGGGAATTTCACAAGAAAAACAATGGTGTGCTTGGTTTTAACGTAACTTTATGCCATGGTCACCACCCATCTTGAAAAGTTTCCCCCCTCACATATACTAATGTGCCACAAACAGGAAGTTAATATCACCAACCATTCCCATTTTATTAAGGTGTATCCATTTAAATGGCCCACCATGTACATCTTGGTCTTCACTTGACCTAGATTAAGACCGCAGTATGTGTGAGTGGGTATCAGTCCCCAGTTAAAGTGATCAAACCTGGGGTTTATACCTTGGCGGCCATGTTTTGCTGAACACCTAGGAGTTAGATTTTGCACAGTGGAGGCGATCCAGTGCAAGTATGCAGCAGTAGATCGACCTTGTCCATGTCTTGAGAAATAGCATGAAGAAATGGACGCAGGAGTTAGAGAATAATCTGTTTGGGGATGAGATTAGGGAAAAAATAGTAAGGGGAATAAATAATGTAAGGAAGGCTAGGTGCTCAGAGAAATGAATGGAGATACCATTGAAAATAACCCATAGAGCATCCTCAACGGATGAGAACAAGAATAACAAATGTCATAAATGTAAGAAGGACAATACTGAACTACTGTATTGGATATGGACATGTCCCTGTCTAATTAGTATAAGGAAAATAATACAAGAAAAGCAGAAAGAACTGAAGATGTCAGCCTGAAGAATGAAAGAGATCTACTTTTATATATTTTCATGATTATGAGACTACTATATCTAAACAGACACATCTAATATTATTAACAGCATAGAAAGCCCTGCTAAAACGATGGTCGGAGGAGAAACCACCATCAACAGAGTATGTTATAAAGTTATTGGATAAACTGTTAGGAATAGAATAAAAAACATAAAGTCGGTATGTGCCCCCACAGTTGAGGGAGGGGGTAAGGGAAGAGAATTGTGTAACTGATAGGGAAAGAAGCATGCCGTGCAGAAGCACCAGATTGGTAATGGGGGCACTATTGAAATGTGAAATTATGTATAAAAATCAGTAATGATAGTGTCATTTATGTGTAGAATACCAGTATATTATGATGTTAAGAAGTTTATTCATCTCCATCATTCCTCACCCCAGGGGTGCTTTTAGTTCCTATCACAGACACTTACTAGGGTTAGTTAAGTCAGGAGCCCATTATACGCCCTGTGTTTTAGACAGCAGGACGAAACTGGAGAAAGAGATTCCATGCTTTGTTATGTAAACTCTTTACATCTACATATAATTTGTTTGGATGCACCTGCTCTACAGAAAATTGTCCATGGAAATTGATTTCAAAGTGTCCAAATTACAGATAATAATAATGGAGATGAGATAGGGAGGGTTATAATGAGCAGTCAGAGAGTCAGGTGTAAGGATTGCCTCAGGATTAAACTAGAGCTGGTCACCTACCTGCACACATGATCTATCTCACCTTCACCCATATTGTCTGACACCTTAATGACCTTAGGACTGTACTAATCACTTGGTTTTCCAGACTTTAATTTTCACAATATTAACTTGTTGGTATAGCAGCAGAGGCACGATCTGTGATAAGAAGGATAATGTTTTATGTATTAGGTATAAAGCGTTTAACAAATTGTACATAGTTGGCATACTGTGACCTCAAATCTATCTAGGCATAAACTGCACAACTGAAATAAGCGTCAGAATTCAATGTGTCTACCTTTTTTTATTATATACGCACATAGGCTTCAAATATTGGGTTAAACGGTGCCTAATAGCTTTTGCCTGTGTCTTTAGACCCCTTTAGACTGCCTGATGTTCGGGCAGATTATTGTTAAAGGACGTTTATACGAACTCCGACTAAACGCTTGTTCATCGGGTGATATGATCATTTGTGCTCACACCTAAATCATCATTTGCTGGTAGCAGATCATGCAGTCTAAACAGCCTCTGGTGCCAGCAAACAATGATTCTGTATGAGGATGAGCGATGGCATTTGTATCCGCCACCCTGAACCCCTTGCTGATTTGCTTTTCGGGAGTAGTTCTGGTGTTGGACAGGGTTGTGCATTTCTGTTGCTACTACAGCACTGATCAGCGGGGGTACAGGGTGTCGGATCTCCACTAGACATGAGTGAATTTCTCAAAAATTTGATTCGGCCGGTTCGCAGAATATTACGAAAAGATTTGATTCGATCCAAATTTTTTCGTGGCGAATTGGGTTAAAAACAGCTATTTCCTGACTTCAGAGAGCCTGTATAGTGGTGTAGAACACTATGCCTTGCAGTAACATGCATAGGGAGTCTGCTGTGGTAATGAAACGATACTGTGAGTGTGTATGACATGCAGGTCACTCTTAGAATCAATGCACACTTCACTTATTTGGGCAGTTACGGGGCCAAAACTGACCAAATAAAAAGGGATCCTGTCTGTTGAGCATCCACCTTTACTCGGTCAGCATTTGGTCAGTAACCCATCAGTATTGGTAAAGCCAAAAAAACAGGAGTGGATCCAAAACAGAGATGACACGTAAATGGAATATTTGCATATCTTCTGTGTTTTGTACCGACTCCTGCTTTTGGCTACCAAATCATAAGCCAATTATGATGGGACCATACAGGCCTTACAGCTGCTACATAGACAGGATCCATTTTGCGTCTCATTTTTCCTTTCTTCTGACAGATCAGAAGATGGGTCAAATAAATGATGATGTCAACCAGGCCAAAAAGGCAAAATAGGGGCCCCGTCATGAAGTGGGGAGGCTGGGAACAACATAAGATGTCCACAGAGTGGCCCAGTGACATAGTGGTGAGGTGGGAGCAGTATGAGGAGACCACAGAGTAGCCCAGTGGCTAGTGTCGAGGTAGCAGCAGCATGAGGAGACCACAGAGTGGCCCAGAGACAGAGCTGTGAGTTGGCAGCAGCATGAGAACACCACAGAGTGGCAAGGTGACATAGTGTAGAGGTGGCAGCAGCATGAGGAGACCATAGAGTGGCACAATGACAGAGTGTGGAGGTGGCAGCAGCAGCATGAGGAGACAGAGTACCCACTGACAATGGTGGGTGTAAGAAAGAGCACTTGCCATCAGATGTGTAGCATCAGGCAGGTGGCAGCATCAGAATAGTAGCTGAGGCAGGTAGCCAGAAGAAACCAGTCTCTTTTGTCAAAGTGTTGGTGTGGCACCATGGACTATCTAGTCTGATGCATCAGGCAATGGTGTTTGAAAATCCTTGCTAATCCACACCTGATTCATCTTGACAAAGGTCAGTCTCTCCACATGGAGTGGAGAGGCAAGTTCTCCTTGGAGTAACTATGGCCCCTGCCGCACTAAACATCCGCTCTCATGCCACACTACTGGCCGGGCAGGACAGCTTTTCCTGCTGGTGAGTAGTTTCTTCACTAGGCGGGTGAAGAAAGCTGCTCATCAGCGACTCTAGACTCAAGTTGCTGCTGATGGAGCTGGTACTGCTCCTACTCCCCCCCCCTTGCAGCTATGGCAGTGGAATGTGGGCAACAAGGGCCCCCCCCCGGTCAGACCTGCGAGAGTATGGGTGATGGCACACATAGGCAGCGGCCAACTGACTACATAGGATGTCTTTATAGTAGTTCAGTTTGTCCTCCCTCTCAGCAGGTGTAAAAAAAGGCCCCATTTTGGACCAGTAGCGAGGGTCCAACAAGGTGGAGAGCCAGAAGTAATCCCTCTGCCAACTGGTGACAATTCATCTGTCACTAGGCAAGCCAATGAGCATGCAGCGGGCCATTTGTGCAAGTGACTCGGAGGGACTCCCTACCTTCATCTGCACTGCATACTGCCACGGTGTGCCTGGTTCATCGGCCTCTTCTTCCTCATCTCCCTCTTGCTCCTCCGGCTGTTCCTGCTCCTCCTCTCCTGTCACCTGTGTAGAAAAACCACCCATTTTGCTACACATTCCTTGTGCTCCAATGTCCTCTTTCTCCTCCAGTTCAGCCCCCACAGGGCTCATGTGGCTGTGAGATGTAGTTGCCACGTCTCCAGTTCCCTGACCAGCCAGATTTACCAGCATCTGTTCCATAATATGAAACAGTGTAATGGCCATAGTCCTGGCGACTGACAAATGACGTGGCATCCTCAAAGGGCCTGAGCAAACGGCAGGTGTCACGCATGAACTGCCACTGGCTGACATCAAAGTTACACAGGGGAGTACTCCTGTCTGCTTGGATCATTAAGAAATCGTTTATGGCCTCTCTCTGTTTGTATAGTCGGTCCAACATATGGAGGGTGGAATTTCAACGGGTTGAAAAGTTGCATATCAGCCTATGTTGGGGGACGCTGTCCTGCCGCTGCAGCTCAAGGAGGATGTGCTTGGCGGTGTATGAGTGGCTTAAGTGCATGCAAAGTTTCCTGGCCATTTTTAGGATGTCTTACAGATGGGTGGAAGACTTCAGGAACCGTTTGACAACAAGATTGAACACGTGCGCCAAGTTGCTGGTGTGGCTGGGCAGGCAGTGGGCCGTAAAGGACACATATTGTCCTTGCCCATAGTTACAGCTCCACACTTCGGCGCTGCCGTGCACATTGGCAGACATCGACAGGCTCAAGGACTGGTCCATCTTCTGTTCTATATATATGTGAAGGGCTGGTACTGCCTTTTTGGCAAAGAAATGACAGCTTGGGACTCTCCACCTCGGCTCGGCACAAGCCATCAGTTCTCTGAATTTGCAGAGTCCACCACTTGGAAAGGGAAGGACTGCAGCACCAGCAACTTGGCCAGGAGCACGTTCAGCTTCTGCGCCGTTGGATGAGTACACGCATACTGTTGTCTCTTGGCAATCGCTTTGGTGATCGATTGCTTATGGAATGACTGGCCATGCTTCACCTTCTGCCCACAGATTCGGCAAATGGCCATGTTCACCTCCTCTGGGTGATTTTACCCCCAACACTTCACACTGACTTACTGCTATGGCCGCTGCCTCCGTGAACCCCTGCACCACTACTTTGCGGGAAAGTAGGCTCCTGCGAAGTGGGTGGTCCACCCCAGGCACATTTGTCTCCCAACCTCCCACTGCTGCCACCCTGCTGACTCCCAGCCACGCTACCGACTTGCTGGCTCCACTGCTGCCTCTCCCCATGATGATGAAGCCCCTTCGTTACCTGGCTCTAAATTGCGATTGGCTACATCACCATCGAGTACTGTCTGCACGTCCCTGATGTCCATCTCAACGGTCTCTGAGCTAGGAGCCTGACAGCTTGCAACACCCACTCCCATGCCACTCTTCTCATCACTACTTGCCCGCCTACCGGAAGAAGCGGCGGATGTCTCCTTCACATCTTGGCTGGCCAGTAGCTGCTGACTGTCCTCTAGTAGCTCGTCCTCACTTTATAGTGGAGCTGAGCCAAAGCATATAATACTTGTCTGGCTGAGGGAACAGAAAAGGACAGAGGCAGGTTGAGGACAGGTGAGAGCACAGGGCCTGCTCCCGGGCCATGCCAACTAAGGGTTGTATCTGACGAACCCACCGACTCTTGGCTGGGAGTGTCTGATGTCACTTGGGATGAAGTGGATGACCGAGTCAACCATTCAAGAACTGCTGGGTTGCTGGTCAAGACAAGACAGCGGGAGCTCAGGCCTATCACTAATACACCACAAAAAAGGCTTTAGAACATATAACTACACCGCTCAACAGCAAATAAGCCCTTTTCTTTTTTCCACTAATACACAGAACATACTGTATAACTGCACCGCCGAACGGCTAATACCACTTTTTTTCCACTAATACACCCCCAAAAAGGTTGTAATTTTGTCACTTCACCACACAATGGTCAACAAGCCTTTTTTTTCACTAATACACCACAAAAAAAGGCTTTAAAACATTTAACTGCTCCGCACAAGGGCTAATAAGACATACAAATATTTCCTAGTAATAAACCCTGTTAATGGCTGTATCACACAGCACTTGCACCACAATACCAAGCAAGGTTTGATGGAATTACAGAGGTATCATCTATTGCAAACCTAAAAGCAGCAGAATAAATCCTCTCTATCCTTTCTCTACATTCCTACTAATCTTTCCCTGCACTTGTAAATCGTTTTTCAGCACAATGAAGTCTTTCCTAGCACTGGCCGTAGAGCCTGCTGACGTCTCTCCCAGCACCAAGCACACTGGAAAATGGCAGAATCCAAAATGGCTGAGGCTATTTATAGAGCTGTGACATCACAGGGACTGGCTGCTGATTGGCTGCATGCATGGCATTGTGGGTGATCCGTTCCCAGAGTTCTTTGCTCCATGTCCTCACACATGCAGCAGCCATTTTAGGAAAAAATGCAATTCTTTACCACTAGGCATGAAGAAATTCGGATTCGGTGCGAATCGAATTTTTCCTGAAATTCGGATTGAATTCCACTTCGTTAACTTTAATTTGCTCATCTCTAATCTCCACTTATCAGACACTGATGGCCTGTCCTGGAGACAGGCCATCAAAAAAAATGGACTGAACAACTTTAAAGACAAAGACAATTTGATCCCCTACACCATGGGTCAGCAACATCCGGCACTCCAGGAGTTGTGAAACTACATCTCCCATCATGCACACTTGCTTGGCTGTTCTCTGAACTCCCACAGAATTAAAAGGAGCATGCTGGAAGTTGTAGTTTCACAAGAGCTGGAGTGCCGAATGTTGCTGATCCCTGCCCTACACAATTTAAGATTTTCAACAGTATTAAGGCGGCCATACACATCCAATTGCTGTTTAGCTGACATGCACATTTTCGGCTTGTTCGAACATGTATGTGCATTTAATAGGGGAGCTGCCAGCGCCTTCTGGTATCGGCTTATCTCCCAAGAAGAACAAAAAGTTCCCATACACCTTCAATAGATGTTGGCAAAAACACTTGTTTAGTTGACAGCTATCTCTCCGGACAACCCCCTCCCCCCCCTTCACCTCCAGGTATAATACATGTTCAGTTCGGCAAAGAAGAAAGAGAGAGAGGAGAAAGCAACTGCCAGACATATCTTATCTCCTGGAACAAAAAAAGAATCAGACAAAAGAAAAAAAAACAATTTGGCTGATCCTTTTCTTCCCCAAGATCATCTGTCTGGGGAGAATCCAGATACGGCTCCACAGACAGATTAGATTGTTGACTGAACGTGGCATTTTCTGTGGGCTCTGACGACAATACACTAAGGCCTCTTGCACACGACCGTATGTTTTCTTCAGTGTTTTGCGGTCCGTTTATAACGGATCAGTTTTTCCGTTTTTTGCTTCCGTTTCGGTTTTCCGTTTGGCATATACAGTATACAGTAATAACATAGAAAAAATTGGGCTGGTCTTAAAATTTTCAATTGATGGTTTCGCAAAAAACGGAAAGGATACGGAAGACATACGGATGCACTTCAGTATGCTTTCCGTTTTTTTTGCAGACCCATTGACTTGAATGGAGCCACTGAACGTGATTTGCGGACAAGAATAGGACATGGTCTATATTTAAACGGAACAGAAAAAACTGAGAAACGGAAACGGAAGGCATACGGAGACACTTCAGTATTTTTTGCAGACCCATTGAAGTGAATGGTTCAGTATACTGTCAGTATACTGAACTGAAAAAACTGCCAGTATACGGTCCGCAAAATACTGTGGTGTGCAAGGGGCCTAAGGTGTATTGGGCCCTTAAGGCTGGATTCACACGTCCGTTTAACACGGACGTGAACTGTCCGTGGTAACCTGGGCTGGATTCCTGCTTAGAGCAGGAGCGCACGGCGTCATTGGTTGCTATAACGCCGTGCGCTTCCTGCCGCCACTGCAGTACAGTAATACACTATAAGTGGCTATGTATACATATATTTTGTCTCGAGACGAGTGACAGGATAAAACAGGGTAATTTCGAGATCCACCCATTCAGCCCCTAGGCTGATCTGCCAGATCTCAGTAGACTCCGCTGTTGTTAATCCTTTTTACACTGCATTTACTCCTAAATCCTTTTATTTCTAGAGGATTTGTGTTCAACATGATTCCTGCCGGTGTGGCAATACTACAAGATATAGTATGTGGCCAGCCCAAATATTAGAGAAGATTAAGAATTATCTGAAACTTCAAAACAGGAAAAGTTGCATGTAGGTTGCTAACAACTTTTGGTGTTTTCTAACTACTGGTTCATGTTTTCATTTTGTGTTGCATGTTATATTAAGGACACAAATTCTGGGAGTGTTGATTATCTCCAGGACAAAACATATACTTAAGTGACATGATCGCTCCTGTTAGCAGTAAATACCTGCCTTACAATCTGGTTTTGCAAGCATAATTGTAAAAGTAAGTTGGTGTGTGACTGAGTTCGGCTGGCCCGTGATTCCATTTGAATGGCAAAGGGATGAAAAGGAAAAATGTCCCATTTAGAACTAGCGTCCTCTTATAATTAACATGGTAAATCATAGACCAAGTTTAATTTTAAAAGGTTTGTGATGTGGAATTATCATTTTGTAATAAAAGGAAGAAAAGTGTAGTAATGAGAAAGAAGCTACTTATCATAGCAGATCTACAGTAGGTCATCTGAACCTGCCGACATCTAATATGTATGAGTCCTCCCGACTCTCCCCATCTGATGTTGGGGGAGATAAGGTTCTGCCACGTTTCATCTGCCCAATACTTTGGTTCTCAGGAGATAAGCTGCTGCCAGGTGTCTGGCAGCGGTTTTCTTCCCTCACCCAAATCACTACATATGTCTGCTTATCTGAGCTATGAGTATGGATATTCATGGGAGGGTCGGGAAAGATAGTGATCTCATATGTACATAATATAGACCTGTGGATATGCCATAAAAGTCTGAGATGGGAATGCCCTTTAAACCCTGCTGACACAACACGACAATCTGAACTTCTTTCACCCTCACCTACTGTTTCCCTCCCCCTCCCTTTGTAGATTGTAAGCCCTAGCGGCCGGCGTCTTCTTTCCTTCTGTATCAGTCGGTTAGTCAATTAGTACTTGTTTTGTATGATTATGGTATAGTCCCTGGAATTAAAGGGGTTATCCTTTGTCATTATCATGATGTGATAATGATGACCCATCCTGAGGATAAGTCATCATTATCTTTTCCAGAATAACCCCTTTAATGGAACTTTAAGGCCTCATGCACACGACCGTAGGTGTTTTGCGGTCCGCAATCCGCGGATCCACAAAACACGGAAGCTGTTTCACGTTCCGTTCCGCAATTTGCGGAATGGAACGCAGCCCATTGTAGAAATGCCTATTCTTGTCCGCAAAACGGACAAGAATAGGACATGCTATATTTTTTTTTGCGGGGCCACTTAATGGAGCAAAGGACGCGGACAGCACACGGAGTGCTGTCCGCATCTTTTGCAGCCCCATTGAAGTGAATGGGTCCGCGCCCGAGCTGCAAAATATGCGGCTAGGACGCGGACCCAAAATACGTTCGTGTGCATGAGGCCTAAAATAAATAATATTAACTCCTTAAAGACTGGACCAATTTTCGTTATTTTGTCTCTTACTTTCTGACTTCTAAGAGCCACAGCTTTTTACTTTTCTGTTCACATGACGGCTTACTTTATATGTGACATGTTGATTTTTTTAATGGCACTATTAAATTTACCATATCTATAAAATAGAAAAAAATGTGTGTCCATATCCTTAGATGAGTTATTGCGCCAGTTTGCTGTTAGTTCGTATTTCATGCACACATATTGTGTTAGTGGGATGTTTACTCAGTCCACAATTGATTTCACAACATTTGGTATATTATGTTACTCACGATTGTGATCAACCTGCGCTGCTTTTCCTCCAACTAGTCCCCTGTCGTGATGTCTTGATTGTGCAGCTCCTTGTTGCGCGTCTCCTGGTGCATGCGTGCTAGACCCGCTAGAACACCAACGGCTAACCCAAGTCCTGCTTTGCCGTGACACTAATAGACATCTATCCACACCACTCATTCAGGAACCGCCACCAGACGCGTTTCGGAACCGGTAGTTCCTTCCTCAGTGGTGCAAAAAGTGATGAATGTCATCAGGAGCACGGACTGCTGGATGCTGCGCGTCTGGTAATCATAGACCGGCGTATGCTGTCAGTCTATGATAAACCTGTGCCAATAACTGATATCTAAAAGATGCTTTGCCCAACAACTAAAGTGATATTCCCCTACTAAAATACATATTCGATATGGGGAACATATTGAGTCTATAGTGACTAGTGTAGGTTTGAAAGTGACCAAACACAATATTTGCATGGATTTGCATCCTCTCCAACTGGTTCCTTTGTGTACTTGTGCCCCCCCCCATACTTCAAAAACATGTGTGTCTAAGGTAGGAAATTAGATTGTGAGTCCCAGTGGGGAAAAGGACTGACGCGAGTGATCTGGATCTCTGTACAGCACTGTGGAACATGTTGGCGCTATATGAGCTATAACAAATGAATAAAGTAAATACAGACGATCAATTACCAAAAATGACTGATAATGTACTGTAAGGCCTCATGCACATGACCGTTGTTTGATTCCGTGTCCGTTGTTCCGTTTTTCGTGATTTTCTGCGGACCCATTGGTTTTCAATGGGTCCGTGGAAAACTCGGCAAATGCACCGTTTGTCCTCTGCGTCCGTGGTCCGTGATTCCAGTCCGTCAAAAAATATAACCTGTCCTATTCTTGTCCGTGAAAAAAGGTTCCCGGACCCATTCAAGTCAATGGGACCGTGAAAAAATGCGGATGGCCATCCATGTGTCATCCGCGTTCAATGTCCGTTTTTTTTGCGGATCCTTTGGCAGGCACTTGGCAAAAATTGTCAGCCTGTCTTTTGGTAAAATCTTTTGGGTCATGTCCGCTAAAAAAAACGGAAGACACACGGAAACACAACGGAAGCAAAAACTGACACGGATCACAGAACAACGGAACCCCGTTTTGCGAACCGCAAAAAAATACTGTCGTGCGCATGAGGCCTAACTCTGTAGAAACAAGACAATAGGACAAAAAAACTCTGACATGTCTTATCTATGTTTCCCCTATGCTTTTGCAGATTAGGTCTGCAGCCGCATATACATTAGATTGTTAGATCCTAATCTAAAATTGTCAGGATCCTCCAGCAATTATCTAGCGTGAAGTCAAAACAGATAAATTCTGGTAATGGTATATGTTGGTGGTGGTAATCTGCAGTAGACCTAGTAACGCAGTGGCAATTTTCATACCAATAGCATTATCTGACCTTTCATAACTGGTTGTACTGCCTGAAAGAATTGATCAGCAGATTATAGTGGCACTTGGGCAGATCCAGTAGATAATGTATATTGTAGTTATGTGTTAAGACGGTCATACACATTCAACAGCTGTCGGCCAAACAATCGTTCAGCCGACAGCTATGTCTCCCAACTCCCTTCTGCCTCCCCGCCAAATGTAATATGTGTATTCAATAGAGAGAGGGGGAAAAACAATGCCAGATACCTCTGTAGGTGGCTCATCTCTGGAAGAACAAAAGGATCAGAGCTATGTAGTTCTATCGACAACTTCCAATACCAAAGCTAGTGCAGAACATCTGACTGGCGGGGGAGTGGGTATCACACCCAATATGGGTGATCCTTACTTCTTGCTAAATGACATCTTAGGATCTAGTATTTTCATGTAGTATTTCAGTTATAGGGTGAAACACTATAATTTTTGTGTTAGCCACAGAAAGCATCATATTATATGGTATATGATGTTTTTGTGTCAGTTTTAAGTCTGTGTTTGCTTTGGCACACAGTACTGATGTATTAGGCTCAAATGCAATGAGATATAAGCCTATGTCTTTTAAAATATGACACCACCAATCAGATATTAATGGCCTATAATGAGGATAGGCCAATTATATGAAAGATGGAAAACGCCTTTAAGTCATAAACATAAGAATCTTGATAGCTGAATATTCGCTTGTCTGACAGCTATCCCACCAAATTCCCCCCCCCCCCCCCAAACTATTTGATGTGGAGAGGGACACAAGTCATTGCAGATTATTTCCTGCCAGAACAAAGGATCAGGTATGCTGAAATCCAATATGGGTGATCCTCACTTCCCCCAACATCTGCCATGTTGAATAGACTACTGTATTTAACTTCTTCTTGCTAAATGACATCTTAGGATCTAGTATTTTCATGTAGTATTTCAGTTATAGGGTGAAACACTATAATTTTTGTGCTACACAGCCACAGAAAGGTTCATATTATATGGTATATGATGTCAAGATAATGTTTAGAAAGTTCTCAGCAACGTCGTCTACGATTGCAGTGTTTTTGTGTCAGTTTTAAGTCTGTGTTTGCTTTGGCACACAGTACTGATGTATTAGGCTCAAATGCAATGAGGTGTAAGCCTACGTCTTTTAAAGTATGCCCGGGGGTTGCCTTGCATAGGGTTGTGACATTTTGGTGACTTTTTTTAACTGTTGCTAAAGATAAAGGAGACCTAATATTGCTCTAACTTGCAAACTTGGCCTTATAGGGGTTGTCCGAGTTATGTAAAAAAAAAATCTGATGGTCTGCAATATATACCTATGCTAAGCAAGTTTCCCTAATGTTACTAGTTCTGTTCTGGCCCTTTGTTTACATGCAGTTGCACAGCTGTGGGGGCGTGTAACAACAATCTCTGAGGTGTTCTTCATAAATATTTGTGGGTGTCAACAAAGACTGCCATCCCCCTCCCCCTGCACTGCAAAGGGAGGGAATAAAATTGCTACCCTGACTGCTAGGATACTCATGTTGTATGTGTGGGACTACAAGCATACCACACAACTTTTTGGATGGTCAGAGAGGAACAATTACACCTCATTGTGTGAATTATCACTGGCTGGCCGGTCATAACTGCAACCAGTGATTGGTTGAGCAGAATTCACAGCCATTTTACACCAAAATAAATATCTTGGACAACTCCTTTAATTTCAGCCCACTTTTAAAAGTGGTGTGGGGTGGTGCAGGAGGCCTAAAGCCTCAAAATGTTGTGTAAAAAGACATGTGCGCCAGCACTTGTGACATTTTAAGGCCAGAAAACCGGTGTACCAGATTTAATAAATGCCCCCCTAAGTGTTTTCAGTTGGTCGGTCAACAGTGTGAAATTCTAGATGACATACAAAAAAAAACTGATGCATACCATATAAAATTAAAAAAGCTTTATTGGACAATTTAAAAACAATTAAAAAAACACAGCAAAAGGAATGATTAGTATGAGAACCTTCCCCCAAAACATAATTCACGATAGATAGATCTATAGACAAGACAAGTGCTAGTGCAAGTGCAGAAAATGTTATACAATACCAAAAAATGATACCATACAGCCTGTTGTTATAGAAGAGGACCTCTTTCAAAGTGTAGTGGGGCTGGACCCAAATGTGTGAAATTCTTCTCTGTTTGGCGTACTTTGGTTGGACAGACAAGCTGGCAGCTATTTCAGGGTATGGATGCATTCCTCCTGCATTCCATGCTGCGTACACATGGGCAGGTGTGGTCATGGATGGAGCAGTGCACTGCAGCACTTCTGTGCAAATAGAAAATAAGACAAATGTGGTATATAACATTTCTAAAGGTCTTCTCCATCTTCTATATGACTATGTACTGTAGATATTCTCATGAATTGGTTCAATGTGCAAAATGGATCAATGGCTCTAATATTAATCTGCTGCAACAGCAGTTTGCTTCTTGACCAAACTGTTGACCAAACTGAGCAGCCGTGATACGGTCGGGTTGCAGCCATGCTACAAGAACCGCGCAGCCAACTAGCCGCAGCTGCCTTTCATTTCATCTCTTGAAGAAAGCACCATATAGCGGCGCAGCCATTAACAATGAAGACCGACTATACAGTACTGTCTTCATGAGAAAGGCAGCTGCAGCTAATTGGCTGCGCAGTTCGTGACCGCAGCACGGCTTCAACTTAACCGTACCCTTCAATTCTGCACCAGCCAGTCACGGGTTCCCAACACCCCCCACCAATAGATGGATGTTGATCTCATCATGTCAGGGAGAGGAAGAGCCAGCCCCAGAGTGTTAGACACAGGTGGGGACCAGCTATGATCTCCACCATGGGTCTGCCACTCTGGGGGGTCTATCTGGATAACCCCTTTAATAAAATCTTCAAAGTAAATGTTTTCCCTTAGCCAGTCATTTACAATACCTAATACATTTAGCTCATAGCCAATTTGTGCCCGATTCTGGAACTCTTTACTCCTCCATTATGTGCAACAATAACATATTTATAAGTGTGATAGGAGAGTACATCAGGTTGTGACATTTTTTGGTAAAATACAAATGGGGCGTTCGGACCTGGTCTAAATTTTGCTCTGGGGCCAAAGGAACTCTAGTTATGCCATAATTACAATGAAAGATGACACCTATATATAGTGTGGCAAAGTCGTGGAAGGGGTGTATGTCCCACCCAGGTTCCTCATCTGGGTGAGGTAAGTAAAATCCAGATGGCTCTGGCTTCAGTAGTTGCTGGAGCTATTTTTGTTAAAATTCACGCACTCTTTGGACTTAAAAGATCACTGTGGTCTATCACTGTGGCCTGAGAGAGCGATCCCTTACAATAGATAACACTGAATCCATCATTCACAATAGGTGATTGTCACAGCTTATCTTATCTTACTCACCCTTCCTGCACAACGACCTCTGCAAAGGACAGAGCGGGAGATTTATCAAACTGGCATAAAGTAGAACTGGCTTAGTTTCTTATAGCAACCAATCAGATTCCACCTTTCATTTTCCAAAGGAGCTGTGAAAAATGAAAGGTGGAATCTGATTAGTTGCTATGGGCAACTAAGCCAGTTCTACTTTACACCAGTTTGATAAATCTCCCCCAGAGAGTATAGCCTGTATTAGACTGGCTAGTGGTTGGCCAGTTCATCGTTAACGAGCGTTCACAGGAATGCTTGTTAGGCTACTTTGACATCTGCGTTTTCAATTCCACTATTGAGATCCAGCATAGCGGAAGAAAACGCTTCAGTTTTGTCCCCATTCATTGTCAATGGGGAGAAAACTTAACTGAACGAAACAGAATGCACCAAAATGCATTCCGTTCCGTTTGGTTGCGTACCCATCGCGGACAGAATGACGCTGATAGCAGCGTTTTTCTGTCCGCGATGTGATGCGGAGCGAGACGGATCCATCCTGACACACAATGTAAGGCAACGGGGACGGATCTGTTTTCTCTGACAATAGAAAACGGATCAGTCCCCCATTGACTTTCAATGGTGTTCAAGACGGATCTGTCATGGCTATAGAGACATAATATAACTGGATCCGTTCATGACGGATGCATGCGGTTGTATTATTGTAATGGAAGCATTTTTGCAGATCCATGACGGATCCGCACAAACGCTAGTGTGAAAGTAGCCTCAGCGATGATCTGGCAATATAATGCTGCCACCGATTACCAGCTGAAAGAGCTTGTTCATCGGGCAATTGGAATCTTCCAGCAGGTTTAAAAATCATTGTTTGGCGGCAGATCGTGTTGTTTAATCACGATTTTCTGCCGGCAAACCATGATTCAGTATGGGGCTGAACAATAGCATTAGCGATCACTCCTCTCTATACAGTGGAGGAGATTGCTGCATATAATAGCAGCAGTCTCCTCCGCTAGCGAGCAGGCGATTGCTGACGATCATATGCTGGATCGTTTAATCTAGTACAGCCTCATGTCCAAGGCTACTTTCACATTAGCGTTTTTTGCGGATCCGTCATGGATCTGCAAAAACGCTTTAGTTAAAATAATACAACCGCAAGCATCCGTCATGAACGGATCCGGTTGTATTATGTCTTCTATAGCCAAGACAGATCAGTCATGAACTCCATTGAAAGTCAATGGGGAAGGATCCGTTTTCTATTGTCTATTTCAATATATACTGATCGAAATATCTACTCTACTTAATGGGGTGTACCCAATAAATCTATAAATACAATAACATAGTACACACTTTCCCATAAAATTAATAGTCTTTATTCAAACCATTTAAAATATATAAACATTCCCATATATTCGGGGAAACAGGTAAAAATACATGCCTGCTCAAATTTCAAGAATACTAATAAAAAGAGGTATGGCATGTGCTGAACTACATGAATCACTGGCTGGTTAAAGCTGAAGCCATTTACTACTTGCTACTGCATAGTACGCAAGACCTTAAGGACTCCATTTCTAGGCTCCCGACTATATACACCACCACATAATTGACATGCACATACCTAATGCCACAGATGAAAAAAATCGAGCCAGGACTGGCGCACCGCTCAACACGCGTTTCACGTCAGCTTCTTCAGGAGGAGAGCTTTTATTAGTATTCTTGAAATTTGAGCAGGAAGTATCTGGCGTGTATTTTTACCTGTTTCCCCGAATATATGGGAATGTTTATATATTTTAAATGGTTTGAATAAAGACTATTGATTTTATGGGAAAGTGTGTGCTATGTTATTGTATTTACCGTTTTCTATTGTGTCAGATTGTGTCAGAGAAAACGGATCCACTCCTGACACACAATGTAAGTCAATGGGGATGGATCCGTTTTCTCTGACACGTCTTGCTCCGCATCCCAGGACGGACAGAAAAACGCTGCAGGCAGCTTTTTGGTGTCCTCCTCCAGAGCGGAATGGTAACGGAGGCAAACGGATGGATTCTGAGCGGATCCTTTTCCGTTCAGAATGCATTAGGGCAAAACTGATCTTGACGGATCTCACAAACGAAAAGCCCAAACGCTAGTGTGAAAGTAGCCTAAAAAAACCTCTCCCATATGATAACTGAATAGAGACAGGCACTGCTCAAGATATCTGTACAGCTCAGATGCTAAACACATGCAAAAATGCAGACATTGGACCAAGAAACATATACATAAAATTGGTGTACACCAAAAATCTGATAAGCTTAATTAAAATCAAGCTTTATTGGACAAATTTGAATGTAAAATAAAAAGTTTTGTGGACTTGAAGTAGCCGTCTTTCGTGTGCTTCATCATAAAGAGATATTTGGATGTATGATGTGGTCTGAGAATGATAGCTGAAATGAAGGCTGCTGGTTATATTGCGCAGTCCCCAGTTCCTTCCCTGGGTCATGTGACCTTGGTGTGCCCTCATAAGAAGTCATCAGATCACAAACTGTCCTTTGTGTCCACGCTTTAGTGATGCTCTTGTTCTGTACATGTGACAACACAGGTTACACTGTTTAAGGACAATGACGCCTTTGTCTAAGGACCGATGAAAAATCTTGGGCTACTGCTCTGCTTGGCATGAATTTGCATAGTATCCTTTTGTTACACATACCAGCTGCCCCCATACACTAATACCTCCTGAAACATACCAGCTGCTCTTATAAACCTCTGCTGGATGCTGTGCTTATGCACGTCCTCTAGACGCTATCTCCCTCATACATGCCAGCTGTCCTATATGCCTTTTTCTGATTCTCAGTTCTAATACACCGGATAGCATCATTCTGTAGGTTACCAAGTTCAGCATCTGTCTACAGATGAAACTAACATGTATTTCAGCCACTATATATTCCATGTAGAAAGTAGGTAAAGCTGGCCATGCTAATGATTTTTTACATATTTTGACCAATATTGGACATCATTGTAGCTATGCCACTAGTTGGTTGAATAGTAGACAATATAGTTTTCAAGTTCTGATTCAGCCCCTATTCTGACATGTCTAGAGATGCTGTCAGCTAACATCTCATGATGGAAAAATAAGCACAGTGAAGGTGGATTTTTTTATGAAAAATATTTTCGAAATGATTTTGTAATGACAAACAATATATTGACGTACCCAAATGCCAGTCTTGATCTCCCTGCTGGCGTAAGATGCACCCAATTTATTAAGATGCCTCTTACAAAATTAGGCGCTTCTCTGCCCTGCTGTGTGTCAGAAACTGAAGTCTACACTAAGGCTAGTTTCACACTTGCGGCAGGACGGATCCGACAGGCTGTTCACCCTGTCGGATCCGTCCTGCCTCTATTTCGCCGTGCCGCCGGCCTGCCGCTCTCTCCCATTATAGTCAATGGGGACAAAGTGGCAGTCCGGCGGCACGGCAAAATAGTGGCAGGACGGATCCGACAGGGTGAACAGCCTGTCGGATCCGTCCTGCCGCAAGTGTGAAACTAGCCTAAGCCAGGGGCTGGCATAGACTTCAGCTATAACTTACACCAGTTTCTAGTGTGAGTTAAAGTAAATCCGGCAGGCTGCGTGAAGTCTGAGCACCTTTTCTCATAACTTCCAAAAAGTGGCAAGAAGCCTAAAAAGTCACTAATTATGGTGCACATGTGGCATGCGCCATAATGTGCGACTTTTTTATGCTATAATAGTAAGGGGCTTAGTAAATGTCCCTCTGTGTGTGTGGTTATATTTAACCCTTTAGTAAATAGCATGGTTATAGCTAAGGGGCCTTAGGCTAGGCCACCACCCTTTAAGGCCTTATTCACACATCCGTAGTGTTTTGCGGATCCGCGACACACCTTGCCACCAACCCTATAGAGTTGCCTATATTTGTCCGCAATTGTGGGCAAGAATAGGACATGCTCTATATTTTTGCGGAGCCGCCGTCCGTACGATCGGCGGCGTGCTCCGCAAATGCGGATGCGGACAGCACAGTGTGTGCTCTCCGCATCCATCACGTCCCCATTCAAAATGAATGGGTCCGCACCCATTCCGCAAATTTGAGGAACGGGTGCGGACGAAGATTGCGGACGTGTGAATTAAGCCTTAAGGTCCCTTTACACAGACCGATACATATCAAGAATTTATCGGGAACTTACTAAAATTTCCCCAAAAATGCCTGATTGTCAGCGGAGATGAGGGCTGCATTTACATGCAGCAATAACCTCTGCTAAAAGACCTTTAGTGTTGAACAGGTGACAGCCAAGCTCCTGCTTAAACAGTCGGGAATGGAGGGAACACCGATCCGGGCCATTTAACCCCTTACATGCCACAGTCAATATGGACCATGGCATCTAAGTGGTTTCAGAGGGAGGGGGCTCCCGTTTTCACCTCCGTGGGAAGCCAGTAGTTTGTGAGGCAGCCGGAGGCTGAGAATGAAGAGGTTCCAAACTGATTCTGTCTTCTCTTTTCCAGGATACATGCTGCTCAATAAGCCCTATGTAGTGGCAATGGCAATGCGGCTTCCTCTATTGGATAGAGGCATGGTAGATCTTTACAGACCCAAATCAGCTCTGCCAATTACTACTTCCACCAAAGGAGGCTGCTTTCACCTGTAACTGGTGCTGTGGATATATATATATATAGAAAAAAAGCAGAGTCCACGGCACCACCTATAGTAATCTGTGTCTTTATTTCACCAAAGGCAACGTTTCGGTTTTCCCAATGAAACCGTCCTCAAGCCAGTGATACAACAAATACCGTGTTACAAATATTTATAGGGGTGTGTTCATTACATGATTAAACAAAATCAATTAATTGTGCAAACCATACAAAAATCATTAAGTGAAATATATAAAAAAGTAGTCATACAAATTCATAAAAAATTCATGAAATAGTGCATAATAAATGTATCAAACATAAAAAAGGCATATATATTATGCCAAGTGTAATATATCCATATTTAAAAGAGTAAATCTATACCTCTACCTAAAGTGCATAATCAATAACAGGTGCGAATAGTTAAAACATGATTAAAAACAATATATAGAATCTGACCGGGTCTTGTGGCGTACATGATGCATTGGCGTGGGGTGGATCATTGTGCGCATGCGTTAATTTGCATCGCGCGTTCACTTCAGGTCAACTAGTAACGCGATAGTACGTATTTCCTGTCAATGGAACGCAACAGTATACGTACATCCTGTGTAAGGAACGCAAGCCTATTATGCGACCGGCGGCGCCATTTTGGGATATATCAATGTTTAGTTTCAATGCGCAGCCATATTTATGTAGTCTCGATCGCTAGGTCACATATAGAGAAAAGAAGTTTTTTAATTTCTTCTGTAAGTATGGTTATGGGAGGAGCGCAACAAATTATTGGTAAAAAAGTAGTGAAAAATTATATATATAAAAAAAAAAAAAAAAAAATTTATAAAAATTTCAATGTAACAAGGTCAATGCCAGATCTCTCATCCAAAGAAAGCGGAGGAGGAATATCATAGATTGGAGATGGTTGTCACATCTCGAGTGTGTCCAGAATATGCACACACTCAAGATGTTGTCACACATATCCACTGGCATAGAATCAAAATAGTTATACTTTCCTTAATGTGAAACTACATAGTGATAAAATACAATAATGTTGCGATCATCACATGACCAGAAAAAATATCAGCCTATTCCAAGGAAACAGCTCTGCATCATGTATTCCAAATTCCCGTGTATACAAAAGGTTCATGGTTTCATATAAAATCTTGTTCTATAAGAAAAAAAGGATAATAATATTATGTCAATAAATATGATAGTACTGTCACGGTTGTATCAATATATACACACAGTAATGTTGGTGGGGAGAACAATGGATGGAAATCAATACTAACATTTCAACATATCCAAGGTCTAAATTCTATGTTTAAGCCATTAGGCTGTAGTGAATTCAATTTCATAATCCATTGCATCTCTTTCTTTTTTAGGGACTGGACCCGGTCCCCTCCTCTCCGCGCCAATGGGACATGGTCCACCAGCATCCACTTCAAATCATTCTCACCATGACCAGACTCAAGAAAGTGTCTTGAGACAGGTAGATCTTTTCGCTGTTTTCTAATAGTGTAACGGTGGTAATTTAGACGTGTCTTAAATTCTGTGGTGGTCTCACCAACATACAATAAGTTGCATGGGCACCACAGAACATAAATGACATGTGTTGATTGACAAGTAAGGTAATGGTTAATGTTGAATCGTTGTTGGGTATTAGGGTGTACAAAAACAGACCCCTTGTGGATAAGCTTAGCCTTCAAAAATGTTTGTTTGATAGATCTGAGCGGGCCAACATCTGCCCGAACTAGTCTATCAGCAAGGTTGTTGGAACGTCTATAAGACATAATCGGTGTTGCTTTAAAGGCTGAAATATTACTTAGGCCATATCTCAAAATTGGCCAATGTTTTAGAACAATGTGTTTTATATGTCCACTATCTGGTGTATATGTGCTGACAAAAGGAATTCGTTCATCATTTTTGTTTTTTGGCCTAAAGGTGTTAAGAAGTTCATGGCGGTGTGTTATTTTTTCCGTTTATATATATATATATATATATATATATATATATATATATATAGATATATATATATATATATATAAACTCATTGGGGATATATTATGTCTAAATATATACAAAAGTAAGTAAAAAACAAACTATAATAAAATACTAATTAAAAAACACATCACCCACGGCAACACAAACCATCGCCAAAGTCGTCCTATAATCTAAAGTATTATATCACAAAATCGTGAACCCGTCTAATTTTATAAATAAATAACTATAAATTTAAAAAAAAAAATGCCAAAATATTTTGGGTAGCCCAAAAAATAAAAATGTTAAGGCCATTGAACCATCACATGTGCAAAATTCCTAAAAAGTGGTAATTTAGAACTAAAACACATTAAAGGGTTAATAGAGTCTATGCATCATGGCGACACTGTGGGCTATTTCTAGGTCATATAATCAGTAAAAGGCTTCTTATCATTTTTCTAAATCTGGCAGTGCACACGTCAGCTGTCCTTATTCAGTAGAAAACGGACAATGTCGCTAAAGCCACAGCTCGCCTGAAGAATCAAAGAAGCACAATAAAATCAGTCTTTAGGGTATATGAGCAACAGTCTAACAAGACTCCTCTTTCATCCAACCCAGGATCTTGCGAATTGTTCTTAAAAAGCCCTCTATTGTTCGAAGTGTGTGAATAGCCGGAGCAAATGAATGTCCTATTGGTGGCCTTTTATATGCTGGAGGAGGTGTGATTCTGTAACAGATGGCAACTGTTTGCTGATCACAGTGGGTCTATGTAGGATTAAAAGGATTGTATTATAGAGATGAGGATATCGTCTGTGTTAGGAAGTTTCTGCTTGAGTCTTGGGATCTAAGTATTTCCTCATGTGTCAATTCTAAAGCATGCTCCGACCTGAAGCCAATTATCGGGAAGGAACTGCTCTAGTGTTTCACTCCTTCATTGGGTTATCTGTGGCACCTTAAAACAGTCCGATTACCATGAAAGACCGTTCATATCGGCCTGAACATGGGGCAGTGTAAAGGGGCCTTTAGTGGCACATACCAAAGATTCTTATTTGTTCACGTTTGCATGTTCTAAGTATTTTTTAGGTTTTCTCCAAGCACTCTGTTTTTTCCATCAATCTTCAAAGCATATCTTAACAGCTTTCTATGAAACTAGTCTTAAAGGGATTCTGTCATCAGGAATTTAGCAAAATAGCTTTTTTACATTAACACATCAGTCTCCTCGATTCAGTTTAAAAAATACTAGTTTTACTGCCATATGTCTTGTCATTTCTGTAAAAAAATCGCTTTTATTTGTATGCAAATTACCTCTCTAAGGAGCCCAAGGGGCTGTCCCTCTGGTCGTTGGAGCCCAGCCGCACCCATTCTCTTGGAGCCCAGCACCGCCCCACTGCAAATTATTCACTCCTTTCATCACTGACGTCATTGTTCTGTTGCGACGTAATCTCGCGCATGCGCCCTGGATCCACTCGTCACCACCAGTCCGGTGTCCTGGCAGCAGCCTCAGCAAACGATGCGTGCACGAGCCAGCTGCCAGCGTGCCTCTTCTCCTGCACCTCGGTCCTCTACCTGTCAGGGATCTCGCGCCACTCCGCTCTTCCTTTCCAGGTCAAGCGAATGCGCATGCACGCTTCGTTAGCTGAGGCTGCTGCCAGGACACCGCACGGGCGCTGATAAGCGGATCCAGGGCGAATGCGCAAGATTATGTCGCACAATAATAATGCAGTGATAAAAGGAGTGAATAATCTGCAGTGAGGCAGTGCTGGGCTCCAAGAGAATGGGTGCGGCTGAGCCCCAACGGCCAGAGGGAGAGCCCCTTGGGCTCCTTAGGGAGGTGATTTGCATATGAATAAAAGCGATTTTTTACAGAAATGACAAGACATATGGCAGTAACAGTATATTCTGAACTAAATCGAGGAGACTGATGTGTTAGGCTACATTCACACGGCTGTGAATGTGTCCGCATCAGTTCCGCAATTCTGCGGAACGTGTGCGGACCCATTCACTCTCTATGGGGCCGGACGAGGTGCGGAGAGCTCTCCGCTTCCGCATTTGCGGAGCGCGGACCCGAACTTCCGGTCCGCAGCTCCACAAAAGATAGAACATGTCTTATTCTTGTCCGCAGCCTGCAGACAAGAATAGGCATTTCTATGGGGGGTGTGGCTGGGTGTATTGCGGATCCGCAATTTGCGGATCCGTAATACACTACAGTCGTGTGAATGTAGCCTTAATGTGAAAAAACAGTCAATCGGCAGCAGGTGGGCGGGCAGAGCCGTGAGCTCATGAATATGAGGACTCATTGACATGTGCTGGAGCTGTTAGGATTTAAAAGTGAGGGCAGCAGAAAACTGGTGACAGACTCTCTTCAAGGATACCTGCCCATCTGTTTTTTTTTCTTTTCGGTTTTGAGATCTGGCATAGGATCTCAAAACCGGAGGAAAACGCTTAGTTTTGTCCCCATTAATTGTCAATGGGGACAAAAGTAAACAAATTAGAATGGAGTGCACCAGAATGCATTCTATTCAGGTTTGTTGCTTTCCAACGGCGGACACAAAACCATTGCAAGCATGGGAAACTGAAAATTCGGAATCCAGCTTCAAAAACCATGTAAGTCAATGGTGACACAAAAAAAACGGATATGGAACCCATTTACATGTTTATTTTCAATATAATACAACCGGATCCATTCTAAACCTATGCAGCCGATTGTATTATTCAAAGCCGGAAAGGAAAACACTGATGTGAAAGTAGGCTAAGCTGTCTTTGCAGGACCTACTGGGTGCCAGAAAACCCCTTTAAATGTACAGTTTGTATAAAGGTGACCAGGGCTGACCTGGCCCAGGCTCAGCCCTGTAAAGCTTTTCCACAAAAAAAAAAAACAGGACGAGACATATCTAAATGTTAGCTGTACATGATAAATATACAGTTCATCTGTATATGAAATGTTCGAACCGTAAATAATGATGTTGAACTTGAATTTCATGCAAGATAAATTATGGTGACGTGAACACTGCGTCTACTAACGTCGGAGAACAACAGCTGGGCCTATTCTCAATGTTAAATGTCATGTACACTGCCAAGGGCAAATGTTTCCAGGGAACAAATTAAAAAAAAAGTGGTACTGTCCCTGGAAAGCAAGGATATTCGTTACTTTAGATAAACATTCAGATTATATATATATATATATATATATATATATTGTGGGGAGTCGCTCTGGTAGACAGCGGTGCGGGTGCAGTACCGAGGCAAAACAAAGAGTCCAGGATGTGCAAATAACAGTGCTTTATTCACACTGACACAAAAATACACAGCAAACAGTCTTTCGGTGGAAATTCACACATGTCAGAAACAAGGAGGCAAAACAAAACAGGCCAACACAGGTTCAGTCACCTGGGAGGTGTAGGTGCAGGTTCGCACCAGGCTGTCGGCCCAGCCGCAGGAGAATCCACCTTCAGGTAGCCAGGAACAAAAGCCACCTCCTTGCTGAGCTCTTTCCTCCAGGACAGAGAACTCCAGAGCCCTGTTAGCAGGCTCCAGGATAATCACCACCCCAGACACAGCTGCTGGCTGTGTTTTATACCCAGCCCAAAACCAGGACTGGATCGTGGGGAGCAGCCACCCACCCTACACTTTAGCTGCTCCCGGTAAGAGCCGGCCCGGATCGGCTTTGCAGCCATGCTATTTAACAGAGTCAAACAGCACTAGCTGCTGCAGACAAAAAACCCGGCTCTTACCTCACCGAGGCCAGCAACCTCGGTGACACGTACCTGCCATCAAATATGACACCTTGCACCCTCTTACAATATATATATATATATATATATATATATATACAGGGCTCGACAAATCCCAGGCGCCAGGTCGCCATGGTGACCAGGATTTTGGTCCTGGCGCCTGGGTATTTGTCAGCCCGTTCTCTCAGGTGCCAGGGCGCAGGGCCAGCGCGTCCTATAGGCCGACTAGGAGCGCCGGCCTCCTTCATGCTGCAGCCGCCCGAGCTGGCGCGTCCATGAGGGCGCACCGCCCGGGCGCAGCAAGAGGAGAGGAGCTGACAGGAGGGAAACGCTTTGCGCTCCTTCCTGTCAGTCCCTCATTGTAGCGTGGCCGAGCCCTGTATGGTCCGCGGTACAGGGAGCATCTGTCTCCTGTCCCCGGCCGGACTGACAAGAAGTGCGCACACAGTGTGCACTTCCTGTCAGTCCGCCCGGGCACAGGAAACTAAAGCTCCTGTACCTGTGGGACCATACAAAGCTCGGCCACGCTACACTAGAGGCAGGGAGGAGGGGAGAAAATGACAAGAGGGGAAAGATAATTACAAGGGGGAAAGTGAATGACAAGGGGGAAAAGTGAATGACAAGGGGGGGAGAAAGTGAATGACAAGGGGGAAAGGTAATGACAAGGGGGAAAGGTAATAACAAGGGGAGAAAATGAATGACAAGGGGGAAAGGTAATGACAAGGGGGAGAAAGTGAATGACAAGGGGGAGAAAGTGAATGACAAGGGGGAGAAAGTGAATGACAAGGGGGAGAAAGTGAATGACAAAGGGGGAGAGGAAAGTGAATGACAAGGGGGAGAAAGTGAATGACAAGGGGGAAAGTGAATGACAAAGGGGGGAAGTGAATGACAAGGGGGAGAAAGTGAATGACAAGGGGGGAAAGTGAATGACAAGGGGGGGAGAAAGTGAATGACAAGGGGGGAGAAAGTGAATGACAAGGGGGAAAGTGAATGACAAGGGGGAAAGTGAATGACAAGGGGGAGAAGTGAATGACAAGGGGGAAAGTGAATGACAAGGGGGAAAGTGAATGACAAGGGGGGAGAAAGTGAATGACAAGGGGGGGAGAAAGTGAATGACAAGGGGGGGAGAAAGTGAATGACAAGGGGGGGGGGAAGTGAATGACAAGGGGGGGAGAAAGTGAATGACAAGGGGGGGGGAAAGTGAATGACAAGGGGGGGGGGGGGAGAATGACAAGGGGGGAAAGTGAATGACAAGGGGGGAAAGTGAATGATAAGGGGGGGGGGGAGAATGACAAGGGGGGAAAGAGCTGGGCGTTGTAGTGATGCGGGGACTGCAGAGGCTGAGCGGCACCTGGGGGTTGTAGTGCTCAGTAAAATGTCATGGTGCCCGCTGTGTTTGTGCCCTCCGGACCCCTCTGCCCTCTCCTCCGGACCCCTCAGCCCTCTCCTCAGGACACCTCTGCTCTCTCCTCTGGACCCCTCTGCCCTCCCCTCCGGACCCTGTAATCCTTGTAAGGGTTTCCACGTCATGGCGGCCGCAAGTGGCGATCACTTAGACGCTGGCAGCATCTGACGTGTCATATAACCTATTGAAGAGGGGAAGCATTATGGGAGGCCCTATATACTCGCACATTATGGGGGGCACTATGGAGAACAGGGGAAGGAACACTATGGGGGCATCTACTGGGGGCCCTATGTATTGGCATGCATTATATGGGGGCTGTATGGAGAAGTGGGGGGGGGAGGAGCACTATGGGGGCATCTATTGGGGGCTTTATGACGCGGCTCCGCCTGGCTCCTAACTTTTTTAGCTGGCTCCTAGATTCCAAGGAAATTTGTCAAGCCCTGTATATACATATATATATATATATATATATATATATATATATATATATCATTACCATATAGTCTAGTTTTTGGCAACCATTAGCACCAAGCGATCACGTCATTGTGGCCAATAGAGGTTAAAAAGGGAGTCTTCTGCTTCTGAAACCATATAGATGCCATAGTTCCTCCAATCCTGGCCATTTAAGCAGAAGCCAACTGTCAATAAACAGCTGGACAACCGCTTCAGAAGCCACAGGACACTCATGTAACACTAAAGGCGCATTCACACTGCGCTGGTGAGCAGATGATTTCAGGGAGGAAGCGTTCCTTCCTGACAACTGACTGCTTGTTTGTGGAGGTGAAGCTTTGCATTTAGATGCAGCGATCACCTACACAGTATGAGGATGAGAGATGGCAGTAGCCATTGCTTGTCCTCATACAACAGAGAGATCACTGTTTAGACAGCACAATCTCCTGCCCAGAATTATGATTTGGGTGTCCGCACAAACGACTGTTCTTCAGGTGATCTGCAGCACCTTTAGACAGGAAGATTATCGGGAATGAGCGTTCCTAGGAACATTTGTTCCCAAATCAGCCCGATCATCATGCTTTGCCCAATAAGTGCCCCAGCTGTTGTTAGAGCGTCACACTCTTCCCGGTGTATTTGATGTGGCAGAGAGTGGCGCTTGCACAGTGCTGGATTCATGATGCCAGATCTGATCCAGGTTTACTAGTCCATAAAGTCACAGAAATTTCATAAAAATATGAGACTTTTGCCCAGTGCCCCACTTTTTAGCTGGGAGTGTTTATGCAGGTTATTTTGAGTATAGTTATCATCCTTACACACTTCACAGTAAATGATGCAGATATGAGCCCTAGATATGTATTACTTATGATCTCTACTATTTTGGTTTTTATGATTTATATGTAAAAAATATTGTCTGTTGTTTTGGCTAAAAAGTAAGAAGGAATTTGGCAAAAATAGCACCAATCTAATTTAAAAAACACTGGGCACAAGGACTGAGGCACCAAATCAGTTCACTCTCTGTATGATAATATACAGAGACAACACTTTCAGCTTTTTGGGTTACCAGACTCGTCATGCAAATCTGTAAATCTGCAGACACGGGTATATGTGTTACATAACTGCTCTACGGTAAGCCCACCACCATTATCCTACGTATACTATTTTCTACAGACGGGAATGTAAATTACCTGCATGACTGGTAAAAGGTTGGAATTACATCACTAATATTAGATGTTTGAATGCAGTCATGACTACATCTTTCTACCTTGCTTTACCTAAACTAGTGCAGCTTAATACCTGTGAAGTCACGGCAAGGACATATAAATAGACACTACTAATCCTGCCCTAGTATTGCTCCATAAATCTGTTACATAAAAAGATTAACAAGACTGGAAATACCTTATCTCATCACTGTACTGCCGGAGTAATGTACGACCTAGCAGAAAAGATTCAAGAGTGAGTCACCTCCTGAAGAAGGGGTAAAAGTCTGCATAAAACGTACAATCAAATGACAGGTCTTAAGCTTTGTTCTTGCAGCGCAGTTTTCACACATTTTTTTTACATTTTTGTAGTTATATGTAATCTTTGGAGGAAACAGTGAGCCACAGATCATAGAAAAGATCAAATGGACTAGGAATAAGTATAGGTATACATGCTTACAACAGGGCGAGAAGATCAACACATATACTTACGTCAGGAATGTAAAGCTGCCCATACACTTTAGATAAAAGTAGGTTGATGGTTAAACAGCAGTTGAACAAACAACCACGTGGTGAATGACCATTTCCCAGACACGGCCATATATATTTTACTTTATTTATTTAAACCCGCCATATATGTTCAATGAAATCGGGCTATGGATGAAAGATCTCTATAGGAATGCTCTTAAAGGGGTTGCCCCATCAAAAATATCCAACAGTTTTCAAACCAGCACCTGTATCTGAATACTTTTGTAATTGTATAGAATTAAAAATTTGGCATAGCCACTGGGTTATGTAAAGGGCGTTATACAGTGATAGATAATGATGACCTACCCTCATGATAGTGTAATAAAAGGGTGAGAGCAGCACTCCTAGTCCTCAACGACCATCAAGGGATTGAACTAGATTTATGTAGAGTGTCCTGTGCTGGTAGCGCCACATTGACGATTTTTTTATGATTTGGAGTGGCACTACAGTTGAGTTGGATGAATTTCACCAACATCTTAATAATGGCATGCCAGGGTTACAGCGTACGTTAACATCTTCAGCAAGTGAATTACAATTTTTGGATGTACGGGTATATGTGGATGCAGGAGAGATTAGGACAGACCTTTATCAGAAGCCTACAGATAAATATACTTTGCTTACATATGATAGCAATCACCCCCGCCGCATGGTTGACTCCTTACCGTGGAGTCAAATGCTACGACGAGATGTACAAGAAATTTGCCCAAAGGGGCTATCCTCGGAAATTATTGCATAGAACAAGGGAAAGAATTATGTCAGCCAGTCGTGAATCAGTATTGAGCACATCCACACGTGATAAATCTGAGGAGAGAATTCCTTTTGTATCCATCTTTGGAAAGGACAGTGGGGAAATATCAGCCATACTCAGGAGGGAGTGGCACATCCTCCATAGAGGATTGCCGAGTGTCAAAGCATTTGAGCCATCTCCAATGATGGCATACAGAAGGAGCTCCAACATTAGGGATAGGATTGTTAAATCTGATGTGGGGGGAAGGTCAACAGAGAAACAAATGCGATTGGCACCCGAAAAGATGGGCAACTTTCCGTGCCTGTCCTGTTGTAACTGCAATGGCATCATGAAGGGAGATAGCTTCTCACACCCGTATAGTGGCAAGGTGTTTAAAATGAAGGGACACACTCTACACATGTAGAACCAGGGACGTTGTATACATGATACAGCGTCCCCACAGCTACATATATGTAGGAGAGACGACTATGGAGCTGAGAGAACGCATAAATAAGCATAAAAGTACCGTCAGGAAGGCAATGATGGAGAAACCGGTAGCTAAGCATTTTATTGAATATGGACATACCATTAATCAGATGCGTTTTCGTGCAATCGATTCAGTAGGGCCACTCAGGAGGGGTGGTGATAAGGATAAAATATTGAGGAGGAAAGAACTTAAATGGATACACACCCTAAAAGCATTACAACCTTATGGGATGAATTTGGAATTTAATGTCACCAATATTGATTAAAAGGAAGTAGGTGTCGGAATTCCTCGGTTAGGAACATATATTGCTAATGTCTTATTGGTTTTTATAATGTACTCAACCTCCCATATTGTGAATTAATGATATACAAGATTTTTTTTGCGCAATATGTATAGAATAACCCGAATTATCATAGGTTCAGCACTTGTGGGTTCTATTTTGGTACCCATTTTTTGTAATGATGGGTGCTATATATTATGAAATTGACTATATGTGCTGCTTAATATAACTGTATTTCACTATACAATTTCCTTTCTGCTTTACACTGCCATATGGTCACATTTATGTATATAGCCACTCTATATAAAGTCTGGTGGCTCGGTTTTTTAATACCTCACTTATGTATAATTCGTTACAATGTTAATAACCGGAGCATACATATTGACAACAATGAAATGACTGCGCTACCTCCATGCCCCGCGCTATATGTTTCCATGGTGCTATGACGCCAGTTCTCTGGCGTGGGTGGTGAGCTCTGACCGGAGTGACGTGGTAGCTGCGTCGGCTGTTTTAGCTGACGCGTGCTCTCGCGAGATCTCCTGGCAGGCCACTTCCCTGTTGAGATTCCTGGTGTCATGGCTGGCGGGACATGCGTGGTGTGGTATGGAGAACGCGGTCATCAGTGGCATGCTGTGTGCACCTATGAGGTGCGGTTTAGCACAGGTGAGAAACAAGTATAACTATAATGACTATGCAAAGTGAGACTTGAAATCTGGCCCCTTATGAGTGGTTAATGTGACGAGTAGGGGCGGTGCAGAGAGGGGGTTGATTGGCTCTTTGAGCTATGGGAGGGGTTGGATTTTATTATAAATGTATTTGGATGACAGTTGATATATGTGCTTGACAAAGGCTGGTTACAACCGAAACGTTGTGCTTTTTACATGGATGCTTTGAAGTCCGAATAAAAGAAGATTATGGGAAATGCTGCCGTGCTCCGTGATTTTTACTACCCTCATGATAGGTCAGTGGTGGTCAACCTACTCAGAGCCCTCTCTGTGGGCACCCACACCCTGGATAAAGTCTGTGGTGTACCAATATACCTTACACTTCTCCTGCCATTCATCAGTGAAGGGCGCACTATGAACAGCACAGGCAGCACATTGTATGTAGGCAGGATATTATAGCTACATGATAAAGTACATGGCAGATATACCATACTGGACTGTAGTATTCAGGTTACATTGCTGTGTTGGCACGTTGCGATAAATAAGTGGGTTTTGGGTTGCAGTTTGGGAGCTCAGTCTGTAAAAGGTTCACCATCACTGGGATAGGTCATCATTATCAGATCGGCGGTGGTCCGAGTCCCCAGAGCTCTAAGTAGTGCAGCTGGCTTCCGGCAGCTTTCCAAGCATAGCTCTGTACATAGTATAGCAGCTCTGCTTGGTATTGCAGTTCAGCCCCATTCACTTCAGTGGGGCTGAGCGGCAACTAGGCCATGTGACCGATTTACATAGGAAGAGGACTTAGCACCCACCAAGCATGCGGCCTCTTCAAACAGCTGATTGGCGGGGGTCCCAGGTGTCGGACCCCCGCCGATCTGATTTTGATGACCTGTCCTGAGAATAGGTCATCAGACTCATCAATAATAATTACCAAATAACCTCTTTAATAAAATGTATCTGAATAGCTCCACCTGCAGTATGTTTTTTCTCTTATTTCTTTGACCTGCTCACTGAAAAGGCCGCACATGCTCAGTTTCATCCTTCAACTGCCTCCTGAGCAGTGATAAGGAAAGAGCTGCAGCAGAATGGACACGCCCCCTTAGCTGCAACAGAAAAAGACACTCCCCTTGAGCTTTCAGCTTGATATAAATCTAGAAGAGCAATGAATGGGGAGATCTCTGGGTCCATGTGAGGTACAGGGCTGGTTCTGGCTTTATTAGAAAGAGATTGACATGTACTATATGATGTCGGATTTTTATGTTTCACATTAGTCATGGGATAACCCCTTTAAGGTGGCCATATACATTCAATAACTGTCAGATGAATGATCGTTCAGCCAACAGCTATCTCTCCCGAAGCCCTCACAACCCTTCATACTTATACACATTCGGCTCATAGGATGAGACCTCTTAATAAGTTTGGTAATCACTTGGCAGTTTATGCGCAAGAATAGCAAATGTATGGCAACTATCAACTGTTTCATATGATAACTTTGGCTGATCACTCGGCTTTAAGGAGCCTATTTATACCTATAGGCTCCTGAGGTGTAAATTCAGTACTAATTTTCGGTCTCTGTTATTTTTTCTGTTCACTACATGCAAATGCCTTAGGTTAGGTGCACACTTGTGCCTAGATTCCAGTGTTCTGTTCCATCATAGGAAGACACATGCCAGACCCCGCCAGCACCCATTCACTATAAAGCCCCATATACACGTCAGTGTTTGGTCAGTGATTTTGAGCCAAAACCAGGTGCGGCTCTAAACACAGAACTGGAGCAGATCTTTCCCTTATACCTTATGTCAGTGGAGGCTCCAATCCTGCTTTTGGCTCACAATCACTGATGGACATCAGTGACCCAAACTCTGACGTGTGAATGAGGCTTAGGCCTCTTTCACACAAACTTTTTTTTTGCGAGTGTTCGGGCGTTTTTTGTGTTCCGTATACGGTCCGTATACGGAACCATTCATTTCAGTGGGTCCGCAAAAAAAACCCAAAAAACGTACTGCTTTATAACACTTCTTCAGCTTCATAACACTGAAAATACATGTACAAACTGGAGCTATGTTCACGTCCACACACCTTATTTTACAACACAGGTTTTCTGGTAGGGTTTTTCGTAAAACAAAAATGCCAAACTGGAATTCCTTGTTCCTCACTTCTACTACCAGTAAGGTAAAATGCAGGAAAAGAACTGCAAATGCCATGGAAAAATACAGCCTACCTAGAGCACACTGCGTTTGTAAAAAGACATCGAAATGCACAAACACAATGCAAAAAAAATGCCATGATAAAACACTAGGGCAGATTAAGGGTGGCTGCACAAGGTGCAGAAAATCTGCATTAATTCTGCACCAAAACCTTGAATACGGCATTATTTATCGTGGTTTTGGTGCTTTTTTGTGCAGGTGCAGATTTTCTGTTTATGTTAACAACCCCTTTGATGTCTAAAGGGAAAATCACTCTACTGTACAGAAGGTGCGGAATCACACAAACAATTGACATGCTGCAGATTTTAAAATCCACACAACAGGTCAATGAAAAAAGCAACATGTACATGAGATTTCCAATCTCATTGACTTTCCTGGCACTGTATAAGGCCTTATTCACACGTCCGCAAAATGAATCCGCATCCCATCCGCAATTTTACGGAAGGGTTGCAGACCCATTCATTTCAAAGGGGCAGGAATGGATGTGAACAGCACACTATGTGATGTCCGCATCCGTGTTTCCGTAAAAAAATAGAACATGTCCTATTCTTGTCCGCAATTGCAGACAAGAAAAGGCATTCTCTATATAGTGCCAGCAATGTGCAGTCCGCAAAATGCGGAATGCACATTGCAGCCGTCCGTGTTTCCGCAAAACACACTACAGACGTGTGAATAAGGCCTTACACTGCTGTTTTTCTGCATGAAATTCACGCAGAAAACGTGTGCAGAATCCACATGGGTGCAGCCCCCCTAACTATTCCTACAGAATTACATGGTGTAACCCTAGACAATTGCACCAGATTGATCACAGGGGCTCATGCTGGATGATAAATGTGGTGCAGGGATAGACATTGTTGTCTAGCTCTGTACCAAGTATTGGTTGGCTTATTTTGAGACAGAATTTTCTGACAGAATTGTGGTGCAATTTTGGCGCAAAACAGCACATTTTAGGCCCCGCTCATTTTGAATGAGTCAAGAAAAATTGAAGAAACCCTTGTTGTGCCAAATTGTACCAACTGCAGAAAGTTTCTAGGCTCAGACACCTTGGTAAATCTGGGCATTTGTCTGCAGTGCACTTCATAGTAGGTGTTTTTTGGGACATACTTGTTGATGATGCTCCAGTGCTAAAGTTAGTAAAAACAGCTGATTTGTGGGTGTGCTGGAAGTTGGGCCCCCAAGGATATGATATTAATATGAAAAAATCTTTAAAGTAGCATCTGGCATCATAAAAAAGACAAAAAATAGTGCAAAAAACTCCAGGAAAAAAGGCAAAAACTGTGTGGGAAACCACCCTTAATCTTTTCCATCTCCAAGTATTTTATGTCTGCTAGTGTTGTTTTCAACTAAGCTTGTTGACCCAGTTTTCTTTCTGCCTCCGGGTCCCTCACATGGGACTCCATCCATGGTTACATGACACCTGCTCACATCCTGTGAATGGCTTGCTTACCTGTTATTTCCTGGAGCATTTTCAAGCTCTAAATATGGCATAGTAAACAAATGCTCACGTATGTGTCGTCATGCCTTTCTGGGAAAATTAAAGCATAAAGCAGATAGA
Organism: Bufotes viridis; assembly: GCA_033119425.1. Taxonomy (NCBI): domain Eukaryota; kingdom Metazoa; phylum Chordata; class Amphibia; order Anura; family Bufonidae; genus Bufotes; species Bufotes viridis. Next base: position 235,580,731 of record CM065591.1, on the reverse strand, counting down.
GTCATAGTAAGTACAAGCAAAAATAGCATAAGGATTCTGAAAATACATAATACCAATACAGGTCACCTATAAAACACCATTAAGTGCAGAGGACGGAGCAAGGTATGTCCATAGGTTTGTGCAATCAGTGGAAGGCGGTTCTACTAGTCGTTCCAGGTATCAGGATTTCTCTGTTTGTTTAGATTGTATATATATTCCACTCTGTTGCTTGTTTAGGTTAGTTGTAAATGGCATAGGTCATGTGCTAAATTTTCATAGCAGCTACGGATCCACAGCGTAGGTGATATGTTCCTGATCGGTGGGAGTTTGACCACTGACCACAGCCACATTCACATAGGTGACTCAGGGACCCCATTCTCATAATTGGTGTGAGTCCCAGCAGTCGGAAGATGTCAGCTTAAAAAAATTATTCGGGAGAACAGAGATAAGGGCTATGTCAAAATATTCAGGTTGCGAGTGGTGCTTCGTGAGCGCCACAGTCTCTTCCTAGGCCATATGACATCTCCAGACTAAAAAAAATACCCCAAATTGGCTCCTAAACTGAAAAATTTGGTCGCCAAATTTAAAATACATATAATTATAATAAAAAACACTTGAAGGAGAATACAGCACCACATAACTCATAGACATCTCCTGTCATGTGGACCTTATTTTTCCTCTTCTCCTACGTTTGACCCAGACCGCCATGACAAATCTCAGCCGCATCTCGTATCTAAAGAGTTGTGACCCCAGTAGATAAAATTGGGGTCATTTATCAAACACATAAAATAAATATTTTTTTTTTTTTTAAATGAACGCCGCAGTATGTGGTCTTATGTGGCGTTGAGGTCCCCAGCGGCGCTTGGCCCCGGGGCTGCCGACCCGAACGCCCCTATTGTATTCCGCCGGTGCTCATACATTACTATTAGGTATACATAAAGAAATACATGCTTTAGCAACAAATCACAACATTTAACTCAGCAACATTAAATTTAACCCTTTGAGCAGTACGGTAATTAACCTTTTTCAGTAGTCCTCTGGCACTTCGCACAGGTTTGTGGCATTTTTCATTGCATTTCTTGCATCAAGATGTTATACTGTATGTTGAGCAACAGTAAAATATAAAATGCCCTACAAACATACCATTTTTTGTGTGACATGATCTCCTAGTGTGTGTGTGTTTTTTTTTTTGTATCTTTCAAATTTGGTTTAAAATGTCAGCATGCTTTGTTGGTGGCATTGTCCCATAGACTGAAAAATGTCACCCCCAAAAAAACGCATTTTATGGTGTTTTTTTCAAGCTACAAAAAAACACCAGGAAAAACATAGTGTAGCAGCACCCTTAGGCCTCATGCACACGACCATATGTGTTTTGCGGTCCGCAAATTGCAGATCCGCAAAAAAAACGGATCACTTCTATATGGCATCCGTTTTTTTTTTGCAGGTCCGTTATTTTTAAGGATCCATTGTAATAATGCGTATACTTGTCCGCAAACTAGAAAAAAAATAGGACATGCTCTATTGTTTTTGCGGAGCTACGGAACGGACATACTGATGCGGACAGCACATGGTGTGCTGTCCGCATTTTTTGTGGACCCATTGAAATTAATGGGTCTGCATCCTATTAGCAAAAAAAAAACGGAACTGACTACGAAACAAAATACGGTCGTGTGCATGAGCCCTAAACATGCATTTTTCTGGTGTTTCTTAAGTTCAACAAAGAACCCTCCAGCAGATAAAGAATGACAAGAATAAAACACCCTCTAAAAACAACTTTGCATATAGTTAAAACATGCGAAAAATACCAAGAACTGCAGAAATTACCATAAAAATCCATGCAATACTCGCTCATATGCCATATCTTCCTATCTTCAGAATCAGTGCATGCAGTGACCCAGTGCATCACTGCTAAAGGTTTACTGCTATAATCTAAAGTGGTTCACTGCTAAAGAGTTAATGCTATGGTACACTGTTAAAGTTGTTAACATGTTTACTGTGATGCTAACATATGGGTAGGAAATAGTTAACTGGCAGTTCTTGTGTTATTTTCCGAGTAGTGGGCTAGTCCCACCCCCTGGTTAGTAAATCTTTAAGTCAGTGATGTAACTAGAAATGATTGGGCCCCACAGCAAATTATTGAACTGGGTCCCCCACCCCAGCAAATTCTTTGCATCCGCCGACTCCCATGCAACCCCCACTCCTGTGGCTAGTCAAGATCACTCTCTCAGACGAGGCCAGGCAGCCGCACTGTCCATTTTCTACAGTGTCTCTGTATACAATCTCATTGTATAATACTGTTGAGGGAGCCCTGACAACACAATCTTTTAGTTCTACTCGCCGGTGGGCCATTTTGAGTTTGAGCCCCAAAGCAGCCGCTTCCTCTACAGCAGGGGTGCACAACCTTTTCTGGTTGGGGGCCACATTGTCAGCCTGAACCAATTCCAAGGGCCGAAAATAAAACTTAAAGGGGTATTACCTATTGAATTACTATATTTATGGCGTATTAAACATACAGTATATACTATAAATGTCTAGTTACAGTTCTAGGACTCTCATCTAATTGGAGAATACATGAAAGATACATGTAAGAAGCCATAAGATATAGATTTACATGTCTGTTACCAGATGGTTGGGGGCCGCACAGAATGGTATCGAGGGCCGCATGTGGCCCCCGGGCCGCAGGTTGTGCACCCCTGCTCTACAGCTACCCCCCCGCTTCTAAGTAATGCACGTTTACGGCTTTGGACTTTACTGTATGTGGTTTGGGGTAAATTGTTTCAGGCGCCACACTACACTATCTAGACTATCTAGGACTGCACACTGCAGTTGGGCATTGCAGAAATATATTAAGAAAGGTCTTGCACCCCTTTGGTCATTTGGGAGAATTGCATGGTATATTTGGAAAGAGACTTACAGGAGACCAGCATATTGCCTATGCCCTATGCAAAACCTTTTGGGAAATGTCTGCCTTGTGAAATACTTTGGAACTGTGCCTACTACTTATATTTGCACTGTCCTACTCATCATGTCCAGCAAAGAGACTGGTATACCCCAGCTGGCCTGGTTATTGCCTCCATCATTTTCTGTCCCTTACGGTGTCCTCTGGCCTTGCCTTCCGCCACCTATTCACCTTCAAGGGCACCCCAGCCACCAAGCAAGAGACACCAAACCCAGTGTGTGCACTGAGTGGTGAAAAGGGTGTGCCCCCCCAACCACTACATCTGAGACCTGGGTGAGAGATAGAGTAGGACTTGTCACCATGAGGACTACAACCACCCTCAGCACTGCCCTCACCACTCCCTTCTTCTCCGCTGCACGTCTCGCCCTGTGGGCCATGCTCTCTGTATGGGGATCCCAGAGGTCCACCCCTACCATTCATAAACTGATGGCATATCCTAACTATAATCTTTAAGATGGGAAAGTGCCTTTAAATTGGTAAATGTGAAAATAAAGTGGTCTGGGGAGCAGACATTTAATGCTGGATGTTCTAAGGAAATAAATTTAAATGAAAAAAAATAAAAAATATTTGAGTAAAAAAAAATATGTGAAACAATTATACATTATATTGTAGTAAAAATAGGACGAGTACTTCTGGATTGCTTCAGCTTTGTTTACAACCTGCACATCTGTGACAACTGACCCATGTGAATTGCTGCCTAGGGAGCAATGATGTATATTTTTCTTAGGAATTATTTATTGTCCTACACAGATAGAAGGGATCTTAGTTTTCAGCTTGTTACATAATAAAATGCTTCCAAAATAAGAGCTTTCAACTACTGAACTGTAATAGACAAATGATACAGTGAACGGGCTCATTATGGCCTTGGTGCTGTTACATAGTCCTCTGTTTTCCTTCACGTCAATGGCAGAATTTAACAATTGATCTGTTTATCTTGTATCTAAGCTGCTATTGTGTTGAGGTTAGACCTTGTATATACAGTGCAGTTGTGATGCAGTTGTTGGTTTTTTCCAGCTAACACCAGCACGTATATGTTCACATATATGTTGTGAACTCCAGTAGTCAGACTACAGGAGTTTATGGTATTCAGCATATCCAGATAATGTCGCACTCCGCCAGATCTTCATTTACTATATTGGGATCTGACAGGGATCAGCCTGCTTTCTGGCCAGACATATACCACTGCATGCAGTCTTTTTTGTCCAGCTGAAAGCCAGCATTTATAAATCAAGTTTTCATGATAAACATATTTGTGAAAGTTTTTTTTTTTTTGGGTGGTGTTATTTTTCATATTACTATCTATATTTTTTAAAAAAATCTTAATATCCTGCAGTTTTCCACCACTAAGCTCAAAAATAGGCGCCACTTCTTGGTCTGTAGGAATAACTTTTCAACAGTCATCTCATTTTCAACACGGGAAGGATTCTATTGACAGGTATTACACTGTATATAGATAACACAGGATCCACCGTTGACAATAGGTGATATCACAGCTTATCTACTCCCTCCTGACCTCTGCACAGGTCAACAACATGCCTGGAAAACTCTCCCATAGAAGTCTATGAGGTTAGCTTCTGTCCATTGTGTCTAGGGACCATGTGGCTGCCGTAAAGCAATTCTTTAAATGCTGTTAACAACAATCATGTTCAGGAAAGAGAATGAAAAAAAATCTGCAATCAGAAAATAAAAACAGATTAAAAAAAAAAAGATGTATCACAATCTGGTTTTAACTAGTAAATTAGGCATCCTCAAACTGCGGCCCTCCAGCTGTTGTAAAACTACAACTCCCACATTGCCCTGCTGTAGGCTGATACCTGTAGGCTGTTCGGGCATGCTGGGAGTTGTAGTTTTGCAACAGCTGGAGGGCCGCAGTTTGAGGATGCCTGTAGTAAATAAATAATGTGACATTCCCTTTGGGCCTCATGCACACGAACGTATTTTTGGCCCATGTGCGTTTAGCATTTTTTTTCCGGTTCGCACACAGACCCATTCTTTTCTATGGGTTCGCAAAAAAAATGGACAGCGCATGGATGTCATCGGCGTTGGAGTAAGGGATGAGTATATGATAGTTTTTATTAATCTTAAGACATTGTAGAGGTTGTCTAAGATTTTTAATTATCTTGGACAACCCAAATAAACTGATCGTGTATTGCACATGTCCTTGGCTGTTTCCGTATCTCCCATTTGCCGCTCCACTGTTCACTGGGAACGGGGGACCACAAACCCTAATTCTCAGGAGCAGTTGTGATTCCCTTTGATCTGCCATAAATGTTAATCATGGGAAAACCCTAGAGTTGTGTAACTTTATTTAAGAGCCAGCATCAGCATATGCCCTTATATCCTGTCTGATTACATGGCCAATGCGAATGGTCTTTCCCTACAAATGACATCATCTTGCTCTCTATAACTATAACTAAAGACCATCAGTATCAGGGAAATCAGGAGCAAGAAAACAACAAATAAAGTATTAGCATTCTTTCTTGGGGTGCTCTTACTTACGAAGCTGCACATAGTAGAAGTCTCATTACCATGTGATTAGCGGTAAGGGTCAATGATCTTCAATGGTTAGAAGAACTATTACGAGCATTAGTTTACATTTTTGGCCAAGTCATAGCAACCACACATGGATTACTGCACTTGTACTTGCTGTGATTTCAAGTTAGGGGCCGTTCACATCACAGTTTTATCCCACGTTTAACATACACATTGGGAAAAAAGGATACAAAACAGTAGTATGTAATGTTTTCCCACCCTGTAGAGTCCAGCAAAAAAAGAATATGTTAAATGGATAAAAATTTTTTTTTAAATAGAGCCCTATGATGGTCGATGTCATCCATTTAATGTATATATTATGTGTATATTTAAAGGGGTTATCCAACTCTGAAATGCCTCCCCATACACCCGTGTTGCTTCTGACGCCTCACCGTCGTGCAGATGAAAACATCTGGCGTTGGTGGGGAAGAGGGGCAGCCAATAGCAGGCCGAGATGGGGACGAGCCTCCCTAGCATCGCCTTTAAGGGTTCGTTCACATCACCATTTTGTTTTCCGTTCTTCTGATCCGTTAGAAGAACAGAAAAAAAAATCGATCCTGTATTTTCAGCATCCATTGGGCTCATTTTGCATCCATTTATGTCATTTCCATTAGATATCCGTTATTTTTGACAGGAGGAAAGGTCCTGCGCGTCAAAAATAATGGATCTCTGACGGAAATGTAAAATGAGCACGACGGATGCTTAAAGGGTTTCTGTCACAACGCTATTAAACTGGCTGACATTAGCGATGTGCTAATGTCAGCAGACCCTGACTTTCCTAATCTTATGCTTCTGGATACCCACATTACTGCACAATTGTAACTTTTATAATATGCTAATTAGCCTCTAGGAGCAGCGTTGCCCCTGCTCCTAGAAGCTCTGTTTGCCCACCTCAAGTCACGCCCTGCCGTCTTTGATTGACAGGGCCAGGCAGCGCTCGTCTCCTCCTGCCGGCCCTGTGCGCTGGGACTGCGCATGCACAAGATTTATCCAGCATACATGGCCAGCCGGAGAAGACGAACGCTGGCTCTGTCAATCAAGGACGGCAGGGCGTGACTTAAGGTGGCTGAACGGAGCCTCTAGGTGCAGGAGCAACGCCCCCCCCCTTATAAAAGTTAAAATTGTGCAGTAACGGGGGCATCCAGAAGCATTATTTTTCTGTTCTTCTGACGGAGAAAAAAAACTGTTATGTAAATGAACCCTTACATGTGGAACAAAAATGTCATTTGAACACAGCCTTATCAGTACAAGCGCAGCCTGGTAATCAGCAGTAAACTATATGGCTATGTCACCCGGCTGCACACGCAATGGCACCATGCTGCTCAGACTACAACACTCAGCTATCTCAGTCAGTCCCATAGGGTTATAGCTAGGAGAGAGCATGTTGTAAGTAGAATACCCCTTTAATGCCCCCACTAGATGATACACATGTACATCAATGGTTTTACTAAATACACAGTCCGTTTTAATTTATGATAAGTGAATAAGAAATCGAAGCAAAAATAAATTTCTGCCATTATTCTCACGCTCGGCGTACATGCCAGCTTCCAGCAGGAAATACTCTAAAAATAACGCTATTTCAGCCTTTTGTTTTCGGAGATGTGAACAGCGCTGGAGGGTCTCGCTGCCGTTGCTGTACTGTACCTCAGTAAAGGAAGCAGAGGTGTTTGGTTGGGTTATTTTGGTACAACGTTCATTACTTGAATGAATCATAAGAAGCTAGGTTTTGACATCTACTAAAATTCTATACATATACCTTACAAGTGCAGAATATACAAGTTCTCCTGCAGAACCACGGTGAAAAAGAAGTGTATAATGTGACAACTCACAGTCACCGCTGCAGGAAAAACGTGACATCCTTCCCTAAAGCAGGACAGTCATGACTGTGACATTTTCCTTAGAAAATGTGGGGGCTGGACACCCAATGATCATAGACTGATGGTTTATCCTATGAATAGACTAGATATAAAGAGCTGCGGAATATGCTGGTGCTATATAAATAAAGATTATTTTTATTATTATATATGCCTATTCCTGTTAGGGTGCCAGTATATGTTACCGCATGCAGTTACCGGGGATCGGAAGCAAATGCTGCACTTCATCGGTAGATGCAAATTATATTAATAATTCACTTAGATTATGAAAAGGTTTTAATGTTTCATATCCCATATGCTTCCAATTTGAGCGCATATTTAGATCACTTATATAATCCGTTTTTGAAAGCAATGGAAATTCACCCATGGATACAAGCAGCAAGCACTCATTAACACCAGCGCAGCAACATTTCATCATCGGCTGTGACAGATCTGGAGAGAACTGAGAGATGTTGTCCCTCAATACACAGTAGTCAAAACACAGATGATCCGTGTGCTTTCCGCATCCGTATGTCCGTTCTGCAAACGGATAAAACATGTCCTATACTTGTTCTCAAAATGTGGACCATGGACCCTTTGAAATCAATGGGTCTGCAAAAAATGTGGATGCTACACGGATGGAATCTTTATTTTGCAGGTCCACAACATGTGGACTGAAAATACATATGGTCGTTTGTATAGGGATAAGCTGGTTTAAAATAACATTTTCAAATACTCTTATGAATTTCTTTAATAATAGAGTGTGATGTTCCAAACAGGGCCCCCATCATGGTCGACAAAGATACAAAGAGAGTCTTTTCTGCTGAAGGACCCATGGGAGCAGGAGCGTAGCTAACATCTCATGGGCCCTGGTGCAAGAGTTCAGCTTGGCCCCCTTCCCTCAGTGTTTTTGTGTGTATTCTTATGCAGCACAAGGGTCTTTGGGCCCCTCAGGCTCCTGGGCCCGGTAGCGACTGCTACCTCTGCACCCCCTATAGCTACGCCCATGCATGGGAGACATAAAAGGGGAATTACAAGAGGAACTGAACAATTTCTAGTGGTTCCCAGTAGTAGGACACCTGTGATGACCAGATCATCGCTGGAGAACCCGTCTAGTAAAAATAAGATTGTCCAAAGCCTCTAATTCTCATTCATGCACCAAACTGCAATCCATGAACCTGGTGGTTCTTTTCTAAGTGTACATATATAGATAATTGTTATTATTTTTTTTACATCTACGTAGTTTTTTAAAAAGATTCCACTTAAATCCATTACCCTAACATGATTCTTTTGGAAGAACTTTAGCCACCAATAAATGAAGTTCCCAATGAAGTTAAATATATACAGTGAAACCTTTTCTGGTGGGATTGTCTTCACAGCAAATAGTAGAGAGTGGTCTTCTTAAAGAGGTGAGCTTGAGGTTTTACTTTATACATTATGTATGTAATCTAATAAGTATAAGTATTGTTATGTGCAATAGTAGTAGGGTAATACTGTAAGACGCATCCTGCTTCTAGATCTGCACATTATTATGCTGCCCTCTGCTGTTCACATGTATTTATTCATAAAGAATTAGAGGAGAGAGAAAGAGCGCCACCTGCTGCACATTTCAATATTACAACTGCCTCTATTACCATTCTACTGCAACGTCCTCATTTTTAGTCTTGGTTTTAGGTTCGATGGTGGTAAATAGAAGAATGGTAGCTATAGTACCTAATCCAAGGTCCTTTCAAATGGGCAGATTTCCTCATTTAAAGGGGTTGTCCCGCAAAAAATATTCTACTGTCCAGCACCCGGGTCTGACTATTTTGTAAAAATAATTGCATGTCATTAAACATTTAGGATAGCCACTGAGTAATTCAATAAAATGAATCTGTATAGCGCCTCCTGCTGTTTGGTTTTTTCTTTGTCCGCAGCCCAGGATACTCAATTTCATCCTTCAACTGCCTCCTGAGCTGTGATGGGGAGAGAGCTGCAGCAGAAAGGATACCCCTCCCGAGCTGCAGCAGAAAGAACACTCCCCTTGAGGTGCCATCTTGATATAAATCTAGCAGAACAATTGTAGCAATGAATGGGAGGAGCTTTGGATCCATGTGGGGTATAGGGCTGGTTCTAGCTTTGGTAGAAAGAGCTTGTCATATACTATATGATTAGTGTTGAGCGAAATTGCGATTTGCAAGTTCGGCACTCGGGCTATCTAAGAATTCCGCAATGGATTCCTTTACCACGGCGGCATGCACCACAGAAGCCTATGAGAGTCATTCCATATTGCATTCCGTCTTAATAGAAGTCTATGCTGTTCATCAGATAAAAGCACCGCTGATGTGGTCACCCATATCTTTGTTTCTGGGCAGCAGATCATGCTGTCTACATGGCAATCTGCTGCCCAGAAACAATGATTCTCTCTGCATCCCTCACCTCCTCTGATGAGCAGGCAATTATCGGGAAAAAACTGATCATTCACAATAATTGCCTCATGTGTCGCCTTGTGTAAAAGGGCCTTTATAGAGGCAGTTCATTATGCTCAAGCAGATAGTAAATACTCCAGCATGTGTGATTCCTAGAGGATGGTCCATCAACAGCTCAGAATCAGGTTCCTTGTGTGAACTGTGACATGGAACATGTATAAATAATGAATACAGGCTGCAAACAGCAGAGGAAGGATAGAGAAATCTACCTACCTACTACCATAATGCCTGTATGAAATGGGATCAGGGAGGCCCCATTCTGGCTTCAGTCACATGTTTAGGCTAGAGCTCTGAATTAAGTACTACAATCTACTGGATAGGCATCCTTAGGATGTCAATACAGTTTAATACTGAGGTAGGTGACAGAAGCCAATGGCTCCTTACAGGCATGGACCACAAAGCCTGAAGACTTCACGCTCAGGGGGTGTGAAGACATCATCGCAACTGCGCAGGAGTGAAGGCATCTCAGGCCACAGGCCAGAAGGGGCCTCAGGCCTACACCACATTGAATATGATGGCATGGAATGGGAGTCAGGTGAGTATCTGATTTTTTTTCTTTGGCACTTTTGGAGGAACTTTCTATAGGGGGGCCCTATTAATATTGGAGGCACTTCAGGGGGCCTCATTACTACTGGAGGGATTCACTTTTTTCTGGGTAGCAAATCGTTGTTTACACAGCACAGTCTGCTGCCCGGAAACAATGATTTAGATGTCTAAAAGAGCAAGGCCTTCAGCCGATGAATGGCGGCACCTTTACACACGGAACGCTCATTCCCGATCATTACCCAAATTGTCCGCCATCGTAAAGGGGCCTTAATTTACTAAGCTCCGGTCCTCCTTGCCTGGATTTTACTGGACTGCAGTGTATAGTCCATATCATCAGCCAACAAGTAGCCACAGTGGTACGCGGCATAGGAAAGCCAGTGGTTAGATGCAGCAGTCATGTATATGGCTACGTCACTGCTGCAGCCGTGTAAACACAGAATGGAGGTGAGGACTGGAGAGATATTGCTGGAAACAACTGAGGGTAACTGGCGAGTTTAGGCCTTAATCAGATTTAGTAGCTATAAATATGAACTATTCCTTGTTCGAATGAGTAGTCCCAATGATTAATTTATAGGTCTGGTGCTCCCCAGGGATTAGATGTTATTGCATGTCACTAAAGACGCATTTACATGCACCGAGCAGCAGATTGTCAGGAAGGAAGCAGACTTCCTTCCCTACATTCGGCTGCTTGTTCAGTGGAGGAGACATCCACAATATGAGAAGCAGTCGCTCATCCTCATACAGCTGCCTTGTTTCTGGGCAGCAGAACGCTGTTTAGACATCACAATCAAAGCCTGGACGAAAGACATGATAATCTGATGAACAAGCGTTTTGTTCATTCATTGGGTGATCGGCGGCACCTTTAGACGGGCAAATGTCGGGAACGAGCGTTCGCAGGAATGTTCGTTTCCGATAATCTGGCCGATAATCTGCCCATCTAACAGTGAAGAACAGTAATGGTTCAGACTGAGGACACACTTGGCCACCAGTCTGAACTTTGCTATTCCAGTGGCAGCAATGATGCAGGACATTTCTATACCAGAGTGGAGTGCAGCCAGTACCATTATACTGTAAATAGCTCAACCAGTGTGTACATCTCATGATGGTCCTACAAGCTTCACTTTACTGAAGGAATGTTGAAGGAATTCCCGATGTCTATGTGAAATCAATTACAAGTCAGCAGACAGCATGTGACAGACATCAGAGCATCGCTGCCTGCTTAGATGTGTAGAGGATATTTGGTTTCCTTCACAAATAAAAGGCTCTTCTGTTCTCAATGTGAGGCTAATATTCATCACGAGCTTCATTCAAAGCAAAGGTCAGATGACTGGAGTACTCAGGACGATCTGATGTCTATCTTATTGTTCTATGACTTTGCTTGCCTAAAATAATGGTGCATTTTACACGTGGGATGTGGAGTGGTGTTAGGTGTGGAAATACAAGGGACATGGGTGGTGTGAACAAGATAGGTTTCTTTACAAGTCTTCTTCCTCTCAGGAGGCACTTAGGCATGTAGGTGTCACACTGACGTGCAACAGTTTTTACAATAGCTATAACACAAGAGTCCTTGTTGTCCAGGATTTTGATATTGGTGGCCTAGTCTCATGACAGTCCTTCAGTATCATATTGGCGGGGGTTCCTGAACCCTGCATCCCCGCCGAGCAGCTGTTTTGTTTTAGTTCCAGCACCAGCTCCATAGCTCCATCCATTGGGTACTGGATGGAGCTCCCAGCACTGCAGTTAGTATCCAAATAAAATCCTGGAGCCCCTACTCCTTCCCTTCATAAACAATTTTCAGTTTTTCATTTTTTCCTCCCTGAATTTCAAATGCCATAACTTTTTATATGTCCATTTACATATGAGGACTTGTTTTTTTGCGGGACAAGTTGTACTTTCTAATGGCACCACCATAAATTTGTATTGGGAAGCTGGGAAAGAATTCTAAATGGGCTGAAACTGGAAACAAAAAGTGCAATTGTTTTACAGGTTTAGTTTTTACAGTTTTCACCATGTGGTAAAAATGACATATTATTTTTATTCTGCCTGTCAGTATGAATCGACCAATATCAAATTTACATTTTTGTTAAATAATTTTGATATTTAATACATTAAAAAAAAATTCTTCTTTGCATCTCCATATTCTGACCCCCATAATATTTTTATGTCTACTCATGTCTATGGAGCTGTGTAAGGGCTCATTTTCTACTGGGATTGATCTGTAGTTGTACTGACATTTTAGGGTATTTTTGACTTTTTGAACAGTTTGTATTACATTTTTTTCAGGAGCTGACGTAACCAAAAAAACTGCAATTCAGCCATTTTGATTTTGTTTTTCTGCTACTGTGTTCACTGCATGGGATAAATATTTTACTATTTTAATAAATTTGGCATTTTGGTCACCAGGAGCAGCCCACTCCTGGTAAATAACCCCTCAAATGCAGATGCAATAATCACGGCATTTGAGGGGTTAAATTCTGTGATCGGAGTTGTCAGGCGGTAGACAGGCACCTCCTTAGTGGGGGCTATCTTTAAAGATATAAGGGGTGTAATAGACCTGGAGATAGTTGGGCAGATCATCTCTAACAGCCTATTTATTACCTCATTAGGCAATCACATTTTTTATGTAGGCTAAAATAATTGTTGTTTGCCGGTGGCAGATTGTGCTATCCAATCACACTTTGCTGCCAGCAAATAATGATTCTATATGCGGCCGAACGATTGCAATATCAATCATTCCTCCTCGTACTGTGGAGGAGATCACTACATCTAATAGCAGCGGTCTCTTCCACTGAAGAAGAGGGCAATTGCTGGGAAGGAACGCTTCCTTTCCAACAATCCAAATGCCGATCTGCAGGTCAAATACAGGCCTAACCAGCCCCATACATGTATGGCAGATGTCGGGAAGGGTTAATTTCTGGATGCCCAGGGGGCTGCGACTGCACCACAGACTGTCTAGCATAATCGAGTCTGCCACCCATGCAATGTGTTGGTTGGGACGTGCTTCCCAGACCACACTTGGCCCTTTCAATCCAGTCCAAAGTGGATAAAGTGACCACGTCCTAAGGAGCAATGCCTGGTGGCAACTTGGAAACAACAGCCTCTGAAGCTCGCACGTGTGGTGCTTGTCTACCTGGGATTTGGACAAGAGGTAAGAGAAGCTGATTTTCACTATTTTCCCGCAACTGATAACTTACTTACAGTCTCTCACTTTAAACCCACTTAGTATCTCAGTCTTCCCTAAAATTTTGTTTGGCAATTGCCAAGCCTGAACCCTAGCTATCCTGAACCCTATATATCCTGAACCCTAGCTATCCTGAACCCTATCTGTCCTCCTGAACCCTAGCTATCCTGAACCCTATATATCCTGAACCCTAGCTATCCTGAACCCTAGCTATCCTGAACCCTATATATCCTGTACCCTAGCTATCCTGAACCCTATATATCCTGAACCCTAGCTGTCCTCCTGAACCCTAGCTATCCTGAACCCTATATATCCTGGACCCTAGCTATCCTGAACCCTATCTATCTTGAACCCTATCTATTCTGAACCCTATCTATTCTGAACCCTTTCAATCCTGAACCTTAGCTATCCTGAACCTTAGCTATCTTGAACCCTATCTATCCTGAACCTTAGCTATCCTGAACCCTATCTATCCTTAACCTTAGCTATGCTGAACCCTAGCTATCCTGGACCTTAGCTATCTTGAACCCTATCTATCCTGAACCCTGGGGCGGACTGGGAACTTAAAGTGGTCCTGGAAAATAACCTAAAAGTGGCCCCATATAGTAGGTTAGTCCAAATTGACAGAAGGCCACAAATAGGCGAGGCCAGCGAAACCGTAGGGCAGCACAAAATACTGCCATGTCACTACCCTGAAGATGGCGATACAGTTGAATTCAGGAGGGGACCTGTGGCTGCTGGCCAGGTGCATAAGTACCTGATGCTCCTACATTAATTAATGCTGAGAGCAACAGATCTTTATATTTCTGGTCAGCGGTCGTGAGGTGGCCTCGGGTGAGCCCCTGGGCATATGCCCAACAGGAAATTTCCCTGTAGAGTCTATGGCCTCTGCCTGAACCCTATCTATTCTGAACCCTATCTATTCAAGCTCTGTCCCTTTCTCTCATGTGGCAGACAACTCTCTGGCTGGTGACCTGTCCTGCTGAAACTTTACAACTTTGTCTAACCCGACTTACAGTTTCTTCCTAGCGGGCGCCTGACCTGTCAAGTCAGATTACGTCTCTCACACCCTACATTTTTTCCCAAGGCAACAAAACCTGGATATATATAAACATTTTCTTAACGGCTCATGCACACGAACGTATGCGGCCCATGTCCGTTTTGCAGCTCGCAAACAGCGGAGAAGCAATATACAGGCACCAGCCATGTGCGCTCCGTATCACAGATGCGGACTCATTCACTTGAATGGGTCTGCAATCCACAAGATACGGAGCAGTGCAGTGGCACGGAGAGGAAGCCCACAGAAGCACTACGGAGCTACAGAACATTCTATTTTTGGCGGGGCAGACTAAATCTTACGGAATGCGGACCCATTCAATTGAATGGGTCCACATCTGCAAACGCCTGGCACAAGGCCAGTGGCGGTGCATTGCAGCACGCGGTGCACACGTTCATGTGTATGAGCCCTAAAAGGGTTGTCCAACATAATTACAAATATTAAAGTAGCTTAACAAAAAAAAATTATTCTCAACCATTTCTTGTGTGCAATTCTTTAAGGCGCTGGACCAGTCTTCCTGCCACTGTTTGTTTGGATATGGCATTTCACTGCTGCAGCCAATCACTGTCCTCACGGCTACAGTGTCACATTCCATATCCAGGCAAGTCACTGCTGTTGTTTGTAAACAAATAGTGGCAGGAGAACCTGACCAGCCAGCAGAGAATGAAGGCAAGTATAAGATTTCTTTTTAATTTTAACCCCTTCAGCCACAATGACGTACCTGTATGTCCTTGTGGCTAAGAGAATGTATGGAGCAGGCTGCTGCACTTAGCCCACTCCATACATATCAGGTGTCAGATGTATAATATAGCAAGCACCCGGCTGTAATGACTGAGATCAGCATTGATGCCGAACCCTGTCATTTTACCCCTCTAAGGCGACTGCAGCATCTGTGGAGTTAGACAGAGGGAGTGGGCTCCCCCTGCCTTCCGATCGGAGACCCTGCAGTGAAATCACGGGGTCCGATTGGCTATCATGAGAGACTGGGATCCGCTGAAAGTTCAAAGGTCTGTCATGGTAAACTGCCCACAAAGATGTGCACAAGGCATGGCTCAGCAGGCAGACTGTCAGAATCTCATAGACCAATATAGTCCTCTATTATGGTGTATGGGACAAGCGATCAGAAGATCCCAGGTTCTAGGCCCCTAAGGGGGCTAAAAGTTATGTGAAACGTTTTTTTTTTAACATAAGATTTTTATTTTATTTTTTTAATCTTAAAAGTTAAAATCACCCCCTTTTCCCAATTTTACATACAAATAAATAAACAATAAAAAAATAAACATAGCAGATATCGCCATGACAAAAAACATCTGGACTATTAAAATATAAAAATATTTTTCCTGTGAGGTGCATGCCATAATGGAAAAGAAATTTGCCATTTTTTGGTCACCTTGTCCCACCCCTCTCCAAAAAAAAAATGAATACCAATGATCAAAAAGTCATACGTACCCCAAAAATGGTACTTCACTTCGTCCCATAAAAAAAATAAGCTCTCATACAACTGTATACAGAAGTATAAAAAAGTTATGGCTGTCAGAAAGTGGCAATAAAATGTAGATTTTTTTTCGAAGGTTTTTATTTTTTTAAGAGTTGTAAAACAAAAAAATATACAAATTTGGTATCGCTGTAATTGTATTGACCCACAGGATAAGAATGTCAAGTCATTTCTAGCATACTGAATATCAAAACTGAATGTAATATCAAAACTCAATTTTCAATTTTACCCGACAAAGATTTTTTTTTACTGTTTTGCAATAAAAAATAGAAAAATCCCCTTTATTTGCCATCCGCTTCTGCCAGGCTCACAAGCATCTGCCATAAACAATAGGCAGAGCCAGATTTCCTGGCTGATGCAATCAGACTACCCAGAGTCGGACATAATAACTAAGCTGCACCACCTATTGACAGCTCCTGGGATCACATACAAAGCATAACATTAACTCTTAGGACTAAAGCAGCTTTTTAGCAGTGATGCTGGATCACTGCAGTTTCATGACCAAATTAATGTAACGCTGAGCTGTTAGTGTATCTGAAATAAAGACAATAAGGGTCCGGCTACCGTACATTATGCCGCTCCCACCATGATCCTGTGAGTAGGCCCAGTGTGATGTTTCCATGTGAAGGCCTTTTCATAACGTTTCCCACGTAATCCCCAGACCAATTTCCAGCTATTATTGCATTCAAGACAAAATCTGGAATCATCACAGTAGAGGATAGACTTCCATTCCAACGTCCACTGCCGTCTTGCTGCGCACCATGATAACCTTAGAGAGCGGTGGCGTGAGGTCAGTGGAAGACCTGTAGCTGGACATCTGGCTCGTAGCTCAATGACGTGCAAATGCCTTCTGATGGTTTGTGGAGACACTGTTTGCCGCCCTAGGCTTGGGATGTGACATCCAATTTCACTTGCAGTAGAGAATGGATCACTACTCGCCATTCTTCTAATCAGATGATCCGTCCGTGCAGAGGTTTGCCTCTGTGCACCTCTTACTGTCATTCCAGTTTGGCATTGTTCTCCCAACCATTGGGACGTGCAACTTTGAACAGTGCTAACATCTCGGCCTAGGCGCATAGCGATCTGCCAGAGTGATAAACCAAGGTCTCTCAGTTCAAGGATTCTGTCCACATGACTAGATATGATTTTTAGGGTTACATGTGGCTAAAATCTTTGCTTTCAATCTGGTCTTTATGCCCCTCCCACATGCCACAGATTGGAGCAAAGTGCTTGAAAATTTAATAATCTGAAGATATTAGCAATAACTACCCCTTTCTTGATTTGCATAACCTTATGTCTTGTCCTTCTTGGTACTGCAATCAATGATGAGGTGTGCAGATTTAAAGGACCACTAACTTTTTAAAGAACTTTTGACATATCAAAAGTTTAAATTGGTGGGGATCTGAGCTCTGAGACCCTCATGATCACTAGAAGTGGAGAACAGCATGCACATATTGGGATAAGTTATGACCATTACCTATTGTGAATGGTAGATCCTATGTTATCTATACATAGATCAGGGCTCGACAAATCCCGGGCGCCAGGTCGCCATAGCGACCAGGAATTTGGTCCTGGTGCCTGGGTATTTGTCAGCCCGTTTTCTAAGGTGCCCGGGCGCAGGGCCGACGCGTCCTATAGGCGGAATAGGAGCGCCGGCCCCCTTCATGCTGCAGCCGCCCGAGCGCTCTATATAGAACCTCAGGCGGCTGCAGCACTGCTCAGGCTGGCGCGTCCATGAGAGCGCACCGCCCGGGCGCTGCATGAAGAGAGGGACTGACAGGAGGGAAGCGCTCAGCGCTCCCTCCTGTCATTCCCTCATTGTAGCGTGGCCGAGCCCTGTATGGTCCGCGGGTACAGGGAGCATCTGTCTCCAGTACCCGGCCGGACTGACATGAAGTGCGCACACAGTGTGCACTTCCTGTCAGTCCGCTCGGGTACAGGAAACAGATGCTCCCTGTACCCGCGGACCATACACGGCCCGGACCCTCTGCCCTCTCCTCCGGACCCCTCTGCCCTCTCCTCCGGAGAAAGTGAATGACAAGGGGGAAAGTGAATGACAAGGGGGAAGTGAATGACAAGAGGGGAAAGTGAATGACAAGGGGGGGGAGTGAATGACAAGGGGGAAAGGGGGAAAGTGAATGACAAGGGGGAAAGTGAATGACAAGGGGGGGAAGTGAATGACAAGGGGGAAAGTGAATGACAAGGGGGGGAAGTGAATGACAAGGGGGAGTGAATGACAAGGGGGGAAAGGGAATGACAAGGGGGGGGGAAGGGAATGACAAGAGGGGGAAGGAGAATGACAAGATGGGGAAAGAGAATGACAAGAGGGGGAAAGTGAATGACAAGGGGGGGGGGGATAGAATGACAAGAGGGGGAGAGAATGACAAGAGGGGAAAAGAGCTGGGGGTTGTAGTGATTCGGGGACTGCAGAGGCTGAGCCCCAGCTGGGGGTTGTAGTGATACAGAGACTGCAGAGACTGAGCCCCAGGTGGGAGTTGTAGTGATGTGGGGACTGCAGAGGCTAAGCGCCAGCTGGGGGTTGTAGTGCTCAGTAAAGTGTCATGGTGCCCGCTGTGTTTATGACCTCCGGACCCCTCTGCCCTCCCCTCCGGACCCCTCTGCCCTCCCCTCCGGACCCCTCTGCCCTCCCCTCCGGACCCCTCTGCCCTCTCCCCTGGACCCCTCTGCCCAAACCTCCGGACCCCTCTGCCCTCTCCTCCGGACCCTGTAATCCTTGTAAGGGTTTCCACATGTCATGGCGGCCGCCAGGGGTGATCACTTGGATGCTGGCAGCGTCTGACGTGTCATATAACCAATTGAAGAGGGGAAGCACTATGGGGACCCTATATACTGGCACATTATGGGGGGCCCTATATACTCGCACATTATGGGGGGCACTATGGAGAAGAGGGCAAGGACCACTACGAGGGCCCTATGTACTGGCATGCATCATTGGTTGGCTCTATGGAGAAGTGGGGGGGAGGAGAAGCACTATGGGGGCATCTACTGGGGGCTTTATGACGCGGCTCCGCCTGGCTCCTAACTTTTTTAGCTGGCTCCTAGATTCCAAGAAAATTTGTCAAGCCCTGTCATAGATGATATCTGTCATTGTAATCCTGCCTGGGATGATAATGCAATAGCTACTGAAAAGTTAGGCCCCTTTCACATCAGCGTTTTTCCTTTCCGTTCTAGAGTTCCGTCCTTGGGGCTCTAGGACGGAAAGATACTGATCAGGATTATCCCAATGCAATCTGAATGGAGAGAAATCCGTTCAGGATGCATCAGGATGTCTTTAGTTCAGTACTGACACGCTATTTGGCCGTAGCAAAATCCGCAGCATGCTACAGATTTTCCTCCGGCCAAAAATCCTGAAGACATGCCGCAAGGACGGATCCGGAATTAATGCCTATTGAAAAGCATTAATCTGGATCTGACTTTAAGATAAAAGTTGTTTCGGCGCATCGCTGTATCCGATGTTTAGCTTTTAAGAATGGTAACTATGGCAGCCAGGACGCTACTAAAGTCCCGGCTGCCATGGAAAAGCAGTGGGGAGCCGGGGGAGAAGCCACTTACCTTCCGTGCGGCGGACGGGACGTTCCTCGATGATGTCACCGGGTCCCTGCGTCGCATGGTTCACATAGATATGCTATGTGAGCAATGTGCCGTATGGATCGTACAGCGCATTGCTCACATAGCATAGCTATGTGATCCATGTGACGCAGGGATCCGGTGACGTCATAGAGGAGCGCCCGGCCGCCGCACGGAAGGTAAGTAGCTTCTCCCCCGGCTCCCAGCTTCTTTTCCATGGCAGCTGGGACTTTAGTATCGTCCTGGCTGCCATGGTAACCTGAAAGCATATTGAAGACTGATCAGTCTTCAAATGCTTTCAGTTGTCTTGCGTTGTGACGGATCCGGCGGTCATTTCCGGCGACGGAAGTGCACGCCGAATCCTCACAACACAAGTGTGAAAGAGGCCTTACTTGTACAGAACAGGAAATCACAATCGATTATTAGACCTAGTGGATATAATGCTTTTTTCACTGATGGTTGCTAGGAAATGTTTGTAAATCGCATCAAAAACTGATTGCAAAAAAAATGGAACGCAATTGCAGACAAAACTGTCTGAACTTGCTTGCGAAATCATGCGAGTTTCACAGAACGCACCCTGACACAATCCATATCGTTTGTGTTAAAGAGGCCTTAGACATTGCAACATCCTGCACTGTAAGAACACGTTCACACCTACGGTTGACATGCAGTTTTTTCAACGCACTCTGAACAGCAGCACCTCAACTGTTACGTGTGAACATACCCTAACTGAACTGTGTGGCGTTCACGTGTTGTATTTACTATTTCTATTTTAATTGTATTCACATGTACCAACTGCGGAATGCGGGAACTCCTGAAGGTGTGCACGGACCCCACAGCAGCCTCCTCCAGTACTCGATACAGCATTTCCTAGCAATGGTGATGATAGTGACCACGCCCACAATCCCATCCCTCTATGTCAGGAAGCAGCAACAGCAGCAGTTCAGTCACCACGCCTCCTCCTGACGTCATCTCAGCCGCGGGCGTTGTTGTGCGGCTGCGCAGTGTTCCTGTAACCGGCACGGTAGACGGAGGAGACCCCAGGCCGACAAGACAGCATCATGTCCGGCCAGTGGTCGCACAGCACAGCCCGAGGGCGAGACTTCACCAGCATCATCCAGACATGCAGTGGCAACATCCAGAGGATCACCAATAACAGTGAGTACGGCAGGTGTGCTGTCCTGGTGACAGCCGCGATGTGGTCGCCGATCGCTTGTCCTGTGATCTGTCAGATGTACAAGGCTTACTCTGTGACTACGCCCGTGTGCGTACATACCGTCTGTGTGTACACACCTATTTCCA
Source organism: Bufotes viridis (assembly GCA_033119425.1). NCBI lineage: Eukaryota > Metazoa > Chordata > Amphibia > Anura > Bufonidae > Bufotes > Bufotes viridis. Next base: position 235,559,771 of record CM065591.1, on the reverse strand, counting down.
ACCACTGCAGGATCAGCATAGTACATAGGGTCAGGAAGTGAGCCAGGAAACGCAGCACATCCCATACAAGTGGATGGACGCATCATGTGATGGATGAGCCCATTCTCCCTGTGATCACTGCTCCTTGTGATCAGCACCCCAGACCTCCCAAGTGTCCCTCTTTGCTCCATAAATGTCCCTCTTTTTGATCTGAGGTGTTACTAAACGTACAACATTGATCCAGAAAGTGTTTGCCTGGTTCCTATCTATTTGTGAGAGACCACCTAGTATATTATTTCCTTATTTGATGCTATTAGAATTTCAGAAATGTCAATATTCAGATAATTGTTGCCCTATTTCATAAGAGAAAACTATTGAAGTGTATAAATATGCAGGAAAACTAGATTTTTCACGCAATGAAACATAAGCGTCCCTCTTCGAATGTCCAAAAAGTTGGTAGGTATGGCACCCCGTGATTATAATGGCGGGCGTGTGCTCAGGAAGAACCAGCCTGCCTTTATGGTGGAAAATTTCTGACCTACAGATGACTGTTCTTTGATTGCTCTGCCAGGAGCTGAAATCAGATGACATTGTGAGGGTAGAGCAATACCAGTGTATGGAGCCTACACCTCTGACCTCACAGCAATAACACCTGATCACCCTAAAACTAAAAGGCTGGGATTCAAACCCTCATCGTCATTGCCTGCCTAGGGGAAAAGGAGTTTCCAGTCCCAAGCCTTGGCACTCGGCCGAATCTATAAGGGGAAGAACAGCGGTCGACTAAACCAGCGTTCCATTGAAAGTCTATGGCTACTTTTTCCCCACGCCAGGGGTTGTCCAGGATTACAATACCCATCAGGCATTTATGGTGTTTTCTGTTAATATGCCATAAATGCTGAGGATGGTAGTGTGCCTTTTAAAGGGGTTGTCCAAAACCTGGCTGCTTTCTTCCAGAAAAAGCAGCCCCCCTATCCACAGGTTGTGTTCAGTATTGCAGCTCTTCCAATGTAGCGGATCTGCGATACCAGACACAACCCATGGACAGGTGCAGTGCTGTTTTTGGAAGAAAGCAGCCATGTTTTTCTTATCCTGGACAACCCCTTTAAAGGCACATTCCCATCCTGAGCATTTATGGCATATCAACCGAATATACTATAAATGCCTGATAGGTGGGGGGTCCTGTGATCTAATTCTAAGTGGCTGTCAGCAGATGCTTTAACTATTGAAGCCAATGGAACAGTGACCATGCTACTTGGTCCATCTAATGGTCTTTTTAGGGTACCTTAACACTTGCGTTGCTGGATTCCGTCGCCGGAACTGCCTGTCGGATCCGGCAATCTGTATGCAAACGGACAGCATTTGTAGACGGATCTGTCTCACAAATGCATTGCAATACCGGATCCGTCTCTCTGGCTGTCATCTGGAAAAATGGATCTGGTATTTCTTTTTTACATTTTTAAAGGTATGCACAGACCTGAAGACCGGATCCATCAATGCGGTAATTTTAATGCCGGATCCGGCACTAATACATTTCAATGGAAATGAATGCAGGATCTGGAGTTCCGGCAAGTGTTCCGGAATTTTGGATGGAGACAAAACTGCAGCATGCTGCGGTATTTATCTATGTCCTGAAATTTCAAAAAGACTGAACTGAAGACATCATGATGCATCCGGAACGGATTTCTCTCCGTTCAGAATGCATTAGGATAATACTGATCGGTTTTTTTCCAGTATTGACCCCCGACGATGGAACTCAATGCCAGAAAAATTTAACGCAAGTGTTAAAGTACCTTTACATGGACGATCTGTCAGGTAATTATTGGGAACCAGCCAGATGTTCCTGATAATTACCTGAATGTTAGTGGAGACGAGCACTGCATTTACATGAAGCAATCACCTCCACATGTGATCGATACAGTGATCTCTGAAACGGCCTCCCATTGTTTTCGGTGGGAGGCCGTGCCCACGGTTCACGCAGCCCGGTTTTCAAGACGACGCCAAGAATGTACAAGTCCATTCTCAACTCGGTTACTGCACAGAGTCGCAACAGGATCCTGCTTGCAGTTTACCTCCATTCATTGGAGCTAAACCTAGAGCGAGTCCGCATGAATACCCACGGGAGAGTCCACAGAACGGCGCAGCAGTTTCTGCCATGTGATTCGTGGTAGATCTTGTTGCGGACAGAATCCTCCATCCTTACGTACCCTGGGGGTAGGTTCACATTTTTCCAGACAAAGCCAGAAATGGATTAAAAAAAAATTGGAACCATAAAGGAAGAATTTCTTGTTGGATCCACTTCTGGCTCTGTGTCAACCTTCCCTAAGGCTGCTGCCACACATTCAGGTTTTTGTAAAGCCAAAATCAGGAGTGAATCTTAAAAGAAGAGAAAGTATAAAGGACAGATAGAATCTTGATAACAATCAAATCCCGTGCTGAGCCACGCCCCCTGCACTGATCACATGACGGTGACGTCACCCCAGGTCCTTCGGCTGTTCGACAGTTCGGGTTGGTGGCAGCCGCCCCTTATGGATTCCATATGCCGCTATAGTGGAATCCATAACGGGATGCGCTACTTACCACAACCCGAACGCCGAACAACGGACTTTTTTTTAAAGTTCGCTCATCTCTATCCGCCACATATCCACTGGCGTGGTTTCTGCCATGGGTTTTCAATTTGAATGGTGTGGTCCCGCTCCCAATTTAGCTGCATTGGATGGAGCTTAGTTCCCGCTGTGGCCTCCACAGTAACTGAGCCAAGAGTGGACATACACATTCTTGGCGTGGACTGGAAATGTCCTCAGCCGTATGAAATGCAGTGCGGCCTTTCATTGAAGGTGGTTGCATCGCAGAGTCGCATAGTTTTCAGCACCAAAACCACGCTGAAACCCATGCTAAAGAAACTCAGTCTGAACATACCCTTAGGCCTCTTTCACACGAGCATGACGGATTAGGTCCGGATGCGTTCAGGGTGCGTTCAGTAAAACTCGCACCATTTTGCAAGCAAGCTCAGTCAGTTTTGTCTGCGATTGCATTCAGTTGTTCAGTTTTTTTCTGCGCGGGTGTAATCAGTTTTGATGTGTTTTTCACGCGCGTGATAAAAAACTGAAGGTTTACAAACAACATCTCCTAGCAATTATCAGTGAAAAACGCATTGCATCCGCACTTGCTTCCGGATGCAATGCATTTTTCACTGAAGCCCCATTCAGTTTTATGGGGCCAGGGCTGGAATATAGAACATGCTGCGTTTTTCACGCAACGCAGAAGTGATGCGTGAAAGAAACCACTCATGTACACAGCCCTATTGAAATGAATGGGTCTGGATTCAGTGCGGGTGCTATGCGTTCACGTCACACTTTGCACCGTGTGGAAAACTCGCCCGTGTGGAAGGGGCCTTAGGGTAGTTTCAGATGTGTTGGCTGAGGAAAACGTGCTCCATGTGGGAGCTGTATTTCCCGTTATGGACACGGGATTGGATGTGCAGCATTATGTGACTACAGTTCTGCAGACTTGCAGCCAGGAAGGAATTCACGTACCGTAAGTCATTATAATGCTGCGAATCCACTCCAGATGAGTAGTGTCCGTAATGGAGGATACAGCTCCCACATGAAGCATGTTTCCCACTGTGAAGACTCTCGTCTGTAACTACTCAGGCCCTTCTACTGCAATAAAGAGAGAGGGGGTCCTATTAAATGAATGGAGCAGCCGGTTGGGCATGTGCGCAGCCACTCCATTGATTTCTATGGGAGTTCCAGAGATGGGGGGGTGGGGGGATCCACAGGATAGGGAATAACTTCACACAACTGGAATCCCGAGGTAGCTGTATTTTTAAAAGGGGGTTGTCCAATCTAGGCACTTTTTTTTTTAGGTTGTGGTTGATTTGTTGCTTTGTTTTTCAGCTTGTCCTACTAGATCTAAACCTTTTGCTCTTTTAACCCCTTTAGCTGCTCAGATTCGGACTTTGTTGAATCAGCTTGGAACCAGTAAAGATTCTAGTAAACTCCAACAGAACCTGTGAGTTATAGAATAGCAGTGATTTATTTTACAGAATGTGTGAACGTCTCCTAAGATCTTGAAGTTCAATCCCTATTTTTTTCCCTTTGTGCAGACAACAGATTCAGCATTCCACTAATGTTTTAGCCAAGGAAACCAACACTTACTTGAAGGATCTTGCATCTGTTCCCGCTCCATTGTCTCCCACAGAGCAGGTAACACTTTTTTTTTCTTAATTAAAGTTGGAATATAACAAACACCATGTAAATTAGGCTACTTTAACACTTGCACTTTCGCTTTCTGCTATTGAGATCCGTCATAGGATCTTAATAGCGGAGTAAAACCATCCAGTTTTGTCCCTATTTATTGTCAATGGGGACAAAACTGAACGAAACGGAATGCACCAAAATGCGTTCTGTTTGTTTGTGGCCTTGCCCTGTCAATCAAGAGTAGAAGGGCGTGACATTAGGTGGGAGAACAGAGCCTCTAGGAGCAGGTGCAACGTGCCCACCCCCCTGCTTCTAGAGGCTAATTTGCATATAATAAGTTATATTTGCACAAAAACGGGGGCAGGATAGATCATCAATATGAGATTGGTGGGAGTCCGACTTCTGGCATCCCCACCGATCACCTATTTGAGGAGACTGCACTGCTTTGGTAAGTGCTGTGGCCTCCTCGCAGCTTACCCAGCATTGTGCAGTCCATTGTATAACGCCTTGCTTCGTTTTATAGCTAATCCTCATTCAATTGTATGGGACTGAGCTAGACCTAGGCCACGTGACTGATGATCGTGACATCACTGAAGAGGCCTAAGCAGTCACTGAGCACCATGGTCTTTTCATGCAGTTGATCAGCGGGGTTCCGGTAGTCGGACGCCCACTGACTTTATATTGATGACCTATCCTGAGTCTCTAGGCTATCAATGTCAAAATCCTGGAGAACCCCCTATAAAGCAATGTCATTTAGCCATCACTAAAGCAGATTGATATGGAATAAATTTGGCAGATTCCACAAGGTTCATTACTTTCTATTTGCCCTTTTTCAGTGTTAATGTTTACATTTTGATATTCTGTATTGCTCACTATTTTATTATCCTTTTGTTACAGCGTCAGCAAAAACTGCAGAAGGAGCGTCTTATGAATGATTTTTCTGCTGCACTAAACCATTTCCAAGCCGTCCAGAGACAAGTGTCCGAGAAGGAGAAGGAGACAGTAGCACGTGCCAGAGCTGGGTCCCGTCTGTCTGTAAGTTGAATCTAAGCGTTGTCTTGGATAACCCGTATAATGCATGGTCAGATTGTCGGCTAATTTCTTGGAAACCATGTTAACAGATTATACAGTATAAATAGACTGAAGATAGTTAAAGGAACACTGGATACAGAAGATCCCATCATTTCCTTTCTTCATCTCATCCGTTCCCTTGGTCCTATTTTGTCTCGTATTACAAATAAAGCTTAGAAATATATAAAATCTTTCCTGTAACTCCCAGAAACTTAGCCATGTCCCCTCTCCTCATCCTTTGGCCTCTTGCACACGACTGTATGCCCTCCAAGACATACGGTCCGTGAGCGAGCCATATGTCCCGTAGCGGCACTGATCGTGCACATGGGAACGCACAGCTTCATAGATTACAATGATGCTGTGCACGTCGGGCCGCCCGCACTGATATGATCATATGGGTGCGGGACAATAGTCCCGCGGGCGGCCCGACGTGCACAGCATTATTGTAATCTATGATGCTGTGCGCTCCGGTGCGCACGATCAATGCAGCTCCGGGACATATGGCCCGTTCACGGACCGTATGTCTCAGAGGGCATACGGTCGTGTGCAAGAGGCCTTACTGTCATGTGACTGGAGCAGGAGCCTCCCTGCTGTGCCCTATCTGCAGTAGGACAAAGCGATTAAGCTACGCTTCCCTTAAGCCCCATGGTAGAAGTGCTCTGCTGAGTGCTGCATCCTTTTGGTTCCGAATGACTCCTCTTGGGGAGCCAGGCCAGCCGTATACATATTTGTAGACTCATGCATAGGAGCAGGACCCTCCCGCCTGTGCACGGTCTGCAGAAGCACAAAAAGGTTAAGGCCCATTGTAGTAGTGCTCTGCTGAGTTTTGGTTCTGACTCTCTTTAACCCCTTTAGGACACATGACGTACCGGTACGGCATGTTTCCCGAGTTCTAAAGGACACATGACGTACCAGTACGTCATGAGTTGTTCCGATCACTGCTGCTCAGCTGGCAGTGATTGGAACAAGGTACCTGCTGAAATCATTCAGCAGGTACCTTGTTAAAATGCCCAGGGGGGTCCTGTGACCTCCCGCCATATGGGCGATCGCTGATCGCGGGGATCAGAGAGTTAATCCCCCCAAAGTCTTGATTTTTTAACCCCCCCCTGCATCCCCCAATCATATTATGGCGGCAGGGGTGCAGGGGGGGTGGTTGCGGGAGGCGGGCGGTGCGGCGGGCGGGATCGCGATTGCGATCCCTTGCCCGCCTCCTCTGTAATGTATCCCTGGTGTCTATCAGAGTGTCAGCACATTGCTGACACTCTCATAGAAACGGCTGGCATCTGTGCTTGATCAGATGCCAGCCGTTTAACCCCTTCTATACCGCGGTCCTATACTGAAAAAATGGCCTGGTCCTTAAGATGAAATAGGGCCGTGTCCTTAAGGGGTTAATAGGGATAAACCAGGAATTGGTACGGGGACAGGGAACCTCCTCCACTGAGAATTAGTTAGGGTAACTTAGGGTGAGTGTATCCACTTTCCCTATGATTTTCCTACACCTTCTCAAATCTCCGGTTATCCTGGTAATCTGGGTGTTTATGTGGGGAATTAGACTCCCCTTCAGACTGTACTTTTGCACTTTTTTATTGCTTGGTATATTGATACCTTTACCCGATGTACTTTAATAAAGGTGATTTTTAGAAGCCCCGTTCTTTATGTTTATACGTGAAGTACCCAGAACTTCACAGTTCTTTTCACTCTGAGGTTGCTGTACCCAAAAACTTTTGTTGTCGGGTGTCTTAGGGCGACATCCTTACCTGGAAAGAGGAGGCAGGCTGTACTTTGTTATTCTCCTACATGTGGATCATGTAATGTGTGTTGGGAGATGACGGCTCACCGCTATCAGCATCATGAATAACATTTTCACAGCTGACCACACATATGCCTGGGAAACGAATCACTTTTCTTAGAGCTGGGTCGGGTATGGCAGGTTATATCCATACAACATTTTCCATATATGTTTGGCACATTTCTCAAGTACATTAAGAACAGCACTTTACAGAGAGACGATGACTCAAATTGTGCCTAATGTATCATAGTAGATACATTACATGGATACATGGATAGTAGATTACTTGTTATAACTGGAATACCCCTTTAAGTTAATAGCTTATGTAGGGTTATCTAGAAGGATGTACCGGGGAAACCAATGTATTCTGTGACTTGCTGCATTTATACTGTATATTAGGACAAATCATTTCGCTTATTAATTTAGTTTATGGTTTATTGTCCTAGAATGATGAGAGGCAGAAGGAAGAACCACTTGTTTCGTTTGACAAGTAAGTATGGGACACTAGGTGATCCAGTGATTGCTGACCTATAGAGAACATGGATATTTATAGAGGGGTTATCCAGGTGGGACAACTTAAAGTTGCACTGTACTTTTAACAAACTTTTGATATGTTGTAAGAACATCAAAAGTTTATATCGGTGGGGGTGTGAGCACAGAGACCCCCACGATGTCTAGAACAAGGCGAGGGAATTGTGCGCATATTGCACTTTCTCTTCTTGTTGTGTGAGACAGGCCCATAGACTTTCCATTGAGTCCGTCTCTCTTGTCAATCAGCGAGGAGAGACAGCACGATGTGCGTGCACTTTTCTGCCCTCATTCTAAAGATCAGTAGGGGTCTTGGTGAGCCCAGGCATACAGGATTTACTGAATCTTTTCCACAAAATTGTATATGAATCTGTTTAGCTTCTCCGGCTCTATAACATGGTTCCTTCAGATTGCATTGCATTTTGTGGGGACAGGTCCTCTTTAATTTCTGTGAGTCTGATTATGGAGATACCAAATCTATATGGTCTCTGTGTTTTAATACTTTTTGAAAATGAAAAATCATATTCTGATGCCCATAACATTTCTTTTTCTGCCAACGTTGCTGTATGAGATCTAATTTTTTTAAATGTTGTGTTTTTTTTTTGTTTTTTTTTTTTGGGGGGTCAAGCTATAGATTTGATACCATTTTGCCATACGTGTGAGTTTTTGATCATTTGTATTCAATATTTAGGAAGGCAAGGTGACCAAAAAACAATTCCAGCATTTTATGGCGTTCGCCATGCAGGTTTAAATAATGGATCATTTTAATAGTTTGGGTGGTCGAGAACACGGCTGTCCCATTTTGTTCATTATATCGTTTTTAATATCTTGGATTTTTCTTTTTTTATTAAGATTTATTGAACTTTAAAGGCTATGTACATCTTTCTATTATTGCATTGTATTCATTTTAAGCTAAAAATCATTTTTAGATCTTTATTAAAAAATATGGAACCCTTTTTTCTGTACAGGGCTGAGATGCTCTAGTAGCAGGATCTGAATTTTCCACTCTGTTCCATCAGCCAGCTAATCTAAAGGGCTCCTTATCTCTAACATTATAAACACTCATTATAACTCGGTTCTTATCTTACTTATAAGAATGTGGCTTAAATAAGTCTTTGACCCCTTAATAAATAGAGATAAGGGTTATTAGATGACCGCACAAAGGGAAAGTAAAAAGTATGATTTACACAGCTAGACAGTTAACCCCTTGTAACAGAACAGCTCAATATTTGTAATAAGTAAATAATATTTGTAATCAATTGAAAAAAAAGAAAATTTTTAGCCCAAAATGAGTGAAGTGCAATTAAAAAAATTGTAGTCGAAGGTGTACATGGCCTTTAACAATTTTTCTTTTTTCAGCCCCCTTTGGGGACTTAAACCTACCTCTTCTTTTTTTTTTTTTGGTCTCTTGATCTCTTGTACTATGATGCACCTGACGGGCAGGTTTATTTGGAGACTGGAGACAGAATGTAATGACGGCCTGAACATGACAGGCCTGGGATCCTTTAAAAGGCTGTCAAATATTTGGGACCCTGCTGTTGCGTTTGTGGGGTGCCAATCAAAGGAAAAAGTGAGCTCCCTCCTTCTGACCAGCTGCTGATATGGAGCCATGGCATCTAAGAGGTTAAACTGCCGGGATTGAAGTTGTCTCGGATCCCATAGATTGCTATAGATACCTGAAGGGATATAGTCCCATCGCCTCAGTGTAATTTATCCCTCCATGACTGTATAGCAAAGGGGGAAGGAAAAAATGCATAATAAAACAAAACTCGTATTCACATGAATTAAAGCATACCCAAGTCTCATTAAATACAGGAAATGCCAGATGTCAAGTGGTAGGGGAGTGATTGCACTCCTGAGTAATGCTTAGTTACAGATTAGGGGTCACCAATTCCATGAGTACCCCAAAGGTTGCTCCTTGAGTCGCCCAATAACCTGGCTAGGTGGCATGAGAAACGAAACCCTAAGCCGGATACAAACAGAGCACCTGTCCTGAAAACGGTGACCCTCGGTTGTAGCTTGAAACCTAACTCTACTCTGGCTATTATGCCTATTATTAAAGCTCCTATGCATTTCACCGGTATTAGCCTCTAGCTCGTCAGGGGGCAGTGAGGCAACCAAGTCTTTTGGCTACATTCTCTGCTGCAAGCGGGCCTTTGTGTGCTCAATATTCCATTGGCTTTAACACCAACAAAAGTGACGGAAAGACTTCAGCTGTGTCATGAAGGCTTTCATTGGGCGTCTCCTGGCTCGATGCTCTGCTCTGATCCCGGCAGTGAGAGCTGATTGTCTGCTGTATAATGCAGCCAGCACTCACTAGTGATGGTGTGAGCCCAGCTCCTAAGCCCACGCCATTACGGCACAGAACGTTAAGTACCTGTGCTCTGTGATGTCATAGTAGCCACAGAGCGGGAATGGGTTAAGGTAGTCTCCAAAAGAGGATTCCACTCATGGGGCTCACAGACCCATTGACTTGAGTGAATGAGTCTTGCAAGAAATTGGAGCTGAATTGTGCATGTTGCAATTTTCTCAGTGTGGACCAATGCTCTGTGCGGAAAATCATTTGTGTACTGATCCATTGATTTGGGCTAGTGTTCAATATTGGTGCTGTGTTCTACACTGGGACAGCACCTGGATGGGAATATTGTCCACTTGAATAAGCCCATAAGGAACAGTTCCCATACCTTGATATAGAGAGGTATTAATATTTTATATCTGAAACCCAAGACACACTCCAGCTGACAATTGGTTTATAGCGGTGTATTATCATTGAATGAGTCTCGAATATTATTTTTTTACATTATTTTTTTTTTTTTTTTTTTTTTAAGTAATGAAGATTGGAACCAAATGCAAAGCCAAGAGGAAGATCTTGGAATCACAGAACAGGACCTGGAACTTATAAAAGAGAGAGAGAGTGCGATCCAGAAATTAGAGGTGAGATGTCCTTAGAGTCCATTTTCAGGAGTGTCTTAATGCATGTATAATTCTATGTTATAAATGTAGTAATACATTCCGTACCCTAATGCCCTTTATGCTTCTTCCTTCCAGTCAGATATTCTGGATGTGAATCAGATTTTTAAAGACCTGGCAGTAATGATTCATGACCAAGGAGAGATGATAGGTAAAATCCTCTTCTAACACTAACTTTATTTTTTTTTTTTATGCTACACATAGGAAAAGGGATTGAAATGTATAATGGTTAGATTATAAAGTTGGCAAATAGCTAAGTATATGACATGAATTTATGTATTATATTACACAGTATATTATATTGGCTAAAACTTAGATACCGGATAATAGCATCCAACCTGAGGAACTATAGAGCAATATGATCCTAGTTTTGGATCAATTTTAATTTATTAATTAGAAGGTAATAATTAAGGGGCCATTCCACCTTTAAGGGGTTGTCCACCTTTGGGAGCCTTTCTCTCTCTGAATCCTCCCCCATCCCCATGTTGCAAACGTTGATGGGAGCATACTTGTCTGCTCCCCCTTTGGTCCCCTGTTGACGAGCTCTAGTCCAGCGTGTCAACATCTGGTTTGATGGGATGCTGCAGCAGTTCCGTGTCTCTCATGCATCACTTAAGGCATGGGGGACACGTCGCAGCCGTGGCCATTCATGGGCTGCTGCGGCACACATGACCATTTTACGACTGGCTGACTGACAGGCAGAGCTAAGCACAGCGGTGGTAGACCAAAGGAGCTGGAAACCGGTGGCGGGAGCAGCTAAGTATGGTTCTCTTTACCGGCCGGTGACAGGGGGGGTTTCGTTCTGAGAGGCCTCCACGGGTGGACACCCCCTTTGATTGTATTCAGATATGATGCAGTTCCAGGTTTGTGCTCCTAGTACCAAGTGTTACAATATTGTTTCTACATCGTAGCCGCTCCTGGTTAGGTACTACATACATGGCACATTGTATTCCCACACCAGTGACCTTGTTAAAAGCATGCTGTCCTTTAAAAACGGCGCCACATCTGTCCATGGGTTGTGTATGGTATTGCAGCTCAATCTCATTCATTTCATTGCAATACCAAGCACAACCCATGGTGTGGCACTGTTTTTGGGAGAAAGCATTCATGTCTCTGTAATCCTGGAAAGCCCCTTTAAATTTACCTGAGGATCGGTTGTCATGTGACAACAAAGCTCTGCCTAGTGTAGGAAAATGTAAATGCCATGTGATATAAATAAACTAAAAATGGATTTATGCATTATCCCTTGTACAATTCTCTACCTGTTTCTTAAAGGGCATCTGTCAGCAGATATGACACTGGCTGACCTGTTACATGTGCACTTGGCAGCTGAAGGCGTCTGTGTTGATGCCATGTTTATATGTGCCCACATTGCTGAGAAAAATGATGTTTATATGATAAATTCTATATGATATAAAAAAATGTAATATATGCAAATGAGCCTCTAGGAACAATGGGGGCTTTGCCATTACACCTAGAGGCTCTGCTCTTTCTGGGAAATCTATAATGTAATCCTTTTTTTAATACAGATAGTATAGAAGCCAATGTTGAAAGCGCAGAAGTTCATGTAGAAAGAGGAACTGAGCAGTTACAGAGGGCGTCATATTATCAGGTAAATTCTTAATGTACAGTGATGTATCTACCCCTGCTCCGCAAAATATTCTGCCCGTAGATGGACCTGCACCAGATTTATCACAGGGGCTCAGGCCAGATGATAAATGTGCTGCAGGGATAGACCCTTTTCTCTGACCATACCTACTATTGGTTGGCTTACTTTCAGACATAATTTACCGCCATAGTTGTGGAGCTACGCCCCTTTCACTGAAGCTCCCACTTCCCGCTAAGTGTGACCACTTTTTGAACAAGCGGAGGGGAAAAAAGTATAGAAACCCTAGTTGTGCTAAATTCTACCAGTTTTTATAGGCACAGACACCTCTGTAAATCTAGGCTTTTATGACAATTAATTTGATTGTTAAAGAGGTTGTCTCAAGATTTAACTTATCCCTATCCACAGGATCAGTGGGGGTCCAAATGCTGTAACAGCCCACGAGAATAGGTGTCCTGTGTTCCCATAAAGAATGAATTGGCCACTCCATTGATTCTCTATGGTACTGTGCCCGACTCTGGCAGTGTCATACAGAATTATTAGAGTACATGCTGAACCACCACTATTCTTGTGATTGGTATGGTTAAAGGGTTTCTGTCACCAACTTTTGACATTATAAGCTGTCTGACATTAGCTATGTGCTAATGTCAGACCAGCTTGATAATGTCTTTTTTATAAAAATCCGCTGTATATATAGTCTGAAAAACTTACTTTTATATTATGTAAATTAGCCTCTAGAGCAGGGCGTTGCTCTGCTCCTAGCGCTCCGTCCGTAACCTGCTGGCACGCCTTCACACTTTGATTGACAGTGCAGGGCAGCGATCCTCCTGCACTAGCCTGTTCTGAATGCGCGCCTGCGCGCCGCTTGTGATTCGGGCGCAGGCGCGGTGCGCAGAGGACAGCAGGCACCAGCGTCCTCTGCTCACCGCGCCTGCGCCGAATACAGAGCGCAGCGGCGCTGGGCGCCGCGATTTCAGAACGAGACAGTGCAGGAGGATCGCTGCCCTGCACTGTCAATCAAAGTGTGAAGGGGCGTGCCAGCAGGTTGCCGGACGGAGCCGCTAGGAGCAGGGCAACGCCCCCCCTGCTCCTAGAGGCTAATTTACATAATATAAAAGTAAGTTTTTCAGACTATATATACAGCGGATTTTTATAAAAAAGACATTATCAAGCTGGTCTGACATTAGCACATAGCTAATGTCAGACAGCTTATAATGTCAAAAGTTGGTGACAGAAACCCTTTAAAGGGGTTATCCAATGACCCCCAGAATGCCTGGGTCCCTCCTCTAGAGTATACTTACCTGCTCCCTGGCACCCGTGTCTCTCCGGCTCCCTGCACGGCTGTTGCTGCATCTCCCTGTTGCATGCACGGATCAAAACATCCGGAGACGGAGGAAGCAGCCAGTAGCAGGCCGCAATGTGTATATATATATATATATATATATATATATATATATATATATATATATATATATATATATATATATATATAAATTATACATTTTTCCCCTGTTTTACTTGGCACTGTAGCACTTTGGAATGCGTACACTGTTACACTGCTGACATGTCAGTGGTGTACAGATTCCACTGTGGGGCCAAGGCGAGCAACGTACTGTCGGGCACAAACGTCACCACTCCTGTCTGTGCCAATCCCACTCTGCTGGCACGAGGTGCTAGGTAAGGCTTTAGAGTAGCGAGCACAGGAAGGAGCAGCGATGTGCTAACTTTGGCTTAATGTTTTGTAAGTAAAACGGAAGGTAAGGGGAATTAAGTATATTACCAAAATTAATATTATGAGTAGACTTTAATAAAAACCATAAAATCCTGCAGTTTTCACACTGGTCAGTTAGGCTTGTAATAGGCGCCACTTCTTGGTCTGTACCTATATACATGGGTGATATCACAGGTGTAGGTGATATCACAGCTTATCTACTCCCTCCTGACCTTCCACAGGTCACAGAGTATGCCTAGAAAACAAGCCTACAAGGTTGGCTCCTGTTCGTTTTGTTTATGGCCAAGGGTAGCTGCTGTAAAGCAGGTCTCTAAATGCTGTTAAAGGGTTTCTGTCACCAGAATTAACCCTTTTAAACTGGCTGACATTAGCGATGTGCTAATGTCAGCAGACCCTAAGGGCTCTTTCACACGAGCAGATGCCGTGCGGGTAATCTGCTGCGTGAAAGAGTGCTAAGCCCCGTTCCGGACAGCAGAGACACGGAGCATTAACATGATTAATAATGCTCCGTGCCTCTCTGTGCCCTTTTTACTACAAAATCACAGTGAGATAAAGTTGTTACCGTGATTTTGTAGTAAAAAGATCCCAGAGAGGCACGGAGCATTATTAATCATGTTAATGCTCAGTGTCTCTGCTGTCCAGAACGGGGCTTGGCACTCTTTCCCGCAGTGGATTCCACGTACGGGATCCGCTCGTGTGAAAGAGCCCTAACTCTGCAATTCTTATGCTGCTTAATAGGGTTCATTCTGGCAACCGAAACCCTTTAAGAAAAGCTCAGGAGTCGTGTTCAGGAAATAAAAGAAAAACAATCTACAATCCTAAAATAAAAAGGGATGTGTGTTGTTATCTGGTTTTAGGGTGCTTTCACACTCGCGTTAGAGGATCCAGAAATCCGTATGCAAACGGATAGCATTTGTTTCCGGATGCGGGTCCGTCTAACAACTGCATTGCAATACCAGATCCGTCTCTCCGGTGTCATCTGGAAAACCGGATCCGGTATTTATTTTTTTTCACAGATATAAAGGTCTGCGCATGCGGTCTGTGCAAACCAGATTCGTTTTTCCAGAACGCTTGGTACTGGATCCGGCATTAATACATTTCAATGGAAATTAATGCTGGATCTGGCATTTCGGCAAGTGTTCTGGAATTTTCGCCAAATACCGTAAGAGGGACTGAATTGAAGACATCCTGATGCATACTGAACTAAATTCTTTCCATTCAGAATGCATTAGGATAAAACTGAAGTGTTTTTTTCCCGGTGACGGAACTCAATGCCGGAAAACTTTAACGCTAGTGTGAAAGTACTCTTAACAGGCAGAAAATATTAAATGGGTTGTCTCACCTCAGCAAATGGAATTAAATGTTTAATATCCATAATATCCAATAAATGTTTTTATTTTCTGACCTGTTAGAAAGGTACATGATTTAAACTGTAGTGAAGGTAATCTTCTTAACAGTGACTGTATTTGTGAGTTATAACCTCCCTTCAGATCCTCAGCTGTGTCACGTGACTGACTTCTCAAATAACACAGCATCTTATGTGTGGACAGGAAGTCAGTTTCTCTATTTATTCCTATGGGATCCTCAATGTCAGTCTCATAGGAATGAATAGAGAAGTAACTGAGTTCCTGTCCTGTGTCAGTTGGAGCCCAGAGTGCTGGTCACATGACACAGCTAAGGGTACTTTCACACTTACGGCAGGTGGATCCGGCAGGCAGTTCCATCCCGCCGGATCCGGCATACCGCATGACGACTGAATGCATTTGTAGACTGATCCGGTTTGCGGGTCCGTCTACCAATGCATAATGCATTGCAAGTGCGGTTCCGTCTCTCCGTTTGTCATGCGGATAGACGGATCCGTCTTGTATTTTTATCACCGTTTTAAAGGTCTGCGCATGCACAGACCGGAACGACGGATCCGTCCTTCAGTCATTTCTTAATGCCGGATCCGGCACTAATGTAAGTCAATGGGACTTAATGGCGGCATTCCGTCATGTGTTCCGACATTTCAGGACGGAGATAAAACCGCAGCATGCTGCGGTTTTGTCAACGTCCAAAAAACGTTCACATACTGAACGGAAGACATCCTGATGCATCCTGAACGGATTTCTCTCCATTCACAATGTATGGGGATAATCCTGATCAGTATTCTTCCGGCATAGAGCCCCGAGGACGGAACTCTATGCCGGAAAAGAAAAACGCCAGTGTGAAGCTTACCTAAGGATCAGAAGGGAGGTTATAACTCACAAATACAGTCACCAGAAAGAAGATTACCTCCACCACAGTTTACATCATGTACCTTTCTGACAGACCAGGGAATAAAGAATTTAGTGGCAGTGCTTCTTTAAAGGCACATGTTGTATAGGAGATAGGCAATGCATGACATCAGTAATTGTTTGTAAAACATTGCCGTTTATAATGAATAACCTTTATTTTACTTTTTCCCTCAGAAAAAATCACGGAAGAAGATTTGCATCCTAATCCTCATCCTGGTTATGGTAGCAGTTATCCTAGGCTTTATTATATGGTTGTCTTTAAGGTCCTGATCCATATGTCTTCTGATCCCAAGCCCATGTCTTATGATCATGTCTCCCACCTATCTGTAAATGCTGATTTCCTAGTGTGCAAATAGTCCACCCCAAGTAGACGTAAAGAGGCAGTGTTCAAAAAAGTTGTAGAAGTGGGACGCGGAGGCGTTCAATATATGTTGAACAGTATGACCATCATGGATCGAGGGTAGACTTCATTAATCGAGGACAACTATCTATGCAGCTGACTTACTAGAGGCCCACATGAAGCTTGACATTAAGGATATGGCTTCCCATAGCACATCATGACACTACACCGATCTTTCATTCTGCTGCTGAGCACCATGGGCTCTTTCATTCTGCTGCTGAGCACCATGGGCTCTTTCATTCTGCTGCTGAGCACCATGGGCTGTCGACCAGCCCTTTGTAGATACAGTCTCACCTATTAACCCTTGTTAATCTGCACAAGGACCCCCAACCTCCTGCCCTTTTGGTGCCTGCCCTTAGGTTGTACATAAAATCTATAGCTTTTTCTGTGTTTAGAAAAATGACATTCATAAACTTGTATCCGTAGTGAAAAAGGAACCCTGCAATATTTTCTACTCTGGATTATTCTTATGATGTGTGTGCTATGTGTATGCACATTATTATGTGATATCCTTGTATATACTTTATCTCATTAACTTTCTTTCTACTTTTTGATGTTGATGGGTCACACAGAACAGTAGGTAATATATCTAGAAGTTAAAATATGAAAAATGAAATAAACAAGGACATATCCTTTACGCGTTGTCTTCATTCAGTTTGATTTGTGTGTGAATGGTGTACAAAGAAGAAGTCTCTTCAGCTTGAACGTGCTGCACACATGTATAAGGCGTCCATACATATTAGAAGAAAGTCGCCTGAATTTGTCAAGATCGACCAATTATCTAATATGTATGGGGGCTACCCAACTCTACCATGATGCAGATGGGAAGGATTCTTTATTCGCACAGGACATCAATCACTGCTGGATATACTCATGATTTTATTTCCATTACAAAAATTCCTATTCTGTAGTATGAAAAAATCCATCTAGTCTCCAAGCCTGACGAATGAACCTGTGGAGTAGAGTTGTTTCAATACCAAAATTTTGATTCGGTTTCGATATCATAAAAAAGTATTGCGATACTCCGATACCGCGTGAAAAAAATAAAACTAAAAAAAAAGCCACGTGCATTCCACATTTTATGGAACCACCGGCTCATAATACAACAGTCCTATACTATTTTTAGGGGGGACAAGGCGACTAAAAGAAAATGGCGAATCGTTCATTTTTTTTTTTTTTTTCTTTTACAGCGTTTACCGCTTAACCACTTCAGCCCCCCTAGCTTAAACACCCTTAATGACCAGGCCACTTTTTACAATTCCGCACTACACTACTTTACCCGTTTATTGCTCCGTCATACAACTTACCACCCAAATAAATTTTACCTCCTTTTCTTCTCACCAATAGAGCTTTCATTTGGTGGTATTTCATTGTTGCTGACATTTTTACTTTTTTTGCCATTAATACAAATTTAACGACATTTTTGCAAAAAAAATGACTTTTCACTTTCTGTTGTAAAATTTTTCAAAAAAAACTACATTTCTATATAAATTTTTCTCTAAATGTATTGTTCTACATGTCTTTGATAAAAAAAAAAGTCCAATAAGTGTATATTTATTGGTTTGGGTAAAAGTTATAGCGTTTACAAACTATGGTGCAAAAAAGTGAATTTCAGCATTTTGAAGCAGCTCTGACTTTCTGAGCGCCTGTCATGTTTCTTCAGGTGCTAGAATGTCAGGATAGTATGAATACCCCCCAAATGACACCATTTTAGATAGAAGACACCCCAAAGTATTCACGGAGGGGCATGGTGAGTTCATGTATCATTTCATTTTTTTTCACAAGTTAGCGAAAAATGACACTTTCTGAGAAAAAAAAAAAAAAAAAAAGTTTCAATTTCTGATAACTTCTGGCAAAAAAAAAAAAAAATATAAGACGACTCACTATGCCCCTCAGTGAATACCTTGGGGTGTCTACTTTCCGAAATGGGGTCATTTGTGGGGTGTGTTTACTGTTCTGGCATTTTGGGCGGGGCTAAATTGTGAGCCGCCATGTAAAACCTAAAGGTACTCGTTGGAATTTGGGCCCCTTTGCGCACCCAGGCTGCAAAAAAGTGTCACTTATGGCCCCTTTCACACGGGCGAGGCGGGTGCACTCCGTCAAACAGTGCGGGTGCGTTGCGGGAATCGCCGCGATTTTTCCCTGCGAGTGCAAAGCGCTGTCATGTGTTTTGCACGCGCGGGAGAAAAATCGGCACTTTTGATACCCAGACCCGAACCTGCACTTCTTCACAGAAGTGCATGTTTGGAGTCAGAAATATCCCGCTGGTATTATTTCACATTATAACATAGTTATAATGTAAAATAATACCCTTAGCCATCTCCCTAATGTTTAAACTGGTGCAGAATGAGTTAAAATAATAAACTAATAATTACTTACCTGTTCCATTTGATCGCTGAGCCCGGCCTCCTCTCCGTTAGCTTGAAAGATGTAAAGGACCTGTGATGATGTCACAGCATCACATGGCCCAATCACATGCTCCATCACTATGGTGATGGAGCATGTGATGGTCCATGTGACCATGTGACATCATCCAAGGTCCTAACCACTATCCACAGCCTGAGGATAGTGTTTAAGGACCTTGGATGATGTCACATGGTCACATGGACCAATCACATGCTCCATCACCATAGTGATGGAGCATGTGATTGGGCCATGTGATGTGACGTCATCACAGGTCCTTTAGATCATAGATGCTGCAGGGAAAGAGAGGACAGATCGCGACTACGCGATCAAGTGGCTAAGGTAAGTTAACTTTTATTATTTTTAAGGCCCCTTTCACACGGGCGAGTTTTCCGCGCGGGTGCAATGCGTGAGGAGGACGCATTGCACCCGCACTGAATCCTGACCCATTCAGTTCTATGGGGCTGTGCACATGAGCGGTGATTTTCACGCATCACTTTTGCGTTGCGTGAAAATTGCAGCATGTTATATATTCTGAGATTTTCACGCAACGCAGGCCCCATAGAAGTGAATGGGGATGCGGGAAAATCGCAATCATCCGCAATCATGTGCGGATGCGTTGCGATTTTCCCGCATGGTTGCTAGGATACGATCGGGATGGGGACCCGATCGTTATTATTTTCCTTTATAACATAGTTATAAGGGAAAATAATCGCATTCTAATTACAGAATGCAATGTTCCCCGGGCTTTAAAGGGTTAAAAATAATAAAGAGTTAACTTACCTTCTCCCATTGTACGCGCAGAGCCCCAGAACGTCGTCTCTCTTGATAGTTTGGCTGCTTGAGGACCTGTGGTGACGTCACAGGGTCACATGGTCCAATCATAGAAGCATTTGAGTGGACCATGTGACCCATGTGATCCTGTGACATCACGGCAGGTCCTTCATCGAACATCTGTTGTTCGATGAAGGACCTGCCGTGATGTCACAGGATCACATGGGTCACATGGTCACTCAAATGCTTCTATGATTGGACCATGTGACCCTGTGACGTCACCACAGGTCCTCAAGCAGCCAAACTATCAAGAGAGACGACGTTCTGAGGCTCTGCGTACAATGGGAGAAGGTAAGTTAACTCTTTATTATTTTTAACCCTTTAAGCCCGGGAACATTGCATTCTGTAATTAGAATGCGATTATTTTCCCTTATAACTATGTTATAAAGGAAAATAATTACACATACAGAATACTCATCCCGAAACCAGACTTCAGTGATGAAGTCTGACTTCGGGTCTGGGTACCAAGCATGCGGATTTTTTCACGCGCGTGCTCAACGCACTACAAACGTTAGCACACGCGCGGAAAAATCGCGGCGATTCCCGCAACGCACCCGCATCTTATCCGGGCGTCAAACATGACGCCCGTGTGCAAGAGGCCTAACCCCTTCCTCATCATTTAACAATGCATTCTTTATTAAGAATGCTATTATTTCCCCTTATAACCATGTTATAAGGGGAAATAATAGAGATTGGGTCCCGTTGCTAAGCAACAATGCGGGAAAATTGCAACGCATCTGCACTTGGTTGCGGATGCTTGCAATTTTCCCGCATCCCCATTCACTTCTATGGGGCCTGCGTTGCGTGAAAAACGCAGAATATAGAACATGCTGCGATTTTCACGCAACGCAGAAGTGATGCGTGAAAATCACCGCTCATGTGCACAGCCCCATAGAAATGAATGGGTCCGGATTCAGTGCGGGTGCAATGCGTCCTCCTCACGCATTGCACCCGCGCGGAAAACTCGCCCGTGTGAAAGGGGCCTATGTGGTATCGCCGTACTCAGGAGAAGTAGGGCAATGTGTTTTGGGGTGTATTTTTACATATACCCATTTTGGGTGAGAGAAATATCTCTGTAAACTGACAACTTTGTATAAAAAATTTTAAAAGTTGTCGTTTACAGAGATATTTTTGACACAAAGTATGGGTATATATAAAAATAAACCCCAAAACACATTGCTCTACTTCTCCTGAGTACGGCGATACCACATGTGTGCCACTTTTTTGCAGCCTGGGTGCGCAAAGGGGCCCTAAAACCAAAGAGTACCTTTAGGATTTCACAGGGCATTTTTACGCATTTGGATTCCAGACTTCTTCTCACGCTTTAGGGCCCCTAAAATGTCAGGACAGTATAAATACCCCACATGTGACCCCATTTTGGAAAGAAGACACCCCAAGGTATTCCGTGAGGGGTATGGTGAGTTCATGTAAAAAAAAAATTTTTGTCACAAGTTAGTGGAATATGACACTTTGTAAAAAACAAAATAAAAAAAAAAAATATATCAATTTCCACTAACTTGTGCCAAAAAATAAAATTCTGTGGACTCACCATGCCCCTCACGGAATACCTTGGGGTGTCTTCTTTCCAAAATGGGGTCACATGTGGGGTATTTATACTCACCTGGCATTTTAGGGGCCCCTAAAGTGTGAGAATCCAAATGCATAAAAATGCCCTGTGAAATCCTAAAGGTACTCATTGGTTTTAGGGCCCCTTGCGCACCCAGGCTGCAAAAAAGTGTCACTCATGTGGTATCGCCGTACTCAGGAGAAGTAGGGCAATGTGTTTTGGGTGTATTTTTACATATAACCATGCTGCGTGTGAGAAATATCGCTGTAAACGACAACTTTTTACATTTTTTTATTCAGTTGCGGACAAGAAAAAGCATTTTCTATATAGTTCTGGCAATGTGCGGATCTGCAAAATGCGGAAAGCACATTGCCGGTGTCCGTGTTTTGAGGATCTGCGGATCGGATCCGCGGATTGGTGAATCCACGGATCCGCAAAACACATATGGACGTCTGAATGGAGCCTTACAAGGGGTGTGATCAATGACGGGGGTGATCAGGGGGTCTAGATGGGGTGATCAAGGGGTTAATAGGTGGGGGGGGGGGGGGTTAGTGTAGTGTTTGGTGCAACTTTACAGTGTTACCTGGTCCTCTGGTGGTCGATCCCAGCAAATGGGACCACCAGAGGACCAGGTAGCAGCTATATGAGACGCTGTTCATAAAACAGCGTCTGATATAGCTGTTTGATGCGATTTTATTCGCATCTACAGCCTGCCAGCGATGGATCATCGCTGGCAGGCTGTAGCCTAACTGCCGAGAAGCGCTTCTCTGTGAACGCGCGCGCGTTCACAGGAAATCTCGGCCCTCACGAGATGACGCGCCATCTCAGAGCTACAGGACTGCCCGCAGGACGCATCCCTGCGTTAGGCGGTCCTGTAGCGGTTAAAAGAGGATTTTTTAATAGTTTGAACATTTGAGATGCGGCGATATGTAATATTTTTTTTATTTATTGTTCATATATTTTATATGTAAAATGTGGTGATTTATACTTGATATTTTAGTGTATTTTTTTTATTTATTTATTAACTTAGGGGCTAGAACCTGGGATCATTTTCATCCTATTCATCCTGATACAGCTCTATCAGGGTGAATAGGATCTCACCCTCTCCCTGCTGCCCTGTGCACAGTACACACAGCAGCAGGGAGTTGACCATGGCAGCCAGGACTTCAGCTACTACTGGGGCTCTGATCAGAATAGAGGAGGTGAGGGGACCCTGTGGCCACTGCCACCAATGATATTAATACAGAAGGGGGGATGGGGGAGGGTGCACTGGCCACCAATAGTGTATTTTAATACTGGGGACGGGGGGCACACTGGCCATCAGTGTTTTAATACTGGGGAGGGGGGGCACAACCATATGTAAAGGTTTTCTTGCGTTTTGATAGTGAAAAAAAAATTCAAAAGTGGGGAAAAAGTCAGTTTTACTTTTGTTGCCATATTTTTTTTGTAATTGTGTACGGAGCTGTATGGGGGCCCATTTTTTGCGTTGAAATCTGATCTTTTTATTGATACCAATCTGCGGTGTGTATGACTTTTTGATCACCTTTTATTTAATTTTTTTTTAGAGGAAATGAAGGGTCCAAAAATGGCGACTCGGCCATTTGGACGCTTTTTTCTGTTTACCGTATGGGGAATATTTTTTTATATTTTTATAGTGAACTATAACAATCTATCATCTGATTGCTATTCTCATACATTCCAATGCAATAGCATTGCTCAGACATCGTGGTCAGGATTGACCACAGCATCTGAGGGGTTAAATGTCTGCGATCGGTATTAAGAAGCAGGTGGCCACCCACGGCTATGGCGCCCGCATCGGGCAGGAGCGGGCGCCATGTTTAGAGAGCAGACACAGGACGAGCCCGTACGTCCTGTGTCCTTAAGAGGTAAAAAAATTTACAGTTTTCAGACCAGCACCTGGATGTGAATAAGTTTTCTAATTGCATGTAATGAAAAATGTACTATAGTCACTGAGTTATTCAATGAAATCGATCTGTATAGCGCCACCTGCTGTTTGCTCTTAATCTACTTTCTCTGTCCTGCTCAGTTCCATCCTTCAGCTGCAGCAGAAAGGATAGGCCTCCTAAGCTGCCAGCTTGAAATAAATCTAGCAGAACCATTGCAGCAATGAATGGGGAGATCTCTGGATCCATGTGAGGTACAGGGCTGGTTCTAGCTTTGTTAGAAAGAGATTGTCATGTACTATGTCGCGGATATAAAGCGCAAAAATGCTTTATATACAAAAGAAAGGATCAAAGGAAAAAATATCAAAGTTATTGATCCTACTGCGGAGAGGGCAACATAATAACCTCTCAGCTCGTTGGCGAGAACCTTAATTATTTTGTGCAACTAGAAAGAAAGCGAGGTACCATTGTCTATGCAAAAATATATGTGAGTTTATTATACATAAGTGCTAAATACAAAATCAATAATACAACCTGAACAGAGATAGACAATGAAATATAATACCAATACTTTCCAATCAACACGAATAATATGGAACAAGCCAAATTAAAGAAGAGTAGGGGTATCAACCCCTTCCTATCACCTTTTAACCAATTGAGGTATATGGCGGAACTATAAATTTACCAGCTCGGTATCAGGTTAGGGAATATCAAAGTTCCCAAGGGACTAGGTATCAATGTCTAATCCTGAATTAGCAATATGCATCTTTGCTAAGAGAATGATCAGGAGCCTTTTCAATATGCATCCACAATTGGGGATCTTTGACTATATATCGGGCTAAGTAACTTATCAATACCGCAAGCAATAAACCAGATATACGTTACCAAGGGTCAAAAGATGAGTAGGGCTCCGGAGGGACGGTCAGCTCTCCAGAGGGTTCCCCGTGATCCAGGATAAAATACAAAGCTTTACCACGTTCTGTTTTAGTCCTTTGTTTGTAGAACTTTTTTTTCCTTTCTCCTGGACCCCCTCTCTCATCCCGTGTATGATTAATATTCACAGACTTATCAAAAGCATACACCCCTTTAGATAACAGTCTTCCAACCAAACCAAAGGGTGTGCACATATGGTAATGGTACTATGATTATACATTACCCAAAATGCTTTGTGGTGAAAGGTGTAATGTTACCTGGTGGCAATGTTGTGTAATCTATAAATGTGAAACTTTTAAGAGTTAAATTTATATAATGTGACTTCATGTTAAGTGGTAAACATCCACCACCTGGGACATACATCAAAAAGGGAGGCATACCCCCTGACACTCGAAACAATTAAAACCTAGATTCCCAGAAACTAGTATACTGTCCTCATGTCATAAAGCTAAAATGTAGACAACAAATATGTGGGTTTTTTGGATTTCACAGGTGCCTTATCTTATGAAAATAACACAACTTTCTCATTAGCAGAATCCAACTGAGCATGCTTTCCTACATACCTCAGGAATGCACGCTTCTGGTGATACACACACAGGATATATATATACGTTAATATACGATTATAACATGTAACAAAATAAAACCAATATATAAAATATAAAACAACACATATGTGCTAAATTGATTAAGGGTACTTTTACACTTGTGGCAGGACGGATTCGTCCTGCCGCAAGTGCCCGTGCACTGCCGTTCTGCCGCTCCGTCCCCATTGACTATAATGGGGCGGAGCTACGGTGCAGCACGGCAGTGCACGGCAAAGATCGCTGGACTGAAAAGTCGGACATGCAGAACTTTTAGTCCGGCGATCTCCGGCTGTGCACTGCCGTGCTGGGCCGTAGCTCCGCCCCCCGCCCGATTATAGCCAATGGGGACGGAGCGGCAGCACGGCAGTGCACGGGCACTTGCGGCAGGACGAATCTGGCAGGCTGAATAGAATGCCTAATCCGTCCTGCCGCAAGTGTAAAAGTACCCTAACTTGGGTCAAAACTAAATACTATCCACTATATGAACAGACAGACATTATATGTTTGTCTCATTAATACATCTCATAAAGGATGCCAGACGAGTGCCAGGAAGTAACCTTATCTCGGCTCGTAGCCTAGTGATGAGGTAAAATTACTCCCTTAGATAGGCACACATCTGCCAGGAAGAACCTTTCCTTGAACCCATATTTTTTCTTTTACAATGAAGGTTCATACAGGAGGGTGAATATAAGTACAACATGGCTGCTTATAGGCCATGAATACATGTTATAACAATAATAATGTATAAATGTTTATATACTTATGAAAAGGCATGACAACTAGGTTATGTCTGATTTTCATTTTTTACATTTGCAATGCATTTGTGAGACGGATCAGCATCCGGATCCGTCTACAAATGGTATCTGTTTGCATACAGATTGCCGAATCCAACAACGCAAGTGTGAAAGTAGACTTATTAGGCTACGTAGCTAAATCTCATAAGTCGCCATTTTCCATGTAAAGGAAACTCCCAAATATGTGCTTAGAAAATATACTGGTTTATTATTTGCATACTGGAAGGGTCCTGTTGTTGTGGATTTACTTGTTTATTTAAGTGTCGTGGCCCAAATGTTTTACCTTTCCATACAGGCACCTTTCACCAGCTCCAAAGGGCTAATGAAAGGGGGGGAGGGTGAATAATCACAAAGCTGTGATGTGGGACTGGGGAGCTCCATTCACGTTCTGTTTGACAATGGAAGTTTAGCGGGCACATGCACTGTTAACTGGTGAGATCCAAGATTCAAAGTTAAAATGGGCAGATGTAAATGCGCCATACAGTGACACGTCAGGGGCAGACTGGCCATAGATCTTACAGGGAAGTTTCCCTGTGGGCCAATGCCCAGGGGGCCACCCAAGTCCCTTCTTAGGCCTCATGCACACGACCGTTTTTTTATGCTGTCCGCAAAAAGGGGTTCCGTTGTTCAGTGATCCGTGTCCGTTTTTGCCTTCCGTTGTGTTTCCGTGTGTCTTCCGTTTTTTTAGCGGACATGACCCAAAAGATTTTACCAAAAGACAGGCTGACAATGTTTCCCAAGTGCCTGCCAAGGGATCCGCAAAAAAAACGGACACGGAACACGGATGACACACGGATGGCCATCCGCATTTTTCACGGACCCATTGACTTGAATGGGTCCGTGAACCGTTTTTCACGGACAAGAATAGGACAGGTTATATTTTTTTGACGGACTGGAATCACGGACCACGGACGCGGAGGACAAACGGTGCATTTGCCGAGGTTTCCACGGACCCATTGAAAACCAATGGGTCCGCAAAAAATCACGAAAAACGGAGCAACGGACACGGAATCAAACAACGGTCGTGTGCATGAGGCCTTATGGTCATTACAGAATCTCCCATAAATATGCTGTGCCTTATATACAGTACTGCAACAAGCAGACAGCTTGAGAGAATGTGGCTGATCCTTCTCCTCCTGCCGTCAACCTGTTTCTGTACCATCAGGTTGGAGTGAAAGCACGTGGTCAGCCAAGGGCTATGTTCAAACTCTCAGTGCACATACTCATTGGTCCCATAGATGATCAAATGGACCTGATAGATGCTAAATGGAATATACACGTTTATATAATTTCTATTTTTCTTAACTGTAAAGCCACCACAAAAAAAACTGCATAGCATACATTGGAGCGACAAGTTTGGCTGAATGTAGCCCCCTAGCGCAGTCTGAACCGAGCTTAACCCTCAGTTCACACTTCAGCGTTTTTACGCGCGTTCGAACGCGCATAAAAACGCACAACTGTACAGTACCCATGCATTCCTATGGGCCTGGTTCACACTTGCGCGTTTTTATGCGCGTTCGAATGCGCAAAAAAACGGCCGACGCAAAAGCGAGTATGTTTGCGTTTTTTGGCCCGTTTAACGCGCGTCCCCATAAACAGAGTTTAATAGGGACGCGCGTTAAACGCGCGATTCCTATTTTGTGCAGCGCGATTTAATTTGCGCGTTAAAAACGCGCGAATTAAACGCGCTGCACGAACGCCCAGGTCTGAACCCAGTGTAAAGGGGCTGTGCGCTGTGATGATTATGATGACCCATACGAATCCTCAGGACGGGTCATCAATATCAGATCTGCTGGTTGAAGGAGTCGTGGTGCTTGTGCAAGTGCTGCGTCCTCTTCAATGTTTTTCTGCTCACCATCTAGATTATAGCAGTGGGGCAGTGTAATTGCAACTGCTAGTCCCATTCAAGTGAATGAGATGAGCAGTTGGAAAGACACTACAAGAGAGATAACGCAGCACTAGAACGGGCGTCGCGACCCCTTCAAACAGTTGATCGGCAAGAGAGATGGGAGTCAGAGCCCCCCCCCCCCTAAATCGAAATCTGATAGCCTATCCTGTAGATAGGTCATTAATATCATTACAGCACACCACCTCTTTAAAGGGAATCTGTCTGTGTCGGACAGAAGTCCTTTGGGCCCACCAGAGAAAATGATTCTGAGGGCCCACCCTCTGTGTATATAGTGTTTTACTAGGGTCCATTATTGTCAGAGCTTGGACCCACCGGAGGATCCTCTAGTGCTCTTGTGGGCCAATCCGACCGTTCCAGTGCATGACAATGAGTCCTGGCTCTCCGTGCCCCAGAGAATTTTCTTCTAGCTGAAATCAGTGGCATCTCATGAATATTCAGGACTCATTGGCAGGCACTGGGGCTGTTCAATACGAGATTTTATCAAAACAGCCAGAGCAATCAACCCCTTAAAGGGGTTATCAGGGAAATAACATTGATGACCTATCTACAGGATTGGTCAGCAATATCACATCGGCAGGTCCGAGTCCCGGCACCCCTACTGATCAGCTGTTTCGGGAAGCTGCGGCGCTCACTGGAGCTCTGTTTAGTGAGGCCGCCTCCAAGGTGCTTACCAAGCACAGCGCCGTACATCGTATAGTGGCAGTGCTTGGTATTGCAGTTCAGCTCCATTGACTTGAATGGGGCTGAGCTGCAACTAAGCCATGTGACTGATGAATGTGACATCATATGGCTTAGGAAGAGGCTGCGGTGCGCACAGGTTTCCCGGGTGTTGGACCCTCACTGATCCAATAATGATGACCTATCCAGAGCCATAGCTCATCAATGTTTATTCCTGGATAATCCATTTAAAAGCACTGCTAATTTTCGTAATTTTCCAGACCCATTCATTTCAATGGGTCTGTGTACATGAGCAGTGGTTTTCATGCATCACTTGTGCGTTGCGTGAAAATCGCGGCATGTTCTATATTCTGCGATTTTCGTGCAACCGTGGCCCCATAGAAGTGAAAGGGTCTGCGTGAAAATCCCATCACATCCTCAATCAAGTGCGGATGCGATGTGATTTCCACGGATGGTTGCTAAGAGATGTTGTTTGTAAACATTCAGCTTTTTATCACGCGCGTGCAAGACGCAGTGAATCGCTTTGCACCCGCGCGATAAAAACTGAACAACTGAACGCGATCGCAAACAAAACTGAATGTACTTGCTTGCGAAATCGATCAGTTTTCACTGAATGCATCCGGAGCTAATCCGCTCATGGTTATCAGCATGGGGCCTTAGGGTGGATTTGCTAATAATCGCCCAGATTATTGGGAACAAAGTATTGAACATGAACAGAGTGTGACTTTTAAAAAAAATAAAATATAACTTTTCTTCTAGTTTGCTAAAATGTGATGTGGTAATGGCTACAAGGTCAATGGATAGGGTTTGGGTAGCCAGGTCTCCTGTTGTTGTCCAGGGTGGGGGTCAGTATTGCGGGCTGCTCCTACAGAAAATTACGGTCTTTAGTTACTTTCCCTTTCAGTCCCTAATCTCAGTGACTGTGTGTCGGAGTACCTGCTCTGAAAATAGCGACCCCCAGGCTCAGGATACCTCGGGCCTAGTCTAGATAATACCTTCCCTATTGAAATTAATTCAGGGTTTTCAAAGTAAATGTGTCTAAACGTGTCGCCAATCCTGTTGTCGATCATCGTTTCTGGGCAGCAGATCGTGCTGTGTAAGAAACAATGATTCTGTATGGGGATGAGCGATAGCTATAGCCATCCCTTGTCCTCATACTGTGAAGGCGGGTAAATGCAGAATTCTCCTTTACTGAAGAGCAGCCAACTGTCGGTAAGGGACGTTCCCTTCCCAACAATGGGCCGTTCAACCGGCCCGCGTAGACCCGCCTTTACTGTGATATTACTGTAAGCATTATCCTCTTAAGGTGCATTTACACAAGCCAATAATCATTGTTCCTGCAAACACTCATTCCCGATAATCTGGCCATCTAAATGTGCCACTAATCGTCCACGTTTCGCTCTTTCGTCGGGTGATCCTGTCGTTCGTGCAAGCACACCAATAGTGTTGAGCGAACTTGTGTTTTAAATTCTGCGTCCAAAGTTCGGGCTCCGGTTATCGAAGAATCCCGCTATGGATTCCAAATTCCGGTCTGTGGTAGCAGAATCCATAACGGGATTCTTCGATAACCTGAACCCGAACTTTGGACGCAGAACTTAAAACACAAGTTCGCTCAACACTACACACCAATTATCGTTTCTGGGCAGCAGATTGTGCTGTGTAAACAGTGATCAGCTACCCAGAAATAATGATTCTGTATGGGGACAAGGAATCGCTATAGCCATTCCCCGTCCTCATACTGTGAAGGAGATCACTGCATATAAATACAGAGGTCTCCTACACTGAACAAGCAGCCGACTGTCGGGAAGGAACGTTTCCTTCCCGACAATCAGCAGTTCGATCGGCCTGTGTGAATCTGCCTTTACTTATGACATTACTGTGTGCATTAGGGAGACCAAAATAATAATAAACTTTACACATTCTTAACATGATGCTAAACATGGTCATGGTGCAGAGGGGCCCCATTCCAAGTATTGCTATGGGGTCCCTTGGTTACTTGTTATGGGGCAGTGATTGGCTGCGGTGAGTATGTGTTGTATACCAGCACGTCGCCGCTACAATTTATATACGATCAGCGGCAAGAGAACCAGCTTGACTCCATAAACAACAGAATTGGAGAAAGATGAGCTTACAATAATTTATTATTTTATGTAATTGGGGTGCTTATCTAAGATTCTTAACTACCTCAGACAATCCCTTTAAGGTATGCCATTATCATGACCCATTCCCTTTAATCTCAAACCACAGGTCTTTCTTGTTGTTTCTGGAACGTTCTTTACTATTAAATATCTTTTATCGGCCGAGGCAAACCCCACTGAACCCGCTTCACCTAGCGATTGACCACACCGGAAGTGTACGCTGCTGGCTGGCAATGTGCAGTTGGTTGGCGGACGAGTGAAGCCGAACACGCATGCGCAGAGGTAACGGCGGATGTCGCGTTTGTATTACCCTAGAATGTTACCGGAGGAGGAGCAGGAGCAAAGATGGCGGCGAATCCGAACTCTACCAAACCCATCTTTGACTGTCCGAGCTGGTGAGGCTTGGCCGTGGGAGGACGGGCTGCTGGTGCAGTGCACGCTATAGTAGTGCATAATGCAGGAGCATGGGGCTGCTTATCAGGGGCAGAAATGAGGTCCGGGGAAGGTGTGGTCTGGAGTTGGAGCCATGTTGTGCACAGCTCCTATGGTTTCCACTGTGGGGGATGCAGGGAGAGGGTGACTTCTGGTATCACTGGGTAGTCATGCTGTATTTCTCTCAATAGGGCAGGGAAGCCTCCTCCAGGACTCCATCTTGATGTGGTTAAAGGAGATAAACTCATAGAGGTGAGTGCACAGCAGGCTGGTGTCTGCCCATCTTATTGGGGCTATTTCAGGCAGCCTCCTGGCATTGAGGGTGCACCTGACCCTAGCTGCCAGGGAATATGCTGCCACTTTACAATGGTGCTCTGGGGTAGATCCTCTGACCAGTCACAAGTAGGGATGAGGAACTTGTGTTTCCAGTTCGGGTTATCCGAGAATGCCGTTACGGATTCCATATGGTCCGTGGTAGCGAAATCCATAACGGAATTCTTAGATAACCCGAACCTTGTACGCCGAACTTGAAAACAGAAGTTCGCCTAACACTAGTCACAAGGTAACCCCTGAGGGGGCCCCCTAGTATTCTGTAGAGATGCCCAGGGTTTCTTGTAGGCGTCCCTCATGGTGCTTGTGTTGGATAAGCATTGAGCCACAGTTCCCTAATCCTGTGTAATCTGATGGTCTGCTAAAAGCGATTGTGGAATTCCCCTTTAAGATAATAGGTGCTTTCTGTCTTTTTGGACTTCACATCCATGTCTTATGATGTAGGGCACAATGGGAAACCAAATACGTGCTGCATAGAATATGTATTAAAATCTGCGCGGAAAATTGGCTGTGTGAACATGCCCTATGAGTTGTAAATTAATGTGCAGTGGACGCCTACTCCTATTCAGGTCCAAGTCAGCTCAGTAGCCATGTTTAGTCTCCCAGAGGCAGGAATGGCAGCAGAAGATGTGAAAATTAAAGGGGTTGTCCGGGTTCACAGCTGAACCATAACATATCCCCTTCTTCACCCATGCAGCCCCCCTGAGATGAGCATTTCATGCTTTAATGCTCCCCCTTACCCTGCGAGGTGTTCAGCGCCGATGCCCATTTCAGAGAGGTCGCCTGGGTGAAGGGGGTACGTCCTGGTTCAGCTCTGAACCCAGACAACCCCTTTAAAGCAGTCAGGTGGTTTACAGAACATCAGTGCTTTGTATAAAAGGGTCGTATCCACAAGACCAACACCTGTATTGGGAAAGGGCATCCCCCCAACCCATATCTCGCAGCTGCTGTGAGTGGAGAGATGTGGCTGTCTCCATTCACGTCTGTGGAATATCTGAAAGCGGCCAGGCCGTCCTGTGGATATGCTTTAAGTTCATTTTGTAAATATGATTGGAGGTATGTTTCAAGCTGAGTATATGCATGAGCATTTGTATCCATGGCCTTATTAAGATTAGAGCTGGCGGAGCGTACTTGGTGGATCTTGGATGGCTTAGGTACGTTCACGTCTCCATTAGGCTCCATTCACACGTTCACAATTCTGTTCTGCATTTTGCGGACCCATTCATTTCTATAGGGACACACTATGTCCCGCCAGGATCTGGAATTACGGATCCGCACGTCCAGGACCGCACTTCCGTTCCGCACAAAAAATAGAACATGTCCTATTCTTGTCCGCAATTTTCTATGAGCGTGCAGGCAAAGTGTGGTTTGCAAAATGTGAAACGCACATTGCAGGTGTCCGTGTTTTGCGGATCCGCAAAACACACACGGATGCGTGAATGGAGCCTTGGAGATGATCCGGCAGCCTGTTCTGGCGTAAATGCCGGCTGTCGGGCGGATAAAAGACGCTAACTGCAGTGGTATTTGTCTGGGCGAAACCTGGCATCTATGCCAGAAAGCGGTCAGCTCCCATTATGCCTCATTCACACATCAGTGTTTCCCGGACATGTGCTGTGCGGGTTCTCTGCGGACAGCACACGTCCCCATTCATTTGAATGTGTGTATTCCCACATCAGTGTTTTAGCACGGTCCGTGGGTCCGTGTTTTCAGCACAGATGCCTGTCCTATCTTGTCCGTGTTCCCGGATCCCTCACGCCCATTATAGTCAATGAGTCCGTGAAAACATCCGTGTTTCACGGATTTGCCAGCTGCTCAGTGTCAGTGAAAAACGGATGGCACACGGTCAGCAAAAAACAGACCCAACACGGATTGAACACTGTCCGTGTTACCACTGATCCAAAACTGACACTGACGTGTGCATGAGGCATTCTAGTCAATAGCGAGCCGGGGGTTGATGCCTCTGGCAGTGACCTGTATTGAAATACCGCATGACCAGTCTTTGTTTTTCCTAACATCTGCCATCGGAGAACAGACGGGAAGCCATCATAGGTAGCGATGAGTGAACCTGTGTTTTCAAGTTCGGCTTTCAAGGTTCGGGTTATCTAAGAATTGCGTTATGGATTCCACTACCACGGACTATAACGCAATTCCATGACGGAGTGCATAATGGAAGGCCTTTAGAGACATTGCGTTATTCATTCCGTCATAATAGAAGTCTATGGGCTGCATAACTGATCCGTCCGGTCTCCATTATGCAGGAGAGGATTCCAGCATAACGTAAACCGGATGGATCCGTTATGCAGCCCATAGTCTTCTATTATGACGGAATGGATAACGCAATGTCTCTAAAGGCCTTCCATTATGCACTCCGTTATGGTCCATGGTAACCACATATACCACAACACGAACTTCAAAATATGAAGTTTGCTCATCCCTACCTGTAATAATCTAATGTGTATGGTCAGCTTTAGTTATATTTTCCCAAAGTAAGTGACTCACCTACTGGCTGAGACTCTTTCTGTAATCCTCACCTCAATCCCTGTGTAATGTTGAGATCTTGTACACGCTAGGACCTGGCATTTTATTATCCTCTTTTATATATTCATCTTTTATTTAGTAGCTCTGAGAACTGTTCCTTTCTTGCGGTATATGAGTAATGGTTTCTACAGTGCACTTGATACTAACCTAGATATCTGCTCTGGGTCCTCTCCAGGGTTTATCCGTGGTATCTGGGTCCAAGAAGTGCTATAGTAATGGCCGTAAGCATTTAAGCTCGGGGTGTGAAGTGACACTCCGGGTTATAACTTGCTGTACAGATACTATTGTATTCCACAGTGTGGTGTGCACTTTATGCATTGTATTGCAGGTTCTTTCTATACTATGTATGATCTTGTCAAATGTACAAGGTCTTTTTGTTTTAACTCAACCATTGTACGGTCAACAACTAACATCACGGCCCAAATCCTCCATCCCTATTAACATGATCTTTCATCTCATCTGAGCATATATATATTATTTTATTCGCGGTAGAAAGAAAAATGGCTGTTAGATACTTCTGTGTGGCAAAAATGGATCTGACAGTTGAGGTTCTGACCTTGACTTGCCTGTTGGCATATAAGATGATTGTCTGGAGGCCCCTGAAGACATAGGGGGAGATTTATCAAAACTAGTGTAAAGGAAAATTGGCTTAGGCCTCTTTCACTATCGTTTTTGCTTTCCATCCTAGAGTTCCGTCCTCGGGGCTCTAGGACGGAAAGATACTGATCAGGATCATCCCCATGCATTCTGAATGGAGAGAAATCCGTTCAGGATGCATCAGGATGTCTTCAGTTCAGTACTGAGACGTTTTATGGCCGTAGCAAAATCCGCAGCATGCTGCAGATTTTCCTCCGGCCAAAAATCCTGAAGGCATGCCGCAAGGACGGATCCGGATTAATGCCCACTGAAAAGCATTAATCCGGCTTCAAGCTAAACGTCGTTTTGGCGCATCGCCGAATCCGACGTTTAGCTTTCTGAATGGTAACCATGGCAGCCAGGACGCTACTAAAGTCCTGGCTGCCATAGAAAAGTAGTGGGGAGCCGGGGGAGAAGCTACTTACCGTCCGTGCGGCTCCCGGGGCGCTCAACAATGAGGTCACAGCGCTCCTACGTCGCATGGATCGTGTGATTCATGTGATCCATGCGACGTAGGGGCACTGTGACGTCATTATGGAGCGCCCCGGGAGCCGCACGGACGGGTAAGTAGCTTCTCCCCTGGCTCCCCACTACTTTTCCATAGCAGCCAGGACTTTAGTAGCGTCCTGGCTGCCATGTTAACACTGAAAGCATTTTGAAGATTGATCAGTCTTCAAATGCTTTCAGGTGTGTGGCGTTGGGACGGATCCGGCGGGCATTTCCCGCAACGGAAGTGCACGCCGGATCCTCACAACGGTAGTGTGAAAGGGGCCTTAGCTGTTTATAGCAACCAATCCAATTCTGCCTTTTATTTCTCAAAAGAGCTTTCTGATAAATGAAAGGTGGATTCTGATTGGTTGCTATGGACTACAAAGCTAGTTTTTCTTTAAACTAGTTTGATAAATGTCCCACATAGGCAGTATCTATAAAATGCTTTGAAAAAGTATTCATACCCCTTGAACTTTCCCAATTGTATTTGTATTCAGCTCCCTGTACTTGGATACCCCTAAATAAAATCCACTGTGACCAATTACCTTCAGTAGTCACCTAATTAGTAAATAAAGTCCACGTGTGTAATTTATTCTCAGTATAACTAAAGCTGTTCTGTGATGGCCTCAGAGGTTTGTTAGAGAACATTAGTAATCAAACAGCATCATGAAAACCAAGGAACACACCAGACAGGTCATGGTTAAAGTTGCAGAGAACTGTAAAGCAGGGTTAGTTTATAAAAAAAAAAAAAAAAAATATTCCAAACTCTGAACATCTCACGGAGCACTGTTCAATACACCATCCGAGAATAAATTTGTGGCACAACTGCAAACATAACATGGCAGCTGTCCACCTAAACTGACAGCCCAGGCAAGAAGAGCACTAATTAGAGAGGAAGCCAAGAGGCGAAGAATCTGTCCACAGGACAACTATTAGATGTGTACTCCACAAATTTGTCCTTTATGGAATAGTGACAAGAAGCCATTTTTTTAAAGTAAGTCAAAGGAATTCCCGTTCGCAGTTTGCCACAAGACATGTAAGAGGGGGACATAGCAAACATGTGGAAGAAGGTGCTCTGGTCAGATGAGACCAAAGTTGAACTTTTTGGCCTAAATGCAAAACATTGTGTGGCAGAAAACTAACACTGCCCATCACCCTGAACACGCCATCCCCACCGTGTAGCATGGTGATGGCAGCAGCATGTTGTGGGGATGCTTTTCTATTTTGCAAAAAAGAATGGGCAAAAATGTCAGTCTCTAGATGTGCAAAGCTTCTTTTCACTTCACACATACTTGCTATTTTGTGTTGGTCTGTCACATAAAATCCCAATAAAATACATTTAAGTTTGTGGGTGTAACGTGAAAAAATGTGGGAGTTAGGAGTTATGAATACTTTTTCAGTGCACTGTAGTCTGACAGGAGTAGGCATTCTTGGGTTCCTAGAGATTTACTAGAGAGTTTATGAAGTTATTCCTTAATAAAAAGAGAAAGATCTTCAGGACCTTAACGCCACTAGATTCCAAATTGTACAAATGAAACAGGCCTACTTACAGCACCCTTGTTGTCCTTCTTTAGTAATGCCCCTACAGCACCTCTATTTACTGTGCAACCACAGGGCTTTTTATAACGCCACCATTAAAGGGGTTGTCTGCTTCGGCGGGTCCGACTCACGGCACCCCGCTGATCAGCTGTTTGAAGAGCGCTGCCTTCTCTTTTCTGTTTATCTGCTCGCCTTTTCAACTGTAGCGGCGAGCAGGTGTAACTACACCTATGGCATCCCCATTCACTTCAGTGGGATGGCTCAGTCCTGTTCAAGTGAATAGGACAGAGCCGTCCCATTGAATTGAATGGAGATGCCATAGTTGTAATTAGAGCTGCTCGCCACTGTGGATGCGATGGCGAGCAGGCTAAAGAGGACCATTCACCTGAAAATGCATGTTAAACTATAGATATACCCTAACTTACCGGCCCCCAGTGGTGCTTATTCTGCTCTTCTTTTTTCTATATGTGCCCCCGTTTGTCCGCGGTGCCCCCCTCAACATCTCCCACAGTGTATGCTAATCAGCCATTCCGCTCAACTGGGTGGGCCTGCAAAAGTTCTCCCAGGCGTGTCTGCCTTCCCCCTGGCACGGAGCGCAACCAATAAGCGCGCTCCGCTCTTAGCCAGGGAGAAGACACTCCAGTTCTCGCGAGATTCGTGAGAACTGGAGCGATTTCATCCATCCTGAGCCGGCGCCATCTTGGATTCCCGCAGCCAGCATCGGCTCAGGATGGATGAAATCGCTCCAGTTCTCGCGAATCTCGCGAGAACTGGAGCATCTTCTCCCTGGCTAAGAGCGGAGCGCGCTTATTGGTTGCGCTCCGTGACAGGGGGAAGGCAGACACGCCTGGGAGAACTTTTGCAGGCCCGCCCAGTTGAGCCGAATAGCTCATTAGCATACACGGCCGGAGATATTGAGGGGGGCACCGCGGACAAACGGGGGCACATATAGAAAAAAGAAGAGCAGAATAAGCACCACCGGGGGCCGGTAAGTTAGGGTATATCTTTAGTTTAACATGCATTTTCAGGTAAAAGGTCCTCTTTAACAGAAAATATGAGGGTTCCCTTCTCTTCAAACATTTGATCGGCAGGGGTGCCCGAGGATAGGTCAGTATACTACTACCTACAAACACAGCAGAGTCTCTGCAGCTCAGAATGTAGTACATTTTATTTTAATATATATGACATGATTAAAAAGAGATGACAAACCCACAAGAAATAAAGGTGCGGTTCCCCTGAGGGATGGTATGACAATATATTGTACATATAATTGCCTATATCGAGGTGGCTGTAAGTATTAGAGATGAAGCTATTAGTAAAATGCATGCAGAGTTGTATTGCTATAGAGTTGGCTCATTGTTGAGGGGCATAGACATATGTATTATATTTCTACGTCTAGCTTTACAGTGTTTTTGATGTTGCAGTAGGCCAGTAAACGAGCAGACAGTCCTTTTTAAAGCGGACACCAGTGTTAACAAAGACACCAGTGCATCCACTTTCTGTAGTTCCAGATTCCCACCATTTACAGTTCCTCCCAAGATTCCCAAATGTCCTCCAGCAGAGCAGCAGCAACAAGACGAGGGAGAGAGGTCTGCAGTGTTGGGGAAACCTAGATCATCGCTTTCCCAAGCTCCTCTGGACTTGCTTTAGTTTGTCGACATCAAAGTGCTTGTCCAGGGTCTCCATTTAGTCAGTACCGCAGTGATTGGCGATTAGCAGATTACCAACCCCTGGTTTATAATGTACCAAGTATTCATGTTTTGAATCCTTTTTCTTCCAAAATAATTTTTTTTCGATCTATACTTTGACTTTGAGGGATTTTTAAGCTTCGTTATCGTTTGCTTTTATAATTTCTCCTCCTTCAGAAACTTATCATTGATGAGAAGAAATATTACTTGTTTGGGAGGAACCCAGATATGTGTGACTTCACGATCGACCATCAGTCATGTTCCAGAGTCCATTCAGCCCTAGTGTACCACAAGCATTTGAAGCGAGTCTTTCTCATAGATCTCAACAGCAGTAAGTATACCAAGTTGTCCCCCCCCCCCCCCCCTTCATGACCAAGGACTTTGGTGCCTGAATATCCATATCAGGTTGTCATCTTGTATATTGATGCCCAATACTTTATTTTAAGGGGTTTTCCCATCTCAGACAATGGGGGCATATTGCTAGCAACCAGCGGTAGGACCCGCACCTATATCGAGAACGGACCCCCAAAAGTGAAGGGGGTCGGCGGAAATAGCCGAGCGCTGGTTCGGCTATTTCCGTCCGCCCCATAGAGATGATAGGGAGCATGGGCCGCGGTACGCTCCCATTCACTTCTATGGAAGCAGAGCTTGGTGGTGGACAGACCCCTGTAAATCTGGGGTCCTCCAGCCACAGCTCTCCCCGCTCCGTTCTCGACATAGGTGCCGGTCCCAGCAGTGGGAACCGCGCCTATCAGACAATGGGGGCATATCCTAGTGCAGTGATGGGCAACGTGCGGCTCTCCAGCTGTTGCAGAACTACAACTTCCAGCATGCAAAGCCTGTCTATAGCTATCAGCCTACTGCAGGGCATGGTGGGAGTTGTAGTTTAGCAACAGCTGGAGAGCCGCACGTTGCCTATCACTGTCCTAGTGATATGCCCCCATTGTCTGAGATGGTAATACCCCTTTTAACTTACATTCTCAATGTACTACCTTAGAACACAGGTTCCCATTTTTTGTGTGTGTCTGACCTTTAGGCTAGGGCTACACGACGACATGTGTCGTGCAACATTTTGTCGCACTAATGTTGTGCAACAATTTTTATAATGATAGTCTATGGTGTCGCACTGCGAAATGCTGCGTGTCATTCAAGACGGATTTTTCTGCAACTGTTGCATCACAGTGCGACACCATAGACTATCATTATAAAAATTGTCACACTACATCAATGTTGCAGTGTAGTTGTGCCCTATGTGTCGCGCGACACGTGTCCTCGTGTAGCCCTAGTCTTATCTTTGTCAGTAGAAATCACAAAAAGTAGACTGACAAGGCGTCAGCCAAATCTCTTTAATGGCAGTGTGATATACAACAAGATTTGCCATTGAAGCGGTGGTAATATATTTACATCCTAGCTGTATGGTGTGTCAAAAATTAGTATGTGTGTGTAGAGAGATGGTGAACACAAACCGGTTAAGCTCAGATTCCGAAATTTCTGTTAATGCAGAAGAAAATTATTTTGAATTTATAATCTATCTTGGTGACTTTTCAGTAATAGATTTTTATTTTTTTTTTCTAGCCCATGGGACTTTCCTTGGCCATATCCGCTTAGAACCACACAAGCCACAACAGATCCCCATTGACTCCACGGTTTCGTTTGGTGCGTCCACTCGTATGTACACACTTCGAGAGAAACCGCAAACCCTTCCATCGGCTTTGAAAGGAGATGATAAAGCTGGAGACGATGATGAGCTGAAAGGTCTTCTGGGCCTTCCAGAGGAGGAGACAGAATTAGACGTGAGTTATTTTTATCTAAAGTAGACTTTCTGTTGCTAGTGAGAACAATTTAGTGTATTTAGACCTGTGTTCAGACTTGGCTAACATTCCACAATGATACAACATGTGACTGCAGCTGATAGTAGTAAGTCAAGGCCCTCCGGTAATTGCCACACCTTGACGTACTTTTACTTAATGGTGATCTCACAGCCCTGGAAGGTGTGACTGTGAGATCACCATGGGAGTCTGACAGTGATTAATACCTGGACTCCTGTTGTGATGGCCATTTAACCTCTTAGATGCTGACATCTAGGTGGTTAGGTAGAGAGGGTGCTCCCTCTTCCCCCTCCCCCATTGGTGTCCTACAGACCCCAAACCTGCTATAGATATTGTCATAGCTTTATGCCTGGCTAACCTCCGTCACTCCAGCTGCGGTAAAACTTTGACTTCCAAGATGTACACTTGTTTGGCTGTTCTTAGAACACCATATAAATGGATGGAGCATGCTGGGAGTCGTAGTTTCACCACAGCTGGAGTGCTGGAGGCTAGCCATCACTGCTATATGCCTATTAGGTCTTACTTTTCTAGATTGTCTGTCAGTTTATACAAGCCATCAGCAGATCACAATGTCAGGTCCACTGGTGGGACTAAAGAAATCCTAAAAGAGGACCTTGCGAAAGAGTGATCCGGCAAGCAGTTCCGTCGCCGGAACTGCCTGCCGGATCCGTCTATCTGCATGCAAACTGAAAGAATTTGAAGACAGATCCGTCTTACAAATGCATTGCAAGAATCGATCCGTGTCTCCGCTTGTCATGCGGAGAGACTGATCCGTTATACATTCTTTTCACATTTTTACCGGCCTGCGCATGCGCAGACCGGAAGGACGCATCCGGCATTTCGGTATTTTGAATGCAGCATCTGGCACTAATACATTCCAATGGGAAAAAATGCCGGGTTCGGCATTCCGGCATGTGATCTGAAATTTTGGACGGAGATAATCTCCGTCCTGAAATGTCAAAAAGACTGAACGGATGACATCCTGATGCATCCTGAACGGATTTCTCTCCATTCAGAATGCATGGGGGATGTGACTGAAGCCTTGCTGTGCCTCCCTGCAGTTTTCTCGCCCAGTATGTTAATACTGAGCATCGGTACAGGGGGGAGGAGACGCCAGGGTCCTTGCCTGTACTGGTACCCCAGAGATTGATTGAGAGTAACATGGCACCCATAAACCAGTCCAACAAAATTTTGGCTGCAAAAGCCAACATGTGATCTTTCTCTTTTGAATTCTGCAGTGTACGTCCACATTTAATGGCATTTCTGTATCCAGCAGGAGCTGCCTAACCATTTAAGGGGCATGATGTGAGTCTCAGGTGGCACAAGCCCAGCACAGCATACTGTGCACTGAAATCTGTGGAAAACTTGCAATTTTCATTTTGCAGTCACCTGCTGATTTATTTCTGCTGAATACCTTCAATGTCAAAATGCTTAGTCCACCCCTTCATAAATAACTTGAGGGCTGTAGTTTTCCAAAATGTTGCCAGTGGCCACTTATAGGGCGTTTCCACTTTACATGTACCGCAGGGTCTCTGCAAATGTGATCTAGCGCCCGAATACCTTTCCAGCAAAATCTGTTCTCCAAAACACTAGGGGCCAGATTTATCATTACTCTTGCAGTTCACTCCACTTTCAAAGAAGGCGTATGTGTATTTGAGTCAAGTCAAATTTATCATGGGCTCTTTCAGAGGTTGATAAATCTGGTGTATTTCTGGTTCCTAGTTGTATTTTGGCTTTGTCTTTGGAAAAGTCGCAATTTTAAAAAAGTGATTTTGTCAAACATAAGCATGGTCATGAGTGGAGTGAGTTTGCGCAATTTTTTGCGACTTTTTTGCGACTATTTAAAAAGTCGCAATAATAAATCTGTCTTGCAAGTGATTTACATACGACAAAACGCCCATAAACTTGGTTTTGGAGTGAGTGGCGTAAGTCTCCAAAAAGTCGCAAAAAATTGCGCAATTTGGCTTTTTGCGCAATTTTTTGCGACTTTTCAACTCCAGAAAAGTGACTTAGGCTAATGATAAATCTGGCCCTAGGTTTTGTTTACACA
The DNA here is from genome assembly GCA_033119425.1 of Bufotes viridis. Taxonomy (NCBI): domain Eukaryota; kingdom Metazoa; phylum Chordata; class Amphibia; order Anura; family Bufonidae; genus Bufotes; species Bufotes viridis. The sequence continues at coordinate 235,517,943 of CM065591.1, read as the reverse complement.
AATATGGGGGCTTTTCCAGGTTTTGGTCCGTGTTTTCACACGTGGTATTGTTTTCATTTTGAAAGACATCTTCATCACGCCTATTAAGTTGCACCTCACATTTCTACACCCCGCTCGAACCTCTGGGAACCTCTTTTTCTTCTCCCTTTCTTGTTTCTCCATTTGATATGTGATAGGTGGTTGGCGGTGAAATGGGTCTTGTGGCCTATGGTCAAGTGTTACGCCTTTTTTCCTGCCAGCTATGCGCATCGATGCCCCATGGGTAAGACTGCGTGTATATAAGATTATACATCATCCTCAAAAGCCAAATTGAGCTCCTTCCTTTTTGTGCCCATACAGTAATTTACATCCATATTTATGGCATTTCAATATCCAGTATAAAAATTTAAGAAGTGTGGTGTGAGTCTTAGGTGGCATCAGCTCGGCACAATATATTGGGCACTGAAAGCCCTATCTGTGGAAAACTTGCAATTTTTATTTTGTACAGTTAATTTCTGCTAAATATCTGTGTAGTCAAAATGCTCTCTCCACCCTGTAATACCTTGAGGGGTGGAGTTTCCAAAATGGGTTCATTTCTCAGGGATTCCATTTATTTCACCCCAGAACCTGTAAAGTTGTTAGCACAAGATTCGTAAATCACCACATTGGGAGTCAAAATGCGCATGGGGCTCTTTTATGTCCAGCTAAAAAATCAGGGCCACATGTAGGGTGTTTATAAAACCCGGAAACGCGGAATAATAAGAGGGCTTAGTTTTTACACTGACACATGCTGGGCACAACATATTGGAAATGGCAGATCTGTGGAAAAATTGATTTGCTGTGCATTAACAGCTTGCCGACCTTGAACGAGAATGCATTTCCTAAATGGCCGGTACTTAATGCCTTAGGACGATCATTTTTGTCTTAGAGTTAACCGGCTGCCCCACATGCGCTGCCGTGATCAGCAGCAGGGGCTCGGCTGATACTGACAGCTGGGCCCCTGCTGTATCTGCCAGCATCGGTGAAAATATAGATGCAGGCAGATTGGCGCTCTGTATGCCGCGGTCACGCTGACCTCGGCATACAGTGGGTTTGCGGCAACTTGTACATCCCCATCGGGTCCCTGTGCTGCACTGACTGGTACCCGATGGTTGCTATGGCAGCACAGTCATCAGGACTGCCAGCTACGGAAGCCCAGGAGATCCAGCCCCAGGGCTGGGTCTCCTAGGCAACTGTCAGCGTCTTACAGTGTAAGGCACTGACAGTTCAATAAAGCACAATACAGGTGTATTGTGCTGTATTGAAACAGGGATCAGACCCTGAAATGTTGAAGTCCTACAGTGGGACAACAAAAATAAAAAATTATACTGTAAGTGTTTTTAGCAATAAAAAAAAGTTTCTATTAAAAAAAAAAAGCCCATAAAAAGAGCCATAAAGTTGTAAAAAACAGAAAAAAAAACCCCAAAAAACACACATATTAGGTATCGCCGAGTCCGTAACAACCTTCTCTAAAAAAAACTGTCATTTTTTTTTTGTCACCTGTAATCACAAAAAGTGTAATACCAATCAATCAAAAAGTCATATGTACCCAAACATAATACCAATCAAACCGTCATCTCATCCCGCAAAAAAGAGACCCTATCTGAGGGCTCATGCACACGACCGTATGCATTTTGCAGTCCGCAAAAACGGATCCACAATAATTACGGATGACATCCGTGTGCATTCCTTATTTTGCAGAACGGAACAGTTGGCCCTTCATAGAACTGTACTATCCTTGTCCGTAATGCGGACAATAATAGGACATGTTCTATTTTTTTGCGGGACCGGAAATTCGGAAACAGAATGCACAAGGAGTAACTTCTGTTTTTTTGTGGGCCCATTAAGGTGAAGGGATACGGAAAGAAAATACGTTTGTGTGCATTAGCCTTAAGACAATCGCCCAAAGGATAAGAGGTTTGGCTTTCAGAACATGAAAAATATAAAAAAAAATAGACAAATTATGTATCGCCATGTCCGTAACAACCTGCTCTATTAAAATATCACATGATTTACCCTGTCGGGTGAAAACCGTTAAAAAAAAAAAAACGCGCCAAAAAATACTTTTTTTTTGGTCACTATACGTCACAAAAAGTCTAATGCCAAACAATCAAAAAGTAGTATGTACGCAAAAATTATACCAATCAAATCGTCGCTCATGCTGCAAAAACTGAGTCCCTACATAAGATAATCGCCCGAAAAATTAAAATCCGCATGCATCTGTTTAGAACGGAACCGTTTGTATTATCATGAACATAGGCAAAATAAATCCGTTAAAAAAGTTATGGCTCTGGGAAGGCAGGGAGCGCAAAACGAAAACTCAAAAAGTAAAAAACCTCCGGTCCTTAACCCTTTAAGGCCCGGAGGTTTTTTACTTTTTGAGTTTTCGCTTGCGCTCCCTGCCTTCCCATAGCCATAGCTTTTTTATTTTTCGGTTCACATGGCCATATGAGGGCAAGTTTTTTGCGGGACAAGTTGTACTTTCCAACGCCACCATTTAATATTGCATGTGATGTAGTGGGAAGCGGGGGAAAAAATTCCAAATAGGGTGAAATTGCAAAAAAAAAAGCAATTCCACCACAGTTTTGCGGCTTTTTAAATTCCGACATTCGATGTGCGATAAAACTGACCGGTTAATTTTACTCTACATGTCAGTACAAATCCGGCGATACCCTATATGTATAGGTTTTCTTGCGTTTTGATAGTGAAAAAAAAATTCAAAAGTGGGAAAAAAAATCAGTTTTACTTTTTTGTCACCATGTTTTGTAACTTTTTTGTAATGGGGTGAAATTGCAAAAAAAAAAAGCAATTCCACCACAGTTTTACGGGTTTTTTATTTACAACGTTCAATGTGTGATAAAACTGACTGATTACTTTCATTCTACAGGTCAGTATGAATGGCGATACCTTTAGAAGTATAGTTTAACTTGCGTTTTGATAGCGATGAAAAAAAATGTAAGTAGGGTGTAAAAATTTTTTTTTTTTGTTATTCCTCCTTGACGTGAGACGCGAGATTTCCTGTGAACGCGTTCACAGCAACGTGCGGCAGTTAAGTTATACTATGTAGATGCTAAATAAAAAGCATCAAAGATGTATATCAGACGCTGTTTTGTTAACAGCGTCTGATATAGCTGCTACCTGGTCCTCTGGTGGTCCCATTTACTTGGATCGACCACCAGAGGACACAGGCAGCCCTGTGAGAAGCACCACCCTACACTTCAACCCCCCGTCACTTATTAACCCCTGATCACCCCAAATAGACTCCCTGATCACCCTCCCTGGCATTGATCACCCCCCGGTAAGGCTCCATTCAGATGTCCATATGTGTTTTGCGGATCCGCAAAACACGGACACCGGCAATGTGCTTTCCGCATTTTGCGCATCCGCACATTGTCAAAACTATATAGAAAATGCCTTTTCTTGTCCGCAATTGCGAACAAGAATAGGACATGTTCTATAATTTTGCGGAACGGAAGTGCGGATCCGCAATTCCGGATCTGAGCGGGACAAAGTCTGTCCCCATAGAAATGAATGGGTCCGCAATTCCGTTCCGCAAAATGCGGAACAGAATTGCGGACGTGTGAATGGGGCCTAAGGGTCCCTTATCACCGCCAGTTAGTTACCTACTTGTTAGGTAGTTAGCGCCCACCGCACCGCAGTCACTGATTAGTCGCTGATTAGCGTCATCGCTGTCGCTAATCAGCACTAGTACTATATAGTATCTGTAAGTGATCAAGACTGTTTGCAATCAGATCTATATCAGTACATTACGGTCACCTTAGGCTCTACAAAAAACGCAGTGTTCGCCCGATCAGGCCTGATCTTGTGCCCACACTTGCGTTCAGTCCGCCCCACCGTCAGAATTTTTTTTTTCTGATCACTGCAAAAACACAAAAATCGCAGCGGCGCTCTAAAGATCACTTTTGAAATTTTTGGATCTTTATTAGCGATCGCAGCTTTTTTTTTTGCACATTTTTTGGCAGAGATTTTTTTCATCCACATTGATCGATGCAAATGAAAAAATCTGTGCCGTTCATTTTTTTTTTTTTTCCAGCCCAGAGGCTGAACCGAAAAAAAAAATCTCATTACCCGTATGCTCAATATAGGGAGAATCGCAGAAACTCCCAATGCTGGCCATACGTGTAATGACTGCGGAGACCCTCAAATGCCAGGGCAGTACAAAAACCTCACATGTGACCCCATTTTAGAAAGAAGACACCCCAAGGTATTCCGTGAGGGGCATGGCGAGTTCATAGATTATTTATTTATTTATTTATTTATTTATTTTGGCACAAGTTAGCGGAAATAGTTTTTTTTTTTTTTTGTTTGTTTTTTTCTTACAAAGTCCACTAACTTGTGACAAACTATTCCACTAACTTGTGACAAAAAATAAAATTTTACATGAACTTACCACACTCCTCACGGTAGGGGTGGGACGATATGGCGATATAGACGATATGCGATATGAATTTGTGCCACAATATCGATTTCGTCTATATCGCCATATCGCGGTAGAACATGGTATGCGCTGCTCTCGGCGCATACCATGTTCTCCTGTGCCGGCACAGTGGAGAAGGAGGGAGTCCCTCCCTCCCCACTGAGAGCCACCAATGAGAGAGGAGGAGGGGAGGGACTGTAGTCACTGCTACCAATGAGAGCGGAGGAGGGGAGGGACTGTGGCCACTGCCACCAATGACAGCGGGGCAGTGCAGAACGTCACAGGCAAGGGAGAAGGAACGCCCAGCGAGAGAAGCTGATGTCTCCTCCCTGGTGTTCCCACCATGTGACGGGGGCCAGAGTGGGCGAACGGAGCCCCGCACAGACATAATAGTAAGTGCCCCCTATGTGCTGCTACCTAATGAAATGTCCTATAGGCCTGTATGTGGCGGCCATATCCCATACCCGGCTTCTATGACTGCCTGCTGCGATCCGCCGCAATTAACCCCTAATGCGTGAGAAGTAGTTTGGAATCCAAATGCGTAAAAATGCCCTTGAAAATTTAAGGCCCCTTTCACATGGGCGAGTTTTCCACGCGGGTGCAATGCGTGAGGAGGACGCATTGCACCCGCACTGAATCCGGACCCATTCATTTCTATGGGGCTGTGCACATGAGCGGTGATTTTCACGCATCACTTTTGCGGTGTGTGAAAATCGCAGCATGCTCTATATTTTGCGTTTTTCACGCAACGCAGGCCCCATAGAAGTGAATGGGGCTGCGGGAAAATCACAAGCATCCGCAAGCAAATGCGGATGCAGTGCGATTTTCCAGCATGGTTGCTTAGCAACGGGACCAGATCTTTATTATTTTCCCTTATAACATGGTTATAAGGGAAAATAATAGCATTCTTAATAAAGAATGCTTAGTAAAATGAAGAGGAAGGGGTTAAAAATAATAAAAGTTAACTTACCTTTAGCCACTTGATCGCTTAGTTGGCGATCTCTTTTCTCTCTTTAAGCTTCAGCTACCAGCTAAAGGACCTGTGATGACGTCACATTACATGGTCCATCTTACCATGGTGATGGACCATGTGATGTGACGTCATCACAGGTCCTTTAGTTAGCTGAAGCTTGAAGAGAGAAGACAGATCGCAACTACGCGATCAAGTGGCTAAGGTAAGTTAAGTTTTATTATTTTTAACCCCTTCCTCTTTATTTCACTATTTATTCTTTATTAAGAATGCTATTATTTTCCCTTATAACCATGTTATAAGGGAAAATAATAAATTCTCCAGAATACTCAACCTGAAACCAGACTTCAGTGATGAAGTCCGGCTTCGGGTCTGGGTACCAAACATGGCGATTTTTCACAACGTGCGTGCAAAACGCATTACAAACGTTTGCACACGCACGGAAAAATCGCGCATATTCCCGCAACGCACCCGCATCCTATCCTATCGTGTGAAAGAGGCCTAAAGGTACTTATTGGAATTAGGGCCCCTTTGCGCATCTTGGCTGTAAAAAAGTGTCACTCATGTGGTATCGCCGTACTCAGGAGAAGTAGGGCAATGTGTTTTGGGGTGTATTTTTACATATACCCATGCTGGGTGAGAGAAATATCTCTGTAAATGACAACTTTTTCAATTTTTTTATACAAAGTTGTTAGTTTACAGAGATATTTCTCACCCAGCATGAGTATATGTAAAAATACACCCCAAAACACATTGCCCTACTTCTCCTGAGTACGGTTATACCACATGTGTGCCACTTTTTTGCAGCCTAGGTGCATAAAGGGGCCCAAATTCCAACGAGTACCTTTAGGTTTTACAGGGCTGCTCACAATTTAGCCCCGCCCAAAATGCCAGAACAGTAAACACACCCCACAAATGACCCCATTTCGGAAAGTAGACACCCGAAGGTATTCACTGAGGGGCATAGTGAGTCCGTGGCAGATTATTTTTTTTTTTTGCCAGAAGTTACCAGAAATGAAAGCTTTATTATTTTTTCCTCAGTGTCATTTTCCGCTAACTTGTGAAAAAAAAATTAAATCCTACATGAACTCACCATGCCCCTCCACGAATACTTTGGGGTGTCATCTTTCTAAAATCGTGTCATTTGGTTGGTATTTATACTATCCTGACATTCTAGCACCTGAAGAAACATGACAGGTGCTCAGAAAGTCAGAGCTGCTTCAAAATGCCGAAATTCACTTTTTTGTACTATAGATTGTAAACGCTATAACCTTTGTGCAAACCCATAAATATACACTTAAGTGTTTTTTTTTTTTTTTTTTTTATCAAAGACATGTAGAACAATAAATTCTGACAAACTTGTGAAGAAATGTAATTATATTTGAACAATTTTACCAGAAAAAGTTCAAATACACTTTTTTGAGAAAATTGCGGTCTTTTTTGATTAATATCAGAAAAATGAAAAATCCCAGCAGCAATCAAATGCCACCAAAATTAAAGCTCTATTAGTGAGAAGAAAAGGAGGTAAAATTCATTTGGGTGGTAAGTTGTATGACGGAGCAATAAACGGTGAAAGTAGTGTAGTGCGGAATTGTAAAAAGTGGCCTGGTCAGTAAGGGTGTTTAAGCTAGGGGGACCGAAGGGGTTAATTTTGGGAAAAGGGTGATTTGAATTTTTTTTATTATTATTTATTTTAAACTTTTTTACACTTTTTTTATAGTTCCCATGGGGAACTATAACATGCAATCATCTGATTGCTATTATCATAGACTCCAATGCACTTGCATTGAAATCTATGATGATTTTACTAGTTTCCTATGGAGCCCTATTACAGGCAAGAGCTCAGTAGGAAATACTATGCATGCAGCAGACTATGACAGGGGCTGCTGCATACAAGCTCCGGCTCCTCCGATCACCACACAGTGGAGCCGGAGTATCACTGGAAGCGCGCGCTTCCGGTGTTTTACACGCTCTGATGCCGTGGTCAGGATTGACCACGGCATCTGAGGGCTTAAATGTCCGCAATCGGCATTACTGTCGGTTGCAGACATGAGCCACGGGTGTCTGCTATAAGAAGCAGGCGGCCACCCGCGGCTATGGCTCCCGCAGAGGCGCCATCTTTAAAGGTGGTAAAGGTTTTGGCCACTTTCTGGTTGCTGTTGATCAATACACTGGTAAGATGATTATATGGCACTTACTAGTATAGTCTTTGTTGAAAGTCTGTGCCATATTCTATGTTTAATAAGGTATGCCCCTTTGTTTGCCAAGTATTCTGTGCTGCCCACACAGAGGTCTTATTCATAAAATGGCTGCTGATGGAGGGTCATGTGATCCAGCAACTAACATCCATGTGATGTCTCCTCTGTTCAAATACAGTGCGCCTGCCATCTGCTCTTGAAATGGTAAGAACGTATTGCAAGTGCAGTGTGTTTGACTAGAGAAAACACCACATGGAGTTTATTCTCCATCAGCCGCCATCTTATGGACAGGACCTCTGTGTTACCAGCACAAATGATTTATCTAGCAAGGGGACATGGCTTATGAAACATAGCAAACGGCACAGACTATCAACAATGGCTATATTACTATTGCTATATAGCAGTGGTGGCAAACCTATGGCATTGGTGATAGTGGCGGCACTCAGAGCCCTCTCTGTGGGCACCCGCACCCTGGAAAGTCTGTGGTGTACCAATATGCCTTAGACTATGGCAGGGCGCACTATGAACAGCACATTGTATGCAGGCAGGCTATTATAGATAAAGTATAAAGTACATGGTAGATATAGAGTTGTTTCGGTATCGATGCCATAAAAAAGTATTGCGATACTCGATACCATTCGATACCACGCGAAAATAAAATAAAACACAAAAAAGCCTAAACATTTGTTGAATTAAACGGAAATACTTGCACCAGATATCAGATTGTCAGAGTTCCATATTGAATTTGACAATGTAACAAGGCTAATGGGGAGCCTTCGCCTCTCCTGTCCTGACTCCTTTTTAGGCAAATAATTCTGGAGCACTTATTCAATGTTTTAATAACGCAACTTCGTGCTATTCCTCTATTATTACAGCTAGAAGTTTCTATTGAAGCTTGGTAAGAATTGAGCACGTGTCCCTCCACAGCCTTCCACTCTGACTGGTACAGTAACTGCACGCTGCAGCCAGAGGCAGAGAATGGAAGTTTGCCGCACTGCAGCCGGACCTCATTGTGTAAATGGGTCTGGAGCGGACTTCTGGAAGCACAGTGGGCTAACGTCGGCAGCAGTAGCACCGATCTGGCAGGCTGTTCACCCACCAGAAAAGGCTACTGCAAGTGTAAATGTGAAATATAATAAAAGAGGGGCACTCGGTTCTTAGAATTACATTTACTCTATTGGACTTGTAACAATGAAACTAAACCACTGGGTGGTGCTGGCGCAGCCATTCGTTAACAGGAGATTTGAGCAGTGATGATGAAACAGTCCACTAGGTGGCGGCATGGCACCCGTGTAGCTGCTTTTCAACAGTCGGCAGGCTGAAGAGGTTTCCCCCTCAGGTATTAATAACCATTTGCACAATGCTGGAAACACGTAGTCTCCTCTGGGCAGTGGGCACAATATCTCCCCTGAAATACATAGCAGCATAATATCTGTTGGGGAAGTTTCCCTGCATCATGTTTAAACCATAGCAGTGGCAAGATTGGGGTTAATGAGTCACATTAACCCCAATCTTGCTGGCTGCCTGTTACAAATGGATTTTTCCTGCCTTTATTTTGAGGCAGGCTTATCACTGTACTGCAGTCATGTGTAGTGTGGGACGGGTACCTTCTATGCTGGTGCTGACATGAGCTGAGCTGCACAGTGCACACTAGGACGTCTCAGGAGGTGGAGGATTCTTCGCTGATGCCGTTTGCTGAGCTCAACTTTGTGACTCAGCCGGCGCAGCGTGACTTTATTACCTCCCCTCCATCCTCCTGCTTTCATTAATGGGAGCGCGTTGATTGGGGCGTCAGAGCCCGCACACTTCATTGGTGACATACAGCGGCGCGTCACAGGAGGGAGGGATTACCTCCATCAATCCCTCCCTCCTCCTCCTGTCTGCCGAGCACGGCACCCGCGGCCATGTTGACATGATACCGAGTCCAGTACCAAAAATGTGAACATGATGATACCAAATCGATACTGACGTAAAAGCCATGTTCGATACCTGAAACAACCCTAGGTAGATATGCTATATTGGACACTAGTATTCAGGGTAAATTACCGTGTTGGCACTTTGTGATAAATAAGTGGGTTTTGGGTTACAGTTTGGGCACTTGGTCTGTAAAAGGTTCATCATCACTGCTATATAGTCATCTTACATACACATTAGTCACAAGTAGCCAGGAAGTGGTTAACCCCTTTTGCTTACCACACCTCTTGGCAAATTCTGTGAGAAGTGTGTTTTTTTAAATGGGGTCACTTCTTCTGTTTTTATTTAACCTTAGAGTATCTGCAGTTGTCGGCCAGTGCTGTATAAATCATCAGACTAGGTCTCAAATGCACATGAGTGCTCTCTCTCTTTCAAACCCTGCGGTGAGCCCAAACAGTTTATGACCACATAAGGGGTATTATTGAACTTGGGGTGTTTTTTTTTTTTTTTCTTTTCTCCTACTGGCACGGCATTGCAGTAGCTCATGCGCTGGCTAACGGCGTTAGCCAGCGCGTCAACCGGCGCATGAGCTACTTCGATGCCGTGCCAGCAATGGGCATCGTAGTGCGCATGCCACAGCCAACAAAGTCATCGTGCAGGCGCGGGATCAGGCTGGGAGGGAGTGCAAACAGATGGGCGGGCAGAGGAGGCGGCTGGGCAGGGAGAAGAGCCAAAGAGGCAGAGCTGCCTGGGCACCAACATGGTGGACGCCGCCCCTGGGCACTTGCGGGACCTCATTTACATAATCATCAAAGTTAATTTTTGGCCGTTTTAAAGGTCCACTAAAGCAGATAAAGGTACCGTTTTTATCATCTGGGTTACGGCTACAGCGCTATGGGAACTGTTAAAAAGGGGTACTGTATATGTGCTGACAGACTCCCTTTAAGCTACATTGTATTGGAAGAAATTAAATGTTTCATTTTCTCAGCCAAGCGCTTCTAAATTCTATGAAATGGCTGTTGGTGCTCACTACACCCCTTGAAAATTCCTTGGAGGCGGTAGTATCCAAAACGGGGCCACTTTCGGGGTGTTTTTACTGTACCGGTACCCCATGGTATGTTCAAATGCTACATAGTGTCCAAAAACCATTACAGCAAAATCTACCCTCCAAAATCGTTTCCCTTGTGAACCATGACATTGGAGCTGGGCGACTGACAAAAATGAAAATCATGATTAATGGAACATGTAGCCTCGATTTCGATTATTTGGGGTGTGGCTTGACTCGGGGCGAGGCTTAGCACTGGGTGTTATACGACACCAATAGTTTGAATGTATGTGTGTACTTTTATGACTTTACAATATTTAAACCCTTAGTGACCAACCAGCCTGTTTTGGGCCTTACTGACCAAGTGTTTTATTTCTTTTTCATAGTCATCTTCCAAAAGCTATAACTTTTTTATTTTTCCGTCTATGTAGTTGTATGAGGGCTTTTTTTGCGGGACAAGTTGTAGTTTTTAATGGTGCCATTTTGGGGTGCACATAACTTTTTTATTAACTTTTAATAACTCTGGTGGGGATATGAGGAAAAAACATCAATGCTGCCACTGAGTTTTAAGGCAAATTTTGCAGCGTTCATACTTTGGCAAATTTTTCCTTTTATGAAGTTGTTTGAGAGCTTTATTTTTGCGGGACGACTTGTAGTTTTTCATTGGTATCATTTTGGGGTAAATAATACTTTTTGATCACTTAAGTTTTTTTCAGTGGCGACTAAGAATAAATGAGCATATCTGTTTTTTTTTTGTTTTTTTACGTCGTTCACCGTAGGGAATAATTTACATGATATTTGCGTTGTGCGTGTCGTACGGTACACAAATACCAAACGTGGGGGGAGATTTTATTTTTGCAATTCTTTTTCATTGAAAAGCGTAGTTTCAATTAAAGTGTGTTTTTATTGAATTTTTTTATTTAACCCTGAGATTTTCCTTATTTTGCACTTTCCGTTTTTCACTCCCCGCCTTTCCATAGTCCTAACTTTTTATTTTTCCATTCACATAGCCTTATGACAACTTATTTTTTGCGGGGCAAGTTGTACTTTCTAATGGCACCATTTACGGTTGCACACCAGGTAGTAGGAAGCAGGAAAAAAAACTGCAATTCTGATAGTTTTTTTTTTTTTTTTTCTTTTACACTGTACACTATGCGGTAAAATTGGACCTGTTATCTTCATTCTCCAGATCAGTACGATTACAGCGATACCACAGTTGTATAATTTTTCTTGCGTTTTTAATACTGAAAATAAAAATAAAAACCTTTGAGTAAAACAAATGTAAAATTGTATAACCATATTCTGACCCCTATAACTTTTTTGTGAGATAAAGATAAAGTTGTCGCTGTGATTTTATAGTAAAAAGGTCACAGAGAGGCACGGAGCATTATCAATCATGTTACTGCTCCGTGTCTCTGCTGTCCAGAGCGCGCCTTGGCACTCTTTCACGCAGCAGATTCCATGCATGGCATCCACTCGTGTGAAAGAGCCCTATCCCTTGCTTAGTTACTGGAAAAAATGGGTTAAAATGAAAAATCTGCCAAAAAAGTGAAATTCTGAAATTTAATGTGGTTATCACCACATAAAGTGACACTGGTCAGATTTGCCAAAAATGGCCGGGTCCTTAAGGTGAAATAAGGCTGGGTCCTTAAGGTGAAATAAGGCTGGGTCCTTAAGGGGTTAAGGTGAAAAATGGCCCGGGCCTGAAGGGGTTAAATTAGATTTCGGTAACAGGTGAAAAACACTTACCAATTGCAACTCTCACCCCCCATGATCAGCTGTTCTGGGGTGTTAACAGTGGACAGAAGGCTCAATCCGCCAGCACATCCACTACACGGTGGACAGAACCTTCTGCTTCTGGCTCCGCCCACTGTATAGTAAAGTAATTTGTAATGGACCAATCATTTCAACGTGAAAAGTCATTTATATTATATGGACAGGTTTGAAATGGGCTGTGATTTTCAAACTATTTTTTTCTTTTCCAGAATCTTACGGAGTTCAACACTGCTCACAATAAGAGAATATCCACGTTAACCATAGAAGAGGGCAACTTGGACATCCAGAGATCTAGGAGGAAGAAGAGGAATTACAGAGTCGCCTTTAGTGAAGATGATGAAATTATTAATCCAGGTGAAGAAATGCATAACAGTTGTTATGGACATTACAAGGGACACATTAGGGCCATGAATATCATTTGACAGCTTATTGACATGCCACAACACTTTATGTCCTGCTGTTATATTATTTGAATTGACACTTTCATACCTGAAGCCAGTAACAGTGAGGTTTTATGATATGGAGAGCATCCGGGGTCTTTTACTGATCTGTGTGTAAGGCTGCATTCACACGTCCGTGGAACACAAACCGTGTGATACCGGACTGGCACCCTGCTTAGAGCAGGAGCGCACGGCGTCATTCGTTGCTATGATGCCGTGCGCTTCCTGCTGCCGCCGCTGCACTGTAGTACACTCCTATGATATATACGAGTGTATTACTGTACTGTGGCAGCAGGAATCGCACGGCGTCATAGGGACCAATGACGCCGTGCGCTCCTTCTCTAAGCAGGGTGCCAGTCCGGTATCACACGGTTTGTGTTCCACGGACGTATGAATGCAGCCTAATGCAGTTTTGCCTCACATATTCGACACCCTAATTTAACTGTGTTCCGCTATAAGGATGATGTATATGTAAATCACACATAACTTTTTTTATGTTTTTTTCTAACAGAGGATGTAGACCCTTCAGTTGGTCGTTTCAGGAATATGGTGCAGACAGCGGTAGTTCCAGTGAAGGTAAATTACATTTCCTTGCCAGAGTTAGTGCTTTCTATTCTGACTTGTTTTTCCATACAAATCTGTATTTCTATTGCCACAGAAAAAGAAGACTGAAACGTCTGGATCTCTCAGCTTAGAAGACTCCGTGGGACATCGTGTGCAGAACTTCCCGTTTTCTGGAGGCTTGTATGGAGGTCTCCCTCCCACTCATGCGGAGTCAGGAGCACAGACAGCCGGTGGGCATGGTACAGCTCTGATGGGTGGCATGCCTTTCCCTAACTTGGCTCCAGAAGTGGATATTGCACCAACCACACCCACAGCTGCCCCCATGATTGCTGCCCCTACATCATCCAGCTTCACTGCAGATACTGTTAATGAGCCCAAGAAAAAGAAATATGCAAAGGAAGCATGGCCTGGGAAAAAGCCTACACCCCTTATTTAAAAGACAAATAGAAACTGTTATCTAAGGGGGCATACACATGTTGAGGAGGCATTTTTCCACTTATTCCAGAAACTGTGGCTTTCACGATGGCGGCCTCACTGCTGCATTGTGGGCTATGAAATAAAAAAAGAACTTGACCTACTAGATGAATTTTTTTTTTTTAAATGCAGATATTGCTTTATATAAAAGCTCAGTATATCCTGGTTCCCTAGTGCATGCACTAGGGAATGCAGGGAACTTTTTACACTGCTAAGGAGCACTTCACTCTGCAGCCACCTGGAGTCCATAAATAAGAAGACCGGACAGAGTACACCCTTTCACCACAGAGAAACATGTCTTCTCCTATCAGGACAATAGGATATACCCCCACATGCATATGTACAGCTATGAGTTTTGTATATGTAAGTGGTTTTAATGATCTGTAAGATTAGATATACTTTTAATCTATTTTAGCTGTCTCTTATTCTAATGTTTGTATAGCAACCTAAAGAAAATGTGTTACAAGATGGCACCTACTCCTTTTTGAGATGAAATGTTTGGGACTTCATCCTCCACACTAAAGATTTGTTGGAGGTGGAGGATTATATAGGGCATTGTAGGTTATTCTTTTATCTGAAAATCTAGAGGTAGAGGTTTTCTTAGTTGTGTTTTTATTTTCCTTTTCCACTGAACCCCCCCCCAGAAAAATGCATTTGATTCCAAAAATGAATCCAGAATATAGAGGTGTAAGACCCAATAGCACGTGTAAGAGGAGCCTGTCGGGCTTACTGGTAAGTCTGCACTGCTGTACTTGCTGTCACAAATACTGGAACACTCTACAAACCCCGTTATAATTAAAGGGAATCGGTCAGCTCCAAAACGCCCCCAAACTAGAGTAACAGTCTATAGTGTCATTGATATCATCATACTTGCATTCTGACGCTGTGCTACTACAGAACAGCAGTAAAATACATTGAGAATACTCCTCTCCACCATGTGCGTGAGCTCGAGAGTCCTGTCAATGCATTTTACTGCTGGTTTGCAATTGAGTATGAAGATAAATATTACATAAAAACTCAGCGTCATTGGCATTTTATACCACTTGGGGTGCATTTACACCAACAGTATATCTGACCAATTTCTGTCCAATCAGACCAATAGTTGATGTATATAACAAGATCTGTGTGTGTAACTGGCCATCTAACCAATGATTGGTCTGAAAATCTGTCAGATAATCTGTTGGTGTGAATGCACCTTTATTCTAGTTTAGAAGGTATTGTGGAGATGACAGATTCCCATTAAGAGCCCATCAGGCTTCAAAGGTACCTGAAGGACTGATAGAAGTGTGAACAGGAAGTCTGTCCTTTTGCTTTAAGGGCCCTTAACACGGGCTAATTCTCTGCCAGATGATCGCTAACAAGCGTTCATAGGAAAGAGCTCGTTAGCAATTATCTGGTGGTGTAAGAGCGCCACCCATTACCCGATGAACAAGCAAACTGCTTGTTCATTGGGCAATCGCATCATCCGTGTGGTCACAGCATCTACTGCCGTCAAACAAGTCTGTATGGGGACATGCGATGGCATTAGCAATCACTCCTCCCCATACTGTGGAGGAGATCGCTGCATGTAATAGCAATGATGAGCAGGCGCTTGTCGGGAAGGAACGCTTCCTCCCTGACAATTGCCTGCAAAATTGGCACCTGTAAAGGGGCCTCCATCTAAGATTTCTCCCACTTGGACTAAATCTACTTTTAAAATTTCTGCATTAGCAAATCATGAAATGTTCGTTTTCTGACAATTGGCTATGGTCTGTGGATATTGTCTTATTTCCATGCAGGATTACCACAGGGGGAGAGCATTACACAGTGCTCTTTCAAATCGGTGGGTTTTCTGTGTAATAGAGGACAGGACAGGTCATCCAAAACAAGAGGTACTCTGTAACCGTTCTCCAGTCCAGATATTAATATGCCAATGCTTGGACTGGAGGAAAATGTGTGTATGTAGGGCAGTGAAAACAGGGTGGTTATTAACGGTACACACTCAGATTGGATTACTGTTACTAGTGGGGTACCTCAGGGGTCAGTATTAGGCCCTACTCTCTTACTCTAATGTATTTATTAATGATCTTGTAGAAGAAATACAGAGTAAAATATCCATTCTACACTGTAAAGTAATTAAAGGAATCTGCCACCAGGAAAAATGTTAAACCAGACACAATGCCTTGAAGAGCGAGCTTGGATGAATGTAAAATCTTTCTTTAGTTTTATTCTGGAGAAACAGTACTTTTAATCCATATGCAAATAGGCAGTTAAGTGCACGAAGGGTGTGTCCAAGCCAGTCTGTGCACCTTGAAAGGTTATCAAAATTAGGGTATTTAGTTTAGAAAAAAAAGATTGCAGAGGGGTGAGTTAATAACTATGTTTAAAAATATAAATGGTTTGTACAGAGATCTCTCCCATCATCTATTTATCCCCAGGACTGTGACGAGGGGACATCCTCTGCGTCTGGAGGAAAGAAGGTTTGTATACAAGCATAGAAAAGGATTCTTCACTGTAAGAGCAGTGAGACTATGGAACTCTCTGCCTGAGGAGGTGGTGATGGTGAACTCACTAAGGATGCTTTCACACTTGCGTTTGGAAGATCCGGCATAGAGTTCTGTCGCCTGGGTTCTATGCTGGAAGAAACTTGAACTTTTAATGGAGTTCAAAACGGATCCGTTTTGGCAATGTTAAAAAATAGTTAGTTAATACAAGCAGATCCGTTCAAACGGATGCATGCGGTTGTATTATCTGTAACTGAAGCGTTTCTTTCCGGCATAGAGCCCCGACGATGGAACTCTATGCCGGAAAACAAAAACACAAGTGTGAAAGTACCCTAAAAGAGTTTGAGGTGCTTGGATGTTTTACTTGAGTATAATATTACAAGTTATTGTTTTCCCTTAAGATAAGGAAGCTTTGATTTCTAACGTTAATCTGTTTTCACTTGGTCCTAGCAGCAGCACAATAATGGGGTGTTTATGCCCCTGTGTACTAGTCGGACAGATGGAATTTTTAAATGATCACTAATTAAAGGTGGATCCATGAGCCTATATAACAGGGATCATCAACCTTCGGCACTCCAGCTGTTGTGAAACTACAATTCCCAGCATGCTTCATTCATTTCTGTGAGAGATCTGAGAAGAGCAGAGGAAGTATGCATGCTGGGAGTTGTAGTTTCACAATAGCTACAGTGCTGGATGTTGCCTACCCCATCTATATAAGGATATCAAGGTCTTCCCACCCTGTGTTTATTATAAAGAAGTAACATACTTAGGGCAGTAAGCTTATGCTGCTGTTAAGACTAAGGTTACTTTCACACTAGCGTTTTGGATTCCGTTTGTGAGATCCGTTTCAGGGCTCTCACAAACGGTCCAAAACGGATCAGTTAAGCCCCAATGCATTCTGAATAGATAAGGATCCGTTCAGAATGCATCAGTTAGTCTCCGTTCAGCCTCTATTCCGTTTTGGAGGCGGACACCAAAACGCAGCATGCAGCATTTTGGTGTCCATCTGAAGAGGCGGAGTCTAACTGATCTTTTTTTTTTTTTTTTTTTTTTTCTCAATGTAAGTCAATGGGGACGGATCCGTTTTCAATGACACAATATGGTGCATTTGAAAACGGATCCGTTCCTCATTGACTTTCAATGTAATTCAAAACGGATCCGTTTTGGACTTTGTCATTTTTCTTTAAACCTAATGCAAACGGATCCGTTCTGAACGGATACAAACGTTTGCATTATAGGTGCGGATCCGTCTGTGCAAATAAACAGACGGATCCGCACCAACGCAAGTGTGAAAGTACCCTAAGACAAAACAGTTTAACCTTAGAAATCGACTCTTCCCATATGTTCTAACCAGCAGCACAATTATGTGGATTTAAAGAGAACCCTAAAATCGACTGCCTAAGAGCCATCTTCTCTGACAACTGGAAATTCAGCAGACAGTGCGAGCTCCAAGCAGCATGCAAATCTGATCCATCAAGATCAGACTTTAATCAGCCAAAGAGTTGGACACTGCTCTAGCATAGGGGCTCTAACAAAATTAGATTGATCAGACTTCTAAAATAAGTAAGCCTGACAAGCAACAGCATTGCCATCCATTCCCATTATAGGGTTTCTGTCATCAGGTTTACACATTATAAGCTGTCTGACATTAGCTATGTGCTAATGTCAGAGCAGCTTGATAATGTGTTTTTTATGTAAATCCGAGTTATATTTATGCTAAAAAAACGTATTTTTATAATATGTAAATTAGCCTCTAGGAGCAGGGGGTCGTTGCCCTGCTCCTAGAGGCTCCGTGCGCCAACCTGCTGCCACGCCCCTTCTTTCCTTGATTGACAGTGCCGTGCAGCAATCCTCTGCTGCCTCCGGCACGGTCTCCTTGCGAAATCCCGTGCCTGCGCCGCCGCTCTGTATTCGGCGCTGGCGTGGTGAGCTGAGGACAGCAGGCACCAGCGTCCTCTGCTTACCGCGCCTGCGCCACAGGCGCGGGATTTCGCAAGGAGACAGTGCCGGAGGCAGCAGAGGATCGCTGCCCGGCACTGTCAATCAAGGAAAGAAGGGGCGTGGCAGCAGGTTGCAGACGCGAGCCTCTAGGAGCAGGGCAACGACCCCCTGCTCCTAGAGGCTAATTTACATATTATAAAAATGTTTTTTTAGCATAAATATAACTCGGATTTACATAAAAAACACATTATCAAGCTGCTCTGACATTAGCACATAGCTAATGTCAGACAGCTTATAATGTGTAAACCTGATGACAGAAACCCTTTAACTATAAGGCTATGTTCACACGACGACAATTGTCGAGCGACAATTTGGGAAACACTACACTGCAACATTTGTAGCGCGACATTGATGTCACATTAATGTCGCGCGACAATTTTTATAATGGGAGTCTATGGAGGTGTCGCACGTGCAACATGCAACATGTTGTGACTGCGACACAACAGTCGCAAAAAATCCATCCCGGATGGATTTTTTCCAACTCTCGTGTCGCAGTCGCAGCATGTCGCACTGCGACACCATAGACTCCCATTATAAAAATTGTCGCGCGACAATAGTGCGACTTTTTGTCGTCGTGTGAACGTAGCCTAATGGGGACCGGCAGAGAACCAGCTCCAACTTGGCAAATATGCGGATAATTGGCCGGATGAAAACTGCTGCCTTAATGGGGCTGGAGGGCAATATCTTCTGGTAGTGCTAGAATACAGATCCAGCAGGCAACAGGCCGTGTATAAGTGCTAGTATAAAACTAGCCTTAGCATAACAAGGCAGCAACACTAGCCACTGAGCTGACTAATTACTGCCATCAATTTTTTGGAATTAAAATTTGCAATTACATTAGAAAGACCCTTACAGGAAGGAATCTGAAATACAGATCTCCGTATGACAAGGCTAGGATCTCTCCCTCTCATGGCCAGGAGGAAATAACTTTTTAAGGTTAGGTGTTTATGTGGGACCTTTTCCAGAGGTTGAAAGGTAGATGAGCTTAAACCTTTTAGGACTATGGCAAAGTCCCATTTTGATACAGTTCTGAAGGATAGACATTGCCAAAATTTATACTTATGTTGATACACTCAGGCCCTTTCCAAATCCTTCCTGCAGGAAGTCTACGAGGCTGATAATCTGTGGTTTGGAACTATCCACTTCTTGAGTAGAATTCAAGCTAAATAGATTCACTAAACCCTTGTGTAAGCCTTTTTGGTGGATTGAGACCTGACTGTGACAAGGTCTTCATGACTGTCCATGAGGCCTCTAGGTTGTAATAGAGCAGGCATGCTCAACCTCCAGCTGTTGCAAAACTACAACTCCCAGCATGCCTGAACAGCCTACAGCTATCACCCTACAGTAGGGCATTGTGGGAGTTGTAGTTTTACAACAGCTGGAGGGCCGCAGGTTGAGGATGTCTTCAGTTCTTGGCAGAGTTCAGTGCTCTATGATCTGCACTGGGAAAGTCTCCAGCTACACCCTTCATTCATCTGAATTATTTGGAAAAATGTGACAATTTGGTGACTAGGTCTTTGTGACTGCTTCAAAGAGGCTTTTATATAATAATAGAGGCTGGTCAGACTATACCTCTTTAGGGCTTGCCAGAGTTTAGTGTCCTAGACACACACAATCTGCACTAGGGAAGCCTCCAGGTGTACACCCTTGGCTCATCTGAATGGGTTAGGGAACATGAGCATTTTGAGGAAAAAAAAAATAAATGTGTGGTAATCAAGGCCATAGACATGGCTGACAAAAAAAAATCTGTTGGGAGCTAGTATTACAGCTAACAAACACTACTCATAAAAAAGTTAGGGATATTTGGCTTGTGAGTAAAATTTCAGGATTAACCTAAAATGCACTCTAACTTTTACAGGTGAACGTAATGTGACCTTCTCTTAACTTGAATGCACATGTCCAACTGTTCTATGTTTCAGTACTTGTTGCATAGCTTACTGTTCTCTAACAAGGAGCTTAAAGGGAACCTGTCATCAACTTTATGCTGCCCATACTAACGGCAGAATAAAGTAGTCAGGTAAGTTGATTTCAGAGGTCTGTCATTTAAAAGTGGTTGCTAAGAACCAACATCACAATCTTTGCAGACTGGGCCTAGAAAAGAGTCTGCCACCTGGGAAGAGTCATGGTTATTCATAAAGCCCTGCCCCCCTGCTGATTGACAGTCTTCTACCTAGTTTTCTCGCTTTTTCTCTAGGAGAGAACTGCCAATCATCATCATCTGATGGGTGGGAGTGCAGGAGCTTATGAATAACCATGACTAGTAGATTTGACTCTTTTCATGGCCTGTGCTGCAATGAGTATTATGCTGGTTCTCAGCATTTTAGTTCATGAGTGACACACTGCTGAAATCAGCATTTCTGTCACTATTTTATGCTGCCCTCAGTGAGGTCAGCATAAAGTTGATCACAGGTTCCCTTTAACGGCAAAATTCGCAACAGGTGTTTGAGCCATGAATCACCCAGTAAATTTCCTGGTTTAATTATAATTGGTATTTAAACAGTCCTCCTCATCATGCTGCTCACAATTTGACATCATGAGACCAAGACGACACCTAACAATTTATTATCAGTACCTCGCCATTGTGAGGCTTCAAGCAGGATGTTCCTAGAAGTGGCCATTGAGCTTAGAGTGTCATCAACAGGTTGCTACAGAGACTACAAGAGTCACAAAAAGGCATATAAGTGAATGTCCTTTGGCCACATCCCACACTGATGACTGTTTCTTTGTGGACAATGCCCTGCTGAACCTGGGGATGAATGCCACACAACTCCAGGCCAATTTAAGGGTGGTGAGAGGCACCCGTGTCATGTCAGATCATTCAAAACTGTTTACATTATTGTGGTCTTTGTGCTAGTTGACCTGCAAGGGTACCTGACCACACCATCAGGCACAGGCATCAATGCCTTGCATGGGCCAGGTAGCATCTACGCTGGCCAAGGGACCAGTGAGCCTGTTCACTGACGAAAGTCAATTCACGCTGAGCAGAAATGATGGCCCCCAACAATGTTGGAGACGTCAAGGAGAGCGCTATACATCAGCCACTCTTGTCACCAGACGAGCCTGTGGTGGTACAGTGTGGACAGGTGTGTCTAGTCAATACAGAACGCCCCTACACTTTGAATGGTACAGTGACAAGCCATACTACTTGAATAACATATTAATCCAGCCATTGTGCCTCTGCATGAACGACAGGCCTAATTTCATCTTCGTGGATGACAATGCGCCAGCTCATAGAGGTTGCATCATTAGGGAACGGCTGCTGGAGACTAGGGTACCTCAAATGGAGTCGGCTCTACTTTCCCCAGACCTAAATCCCATTGAAAATCGATGGGATCAGCTAAGTTGCCGTGCAGAGGCTCTTAACTCTGTATCTCAGACCCTCAATGATCTGAGGGCCACCCTTCAAGAAGAGTGGGATGCCACGCCTCAGCAGACTTGTGAATAGGATGAGATGTCGTCAAGCTGTAATTGATGATCAAGGCCACATGACAAGTTATTGAGACATTGACATTTTTGTGGAGGTATACCCACCACTACTGTAGCTTTTGTTTCAATAAGTTGTTTGAGATGAGGAAATCACCATTGCATGCTTCTACTTGAATGTCCTACTTTCATTATATAATATCACTGTAGCATGAACTTTTTACATTTTCCATAAATTTCTCCTGAAAGCCAAATATCCCTAACTTTTTTTGAATAGTGTATCATAGCTTGTTCTCTAGATGTGAAGGTTCCTTTTCCTTTGGGCTTTGGAGACATAAGCAGCCAAAGCAACCAAACGCTGGTAGGCTTCAAAAAGGGTACTGTCTGTAAAGCAATCTATAGCCTCAGGGCAATGTGTTTTGGGGTGTATTTTTACATATACCCATGTTGGGTGAGAGAAATATCTCAGTAAATTGACAACTTTGTATAAATTTTTTTAAAAAGTTGTCGTTTACAGCGATATTTCTCACACTAAGTATGGGTATATATAAAAATACACCGCAAAGCTCATTGCCCTACTTCTCCTAAGTACAGCAATACCACATGAGTGACACTTTTTTGCAGCCTGGGTGCGCAAAGGGGCCCTAATTCCAATGAGTACCTTTAGGATTTCACAGGGCATTTTTACGCATTTGGATTCTCACGCTTTAGGACCCCTAAAATGCCAGGGCAGCAGAAATACCCCACATTTGACCCCATTTTGGAAAGAAGACACCCCAAGGTATTCCGTGAGGGGCATGGGGAGTTCACAGAAAAAAAAATTTTTGGCACAAGTTAGCGGAAATTGATATATATATATATATTTTTGTTTTACAAAGTCTCATATTCCACTAACTTGTGACAAAAAATAAAATTTTACATCAGCTCACCATACCCCTCACGGAATACCTTGGGGTGTCTTCTTTCTAAAATGGGGTCACATGTGAGGTGTTTGTACTGCCCTGGCATTTGAGGGTCTCCGCAATCATTACATGTATGGCCAGCATTAGGAGTTTCTGCGATTCTCCTTATATTGACCATACGGGTAATGAGATTTTTTTTTTTCCTTTCAGCTTCTGGGCTGAAAAAAAAAAAAAATTGAACGGCACAGATTTCTTCATTCACATCGATCAATGTGGATGAAAAAATCTCTGCCAAAATCAGTGACTGCGGTGCGGTGGGCTGGGCGCTAACTGGCGGTGATAAGGTACCCTTATGCCCCATTCACACGTCCGAAATTCTGTTTGTGGAACGGAATTGCGGACCCATTCATTTCTATGGGGACAGACTTTGTCCCGCTCGGATCCGAAATTACGGATCCACACTTCCGGGTCTGCACTTCCGTTCCGCAAAAATATAGAACATGTCCTATTCTTGTCCGCAATTGCGGACAAGAAAAGGCATTTTCTATATAGTTCTGGCAATGTGCGGATCTGCAAAATGCGGAAAGCCGATGTCCGTGTTTTGCAGATCCGCAAATCCGTGGATCCGCAAAACACATGGACATGTGAATGGAGCCTTACAGGGGGGTGATCAGGGAGTCTATATGGGGTTATCAGGGGTTAACAAGGGGTTAATAAGTGACAGGAGGAGGGGGGTAGTGTGGTGCTTGGTGCTACTTTACATAGCTACCTGGTCCTCTGGTGGTCGATCCCAGCAAATGGGACCACCAGAGAACCAGGTGGCAGGTATATCAGACGCTGTTAACAAAACAGCGTCTGATGTACATGTTTGATGCGATTTATTTCGCATCTACAACCTGCCAGCGATTGATCATCGCTGGCATGCTGCAGTATAACTTGCGATCTTTAACTTGCTGTGAACGCGCGCGCCGCGTTCACAGCAAATCTCGCCTCTCGAGAGATGACGCGCCGCCGCGTCAAGGAGGAACAGAAGGACCGCCGAGATCACGCGATCCTGCGTGCGGCGGTCCTAAAGTGGTTAAACCCATTCAGTAAAAACATTGTGAAAAAAATTATTTCAGTGAAATCTGCCTTTCAAAAACCATATGGTGTTCCTTTCCTTATGCACCCTGCCATGTGCCCACACAGCAGTTTACGACCACATATGGGGTGTTTCTGTAAACTACAGAATCAGGGCAATAAATATTGAGTTTTGTTTGGCTGTTAACCTTTGCTTTGTTACTGGAGCAGTGCGTCTACCAGCAAGCATTTGTAGTCACGCATCTTTTGATCAGTAATTGACATTTAAAAAAAAAATTGATTTCCTGCCAGCAATGCACAGCTGTGGCTTATCACTGGCAAAACTGGGTTAATGTCACCCACCAATGGAATAGGTGATATTCAGAAATGTTAGGCCCCTGGCACCCAGACAGAGGAGAGGTCAATTCACGGCAAAAAGAGGTTAATGTCACCCACGAACACAATAGACGATTATCAAAAGTGTAGGCCCCTGGCACCCAGACAGAGGAGAGGTCAATGCACGGCAAAACAAGCTTCATGTCACCCACCAATGGAACAGGCGATTATCAGAAATGTAGGCCCCTGGCACCCAGACAGAGGAGAGGTCAATGCATGGCAAAACAAGCTTCATGTCAGCCACCAATGGAACAGGCGATTATCAGAAATGTAGGCCCCTGGCACCCAGACAGAGGAAAGGTCAATTCACGGCAAAAAGAGGTTAATGTCACCCATGAATACGACAGGCGATTATCAGAAATGTAGGCCCCTGGCACCCAGACAGAGGAGAGGTCAATTCACGGCAAAACAAGCTTCATGTCACCCACCAATGAAACAGGCGCTTATCAGAAATGTAAGCCCCTGGCACCCAGACAGAGGAGAGGTCAATGCACAGCAAAACAGGCTGCATGTCACCCACCAATGGAACAGGCGATTATCAGAAATGTAGGCCCCTGGCACCCAGACAGAGGAGAGGTCAATTCACAGCAAAAAGAGGTTAATGTCACCCATGAATGCAACAGGCGATTATCAGAAATGTAGGCCCCTGGCACCCAGACAGAGAGGTCAATTCATGACAAAACAAGCTTCATGTCACCCACCAATGGAACAGGCGATTATCTGAAATGTAGGCCCCTGGCACCCAGACAGAGGATAATGCACGGCAAAACAGGCTTCATGTCATCCACCAATGGAACTGGCGATTATCAGAAATGTAGGCCCCTGGCACCCAGACGAAAGAGAGGTTAATTCACATCAAAACAGGCTTCATGTCATCCACCAATGCAACAGGCCACTATCAGAAATGTAGGCCCCTGGCACCCAGACAGAGGAGAGGTCAATTAACGGCAAAACAGGCTTTATGTCGCCCACCAATGCAACAGGCCACTATCAGAAATCTGGCACTCAGACAGAGGAGAGGTTCTTTCAAATTTGGGTAGCCAACAAAATAATGGTACAAATAAAAAAAAGGATTAAAAAAATAAGTGCACTGGAGTACAAGAATGTATGGTTGAGGCGGTTATTAATGTCTATTCTGCACAAGGTACGAACAAGTCCTGTGGGATCCATGCCTGGTTCATTTTAATGAACGGAGCTTGTCGTTGGCGGTGGACAGGCGGCTGCGTTTATCTGTAATGGCGCCCCCTGCCGTGCTAAATACACGTCCAAACAATACACTGGCTGCAGGGCAGGCCAGCCCCTCCAAGGCATAAAGGTCAAGCTCAGGCCATGTGGACAATTTGGAGACCCAGAAGTTGAATGGGGCAGAACCATCAGTCAGTATGTGGAGGCATGTGCACACATACTGTTCCACCATGTTGTTTAAATGCTGCCTCCTGCTAAGACGTTCCATATCAGCTGGTGGTGCAGGTTGATGTGGCACGGTGACAAAGCTTTTCCACATGTCGGCCATGCTAACCCTGCCTTCTGAGGAGCTGGCCGTGACACAGCTGCGTTGGCAACCTCTTCCTCCTCCTCCTCTACCTTCGCCTTCTGCTTCTACTTGTCCCCCGTGTCAGTTGGAAATGCCCTCAGGAGCGCGTCTACCAGCATGCGCTTGTAGTCGCGCATCTTCCTATCACGCTCCACTGCGGGAATTAAGGTGGGCACATTGTCTTTGTAGCGGGGATCCAGCAGGATGGCAACCCAGTAGTCAGCACAAGTTACAATGTGGGAAACTGCTGTTGTTGCGCAGACACTGCAGCATGTAGTTGCTCATGTGTGCCAGGCTGCCCAGAAGTAAGGATAAGCTGTCCTCTGTAGGTGGTGTATCGTCTGTGTCCTCTGTATCCCCCCAGCCACGCTCCAGTGATGGCCCTGAGCTGCGTTGGGTGCCACGCTGCAGTGAACCCGGTTCCTCCTCTACCTCATCCTCCTTATCCTCCAGAACTGTGCCCTGGCTAGCCACATGTGTACCTGGCCTCTGCTGGTGCAGGAACCCACTCTCTGAGCCACTTCTGAATGACCGGTCTGAAATCCTGTGAAATGGCCCCTCTTCCTCCTCCTCCTGTGCCACATCCTCTTCAATCATCGCGGTAATTGTTTTTTCAAGGAGACATAGAAGTGGTATTGTAATTCTAACAACAGCATCATCAGCACTGGCCATGTTGGTTGAGTACTCAAAAGACCGCAACAAGGTACACACAGGTCTCGCATGGAGACCCAGTCAGTGGTGGTGAAGTGGTGCTGTCCCGCAGAGCGACTGACCCATGCGTGCTGCAGCTGAAACTCCACTATCTCTCCAGCATATGCAAGGTGGAGTTCCACCTGGTGGGCACGTCGCATATGAGGCGGTGAGCGGAAAGGCTGAAGTTACGCTGCAGCGCAGACAGGCGAGCACCAGCAGGGTGAGAACACCGAAAATGCGCACAGACAGACCGCACTTTCTGCAGCAGCTCTGACATTTTTGGGTAGTTTTTAAGGAATTTCTGCAACACCAAATCCAGCGCATGCGCCAGGCAAGGGATGTGCGTCAAACTGGCTAGTCCCATAGCTGAAACGAGATTTCGCCCATTATCGCACACCACCAGGCCGGGCTTGAGGCTCACTGGCAGCAACCACTCATCGATCTGTTGTTCTATGCCTCTCCACAGCTCCTGTGTGGTGTGGGGTTTGTCCCCCAAACACATGAGTTTTAAAACCGCATGCTGACGTTTACCCCTGGCTGTGCTGAAGTGGGTGGTGAAGATCTTTCGCTGACTGGATGAGGAGGTGGTAGAAGAGGAGGAGGAGGACGCGGAGTAGGAGGAGGACGCGTCAGGAGGCAAAGAATAATGCCCTGCGATCCTCGGTGGTGGAAGGACATGCGCCAAACTGCTATCTGCCTCGGGCCCAGCCGCCACTACATTTACCCAGTGTGCAGTTAGGGAGATATAGCATCCCTGCCCGTGCTTACTGGTCGATGTATCTGTGGTTATGTGGACCTTGCCACAGATAGTGTTGCACAGTGCACACTTGATTTTATCCTCCACTTGGTTGTGCAGGGAAGGGACGGCTCGTCCGGAAAAGTAGTGGCGGCTGGGAACGACGTACTGTGGGACATCCGCCACCATCAGCTGTTTAAGACAGTCCGTCTCCACCAGACGGAATGACAGCATTTCAAAGGCCAGTAATTTTGAAATGCTGGCATTCAGGACCAGGGATCGAAAGTGGGTAGGTGGGTATTTTCTCTTTCTCTCCAGTTTTTGGGAGATGGACAGCTGAACGGAGATGGTGGAGATGCTTGGTGATGATGACCGAGGTGGTGGTGTTGGTGGCACATCCTCTGTTTTCTTGGTGTCAGGTGCCACTGTGACTCCAGAGGTGGAGGAAGAGGCAGAGACAGCAGCAAAAGAGGAAGTAGGAGGAGCCTGAGACCTTTCTTGGTTTTTATGGTGTTTACTCCACTGCAGTTCATGCTTTGTATGTAGATGCCTGGTCATGCAGGTTGTGCTCAGGTTTAGAACGTTTATGTCTCGCTTCAGGGTCTGATGGCACAACGTGCAAACCACTCGTGTCTTGTCGTCAGAACATTGTCTGAAGAACTGCCACGCCAATGAACTCCTTCGAGCAGGCTTTGGTGTGCTAGGTACTTGGGTACGGTGGGCAGTAGCAGGTGTACTGTCTCGGGGATGGCCTCTCCGCTTTTGCAGCCTGCTCCCTTTTTTGCTGTGCTTCTGCCTCTGTGCGACCAACGGCTCTTCCTCAGAACTGTACATGTCACTAGCATGAACTTGAGTCCAGTCGAGGTCTAGGAACTCATCATCCTCCACATCATCTACCACCCATTCTTGACCCCTGCCCTCCTCATCAGTCTGCACACTGCAGAAAGCAGCAGCAGTTGGCACCTGTGTTTTGTCATCATCAGAGACGTGCTGCGGTGGTCCTCCCATGTCCTCATCCTGCAACATAAGTGATTGGGCATCAGTGCATTCAATGTCTTCCACTTCTGGGGTAGGGCTATGTGGATGGCCCGGGGAAACCCTGCCAGCTGAGTCATCAAAAAGCATAAGAGTCTGCTGCATGACTTGGAGCTCAGGCTGCTTGGCTGCTTTGCAAGGAGGTGAGGTGAAAGACTGATGGGCATGGGATGCAGGTACCAATTCTGAGCTTTCTGCAGAGGACTGGGTGGGAGATACTGTGAAGGAACTGGCGCCACTGTCAGCCACCCAATCTACTATCTCCTGTACTTGTTCTGGTCTCACCATCCGTAGAGCGGCATTTGGGCCTATGAAGTAACGCTGCAGGTTCTCGCCTACTCGCACCTGAGGAAGGTTTTTCACTTAGACCTGTAGTTGGCGCTGAACGGCCACGTCCTCTCCCAGCAACAGGAGCTCCACCAACACCACAACGACCATGCCCACATCCATTATTTGATGTTCTCCTCATTATTTGTGTTCACCCACCAAGCTGACAGATGGTTTATCTCCGGTGTCAATTTTACTGCCAATAATCAACAATTAAGTTCACTAACACTAAGGCAGAGCCCGTGTCATAAAAATGCTTTTTTCCCCAAAAATACACTAATGCACTATTTCACTGCAGAAATGTAAATAAAAAATATTTTTACGCTGTGTGCACAACTGCTTTTTGAAGCAAGAATACGGCTTTTTTTTCCATAAAAATACACTAATGCACCATTTCACAGCAGAATTGTAAAATAGGTATTTGGGTGGTGTATTTTAAACTGCTTTGTGGACCAGGAATAACGCTTTTTTCCACAAAATTCACAAATGCACTATTTCACGGCTGAAAATTATGTGCCTGTCATGGCCCATAACAGGTCAGATTTAGCGTTAGTACCACTCACGGGACAGCCTTGGCGTGGCTTATTACCTTTTGAACTAAACGTACACTATTGTCCGATTATAGCTTCTATTTTGGGCAGAGTTCTGGTTGCAGAGTGCTGTTGCATTTTTTTGTTTGCAAGTATAATTGCCACAGCTACGTGCACCTGCATACAGGGAAGTGCTGACTGACTCCCCCTTGTGTTTCTGTTTAGTATGTGTTGGAGGTGTGGCAGCCTCTTCTTCAGTCGTGCACACCTGACTAGTTTGTCTGCCCTAGATGCTGGTTTTTAATCAGAGTGAGTATAAAGCTGAATGTGTACTCACATTACCTGCTAGTAGCCATCTGGCTCCAGGAGGAGTGCACAGTGGGCTCAGCATGCATGTTGGTACCTGCATCCCTGGATCTAATGGAGGCTGTTACAGCACCAGAAGGGGTTAATAAGTATGGTTTATCCCAGCATGCATGCTGGGCCCACACTCCCTGGATTTTATGTGCCTGTCATGGCCCATAACAGGTCAGATTTAGCGTTAGTACCACTCACGGGACAGCCTTGGCGTGGCGAGTGGCTTATTACCTTTTGATCAAAACGTACACTAATGTCCTCTTATAGCTTCTATCTTGGGCAGAGTTCTGGTTGCAGAGTGCTGTTGCATTTTTTTGTTTGTATGTATAATTGCCACAGCTACGTGCAACTGCATACAGGAAAGTGCTGACTGACACCCCCCCCCGTGTGTTTCTGAAAATTAAATGTAGGTATTTGTACGCTGTATTCACAACTGCTTTGTGAACCAAGAACACGGCTTTTTCCCCCAAAATTCACACATGCACTATTTAACGGCTGAAAAGTAAACGTAGGTATTTGTACGCTGTATGCACAACTGCTTTATAGACCAAGAACACGGCTTTTTTTCCCTAAAACACACAAATGTACTATTTCAGTGCTACAATTTAAAAGAGGTATTTCTACGCTGTATGAACAACTGCTTTGTGGACCAAGAACACAGCTTTTTTCCCCAAAATTCACGAATGCACTATTTAACCGCTGAAAATTAAATGTAGGTATTTGTACGCTGTATGCACAACTGCTTTGTGAACCAAGAACATGGCTTTTTTCCCCAAAACTTACAAATGCACTATTTAACAGCTGAAAATTAAATGTAGGTATTTTACGCTGCATGCACAACTGTTTTGTGAACCAAGAAGACTGCTTTTTTTCCCTAAAACACACTAATGAACTATTTTAGTGCTGAGATTTAAAATAGGTATTTGTACGCTGTATGCACAACTGCTTTGTGAACCAAGAACACGGCTTTTTTTCCCTAAAACACACTAATGCACTATGTCAGTGCTGAGATTTAAAATAGGTATTTGTACGCTGTATGCACAACTGCTTTGTGAACCAAGAACTGTATTTAACTGCTGGAAATTAAACGTAGGAATTTGTATGCACAACTGGTTTGGGGACCCAGAACACAGCTTTTGTCACCAAAATTCACAACGGGAGTATTTAAAGGCTGGAAATTAAACGTAGGTTTTTCTATGCTTTATGCAGAACAGTTTTTTAGGCCTAGAACATGGCTTTTTTTCAGTAAAAAACACTAAGGCACTATTTCCGTGCTGCAATTTAAAATTGGTATTTGTACGCTGTATGCATAACTGCTTTGTGGACCCACAAAACGGCTTTTTTCAATAAAGCACACAAATTCAGTATTTAACTGTTGGAAATTAAACATAGGTATTTATACGCTGTATGCACAACTGCTTTGGGGACCCAGAACAAGGCTTTTTTCACCAAAATTCACAAATGCAGTATTTAACTGCTGGAAATTAAACGTAGGTATTTATACGCTGTATGCGCAACTGGTTTGGGGACCCAGAACAAGGCTTTTTTCACCAAAATTCACAAATGCAGTATTTAACTGCTGGAAATTAAACGTAGGTATTTCTACGCTTTATGCACAACTGTTTTGTGGGTCTAGAACAAGTTTTTCCCCCCTAAAACACACTGATGCTCTATTTCCCTGCAGAAATATAAAATATGTATTTGTACGCTGTATGCACGACTGTTTTGTGGACCAGGAGTACCGCTTTTTCTCCCAAAAATACACTGATGCACTATTTGACTGCTGAAATTGAATATACGGTTTTGTGCGTTGTATGCACAAGTGCTCTATAGCACCACAAGTACCAGACTACAGAAATGGACTATGTCACCCCTTAATTATACAAAAGGTAATGTAGGGGACTTGACCTGCCAGAAAAAAAGCATTTATTCCTTCACTAAGCTACCGAAAAGCATTACACTGATGTCCCTGGCAGGCTGGCACACATGCAGGTCACATGCAGTTCCAAGGACCACCTCAGTAACTCAGATGGATTAAAAAAAGAGTGCAGAGTGACGTGCAGCACTACGTGACTCCAGCTTATAAGAAACGGCTGGGTCACATGCTGCACTCAGCCAATCATAGCCATGCCATTAGTAGGCATGGCTGTGATGGCTTCTTAGGGCAAAGATGTAAAACGCTTGCTGATTGGCTGCTGTGCAAACCCGAACTATACAGTTCGGGTTTGCTCAACCCTACTTCTAAGCCTTCTAACGTCCCGAAAAAAGAAAATGTCATTTACAAAATGATCCAAACATGAAGTAGACATATGGGAAATGTAAAGTAATAACTATTTTAGGAGGTATCACTTTCTGTTTTAAAAGCAGAGAAATTGAAATTTTGAAAATTGCTAATTTTTAAATTTTTTTGTAATTTTGGTATTTTTTTTATAAATAAAAATGAAATATTTTGACTCAAATTTACCACTGTCATGAAGTACAATATGTGACGAGAAAACAGTCTCAGAATGGCTTGGATAAGTAAAAGCATTTTAAAGGTATCACCACATAAAAGTGATACGTCAGATTTGCAAAAAATGGCCTGGTCCTTAAGGTGAAAAATGGCAGGGTCCTTAAGGGGTTAAAGGGGAATAATAATTGTATTTAAAAACAAGGTTGGAATCGGTAAAAAAAAAAAAATCTATGTTAACCTTCACCGATCCCTTGCTGCTGCCATTCTGACGTGACTCCATGTATTGTGGGTCCCCATGATTGCTAGTTACATCTCTGAACATGAAGGCTACTCTTGTTATTTGTCACAGAATATTTCTAGATAATAGTTGATAACGTGCCTTTCTTCATAATAGATTCATCATTCAACTTTTTACACCTTGCTTAATGCTGTGTGTGTGACTAAACGAGAAAGGCTGTAGCACTACTCACCACACAGGAAGAGACATGGGGAAAATGTGATATGTGTCTGCGTTACTATGGCAAAGCGTGCTTTCCTAACCAAAGTGACCTATATCTATCTACCTATCTCTATATCTATCTATCTATCTATCTATCTATCTATCTCATATCTATCTGACTGTCTAAAAATAAAGGAGCTGGCCCTACTGTCACAAGACCCAAATCATATTAGCCCAGGAACCGTTCAAGGAGATCCAACAATACCGATCTTCAGAGGTACATGGCACTCAGCATATGGTAAAATCTTCACTTGACACAATTGGCCCGTTTCATGCTTTCTTGCACTTTGTCTGGCCCGTCGAAGTGCATGGAAGCACAAAATGGCAGCCACCTTGTTTTTCTCCACGTCTGCTGTAACCTGAGGAAACAATAAAGTGAAGATTTTACCATATGGTTAGTGCCATGCTTCTTATTTTTTTTGAAGATATATCCATCTCTATTTATCTATGTTTGTGGCTTGTGCAGAGAGCCATGGGGGAGTGTGTGGAGGCGGAAGGGAGTGGTAGCTATTGCTTTCAGGGTGATCGTAGTACTTACAGGTCACAGTCGCAATCTCCTCCTCTGACTCTCCTGTGGACAGTGACAGGAGAGCGCACCCTTTCTTCCCTCTGGGCACTCCCTGGAGTTTGGGCTCCTGCCCAGTAATAGCTGGGGTGCCTGTGATGTTAGGTGTTTGGGTGCAGGGAAGGAGAGCAGGTGAAATGGACAGTGAATAGTGGAGTCAGTAACCAGGGCAAATGGTATCCATAAATAAGTCTCTTTTTACTAAAGTGGAGAATGGAGGTAGTAGTACATCCGGCAGTAACAAGGCGCAATTCCAAAGCATATCACAGTGCAATATTTACTCAATAGAAGTGTATGGACAGCAACAATAATAGTGGTTGTAGTACTCCTTTCTCCCTTTCTCTCTCTAAAGTCTCTCAGCAGAACCACAGGCATGCAAAGAGGTTCTTGTTAAATACTTTTATTTATTTATTTTGCGCACTTATACAGCACTGCTATATTCGCAGCGCTTTACAGACATTAGCATCATGCTGTCCAGAGAGAGGCTCACAATCTAAGGTCCCTATCAGTATGTCTTTGGAGTGTGGGAGGAAACCGGAGTACCTGGAGGAAACCCATACAAACACTGGGAGAACATACAAACTCATAAATCACAGAAAAAAAATAAAAAATGCACCAAACGGATATGCCACTGACTATACTAGCTAGTCAAACAAGCAGATATTAAAAGCTGAGACTTTTGCCAATATATTCCTGTCAGGAACACATCGGAGCCCCTCATGCACCACGTCACGGTCGCTCAGCATGGCATGGGGTCCTACCACTACGCTAACTATGGTGTGAACACGGTCTGAAGGTGATGGAATACTGCTCACAGCCAAGCTTCCACACAACCGCATAGTAGGACAACTAATGCAATGTGAATAAAGCAAGACTGTAAGCCACATACATATCAGACCGTGTGATGGAGGCTACCAGGTGCAAAGGTGAAGGTGTAACAGTCAGCAGAGGAAGAGACCGTAGAGCAGGATTCAAATACAGTGTAGCAGACAAGGAGGCTGAAGCAGAACCCGGCTTTATTAAAAGAGAACTCTAACTGCTGGAAAATCAGATTAACAGTATGAACAGCTTGAAAATTCACAATAAAGATAATGAAAATTTGCATAAAGACACAAATGAATCGCAAACACAACAAGTACAAAAATGGCAGGCTACTCTCTTCTGGATATTCCTATCTGTCCCCGCTACCCGGGGTGCACTTCTACAGTGCACTAACTAAATCGTCTTCCCCTATGTACTAACTCAGATTAGCATCAGTGCACTCACAGTTCTGTGTCTGGCATATGCAGGCAGATACAGGCTGAGTCTTGATCTGGTTGCTTGCTTGCTTGCTTGGCTCAGCGTGGTCTTCTCCTTTGTGTTAGGCCGCAGGTCAGGCATCCACTTGGCTCAGCTCTGGCAGGGGTGACGCTGCAAGCCTCACTTTGTAGTCTCTGTAACTCTGGTCAGAGATAGTCAGCAGCTCAGGACATATCATCAGGCAGGGCCTGAGTTCACTCACAAGCCCCTCCGGTAAGCGCCTCACACTGCAGCAGTCTCCCTTCTCTGCCAGGAAACACCAGCTCTGTCTGGGAGCAAACACACTCTCAAGTCCCAGATACTGTGTCACAGCAGGCAGAGAGAAATCACTCTAATCTTTCATGTGGATCTCCCTCTCAGCGGACAGAGTCCTTTTCTGTGTACTCAGACACCTTCAGCCCAGGCTCACTGCTCAGCCCAGGAAACTTCTTTAACTCCTTATCCTCTGGAACACAACACCTCTCACTGTCTTACTCAGCCACAGTGGCCTCTGGTGGTTGGAGGGAAACATGGCAGTCTGCATATAAATTGGTGCTGGAAATGCTGCTGGATGATCAGGGCTGCCTCTTACATGCCTCCCCACTTAAAGGTGGCCGTCCTCGGCCTTGCTATATAGTCCATAGAAATAATGGTTAGTGCAACTTTTATACAGCAATACAACATTGTCCACAATACATACAGGTGGACCAAATGAACTCATCAGCAGCGTACCTGTTTGGTGGAACCCCTGCAGTAAGCCTACTGGATCTCCGGAGGTCTTGGCTATCTATTAAGACCTGACTCTCTCCACTAGGAACTGCCAGTCTGGATTCATCCACCACAACAGGAGGTTTGGGTGTGTCCGAGGGCCCCTCTTCATTACGGGCTGGTAATGGTTCTGTGACAGTGAGTTCATCACCTGTAGCCTGGGAGGCTTCCTCAGTGTTGTGCGCGGTCCACTAGTCTTCACCATCATTTCCATCAGAGCTCCAAGCCCTCCCACTAGCTGGGGGAACACCCTGAGGACTGCAGGTGAACATGTGGCCCTCAAGTGACCGGGTAAAGCTTGGTTTTTAGCAGGATTCTGAAGGAGCACTGAGACTCTGCTTCCTCACACCATGCAGGTCAGGCCATGCCCCCCCCCCCAGTTTGCTAATTCAAGCAGGCAATAATATGTGTATTCCACAGACCATTACTTCATGTAATCATAATCTTTCCTTTAGTCAATCACCAAACATAAAATCAATATAATTCATACAGGAAGCATAAAAACCTGAGTCCATTTCATTCCATCAGGTCATGTTTGCTTTCAGACAGCCAAGTCTGTGTGCATTCCAACTCTGTCACAAGCAGCACGTCGCACTCAAAATGTTTCTGGGGTCACGCCCTATTTGTAAAGTGTATGGCGTCACTACGTTGTGCTCATATTTAAGTACGTAACACTATAATATAACATATAACATATAGATAAAAGCAATCTTTAAAATATTACAATATAAGATGTCAGCAACAGCAAATGGCGATGGATTAGTTGTACCAGTCAGAAAAAACACCAAGGTCTGTGGAATATTGTATGGTTGACAGCACACTTCAAAATTTCTGCAATATGAATGTCGAAGCGCAGTAGTAGCAATGGCACAATGATATAATCTGCACATACTTGGTCAAGTTATACTCAAACCTTGTGGTTTTAGGCTTAATGCTCATGACCGCATACGATCTGCATTTTTTGCATATGAAATGCAGACCCATTAATTTCTATGGAGCTGCAAAAAATACGGACACCACATGGATGTCATCTGTGTCTGTTTTGCGAACAAGAACACGCATTTCTACAATGGGGCCCGCAAAAACTGAGAGATGTACATGGACCGCATCCATATTTTGCGGATCTGTGATTTGCCAACCGAAAAACAAATCGGGTCATTTGCAGGAGGCGTTAAAGGGGTTGTCTCATTATGGACAATGGGGGTATATCGCTGGGACCTGCACCAATATCGAGAACGGAGCCCCGCAAGTGAAGGAGGGCGCACTGCACATGTGCAGCTGCCCTTTATTCATTTTCTATGGGACCAGCGAAAATAGCCGAGCACCTGCTCGGCATTTTCCGTTGGCTCCATAGAAATGAATGGGAGCAGTGGCTGCACATGCGTGGTACGCTCCTATTCACTTCTATGGGGAGCCGGCTTGGTGTTGACCGGACCGGAGTCCTCCAGCCACCACCTTGCGGGGCTCCGTTGTTGATATAGGTGCGGGTCCCAGCGGTGGGGGCATATCGCTAGGATATTGTCCATGATGAGACAACCCCTTTAACCAGTGATAGACAAAAAAATGAAGATGAAAACTGTGGGAACTGCTCAACCATATGCTCTGCTGACAGAGCACAACAACCAAATTTATGCTTTTTTTCTATTTTTATAGCTTCCTTTTGACCCACCCTGAAGCTTTACTACGCACCAGTAAATTAATGGGTTTTACTAATCATTTAAGCTGAAAAACTGAAACTCAATGTGTGACCAGAAATAAAGTTACACTAAACAGAAATCCCTCTGGACATTTTGTAGTCAACGAGCCCCATCAGGAGGAAGGTGGAAAGGAGTGATACTGCTAGGTAGCTGTATTCTTCTTTGTGTGTTCCACGGACCATTACTTCATATAATCATAATCGTTGCTTTATTCAATCAAAGATAAAATCAGTATAGTTCATACAGAAAGGTTAAAAACCTTAGTCCATTTCATTCTAACTCATGTGCCCTCCTTCGGCGTCCCTTCTGAGCACAATTCACAAGCGTAGGAACAGCATGTCACACTCAGCTTCGCAACGTTTCAGAGTTGCAAACCTCATTAGGCATTTTGAACTAAACATCTCAAGATGCTGAATCCAAAATAGCTCATGCTGCAAAAGAATTAACTCCTTCATTACCACGTTTTTCTACATGCTCTAAAATTTGCTGTCAAAGTTCACAAACATTAGAGGGGTCATTTATCAAACTGGTGTAAAGTAGAACTGGCTTAGGTGTCCATAGCAACCAATCAGATTGCACCTTTCATTTCCCAAAGGAGCAGTCCAAAATGAAAGATGGAATCTGGTTGCTATGGGCAACTAAGCCAGTTCTACTTTACGCCAGTTTGATAAATGACGCCCTATGCTTTTTCTCCCCAAAAAATTTAGCAACAGTGGTTTCACCAAACAGTTTATTTTCATATACTTTTTCAATTAATCAGTCGCATTTTTATTGGATAAGATGTCTGTCCTATATACTCAAAGCCGCATGAGCATTTAAAAATATATAAGCGACAGATTTAGTGTCACATGTACAAAAGTTTGTATTTTTTCTCCACTTCTTGGGTGATTTACTGCATCACCCTTAAGGGCTCATGCATACAAACGTATTTTCTTTCCGTGTCTATTCTGAAGTTACACCACGTGCATTCTGTTTCCGTATGTCCATATGTCCATTCCGCAAAATAAAATAGAACATGTACTATTATTGTCCACATAACAGACAAGAATAGTACTGTTTTATTAGGTGCCAGCTGTTCCGTTCCGCAAAATACGGAATGCACACAGATGTCATCCGTATTTGCAGTTTCAGTTTTTTACGGTCGTGTGCATGAGTCCTTAAGCACAGAATTGCAATGTTTGCAGTATAAATAGGGATATGTTCCCTTCTTTTCAGTCCTCAATTTTAATTGTCTGCTTCTTAGACCCTTGTGCACAATTATATCCGCTCTCACTAGATTACCTATTGTTTTACCTTTTTATACACTTTCATTACCTTCTCGCTAAACAGACTTCCATATTTGACATCACTTTGTAAAATCCCCACATGCTTCTCTCTTTTTCTTTCATTTGTCCATTGTATATGTATACAAAAACAAAGCAATATTTTTTTCTCCCTCTTTTTCTCTTTGCTTTGCCTAATGTCATATTGTTCTTTAATATTTTGGATCATTTTCGTTGGATACCCTTTATCTATAAATTCCTGACTCCGATGTGCTTCCGTGGGGTTCCGATCGGTGCTTCCGTTCCGCATCTCCGTGATTGCGGACCCATTCAAGTGAATGGGTCCGGATCCGTGATGCGGAGTGCACACGGGCCGCTACCCGTGTATTGCGGACCTGCCATGTGCGGACCGCAATACGGCCACGGCACACAACGCTCTTTCACACGGGCGTCGCATGTGAGGGCCGGATAGGATGCAGGTGCGTTGCAGGAAATTGAGCATTTTTTTAGCACGAGTGCAATGCGTTTTAATGCGTTTTGCACGCGCGTGAGAAAAATCTGAATATTTGGTACCCAAACCCGAACCCGGACTTCTTCACAGAAGTTCGGGTTTCGGTTTGGTATTCTGTAGATTTTATTATTTTCCCTTATAACATGGTTATAAGGGAAAATAATATCATTCTTAATACAGAATGCTTACTAAAATGTGGATTAAGGGGTTAAAAAAAAATATATAATTAACTCACCTCATCCACTTGTTCGCGCAGCCGGGCATCGTCTTCTTTCTTCTTCTTTGAAGACCTGCAATAGGACCTTTGATGACGTAATCACGCTCACCACGTGGTGAGCGCGGTGATATCAGCGCAGGTCCTGCTGCATGAAGATAGAAGGACCTTAAAAGGATTACGTCATCAAAGGTCCTTTTACAGGTCCTGAAAGAAGACGATGCCCGGCTGCGTGATCTAGTGGATGAGATGAGTTCATTTTTTTATTTTTTATTTTTTAACCCCTCAATCCACATTTTACTAAGCATTCTGTATTAAGAATGATATTATTTTCCCTTATAACCATGTTATAAGGGAAAATAATACAGTAAATGAACTTTAATGGGGTTGCTTATCCCTATCGTCTCCTAGCAACCATGCGTGAAAATTGCACCGCATCTGCACTTGCTTGCGGATGTTTGCGATTTTCACGCAGCCCCATTCATTTCTATATAGAATATAGAACATGCTGCGATTTTCACACAACGCAGAAGTGATGCGTGAAAATCACTGCTCATCTGCACAGCCCCATTGAAATGAATGGGTCCGGATTCAGTGCGGGTGCAATGCGTTCACGTCACGCATTGCACCGGCACGGAATTCTCACCCGTGTGAAAGGGACCTTAGTATTTTCACATCTAGAAATGTGACAGCATCACTATTGCACTGGAGGTGAACTCAATATACTTGTGGACGGATTTAAATATTCCACAAATATAATCAGCTACTGTTCAGTCCCACCCCATGCAAGGAAGACATCATCCACACATTTTTTAATATGGGTCTTCCTTGTTGGCTTACATTTAGACCATTTTCTACTCCTAAAACAAGCGTAGAAAATGATGAATGAGACGGGCCTGCTGGCCCCTCCCCTTCCCCGCCCACAATTCTAGAACTGGCGTGAGCGGGGCAAAATAGCACATAGATGCGCAACTGACTGTTGCGACTGAATTTAGGTGTATTTCAGCTAAGTAAATGACCCCCTTAGATTCTTTTTACAACCTATTATAAGATCTATTCCACAATGTCTTAAAGACACAAATGATTTTTGGGTAGATTAGCTGAATTAAAGGAAGAAGAGATTATGATTAGAAATGAGTGAATTTCTCAAAAATTCGATTCAGTCGGTTTGCTGAATTTTCCAAAAAGATTGGATTGGATTCGAATTTATTCATGACGGATCGCGTTAAAAACAGCTATTTCCTGGCTGCAGAGTATAGTGGTGTAGAAAACTGTGCCTTGCAAAAAAACGCTTAGGTAGTCTGCTGTAGTAGTGAAAAAATACTGTGAGTCAGTATGACACACAGATGACATGCATTGCACCCGCACAGAATTCTCACCCGTGTGAAAGGGACCTTAGTACTTTCACATCTAGAAATGTGACAGCATCACTATTGCAACAGAGGTGAATTCAATATGCTTGTGGACGGATTTAAATATTCCACAAATATAATCAGCTGCTGTTCATTTCCACCCCATGCAAGGAAGACATCATCCACACATTTTTTATTATGGGTCACATAAGTGGAAGAATATAGCTACATTTTTTCAATCATATCCATAAATATATTTGCAAAACTTGGAGCTGCGGAAGACCCCATTGAAGTCCCCCGCAGCTGCAAGTAATGCACATCATCAAAACAAGAGTACGTTTTTGTCACTGTAATCTCCAGTGATTTAGTGATTAGAGATTTATATCTATCTACGTATTCCGTCCCTTCTATTCTATTCCTAGACTGTTGCCCTTGTTTCCTATATGACCCGATTACTTTGTGTATTATATACACCCCTTCCAGTCCTTCATATTCCCCAGGAGTAACATACAACCTTCGCAGATACTTATATATAAAATTAGTTTACTAATAACATAGAGATAACAAAGCAATAGACATTATACATAAAGATACAGACACTACAAATGACACAATACATAGAGGACACCACCACACACAGCTACCTCCGTTCCTGCCCTCCCTGGATGCTAAGCAATGCGGCTAATAATGTGTATGTATATAAAGTATAACCAGAGTCCACCAATATACCGTCTACTGGATCTACTCTTCTAACCAACTCACATCCAGTACCTGACCATTAGTACATGTACATATAGAGACTTATGCATAGATAGCATATATATAATCTACACATCTATAAACAGGTATAATGAATACAATCGCAGGCTACAAATATCTATATGTACACATAGAAAGTCTACTATGTGCCCTTACTGCCTTTGATATGCTAACAAGGGACACAATGACCAAATGGCTACTGGTCATACTGATATCACTGAATGGATGAATTCCACTGGATATCAACATACACTATATCCAATTATTAAGGCATATTTGTGTTGTCATCAGGCTGAGGTTTTGGCTGAAAGCCATATTTTCATGTAACAGTGATCTAAGGAGAAATGAAATCATTTCATTGCTCAATTTAGGAATCTCACACGGTTTCACTCTAATCGCAAGTATTGCCTCTTCCTGTGGAATATTCGTATACAGACTTTTTACGTCAAAGCTACAAAGTATCGTAATCTCCTCTTCCTTTAATTCACCCAAAAATAATTTGTGTCTTTAAGACACTGTGGATCTTATAATAGGTTGTAAAAAAGAATCTTAGTACATTTCCAGTGGCTGTAACACAGAACCCACCCTGCTCTCCTGCAAATTTATATACACCTTAGTAGTAGATATAATATAGGAACTCTGAGTGTCCTGCCCTTGCTGCGCCTCCTTTTGGAAAAGTTGTGAGGGCCGTGTAAAAAGAGGCACTTGCAAAATTTTTTTTTGCAATTAAAAAGTCGCAAAATCTCCCTTAGGCCTCATGCACACGATTGTATGTATTTTGCGGTCCGCAAAAAACATATCCACAAAAAATACTGATGACGTCCGTGTGCATTCCGTATTTTGCGAAACGGAACAGCTGGCCCCTAATAGAACAGTCTTATCCTTGTCCAAGATGCGGACAATAAGAGGACATGTTCTATTTTTTTATGGAATGGAAAT
Organism: Bufotes viridis; assembly: GCA_033119425.1. Taxonomy (NCBI): domain Eukaryota; kingdom Metazoa; phylum Chordata; class Amphibia; order Anura; family Bufonidae; genus Bufotes; species Bufotes viridis. Next base: position 235,476,334 of record CM065591.1, on the reverse strand, counting down.
ATGAACAAACGGAAACGGAATGCACAAGGAGTAACTTCCATTTTTTTTGCAGACCCGTTGAAATAAATTGTTCCCCATACGGTCCGCAAAAAAACGGACAGGGCAGGAAAAGTCCCTATATCTGATTCTGAGATCACACCCCCATAATCAGAAAATACGTTCGTGTGCATGAGGCCTAAGAAAAAGTCCCTATATCCGATCTTTATATCAGATCTTCAGATTAGACCCCATTACAGATCCTTAGATAAGACCCCCATATCAGGACCTCAGATCAGATCCCAATATCAGACCTCAGATATTAAAATAGGTAAATTAACTTTCCTTTCCTCCTCCGGCGTTATTCTGCAGGTTCCACGGTCTCTCCTGCAGTCACGCTCCCTGGTCTTCTCCAGGCCAGTGCTGTACTGTGAAATGACTGTGTACAGCGTCAGGTCATAAAGCGCTCACTATGTTCCGACATTCCGAGTCAGGAAACGTGCAGCGTGGCCCAAGGAAAAAGAACAGGGAGTGATGAGTAGAGCTAGCACAGCACTTCACTCACCGCTCCCCGAGCCTACTGCATACTAGTGAGTGCTTCCATAACGTATTCACTTTATAAGACACATTGACATTCTCACGTTTTAGACGCCGGTCATAATAAATGCCCATAGCTGGCAGAGGATCTTTGACACATGCAGCACCAGTTCTAAATATAAGACAGCTTCCTTGTTGGCTTACATTTAGACCATTTTCTACTCCTAAAACAAGCGTAGAAAATGATGAATGAGACGGGCCTGCTGGCCCCTTCCCTTCTCCGCCCACAATTCTAGAACTGGTGTGAGCGGGGCAAAATAGCACATAGATGCGCAACTGACTGTTGCACCACCATCTGCGTCTGAAATACACCTAATTTAGGTGTATTTCAGCTAAGTAAATGACCCCCTTAGATTCTTTTTACAACCTATTATAAGATCTATTCCACAATGTCTTAAAAACACAAATGATTTTTGGGTAGATTAGCTGAATTAAAGGAAGAAGAGATTACGATTAGAAATGAGTGAATTTCTCAAAAATTCGATTCGGTCGGTTTGCTGAATTTTCCAAAAAGATTGTATTGGATTTGAATTTATTTGTGACTGATCGCGTTAAAAACAGCTATTTCTTGGCTGCAGAGTATAGTGGTGTACAAAACTGTGCCTTGCAAAAAAAAGTAGTCTGCTGTAGTAGTGAAAAAATACTGTGAATCAGTATGACACACAGATGACAGGCGTCGCTCTTAGAATCACTGCACACTTCATATATTTGGGCAGTTATGTGGCCAAAGCTGACCAAATAAGTGTGAACTCAGCCTTACAGGTCAATGTTAGCGCGAGGTATAAAGAACCGTGAAGATGCTCATGATCCTACTATAGCGTGAAACAGCGCAATCCTTTTACACCGTCGTCAGCTGATTCCATGTAGTGCCCCCCTGACAGAGTGGAGAGGGTGTCAGCAGTAAGTTTGTGTTGACGTCACTGATTATTTTGCCCTTTCTCTGATCCGTCAGAACAATAACCCCCAAAAAACGGATCCGGTCTGTTGAGCATCCGCCTTCACTCGGTCAGCATTTGGTCAGTAATCCATCAGTATTGCTAAAGCCAAAAACAAAACCAGCGGTGGATCCAAAACAGAGATAACACGTGAATGGAATATTTGCAGTCTTCTGTGTTTTGTACCCACTCCTGCTTTTGGCTACCAAATCATAAGCCAATTCTGATGCAAAATAGGGACCATGTCATACAGGCCTTACAGCTGCTACATAGACAGGATCCGTTGTGCATCTCATTTTCCTGACAGATCAGAGGCCCAGTCATGGAGTGGGGAGGGTGGCAGCAGTATGAGGAGACCACAGAATGGTGATGTGGCAGCAGCATGAGGAGACCACAAAGTGGTGATGTGGCAGCAGCATGAGGAGACCACAGAGTGTTGAAGTGGCAGCAGCATGAGGAGACCACAGAGTGGTGAAGTGGCAGTAGCATGAGGAGACCACAGAGTGGTGATGTGGCAGCAGCATGAGGAGACCACAGAGTAGCACAGTGACAGAGTGGTGAGATGGAAGCAGCATGAGGAGACCACAGAGTGTCCCAGTGAAATAGTGGTGAGGTGGCAGCAGCATAAGGAGACCACAGAGTGGTGATGTGGCAGCAGCATGAAGAGACCAAAGAGTGGTGAGGTGGCATCAGCATTAGGAGACCACAGAGAGGTGATGTGGCAGCAGCATGAGGAGACTACAGGGTGGTAAGGTAGGAGCAGCATGAGGAGAATACAGAGTGGCCCAGTGACAGAATGTGCAAGTGGGGGGCAATATCAGTACCAGCTGAAGATGGTGGGTGGCAGTAAGAGCACCTGGCAGCAGGTGTGGCATCAGGCGGGTGGCAGCATCAGAATAGTAACTGAAGCAGGTAGCCAGAAGAAACAGGTGTCTTTTGCCAAAGTTGAGGTGTGGCACTATGGATGATCTAGTCTGATGCATCAGGCACTGGTGTTTGAAAATCCTGGCTGATCCACGCCTGATTCATCTTCACAAAGGTCTGTTTCTACACATTTTGGGTGGAAAGGGGAGTTCTCCTTGGGGTAACTATGGCCCCCGCCGCACTAAACACCCACTCTGATGCCTCAATTCTGGCCGGGCAGCAAAGCTTGTCCAGGACAAACTGAGCCAGTTGTGGCCACAAATCAAGTTTGGCTGCCCAGTAGTCCAGGGGATCATCGATGTGGGGTGGCAGGGTGCACTCCAAGTATGCCACAACCTGCTGGTTCAGGTTCTGCTCTTTGTCTAGCTGCTTCTGCTGGTGAGTAGTTTTTTCAGTAGGTGGGTGAAGAAAACAGCTCATCAGCGACTCTAGACTTAAGTTCTTAAGTTGTTGCTGATGGAGGTGGTACTGCTCCTGCCCCCCCCCCCCCAGCAGACATGGCAGTGGAACGTGAGCGCAGAGTGCCCCCCCCCCGGTCAGCCCTGCGTGAGGATGGGCGATGGCACACATAGCCAGCAGCCAACTGACTACATAGGATGTCTCGATAGTGGTTCAGTTTGTCCTCCCTCTCAGTGGAGAGCCAGTAGTCATCCCTCTGCCGAATGGTGACAATTGAATGAATGGCTGTCACTACGCAAAAAACTGAGCATGCATCAGGCCATTTGCATAAGTGACTCAGAGGGACACCCTGCCTCTATCTCCACTGCATACTGCCATGGTGTGTGTCTGGGTCATCTGCCTCGTCTTCCTCATCGCCCTGTAGCGTCTTCTCCTGCTCCTGCTGCTCCTCCTCTCCTGTAACCTGTGTAGAAAAACCACCCTACGCTTTGCTTGTGCTCGAATGTCCTCCTCCTCTAGTTCAGCACCCACAGGGCTCATGTGGCTGTCAGATATAGTTGCCACATCTCCTGTCCCCTGGCCAGTCCTATTAAGCAGCATCTGTTCTAGGACATGAATCAGTGGAATGACGTTGTTGATCCCGTAGTCCTGGCGACTGACAAATAAAGTGACCTCGGCGTGAGAATATGGAGGCAGAAGCGGCGTCACCTGGCCAAGTTGCTGGTGTGAATGGGCAGGAACCACATTTACCCAGTGGGCCATAAAGGACATATATTTTCCTTGACAGTATTTACAGCTCCACACGTCAGCGCTGCCGTGCACTTTGGCAAACACCGACAGGCTCAAGAACTGGCCCACCTTCTGTTCTACATATGTGTGCAGGGCTGGTACTGCCTTTTTTGCAAAAGAAATGACGGCTTGGGACTCTCCACCTCGGATTAGAACAAGCTATCAGTTCTCTAAAAGGTGCAGAGTGCACCACTTGGAAAGGGAGGGAATGCATCACCAGCAACATGGCCAGCAGCACGTTCAGCTTCTTCACCATTGGATGAGTGCACACATACTGTTCTCTCTTGCCAATTACCTTGGTGATCGATTGCTGATGGAATGACTGACAAGGAGAAGGAGGACAAGGAGCAGGAGCATTAGGACCAGCAGATGATGGGAAGGACAGACAGCTCCCTTTGGCTGAGGTGGTAGAGCCTTGACTGCATGAAATTGGGTGCGTGCCACTGGGTGATGCAGAGGCTGCTGCGGCAGTCTGGACCACCACATCAGAGCCACGGTTCTCCAACATTGGCACCCTGGCCACGCTTCACCTTCTGCCCACAAATTCAGCAAATGGCCATATTCACCTCCGGCGGCCTAACAAAAAACTGCCACATTGCCGAGTATGGCAGGCTGACTGCCTGCTACCGCTGCCTCTGTGAACCCCTGCACCTCTTCTTTCCGAGCAGGTAGGCTTCTGCAAAGCAGGTGGTATATCCTGGGCATGTTTGGCTCCTGACCTCCCACTGCTGCCACCCTGCTGACTCACGGCCACCCTACCACCCTGCTGAATCAGCCGCTGCCTCACCCACAAGCTGCCACCCTCTTCTCCTAAAGATGATGACGATGATGATGAAGCCCCTCCTTCACCTGGCTCCCAAATGCGATCGGCTACATCATCATCACCCGCTACTGTCTGCACATCACTGATGTCCCCTCAATGGTCTCAGGGCCAGGAACCTGACCGCTCACAACACCTGATCCCCCGCGACTCTGATCATAACTACTTGCCCACCTACCTGAGGAAGCGGTTGGATGTCTCCTCCAGATCTTGGCTGGGCAGTAGCTACTGACTGTCCTCTAGTAGCTTGTCCTTGCTGAAAAGTGGAGCCGAGCCTACGGCATATAATACTTATGACAGGATGAGGCAGGATGAGGACAGTTGGGGACACATGGCACGCTCCTAGGCCATGCCAACTAAGCGTCATGTCAGAGAAACCCACCGACTCTTGGCTGGGGAGCTTTATGCAAGTCAACAATTCTTAATCGTAGGTCTTCTGAGAGCTCTTTTGTGTGAGGCACCATTCACATCAGGCAATGCTTCTTGGGAAAAGCAAACCCAGAACTGGTGTGTTTTTTTATAGGGCAGGGCAGCTGTAACCAACTCCTCCAATCTCATCTCATTGATTGGACTCCAGTTGGCTGACACCTCACTCCAATTAGCTCTTGGAGATGTCATTAGTCTAGGGGTTCACATACTTTTTCCACCTGCACTGTGAATGTTTACATGGTGTGTTCAATAAAAACATGGTAACATTTAATTATTTGTGTGTTATTAGTTTAAGCAGACTGTGATTGTCTATTGTTGTGACTTAGATGAAGATCAGATCACATTTTATGACCAATTTGTGCAGAAATCTATATCATTCCAAAGGGTTCTTGCAACTGTACAGTGCAAACAACCTAAAAAGCAGCAGTATAACTGCAATTTTGATCCAAAATTAGTGCATCAAGGTGTAATAGTAATCACCCCTATTAAGGCTGTAAACTCTCCTATTGCACCCTGTTCGCCTTTTATGTGTAGATGATGTCTCCTTATCCTTTCCCTACAGCTTGAATAATCTTTCCCTAAACTTCTAAATCGATTTTTCAACACTATGAATTCTTTCCTAGCACTGTCCCTAGTGCCTGCTGATGTCTCTCTCTGCACTAAGTACACTGGAAAATGGCTAACTCCAAGACGGCTGAGGCTATTTATAGGGCTGTGACATCACAGGGGCTGGTTGGCTGCTGATTGGCTGCATGCATGGCATTGTGGGTGATCCATTGTTCCCAGAGTTCTTTGTTCAATGTCCTAACACGGGCAGCGGCCATTTTCGGAAAAAATGCGATTCGTTACTACGAAGCCCAAGGAAAATTGGTTTCAGTGCAAATCAAATTTTTCCTGAAATTCGGATCCCTTTCCACTTCGTCAACTTAGATTCCCTCATCTCTAATTACGATACTTTGTAGCCTTCACGTAAAAAGCCTATATACGAATATTCCACAGGAAGAGGCAATACTTGCGATTAGAGTGAAACTGTGTGAAAATCCAAAATTGAGCAATGAAATGATTTCATTTCTCCTTAGATCACTGGAGATTATGTTGACAAAATCTTACTCTCGTTTCAAATTTTGCCTCCGGCAGCATGAAGGCTATGTGCTTCCCTGCCCCTGGCAACAAAGCACTGAGGAAAGGGGGCCCAAGCTGAACACTTGCACCAGGGCCCATAAGCCTTTAGCTACGCCCCTTAATGTGCTATATATTATTAAATAAAATATCACTCTGCATTGATAATACTTACTCATCATTTAATATACATGTAACTAGGAAAGCAGTACTAGAAATTTTGTTGGGATAAAATACCAGCACAAAATATTCATGTTTTATTTTAAAAAATGGTGGTAGGGTAAGAAACTGAAATCTAGAACAACACTGAAAATAACTAATGTTTGTTAACACAATAATATGCTGTATATGATCTGAGCTTTCTAATATGTAAAGAAAAGAAAACCAGAAATCTAAACTTTTGTAATCTGTTCTGACAGGTCTGTTTTAGTAACTACTTGCATCCCCTTTGTAATAACAATTTTGGGTTATCTATTCTTATGATTTTATAATGTGCCATCCCTTTATTATTTCTGTTAGAAGTTATTAATGAATTAGAAGCCGTTTACAATGAAGGTCCAGATGGGTGTTCCCAGTTGGGGGATGTCCCTGCACAGTCTTATACTGACAGCACTGATTGTATAGTGTCAGACTGTGCAGGGACACCCCTCCCCCCAACTGGTAACACCCAACTGCACCTTCATTCCAAACTTCTGGTAATTCATTTGAAACATCTAGCAGGAATACTAAAGGAATGGCACATCAGAGTCATAAGAATGGATTTATTATATTTACTTATATAGCACTGGCAAATTTCACATTGCTTAACAGACATTGTTACCACTGTTCCCAATGGAGCACGCAACCTAAGTTCCCTCTCAGTATATCTTTGGAGTGTGGGTGGAAATCGGAGTACCTAGAGGAAACCCCCTCAAATACAGGGAGAACATACAAACTCCATGCAAACAAGTCACCAGGGTATCTGAATCTAGCCACTCCAAGGTAGTATGTCTAGAGCCAGTTTGTAATACAACGCTTATTATGTAGTTCCCTTGATTTATCTAACTGCATGACCACTCAAATGGGTTGTCAGTACAGAGAACTGGAGAATATTTATATTCCTCTCTCTCCGAAACATAAAGGAGGCAAGGTTTTGATAAAATCTAAATGTTTACATTCGTGCTGTGGGAAAGAAATTGAGATTGAAGGAACCAAGCAAAGATGATATAATGAACAGAGATTGTGCTAACCGCAATATGCCATAGGGGAAGTATGGCAACATGATTCCGATACTGCCATGAAGAACTTTGTGTCAGTACTATAATTTTACCAGAAATCATTTCCAATGTTTTAAAAATAATGATTATATATGAATTAAACAAATTATACAGTACATAAATATAATAAAGTATGTATCAGTGCAGTCGCCTGAGTACCACTAGTTGATAAATTGAACTGTGCATTATAGTTATTTATTTTTAAAATTCTCATCATCATGAATTGCATGTCAGGATATGTTCAGGTATAACAATTCCCTTTTGGAAAATTGTGACTTCGGATATCTGTTGTGGGTTTTGTTGCTTAAATACCATGAAGACAACCTCAGATTTGTCCCATTTAATGGTGCCAATCTGTGTGCAGACCTGCCCTTTCTTGACACAATTTTGAAATCCGCATGTGAAAAAATATCTGGAGTTGCATGATCAGCAGCAGTATGGATTTTCATTGATAATCAAAGGGGCTTTGAGTTCTCATAGCCCTAACTGTGTGGCAAACTGAGTGATTTTGATAATTCCATATGCTATGTGCTGTTTATATTAGGCTAGGACTACACGTGTCGTGCAACTTCTTGACACAGAAAAGTCACGCAACATTTTTTATAATGATAGGCTATGGCGTTGCACTGCGACATGCTGTGACTGCGACACGACAGTTACAAAAAATCCATCCAAGTTGGATTTTTGTGCAACTGTCGCATCGCAGTTGCAGCATGTTGCAGTGTGACACCATGACTATCACTACAAAAAATGTTGCGCGACATTGGTGCAACACATGTCGCCGTGTAGCCCTAGCCTTATACTGCAGCCACCTACCACTTGAGGGTTGTGTAGTGAATCCCAGGTATTGCTGCTTGGATGCTTGAAGGACAGTTTTCCTATTCAATATTTAATTCCTCAGTTATCTATGTTGAGAATGTATATGTGCTTATCTACAGTAGGAATTATTGTCAATCCTTTTGCTTGATATGCTCTTTGATGTTATACACATAATTATTTTTTCATTACATTAATCTAAATATAAAAATTTGAATCTTATTGTTTGCCTAGATTTCTGGGAATTACATGGGCGTTTGCCATTATTTATGTGCAAGATCATTTGATGAAATGTTCGTATATGTTTTAGCTTATTTGGATCTAATTAAAGTATACATTATTTTCATTTACCCATGAACTAGTGCCTGTTTTTATTTTTGCTTTCCTTTCCTTTTTTCCGTATAGAGTCCCTGTTTGTATTCAAATAATAAAAGAGTGATAATTACCTATTATATACTGTTTGGAGATCTTTTTTGTATCAATCGCCATACTCGATATCTTTAGTTAAAAAGATTCCACCCAAAATTTAATAATGGCCATATTTAATTAAATCTGAAGTGAGATCAATTAACAAGGTTTGGCTAGTTTATATTACCTTCAATAGTTGCATTTTCCCTTCAAGAGGTAAATGACTGCAGGTTGAGAATTCTGATCCCTACAGTCCAATGATCCCAATTATATCCAAATAACCAAACGTTAAACAGCGCTTAGAGAAAACCTGACACTAGTTTTATGTCATTAAAGTGTTTCGCCCATGATATAAGAGCTGGTGTCGATACTGTTAAACATACTGTAACTATGTGCCTTACATGTAGTAAAGGTTACCATCTCAGGAGAACTTTTAGGCTTTCCAATGACATATGCAGATTAATACCTTAACTAAGACTGCCAAGTGCTTCCTACATCATCCTGAGACATTGTCACTCAAGGCAAGCAGTGTCTGTCTTCACAATACTTCCTATTCCTGGATTTTGGCACCTTATTAATATCATGGTGTCTTTAGGCCTCATAGTAAACAATTTAAAGCAGGCTTATAAATCTTCTTCCTATCCCTTCACTGGTGGTACTATACTTTCGCCCATACACTTTTTTAGGATCAGCTGGCGAAGCACTGCAGATGAACATATGACTCAAATAGCTTGACATTTTAAGCCCTGCATACATTTTTAGGGGTGTGGTGAGGATGTGGGAGGGTCGGGGACAGCCCAGCACATTTATCTTAATTATCTTAATGAAGACAGAAATCTGCGCACAAGGAGCACAAAAACTGTGCACCAGGAGCTTCATGAGCTAAATGACCTATCCACAGCATAGATCATCAATATTAAATCATCAGGGGTCAGACTCCTGGCACCCCCACTGATCAGCTGTTTGAAGAGAAGGTGGTGCCTTCTCTGCTCAGTTTACCTGCTCGCCACTGCAATTGCAGTGGTGAGCAGGTGTAATTACAAGTATGGCGTCCCCATTCACTTCAATGAGCTGGCTCCATCTGTACAAGTGTATAGGAAGGAGCTGTCCCATAGAAGTGAATGGGTATGCGATACTTGTAATTACACTGCAATTGCTGCAGCGAGCAGGTAAATAGAGCAGAGAAGGCAGCTCTTGTATGAGCGCTGCCTTCTCTTCAAACAGCTGATCAGTGGGGGTGCAAAGTGTTGGAGACCCCCCGCCCCCAACTGTTATTGATGACTTTCCTGAAGGTAGGTCATCAATAGTAAAAAAAGGGACAACCCCTTTAATGCTTCAGCATACCAAGACATTTTGGACAATTGTCTGCTTCCATCTTTGTATGAACAGTTTGGGGAAGGCCGTTTTCTATTCCAGCAAGACTGTGCCCTTATGTACAAAGCACGATCTATACAGAAATGATTGGATGAATTCGGTGTGGAACTTGACTGGCGCACATCTTGACCTCAATCCCATTGAACACCTTTACGATAATCTAAAACGGAGATTGCGAGACAAGCCTTCTCCACCAATATCAGTGTCTGACCTCACAAACACTCTTCTAGTTGAATGGGCAAACATTTCCACAGACAATCCCACATTTTATAGAAAACCTTTCCAGAACAGTGGCAGCTGTTTTATCTGCAAAGGGGAACCATCTCCATATTAATACCTATGGATTTAGAATGGGATGTCATAAAAGCCTCTGTAGGTGTAATGTGTAGGTGTCTCAATAGTTCCTTCCATATAGCATAAGTGACTGCCTGAAGTTTATTTCTCTCCATTTTATTTGAAATAAACATACACACTAGGCTGAGCTAAGCGAGGGGATAGGTGACCTTTTGAAGTCTGATCTATAGTATATAATCAATCCAGTCCTATGTGTAGAAACATTTTACAGTATATAGAGGTTTTAGGTGTAATCAAATATGCTATCATGGTAGAGTTTTTGTATAATCCCTAAACAAGGGATCAAACCATGATGTCTGCAATGCTTCAAATCTTAAAATGTTGTCTAGGATAAAAGAATGAGAAGATGCGACTTCTCATGGTGGTATTTGAGTCTTCCTCTACCTCTTCCAACTCTAAACTGTAGAAGACTCTCTTTATAAGCAAAGCCCTGAGTGTCACCCCTACAACCTAAAAATGCAAATGAGCCAATAGGATTGTGATGTGTGTTTTAACAAAGATTAGGATATTTGGATATTCTAACACAGGAAGGTCAAAACAATTCCTTTATCCAGATACATGATGTCATCAAGCTTTTATACCAAATATTGCAACCCAGATACAACCAAGATTTAATTATGTTTAAATAATCCTACCATATCAATGCATTAGAAATATTTTGAGATATTTAAACCTGGGTATATAAGACATGAGATATAAGAGTTAACAGTGTGTAATTAATATATGTATTTACTATAATTGCAGGACCAGTTCCTCTCTTATAGTTTCTGTTTGTGTAGGATATCATGTGGACAGGAAACGCTGGTGATCTAGGGCGTGAGTCACCATACATTTGTTGCTGCAGCCAGCAAAAAGCTCATGTAATTATCACGACACATAATTTATCGTCCTGTGCATACATCATGGACAACCTGGAAAATGCTGTACCGCTGAATGATTTTATTGCATCAATACCTGTTTCTTCATTGCCAAGGATTTTACAGATTACATCAGGAGTCTATTTACAGAGTAAGTAAAAATCATGCAGAAATTTACTAGAGTGACAGACTGAGTGAATGATAGGTAGTTGATGGCTCTCGAGACTTTACATGATTGCTAGAGATGAGCGAATTTCGATTCAGCTGATTTGTCGAATTGCACAAAAAAATTCACTTTGTGAGGAATGATTAGATGCCCTCAGATGCCGCATTTACACAAAAAAATGTAATCAAACTTACCACCTCCATTTGCTCTCGATGGGCCGGCTGCCGCCCTCTTGCTTGAATATCTTGGCCGAAATCCTGTGCAGCACAAGATTACCGGTGTGATGATGTAATCTCGCGCCACACGGGATTTCGGCCGAGATCTTCAAGCAAGATGGAGGCTGGTGGCCCGTCGCGAGCAAATGGAGGAGGTAAGTTTGAATTTTTTAGTTTTTTGTACTATTTCAGTTTAAATCGATTCGCTGGCACGAAGCATGAGGATATTCGGCTTCTAGGCGATTCGAATTTATCCTGAAATTCGGATCGAATTCCACTTCGTGGGATTCAATTCGCTCATCTCTAGTGATTGCCAAGTATAGAATCATGAATAGTCAAACTATCAACTACCCAGAGAAGTTTTATATTTTTAGATCAGTATAGGGACACATGCCATTTTGAATATTCTAATGTAGCAGCTTAATATACACATAAATGGAAATATATATACACATATATGTATAGCATATATTATATAGACAATACTTATCTTTGCAGAAGCAGCCCGTCTCTGGTCCTTCTCCTGTACCCATCAATAACTGACATCTAGCATGTAGCACTGGAGCTTTCTTTAAAGGGTTATTCCCATCTTGGACACTGGGGGTATATTGCTAGGATATATCCCCAATCGGGTCCCAGAGGTGGATACTTAGAACAGAGCCCGCAAAGAGCTGCAGGGCACACAGCGCATGTACAGCCACCCTCTATTCATTTCTACGAGCGACGTGCTTGGCTATTTTTGGAAGTCCTACTGAAATAAATGAGAAACGCACCGTGCAAATGCGGCCAATGCTCCATTCACTTCTAAGGACTTTCAGCAGTCTAAAGAAATGAATGGAGGGCGGCCGTGCATGCTCTGTTCTAAGTATAGGTACGGATCCCGCACCTATAAGACATTGTGGGCATATCCAAGCAATATGCGCCCAATGTCCAAGATGGGAAAACCCCTTAAAGGCCTCATGCACACGACCATATTATTCTTCTGTGTGCTATGCACATATTTGTGGATAGCAAAATGACCCATTCATTTCTATAGTGCCTTGCATACATCTGTATTTTCTGCAGAATTGTGTGGACATTCTATAGATTGTCCTACATTGTGGGCGAGAATGGTCATTTATGTTGATGGAAGTGAGAACAATGTGGAATGAACACGGAAGGTAATTGTGGTTTGTGGATCCATGATTGCAGCCCGAAATACAGACACAGCTGTGTGCATGAGGTCTTAAGGGAATGTACTATTAGAACAGGACATTATTTAAACCACATTTTTAAGGAAACATTTTAAAATTATTTATTTTTAAAATTCTTTCATTTTCATGTCATCTATAAAAAATGTTGAAATATAGCTTACCCTCTGGGTCCTAAAGCATTTGGAAAACATAAACTTCCTGTTTTAGGCAGCTCCGTGTAGATTAGGGTGGGTTATCAGAATCACTCTAGTATACTTCTGACTTCTGAGGTTTTCTTTTACATATATAGTTAAAAGAGATGCATTTTTATATGTCCTCAGTAAATGTTTATTACTATGCCATCTTTTTTATTTTTTTTATTAGAGGACTGGATTTGTTTCCCAAAAAGGTAAAGCTATGGTATAAGAATAATGGTATATACTTTTGTATAAATTTTTTTAGCAATGCTTATTCAATACCATATAACAACACATGGTCTCATACCTTAGTCACAAGTGTCACTGGAGTCTAGCTGCAAGAGTCCCCATATATGTCCCTAAACAGATTCCCCCATAGGTATCAATATACAGTTACCCCTATAATTATAAGCTACATTTCTCTCTATAATTGCTTACTATAGCCCTGTAGTGCTGCCTCTCACCGAAAACAATAGGAGGCAGAAATCACATGTCCCTGATGGAATTTTGATGTGGTGTCGGTGCCAAAATTCCACCAGCAAATTCCACAGTGTGAATTGGCCATTAGTGGTCCTGTCCCTATGCTGTTATGTACAGTTCCTGCTGAAAGGCAGTCAATCAGTCTGTTGTTCACAGCTTAAAGCAACAGCTCTATAGAAGATATCTGCCCCTCATAAAATGAATAAAATATTTTAAAAAAGTATACAAAATATATCAGAAAATGTTAATAAAAAAGTTAATAAAAGTAAGAAAATATGATTTACGGTAATAGATAGAATTGTGAACTTTTTTTTTTAAAGAAAAGCCACATTGTCTGCAGGGAATCCATACCCTGTCAGTAATCATTATGTATGGGCAGGTCTTACATTTTGCCTGGTTGCACGGAATGTTCCTAATGATGGAAAGGACAGTGAGTTTCTGTCAATGATGTTTCTGAGATTATGGGGTTGCCTATAGCACAGGAGTTTGGGATCAAGAAATATTGATTTCAAACTGTCATCTTTTTGGATTTGATGTAGTCTATGAGCAACCATCTTCAGAATCTCCAGATTTAGGTTTTAGGTAACCTTCTAAGTGACGGCACCCAACTTGGCAACGGTCCCTAACTTAACCCCTTATGGACCAGGCTCATTTTCACCCTAAGGACCAGGCAATTTTCTGAAAATCTGACCAGTGTCACTTTATGTGTGAATAACTATAAAACGCTTTTACTTATCCAGGCCATTCTGAGATAGTTTTTTCGTCACATATTGTAGTTCTTGACACTGGTAAAATGGAGTCAAAAATTAATTTTTATTTATAAAAAAATACCAAATTTACCTAAAATTGTGAAAAATTTGCAATTTTCCAAATTTCAATTTCTCTATTTCTATAATACATAGTAATGCCGCCAAAAATAAATATTCATTTACATTCCCCATATGTCTACTTAATGTATGGATCATTTTGGGAATGCCATTTTAGATTCTGGGGACGTTACAAGGCTTAGAAGTTTAGAAGCAAATCTTGAAATTTTTCTAAAATTTTAAAAAATCCACTTTTTAGGGACCAATTCAGGTTTGAAGTCACTTTCTGAGGCTTACATAATGGAAACCACCCAAAAATGACCCCATTCTAGAAACTACACCCCTCAAGGTATTCAAAACTGATTTTAAAAACATCGTTAACCCTTTAGGTGTTCCACAAGAGTTAATGGGAAATGGAGCTAAAATTTCTGAATTTAGATTTTTTTCGCAAATTTTCCATTTTAATCCATTTTCTCCAGCATCTAAGCAAGGGTTAATAGCCAAATAAAACCCTATTTTTATTGCCCTGATTCTTTAGTTTGCAGAAACACCCCATATATGGCCGTAAACTACTGTATGGCCACACGGCAAGGCGTAGAGGGAAATGAGCGCCATGTGGTTTTTGGAAGGCAGATTTTGCTGAACTGGTTTATCTACACATGTCCCATTTAAAGCCCACTGATGCCCCCCTGGGGTAGAAACTCCCTAAAAGTGACCCCATTTTGGAAACTACGGGATAAGGAGGCTGTTTTGTTGGGACTATGTTTAGGGTACATATGATTTTTGGTTGCTCTATATTACATTCTTGTGATACAAGGTTACCAAAAATAGAAATTCTGAAATTGCATCTCCATTTGCCATAAACTCTTGAGGAGCACCGAAAGGGTTAACAAAGTTTGTAAAATAAGTTTTGAATACCTTGAGGGGTGTAGTTTATTAGATGGGGGTCACTTTTATGGAGTTTCTACTCTAGGGATGCAACAGGGGTTCTTCAAATGGGACATGGTGTAAAAAAAAAAGGGCCATCAAAATCTGCCTTCCAGGAACCATATCTGCCTTTCCTTCTGCACTCTGCCGTTAGGCCATACAGCAGTTTACCACCACATATGGGGTGTTTCTGTAAACTTCAGAATCAGGGCAATACATTTTAAGTTTTATTTGGCTGTTAACCTTTGCTTTGTTACTGGAAAAAATGGATTAAAATGGAAAATTTGCCAAAAAATTGCTCTTTTGGCACCGTTTTTTATTTTAGGTTTTTGACCGTGTGAATCTGAGGGGTTAGGTCAAGGGGGAATTTTTATAGAGCAGATTATTCCGGACGTGGCGATACATAATTTGTCTACTTTTTTAAAATTTATTTAGGTTTAAAATCACAGAAATACAGTGGCCAACATGAGGGAACTGCTCAGACCCCAAACACTGTGGCAGGTTTCCCATTAGGGGAGCAGTCCCACCGCATGTGGACCGCAGCAAACGACCATCCCCAGCAAAAATGCGTACAATGGAGGATGCCGGCGTAGACCACATGCACCACAAAGGCATCCTACACAAAACGGAGCATTGTGCGGATGAAATATATAAATCACAGAAAAAAATGCACCAAACTGATATGCCACTGACTATACTAGATAGTCAAACAAGCAGATATTAAAAGCTGAGACTTTTGCCAACATATTCCTTCCAGGTACATAGGCCTGCACAAATTTGGCCCCAAAGTGATCGATGACCGGCCTGATTTTGTACAGGTCGTCATAGGCAGGATCACCTCAGGGTGGACATGCTGCATTATCTGCATAATGCAGGCATTTCCGGATGGCCTCAAACCGGGAGCGTGGCATGGCCGTACTGTAAAGTGGGGACTGGTAGAGGACGTCCCCACTCCAGTACAGCCTGACACTAGTTTTCCTGACTAGGCCCATGTGCAGCACGAGGCCCCAAAATGTCCTCATCTCGGCTGCACTGACCAGCGTCCAGCCACCTGGCCTAGCTAAAAAGGAGCCTGTGTGTTGAGCAACAAACTGTTGGGCGTACAGGTTTGTTTGCTCCACCATTAGATTTACAAACTGGTCCCTGAATAAAAGCCAGGCAGCGGTGATCGTAACTATACACGACGTACTGGTACGTCATGTGTCCTTAAGTATCGGGACAACATGCCATACCGGTACATCATGTGTCCGGAAGAGGTTAAGTAAGTGCAGTGGCCTAGACAAAATTGGGTATGTAGAAAGAATGGCAAAGACAAAACCAGATACTAAAACATCAGATTTAAAACAGGATATAAATACAGTGTCAAATAACAGGCAGGGACAATACCAAGAGGTGATGTCAGAAATATAGTCAGCAGTCAAAGACAAAGTCAAAGCAGTGGTCAAAGATCCAGGAGTTCCACAATGTGCAAACGCTAGTGTGGCAAGAAGGACCAATCAGAGGTACCTGTTGCAATCACCCACTGACAGGTGGCATGTAACTCCAGGAACGAGCCTGATTGGTCAGGCGTCCCTGCTCTCTGATACACCGACCAGCCTGATTGGTAGCGGGCCGGTTGCCACAGCAATTGAACCACCCCGACTGTGCCGCAACTATAGCTATAGCTGTTGGAGCAGGGGCAGGTAAGTATGTGGCAACATCTCGACATTTGATGTTATTTATCTTCACTATAAACTTTTAACCAATACTATCTATTTAATCATACGCCTTTGATTATTGACCAAACTCCAGATGCAGTGACCTTTAGACTTACAATTAATATTAACACATATTTCCCAGAATTTAATGTATCCTTATGCTTAGTCTTCTAATTTACACATATACCGTTTATTAATTTTGCTTGCAAATGTTCTTGATTACCCAACTTCCCTAATGTTGTAACTAGAGATGAGCGAATTTCATATTTTGAAATTTGTTCACACTTCGTTTGGTGGTAAAAGCAGAATTGCTTTATGGATTCTGTTATCAAGGACCATAATGCAAATCTATGACGGAATGCCTTTAGAGGCATTCCGTTATTCATTCCGTCATAATAGAAGTCTATGGGCTGCAAAACGGATCCGTCCCGTTTCCGTTATGCAGGGGAGTCCTCTAACAGAATCCATAACGCAATTCTGCTTTTACCACCAAACAAAGCGTGAACGAATTTCATACCATGAAATTCGCTCATCTCTAGTTGTAACATTGATTAAATGCTTGGTCTTTTTCCATAGAAGCACATATCCCATTAAACTTGAATGCTATCTATCTATCATCTATCTATCACTCTGGAAAAAAATTAAGAGGCCACTCCATTTTTTCTTAGATTGGCATCTCCACATGTATGACAGACATTTCATTCCAGTGTCTGTTGAATTTCATCACAGGCACACCTCATGAGGTGCTGATTAGGTGATCACCTAAACCTAATGTTATTTAACAAGCAATTGTATAAAAAAACACTTCTGTGGTCACCACTATTATCTTGTTATAGAATCAGCTGGATAGCAAAAGCAGTGCTAGTAGTACCCAGAGAGTAAGTGACGAAAAGAAGGATTCAGTTCTAGCTTTTCTGGTAGAGCAATACAGTGAGTGGCAGGTTGCTTCCATCCTTAACATTTCAAAGTAGTGTCCCTAAAACAAATAATAGGGCATTCCCAATATGCCAGGTCCACCAAATGTATCTTCTCATGCAGTGTCACAAGATTCATCAGGGGGAGACCTACGATTCAAGCAAAGGGGTTAGCCATATTTATATATAAAAAAGCAAATAATTCAAAAGTACATAAACTATAGAGGCAGCGCACTTCTCAGGAGTGCTGTGGTGAACCTTTACAATGTGAAGTAGGGATAGTCTCTTTGGTGTCTGCCCTTACTGGCTTTCATTGCTCAGTTTGGGGTCTAATACTTTGGACTCCCAAGTTACAGTGGTCTTAAGTTACAAAATTTGAAACATACAATGATCTTTTCTGGGCTATTGTAACTTAAAACTACACTCAATATACAATGCCACAGACACCTTCCGATCTGCAGCACATGTAATTGTGTGGGATCTCAGTGGTAAAACACAATAAAGGGTTTGTAGTAGTGTCATTAGTTTCAGATTGGCAGAGGTCCAAC
Source organism: Bufotes viridis (assembly GCA_033119425.1). Classification (NCBI taxonomy): domain Eukaryota; kingdom Metazoa; phylum Chordata; class Amphibia; order Anura; family Bufonidae; genus Bufotes; species Bufotes viridis. The sequence goes on along the minus strand of CM065591.1, from coordinate 235,458,159 downwards.
TCCCTGCAACCCTTCCGGGCAGCTGTTTGAAGAGGCCGCAGCCTCAGTCTTTACCTACACACCATCTAGATTGTAGCACAGGTGCAGTGTAGTTACTTGAATGCAGGGCTGGGACAAGGTCCACCACCAACAGAGGCTGAGCTGCCCAAGTGCGCCCCCCCCCCCCAACTTGTGGAGTCTTTACTAAATACTGTTGTAATCACACATAAATATGCACAGTTTAATGTATCAATTAATGACGCACTGTTATGGAGGATCTGTGGATGACATTGTTATGGGGGGGATCTATGGTTGACACTGTTATGGGGCGGATCTATGGATGAAACTGTTATGGGGGGGGATCTATGGATGACACTGTTATGGGGTAATCTGTGGATGACACTGTTATGGGGGATCTGTGGATGACACTGTTATGAAGGATCTGTGGATGACAATGCTATGGGGATCTGTGGATGACACACTTATGGGGGATCTGTGGACGACACTGTTATGGGAGATCTATGGATGACAGTGTTATGGTGATCTATGGATGACAGTGTTATGGGGGGGATCTATGGATGACTGTGTTATGGGGGGATCTATGGATGACAGTGTTATGGGGGGATCTATGGATGACACTGTTATGGAGGATCTGTGGATAGCACAATGTTATGGGGGGTCTGTGGATTGCACTGTTATGGGGATCTGTGGATGACACTGTTATGGGGGGATCTGTGGATGACACTGTTATGGGGGGGATCTATGGTTGACACTGTTATGGGGCGGATCTATGGATGAAACTGTTATGGGGGGGGATCTATGGATGACAGTGCTATGGGGGATCTGTGGATGACACACTGTTATGGGGGATCTGTGGATGACACACTGTTATGGGGGATCTCTGGATGACGCATTGTTATGGGGGGATCTGTGGATTGCACACTGTTATGGGGGATCTGTGGCTGACACTGTTATGGGGGATCTGTGGATGACAATGTTATGGGGGGATCTGTGGATGACAGTGCTATGGGGGATCTGTGGATGACACACTGTTCCGGGCAGCTGTTTGAAGAGGCCGCAGCCTCAGTGTTTACCTACACACCATCTAGATTGTGGATGTTATGGGGTAATCTGTGGATGACACTGTTATGGGGGATCTGTGGATGACACTGTTATGAAGGATCTGTGGATGACAATGCTATGGGGATCTGTGGATGACACACTTATGGGGGATCTGTGGATGACACTGTTATGGGAGATCTATGGATGACAGTGTTATGGGGGATCTATGGATGACAGTGTTATGGGGGGATCTATGGATGACAGTGTTATGGGGGGATCTATGGATGACAGTGTTATGGGGGGATCTATGGATGACAGTGTTATGGGGGGATCTATGGATGACACTGTTATGGAGGATCTGTGGATAGCACAATGTTATGGGGGGTCTGTGGATTGCACTGTTATGGGGATCTGTGGATGACACTGTTATGGGGGGATCTGTGGATGACACTGTTATGGAGAATCTGTGGATGTCACTGTTATGGGGGGTCTGTGGATTGCACTGTTATGGGGATCTGTGGATGACTCTGTTATGGGGGGATCTGTGGATGACAGTGCTATGGGGGATCTGTGGATGACACACTGTTATGGGGGATCTGTGGATGACACACTGTTATGGGGGATCTCTGGATGACGCATTGTTATGGGGGATCTGTGGATTGCACACTGTTATGGGGGATCTGTGGCTGACACTGTTATGGGGGATCTGTGGATGACAATGTTATGGGGGATCTGTGGATGACAGTGCTATGGGGATCTGTGGATGACACACTGTTATGGGGATCTGTGGATGACACACTGTTATGGGGGATCTGTGGATGACACACTGTTATGGGGGATCTGTGGATGACACACTGTTATGGGGGATCTGTGGATGACACACTGTTATGGGGGATCTGTGGATGACGCATTGTTATGGGGGGATCTGTGGATGGCACTGTTATGGATTGTGACTCACAATGGATATTGGGGGCCAGCAAATTACAAGGAAGGCGGGGGTGGGGATGATTGATAACATACATATCTAAATGGCTGGGGGGGTGAGGGCTTGACTTGAGCCATCTACTGATCAGAGCATTAGAATAGCAGGAATAAATAACATCTAAATGTCTGGTGGGGTAGATGGGGGTAGGACAAGGGCTGATGGGGGAAGGGGACTGGGTTAGATAATCTATACTGACATACATTTGACACACATATATACTGGCATATATATGACAACACATATATACTGACATATATATGACAACACATATATACTGACATACATATGACACACACATACATACTGACATACATATGACACACATACATACTGACATACATATGACACACATATATACTGACATACAAATGACACACACATACATACTGACATACATATGACACACACATACATACTGACATACATATGACACACACATATATACTGACATACAAATGACACACATATATACATATGACGCACACATATATACAGACATACATATGACACACACATACTGACATACATATGACACACACATACATACTGACATACATATGACACACACATACATACTGACATACATATGACACACACATACATACTGACATACATATGACACACACACACATACTGACATACATATGACACACACATACATACTGACATACATATAACACACACATACATACTGACATACATATGACACACATACATACTGACATACATATGACACACACACACACATACTGACATACATATGACACACACATACATACTGACATACATATGACACACACATACATACTGACATACATATGACACACACATACATACTGACATACATATGACACACACATACATACTGACATACATATGACACACACATATATACTGACATACATATGACACACACATATATACTGACATACATATGACACACACATATATACTGACATACATATGACACACACATATATACTGACATACATATGACACACATACATACTGACATACATATGACACACACATATATACAGACATACATATGACACACACATACATACTGACATACATATGACAACACATATATACTGACATACATATGACACACACATACATACTGACATACATATGACACACACATATACTGAAATACATATGACACAGACACATATATACTGACATACATATGACACACACATATATACTAACATACATATGACACACACATATATACTGACATACATATGACACACACACACACATACTGACATACATATGACACACATACATATATACAGACATACATATGACACACATACATAAAAACACACAATATGCACATTACATTACTGCCATTCCATTCCCTTTAACCCCTTACATTTTCTGCACATACAGTCTCTGGTGACTTGGAGGGAGAGGCAGGATGCAGAGTATTCCTCCTCCTCCTCCTTCTCTGTCCCGACGCTGCTCTTCTCTCTGTGCTGGGGGAGGGGGTTGTGAATCTCTGGTGCACACACAGGCAGGAAGTCAGGGGCTGGGGAAGGTACGGAGCTGCAGCACACTGCACTAGACTGAGGGAGGGAGGAAGAACACCACTAGGGGGCGCAGGACCGGCTGTTACAGCAGCAGAGCGCAGAAATGGATGCTCTGCTGCTAATACAGCTACAGGGCAGCAGCAGCAGGGACTTGGTGAGAGTGGCCTGTTCCTGCGCCCTGAGGCTTGAGCGCCCTGAGGCTGGAGCCTCCTCAGCCTCTGTGTCGGCCCGGCCCTGCTTGAATGGAAGAGGGAGCTGTAATTACACGGCACAGCCGCTACAATCTATACAGCGTGCAAGTAAGCACTGAAGAGGACACAGCACTTGCACGAGCCATGTGGACTCTCTAAACAGCTGATCGTCGAGGTGCAAGGAGTCAGACCGCAGTTGATCTGACTCCTTGCAAAACAATCCTAAGGATAGATCATGAGTATTTAAGTACATACACTGACTAACTGTCCTATATTGCCTCTCTACATTATGGTACTACATGCTCTGTATCTTACCTGTGCCATCATAAGCTGCTCCTTTAAACACAGGTGAAACCGGTTCTATTATATTTTGTGTTCACTGTACAGGAAGAAGCTCCTAGCTAGTGGTTACAGCTTTTAGCAGCTGTTTCTGACTTATATGTAAGGGCTTGCCTTATCTGCATTACTTACCTGAATAATAATGCATCAAGGGGTGAGAGGATTTATCATAGGATTAAATGGACAACACTGTTGAAGGCTGAAAAATGTCCAAAAGGAGGGGTAGAGAACTTTGACAGCTAACAGATCATTGGTGAATTTGTTTAAGACGGTGTCAATGTAGGATGGGAAGCTTTTTTATAAATAACTAAAAAGTAAGTTGGAGGAGAGACAGGTGGACAGTTTAAAGTGGATATGTTGTATAAGGAGCTTTGAGGCAGAGAAATAGAGAGGTGATACAGAAGGTGGACAGAGAAGACAGATCTAGAAGTGGCTTCTGTCACGTTGGTGATGTGGGAGGGAACACCACACCGACAACAGGAGGGAAGGGAAAAGGAACTAGGCCTCAAAGCTAGGGAAAGGGAAACGGACATCACCTATAGAAACCCTAATCCTAGCCCTGATTCCTATCCGTATGAACAGACCTTGAGGGTAGGAATGTTCATACACTGAAACCTATGACCCTGGAAACCCTGAATTGCCCTGGAATACTGTTAGGGCTTCAGATGACCTGTTCCTTCCAATATGAAAGTACAAGCGCCCCCCCGAGGCCTAGTAACAAAAGACAGAGGGGACCCAACAAAATATAAAAGGGAAGTAACAATTAACTTCTGAAGTAAATGGACGAGCAGGAACTTAGAAGAGGACCACACACCAGCACTTCCAATACAAAACTGAAGCTATCAACTGCATAGCATGATGGGTGAAGCCAGATTAAGTAAAGGAGTTGGAATGACCATTAAGCTACACCTGAGACAAGAGGTGTGGTCATTACCAGCAACAACAATGAAACAGGTGAAACCAAAAGAGGCTGTCAGATCACATCATGTGCAGCCAGTCTCTTAGATCTTCTGACACCTGTCATGTTAGAGACCATGGCAGCTTCTTAATGGGATGTGATTGTTGCAAGTTTAAAAGAAGAAGGGAAGATGCCAATCCCTGATGTTCTCCATCCCAGAAACTGCCTGCCATCCATTGTTTTCAATAGGAAACCACGGTTTATGGTGGTGACCACGCCAAGAAGAGACCCTTTCATAAATGTGTTCGTTTTTTGCTGATAACAGCTCACTTTCTAAAATTAGTGTTTTTATTACATTTGGATGCAAAAATCATTTGTTGCATACCCACAGTTGTGGTGGTTTTGTGAACATATGTACAATCTAACATGAATAAGCTTTTTACTGGTAAAATTTAATTTTGGAAATTTTATTTCTAAAGTTAGATGGAAATTTGCATGAAGGTGGTTATAAGCATACATCAGTAATTACATGTTTTTTCAAACTGTTCAAATGAATTGGTTTTGGTGTAAAATTCATATTTGCAAATTCATGTCGAGTGTTGACAGATTTTCACATGCAGACATTGACATGTATGATATGTATAAATGACATTATACACTTATTTTTCAAGGAGCAGTTTTTTTGTGTGTTGCATGAAGGTTGTTAAAAGTGTGAATTATTCTCTTGCATTTTTTATAGACGACATACAGAGTGCTTTTTGGAAAAAACTTGGAATTTGTTCCGTGGTTTTTGGTGGTGTATGATAATTATCATTTCCTGATAAGGACATTGTTATATTGCGTGCTTGCGCTTTTAGCAGTTTTTTTGTAAGCACAAGCTCTTGCACATTTAGAAACGTGCGGTATATCAGAACTGTGTAAAGTGTATTTTGTGGTGTGTATTTAAAGTGTATGCTTGAGTCTGAATTATAGTCACAGATGCAATTTCATAATTTTTTTTGCAAAAAATCTTGTTAGTCATGAAGTTACATGAAAGAGAGCATAACTATAAACTACTGTTTAACATTTTACAATCCTTTGGTTGTCCACTTGTTGAAGGCACGGATGTCAGCCTTTTAAACCCTTCCATGCCGCGGTCCGTAGGGACCACTGTATGGAAGTGGTTAAGAGGGAGGGAGCTGCTGTGGGGGCTGCTGTGCCTGGTGCAGCCCCCCTAGCTCCAGTCCCCAGCTTCCCTCCCTCCCTATCCTCCGCTGCTCTGTTATAGCAGCGGAGGAGGGTAACCATGGCAACAGGACGCCTTCAAAGGCGTCCTGCTTGCCATGGTAACAGAACTCTGATCAGACTTTTGCTAAAGGCAAAAGTCTGATCAGACTAAGTGTCAAGGAAAAAATACAGTACAGTACATTATATAATGTACTGTACTGTATTATACAGACACCAGATCCACTGGATCTTCAAGAACCAAGTGGGTCTGGGTAAAAAAAATGTAAAAAAAGTGAAAAAAGGTAAAAACAAAAAAACACATTTATCACAAAAAAAAAAAAAAACACACTACACATGTTATATATCATCGTGTCCGTAACGACCTGATCTATAGAATGGGTTTATTACTTTCCCCGCACGGTGAACATCATAAAAAAAAACCCAAAAAAAGCTATGATACAATTGAAATTTTGCCCACCTCACTTCCAAAAAAAGTTTATAAAAGTGATCAAAAAAGTTGTATCTACACCCAAATGGTACTAATCAAACTGTCACCTCGTCCCGCAAAAAATGATACCTTACCTAAGAAAATCGCCTAAAAAATAAAAAAAATTATGGCTCTCAGGCTATGCAGGCACTAAAACATGATTTTTTTTGTTTCAAAAATATGATTGTGTAAAACCTAAGTAAATAAATAAAAAGTAGACATATTTTGTATCACCGTGTCCATAAGAACCTGAACTATAAAAATAACACATGACCTAACCCCTCAGGTGAACACCGCAAAAAAAAATAACTGTGTTAAAAGCCATTTTTTGTCATCTTACATCACAAAACGTCTAATAGCAAGCGATCAAAAAGTCATATAGATTTCAAAATTGTACCTTTGAAACCGTCATCTTATCCCGCAAAAAATGATACCCTACCTAAGAAAATCGCCCAAAAAATTAAAAAAATTATGGCTCTTAGACTATGCAGACACTAAAACATGTTTTTTTTTTTATATGATTGTGTAAAACCTAAATAAAAATATAAAAAGTAGACATATTATGTATTGCCGCGTCCGTAAGAACCTGAACTATAAAAATAAAACATGAACTAACCCCTCAGGTGGGCACCGCAAAAAAAAAAAAAAAATACTGTAAAAAGCTGTTTTTTGTCACCTAACATCACAAAAAGTGTGACAGCAAGTGATCAAAAAGTCATATGCACCCCAAAATAGTGCAATTAAACCGTCATCTCATCCTTCAAAAAATGAGCCCCTACCTAAGACAATTAGACAAAAACTAGAAAAAAAACTGACTCTCAGACTATGGAGATACTAAAATAGTTTTTTGTTTGTTTAACAAAGGATATTATAGTGTAAAACCTAAATACATTTAAAAGAGTAGACATATTAGGTATTGCCACGTCCGTAAGAATCTTCTCTATAAAAATAACACATGACCTTACCCCTCAGATGAACACAGTCACAAAAATAAAATAAAAACGGTCCCAAAACAGCTATTTTTTCCAAATTTTCCATTTTAATAATTTTTTCCAGTAACGAAGCAAGGGTTAACAGTCAAACAAAACTATGTTTATTGCCCTGATTCTGTAGTTTACAGAAACACCCCATATGTGGTCGTAAACTGCTGTATCGCCAAACGACAGGGCATAGAATAAAGGAATCGCCATATGGTTTTTGGAAGGCAGATTTTGACGGACTGTTTTTTTGACACCATGTCCCATTTGAAGCTCCTCTGATGCTCCCCTAGAGTAGAAACTCCATAAAAGTGACCTCATATGAGAAACTGCACCCCTCAAGGTACAAACTGGATTCCAAAAAAGTTGGGACACTATACAAATCGTGAATAAAAACTGAATGCAATGATGTGGAGGTGCCAACTTCTAATATTTTATTCAGACTAGAACATAAATCACGGAACAAGAAAATGTACCATTTTAAGGGAAAAATATGTTGATTCAGAATTTCATGGTGTCAACAAATCCCAAAAAAGTTGGGACAAGGCCATTTTCACCACTGTGTGGCATCTCCCCTTCTTCTTACTACACTTAACAGACGTCTGGGGACCGAGGAGACCAGTTTCTCAAGTTTAGAAATAGGAATGCTCTCCCATTCTTGTCTAATACAGGCCTCTAACTGTTCAATCGTCTTGGGCCTTCTTTGTTGCACCTTCCTCTTTATGATGCGCCAAATGTTCTTTATAGGTGAAAGATCTGGACTGCAGACTGGCCATTTCAGTACCCGGATCCCTCTCCTACGCAGCGATGATGTTGTAATTGATGCAGAATGTGGTCTGGCATTATCTTGTTGAAAAATGCAGGGTCTTCCCTGAAAGAGATGACGTCTGGATGGGAGCATATGTTGTTCTAGAACCTGAATATATTTTTCTGCAATGATGGTGCCTTTCCAGACATGCAAGCTGCCCATGCCACACGCACTCATGCAACCCAATACCAATGCAGGCTTCTGAACTGAGCGTTGATAACAACTTGGATTGTCCTTGTCCTCTTTGGTCCGGATGACATGGCGTCCCAGATTTCCAAAAAGAACTTCGAATCGTGACTCGTCTGACCACAGAACAGTCTTCCATTTTGCCACATTCCATTCCAAAAACCACATGACGTTCCCTTCCTTCTATGCCTTGCCGTTTGGCGATAGAGCAGTTTATAACCACATATGGGATGTTTCTGCAAACTAAAGAATCAGGGTAATAAATATTGGGTTATGTTTGGCTGTTAACCCTTGCTTTGTTCCTGGAAAAAATGGATTCAAATGGAAAAATTGACAAAAAAATCGAAATTCTGAAATGTTATGTCCATTTTTCATGAACTCTTGTGGAACACCTAAAGGGTTATCAACGTTTGTAAAATCAGTTTTGAATACCTTGAGGGGTGTAGTTTTTAGAATGGGGTCATTTTTGGGTGGTTTCTTTTATGTAAGCCTCACAAAGGGACTTCAGACCTGAACTGGTCCTTAAAAATTGGGTTTTTGAAATTTTTGAGATTTGCTTCTAAACTTCTAAACAAGCATTGTGACGTCCCCCCCAAAAAAATGGCATTCCCAAACATGAAGTAGACATTTGGGGAAAGTAAAGTAATAACTATTTTTGGAGGTATTACTATGTATCATAGAAATGGAGAAATTGAAACTTGAAAATTTGCAAATTTTTCAAAATTTTTGGTAAATTTTGTATTTTTTTTATATAAAAAATTAACTTTTTTGACAAAATGTTACCAGTGTCATGAAGTACAATATGTGACAAAAAAAACAATCTCAGAATGGCCTGGATAAGTAAATGCGTTTTAAAGTTATCACCACATAAAGTGACACTGGTCAGATTTGCAAAAAATGGCCTGGTCCTTAAGGTGAAATAGGGCCGTGTCCTTAAGGGGTTAAAGACCTTTCAACACTCATCACATATCTGTTTCAATAGTGTCATGCATACCCCATGTAAAAACAATTCTGGAGCATCTATTCTTATTACTCTATGTTGTGCAATTCCTATATTATTGCTACTAGAAGTTATGAATGAAAATGCTAGCAGTCTGCAGTAAGGGTACAGTAAGAAGGCTGCAGCACTACTGCCAGCACTGTTGCCTTCTCAAACAGCTGATCGGCAGGGTTCCTGGGACCCCCGACAATCAGATGCTGATGATCTATCCAAAGTATAGATCATTAGTAATAAAAAGCTACAGAACCCCTTTAGCAGTCTCAGAACATAGTATCACTGAGCCATTCTGAGAGTAATCTAGTAACACATTTTGTGCAATAGAAATGTAATAATTTTTTTGTTTAGCAACTTTTAAGCAGGATACAAAAATCACTGCTGGCCTGCGGCACATCGTGCTGTCTAATCACGCTCTACTGCTGGCAAACATTGATTCTATATAGGGACGAGGGATGGCATTAGCGATTGCTCCATCCCATACTGTGAAGGAGATTGCTGCATATAATAGCAGCACTCTCCTCCACTGACGAGCAGGCGATTGTCAGGAAAGAACATTTCAGGCTACAGTCCTTAGGCACAGCTTTGTTATTGTACAAAACAAGAGAACCAATACTGGTTCAATAATTTACATAATTTTATGACTTCCTCTTTATTAACAGGTTCCATATATGATATTAGTGGCTCAGAGTGTTGTTTGTCAACTGGGGATTTGTTGAAAGTTGTCGATAAAGAGTTACTGTCGGTTTCTGTTGTCAGTCTACAAACAGGAAAGAAACAGGAGCTGCAAAAAAACTTCAAAGGTAAATGTGACATATTTCTAAGCAGATTATAAAGAGTTCAAGTGTTTTTGTAATGAGTGTTTGAGTTTGAAACTTCAGATGGGTAGAAGGGAGTCATATTTTGTTACCCTTCCCATTCATCTACATAATATTGATATTGATTGAATACGCTCTTTAAAAGTTATATCTACCTTTGCCTTCCTTGATTAAAAAATCGGGTTTGTTTGTACAGTTCCCTTGAAAAACTACATGTCTATGTTGTATTGCTACAAAAAAAAACTGTAAAGTTAGATTCATAATCTTTTCCATATGTTCCATACTTCTTGCAAACCAAAGTTACTTCAGTATTAAAATCTCAGAAAACCTTTTTAAAGGAGTGCACATGCTAACCCCCTCCCCCTACATACTACAGCTTTACACCCCATACCAGATAGAAAAACAATATGACACAAGGTTTTGCGGTAAACTGTGGCCATTTTGTTTATTTGTTACCACTTAGGGGAGCCCAGCCCAAATCACAGCACCTCAACCAACTCCATTGCCAGCCGGACTGCATGTTCGAAACTGGTTTCTCCAGTTTGTTACGAGCCAAGCTACCTCATCTGAAACCGGGTTTCTGGGTCAGCTACTGGCCACTTATGGCTACTTCATCCTCATGAGGAACATACTGCCCAGCTGTGTCCCTCCTTACAGACAGGGGCACACTGCTAAGCAATACCTAACCCCGACACGTGGGTCTGCCAGTTATAACCTGGTACAACCTAACTGGTTGAAGCACCACCATTCCAGCTTCAAATGGCTGCTCCTGAATATCAAAACGAATAACAACTGCCTAAGACTTCCCCAGTCCTCATCTATTATAACCTACACCCCCCACACACACTCACACACGTACTACCTCTAGCCAATAAGCTGTCTCTTACTTCGCCTTACTTAAATGATCTATTGTCTTCAGGACACTCTCTCTCTCCCCAAGCTATTCTCTCCATCTCACCTCGCCCCGCCCTGCTGCTCCCAGACTGAATTTCTATAAAAACCTGTATGGGAAATCAAAATGGCTTCCTTAGGCCACCTGCCCATGATATTGGTGAATGCACACAAGATCCAAATGAATTTCCGTGCAGCTTTATGTGCACTTCTGCACCATATCCACAAACATAACTGACATGTTGCAGATTTTGAAATTTGCATGGAAGGTCAATTTCTGCACGGAAACTCACACTGTACTGTACTACGCTGCGGTTTTTCCTCATGGTAATCCACGTGGGAAAACCATGCGTATTCCGCAACATGTGCAGATGGCCTAAATGTCCCTTTGCATGGGCAAATAATCTGCCGTTAATGAGCACTGATTGAATATATAACAAGTTAATCTCAGCTTATTTAACTCGTATTTATATGTGGCAATCATCTTAAATATGCAAACTATATAGGGGCATATGTCTTTTAATGTGATTTTTCATTCCCCATACTGTTTGCAATATTTGAAGCAGCACATCCACTTTTTACACAAGGGGATGTCTTGCCAACAAACCGATTTTTATGCCTGCGTAGAACAAGTACTTGCTGGACATGTCTGTACAGTGCAGTGTATGAACATTCGTAAAGCTGATTATTGGTCCAGGTAAATCCATAAACTAAAATTAGAAGTATAATATTTATTACCCAGATGATTGAAGGGGTTGAGCATGGATCTACTTTCCCCTACTCACAGTATCATTTGAATATAAGACAATATACACCCGTAGATGATCTGGAACTCACAACATCATAAATCACTATAAAATAGGGATTTTGGGTCAATCAAGCCATGGTCAGTCAAGGAAATGTGTCACATGGACCAAATTTTACAAATTTATACATGCTCGCGTGAAACTAATTGTAATAGATAAAAATCACACATTAGATTGTAATTAGCATGATCTGCACCCATATCATGCACATGATTAGATTGCCTTCATGATAAATGAGGTTCATGAAGCCCAAAGCAAAATGCCAGGTTTACATGTTGTTCCGCATTATGACCACTTTGTGTTCACGGTGCGTTTTTTGCTGTAGTTTTCTATAATCACAGCAAAACACTATATTTGTTCCAGGATTATGGAAAACTACATAAAAAAACATGCACTGAAGCTACAATTTGGGTGCAACTTGTCAGACTATGGAGATATATTTTTTTGTACATTTTTTATTCCTGATAGCAGTGTCAGCTGTGCAGATAAACCTACATCATGTTCAGAACTCACAAAGTGGAAGTCCAAGCTGCTACACATTACCTTCTTTCCATCCCCTCAGCACTATCCTGATCTTAAACCTACTGAGATGCTGTGGTATGACCTGAAGTTGTCTGTGCACGTAAGGTATCCCAGAAATATTGATGAACTGAAACACATTTGCAGGGAGAAAGGGTCCAAAATTCTTCCTCAATGTTGTGTAAATCTTATTTGCAGCTGCAGAAACTGTTTGGTAGAGGTGATTGATGCTAAACGGGGATATACTGTAGGTTGTTAAATTTAAGGGTCCACTTACTTTTCTCCTTGTACTGTGTATGTTTTCTAAATTGGGCAGATTAGATAATCCTGTCTAATATTTGTAAACTAAGAGCTTTATTCCTCCTTCCTGACAATAACCTACTCGTCAGTGAAGCAGACAGCTGCTATTACATGCAGCAATCTCCTCGACAGTATGGGGAAGAGCGATAGCTAATGGCATCACTCATTCCCATAAAAAATCATTATTTGCTGGCGGCAGAGTGTGATTAGATAGGACGATCTGCCGCCGGCAAACAACGATTTTTTTAGTCTGCATAAAAATTGCAGTTGCCCAAACGTTTACTCATTCAACGGGTAATCAGTGGCACTTTTACATGAACACGATAATCTGTCTGATCCACAGCACTTCTAATACAGCCCTTAAGGCCCTATAAAACCGGCAGATTTTTGTTAAGGTTATCGCTACCGCTATCGTTAGCGATCATCTGGCAGTGTAATACTGCTACCGATTACCCGATGAACGAGTAAACACTCAGTCATTGGGTACTCGGGATCTTTTAACATGTTAAAAAATCCTGGTTTGCTGGTGGCAGATTGCGCTGTGTAATAGGTGCTCTGCTGCTGGCAAACAATGAGACAGTATAGGGACAAGCGATCCCTATACTAAGGAGGAGATCGCTGCATGTAATAACAGCAGACCCCTCCTATAGCGAGCAGGCGATTGACAGGAGGGAACGCTTCCCTCCCAACAATTGTCTGCTCTATCAGCCCATCTAATAGGGTCTTTAGACTAGACCAGGGATGGGAAAACTGCGGCTCTCCAGCTGTTGTAAGACTAGAATTCCCACCATGCCCTGATGTAGGCTGATAGCTGTAAGAAGTCTTTGCATGCTGGAAGTTGTAGTTTTGCAACAGCTGGAGAGCCGCAGTTTGCCCATCCCTGGACTAGACCATCTAAACATCTGTCTGATTAATTGCAGTGGCTGATGCTGAATAATTCATTTGGTGCATCTTTAGATTGTCTAAGTTTATACCACATATCACTTACTTTATTCCAGAATTTAGTGTTAAAATTTTAGCACACAATGTCACAACTTGAGACTCACCCCTTCCATACAAGCCACATCTCATTTCCCGCCTAGCCATGCCTTCTTATTAGATGGAGCGAAAAACATAATGTGTATATATGCCATTTTTTAGTTCAAATTGCACCAGAATTCTGATGCATTTGAGCAATAAATGTCCCCAATGTACTCAATGCAACACATGAACAGTATAAAAGTTGGTGCATTATTAGTTTGCCTATAACTGTGATAACAATCACCCCACATTTTATTAGTAATTCATGCAAAAATCCAAGTAATTACAAAGGGTTCACTTTCTTTTTCTTGGAACTATATGGGTCATGCACAGAACTGTATTACAGACCCACCCTGTACAGAGTCATAATATGGAGCCTATATCCTACCTAGTATAATTGTATACATGTATGGTGGCTCACCTATCTTGATTTCTGGAATTTAGGTGCCCTGTTACAGAAGTTTACCTGAAAAAAACCTCTAAAAAAATGTATATTACTTAATTGGATTAACACGCGCTCTATCATCTGGAGTTGCATTAAAAAATTTATATTTTAATTAAAGGACAAAAAAATACAAAAAATAATTAATAGCATGTATATGTTTACAGGCCGATTTATTGGCCTGTATTTGTGGGAGGTGCGTAAGTAGTACATTTATACTAGGCAGGTGCCTCCCTTGGGTGTGTCGACGGTGCTGCGTAGTTGTGTGCAGTCTGAGCCACCTGTTGCAGCACATGGGCTGAATCTGCAGCTTCCATACCCAGTCAGCGTTCAGGATCCCAATTGAGGTCATCCCGATCGGGTGAAGGTTTGCGGCAAGCTCGTGCAGCATCGTCCCGTTACAGTCTGGCTGGCGATGTGTCGGCTCTTTTGGTGAGGAGGAGCAGCATTGCACGGGAGCGATCTGCCTGGCAGCCCACGTTTGGCCCCCACGTGGCAGCACGGTTAGTCCGGTAGGCGGTGTGTCGGCTCCTTTGGTGGGGAGGAGCAGCACTGCACCGAAGCGATTCTGCCTGGCACCCCCACGTTTGGCACCCACGCGGCAGTACGGTTAGGCAGCAGGGGTCAGCGTGACTCCGTCTCGTTTTCTCGCAGGTTTCTATTTCTTGCACAGGTCACCTTGCTTAGTTTGTGCATATCTGTATATCTTTCTTGTCTGCTTTCACTTCACTGCTCGCCAGCAAACCTCTCTCACTATTCGCATTATCCCCTTACTTGCGTTATAGAGGGTGAGGTTCAGGCAGCTGATTAATCCAGGTGGAGCAGAGTTGCTGTTTACAAAGTGTTATTGTTTCTTTAGTATAAATGCTATTTTGCGATATGTATATTAAGTAGACGGTAAGCTCCTCTGTGTTGAGTTATCTTCCCTTGTCTTGTTTCATTTGTTTTGGACATGTAAAATGTGTGTGTGCCACTTTAACCCCTTAAGGACCGGGGGTTTTGGGATTTTTGCGTTTTTGTTTTGCGCTCCCTGCCTTCCAAAAGCCATAACATTTTTATATTTCCGCTCACATAGCCATATGACGGCTTATTTTTTGCGGGACAAGTTGTACTTTTTAACGCTACCATTTATTTTTGCATGTGATGTAGTGGGAAACGGGAAAAAAATTCCAAATGGGGTGAAATTGCAAAAAAAAAGCAATTTCACCACAGTTTTACGGGTTTTTAAATTACAACGTTCGATTTGCGATAAAACTGACTGGTTAATTTTATTCTTCAGGTCAGTACGAATCCGGCAATACCTAATATGTATAGTTTTTCTTGCGTTTTGATAGTGAAAAAAATTAAAAGTGGGAATTTTTTTATTTTATTTTTTTGTCGCCATGTTTTGACCCCTATAACTTTTTTGTAATTATGCGTATGGAGCAGTGTAGGGGCTCATTTTTTGCGGGGCAATCTGAACTTTTAATTGATACCATTATGGGGTGCGTATGATGTTTTGATCACTTTTTATTCATTTTTTAGGAAATGAAGCGTCCAAAAATGGCGAATTAGCCATTTGGACGCTTTCTTTCCGTTTTATGTTTACCGTATGGTGAATATTTTTAATATTATTATAGTATGGGCGTTTTCGCACATTGCGACACCCATTATGTGTAATTTTTTTATTTTTATTTATTTTATTTTCATTTTGGGGAAAGGGGGTGATTTGAATTTTTATATTTTTTATTTAATTTTTATTTTTAAACTTTTTTTTTTTTTTACCACTTTCTTATAGTTCCCATAGGGAACTATAAGATGCAATCGTCAGATTGCTATTCTCATATATTCCAATGCAATAGCATTGGAATATATGAGAAAATCGCATATTTCCTATGGAGCCTATTACAGTCATAGGCTCCATAGGAATACTATGTAGTACCCTAGGTTTCATTCACAGAAACCTAGGGTACTATGCATGCTCCGGCTCCCCCTTGTGGCCATCAGGGAGCCGGGCAAACCGAAGTGAAACTTTCGGTTTTTGCGTGATCAGATGCCGTGGTCAGGATTGACCACGGCATCTGAGGGTTAAATGTCCGCGATCGGCATCGCTGCTGGTCGCGGACATGAGCTGCGGGTGTCAGCTTGATGAATCAAGCTTTTACCCGCAGCTCGGGCGCCCGCTCCGTGCGGGAGCGGGCGCCATCTTTAAAGTGCGGACGAAGGGCGTACATGTACGCCCTTCGTCCTTAAGAGGTTAAGGTTGTGAACCTGAGTTTGTGTACTTAATAAGCACCTGTGCAAGGGGATCTATCTTCAGTTCAGAGTGTTAGCTGGACACTGGGGGAGCTATTTGCTACAAGGTTAATTCCAGAGACCCATGAGGACCTTTTACAGTATTTTGTTATTTTGCCTCGTTTTGTTGCTTTATCTGTTTTAAAAATAGATAGGAGCGTGGCTTTCGCCAAGAACTGAGTTTAGTTTGTTTTTACGGCACACATCTCAATGGTGATGGTGGCAACATTTGTATGTACGCACCTATAGCGGCGTGGTGTGTTGCAGGTGGTTTATATTACTGCATGCCTCGTGTTAGTGTCAGCATACTACCACAGTGAGGATTGTCTTTACATGTCATTTTGTGCTTTTCAGGTCACGTCACAGCTCGCCATTCACAGTTGATGTGGTCAATCACATCTTGTGCTAAGGTAGTAGAAGGAAAAAAAAAAGTCACATTACGGGTGGATTTCCCATTAGGTTACGGGCTTTGCTACTTGACATTTTATTTTTAGGTTGTTATAGGTTCAGAATGTTGGGTAAGTCACATTTTCATCAGTTTGCGGTGTCACAACATGAGACCTGACCCGTCACTCAGGCCTCGGCGGTTTCGACCATTTCGTTGGTTTCTGATGCCTGCATGCCTCGTGTCAGTGTCAGCATACTACCACAGCCAGGGTCATCATTGCATGTCATTTTTGCTGTTCAGGTCCTGTCACAGCTCTCCATTCTCCGCTGGTGTGCTCAATTACGTCTTTTGCTCAGGTGGGAGAAAAAAAAAAAAAAAAACTACAACAAAAAATTTAATGAAAAACAAACAATATATAAAACTTTATCAGCTTACAAACTCGCTACTTGACGTTTCTTCAAAGACTGCTATAGGTTCAGAGTGTTGGGTAAGTCATGTTTTCATCAGTTTGCGGTATCACAACGTTAAACCGAACATGTTGCTCAGGTCACAGCGGTTTCAACTATTCTGTTTTTCTGATGCTTCCGCTGGCACTGGTTTTGTTGCTATTTCTTGGCCCCCAATATAATCATTTTCTTTCCGACTTTCCATTCAGGGTGCCCGGTTCGTGTCTTTCAGCAATTACTGGCAGCAACAATAGACCAAGGCCTTGCGAGTACTCTGTTGCGGTTCCCACGGCTCACTCGCCACTGGTGTTGGGCGCGAGTATTCGCAAGGCGAGTCTGATCTCGAATATCGTGATTTCAAGATTTGCGAATATGTCGAATACATGAGCCCATATTCGCAATTACGTATATTCGCTCTTGAGATGGATAGTGAGTGATAGGGAAAGTGTATCTTGAAATATAAAAAAAAAATATTTCTGACAATTTCCCCAACCTTAGTTGCTTCTTTAACAGTTTCCACTATTCCTGTCAGAGTAAAGACTTAATAGGTAAAACTGTCCTACCAATGTTCGTCACTTGAATAATCACAATTAATCTATTCGCGGTTTGTATTCCCTTACCTACCTAGCATTAACAGGTCGTATCAGACTCCAGTACGCTGAATGTATTGCGAAAATTCGTATATGTCTTTTCACGCCCTTCCATTCGCACAAATGACTCCCGCCATTTCAAGCTTTCAATACGTGTAAAGCTGTTTAAACATTATTAATAACGAACAGATTTTATGCGCACGCGAATATAACTTAAAATAATTCATTGCAAGTCATGATATTGAATGCGAAATAACGAATATTGCGAAAACGCGAATGTGTGACGAATGTGATGCAGGTTGTTCGTCAAATGTCGCGAAGTCGAACGTGGGTCTTTGCGCTTATCACTACTCACCACCTCTCAGTCATGCGGCATGTCCGTATGTCGGTGTCCAATTTAGGATTGAAACCGGCAGCTATCGGGCCTTACCTTCAGGTGAGGGCGGCATATGCTGCCTCTAGGTACAAAAGTTCCGGCCCATATTATCCGGAAGCTAGGTCATGGGCGCTCTGCATGTTCATTAGGTTCATACCTCAATCTAGTCGAGAGATGTTCTTGCATTTCAGAGGTTGGTCATGTTAGTGTTGTTGCTGGCACTGCTTTCATTGCCATTTTTGGCCCCAATATAATCATTATCTTTCCGACATTCCTTTCAGGGTGCCCGGCTTCGTGTCTTTCAGCAATTACTGGCAGCAGTAACAGACCAAGTCATTGAGAGTACTCTGTTGCGGTGCTCACGGCACCACTCACCACCTCTCAGTTATGCAGCATGTCTGTATGCCCGTGTCCAATTTTGGGTTGAAACCGACAGCTATCGGGCCTTTCCTTCAGGTGAGGTGCAGCATGTGCTGCCTCTGGGAACAAAAGTTCTGGCCCATGTTATCCGGAAATTAGGCGCTCTGGTTGGTCATGTTATTGTTGTTGCTACGTACTATTGTGTATTTAGTTGTTGGTTTTTGGCCCCCTTCAGGTATTCCTCCTACGTAGCGGTTATAGCACAACTCAAGCCGCTTAGCTTAGTTAGGTAGGCAGGTAGACGGCTACGTGTCATGTAGCCCCGACCAGAAACATAATAATTCATCAGCACTAATGTACCACAATACACTATTTCATATACAAAGAAATAAAATATAAAAATGAATTAAAATAAGTAAAAAAGGCAGCTTCCAAGTCTTTTCCTATTCTTATTAGTGCTCCATATTTGTGTCCAGATCAAAATATTTTAAGGCAAAGAGTTCTTATTTGACATGATCGATCTATGATTTATTTTTATCAAAACCAGTAATGGTGAAGACTGATATTTCAATAAAAAAAAGTAAAAAAGAAAAAATATAAAAAATATATAAAAATCAAATTGAAATTCTATTCATTCACTTAATTTCTCATATTTAAAAATCAATAAAGAGATAGGAAGAGCAAGATTAAACTGAAATTTCCACCTACAGTTGTTTAATATATGATTTTGCAAAATAATATAAAAAAACGCATTAAAATCGCATGTGCGTTTTTTTTTTTTATATCAACATGGTCTAATTGTCAGAAAGTTTGAATGTATCAAATAGGCAGTAAAATATTCTCTTTATGATATTTATTGACTATTTATTGACTATTGTAATGAAAAAGAACTTGTTCTATGACACTTTTGCTCTGGTTTGTTATATGTAGAAAGATATCTTCTATAAGTACATGAAAAGGGACTTGTAGACCGATGTCCCTAATGTCAATAATAATCCCCTCCCGATTTTCCAAGTTCCAACCTATAAAAAGGCATCTTTTTAGGTTGCATTATCCACCACCGAAGAAGGAGGGTGAAGGCTCCGAAACGCGTCTGGTTATAAATCAAATGCAATCAAGAAGATATAATAAAGAATTGCACACTGGGATTTATAGCCACTGATATAAGCCAGTAAGAAAAAGAAAAAAGAGATCACTATCCACCGTAGACAAACGGAAAAGAACATTACAAAGTATCTGATTGTCGTGAAGTTTTCACATTCCCAGACTCAGTGATCCGCTAGTACAAGGATAAAGTAAAGTTACCAACACGTGGGGCGCCGAATCTGGAGGGAGCACCATTACAACCATACTGCTCGGCACAAGAGAAGCTGTCTCCATAGAAAGCATCAAGGCGGTAATGTATGCTGTTCAGCAGCAATACCAAAACCAGTACATTGTATACCATATTGTAAATACAAAGAATACTTTGAATGGACTCATTGCTCTAAATACAATAAGGGGCATTGCAGAACGATCGAAGATATAACAATACTAATTACTTTGTACATTACAGCTATCTCGGCACATGAGAAGCTTTCTTTATTAAATGATAACATATGCTGCTTAGCAACAATAACAAATTAATTACTTTATGTTATTTTTTAAACACCTTGGATGAATAAATAAATCACAGATTGTCATCATCAATTCGAATACATTTTTCATATATTTTCTTATAAAAAAATGTTTATATATTTTTTATATTTTTTCTTTTTTACCTTTTTTATTGAAATATCACAGACTTCACAATCACTGGTTTTGATAAAAAGTAAATAATTTATCGATCATGTCAAATAAGAACTCTTTGCCTTAAAATATTTTGATCTGGACACAATTATGGAGTAATAATAACAATAAGAACTGCCTTTTCTACTTATTTTATTTAATTTTTATATTTTATTTCTGATGAATTATTATGTATATACATGCTATTAATTAATTTTATTATTTTTTTGTCCTTTAATTAAAATATACGTTTTTAATGCAACTCCAGATGATAGAGCGCGTGTTAATCTAATTTAGTTGTATAGCCTACTTAGGCCCATACAGAATTCCCATGACAGGAAAAAATCATGCTCCATTGAATTTGCAGTCACTTCGTAATCAGTTGCCTACTTCTTTTTAGTGTATTTGTTCTGAAAGGTATATTCTAATTACATAACCAAAGTAAATCCTTGTATTTCAGGTGTGTTTCAGGTCAGTGTGGATAACAGTGTGTATAACACTCTTGGTGAGTTACACCAGAAGCTCTCCTGTGATGAATACAGCCATGTATACTGGTTTACCTCTGATTCACAGTTCACTGTGGGAGAGCATGTCGTCCGGAAACGACTTCCTATTCAACTATTGTCAGCTGACAGAAACACCAATTGTGGTGAATGCTACATCTTTGAGAGTCCTGATTCATATAACATCAAAATTCCTTTATCAACAAAGGGACGATTTTATGAGTGTGAAGATAATGAGGTGTATACAGTGGAGCAGATCATACAAAACCCAGGTTTAAGTAAACGCAACTTCAAATGCACTCAGATTGGCACAGGAGAATATAGGCTTTGTCCTGAGTATGAAATCAAGACAGTTATGCACAGTAAGTAAAACGGTGGTGGCCAACAACTATGATTGAACCTTAAATTTTCATTTGAAATTTTCAGCTTACTTCAAAGTGCATCTTTCACCAGGATCAATTTTATCAAACAAGGCATAATATGTGGTAGGGCTGCCCCAGCTCTTTGCAGCATTTAGGATAAATCAGAACTTTATACAAAATGCAAATGAGTGCACTGAGGATGCACACCTTAGCTCCTACTTAGGGTCTCCACTCAGCGAGATGACAAAGGCTGTCGCTGACCCCGTAAAGTAGAGGGCCAGTGTCTTGGAAAGCAGAGTTGACAAGCTAAAGTACACTGAGTGGCTAGGGAATGACCTTGGTGCACTTAAAGAGTTATTTCATCTTGCCATTAAAGCGTTTGTCGTACTTCTGCAAGTGGCATTTATCATGTAGAGAAAGTTAATACAAAGCATTTACTATATTGTTATTGTCCATATTGCTTCCTTTGGTGCTAGACTCATTTTTCCATCACATTATACATGTCTCGTTTCCATGGTTATGACAACCCTGCAATCCAGCACCGGTGGCCGTGCTTGCACACTGAAGAAAAAAAGCACTGGCTTCTCTGGTGGCCGGGACCATAGGAACGCACATAGGCTGGCACTTTTTCCTATAGTGTGCAAGCACGGCCACCAATCCTGGATTGAAGAGTGGTCATAACCATGGAAACGAGACATGTATAACGTGATAAAAAAAAAAAGAGTCTAGCCATCAAAGGAAGCAATACGGATAATAGCAATACATTAGTAAGTGCCCTGTATTAACTTTCTCTACATGATAAATGCCATTTGCTGCAGTGAGACAACCCCTCTAAGTCTTCACCACCAGGTGGCCGGAAAATAGTAGAGCGCAAGCTGGAGAAACAGCATAGCTTGCTGTGCTAGGCTGCTTCCATGCACTGCAATAGGAGCTACTGAAACACCGGAGCACCGGCCCTGTCAGTTATTTCCCAGCAACCTGATGGTCATGATTTTGTCTTATCTCGCCTAAGTATTAGCAAGAAGAGACAACACCTTGGATGTAGTAGGAAATGTAACAAAAATATCTGGCAAACTCTGGCGGCTACTAACACAGAACTGACTGCTGTGCATGAAACCATGCTCCTTTACTCCTAAATGTCTGTTTAGGCTATGCCTACTGTGAATCATAATTAGGACATGTGATGGGGGACTTTACTTGAATGTCACCTATCCTGTACATTAAATTCTCTGAAGTTATCACAATTTAAATGTCCTAAAGGTATATCTTTAAAGCTATACCATTAAACCTTTTGAGCATATACAACAACCCTTAGAAGACTTGAGCTCCTTCTCTTTCCATCCCCCACTATCCCTTTGTTTCTTGGACTGAGAGAGTCGTGGAAGTTGAGCCTTTCTTCCTATTATATTACTCATATTATATGTGTACAACTGTTTCATTACTATACATAATGTTCTTTAAGCCCATAATTGGCATTGTCCACCGATGTTGGAAGTTTATGCTTCTTTATTATGTATTCACATGCATACTTTGTGAATCTTTGTTTTGATATCTTGTCAATAAATACTTTTTGAAACATAAAAAGAAATCAAAATATATGTCTTCTTCATTTCTTCAAATGACATTTAAATTACTATATCAGAGGCTGATTTTGTGGGTGGGGGTATATATAGCTAGTCTTGCCCTGCTCAGCCATGAGGAATGTTAAAATGAGCTGCATCTTTTTTAGTTCTATAGTGTGTTTTAAGTACGTTTATGCTTAGAACTAGTATTACTAGCACAGCTACGTGTAAGCCTGATAAAAAAAATATTTTTTTTTATAAAGCTAAAAAAGAAATCAGTGAGGGAGACAGCAAGTAACCTGTCACATTCCCTTGTTATCTATAGTATGTTCCACACTTTTGAGTAGCAGTCACTGGGCTCCCACCCTTGCTCAACTATATGCTTGCAGAATGTACAGTATCAATGGACCTCACATGGGCAGCTCTACACAGGTACACAGAGCTTTGCCCTTAGTTACCTAACGGCTTTGACTAGTACATTGTGTTTTGATACAAGAAAAAGTAATTAAAGAATAACAAAATTAATAAAATGTAGATTGTATATTTCGGTGTACTTGGTTTAGCGTTATATTGCAGGGCATACACATGCTACTGTATGAAACTTAGTTGCAATGACAGGCAGTACATAGACAAAAGTGAGGCTATTTGAGGGAGAATTTTTTTTTTAAATCCTGGATAACTTCATTTATTGAAATTTGTATTTTTCATCCCCAGTGAGAAAAGGATTTGTGAAGATGCCATCAAGTCTAGAAGTAGATGTAGTTGACATCACTGCCCACTGTGGAAATATCACTTTTGTCCAGCCTTTGTCTTTGACGGATATTTTGGATCAACAGAAATTTCCTATTGTAGCAGAAATTCTGGAGGCAATAGACTTTCAGCATCTGGTAAAAAATGATACCTATTCAGCTCTACAAAAAGGACAGAAAATTATAATTTACAGAAAGACTGTGTCAAAGAAAGTCCTTGCCACAGGCATTAAAGGCAAGACCTCTAAATTCTTTTATATCTACGATTCATACCAAGGGAAATTTCGTCAAAGACCAAGAGAGTTTGCTTCCATTTTTGAGCTTTGGACAAAAGCTGTAGAAGGAACTAAACTTAAAGTTGTAGTGACCCAGGATTGTGATAGTGGGGAGGAAAACTTCCCTTCCCTTTGTATTGGAGATCATTTACAAGTTTTATACAATACCAAAACTGTCCTAACAACTCCAGGGGGACAGCAAGAAACTGATGTCCTAGTTTGTAATAAAGGCACAGTAGAAGATGATGATGATGGTGATGATGATGATGATGATGAGAAACCAGAAGAGGTCATGCTCCCCATATATATGGAAGGGCGATTTGTTGAGGAAATTAAAGATACTAAAAAATACAACCTTTCCAATATAATACTGAAACTTAAACTGCCTTGTGAGGTTAAGGTTGTAACAAAAGACACATGTTTACCAAATGATCCTTTGGCATCCTTTCCTTCTATTAGGCTAGAGGAGATCATGGAAGAGTCTGCATTACTTGTCTCTTTGTATGATAAAGCTTCAGAGTGCTTTGAGTTGCCAGTTAAATACTTTAACATTTCTGTGGTTTTGTTGGAAGAAAAAGTAGCATCCCCTGCTGGACTGACTAATTCTACAAAAGTAGAAGAACTTATGGAGTGCTTCTATTACAACCTACGAAAAGACCTGCCAAGCCACCAACTTCCTCCTCCTAGACCACCAAAAAGAGAAGTAAAAGCTAGGGAAAATATTTCATGCAGCAAGTCGGTGCGGACAAAAAAAACATTACCTCCAAAATTAAAGGTACTATAATGTGTTGTCCTTCCTACAACTGAACTGCAGTTTTGTTCCGTGCATACATTAATTCATTAATTTAAAGAATTCTGCAATATTGTTATAACACTGAGGATATCAGTGAGTAGTATTTTAGTACATGTGAGCTAGTCTTGTTACCAACAGTGACCTGATCACTGATACATTACTTGCTAATAACAGCTGTCCTTTCACATTCAATAGCTGTCGAACAAATGACTGACAGTTATGTCTCTCGACTGTGTAGGCCAGGGAGGCAAGAAAACCTTGCTGTCATGTTCCTGGAACCAGTTCATGGCTGAATTTTGGCATGGTCTAGCTGAAAGTGTCATTCTGTCATACAGTAAACAGTTGTCCAAACATCTATCCATAGGTATCAGAGTTCCCAGCGTGTGCCAAGAAAAATTCTCCATATCATTACTCCATCCCCACCAGCCTGAACTGTTGACACCTGACAGGAATGGTTCATCTTTTGAAGTAGCTCAGATCACTTGATTTTCCCATTCTAAGGCCTCATGCACATGACCTTATTTTCAGTCTGCATTTTTTGCGGATCAGATGCGGACCCATTCATTTCAAAGGGGCCGTAAAAGATGTGGGCAGCACACTGTGCTGTCTGCATCCGCACGTCCATTCCGAGGCCCCGGAAAAAAACAGTTTTTTTTAAATTTATCTTTACTCATGTGAACTCAGTCTAATGTGGATTCACAGCCACAAAAAACTCACCTACTTGATTTTATGCTACTCTGTGGGGGTCATACATCTAATTTCTAATCATGCTCGAATCATGAAAGCACATGTGTCTCTAATGGTCATTCAGGTCATATGTAATGGTGTTATCCCATATCATACTTCTAACTAACCAATATATGCATTCATTATTGAATGCATAGCCATCAATTGCAAAGTGGAATACTTTACACTATAAATGTCTTTACATGCATGAATTTGGTTTAGGAATTTTTTTACCAATTAAACAATGTCAGAATATGCTCATGTTTTTTTTTTATGGCACTTGTGTTTTTACTGTGTCTTTTGTGGCTTTTTTGCTACATTTTTCTAAATGGCTGCATGAGCTGCATATTTTCTGCCTTTTTTCTGTAGTGAAAGAGATGGTCTGAAAGGTCTGAAAAAAAAAACACTCTATAGCTACACCAGCCTGTGTTTTTTTAAAAGAAGGCAGAAAGACAAAAAATACCATGAGATAAAAAATACTTGTGTATGCTGCATTTTATATTTCTTATAGACCTATAGTTAAAATCTGGAGGTGGTTGTACTGCAAAAAAAATTAATTCCACTAAAAAAGTGCAGAAAAAAGCCATCAAAAATCTAGATGTGAAATTACTCTAACTCCTCTCCTGTTTTCTTTTTGTCCTGTTGCAGAAATCGGAGACTTTCCATTCTCATGGTCTAAGTGGTCATAATAAGTTGTCTCATGGAAGCAAAAGAATAAGTGAAATAGACAACGGGCAAAACAACATGTATAGCACAACACCTCGAAGAAACACAGTATCTTATGAAGGTCAGTTAATATTAATGTAACCGCACTTACAAACTATGTATTTCAATTATTTTAGTTCTCTGAGATACACGTTCAGTTGTACTTTTTCTCGTTATATGTAAACTGTAATATATTCTAATACAAGTGAAAGGACCTGGAACCTTGGGATCCACAGTAATTAGCCTTTGCAGTATGTCTTGGGGCTGAATGAATAAAACTGCTGCTCACAATGCTGGGCACTAAAAAAAAGTCAGTCAGTGTGCTTGTGACCAGTAGCTTTACTTCTGTTACAATCTAAATATCTGTAAGGTCACAATAAAGCCAAATATAGCAGTGGAAGATAAACCTAAAATTCCAATATATCCAAAACCTAAAACACAAAACAAAAGCAATCCTAAAATGATAGATCGAGCCACACGTAACATATTGATTTTTGAAAAAATGCAATATATGTAAATGAGCAATAAGTAAGTAAGCAGTAAAAAAAAAAAAAAATAGATGCATCTTTAGTCCATATATAATCCACAGACTACACAACTTTAGGGTTCGAATCAGTGGCAAAATGTATGAGTTGCATGCTAGTTAGGTAGCAGATTTTTCTGTAGATTTGCTGTAGATTTTACCCTATGCATTGCAAAGAGCAAAATCTGCAGTGACAATCCACAGATTTAAAAACTATACCACTCGTCAATTTCTGAGCAGATTTTCTTTTTGTAGTGTATGAATGAGATTTGTTCAGATCTTACCCACTTTGCATCTACAAGCGTAGACAGAAAATCCAACATATTTTCCCAAGCAACATTTGGTCCCTCACCAGAGCCTGTGAAAAACCCATATTGCTAGGATGTGCCCCACTGCCCATACTATTATGACATAGCCTAGCAATAAGCTTTAACATTAGAAAATGAGAGCATTTTCTTGTTTGTGGATTATATAATAAAAACATTTTTTTATTTTTTATGAGAAACTAATAATATTTTTTTATCATGTGGTCCTCTCTGGCCAATAGTTAATTGAAATGCACTTTCTGTACAGGTACTGACTCTGATGACGGTTATGAGCAAATAGATGACCAAATTTGTAATCTAAACTTATCATCTAAAGTGAATTTGTGACAACGATACTCAACATCGGACTGGCAATCCCTGGGCCCACCAGAGGAAATGAATCTGAGCGCCCCTATCTGCCAACTTTCAATAACCCATAAACTTTTTGTTGTTATTGCCCACACTGTATGTATCATAAATAAGGTCAAATTAGTAATTTATTGTTAAATATTCATGAGATCTATTCAAATATTTGGTTTTCAAATATTAAAGGGGGTTTTCACCTAAAAAGAATGGTGGCAGGGGGGTCAGAATGTCTTAAAAATATAAAAGAACCACTACACACCTCTACCAATCTCCTATTGATTTGTTCCAATGCAGCCTGAGACTGCTGCTCTTTACTTCCGGCTTACGTCTCGACATGCAGGAAAGCCTATTAATGCCCTCTCAGCCTATCACTGGCTGCAGTGGTGATCCACCTCTGCCTGTAGACAGGACTCAGAAGTAGAAAGTAGCGGGTACCCGGGCAGCTTTGAAAAGGAAACAGTGAAAGATCTTTGGAGGTATTGGTTCTTTCATCTTTTAAGACATTCTAGTGTGGCTGCAACCATTTTTTCCAGCTGAAAAATTCCTTTAAATAATGCATACTTTTTTGTATTGATCTGACATTGAAGAACTCTGAAAAACTGGTGTGATAGATAGGGTATATTCCCGTCATATTCATGTGATGACAAACCAACAGTTGCTTTATGCTTTTCTCGAGACTAACAGCCATCAACAATGACAAATTCCGTTCTGGCATAGATAGGTTATAACATGTTGGTAGTACTCTCATTGTTTATCGTTTCTGCTTTTCTTGCTGGTTGGGCTGGGGTGGGAGTTTTGGATTGCTTAAAGGGAGTCTGTCACCTTCAAAATCAGGTTCAAAGTAAGTTTTCCGCTTTGTATGTTAAGTGCCCCGAAACATAAACATACCTTTCCTGTGAGAATCTGGTTGTTACAATGAGTTACAATGTCATTCTACCAAGCGCTCAGGTGTCTTTGTGGGTTTCAGTTTGGGCCATTGTTTCCATGGTGGTTCATGTTGTTACTGTTCTGTACATCCTGCCCTTGGTTTATTGTGGGTTTGTTAGAGCCAATGTGCTTTGTATCTTTCCTCAGTTCAATATTGCATGAGTTAATTTTCCTTGGTCTTCTGTGTTCATCTGTTTGACTAATGAATTTCTAAAGTCTGCTATATATTTCCTGAGTAGTTACTTTGCTATGGATTTCCTGAGGTGTGTGCCCTGTCCCTGTGCAACACTGTTTCTGTTGGTTCTATGCATGTTTTATCTGTGTCTGGATTCTGTGAAGGAGCTACTGAACCATTTGTCTGTTTGTTAGCTTGGTCTGTTAGTGATCTGTTCGCTTGCCTGTGGTCTGAATTTTGTCCTAGTTCTGGTAGTCTTTTCCGTGAGTCTGTTCCATGGATTTTAACTGAGCGTGTCTAAATTCAGTCCATGTTCATTCAATGAATTCCCTAGTTCTAGTCTGATCTGCCTTGCTAAGTTTCTCTATTTGGACTTGCTATGTCTGTGCTGCTCTCTAGAGTTCTGTGCCTGTTCCATCTTGCTAAATTTCAGTTCATGTTTCTGGCTATGTCTGAACTGTGTCCTGAAGTCTGTTCCATGAGTTTTGCAGATTCTTTGCTCATCTGTCCTCAGTCTGGTTCTGCTTGGTTTTGTCTATTATCTTTCTTGTGCTTCCGTGAACTGGTGATCCCCTTCTTGTTTGATTGACAGTCCCTGAGGTTCCTGAGTTGGTAGAGATGATGCAGGGGAAGCCAGATGCATTAAGTGGAGTGGCATTGCCCCCAGTGCATCTAAAACCTTATTTGCATACAAATAAAAACAAGCATTTCTTAGAATTATAGGAGTGGATT
Organism: Bufotes viridis; assembly: GCA_033119425.1. NCBI lineage: Eukaryota > Metazoa > Chordata > Amphibia > Anura > Bufonidae > Bufotes > Bufotes viridis. The sequence goes on along the minus strand of CM065591.1, from coordinate 235,428,806 downwards.
TTCATAAGAAAGGCACTCTCCATGGCAGCATGTTTACTTAGAATCTGATTTTCAAGGTGACAGACTTTATTATTTGGTTTGTATTAGATTTAATATGATATTTATGTGATATAATTTGTTGGTGTAATGTAATTTTTTTCTGCTCAATAAAAATGATAAGTAATGTATTTTTTGTGAATCAACTCATAATAAATGGAACTAGTGGAAAATGACTAGCTCCAAATCCAAAGTTAGCTCTAAATAAGGTTGCTTGTCCTGCGCTTTTGGGGCCTACTATTGTGTCTGAGCTTCGGTCAACTAAAATACCTCCTGGTACTCTGGTGAGTCAGTCCACCTCTAAAAGCAGAATTTTATTTTATTTTTTAGATATAATTGTCTAATAATTACAATCATTGCCAAACAAGACTTTTATGTATCTTAAAATATAGAAAAGTATATTCTTCAAGTGCATGCTGTGAAGCCTTATCTTTATGAAGGATATTCTTCATGGCTTTTATAATTGTATAACTGCGGCTAGAGACAAAGGAACTGTGCCATCCTCTACAAATGGCAGATTTTCCATTTTAATCCATTTTTTACAGTAACAAAGCAAGAGTTAACAGCCAAACAAAACTCAATATTTATTGCTCTGATTCTGCAGTTTACAGAAACACCCCATATGTGGTCGTAAACTGCTGTACGGGCACACGGCAGGGCGCAGAAGGAAAGGAACGCCATATGTTTTTTTGAAAATAATATAGCTGGTCGGCACTCTGCTACGGGAATCTATTGATGAAGGAATATCGCCGAAACGTGTCCTGGTTGTTGGGACATTTCACTTTGGATGAAATAAAACAGATATATTGAAAAAGAAGATACGACTGCCAGGATTCATTTTTATTTTACATATGGTTTTTGGAAGGCAGATTTCACTGGGATATTTTTAAGTTACTATGTCATATTTGAAGACCTCCTGATGAAACCCTAGAATAGAAACTCCCTCCAAAAATACCCCATTTTTGAAACTACGGGATAAGATGGCAGTTTTGTTGGTACTATTTTAGCGTACATATGATTTTTGGTTGCTCTATATTATTTTTTTTGTGAGGCAAGATAACAAAAAAGCTGTTTTGCCACCATTTTATTTACAATATTTTTTATAAAGCACGTTGTTATGGACGCGACAATACCAAATATGTTTAAACTGTTGTTATTTAAATGTTTGTATATGTAACATGCTTACACAGTATCTGTTTATACATATGAATTGCATATATAACAATAACAAAAACATAATTTCCTCAAGAATAATTCTATAGTGCAATAAATTCTGTATTGCATGGGGTGTGGCCTCTGTTTCTTTCTTCAGTATTCAGATATTGAGACTCAAATGAACATGAACTACTAAGTTGTCAAGGTAAGATTGAATATTTAAGGAGTTGAGAAGAAGAAAAAGGATAGAAAGATGAAAAAATGGAGTGAGAGGATAAAAGGGGGGGTGGTGGGGTGGGGAAGGTGAATGGTGTGAAAGAAGAAAAAAAAAAGGAAAGGGAGGGGGGGGGGAGGGGATGAAGAAAATAAATGGCAGTAAGATTAGCTACTCATGCTGTGAGCACTGATAAGAGATCTGAGGAGTCCTGAAAGTCAATCCATTGTGACCATATCTTGTGATATTTGGTTGAGTGGCCAGAAACCTCTGCAGAGATCTCCTCCATTCTAGCGATATGTAACATTTCTTGGTACCATTCTCGGATATTAGACACGTGTAGTGCGCCAATGCCTGGGTATCACAGATCTGGAGAGATACAGAAACTTAGAATGTTTTATTTCTGAGATGCAATGGAGCAAGGTAGGATGTAGAGGAGTACTATCTGAGGGTTGTTTTCAATTGATTTCTTTGTTATCTGCTTGTATATTTCGAAGACTTTGTCCCAAAATGGTTGAACCATGCTACATTTCCACCAGACATGAAGCATAGTTCCCTTTTCTATTCCGCACCGCCAACAGGACTCCGGAAAAGAGGGAAATATCCTTTGCAGTCTAAATGGGTACCTGTGCCATTGTGACATAATCTTATAATTTTTTTCCTGAGCTGAGCAGGCCATTGATAATTTATGGGAAAATATAAATGCTTTTTGTTCGTCCACTTTTGTTATAGAGATTCCTATTTCCTGTTCTCAGCCCAGGATAAAACTCGGTTTACCTTAGTAAGAGTCCTCTATCAAATTCTGATACAGCGATGAAATCAGGTGAGTCGGCGGAGATGACAGTAAGAATAGTTTTTCGGTTTCAGATAAGGAAGAAGAGAAAAAACAATTCTCTCCTTTTGAGGAGATGTATGATTTAGTTTGTTCATATTCCAACCAGGAAAAACAGATATTTGGATGTTTCGAGAACACGTCAGAAAAGGACGGCAACGGAGCCCCTAATAGAAGGTGATAAAAGCATGGGTCTGCTGAAGCCTGTAACCCCAGAAAAGAGTCTCTGTTAATACCAGCTTGAAATGCTGGATTGAGAAAAATTGGTGTAAGGGGGCTAGATTTCCTAAAGCATATACCTTTCCGGATGAAAGAGTCCCACAATTTTAGGGTCTGTTGTGTCATTTTGTTATGTTTTTTGAGTTGGGGGCGAACATCTGTTTCAATCCATGGAGCAAGTTTGAGGGGAAATGGGTAAAGAGACTGTTCTATTTGAACCCACTGTTTTGAGTGACTATGATATTGCCAGTGAGGAAGGAGGCGTTATGGGAACTGTTTGAAAGATATAAAGGAATTTTGGCAAAATGTCCATTTTTAAGACATTTATTCGTCCGAACCAGGATAGACCTTTTTTGTTTAAACTGGATAAATCTTTCATTGTTCATTCTAATAGTGGGAGATAATTTAATTTAAATAGTAGTTCAGGGTCCACAGGAATCTGTACTCCTAGATATTTTATTGATGAAGGCTAGAAGAATGGATACATTCAGGATCTCTGATTTTGTATGACAATACAAAATATGACTCCTTTTTTTGCTTGTTTGTTTCAGTTTTACATAATACAGCATTTTTGAAAAAAATGATTTTTTAGTGTCTCCATATTCTGAAAGCCATAGTTTTTTTTTAATTTTTTGGGCAACTGTCTTATGTAGGGGCTCATTTTTTTTTCAGTATGAGATGACGGTTTGATTGGTACTATTGTAGGATGCATATTACTTTTTGATTGCTTGCTATTACAGTTTTTGTGATGTAAGGTGACAAAAAATGCATCTGAGGAGTTAGGTCATGTGATATTTTTATACAGCAGATTTTTATAGACGCAGCAATATCTAATATGTATACTTTTTATTTATGTATTTAAGTTTTACACAATAGCAACATTTTTGAAACAAAAAAAATCATGTTTTAGTGTCTCCATTTTCTGAGAGCCATAGTTTTTTTATTTATTTGGCAAATGTCCTAGGTAGGGTCTCATTTTTTGTGGGATGAGATGACGGTTTAATTGGCACTATTTTTGGGTGCATATGACTTTTTGATCGCTTGCTATTATCCTTTTTATGATGAAGGTGACAAAAAATGTCTTTTTTGACACGGTTTTTATTTTTTTTATGGTGTTCACCTGAGGGGTTAGGTAATGTGATATTTTTATAGAGCAGGTTGTTACAGACATAGCAATACCTAATATGCATACTTTTTTTTAATTTATTTAAGTTTTACACAATAATATCATTTTTGAAACAAAAAAAAAAAATCTGTCACGGCTGTGTCATGGTCTGATGGTAGTGGACTGTGACACTTGTGCATGCTTGTTGCCGGTGGCAATGTTTTGTTTTAGCATGTGTGGACACTTCCCTTTTAAGTCTGGTGTTCATTCTTATTTTGGTGTGTACGGGGTTAAGGTGTGTACAAGGTGGAGCTGGGTGTGGTCTCATAGCTCTTCTTATACAAGAGTTGTGAGCCTGAGAGTTTTTGTGTATATCTGCCTTTATATGAGAAGGAGCTTTGCTTCTCTCTGGATGTGTCACCTGTCCGTGTCCATGTCTGGTCTATATGGTGTTTGTAGTCCAGCATGGTTGTTTGACATTTCCCCTGTCTGTCTGTGCCTGCAGAAGTGGGCTCCATGGTTTCCTGGAGGGGTGAACCACAAGTCAGCAAGCTGTAGTTGTTTTCACCCAGTCGTTGTGGCAGGTAAGTGCTGGTTGTTCCAGTGCGTGTCGTTTTCACTGGGCTCTTACCTGCCATTATGTGTTTATGCTTGCTTTCTGTTCCTTCCTTGTTGATAGGCCTGTGGGAGACTCTGGTTTTTCCATGTCTTGGAGGAACCGGTCATCTCTTGCTTCTGACAATACCATCACAGATCATCAGGGTGAATTAGGATCCTAGGTTCCGGGTATGCACCCTCCCACCATAAGGGTAGGCTCATACAGTCAGGAGGTCAGGGATTGTATTCAGGGATGCATAGGAGGTGACCTCCCTTACCCCGGCTTCCAGGCCTAGTGGCATGGTCTATATAGACATTTTGTGGTGGTGGTGGTGGTGGGGGGTTTCCCCCACTCCCCACCATGAAAAAATCCTGTTTTAGTGTCTCCATAGTCTAAGAGAGTTTTTTTTTTTTTTTGGGCGATTGCCTCAGGTATGGTATCATTTTTGCGGGATGAGATGACGGTTTGATTGGCACTATTTTGGGGTGCATGTGACTTTTTGATCGCTTGCTAAAAATGGCTTTTTAGACACCGTTTTCATTTTATCTTTTTTACGGTGTTCACCTGAGGGCTTAGGTCATGGTATTTTTGCAGAGCAGGTTGTTACGGACACGGTGATACCTAATATGAAAAAATAAATAAATCATGTTTTAGTGTCTCTATAGTCTGAGAGCCATAGTTTTTTTATTTTTTGGGTGATTGTCTTAGGTAGGGGCTCATTTTTTGCGGGATGAGGTGACGGGTAGATTGGTACTATTTTGGGGGGCATACGCCTTTTTGATTGCTTAGTGTTGCACTTTTAGTGATGTGAGGTGACAAAAATATGTTTCTTTTTAGCAGTTTTTATATTATGCTTTTTGAAGGTGTTCACTTGAGGGGTTAGGTCATGTGATATTTTTATAGAGTCGGTCGATACCCAATATGTTTTTTTTACTTTATTTTGGGAAAATGACACTTTTTTTAAGTTGAAACTTTTAATTTTGTTTTGTAAAACTTTCTCTTTTTAACTTCATTTTTTGTCCCACTCTGGGACTTTAACTTTTAGGGGTCTGATCCCCATTACAATGCATTACAATACTTCTGTATTGCAATGCATTTGCTGTAAGTGTATTACACCTTGTAATACACTTCAGCCTGCTTGCCTGTGAGATCCAGGGGACTGGATCTCACAGGCTGTCACGGAAGGCAGCCACGATGCCTAAGGAAGGCATCGGGCTGCTTTCCCTGCCATAGGGTCCCCATCACAGCAGCGCGGGGACCCGATGGCCACCCTGGACCCGGCGGGAGTGCCCTGTTGCCAGTCACTCCATCTTAGATCTTACTGCCTCTCATGGTGGTACTAAGGGAATAATATCCCATCATTATAATAGCGTTCTTGATAAACAAATCAAGAATTGTCCCTTACTATTACTGAAAAAGTGGAAAACGGATATAAGTGACTTGATAGAGGAACAATAGGAAAACGTGTTAAACAGCTTTCCTGATGTAGCGGTGATCCAGGCACATAGCCTTTCCCAACTGTATTTATTGCACAGGGTTTATAGGACCCCCAAACTTCTGTTTAAGATGGGCTATAGACCAGATGCGGCCTGCCCGAGATGTGGTATGTCACCAGTGGGGTTAGTGCACCTCATGTGGAACTGTCCCAGACTCCGACATTATTGGAGGGAAGTTATGTCGATTATAAATGATGTTTTTAAGATAAATTTGGCCCGTAAGCTTATTGCTTTCTATTGGATTGCCTCAGAGCCACCTATGATACGAGAATTTAAAGTGAGGGTACATATGCAGTGAGCCAGACCGACAGGGGGATTATATGTGAGGTCACAGTGGGAATAAAGGTAGTCCAAGGGAAAACACAGTTCTGGTTACTCACGGTTATGTCGTCCCTGGGCAGGCTTGCATAAGTGATGAGGAGAATGGCACAGAAATTCTCTGGGGCACACTCTGGTGTAGGGGACACAGGCCAGATAGTGGTTCGAGGTGCCCTTGGTGGTCTGTATTAATGTGCATATGGCAAGGTTCCTGGTTATTGTGACGCCAGTACCTTTTATGGTGGTACAACCATTTACTGTAGTGTTAACTGAGGAATTGAAGACTGAGACAAGGATGGTGTAATTCAACTTGTGAACCTTTACTGAACATTGGCTCAGGGCAGTAATTTATCATCCAGATATATAAATATACAGTCTCTTTAAGATGGACAGAGGTAAAGCTGCAATGGGTCCACTGCACACAGGTGTGATGTCTGTCTCTCAGGCTATTAATGATATAGGTTTTATGCTCACTGGTAGGTGACTTTAACGCCGGTCCTCTGTTATCCCAGTGCGGGCTAGTGAGGCTGCCGGAGGCTGGTAAGTCCTTTACTTTTAACTCCTAAGGCGCTTATAGCGATGGATGTAATCCTTTGGGTCTATGTTCCTTTAGTTCTTTCTGGATTAATATGCTTCTCTGAAGCTAAACTTCTAGCTGATGTCCACTAACTCTTGGCAGAGTTATGAACAGGAAGTGGACCACTTCAGCTGAAGGCTGTAGACTACCTAACTAGCTAGGCCTGAGCTGGGCTATATATGGGATGTGTTATCCCCCCCAGTGGTAGGCTCAGTGTAATGTAATCTAACACACCTGTAGGCAGGGATTATGCATAAAGATGCACTGCAGCATAAAACAGGTTATATAAAGCGTACAAAGCATAACACAACAACTTTGCAGTACCCACGTGGGTAGTGGGACACTGCACATAGACTTCTTCGCCTAGAACACTTTGTGTGCCATAAAAAGTGGAAGATCCAGAAATGTCATGATATTTGGGATTTATGGATAGCAAAATATAATTTACTCTTTCTGACTGTTGGGTAGTTTTTCTTTTTCTTTATTTTTACATGTACTTTCTGGTATGTATGATTGGTAAAAATGAATAAAAACAATTTGATCAAAAAATATATATGTATAACTGCAGTGTAAAGTTACACTATAATAAGACAGCAAATGCAATTGCATTTTTTTTTTTTTAATGTTACATCACTTTGCATGCTGTGAAACCCCAAAACAGATCTTGCCAATGTGTCATCAAACATTACAGACTGGCTCACCACTTTTTTGTTATCATGACATTAGGTCACCAAGAAGGAAATCTTGCGTGCTGGAAATATGGGTATTGTCCTTACTGAGGTTCCTCGTTAGTTTTTTTTTCTTTTAGTTCAGAAATTATTTATTTTCAAGTGTATTTTATTTCAGAAGATATTTTATTGATTTCATATAAACTAACACAGCACATTTTCCAAGGAAGATGATTGCATTGCACTTCTGTTGGAACCAGCACCTGGCTACCCCCTAACCAGCTTAGTGGTTTGCACCAGTGGTGTCAGTCTTGCACTTTTTGTTAGCAATATTGAATCCTGAGTGCCAAAGTACCACGTAGAAATCCAGCCCATAAACTCCACTGCTTGGGTCATATTTAAAGGGAATGTGTCACCCATTTTTTTTTTCTCCCAGTTATCCCTTTTTCTAATCTGTTTTTATTTTGTGATTACAGAATTTTTATTATTTCCCGTACATAATTATGGGGCTGCTATCTTGCGTGAACTGTTTTTAACTGCATATGTGATGTATAGAAGAAATAAATTTTGCGGCACTCACCAGATTTCTTTGCAGCTTGTTTATTTAAGTTTAAAACATACTCAGCAGTCACTCAGCTACAGGCGACGGCCTGGTGAGCGCAATTACATCATCAAAGGTCCTTTTGCAGGTCCTGAAAGAAGAAGAAAGAAGACGATGCCGACTGCGCGATCAAGTGGATGAGGTGAGTTAATTTTTTTAACTTTTTAACCCCTCAAGTTACATTTTAGTAAGCATTCTGTGTTAAGATAACATGGTTATAAGGGAAAATAATACAGTAAATTGACTTTAATCAATTTACTTACATCATCTCCTAAGCAACCATGCGTGAAAATCTCATTGCATCCTCACTCACTTGCAGATGCTATGCAATTATCACGCAGCCCCATTCATTTCTATGGGGCCTGCTTTGTGTGAAAAACGCAGAATTTAGAACATGCTGCGATTTTCATGCAACGCACAAGTGATGCGTGAAAATCACCGCTCATCTGCACAGCCCCGTTGAAGTGAATGGGTCAGGCTTCAGTGTGGGTGCAATGCGTTCACGTCACGCATTGCACCCATGCAGAATTCTCGCCCGTGTGAAAGGGGCCTAATAGAACATATCAGAGAAGCACATGGGGGGGATTGTGACGTCTGTACATGTGCAGGAATAGAAATAGTAAGAGCACTAATAAATGGAGGAGATAGACATCATGCACTACTTCAAAAAGAAGCCTCTTGGATAATTAAAGGGAGTCTTTCACCCCAAATAAGCAATTTCTAACAGACCATTCTGATCAATATAGCCCCCATATTAAAATGCTTCTTACCCTAATGCTGTCCGATCCACAGATCTTCTTAAAATCATTTTTATTCAGTATTCAAATTTCTGGTTAAGGTGCCCAGGGGCGGCGTTGTAACGACAGGTGCCCAGGCCCCGCGGTCATTTTTATATGATACCACTCCCCTCTTCCCCCAGTTGGCCCGCCCTGTGTCTTGATCTTCTCCTCCTTCTTTCCCGTGCCTGTGCCGTGGAACGGGGCCTCTGCGCCTGCGCACTGGTTTTCCTTTTACTGGCAGAAGCATCGGAGTGTCCAGTGCGCAGGCGCAGGCCCGTACGTAAGTTCGGAACAGCCCTTTAATGCGGTGCTTGCTGGACTGTGACGTGCGGGCCTGCGCACTGGACACTCTGATGCTTCTGCCAGTAACGGGAAAACCAGTGCATGTGCGGAAGCCTGTTCCGCGGCGCAAGCGCGGGAAAGAAGGAGGAGAAGATCAAGAAACAGGGCGGGCCGACTGGGTGAAGAGGGGAGTGTTATCATATGAAAATGACCGCGGGGCCTGGGCACCTGTCGTTACAACGCCGCCCCTGGGCACCTTCACCAGAAATTTGCATACTGAATAAAAGTGATTTTAAGAAGATCTGTGGATCGGACAGCATTAGGGTAAGAAGCATTTTAATGTGGGGGCTATATTGATCAGAATGGTCTAACTGCTAGAAATTGCTTATTTAGGGTGAAAGACTCCCTTTAAGAAGAACACAATGGGGCCTCTAGGCTTTAATGACAAGAACGATTTAGCCGTCTTTATTTAACAATGTGTGACCCGTGCAGAGGTCATTTTACAAGCAAGGAGTAGATAAGCTCTGACAATCACCTATTGTGAATGGAAGTGCCTGTGTTATTTCTACACAGAAAAAGCCAGCAAAGTGATCTGTACAGACTAAGAAGTGCTGCCTATTATTAGGCTTACCGCCAGTGTGAAAACTGCAGGATTTTATGGTTTTTGTTTAAATATAGATATTGACATGGAAAATTAACAATAAAATAAAAAATTATTTAAAAATGTGTTGAAATCCTCTTTCATGCAATTTGGGAGAGACGTCAAAGAGCCTCCAAGTCCGACAGCGTGTTCCAATCAAGAGAAGACGCATCGGAGACAAGAAATATTAAAACAATGCCAGTACAAAGATTTGTCTGCTTGGGCAATGCCAAACAGCCTTTTACTAAGGCGCTGGTAGTGTCAGCTTAAAGCAACATGTTCCAATCAATGATTAAACAGTGACCCGCTGTCCCGCTGTTAATCACCCGCTGTCCCAATGCATCCATAACTCATATCCGCCTCAGGTCCCTCTATTATACTGGGGAACACAATATTGCCCGCAGCACATCGGGTCACCATTCATAGGGAAGGCAGCAGAGTACACCATGGGGAGTGTCAGTCACATGGGATTCGCGGCCTCATGGTCAGGCCCCTGTATGGGCAGGATTGCAGCCTTTAAATATCTGTCATTTCCGCAGCCGCTTCAAGGCCGCTCTAGTGCCGAATGCGCCGCCACGAGACAGGTGGCGGCATGTCTTTGTTGCTATAAACCGCATACTATCTTTAATCTGAAGGGCTCCTGATGAGGCAGGGAAACGTGTTGAGCCAAGGGATAAGGTAGATAGCTAGATAGCACCAGCACAATGTAAAACTTAGATCAGTCGTCTTGTCTGGAAGGTATAGGCAGTGAGTGTTTGCTCCTAAGTTGAGAGGGCGACGCTAGTAGCCTCACCTGTTAGCAAGAAGAGAGATATGGCTACATTATACTTATTAGTCTTCACCCTATCCTTCAGGAGTTAGCAACTTAGTGTGAACAGACAGACACCCCATTTCGTAAATTAGAGAGTTTGTGGGTGTTAATTGTCTGTCAACCTATGGTCTATAAACCTACTCCAAATATCCCTTATAGCTATTGGATCTTAGCAATTGCGGTTTGGATCTCTTTGGGCCCCAAAGTATCACTCCTGTGGGTGCCCCATCCGCATTGGGATAAAATACAGTGATTGGATCAGGTTTCATTTTTTGTTCAATATGTTTATGTAATCCTTTTGTCCTGTTCTTATTTTAACATGGTAATAACAATAAAGATTTATTTATTTTCAATTTTAGCGCTGACAATATCTGTGATCTATTTTCATAGTACAGTGCTGCTTCGGTTTGTAAGTCCTTCCGTGAGCACTCAATATTTTTAATAAAGACCAATTTAAAATAGTATTTTTAGCGCAAAATGAGTGCAATGCAATAATTAAAAAAAATTGCCCGAAAGGTGTACATAGCCTTTAAAAATTGGGCCAAAAACAGTGGGAGCTCTGAATTATACGTTCTGGATTAGCTTCCCAGGAACTAACAAGAGCATGGTTGTTAGATGGCATGGGAATATTTAGCTCTGAGGCAGGAATATCAATACATGATCAAAGGATGCGATGGCTGAGAGAGGAGGATCTGTATTCTGGCAAGATTGAGATATAGAAACTGCTGAGGACACTGCACTGCGACATGCTGTGACTGCAACTCGACAGTAGCAAAAAATCTATCCAAGTCACAGCATGTCGCATGACGCAGTGCACCACCATAGACTATCATTATGAAAATTGTCGGGCGACATTTGTGTGACATCAATGTCGCGTGACACATGTTGCAGTGTAGTTGTGCCCTATGTGTCGCGCGACTTATTGTCGTCGTGTAGCCCTAGCCTAAAATAACAATCTGCAGCTCAGGAATAATTTTTCTTTATGACATAAGCGATCGCTATATCGTTTGTTTATCCCCAGACAGTGAAGGTGGTTACTGCATGTAAATGCATCATCTTCGCTGATTATATGCCAGATAGTGTGAAGGTCTGCTTCTCTCCCGATAATCTGCCAAAACGGACCCTTAGGCTAAAATTGAGGTAAAGCCACAATCATAGTCTTGTGTTAAAGCTGACACTCTAAGGCCCCTTTCACATGGGCGATTTTTCCGCGCGGGTGCAATGCGTGACGTGAACGCATTGCACCCGCACTGAATCTGGAGCTATTCATTTCTATGGGACTATGCACATGAGCGGTGATTTTCACGCATCACTTCTGAGTTGCGTGAAAATCGCAGCATGCTCTAGTTTCTGCGTTTTTCACGCAACGCAGGCCCTATAGAAGTGAATGGGGCTGCGGGAAAATCGCAAGCATCCGCAAGCAATTTCTGCAAACACCTATTTACTGTGTAAGGTGTCTCACAGGCCTATCTGCACCTAAACAAACAGTGGTGGTCACACACATTCATGGGCCGTATTAGCCCTCCATTCCTGCCTAAAATGCCGCGCCTAACACTCCTCCACCCGACATGTTTCGCCGCAATGCGGCTTCATCAGGGGCTTGGAGCAATAGTGTCGGCGCCTCCTTGGATGCCCTCCTAAATGGAGAAGTCTTTTTGACTTTAGCCAATGAGCTTACTGCTCACTGGATAACTCCTACTAAGAATCAGGTGATCTAAATTTGTGATCACTCCCCCAACACTAGCAAATTTGCCAAGGCTAGCCAAATAACGTGCAGGACCTACGGTGTAGGACCTGTGGTGACCAGCCAATCAGGTGAGATCACATGACTGATGACTGTAGTAGTCATGTGATCGGGAGGTGGCGCCTAGAATGGAAAGTGGACCTGCAGTGCAGGACCTGTGGTGACCAGCCATTTAGATGAGATCACATGACTGATGACCATTATAGTCATGTGATCGGGGGGGTGGCCTTAGATGACATCAGCCTGCACTGCCTATCTCTGAGGCTTACGTGCAGGACCTGTCTCGATTCTCCAATGGAGTAAGGTTATATCATGTGATCAAGAGGTGTGCCTGTGCTACCTAGCTCAAGAAATACCTTGCAGGACCTATATCACTCCTCCAATGGGGTGAGATTGTGTCATAGGTCAAGATGACAGTCATAAGGTCAAGTGGCCAACACCTCCAACAATATAACCAATCAATAAGTTGTGTCATGTACATGACATATATGTAAACAATGAGCACCTGACTGCAATCAGTCTATGAAACAAATAGCAATACTGGTGGAGTAGACAGATAAGACACATTGTCAATTTGAGTTTAGGATGGAAAAAGGGTACAATGTAAATAAAGGGGGTATATTAGTGCCCTGATATCAGTATGCCATACACATATTATTGATAAAATAAACATAATAGAACCAGATGGCAGGAGACCTGGCCTTACCAAGTATATGTATCTTTAGGGGTTATAAATCAAGTCTCGGGCTGTCACATATTGATGGTGACCATAAATCCTCAGGGATTCATAAAAAGGCAACATAGGAGAATCCCTCATTCAATCCAAGTAGACTTAGGGTCTATAGCCTATAGATTCACTTGGCTTCTTCCTTCAGAAGTAGATTATTTGAATTCCCTTCTCTAGGTCCCAATTTCATCTGTGACAAACACCAAAACCTTAGTACTTCCAAATTTCCGTTGTGGACATATGAGATATGTCTATATAGGGATATATCTTTTTTGGTATTGATTGCACTCAAATGGCCAGAAATCCTCCTTCGGAACTCCTGTATTGTCTTCCCAATATACAGTTTGGGACAATAACAGGAGGCCACATAGACAATAGCAGTGCTTTTACAATTAAAGTAGTCCCGAGTTCCGCAATTTGCAGAACAGAACGGACGGTCGTGGTGAGCCCTAAACCTGAAGCACAGCTGTAAGAAAAGGGTGAGAACTTCATAAACTTGCAGTTTTCACTCCTGACTCAATTTCTAAAGGCTGTATCATTTTATGTCAGATACTACTGCGATTGTCAGCTTTAGAAAAAGACGAAGGGCATGGTAGAGCTTAATTGTAGCCTGAGATACTAAGGATTTAAGCATTCCTCCCCTCTTCAGCTGGCTGTGAACTCAGCCAGCATGGAGAAGGAGAGGAGCTGCCAGTGGAGGATGTGCTGACAGGCTGCAGGGAGGACAGACACAGATCCTCCCTGCTTGTACTCCTGTACATGTCCCCAGGGGAGGGTAACATGCATCTTATCAGCCCTCTACGCCCGTTAGGCGGTTTATTGATGTGTCGACCCAGACTTTTACCAGCATCCAGATCACAGAATAAAACAAGTTACACCAACCACATACACAAATATCAGTAAATTCTATGGGGACTGCGATGCTGCACAGGGCTTAAGGTTCAGGGGAAACAGTGAGAAAGGTATAGGTGCTTCTCCAAAAGAGCTTGTTTAATAACACCTATTTACACATAAAACCCTTTACATAATTGTCTGCATTTTATGAAAGAAATAAAACAGGAAAACATTTTTTTTTTGTTTAACAAAACTCAAAGAATGAACAAACCACTGATGTCAAATAACACCCTGTAGTAAACCATGTCCCAAAGCCACAAACATTTTATTACTGGTGTAAAATTGACCAGTATTATTTGTTGGGAAAAGTGTCAACTTTAGATATGTGACATGTGTAATAACATAATACATCTTTTATAGGTCACAGAAAACACAGTAAAAAAAAAAAATCGTTAAAAATGAATTGCTGTTTCTATTAATCTGGCCCTGAAAAATAAAGCCATTACACATTTATGCTATCAGAAACATAAAAATGTTCTGAGTTTTGTTTCTCACCCCTGCATTCCAAGAGTCATAATTCTTTTGGGGTCACTTATCAAACTAGTGTAAAGTAGAACTGGCTTAGATGCCAATAGCAACCAATCAGATTCCTTATATTTTTCACAGCAGTCAAAGCAAATTCTCATTTATTACAGGAAGAACAGCAGTTTATAAGGACATCAGAGGGGCATTCCCTCTGAGGCATGTGGCATTGTTACGTTGGCTAGAATATGAAAATATGAAAGGAGATAAGACTTGGCATCTGCCCATTGTGCATTGTTTTACTAACTCTGGTATGTAAATATCTAGCTATAGCGGCCATCTTGTAATGGAGTCTGTACTAACAGCAGAAAAGCATATATGACGTAGCAAGGAGGCGTGTTCTCTTTGGTGGGATTGAACCTTCGTGCTCTTGAAAAGATAAGGTGTTTTCTGAGAGCTGGAGTATATGGGAGCTTTCTTAGTTGATCCAAAGAATGATGTCCACATTCCTATCAATAGTACATGACAATCTCTAACAAGTCCTGTACCTCACATTCAAAGATCTCCCCATCTACTGCTCTGCTACATTTATATCAACCTAACAGCTCAAGGGGAATGTATTTTCTTCTGAAGATCAGGGGGCATGTCTCAGCTCTCCCCATTACAGCTCAGGAGGCAGTTAAAGGATGAAACTGAGCATGTGCGGCCATCTCAGTAGTAAGCAGAACAAGAAATAAGAAAGAAATATAAAACAGCCAGTTGTGCTGTACAGATAAATTGTATTGAATAACCCAGTAGCTATACTAAATGTTTAATCACATGCAATTACAAAAGTGTTCAGATCCAAGTACTGGTTTGAAAACTGAATATTTTCCGTGAGACAACATCTTTAAGGAAGAAACTCTCACACACAACTTCTTAATTTCTAGAAATGCTGCCCGAGTATTCCCTGAAGAGCCAGGGTTACTCCTGGAGAAACGCATTGGAATTAGGAATGATGTGCACTTAGGGTGAGACAGTAAGGTGAGGGCATAGGTTCCAGTGTCAGACAGTGGATCGTCTTTTCAAGCTGTTGTGGATATACTACCACAAACAAATAGTGGTCAATATAATGTGTCTTTGTTTAGAAACTTTACATCAGCTTTTAGAATAGATCCAGTTTTTCTAAACGAGAAATTTATGCTATGCCTAAAGCAAAAAACGTGATGTGAAAGAGGCCTTCGTGGGTTTATAAAATAACAACTTCTTATTTTCAGTTACTTAAACAAACCATAAAGTTTCCATAGAAAAAAATGAAGTGAAAACAGTATTTTAACCACTTTCCTACCGGCGCACGACTTTGTACGTCTCGGCGGTAGGCTGTTATCTCTAACCTGACGTATAAAAGCTTTGGGTTACAACGCGATCTGCCAGCGGCCCGTGCCGCTGCAGATCTCTGTGACCGTGCTTTCATTAGACAGCTCTGGTCACAGGGAGAAGTACGGAAACCAGCTGGAGTAGTCTGGCTGTAATACACGCTTGTAGCTGTCACGAAGTGCCAACATGCGTTTATCCCTCCTGCAGCGTCAGCATCCTGTGTCCGGGCTGGAGCGGGGAAGTACGCTGCGTCCTCGTCTCCTAGGAGATGGGGGCAGGACAGACCCGGCAGCGCACAGCCCCTCAGCGCGGCCGGCATACTCACTATCCCGGCAACTGCTGTGGGGCTGAGCACCAAGCTGGGCACTTGGTTTTCAGCTAGTTTTTCTGGACAGTCATGTGATGCTGGCCAAGTCACATGACCCCAACCTGTGGGTATATAACAGGCATCCCGCTGGCCACAGGTTGCCTGTTATTCAGGTTTCTCCTGTGACCTCTTGAGATTCCTAGGTGTACTTACCTCCTGTTCATCTGTTCCTGCTGTGCTGTTCTGCTCTCCTGGTTCTCGACCCAGGCCTTCTCCTGACAATCCCTGGTTTCTCCTTTGGCACTTTTTGCTGCTCCTGGTAATGACCTTGGCTTCCTCTTGACCATACCTTGTCCTTCGGTACTGCGCCACCTTCATGGTTTTGACTCGGTCCATATACAATTCTGTTTGTCGTCTTTTTGTCCTCCCTGCACTTACTCAAAGTGAGGGACTGCCGTCCAGTTGTCCCTTGTCATTAGGACTTGCAAGGCAAGTAGGCAGGATCAGGGGCAAGGGTGGAGCGCAGTGGTCACTCCCTTCCCCCTGTGTGTGTGTGTGTGTGTACGTGACCATTACAGAATAACAGGCCAATCTAAACCACTGTCATAAGAACCTAATTTTTTCCCCTCCCCCACGACAGCACCACTGAGAGATGGCTCCTCCTCCATGGACAGGAAACCTGTAGCATAAAATAGGTGGAGCCACTCTCCCACCTCAGTGAGGTTTCCTGTCCTTGGAAGAGGAGACCTGTTAGTTTTTCCCTTTCAGGGGACCCATGACCAGCAAGCCGTAGGAAAGCCTAGAGGGTCATGGGTTCTTACCAGCCCGGGCGATTTTCACTGGCCAATGTGCCAGGCAGCGGTCGGCAGCTTCTCCTCCAGGTCCCCGGTCCCTGGGCTGAAGGCACGGATCCCTCAAAGGAGTGGACCGTGCAGAGGAGCATCCCGGATGGGGCGGCAGTCCGGGATGGAGATTCAGGAATGGCCCAAAGGGGTGGTGTCTCCTCCGCGAGCGGGCTCTGCACATTTCAAATATAATGGTGGCAAGAGCAAAAGAGCGCGAGAGCCGAGACAGGAAGGGGCGCGGTGACGTCATCAGTGTGCGCCGATGCATTCCACAGGCCGGATCCGGTCATGTGACCGGAAATAAAAGGAGAAGTGACAGGTGGAGTGGATTCCTGGCTGTGGATTACAATTGTTTTTTCCCTGGATTAGTGATACTTCCTGGTGGGTCCCGCTATCTGTCGGCTCTGAGGGGCAGCGGTACTCTCAGAGGAGAGGTGCTGTACCCTGAAGATAAATATAGAGTGTTTTTCTCCCTTAATGTCCAAGCTACATGTGCCCTTAGATAAGAAGCGGCAGCATGGAGGACGGAAAAAAGGTGGAAGAGATGGAAGGAGAAAAGCAGACACCGGTACTACTGCTTCGGGAAGGGTGAGTGCCTGTGACGGAATGATATCTGATTTATGGTTATTTATTCTTTCCAGATGCCACCAAGAAAGGTCGTGGCGAAAAGAAAGAATAAAGAATGTGCATTATGTAAATGCCCCCTATCTTCATCTTACTCTAAAAGGTTATGCCAGCAATGCATAGAAAGGACGCTGGTAGAGGAATCACCAAATTTCATGAAAGATATAAGAGCTCTTATAAGATCGGAAGTTAAAGGCTTTTTAAAATCCTCAAAAAAAATCTAAAAAAATGGAGGAGCAGATTGAATCCGATTCGGATTCTTCTGAGCAGAGTGAGGGCACGTATAGAGGAGAGGAATCGGAAAATTCCTCTTCCTCTGAGGAAGATGAAGATAAGAAATTCTTATTTCCTGTAGGAGATACAGATAAATTATTAAAAGCTATACGGGCTACCTTAGAGATAGAGGATGTTAAAGAAGACAGGTCTATTGCTGACACAGTATTTGAAAGGTTACGTGAAAAGAAGAGAAGATGTTTTCCCCTGCATAAGAGTATTACAGCTATGATTGATAAAGAATGAAAGAAACCAGATAAAAAAGCTTTTATATCAAAAAATTTCAAAAGGAAGTATCCCTTTGAGGAAGATGCCTGCTCTTCTTGGAATAAAGCGCCTAAATTCGATGTGGCCATATCCAAAATATCTAGAAGATCCTCTCTTCCCTTTGAGGACATGGGTTTTTAAAGGACAAGATAAGAAAAAAAAAAGGATAAGAGAATAGGATAAGGATAAAAAGGATAAGAGAATTGATTCCTGCCTCAGAAACACTTGGGAAGCTTCCACTTCTTCCTTCAAGCCTACTGTGGCCACCACAGTTATGGCTAGATCTATGGCCATTTGGCTAGATAGACTTGAAAGCCAGATCAGAGACAAGTGCCCTAGAGAACAAATTTTGTCCTCACTGCGCACTCTACAAAAGGCAGTAGATTTTATTTCAGATGCTTCAATTGAAGCTGTTAGATTAGCTGCCAGATCCGCTTCTATTTCTAACTCGGCCCGGCGGACATTATGGTTAAAGAACTGGAGGGGAGGCGATGTGGCATCTAAACAACGCCTATGTAGTATTCCATGTCAATGACAATTCCTATTTGGTCCAGAATTAGATGCGCTTTTAGAGAAAGCAGCTGACAGGAAGAAGAAGTTGCCCCAGGAATATTCTTTTTCCTAGTTCAGAGGCTATCGCCGGCCCTTTCGGGGTTCCCCTAGATATCAGGATCGGGGGGAAAGGGTTTTATATTCAGAAAATCCTCTTCCCAACCAGACAGTCAAAACAATGACGCCTGTCTGCAGGTGGAAGAAAGACTAAGTCTGTTTCTTTCCGCCTGGGAAAATGTGGCCGGTCCCTGGTTAAAAAATATTATAAGGGACGGCTTGAAAATAGAATTTAAAGAAAAATTTCCAGAAAGGTTCATCATGACAAAAAAGAACCCCAAAGTTGAAAGTAGAAGTAGATCGCCTTCAGAAAAATGTACTGATTCCAGTACCAGAATTAGAAAAAGGGGAAGGGTTCTACTCAACACTTTTTCTGGTAGGAAAACCGGATGGTTGCTTCCGTTACATAATAAATTTAAGGCAATTACACAAATCAGTTCTAGTAAGAAAGTTCAAAATGGAAACTATAAAATTAGCCATTCTCCTTCTCTCTCCAGGATGTTTCATGGCGGTGGTGGATTTAAAAGACGTCTATCTCCATATACCGATCCATCCGTTCTTTCAGAAATACCTCAGGATTGCTATGGTAAGGGGCGAACAAATCAGGCACTTTCAATTTTGGGCCATGCCGTTTGGGCTTTCCACAGCCCCAAGAATTTTCACAAAGATTATGGCGGAGGTGGCCTCATTTGTTCGCAGTCAAAATATTATATTCCTACCTTACCTGGACGACCTTTTAATTGTGGCGGAATCCCTAGAGAAATGTCGGGAGTCAGTAAACCGTGTAGTTCACATCCTGAAGAGCCTGGGATGGTTTATAAATATAAAGAAATCAAGGTTCGAACCAAAAACAAAACAGATGTTTTTAGGTCTTCATCTCGATTCTTTGGCTCAGAGAACATTCCTTCCATGGGAGAAGATAGAGCGGATCAGGTTACAGGTTCAGGAAGCCCAAGATCAACCTTGCATGTCGGTGAGGAAAGCAATGTCTCTTCTGGGGACGATGACAGTTTGTATTCCAGCGGTCCAGTGGGCGCAATTTCATTCAAGGGAACTACAGAAAGATATTCTGAAAGCAAGAAGGAAGAGCTTTGGATTAAAAAATAAATCTTTCAAGAAAGACACTGAAATCCCTCGACTGGTGGAAAGAGATAAAAAATCTGGAAGGAGGAATTCCTTAGAAATATCCGGTAAACACCCAATAGTGATCACAACCGACGCCAGCCCTTGGGGATGGGGGGATCACTTTCAGGATTAATTAGTGCAGGGGTCATGGCCTCCAGGACAAAAAGGATTCTCCCCGAACAGGAAGGAGATGAGAGCGGTTCTGATGGCTCTGCGAGCAGCTTTACCGACAATAGGACACAAACATGTAAGAATCATGTCGGACAACCGCACAGTGGTAGTGTACCTGAATCATCAGGGAGGTACCAAATCCCGTTTATTAATGAGGGAAGCAGAAATATTATTTTCAGAATCCCAGGATCAGGTGCTACAGATCTCGGCTCTACATATAAGGGGCAAAGAGAACATCCAGGCCGATTTTCTGAGCAGATGCAAGCTAAGACAAGGAAAATGGACACTAAACTCAGAAATTTTCGAGTTGATAACAAAGTTGTGGGGGATACCCAAAATAGACTTATTTGCCACAAGTGAGAACAGACGGTGGAAAAGTTTTGTTCCCTGAATCCGAACTAATCCCCATATGGGATAGATGCTTTCCTCCTCAAGTGGAATTTTCATCTAGGATACGCTTTTCCTCCCCTGCAGCTTCTACCCAGAGTCCTCAGGAAGATAAAAGAGGACGGTGCAAACGTGATAGTAATTGCTCCATTTTGGCCGAAAAGAGCATGGTTCTCTCTTCTGAGGATGATTTCAGTGGAGAATCCGTGGGTGCTTGCAGAGGTCCCTAATCTCCTATCCCAGGGTCCAGTATTTCACCCAAAACTGAGAACCTTGCATCTGGCGGCTTGGAGATTGAGAGGTCTTTCCTAGTTAGGAAAGGTTTCTCTAAAGATCTAATTTCCTTTCTTCTTAGGAGTAGGAAAAAAATCACTAATACTATTTATGCCAAAATTTGGAAGAAGTTTCTTTCTTTCTCGAATCTGAGTGTAGACTCATGGCCGGATAAAATGCCTGTTGAAAATATTTTAGAATTTTTACAGAGAGGATTATCTATGGGTTTAGCAAAAAGTACATTAAAAGTCCAAGTTTCTGCACTCTCAGTATTAGCAGGCAAGAGTCTGGCCTTAGACCCCTGGATAGTCAGATTTTTTAAGGCAGTTGACAGAATCACTCCAGTTAAAGGGCCTAGGTTTCCCCCTTGGGACCTAAATTTAGTATTGAAAGCTTTAACTAAACTTCCATTTGAGCCCATAGATTCAATCTCACTGAAATTCCTAACTTTGAAATTAGTTTTTCTAGTAGCACTCACTTCGGCAAGAAGGGTTAGTGAGATACAAGCTCTGTCTATCAACCCCCCGTTCATGTCCATTCGTGAGGATAGAGTAGTGATGAAGCCAGATCCTAAGTTTATCCCAAAAGTACCAGGAAGTTGTTCTACCAGTTTTTTTTCCAGAACCTAAAGATGACAATGAGAGAGAGTGGCATTCTCTCGATGTGAAGAGGTGCTTGATCCGGTACTTAGAAAGAACCAAAGACTGGAGGAAGGCTTCATCACAATTCGTTCTATTTTCTGGGGCCAGAAAAGGTAATGCTGCCTCTAAGAGTACTATTGCCAGATGGATAAAGGAGTTAATATCCCTGTATCCCTGGCATATTCTCATTCTGGATCTTCTCCGCCTGTATCTCTGAAGGCTCACTCTACTAGGGCGGTGTCTACTTCCTGGGAGGAGAGGGCTAGTGTGTCTATCGACCAGATTTGTAGGGCCGCTACTTGGGCCTCTCCGTCTACTTTTTACAAACACTATCAGTTACAATTTGATTCTATTTCTGATCTTCTCTTTGGAAAAAAGGTGTTGGAAGCTGTTACCCACCCTTGACTTCTATGTAATCTCTGTCAGTGGTGCTGTCGTGGGGGAGGGGAAAAATGATGATTACACTTACCGGTAATCGGATTTTCCTGACCCCACGACAGCACCCGTCTAATTTCCTCCCTCAGGTGGTGGTGCTGTGTGATAATCACGTATTGGTACAGTTGTAAGTTTGATTAATAAAAGAGGAGTCCCTCTTATGCTCTGAAAACTCACTGAGGTGGGAGAGTGGCTCCACCTTTTTTATGCTACAGGTTTCCTGTCCATGGAGGAGGAGCCATCTCTCAGTGTTGCTGTCGTGGGGTCAGGAAAATCCGATACGTCCTCAGGAGTACACGACAATATATACCTGATTATCAGTAGGGGTACCCCATAGCCTCTGTTCCTTTCTCAGTTTATTACTTTAGCTGGGTGATCGGGTAGACACCCTTTGTTTTAATAGTAGATAATTCAATAAAGTTTTTTTTGTTTTCATTTTAACGTCCCTCTGCTAGATTTATTGATTTTTGAGTTTTTTGAGGACGTCTACCCATTCACAACTTCTTTCTTTGTTTTGTAAAATATACAAATGCACGTAAGAATGTAAAAAAATCCTTAAAATGTTCAGATTTCCCCAAAATGAATACCTTAGGTGAGTAACATAAAAAAGTCACTTTGAAGGGGCTTTTTCTGGCAAATTTTTACAGTGCTATAGAACCAGCAATAGAAAAATAGGCCCCCAAAATCCAAAATGTACTCCAGTCTTTTTAAGTCTTGCAGCGAGCCCAGCCATTGCATAAATTACATAAATAGTGCTTATTTTCAGAGTACAATAGAACGGTAATGGTTTTAGAAATGTTTTGTCTTCAAACCTTTTGTAATAGTTAGAAATTTTTTTTTATAAGAATGGAAAAAAATATATTTTTTTCAAAATTTTCAATTTTTCCTTAATTTTCTTTAAAAATATTATATCTACAATCTAATGGCACAAAAGAAAGGTCTAAGGTGTCCCGAGAAAAATAATATCAAATACATGTAGGCTGGCTCAGAAATTAATCAGTTATTTGCAGTTAGATAGTTGCATTGCTACAACTGAAAAACTGGCCTGGTAAGGAAGGGGGATAAACAATCCAGTAATGAAGCAGGTAAAGCCGAAATTTTACCAAAAAAAAAAAAAACTAGCTTTGTTGACAACTCATCTTCATCTGTCATTGTATGTTGACCTTTTCTTTTCTAGTCTGCTCCTGAGCTTTTTTCCTTACTATATATAAAGGCAGTCTGTCGTCAGTTTTTACCATGCTAAATTGCACTCTGCTTCTTCACAGCTGCTCCATTCATCCAAGAGACCACTACAGCAGTCACTCAGAGCAGAGGGAAGGCTTTTTGAAGTGGCTCACTCCCGAGAACAGAGGTCCAGATTTAGGCCCCTTTCAAACAAGCGAGTTTTCCGTACGGGTGCAATGCGTGACGGGAACTCATAGCACCCGCACTGAATCCCGACCCATTTATATCAATAGGTCTGTGTACATTTTTTTCACGCATCAGAGAAGGTTGTTTGGGATATTTTATAACTCTGTTCTAATATATTCATGTCATTTTGTAAATTTTGAATACAAGGATTTGAAAAAAAAAAAATGATGGGTGCTGCAAGACAACTTTATTTTTAGTTTTTGTTACATAGCTTGCACATTGTCCTAAAATCACAGGAATACAACAATCTGACCTTAGTAAATGAAATGAATAGAGCAGCACTGTAATAAAATCCGCCCAATAGTGGCTACAGAGCTTCCAATGACCAGACTCACAATTTGGCAATCCAACCAGAATAGAAAAGAATGAAGCCGCACTCCATTAGCTTTCAGCTAAGTGTAGGACTTATTCAACCTTTAATTTACAGCATACCGTTTCACTTCCTCACTTCATTAACCATTTCCCGACCACCTAACATAAATGTACGTCGGCGGTCAAGTATTTAAAGATGACACTTGAAGCTAATATATGGTAAAATGTGAGGACACTCCCAGCTGTGTATCAGCTCCAGTAGTATAACGCTCCTGTTCTCGTCAAACTCAAATTGACAGGTGGCCATGCCCCTTTTCCACCCATAACCCCACCCACAATCCCACCCCAAACCACGCCTAAAATGCCACCCATTCAAATCCCCTTTAATTCTTCTAGATCCAATAAAGTGTCAGTAATTCAATTAAGTTTAATATGTTTAAAAATAAAATATTAAGCTTGTATTAAAGGGAACCTGTCATCAACTTTATGCTGACCTCACTGAGGGCAGCATAAAATAGTGACAGAAATGCTGATTTCAGCGGTGTGTCACTCATGAGCTAATAGTAAGTGGTTGCTGAGAACCAGCATCATAACCATTGCAGCCCGGGCCTTGAAAAGAGTAAAATCTACTTCAGAAGAGTCATGGTTATTCATAATCTCCTGCTCTCACCAATCTGCTGATGATTGGCAGCTCTCTCCTAGAGAGAAAGGGAGAAAACTAGAAGGCTGTCAATCATCGGCAGGTGGGCAGGGAGAACAGGAATTAATGAATAGCCATGACTCTTCTCAGGTGGCCATGACTCTTTTCCAGGCCTGGTCTGCAATGATTGTGATGTTGGTTCTCGGTAACAACTTACTTTTAACTTTTAAATGACAGACCGCTGAAATCAACTCACCTGTCTCTACTTTATACTTCCATTAGTATGGGCAGCATAGAGGTGATGACAGGTTCCCTTTAAGCTTATATTAACATCTTATTAAGCTATTATAAATATTGGCAATAGTTATTTGATCCGTCTAGCTTTGCTAAAGCTAAAGTTGCTTTGATTATGTCACCACAGGTCCTGGAAGGGGAACTGATGCAGTCCCTTTGTTAGATCCTGCAGGACCTGCGATGAAAATTTGCTTTAATTTCATAAGATCATGTTTAGAGATGAGCGAACTTTAAAAAAAAGTCTGGTGTTCGGCGTTCGGGTTGTGGTAAGTCGCTTATCCCGTTATGGATTCCACTATAGCGGCATATGGAATCCATAAGGGGCGGCTGCCACCAACCCGAACTGTTAAACAGCCGAAGGACCTGGGGTGACGTCACTGTCATGTGATCAGTGCAGGGGGCGTGGCTCAGCTTTGTTAACTTTGTTAACCCTTTAGGTGTTCCACAAGAGTTATTGGCAAATGGAGATGAAATTTCAGAATTTCTATTTTTTGTTACCTTGTCTCAAAAAAAGTGTAATATAGAGCAACCAAAATCATATTTACCCTAAAATAGTACCAACAAAACTGCCACCTTATCCCGTAGTTTCCAAAATGGGGTCACTTTTTTGGAGTTTCTACTGTAGGGGTGCATCAGGGGGGCTTCAAGTGGGGCATAGTGTCAAAAAACCAGTACAGCAAAATCTGCCTTTCAAAAACCATATGGCGTTCCCTTCCTTCTGTGCCCTGCCGTTTGGCCATACAGCAGTTTACGACCACATATGGGGTGTTTGTGCAAACAAGAGAATCAGGGCAATAAATATTGAGTTTTGTTTGGCTGTTAACCCTTGCTTTGTTACTGGAAAAATGGATTAAAATGGAAAATTTGCGAAAAAATTGCTGTTTTGGGACCGTTTTTATTTTTTGTTATTTACATCGTTGAACTGACAGGTTAGATTGTGTGCTATTTCTATAGAGCAGGTTGTTACGGACGCGACAATACCAAAAATGAGATGGCGGTTCGAATGGTACTATCTTGGGATGCATATGACTTTTTGATCGCTTACTATTACACTTTTTGTGATGTAAGGTGACAAAAAATTGCTTTTTTGACAACGTTTTTATTTTTTATGTTTACAGCGTTCATCTGAGGGGTTAGGCCATGTTATATTTTTATAGAGCAGGTCCTTACGGATGCGGCAATACCTAATATACATACCTTTTTTTATTTATTTTGGTTTTACACAATAATATCCTTTTTGAATTAAAAAAAAAACATATTTTAGTGTCTCCATAGTCTGAGAGCCATATATTTTTCAGTTTTTAGGCAATTGTCTCAGGTTGGGTATAATTTTTGCGGGATGAGGTGACGGTTAGATTGGCACTATTTGGGGGGTCATATGACTTTTTGATCGCTTGCTATTACACTTTTTGTGATGTAAGGTGGCAAAAAAATGGCTTTTTGACAAAGTTTTTATTAAAATATTTTTTACAGTGTTTACTTGAGGGGTTATATCATGTGATATTTTTATAGAGCAGATTCTTACGGACGTGGAGATACCCAATATGTGTACTTTTTAGTTTTTTTTTACATTTAACACTAAAAAGCATTTTTGAAACAAAAAAATCATGTTTTAGTATGAGAAGCATAATTTTTTTTATTTTTTGGCCAATTGTTTTAGGTAGGGGCTCATTTTTTGCGGGATGAGATGGCGGTTTGATTGGTACTATTTTGGGAGGCAAACGCCTTTTTGATCGCTTTGTATTACACTTTTAGTGATGTAAGGTGCCAAAAAATGGCTTATTTACACCATTTTTTGGTTGTTTTTTTAATGGCGTTCACCTGAGGAGTTCAGTCATGTGATCTTTTTATAGAGCCCCAGGTCCTAGAGCCAAGGAGGCTTTGCTGCACAGTGGGGTTGCTGTGTGGCTCCTGGGTCCCGCCGTCTGCTGCTGGTGCAGTGCTGGGGCGCTGGTGGTCGCAGCGCACGGCTGCGCCATTTATAGGTTAGAGTAGTTTCCCACTTGTAGAGGCATCCTTGTCACGGTTAGTGGGCCTATGCTCTTTGATCTAACTGTATACTAATGCCTCTTATGCACAGCATACAATGTATTACAAATTGGGCGGATATGCCACGTAATTATGCTGAGACAGTCATTATATCAAAAGCATAGTGTTGAGGATGTGCGATCCAGATTCACTCTCCAGTATATATTGTAATTACTTATTTTCTTTTTGCCCCCTCTGGTATCAGCACTCCTCCCCATTTGGACTAGGTGTTTTTAATTAGCCTAGCTGCAAGGGGTTTATAAACTTCTACTATCTCTCAGATGCATTTCCTGAGGGTTGTGACTGGGTGAGCTCTTTGCACTCGTTCACATGGTGCAGTACTGCGTGTCTGCCATTGCTGCCTCAGTGCTGTGCTGGTGGGGCGGTGGGTCCCAGAGCAAAGGAGGCTTTGCTGCACAGTGGGGTTGCTGTGTGGCTCCTGGGCCCCGCCGTCTGCTGCTGGTGCGGTGCTGGGGCGCTGGTGGTCGCCGTGCACGGCTGCGCCATTTATAGGTTAGAGTAGTTTCCCACTTGTAGAGGCAACCTTGTCGCGGTTAGTGGGCCTATGCTCTTTGATCAAACTGTATACTAATGCCTCTTATGCACAGCATACAATGTATTACAAATTGGGCGGATATGCCACATAATTATGCTGAGACAGTCATTATATCAAAAGCATAGTGTTGAGGATGTGCGATCCAGATTCACTCTCCAGTATATATAGTGATATTTTTATAGAGCAGGTTTTTACGGACGCTGCGATACCTAATATGTGTAGTGTATTTTTTTTTTTTAATTTTTATTCAGTGATATGTGTTTTTTTCATTTTTACTTTTTTTTTCACTTTTTTACATTTTTTTTTTTGATTCCGACCCACTTGGTTCTGAAAGATCCAGTGGATCTGGTGTCTGTATAATACAGTACAGTACACTATATAGTGCACTGTGCTGTATTTTGTACTTTACAAAGTCTGAATTGACCATTAGCAGGTCTATTCAGACTTTCAGCACCATGGAGAGCAGGACGCTTCTGAAAGCGTCCTGTCTCCATGGCAACCATCACCCGCTGCCATAAGAAAGCAGCGGGTGATGGATGGGGAGGGAGTGGAGCCCCCTCCCTCTGTGATCCCATCCTGTTGGGGGGCTGCAAAGGCACAGCAGCCTCCCAATGGGAGAGGGAGGGAGCTCCCTCCCAGTTAACCCTTCCATACCGTGGTCCGTACGGACCGGGGTATAGAAGGGGTTAAACAGCTGGCATCTGATCAAGCACAGATGCCAGCCGTTTCTATCAGAGTGTCAGCAATGTGCTGACACTCTGATAGATCCACTAAACACCAGGAAAACATTACAGAGGAGGCGGGCGGCGGATCGTAATCGCGATCCCGCCCGCCGCACCGCCCGCCTCCCGCACCTCCTCCCGCCGCCCGCAACCACCCACCCTGCACCCCGGCCGCCATAATATGATTGGAGGGTTAAAGATGAACACTTTGGGGGCATTAACTCTCTGATCGACCGCGGGGATGAGAGATCGCACAAAGCGCTGCAAACCGCAGGTCTGAATTGACCTGCGGTTTACAGCGATCGCCCATACGGGGAGGTCACAGGACCCCCCTGAACATTGTAACAAGGTACCTGCTGAATGATTTCAGCAGGTACCTTGTTCTGATCACTGCCAGCTGAGCAGCAGTGATCAGAACTACTCATGACGTACCGGTATGTCATGTGTCCTTAAGGACTCGGGAAACATGCCGTCCCGGTACGTCATGTGTCCTAAAGGGGTTAAACAATATAACAATAACAAATGAAAAGACAGGTGCACTCTGTGGTCTTACTAAACCCTCATACTGATGTTAAAATTGAGAAATTAGCCAATATATCCTACTGTGGAGGACATGTCTGAGCCCGAGTACCAAGGTTTCTCAAGTAGCTCAGGACCTAACACTCACCTACATGTGCCGTATGGGCAATACCAGGGGCCAGTGGGTGCATTACAGGAGTGTACAGGCCGACTCACAGCATACTCACCAGTTACCTCCAGCATGTAGCCATGCCTGCAATGAGAAGGGGGAGGAGCCTGTGAGCCCCACCCAAGACTGGCTGATATGGCTCAGGCCTCACAGGTGCACTGAAATGTAGCCTGTGGATGAAAATCAGGCACATTTACATAGGAGTTTATACACCTCCAAGCATCTCTATGTACAAAACAACTTAAAAAAACACCAAACATACGCCTAACCGTTACGCGGCGTTTGGACGGCGAAATTAGCAATATACTACACAGAAATGACCTGTCAGATGATGAAAAAATTAGGAGATAAAGTAATGTGTAATAGAGATACTTGATGCTCAACAAACAGTCAGATAAAGAAATGTCAACCCTAAGGCCCCTTTTACACGGGGGTGAGTTTTCCGTGCGGGTGCAATGCGTGAGGTGACTGTCGCACCGGATTTATTGGAAAGTCCAGACACCCAAGCGTATTTCGAAAGAATATCAACGACCGTTGGCAAGTATTTTACACCATTATTTTCTTTATCGCTTACTAGCCGATCTCTTCTCTCTTCTTTAATCATTAGCAGCCACCTAAAGGACCTGTGGTGACGTCACATCACATGGTCCAATCACATGGTCCATCACCATGGTGATGGACCATGTGATTGGACCATGTGATGTGCACAGTGATGTCATCACAGGTCCTTTAGCCAGCAGCTAATGATTGAAGAAGAGATCGCAACTACGCGATCAAGTGGATAAGGCGAGTTAATTTTTTTATTTTTAACCCCTCAATCCACATTTTACTAAGCATTTTGTAGTGAGAATGCTATTATTTTTCCTTTATAACCATGTTATAAGGGAAAATAATAAAATCTACAGAATACTCAACCCAAACCCGAACTTCAGTGAAGAAGTCCGGGTTCGGGTCTGGGTACCAAACATGCCAATTTTTCCCACGCGCGTACAAAATGCATTAAAACGCTTTACACTCGCGCAGAAAAATCGGACATTTTCCCGCAATGCACCCGCATCTTATCCGGGCGTCAAACTTGACGTCCGTGTGAAAAGGGCCAAACTTTGATTACACAGCCGCTACCAGATCAACGACGGTTGACAAATGACTCTTCTAGTGGGGACGATGTTAAAGAGATACTTAGCAATGTTAATATAAGGTATAGGAAAAATGCCGAACTTTTGTTGAACAAACTGCGACAATCGGGTAACAAGCCGTACTGGAAATCTAGGGGTGAATTCATTTACAAAGATCAAGTTATACCAGGATCCAACATCATCGACCTGATTCAGGTCGCAACGAGTCGAGTCACGGGTTGCTTAAGGCTAAAATGCCTCGCGGGTGGGACTTCTTCATGTAAACCATCGCCGAACTGAACGTGCCATCAACCGTGATCGGTAATAAAAGAACAAGAGAACTTTAATTTAAAAAGGGGGTCACCCGACTAACCTTTTGAAATGGCTTGTACCCCTTTTAGGCAGCAGCTGATCGTAACAACAACTCCTGCGTTAATAAGAGGCTCTTTTTTACCTAAAAAGAGAACGCCGCCTTTGTTACAGATGTCTTGGTTAACGTTGTAACTTTTACTTTGAATGTATTTGTACTTAGCACCTGATAATGTTTTTATTTGTTTTACTTTGTTACAGACGGCTTGGTTATTGTTGTAAATTTTACTTTGACGGTATATAAAAATGTATTTGCCTGTAATATCTCAATGCTTTTACATAAAATGACTTTTTAAATAAAAATGTAGTCTGTTTTTTCTTTTTACAATAAATACACTATCTTGATTAGTTAAAATTGCATAAACCTCTAGGACACGTAGTCGATAGCAGGAGCTTAAAAACGTCTCTAAAATGATGCCAAAATATTGAGAAAACAGTACTACACGCCAAAAGCTGTCTGTTCTTATGGCGGTGTTGAGCCTTGGTTGAACAACAAGGATATTTACACAGGTTTTTCTAAAGAAAATAATGGTGTAAAATACTTGCTAACGGTTGTTGATATTCTTTCGAAATACGCTTGGGTGTCTGGACTTTCCAATAAATCCGGTGCTCTTTTGAGCAGATATTTAAGTTGAGCGGGTGGTCCCCCAGGAAACCAGATGGATCGGGGTCGAGAGTTTATTAACAAGCCTATGGGAAAACTTTGTGAAACCTTTAAAATACATCATTTTTTAACTTCGGATACAGTCAAAGCGTCGTTGGTGGAGCATTTTAATAGAACGCTGCAAACAAGAATGTGGCATTATCTTAGAGAACAAAACACATACAGATACATCGACAAGTTACAAGATCTGGTGTATAGTTATAATCGCACGTACCACAGAACCATAAGGTGTCGCCTTGTCGATGTAACAAAAGAGAACTCTTTAACCGTTTGGAAAAATATCTACTACGATTATACCTCTATTAAAAAAGTTAAACTGTTATTAAAAATAGTTGACCACGTCAGAATTGTACACTATAAGGGGACGTTCGCGAAGGGTTATGAACAAACCTATACGGACAAGATATTTACCATTTACGCCGCAGTAGAGGCCTCAGACCCCTTTATAAGTTGAAAGACCTGTCTGACGAGATCATTGAAAGATCGTTCTACACGGAAGAAGTCCAAAAAGTACCCCTCGTTAAGCGGCGCATTTACCGGATAGAAAAAATCGTGAAAGAGAAGAAGGTTAGGGGAAAAACGCTGTATTTTGTAAAGTGGGTCAATTACCCCGAAAAGTTTAACTCTTGGGTTCCGGAAAAGCAGTTGGTGAGCATGTAAACTATAGAAGACAGCTCATTTTTTATTACGCTATCCTGCAAAGCCTCCGCCAAACTTTTCCCCTGAAAATACCATTGCCAATTACACCAGTAAATTAGCAAAAGCCGTCCATCTTCGCAGCCCTTATGAAGCGGCGTTATTAGAGATTCAGTACCTCCAGACATGGAAAACCTTTGGGACCGACGATGGTGTATTCCACTTTGCCCGGCGTGATGACCCTGTCAGAGAGTTTTTTGTTAATCGGGTTATTATCCTAATATGAACGAGCTGATCAAAGCCACTAATAACAAACTTGATTCTATAAAAATACCGCATGATCAATTGCGTCTAAGATACGACGAGATTGACAGAGCCATTTATGTAACGAAATCGAGCTTATACAAGTTGATGACCGGGGAAAAGTTAGGCAATATATTGGGGCTTCAGTTTATTTCTCTATTAGATTTTTGTTATTATTGGATTTTTTTCTGTATTAGAAAGAATATTAGCTTAGCTGTGCTCTATTAGTCCACTTTCATTTGAGAGATATGGAATCTATTTAGTGACTAATTGGTGGTCTTACATGCAAGTTGAATCAGTTTTGTCTGTGACTGCATTAGGTGTTTCAGTTTTTTCTGTCAGAATGGTATCTGTTTTGCATCTATTTTTCATGCGCAAGAAGTAAAACTGAATGGCACTCAACATCAGCTAGCAACCATCAGTGAAAAATGGACTGCATCCGGATGCCATTCATGTGCTGTCAGTTTTTTTTTCCCCACTAACCCATTGACTGAATGGACCAGTCCTGCATCAAAAACTGAAGAAGATGAAACATGATGTAATTTTTCCTGAACATGGTCAGTGAAAAACAAAAGTGCATATAGAGATTAGGTTTGTTTCAGGTTCGCCAAAGTGTTCAAAATGTTCAGTTTGGATTCAAAAGGATTTTACCAAAATCAAAGTTACTCTAATTGCTTGGACAATTGGCAAATAACACCATCTAGGTCTGCTAGGACCCAGATTGTTTAGGAAAAGATGTCATCTCTTTTTGTTAATTGTTTAATGAATTTTGCCTTTTTCTCTCCCCCTCCCTAAGCTCTTGAACGTAAGAAATAATTAATAATATCAGAGTGACACTCTCACATACATAGCTATGGGTAAACACAGAGTTGATGGCGATAACGAACAGCATTTTTAAGAACACCCTGCTCTGTTGCATGTGTTATGCTTTTTCATATTTCAAAGCTTCCAAAAATTGTCCCTTATCAGGGACAGATGGTGTTTAAAGACAAACAATGTTATAGGAGGAGGCTGTCAAAAACTTGCCAAACATTATGCCTAAATGGGGGCTGAATGCCTGCCCATTTGACACCCACACACCAAGAGTCCCACCACACTGCCCAGGCCAGAGCCCAGAAAAAGTTAGATGGAGGCACGTAAGTGTGCCACATTTGCGGACTGACGGAAGTTACATTTTCCATATAGAAGTGGAATCCTTGCGTCTTTGGTGAGAAGTCCAACACTGAAAACTGCCCGGGCCAGGACCCAGAATATTTTAATTAGGCAAAGGAGGAAGAACTGCACCACATTTACCACAACTAAATGGTACAGTAGAAACTGAACCACCAGCAACTTGACCAGGTAGGAGCAATGTTTGCACATAACTGGTTGAGAAAAGTTTTCTCATGGCCACCCATTCTGTTATGGATGTCTCATGATGAAGTGGAGGACAAGGAGGAGTCTGAGCAGGAGAAGAAACAGCTGATGATGATGATAAGGACGCTATTGCCTGGGGATGCCACAAAGAAGACCAGGAGAAGGAGCACAGACATGTTCTACTGTAAATAAGAATGCTGACCTAGTCTATTTTCACCACAGGATCCGATGATGTTGCCTCATGTGCTGCAATAGAGCCCTGGTACCTATGTTTGTGTTTGAAAGCCCACGGATTATTTTAATCCAGCAGATCTTGCACGCAACTGTGGTTTTATGTGCTGACCTTGTGGAGAAAAAACGCCATACGGGAGTTGCTCGTACAGAGATAGCTGCAGCTTGGCCTAGGTCGAGGATGTTTTGAGCCTGCGCCCACAGTGTCAGAGGCATAAGCATTTCCTGAACTGACCACAATAGAAGCAGGTGGACAGGCACCAGACTTTCCATCATGGAGGCAGCCACTGCACCACCAATGCCAAAACTTAAGATTTACCTATAGCAGTAGCAAGTATATTTTGGAACCTGATATTTATTGTCGCTGACACACAAGAATGCTTTTATAAATGCCCCTATATGAGTAGCATGTAAGTGGTCTCAGGCGTTTATCTGCCAACATCTAGCTACTGATTGCAATTTGATGGGGGGGGGGGGGGGGAGGGGATATCTATATACCTTCCCTATATGCATGTTTATTTATAAGTCTCTCACGAACATTAGCCATATGCGTAATCTGTGTCTCAAGTGGATCTATTGGATCCATGCTCCAGCATTAGATATGAGTTATCTATCAGGGTATTATTAACTAGTTTTACAGTGGTTCTCTCTGGTTAATAGATATGATCAATGGTTGTATCGGCAATTATTCACTCAAAAAAAGTATATCTATTTATATACAGTTAGGTCCATATATATTTGGACAGAGACAACATTTTTCTAATTTTTGCTCTGTACATTACCACAATGGATTTTTAAGAAAGCAATTCAGATGCAAAAAGGATATATGTAATGGGCAGTTTAAACCGATAGTTTAAATAGTAGAGGTGCTGCTGCCATGACTCACCCAGTCAACTCAAGCATTACAATAAATTAAAATATGGTAGCAGGCACTCTCTCAAAAGGAGTCACATATTTATTGAAAAGTAAAATACACTGTAAAATAAACATACAAACAATAGATACCGTTTTGAAATAAATGTCAATAATTACAGAGAGCTACCACATTTTAATTGATTACAATTCAGATGCAGTTAAAGTTCAGACTTTCAGCTTTAATTCAGTGGGTTGAACAAAATTATTGCATAAAAATGTGAGGAACTAAAGCATTTTTTAAACGCAATCCCTTCATTTCAGGGGCTCAAAAGTAATTGGACAAATTAAATAATTGTA
The DNA here is from genome assembly GCA_033119425.1 of Bufotes viridis. Lineage (NCBI taxonomy): Eukaryota > Metazoa > Chordata > Amphibia > Anura > Bufonidae > Bufotes > Bufotes viridis. Next base: position 235,394,799 of record CM065591.1, on the reverse strand, counting down.
AATAAAATGTTAATCTCTAATACTTGGTTGAAAACCCTGTGTTGGCAATGACTGCCTGAAGTCTTGAACTCATGGACATCACCAGATGCTGTGTTTCCTCCTTTTTAATGCTCTGCCAGGCCTTTACTGCAACGGTTTTCAGTTGCTGATTTTTGTGGGCCTTTCTGTCTGAAATTTAGTCTTTAACAAGTGAAATGCTCTATTGGGTTCAGATCAGGTGAACGACTTGGCCATCTGTATTATGAAATGCTGACCAATCAGTTTGACTCTGAAAACCCCAGAATTCATCTGGCTGCTTCTGTCCTGTGTCACATCATCAATAAACACTAGGGACCCAGTGCTACTGGCAGCCATGCATGCCCAAGCCATCACACTGCCTCCACCGTGCTTTACAGATGATGTGGTATGCTTTGGATCATGAGCTGTACCATGCTTTTGTCATAATAACATAGTAACATAGTAACATAGTATATAAGGCCGAAAAAAGACATTTGTCCATCCAGTTCGACCTGTTTCCTGCAAGTTGATCCAGAGGAAGGCAAAAAACCCCTGTGAGGTAGAGCCAATTTTCCCCACTTAAGGGGAAAAAATTCCTTCCCGACTCCAATCAGGCAGTCAGAACAACTCCCTGGATCAACGACCTATCTCTAGTAGCTATAGCCTGAAATATTATTACGCTCCAGAAATACATCCAGGCCCCTCTTGAATTCCTTTATTGTACTCACCATCACCACCTCCTCAGGCAGAGAGTTCCATAGTCTCACTGCTCTTACCGTGAAGAACCCTTTTCTATGTTTGTGTACAAACCTTCTTTCCTCTAGACGCAGAGGATGTCCCCTCGTCACAGTCACAGTCCTGGGGATAAATAGATGATGGGAGAGATCTCTGTACTGACCCCTGATATATTTATACATAGTCATTAGATCTCCCCTCAGTCGTCTTTTTTCTAAAGTGAATAACCCTAATTTTGATACCCTTTCAGGGTACTGTAGTTGCCCCATTCCAGTTATTACTTTAGTTGCCCTCCTCTGAACCCTCTCTAGCTCTGCTATGTCTGCCTTGTTCACAGGAGCCCAGAACTGTACACACATGTGTGGTCTGACTAGTGATTTATAAAGTGGTAAGACTATATTTTCATCACGGGCATCTATGCCCCTTTTAATGCAACCCATTATCTTATTGGCCTTAGCAGCAGCTGCCTGACACTGGTTTTTACAGCTTAGTTTGTTATTTATTAAAATTCCTAGATCCTTTTCCATGTCAGTGTTACCGAGTGTTTTACCATTTAGTATGTACGGGTGACTTGCATTATTCCTTCCCATGTGCATAACTTTACATTTGTCAGTGTTAAACCTCATCTGCCATTTCTCTGCCCAAGCCCCCAATCTATCCAGATCCCTCTGTAGCAGAAAACTGTCCTCTTCAGTGTTAATTACTTTACACAGTTTAGTGTCATCTGCAAAAATTGATATTTTACTGTGCAAGCCTTCTACAAGATCATTAATAAATATATTGAAGAGAATAGGGCCCAATACTGACCCCTGAGGTACCCCACTAGTGACAGTTACCCAATCTGAGTGTGTACTGTTAATAACCACTCTCTGTTTTCTATTACTGAGCCAGTTACTTACCCACATACAGATATTTTCTCCTAGTTCAAGTGTTCTCAATTTATATACTAACCTTTTGTGTGGTACAGTGTCAAATGCTTTGGAGAAGTCCAGATATATGACATCCACTGATTCACCCCGGTCAAGTCTAGAACTTACCTCCTCATAGAAACTGATTAAATTATTTTGACATGACCGATCCCTCATGAAGCCATGCTGATATGGTGTAATTTGCTTATTTTCATTGAGATACTCCAAGATAGCATCTCTTACAAAACCTTCAAGCAGTTTACCCACAACAGATGTTAAACTTACCGGCCTATAATTTCCAGGCTCTGTTTTTGGACCCTTTTTGAATATTGGCACCACATTTGCTATACGCCAGTCTGGTGGAACATTCCCTGTCAGTATGGAGTCAGTGAATATCAAAAATAAGGGTCTGGCTAGGACATCACTTAATTCTCTTAGGATACGGGGGTGTATGCCATCCGTCCTGGCGATTTGTCTATTTTAATCTTTTTAAGTCGCTGCTGTACTTCTTCCTGGGTCAGACAGGGCACTTTTAAAGGGGAATTTGCTTTTACATTTTGCATTTCATCTGACAGTTTATTTTCCTCAGTGAAAACAGTGGAGAAGAAATACTTTTTTTTTGTCATACTTTTTTCTTTCCATCATTCTGGTAGAGGTTGATCCTGGTTTCATCTGTCCAAAGAATGTTTTTCCAGAAGTGTGCTGGTTTTTCAAGATTTTTTTTAGCAAAGTCCAATCTAGAGTTATTCTTGAGGCTTATGAGTAGCTTGCACTGTGCAGTGAACCCTCTGTATTTACTTTCATGCAGTCTTCTCTTTATGGTAGATTTGGATATTGATACCCCTATATCCTGGAGAGTGTTGTTCACTTGGTTGGCTGTTGTGAAGGGGTTTCTCTTAACCATGGTAATTATTCTGCGATCATCCACCACTGTTGTCATCCGTGGGCGTGCATGTCTTTTTGCATTGTTGAGTTTACCAGTGCTTCCTTTATTTCCTAGGATGTACCAAACTGTAGATTTTGCCACTCCTGATAGTGTAGTAATTTCTTGGATTTTTTCGCAGATGAAGGATGGCTTGTTTCACCTGCATGGAGAGCTCCTTTGACCGCATGTTTACTTCTCAGCAAAATGTTCAAAATGCAAGCACCACACCTCAAATCAACTCCAGGCCTTTCATGTGCTAAATTGAGAATGAAATAAAGAAGGAATTGCCCACACCTGCCCATGAAACAGCCTTGTCCGATTACTTTTGGTCCCTTTAAAAACAGGGTGCCACATGTAAAGGAGCTTTATCGAAATTTATTGTGGATACCTACCCTCAAATAAAAGCTTAAAGTCTGGACTTTATGTCAATGTCTATTATGTAACTATAACTTGAATATGTTTTAGTAAATAGGTAAAAAAACTAAATATGTGTCAGTGTCCAAATATATATGTACCTAACTGTATATATATATTTTTCTTTTCTCTGAAGTGTATTGGAAGGTATACAAATTTGTTGTAAGTTCCCTGATGAACTGATACCTGCAAAATGTATTAGGGAAAACGAGTCGGGACAGAGGCTGGGACATCATGGATACAGTATTATATATACCAACTTACTGGGCATACTATATATATATATATATATATATATATATATAGTTGTGTTCAAAATGATTCAACCCCCACTGAAATTGAGTGTTTTGGCCAGTTTGACATTGATTTTGATCATTTCAGTCATCTTGTTTACAATTAAATCAAAAAGGCACTTGTAAGTCATACAAATATAACATAACATTTATAATGAAATAACCACAAATGTCTTTTCTGTGCTCACATCATTATCAGTTTTATTCAACCCCCAAGTGACATTCAATCTTAGTACTTAGTACAACATCCTACCCCACCCCAAGGTATTCCGTGAGGGGTATGTTGAGTTCATGTAAAATTTTATTTTTTATCACAAGTTAGCGGGAAGCGAGACTTTGTAAGAAAAAAAATATCAATTTCCGCTAACTTGTGCCAAAAAAAATAATCTTCTATGAACTTGCCATGCCCCTCACGGAATACCTTGGGGTGTCTACTTTCTAAAATGGGGTCACATGTGAGGTGTGTGTACTCCCCTGGCATTTGAGGGTCTCCGCAATCTTTACCTGTATGGCCAGTATTAGGAGTTTCTGCTATTCTCCTTATATTTACTGTTCAATATATTTTTATTGAAAGTTTTGAGTGAGTATACAAGCAGACATAGGCATATGCATATACACGACAAAGTTTGTAACCCGTGCTTTTTCCAGAATTTGAGAAATATGCATACGCATAACAATCAGTTACTAAACGTTGCTTGTTAAAGAAATAGAGAAGAAGGATGAGGCCATCCAACAAACAAAAAAAGAAGGTAAAGGGAGAAAAAGAAAAAGGGAACACATTGTCCTTCACAACTGTGAAATTTCTTGCCTGTGAAAATAAGACATTATCTGCACATAACAGTAGCTTAGAAATTAATATCCAATATAAGCCAGTGCGCGAGCGAGTCATCGAGGGAGGAAAGAGTATCCATGAAGCACGGGCTACCATAAACAGTCGGGCAGGGAGTAGCACAGCTACTTGAGAGCCACACAATCCATCTGTTATGGGTCCTGATCCTCTCCTTATATGAGGGAGTAAACACCAGTTCACAGTGCATGTGATAATTTACCAACCGCTTAACCTCCGTAAGGGAGGGACTTATAGCTCTCTTCCATTGTTTAGCGATTACATGGCGCACTGCCGATATAATGTGTATTACTACCCATCTGTATTCGTGAGCGATCTCCGGTAGGCCAATGCCCAAAATCGTCAGGGCTGGAGTCAGAGTTATCTTTTCTCCCGTCACCTGTCTCACTAACGTTTCTACCCTCGTCCAGAACCGTCTTATCGTTGGGCAGCTCCACCACATATGTGCAGGAGAGCCCACTGTTCCACAGTCTCTCCAACAAAGGGGTGAGTATCCAGGGGAGCAGTGTGCCAACCTGTTGGGGGTGAGGTACCACCTAAGCTGGGTTTTCCGGGCTTGTTCTGCATGATTTATACATTTGGAGCCTTTAAAGGTCCAGTACATAGCTTCCTTCCATTGCTTCCTAGAGAATGTTTCCCCCATTTCTTGTTCCCATCTTAACATAAACGGTGCTTTCTCCTCTATGGAGTTTCCTACCAAGTGCTTGTACCAAAACGACATCGTAAGAGCCGGAGGATTAGGGCTTCTAAAATATGACTGAGGAACTGCAGCTGTGAGACGTTCAGGGCTGGTAGATATATTATTTAGGAGGTGGCGAATTCTCAGATATTGGTAGAATTGTGTGTGAGGAAGATCATAGGTAGCATGCAGGTAGTCAAAGCTCACCAAATCGTTATTCACATATAGTGCTCCCAAGGTTTCTATCCCGCTTTAGTCCATAACCTTAAATCTAGGTCTGGGATACTGTATGATAGAGCCAACAGCGGAATTTTATCTGTGGGAACCGAGAGAAGGTGTTTCGATCCCGTACAGTAAGACCATACAAATAGGGAGGCTTGCATGGTTGAGAGCGAGACCTTGATCTGCGAACCTGGAATATTAGAGGCAGTTAATACCGCTGGAAGGGATTTGTACGCGACAGCTCCCTTTCTATTTGGATCCATTTTTTATCTCGGGAAGAGGACCACCACTCCAGTGTTTGCTCTGCCAAATTGGCTAGGTAATATTTATGAATATCCGGCACCCCTAACCCTCCGTCTCTCATTTGAGGGTGTAAAGACAATCTAGGAATCCTTGGTCTTCGATTTTGCCAAATGAATTTAGAAAGATCAGACTGAAGCAGTGAACTCTGTTTTCTTGAGAAGCGGAGGGGGAGGCATCTAAAACAATATAGGATTTTAGGGAGAGCAAACATCTTGGCCGCGTTAATATGCGCTATCCAAGATATGTGCACTGGTGCCATTCCCTCGTAATCCTTTTTTAGTTCCTTCCTGAGCTTGTCAAAATTAATAGATATGATATCTGCAATTGTGCGGGCTAGCTCGACCCCTAGATATGTGACCGACCGTTCCTCCCACTGAAAAGGGTAGGATTTCTGCAGCCTATCTCTCACTGCACCAGGGACATGTAGATCTAATACTTTTGTTTTTGTTTCATTGAGCTTGTAATAGGAACATATAGAAAACCGCGACAAGATTTGGGTTAATGCAGCCAGAGAGTCCTCGGGCTCAGTAAGAGTCAGCAGCACATCGTCTGCATATAGGCCTATCACATGTGAGTCATTCCCCACCTCAATCCCCTTCACACATGGGCTGGTCCGAATCATAGTCGCCAGTGGCTCCATTATCATTGAAAAAATCAGTGGCGACAGTGGGCATCCCTGGCGAGTCCCATTGGAAATTTTCAAGGGTCTGGACATAAAACCCGACGCTAAAACCTTGGCTGACGGCGTCGAGTAAAGGCTCAAGATCGCCGTAAGCATGTTACCTCCAAAACCAAACTTCCTAAGCGTTCTATCCAGGAACCCCCAGTGCACTCTATCAAACGCTTTTTCTGCGTCAAGAGAGACGAGAACAGTGGGGACCCTGGACTCAGAGGCTATTTGTATCAGGTCTAACATACGTCGCGTTCCGTCTCTACTTTGCCTGCCAGTTACAAAACCCACCTGGTCTGATTTTATAAGCGAGGGCAAGCATCCATTAATTCGGAGGGCCAAGATCTTCGCAAAAACTTCAAATCCGCGTTTAAGAGGGAAATTGGGCGGAAATTAGGGGGAGAGTCTGGCGGTTTGCCCGGCTTCGGAAGGGTCACCACAGTTGCCTCCAGCATCTCAGAAGGAATTTTGCCATAAACAAAAAAATTGTTATATAACAAGCTGAGATGTGGAAGCAACATAGGCTGGAATGTTTTATAATACTCCACTATGAACCCGTCAGGACCCGGAGCTTTACCGGAAGGGGTAAGATTAATAGCCCTAGCTATTTCATCTACGTCGATGGGTCGATTTAGTGCTTCCAGTTGAGATTTCGAGACCGTAGGTAGGTCGATAGACCTTAAAAAGGCGTCCATAGTGTCAGCGCTAGGTTGCGGGGTAGAGGGTCATCTTTTAAATTGTATAATTTGGCATAATATGAAGCTAGAGCCTCTGCTATGTCTTGTGGGTGTGTGATAGTCTTGCCCTCATATAGTAGCTTCTCTATCTTTGTGTTTGCAGCGCGTTTCCTGAGCCTATTAGCTAACAATTTTCCTGCCCTATCGCCAGAGAGATAAAAGTGGGTGCGGAGCCTGCATAGTGTGCGTTCATATTGGTAGAGCAGAAGTGAGCGGAGGTGGGCCCTGCAGTTTCGCAGAACAGACATACAATCAGGGGTGGGCGTAGCTTTATGTGAGCGCTCCGCCTCTTCCAATTTGGTCAAGGCATCCCTAAGTTGTTTATCCCTCTCTTTTTTCATTCTGGAGGCAGCTTGTAACAAAATGCCCCGCATATATGCCTTATGCGCTAGCCATAGTGTAGCTGAAGAAGTCTCAGGGTTAGCATTGATCGAAAAGTATTCCCTAATCCGCTGACCAAACTCTTCTACACGCGGAGGCGATTTTAAGAGGTAAGGGTTTAGCCTCCACTGCGGGGGGCTGAGAGGGGCGACCAGTATGGATATGTAAGGCAGTAGGGGCGTGATCTGACCAAGTAGTTAGCAAAATGGCAGTTTTGGTTACATCAAATAATATATCTTTGGATACTAGGAAATAATCAATTCTAGCTCGAGTGTGGTGAGAGGAGGAGATATGAGTAAAGTCACGTTCGTCGCCATGTTGATAGCGCCAGACATCATGAAGTTCCGTCTTCTTTAGCGCCCCTTTTAAGTCATCTCTTCTGACAGTCCTGCTGGAGGAACAATCAGCTACAGCATCTATGGGAATGTTAAAATCGCCTCCCATCACCACACTGCCCCTCCAGACCCCCTGTAACCTCCTATACAATCTGTTAAAGAAGGATTTTTGCTTTCGGTTTGGAGCGTATGCCGAAACTATAGTGTATTGTCTACCCTCAATCGTACACAGCACAATTACGTACCGCCCCATTTTGTCAGATATACATTGCTGCATTGAAAACGCTACAGAACTTTTAACACATATCAAGGTTCCACCCCTGCGTTTCCCCGTGGCTGATGCATGATAAATGTGTGGGAAAAGGCGGTGGTGCAGTCTTTGCTGATCCACCTGCATCAAGTGCGTCTCCTGTATTAATGCTACATCACAGCTATAGCGGAGCAGGTCTCTCCACATTTGAGATCTCCGATATGGAGAGTTTAGCCCGCGCACATTGTTAGAGTAGAATTTCAATTCAGCCATGGGGAAATCCGAACGTCCCGCTCACGCACAGATATAGGCACAGCAGTGTAAGCCGCATCAGCTTGAAGGACAAGGGGGAGAAAAAAACACAAATCAACAGTATATAGTAATAAAACATGAATAAAAGAAACCAAAAGGCGGCATGTGAACGTGCCGTCATAATAACATCTGAGTAACAGAGGGAGTCTACCCCGAGGATGGCGATGCCCTCGATGTAAAGAGTAGACTATAGGTGTGGGGGGTGATTTAGACCGATGTAAAGGGTCTTACGTGGTTCACCTCCACCTGTCCATATTGATTTCCAGGATCTGTAGAGAGTCCCGCTGCTCATGTTGTTCGCCATTCGACGCAACGCGGTCCGGTCCTTTCTCCGGGCCAGATGGAGCCCCTCTTTCTCCCACTTGGATTCCCCATTTAGACATCAAGGACTCCGCTTCTTGTGGGGACTGGCACACAAACATCTGTCCTTTGTTGAGTATCAGCAATTTTACCGGGAACCCCCAACGATAACGGATATTACGCTCCCGCAAGATGGCAGTTAGTGGGGCAAATTCCTTGCGTTTCGCCAAGGTAACTGCTGAAAGGTCTTGATAGACAGTGATGTCCTTAAAAGAGGCTGTGGGGGTAGGATTTTCCCGGAGGGCCCGCAAAAATTTCTCCTTAGCTTGAAAAAAGTGTATACGTGCGATTACATCGCGCGGCACCGAGGAATCAAGGCCTTTGGGCTTAGGGATCCTGTGAATGCGATCTATCCGGAGGTCTTGTTCTGAGAGTTCCGGAACTGCTTCTTTCATTAATGTTTGCAGAAGAAACTCCAGATCATGTGGCCCAACTGTTTCTTGTATTCCCTTAGGCGTATATTATTCCGTCTATGACGGTCCTCTAAGTCTTGTATCTTTCTTTTCACACTAGCTAGATCCTCTTCCAGCGCCTCGTGTGCGTCTATTAGCGAATTGTGTGACACAGCGAACTCGGCCATTTTGCTCTCCACATGGGAGACCCGCTCGCCTAGGCCTTGAATGTCACGTTGCAGTTCACGCATCATGCAGGTAAAGTCCGCTTTAATAGTGGTCCGGAGTGAGTCCAACATTGCCCTCATAGAGCTTTCTGTGATAGGGAAGTGTCCTACCTCCGCCATTGTAGGGGATCCTTCCAGGGCTGCAAGAGGAGAGGAAACCTGCTCCGGCGTGCGTGGCTGCGAGGCAGGAGTTCCAGAGGAGCCCGCATCAGTCGGTGGAGTTCTGGCAAAGAACTCTGTCATCTTCTTCGGAGGCTGGCGCTTTTTGATCTTCCCCATATCTGGAACTGGTGGGACCGCTGTTTGCCAGCAGTAAGGGACCTTCAGATAGCTAAATAAGCCGCTGTGGACAGGTGGAAGCGGAGCCGAAAGATTATGCGGCCTCCGCCATCAACGAGCAGGCCACGCCCCCCTATTCTCCTTATATTAAGCATACGGGTAATGAGATTTTTTTTTTCTGTTCAGCCTCTGGGCTGAAAGAAAAAATGAACGGCACAGATTTCTTCATTTGCATCGATCAACGTGGATGAAAAAATCTCTGGCCAAAAATGAGCAAAAAAAAAAAAAGAGGGGAAAGGACATAGGAGTGCTTGCGAAGTAAGGCCTCATTCACATGTCCGCAAAAATGTCCGTATCTATTCCGCAATTCTGCGGAATAGATGCGGACCCATTCAGTGTGAATGGGGCCGGCGGTGATGTGGAGAGCACACTATGTGCTCTCCGCATCAGCATTTGCGGAGCTGCGGCCGCGAACTTCCGGGTTTCGGCCCCGAAACATCCGGCCGCAGCTCCGCAAAAGATAGAGCATGTCCTATTCTTGTCCGCAATTGCGGACAAGAAAAGGCATTTTCTATATAGTTCTGGCAATGTGCGGATCCGCAAAACACATACGGACATCTGAATGAGCCTTATAGGGGGTGATTAGTGACGGGGGTGACAGGAGGGTGACAGGGGGTGATCAGGGGGGTCACATGGGGTGATCAGGGGTTAATCAGTAACGGGGGGTGGGGGGTGGCGTGGATGGGGGGTCTGTGTGGTGATTGGTGCACTTACATATGTTTCCTCTGGTGGTCCCAAGCAAAAGGGACCACCAGAGGAGCAGGCAGCAGGCATATCAGACGCTATTAACAAAACAGCGTCTGATATGCGATTTTTTAACTACTACAGCCTGCCAGCGCATGATCTCGCGGAGGAATAGCCGGGCAGCCGAGATCACGCAATTCTGCGTGAGGCGGTCCGGATGTAGTTAAAACGCTTTTACTTATCCAGGCTATTCTGAGATAGTTTTTTCGTCACATATTGTACTTCATGACACTGGTAAAATGGAGCAAAAAAAATTCATTTTTATTTATAAAAAAAATACCAAATTTAACAAAAATTTGGTAAAATTAGAAGTTAAAATTCCAAGTTTCAATTTCTCAACTTCTATAATACATAGTAATACCGCCAAAAAAAGTTATTAATTTACATTCCCCATATGTCTACTTCATGTATGGATCATTTTAGGAATGCCATTTTATTTTTTGGGGATGTTACAAGGCTTAGAAGTTTAGAAGCAAATCTTGAAATTTTTCTGAAATTTTCAAAAACCCACTTTTTAGGGACCAGTTCAGGTCTGAAGTCACTTTGTGAGGCTTACATAATAGAAACCACCCAAAAATGACCCCATTCTAGAAACTACACCCCTCAAGGTATTCAAAACTGATTTTACAAACTTCGTTTACCCTTTAGGTGTTTTACAAGAGTTAATGGCAAATGGAGCTAAAATTTCAGAATTTAGATATTTTTTGCAAATTTTACATTTTAATAAATTTTTTCCAGTAACTAAGCAAGGGTTAACAGCCACACAAAACCCAATTTTTATTCCCCCGATTCTGTAGTTTTCAGAAACCACCCATTTGTGGTCGTAAACTACTCTATGGCCACGCGGCAGGGCGTAGAATGAAAGGAGCGCTGTGTGGTTTTTGGAGTGCAGATTTTGCTGGACTGGTTTATCTACACCATGTCCCATTTAAAGCTCCCCTGATGCCCCCGCCCCCCCCCCCCCGTAGTAGAAAATCCCTAAAAGTGACCCCATTTTGGAAACTACGGGATAAGGAGGCTGTTTTGTTGGGACTATTTTTAGGGTACATATGATTTTTGGTTCCTCTGTATTACATTCTTGTGACTCAAGGTTACTAAAAATAGAAATTCTGAAATTTCATCTCCATTTGCCATAAACTCTTGAGGAACACCTAAAGGGTTAACAAAGTTTGTAAAATAAGTTTTGAATACCTTGAGGGGTGTAGTTTCTTAGATGGGGTCACTTTTATGGAGTTTCTAATCTAGGAGTTCATCAGGGGTTCTTCAAATGGGACATGGTGTAAAAAAAAAGGCCATCAAAATCTGCCTTCCAGGAACCATATGGAGTTCCTTTTCTTCTGCGCCCTGCCGTGTGCCCGTACAGCAGTTTACCACTACATATGGGGTGTTTCTGTTAACTGCAGAATCAGGGCAATAAATTTTAAGTTTTTTTTGGCTGTTAACTCTTGCTTTGTTACTGGAAAAAATTTAAAATTAGCTAAAAAATAGCTTTTTTCGCACTGTTTTATTTTATATTTTTGACCGTGTTAATCTGAGGGGTTAGTTCATGGGATATTTATATAGAGCAGATTAATTCGGACGCGGCAATAGATAATTTGTCTACTTTTTTCAATTTATTTAGGTTTAACACTATATTATCCTATTTGAAACAAACTAAAAAAATGTAACTATCTACACAGTATAGGAGTCAGTTTTTTTTAAGTTTTTACCCGATTATCTTAGATGGGGGCTCATTTTTTGCGGGACGAGAGGACAGTTTCATTGGCACTATTTTGGGGGGCATATGACTTTCTGATCGCTTGCTATTACTCTTTTTGTGATGTAAATTCTTTTTTCGCACCTTTTTTTTCCCTTTTACCGTGTTAATCTAAGGGGTTAGGTCATGGGGTAGTTTTATAGAGCAGATTATTACGGACGAGGCGATACATAATTTGTCTACTTTTTTAAACATTTTTTAGGTTTAACACTACATTATCCTATTTCAAATAAACTAAAAATGTTTTACTATCTACACAGTCTAAGGGCTCTTGCAGATGAGCGGATCTCCTGCGTGTTATCCACAGCGAGAATGAGAGCCAAGCAGCGCGGTGGACATCAGAGGCACGAAGCAGTAACATGATAGATACTGCTCCGTGCCTCCCTGTGACTCTTTCACTACAAAATCACCTTGAGATAAAGTTGTCACAGTGATTTTGTAGTAAAAGGTCACAGGGAGGCACGGAGCAGTATTTATCATGTTACTGCTTCGTGCCTCTGATGTCCACTGCGTAGCTTGGCTCTCATTCTCGCTGCGGATAACACGCAGGAGATCTGCTCGTCTGCAAGAGCCCTAAAAATATATTTTTTTTTCCGTTTTTACCTGATTGTCTTAGGTAGGGGCTCATTTTTTGCGGGATGAGAGGATGGTTTATCTGGCACTATTTTGGGGGGCGTATGACTTTTTGATCGCTTGCTATTACTCTTTTTGTGATGTAAGGTGACAAAAAACTTTTTTTTTAAATGTGTTAATCTTAGGGGTCAGGTCATGGGGTATTTTTATAGAGCAGATTATTACGGACACGGTGATACCTAATTTGTCTACTTTTTTTAAATTATTTTAGTTTTACAAACTATCATTTTTGAAAAATTTTTTTTGGGGGTGTCTCAAGTCTGAGAACCATAATTTTTATCCGATTGTTAGTGGCTAAATGGAAATGGGGATAATAAATTTAGTACTCCATGGAAGTGTGGTACTCCCTGAAGCAACCAATAACGCAGAGGCCCGGATGATCGGGGCACGTGTCACGCTGAGTGGTGGTATCCTTCCGTATCCCCCTCCTGCGACACACTCTGCACCTTTTTTGGGTTCGTCCCTTCTTTCCAGTACATGGCAACCTGCACCAAGTAGACCACAACTTTTTTGTACCATGCCCGGGTTTTGCGCATGGCATTATATGGCTTGAGGACTTGATCAGAGAGATCAACTCCTCCCATATACTGATTGTAGTCGACGATACAATCCGGCTTGAGGACCATTGCCGCGGTACCTCGCACAGTGACAGGGATGATGCCGTTACCGTGAATTGTGGACAGTACAAGGACATCCCTCTTGTCCTTATATCTGACCAGTAACAGGTTTCCACTAGTAAGGGCACGGGTCTCACCCCTGGGGATAGGTTTCTGGAGGGGGTGGGTAGGGAGGCCACGTTGCCGATCGCAATCATTTAACCCCGCAGATGCCGTGGTCAATCCTGACCACGGCATCTGCGCGCGCTAAAACCGAAACCGAGCTCTCCGGCTCCCCCTAGTGGTGATCGGGGGAATCGCAGGACTGGATGTAATAACCTCAAACTCAAAGAATTATTCGAAGTTACTACTTACTATTTCCTATGCAGCCCTTGTTAGCAATAGGACTTCATAGGAAAGTAGTAAAATCCTCATAAACTCCAATACAAGTGTATTGGAGTTTATGTTAGAAGCAATCAGATAACTGATTTATATAGGTCCCTATGGGACCTTTATAAAAGTGTAAAAAAAAAAATATAAAAAAAAAACAACCTAAAAATTCAAATCACCCCCCTTTCCCCAAAATTAAAATAAAATAAAAAAATTAAAAAAAATACACATCAATGTTCCAAAACCCCCCTTAGTATAAAAATATAAAAATATATTCCCCATACAGTAAACAGAAAAATGGAAAAAAGTGCCCAAATGGCCGATTCGCCATTTTTGGACGCTTCATTTCCTCAAACAAAATTAAATAAAAAGTGATCAAAAAGTCCTACACACCCCATAATGGTATCAACTAAAAGTTCAGATCTCCTGCAAAATATAAGCCCCCATACAATGCTATACACTTAATTACAAAAAAGTTCTAGGGGTCAAAATATGGCGACAAAAAAAATAAATAAAAAATTTCCCACCCTAAGAGGGTGATGCAAGAGTTAAAAAATCTAAACTCTCCCTAAAGTCTCCCTGCCTGAACTAAGTCTTTTCCTTAACCTGTCCCTAACCTACCTTTTAGTGCAAGATGGCACTTTGGAGGATCTGGGGGTGCTGGGCTCTGCTGCAGGCTGCTCTCTCCTAGCTCCACCGACGGAAAATGGAGCATGAGAGGAGAGCAGGGGGGAGTTAACCCCTGCCCGCCCGTTCAGCCAATCACATTTGATCCTGTGAGGTGATTGATCGCCGCTGCCGGAGGGGTCACAGGAACCCCCTAGGCATTGTGACAGAGTGCCTTCCGAATGATTTCGGCAGGCACTCTGTTCCGATCACCCCGCGTTGCGTGGCGGTGATCGGTAGTACACATGACGTACCGATGCGTCATGTGTCCTTAAGTAGCAGGACACCATGACGTACCGGTACGTCATGTGTCCTTAAGGGTTTAAAAGCAGAGAAATAGAAATGTGTGACCCCCCCCGTATCGGCGATCGCTGCAAACCGCAGGTCAATTCAGACCTGCGGTTTACAGCGCTTTCTGCAGTTTCTGATTAGAAACTTCAAAATGCCTAAAATTGTAATTTTTACCCCCCCCCGCAGCCCTGAATGATATTGTGCTGGTGGGCGGTGCAAGGGGGGTTGCGGGCAGTGCGGGAGGTGGGCGGAATCGCGATTCCCCGCCCACCTCCTATCTAATATTCCATGGTGGCCAAGGGGGTATAGCAGAGTGTCAGCACATTGCTGGCACTCTGCTATAAACGGCTGACATCTGTGCTGGTAGAGATGTCAGCCGTTTAACCCCTTCCATTCCGTGGTCCGTACAGACCTCTGTATAAAAGTGGTTAACAGGGAGGGAGCGCCCTCTCTCTCCCATCGGGGACTGCTGTGCCTTTGCAGCCACCCGACAGGATGGGATCACAGAGGGAGGAAGTGTAATATAGAGCAACCAAAAATTATATTTACTCAAAAATAGTACCAACAAAACTGCAATCTTATCCTGTAGTTTCGAAAATGGGGTCACTTTTTTGTAGGGGGGCTTCAAATGGGACATGGTGTCTAAAAACCAGTCCAGTAAAACCTGCCTTCCAAAAACCATATGGTTTTCCCTTCCTTCTGTGCCCTGCCGTTTGGCAATACAGCAGTTTACAACCATAGATGGGGTGTTTTTATAAACTACAGAATCAGAGCAATAAATATTGAGTTTTGTTTGGCTGTTAACCCTTGCTTTATTATTTAAAAAAAAAAGGATTAAAATGGAACATTTGTCAAAAAAAATCTAAATTCAGAAATTTTATCTATTTTTGCCATTAACTCTTGTGGAACACCTAAAGGGTTAATAATGTTTGTAAAATCAGTTTTGAAGACATTGAGAGGTGTAGTTTCTAGAATGGGGTCATTTTTGGGTTTTTATTATGTAAGCCTCACAAAGTGACTTCAGACCTGAAATGGTCCTTAAAAAATGGGTTTTGGAAAATTTCTGAAAAATTTCAAGATTTTCTTCTAAACTTATAAGCCTTGTAACGTCCCCAAAAAATAAAATGGCATTCCCAAAATGATCCATACATGAAGTAGACATATGGGGAATGTAAATCAATAACTATTTTTGGAGGTATTACTATGTATTATAGAAGTAGAGAAATTAAAACTTGGAAATTTGCACATTTTTCAAAATTTTTGGTAAATTTGGTATTTTTTTTATAAATAAAAATGAACTTTTTTGACTCAATTTTACCACTGAATGGCCTGGATAAGTAAAAGCGTTTTAAAGTTATAACCACATAAAGTGACACTGGTCAGATTTGCAAAAAATGGCCTGGTCCTTAGGGTGACAATGAGCCTGGTCCGTAAGGGGTTAAGGTGAAAAATGGCTATGTCATGAGGGGATAATAACACCAAACACATATAATACACTGGAAAAAATTGTGCAACTGCTCAGCGTTTGTGACAGAATACTATTGGGACATTGTGCTAGCAATGAGACTATGTAGAAACATGAGGATTTGGGAAAAAAAACTGTCTCTGTTCAAATGAGGAAAAAGAAATGTTTCTTCTTGCAGGTTGCTGTTTTTTAAGCTTCTGCAGCAGCTGAAAGCTAGCCCCTTGTATGCAGCACTTGCATCCCATTCCCTCAAAGCGTTGCTCAAAGTCCTCCCTATTCTACTGTTAAGGGAAATATTAGTTATTAATATTTTGGATAATGCTAATAATTCATATTCATAAATAGGGGTGAGTTGTCTATTGATGACTCTGCCTATTTATACCAAAAAGCAAGAAACAGAAAAGTCTTAGCTCTGTCGGTGGCCGCTCTCTATCCCCATGTTGAGACAGCGGGTAACGAGGGGTACTCTAAGGCCCCTTTCACACGGGCGAGTTTTCCGCGCGGGTGCAATGCGTGAGGAGGACGCATTGCACCCGCACTGAATCCAGACCCATTAATTTCTATGGGGCTGTGCACATGAGCGGTGATTTTCACGCATCACTTCTGCGTTGCGTGAAAATCGCAGCATGTTCTATATTCTGCGTTTTTCACGCAACGCAGGCCCCATAGAAGTGAATGGGGCTGCGGGAAAATCGCAAGCATCCGCAACCAAGTGCGGATGCGTTGCGATTTTCCCGCATTGTTGCTTAGCAACGGGACCCAATCTCTATTATTTCCCCCTATAACATGGTTATAAGGGGAAATAATAGCATTCTTAATAAAGAATGCATTGTTAAATGATGAGGAAGGGGTTAAAAATAATAAAAGTTAACTTACCTTAGCCACTTGATGGCGTAGTCGCGATCTGTCCTCTCTTTCCCTGCAGCATCTATGATCTAAAGGACCTGTGTCACATCACATGGCCCAATCACATGCTCCATCACTATGGTGATGGAGCATGTGATTGGGCCATGTGATGCTGTGACATCATCACAGGTCCTTTACCGAGTAGCAAGCTAATGGAGAGGATGCCGGGCTTCGCGATCAAATGGACCAGGTAAGTTATGATTAGTTTATTATTTTTAACCCATTCAGCACCGGGTTCAACATTAGGAAGATGGCCAAGGGTATTATTTCCCATTATAACTATGTTATAATGTGAAATAATACCAGCGGGACAATTTCTGACCCAAACATGCACTTCTGTGAAGAAGTGCAGATTCGGGTCTGGGTACCAAAAGTGCCGATTTTTCTCCCACGCGTGCAAAACGCATGACAGCGCTTTGCACTCGCAGGGAAAAATCGCGGCGATTCCCGCAACGCACCCGCACTGTTTGATGGAGTGCACCCGCAACGCCCGTCTGAAAGAGGCCTAAGAGTTCATGTATCTATACCATCAGTTAAGAAGGCTTTTGTGTTCTGGGTTTGTTAGTAGACGCTGGAGAGTATTCCAATTTGCACAGAAGCGCCATTTGTTCCCTCAAACAAATCTTTCCAGAAGCTGACATCTCAGATTGACACACAAAAACGTGCCCTTAACTGTTGTTTGGAGCCATTACCTGGTGAGGTGCATGGATCCCCACCTGACTGAAAAATGAAGCATCATGGCTGCTGCCAGGGAGGAAAACAGCAAGGGCCCATTGTGATGTCATCATCCATGGATGCTGAAGGGTTCCATTGTGACACGCTCAGTGTTCCATCTATTGATATTTTCATGGAGGCTGCCATATTGATTTTCTGGAGGCAGCCATTTTGATTTGCAGTTAAACTCAGCTGTCATTTCAATGAATAAAACATGTTTGCAAGGGATTGGATTGCAACTACAGAAGACAGCAAGGACAAAGTCTGGTTTATGAGCACTTTTGATTATAGCTGCATTGAAATACTGGATTGGAACCTGCTTTTGGATTCCTAAAGCAGGTAGGGCAGTTGCAGAGGTGCTAAGTTCATTCAGTGCTAGCACAGAACTTTGATTGGACAGGCAGGTGCATTCTCATTCGGCCAACTCCAAAAATACATAAAAGGTATGGTATCTCATGAGAGATAGTTGCAGACGCTAAACTGATCTGCACCAAAATTTCAGCGGCCAAAAAGCAAGAAACGGAAAAGGCTTAGCTCTGTCGGTGGCCGCTTTTTATCCCCGTGTTGAGACAGTGGGTCACGAGGGGTACTTTAAGAGTTAATTTACCCATACCATCAGGAACAGTTAAGAAGGCTT
Organism: Bufotes viridis; assembly: GCA_033119425.1. Classification (NCBI taxonomy): domain Eukaryota; kingdom Metazoa; phylum Chordata; class Amphibia; order Anura; family Bufonidae; genus Bufotes; species Bufotes viridis. The sequence goes on along the minus strand of CM065591.1, from coordinate 235,376,675 downwards.
TTGTGTTCTGGGCTTGCTAAAAGATGCTGGACAGTATTCCAATCTGCACAGAAGTGCCACTTTTTCCCTCAAACAAATCTTTCCAGAAGCAAACACCTTAGATTGACACACACAAACACGTGCCCTTACCTGTTGATTGGCGCCCTTACTTGGTGAGGTGCATAGATCCACACCTGACTGAAGAACGAAGCATCATGGCTGCTGCCAGGGAGGAAAACAGCAAGGGTCTGTTGTGATGTCATCATCCATGTATGCTGAAGGGTTCCATTGTAACACGCTCAGTGTTCCATCTATTGAAAGTTTCATGAAAGCTGCCATATTGATTTTCTGTAGGTAGCCATTTTGATTTGCAGTTAAACACAGCTGTCATTTCAATGAATAGGAAATGATGGCAAGGGATTGGATTGAAACCACAGAATTCGAAAAGGACAAAGTCTGGTTTATGAGCACTTTTGATTATAGCTGCATTGAAATACTGTGTTGGAACCTACATTTGGATTCTTGGAGCAGGTAGGGCAGTTGCAGAGGTGCTAAGTTAATTTAGTGCTAGCACAGAACTTTGATTGGACAGGCATCTGCATTATCATTCTGCCAACTCCAAAAATGCATATAAAGTATGGTATCTCATGAGAGGTTGTGAGTTGCAGACGCTAAACTGATCTGCATCTTCATTTTAGCGGCCAAAAAGCAAGAAACAGAAAAGGCTTAGCTCTGTCTGTGGCCACTTTCTATTCCTGTGTTGAGAAAGCGAGTAACAAGGGTTACTCTAAGAGTTCATTTTTCCATACCATCAGGAACAGTTAAGAAGGCTTTTGTGTCCTGGGCTTGCTAAAAGATGCTGGACAGTATTCCAATCTGCACAGAAGCGCCATTTGTTCCCTCAAACAAATCTTTCCAGAAGCTGACACCCTCGTTTGACACACACAAAAACGTGCCCTTACCTGTTGATTGGTACCCTTAACCTTTGAGTTGCATGGATCCACACCTGACTAAAGAATGAAGCATCAAGGCTGCTGCCAGGGAGGAAAACAGCAAGGTTCCATTGTGATGTCATCATCCATGAATGCTGAAGGGTTCCATTGTGACACGCTCAGTGTTCCGTCTATTGAAATTGTCATGGAGGCTGCCATATTTATTTTCTGGAGGCAGCCATTTTGATTTGCAGTTAAACTCAGCTGTCATTTCAATGAATAAGAAATGTTGGCAAGGGATTGGATTGCAACCACAGACGTCAGCAAGGACAAAGCCTAGTTTTGATGAGGGGCAACACCCTGAAACAGCTGTCTGTGGATGGATAACTGGCTTAGGTTTTCCCTGTCATCTCCTTAAAGCTTGTAAAAAAGCGGGATCTTGACATAGGGGCCATTTAATATGGTGGATTTGGTGATCTCTGTAATGGAGACACCCCTTTGCTTGGTTTTCCTTCCTTTGAGGGATATCTGGCTTTCATTGTGTTGTAGACCCATAACTGGGGCTCCACATTTATTTTGCATATTCCTGTTTCCCAGGGAGCTTTGCACTTCGGATTGCTGTGTTGAGACTCTTAAGTGAGGCTCCGCAGTGTTTTTTGTAGTTGGTCTCCCTGAGATCAGCTATGGTTGTGTTTGTAAAGCCTAGTTTATGAGTACATTTCATAATAGCTGCAATAAAATACTTGGTTGGAACCTGCTTTTCGATTCCTGGAGCAGGTAGGGCAGTTGCAGAGGTGCTAAGTTTATTCAGTGCTAGCACAGAACTTTAATTGAACAGGCAGGCGCATTCTCATTCTACCAACTGCAAAAATGCATAAAAGGTATGTAATCTCGTGAGAGGTTGTGAGTTGCAGACGCTAAACTGATCTCCACCTGAATTTCAGCGGCCAAAAAGCAAGAAACAGAAAAGGCTTAGCTCTGTCATTGGCTGCTTTCTATCCCCATGTTGAGACAGTGGGTAACGAGGGGTACTCTAATAGTTCATTTATCTTTACCATCAGGAACAGTTAAGAAGGCTTTTGTGTTCCAGGCTTGCTAGTAGACGCTGCACAATATTCCAATTTGCACAGAAGCGCCATTGGTTCCCTCAAACAAATCTTTCGAGAAGCTGACACCTTCTTTTGACACACAAAAATGTGCCCTTACCTGTTGATTGGTGCCCTTACCTGTTGAGGCGCATGGATCCACACCTGGCTGAAGAATGAAGCATCATGGCTGCTGCCAGTGAAGAAAACAGCAAGGGCCTATTGTGATGTCATCATCCATGGATGCTGAGGGGTTCCATTGTGACACGCTCAGTGTTCCATCTATTGAAATTTTCATGGAGGCTGCCATATTGATTTTCTGAAGGCAGCTATTTTGATTTGCAGTTAAACACAGCTGTCATTTCAATGAATAAGAAATGTTGGCAAGGGATTGGTTTGCAACCACAGACGTCAGCAAGGACAAAGCCTAGTTTATGAGGACTTTTCATTATAGCTGCAATAAAATACTGGGTTGGAACCTGCTTTTGGATTCCTCGAGCAGGTAAGGCAGTTGCAGAGGTGCTAAGTTTATTCAGTGCTAGCACAGAACTTTAATTGAACAGGCAGGCGCATTCTCATTCTACCAACTGCAAAAATGCATAAAAGGTATGTAATCTCGTGAGAGGTTGTGAGTTGCAGACGCTAAACTGATCTGCACCTGAATTTCAGCGGTCAAAAAGCAAGAAACAGAAAAGGCTTAGCTCTGTCATTGGCTGCTTTCTATCCCCATGTTGAGACAGTGGGTAACGAGGGGTACTCTAATAGTTCATTTATCTTTACCATCAGGAACAGTTAAGAAGGCTTTTGTGTTCCAGGCTTGCTAGTAGACGCTGCACAATATTCCAATTTGCACAGAAGCGCCATTGGTTCCCTCAAACAAATCTTTCGAGAAGCTGACACCTTCTTTTGACACACACAAAAATATGCCCTTACCTGTTGATTGGTGCCCTTACCTGTTGAGGCGCATGGATCCACACCTGGCTGAAGAATAAGGCATCATGGCTGCTGCCAGTGAAGAAAACAGCAAGGGCCTATTGAGATGTCATCATCCATGGATGCTGAGGGGTTCCATTGTGACACGCTCAGTGTTCCATTTATTGAAATTTTCATGGAGGCTGCCATATTTATTTTCTGAAGGCAGCTATTTTGATTTGCAGGTAAACACAGCTGTCATTTCAATGAATAAGAAATGTTGGCAAGGGATTGGTTTGCAACCACAGACGTCAGCAAGGACAAAGCCTAGTTTATGAGGACTTTTCATTATAGCTGCAATAAAATACTGGGTTGGAACCTGCTTTTGGATTCCTGGAGCAGGTAAGGCAGTTGCAGAGGTGATTAGTTAATTTAGTGCTAGCACAGAACTGTGATTGGACAGTCAGCTGCTTTCTTATTCTGCCAACTCCAAAAAAATGCATAAAAGGTATGGTATCTCATGAGAGGTGGTGAGTTGCAGACGCTAAACTGACCTCCCCCTGCATTGCAGCGGCCAAAGAGCAAGTAACATAAAAGGCTTAGCTCTGTCGGTGGCCGCTTTCTATCCCCGTCTTGAGACAGCGGGTAACAAGGGGTACTCTAAGAGTTCATTTATCTATACCATCAGGAACAGTTAAGAAGGCTTTTGTGCTCTGGGCTTGCGAGTAGACGCTGGACAGTATTACAATTTGCACAGAAGCGCCATTTGTTCCCTCAAACAAATCTTTCCAGAAGCTGACACCTTCGTTTGACTCACACAAAAACGTGCCCTTACCTGTTGATTTGTGCCCTTAACCTGTTGAGGTGCATGGATCCACACCTGACTGAAGAATGAAGCATCATGGCTGCTGCCAGGGAGGAAAACAGCAAGGTTCCATTGTGATGTCATCATCCATAGATGCTGAAGGGTTCCATTGTGAAACGTCAGTGTTCCGTCTATTGAAATTGTCATGGAGGCTGCCATATTGATTTTCTGGAGGCAGCCATTTTGATTTGCAGTTAAATTCAGCTGTCATTTCAATGAATAAGAAATGTTTGCAAGGGATTGGATTGCAACCACAGAAGTCAGCAAGGAGAAAGCCTTGTTTATGAGCACGCTTGATTATAGCTGCATTGAAATACTGGGTTGGAACCTGCTTATGGATTCCTGGAGCAGGTAGGGCAGTTGCAGAGGAGCTAAGTTCATTTAGTGCGAGCACAGAACTTTGATTTGACATGCTGGTGCATTCTCATTCTGCCAACTCCAAAAATGCATAAAAAGATATGGTATATCATGAAAGGTGATGATGAGTTGCAGACACTAAACTGATCTGCACCTGTATTTTCAGCGTCCAAAAAGCAAGAAACAGAAAAGGCTTAGCTCTGTCGGTGGCCGCTTTCTATCCACGTGTTGAGAAAGCTGTAACAAGGGGTACTCTAACACTGGGTTCAGACCTGAGCGTTTTTGCGTATTTTAGCGCGTTTTTGCTAATAGGAAATGCGCGTCATACGCGCGTTCGTGATTCTGTAGACCAACAGAAAAAGGCACATCTACACTTTAACGGGCGTTTAAAGCGCATATTACGCGCGTTTTACACGCCTTCCCATTGAAGTCTATGGGAGGAAAAGCGCGACAAACGCCCAAAAAAACGCTCCTGAACGAGCTTATGCGTCGGGCGTTTTACAACGCGTTTTTAAGCGCTGTAAAACGCTCAAGTGTGAACCACTCCCATAGGGATGCATTGGTTTTCATGTGTTGAGCGTTTTACAGCGCGTTTGAACGCGCTGTAAAACGCTCAGGTGTGAACCTAGGGTAAGAGTTGATTTAGCCATACCACCAGGAACACTTAAGAAGGCTTTTGTGTTCTGGGCTTGCTAAAAGACGCTGAACAGTATTCCAATCTGCACAGAAGCACCACTTGTTCCCTCAAACAAATCTTCCATAATCTGACACCTTCGTTTGACACACAAAAACGTGCCCTTACCTGTTGATTGGTACCCTTACCTGTTGAGGTGCATGGATCCACACCTGACTGAAGAATGAAGCATCATGGCTGCTGCCAGGGAGGAAAACAGCAAGGGTCCATTGTGATGTCATCATCCATGTATGCTGAAGGGTTCCATTGTGACACGCTCAGTGTTCCGTCTATTGAAATTTTTATGGAGGCTGCCATATTTATTTTCTGGAGGCAGCCATTTTGACTTACAGTTAAACACAGCTGTCATTTCAATGAATAAAAAATGTTGGCAAGGAATTAGATTTCAACCACAGACGTCAGCAAGGACAAAGCCTAGTTTATGAGCACTTTTCATTATAGCTGCAATAAAATACTGGGTTGGAACCTGCTTTGGATTCCTAGAGCAGGTAGGGCAGTTGCAGAGGTGCTAAGTTCATTTAGTGCTAGCACAGAACTTTGATTGGACTGGCTGGTGCATTCTCATTCTGCCAACTCCAAAAATGCATAAAACGTATGGTATCTCATGAGAGGTGGTGAGTTGCAGAAGCTAAGCTGAACAGCACCTGCATTTCAGCGGCCAAAAAGCAAGAAACAGAAAAGGCTTAGCTCTGTCGGTGGCCGCTTTCTATTCCTGTGTTGAGAAAGGGAGTAACGAGGGTTACTCTAAGGCTGTGTTTCCCAACCAGTGTGCCTCCAGTTGTTGCAAAACTACAACTCCCAGCATGCCTGCACAGCAAAAGGCTCTCTGGGCATGCTGGGAGTTGTAGTTTTTCAACAGCTGGAGGCACACTGGTTGGGAAACACTGCTCTAAGGGTTCATTTTTCCATACCATCAGGAACAATTAAGAAGGCTTTTGTGTCCTGGGCTTGCTAATAGACGCTGGACAGTATTCCAATCTGCACAGAAGCACCACTTGTTCCCTCAAACAAATCTTCCATAATCTGACACCTTTGTTTGACACACAAAAACGTGCCCTTACCTGTTGATTGGTGCCCTTACCTGTTGAGGTGCATGGATCCACACCTGACTGAAGAATGAAGCATCATGGCTGCTGCCAGGGAGGAAAACAACAAGGGTTCATTGTGATGTCATCATCCATGTATGCTGAAGGGTTCCATTGTGACACGCTCAGTGTTTCGTCTATTGAAATTTTTATGGAGGCTGCCATATTTATTTCCTGGAGGCAGCCATTTTGATTTGCAGTTAAACACAGCTGTCATTTCAATGAATAAAAAATGTTGGCAAGGGATTAGATTGCAACCACAGACGTCAGCAAGGACAAAGCCTAGTTTATGAGCACTTTTCATAATAGCTGCAATAAAATACTGGGTTGGAACCTGCTTTTGGATTCCTGGAGCAGGTAGGGCAGTTGCAGAGGTGCTAAGTTCATTTAGTGCTAGCACAGAACTTTGATTGGACAGGCTGTTGCATTCTCATGGGATTATAGTTCACACTCACCCATTCCACTTATACCTCTGCTATAGCAACTAATAATAAAAACACATACACAAAGGAAACTTAGGTGGTATAAATAGGCCACGGCCACTTTATTAAAGAACATTTTATTTTATAATTTTATTAATCTTATATATAATAAAATATATTTAAATAACCAATAAAATCAATTTAACAATTCATAAATCAGCTCACCAGTAAGCTAATAAAAATAATCAAATAACTATTATGAGACCAGCCATAAGCTCGACCTCAACATCAGCTACAACTCGTCCACTCAAAATTAATTGAGTGACTTACCCCTCCTTCTAACAAAGTGACCGTGACAGACCCAATACGGGAAGGGCGGGCGGGGACGCTCTTCACTCCAGGTACCGATCAGACTGACAGGACCCCCCCATATGAAACAGCCATATAATACATATCTCAGGGTAGGGCCTTGAAACGGTCCACCAATGCACAGCTGTTGCTGAGCAAACATAAAAAACATCTGCCCAGCAACTACACCTAATAGGATGCCCTATTAACCAATGATGGACAGCCGTCCATCACTGAGGTAAAATAGCTAACCTCTGGAAAGCCCTGGCGGGAAAAATTCCCGCCAAAACCATCCTTCATTAATCTACATGGGATGAACATAATCCCATGTAGATTCCCTCATATACATTTCGGGAATCCATACATGGGATTATAGTTCACACTCACCCATTCCACTTATACCTCTGCTATAGCAACTAATAATAAAAACACATACACAAAGGAAACTTAGGTGGTATAAATAGGCCACGGCCACTTTATTAAAGAACATTTTATTTTATAATTTTATTAATCTTATATATAATAAAATATATTTAAATAACCAATAAAATCAATTTAACAATTCATAAATCAGCTCACCAGTAAGCTAATAAAAATAATCAAATAACTATTATGAGACCAGCCATAAGCTCGACCTCAACATCAGCTACAACTCGTCCACTCAAAATTAATTGAGTGACTTACTCCACCGGACCATGCAGACTACTCTGTCTGCATGGGCCCCACCCCACCAATGGCTAATTCAATCATAGACTGCATGTCTAAATTAAAAATATCCAGACCAATGTCAGATAAGTGAATTTTATCTTGGAAATAAAGGCCGGGCACACCACCTTCAAGATCTATATGTCTAAAAGAAAAACCCCAAATTAGCCACATGAAGCGAGCCATAATGCGGTTAACCCGAATCCTGATTTTATCCAAGTACTTGAAGTTTCCATAGACCAACCAAAGGAGCCTCGGAACTATTTCCGAGAAAACAAGGCGGGCCTCAGGAAACAGCCTACGGGTCCTCACCATAGTGCGCTTCATACAGTATGCCAATTCAATAGTTCCCAATTTACCAATATCATTACCCCCTGCATGGAAAATGATCACATCAGGGTCAGGATACAACGAACACATCTCTAACAGCACATCAAAAACACCATCCCACCGTAAACCTCGAACTCCATTCCAATAAATTCTCACCATATTCGTGGACCATGAAAGGTTATCACCGTATGATCTTTCTAAGGCTCTACGATGCGCCCAATGTACAAAGGAATGCCCGATAATCCATACGGTGATGCCTGTGAAAACTAAGAACAAAACAACAATTACTTAAAATAAACCATCAGGACGAACATACAATTTAAAACGACTGGACGACCAACGTCCAATCCGCTTGATGACAGACGAACTCAAACCACATTGAGCCGCTGTAGTAGCAGCACCAATTCTAAATGAATGAGCCGTAATACGATAGCCCTCCAAACCGACCGCCGACACACATTTTGCCAAAACTGCCCTAAATTGATACTGCGTCAATGCCGACCCATCTTCATGCACAAAGAAAGATACACCACCATCCGGTCGAATATGAAGGTAACGAGATAACATACTCACCGGGCAAATACCTCCGAAATAACCTTGTTCACCCTAATCCAGGCACCCTTACCTGCCCGATCCGTTTTTGAAAAAGGAAGAAAGAACAATGCATAATTAGAATGAACATGAACATTCTTGAATGCCAAACCCAAATCCAATCTCCCGCTCCTAGGCAACAACTCACCTATCCTAAACGCCCCAAAAACATGCAAGCAAAAGCCGTAGAAAAAGAACACCCTCAAACGAATCAGTACATACAAAAGACGTAGCCTGACATAAAGATGACAAAATAGAAGGAGAAACAGGACTGCGATCATCAGGAAAACAATTCCCCGCTTGTACCCTTTCAATAGCTGTTTCACCACATAAAAATCTAACAACGAACAACAACCCAGTACCCTAAGAAAAAATGAAACTCCAGACAACACCCGCAAGACAGACGAATAAGCAAAACCATCCCTAAACAGTGATAAACAAAAGGCAATAGAAACAGACTCACTACAGGAAAATTGGGACCAACCTTTAGAAGTATTAAAAACACACCACTTATTCCAAGAACGCACATAATCCATCCACGTTGCCGGCGACACGGACGACCGTAAATAGGACATAACTAAGACCATATCAGATTCCACAGGTAAGTCGGACAAGGAACCCCTTCCCGATCGGCCCCTCCAGCCACCTGACGAAACTTCTGAAATTGAAATCGGGACAAAGAGTCAGCGATGGAATTATCAACCCCTGGGACATGCTGAGCTTTCAACCAAATATTCAATTTCAAACATACCAGCACCAAATGCCGTAACAATTTAACTTCTAAAGAGCATTTTGAAGACAAACAATTGATCGCAAATAAGACGCCCTTATTATCCGTGTGCAGCAATATTCTCCGATTAGAAAATTCATGACCCCACAAGACCAATGACACAACAACAGGAAACAGTTCCAACAAAACAATGTTCTTTGTCACTCCATTCCTTACCCAAGACTCATGCCACCTAGCAGCACACCAGTGGCCGTCCCAGAAAACACCAAAACCACAAGAACCGGCCGCATCCGTAAACAAATTCGCCACAACAAACTCCTCCTGCCAAAACGATCGACCATTATAATCCTGGAAAAATCCAACCACACTAACAAATCCTCTTTCACCTCCTTAGTAAGCCGAACATGAAAGGAAGGGTTCCTCAAGCCAGATATCCGTGCAGATAGCTGTCTACAAAATATCCTACCCATAGGCATTATTCTACCAGCAAATGCCAGCAATCCTAAAACAGACTGAATCTCCTTCACAGTTGCTTTACGCTTCCTCAACAACATACCCAAAAGAGAGCAAGCCTTCTCAATCTTTTGAACCGGTAAGCGAAACTCGCTATTCACAGAATCTAAAACAATCCCTAAATACTCTAAACAATTAGTCAGATAAATCGTCTTCTCCTGTGCAAGCGGAACACCAAAATTACCACAAACCTCAAACAAAGATTCCAACACATCTAAACATACAGAGGATCCAACAGGACCAACCACCAAAAAGTCATCCAAATAATGAGTAATAGCACCCGCATGCACTTCACAGACACTACCCATTCAATAAATGAAGAAAAGGACTCAAAGTAAAAACACGACAAGGAACACCCCATGGGGAGACATTTGTCAAAATAAAACATACCTTGAAAATAAAAACCTAAAGAACTAAAACAAGACGGATGCACAGGCAAAAGGCGAAAAGCGGATTGAATATCCGCCTTTGCCATCAAAGCACCCTCCCCAAAACCTCGCACTAAATCAACAGCCGTGTCAAAACTCGCATACTTCACAGAACACATAGCTTTATCGATCTCATCATTCAATGACCTACCAAAAGGAAACGATAAATGATGAATCAAACGATAACTCCCAGGCTCTTTTTGGGGACAACACCTAAAGGAGAAAGGCGAAAATTGGCGAAAGGCGGAGAGAGAAAAGGGCCCTCTATCCTGCCCAACCCCAATTCCTTGGTCAATTTGTCACGTACCACTAAAGGATACTGATCCACAGATGACAAATTATTAACCCACTCACAACCAGAACCCGAAAAACTGGCAGCATAAAACCTACCCCAAAACCCTCAAGTAGCAGGTCCGCTATCATGCGACTTGGATAGCGCTCTAGCCAAGGACGCATGTTCTCCAGATTTACCGGAGTCCACGCTCTTGGCCAAGAACTCTTTTGTAGACGGCTGGGTGGGCATGTTAGCCCTTTTATAACAGCGCATCATCGGGTGACTCCCACCACAAAAAGCACACTCATGACGATATTTACAAGTTGAAGGCCATCTGCATTGCGCCTCATTGAACGCAAAACAAGTGCCCTTCTTAAACAACTGACCCTGAGCAACGGTAGATCCAGCCTGCTGCTTGGGGGCAGAAAAAGCAGGGCGCTGCGGAACCAACAAATTTAACCACAGCCCCACATCCTTTGAACCCCAACGCATGCTAGGATAAACCGACAGCTTCTGGCGAAAACCCTCATCATACACAAACCAACCAAAACCTCCAAAGTTCCTGTAAGCTTCAAGAACATTATCCAAATGCTGAAACAAGCCTGAACAAAGAGCAGGAAACCTTTCACCTAAAACACTAGAAAAAATACAATAAGCCTGAAGCCAGTTACTAAACGTGCGTGGGATAGGACGCCTCCTATCTTCCTCAGACTTATCATCTTTCTTATCCAATTTAGACACAAAATCCTTAGACGCTGGTAACAGTGATAAAATATCAACAAATTCATTCCTCCAAATTTTTTCTTTCACAGATTTAGAGAGATGAAAACCAAGCGGAGAGAGATCACATGGTAACACTTCTTTATAGCAGGACTCCGCTACACCCTTGCGTCTAGAAACAGGTAAAACAACCGAATCATCACTATCAGATCCATCAGCGCCTTCCAAATTACTAAAACGCCAAGCATCTGAAATATCACCTGCTGCGCAATTCTGCCCTAAAGCAGGTGAAGGATGAGACATAAACTGTTTTAAAGAAGATAAAACAGATGACAAAGAATCAATCACAGGAGCCAAAAGATGAGCAGACTCACCATCGCGCATAGGAGCAGGATCAGCTTCCAACGCAGAGGAAGAAGCATTCAAATGCTGAGGGGGAAGAACATCCGCACACGCACCCTCCAACTGCTCAACACTTGCGTGGAGCTGCTGAGATTGGTGCTGCTGGGAACTCTGGTCCAGGCTGCCACGTCTCCTGCCCTGCTGCAGAAAAGGAAGAGAAGTTGCAGAAAAACTTCCTGACTGAGAAACACACCTCCTGCGCCGTCCACCAGGAGCAGAACCATCTAACACCGCCGAGGTTCCGGGGGACGCATTAGCCAGTAACACCTCTTGCCGTGACGACATCCGCCCACGGCGCCCGCTGACAGGATCCCCCGTCGACTTACTCAAGTCCTCACGCCTCCGATCCGGAACAGACCTGCAGGGGGAAGGAGAGAAACGGGTGCGCTGCCTCTTCTCCCTTCTAGAGGAGCGCACCTCAGGTACCGCTGATACCGTTGCCGCCGCACTGGACCCCGCCTCCACCGCCGCGCTGACAACAGTGCTCACATCTTCCTCTGCTACCGGGACCGCTGATGAATGCTGACGGAAGTCTTCAATGCAGCTCTCAATCCACGCTGGAACCCCGTCCACACCTGCACGCCGACGAAGCTCCGCCACAAAGTTCTCCATTACAGGTTAGTGCTGGGACGCTCTTCACTACCGATCAGACTGACAGGACCCCCCCATATGAAACAGCCATATAATACATATCTCAGGGGGGGGGGCCTTGAAACGGCCCACCAATGCACAGCTGTTGCTGAGCAAACATAAAAAACATCTGCCCAGCAACTACACCTAATAGGATGCCCTATTAACCAATGATGGACAGCCGTCCATCACTGAGGTAAAATAGCTAACCTCTGGAAAGCCCTGGCGGGAAAAATTCCCGCCAAAACCATCCTTCATTAATCTACATGGGATGAATATAATCCCATGTAGATTCCCTCATATACATTTCGGGAATCCATACATTCTGCCAACTCCAAAAATGCATAAAAGGAATGGTATCTCATGAGAGGTGGTGAGTGACAGAAGCTAAGCTGAACAGCTCCTGCTTTCAGCGGCCAAAAAGCAAGAAACAGAAAAGGCTTAGCTCTGTCGGTGGCCGCTTTCTATTCCTGTGTTGAGAAAGCGAGTAACGAGGGTTACTCCAAGGGTTCATTTTTCCATACCATCAGAAACAGTTAAGAAGGCTTTTGTGTCCTGGGCTAGCTAATAGACGCTGGACAGTATTCCAATCTGCACAGAAGCACCACTTGTTCCCTCAAACAAATCTTCCATAATCTGACACCTTCATTTGACACACAAAAACGTGCCCTTACCTGTTGATTGGTGCCCTTACCTGTTGAGGTGCATGGATCCACACCTGACTGAAGAATGAAGCATCATGGCTGCTGCCAGGGAGGAAAAGAGCAAGGGTCCATTGTGATGTCATCATCCATGTATGCTGAAGGGTTCCATTGTGACACGCTCAGTGTTCCGTCTATTGAAATTTTTATGGAGGCTGCCATATTTATTTTCTGGAGGCAGACATTTTGATTTACAGTTAAACACAGCTGTCATTTCAATGAATAAAAAATGTTGGCAAGGGATTAGATTGCAACCACAGACGTCAGCAAGGACAAAGCCTAGTTTATGAGCACTTTTCATAATAGCTGCAATAAAATACTGGGTTGGAACCTGCTTTTCGATTCCTGGAGCAGGTAGGGCAGTTGCAGAGGTGTTAAGTTCATTTAGTGCTAGCACAGAACTTTGATTGGACTGGCTGGTGCATTCTCATTCTGCCAACTCCAAAAATGCATAAAAGGTATGGTATCTCATGAGAGGTGGTGAGTTGCAGAAGCTAAGCTGAACAGCACCTGCATTTCAGCGGCCAAAAACTAAGAAACAGAAAAGGCTTAGCTCTGTCGGTGTCCGCTTTCTTTTCCTGTGTTGAGAAAGGGAGTAACGAGGGTTACTCTAAGGGTTCATTTTTCCATACCATCAGGAACAGTTAAGAAGGCTTTTGTGTCCTGGGCTTGCTAATAGACGCTGCACAGTATTCCAATCTGCACAAAAGCACCACTTGTTCCCTCAAACAAATCTTCCATAATCTAACACCTTTGTTTGACACACAAAAACGTGCCCTTACCTGTTGATTGGTGCCCTTACCTGTTGAGGTGCATGGATCCACACCTGACTGAAGAATGAAGCATCATGGCTGCTGCCAGGGAGGAAAACAGCAAGGGTCCATTGTGATGTCATCATCCATGTATGCTGAAGGGTTCCATTGTGACACGCTCAGTGTTCCGTCTATTGAAATTTTTATGGAGGCTGACATATTTATTTTCTGGAGGCAGCCATTTTGATTTGCAGTTAAACACAGCTGTCATTTCAATGAATAAAAAATGTTGGCAAGGGATTAGATTGCAACCACAGACGTCAGCAAGGACAAAGCCTAGTTTATGAGCACTTTTCATAATAGCTGCAATTAAATACTGGGTTGGAACCTGCTTTTGGATTCCTGGAGCAGGTAGGGCAGTTGCAGAGGTGCTAAGTTCATTTAGTGCTAGCACAGAACTTTGATTGGACAGGCTGGTGCATTCTCATTCTGCCAACTCCAAAAATGCATAAAAGGTATGGTATATCATGAGAGGTGGTGAGTGGCAGAAGCTAAGCTGAACTGCACCTGCATTTCAGCGGCCAAAAAGCAAGAAACAGAAAAGGCTTAGCTCTGTCGGTGGCCGCTTTCTATTCCTGTGTTGAGAAAGCGAGTAACAAGGGTTACTCTAAGAGTTCATTTTTCCATACCATCAGGAACAGTTAAGAAGGCTTTTGTGTCCTGGGCTTGCTAATAGATGCTGGACACAGTGGCGTACCGTCAATAGAGGCAGACCACGCCACTGCTATGGGGCCCGCAGCACAGGGGGGCCCGAAGCCATGGAATGCTCCGCCCCCCCACTTTGCACGGACAGCAGCCTGCGATGCTCCTGCATCGCAGGCTGCGATGTATAATCAGGGAGGAGGAGCTGGGGGCGGGCATTTGCGGCTGGGCACTCCGGCCCCACCACTCCTGTCAAGTTCTAAAATTCAATTACGGTACTCTGTACCATAATCCATAATATAAATAATGCCCCCTCTGTTTTAATTTATCATAAACTCACATGAGGCGCACCGGCAGTGAATACTTCAAGCAGGCCGGGCGGGCGGGCGAGCGCAGCGTGACTGTCTCATGTCACGTGCCTGCCCGGCCTGCTTTATGAATGAAGCAGGCGGCGCAGGCATGTGACGTCAGTCACGCTGCGCTTGCCCGCCCGGCCTGCGTGAAGTATTCACTGCCGGTGCGCCTCATGTGAGTTTATGATAATTAAAACAGAGGGGGCATTATTTATATTATGGATTATGGTACAGAGTACCGTAATTGAATTTTAGAACTTGACAGGAGGGGTAATGGGGAAGGGGGGCCTGTGGATTGCACTGTTATGGGATGGGGAGGGGCTGTGGATGGAACTGTTATGGGATGGGGGCTGTGGATGGCACTGTTATGGGATTGGGGGCTGTGGATGAAACTGTTATGGGATGGGGGCTGTGGATGGCACTGTTATGGGATGGGGAGGAAGGCTGTTGATGGCACTGTTATGGGATGGGGGGCTGTGGATGCCATTCACAGATCCCCATAACAGTGCCATCCACAGCCCCCATCCCATAACAGTGCCATCGACAGCCCCCCATCCCATAACAGTGCCATCCACAGATCCCCCATAACAGTGCCATCCACAGATCCCCCATAACAGTGCCATCCACAGATCCCTCATAACAGTGTCATCCACAGATCCCCCATAACAGTGTCATCCACAGATCCCCCCATAACAGTGCTATCCACAGATCCCCCATAACAGTGCCATCCACAGATCCCCCATAACAGTGCCATCCACAGATCCCCCCCATAACAGTGCCATCCACAGCCCCCCCATCCCATAACAGTGCCATCCACAGCCCCCCCAGTAGTTTCAGTAGGTCATGTATAAATTTATTTAATGGGGGTGTGACATGGGAGGAGCCAGGACAGGAGATGGGAGGGCGGGGGTAAGGGGGAGGTGGGAGGGACCAGGGGTGGGTAGTGGGTGGGGTTAAGGGGGCCCATTTCAGATTCTTGCTATGGGGCTCAGTGATTTCTATGTACGCCCCAGGCTGGACAGTATTTTAATCTGCACAGAAGCGCCACTTGTTCCCTCAAACAAATCTTCCATAATCTGACACCTTCGTTTGACACACAAAAACGTGCCCTTACCTGTTGATTGGTGCCCTTGCCTGTTGAGGTGCATGGATCCACACCTGACTGAAGAATAAAGCATCATGGCTGCTGCCAGGGAGGAAAACAGCAAGGGTCCATTGTGATGTCATCATCCATGTATGCTGAAGGGTTCCATTGTGACACACTCAGTGTTCCGTGTACTGAAAATTTTATGGAGGCTGCCATATTTATTTTCTGGGGGCAGCCATTTTGATTTGCAGTTAAACACAGCTGTCATTTCAATGTTTAAGAAATGTTGGCAAGGGATTAGATTGCAACCACAGACGTCAGCAAGGACAAGCCTAGTTTATGAGCACTTTTCATTATAGCTGCAATAAAATACTTGGTTGGACCTTGCTTTTGAATTCCTGGAGCAGGTAGGGCAGTTGCAGAGTTGCTAAGTTCATTTAGTGCTAGCACAGAACTTTGATTGGACAGGCATGTGCATTCTCATTCTGACAACTCCAAAAATGCATAAAAGGTATGGTATCTCATGAGAGGTGGTGAGTTGCAGAAGCTAAGCTGAACTGCACCTGCATTTCAGCGGCCAAAAATCAAGAAACAGAAAAGGCTTAGCTCTGTCGGTGGCCGCTTTCTATTCCTGTGTTGAGAAAGCGAGTAACAAGGGTTACTCTAAGAGTTCATTTTTCCATACCATCAGGAACAGTTAAGAAGGCTTTTGTGTCCTGGGCTTGCTAATAGACGCTGGACAGTATTTTAATCTGCACAGAAGCGCCACTTGTTCCCTCAAACAAATCTTCCATAATCTGACACCTTCGTTTGACACACAAAAATGTGCCCTTACCTGTTGATTGGTGCCCTTACCTGTTCAGGTGCATGGATCCACACCTGACTGAAGAATGAAGAATCATGTCTGCTGCCAGGGAGGAAACCAGCAAGGGTCCATTGTGATGTCATCATCCATGTATGCTGAAGGGTTCCATTGTGACACACTCAGTGTTCCGTGTACTGAAAATTTTATGGAGGCTGCCATATTTATTTTCTGGGGGCAGCCATTTTGATTTTCAGTTAAACACAGCTGTCATTTCAATGAATAAGAAATGTTGGCAAGGGATTGGATTGCAACCACAGACGTCAGCAAGGTCAAAGTCTAATTTATGAGCACTTTTCATTATAGCTGCAACAAAATACTTGGTTGGAACCTGCTTTTGGATTCCTGGAGCAGGTAGGGCAGTTGCAGAGGTGCTAAGTTCATTTAGTGCTAGCACAGAACTTTGATTGGACAGGCATGTGCATTCTCATTCTGCCAACTCCAAAAATGCATAAAAGGTATGGTATCTCATGAGAGGTGGTGAGTTGCAGAAGCTAAGCTGAACTGCACCTGCATTTCAGCGGCCAAAAAGCAAGAAACAGAAAAGGCTTAGCTCTGTCGGTGGCCGCTTTCTATTCCTGTGTTGAGAAAGCGAGTAACAAGGGTTACTCTAAGAGTTCATTTTTCCATACCATCAGGAACAGTTAAGAAGGCTTTTGTGTCCTGGGCTTGCTAATAGACGCTGGACAGTATTCCAATCTGCACAGAAGCGCCACTTGTTCCCTCAAACAAATCTTCCATAATCTGACACCTTCGTTTGACACACAAAAATGTGCCCTTACCTGTTGATTGGTGCCCTTACCTATTGAGGTGCATGGATCCACACCTGACTGAAGAATGAAGCATCATGGCTGCTGCCAGGGAGGAAAACAGCAAGGGTCCATTGTGATGTCATCATCCATGTATGCTGAAGGGTTCCATTGTGACACACTCAGTGTTCCGTGTACTGAAAATTTTATGGAGGCTGCAATATTTATTTTCTGGGGGCAGCCATTTTGATTTGCAGTAAAACAAAGCTGTAATTTCAATGAATAAGAAATGTTGGCAAGGAATTGGATTGCAACCACAGACGTCAGCAAGGACAAAGCCTAGTTTATGAGCACTTTTCATTATATATATAAACCATCAAAAAATTTGATGATAAAGCAGGATGCGCTCATACCCATATGCAGTTGTGCATTTCTATAGGGGAGCACATCCTGCACTTGTAGTCCGTTGCTAATGGCAATCACCAGCAAAAAATGCATACAATGGATGATGCCAGCAACGGACTACAAGTACCACAATGGACATCCTACATAAGATGAAATTTATGTGGATGTGGCAAGAATTCAGAACAAACCCAGAACCAGAGATAGGTGCACACTGCCGTCACACTAAACCCTCACACTGATGTTAAAAATTGAGAGGTTAGTTCGACATATCCTACTAGGAGGACATGTCTTAAGCCTCGGGCACCAGCGTCAAGGTCTCTCAAGTAGCCCAAGGGCCCAAACACTCACCTACCTGCGCCATATGGGCGATATCAGGGGCCAGTGGGCAATTACAGGAGCATTAGGACGACTCACAAACATCTCCTCTGTTACCTCCAGCAGGTAGCCATGCTTGCAATGGGAGGTGGGAGGTGTCTATGAGCCCTACCCAAGACTGACTGATAAAGCCCAAAGCCTAGCAGGTGCACCCAAATGTGACCTGAAGATGAAAAACACTTTTCATTATAGCTGCAATAAAATACTTGGTTGGAACCTGCTTTTGGATTCCTTGAGCAGGTAGGGCAGTTGCAGTGGTGCTAAGTTCATTTAGTGCTAGCACAGAACTTTGATTGGACAGGCATGTGCATTCTCATTCTGCCAACTCCAAAAATGCATAAAAGGTATGGTATCTCATGAGAGGTGGTGAGTGGCAGAAGCTAAGCTGAACTGCACCTACGTTTCAGCGGCCAAAAAGCAAGAAACAGAAAAGGCTTAGCTCTGTCGGTGGCCACTTTCTATTCCTGTGTTGAGAAAGCGAGTAACGAGGGTTACTCTAAGAGTTCATTTTTCCATACCATCAGGAACAGTTAAGAAGGGTTTTGTGTCCTGGGCTTGCTAAAAGACGCTGTACAGTATTTTAATCTGCACAGAAGCGCCACTTGTTCCCTCAAACAAATCTTCCATAATCTGACACCTTCGTTTGACACACAAAAACGTGCCCTTACCTGTTGATTGGTGCCCTTACCTGTTGAGGTGCATGGATCCACACCTGACTGAAGAATGAAGCATCATGGCTGCTGCCAGGGAAGAAAACAGCAAGGGTCCATTGTGATGTCATCATCCATGTATGCTGAAGGGTTCCATTGTGACACACCCAGTGTTCCGTGTACTGAAATTTTTATGGAGGCTGCCATATTTATTTTCTGGGGGCAGCCATTTTGATTTGCAGTTAAACACAGCTGTCATTTCAATGAATAAGAAATGTTGGCAAAAGATTGGATTGCAATCACAGACGTCAGCAAGGACAAAGCCTAGTTTATGAGCACTTTTCATTATAGCTGCAATAAAATACTTGGTTGGAACCTGCTTTTGGATTCCTGGAGCAGGTAGGGCAGTTGCAGAGTTGCTAAGTTCATTTATTGCTAGCACAGAACTTTGATTGGACAGGCATGTGCATTCTCATTCTGCCAACTCCAAAAATGCATAAAAGGTATGGTATCTCATGAGAGATGGTGAGTTGCAGAAGCTAAGCTGAACTGCACCTGCATTTCAGCGGCCAAAAAGCAAGAAACAGAAAAGGCTTAGCTCTGTCGGTGGATGCTTTCTATTCCTGTGTTGAGAAAGCGAGTAACAAGGGTTACTCTAAGAGTTCATTTTTCCATACCATCAGGAACAGTTAAGAAGGCTTTTGTGTCCTGGGCTTGCTAATAGACTCTGGACAGTATTCCAATCTGCACAGAAGCGCCACTTGTTCCCTCAAACAAATCTTCCATAATCTGACACCTTCGTTTGACACACAAAAATGTGTCCTTACCTGTTGATTGGTGCCCTTACCCGTTGAGGTGCATGGATCCACACCTGACTGAAGAATGAAGCATCATGGCTGCTGCCAGGGAGGAAAACAGCAAGGGTCCATTGTGATGTCATCATCCATGTATGCTGAAGGGTTCCATTGTGACACACTCAGTGTTCCGTGTACTGAAAATTTTATGGAGGCTGCCATATTTATTTTCTGGGGGCAGCCATTTTGATTTGCAGTAAAACAAAGCTGTCATTTCAATGAATAAGAAATGTTGGCAAGGAATTGGATTGCAACCACAGATGTCAGCAAGGTCAAAGCCTAGTTTATGAGCACTTTTTATTATAGCTGCAATAAAATACTTGGTTGGAACCTGCTTTTGGATTCCTGGAGCAGGTAGGGCAGTTGCAGTGGTGCTAAGTTCATTTAGTGCTAGCACAGAACTTTGATTGGACAGGCATGTGCATTCTCATTCTGCCAACTCCAAAAATGCATAAAAGGTATGGTATCTCATGAGAGGTGGTGAGTGGCAGAAGCTAAGCTGAACTGCACCTGCATTTCAGCGGCCAAAAAGCAAGAAACAGAAAAGGCTTAGCTCTGTCTGTGGCCACTTTCTATTCCTGTGTTGAGAAAGCGAGTAACGAGGGTTACTCTGAGAGTTCATTTTTCCATACCATCAGGAACAGTTAAGAAGGCTTTTGTGTCCTGGGCTTGCTAATAGACTCTGTACAGTATTTTAATCTGCACAGAAACGCCACTTGTTCCCTCAAACAAATCTTCCATAATCTGACACCTTCGTTTGACACACAAAAATGTGCCCTTACCTGTTGATTGGTGCCCTTACCTGTTGAGGTGCATGGATCCACACCTGACTGAAGAATGAAGCATCATGGCTGCTGCCAGGGAGGAAAACAGCAAGTGTCCATTGTGATGTCATCATCCATGTATGCTGAAGGGTTCCATTGTGACACGCTCAGTGTTCCGTGTACTGAAATTTTTATGGAGGCTGCCATATTTATTTTCTGGGGGCAGCCATTTTGATTTGCAGTTAAACACAGCTGTCATTTCAATGAATAAGAAATGTTGACAAGGGATTGGATTGCAACAACAGACGTCAGCAAGGACAAAGCCTAGTTTATGAGCACTTTTCATTATAGCTGCAATATAATACTGGGTTGGAACCTGCTTTTGGATTCCTGGAGCAGGTAGGGCAGTTGCAGAGGTGATAAATTCATTTAGTGCTAGCACAGAACTTTGATTGCACAGGCATGTGCATTCTCATTCTGACAACTCCAAAAATGCATAAAAGGTATGGTATCTCATGAGAGGTGGTGAGTTGCAGAAGCTAAGCTGAACTGCACCTGCATTTCAGCGGCCAAAAAGCAAGAAACAGAAAAGGCTTAGCTCTGTCGGTGGCCACTTTCTATTCCTGTGTTGAGAAAGCGAGTAACGCCTGTAACTCTAAGAGTTCATTTTTCCATACCATCAGGAACAGTTAAGA
Organism: Bufotes viridis; assembly: GCA_033119425.1. NCBI lineage: Eukaryota > Metazoa > Chordata > Amphibia > Anura > Bufonidae > Bufotes > Bufotes viridis. The sequence continues at coordinate 235,355,724 of CM065591.1, read as the reverse complement.
AGGCTTTTGTGTCCTGGGCTTGCTAATAGACGCTGGACAGTATTCCAATCTGCACAGAAGCAGCACTTGTTCCCTCAAACAAATCTTCCATAATCTGACACCTTCGTTTGACACACAAAAACGTGCCCTTACCTGTTGATTGGTGCCCTTACCTGTTGAGGTGCATGGATCCACACCTGACTGAAGAATGAAGCATCATGGCTGCTGCCAGGGAGGAAAACAGCAAGGGTCCATTGTGATGTCATCATCCATGTATGCTGAAGGGTTCCATTGTGACACACTCAGTGTTCCGTGTACTGAAATTTTTATGGAGGCTGCCATATTTATTTTCTGGGGGCAGCCATTTTGATTTGCAGTTAAACACAGCTGTCATTTCAATGAATAAGAAATGTTGGCAAGGGATTGGATTGCAATCACAGACGTCAGCAAGGACAAAGCCTAGTTTATGAGCACTTTTCATTATAGCTGCAATAAAATACTTTGTTGGAACCTGCATTTGGATTCCTGGAGCAGGTAGGGCAGTTGCAGAGGTGCTAAGTTCATTTAGTGCTAGCACAGAACTTTGATTGGACAGGCATGTGCATTCTCATTCTGCCAACTCCAAAAATGCATAAAAGGTATGGTATCTCATGAGAGGTGGTGAGTTGCAGAAGCTAAGCTGAACTGCACCTGCATTTCAGCTGCCAAAAAGCAAGAAACAGAAAAGGCTTAGCTCTGTCGGTGGCCACTTTCTATTCCTGTGTTGAGAAAGCGAGTAACGAGGGTTACTCTAAGAGTTCATTTTTCCATACCATCAGGAACAGTTAAGAAGGCTTTTGTGTCCTGGGGTTGCTAATAGACGCTGGACAGTATTCCAATCTGCACGGAAGCACCACTTGTTCCCTCAAACAAATCTTCCATAATCTGACACCTTCGTTTGACACACAAAAACGTGCCCTTACCTGTTGATTGGTGCCCTTACCTGTTCAGGTGCGTGGATCCACACCTGACTGAAGAATGAAGCATCATGGCTGCTGCCAGGGAGGAAAACATCAAGGGTCCATTGTGATGTCATCCTCCATGTATGCTGAAGGGTTCCATTGTGACACGCTCAGTGTTACTTGTACTGAAATTTTTATGGAGGCTGCCATATTTATTTTCTGGGGGCAGCCATTTTGATTTGCAGTTAAACACAGCTGTCATTTCAATGAATAAGAAATGTTGACAAGGGATTGGATTGCAACAACAGACGTCAGCAAGGACAAAGCCTAGTTTATGAGCACTTTTCATTATAGCTGCAATAAAATACTGGGTTGGAACCTGCTTTTGGATTCCTGGAGCAGGTAGGGCAGTTGCAGAGGTGATAAATTCATTTAGTGCTAGCACAGAACTTTGATTGGACAGGCATGTGCATTCTCATTCTGACAACTCCAAAAATGCATAAAAGGTATGGTATCTCATGAGAGGTGGTGAGTTGCAGAAGCTAAGCTGAACTGCACCTGCATTTCAGCGGCCAAAAAGCAAGAAACAGAAAAGGCTTAGCTCTGTCGGTGGCTGCTTTCTATTCCTGTGTTGAGAAAGCGAGTAACAAGGGTTACTCTAAGAGTTCATTTTTCCATACCATCAGGAACAGTTAAGAAGGCTTTTGTGTCCTGGGCTTGCTAATAGACGCTGGACAGTATTCCAATCTGCACAGAAGCAGCACTTGTTCCCTCAAACAAATCTTCCATAATCTGACACCTTCGTTTGACACACAAAAATGTGCCCTTACCTGTTGATTGGTGCCCTTACCTGTTGAGGTGCATGGATCCACACCTGACTGAAGAATGAAGCATCATGGCTGCTGCCAGGGAGGAAAACAGCAAGGGTCCATTGTGATGTCATCATCCATGTATGCTGAAGGGTTCCATTGTGACACGCTCAGTGTTCCGTGTACTGAAATTTTTATGGAGGCTGCCATATTTATTTTCTGGGGGCAGCCATTTTGATTTGCAGTTAAACACAGCTGTCATTTCAATGAATAAGAAATGTTGACAAGGGATTGGATTGCAACCACAGACGTCAGCAAGGACAAAGCCTAGTTTATGAGCACTTTTCATTATAGCTGCAATAAAATACTGGGTTGGAACCTGCTTTTGGATTCCTGGAGCAGGTAGGGCAGTTGCAGAGGTGATAAATTCATTTAGTGCTAGCACAGAACTTTGATTGCACAGGCATGTGCATTCTCATTCTGACAACTCCAAAAATGCATAAAAGGTATGGTATCTCATGAGAGGTGGTGAGTTGCAGAAGCTAAGCTGAACTGCACCTGCATTTCAGCGGCCAAAAAGCAAGAAACAGAAAAGGCTTAGCTCTGTCGGTGGCCACTTTCTATTCCTGTGTTGAGAAAGCGAGTAACGCCTGTAACTCTAAGAGTTCATTTTTCCATACCATCAGGAACAGTTAAGAAGGCTTTTGTGTCCTGGGCTTGCTAATAGACGCTGGACAGTATTCCAATCTGTTCACAGAAGACAGCACTTGTTCCCTCAAACAAATCTTCCATAATCTGACACCTTCGTTTGACACACAAAAACGTGCCCTTACCTGTTGATTGGTGCCCTTACCTGTTGAGGTGCATGGATCCACACCTGACTGAAGAATGAAGCATCATGGCTGCTGCCAGGGAGGAAAACAGCAAGGGTCCATTGTGATGTCATCATCCATGTATGCTGAAGGGTTCCATTGTGACACACTCAGTGTTCCGTGTACTGAAATTTTTATGGAGGCTGCCATATTTATTTTCTGGGGGCAGCCATTTTGATTTGCAGTTAAACACAGCTGTCATTTCAATGAATAAGAAATGTTGGCAAGGGATTGGATTGCAATCACAGACGTCAGCAAGGACAAAGCCTAGTTTATGAGCACTTTTCATTATAGCTGCAATAAAATACTTTGTTGGAACCTGCATTTGGATTCCTGGAGCAGGTAGGGCAGTTGCAGAGGTGCTAAGTTCATTTAGTGCTAGCACAGAACTTTGATTGGACAGGCATGTGCATTCTCATTCTGCCAACTCCAAAAATGCATAAAAGGTATGGTATCTCATGAGAGGTGGTGAGTTGCAGAAGCTAAGCTGAACTGCACCTGCATTTCAGCTGCCAAAAAGCAAGAAACAGAAAAGGCTTAGCTCTGTCGGTGGCCACTTTCTATTCCTGTGTTGAGAAAGCGAGTAACGAGGGTTACTCTAAGAGATCATTTTTCCATACCATCAGGAACAGTTAAGAAGGCTTTTGTGTCCTGGGGTTGCTAATAGACGCTGGACAGTATTCCAATCTGCACGGAAGCACCACTTGTTCCCTCAAACAAATCTTCCATAATCTGACACCTTCGTTTGACACACAAAAACATGCCCTTTCCTGTTGATTGGTGCCCTTACCTGTTCAGGTGCGTGGATCCACACCTGACTGAAGAATGAAGCATCATGGCTGCTGCCAGGGAGGAAAACATCAAGGGTCCATTGTGATGTCATCCTCCATGTATGCTGAAGGGTTCCATTGTGACACGCTCAGTGTTACTTGTACTGAAATTTTTATGGAGGCTGCCATATTTATTTTCTGGGGCAGCCATTTTGATTTGCAGTTAAACACAGCTGTCATTTCAATGAATAAGAAATGTTGACAAGGGATTGGATTGCAACAACAGACGTCAGCAAGGACAAAGCCTAGTTTATGAGCACTTTTCATTATAGCTGCAATAAAATACTGGGTTGGAACCTGCTTTTGGATTCCTGGAGCAGGTAGGGCAGTTGCAGAGGTGATAAATTCATTTAGTGCTAGCACAGAACTTTGATTGGACAGGCATGTGCATTCTCATTCTGACAACTCCAAAAATGCATAAAAGGTATGGTATCTCATGAGAGGTGGTGAGTTGCAGAAGCTAAGCTGAACTGCACCTGCATTTCAGCGGCCAAAAAGCAAGAAACAGAAAAGGCTTAGCTCTGTCGGTGGCTGCTTTCTATTCCTGTGTTGAGAAAGCGAGTAACGCCTGTAACTCTAAGAGTTCATTTTTCCATACCATCAGGAACAGTTAAGAAGGCTTTTGTGTCCTGGGCTTGCTAATAGACGCTGGACAGTATTCCAATCAGCACAGAAGCAGCACTTGTTCCCTCAAACAAATCTTCCATAATCTGACACCTTCGTTTGACACACAAAAACGTGCCCTTACCTGTTGATTGGTGCCCTTACCTGTTGAGGTGCATGGATCCACACCTGACTGAAGAATGAAGCATCATGGCTGCTGCCAGGGAGGAAAACATCAAGGGTCCATTGTGATGTCATCATCCATGTATGCTGAAGGGTTCCATTGTGACACACTCAGTGTTCCGTGTACTGAAATTTTTATGGAGGCTGCCATATTTATTTTCTGGGGGCAGCCATTTTGATTTGCAGTTAAACACAGCTGTCATTTCAATGAATAAGAAATGTTGACAAGGGATTGGATTGCAACCACAGACGTCAGCAAGGACAAAGCCTAGTTTATGAGCACTATTCATTATAGCTGCAATAAAATACTTGGTTGGAACCTGCTTTTGGATTCCTGGAGCAGGTAGGGCAGTTGCAGAGGTGCTAAGTTCATTTAGTGCTAGCACAGAACTTTGATTGGACAGGCATGTGCATTCTCATTCTGCCAACTCCAAAAATGCATAAAAGGTATGGTATCTCATGAGAGGTGGTGAGTTGCAGAAGCTAAGCTGAACTGCACCTGCATTTCAGCGGCCAAAAAGCAAGAAACAGAAAAGGCTTAGCTCTGTCGGTGGCCGCTTTCTATTCCTGTGTTGAGAAAGCGAGTAACAAGGGTTACTCTAAGAGTTCATTTTTCCATACCATCAGCAACAGTTAAGAAGGCTTTTGTGTCCTGGGGTTGCTAATAGACGCTGGACAGTATTCCAATCTGCACGGAAGCACCACTTGTTCCCTCAAACAAATCTTCCATAATCTGACACCTTCGTTTGACACACAAAAACGTGCCCTTACCTGTTGATTGGTGCCCTTACCTGTTCAGGTGCGTGGATCCACACCTGACTGAAGAATGAAGCATCATGGCTGCTGCCAGGGAGGAAAACATCAAGGGTCCATTGTGATGTCATCCTCCATGTATGCTGAAGGGTTCCATTGTGACACGCTCAGTGTTACTTGTACTGAAATTTTTATGGAGGCTGCCATATTTATTTTCTGGGGCAGCCATTTTGATTTGCAGTTAAACACAGCTGTCATTTCAATGAATAAGAAATGTTGACAAGGGATTGGATTGCAACAACAGACGTCAGCAAGGACAAAGCCTAGTTTATGAGCACTTTTCATTATAGCTGCAATAAAATACTGGGTTGGAACCTGCTTTTGGATTCCTGGAGCAGGTAGGGCAGTTGCAGAGGTGATAAATTCATTTAGTGCTAGCACAGAACTTTGATTGCACAGGCATGTGCATTCTCATTCTGACAACTCCAAAAATGCATAAAAGGTATGGTATCTCATGAGAGGTGGTGAGTTGCAGAAGCTAAGCTGAACTGCACCTGCATTTCAGCGGCCAAAAAGCAAGAAACAGAAAAGGCTTAGCTCTGTCGGTGGCCACTTTCTATTCCTGTGTTGAGAAAGCGAGTAACGCCTGTAACTCTAAGAGTTCATTTTTCCATACCATCAGGAACAGTTAAGAAGGCTTTTGTGTCCTGGGCTTGCTAATAGACGCTGGACAGTATTCCAATCTATGCCACAGGACAGCACTTGTTCCCTCAAACAAATCTTCCATAATCTGACACCTTCGTTTGACACACAAAAACGTGCCCTTACCTGTTGATTGGTGCCCTTACCTGTTGAGGTTCATGGATCCACACCTGACTGAAGAATGAATCATCATGGCTGCTGCCAGGGAGGAAAACAGCAAGGGTCCATTGTGATGTCATCATCCATGTATGCTGAAGGGTTCCATTGTGACACACTCAGTGTTCCGTGTACTGAAATTTTTATGGAGGCTGCCATATTTATTTTCTGGGGGCAGCCATTTTGATTTGCAGTTAAACACAGCTGTCATTTCAATGAATAAGAAATGTTGGCAAGGGATTGGATTGCAATCACAGACGTCAGCAAGGACAAAGCCTAGTTTATGAGCACTTTTCATTATAGCTGCAATAAAATACTTTGTTGGAACCTGCATTTGGATTCCTGGAGCAGGTAGGGCAGTTGCAGAGGTGCTAAGTTCATTTAGTGCTAGCACAGAACTTTGATTGGACAGGCATGTGCATTCTCATTCTGCCAACTCCAAAAATGCATAAAAGGTATGGTATCTCATGAGAGGTGGTGAGTTGCAGAAGCTAAGCTGAACTGCACCTGCATTTCAGCTGCCAAAAAGCAAGAAACAGAAAAGGCTTAGCTCTGTCGGTGGCCACTTTCTATTCCTGTGTTGAGAAAGCGAGTAACGAGGGTTACTCTAAGAGTTCATTTTTCCATACCATCAGGAACAGTTAAGAAGGCTTTTGTGTCCTGGGGTTGCTAATAGACGCTGGACAGTATTCCAATCTGCACGGAAGCACCACTTGTTCCCTCAAACAAATCTTCCATAATCTGACACCTTCGTTTGACACACAAAAACGTGCCCTTACCTGTTGATTGGTGCCCTTACCTGTTCAGGTGCGTGGATCCACACCTGACTGAAGAATGAAGCATCATGGCTGCTGCCAGGGAGGAAAACATCAAGGGTCCATTGTGATGTCATCCTCCATGTATGCTGAAGGGTTCCATTGTGACACGCTCAGTGTTACTTGTACTGAAATTTTTATGGAGGCTGCCATATTTATTTTCTGGGGGCAGCCATTTTGATTTGCAGTTAAACACAGCTGTCATTTCAATGAATAAGAAATGTTGACAAGGGATTGGATTGCAACAACAGACGTCAGCAAGGACAAAGCCTAGTTTATGAGCACTTTTCATTATAGCTGCAATAAAATACTGGGTTGGAACCTGCTTTTGGATTCCTGGAGCAGGTAGGGCAGTTGCAGAGGTGATAAATTCATTTAGTGCTAGCACAGAACTTTGATTGGACAGGCATGTGCATTCTCATTCTGACAACTCCAAAAATGCATAAAAGGTATGGTATCTCATGAGAGGTGGTGAGTTGCAGAAGCTAAGCTGAACTGCACCTGCATTTCAGCGGCCAAAAAGCAAGAAACAGAAAAGGCTTAGCTCTGTCGGTGGCTGCTTTCTATTCCTGTGTTGAGAAAGCGAGTAACGCCTGTAACTCTAAGAGTTCATTTTTCCATACCATCAGGAACAGTTAAGAAGGCTTTTGTGTCCTGGGCTTGCTAATAGACGCTGGACAGTATTCCAATCAGCACAGAAGCAGCACTTGTTCCCTCAAACAAATCTTCCATAATCTGACACCTTCGTTTGACACACAAAAACGTGCCCTTACCTGTTGATTGGTGCCCTTACCTGTTGAGGTGCATGGATCCACACCTGACTGAAGAATGAAGCATCATGGCTGCTGCCAGGGAGGAAAACATCAAGGGTCCATTGTGATGTCATCATCCATGTATGCTGAAGGGTTCCATTGTGACGCACTCAGTGTTCCGTGTACTGAAATTTTTATGGAGGCTGCCATATTTATTTTCTGGGGGCAGCCATTTTGATTTGCAGTTAAACACAGCTGTCATTTCAATGAATAAGAAATGTTGACAAGGGATTGGATTGCAACCACAGACGTCAGCAAGGACAAAGCCTAGTTTATGAGCACTTTTCATTATAGCTGCAATAAAATACTTGGTTGGAACCTGCTTTTGAATTCCTGGAGCAGGTATTGCAGTTGCAGAGGTGCTAAGTTTATTTAGTGCTAGCACAGAACTTTGATTGGACAGGCATGTGCATTCTCATTCTTCCAACTCCAAAAATGCATAAAAGGTATGGTATCTCATGAGAGGTGGTGAGTTGCAGAAGCTAAGCTGAACTGCACCTGCATTTCAGCGGCCAAAAAGCAAGAAACAGAAAAGGCTTAGCTCTGTCGGTGGCCGCTTTCTATTCCTGTGTTGAGAAAGCGAGTAACAAGGGTTACTCTAAGAGTTCATTTTTCCATACCATCAGCAACAGTTAAGAAGGCTTTTGTGTCCTGGGGTTGCTAATAGACGCTGGACAGTATTCCAATCTGCACGGAAGCACCACTTGTTCCCTCAAACAAATCTTCCATAATCTGACACCTTCGTTTGACACACAAAAACGTGCCCTTACCTGTTGATTGGTGCCCTTACCTGTTGAGGTGCATGGATCCACACCTGACTGAAGAATGAAGCATCATGGCTGCTGCCAGGGAGGAAAACAGCAAGGGTCCATTGTGATGTCATCATCCATGTATGCTGAAGGGTTCCATTGTGACACGCTCAGTGTTCCGTGTACTGAAATTTTTATGGAGGCTGCCATATTTATTTTCTGGGGGCAGCCATTTTGATTTGCAGTTAAACACAGCTGTCATTTCAATGAATAAGAAATGTTGACAAGGGATTGGATTGCAACAACAGACGTCAGCAAGGACAAAGCCTAGTTTATGAGCACTTTTCATTATAGCTGCAATAAAATACTTGGTTGGAACCTGCTTTTGGATTCCTGGAGCAGGTAGGGCAGTTGCAGAGGTGCTAAGTTCATTTAGTGCTAGCACAGAACTTTGATTGGACAGGCATGTGCATTCTCATTCTGCCAACTCCAAAAATGCATAAAAGGTATGGTATCTCATGAGAGGTGGTGAGTTGCAGAAGCTAAGCTGAACTGCACCTGCATTTCAGCGGCCAAAAAGCAAGAAACAGAAAAGGCTTAGCTCTGTCGGTGGCCACTTTCTATTCCTGTGTTGAGAAAGCGAGTAACGACGGTTACTCTAAGAGTTCATTTTTCCATACCATCAGGAACAGTTAAGAAGGCTTTTGTGTCCTGGGCTTGCTAATAGACGCTGGACAGTATTTCAATCTGCACAGAAGCTGCCACTTGTTCCCTCAAACAAATCTTCCATAATCTGACACCTTCGTTTGACACACAAAAACGTGCCCTTACCTGTTGATTGGTGCCCTTACCTGTTGAGGTGCATGGATCCACACCTGACTGAAGAATGAAGCATCATGGCTGCTGCCAGGGAGGAAAACAGCAAGGGTCCATTGTGATGTCATCATCCATGTATGCTGAAGGGTTCCATTGTGACACGCTCAGTGTTCCGTGTACTGAAATTTTTATGGAGGCTGCCATATTTATTTTCTGGGGGCAGCCATTTTGATTTGCAGTTAAACACAGCTGTCATTTCAATGAATAAGAAATGTTGGCAAGGGATTGGATTGCAACCACAGACGTCAGCAAGGACAAAGCCTAGTTTATGAGCACTTTTCATTATAGCTGCAATAAAATACTTGGTTGGAACCTGCTTTTGGATTCCTGGAGCAGGTAGGGCAGTTGCAGAGGTGCTAAGTTCATTTAGTGCTAGCACAGAACTTTGATTGGACAGGCATGTGCATTCTCATTCTGCCAACTCCAAAAATGCATAAAAGGTATGGTATCTCATGAGAGGTGGTGAGTTGCAGAAGCTAAGCTGAACTGCACCTGCATTTCAGCGGCCAAAAAGCAAGAAACAGAAAAGGCTTAGCTCTGTCGGTGGCCACTTTCTATTCCTGTGTTGAGAAAGCGAGTAACGAGGGTTACTCTAAGAGTTCATTTTTCCATACCATCAGGAACAGTTAAGAAGGCTTTTGTGTCCTGGGCTTGCTAATAGACGCTGGACAGTATTCCAATCTGCACAGAAGCACCACTTGTTCCCTCAAACAAATCTTCCATAATCTGACACCTTCGTTTGACACACAAAAACGTGCCCTTACCTGTTGATTGGTGCCCTTACCTGTTGAGGTGCATGGATCCACACCTGACTGAAGAATGAAGCATCATGGCTGCTGCCAGGGAGGAAAACAGCAAGGGTCCATTGTGATGTCATCATCCATGTATGCTGAAGGGTTCCATTGTGACACGCTCAGTGTTCCTTGTACTGAAATTTTTATGGAGGCTGCCATATTTATTTTCTGGGGGCAGCCATTTTGATTTGCAGTTAAACACAGCTGTCATTTCAATGAATAAGAAATGTTGACAAGGGATTGGATTGCAACAACAGACGTCAGCAAGGACAAAGCCTAGTTTATGAGCACTTTTCATTATAGCTGCAATAAAATACTGGGTTGGAACCTGCTTTTGGATTCCTGGAGCAGGTAGGGCAGTTGCAGAGGTGCTAAATTCATTTAGTGCTAGCACAGAACTTTGATTGGACAGGCATGTGCATTCTCATTCTGCCAACTCCAAAAATGCATAAAAGGTATGGTATCTCATGAGAGGTGGTGAGTTGCAGAAGCTAAGCTGAACTGCACCTGCATTTCAGCGGCCAAAAAGCAAGAAACAGAAAAGGCTTAGCTCTGTCGGTGGCTGCTTTCTATTCCTGTGTTGAGAAAGCGAGTAACGCCTGTAACTCTAAGAGTTCATTTTTCCATACCATCAGGAACAGTTAAGAAGGCTTTTGTGTCCTGGGCTTGCTAATAGACGCTGGACAGTATTCCAATCTGCACAGAAGCAGCCACTTGTTCCCTCAAACAAATCTTCCATAATCTGACACCTTCGTTTGACACACAAAAACGTGCCCTTACCTGTTGATTGGTGCCCTTACCTGTTGAGGTGCATGGATCCACACCTGACTGAAGAATGAAGCATCATGGCTGCTGCCAGGGAGGAAAACAGCAAGGGTCCATTGTGATGTCATCATCCATGTATGCTGAAGGGTTCCATTGTGACGCACTCAGTGTTCCGTGTACTGAAATTTTTATGGAGGCTGCCATATTTATTTTCTGGGGGCAGCCATTTTGATTTGCAGTTAAACTCAGCTGTCATTTCAATAAATAAGAAATGTTGACAAGGGATTGGATTGCAACAACAGACGTCAGCAAGGACAAAGCCTAGTTTATGAGCACTTTTCATTATAGCTGCAATAAAATACTTGGTTGGAACCTGCTTTTGAATTCCTGGAGCAGGTAGGGCAGTTGCAGAGGTGCTAAGTTCATTTAGTGCTAGCACAGAACTTTGATTGGACAGGCATGTGCATTCTCAATCTGACAACTCCAAAAATGCATAAAAGGTATGGTATCTCATGAGAGGTGGTGAGTTGCAGAAGCTAAGCTGAACTGCACCTGCATTTCAGCGGCCAAAAAGCAAGAAACAGAAAAGGGTTAGCTCTGTCGGTGGCTGCTTTCTATTCCTGTGTTGAGAAAGCGAGTAACAAGGGTTACTCTAAGAGTTCATTTTTCCATACCATCAGGAACAGTTAAGAAGGCTTTTGTGTCCTGGGCTTGCTAATAGACGCTGGACAGTATTCCAATCTGCACAGAAGCAGCACTTGTTCCCTCAAACAAATCTTCCATAATCTGACACCTTCGTTTGACACACAAAAATGTGCCCTTACCTGTTGATTGGTGCCCTTACCTGTTGAGGTGCATGGATCCACACCTGACTGAAGAATGAAGCATCATGGCTGCTGCCAGGGAGGAAAACAGCAAGGGTCCATTGTGATGTCATCATCCATGTATGCTGAAGGGTTCCATTGTGACACGCTCAGTGTTCCGTGTACTGAAATTTTTATGGAGGCTGCCATATTTACTTTTTGGGGGCAGCCATTTTGATTTGCAGTTAAACTCAGCTGTCATTTCAATAAATAAGAAATGTTGACAAGGGATTGGATTGCAACAACAGACGTCAGCAAGGACAAAGCCTAGTTTATGAGCACTTTTCATTATAGCTGCAATAAAATACTTGGTTGGAACCTGCTTTTGAATTCCTGGAGCAGGTAGGGCAGTTGCAGAGGTGCTAAGTTCATTTAGTGCTAGCACAGAACTTTGATTGGACAGGCATGTGCATTCTCATTCTGCCAACTCCAAAAATGCATAAAAGGTAAGGTATCTCATGAGAGGTGGTGAGTTGCAGAAGCTAAGCTGAACTGCACCTGCATTTCAGCGGCCAAAAAGCAAGAAACAGAAAAGGCTTAGCTCTGTCGGTGGCCACTTTCTATTCCTGTGTTGAGAAAGCGAGTAACGAGGGTTACTCTAAGAGTTCATTTTTCCATACCATCAGGAACAGTTAAGAAGACTTTTGTGTCCTGGGCCTGCTAATAGACTCTGGACAGTATTTTAATCTGCACAGAAGTGCCACTTGTTCCCTCAAACAAATCTTCCATAATCTGACACCTTTGTTTGACACACAAAAACGTGCCCTTACCTGTTGATTGGTGCCCTTACCTGTTGAGGTGCATGGATCCACACCTGACTGAAGAATGAAGCATCATGGCTGCTGCCAGGGAAGAAAACAGCACGGGTCCATTGTAATGTCATCATCCATGTATGCTGAAGGGTTCCATTGTGACACGCTCAGTGTTCCGTGTACTGAAATTTTTATGGAGGCTGCCATATTTATTTTCTGGGGGCAGCCATTTTGATTTGCAGTTAAACACAGCTGTCATTTCAATGAATAAGAAATGTTGGCAAGGGATTGGATTGCAACCACAGACGTCAGCAAGGACAAAGCCTAGTTTATGAGCACTTTTCATTATAGCTGCAATAAAATACTTGGTTGGAACCTGCTTTTGGATTCCTGGAGCAGGTAGGGCAGTTGCAGAGGTGCTAAGTTCATTTAGTGCTAGCACAGAACTTTGATTGGACAGGCATGTGCATTCTCATTCTGCCAACTCCAAAAATGCATAAAAGGTATGGTATCTCATGAGAGGTGGTGAGTTGCAGAAGCTAAGCTGAACTGCACCTGCATTTCAGCGGCCAAAAAGCAAGAAACAGAAAAGGCTTAGCTCTGTCGGTGGCCGCTTTCTATTCCTGTGTTGAGAAAGCGAGTAACAAGGGTTACTCTAAGAGTTCATTTTTCCATACCATCAGGAACAGTTAAGAAGTCTTTTGTGTCCTGGGCTTGCTAATAGACGCTGGACAGTATTTTAATCTGCACAGAAGCAGCCACTTGTTCCCTCAAACAAATCTTCCATAATCTGACACCTTCGTTTGACACACAAAAACGTGCCCTTACCTGTTGATTGGTGCCCTTACCTGTTGAGGTGCATGGATCCACACCTGACTGAAGAATGAAGCATCATGGCTGCTGCCAGGGAGGAAAACAGCAAGGGTCCATTGTGATGTCATCATCCATGTATGCTGAAGGGTTCCATTGTGACACGCTCAGTGTTCCTTGTACTGAAATTTTTATGGAGGCTGCCATATTTATTTTCTGAGGGCAGCCATTTTGATTTGCAGTTAAACACAGCTGTCATTTCAATGAATAAGAAATGTTGACAAGGGATTGGATTGCAACCACAGACGTCAGCAAGGACAAAGCCTAGTTTATGAGCACTTTTCATTATAGCTGCAATAAAATACTGGGTTGGAACCTGCTTTTGAATTCCTGGAGCAGGTAGGGCAGTTGCAGAGGTGCTAAGTTCATTTAGTGCTAGCACAGAACTTTGATTGGACAGGCATGTGCATTCTCATTCTGCCAACTCCAAAAATGCATAAAAGGTATGGTTTCTCATGAGAGGTGGTGAGTTGCAGAAGCTAAGCTGAACTGCACCTGCATTTCAGCGGCCAAAAAGCAAGAAACAGAAAAGGCTTAGCTCTGTCGGTGGCTGCTTTCTATTCCTGTGTTGAGAAAGCGAGTAACAAGGGTTACTCTAAGAGTTCATTTTTCCATACCATCAGGAACAGTTAAGAAGGCTTTTGTGTCCTGGGCTTGCTAATAGACGCTGGACAGTATTCCAATCTGCACAGAAGCGCCACTTGTTCCCTCAAACAAATCTTCCATTATCTGACACCTTTGTTTGACACACAAAAACGTGCCCTTACCTGTTGATTGGTGCCCTTACCGGTTGAGGTGCATGGATCCACACCTGACTGAAGAATGAAGCATCATGGCTGCTGCCAGGGAGGAAAACAGCAAGGGTCCATTGTGATGTCATCATCCATGTATGCTGAAGGGTTCCATTGTGACACGCTCAGTGTTCCGTGTACTGAAATTTTTATGGAGGCTGCTATATTTACTTTTTGGGGGCAGCCATTTTGATTTGCAGTTAAACTCAGCTGTCATTTCAATGAATAAGAAATGTTGACAAGGGATTGGATTGCAACAACATACGTCAGCAAGGACAAAGCCTAGTTTATGAGCACTTTTCATTATAGCTGCAATAAAATACTTGTTTGGAACCTGCTTTTGAATTCCTGGAGCAGGTAGGGCAGTTGCAGAGTTGCTAAGTTCATTTAGTGCTAGCACAGAACTTTGATTGGACAGGCATGTGCATTCTCATTCTGCCAACTCCAAAAATGCATAAAAGGTATGGTATCTCATGAGAGGTGGTGAGTTGCAGAAGCTAAGCTGAACTGCACCTGCATTTCAGCGGCCAAAAAGCAAGAAACAGAAAAGGTTTAGCTCTGTCGGTGGCTGCTTTTATTCCTGTGTTGAGAAAGTGAGTAACAAGGGTTACTCTAAGAGTTCATTTTTCCATACCATCAGGAACAGTTAAGAAGGCTTTTGTGTCCTGGGCTTGCTAATAGACGCTGGACAGTATTTTAATCTGCACAGAAGCGCCACTTGTTCCCTCAAACAAATCTTCCATAATCTGACACCTTCGTTTGACACACAAAAACGTACCCTTTCCTGTTGATTGGTGCCCTTGCCTGTTGAGGTGCATGGATCCACACCTGACTGAAGAATGAAGCATCATGGTTGCTGCCAGGGAGGAAAACAGCAAGGGTCCATTGTGATGTCATCATCCATGTATGCTGGAGGGTTCCATTGTGACACGCTCAGTGTTCCTTGTACTGAAATTTTTATGGAGGCTGCCATATTTATTTTCTGGGGGCAGCCATTTTGATTTGCAGTTAAACACAGCTGTCATTTCAATGAATAAGAAATGTTGGCAAGGGATTGGATTGCAACCACAGACGTCAGCAAGGACAAAGCCTAGTTTATGAGCACTTTTCATTATAGCTGCAATAAAATACTTGGTTGGAACCTGCTTTTGAATTCCTGGAGCAGGTAGGGCAGTTGCAGAGTTGCTAAGTTCATTTAGTGCTAGCACAGAACTTTGATTGGACAGGCATGTGCATTCTCATTCTGACAACTCCAAAAATGCATAAAAGGTATGGTATCTCATGAGAGGTGGTGAGTTGCAGAAGCTAAGCTGAACTGCACCTGCATTTCAGCAGTCAAAAAGCAAGAAACAGAAAAGGCTTAGCTCTGTCGGTGGCTGCTTTCTATTCCTGTGTTGAGAAAGCGAGTAACAAGGGTTACTCTAAGAGTTCATTTTTCCATACCATCAGGAACAGTTAAGAAGGCTTTTGTGTCCTGGGCTTGCTAATAGACGCTGGACAGTATTCCAATCTGCACAGAAGCAGCACTTGTTCCCTCAAACAAATCTTCCATAATCTGACACCTTCGTTTGACACACAAAAACGTGCCCTTACCTGTTGATTGGTGCCCTTACCTGTTGAGGTGCATGGATCCACACCTGACTGAAGAATGAAGCATCATGGCTGCTGCCAGGGAGGAAAACAGCAAGGGTCCATTGTGATGTCATCATCCATGTATGCTGAAGGGTTCCATTGTGACACACTCAGTGTTCCGTGTACTGAAATTTTTATGGAGGCTGCCATATTTATTTTCTGGGGGCAGCCATTTTGATTTGCAGTTAAACACAGCTGTCATTTCAATGAATAAGAAATGTTGGCAAGGGATTGGATTGCAATCACAGACGTCAGCAAGGACAAAGCCTAGTTTATGAGCACTTTTCATTATAGCTGCAATAAAATACTTTGTTGGAACCTGCATTTGGATTCCTGGAGCAGGTAGGGCAGTTGCAGAGGTGCTAAGTTCATTTAGTGCTAGCACAGAACTTTGATTGGACAGGCATGTGCATTCTCATTCTGCCAACTCCAAAAATGCATAAAAGGTATGGTATCTCATGAGAGGTGGTGAGTTGCAGAAGCTAAGCTGAACTGCACCTGCATTTCAGCGGCCAAAAAGCAAGAAACAGAAAAGGCTTAGCTCTGTCGGTGGCCACTTTCTATTCCTGTGTTGAGAAAGCGAGTAACGAGGGTTACTCTAAGGGTTCATTTTTCCATACCATCAGGAACAGTTAAGAAGGCTTTTGTGTCCTGGGGTTGCTAATAGACGCTGGACAGTATTCCAATCTGCACGGAAGCAACACTTGTTCCCTCAAACAAATCTTCCATAATCTGACACCTTCGTTTGACACACAAAAACGTGCCCTTACCTGTTGATTGGTGCCCTTACCTGTTCAGGTGCGTGGATCCACACCTGACTGAAGAATGAAGCATCATGGCTGCTGCCAGGGAGGAAAACATCAAAGGTCCATTGTGATGTCATCCTCCATGTATGCTGAAGGGTTCCATTGTTACACGCTCAGTGTTACTTGAACTGAAATTTTTATGGAGGCTGCCATATTTATTTTCTGGGGGCAGCCATTTTGATTTGCAGTTAAACACAGCTGTCATTTCAATGAATAAGAAATGTTGACAAGGGATTGGATTGCAACAACAGACGTCAGCAAGGACAAAGCCTAGTTTATGAGCACTTTTCATTATAGCTGCAATAAAATACTGGGTTGGAACCTGCTTTTGGATTCCTGGAGCAGGTAGGGCAGTTGCAGAGGTGATAAATTCATTTAGTGCTAGCACAGAACTTTGATTGGACAGGCATGTGCATTCTCATTCTCACAACTCCAAAAATGCATAAAAGGTATGGTATCTCATGAGAGGTGGTGAGTTGCAGAAGCTAAGCTGAACTGCACCTGCATTTCAGCGGCCAAAAAGCAAGAAACAGAAAAGGGTTAGCTCTGTCGGTGGCTGCTTTCTATTCCTGTGTTGAGAAAGCGAGTAACAAGGGTTACTCTAAGAGTTCATTTTTCCATACCATCAGGAACAGTTAAGAAGGCTTTTGTGTCCTGGGCTTGCTAATAGACGCTGGACAGTATTCCAATCTGCACAGAAGCAGCACTTGTTCCCTCAAACAAATCTTCCATAGTCTGACACCTTCGTTTGACACACAAAAATGTGCCCTTACCTGTTGATTGGTGCCCTTACCTGTTGAGGTGCATGGATCCACACCTGACTGAAGAATGAAGCATCATGGCTGCTGCCAGGGAGGAAAACAGCAAGGGTCCATTGTGATGTCATCATCCATGTATGCTGAAGGGTTCCATTGTGACACGCTCAGTGTTCCTTGTACTGAAATTTTATGGAGGCTGCCATATTTACTTTTCTGGGGGCAGCCATTTTGATTTGCAGTTAAACTCAGCTGTCATTTCAATAAATAAGAAATGTTGACAAGGGATTGGATTGCAACAACAGACGTCAGCAAGGACAAAGCCTAGTTTATGAGCACTTTTCATTATAGCTGCAATAAAATACTTGGTTGGAACCTGCTTTTGAATTCCTGGAGCAGGTAGGGCAGTTGCAGAGTTGCTAAGTTCATTTAGTGCTAGCACAGAACTTTGATTGGACAGGCATGTGCATTCTCATTCTGCCAACTCCAAAAATGCATCAAAGGTATGGTATCTCATGAGAGGTGGTGAGTTGCAGAAGCTAAGCTGAACTGCACCTGCATTTCAGCGGCCAAAAGCAAGAAACAGAAAAGGCTTAGCTCTGTCGGTGGCCACTTTCTATTCCTGTGTTGAGAAAGCGAGTAACGAGGGTTACTCTAAGAGTTCATTTTTCCATACCATCAGGAACAGTTAAGAAGGCTTTTGTGTCCTGGGCTTGCTAATAGACGCTGGACAGTATTTCAATCTGCACAGAAGCGCCACTTGTTCCCTCAAACAAATCTTCCATAATCTGACACCTTCGTTTGACACACAAAAACGTGCCCTTACCTGTTGATTGGTGCCCTTACCTGTTGAGGTGCATGGATCCACACCTGACTGAAGAATGAAGCATCATGGCTGCTGCCAGGGAAGAAAACAGCAAGGGTCCATTGTGATGTCATCATCCATGTATGCTGAAGGGTTCCATTGTGACACGCTCAGTGTTCCGTGTACTGAAATTTTTATGGAGGCTGCCATATTTATTTTCTGGGGGCAGCCATTTTGATTTGCAGTTAAACACAGCTGTCATTTCAATGAATAAGAAATGTTGACAAGGGATTGGATTGCAACAACAGACGTCAGCAAGGACAAAGCCTAGTTTATGAGCACTTTTCATTATAGCTGCAATAAAATACTTGGTTGGAACCTGCTTTTGAATTCCTGGAGCAGGTAGGGCAGTTGCAGAGGTGCTAAATTCATTTAGTGCTAGCACAGAACTTTGATTGGACAGGCATGTGCATTCTCATTCTGCCAACTCCAAAAATGCATAAAAGGTATGGTATCTCATGAGAGGTGGTGAGTTGCAGAAGCTAAGCTGAACTGCACCTGCATTTCAGCGGCCAAAAAGCAAGAAACAGAAAAGGCTTAGCTCTGTCGGTGGCTGCTTTCTATTCCTGTGTTGAGAAAGCGAGTAACAAGGGTTAACTCTAAGAGTTCATTTTTCCATACCATCAGGAACAGTTAAGAAGGCTTTTGTGTCCTGGGCTTGCTAATAGACGCTGGACAGTATTCCAATCTGCACAGAAGCAGCACTTGTTCCCTCAAACAAATCTTCCATAATCTGACACCTTCGTTTGACACACAAAAACGTGCCCTTACCTGTTGATTGGTGCCCTTACCTGTTGAGGTGCATGGATCCACACCTGACTGAAGAATGAAGCATCATGGCTGCTGCCAGGGAGGAAAACAGCAAGGGTCCATTGTGATGTCATCATCCATGTATGCTGAAGGGTTCCATTGTGACACACTCAGTGTTCCGTGTACTGAAATTTTTATGGAGGCTGCCATATTTATTTTCTGGGGGCAGCCATTTTGATTTGCAGTTAAACACAGCTGTCATTTCAATGAATAAGAAATGTTGGCAAGGGATTGGATTGCAATCACAGACGTCAGCAAGGACAAAGCCTAGTTTATGAGCACTTTTCATTATAGCTGCAATAAAATACTTGGTTGGAACCTGCTTTTGAATTCCTGGAGCAGGTAGGGCAGTTGCAGAGGTGCTAAGTTCATTTAGTGCTAGCACAGAACTTTGATTGGACAGGCATGTGCATTCTCATTCTGACAACTCCAAAAATGCATAAAAGGTATGGTATCTCATGAGAGGTGGTGAGTTGCAGAAGCTAAGCTGAACTGCACCTGCATTTCAGCGGCCAAAAAGCAAGAAACAGAAAAGGCTTAGCTCTGTCGGTGGCCACTTTCTATTCCTGTGTTGAGAAAGCGAGTAACAAGGGTTACTCTAAGAGTTCATTTTTCCATACCATCAGGAACAGTTAAGAAGGCTTTTGTGTCCTGGGCTTGCTAATAGACGCTGGACAGTATTTTAATCTGCACAGAAGCACCACTTGTTCCCTCAAACAAATCTTCCATAATCTGACACCTTCGTTTGACACACAAAAACGTGCCCTTACCTGTTGATTGGTGCCCTTACCTGTTGAGGTGCATGGATCCACACCTGACTGAAGAATGAAGCATCATGGCTGCTGCCACGGGAGGAAAACAGCAAGGGTCCATTGTGATGTCATCATCCATGTATGCTGAAGGGTTCCATTGTGACACGCTCAGTGTTCCGTGTTCTGAAATTTTTATGGAGGCTGCCATATTTATTTTCTGGGGGCAGCCATTTTTATTTGCAGTTAAACACAGCTGTCATTTCAATGAATAAGAAATGTTGACAAGGGATTGGATTGCAACCACAGATGTCAGCAAGGACAAAGCCTAGTTTATGAGCACTTTTCATTATAGCTGCAATAATATACTTGGTTGGAACCTGTTTTTGAATTCCTGGAGCAGGTAGGGCAGTTGCAGAGGTGCTAAATTCATTTAGTGCTAGCACAGAACTTTGATTGGACAGGCATGTGCATTCTCATTCTGCCAGCTCCAAAAATGCATAAAAGGTATGGTATCTCATGAGAGGTGGTGAGTGGCAGAAGATAAGCTGAACTGCACCTGCATTTCAGCGGCCAAAAAGCAAGAAACAGAAAAGGCTTAGCTCTGTCGGTGGCCGCTTTCTATTCCTGTGTTGAGAAAGCGAGTAACAAGGGTTACTCTAAGAGTTCATTTTTCCATACCATCAGGAACAGTTAAGAAAGCTTTTGTGTCCTGGGCTTGCTAATCGACGCTGGACAGTATTCCAGTCTGCACAGAAGCAGCACTTGTTCCCTCAAACAAATCTTCCATAATCTGACACCTTTGTTTGACACACAAAAACGTGCCCTTACCTGTTGATTGGTGCACTTACCTGTTGAGGTGCATGGATCCACACCTGACTGAATAATGAAGCATCATGGCTGCTGCCAGGGAGGAAAACAGCAAGGGTTTATTGTGATGTCATCAACCATGTATCCTGAAGGGTTCCATTGTGACACGCTCAGTGTTCCGTGTACTGAAATTTTTATGGAGGCTGCCATATTTACTTTTTGGGGGCAGCCATTTTGATTTGCAGTTAAACTCAGCTGTCATTTCAATGAATAAGAAATGTTGACAAGGGATTGGATTGCAACAACAGACGTCAGCAAGGACAAAGCCTAGTTTATGAGCACTTTTCATTATAGCTGCAATAAAATACTTGGTTGGAACCTGCTTTTGAATTCCTGGAGCAGGTAGGGCAGTTGCAGAGGTGCTAAGTTCATTTAGTGCTAGCACAGAACTTTGATTGGACAGGCATGTGCATTCTCATTCTGCCAACTCCAAAAATGCATAAAAGGTATGGTATCTCATGAGAGGTGGTGAGTTGCAGAAGCTAAGCTGAACTGCACCTGCATTTCAGCGGTCAAAAAGCAAGAAACAGAAAAGGCTTAGCTCTGTCGGTGGCTGCTTTCTATTCCTGTGTTGAGAAAGCGAGTAACAAGGGTTACTCTAAGAGTTCATTTTTCCATACCATCAGGAACAGTTAAGATGGCTTTTGTGTCCTGGGCTTGCTAATAGACGCTGGACAGTATTCCAGTCTGCACAGAAGCAGCACTTGTTCCCTCAAACAAATCTTCCATAATCTGACACCTTCGTTTGACACACAAAAACGTGCCCTTACCTGTTGATTGGTGCCCTTACCTGTTGAGGTGCATGGATCCACACCTGACTGAAGAATGAAGCATCATGGCTGCTGCCAGGAGGAAAACAGCAAGGGTCCATTGTGATGTCATCATCCATGTATGCTGAAGGGTTCCATTGTGACACGCTCAGTGTTCCGTGTACTGAAATTTTTATGGAGGCTGCCATATTTATTTTCTGGGGGCAGCCATTTTGATTTGCAGTTAAACACAGCTGTCATTTCAATGAATAAGAAATGTTGGCAAGGGATTGGATTGCAATCACAGACGTCAGCAAGGACAAAGCCTAGTTTATGAGCACTTTTCATTATAGCTGCAATAAAATACTTAGTTGGAACCTGCTTTTGAATTCCTGGAGCAGGTAGGGCAGTTGCAGAGGTGCTAAGTTCATTTAGTGCTAGCACAGAACTTTGATTGGACAGGCATGTGCATTCTCATTCTGCCAACTCCAAAAATGCATAAAAGGTATGGTATCTCATGAGAGGTGGTGAGTTGCAGAAGCTAAGCTGAACTGCACCTGCATTTCAGCGGCCAAAAAGCAAGAAACAGCAACGGCTTAGCTCTGTTGGTGGCCGCTTTCTATTCCTGTGTTGAGAAAGCGAGTAACAAGGGTTACTCTAAGAGTTCATTTTTCCATACCATCAGGAGGAGTTAAGAATGCTTTTGTGTACTGGGCTTGCTAATAGACTCTGGACAGTATTCCAATCTGCACAGAAGCGCCACTTGTTCCCTCAAACAAATCTTCCATAATCTGACACCTTCGTTTGACACACAAAAACGTGCCCTTACCTTTTGATTGCTGCCCTTACCTGTTGAGGTGCATGGATCCACACCTGACTGAAGAATGAAGCATCATGGCTGCTGCCAGGGAGGAAAACAGCAAGGGTCCATTGTGATGTCATCATCCATGTATGCTGAAGGGTTCCATTGTGACACGCTCAGTGTTCGGTGTACTGAAATTTTTATGGAGGCTGCCATATTTACTTTTTGGGGGCAGCCATTTTGATTTGCAGTTAAACTCAGCTGTCATTTCAATGAATAAGAAATGTTGACAAGGGATTGGATTGCAATCACAGACGTCAGCAAGGACAAAGCCTAGTTTATGAGCACTTTTCATTATAGCTGCAATAAAATACTTGGTTGGAACCTGCTTTTGGATTCCTGGAGCAGGTAGGGCAGTTGCAGAGTTGCTAAGTTCATTTAGTGCCAGCACAGAACTTTGATTGGACAGGCATGTGCATTCTCATTCTGCCAACTCCAAAAATGCATAAAAGGTATGGTATCTCATGAGAGGTGGTGAGTTGCAGAAGCTAAGCTGAACTGCACCTGCATTTCAGCTGCCAAAAAGCAAGAAACAGAAAAGGCTTAGCTCTGTCGGTGGCTGCTTTTATTCCTGTGTTGAGAAAGGGAGTAACAAGGGTTACTCTAAGAGTTCATTTTTCCATACCATCAGGAACAGTTAAGAAGGCTTTTGTGTCCTGGGCTTGCTAATAGACGCTGGACAGTATTCCAATCTGCACAGAAGCGCCACTTGTTCCCTCCAACAAATCTTCCATAATCTGACACCTTCGTTTGACACACAAAAATGTGCCCTTACCTGTTGATTGGTGCCCTTACCTGTTGAGGTGCATGGATCCACACCTGACTGAAGAATGAAGCATCATGGCTGCTGCCAGGGAGGAAAACAGCAAGGGTCCATTGTGATGTCATCATCCATGTATGCTGAAGGGTTCCATTGTGACACGCTCAGTGTTCCTTGTACTGAAATTTTTATGGAGGCTGCCATATTTATTTTCTGGGGGCAGTCATTTTGATTTGCAGTTAAACACAGCTGTCATTTCAGTGAATAAGAAATGTTGACAAGGGATTGGATTGCAACCACAGACGTCAGCAAGGACAAAGCCTAGTTTATGAGCACTTTTCAATATAGCTGCAATAAAATACTTGGTTGGAACCTGCTTTTGAATTCCTGGAGCAGGTAGGGCAGTTGCAGAGGTGCTAAGTTCATTTAGTGCAAGCACAGAACTTTGATTGGACAGGCATGTGCATTCTCATTCTGCCAACTCCAAAAATGCATCAAAGTTATGGTATCTCATGAGAGGTGGTGAGTGGCAGAAGCTAAGTTGAACTGCACCTGCATTTCAGCGGCCAAAAAGCAAGAAACAGAAAAGGCTTAGCTCTGTCGGTGGCCACTTTCTATTCCTGTGTTGAGGAAGCGACTAACGAGGGTTACTCTGAGAGTTCATTTTTCCATACCATCAGGAACAGTTAAGAAGGCTTTTGTGTCCTGGGCTTGCTAATAGACGCTGTACAGTATTTTAATCTGCACAGAAGCGCCACTTGTTCCCTCAAACAAATCTTCCATAATCTGACACCTTCGTTTGACACACAAAAACGTGCCCTTACCTGTTGATTGGTGCCCTTACCTGTTGAGGTGCATGGATCCACACCTGGCTGAAGAATGAAGCATCATGGCTGCTGCCAGGGAGGAAACCAGCAAGGGTCCATTGTGATGTCATCATCCATGTATGCTGAAGGGTTCCATTGTGACACGCTCAGTGTTCCGTGTACTGAAATTTTTATGGAGGCTGCCATATTTATTTTCTGGGGGCAGCCATTTTGATTTGCAGTTAAACACAGCTGTCATTTCATTAAATAAGAAATGTTGACAAGGGATTGGATTGCAACAACAGAAGTCAGCAAGGACAAAGCCTAGTTTATGATCACTTTTCATTATAGCTGCAATAAAATACTTGGTTGGAACCTGCTTTTGAATTCCTGGAGCAGGTAGGGCAGTTGCAGAGGTGCTAAATTCATTTAGTGCTAGCACAGAACTTTGATTGGACAGGCATGTGCATTCTCATTCTGACAACTCCAAAAATGCATAAAAGGTATGGTATCTCATGAGAGGTGGTGAGTTGCAGAAGCTAAGCTGAACTGCACCTGCATTTCAGCGGCCAAAAAGCAAGAAACAGAAAAGGCTTAGCTCTGTCGGTGGCTGCTTTCTATTCCTGTGTTGAGAAAGCGAGTAACAAGGGTTAATCTAAGAGTTCATTTTTCCATACCATCAGGAACAGTTAAGATGGCTTTTGTGTCCTGGGCTTGCTAATAGACGCTGGACACTATTCCAGTCTGCACAGAAGCAGCACTTGTTCCCTCAAACAAATCTTCCATAATCTGACACCTTCGTTTGACACACAAAAACGTGCCCTTACCTGTTGATTGGTGCCCTTACCTGTTGAGGTGCATGGATCCACACCTGACTGAAGAATGAAGCATCATGGCTGCTGCCAGGGAGGAAAACAGCAAGGGTCCATTGTGATGTCATCATCCATGTATGCTGAAGGGTTCCATTGTGACACACTCAGTGTTCCGTGTACTGAAATTTTTATGGAGGCTGCCATATTTATTTTCTGGGGGCAGCCATTTTGATTTGCAGTTAAACACAGCTGTCATTTCAATGAATAAGAAATGTTGGCAATGGATTGGATTGCAATCACAGACGTCAGCAAGGACAAAGCCTAGTTTATGAGCACTTTTCATTATAGCTGCAATAAAATACTTGGTTGGAACCTGCTTTTGAATTCCTGGAGCAGGTAGGGCAGTTGCAGAGGTGCTAAATTCATTTAGTGCTAGCACAGAACTTTGATTGGACAGGCATGTGCATTCTCATTCTGACAACTCCAAAAATGCATAAAAGGTATGGTATCTCATGAGAGGTGGTGAGTTGCAGAAGCTAAGCTGAACTGCACCTGCATTTCAGCGGCCAAAAGCAAGAAACAGAAAAGGCTTAGCTCTGTCGGTGGCTGCTTTCTATTCCTGTGTTGAGAAAGCGAGTAACAAGGGTTACTCTAAGAGTTCATTTTTCCATACCATCAGGAACAGTTAAGATGGCTTTTGTGTCCTGGGCTTGCTAATAGACGCTGGACACTATTCCAGTCTGCACAGAAGCAGCACTTGTTCCCTCAAACAAATCTTCCATAATCTGACACCTTCGTTTGACACACAAAAACGTGCCCTTACCTGTTGATTGGTGCCCTTACCTGTTGAGGTGCATGGATCCACACCTGACTGAAGAATGAAGCATCATGGCTGCTGCCAGGGAGGAAAACAGCAAGGGTCCATTGTGATGTCATCATCCATGTATGCTGAAGGGTTCCATTGTGACACGCTCAGTGTTCCGTGTACTGAAATTTTTATGGAGGCTGCCATATTTATTTTCTGGGGGCAGCCATTTTGATTTGCAGTTAAACACAGCTGTCATTTCAATAAATAAGAAATGTTGACAAGGGATTGGATTGCAACAACAGACGTCAGCAAGGACAAAGCCTAGTTTATGATCACTTTTCATTATAGCTGCAATAAAATACTTGGTTGGAACCTGCTTTTGAATTCCTGGAGCAGGTAGGGCAGTTGCAGAGGTGCTAAATTCATTTAGTGCTAGCACAGAACTTTGATTGGACAGGCATGTGCATTCTCATTCTGCCAACTCCAAAAATGCATAAAAGGTATGGTATCTCATGAGAGGTGGTGAGTTGCAGAAGCTAAGCTGAACTGCACCTGCATTTCAGCGGCCAAAAAGCAAGAAACAGAAAAGGCTTAGCTCTGTCGGTGGCTGCTTTCTATTCCTGTGTTGAGAAAGCGAGTAACAAGGGTTACTCTAAGAGTTCATTTTTCCATACCATCAGGAACAGTTAAGATGGCTTTTGTGTCCTGGGCTTGCTAATAGACGCTGGACACTATTCCAGTCTGCACAGAAGCAGCACTTGTTCCCTCAAACAAATCTTCCATAATCTGACACCTTCGTTTGACACACAAAAACGTGCCCTTACCTGTTGATTGGTGCCCTTACCTGTTGAGGTGCATGGATCCACACCTGACTGAAGAATGAAGCATCATGGCTGCTGCCAGGGAGGAAAACAGCAAGGGTCCATTGTGATGTCATCATCCATGTATGCTGAAGGGTTCCATTGTGACACACTCAGTGTTCCGTGTACTGAAATTTTTATGGAGGCTGCCATATTTATTTTCTGGGGGCAGCCATTTTGATTTGCAGTTAAACACAGCTGTCATTTCAATGAATAAGAAATGTTGGCAAGGGATTGGATTGCAACCACAGACGTCAGCAAGGACAAAGCCTAGTTTATGAGCACTTTTCATTATAGCTGCAATAAAATACTTGGTTGGAACCTGCTTTTGAATTCCTGGAGCAGGTAGGGCAGTTGCAGAGGTGCTAAGTTCATTTAGTGCTAGCACAGAACTTTGATTGGACAGGCATGTGCATTCTCATTCTGCCAACTCCAAAAATGCATAAAAGGTATGGTATCTCATGAGAGGTGGTGAGTTGCAGAAGCTAAGCTGAACTGCACCTGCATTTCAGCGGCCAAAAAGCAAGAAACAGAAAAGGCTTAGCTCTGTCGGTGGCCGCTTTCTATTCCTGTGTTGAGAAAGCGAGTAACAAGGGTTACTCTAAGAGTTCATTTTTCCATACCATCAGGAACAGTTAAGAAGGCTTTTGTGTCCTGGGCTTGCTAATAGACGCTGGACAGTATTCTAATCTGCACAGAAGCAGCCACTTGTTCCCTCAAACAAATCTTCCATAATCTGACACCTTTGTTTGACACACAAAAACGTGCCCTTACCTGTTGATTGGTGCCCTTACCTGTTGAGGTGCATGGATCCACACCTGACTGAAGAATGAAGCATCATGGCTGCTGCCAGGGAGGAAAACAGCAAGGGTCCATTGTGATGTCATCATCCATGTATGCTGAAGGGTTCCATTGTGACACGCTCAGTGTTCCGTGTACTGAAATTTTTATGGAGGCTGCCATATTTATTTTCTGGGGCAGCCATTTTGATTTGCAGTTAAACACAGCTGTCATTTCAATGAATAAGAAATGTTGACAAGGGATTGGATTGCAACCACAGACGTCAGCAAGGACAAAGCCTAGTTTATGAGCACTTTTCATTATAGCTGCAATAAAATACTTGGTTGGAACCTGCTTTTGAATTCCTGGAGCAGGTAGGGCAGTTGCAGAGTTGCTAAGTTCATTTAGTGCCAGCACAGAACTTTGATTGGACAGGCATGTGCATTCTCATTCTGCCAACTCCAAAAATGCATAAAAGGTATGGTATCTCATGAGAGGTGGTGAGTTGCAGAAGCTAAGCTGAACTGCACCTGCATTTCAGCGGCCAAAAAGCAAGAAACAGAAAAGGCTTAGCTCTGTCGGTGGCTGCTTTCTATTCCTGTGTTGAGAAAGCGAGTAACAAGGGTTACTCTAAGAGTTCATTTTTCCATACCATCAGGAACAGTTAAGAAGGCTTTTGTGTCCTGGGCTTGCTAATAGACGCTGGACAGTATTCCAATCTGCACAGAAGCGCCACTTGTTCCCTCAAACAAATCTTCCATAATCTGACACCTTCGTTTGACACACAAAAATGTGCCCTTACCTGTTGATTGGTGCCCTTACCTGTTGAGGTGCATGGATCCACACCTGACTGAAGAATGAAGCATCATGGCTGCTGCCAGGGAGGAAAACAGCAAGGGTCCATTGTGATGTCATCATCCATGTATGCTGAAGGGTTCCATTGTGACACGCTCAGTGTTCCTTGTACTGAAATTTTTATGGAGGCTGCCATATTTATTTTCTGGGGGCAGCCATTTTGATTTGCAGTTAAACACAGCTGTCATTTCAATGAATAAGAAATGTTGACAAGGGATTGGATTGCAACCACAGATGTCAGCAAGGACAAAGCCTAGTTTATGAGCACTTTTCATTATAGCTGCAATAAAATACTTGGTTGGAACCTGCTTTTGAATTCCTGGAGCAGGTAGGGCAGTTGCAGAGGTGCTAAATTCATTTAGTGCTAGCACAGAACTTTGATTGGACAGGCATGTGCATTCTCATTCTGCCAACTCCAAAAATGCATAAAAGGTATGGTATCTCATGAGAGGTGGTGAGTTGCAGAAGCTAAGCTGAACTGCACCTGCATTTCAGCGGCCAAAAAGCAAGAAACAGAAAAGGCTTAGCTCTGTTGGTGGCCGCTTTCTATTCCTGTGTTGAGAAAGCGAGTAACAAGGGTTACTCTAAGAGTTCATTTTTCCATACCATCAGGAACAGTTAAGAAGGCTTTTGTGTCCTGGGCTTGCTAATAGACGCTGGACAGTATTTTAATCTGCACAGAAGCGCCACTTGTTCCCTCAAACAAATCTTCCATAATCTGACACCTTCGTTTGACACACAAAAACGTACCCTTACCTGTTGATTGGTGCCCTTGCCTGTTGAGGTGCATGGATCCACACCTGACTGAAGAATGAAGCATCATGGTTGCTGCCAGGGAGGAAAACAGCAAGGGTCCATTGTGATGTCATCATCCATGTATGCTGAAGGGTTCCATTGTGACACGCTCAGTGTTCCTTGTACTGAAATTTTTATGGAGGCTGCCATATTTATTTTCTGGGGCAGCCATTTTGATTTGCAGTTAAACACAGCTGTCATTTCAATGAATAAGAAATGTTGGCAAGGGATTGGATTGCAACCACAGACGTCAGCAAGGACAAAGCCTAGTTTATGAGCACTTTTCATTATAGCTGCAATAAAATACTTGGTTGGAACCTGCTTTTGAATTCCTGGAGCAGGTAGGGCAGTTGCAGAGGTGCTAAGTTCATTTAGTGCTAGCACAGAACTTTGATTGGACAGGCATGTGCATTCTCATTCTGCCAACTCCAAAAATGCATAAAAGGTATGGTATCTCATGAGAGGTGGTGAGTTGCAGAAGCTAAGCTGAACTGCACCTGCATTTCAGCGGCCAAAAAGCAAGAAACAGAAAAGGCTTAGCTCTGTCGGTGGCTGCTTTCTATTCCTGTGTTGAGAAAGCGAGTAACAAGGGTTACTCTAAGAGTTCATTTTTCCATACCATCAGGAACAGTTAAGATGGCTTTTGTGTCCTGGGCTTGCTAATAGACGCTGGACAGTAATCCAGTCTGCACAGAAGCAGCACTTGTTCCCTCAAACAAATCTTCCATAATCTGACACCTTCGTTTGACACACAAAAACGTGCCCTTACCTGTTGATTGGTGCCCTTACCTATTGAGGTGCATGGATCCACACCTGACTGAAGAATGAAGCATCATGGCTGCTGCCAGGGAGGAAAACAGCAAGGGTCCATTGTGATGTCATCATCCATGTATGCTGAAGGGTTCCATTGTGACACACTCAGTGTTCCGTGTACTGAAATTTTTATGGAGGCTGCCATATTTATTTTCTGGGGGCAGCCATTTTGATTTTCAGTTAAACACAGCTGTCATTTCAATGAATAAGAAATGTTGGCAAGGGATTGGATTGCAATCACAGACGTCAGCAAGGACAAAGCCTAGTTTATGAGCACTTTTCATTATAGCTGCAATAAAATACTTGGTTGGAACCTGCTTTTGAATTCCTGGAGCAGGTAGGGCAGTTGCAGAGGTGCTAAGTTCATTTAGTGCTAGCACAGAACTTTGATTGGACAGGCATGTGCATTCTCATTCTGCCAACTCCAAAAATGCATAAAAGGTATGGTATCTCATGAGAGGTGGTGAGTTGCAGAAGCTAAGCTGAACTGCACCTGCATTTCAGCGGCCAAAAAGCAAGAAACAGAAAAGGCTTAGCTCTGTCGGTGGCCACTTTCTATTCCTGTGTTGAGAAAGCGAGTAACGAGGGTTACTCTGAGAGTTCATTTTTCCATACCATCAGGAACAGTTAAGAAGGCTTTTGTGTCCTGGGCTTGCTAATAGATGCTGGACAGTATTCCAATCTGCACAGAAGCGCCACTTGTTCCCTCAAACAAATCTTCCATAATCTGACACCTTCGTTTGACACACAAAAACGTGCCCTTACCTGTTGATTGGTGCCCTTACCTGTTGAGG
The DNA here is from genome assembly GCA_033119425.1 of Bufotes viridis. Classification (NCBI taxonomy): domain Eukaryota; kingdom Metazoa; phylum Chordata; class Amphibia; order Anura; family Bufonidae; genus Bufotes; species Bufotes viridis. Next base: position 235,325,628 of record CM065591.1, on the reverse strand, counting down.
TGCATGGATCCACACCTGACTGAAGAATGAAGCATCATAGCTGCTGCCAGGGAGGAAAACAGCAAGGGTCCATTGTGATGTCATCATCCATGTATGCTGAAGGGTTCCATTGTGACACACTCAATGTTCCGTATACTGAAAATTTTATGGAGGCTGCCATATTTATTTTCTGGGGGCAGCCATTTTGATTTGCAGTTAAACACAGCTGTCCTTTCAATGAATAAGAAATGTTGGCAAGGGATTGGATTGCAACCACAGACGTCAGCAAGGACAAAGCCTAGTTTATGAGCACTTTTCATTATAGCTGCAATAAAATACTTGGTTGGAACCTGCTTTTGAATTCCTGGAGCAGGTAGGGCAGTTGCAGAGGTGCTAAATTCATTTAGTGCTAGCACAGAACTTTGATTGGACAGGCAAGTGCATTCTCAATCTGCCAACTCCAAAAATGCATAAAAGGTATGGTATCTCATGAGAGGTGGTGAGTAGAGATGAGCGAACATCTGGATGTTCGGGTTCGAGAGGTTCGGCCGAACTTCCGGAAAATGTCCGGGTTCGTGATCCGAACTCAACCCGAACTTCATCCCGAACCCGAACCCCATAGAAGTCAATGAGGACCCGAACTTTTGGGCACTAAAAGGCTGTAAAAGACACCCAGAGGGATAATATACCGCAATAAACGCCTTGCGATTACAACTTTGAGCTAACGATCACCATGGGAACGCCTCCTCCAGTAGAATGTACTGTCGGATCTGAGAATTAAGTTGAAATCGCAATGCGATTCTTATATATTTGCTTAATCGCATTGCGATTTCAACTTAGCATTGCTAAATAATTCCATCCATATCGTTAACTTACTGAGTCAGTAAGTTAACGAATATGGATGGAATTATTTAGCAATGCTAAGTTGAAACGGCAATGCGATTAAGCAGATATATAATAATCGCATTGCGATTTCAACTTAATTCTCACATCCGACAGTACATTCTACTGGAGGAGGCGTCCCATGGTGATCGGTAGCTCAAAGTTGTAATCGCAATGCGATTAAGCAAATACATAAGAATCGCATTGCGATTCCAACTTTTTAGTACTCAACTTTTAAAATCGTACACCACTTTAAGTTCCAAAGTTGCAATCGCGTTCGAATAGAACTTAAAGCTGTCTCTTAATCAGTTTTAGTATTGGTGTGCTGTAATAGAAGTTACATTCGCACGCGAATATAAGTTAGAGCAATACAGTCAACTTTACACTGTTAGTTTTATTATCGCGATAATACAACTATTCAAGAATCGTGTACGTGCGTCTGTACGTGTGTGCGTTACCTCGGACACTATTCTATTTTGCCAGCCACAGCTGAAACCACTGATTTATGGTATTGCTATATTGGCAATTGAATTTAACCCCAGAAAATAATCTATCCTTTGCCAGACAGCAGACAGTATTATACTTGTCTAGCCAAAGCTGGAACACCAGATTTAGGGGATTGGTATTTGGGCAATTGTATTTAACCCTTAATAAAATATAGAAATTTCTTTCCTGAGTTTCTAGGGATGACAATTAGCACAGCCAAGCCCCTGATGTAGGATATAGCAAAAAAAAAATATATTTTTGATGGATTGATGGACTTGGTGGCAGCTTCTTCTGGCGCACCACAAGTCACAAAATGGCTGCCGATCAACCCAGAAAATAAGTGACAGAAAACGCTCTGTGCAGCCTAAAACCAGCGAGCAAGTAACTAGCAGAAGTTCAATGATTCTCAGCTGTAAATCGATCCGTTCATTAGGTGCTGTTGCTGACTTTAACCTGCCTAATCTTGCCCTGACAGAAGCTGAGTCCTCTCCCTACACTAATCAGAGCAGTGTGACGTGCGGCGCTACGTGACTGCAGCTTAAATAGAGGCTGGGTCACATGCTGCACTTGGCCAATCACAGCCATGCCATTATTAGGCATGGCTGTGATGGGCTCTTAGGGCAAGAAGTAAAATGCTAGCTGATTGGCTGCTGTGCAGCCCTTCAGAAAGCGGGAAGTAATCGACGAACACCGAACCCGAACCCGAACTTTTGAAAATGTTCGGGTTCGGGTCCGTGTCCCGAACACCCCAAAATTCGGTACGAACCCGAACGATGCTCGAACTGTTCGCTCAACACTAGTGGTGAGTTGCAGAAGCTAAGCTGAACTGCACCTGCATTTCAGCGGCCAAAAAGCAAGAAACAGAAAAGGCTTAGCTCTGTCGGTGGCCACTTTCTATTCCTGTGTTGAGAAAGCGAGTAACGAGGGTTACTCTAAGAGTTCATTTTTCCATACCATCAGGAACAGTTAAGAAGGCTTTTGTGTCCTGGGCTTGCTAATAGACGCTGGACAGTATTTTAATCTGCACAGAAGCGCCACTTGTTCACTCAAACAAATCTTCCATAATCTGACACCTTCGTTTGACACACAAAAACGTGCCCTTACCTGTTGATTGGTGCCCTTAACTGTTGAGGTGCATGGATCCACACCTGACTGAAGAATGAAGCATCATGGCTGCTGCCAGGGAGGAAAACAGCAAGGGTCCATTGTGATGTCATCATCCATGTATGCTGAAGGGTTCCATTGTGACACGCTCAGTGTTCCGTGTACTGAAATTTTTATGGAGGCTGCCATATTTATTTTCTGGGGGCAGCCATTTTGATTTGCAGTTAAACACAGCTGTCATTTCAATGAATAAGAAATGTTGACAAGGGATTGGATTGCAACCACAGACGTCAGCAAGGACAAAGCCTAGTTTATGAGCACTTTTCATTATAGCTGCAATAAAATACTTGGTTGGAACCTGCTTTTGGATTCCTGGAGCAGGTAGGGCAGTTGCAGAGGTGCTAAGTTCATTTAGTGCTAGCACAGAACTTTGATTGGACAGGCATGTGCATTCTCATTCTGCCAACTCCAAAAATGCATAAAAGGTATGGTATCTCATGAGAGGTGGTGAGTTGCAGAAGCTAAGCTGAACTGCACCTGCATTTCAGCGGCCAAAAAGCAAGAAACAGAAAAGGCTTAGCTCTGTCGGTGGCTGCTTTCTATTCCTGTGTTGAGAAAGCGAGTAACAAGGGTTACTCTAAGAGTTCATTTTTCCATACCATCAGGAACAGTTAAGAAGGCTTTTGTGTCCTGGGCTTGCTAATAGACGCTGGACAGTATTCCAATCTGCACAGAAGCGCCACTTGTTCCCTCAAACAAATCTTCCATAATCTGACTCCTTCGTTTGACACACAAAAATGTGCCCTTACCTGTTGATTGGTGCCCTTACCTGTTGAGGTGCATGGATCCACACCTGACTGAAGAATGAAGCATCATGGCTGCTGCCAGGGAGGAAAACAGCAAGGGTCCATTGTGATGTCATCATCCATGTATGCTGAAGGGTTCCATTGTGACACGCTCAGTGTTCCGTGTACTGAAATTTTTATGGAGGCTGCCATATTTATTTTCTGGGGCAGCCATTTTGATTTGCAGTTAAACACAGCTGTCATTTCAATGAATAAGAAATGTTGACAAGGGATTGGATTGCAACCACAGATGTCAGCAAGGACAAAGCCTAGTTTATGAGCACTTTTCATTATAGCTGCAATAAAATACTTGGTTGGAACCTGCTTTTGAATTCCTGGAGCAGGTAGGGCAGTTGCAAAGTTGCTAAGTTCATTTAGTGCTAGCACAGAACTTTGATTGGACAGGCATGTGCATTCTCATTCTGCCAACTCCAAAAATGCATAAAAGGTATGGTATCTCATGAGAGGTGGTGAGTTGCAGAAGCTAAGCTGAACTGCACCTGCATTTCAGCGGCCAAAAGCAAGAAACAGAAAAGGCTTAGCTCTGTCGGTTGCTGCTTTCTATTCCTGTGTTGAGAAAGCGAGTAACAAGGGTTACTCTAAGAGTTCATTTTTCCATACCATCAGGAACAGTTAAGATGGCTTTTGTGTCCTGGGCTTGCTAATAGACGCTGGACAGTATTCCAATCTGCACAGAAGCGCCACTTGTTCCCTCAAACAAATCTTCCATAATCTGACACCTTCGTTTGACACACAAAAATGTGCCCTTACCTGTTGATTGGTGCCCTTACCTGTTGAGGTGCATGGATCCACACCTGACTGAAGAATGAAGCATCATGGCTGCTGCCAGGGAGGAAAACAGCAAGGGTCCATTGTGATGTCATCATCCATGTATGCTGAAGGGTTCCATTGTGACACGCTCAGTGTTCCATGTACTGAAATTTTTATGGAGGCTGCCATATTTATTTTCTGGGGGCAGCCATTTTGATTTGCAGTTAAACACAGCTGTCATTCCAATGAATAAGAAATGTTGACAAGGGATTGGATTGCAACCACAGATGTCAGCAAGGACAAAGCCTAGTTTATGAGCACTTTTCATTATAGCTGCAATAAAATACTTGGTTGGAACCTGCTTTTGAATTCCTGGAGCAGGTAGGGCAGTTGCAGAGGTGCTAAATTCATTTAGTGCTAGCACAGAACTTTGATTGGACAGGCATGTGCATTCTCATTCTGCCAACTCCAAAAATGCATAAAAGGTATGGTATCTCATGAGAGGTGGTGAGTTGCAGAAGCTAAGCTGAACTGCTCCTGCATTTCAGCGGCCAAAAGCAGGAAACAGAAAAGGCTTAGCTCTGTCGGTGGCTGCTTTCTATTCCTGTGTTCAGAAAGCGAGTAACAAGGGTTACTCTAAGAGTTCATTTTTCCATACCATCAGGAACAGTTAAGAAGGCTTTTGTGTCCTGGGCTTGCTAATAGACGCTGGACAGTATTCCAATCTGCTCAGAAGCGCCACTTGTTCCCTCAAGCAAATCTTCCATAATCTGACACCTTCGTTTGACACACAAAAATGTGCCCTTACCTGTTGATTAGTGCCCTTACCTGTTGAGGTGCATGGATCCACACCTGACTGAAGAATGAAGCATCATGGCTGCTGCCAGGGAGGAAAACAGCAAGGGTCCATTGTGATGTCATCATCCATGTATGCTGAAGGGTTCCATTGTGACACGCTCAGTGTTCCGTGTACTGAAATTTTTATGGAGGCTGCCATATTTATTTTCTGGGGGCAGCCATTTTGATTTGCAGTTAAACACAGCTGTCATTTCAATGAATAAGAAATGTTGGCAAGGGATTGGATTGCAACCACAGACGTCAGCAAGGACAAAGCCTAGTTTATGAGCACTTTTCATTATAGCTGCAATAAAATACTTGGTTGGAACCTGCTTTTGAATTCCTGGAGCAGGTAGGGCAGTTGCAGAGGTGCTAAATTCATTTAGTGCTAGCACAGAACTTTGATTGGACAGGCATGTGCATTCTCATTCTGCCAACTCCAAAAATGCATAAAAGGTATGGTATCTCATGAGAGGTGGTGAGTTGCAGAAGCTAAGCTGAACTGCACCTGCATTTCAGCGGCCAAAAAGCAAGAAACAGAAAAGGCTTAGCTCTGTCGGTGGCCGCTTTCTATTCCTGTGTTGAGAAAGCGAGTAACAAGGGTTACTCTAAGAGTTCATTTTTCCATACCATCAGGAACAGTTAAGATGGCTTTTGTGTCCTGGGCTTGCTAATAGACGCTGGACAGTATTCCAGTCTGCACAGAAGCAGCCACTTGTTCCCTCAAACAAATCTTCCATAATCTGACACCTTCGTTTGACACACAAAAACGTGCCCTTACCTGTTGATTGGTGCCCTTACCTGTTGAGGTGCATGGATCCACACCTGACTGAAGAATGAAGCATCATGGCTGCTGCCAGGGAGGAAAACAGCAAGGGTCCATTGTGATGTCATCATCCATGTATGCTGAAGGGTTCCATTGTGACACACTCAGTGTTCCGTGTACTGAAATTTTTATGGAGGCTGCCATATTTATTTTCTGAGGGCAGCCATTTTGATTTGCAGTTAAACACAGCTGTCATTTCAATGAATAAGAAATGTTGGCAAGGGATTGGATTGCAACCACAGACGTCAGCAAGGACAAAGCCTAGTTTATGAGCACTTTTCATTATAGCTGCAATAAAATACTTGGTTGGAACCTGCTTTTGAATTCCTGGAGCAGGTAGGGCAGTTGCAGAGGTGCTAAGTTCATTTAGTGCTAGCACAGAACTTTGATTGGACAGGCATGTGCATTCTCATTCTGCCAACTCCAAAAATGCATAAAAGGTATGGTATCTCATGAGAGGTGGTGAGTTGCAGAAGCTAAGCTGAACTGCACCTGCATTTCAGCGGCCAAAAAGCAAGAAACAGAAAAGGCTTAGCTCTGTCGGTGGCTGCTTTCTATTCCTGTGTTGAGAAAGCGAGTAACAAGGGTTACTCTAAGAGTTCATTTTTCCATACCATCAGGAACAGTTAAGATGGCTTTTGTGTCCTGGGCTTGCTAATAGACGCTGGACAGTAATCCAGTCTGCACAGAAGCAGCACTTGTTCCCTCAAACAAATCTTCCATAATCTGACACCTTCGTTTGACACACAAAAACGTGCCCTTACCTGTTGATTGGTGCCCTTACCTATTGAGGTGCATGGATCCACACCTGACTGAAGAATGAAGCATCATGGCTGCTGCCAGGAGGAAAACAGCAAGGGTCCATTGTGATGTCATCATCCATGTATGCTGAAGGGTTCCATTGTGACACACTCAGTGTTCCGTGTACTGAAATTTTTATGGAGGCTGCCATATTTATTTTCTGGGGGCAGCCATTTTGATTTTCAGTTAAACACAGCTGTCATTTCAATGAATAAGAAATGTTGGCAAGGGATTGGATTGCAATCACAGACGTCAGCAAGGACAAAGCCTAGTTTATGAGCACTTTTCATTATAGCTGCAATAAAATACTTGGTTGGAACCTGCTTTTGAATTCCTGGAGCAGGTAGGGCAGTTGCAGAGGTGCTAAGTTCATTTAGTGCTAGCACAGAACTTTGATTGGACAGGCATGTGCATTCTCATTCTGCCAACTCCAAAAATGCATAAAAGGTATGGTATCTCATGAGAGGTGGTGAGTTGCAGAAGCTAAGCTGAACTGCACCTGCATTTCAGCGGCCAAAAAGCAAGAAACAGAAAAGGCTTAGCTCTGTCGGTGGCTGCTTTCTATTCCTGTGTTGAGAAAGCGAGTAACAAGGGTTACTCTAAGAGTTCATTTTTCCATACCATCAGGAACAGTTAAGAAGGCTTTTGTGTCCTGGGCTTGCTAATAGACGCTGGACAGTATTCCAATCTGCACAGAAGCGCCACTTGTTCCCTCAAACAAATCTTCCATAATCTGACACCTTCGTTTGACACACAAAAATGTGCCCTTACCTGTTGATTGGTGCCCTTACCTGTTGAGGTGCATGGATCCACACCTGACTGAAGAATGAAGCATCATGGCTGCTGCCAGGGAGGAAAACAGCAAGGGTCCATTGTGATGTCATCATCCATGTATGCTGAAGGGTTCCATTGTGACACGCTCAGTGTTCCGTGTACTGAAATTTTTATGGAGGCTGCCATATTTATTTTCTGGGGCAGCCATTTTGATTTGCAGTTAAACACAGCTGTCATTTCAATGAATAAGAAATGTTGACAAGGGATTGGATTGCAACCACAGACGTCAGCAAGGACAAAGCCTAGTTTATGAGCACTTTTCATTATAGCTGCAATAAAATACTTGGTTGGAACCTGCTTTTGAATTCCTGGAGCAGGTAGGGCAGTTGCAAAGTTGCTAAGTTCATTTAGTGCTAGCACAGAACTTTGATTGGACAGGCATGTGCATTCTCATTCTGCCAACTCCAAAAATGCATAAAAGGTATGGTATCTCATGAGAGGTGGTGAGTTGCAGAAGCTAAGCTGAACTGCACCTGCATTTCAGCGGCCAAAATGCAAGAAACAGAAAAGGCTTAGCTCTGTCGGTTGCTGCTTTCTATTCCTGTGTTGAGAAAGCGAGTAACAAGGGTTACTCTAAGAGTTCATTTTTCCATACCATCAGGAACAGTTAAGATGGCTTTTGTGTCCTGGGCTTGCTAATAGACGCTGGACAGTATTCCAATCTGCACAGAAGCGCCACTTGTTCCCTCAAACAAATCTTCCATAATCTGACACCTTCGTTTGACACACAAAAATGTGCCCTTACCTGTTGATTGGTGCCCTTACCTGTTGAGGTGCATGGATCCACACCTGACTGAAGAATGAAGCATCATGGCTGCTGCCAGGGAGGAAAACAGCAAGGGTCCATTGTGATGTCATCATCCATGTATGCTGAAGGGTTCCATTGTGACACGCTCAGTGTTCCATGTACTGAAATTTTTATGGAGGCTGCCATATTTATTTTCTGGGGCAGCCATTTTGATTTGCAGTTAAACACAGCTGTCATTTCAATGAATAAGAAATGTTGACAAGGGATTGGATTGCAACCACAGATGTCAGCAAGGACAAAGCCTAGTTTATGAGCACTTTTCATTATAGCTGCAATAAAATACTTGGTTGGAACCTGCTTTTGAATTCCTGGAGCAGGTAGGGCAGTTGCAGAGGTGCTAAATTCATTTAGTGCTAGCACAGAACTTTGATTGGACAGGCATGTGCATTCTCATTCTGCCAACTCCAAAAATGCATAAAAGGTATGGTATCTCATGAGAGGTGGTGAGTTGCAGAAGCTAAGCTGAACTGCACCTGCATTTCAGCGGCCAAAAAGCAAGAAACAGAAAAGGCTTAGCTCTGTTGGTGGCCGCTTTCTATTCCTGTGTTGAGAAAGCGAGTAACAAGGGTTACTCTAAGAGTTCATTTTTCCATACCATCAGGAACAGTTAAGAAGGCTTTTGTGTCCTGGGCTTGCTAATAGACGCTGGACAGTATTTCAATCTGCTCAGAAGCGCCACTTGTTCCCTCAAACAAATCTTCCATAATCTGACACCTTCGTTTGACACACAAAAACGTACCCTTACCTATTGATTGTTGCCCTTGCCTGTTGAGGTGCATGGATCCACACCTGACTGATGAACGAAGCATCATGATTGCTGCCAGGGAGGAAAACAGCAAGGGTCCATTGTGATGTCATCATCCATGTATGCTGAAGGGTTCCATTGTGACACGCTCAGTTTTCCTTGTACTGAAATTTTTATGGAGGCTGCCATATTTATTTTCTGGGTGCAGCCATTTTGATTTGCAGTTAAACACAGCTGTCATTTCAATGAATAAGAAATGTTGGCAAGGGATTGGATTGCAACCACAGACGTCAGCAAGGACAAAGCCTAGTTTATGAGCACTTTTCATTATAGCTGCAATAAAATTCTTGGTTGGAACCTGCTTTTGAATTCCTGGAGCAGGTAGGGCAGTTGCAGAGTTGCTAAGTTCATTTAGTGCTAGCACAGAACTTTGATTGGACAGGCATGTGCATTCTCATTCTGCCAACTCCAAAAATGCATAAAAGGTATGGTATCTCATGAGAGGTGGTGAGTTGCAGAAGCTAAGCTGAACTGCACCTGCATTTCAGCGGCCAAAAAGCAAGAAACAGAAAAGGCTTAGCTCTGTCGGTGGCTGCTTTCTATTCCTGTGTTGAGAAAGCGAGTAACAAGGGTTACTCTAAGAGTTCATTTTTCCATACCATCAGGAACAGTTAAGAAGGCTTTTGTGTCCTGGGCTTGCTAATAGACGCTGGACAGTATTCCAATCTGCACAGAAGCAGCCACTTGTTCCCTCAAACAAATCTTCCATAATCTGACACCTTCGTTTGACACACAAAAACGTGCCCTTACCTGTTGATTGGTGCCCTTACCTGTTGAGGTGCATGGATCCACACCTGACTGAAGAATGAAGCATCATGGCTGCTGCCAGGGAGGAAAACAGCAAGGGTCCATTGTGATGTCATCATCCATGTTTGCTGAAGGGTTCCATTGTGACACGCTCAGTGTTCCGTGTACTGAAATTTTTATGGAGGCTGCCATATTTATTTTCTGGGGGCAGCCATTTTGATTTGCAGTTAAACACAGCTGTCATTTCAATGAATAAGAAATGTTGACAAGGGATTGGATTGCAATCAACAGACGTCAGCAAGGACAAAGCCTAGTTTATGAGCACTTTTCATTATAGCTGCAATAAAATACTTGGTTGGAACCTGCTTTTGAATTCCTGGAGCAGGTAGGGCAGTTGCAGAGGTGCTAAGTTCATTTAGTGCTAGCACAGAACTTTGATTGGACAGGCATGTGCATTCTCATTCTGCCAACTCCAAAAATGCATAAAAGGTATGGTATCTCATGAGAGGTGGTGAGTTGCAGAAGCTAAGCTGAACTGCACCTGCATTTCAGCGGCCAAAAAGCAAGAAACAGAAAAGGCTTAGCTCTGTCGGTGGCCGCTTTCTATTCCTGTGTTGAGAAAGCGAGTAACAAGGGTTACTCTGAGAGTTCATTTTTCCATACCATCAGGAACAGTTAAGATGGCTTTTGTGTCCTGGGCTTGCTAATAGATGCTGGACAGTATTCCAATCTGCACAGAAGCAGCCACTTGTTCCCTCAAACAAATCTTCCATAATCTGACACCTTCGTTTGACACACAAAAACGTGCCCTTACCTGTTGATTGGTGCCCTTACCTGTTGAGGTGCATGGATCCACACCTGACTGAAGAATGAAGCATCATAGCTGCTGCCAGGGAGGAAAACAGCAAGGGTCCATTGTGATGTCATCATCCATGTATGCTGAAGGGTTCCATTGTGACACACTCAATGTTCCGTATACTGAAAATTTTATGGAGGCTGCCATATTTATTTTCTGGGGGCAGCCATTTTGATTTGCAGTTAAACACAGCTGTCCTTTCAATGAATAATAAATGTTGGCAAGGGATTGGATTGCAACCACAGACGTCAGCAAGGACAAAGCCTAGTTTATGAGCACTTTTCATTATAGCTGCGATAAAATACTTGGTTGGAACCTGCTTTTGAATTCCTGGAGCAGGTAGGGCAGTTGCAGAGGTGCTAAATTCATTTAGTGCTAGCACAGAACTTTGATTGGACAGGCAAGTGCATTCTCAATCTGCCAACTCCAAAAATGCATAAAAGGTATGGTATCTCATGAGAGGTGGTGAGTAGAGATGAGCGAACATCTGGATGTTCGGGTTCGAGAGGTTAGGCCGAACTTCCGGAAAATGTCCGGGTTCGTGATCCGAACTCAACCCGAACTTCATCCCGAACCCGAACCCCATAGAAGTCAATGAGGACCCGAACTTTTGGGCACTAAAAAGGCTGTAAAAGACACCCAGAGGGATAATATACCGCAATAAACGCCTTGCGATTACAACTTTGAGCTAACGATCACCATGGGAACGCCTCCTCCAGTAGAATGTACTGTCGGATCTGAGAATTAAGTTGAAATCGCAATGCGATTCTTATATATTTGCTTAATCGCATTGCGATTTCAACTTAGCATTGCTAAATAATTCCATCCATATCGTTAACTTACTGAGTCAGTAAGTTAACGAATATGGATGGAATTATTTAGCAATGCTAAGTTGAAACGGCAATGCGATTAAGCAGATATATAATAATCGCATTGCGATTTCAACTTAATTCTCACATCCGACTAGTACATTCTACTGGAGGAGGCGTCTCATGGTGATCGGTAGCTCAAAGTTGTAATCGCAATGCGATTAAGCAAATACATAAGAATCGCATTGCGATTCCAACTTTTAGTACTCAACTTTTAAAATCGTACACCACTTTAAGTTCCAAAGTTGCAATCGCGTTCGAATAGAACTTAAAGCTGTCTCTTAATCAGTTTTAGTATTGGTGTGCTGTAATAGAAGTTACATTCGTACGCGAATATAAGTTAGAGCAATACAGTCAACTTTACACTGTTAGTTTTATTATCGCGATAATACAACTATTCAAGAATCGATACGTGCGTCTGTACGTGTGTGCGTTACCTCGGACACTATTCTATTTTGCCAGCCACAGCTGAAACCACTGATTTATGGTATTGCTATATTGGCAATTGAATTTAACCCCAGAAAATAATCTATCCTTTGCCAGACAGCAGACAGTATTATACTTGTCTAGCCAAAGCTGGAACACCAGATTTAGGGGATTGGTATTTGGGCAATTGTATTTAACCCCTTAATAAAATATAGAAATTTCTTTCCTGAGTTTCTAGGGATGACAATTAGCACAGCCAAGCCCCTGATGTAGGATATAGCAAAAAAAAAATATATTTTTGATGGATTGATGGACTTGGTGGCAGCTTCTTCTGGCGCACCACAAGTCACAAAATGGCTGCCGATCAACCCAGAAAATAAGTGACAGAAAAACGCTCTGTGCAGCCTAAAAACCAGCGAGCAAGTAACTAGCAGAAGTTCAATGATTCTCAGCTGTAAATCGATCCGTTCATTAGGTGCTGTTGCTGACTTTAACCTGCCTAATCTTGCCCTGACAGAAGCTGAGTCCTCTCCCTACACTAATCAGAGCAGTGTGACGTGCGGCGCTACGTGACTGCAGCTTAAATAGAGGCTGGGTCACATGCTGCACTTGGCCAATCACAGCCATGCCATTATTAGGCATGGCTGTGATGGGCTCTTAGGGCAAGAAGTAAAATGCTAGCTGATTGGCTGCTGTGCAGCCCTTCAGAAAGCGGGAAGTAATCGACGAACACCGAACCCGAACCCGAACTTTTTTGAAAATGTTCGGGTTCGGGTCCGTGTCCCGAACACCCCAAAATTCGGTACGAACCCGAACGATGCTCGAACTGTTCGCTCAACACTAGTGGTGAGTTGCAGAAGCTAAGCAGAAATGCACCTGCATTTCAGCGGCCAAAAAGCAAGAAACAGAAAAGGCTTAGCTCTGTCGGTGGCCACTTTCTATTCCTGTGTTGAGAAAGCGAGTAACGAGGGTTACTCTAAGAGTTCATTTTTCCATACCATCAGGAACAGTTAAGAAGGCTTTTGTGTCCTGGGCTTGCTAATAGACGCTGGACAGTATTTTAATCTGCACAGAAGCGCCACTTGTTCACTCAAACAAATCTTCCATAATCTGACACCTTCGTTTGACACACAAAAAAGTGCCCTTACCTGTTGATTGGTGCCCTTAACTGTTGAGGTGCATGGATCCACACCTGACTGAAGAATGAAGCATCATGGCTGCTGCCAGGGAGGAAAACAGCAAGGGTCCATTGTGATGTCATCATCCATGTATGCTGAAGGGTTCCATTGTGACACGCTCAGTGTTCCGTGTACTGAAATTTTTATGGAGGCTGCCATATTTATTTTCTGGGGGCAGCCATTTTGATTTGCAGTTAAACACAGCTGTCATTTCAATGAATAAGAAATGTTGACAAGGGATTGGATTGCAACCACAGACGTCAGCAAGGACAAAGCCTAGTTTATGAGCACTTTTCATTATAGCTGCAATAAAATACTTGGTTGGAACCTGCTTTTGGATTCCTGGAGCAGGTAGGGCAGTTGCAGAGGTGCTAAGTTCATTTAGTGCTAGCACAGAACTTTGATTGGACAGGCATGTGCATTCTCATTCTGCCAACTCCAAAAATGCATAAAAGGTATGGTATCTCATGAGAGGTGGTGAGTTGCAGAAGCTAAGCTGAACTGCACCTGCATTTCAGCGGCCAAAAAGCAAGAAACAGAAAAGGCTTAGCTCTGTCGGTGGCTGCTTTCTATTCCTGTGTTGAGAAAGCGAGTAACAAGGGTTACTCTAAGAGTTCATTTTTCCATACCATCAGGAACAGTTAAGAAGGCTTTTGTGTCCTGGGCTTGCTAATAGACGCTGGACAGTATTCCAATCTGCACAGAAGCGCCACTTGTTCCCTCAAACAAATCTTCCATAATCTGACTCCTTCGTTTGACACACAAAAATGTGCCCTTACCTGTTGATTGGTGCCCTTACCTGTTGAGGTGCATGGATCCACACCTGACTGAAGAATGAAGCATCATGGCTGCTGCCAGGGAGGAAAACAGCAAGGGTCCATTGTGATGTCATCATCCATGTATGCTGAAGGGTTCCATTGTGACACGCTCAGTGTTCCGTGTACTGAAATTTTTATGGAGGCTGCCATATTTATTTTCTGGGGGCAGCCATTTTGATTTGCAGTTAAACACAGCTGTCATTTCAATGAATAAGAAATGTTGACAAGGGATTGGATTGCAACCACAGATGTCAGCAAGGACAAAGCCTAGTTTATGAGCACTTTTCATTATAGCTGCAATAAAATACTTGGTTGGAACCTGCTTTTGAATTCCTGGAGCAGGTAGGGCAGTTGCAAAGGTGCTAAGTTCATTTAGTGCTAGCACAGAACTTTGATTGGACAGGCATGTGCATTCTCATTCTGCCAACTCCAAAAATGCATAAAAGGTATGGTATCTCATGAGAGGTGGTGAGTTGCAGAAGCTAAGCTGAACTGCACCTGCATTTCAGCGGCCAAAAAGCAAGAAACAGAAAAGGCTTAGCTCTGTCGGTTGCTGCTTTCTATTCCTGTGTTGAGAAAGCGAGTAACAAGGGTTACTCTAAGAGTTCATTTTTCCATACCATCAGGAACAGTTAAGATGGCTTTTGTGTCCTGGGCTTGCTAATAGACGCTGGACAGTATTCCAATCTGCACAGAAGCGCCACTTGTTCCCTCAAACAAATCTTCCATAATCTGACACCTTCGTTTGACACACAAAAATGTGCCCTTACCTGTTGATTGGTGCCCTTACCTGTTGAGGTGCATGGATCCACACCTGACTGAAGAATGAAGCATCATGGCTGCTGCCAGGGAGGAAAACAGCAAGGGTCCATTGTGATGTCATCATCCATGTATGCTGAAGGGTTCCATTGTGACACGCTCAGTGTTCCATGTACTGAAATTTTTATGGAGGCTGCCATATTTATTTTCTGGGGCAGCCATTTTGATTTGCAGTTAAACACAGCTGTCATTCCAATGAATAAGAAATGTTGACAAGGGATTGGATTGCAACCACAGATGTCAGCAAGGACAAAGCCTAGTTTATGAGCACTTTTCATTATAGCTGCAATAAAATACTTGGTTGGAACCTGCTTTTGAATTCCTGGAGCAGGTAGGGCAGTTGCAGAGGTGCTAAATTCATTTAGTGCTAGCACAGAACTTTGATTGGACAGGCATGTGCATTCTCATTCTGCCAACTCCAAAAATGCATAAAAGGTATGGTATCTCATGAGAGGTGGTGAGTTGCAGAAGCTAAGCTGAACTGCTCCTGCATTTCAGCGGCCAAAAGCAAGAAACAGAAAAGGCTTAGCTCTGTCGGTGGCTGCTTTCTATTCCTGTGTTCAGAAAGCGAGTAACAAGGGTTACTCTAAGAGTTCATTTTTCCATACCATCAGGAACAGTTAAGAAGGCTTTTGTGTCCTGGGCTTGCTAATAGACGCTGGACAGTATTCCAATCTGCACAGAAGCGCCACTTGTTCCCTCAAACAAATCTTCCATAATCTGACACCTTCGTTTGACACACAAAAATGTGCCCTTACCTGTTGATTGGTGCCCTTACCTGTTGAGGTGCATGGATCCACACCTGACTGAAGAATGAAGCATCATGGCTGCTGCCAGGGAGGAAAACAGCAAGGGTCCATTGTGATGTCATCATCCATGTATGCTGAAGGGTTCCATTGTGACACGCTCAGTGTTCCGTGTACTGAAATTTTTATGGAGGCTGCCATATTTATTTTCTGGGGGCAGCCATTTTGATTTGCAGTTAAACACAGCTGTCATTTCAATGAATAAGAAATGTTGACAAGGGATTGGATTGCAACCACAGATGTCAGCAAGGACAAAGCCTAGTTTATGAGCACTTTTCATTATAGCTGCAATAAAATACTTGGTTGGAACCTGCTTTTGAATTCCTGGAGCAGGTAGGGCAGTTGCAGAGGTGCTAAGTTCATTTAGTGCTAGCACAGAACTTTGATTGGACAGGCATGTGCATTCTCATTCTGCCAACTCCAAAAATGCATAAAAGGTATGGTATCTCATGAGAGGTGGTGAGTTGCAGAAGCTAAGCTGAACTGCACCTGCATTTCAGCGGCCAAAAAGCAAGAAACAGAAAAGGCTTAGCTCTGTCGGTTGCTGCTTTCTATTCCTGTGTTGAGAAAGCGAGTAACAAGGGTTACTCTAAGAGTTCATTTTTCCATACCATCAGGAACAGTTAAGATGGCTTTTGTGTCCTGGGCTTGCTAATAGACGCTGGACAGTATTCCAATCTGCACAGAAGCGCCACTTGTTCCCTCAAACAAATCTTCCATAATCTGACACCTTCGTTTGACACACAAAAATGTGCCCTTACCTGTTGATTGGTGCCCTTACCTGTTGAGGTGCATGGATCCACACCTGACTGAAGAATGAAGCATCATGGCTGCTGCCAGGGAGGAAAACAGCAAGGGTCCATTGTGATGTCATCATCCATGTATGCTGAAGGGTTCCATTGTGACACGCTCAGTGTTCCATGTACTGAAATTTTTATGGAGGCTGCCATATTTATTTTCTGGGGGCAGCCATTTTGATTTGCAGTTAAACACAGCTGTCATTTCAATGAATAAGAAATGTTGACAAGGGATTGGATTGCAACCACAGATGTCAGCAAGGACAAAGCCTAGTTTATGAGCACTTTTCATTATAGCTGCAATAAAATACTTGGTTGGAACCTGCTTTTGAATTCCTGGAGCAGGTAGGGCAGTTGCAGAGGTGCTAAATTCATTTAGTGCTAGCACAGAACTTTGATTGGACAGGCATGTGCATTCTCATTCTGCCAACTCCAAAAATGCATAAAAGGTATGGTATCTCATGAGAGGTGGTGAGTTGCAGAAGCTAAGCTGAACTGCTCCTGCATTTCAGCGGCCAAAAGCAAGAAACAGAAAAGGCTTAGCTCTGTCGGTGGCTGCTTTCTATTCCTGTGTTCAGAAAGCGAGTAACAAGGGTTACTCTAAGAGTTCATTTTTCCATACCATCAGGAACAGTTAAGAAGGCTTTTGTGTCCTGGGCTTGCTAATAGACGCTGGACAGTATTCCAATCTGCACAGAAGCGCCACTTGTTCCCTCAAGCAAATCTTCCATAATCTGACACCTTCGTTTGACACACAAAAATGTGCCCTTACCTGTTGATTAGTGCCCTTACCTGTTGAGGTGCATGGATCCACACCTGACTGAAGAATGAAGCATCATGGCTGCTGCCAGGGAGGAAAACAGCAAGGGTCCATTGTGATGTCATCATCCATGTATGCTGAAGGGTTCCATTGTGACACGCTCAGTGTTCCGTGTACTGAAATTTTTATGGAGGCTGCCATATTTATTTTCTGGGGGCAGCCATTTTGATTTGCAGTTAAACACAGCTGTCATTTCAATGAATAAGAAATGTTGACAAGGGATTGGATTGCAACCACAGACGTCAGCAAGGACAAAGCCTAGTTTATGAGCACTTTTCATTATAGCTGCAATAAAATACTTGGTTGGAACCTGCTTTTGAATTCCTGGAGCAGGTAGGGCAGTTGCAGAGGTGCTAAATTCATTTAGTGCTAGCACAGAACTTTGATTGGACAGGCATGTGCATTCTCATTCTGCCAACTCCAAAAATGCATAAAAGGTATGGTATCTCATGAGAGGTGGTGAGTTGCAGAAGCTAAGCTGAACTGCACCTGCATTTCAGCGGCCAAAAAGCAAGAAACAGAAAAGGCTTAGCTCTGTCGGTGGCCGCTTTCTATTCCTGTGTTGAGAAAGCGAGTAACAAGGGTTACTCTAAGAGTTCATTTTTCCATACCATCAGGAACAGTTAGGAAGGCTTTTGTGTCCTGGGCTTGCAAATAGACTCTGGACAGTATTCCAATCTGCACAGAAGCGCCACTTGTTCCCTCAAACAAATCTTCCATAATATGACACCTTCGTTTGACACACAAAAACGTGCCCTTACCTGTTGATTGGTGCCCTTACCTGTTGAGGTGCATGGATCCACACCTGACTGAAGAATGAAGCATCATGGCTGCTGCCTGGGAGGAAAACAGCAAGGGTCCATTGTGATGTCATCATCCATGTATGCTGAAGGGTTCCATTGTGACACACTCAGTGTTCCGTGTACTGAAATTTTTATGGAGGCTGCCATATTTATTTTCTGAGGGCAGCCATTTTGATTTGCGGTTAAACACAGCTGTCATTTCAATGAATAAGAAATGTTGGCAAGGGATTGGATTGCAACCACAGACGTCAGCAAGGACAAAGCCTAGTTTATGAGCACTTTTCATTATAGCTGCAATAAAATTCTTGGTTGGAACCTGCTTTTGAATTCCTGGAGCAGGTAGGGCAGTTGCAGAGGTGCTAAATTCATTTAGTGCTAGCACAGAACTTTGATTGGACAGGCATGTGCATTCTCATTCTGCCAACTCCAAAAATGCATAAAAGGTATGGTATCTCATGAGAGGTGGTGAGTTGCAGAAGCTAAGCTGAACTGCACCTGCATTTCAGCGGCCAAAAAGCAAGAAACAGAAAAGGCTTAGCTCTGTCGGTGGCTGCTTTCTATTCCTGTGTTGAGAAAGCGAGTAACAAGGGTTACTCTAAGAGTTCATTTTTCCATACCATCAGGAACAGTTAAGATGGCTTTTGTGTCCTGGGCTTGCTAATAGACGCTGGACAGTAATCCAGTCTGCACAGAAGCAGCACTTGTTCCCTCAAACAAATCTTCCATAATCTGACACCTTCGTTTGACACACAAAAACGTGCCCTTACCTGTTGATTGGTGCCCTTACCTATTGAGGTGCATGGATCCACACCTGACTGAAGAATGAAGCATCATGGCTGCTGCCAGGGAGGAAAACAGCAAGGGTCCATTGTGATGTCATCATCCATGTATGCTGAAGGGTTCCATTGTGACACACTCAGTGTTCCGTGTACTGAAATTTTTATGGAGGCTGCCATATTTATTTTCTGGGGGCAGCCATTTTGATTTGCAGTTAAACACAGCTGTCATTTCAATGAATAAGAAATGTTGGCAAGGGATTGGATTGCAATCACAGACGTCAGCAAGGACAAAGCCTAGTTTATGAGCACTTTTCATTATAGCTGCAATAAAATACTTGGTTGGAACCTGCTTTTGAATTCCTGGAGCAGGTAGGGCAGTTGCAGAGGTGCTAAGTTCATTTAGTGCTAGCACAGAACTTTGATTGGACAGGCATGTGCATTCTCATTCTGCCAACTCCAAAAATGCATAAAAGGTATGGTATCTCATGAGAGGTGGTGAGTTGCAGAAGCTAAGCTGAACTGCACCTGCATTTCAGCGGCCAAAAAGCAAGAAACAGAAAAGGCTTAGCTCTGTCGGTGGCTGCTTTCTATTCCTGTGTTGAGAAAGCGAGTAACAAGGGTTACTCTAAGAGTTCATTTTTCCATACCATCAGGAACAGTTAAGATGGCTTTTGTGTCCTGGGCTTGCTAATAGACGCTGGACAGTAATCCAGTCTGCACAGAAGCAGCACTTGTTCCCTCAAACAAATCTTCCATAATCTGACACCTTCGTTTGACACACAAAAACGTGCCCTTACCTGTTGATTGGTGCCCTTACCTATTGAGGTGCATGGATCCACACCTGACTGAAGAATGAAGCATCATGGCTGCTGCCAGGGAGGAAAACAGCAAGGGTCCATTGTGATGTCATCATCCATGTATGCTGAAGGGTTCCATTGTGACACACTCAGTGTTCCGTGTACTGAAATTTTTATGGAGGCTGCCATATTTATTTTCTGGGGGCAGCCATTTTGATTTTCAGTTAAACACAGCTGTCATTTCAATGAATAAGAAATGTTGGCAAGGGATTGGATTGCAATCACAGACGTCAGCAAGGACAAAGCCTAGTTTATGAGCACTTTTCATTATAGCTGCAATAAAATACTTGGTTGGAACCTGCTTTTGAATTCCTGGAGCAGGTAGGGCAGTTGCAGAGGTGCTAAGTTCATTTAGTGCTAGCACAGAACTTTGATTGGACAGGCATGTGCATTCTCATTCTGCCAACTCCAAAAATGCATAAAAGGTATGGTATCTCATGAGAGGTGGTGAGTTGCAGAAGCTAAGCTGAACTGCACCTGCATTTCAGCGGCCAAAAAGCAAGAAACAGAAAAGGCTTAGCTCTGTCGGTGGCTGCTTTCTATTCCTGTGTTGAGAAAGCGAGTAACAAGGGTTACTCTAAGAGTTCATTTTTCCATACCATCAGGAACAGTTAAGATGGCTTTTGTGTCCTGGGCTTGCTAATAGACGCTGGACAGTAATCCAGTCTGCACAGAAGCAGCACTTGTTCCCTCAAACAAATCTTCCATAATCTGACACCTTCGTTTGACACACAAAAACGTGCCCTTACCTGTTGATTGGTGCCCTTACCTATTGAGGTGCATGGATCCACACCTGACTGAAGAATGAAGCATCATGGCTGCTGCCAGGGAGGAAAACAGCAAGGGTCCATTGTGATGTCATCATCCATGTATGCTGAAGGGTTCCATTGTGACACACTCAGTGTTCCGTGTACTGAAATTTTTATGGAGGCTGCCATATTTATTTTCTGGGGGCAGCCATTTTGATTTTCAGTTAAACACAGCTGTCATTTCAATGAATAAGAAATGTTGGCAAGGGATTGGATTGCAATCACAGACGTCAGCAAGGACAAAGCCTAGTTAATGAGCACTTTTCATTATAGCTGCAATAAAATACTTGGTTGGAACCTGCTTTTGAATTCCTGGAGCAGGTAGGGCAGTTGCAGAGGTGCTAAGTTCATTTAGTGCTAGCACAGAACTTTGATTGGACAGGCATGTGCATTCTCATTCTGCCAACTCCAAAAATGCATAAAAGGTATGGTATCTCATGAGAGGTGGTGAGTTGCAGAAGCTAAGCTGAACTGCACCTGCATTTCAGCTGCCAAAAGCAAGAAACAGAAAAGGCTTAGCTCTGTCGGTGGCCACTTTCTATTCCTGTGTTGAGAAAGCGAGTAACGAGGGTTACTCTGAGAGTTCATTTTTCCATACCATCAGGAACAGTTAAGAAGGCTTTTGTGTCCTGGGCTTGCTAATAGATGCTGGACAGTATTCCAATCTGCACAGAAGCGCCACTTGTTCCCTCAAACAAATCTTCCATAATCTGACACCTTCGTTTGACACACAAAAACGTGCCCTTACCTGTTGATTGGTGCCCTTACCTGTTGAGGTGCATGGATCCACACCTGACTGAAGAATGAAGCATCATAGCTGCTGCCAGGGAGGAAAACAGCAAGGGTCCATTGTGATGTCATCATCCATGTATGCTGAAGGGTTCCATTGTGACACACTCAATGTTCCGTATACTGAAAATTTTATGGAGGCTGCCATTTTTATTTTCTGGGGGCAGCCATTTTGATTTGCAGTTAAACACAGCTGTCCTTTCAATGAATAATAAATGTTGGCAAGGGATTGGATTGCAACCACAGACGTCAGCAAGGACAAAGCCTAGTTTATGAGCACTTTTCATTATAGCTGCAATAAAATACTTGGTTGGAACCTGCTTTTGGATTCCTGGAGCAGGTAGGGCAGTTGCAGAGGTGCTAAGTTCATTTAGTGCTAGCACAGAACTTTGATTGGACAGGCAAGTGCATTCTCATTCTGCCAACTCCAAAAATGCATAAAAGGTATGGTATCTCATGAGAGGTGGTGAGTAGAGATGAGCGAACATCTGGATGTTCGGGTTCGAGAGGTTCGGCCGAACTTCCGGAAAATGTCCGGGTTCGTGATCCGAACTCAACCCGAACTTCATCCCGAACCCGAACCCCATAGAAGTCAATGAGGACCCGAACTTTTGGGCACTAAAAGGCTGTAAAAGACACCCAGAGGGATAATATACCGCAATAAACGCCTTGCGATTACAACTTTGAGCTAACGATCACCATGGGAACGCCTCCTCCAGTAGAATGTACTGTCGGATCTGAGAATTAAGTTGAAATCGCAATGCGATTCTTATATATTTGCTTAATCGCATTGCGATTTCAACTTAGCATTGCTAAATAATTCCATCCATATCGTTAACTTACTGAGTCAGTAAGTTAACGAATATGGATGGAATTATTTAGCAATGCTAAGTTGAAACGGCAATGCGATTAAGCAGATATATAATAATCGCATTGCGATTTCAACTTAATTCTCACATCCGACAGTACATTCTACTGGAGGAGGCGTTCCCATGGTGATCGGTAGCTCAAAGTTGTAATCGCAATGCGATTAAGCAAATACATAAGAATCGCATTGCGATTCCAACTTTTAGTACTCAACTTTTAAAATCGTACACCACTTTAAGTTCCAAAGTTGCAATCGCGTTCGAATAGAACTTAAAGCTGTCTCTTAATCAGTTTTAGTATTGGTGTGCTGTAATAGAAGTTACATTCGTACGCGAATATAAGTTAGAGCAATACAGTCAACTTTACACTGTTAGTTTTATTATCGCGATAATACAACTATTCAAGAATCGTGTACGTGCGTCTGTACGTGTGTGCGTTACCTCGGACACTATTCTATTTTGCCAGCCACAGCTGAAACCACTGATTTATGGTATTGCTATATTGGCAATTGAATTTAACCCCAGAAAATAATCTATCCTTTGCCAGACAGCAGACAGTATTATACTTGTCTAGCCAAAGCTGGAACACCAGATTTAGGGGATTGGTATTTGGGCAATTGTATTTAACCCCTTAATAAAATATAGAAATTTCTTTCCTGAGTTTCTAGGGATGACAATTAGCACAGCCAAGCCCCTGATGTAGGATATAGCAAAAAAAAAAATATTTTTGATGGATTGATGGACTTGGTGGCAGCTTCTTCTGGCGCACCACAAGTCACAAAATGGCTGCCGATCAACCCAGAAAATAAGTGACAGAAAAACGCTCTGTGCAGCCTAAAAACCAGCGAGCAAGTAACTAGCAGAAGTTCAATGATTCTCAGCTGTAAATCGATCCGTTCATTAGGTGCTGTTGCTGACTTTAACCTGCCTAATCTCGCCCTGACAGAAGCTGAGTCCTCTCCCTACACTAATCAGAGCAGTGTGACGTGCGGCGCTACGTGACTGCAGCTTAAATAGAGGCTGGGTCACATGCTGCACTTGGCCAATCACAGCCATGCCATTAGTAGGCATGGCTGTGATGGGCTCTTAGGGCAAGAAGTAAAACGCTAGCTGATTGGCTGCTGTGCAGCCCTTCAGAAAGCGGGAAGTAATCGACGAACACCGAACCCGAACTTTTTGAAAATGTTCGGGTTCGGGTCCGTGTCCCGAACACCCCAAAATTCGGTACGAACCCGAACGATGCTCGAACTGTTCGCTCAACACTAGTGGTGAGTTGCAGAAGCTAAGCTGAACTGCACCTGCATTTCAGCGGCCAAAAAGCAAGAAACAGAAAAGGCTTAGCTCTGTCGGTGGCCACTTTCTATTCCTGTGTTGAGAAAGCGAGTAACGAGGGTTACTCTAAGAGTTCATTTTTCCATACCATCAGGAACAGTTAAGAAGGCTTTTGTGTCCTGGGCTTGCTAATAGACTCTGGACAGTATTTTAATCTGCACAGAAGCGCCACTTGTTCCCTTAAACAAATCTTCCATAATCTGACACCTTCGTTTGACACACAAAAACGTGCCCTTACCTGTTGATTGGTGCCCTTACCTGTTGAGGTGCATGGATCCACACCTGACTGAAGAATGAAGCATCATGGGTGCTGCCAGGGAGGAAAACAGCAAGGGTCCATTGTGATGTCATCATCCATGTATGCTGAAGGGTTCCATTGTGACACGCTCAGTGTTCCGTGTACTGAAATTTTTATGGAGGCTGCCATATTTATTTTCTGGGGGCAGCCATTTTGATTTGCAGTTAAACACAGCTGTCATTTCAATGAATAAGAAATGTTGACAAGGGATTGGATTGCAACCACAGACGTCAGCAAGGACAAAGCCTAGTTTATGAGCACTTTTCATTATAGCTGCAATAAAATACTTGGTTGGAACCTGCTTTTGGATTCCTGGAGCAGGTAGGGCAGTTGCAGAGGTGCTAAGTTCATTTAGTGCTAGCACAGAACTTTGATTGGACAGGCATGTGCATTCTCATTCTGCCAACTCCAAAAATGCATAAAAGGTATGGTATCTCATGAGAGGTGGTGAGTTGAAGAAGCTAAGCTGAACTGCACCTGCATTTCAGCGGCCAAAAAGCAAGAAACAGAAAAGGCTTAGCTCTGTCGGTGGCTGCTTTCTATTCCTGTGTTGAGAAAACGAGTAACAAGGGTTACTCTAAGAGTTCATTTTTCCATACCATCAGGAACAGTTAAGAAGGCTTTTGTGTCCTGGGCTTGCTAATAGACGCTGGACAGTATTCCAATCTGCACAGAAGCGCCACTTGTTCCCTCAAACAAATCTTCCATAATCTGACACCTTCGTTTGACACACAAAAACGTGCCCTTACCTGTTGATTGGTGCCCTTACCTGTTGAGGTGCATGGATCCACACCTGACTGAAGAATGAAGCATCATGGCTGCTGCAAGGGAGGAAAACAGCAAGGGTCCATTGTGATGTCATCATCCATGTATGCTGAAGGGTTCCATTGTGACACACTCAGTGTTCCGTGTACTGAAAATTTTATGGAGGCTGCCATATTTATTTTCTGGGGGCAGCAATTTTGATTTGCAGTTAAAAACAGCTGTCATTTCAATGAATAATAAATGTTGGCAAGGGATTGGATTGCAACCACAGACGTCAGCAAGGACAAAGCCTAGTTTATGAGCACTTTTCATTATAGCTGCAATAAAATACTTGGTTGTAACCTGCTTGTGGATTCCTGGAGCAGGTAGGGCAGTTGCAGAGGTGCTAAGTTCATTTAGTGCTAGCCCAGAACTTTGATTGGACAGGCATGTGCATTCTCATTCTGCCAACTCCAAAAATGCATAAAAGGAATGGTATCACATGAGAGGTGGTGAGTTGCAGAAGCTAAGCTGAACTGCACCTGCATTTCAGCGGCCAAAAAGCAAGAAACAGAAAAGGCTTAGCTCGGTCGGTGGCCGCTTTCTATTCCTGTGTTGAGAAAGCGAGTAACAAGGGTTACTCTAAGAGTTCATTTTTCCATACCATCAGGAACAGTTAAGAAGGCTTTTGTGTCCTGGGCTTGCTAATAGACGCTGGACAGTATTTTAATCTGCACAGACGCGCCACTTGTTCCCTCAAACAAATCTTCCATGATCTGACACCTTCGTTTGACACACAAAAACGTGCCCTTACCTGTTGATTGGTGCCCTTACCTGTTGAGGTGCATGGATCCACACCTGACTGAAGAATGAAGCATTATGGGTGCTGCCAGGGAGGAAAACATCAAGGGTCCATTGTGATGTCATCCTCCATGTATGCTGAAGGGTTCCATTGTGACACGCTCAGTGTTACTTGTACTGAAATTTTTATGGAGGCTGCCATATTTATTTTCTGGGGGCAGCCATTTTGATTTGCAGTTAAACACAGCTGTCATTTCAATGAATAAGAAATGTTGGCAAGGGATTGGATTGCAACCACAGACGTCAGCAAGGACAAAGCCTAGTTTATGAGCACTTTTCATTATAGCTGCAATAAAATACTTGGTTGGAACCTGCTTTTGAATTCCTGGAGCAGGTAGGGCAGTTGCAGAGTTGCTAAGTTCATTTAGTGCTAGCACAGAACTTTGATTGGACAGGCATGTGCATTCTCATTCTGCCAACTCCAAAAATGCATAAAAGGTATGGTATCTCATGAGAGGTGGTGAGTTGCAGAAGCTAAGCTGAACTGCACCTGCATTTCAGCGGCCAAAAGCAAGAAACAGAAAAGGCTTAGCTCTGTCGGTTGCTGCTTTCTATTCCTGTGTTGAGAAAGCGAGTAACAAGGGTTACTCTAAGAGTTCATTTTTCCATACCATCAGGAACAGTTAAGAAGGCTTTTGTGTCCTGGGCTTGCTAATAGACGCTGGACAGTATTCCAATCTGCACAGAAGCGCCACTTGTTCCCTCAAACAAATCTTCCATAATCTGACACCTTCGTTTGACACACAAAAATGTGCCCTTACCTGTTGATTGGTGCCCTTACCTGTTGAGGTGCATGGATCCACACCTGACTGAAGAATGAAGCATCATGGCTGCTGCCAGGGAGGAAAACAGCAAGGGTCCATTGTGATGTCATCATCCATGTATGCTGAAGGGTTCCATTGTGACACGCTCAGTGTTCCGTGTACTGAAATTTTTATGGAGGCTGCCATATTTATTTTCTGGGGGCAGCCATTTTGATTTGCAGTTAAACACAGCTGTCATTCCAATGAAGAAGAAATGTTGACAAGGGATTGGATTGCAACCACAGATGTCAGCAAGGACAAAGCCTAGTTTATGAGCACTTTTCATTATAGCTGCAATAAAATACTTGGTTGGAACCTGCTTTTGAATTCCTGGAGCAGGTAGGGCAGTTGCAGAGGTGCTAAATTCATTAAGTGCTAGCACAGAACTTTGATTGGACAGGCATGTGCATTCTCATTCTGCCAACTCCAAAAATGCATAAAAGGTATGGTATCTCATGAGAGGTGGTGAGTTGCAGAAGCTAAGCTGAACTGCTCCTGCATTTCAGCGGCCAAAAGCAAGAAACAGAAAAGGCTTAGCTCTGTCGGTGGCTGCTTTCTATTCCTGTGTTCAGAAAGCGAGTAACAAGGGTTACTCTAAGAGTTCATTTTTCCATACCATCAGGAACAGTTAAGAAGGCTTTTGTGTCCTGGGCTTGCTAATAGACGCTGGACAGTATTCCAATCTGCACAGAAGCGCCACTTGTTCCCTCAAGCAAATCTTCCATAATCTGACACCTTCGTTTGACACACAAAAATGTGCCCTTACCTGTTGATTGGTGCCCTTACCTGTTGAGGTGCATGGATCCACACCTGACTGAAGAATGAAGCATCATGGCTGCTGCCTGGGAGGAAAACAGCAAGGGTCCATTGTGATGTCATCATCCATGTATGCTGAAGGGTTCCATTGTGACACACTCAGTGTTCCGTGTACTGAAATTTTTATGGAGGCTGCCATATTTATTTTCTGAGGGCAGCCATTTTGATTTGCAGTTAAACACAGCTGTCATTTCAATGAATAAGAAATGTTGGCAAGGGATTGGATTGCAACCACAGACGTCAGCAAGGACAAAGCCTAGTTTATGAGCACTTTTCATTATAGCTGCAATAAAATACTTGGTTGGAACCTGCTTTTGAATTCCTGGAGCAGGTAGGGCAGTTGCAGAGGTGCTAAATTCATTTAGTGCTAGCACAGAACTTTGATTGGACAGGCATGTGCATTCTCATTCTGACAACTCCAAAAATGCATAAAAGGTATGGTATCTCATGAGAGGTGGTGAGTTGCAGAAGCTAAGCTGAACTGCACCTGCATTTCAGCGGCCAAAAAGCAGGAATACAGAAAAGGCTTAGCTCTGTCGGTGGCCGCTTTCTATTCCTGTGTTGAGAAAGCGAGTAACAAGGGTTACTCTAAGAGTTCATTTTTCCATACCATCAGGAACAGTTAAGATGGCTTTTGTGTCCTGGGCTTGCTAATAGACGCTGGACAGTAATCCAGTCTGCACAGAAGCAGCACTTGTTCCCTCAAACAAATCTTCCATAATCTGACACCTTCGTTTGACACACAAAAACGTGCCCTTACCTGTTGATTGGTGCCCTTACCTATTGAGGTGCATGGATCCACACCTGACTGAAGAATGAAGCATCATGGCTGCTGCCAGGGAGGAAAACAGCAAGGGTCCATTGTGATGTCATCATCCATGTATGCTGAAGGGTTCCATTGTGACACACTCAGTGTTCCGTGTACTGAAATTTTTATGGAGGCTGCCATATTTATTTTCTGGGGGCAGCCATTTTGATTTTCAGTTAAACACAGCTGTCATTTCAATGAATAAGAAATGTTGGCAAGGGATTGGATTGCAATCACAGACGTCAGCAAGGACAAAGCCTAGTTAATGAGCACTTTTCATTATAGCTGCAATAAAATACTTGGTTGGAACCTGCTTTTGAATTCCTGGAGCAGGTAGGGCAGTTGCAGAGGTGCTAAGTTCATTTAGTGCTAGCACAGAACTTTGATTGGACAGGCATGTGCATTCTCATTCTGCCAACTCCAAAAATGCATAAAAGGTATGGTATCTCATGAGAGGTGGTGAGTTGCAGAAGCTAAGCTGAACTGCACCTGCATTTCAGCTGCCAAAAAGCAAGAAACAGAAAAGGCTTAGCTCTGTCGGTGGCCACTTTCTATTCCTGTGTTGAGAAAGCGAGTAACGAGGGTTACTCTGAGAGTTCATTTTTCCATACCATCAGGAACAGTTAAGAAGGCTTTTGTGTCCTGGGCTTGCTAATAGATGCTGGACAGTATTCCAATCTGCACAGAAGCGCCACTTGTTCCCTCAAACAAATCTTCCATAATCTGACACCTTCGTTTGACACACAAAAACGTGCCCTTACCTGTTGATTGGTGCCCTTACCTGTTGAGGTGCATGGATCCACACCTGACTGAAGAATGAAGCATCATAGCTGCTGCCAGGGAGGAAAACAGCAAGGGTCCATTGTGATGTCATCATCCATGTATGCTGAAGGGTTCCATTGTGACACACTCAATGTTCCGTATACTGAAAATTTTATGGAGGCTGCCATTTTTATTTTCTGGGGGCAGCCATTTTGATTTGCAGTTAAACACAGCTGTCCTTTCAATGAATAATAAATGTTGGCAAGGGATTGGATTGCAACCACAGACGTCAGCAAGGACAAAGCCTAGTTTATGAGCACTTTTCATTATAGCTGCAATAAAATACTTGGTTGGAACCTGCTTTTGGATTCCTGGAGCAGGTAGGGCAGTTGCAGAGGTGCTAAGTTCATTTAGTGCTAGCACAGAACTTTGATTGGACAGGCAAGTGCATTCTCATTCTGCCAACTCCAAAAATGCATAAAAGGTATGGTATCTCATGAGAGGTGGTGAGTAGAGATGAGCGAACATCTGGATGTTCGGGTTCGAGAGGTTCGGCCGAACTTCCGGAAAATGTCCGGGTTCGTGATCCGAACTCAACCCGAACTTCATCCCGAACCCGAACCCCATAGAAGTCAATGAGGACCCGAACTTTTGGGCACTAAAAGGCTGTAAAAGACACCCAGAGGGATAATATACCGCAATAAACGCCTTGCGATTACAACTTTGAGCTAACGATCACCATGGGAACGCCTCCTCCAGTAGAATGTACTGTCGGATCTGAGAATTAAGTTGAAATCGCAATGCGATTCTTATATATTTGCTTAATCGCATTGCGATTTCAACTTAGCATTGCTAAATAATTCCATCCATATCGTTAACTTACTGAGTCAGTAAGTTAACGAATATGGATGGAATTATTTAGCAATGCTAAGTTGAAACGGCAATGCGATTAAGCAGATATATAATAATCGCATTGCGATTTCAACTTAATTCTCACATCCGACAGTACATTCTACTGGAGGAGGCGTTCCCATGGTGATCGGTAGCTCAAAGTTGTAATCGCAATGCGATTAAGCAAATACATAAGAATCGCATTGCGATTCCAACTTTTAGTACTCAACTTTTAAAATCGTACACCACTTTAAGTTCCAAAGTTGCAATCGCGTTCGAATAGAACTTAAAGCTGTCTCTTAATCAGTTTTAGTATTGGTGTGCTGTAATAGAAGTTACATTCGTACGCGAATATAAGTTAGAGCAATACAGTCAACTTTACACTGTTAGTTTTATTATCGCGATAATACAACTATTCAAGAATCGTGTACGTGCGTCTGTACGTGTGTGCGTTACCTCGGACACTATTCTATTTTGCCAGCCACAGCTGAAACCACTGATTTATGGTATTGCTATATTGGCAATTGAATTTAACCCCAGAAAATAATCTATCCTTTGCCAGACAGCAGACAGTATTATACTTGTCTAGCCAAAGCTGGAACACCAGATTTAGGGGATTGGTATTTGGGCAATTGTATTTAACCCCTTAATAAAATATAGAAATTTCTTTCCTGAGTTTCTAGGGATGACAATTAGCACAGCCAAGCCCCTGATGTAGGATATAGCAAAAAAATAAAATATTTTTGATGGATTGATGGACTTGGTGGCAGCTTCTTCTGGCGCACCACAAGTCACAAAATGGCTGCCGATCAACCCAGAAAATAAGTGACAGAAAAACGCTCTGTGCAGCCTAAAAACCAGCGAGCAAGTAACTAGCAGAAGTTCAATGATTCTCAGCTGTAAATCGATCCGTTCATTAGGTGCTGTTGCTGACTTTAACCTGCCTAATCTCGCACTGACAGAAGCTGAGTCCTCTCCCTACACTAATCAGAGCAGTGTGACGTGCGGCGCTACGTGACTGCAGCTTAAATAGAGGCTGGGTCACATGCTGCACTTGGCCAATCACAGCCATGCCATTAGTAGGCATGGCTGTGATGGGCTCTTAGGGCAAGAAGTAAAACGCTAGCTGATTGGCTGCTGTGCAGCCCTTCAGAAAGCGGGAAGTAATCGGCGAACACCGAACCCGAACTTTTTGAAAATGTTCGGGTTCGGGTCCGTGTCCCGAACACCCCAAAATTCGGTACGAACCCGAACGATGCTCGAACTGTTCGCTCAACACTAGTGGTGAGTTGCAGAAGCTAAGCTGAACTGCACCTGCATTTCAGCGGCCAAAAAGCAAGAAACAGAAAAGGCTTAGCTCTGTCGGTGGCCACTTTCTATTCCTGTGTTGAGAAAGCGAGTAACGAGGGTTACTCTAAGAGTTCATTTTTCCATACCATCAGGAACAGTTAAGAAGGCTTTTGTGTCCTGGGCTTGCTAATAGACTCTGGACAGTATTTTAATCTGCACAGAAGCGCCACTTGTTCCCTTAAACAAATCTTCCATAATCTGACACCTTCGTTTGACACACAAAAACGTGCCCTTACCTGTTGATTGGTGCCCTTACCTGTTGAGGTGCATGGATCCACACCTGACTGAAGAATGAAGCATCATGGGTGCTGCCAGGGAGGAAAACAGCAAGGGTCCATTGTGATGTCATCATCCATGTATGCTGAAGGGTTCCATTGTGACACGCTCAGTGTTCCGTGTACTGAAATTTTTATGGAGGCTGCCATATTTATTTTCTGGGGGCAGCCATTTTGATTTGCAGTTAAACACAGCTGTCATTTCAATGAATAAGAAATGTTGACAAGGGATTGGATTGCAACCACAGACGTCAGCAAGGACAAAGCCTAGTTTATGAGCACTTTTCATTATAGCTGCAATAAAATACTTGGTTGGAACCTGCTTTTGGATTCCTGGAGCAGGTAGGGCAGTTGCAGAGGTGCTAAGTTCATTTAGTGCTAGCACAGAACTTTGATTGGACAGGCATGTGCATTCTCATTCTGCCAACTCCAAAAATGCATAAAAGGTATGGTATCTCATGAGAGGTGGTGAGTTGAAGAAGCTAAGCTGAACTGCACCTGCATTTCAGCGGCCAAAAAGCAAGAAACAGAAAAGGCTTAGCTCTGTCGGTGGCTGCTTTCTATTCCTGTGTTGAGAAAACGAGTAACAAGGGTTACTCTAAGAGTTCATTTTTCCATACCATCAGGAACAGTTAAGAAGGCTTTTGTGTCCTGGGCTTGCTAATAGACGCTGGACAGTATTCCAATCTGCACAGAAGCGCCACTTGTTCCCTCAAGCAAATCTTCCATAATCTGACACCTTCGTTTGACACACAAAAACGTGCCCTTACCTGTTGATTAGTGCCCTTACCTGTTGAGGTGCATGGATCCACACCTGACTGAAGAATGAAGCATCATGGCTGCTGCAAGGGAGGAAAACAGCAAGGGTCCATTGTGATGTCATCATCCATGTATGCTGAAGGGTTCCATTGTGACACACTCAGTGTTCCGTGTACTGAAAATTTTATGGAGGCTGCCATATTTATTTTCTGGGGGCAGCAATTTTGATTTGCAGTTAAAAACAGCTGTCATTTCAATGAATAATAAATGTTGGCAAGGGATTGGATTGCAACCACAGACGTCAGCAAGGACAAAGCCTAGTTTATGAGCACTTTTCATTATAGCTGCAATAAAATACTTGGTTGTAACCTGCTTGTGGATTCCTGGAGCAGGTAGGGCAGTTGCAGAGGTGCTAAGTTCATTTAGTGCTAGCCCAGAACTTTGATTGGACAGGCATGTGCATTCTCATTCTGCCAACTCCAAAAATGCATAAAAGGAATGGTATCACATGAGAGGTGGTGAGTTGCAGAAGCTAAGCTGAACTGCACCTGCATTTCAGCGGCCAAAAAGCAAGAAACAGAAAAGGCTTAGCTCTGTCGGTGGCCGCTTTCTATTCCTGTGTTGAGAAAGCGAGTAACAAGGGTTACTCTAAGAGTTCATTTTTCCATACCATCAGGAACAGTTAAGAAGGCTTTTGTGTCCTGGGCTTGCTAATAGACGCTGGACAGTATTTTAATCTGCACAGACGCGCCACTTGTTCCCTCAAACAAATCTTCCATAATCTGACACCTTCGTTTGACACACAAAAACGTGCCCTTACCTGTTGATTGGTGCCCTTACCTGTTGAGGTGCATGGATCCACACCTGACTGAAGAATGAAGCATTATGGGTGCTGCCAGGGAGGAAAACATCAAGGGTCCATTGTGATGTCATCCTCCATGTATGCTGAAGGGTTCCATTGTGACACGCTCAGTGTTACTTGTACTGAGAATCTTTATGGAGGCTGCCATATTTATTTTCTGGGGGCAGCCATTTTGATTTGCAGTTAAACACAGCTGTCATTTCAATGAATAAGAAATGTTGGCAAGGGATTGGATTGCAACCACAGACGTCAGCAAGGACAAAGCCTAGTTTATGAGCACTTTTCATTATAGCTGCAATAAAATACTTGGTTGGAACCTGCTTTTGAATTCCTGGAGCAGGTAGGGCAGTTGCAGAGTTGCTAAGTTCATTTAGTGCTAGCACAGAACTTTGATTGGACAGGCATGTGCATTCTCATTCTGCCAACTCCAAAAATGCATAAAAGGTATGGTATCTCATGAGAGGTGGTGAGTTGCAGAAGCTAAGCTGAACTGCACCTGCATTTCAGCGGCCAAAAGCAAGAAACAGAAAAGGCTTAGCTCTGTCGGTTGCTGCTTTCTATTCCTGTGTTGAGAAAGCGAGTAACAAGGGTTACTCTAAGAGTTCATTTTTCCATACCATCAGGAACAGTTAAGAAGGCTTTTGTGTCCTGGGCTTGCTAATAGACGCTGGACAGTATTCCAATCTGCACAGAAGCGCCACTTGTTCCCTCAAACAAATCTTCCATAATCTGACACCTTCGTTTGACACACAAAAATGTGCCCTTACCTGTTGATTGGTGCCCTTACCTGTTGAGGTGCATGGATCCACACCTGACTGAAGAATGAAGCATCATGGCTGCTGCCAGGGAGGAAAACAGCAAGGGTCCATTGTGATGTCATCATCCATGTATGCTGAAGGGTTCCATTGTGACACGCTCAGTGTTCCGTGTACTGAAATTTTTATGGAGGCTGCCATATTTATTTTCTGGGGGCAGCCATTTTGATTTGCAGTTAAACACAGCTGTCATTCCAATGAAGAAGAAATGTTGACAAGGGATTGGATTGCAACCACAGATGTCAGCAAGGACAAAGCCTAGTTTATGAGCACTTTTCATTATAGCTGCAATAAAATACTTGGTTGGAACCTGCTTTTGAATTCCTGGAGCAGGTAGGGCAGTTGCAGAGGTGCTAAATTCATTAAGTGCTAGCACAGAACTTTGATTGGACAGGCATGTGCATTCTCATTCTGCCAACTCCAAAAATGCATAAAAGGTATGGTATCTCATGAGAGGTGGTGAGTTGCAGAAGCTAAGCTGAACTGCTCCTGCATTTCAGCGGCCAAAAAGCAAGAAACAGAAAAGGCTTAGCTCTGTCGGTGGCTGCTTTCTATTCCTGTGTTCAGAAAGCGAGTAACAAGGGTTACTCTAAGAGTTCATTTTTCCATACCATCAGGAACAGTTAAGAAGGCTTTTGTGTCCTGGGCTTGCTAATAGACGCTGGACAGTATTCCAATCTGCACAGAAGCGCCACTTGTTCCCTCAAGCAAATCTTCCATAATCTGACACCTTCGTTTGACACACAAAAATGTGCCCTTACCTGTTGATTGGTGCCCTTACCTGTTGAGGTGCATGGATCCACACCTGACTGAAGAATGAAGCATCATGGCTGCTGCCAGGGAGGAAAACAGCAAGGGTCCATTGTGATGTCATCATCCATGTATGCTGAAGGGTTCCATTGTGACACGCTCAGTGTTCCGTGTACTGAAATTTTTATGGAGGCTGCCATATTTATTTTCTGTGGGCAGCCATTTTGATTTGCAGTTAAACACAGCTGTCATTTCAATGAATAAGAAATGTTGACAAGGGATTGGATTGCAACCACAGACGTCAGCAAGGACAAAGCCTAGTTTATGAGCACTTTTCATTATAGCTGCAATAAAATACTTGGTTGGAACCTGCTTTTGCATTCCTGGAGAAGGTAGGGCAGTTGCAGAGGTGCTAAATTCATTTAGTGCTAGCACAGAACTTTGATTGGACAGGCATGTGCATTCTCATTCTGCCAACTCCAAAAATGCATAAAAGGTATGGTATCTCATGAGAGGTGGTGAGTTGCAGAAGCTAAGCTGAACTGCACCTGCATTTCAGCGGCCAAAAAGCAAGAAACAGAAAAGGCTTAGCTCTGTCGGTGGTCGCTTTCTATTCCTGTGTTGAGAAAGCGACTAACAAGAGTTACTCTAAGAGTTCATTTTTCCATAGCATCAGGAACAGTTAGGAAGGCTTTTGTGTCCTGGGCTTGCAAATAGACTCTGGACAGTATTCCAATCTGCACAGAAGAACAACTTGTTCCCTCAAACAAATCTTCCATAATATGACACCTTCGTTTGACACACAAAAACGTGCCCTTACCTGTTGATTGGTGCCCTTACCTGTTGAGGTGCATGGATCCACACCTGACTGAAGAATGAAGCATCATGGCTGCTGCCTGGGAGGAAAACAGCAAGGGTCCATTGTGATGTCATCATCCATGTATGCTGAAGGGTTCCATTGTGACACACTCAGTGTTCCGTGTACTGAAATTTTTATGGAGGCTGCCATATTTATTTTCTGAGGGCAGCCATTTTGATTTGCAGTTAAACACAGCTGTCATTTCAATGAATAAGAAATGTTGGCAAGGGATTGGATTGCAACCACAGACGTCAGCAAGGACAAAGCCTAGTTTATGAGCACTTTTCATTATAGCTGCAATAAAATACTGGGTTGGAACCTGCTTTTGAATTCCTGGAGCAGGTAGGGCAGTTGCAGAGGTGCTAAATTCATTTAGTGCTAGCGCAGAACTTTGATTGGACAGGCATGTGCATTCTCATTCTGACAACTCCAAAAATGCATAAAAGGTATGGTATCTCATGAGAGGTGGTGAGTTGCAGAAGCTAAGCTGAACTGCACCTGCATTTCAGCGGCCAAAAAGCAGGAATACAGAAAAGGCTTAGCTCTGTCGGTGGCCGCTTTCTATTCCTGTGTTGAGAAAGCGAGTAACAAGGGTTACTCTAAGAGTTCATTTTTCCATACCATCAGGAACAGTTAAGAAGGCTTTTGTGTCCTGGGCTTGCTAATAGACGCTGGACAGTATTTCAATCTGCACAGAAGCGCCACTTGTTCCCTCAAACAAATCTTCCATAATCTGACACCTTCGTTTGACACACAAAAACGTGCCCTTACCTGTTGATTGGTGCCCTTACCTGTTGAGGTGCATGGATCCACACCTGACTGAAGAATGAAGCATCATGGCTGCTGCCAGGAGGAAAACAGCAAGGGTCCATTGTGATGTCATCCTCCATGTATGCTGAAGGGTTCCATTGTGACACGCTCAGTGTTACTTGTACTGAAATTTTTATGGAGGCTGCCATATTTATTTTCTGGGGGCAGCCATTTTGATTTGCAGTTAAACACAGCTGTCATTTCAATGAATAAGAAATGTTGGCAAGGGATTGGATTGCAACCACAGACGTCAGCAAGGACAAAGCCTAGTTTATGAGCACTTTTCATTATAGCTGCAATAAAATACTTGGTTGGAACCTGCTTTTGAATTCCTGGAGCAGGTAGGGCAGTTGCAGAGTTGCTAAGTTCATTTAGTGCTAGCACAGAACTTTGATTGGACAGGCATGTGCATTCTCATTCTGCCAACTCCAAAAATGCATAAAAGGTATGGTATCTCATGAGAGGTGGTGAGTTGCAGAAGCTAAGCTGAACTGCACCTGCATTTCAGCGGCCAAAAAGCAAGAAACAGAAAAGGCTTAGCTCTGTCGGTGGCTGCTTTCTATTCCTGTGTTGAGAAAGCGAGTAACAAGGGTTACTCTAAGAGTTCATTTTTCCATACCATCAGGAACAGTTAAGAAGGCTTTTGTGTCCTGGGCTTGCTAATAGACGCTGGAAAGTATTCCAATCTGCACAGAAGCGCCACTTGTTCCCTCAAACAAATCTTCCATAATCTGACTCCTTCGTTTGACACACAAAAATGTGCCCTTACCTGTTGATTGGTGCCCTTACCTGTTGAGGTGCATGGATCCACACCTGACTGAAGAATGAGGCATCATGGCTGCTGCCAGTGAGGAAAACAGCAAGGGTCCATTGTGATGTCATCATCCATGTATGCTGAAGGGTTCCATTGTGACACGCTCAGTGTTCCGTGTACTGAAATTTTTATGGAGGCTGCCATATTTATTTTCTGGGGGCAGCCATTTTGATTTGCAGTTAAACACAGCTGTCATTTCAATGAATAAGAAATGTTGACAAGGGATTGGATTGCAACCACAGATGTCAGCAAGGACAAAGCCTAGTTTATGAGCACTTTTCATTATAGCTGCAATAAAATACTTGGTTGGAACCCGCTTTTGAATTCCTGGAGCAGGTAGGGCAGTTGCAGAGTTGCTAAGTTCATTTAGTGCTAGCACAGAACTTTGATTGGACAGGCATGTGCATTCTCATTCTGCCAACTCCAAAAATGCATAAAAGGTATGGTATCTCATGAGAGGTGGTGAGTTGCAGAAGCTAAGCTGAACTGCACCTGCATTTCAGCGGCCAAAAAGCAAGAAACAGAAAAGGCTTAGCTCTGTCGGTGGCTGCTTTCTATTCCTGTGTTGAGAAAGCGAGTAACAAGGGTTACTCTAAGAGTTCATTTTTCCATACCATCAGGAACAGTTAAGAAGGCTTTTGTGTCCTGGGCTTGCTAATAGACGCTGGAAAGTATTCCAATCTGCACAGAAGCGCCACTTGTTCCCTCAAACAAATCTTCCATAATCTGACTCCTTCGTTTGACACACAAAAATGTGCCCTTACCTGTTGATTGGTGCCCTTACCTGTTGAGGTGCATGGATCCACACCTGACTGAAGAATGAGGCATCATGGCTGCTGCCAGTGAGGAAAACAGCAAGGGTCCATTGTGATGTCATCATCCATGTATGCTGAAGGGTTCCATTGTGACACGCTCAGTGTTCCGTGTACTGAAATTTTTATGGAGGCTGCCATATTTATTTTCTGGGGCAGCCATTTTGATTTGCAGTTAAACACAGCTGTCATTTCAATGAATAAGAAATGTTGACAAGGGATTGGATTGCAACCACAGATGTCAGCAAGGACAAAGCCTAGTTTATGAGCACTTTTCATTATAGCTGCAATAAAATACTTGGTTGGAACCTGCTTTTGAATTCCTGGAGCAGGTAGGGCAGTTGCAGAGTTGCTAAGTTCATTTAGTGCTAGCACAGAACTTTGATTGGACAGGCATGTGCATTCTCATTCTGCCAACTCCAAAAATGCATAAAAGGTATGGTATCTCATGAGAGGTGGTGAGTTGCAGAAGCTAAGCTGAACTGCACCTGCATTTCAGCGGCCAAAAAGCAAGAAACAGAAAAGGCTTAGCTCTGTCGGTTGCTGCTTTCTATTCCTGTGTTGAGAAAGCGAGTAACAAGGGTTACTCTAAGAGTTCATTTTTCCATACCATCAGGAACAGTTAAGAAGGCTTTTGTGTCCTGGGCTTGCTAATAGACGCTGGACAGTATTCCAATCTGCACAGAAGCGCCACTTGTTCCCTCAAACAAATCTTCCATAATCTGACACCTTCGTTTGACACACAAAAATGTGCCCTTACCTGTTGATTGGTGCCCTTACCTGTTGAGGTGCATGGATCCACACCTGACTGAAGAATGAAGCATCATGGCTGCTGCCAGGGAGGAAAACAGCAAGGGTCCATTGTGATGTCATCATCCATGTATGCTGAAGGGTTCCATTGTGACACGCTCAGTGTTCCGTGTACTGAAATTTTTATGGAGGCTGCCATATTTATTTTCTGGGGCAGCCATTTTGATTTGCAGTTAAACACAGCTGTCATTCCAATGAATAAGAAATGTTGACAAGGGATTGGATTGCAACCACAGATGTCAGCAAGGACAAAGCCTAGTTTATGAGCACTTTTCATTATAGCTGCAATAAAATACTTGGTTGGAACCTGCTTTTGAATTCCTGGAGCAGGTAGGGCAGTTGCAGAGGTGCTAAATTCATTAAGTGCTAGCACAGAACTTTGATTGGACAGGCATGTGCATTCTCATTCTGCCAACTCCAAAAATGCATAAAAGGTATGGTATCTCATGAGAGGTGGTGAGTTGCAGAAGCTAAGCTGAACTGCTCCTGCATTTCAGCGGCCAAAAAGCAAGAAACAGAAAAGGCTTAGCTCTGTCGGTGGCTGCTTTCTATTCCTGTGTTCAGAAAGCGAGTAACAAGGGTTACTCTAAGAGTTCATTTTTCCATACCATCAGGAACAGTTAAGAAGGCTTTTGTGTCCTGGGCTTGCTAATAGACGCTGGACAGTATTCCAATCTGCACAGAAGCGCCACTTGTTCCCTCAAACAAATCTTCCATAATCTGACACCTTCGTTTGACACACAAAAATGTGCCCTTACCTGTTGATTGGTGCCCTTACCTGTTGAGGTGCATGGATCCACACCTGACTGAAGAATGAAGCATCATGGCTGCTGCCAGGGAGGAAAACAGCAAGGGTCCATTGTGATGTCATCATCCATGTATGCTGAAGGGTTCCATTGTGACACGCTCAGTGTTCCGTGTACTGAAATTTTTATGGAGGCTGCCATATTTATTTTCTGAGGGCAGCCATTTTGATTTGCAGTTAAACACAGCTGTCATTTCAATGAATAAGAAATGTTGGCAAGGGATTGGATTGCAACCACAGACGTCAGCAAGGACAAAGCCTAGTTTATGAGCACTTTTCATTATAGCTGCAATAAAATACTTAGTTGGAACCTGCTTTTGAATTCCTGGAGCAGGTAGGGCAGTTGCAGAGGTGCTAAGTTCATTTAGTGCTAGCACAGAACTTTGATTGGACAGGCATGTGCATTCTCATTCTGCCAACTCCAAAAATGCATAAAGGTATGGTATCTCATGAGAGGTGGTGAGTTGCAGAAGCTAAGCTGAACTGCACCTGCATTTCAGCGGCCAAAAAGCAAGAAACAGAAAAGGCTTAGCTCTGTCGGTGGCCGCTTTCTATTCCTGTGTTGAGAAAGCGAGTAACAAGGGTTACTCTAAGAGTTCATTTTTCCATACCATCAGGAACAGTTAAGAAGGCTTTTGTGTCCTGGGCTTGCTAATAGACTCTGGACAGTATTCCAATCTGCACAGAAGCGCCACTTGTTCCCTCAAACAAATCTTCCATAATCTGACACCTTCGTTTGACACACAAAAACGTGCCCTTACCTGTTGATTGGTGCCCTTACCTGTTGAGGTGCATGGATCCACACCTGACTGAAGAATGAAGCATCATGGCTGCTGCCAGGGAGGAAAACAGCAAGGGTCCATTGTGATGTCATCATCCATGTATGCTGAAGGGTTCCATTGTGACACGCTCAGTGTTCCGTGTACTGAAATTTTTATGGAGGCTGCCATATTTATTTTCTGGGGGCAGCCATTTTGATTTGCAGTTAAACACAGCTGTCATTTCAATGAATAAGAAATGTTGACAAGGGATTGGATTGCAACCACAGACGTCAGCAAGGACAAAGCCTAGTTTATGAGCACTTTTCATTATAGCTGCAATAAAATACTTGGTTGGAACCTGCTTTTGAATTCCTGGAGCAGGTAGGGAAGTTGCAGAGTTGCTAAGTTCATTTAGTGGTAGCACAGAACTTTGATTGGACAGGCATGTGCATTCTCATTCTGCCAACTCCAAAAATGCATCAAAGGTATGGTATCTCATGAGAGGTGGTGAGTGGCAGAAGCTAAGCTGAACTGCACCTGCATTTCAGCGGCCAAAAAGCAAGAAACAGAAAAGGCTTAGCTCTGTCGGTGGCCACTTTCTATTCCTGTGTTGAGAAAGCGAGTAACAAGGGTTACTCTGAGAGTTCATTTTTCCATACCATCAGGAACAGTTAAGAAGGCTTTTGTGTCCTGGGCTTGCTAATAGACGCTGGACAGTATTCTAATCTGCACAGAAGCGCCACTTGTTCCCTCAAACAAATCTTCCATAATCTGACACCTTCGTTTGACACACAAAAACGTGCCCTTACCTGTTGATTGGTGCCCTTACCTGTTGAGGTGCATGGATCCACACCTGACTGAAGAATGAAGCATCATGGCTGCTGCCAGGGAGGAAAACAGCAAGGGTCCATTGTGATGTCATCATCCATGTATGCTGAAGGGTTCCATTGTGACACGCTCAGTGTTCCGTGTACTGAAATTTTTATGGAGGCTGCCATATTTATTTTCTGGGGCAGCCATTTTGATTTGCAGTTAAACACAGCTGTCATTTCAATGAATAAGAAATGTTGACAAGGGATTGGATTGCAACCACAGACGCCAGCAAGGACAAAGCCTAGTTTATGAGCACTTTTCATTATAGCTGCAATAAAATACTTGGTTGGAACCTGCTTTTGAATTCCTGGAGCAGGTAGGGCAGTTGCAGAGGTGCTAAATTCATTTAGTGCTAGCACAGAACTTTGATTGGACAGGCATGTGCATTCTCATTCTGCCAACTCCAAAAATGCATAAAAGGTATGGTATCTCATGAGAGGTGGTGAGTTGCAGAAGCTAGCTGAACTGCACCTGCATTTCAGCGGC
Source organism: Bufotes viridis (assembly GCA_033119425.1). Taxonomy (NCBI): domain Eukaryota; kingdom Metazoa; phylum Chordata; class Amphibia; order Anura; family Bufonidae; genus Bufotes; species Bufotes viridis. The sequence goes on along the minus strand of CM065591.1, from coordinate 235,284,455 downwards.
CAAAAAGCAAGAAACAGAAAAGGCTTAGCTCTGTCGGTGTGCTGCTTTCTATTCCTGTGTTGAGAAAGCGAGTAACAAGGGTTACTCTAAGAGTTCATTTTTCCATACCATCAGGAACAGTTAAGAAGGCTTTTGTGTCCTGGGCTTGCTAATAGACGCTGGACAGTATTCCAATCTGCACAGAAGCGCCACTTGTTCCCTCAAACAAATCTTCCATAATCTGACACCTTCGTTTGACACACAAAAATGTGCCCTTACCTGTTGATTGGTGCCCTTACCTGTTGAGGTGCATGGATCCACACCTGACTGAAGAATGAAGCATCATGGCTGCTGCCAGGGAGGAAAACAGCAAGGGTCCATTGTGATGTCATCATCCATGTATGCTGAAGGGTTCCATTGTGACACGCTCAGTGTTCCGTGTACTGAAATTTTTATGGAGGCTGCCATATTTATTTTCTGGGGGCAGCCATTTTGATTTGCAGTTAAACACAGCTGTCATTCCAATGAAGAAGAAATGTTGACAAGGGATTGGATTGCAACCACAGATGTCAGCAAGGACAAAGCCTAGTTTATGAGCACTTTTCATTATAGCTGCAATAAAATACTTGGTTGGAACCTGCTTTTGAATTCCTGGAGCAGGTAGGGCAGTTGCAGAGGTGCTAAATTCATTTAGTGCTAGCACAGAACTTTGATTGGACAGGCATGTGCATTCTCATTCTGCCAACTCCAAAAATGCATAAAAGGTATGGTATCTCATGAGAGGTGGTGAGTTGCAGAAGCTAAGCTGAACTGCTCCTGCATTTCAGCGGCCAAAAAGCAAGAAACAGAAAAGGCTTAGCTCTGTCGGTGGCTGCTTTCTATTCCTGTGTTCAGAAAGCGAGTAACAAGGGTTACTCTAAGAGTTCATTTTTCCATACCATCAGGAACAGTTAAGAAGGCTTTTGTGTCCTGGGCTTGCTAATAGACGCTGGACAGTATTCCAATCTGCACAGAAGCGCCACTTGTTCCCTCAAGCAAATCTTCCATAATCTGACACCTTCGTTTGACACACAAAAATGTGCCCTTACCTGTTGATTGGTGCCCTTACCTGTTGAGGTGCATGGATCCACACCTGACTGAAGAATGAAGCATCATGGCTGCTGCCAGGGAGGAAAACAGCAAGGGTCCATTGTGATGTCATCATCCATGTATGCTGAAGGGTTCCATTGTGACACGCTCAGTGTTCCGTGTACTGAAATTTTTATGGAGGCTGCCATATTTATTTTCTGTGGGCAGCCATTTTGATTTGCAGTTAAACACAGCTGTCATTTCAATGAATAAGAAATGTTGACAAGGGATTGGATTGCAACCACAGACGTCAGCAAGGACAAAGCCTAGTTTATGAGCACTTTTCATTATAGCTGCAATAAAATACTTGGTTGGAACCTGCTTTTGCATTCCTGGAGCAGGTAGGGCAGTTGCAGAGGTGCTAAATTCATTTAGTGCTAGCACAGAACTTTGATTGGACAGGCATGTGCATTCTCATTCTGCCAACTCCAAAAATGCATAAAAGGTATGGTATCTCATGAGAGGTGGTGAGTTGCAGAAGCTAAGCTGAACTGCACCTGCATTTCAGCGGCCAAAAAGCAAGAAACAGAAAAGGCTTAGCTCTGTCGGAGGTCGCTTTCTATTCCTGTGTTGAGAAAGCGACTAACAAGAGTTACTCTAAGAGTTCATTTTTCCATAGCATCAGGAACAGTTAGGAAGGCTTTTGTGTCCTGGGCTTGCAAATAGACTCTGGACAGTATTCCAATCTGCACAGAAGCGCCACTTGTTCCCTCAAACAAATCTTCCATAATATGACACCTTCGTTTGACACACAAAAACGTGCCCTTACCTGTTGATTGGTGCCCTTACCTGTTGAGGTGCATGGATCCACACCTGACTGAAGAATGAAGCATCATGGCTGCTGCCTGGGAGGAAAACAGCAAGGGTCCATTGTGATGTCATCATCCATGTATGCTGAAGGGTTCCATTGTGACACACTCAGTGTTCCGTGTACTGAAATTTTTATGGAGGCTGCCATATTTATTTTCTGAGGGCAGCCATTTTGATTTGCAGTTAAACACAGCTGTCATTTCAATGAATAAGAAATGTTGGCAAGGGATTGGATTGCAACCACAGACGTCAGCAAGGACAAAGCCTAGTTTATGAGCACTTTTCATTATAGCTGCAATAAAATACTGGGTTGGAACCTGCTTTTGAATTCCTGGAGCAGGTAGGGCAGTTGCAGAGGTGCTAAATTCATTTAGTGCTAGCGCAGAACTTTGATTGGACAGGCATGTGCATTCTCATTCTGACAACTCCAAAAATGCATAAAAGGTATGGTATCTCATGAGAGGTGGTGAGTTGCAGAAGCTAAGCTGAACTGCACCTGCATTTCAGCGGCCAAAAAGCAGGAATAAGAAAAGGCTTAGCTCTGTCGGTGGCCGCTTTCTATTCCTTTGTTGAGAAAGCGAGTAACAAGGGTTAATCTAAGAGTTCATTTTTCCATACCATCAGGAACAGTTAAGAAGGCTTTTGTGTCCTGGGCTTGCTAATAGACGCTGGACAGTATTTTAATCTGCACAGAAGCGCCACTTCTGCACAGTAAAATATCTATTTTTGCAGATGACACTAAACTGTGTAAAGTAATGAACACTGAAGAGGACAGTTTTCTGCTACAGAGGGATCTGGATAGATTGGAGGCTTGGGCAGAAAAATGGCAGATGAGGTTTAACACTGACAAATGTAAAGTTATGCACATGGGAAGGAATAATGCAAGTCACCCGTACATATTAAATGGTAAAACACTCGGTAACACTGACATGGAAAAGGATCTAGGAATTTTAATAAACAGCAAATTAAGCTGCAAAAACCAGTGTCAGGCAGCTACTGCCAAGGCCAATAAGATAATGGGTTGCATCAAAGGGCATAGACGCCCGTGATGAGAACATAGTCCTACCACTTTACAAATCACTGGTTAGACCACACATGGAGTACTGTGTACAGTTCTGGGCCCTGTGAACAAGACAGACATAGCAGAGCTGGAGAGGGTTCAGAGGAGGGCAACTAAAGTAATAACTGGAATGAGGGATCTACAGTACCCTGAAAGGTTATCAAAATTAGGGTTATTCACTTTAGAAAAAAGACGACTGAGGGGAGATCTAATAACTATGTATAAATATATCAGGGGTCAGTACAGAGATCTCTCCCATCATCTATTTATCCCCAGGATCTGTGACTGTGACAAGGGGACATCCTCTGCGTCTGGAGGAAAGAAGGTTTGTACACAAACATAGAAAAGGATTCTTCACTGTAAGAGCAGTGAGACTATGGAACTCTCTGCCTGAGGAGGTGGTGATGGTGAGTACAATAAAGGAATTCAAGAGGGGACTGATTTATTTCTGGAGTGTAATAATATTACAGGCTATAGCTACTAGAGAGGGGTCGTTGATCCAGGGAGTTATTCTGATTGCCTGATTGGAGTCGGGAAGGAATTTTTTTTTTCCCCTTAAGTGAGGAAAATTGGCTTCTGCCTCACAGGGGTTTTTTGCCTTCCTCTGGATCAACTTGTAGGAAACAGGCCGAACTGGATGGACAAATGTCTTTTTTCGGTCTTATATACTATGTTACTATGTTACTATGTTACTTGTTCCCTCAAACAAATCTTCCATAATCTGACACCTTCGTTTGACACACAAAAACGTGCCCTTACCTGTTGATTGGTGCCCTTACCTGTTGAGGTGCATGGATCCACACCTGACTGAAGAATGAAGCATCATGGCTGCTGCCAGGGAGGAAAACAGCAAGGGTCCATTGTGATGTCATCCTCCATGTATGCTGAAGGGTTCCATTGTGACACGCTCAGTGTTACTTGTACTGAAATTTTTATGGAGGCTGCCATATTTATTTTCTGGGGGCAGCCATTTTGATTTGCAGTTAAACACAGCTGTCATTTCAATGAATAAGAAATGTTGACAAGGGATTGGATTGCAACCACAGACGCCAGCAAGGACAAAGCCTAGTTTATGAGCACTTTTCATTATAGCTGCAATAAAATACTTGGTTGGAACCTGCTTTTGAATTCCTGGAGCAGGTAGGGCAGTTGCAGAGGTGCTAAATTCATTTAGTGCTAGCACAGAACTTTGATTGACAGGCATGTGCATTCTCATTCTGCCAACTCCAAAATGCATAAAAGGTATGGTATCTCATGAGAGGTGGTGAGTTGCAGAAGCTAAGCTGAACTGCACCTGCATTTCAGCGGCCAAAAGCAAGAAACAGAAAAGGCTTAGCTCTGTCGGTGGCTGCTTTCTATTCCTGTAGTTGAGAAAGCGAGTAACAAGGGTTACTCTAAGAGTTCATTTTTCCATACCATCAGGAACAGTTAAGAAGGCTTTTGTGTCCTGGGCTTGCTAATAGACGCTGGACAGTATTCCAATCTGCACAGAAGCGCCACTTGTTCCCTCAAACAAATCTTCCATAATCTGACACCTTCGCTTGACACACAAAAATGTGCCCTTACCTGTTGATTGGTGCCCTTACCTGTTGAGGTGCATGGATCCACACCTGACTGAAGAATGAAGCATCATGGCTGCTGCCAGGGAGGAAAACAGCAAGGGTCCATTGTGATGTCATCATCCATGTATGCTGAAGGGTTCCATTGTGACACGCTCAGTGTTCCGTGTACTGAAATTTTTATGGAGGCTGCCATATTTATTTTCTGGGGGCAGCCATTTTGATTTGCAGTTAAACACAGCTGTCATTTCAATGAATAAGAAATGTTGACAAGGGATTGGATTGCAACCACAGATGTCAGCAAGGACAAAGCCTAGTTTATGAGCACTTTTCATTATAGCTGCAATAAAATACTTGGTTGGAACCTGCTTTTGAATTCCTGGAGCAGGTAGGGCAGTTGCAGAGGTGCTAAGTTCATTTAGTGCTAGCACAGAACTTTGATTGGACAGGCATGTGCATTCTCATTCTGCCAACTCCAAAAATGCATAAAAGGTATGGTATCTCATGAGAGGTGGTGAGTTGTAGAAGCTAAGCTGAACTGCACCTGCATTTCAGCGGCCAAAAAGCAAGAAACAGAAAAGGCTTAGCTCTGTCGGTTGCTGCTTTCTATTCCTGTGTTGAGAAAGCGAGTAACAAGGGTTACTCTAAGAGTTCATTTTTCCATACCATCAGGAACAGTTAAGATGGCTTTTGTGTCCTGGGCTTGCTAATAGACGCTGGACAGTATTCCAATCTGCACAGAAGCGCCACTTGTTCCTCAAACAAATCTTCCATAATCTGACACCTTCGCTTGACACACAAAAATGTGCCCTTACCTGTTGATTGGTGCCCTTACCTGTTGAGGTGCATGGATCCACACCTGACTGAAGAATGAAGCATCATGGCTGCTGCCAGGGAGGAAAACAGCAAGGGTCCATTGTGATGTCATCATCCATGTATGCTGAAGGGTTCCATTGTGACACGCTCAGTGTTCCGTGTACTGAAATTTTTATGGAGGCTGCCATATTTATTTTCTGGGGGCAGCCATTTTGATTTGCAGTTAAACACAGCTGTCATTCCAATGAATAAGAAATGTTGACAAGGGATTGGATTGCAACCACAGATGTCAGCAAGGACAAAGCCTAGTTTATGAGCACTTTTCATTATAGCTGCAATAAAATACTTGGTTGGAACCTGCTTTTGAATTCCTGGAGCAGGTAGGGCAGTTGCAGAGGTGCTAAATTCATTTAGTGCTAGCACAGAACTTTGATTGGACAGGCATGTGCATTCTCATTCTGCCAACTCCAAAAATGCATAAAAGGTATGGTATCTCATGAGAGGTGGTGAGTTGCAGAAGCTAAGCTGAACTGCTCCTGCATTTCAGCGGCCAAAAAGCAAGAAACAGAAAAGGCTTAGCTCTGTCGGTGGCTGCTTTCTATTCCTGTGTTCAGAAAGCGAGTAACAAGGGTTACTCTAAGAGTTCATTTTTCCATACCATCAGGAACAGTTAAGAAGGCTTTTGTGTCCTGGGCTTGCTAATAGACGCTGGACAGTATTCCAATCTGCACAGAAGCGCCACTTGTTCCCTCAAACAAATCTTCCATAATCTGACACCTTCGCTTGACACACAAAAATGTGCCCTTACCTGTTGATTGGTGCCCTTACCTGTTGAGGTGCATGGATCCACACCTGACTGAAGAATGAAGCATCATGGCTGCTGCCAGGGAGGAAAACAGCAAGGGTCCATTGTGATGTCATCATCCATGTATGCTGAAGGGTTCCATTGTGACACGCTCAGTGTTCCGTGTACTGAAATTTTTATGGAGGCTGCCATATTTATTTTCTGGGGGCAGCCATTTTGATTTGCAGTTAAACACAGCTGTCATTTCAATGAATAAGAAATGTTGACAAGGGATTGGATTGCAACCACAGATGTCAGCAAGGACAAAGCCTAGTTTATGAGCACTTTTCATTATAGCTGCAATAAAATACTTGGTTGGAACCTGCTTTTGAATTCCTGGAGCAGGTAGGGCAGTTGCAGAGTTGCTAAGTTCATTTAGTGCTAGCACAGAACTTTGATTGGACAGGCATGTGCATTCTCATTCTGCCAACTCCAAAAATGCATAAAAGGTATGGTATCTCATGAGAGGTGGTGAGTTGCAGAAGCTAAGCTGAACTGCACCTGCATTTCAGCGGCCAAAAAGCAAGAAACAGAAAAGGCTTAGCTCTGTCGGTTGCTGCTTTCTATTCCTGTGTTGAGAAAGCGAGTAACAAGGGTTACTCTAAGAGTTCATTTTTCCATACCATCAGGAACAGTTAAGAAGGCTTTTGTGTCCTGGGCTTGCTAATAGACGCTGGACAGTATTCCAATCTGCACAGAAGCGCCACTTGTTCCCTCAAACAAATCTTCCATAATCTGACACCTTCGCTTGACACACAAAAATGTGCCCTTACCTGTTGATTGGTGCCCTTACCTGTTGAGGTGCATGGATCCACACCTGACTGAAGAATGAAGCATCATGGCTGCTGCCAGGGAGGAAAACAGCAAGGGTCCATTGTGATGTCATCATCCATGTATGCTGAAGGGTTCCATTGTGACACGCTCAGTGTTCCGTGTACTGAAATTTTTATGGAGGCTGCCATATTTATTTTCTGGGGGCAGCCATTTTGATTTGCAGTTAAACACAGCTGTCATTCCAATGAATAAGAAATGTTGACAAGGGATTGGATTGCAACCACAGATGTCAGCAAGGACAAAGCCTAGTTTATGAGCACTTTTCATTATAGCTGCAATAAAATACTTGGTTGGAACCTGCTTTTGAATTCCTGGAGCAGGTAGGGCAGTTGCAGAGGTGCTAAATTCATTTAGTGCTAGCACAGAACTTTGATTGGACAGGCATGTGCATTCTCATTCTGCCAACTCCAAAAATGCATAAAAGGTATGGTATCTCATGAGAGGTGGTGAGTTGCAGAAGCTAAGCTGAACTGCTCCTGCATTTCAGCGGCCAAAAAGCAAGAAACAGAAAAGGCTTAGCTCTGTCGGTGGCTGCTTTCTATTCCTGTGTTGAGAAAGCGAGTAACAAGGGTTACTCTAAGAGTTCATTTTTCCATACCATCAGGAACAGTTAAGAAGGCTTTTGTGTCCTGGGCTTGCTAATAGACGCTGGACAGTATTCCAATCTGCACAGAAGCGCCACTTGTTCCCTCAAACAAATCTTCCATAATCTGACACCTTCGCTTGACACACAAAAATGTGCCCTTACCTGTTGATTGGTGCCCTTACCTGTTGAGGTGCATGGATCCACACCTGACTGAAGAATGAAGCATCATGGCTGCTGCCAGGGAGGAAAACAGCAAGGGTCCATTGTGATGTCATCATCCATGTATGCTGAAGGGTTCCATTGTGACACGCTCAGTGTTCCGTGTACTGAAATTTTTATGGAGGCTGCCATATTTATTTTCTGGGGGCAGCCATTTTGATTTGCAGTTAAACACAGCTGTCATTTCAATGAATAAGAAATGTTGACAAGGGATTGGATTGCAACCACAGACGTCAGCAAGGACAAAGCCTAGTTTATGAGCACTTTTCATTATAGCTGCAATAAAATACTTGGTTGGAACCTGCTTTTGAATTCCTGGAGCAGGTAGGGCAGTTGCAGAGGTGCTAAATTCATTTAGTGCTAGCACAGAACTTTGATTGGACAGGCATGTGCATTCTCATTCTGCCAACTCCAAAATGCATAAAAGGTATGGTATCTCATGAGAGGTGGTGAGTTGCAGAAGCTAAGCTGAACTGCACCTGCATTTCAGCGGCCAAAAAGCAAGAAACAGAAAAGGCTTAGCTCTGTCGGTGGCTGCTTTCTATTCCTGTGTTGAGAAAGCGAGTAACAAGGGTTACTCTAAGAGTTCATTTTTCCATACCATCAGGAACAGTTAAGAAGGCTTTTGTGTCCTGGGCTTGCTAATAGACGCTGGACAGTATTCCAGTCTGCACAGAAGCAGCCACTTGTTCCCTCAAACAAATCTTCCATAATCTGACACCTTCGCTTGACACACAAAAACGTGCCCTTACCTGTTGATTGGTGCCCTTACCTGTTGAGGTGCATGGATCCACACCTGACTGAAGAATGAAGCATCATGGCTGCTGCCAGGAGGAAAACAGCAAGGGTCCATTGTGATGTCATCATCCATGTATGCTGAAGGGTTCCATTGTGACACACTCAGTGTTCCGTGTACTGAAATTTTTATGGAGGCTGCCATATTTATTTTCTGGGGGCAGCCATTTTGATTTGCAGTTAAACACAGCTGTCATTTCAATGAATAAGAAATGTTGGCAAGGGATTGGATTGCAACCACAGACGTCAGCAAGGACAAAGCCTAGTTTATGAGCACTTTTCATTATAGCTGCAATAAAATACTTGGTTGGAACCTGCTTTTGAATTCCTGGAGCAGGTAGGGCAGTTGCAGAGGTGCTAAATTCATTTAGTGCTAGCACAGAACTTTGATTGGACAGGCATGTGCATTCTCATTCTGCCAACTCCAAAATGCATAAAAGGTATGGTATCTCATGAGAGGTGGTGAGTTGCAGAAGCTAAGCTGAACTGCACCTGCATTTCAGCGGCCAAAAAGCAAGAAACAGAAAAGGCTTAGCTCTGTCGGTGGCCGCTTTCTATTCCTGTGTTGAGAAAGCGAGTAACAAGGGTTACTCTAAGAGTTCATTTTTCCATACCATCAGGAACAGTTAAGAAGGCTTTTGTGTCCTGGGCTTGCTAATAGACGCTGGACAGTATTCCAATCTGCACAGAAGCAGCCACTTGTTCCCTCAAACAAATCTTCCATAATCTGACACCTTCGCTTGACACACAAAAACGTGCCCTTACCTGTTGATTGGTGCCCTTACCTGTTGAGGTGCATGGATCCACACCTGACTGAAGAATGAAGCATCATGGCTGCTGCCAGGGAGGAAAACAGCAAGGGTCCATTGTGATGTCATCATCCATGTATGCTGAAGGGTTCCATTGTGACACGCTCAGTGTTCCGTGTACTGAAATTTTTATGGAGGCTGCCATATTTATTTTCTGGGGGCAGCCATTTTGATTTGCAGTTAAACACAGCTGTCATTTCAATGAATAAGAAATGTTGACAAGGGATTGGATTGCAACCACAGACGTCAGCAAGGACAAAGCCTAGTTTATGAGCACTTTTCATTATAGCTGCAATAAAATACTTGGTTGGAACCTGCTTTTGAATTCCTGGAGCAGGTAGGGCAGTTGCAGAGGTGCTAAGTTCATTTAGTGCTAGCACAGAACTTTGATTGGACAGGCATGTGCATTCTCATTCTGCCAACTCCAAAAATGCATAAAAGGTATGGTATCTCATGAGAGGTGGTGAGTTGCAGAAGCTAAGCTGAACTGCACCTGCATTTCAGCGGCCAAAAAGCAAGAAACAGAAAAGGCTTAGCTCTGTCGGTGGCCGCTTTCTATTCCTGTGTTGAGAAAGCGAGTAACAAGGGTTACTCTAAGAGTTCATTTTTCCATACCATCAGGAACAGTTAAGAAGGCTTTTGTGTCCTGGGCTTGCTAATAGACGCTGGACAGTATTCCAATCTGCACAGAAGCGCCACTTGTTCCCTCAAACAAATCTTCCATAATCTGACACCTTCGCTTGACACACAAAAACGTGCCCTTACCTGTTGATTGGTGCCCTTACCTGTTGAGGTGCATGGATCCACACCTGACTGAAGAATGAAGCATCATGGCTGCTGCCAGGGAGGAAAACAGCAAGGGTCCATTGTGATGTCATCATCCATGTATGCTGAAGGGTTCCATTGTGACACGCTCAGTGTTCCGTGTACTGAAATTTTTATGGAGGCTGCCATATTTATTTTCTGGGGCAGCCATTTTGATTTGCAGTTAAACACAGCTGTCATTTCAATGAATAAGAAATGTTGACAAGGGATTGGATTGCAACCACAGACGTCAGCAAGGACAAAGCCTAGTTTATGAGCACTTTTCATTATAGCTGCAATAAAATACTTGGTTGGAACCTGCTTTTGAATTCCTGGAGCAGGTAGGGCAGTTGCAGAGGTGCTAAGTTCATTTAGTGCTAGCACAGAACTTTGATTGACAGGCATGTGCATTCTCATTCTGCCAACTCCAAAAATGCATAAAAGGTATGGTATCTCATGAGAGGTGGTGAGTTGCAGAAGCTAAGCTGAACTGCACCTGCATTTCAGCGGCCAAAAAGCAAGAAACAGAAAAGGCTTAGCTCTGTCGGTGGCTGCTTTCATTCCTGTGTTGAGAAAGCGAGTAACAAGGGTTACTCTAAGAGTTCATTTTTCCATACCATCAGGAACAGTTAAGAAGGCTTTTGTGTCCTGGGCTTGCTAATAGACGCTGGACAGTATTCCAATCTGCACAGAAGCAGCCACTTGTTCCCTCAAACAAATCTTCCATAATCTGACACCTTCGCTTGACACACAAAAACGTGCCCTTACCTGTTGATTGGTGCCCTTACCTGTTGAGGTGCATGGATCCACACCTGACTGAAGAATGAAGCATCATGGCTGCTGCCAGGGAGGAAAACAGCAAGGGTCCATTGTGATGTCATCATCCATGTATGCTGAAGGGTTCCATTGTGACACGCTCAGTGTTCCGTGTACTGAAATTTTTATGGAGGCTGCCATATTTATTTTCTGGGGGCAGCCATTTTGATTTGCAGTTAAACACAGCTGTCATTTCAATGAATAAGAAATGTTGGCAAGGGATTGGATTGCAACCACAGACGTCAGCAAGGACAAAGCCTAGTTTATGAGCACTTTTCATTATAGCTGCAATAAAATACTTGGTTGGAACCTGCTTTTGAATTCCTGGAGCAGGTAGGGCAGTTGCAGAGGTGCTAAGTTCATTTAGTGCTAGCACAGAACTTTGATTGGACAGGCATGTGCATTCTCATTCTGCCAACTCCAAAATGCATAAAAGGTATGGTATCTCATGAGAGGTGGTGAGTTGCAGAAGCTAAGCTGAACTGCACCTGCATTTCAGCGGCCAAAAAGCAAGAAACAGAAAAGGCTTAGCTCTGTCGGTGGCCGCTTTCTATTCCTGTGTTGAGAAAGCGAGTAACAAGGGTTACTCTAAGAGTTCATTTTTCCATACCATCAGGAACAGTTAAGAAGGCTTTTGTGTCCTGGGCTTGCTAATAGACGCTGGACAGTATTCCAATCTGCACAGAAGCGCCACTTGTTCCCTCAAACAAATCTTCCATAATCTGACACCTTCGTTTGACACACAAAAACGTGCCCTTACCTGTTGATTGGTGCCCTTACCTGTTGAGGTGCATGGATCCACACCTGACTGAAGAATGAAGCATCATGGCTGCTGCCAGGGAGGAAAACAGCAAGGGTCCATTGTGATGTCATCATCCATGTATGCTGAAGGGTTCCATTGTGACACGCTCAGTGTTCCGTGTACTGAAATTTTTATGGAGGCTGCCATATTTATTTTCTGGGGGCAGCCATTTTGATTTGCAGTTAAACACAGCTGTCATTTCAATGAATAAGAAATGTTGGCAAGGGATTGGATTGCAACCACAGACGTCAGCAAGGACAAAGCCTAGTTTATGAGCACTTTTCATTATAGCTGCAATAAAATACTTGGTTGGAACCTGCTTTTGAATTCCTGGAGCAGGTAGGGCAGTTGCAGAGGTGCTAAGTTCATTTAGTGCTAGCACAGAACTTTGATTGGACAGGCATGTGCATTCTCATTCTGCCAACTCCAAAAATGCATAAAAGGTATGGTATCTCATGAGAGGTGGTGAGTTGCAGAAGCTAAGCTGAACTGCACCTGCATTTCAGCGGCCAAAAAGCAAGAAACAGAAAAGGCTTAGCTCTGTCGGTGGCTGCTTTCTATTCCTGTGTTGAGAAAGCGAGTAACAAGGGTTACTCTAAGAGTTCATTTTTCCATACCATCAGGAACAGTTAAGAAGGCTTTTGTGTCCTGGGCTTGCTAATAGACGCTGGACAGTATTCCAATCTGCACAGAAGCGCCACTTGTTCCCTCAAACAAATCTTCCATAATCTGACACCTTCGTTTGACACACAAAAATGTGCCCTTACCTGTTGATTGGTGCCCTTACCTGTTGAGGTGCATGGATCCACACCTGACTGAAGAATGAAGCATCATGGCTGCTGCCAGGGAGGAAAACAGCAAGGGTCCATTGTGATGTCATCATCCATGTATGCTGAAGGGTTCCATTGTGACACGCTCAGTGTTCCGTGTACTGAAATTTTTATGGAGGCTGCCATATTTATTTTCTGGGGGCAGCCATTTTGATTTGCAGTTAAACACAGCTGTCATTTCAATGAATAAGAAATGTTGACAAGGGATTGGATTGCAACCACAGACGTCAGCAAGGACAAAGCCTAGTTTATGAGCACTTTTCATTATAGCTGCAATAAAATACTTGGTTGGAACCTGCTTTTGAATTCCTGGAGCAGGTAGGGCAGTTGCAGAGGTGCTAAATTCATTTAGTGCTAGCACAGAACTTTGATTGGACAGGCATGTGCATTCTCATTCTGCCAACTCCAAAAATGCATAAAAGGTATGGTATCTCATGAGAGGTGGTGAGTTGCAGAAGCTAAGCTGAACTGCACCTGCATTTCAGCGGCCAAAAAGCAAGAAACAGAAAAGGCTTAGCTCTGTCGGTGGCTGCTTTCTATTCCTGTGTTGAGAAAGCGAGTAACAAGGGTTACTCTAAGAGTTCATTTTTCCATACCATCAGGAACAGTTAAGAAGGCTTTTGTGTCCTGGGCTTGCTAATAGACGCTGGACAGTATTCCAATCTGCACAGAAGCGCCACTTGTTCCCTCAAACAAATCTTCCATAATCTGACACCTTCGTTTGACACACAAAAATGTGCCCTTACCTGTTGATTGGTGCCCTTACCTGTTGAGGTGCATGGATCCACACCTGACTGAAGAATGAAGCATCATGGCTGCTGCCAGGGAGGAAAACAGCAAGGGTCCATTGTGATGTCATCATCCATGTATGCTGAAGGGTTCCATTGTGACACGCTCAGTGTTCCGTGTACTGAAATTTTTATGGAGGCTGCCATATTTATTTTCTGGGGGCAGCCATTTTGATTTGCAGTTAAACACAGCTGTCATTTCAATGAATAAGAAATGTTGACAAGGGATTGGATTGCAACCACAGACGTCAGCAAGGACAAAGCCTAGTTTATGAGCACTTTTCATTATAGCTGCAATAAAATACTTGGTTGGAACCTGCTTTTGAATTCCTGGAGCAGGTAGGGCAGTTGCAGAGGTGCTAAATTCATTTAGTGCTAGCACAGAACTTTGATTGGACAGGCATGTGCATTCTCATTCTGCCAACTCCAAAAATGCATAAAAGGTATGGTATCTCATGAGAGGTGGTGAGTTGCAGAAGCTAAGCTGAACTGCACCTGCATTTCAGCGGCCAAAAAGCAAGAAACAGAAAAGGCTTAGCTCTGTCGGTGGCCGCTTTCTATTCCTGTGTTGAGAAAGCGAGTAACAAGGGTTACTCTAAGAGTTCATTTTTCCATACCATCAGGAACAGTTAAGAAGGCTTTTGTGTCCTGGGCTTGCTAATAGACGCTGGACAGTATTCCAATCTGCACAGAAGCAGCCACTTGTTCCCTCAAACAAATCTTCCATAATCTGACACCTTCGTTTGACACACAAAAACGTGCCCTTACCTGTTGATTGGTGCCCTTACCTGTTGAGGTGCATGGATCCACACCTGACTGAAGAATGAAGCATCATGGCTGCTGCCAGGGAGGAAAACAGCAAGGGTCCATTGTGATGTCATCATCCATGTATGCTGAAGGGTTCCATTGTGACACACTCAGTGTTCCGTGTACTGAAATTTTTATGGAGGCTGCCATATTTATTTTCTGGGGGCAGCCATTTTGATTTGCAGTTAAACACAGCTGTCATTTCAATGAATAAGAAATGTTGGCAAGGGATTGGATTGCAACCACAGACGTCAGCAAGGACAAAGCCTAGTTTATGAGCACTTTTCATTATAGCTGCAATAAAATACTTGGTTGGAACCTGCTTTTGAATTCCTGGAGCAGGTAGGGCAGTTGCAGAGGTGCTAAGTTCATTTAGTGCTAGCACAGAACTTTGATTGGACAGGCATGTGCATTCTCATTCTGCCAACTCCAAAAATGCATAAAAGGTATGGTATCTCATGAGAGGTGGTGAGTTGCAGAAGCTAAGCTGAACTGCACCTGCATTTCAGCGGCCAAAAAGCAAGAAACAGAAAAGGCTTAGCTCTGTCGGTGGCCGCTTTCTATTCCTGTGTTGAGAAAGCGAGTAACAAGGGTTACTCTAAGAGTTCATTTTTCCATACCATCAGGAACAGTTAAGATGGCTTTTGTGTCCTGGGCTTGCTAATAGACGCTGGACAGTAATCCAGTCTGCACAGAAGCAGCACTTGTTCCCTCAAACAAATCTTCCATAATCTGACACCTTCGTTTGACACACAAAAACGTGCCCTTACCTGTTGATTGGTGCCCTTACCTATTGAGGTGCATGGATCCACACCTGACTGAAGAATGAAGCATCATGGCTGCTGCCAGGGAGGAAAACAGCAAGGGTCCATTGTGATGTCATCATCCATGTATGCTGAAGGGTTCCATTGTGACACACTCAGTGTTCCGTGTACTGAAATTTTTATGGAGGCTGCCATATTTATTTTCTGGGGGCAGCCATTTTGATTTTCAGTTAAACACAGCTGTCATTTCAATGAATAAGAAATGTTGGCAAGGGATTGGATTGCAATCACAGACGTCAGCAAGGACAAAGCCTAGTTTATGAGCACTTTTCATTATAGCTGCAATAAAATACTTGGTTGGAACCTGCTTTTGAATTCCTGGAGCAGGTAGGGCAGTTGCAGAGGTGCTAAGTTCATTTAGTGCTAGCACAGAACTTTGATTGGACAGGCATGTGCATTCTCATTCTGCCAACTCCAAAAATGCATAAAAGGTATGGTATCTCATGAGAGGTGGTGAGTTGCAGAAGCTAAGCTGAACTGCACCTGCATTTCAGCGGCCAAAAAGCAAGAAACAGAAAAGGCTTAGCTCTGTCGGTGGCTGCTTTCTATTCCTGTGTTGAGAAAGCGAGTAACAAGGGTTACTCTAAGAGTTCATTTTTCCATACCATCAGGAACAGTTAAGATGGCTTTTGTGTCCTGGGCTTGCTAATAGACGCTGGACAGTAATCCAGTCTGCACAGAAGCAGCACTTGTTCCCTCAAACAAATCTTCCATAATCTGACACCTTCGTTTGACACACAAAAACGTGCCCTTACCTGTTGATTGGTGCCCTTACCTATTGAGGTGCATGGATCCACACCTGACTGAAGAATGAAGCATCATGGCTGCTGCCAGGGAGGAAAACAGCAAGGGTCCATTGTGATGTCATCATCCATGTATGCTGAAGGGTTCCATTGTGACACACTCAGTGTTCCGTGTACTGAAATTTTTATGGAGGCTGCCATATTTATTTTCTGGGGGCAGCCATTTTGATTTTCAGTTAAACACAGCTGTCATTTCAATGAATAAGAAATGTTGGCAAGGGATTGGATTGCAATCACAGACGTCAGCAAGGACAAAGCCTAGTTTATGAGCACTTTTCATTATAGCTGCAATAAAATACTTGGTTGGAACCTGCTTTTGAATTCCTGGAGCAGGTAGGGCAGTTGCAGAGGTGCTAAGTTCATTTAGTGCTAGCACAGAACTTTGATTGGACAGGCATGTGCATTCTCATTCTGCCAACTCCAAAAATGCATAAAAGGTATGGTATCTCATGAGAGGTGGTGAGTTGCAGAAGCTAAGCTGAACTGCACCTGCATTTCAGCGGCCAAAAAGCAAGAAACAGAAAAGGCTTAGCTCTGTCGGTGGCTGCTTTCTATTCCTGTGTTGAGAAAGCGAGTAACAAGGGTTACTCTAAGAGTTCATTTTTCCATACCATCAGGAACAGTTAAGATGGCTTTTGTGTCCTGGGCTTGCTAATAGACGCTGGACAGTATTCCAGTCTGCACAGAAGCAGCCACTTGTTCCCTCAAACAAATCTTCCATAATCTGACACCTTCGCTTGACACACAAAAACGTGCCCTTACCTGTTGATTGGTGCCCTTACCTGTTGAGGTGCATGGATCCACACCTGACTGAAGAATGAAGCATCATGGCTGCTGCCAGGGAGGAAAACAGCAAGGGTCCATTGTGATGTCATCATCCATGTATGCTGAAGGGTTCCATTGTGACACGCTCAGTGTTCCGTGTACTGAAATTTTTATGGAGGCTGCCATATTTATTTTCTGGGGGCAGCCATTTTGATTTGCAGTTAAACACAGCTGTCATTTCAATGAATAAGAAATGTTGACAAGGGATTGGATTGCAACCACAGACGTCAGCAAGGACAAAGCCTAGTTTATGAGCACTTTTCATTATAGCTGCAATAAAATACTTGGTTGGAACCTGCTTTTGAATTCCTGGAGCAGGTAGGGCAGTTGCAGAGGTGCTAAGTTCATTTAGTGCTAGCACAGAACTTTGATTGGACAGGCATGTGCATTCTCATTCTGCCAACTCCAAAAATGCATAAAAGGTATGGTATCTCATGAGAGGTGGTGAGTTGCAGAAGCTAAGCTGAACTGCACCTGCATTTCAGCGGCCAAAAAGCAAGAAACAGAAAAGGCTTAGCTCTGTCGGTGGCTGCTTTCTATTCCTGTGTTGAGAAAGCGAGTAACAAGGGTTACTCTAAGAGTTCATTTTTCCATACCATCAGGAACAGTTAAGATGGCTTTTGTGTCCTGGGCTTGCTAATAGACGCTGGACAGTATTCCAATCTGCACAGAAGCGCCACTTGTTCCCTCAAACAAATCTTCCATAATCTGACACCTTCGTTTGACACACAAAAATGTGCCCTTACCTGTTGATTGGTGCCCTTACCTGTTGAGGTGCATGGATCCACACCTGACTGAAGAATGAAGCATCATGGCTGCTGCCAGGGAGGAAAACAGCAAGGGTCCATTGTGATGTCATCATCCATGTATGCTGAAGGGTTCCATTGTGACACGCTCAGTGTTCCGTGTACTGAAATTTTTATGGAGGCTGCCATATTTATTTTCTGGGGGCAGCCATTTTGATTTGCAGTTAAACACAGCTGTCATTTCAATGAATAAGAAATGTTGACAAGGGATTGGATTGCAACCACAGATGTCAGCAAGGACAAAGCCTAGTTTATGAGCACTTTTCATTATAGCTGCAATAAAATACTTGGTTGGAACCTGCTTTTGAATTCCTGGAGCAGGTAGGGCAGTTGCAGAGGTGCTAAATTCATTTAGTGCTAGCACAGAACTTTGATTGGACAGGCATGTGCATTCTCATTCTGCCAACTCCAAAAATGCATAAAAGGTATGGTATCTCATGAGAGGTGGTGAGTTGCAGAAGCTAAGCTGAACTGCACCTGCATTTCAGCGGCCAAAAAGCAAGAAACAGAAAAGGCTTAGCTCTGTCGGTGGCTGCTTTCTATTCCTGTGTTGAGAAAGCGAGTAACAAGGGTTACTCTAAGAGTTCATTTTTCCATACCATCAGGAACAGTTAAGAAGGCTTTTGTGTCCTGGGCTTGCTAATAGACGCTGGACAGTATTCCAATCTGCACAGAAGCGCCACTTGTTCCCTCAAACAAATCTTCCATAATCTGACACCTTCGTTTGACACACAAAAACGTGCCCTTACCTGTTGATTGGTGCCCTTACCTGTTGAGGTGCATGGATCCACACCTGACTGAAGAATGAAGCATCATGGCTGCTGCCAGGGAGGAAAACAGCAAGGGTCCATTGTGATGTCATCATCCATGTATGCTGAAGGGTTCCATTGTGACACGCTCAGTGTTCCGTGTACTGAAATTTTTATGGAGGCTGCCATATTTATTTTCTGGGGCAGCCATTTTGATT
Source organism: Bufotes viridis (assembly GCA_033119425.1). NCBI lineage: Eukaryota > Metazoa > Chordata > Amphibia > Anura > Bufonidae > Bufotes > Bufotes viridis. The sequence goes on along the minus strand of CM065591.1, from coordinate 235,265,944 downwards.
TGCAGTTAAACACAGCTGTCATTTCAATGAATAAGAAATGTTGACAAGGGATTGGATTGCAACCACAGACGTCAGCAAGGACAAAGCCTAGTTTATGAGCACTTTTCATTATAGCTGCAATAAAATACTTGGTTGGAACCTGCTTTTGAATTCCTGGAGCAGGTAGGGCAGTTGCAGAGGTGCTAAATTCATTTAGTGCTAGCACAGAACTTTGATTGGACAGGCATGTGCATTCTCATTCTGCCAACTCCAAAAATGCATAAAAGGTATGGTATCTCATGAGAGGTGGTGAGTTGCAGAAGCTAAGCTGAACTGCACCTGCATTTCAGCGGCCAAAAAGCAAGAAACAGAAAAGGCTTAGCTCTGTCGGTGGCTGCTTTCTATTCCTGTGTTGAGAAAGCGAGTAACAAGGGTTACTCTAAGAGTTCATTTTTCCATACCATCAGGAACAGTTAAGAAGGCTTTTGTGTCCTGGGCTTGCTAATAGACGCTGGACAGTATTCCAATCTGCACAGAAGCGCCACTTGTTCCCTCAAACAAATCTTCCATAATCTGACACCTTCGTTTGACACACAAAAACGTGCCCTTACCTGTTGATTGGTGCCCTTACCTGTTGAGGTGCATGGATCCACACCTGACTGAAGAATGAAGCATCATGGCTGCTGCCAGGGAGGAAAACAGCAAGGGTCCATTGTGATGTCATCATCCATGTATGCTGAAGGGTTCCATTGTGACACGCTCAGTGTTCCGTGTACTGAAATTTTTATGGAGGCTGCCATATTTATTTTCTGGGGCAGCCATTTTGATTTGCAGTTAAACACAGCTGTCATTTCAATGAATAAGAAATGTTGGCAAGGGATTGGATTGCAACCACAGACGTCAGCAAGGACAAAGCCTAGTTTATGAGCACTTTTCATTATAGCTGCAATAAAATACTTGGTTGGAACCTGCTTTTGAATTCCTGGAGCAGGTAGGGCAGTTGCAGAGGTGCTAAGTTCATTTAGTGCTAGCACAGAACTTTGATTGACAGGCATGTGCATTCTCATTCTGCCAACTCCAAAAATGCATAAAAGGTATGGTATCTCATGAGAGGTGGTGAGTTGCAGAAGCTAAGCTGAACTGCACCTGCATTTCAGCGGCCAAAAAGCAAGAAACAGAAAAGGCTTAGCTCTGTCGGTGGCCGCTTTCATTCCTGTGTTGAGAAAGCGAGTAACAAGGGTTACTCTAAGAGTTCATTTTTCCATACCATCAGGAACAGTTAAGAAGGCTTTTGTGTCCTGGGCTTGCTAATAGACGCTGGACAGTATTCCAATCTGCACAGAAGCAGCCACTTGTTCCCTCAAACAAATCTTCCATAATCTGACACCTTCGCTTGACACACAAAAACGTGCCCTTACCTGTTGATTGGTGCCCTTACCTGTTGAGGTGCATGGATCCACACCTGACTGAAGAATGAAGCATCATGGCTGCTGCCAGGGAGGAAAACAGCAAGGGTCCATTGTGATGTCATCATCCATGTATGCTGAAGGGTTCCATTGTGACACACTCAGTGTTCCGTGTACTGAAATTTTTATGGAGGCTGCCATATTTATTTTCTGGGGGCAGCCATTTTGATTTGCAGTTAAACACAGCTGTCATTTCAATGAATAAGAAATGTTGGCAAGGGATTGGATTGCAACCACAGACGTCAGCAAGGACAAAGCCTAGTTTATGAGCACTTTTCATTATAGCTGCAATAAAATACTTGGTTGGAACCTGCTTTTGAATTCCTGGAGCAGGTAGGGCAGTTGCAGAGGTGCTAAGTTCATTTAGTGCTAGCACAGAACTTTGATTGGACAGGCATGTGCATTCTCATTCTGCCAACTCCAAAAATGCATAAAAGGTATGGTATCTCATGAGAGGTGGTGAGTTGCAGAAGCTAAGCTGAACTGCACCTGCATTTCAGCGGCCAAAAAGCAAGAAACAGAAAAGGCTTAGCTCTGTCGGTGGCTGCTTTCTATTCCTGTGTTGAGAAAGCGAGTAACAAGGGTTACTCTAAGAGTTCATTTTTCCATACCATCAGGAACAGTTAAGATGGCTTTTGTGTCCTGGGCTTGCTAATAGACGCTGGACAGTAATCCAGTCTGCACAGAAGCAGCACTTGTTCCCTCAAACAAATCTTCCATAATCTGACACCTTCGTTTGACACACAAAAACGTGCCCTTACCTGTTGATTGGTGCCCTTACCTATTGAGGTGCATGGATCCACACCTGACTGAAGAATGAAGCATCATGGCTGCTGCCAGGAGGAAAACAGCAAGGGTCCATTGTGATGTCATCATCCATGTATGCTGAAGGGTTCCATTGTGACACACTCAGTGTTCCGTGTACTGAAATTTTTATGGAGGCTGCCATATTTATTTTCTGGGGCAGCCATTTTGATTTTCAGTTAAACACAGCTGTCATTTCAATGAATAAGAAATGTTGGCAAGGGATTGGATTGCAATCACAGACGTCAGCAAGGACAAAGCCTAGTTTATGAGCACTTTTCATTATAGCTGCAATAAAATACTTGGTTGGAACCTGCTTTTGAATTCCTGGAGCAGGTAGGGCAGTTGCAGAGGTGCTAAGTTCATTTAGTGCTAGCACAGAACTTTGATTGGACAGGCATGTGCATTCTCATTCTGCCAACTCCAAAAATGCATAAAAGGTATGGTATCTCATGAGAGGTGGTGAGTTGCAGAAGCTAAGCTGAACTGCACCTGCATTTCAGCGGCCAAAAAGCAAGAAACAGAAAAGGCTTAGCTCTGTCGGTGGCTGCTTTCTATTCCTGTGTTGAGAAAGCGAGTAACAAGGGTTACTCTAAGAGTTCATTTTTCCATACCATCAGGAACAGTTAAGATGGCTTTTGTGTCCTGGGCTTGCTAATAGACGCTGGACAGTATTCCAATCTGCACAGAAGCAGCACTTGTTCCCTCAAACAAATCTTCCATAATCTGACACCTTCGTTTGACACACAAAAACGTGCCCTTACCTGTTGATTGGTGCCCTTACCTGTTGAGGTGCATGGATCCACACCTGACTGAAGAATGAAGCATCATGGCTGCTGCCAGGAGGAAAACAGCAAGGGTCCATTGTGATGTCATCATCCATGTATGCTGAAGGGTTCCATTGTGACACGCTCAGTGTTCCGTGTACTGAAATTTTTATGGAGGCTGCCATATTTATTTTCTGGGGGCAGCCATTTTGATTTGCAGTTAAACACAGCTGTCATTTCAATGAATAAGAAATGTTGACAAGGGATTGGATTGCAACCACAGACGTCAGCAAGGACAAAGCCTAGTTTATGAGCACTTTTCATTATAGCTGCAATAAAATACTTGGTTGGAACCTGCTTTTGAATTCCTGGAGCAGGTAGGGCAGTTGCAGAGGTGCTAAGTTCATTTAGTGCTAGCACAGAACTTTGATTGGACAGGCATGTGCATTCTCATTCTGCCAACTCCAAAAATGCATAAAAGGTATGGTATCTCATGAGAGGTGGTGAGTTGCAGAAGCTAAGCTGAACTGCACCTGCATTTCAGCTGCCAAAAAGCAAGAAACAGAAAAGGCTTAGCTCTGTCGGTGGCTGCTTTCTATTCCTGTGTTGAGAAAGCGAGTAACAAGGGTTACTCTAAGAGTTCATTTTTCCATACCATCAGGAACAGTTAAGAAGGCTTTTGTGTCCTGGGCTTGCTAATAGACGCTGGACAGTATTCCAATCTGCACAGAAGCGCCACTTGTTCCCTCAAACAAATCTTCCATAATCTGACACCTTCGTTTGACACACAAAAACGTGCCCTTACCTGTTGATTGGTGCCCTTACCTGTTGAGGTGCATGGATCCACACCTGACTGAAGAATGAAGCATCATGGCTGCTGCCAGGGAGGAAAACAGCAAGGGTCCATTGTGATGTCATCATCCATGTATGCTGAAGGGTTCCATTGTGACACGCTCAGTGTTCCGTGTACTGAAATTTTTATGGAGGCTGCCATATTTATTTTCTGGGGCAGCCATTTTGATTTGCAGTTAAACACAGCTGTCATTTCAATGAATAAGAAATGTTGACAAGGGATTGGATTGCAACCACAGACGTCAGCAAGGACAAAGCCTAGTTTATGAGCACTTTTCATTATAGCTGCAATAAAATACTTGGTTGGAACCTGCTTTTGAATTCCTGGAGCAGGTAGGGCAGTTGCAGAGGTGCTAAGTTCATTTAGTGCTAGCACAGAACTTTGATTGGACAGGCATGTGCATTCTCATTCTGCCAACTCCAAAAATGCATAAAAGGTATGGTATCTCATGAGAGGTGGTGAGTTGCAGAAGCTAAGCTGAACTGCACCTGCATTTCAGCGGCCAAAAAGCAAGAAACAGAAAAGGCTTAGCTCTGTCGGTGGCTGCTTTCTATTCCTGTGTTGAGAAAGCGAGTAACAAGGGTTACTCTAAGAGTTCATTTTTCCATACCATCAGGAACAGTTAAGAAGGCTTTTGTGTCCTGGGCTTGCTAATAGACGCTGGACAGTATTCCAATCTGCACAGAAGCGCCACTTGTTCCCTCAAACAAATCTTCCATAATCTGACACCTTCGTTTGACACACAAAAACGTGCCCTTACCTGTTGATTGGTGCCCTTACCTGTTGAGGTGCATGGATCCACACCTGACTGAAGAATGAAGCATCATGGCTGCTGCCAGGGAGGAAAACAGCAAGGGTCCATTGTGATGTCATCATCCATGTATGCTGAAGGGTTCCATTGTGACACGCTCAGTGTTCCGTGTACTGAAATTTTTATGGAGGCTGCCATATTTATTTTCTGGGGCAGCCATTTTGATTTGCAGTTAAACACAGCTGTCATTTCAATGAATAAGAAATGTTGACAAGGGATTGGATTGCAACCACAGACGTCAGCAAGGACAAAGCCTAGTTTATGAGCACTTTTCATTATAGCTGCAATAAAATACTTGGTTGGAACCTGCTTTTGAATTCCTGGAGCAGGTAGGGCAGTTGCAGAGGTGCTAAATTCATTTAGTGCTAGCACAGAACTTTGATTGGACAGGCATGTGCATTCTCATTCTGCCAACTCCAAAATGCATAAAAGGTATGGTATCTCATGAGAGGTGGTGAGTTGCAGAAGCTAAGCTGAACTGCACCTGCATTTCAGCGGCCAAAAAGCAAGAAACAGAAAAGGCTTAGCTCTGTCGGTGGCCGCTTTCTATTCCTGTGTTGAGAAAGCGAGTAACAAGGGTTACTCTAAGAGTTCATTTTTCCATACCATCAGGAACAGTTAAGAAGGCTTTTGTGTCCTGGGCTTGCTAATAGACGCTGGACAGTATTCCAATCTGCACAGAAGCAGCCACTTGTTCCCTCAAACAAATCTTCCATAATCTGACACCTTCGTTTGACACACAAAAACGTGCCCTTACCTGTTGATTGGTGCCCTTACCTGTTGAGGTGCATGGATCCACACCTGACTGAAGAATGAAGCATCATGGCTGCTGCCAGGGAGGAAAACAGCAAGGGTCCATTGTGATGTCATCATCCATGTATGCTGAAGGGTTCCATTGTGACACACTCAGTGTTCCGTGTACTGAAATTTTTATGGAGGCTGCCATATTTATTTTCTGGGGCAGCCATTTTGATTTGCAGTTAAACACAGCTGTCATTTCAATGAATAAGAAATGTTGGCAAGGGATTGGATTGCAACCACAGACGTCAGCAAGGACAAAGCCTAGTTTATGAGCACTTTTCATTATAGCTGCAATAAAATACTTGGTTGGAACCTGCTTTTGAATTCCTGGAGCAGGTAGGGCAGTTGCAGAGGTGCTAAGTTCATTTAGTGCTAGCACAGAACTTTGATTGGACAGGCATGTGCATTCTCATTCTGCCAACTCCAAAAATGCATAAAAGGTATGGTATCTCATGAGAGGTGGTGAGTTGCAGAGCTAAGCTGAACTGCACCTGCATTTCAGCGGCCAAAAAGCAAGAAACAGAAAAGGCTTAGCTCTGTCGGTGGCCGCTTTCATTCCTGTGTTGAGAAAGCGAGTAACAAGGGTTACTCTAAGAGTTCATTTTTCCATACCATCAGGAACAGTTAAGAAGGCTTTTGTGTCCTGGGCTTGCTAATAGACGCTGGACAGTATTCCAATCTGCACAGAAGCAGCCACTTGTTCCCTCAAACAAATCTTCCATAATCTGACACCTTCTGTTTGACACACAAAAACGTGCCCTTACCTGTTGATTGGTGCCCTTACCTGTTGAGGTGCATGGATCCACACCTGACTGAAGAATGAAGCATCATGGCTGCTGCCAGGGAGGAAAACAGCAAGGGTCCATTGTGATGTCATCATCCATGTATGCTGAAGGGTTCCATTGTGACACACTCAGTGTTCCGTGTACTGAAATTTTTATGGAGGCTGCCATATTTATTTTCTGAGGGCAGCCATTTTGATTTGCAGTTAAACACAGCTGTCATTTCAATGAATAAGAAATGTTGGCAAGGGATTGGATTGCAACCACAGACGTCAGCAAGGACAAAGCCTAGTTTATGAGCACTTTTCATTATAGCTGCAATAAAATACTTGGTTGGAACCTGCTTTTGAATTCCTGGAGCAGGTAGGGCAGTTGCAGAGGTGCTAAGTTCATTTAGTGCTAGCACAGAACTTTGATTGGACAGGCATGTGCATTCTCATTCTGCCAACTCCAAAAATGCATAAAAGGTATGGTATCTCATGAGAGGTGGTGAGTTGCAGAAGCTAAGCTGAACTGCACCTGCATTTCAGCGGCCAAAAAGCAAGAAACAGAAAAGGCTTAGCTCTGTCGGTGGCCGCTTTCTATTCCTGTGTTGAGAAAGCGAGTAACAAGGGTTACTCTAAGAGTTCATTTTTCCATACCATCAGGAACAGTTAAGATGGCTTTTGTGTCCTGGGCTTGCTAATAGACGCTGGACAGTATTCCAGTCTGCACAGAAGCGCCACTTGTTCCCTCAAACAAATCTTCCATAATCTGACACCTTCTGTTTGACACACAAAAACGTGCCCTTACCTGTTGATTGGTGCCCTTACCTGTTGAGGTGCATGGATCCACACCTGACTGAAGAATGAAGCATCATGGCTGCTGCCAGGGAGGAAAACAGCAAGGGTCCATTGTGATGTCATCATCCATGTATGCTGAAGGGTTCCATTGTGACACGCTCAGTGTTCCGTGTACTGAAATTTTTATGGAGGCTGCCATATTTATTTTCTGGGGGCAGCCATTTTGATTTGCAGTTAAACACAGCTGTCATTTCAATGAATAAGAAATGTTGGCAAGGGATTGGATTGCAACCACAGACGTCAGCAAGGACAAAGCCTAGTTTATGAGCACTTTTCATTATAGCTGCAATAAAATACTTGGTTGGAACCTGCTTTTGAATTCCTGGAGCAGGTAGGGCAGTTGCAGAGGTGCTAAGTTCATTTAGTGCTAGCACAGAACTTTGATTGGACAGGCATGTGCATTCTCATTCTGCCAACTCCAAAAATGCATAAAAGGTATGGTATCTCATGAGAGGTGGTGAGTTGCAGAAGCTAAGCTGAACTGCACCTGCATTTCAGCGGCCAAAAAGCAAGAAACAGAAAAGGCTTAGCTCTGTCGGTGGCTGCTTTCTATTCCTGTGTTGAGAAAGCGAGTAACAAGGGTTACTCTAAGAGTTCATTTTTCCATACCATCAGGAACAGTTAAGAAGGCTTTTGTGTCCTGGGCTTGCTAATAGACGCTGGACAGTATTCCAATCTGCACAGAAGCGCCACTTGTTCCCTCAAACAAATCTTCCATAATCTGACACCTTCGCTTGACACACAAAAACGTGCCCTTACCTGTTGATTGGTGCCCTTACCTGTTGAGGTGCATGGATCCACACCTGACTGAAGAATGAAGCATCATGGCTGCTGCCAGGGAGGAAAACAGCAAGGGTCCATTGTGATGTCATCATCCATGTATGCTGAAGGGTTCCATTGTGACACGCTCAGTGTTCCGTGTACTGAAACTTTTATGGAGGCTGCCATATTTATTTTCTGGGGCAGCCATTTTGATTTGCAGTTAAACACAGCTGTCATTTCAATGAATAAGAAATGTTGACAAGGGATTGGATTGCAACCACAGACGTCAGCAAGGACAAAGCCTAGTTTATGAGCACTTTTCATTATAGCTGCAATAAAATACTTGGTTGGAACCTGCTTTTGAATTCCTGGAGCAGGTAGGGCAGTTGCAGAGTTGCTAAGTTCATTTAGTGCTAGCACAGAACTTTGATTGGACAGGCATGTGCATTCTCATTCTGCCAACTCCAAAATGCATAAAAGGTATGGTATCTCATGAGAGGTGGTGAGTTGCAGAAGCTAAGCTGAACTGCACCTGCATTTCAGCGGCCAAAAAGCAAGAAACAGAAAAGGCTTAGCTCTGTCGGTGGCCGCTTTCTATTCCTGTGTTGAGAAAGCGAGTAACAAGGGTTACTCTAAGAGTTCATTTTTCCATACCATCAGGAACAGTTAAGAAGGCTTTTGTGTCCTGGGCTTGCTAATAGACGCTGGACAGTATTCCAATCTGCACAGAAGCGCCACTTGTTCCCTCAAACAAATCTTCCATAATCTGACACCTTCGTTTGACACACAAAAACGTGCCCTTACCTGTTGATTGGTGCCCTTGCCTGTTGAGGTGCATGGATCCACACCTGACTGAAGAATGAAGCATCATGGCTGCTGCCAGGGAGGAAAACAGCAAGGGTCCATTGTGATGTCATCATCCATGTATGCTGAAGGGTTCCATTGTGACACGCTCAGTGTTCCTTGTACTGAAATTTTATGGAGGCTGCCATATTTATTTTCTGGGGGCAGCCATTTTGATTTGCAGTTAAACACAGCTGTCATTTCAATGAATAAGAAATGTTGACAAGGGATTGATTGCAACCACAGACGTCAGCAAGGACAAAGCCTAGTTTATGAGCACTTTTCATTATAGCTGCAATAAAATACTTGGTTGGAACCTGCTTTTGAATTCCTGGAGCAGGTAGGGCAGTTGCAGAGTTGCTAAGTTCATTTAGTGCTAGCACAGAACTTTGATTGGACAGGCATGTGCATTCTCATTCTGCCAACTCCAAAAATGCATAAAAGGTATGGTATCTCATGAGAGGTGGTGAGTTGCAGAAGCTAAGCTGAACTGCACCTGCATTTCAGCGGCCAAAAGCAAGAAACAGAAAAGGCTTAGCTCTGTCGGTGGCCGCTTTCTATTCCTGTGTTGAGAAAGCGAGTAACAAGGGTTACTCTAAGAGTTCATTTTTCCATACCATCAGGAACAGTTAAGAAGGCTTTTGTGTCCTGGGCTTGCTAATAGACGCTGGACAGTATTCCAATCTGCACAGAAGCGCCTACTTGTTCCCTCAAACAAATCTTCCATAATCTGACACCTTCGTTTGACACACAAAAACGTGCCCTTACCTGTTGATTGGTGCCCTTACCTGTTGAGGTGCATGGATCCACACCTGACTGAAGAATGAAGCATCATGGCTGCTGCCAGGGAGGAAAACAGCAAGGGTCCATTGTGATGTCATCATCCATGTATGCTGAAGGGTTCCATTGTGACACGCTCAGTGTTCCGTGTACTGAGACCTTTTTATGGAGGCTGCCATATTTATTTTCTGGGGCAGCCATTTTGATTTGCAGGTTAAACACAGCTGTCATTTCAATGAATAAGAAATGTTGGCAAGTGGATTGATTGCAACCACAGACGTCAGCAAGGACAAAGCCTAGTTTATGAGCACTTTTCATTATAGCTGCAACAAAAACTCTGGTTGGAACCCTGCTTTTTGAATCTCCTGGGGCAGGTAGGGCAGTTGCAGAGTTGCTAAGCACCATTTAGTGCTAGCACAGAACTTTGATTGGACAGGCATGTGCATTCTCATTCTGCCAACTCCAAAATGCATAA